>CAWUFW010001746.1:0-2620777 GCA_963921515.1 Calotriton arnoldi | reverse complement strand
GAGTCTTCACGACTCCTAAGGTGTCGTAGGGATGCCCGGCTTTAAGCCCTGCGAGGTCTGTGCCCGCATGATGTCCATCACGGACCCGCATCTCGATAGTGCCTCTTCTGTCTCGGCCGAGACCACGACACCATGTCGTGCCCTGACTGTCGGAAACTTCATCCGAAGGCTTTGCGAGAGCGGTCTCGAAAGCTGCTCGAAGTCCGGCAGTCGGCTCCGCGCTGCATCGAGCCCCGGTCACGGGAGAGGTCGAGGGGCCGGTCGCGGAGCCCCCATCGTTCGTCGGAATCCAAGTCTTCGCGCTCCTCCGGTAAGTCGAAGCACAAGAAGTCTAAGCGGCGTCATCGCTCTAAGACTTCGCCTCGCCGGTCTCGCGACTCGGCTGAGGCCCCTGTCGGCACCGTCCCCGCGGCCCCGGACTTGCCTGATCGAGTCGACCCCCGCACTACCCGTCCTGTCCCGGGTTCGACGGCGGCTCCGGCCGACATACAGGAGTTCCTGTCGGCCATGGCCCGCCTCTTCGGGCCTCAAGGTCCCTCCGGTGCGCCTTCAGGCCCCGCGGGCCCTGATGGGGTTGCTCCGGCGTCGCCGTCGACTCCGGTCCCGGCGTCACCTGTCCCACCAGCCTTCATCCCGGCCTCGGCCCCGGCCTCGATCCCGGCTCCGGTGGTGCCGCAACCCCCATCGACGCCGGTTGACCTAACCACGCCTCCGCCCCCGGTGCCGTTCCTGACGCCGTCCGGAGCTCCGGACGGCGTCGTTCCCCGGTTCTCTCCGGCTCCGGACATGGAGCCGGACCGACGTCGCCCGACGCCGGTTCCGGCGCCGATGAGACCTTGGGTCCCTAATGTCCCTCCTCCTCCATATTATGAACCTGAGGAGGACCAGGAGAGACTGGGAGGGGTCTGAGGACCCTCTCACAGCAACAGTGCGAGCTTTGACCCGGACTGGGTTGAGGAACTTGGGTGATGCCAGTGGTCTAGACACCTCTCCTGACTCTGGCATGCTGTCTACTCCTTCCGTGGCTACAGAGGAGGGAGCTAAGTTTTGCAACGGTGTTGCGTAGAGCGGCTGCGAGCCTTGAGTCTCGAGCTCCCTACAGTGGCTGTCAGGACTAACCTCCTGACAGAAGTGCTTCAGCCGGCGGCCTACCTCTTCGGAGACTGCTGCTGCCGTTCAACGATGCACTCTCTGACGTTCTTTTGGGTGCCTGGTCCAGGCCCACCACAGGGGCTCCTGTGGACAGGAACGTGGCCCGATGCCATCGCCCGGCTCCGGGCGACCCCTTGTTCCTCTCCCAACACCCCACCCCTGAGAGCTTGGTTGTCCAAGCCTCTGCCTCCCAGAGCGCCTTCCCTACGGCCCCTCCGGATAGGGAATCCAAGCGCCTGGAACACTTTGGGAAGAAGACTTTTTCTTCCTCCAGTGCTGGCTTGCGGTCCGTGAACACCGCTTGCCTCTTGGGCCGTTATTCCCACTCTCTGTGGGAATCGGTGGCGACAGTGCTGCCGCAGTGTCCTGAGGAGGTCCAGACACTACTCACCCGTGTTATTGCAGATGGGAGAGATGCGGCGAAGTTCACAATCCGATGTGGCCTTGATACCGCCGACTCGCTGGGCAGATCGCTTGCTACGACAGTGGCGCTGCGCCGTCACGCCTGGCTGAGGACCACTGGTTTCTCGGGCGATGTCCAGAATACCCTCATGGACATGCCCTTCGATGGTATCCGCCTTTTTGGTTCAATAAGGCAGACCATGCGCTGGAGCGCTTTAAGGACTCGCGGGCTACTGCCAAGTCCTTGGGCCTCTGCCGCCGTCGCGCCCTCCGCACTCAGTCTGCTTTTCGCCCCTTTCGTGGCCACGGAAGGGGCGCCCAGTCACGTCAGCATTGCCCGGCCACCGGCCCGCGCAGCAAGCGCCTTCGCGTGGCCGAGGACGTGGCTACCGCCGATGGCGGGTCGGGTAACCAGCGTGCGGGTCAGGCCACCACCTCCGCCCCGTCCACGGCCTCCAAGCCCTCCTAGTCCATCCTTTCAGGTGCACAGCACGCCAGTAGGGGGCAGGGTCCGCCATCACCTTCACCACTGGCGTACCATCACATCGGACAAGTGGGTCTTGGACATTGTCTGAAGGGGCTACTCCCTCCCCTTCGAGACTACCCACCCAGCCATGCCACCTCAATGCCACCGCATGTCAGGGGATCATTTGGTGCTTCTTCAGAAGGAAGTTACGGCCCTCTTGGCCAAGAGGGCCATCGAGCATGTTCCGACCCCAGAAGTAGGGCGTGGTTGTTACTCCCACTACTTTCTGGTGCCCAAAAAGGACAAAGAGGACATGCATCCTATCTTGGACCTCCGGAACGTCAATCGCTTCCTCCGGAAGGAGAAGTTCAAGATGCTCACCCTAGCTCAGGTCTTGACTGCCCTCGACCCTGGAGACTGGATGGTAGCGTTGGACTTGCAGGACGCATATTTTCACATCCCCGTCCTGCCGGCCCACCGGCGTTACCTGCGGTTCACGGTAGGCCTCGAGCATTTTCAGTTCACCGTGCTCCCCTTTGGCCTTACCAGCGCCCCTCGGGTGTTCACGAAAGTGATGGCGGTGGTCGCAGCTCATCTGCGCCGAGCAGGGGTTCCAGTCTTCCCCTACCTTGACGACTGGCTGCTGAAGGCGGGCTCGTCCCAGGCAGTCGTCTCCCACCTCCAGACTACGGCCGAACTCCTGCACTCGCTGGGGTTCTCCATCAACGTGCCGAAGTCGCACCTGATTCCTTCTCCACAGCTCCTTTTCATCGGAGCAGTTCTGGACACAACGCAGTTTCGGGCCTATCCTCCCGAACGGCGAGTCCAGGATATTCAGGCTATGATTCCGATCTTTCAGCCTCTATCCTGGGTTTCAGTACGGATGACTCTGAGGCTGCTGGGCCTCATGGCCTCCTGCATCCTGCTGGTCAATCATGCCAGATGGCATATGCGGGCTCTGCAGTGGGACCTGAAGTTCCAGTGGGCGCAGCATCAGGGGAACCTGTCCGATCACGTCCAGATCTCGGAGGGGACTGCCACGACAGTTGCAGTGGTGGCTCACGAACCGGCAATGGGTCACGGGCAGATCCCTCTCCCTTCCCCAGCCAGAGCACACAGTTGTGACGGATGCGTCCCTTCTGGGATGGGGCGGTCACATGGGAGAGGCGGAGATCGGAGGCCTCTGGTCTCCGGCGGAGTCCCGGCTCCATATCAACCTTCTGGAGCTCCGGGCGATCCGACTTGCACTAAAGGCATTCCTTCCCTCTGTCAAGGGGAAGGTAGTGCAGGTGTTCACAGACAACACCACCGCCATGTGGTACTGCAACAAACAAGGCGGGGTGGGGTCGTGGACCCTATGTCAGGAGGCTCTGCGTCTCTGGACATGGCTGGAACATCAGGGCATGTTCCTGATGGTTCAACACCTGGCAGGTTCCCTGAACGCCAGGGCGGACGAACTCAGCCGCAGGTGCATGATGGATCACGAATGGCGTCTTCACTCGGAGGTAGTGCAAGGACTCTTTCTACAGTGGGGAGAGCCTTGGTTAGATCTATTCGCCACCGAAGAGAACGCGCAATGTCATCAGTTCTGCGAGTTGGAATTTCCAAGGCGGCACTCGCTCGGCGACGCTTTTGTCGCGAGTGGAGTTGCGGTCTGTTGTACGCCTTTCCGCCTATACCACTTCTACCCAGAGTGTTGAAGAAGATTCGGCGCGACCGGGCCCAAGTCATCCTTGTGGCTCCGGACTGGGCTCGAAGAGTTTGGTATCCCGAGCTACTCAGTATGAGCATCGATCCCCCGATCCGTCTGCCTCTTTGGGAGGATCTTCTGTCGCAGCAGCTGGGGACGGTCCTCCACCCGAACCTGTCCAGTCTCCACCTCCTTGCATGGAGATTGAGCGGCGGCAGTTGATTCCTTTCGACTTGCCTCCCGAAGTTTGTGATGTGATTCTGGCAGCCAGGCGTCCCTCCACTAAGGTGGTATACGCCTGCAGGTGGAACAAGTTTGTGGCAAGGTGCACAGCAAAGGCTGTGAATCCCCTTTCTGCCCCTCTTTCTGAGGTTCTTCTGTTCCTTCTTTCTCTGGCCCAACAGGGTTCTGCCCTGGGTACCATCAAGGGCTACCTTTGGGCAATCTCGGCCTTCCTCAGGCTTCCTGATCAGCCCTCCCTTTTCAAGTCCCCTGTTGTTAACAGGTTTCTTAAAAGGCATTACACACCTTTTCCCTCCTGTTCCGTTTGTGATGCCTCAGTGGGACTTGAACTTGGTTCTTACCTTTTTAATGTGCGCTCCCTTTGAGCCTCTCCATAACTGTCCTCTTCGTCTTCTCACTCTGAAGACAGCATTTCTGGTGGCCATCACCTCCGCTCGGCGGGTGAGTGAGCTCCAGGCTCTTTCTTGTAAGCCTCCCTTTCTGTCTGTTCATCCAGACAAGGTTGTTCTTAGGACGCGTCCGTCCTTCTTGCCAAAGGTGGTTACTGCCTTCCACATTGGGCAGACCATCACTTTGCCCACCTTCTTTCCGCCTCCGCATCCTTCCAGAGAGGAAGAGAGGCTCCACCGTCTGGACCCAAAACGTGCGCTTTCCTTCTATCTGAACCGCACGACAACAGTTCCGGGTGGACGACCAGCTCTTTGTTGGCTACGTGGGCGCCAAAAAGGTCGAGCGGTACACAAGCGGATCATCTCCCGCTGGGTTGTCTTGTGTATCAAGAGCCTGCTATTCTTTGGCTAAGAAGGAGCCTCCTGTTGGGCTACGTGCCCATTCCACCAGGGCGACAGCCGCCACCACGGCTTTGGGACGCGGTGTCCCGCTGCAGGACATTTGTCAGGCAGCTACATGGGCCTCGCTGCACACGTTTACAAAGCATTACTGCCTTGACAGCCAAGTCCGGAGAGACGGCTTCTTTGGCCGTTCTGTTCTCCAGAGACTTCCTTGTCTGATCTTTGTTCGCAGACCCACCACCGGGGTTGGTATTGCTGGGGTATCTATTCTAAGGTAAGGAATCTGTCACTAACGTGTCTCTTTCAGATGCACAAGTTACTAACTTGTGTAACGATATATCTGTAAGAGACAGTAGTTAGTGACAGATTCCTACCGCCCACCCATCCTCCCCGTTCTGCGAACTGATTTCTAGGGTTAAGGTCATCCCTTTCAGGGCCCTAGTATTTTCAGACACCTAGTGTCAGTTTCTTGCATGGCTCTGCGTTTCTGGCGCAGAAAGTCGTGTACAGAACTGACGCCAGCGCGCATGGGCGGCGTCTAAGTACTGGCCGCGACGTCATCCCGGCGATCACGACGCCGACGACGGACGCGGAGCCGCACGACGCCGCCTACCGACGCGCAGGGGTACTGCTACGCAAAACTTTCCGGATTCAGCCTGACGCCTGGGGATATTCTAAGGTAAGGAATCTGTCACTAACTACTGTCTCTTACAGATATATCGTTACACAAGTTAGTAACTTGTGCATCTGAAAGAGACACGTTAGTGATAGATTCCTTACCTTAGAATATCCCCAGGCGTCAGGCTGGATCCGGAAAGTTTTGCGTAGCAGTACCCTTGCGCGTCGGTAGGCGGCGTCGTGCGGCTCCGCGTCCGTCGTCGGCGTCGTGATCGCCGGGATGACGTCGCGAGCAGTACTTAGGCGCCGCCCTGCGCGCTGACGTCAGTTCTTCTTTTCCGCGCCAGCAAGCGCAGATCCGGGAAGAGCAGTGCCCTGGTCAATTTTTGACCATACTTTTTGGTGATTTTTCACTGTTTTTTCCAACCTTCAGGTGTCGTAGGGATGCCCGGCTTCAAGCGATGCGGCGCCTGTGCGCGGATGATGTCCGTCACCGACCCGCATTGGGAGTGTCTCTTCTGCCTCGGCCGAGGCCACGACACCGAGTCTTGTCCCGAATGCCAGGCCCTCAACCCGAAGGCTTTGCGAGAGCGGTCTCGAAAGCTCCTCGAGGCCCGGCATTCGGCTCCACGGAGGCCCCGGTCGCGTGAGAGGTCCAGGGGTCGCTCGCGGAGTGCACACCGGTCGTCGGCGTCGAAGTCTTCTTCGTCCGGTAAGTCTCAAGCACAAGAAGTCCAAGAAGCATCGTCGCTCTCGGACTTCACCTCGCCCGATCTCGCGACTCGGCTGAGGCCCCTCCCGGCACCGTCCCCGCGGCCCCGGACTTGCCTGTGGAGTCGCCCCCGCCATACCCGCCCTTCCCGGGTTCGGGGCGGATCCGGCCAAGGTACAGGAGTTCCTGTCGGCCATGGCCCGCCTCTTCGGGCCTTCAGGCCCCTCCGGTGCGCCTTCGGGCCCCGCGGGCCCTGATGGGGTTGCTCCGGCGTCGCCGGCGGCTCCGGCCCCGGCATCGCCCGTGCCTCCAGCCTCGATCCCGGCTCCGGCTTCGGCCCCGGCCTCGATCCCGGCTCCACAACCCCCATCGACGCCGGTCGACCTCACGACACCTCCGCCGGCGCCGATGTCTCCGGTGCCGTTCTCGACGCCGCCCTGGGCTCCGGGCGGCGTCGTCCCCCAGTTCCTTCCGGCTCCGGACATGGACCCGGAGCGACGTCGCTCGACGCCGGCTCCGGCGCCGATGGGACCTTGGGTCCCAAATGTCCCTCCTCCTCCTTATTTTGAACCAGAGGAGGACCAGGAGGACTGGGAGGGGTCTGATGACCCTCTGACGCGCAACTGTCAGTATGATGAGGACTGGACAGAGAGTCTAGGGAGGCCAGTGGTCTGGATACTTCCCCTGACACTGGCATGCTGTCTCCTCCCGTGGCTACGGAGGAGGGGGCCAATTTTGGTACGGTGTTGCGTAGGGCTGCTGGGGCCTTACGTCTCCAGCTCCCTACTTTGACGGTCAAGCCTAACATCTTGACAGAGGTGCTTCAGCCGGCAGCCTCCTCTGCGGAGACTGTGCTGCCGTTTAACGACGCCCTCACTGACGTTCTTTTGGGCGCCTGGTCCAAGCCCAACACAGGGGCTCCTGTGGATCGGAACGTGTCACGACGACATCGCCCCGCTCCGGGCGACCCCTGTTTCTTTCTGTCCACCCCACTCCTGAGAGCTTGGTTGTCCAAGCCTCCGCTTCCCAAACCGCCTTCCCTACCGCTCCTCCGGATAGGGAATCCAAACGCCTGGATCAGTTTGGGAAGAAAGGTTTTTCTTCCTCCAGTGCTGGCTTGCGGTCCGTTAACACCGCTTGTCTTTTGGGCCGATATACCCACTCCCTGTGGGATTCGGTGGCGGATGTTTTGCCCCAGTGCCCTGAGGAGGTCCAGGCACTGCTTTCCCGCGCCATTGCGGAAGGAAGGGATGCGGCCAAATACACTATCCGTTGTGGCCTTGACACCGCCGACTCGCTGGGCAGGTCGATTGCAACGACGGTGGCGCTCCGACGCCACGCCTGGCTGAGAACCACTGGTTTTTCAGGGGATGTCCAGAATACTCTCATGGACATGCCCTTTGATGGAGTCGGTCTTTTTGGGTCCAAAGCAGACCATGCGTTGGAGCGCTTTAAGGACTCACGGGCTACTGCCAAGTCCCTGGGCCTTTCTGCTACACGCCCTCCGCTGCCTTCTGCTTTTCGCCCCTATCGTGGCCACGGTAGGGGCGCCCCTTCACGTCAGCAGCCCAGCCACCGGCCCGCGCAGCAGGCGTCTTCGCGTGGCCGAGGACGTGGATTCCGCCGTGGCGGATCGGGCAACCAGCGTGCGGGTCAGGCCACCACCTCCAACCCGTCCGCGGCCTCCAAGCCCTCCTAGTCCCTCCTTTCAGGTGCACGGCACGCCAGTAGAGGGCAGGGTCCGCCATCACCTTCCCCACTGGCGCACCATCACCTCGGACAGGTGGGTCTTGGACATTGTCCGAAGGGGCTACTCCCTCCCCTTCGAGACCACCCCCAGCCATGCCACCTCAATTCCACCGCATGTCAGGGGATCACTTGGTGCTTCTACAGAAGGAAGTCACGGCCCTCTTGACCAAGAGGGCCATCGAGCATGTTCCGACCCCAGAAGTAGGGCGTGGTTGCTACTCCCACTACTTTCTGGTGCCCAAAAAGGACAAGGAGGACATGCGTCCTATCTTGGACCTCCGGAACGTCAATCGCTTCCTCCGGAAGGAGAAGTTCAAGATGCTCACCCTAGCTCAGGTCTTGACTGCCCTCGACCCTGGAGACTGGTTGGTAGCGTTGGACTTGCAGGACGCGTATTTCCACATCCCCGTCCTGCCGGCCCACCGGCGTTACCTTCGGTTCACGGTAGGCCCCGAGCATTTTCAGTTCACCGTGCTCCCCTTTGGCCTTACCAGTGCCCCTCGGGTGTTCACGAAAGTGATGGCGGTGGTCGCAGCTCATCTGCGCCGGGCAGGGGTTTCAGTCTTCCCCTACCTCGACGACTGGCTGCTGAAGGCGGGCTCGTCCCAGGCAGTCGTCTCCCACCTCCAGACTACGGCCGAACTCCTGCACTCGCTGGGGTTCTCCATCAATGTGCCGAAGTCGCATCTAATTCCTTCTCCACAGCTCCTTTTCATCGGAGCAGTTCTGGACACGACGCAGTTTCGGGCCTATCCTCCCGAACGGCGAGTCCGGGATATTCAGGCTATGATTCCGATCTTTCGGCCTTTATCCTGGGTTTCGGTACGGATGACCCTGAGGCTGCTGGGCCTCATGGCCTCCTGCATCCTGCTGGTCAATCATGCCAGATGGCATATGCGGGCTCTGCAGTGGGACCTGAAGTTCCAGTGGGCGCAGCACCAGGGCAACCTGTCCGATCACGTCCAGATCTCGGAGGGGACTGCAAAACAGTTGCAGTGGTGGCTCTCGAACCGGCAATGGGTCATGGGCAGATCCCTCTCCCTTCCCCAGCCAGAGCATACAGTTGTGACGGACGCGTCCCTTCTGGGATGGGGCGGTCACATGGGAGAGGCGGAGATCAGAGGCCTCTGGTCTCCGGCGGAGTCCCGGCTCCATATCAACCTTCTGGAGCTCCGGGCGATCCGGCTTGCACTCAAGGCATTCCTTCCCTCTGTCAAAGGGAAGGTAGTGCAGGTGTTCACAGACAACACCACCGCCATGTGGTACTGCAACAAACAGGGCGGGGTGGGGTCTTGGACCCTTTGTCAGGAGGCTCTGCGCCTCTGGACATGGCTGGAACATCAGGGCATGTTCCTGATGGTTCAACACCTGGCAGGTTCTCTGAACGCCAGGGCGGACGAACTCAGCCGCAGGTGCATGATGGATCACGAATGGCGTCTTCACTCGGAAGTGGCGCAAGGACTCTTTCTACAGTGGGGAGAGCCTTGGTTAGATCTATTCGCCACCGAAGAGAACGCGCAATGTCATCAGTTCTGCGCGTTGGAATTTCCAAGGCGGCACTCGCTCGGCGACGCTTTTCGTCGCGAGTGGAGTTGCGGTCTGTTGTACGCCTTTCCGCCTATACCACTTCTACCCAGAGTGTTGAAGAAGATTCGGCACGACCGGGCCCAAGTCATTCTTGTGGCTCCGGACTGGGCTCGAAGAGTTTGGTATCCCGAGCTACTCAGTATGAGCATAGATCCCCGATCCGTCTGCCTCTTCGGGAGGATCTTCTGTCGCAGCAGCAGGGGACGGTCCTCCACCCGAACCTGTCCAGTCTACACCTGCTTGCGTGGAGATTGAGCGGCGGCAGTTGATTCCTTTCGACTTGCCTCCCGGAGTTTGTGATGTGATTCTGGCAGCCAGGCGTCCCTCCACTAAGGTGGTATACGCCTGCAGGTGGAACAAATTTGTGGCATGGTGCACAGCAAAGGCTGTGGATCCCCTTTCTGCCCCTCTTTCTGAGGTCCTTCTGTTCCTTCTCTCTCTGGCCCAACAGGGTTCTGCCCTGGGTACCATCAAGGGTTATCTTTGTGCTATCTCGGCCTTCCTCAGGCTCCCTGATCAGCCCTCCCTTTTCAAGTCTCCTGTTGTTAACAGGTTCTTAAAAGGCATTACTCACCTCTTCCCTCCTGTTCCGTTTGTAATGCCTCAGTGGGACTTGAACTTGGTTCTTACCTTTTAATGTGCGCTCCCTTTGAGCCTCTGCATAACTGTCCTCTTCGTCTTCTGACTCTGAAGACTGCCTTTCTGGTGGCCATCACCTCCGCTCGGCGGGTGAGTGAGCTCCAGGCTCTATCTTGCAAACCTCCCTTTCTGTCTGTTCATCCAGACAAGGTTGTTCTTCGGACGCGTCCGTCCTTCTTGCCAAAGGTGGTTACTGCTTTCCACATTGGGCAGACCATCACTTTGCCCACCTTCTTTCCGCCTCCGCATCCTTCCAGAGAGGAAGAGAGGCTCCACCGTCTGGACCCAAAACGTGCGCTCTCCTTCTATATCGACCGCACAAAACACTTCCGGGTGGATGACCAGCTCTTTGTTGGCTACGTGGGCGCCAAAAAGGTCGGGCGGTGCACAAGAGGACCGTCTCCCGCTGGGTTACCTTGTGCATCAAGACCTGCTATTCTTTGGCCAAGAAGGAGCCTCCTGTTGGGCTGCGTGCCCATTCCACCAGGGCAACGGCTGCTACCACGGCCTTGGGCCGCGGTGTTCCGCTGCCGGTTATCTGTCAGGCAGCTACGTGGGCCTCGCTGCACACGTTTACTAAGCATTACTGCCTTGACAGTCAGGTCCGGAGGGACGGCTTCTTTGGCCGTTCTGTCCTCCAGGACTTCCTTGTCTGATCTTTGTTCGCAGACCCACCACCGGGGTTGGTATTGCTGGGGTATCTATTCTAAGGTAAGGAATCTATCACTAACGTGTCTCTTTCAGATGCACAAGTTACTAACTTGTGTAACAATATATCTGTAAGAGACAGTAGTTAGTGATAGATTCCTACCGCCCACCCATCCTCCCCGTTCTGCGAACTGATTTCTAGGGTTAAGGACATCCCTTTCAGGGCCCTAGTATTTTTCAGACACCTGTGTCAGCTTCTTGCATGGCTCTGCGTTCCTGGCGCGGAAAGTCGTGTACAGAACTGACGTCAGCGCGCAGGGGCGGCGCCTAAGTACTGCCCGCGACGTCATCCCGGCGATCACGACGCCGACGACGGACGCGGAGCCGCACGACGCCGCCTACCGACGCGCAAGGGTACTGCTACGCAAAACTTTCCGGATCCAGCCTGACGCCTGGGGATATTCTAAGGTAAGGAATCTATCACTAACTACTGTCTCTTACAGATATATCGTTACACAAGTTAGTAACTTGTGCAACAGGTTTCTTGTCACATTCTTAGTGGAGTATGACTGAGCGAAGAAAGGATGGGCAGTGTAGAAGCAGACCGTCTCCCAATGGATTGTGCTCTGCATAAAGATCTGCTATGCTTTGGCCCCAAAGCAGCAGCCTGAGGGTTTGCGTGCTCATTCCACCTGAGCTAAAGCTGCTACCACTGCGTTAGCGTGCAAAGTTCCGGTCCTAGATATCTGCCAGGCAGCAACGTGGGCTTCCTTGCACATGCTTACAAAACTCTACTGCCTGGACAGTTAGGTCCATCCAGATGGACACTTTGCCCGTTCGGTCCTGCAGGACTTGGGTACCTATTCAAAAGGTAAGGAAGAAGTCTCTATCAGATGAACAAGTTACTTACCTTCAGTAACGCCTTATCTGGTAGAGACTATATCTAGCCGCAGATTGCTTACCGACCGACCATCCTCCCCGCTCTGCGAGTAGATTTCTAGGGACAGGGTTTTTTCAGTTTCCGGGCCCTAGTTTTTCCACACCAGCAGTCCGTGTAAGTGGCTCCGCGCTCCTGGCATGGAAAGTCGCGAAAAGAAACTGATGTCAGCGTGCTGGAGTGGCGCCTATATAGGCACTGCTCACGTCACTTCCAGCGCGGACGATGCCCCATACCGGCACGCAGGAGTACTGCTTGAGAAAACAATTCTGAATCCGGTTTGACGCCTGGCGATAATTCAAAAGGGAAGGAATCTGTGGCAAGATAGTCTCTAACAGGTAAGGCGTTACTGAAGGTAAGTAACTTGTTCTTTATGACCCTAGTGTTGAAATGGGCTGAGATTACTGCGCTT
Organism: Calotriton arnoldi; assembly: GCA_963921515.1. Lineage (NCBI taxonomy): Eukaryota > Metazoa > Chordata > Amphibia > Caudata > Salamandridae > Calotriton > Calotriton arnoldi. The sequence goes on along the minus strand of CAWUFW010001746.1, from coordinate 2,608,731 downwards.
GTGAAGTATCTCAGGACTTACCAAGAGATGAACACGGATTTAGGAAAATCTTAATGCAGACTGTGCCAGGTATAGGAGGTAATATAAGATTTTGTGAGGATACATGGTTCAGCGATTGGTTTTATTCTCTTTTGCCCTTATACAGGACCTTTTCTATTTGAAAGAGTATGTCTTGGTTGGTGAAGATGCTCTTGCCACCAGTAGTGTGCTTCTAGAGTCAGGTGGTGATATGTCGAAATATTCAAAACTGCAGTCTGGCATTTGGGGAGTGATTGAGGATTTTGGTGCAGAAGCTGACCATGATACTTTGTCTGACATCCATTTCTTGCAGAATCTAAAGTGGCCTATGTTTTCCCCGATTGCTTTTTTTGACGATTTGCCAGATTATTTTACTCCTTTTTTAGGCCAAGTCAAGTCTTCGGGCTTTAAGACCAGCTTGGCCATTCACTGATATATGCTACAGACATGAATTCAGGGTGCCTATGGTACTTATACAGCACCTACGATGTTCCCTTGTGCAGTATGTGTGCTCAGAGGCAACGTTTTCTTTTTTTTACATATTTCTATTGGCATTTGAATTCTACAGGACAAACTGTAATACAATAAAACAAATGCGGGAAAGGCATAGTGGGAAAAAAATAAAAAGTACAGCAGTCATTAATAACAGTGATATCAAGCAGAATAGAGTCAAAGCACTACATTCCCACCAAAAGAAACCCGGGTACCTCCCTAACAATCATTTGGACCCATAGCAGAGGAGACAAACCAAGCAAGGATACAGCAAAACCCAGGAGCATTTAAGGAGAGTCTCCTGAATTCAGGCTCGGTATCCACGACTCAGTGGTGGGCAAAGGTACACCCAAAACATATTGCTACATGTGGGAATAAAGCCAGTCTGGTCAGGATGAACCAGGGGGCTATAGAGGGATCAATGCTCGCTATCTTACTCAAACTCTTGTAATCGGCATTGAGCATAGAAAGGGGAGAGTGAAAATCAAGAAGGGGAGGGTCTTTATTTTTCTTCGGAAGCATCACAATAGCAGCCTCATGTAGTGAGGACAGAAGCAAACCACCTTGCCAAGAATCTTTGAAGAGGACCACAAGTCTAGGGAAGAGGTCCGAGGTATACGCCATGTAGAACTCTATCGGTAAGCCAGTGAGGCCAAGCATCTTACCCCTCGCCATTTCCTTAATCACCCGTACTCTTGCTCTGTAACATCTGCACCCAGTTGATCCGCCACCGCAGGCTCAAGAGACACTGGGGAAGCATCTGCAGTATAATTCATCGTATCCAGCTCACTACACTCAGCACCCAAGGAATACAGGTCCCTATAATGTTGAAACAAACCACAGCATTAATCTCCTTCTGCATAAAAACATCTTGTTGAAAATGGTGTGACCGCTCCTGTCGCCCTGTAAAAGCCATGCAAGCATCCTGCCTGATTTATTTATCTCGGCGTGAGCCCTGGCAACATCAGATTTATGATGAAGCGTTGTTGGCACTCGACCAGCTCAAACAGCTTCTCCCTCTCCTCCATCAGGCAACCTCTCCCATCCGGAGTCCCCTCCAGCCCACAGCCCAGACCAACCAACAAAACCTCCTGCCACTGGATATCTGAAAGGAGTTGGATTTTTACCACCACTTTACTGGAAGTTCAGTATTCCCGAATCACCACCTTCATGGCATTCCATTCCACCCCCACCAATGATGCCAAGCCAGCATTGTCATGCCATTATTGTGAAATGCGCTCCCCCAGCAAGACCTGGAAACCTGATCATCAAGCAGTGCATGATTTAAGCGCCATGTAGGTACACTAGGTCTAGGGGAGGACCACTGGAAAATACCCAATACGGGAGAATGGTCAGAGTACGTCTTCACTAAATACTCCACCCCCACCACCCTGCAGTAGAACGCCCTGCACGTATAAAGTCTATCGAGTTGAACCTCGAAATCATGTAGGCTAAAGCTGTATGAATATGCATGAGCCTCTGGGTGTTTCAACTGCCAATAGTCTATCAGATCCCACTGTCCGGCCCAGGAGTGGGCAGTCTCTGCCAGCCTGCGCACTGGCGCACCACGCAGGGGTGGGTGCGACCTATCCCAACTCAGATCTAGTACACAGTTAAAATCACCCCCCACTGCTTTCTGATAGGGGACCATTAGAATCAACAGAGGGGCCAATCCGGTGAGGCTGGTCCACGTTTGGAGCATAAATATTCAATAGCGCAATATCCCTACCATCCTGGCAATTCAACACCAGACATAGCTGGCAGTAACTGCTCTGTGCAACCGGAAGGGGACTCGAGGTCTGATCCAAATGAGAGCACCTGTTAAAACGTAGAGTAAGAAGTAGCGTAGAGTTGACCCTCGCCAGCGCCTCTGAAGGGCTCGGCCCACAACCTTTGTAAGATGGGTCTCCTGGAGGAACGCAGTATGCACTTCTCTACGTTTCAAATAAGACAGTACATTATAACACTTGGAGGGGGAAGAATGGCCCCACAGGTTCCATGTGAGCAATTTAACTTGTTGAGTAGCGGCCCAATAGAGGGAAGGGACACACTGGAATCCCACCATCATCTGCCCCTGATAAAACTAGAAGTGCCCCACTGTACCAAACACACAGCTCCACAGCCTCATACTCTCCTCCACTAAGAGAAAAGGAAATGCAAAGCAATACACAATTCAATAAACCAAAAAATCCTCTAACCCCCCCCAAGGACTGAGACATACAACCATCCTGTCCAAACAGCACACCACACAAGCCCATTCAGGAACCAACTAAGGGCCAGATGGCCATTTAGAGCCATAACTGAAATCTAGGCGTGGGGAAGAAGCCGCCAGCTAGAAGTGGGGAATCAACACTTGAGAAATAAAACCATTCAATAGGACGTTTCCCGCAAGCCCCCCCCCCTCCTGAAAGCACGCCCTCACAATCCAAACAGTAATAGAAATATCAGCACATGAGCAATCACCCATATATCCAACCCGTCCTCATAATACAGCAAAGGAACAATATAGAACATTCATGAGATGCCGGGGTAGGCGCCTCAGACCAGATCGTCCACAAACCATGGGATGACCCCCAGTAGAATATATTCGAGATCAGGGGTAACAGAGTCCCCTGAGTCGGAAGCAGAGGTGTGACATTCTGGGGACAGGTGCTGAGAGGAGCCCCGGCCCGGCCCCCAGAGAGGCAGTGGTCTCAACCGCTCTCAATTGCTTCAGTATCACCTGCTTTTTAGTAGGGTGGGACGCCCCATGCGTCGATCGTTGGCGCCTAGGGCCCACAGGTCGCCACAGTTCTGGCATCTCAGGTCACACAGTTCTCTTGTCAAAGAGTTCAATCCAGTCCCATGTCACAGACCGGTCATTGAAAAAAAGTACTTTATCCACAGTCTGGTCAGGGAAAAGCAAAGAGTAGAGCAGACCCAGGTTGCGTAGCTTTTTCTTCACCGCGAGGAATGACGCCCTCTGAACCTGGAGGGTGAAGTCGGGGTACAGCGGCACCTTGGCACTGTCTACATTAAAGGGGCTGTGCATGCGGGCCTGTTGGAGGAGATGGTCCCTATCCTGGAAATGCAGGAGGCAGGCCACCACTGCATGCACTGGGGCTCCAGGGCAGGTATCTGCATCTGCACCCTGTGCGCACGCTCCAAGGCATAGAATCTGAAGAGACCCTCTGGGGCCACCACCTTCTGGAACCAAGCCTCCAGATAAGCCAACAGAGAGTCACCCTCAACACACAGTCCTACAATGCGGACATTATTGCAACTAGCCCACCCCACCTGAACATCCAAGCGAGCAGCCAGGTGTCGGGTCTACGCTTCAAGAGCCGTGATGCGATCCTCTGAAGTTTAAACAGCTAGTGTCAAAGTCTCCACCATACTGAAATAACGATCCTTGGAAATGCAGGCAAGTATCTTGTTTTATTTTCTCTAAGGGAATACTGCCAGGAGGGAGCAGACGGCCAGAAACCACCCGTGGAAAACCCTCGTCTCCTGAGCCTTCCAATCCAACAATACGTTTCATGGAATGTCAGAACGTGGAAGGCTCTGGAGCACGATGCATTACATCTTACCCCTTACAATGAAACATTTGGAAAGGAAAAGAAAAACAGTGCACAAAGGATATCATCTGCAAAAATACATAGGTAAATAAACTGCAACAACTTACAGAAGTGAAACTAAAGAACGTAGTTACATAACACTATGCAGAGTGTAAGAAAACGCATGAAAAACATGCTAACAATGCGGTTCTCATCCGTTCATGATAAAACCGTTTAGGCAAGTTGTTAGTTCCAGTCTGTTTCACCTCCACACGATCCGATAACCCCTTCGTCAGCACACTGTCACGTCCATATCCAAACTTCCCCATATCCTCCTTCAACAGACAATCGGGCACCTTTATCATGTCCTTTAGGCTAGTCCTGTCATGTATGCCCCCTTTTACATACATTGTCCCATCCACACGACAATAACGGTTCTGAACATGTGACCTTTTGCCTAGTAGTTTGCTTCCGTCTCTTCGCCACCAGGCTCTTAGTATTTTATCATAATCCCTGTACCTGACTTACATAAATATGTCCTCAGGCACTGCATAAATATTCTGTATAAGCGTTGCCACTTTAGAAAAACATTTATGATTGTTTTCAAAACATATTGATTCTCGAAAAAACCCTGGAGTGACCACTCTAGTATATAAGACCCGTATTCCCCCCTGCAAAACAGAGGAGAATTCCTTCCACGCTGACACGGGGTCCTGCATGCTGAATCTTCGACACGCAGCGGTCTGACATCCCTTGCGGGTGTTATCCTCGGAGCAGAGACGGGGTCCTTTATTCTCTACCATCAGGTGAGGGGGTTGGTACTTCCTTAGGGGATTCTTTGCTATATACATATATATCTATACACATATACATGCTACACCTACATATCTAGGCTAGGTACATTTAGGCAAATTACGTAGGGCGTGCATTATAGGAGTATGCAAGTGCTACTGTCTTATCTGAACTGTATATGTTCATCTTCTTAGCACTATGGTAGAAATGTATCTACTGTTTACTATATTAGTACTTGCAATTTTTTTCGTATGCTTCTGTCTCCTGATTGTCGCACAAATATGTTTTACATAAGACTGACGTTGGACAAATAAATACTTATTGAAACGTCCTGACCACCATCCTGTGTATTTTCTGAAAATAAGTAAGCACGAGTGACTGAGCGAAAAGTACTGTACTGTTTCCCACAATCCCTGAGGAATCAGGGTTGTCATTTTCAGTGGTTGCCAGAAACTACCTACACCACTGTAAGATACAGGGGGTGGAAGTGGCACTGTAGAGCTAGCTGGTCTAATGGCTGACGTATCCTGTGTGGGTTTCGTGAATCGGTTTGGACACCAGACCTCAGTTTAGATCATCCAAAACGCGCAGGTCCTGGGGATTCCTAGGAACTACACAACACCTTCACCACCCTCTTGACATTCCACACATTACCATCACTCAGAAGAACAGAAAAACGATTCACCCTTTTGATCTGCAGCAGCCTAGAAAATCTTGACAATCTCTTGCTGTCCATTGATCCCTTCTTCACACGCACCCAATCCCCCACAGCCAACCGTCCTTCAACCACTCCCTTGGAACTCACAGGTAACACCCCTTTCCCTCAACACCCTTTGACAAGCAATGATCCTTCCTTCCCCTTATAACTTCAAAAGGTACCTTACCAGTAACACCATAAGGGGTTGTACGGTACGCCCATACCAGCTTACGCACAGCTCCTCTCCACTGTTCACCTTGACTAAGAGCCAACTGGATACCCTCCTTTAAAGTCCTGGTCCATCTTTCTACCAGACCATTACTTTGTGGATAATAGACCGATGACCCGATGTGCTCTACACTTTACAATTGCAAAAACGCCTTCATAGCCTGTGACGCGAACTGTACACCATTGTCAGTTACAATTGCCTCAGGGATTCTTTCTCTTTCCCATAACCTCTCCAAAACTTTGATAACTTCCTGTGTCGTTACATGATTCATAAAACGGCTTGAGAGCAGGTGCCGACGCAATCTACCCTTTGATTTGCTTGAACTCTCGTTCGCATTCAGGACACCAAAGAAGCTTAGCATTCTTGAGCATCAAGCTCCCCATGCAAACCTTGGAATGAATCGCGAATGGTATTCGGCCAACCCTAAGAAAGATCTCAATTCATCTTTATCCATAGGTGACGGAGCATACTCAATGGCCCTCACCAGCTGTAACTTAGGAGATACACCATTCTCATCCAGCAAATGACCTAAATGACCTAAATACTCAACAACGTTGACACCAAATTTAAATTTTTCTAGTTTAATAGTCAGCCCACTGCTTTGCAATATACTCAACACCTCAAACAACACCTCATCGTCTTTTGACACATTTTCAGCAACAATAAGTATGTCATCTTGGAAATACGTCACATTACTTAGTCCCTTAAACATCTGGTGCATTGCACTCTGAAAAACAGCCGAGGCTGAAGCCAAGCCGAAAGGCATGCGCTTGAACCTGTATGCTCCTTCTGGGGTAACGAAGGACGTAAGATGTCTAGAATCTGAATGTAACACTATCTGATGATAAGCCAACGACAGATCAAGGATAGAGAACACTTTTGCACCCTTGATCGTTGCCAACATTTCCCCAATATTAGGCAGAGGATGTCTGTCAACCCAAATTACCTGATTCAGATCTCTGAAGTCGACAGACATCCTTGAGTCCCCATTGGGGTTCTTGGCCAAAACCACTGGGGCCAGCCATTCTGAAGCTTTAATCTCCTCGATTATACCCGAACAAAACAATTTCTCCAACTCTTTCTTCAAAAGCTCCCTCATCACTATCAGCACTGTCTGAACCCTCTGTACCTTTGGAACCACACCATCCTTCAACACAATCTTATGGGAGAATCCCGCCAACGTTGGTTTGGTTCTTATATTAACAGTTAAAATCTGAGTAGTTCAGTCATGCTTTTTCAGAAAGCCCTGCTCACACTTTTCAGAGACGTCTGAAGTGGGAAGGGAGATCCGCCTCAGCTGAGCAGATATACCCTGTGTATTGGCTGAAGGTTTAAACAAGCTTGTAAGGATAAAAGGTTCCCACATTGTGCAAAACCCCTGATCACTAAAACTTTTTCTTCTCCCTATTATTCTCCTTTTGAGAATGCCTGACAATGCGAGTAGTGGTTCGGGGGAAGACAAATTTGCAAACGCTCTCAACATTACAGAAAACTGCAGACATGCAGTAACTATAAAATTGTTAGAACACGGCGTACCCGCAACAAGCGGCTGTGTTACCTTCATGATTGAGGCATACGAGGTGTTCGGATCAGAGGTATTCTATTCTTGAGTTCGGTTCACACCTGCAGATCCACAGACTGAATTGTTTCACACATACATTGTAGTTGAACCACCGGAAGAATACAATCCATACGAAGACATTGAAGTCCCGTTAACTTACCAGCAACACAGAAACTGGTTTAAAGGCGCCCTCCCACACACAACATCTGTCGTAAGACTCGGTCCACTCAGCATAGAAGGAGCGACCTGGCCGGTCTTAGCGACATACACTCCACATCCTGAGATAGATACGCTACCAGTGGATGAAGTCCGTACAATATACAAAGACATAGTCCGGCTATACAGACACATTGTTCAGTTTGTCATGCGAACATTAACAGTCCAACCTGCGAGAAATGCTCCAGTCGGTCCGCATCAGACCACACCTACAATTAGCCCACAGACACTAAAATCAGTAATGGGGACAATCCCCTCCAAACTGGAGCAAATTCTGTTCTGGATAGCACAAAAAATTGCACAGCTGGAAGCAGTATTTCCCCATACGGGTCCGCAGGAAAAACATAGAATGCTAACTATTTGCTTGCCAATGGGGATGGTTCCCTCGATTGAGAATTGTACCACTTGGGGAACAATCTTTGCTGCCATCTTTGCTTCCGTTTACATCAGAATACACGGTACCCCTTCCATAGCAGTCATTCCACAAGTATTGAAACAGATACAGAATGAGTACGGGGCAGGGCCTGCCCTGGACTTGGGAATGAAACTGATGAGTAATTTTGCCCAAGTCTCTGCAATCATATTGAGCAACATAAAAGGGGAGGCAGCAGCAGTGGTTTTACACCACCGCCTAAGGGAAATGGCTCCTATGAATAAGGATCGAGAGTTACCAAAAATTATCGAAGAAACCTATTCTGCATTAGGTAGAGAGAGTTTGGGAGCCAAACGACAAATGGCGGGTAGTCCCGACAAGGACAACTCGAAGCAAGCACCCTCTTCTTCTAAAAAGAAATGAGATAACAAACAGTCCAAAAATAACAATACAGAAAAGAATTCACGATCAAGAGGTGGGTCTCCCTAACGGGAGTCCTCTGACCCTAGGAACCGTGATAACATTTGGAAACCTGACAGGTATCAGGAGACTGATACACGTTGCTTTCGTTCCTTTCAGGGTTCATCAAAAAACTCGGAGAGGGACGGGGGAGCCGAACAAAAGAGAGTAGATCAACCAAAGACAAAAAGGGAAACACATCGTCAGATTACATTATGAAGCAGGAAGAACAACATAAAGCAAAGCCTCAATTCAAAAAGAAGAAAGTAACTGGCTTGAAAATTAGACATGCCCAGGTTACCGAGGACTCAGCTTCTGAACGGGGAATGGGCTCTGACGATGCTAGACAGTGCGGCAGAAGTAACACCAGCTCGCCAGAACCTGAAGGATTTTCTGGTGACAGCAGTATTGAATGAACATATCACTGTGGAAACACCTGATACAAGAGTTAGTGTCCCACATAGACTGTACGAAATTACACTCCAAATAGAGGGGGATATCTCAAGAAAAGTTAAAGGTCTTTTTTGGGAGAACTTAACATTTGGATATGATATCCTATTAGCAGAAAAAGATTGGCCGCCAGAATTTGTGATGGCTTACCCAAAAGGGGAAAGCGTCATTTTGCCTGCTTTCTCCGACCTAGTTCAAGAATCTTTAAAACATTCATAAGCGCAAGAGTGGGCGCTAGCTCCTGCATTATACCTCAACCATGTAGTGTGGGACGTGTAGTCTACTCACCACAAAATCCCATTAAAATCTACTCCAAATCCACAGAGACAGTACCCTATTAAAAACTATGCAAAAACATAGGTCAAAGAAATCTTAGACCAACTTGAATACCAAGGTGTAATTGAGACTTGCACCTCCCCAATGAACAATCCTTTGTTTCCCGTAATAAAACCTGACAACTCATATCGTCTAGTTTTAGATTACCGACATTTAAACACAAGCACACGAACATTTGCAGTTCAAAATGCACATAGTGCCGCATTAATGAATAACATTGTGCGGAAGAAATACAAAATGACATTAGATATCTCAAATGGATTCTTCTGCCAAAATATAGCTCCAGAAAGCAGATATTTAACAGCATTTTCTGCCCTTGGCACTCAGCCTCACTTCTGTCGTTTGCTCCAGGGGCATAAGAACAGCCCGGGGCTATTCTTGGCGAGAGTGTCAGAATTATTACAGATATGCGACAAGGAGGCAGTGTCCTATGTAGATGATATCTATCTGACGGACGATGAATTACTTGAACACTTGTGCAGGGTGAACAACATAATTGTGGGTTTCGCCAACTAGGGCTACAAATTTAATTTCAAGAAATCAAAAATTGCCCATCTCAGTGTCCTATTTTTGGGATATGAGCTATCAAGTGAAGGCAAGAGCCTGGCAGCCAACTTTTTAGAAAAGTGCACGTTGCTCCAACCTCCGAAGACTCTGAAGGGTTTGCAATCCATTTTAGGATTTCTACATTTTGGCAGAACATACATTCTGGATTATGCAGAAAGAGTAAAACCTTTCTACGACTTAATCAGACCTGATTTCATAGCACATCAGTGGACACAGGAACATACGGATATTCTCCGTACCGTTCAGGCTGACATGCTGGCATCAAAACATTTGCGCACACGTGTGAGTTCTACCAACCTGGTGATCCGGGTGGTCCCGGGTTTATCGGGATATACATACATCACTTTCAATGAAGGTGAGACAGTCCCAATTGCATGCAAATCACATTTATACACAAATGCTGAAATATGATATGCGGCCACAGAAAAAATACTGACAGCAGTACAGACTGCTGTAGTGAGAGAAAGAGCTCTAGCACAGGGGAAACGCATAATCGTTGTAACCCCGGTACCAACTTTAGAAGCTGTGACCAAAGCGAGCATTCCAAATGCAAAAGCACTGCATCCACGATGGATACAATGGCTAATTCTCTCACTGCAACAGACGTAGATTACAAATATGATCCTACTCTGAAAACACAGGCATTCCTGCAGTACGAACAAGAATACCCTCTCCCGAATGAAACTTGCCTCTAGAAAAATATGGCAAAACCAAAGGGGATGATGGACGGAGTGTTGAACATTGCAAGCACTCACCCCCAGTCAACTGATCTGGGTTTAATCCATCATCATTCTTTAGCTCACTCCGCCACCCCAGTTCAGACATGGCCATATGCAAATCAGTCTGACCCTGTGCCTCATGGGAACAGTCCAGCCCGAACTGCCAAGCCATGTCTTCCCTGGACCGGAAACAAGCATCCTGGGACCGGTTTCTGGCTTACAGCCGTCATCAGCCAGGCTATCTTGAATCCAGTGGCAAAGTGAGCAAGGGACCCACGTCTGGGCATACCCTGCCAACTTAGGGCGCACATAGCAAAACCAAAGGGGATGATGGATGGAGTGTTGAACATTGCAAGCACTCACCCCCAGTCAACTGATCTGGGTTTAATCCATCATCATTCTTTAGCTCACTCCGCCACCCCAGTTCAGACATGGCCATATGTAAATCAGTCTGACCCTGTGCCTCATGGGAACAGTCCAGCCCGAACTGCCAAGCCATGTCTTCCCTGGACCGGAAACAAGCATCCTGGGACCGGTTTCTGGCTTACAGCCGTCATCAGCCAGGCTATCTTGAATCCAGTGGCAAAGTGAGCAAGGGACCCACGTCTGGGCATACCCTGCCAACTTAGGGCGCACATAGCAAAACCAAAGGGGATGATGGACGGAGTGTTGAACATTGCGAGCACTCACCCCCAGTCAACTGATCTGGGTTTAATCCATCATCATTCTTTAGCTCACTCTGCCACCCCAGTTCAGACATGGCCATATGCAAATCAGTCTGACCCTGTGCCTCATGGGAACAGTCCAGCCCGAACTGCCAAGCCATGTCTTCCCTGGACCGGAAACAAGCATCCTGGGACCGGTTTCTGGCTTACAGCCGTCATCAGCCAGGCTATCTTGAATCCAGTGGCAAAGTGAGCAAGGGACCCACGTCTGGGCATACCCTGCCAACTTAGGGCGCACATAGCAAAACCAAAGGGGATGATGGACGGAGTGTTGAACATTGCAAGCACTCACCCCCAGTCAACTGATCTGGGTTTAATCCATCATCATTCTTTAGCTCACTCCGCCACCCCAGTTCAGACATGGCCATATGCAAATCAGTCTGACCCTGTGCCTCATGGGAACAGTCCAGCCCGAACTGCCAAGCCATGTCTTCCCTGGACCGGAAACAAGCATCCTGGGACCGGTTTCTGGCTTACAGCCGTCATCAGCCAGGCTATCTTGAATCCAGTGGCAAAGTGAGCAAGGGACCCACGTCTGGGCATACCCTGCCAACTTAGGGCGCACATAGCAACACCAAAGGGGATGATGGACGGAGTGTTGAACATTGCAAGCACTCACCCCCAGTCAACTGATCTGGGTTTAATCCATCATCATTCTTTAGCTCACTCCTCCACCCCAGTTCAGACATGGCCATATGCAAATCAGTCTGACCCTGTGCCTCATGGGAACAGTCCAGCCCGAACTGCCAAGCCATGTCTTCCCTGGACCGGAAACAAGCATCCTGGGACCGGTTTCTGGCTTACAGCCGTCATCAGCCAGGCTATCTTGAATCCAGTGGCAAAGACGATGGATTTAGGCCCAGATCTCTGTACTGGGGTGAATGTATGACATTGTTCTGCATTCTGTCCATCAACTGTTGTTTTTGCATCTAGAAAAATATGAGCACATCATTTACTCTGATGATTTTGCTCAGCCTGCCATTGGAAGTAAACAGTACAGCGCAGCATGTGCTATAGTGAAGGGACGTATGCAGGATGGTAAGTTCCATCCCAGCAATACAACTATACAATCTTTAGGAGATTGTACAGCGCAGTTGGCAGAACTGAAAGCCCTGATAGTAGCACTACAATATACAGATCGGGAATTCCACACACTGATAGTGTGTGATTCGTTCTACTGTGTACAGTCTTATAATGAATATCTTCATTACTGGGGCCAGAATGGGTTTGGGGATTCCAAGGGTTGCACAACTAAGCATAAATTGTTATGGGAACAAGTGGCAAAGCTGAAAGAATGCCTGCCACGGGCTCAAGTTATTCACACCTTCTCATCAGCATGTTGGCATACACGTTGAAGGGAATTCACTGGCTGATGAAGCCGCCAAGGCGACAATGCGAACTGCTGCCGTTGCTGCAATCACTCGTTCTAGCACGAGGATAGACGGAGACATACTGGTAGCTGTCAACGCCTCAAAAAACGGCTCTGCCGTGCCAAAGGGCTTTCCACTCAAGTACTCCTATAAATTAGATGCGCAAAATACACCGTATGCTCAAATTCCAGGAGTGGGGGATAGAGTTATACCAAAAATGGATCGCAGATTAGGTTTGAATCTAACTGCACACGAGGGTCTGGGCTCAGCACACGCAGGAGTCACTGCTACAATTTCATTGTTGAAGCAGCGATACTGGTGGCCAGGTTTGTCTAAACAAACCAAGGGTTATGTCCTAAAGTGCGACATCTGTCAGCAGATGAAAGGTTCCACTGTCACACGGCCACCGCAAACAGCAGTACTCATTTCAGACAGACCTCTCGCATGTGTCTATTTGGACCACTGCAGCCCCCTAAATTCAGATGGAGCCTACAAGTACATCTTGGTGGCAGTGGGTTCATGCTCTAGATTCCTATGGGTTTGGCCCCAGCGCTCAGCTGACACCCGAACTGTTATAAAAGATTTGCGAGTCTTCATTGGGACATACGCAATTGGCACGTTACACTCTGACCATGGCCCTGAGTTTAGCTCACGGGCTTACAAGGAAGCCCTGGGAAGTATGGGCGTGGCCTTGCAGTACTCCTCCCCCTAGCATCCCGAGGGAAATTCAGTGGTGGAGAGGAAAAACGGACATAAAGCAATCCTTAACAGCAAGGGTATTAGGTGCGTGCGGCCTTGGGTCAATCACCTGTATGGGGTCCAGAGGGCACTTAACAACATGCCAAGAAAATCCTAGGGAGGACGTACCCCCTATGAGATCCTGTTTGGGACAAGAATGTAGGTACCTGACCTCGATTGTGCCAGCACAGTAGCGGATGTAAAACAATTTGAATTGAATGATCATTTGGCTGTTTTTCAGGAACTCAATGAATTCCGGTGCTTACAATGCAACATCCAAGTAAAACGCACCGCCACTGGGGAAGTGAAACAGATTCCGGCAAGGCCTGCCTGGGTCCCGAAGATTGGCGACCTGGTCAGAGAAAAGATCGTGGACAAGGAGGAGTTTGGACCATCATATAGAGCACCGGTACCTGTCCTGGCAGTTTAAGGAACAAGAAAAGTACTTCTTCCGCCTCTTGCCGGCAAAAAAGAAAGAAGATTCATCTCCATTGATCTGATCAAACCACACTATGTGGCCGATTCCCAACAGTAGGCCGCGTGGAATCCTGAGTAGCCGCAGATCTCCTCTTGCTACTATACAGGAAGTTCAGATGGAAAGACTAATAACGTTTCAAGACTCCCCTGCGCAAAATGCAGGAGTATCAAATAACGGAGTACGAATTGCACCAGTTGAAACTGAACAACATCCAAATACAACTGAAACGCAAATTGCAATTCGGCCTAATAATGACATCTACATCAATATGCCTTCACAAGAGACACCTGCCAGTTCTACAAACCCTGCAGAGCTACCAAAGATAGATCAAACTGCGTCTGGCTACTTCATCAACTTCAATGACTTTTCTTGAGATCCAAGTGAAACTGAGCAAATGCCACCCATTTCCAAAAGAGAGAAATTTCGACAATTCTATCTCTGGCTGAAAAATACTTACTTTGTGTCCCCTTGGTTGCATCTTTGGTTTGCATTAGGGATCCTGCTCCTGTTAATTTGGATTGGTATAGTAACTTTCTTTTTCCTACTACGGAATGGACATTAACTCCCACACTGCTATGCAGTACAATCTGTGAACTTGGTCCTGAAACCACATACGTCATCACACTGTGAACAGAGAGACCTGTTCCTAATGAACATTACAGCAGTTCCAGTACCTGATGGTATAGTTTGGGATAGGGTTTCATGTGATGTATTTGGTCCTACTGAACATTTGAAAATTCCACATGTATTTAAAATTTCATTGAATGATTTAATTACCCCGAGTACACTCTCTGATGATTGGGACATTGAAACTGTGAACATTATGCTCTCCGATTTAGAACAATCTGCTGCATTTTCTTACAGGGAATTGTATGAAGATACCCCTGATTTTGATACCATGTATTGTTACCAACATTATGGTCATCACTTTTTGCACAAAGCAAGTGTCCCACGCACTGTTAACACTTCCCATCTATGGGAACATTGCCCGAAACCACCGAAAGGTAGTTCTGCCACAGTCACACAGAAATGTGCATACTTTTCAGGGTTCAATACATCAGACCCAGCGTCATCCTACTATAAGCTTGCACAAACGAATGCAACTGCAAAGAAAATTATGCTGACAAACACCAGGCTAATATATATAGCACCCTTTATCTACCAACTGTCTATACAAGGTTTCGACTATTGGAGGGACACAATAGACACAAACTCCATCTGGGGGACGAACGATTGGCATGTTCAGGAAACAGAGGCTTTATTTAGAGCTTGCCTCATACCATTACAGATAAACTTCCTGAACAGCAGTGCAACAGACTACCTGCTACGGGTTTGCAAAAATAAAAGACCTGAAAACACCACGCATCCCCTCGCCCACACCTATTGAAGGTATATCGAATAATACACTGATAAGTGAGGAGGTACTGGGTACAATGATACAAAATGGTACGTACAATTCATCAGCTCCCAATTGGAAGGGATAGTTGGTTTGGCCGATCGACACAAATAGGTGTCAATCAAGATTCAAGGGTACCACTATTTAAAAACAAAAAAGATTCAAGGGTACCACAGGAGGGCTTAGTATCCATAGGCCTGACCCACGGTATGTACACACAGACAACCCAGGAGTAGTGACTTCTTATAGTGTTCGGAAGTTATGCCTAGAATGGCTAAAAACCTCAACACTATTACAGGTGAAACAACACTTGTCCCTTCTGTCTGATAACATGGATCTTCTGGATTTCGTGCTAGGTCCCAAGAAACCGCGTAAAAAACTCTTCTTATATGCCATCTACAATGAACTGTGGAAAGTCTCCCAACAGGAAGTTGCTGAGAGATTGTGTGAGATTGATAGAATTAACTTGGAAAAGGCCTTGCCTGTTGTAGACAATGGAATGACCACACTTTCTTCACGTATTTATTCACTGGGCAACATTGTTTCCTCAGCAATTGACATAATGGAATAAGATTTGTCTATTCTACAACATGGGCAATCTCAATAGCGCTCCATTATGCTTTTAAGCTGGACGCTACAATCATTGCGTTCTAGCCACGTGCCATGGCGGTACATTAATGGCACAAATCTGTTTTCGGCTTATAATCTGACCGACAGACAAATTACAATGGCACGCAGAGATGCCAAGTACACCATGCTGCTCATTGAAAAATTAGAGAAGTTACCTTTTACAGTAGCAGAGTCACCATCTACGGAATGGTTAATTCATGGTTATATCACACTGCCAATCACAACATTCCAGTTCCAATACTGCCGTAGAAACCACCAGGTAGGCATGTATGAAGCGTTGAGTGAAGGATACATACAGGAAACATGGGAGTTGCCGTACAGATATAGGTGTAGAAATAAGGACACTAAAGTTTTCTTAAGTGGTACAGACTGTGAGAAGTCTTTAAGTGGGTCTTTAGTGTGCAAGGAGGTCTCATTTCACGGAGCGTGTATTGCTTCAATAGCAAACTTATCTTGCTACTTGAAAGGCTCCCCAGCTGCCGTGATTCATCCGGTTTTCGAGTTACTCTCGAATGGTAGTTATTTAGTGCTGAATTATCAGGGCTGTTGCGGAATGCGCCAGGCATCGGGTATCTAGTCACAGTAAACTCCAGGGTTGTTTGTTGTAAGCAAGTATTGTTTCCCCCAGCTCGCATAGTTAGGGAGGCACCACTGTGGCCTTCATTGAATGTTTCCAGTATAAGGTTTGATTCTCTGAGCAGACTGAAAGCCATGTCGTTTCAACAAAATGTGGCCTTAACTTCAGCCCAAGAGACTTTTGATCTCCAGGTTGCAAGGTCTTCGGCAGAGGTACAGGCCCTGGTCCGTACGAACTTCCTGCTCCATTTCGGAGAAATGGTTCATCGTATCTTTAACATGTCTGATACGAGGGGGGAATCGTACACTTATTTAAGTGTATTGGATCAGGTCTGTTAACCACCTTTCAGACCATCTTCGGAGTAATCCCAGCATTCATACACTCCGTACTTGGAAGAGTTTTTGGAGGGCTTCGTCTGGTCCTGCGATCAGTGCCGGGCATCCTGATTTTAATCCTATTGATTCACAATGGATGTCTCAATCCCTCAAGACATGGAGAGAACACTGCTGGAACGACGTTGTCGTGAGCGTATGGTGTTCTACCTGGGTACGCTTCAGTGTCGAGAGCTAAGTGAGCATTGGTTCCTGTCTTTTAGACATGTCTGGCTAGACTGTGACCTGCCTGTGTTCCGCTGCCTCTTCTACGGATTTGGATGCGTGTTGAACCTGCGTCCGACACTTCCATCGGTTGCGCCACCAGACATAGACATGCTCCTGGAGCCCTTACAGGCCCACATGTACAGTTGTCCACAGCGTATTCCCATGTTGATGACAGCATTTTTAGAGCCTCCAAGGGATGCTTCCGCTCCTGTTGGAAGGGAAATCGTCTCTGCTCCAGAGGTACAGGCATCGGTTCCAGGTGTGCAGGCATCTAATCCTTCGCCGGCAGCTGCTGTGGGAACGAGAGATGACCATCTTTGCTCACTCGACTTGATATTGGAAGTGCTGGAGGGATTCCCACCTGCGGATGCAATGTTCAGCGATGTTGAGTCTTCAACACGGGATTCATAAACAACCCGGCCTTTCCTGTGTTGGGAACTATTCGGCAATTTTTAAACATTTACCAAATTGAAGGACGAAACATTACTTTGTTTTATTTTTTTCCTTCTTCTCTGCTCTAACTAAGCATAATGGCTTTCAAGGTGCTCAGTGTAATAAAAACCACATATACAAGTTTAGAGGACATTTTGAACGCTTTTAGGGAAAATGGCTTTTCTTTTATGGACACTTTTTACAGGCGTTTTTAGTTCCTTTAGTATTTTAATTATAAATGATTTTATGATTTTAATGGCCTTAGCTTTATTATTACCTAGCTGACCCTTTTGATGAGGAGTGGGTATCATGTCCTTTAGGCTAGTCCTGTCATGTATGCCCCCTTTTACATACATTGTCCCATCCACACGACAATAACGGTTCTGAACAGGTGACCTTTTACCTTGTAGTTTGCCCCGGTCTCTTCGCCACCGGGCTCTTAGTATTTTATCATAATCCCTGTACCTGAGGTACATAAACATGTCCTAGGGTACTGCATAATTATTCTGTATTAGGGTCACCACTTTTTTTCATCCTTGGCCAACAGGCCCGCTGTGCATGATCGCATTGTTTTAGAAAAACATTTGATTGTTTTCAAAACATATCGATTCTGGAAGACACCCTGGAGTGACCACTCTAGTATATAAGACCCGTATTCCCCCCTGCAAAACAGAGCATTCCTTCCACGCTGACACAGGGTCCTGCATGCTGAATCTTCGACACGCAGAGGTCTGACAACGTGCAGGTCCTGGGGATTCCAAGGCACTACACGACACCTTCACCACCCTCTTGACATTCCACACATTACCATCGCTCAGAAGAACAGAAAAACGATTCACCCTTTTGATCTGCAGCAGCCTAGAAAGTTTTGACAATCCCTTGCTGTCCATTGATCCCTTCTTCACGCATCCAATCCCCCACAGCTAACCGTCCTTCAACCACTCCCTTGGAACTCCCAGGTAACACACTATCACCCCCTTCCCTCAGCACCCCTTTCACAAGCAATGATCCTTCCTTCCCCTCATAACTTCAAAAGGTACCTTACCAGTAACACCATTAGGGGTTGTACGGTACACCCATACAAGCTTACACACGGCTCCTCTCCACTGTTCACCTTGACTAAGAGCCAACTGGATACCCTCCTTCAAAGTCCTGTTCCATCTTTCCACCAGACCATTACTTTGTGGATAATAGACCGATGACCCGATGTGCTCTACACCATACAATTGCAAAAACGCCTTCATAGCCTGTGACGCGAACTGTACACCATTGTCCCTTACAATTGACTCGGGGATTCTTTCTCTTTCCCATAATCTCTCCAAAACTTTGATAACTTCCTGTGTCGTTACATGATTCATAAAACGGCTTGAGAGCAGGCGCCGACGCAATCTCCCCTTTGATTTGCTTGAACTCTCGTTCGCATCCAGGACACCAAACAAGCTTAGCATTCTTGAGCATCAAGCTCCCCATGCACACAGTTTTGTTCGCAAACCTTGGAATGAATCGCGAATAGTATTCGGCCAACCCTAAGAAAGATCTCAATTGATCTTCATCCATAGGTGACGGAGCATCCTCAATGGCCCTCACCAGCTGTAAATTAGGAGATACACCATTCTCATCCAGCCAATGACCTAAAAACTCGACACTATTGACACCAAATTTAAATTTTTCTAGTTTAATAGTCAGCCCACTGCGTTGCAAAATACTCAACACCTCAGACAACACCTCATCGTCTTTTGACACATTTTCAGCAAAAATAAGTATGTCATCTTGGAAATACATCACATTACTTAGTCCCTTAAACATCTGGTGTATTGCACTCTAAAAACAGCCGAGACTGATGCCAAGCCGAAAGGCGTGCACTTGAACCTGTACGCTCCTTCTGGGGTAACGTAGGGCGTAAGATGTCTAGAATCTGAATGTAACACTATCTGATGATAAGCCAACGACAGATCAAGGGTAGAGAACACTTTTGCACCCTTGATCGTTGCCAACATTTTCCCAATATTAGGCAGAGGATGTCTGTAAACCCAAATTACCTGATTCAGATCTCTCAAGTCGACACACATCCTCGAGTCCCCATTGGGCTTCTTGGCTAAAACAACTGTGGCCAACCATTCTGAAGCTTTAATCTCCCCGATTATACCCAAACAACACACTTTCTCCAACTCTTTTTTTCAAAAGCTCCCTCATCACAATTGGCACAGTCCGAACCTTCTGTACCTTTGGAACCACACCATCCTTCAACACAATCTTATGGGAGAATCCCTTAAGTAATCCCAACTCATTCTTGAAAACTTCAGGAAACTTCTCCTGCCATCTCTCAGCCCATACTTCACTCACACTAGATCTAGCACCCAGCATTTGCTCAGGTTGAATGGGATCCAATATGATCTTCAAATCCCTTTGCTGAGGTCACCCCAACAAACAGGACCCGTCCTTAGCAATGAACACTTTGGAATTAGTCTCCACACCCTGAAACTCCAACACCCCTTCAAAATACCACAACAATTCTATAGGCTTAGTTCCATATGCCACCCTTCCCTTCCCTTTGCACATTCTAGCAAAATGTCCTTTGGCTTTACACCTCCTACACGCTTCCCAATCCGATCCCAATTGCCCTACCACATCTATGGCTTTAGACAGAGTGAAGTTTTCAGTGCTCAATAATTTTTCCTGAGTTTGCTTGGCTGAAATCTTTTGCACACGCTGATCACTCAGCACTTCCTCCACAAATCATTTGTAATCACAGGTAGATGCCAATCTGCGTAAATCAGCCAAACAATTTTCAATAGACTCCCCGGCATCTGACCCCTTTGCAAAAACTTAAATCTCTCTACCACAATATTAACCTTCTTGCAATAATTTATATCCAGTTTTTTAGGGCTATCTCGTAGTCATCAGTATCTGAATCTTCCTTCTCCTCTTCTGGTAAAAGGGGTAAATGTTTCAAAATCCCATGACCCTCAACTCCTAAGCAATGTTTCTACATGGCCAACTTGCGCGAAGTTGTATAAATGTCACCACCGAAAGCCTCCACATATACTTGAAATCCTTCTTTCCAGTCTTCCCACAACACCACAGGCTAACCAGGAGCCCCGAGAAATTGATTGGGAGCCACTATGCCTTCCATGGTTCACCAGGAAGAAAAAACAAGAGCAAAATAAAGAAGGTAGTCACCAATGTCACCCTCTGGTCCCAACAAAACAAATTAAAATAAAGAAAGTAGTCACCGCCGTCTCAAGATAAAGACCTTGCACAATCTAGTGAGATTGCACTTTAAGAGGTGCGTTACCACTATTTTTTTTCCTCCTTTCTTTATATTGTTTTGTTATTTATTTACTTTTCTTCCCCTTTTTTTTATTTCTCCACAAAACGTGAGAGAAGAAAAGAAGCTGTGCCTGTCAGCGCTCGCACCACGAGGAAACGCCAACAGGCTGTGTCAAGCTGTGCCTGTCAGCGCAAGTGCCTGTCAGCGGAAGCGTCCAATACAGGCTGAACGCCCGCACACTAATCAAGCTCCATGCTGTTACTAAGGCACGGTGCTCAGCTATCCCTTTAAGCTGATGCCCCAGTACAAAGTTGCAACTCCACTGCAATGCCTTTAAGGTGCAGCGCACGCGTGATGAAACACGCAGCCCTGCACGCGCCAGTGAACACGGCAAGCTTAAGCATCACAGCTATCGGGCCCCGTGAGGAAAGTTTCTAGGCCTTTCAATTCAAATCAGAGCTTGCCCTACCGGAACGATCTGTGGACTTCGCTGCTGACCTGAACAGACGGTTCATCGACAAACCGGAACAGGACTGACGTCTCCAGGCTCAGTGGCGGTGCGTCCATAAGGTCGCTGAGGCGTTGACCCACAAGCCGCGCCCGCAGCTCCCTCGGCGGCTCTGTCTGAAGCGGGTGGGCGGTCCGGCGTCATGCTGACTGACATGTGATTGCAGGCCAGGGGGTGGCGCGGAGCGCACAGCAGGCAGCAGCACAAGTGCGCATGTTGGGTTTAGGTCGGAGAATTTTTCCGACCAGCCCAGTCATGCGCACTAGTGTTTGCTCTGGCTGGCGGCTCCTCATTAGGAGAGCGAGGGTTGATCAACGCCGCAACCCTCGGTCTCCTAATGGGCGGCGAGTAACCCTGCTAAGCCAATCCTGGCGCTGCTGGAGCAGCGTCAGTATTGGCTGAGAGGGGTTGCCAGTGACGCCCCCTTCATTTTAGGCCGGTGTGAAAGGAGCTGTGCGGTGCAACGGAGGACCGCGGCCGTCACTCAAGAGGAGAGTCAGTCTGCTCCAGGAACCGGGCTCCGGACATGGGTAAGACCTCCTGAAATGGGGATACTTAAGGGATCCTCCACTGGCTGTCGGAGGGCTGAACCTGTCGAAGAGAGGTTATCGGCTATCTGTGGGAGTGCTTTTCTGTGGGAGGCTCGATGTGGCTGTAGTTTCACTTTTAGATTGGGATGAAAAAAACGTGGGAAAGTGAAGTTAAAGTTCAGCAGTTAATTAAAGGCATTCTTTATAGGAGAAACAGATCAAGCACATCATTTTAAATATGCCTTCTAGTGGTATCATGCGATCTTACATTCTAAAAGTAGTTTGAGGTACGAAGTAAAATTAGCAAGAAAAATGTAAGAACATTTACGAAATTCTGTGATGACGTTATTTGGAGTGTGTGTGTACGAATTTTGAATTGCAAAAATAGAAAGTTGAAACGAAGCCCAATCATCGCTTACTTTATGGGATATTAATGAGCCCGACACTTCAGTAAGATCGTAATAACACCACTGCGCACGAGCAAAGTTTTCTTGTGAAGCTAGTGTGAAGCTAGAGTCTGCAAAATTGGTGTAGTGGCATAACATTTGGTGCATTGGTGCTGGTGCAAACTTATAGATACATCCGCTGCCTGTATCTGTATGGCGAGTGATGTTTTTAGTGTCCAAGCCCATGAGTTTGTCTATTGACTAATGTGGCTCGTACGGGTGGGGAAAGTAAAAGTGAGGAATTTCAAAAATTACATAAAGCCACATCAAATGTCATGACAAGATTATGTGCATCGCTTGTAGAACATATGGCTATTAAGCCGCTATTTGGGAAATTAGCCTGAAAATTTGTCTTTTTTTCCAACCATTTTTACCAGGTTTCTTAGAAAAGTTTGGGTGTGCAACCCTCCCCACTTCTCCCCGATGCAATATCTATAGGTAGGATCAAACTTGCTTGGCGTGCCTGGAAGTAAATGGAATATTTCAGGAGAGCCTCTTCATGATCTTGGTGGGGAGGAGGCGGAGCTCATTGAACTTCCTGTGAAGAGTCGGCCTCAGCAGGAAGTACTTTAATATTTTGGTATATTTCATAAGAACCCTTAAGAACTGTCTGCAGAACTTTCAGTTTGGTGGGTAAATTCTATAAAAACTTGAACTGTGAAATGCACCGTTTGGCCCTATCTTCTGAAAACTTTTATTGGGAGAGAATGTCCCACCCTAACCCCGAACCCTTCTGGTAATGTTCCGGCCCAGTCGCTCAGTGTCATTAGAGTTATGATTCAGAGGGAGTGGGGTGAAACGTTCTGGTTACTTCCTTTGTCTTTAGAAGCTTCTTGGGGTTTTGAGGACATGTCAAAGTTTCATGAGCTTTGACGAGGGTGCTGTAGGACCATCTGCCAATGTCTGCAGGCTCTGTCATGGTTCTGAACAGGGTATTTCTGAATGTCTGGGTGACTAGTGCCCAGCTACTCTGAACTTCTTTGTAAGAGCAGAAAAGTGTGTTTAAGAACCATCTTGGGTGGTGGTTTGAAAGCCAGTTGGGAGACTATCACCACCAGAAGGTTTTGCCCTCAACGTTTGTAAATTTGTCACATTTGCCTCCAATTCCTGCTCATCATTCCATTCAATCATTGTATCATCTGCACCCCCTCGTCATTTTCTCTCTCTATCTCTGTGTCACACTCTCTCTGTCTCACACACACACACACTCACTCTCTCTGTCACACACACACTCTCTCTCACACACACCCTCTCTCAGAGGCGGCTTCTGAGGATCAACACCACTTCTGCCGGCAAAACCATGCCTCAGAATATATTCTGAAGCTGCGGGCACCTTTTCAAGATTTTTGGGTAGGCTTCTTATCTATTTTTGACGTGACGCTCGTCAGCCCCGTTGGTGGCCGCCATTTCCTGTCAACAGACGTGTGTTGAGCGCGAGCGCCTGACAAATATGCTAGTAAGCATTAAAAGGGTGTTGAAATACATTACTTCAGGATGTGCAGTGTGAAACTTTCTCCTGTTTAATATCTTGTTGTTCGTGTATAATGGGAACCCAGCCCAAAGTCACTTAACTGACTTACATTTTAGTTCACTACTGATTTTGTGGTGAGGGAAGAATGGAAGTAAAATCATGTTTGAAACTACTGCTTTTAAAAAAAATAAACTTCTCAAGGCTCTGATGGGTGATGTACTAAGGTGAAATGGTTCTGTATGTTACTGAAATACACTTTTTAAACTCGGAAGAGATTATCCTTTTTATGTTTTTGCTGCAAGATGTCTTTAAAAAGGTGTTTCTAAAGTTAGTGCAGGATAACCTAGTTGCATCTTTCTTTAACTTCAGTTAACCTTTACATAAAGGCTTGCCTGTTTATTTAACTTATTTTTCAATGTTGGTGCCGAGTCGAAGACTCAGAGTGGTTGACACCTTCCTGCTTTCTCAAATTTGCTTGAAAATGCACCATATGCCCACTCTTTTTTCAAAATTTTCTCGGGGGGAGAA
This sequence comes from Calotriton arnoldi, assembly GCA_963921515.1. Lineage (NCBI taxonomy): Eukaryota > Metazoa > Chordata > Amphibia > Caudata > Salamandridae > Calotriton > Calotriton arnoldi. The sequence goes on along the minus strand of CAWUFW010001746.1, from coordinate 2,584,587 downwards.
CCCCCCCGAACTCCACAAAGGTGGTTCGGGCTCGCTCGCTGCGCTCACCACGGTGCACTCTGACAGAAAGTTTACGCCTCACCACTTTCAAATGTCACCAGCCACCACTGTCCAGGCTGCCTCAGAGAAAAACTGCCGGCCCGTCACAGGTGCTCTCCCCCTGGCAGTTCCACCGCTCGTCGACAGTGAAATAACTATCCTTGGAAATGCAGGTAAGTAACTTGTTTTATTTTCTCTAAGGGAACACTGCCAGGAGGTAGCAGCCGGTTCGAAGCCGCCCGTGGAAAACCATTGTCTCCCAAGCCTTTCAACCCGGCAACACGTGCCATGAAATGTCGGAACTTGGAAGGCTCCGGAGCACGATGCAACACATACCCTCTAGGGTAGCGTCCCTCTCCGAGACCTTCCGTGAATCATCTCGAATAAGGCCCAGCTCCACGGAGAGAGTCCAAACATTCCCGGGACAAAATCAATGGTGGCCAAAAGTTGCTAAAACTTTTCATCCATGTACACCATGTCCCCACTGCCAGAGCCCTGCTTGATCCCCTGCTGGGGGGTGCTTGTGTCATCCTTAGATCGCTGTGTGCACACACCATAGTCACTCTAATGAAGGCTCGGGGGGTGCTGGAAATCATGGCAACCGCACCCCCACTACTCATCTGCAGGTCCAACCAAATGCTCCCCAAGCAGTGACACAACCCCTGTAGGCTGTCCATCCAGTGTTGTAGTCGGCCAGGAGGGCATCAAAGGGCCACAAACAAGGCAGTAAATATCTCAATGTGGGCACCAGAGTTTGTGTGACCCGTCAGCCATACATCCATGATGCCGAAGCACGGCAAAAAATCTGCTTCCCCAGGACCACTCTTGTTGGCCTCCACACGCCAGGAATCCCCCTGCACAATACCCTGCTGATGTGAGTGGCCATCAGTATCCCAAACACACTCCTAATTTCTCAGAAGGAAAGCAATCAGATGTTCAGCAGGAGCCTCCAATCAAAGTGCAGCAGGCAATGAGCCATCAATATAAAGTCACCCCTGGGCCAAGAGCAAGTCAATGAGGAGGGCACTCTGGGTCAATATGGACCCTAGTTGTGCCACAACAGCCAGCGGGCCCCAGAAAGATAATGAAGCAGGCCCCCCAGACCACTGAAAATGCAGCAATGCTAGGGCAGCCAGCTGCGCTCCCAGCATCTTTTCAGCCGTCCCCAGGGCCCAGGTGCACCCCAAAAAACTTACCTCCGTGTCCAAGAGGGGGGCACAAACAGCACTCTGTATGGCAGGGATGCAAGGGCGCTTGCAACTGTAATCGGTGCGGCCGCCATCCCACCTGCGGTCGAAGACTTGGCACGGGTAATCAGCACCGCGCACCGGCACTGCTGAACAGCTGCGGGTGAAGTCGCGGGGCCCCAGGCGTAACAAAACGTGAGGGGCCCCCTGCATGTGCTGAAGGGGCCCCTCACACACACATCAGTACGGGTAAGCCAGCCCCCCCGCCCGCAGGGGCTGCGGGGGCCTTTGTTACGCCTGACCCCCAAGTGAAATGGACAGGCAGGGGCAACAACACCGCAAAGTTCACTGCCGCAGCTGCGGGCGAAATCAAGGGCGGCCTCCGCTAATAACGCAGGGCTGCTATTTTTTAAATGCTCTTGCTCCAGTATCGAATTTTCTCTGCGGTCCCCCGCTCCAGCAGTCCAGGCGGCGTCTGAGAAGTGCTCCCCCGGGATCCTGGCTGCCCAACAGAGCTTTCCCCTTTGGAGCGGGGACGAAATGGCGGCTAGACGTTGCCAGGGGAATTGTGGGTGGCGAGGAGCACAGCTGTCCGTGTCCTCAAGTCAGGGTGGCGGGCCCCGCCCCCCGGCAAGTGGCAAAGTTTATGATTACTAGATTCCCCACTGAGAGAATACGCAGCACCATTCCCTTTCACACCTTTTCAAGCTCCAAATGAAGGTGCATTGGCTTTCTCCCTCCTCAGCTCGTCACAGTAAAACGTTGGAAGAGATTTTTTTATCTTCCAAACCCATCCCAGTTTTGGAGCCGCTGTCAAAACTTTCATTCCTTGCGGTTAGTTCCACATGTCAAGACATGGAGTTTATTCCTATGTCAGGGCCCAACCAAAGACCCTAAACCTACAGTACCAAGGGCATTGGATTTTTCACCCTACGGTAGTTTTGTGTCTGCTCTTCTTTTCCTCAGCTCACAAGTCTCAGAACCACTTCTAAGACCACCTTCTCTGCATCACTTTGTGCACCCCTTGAAACAACAGTGATGCGGTTCCAGTGATGAATTTTAAGCCATCTAACATCCAGCAAATTCTGGACCCTGCAAAGGCTAATCCAATTTCTTAATTGCAGGAAGCGGAGTCCATTTTGTTTTTTCTTTTTTCAAATAGGTTTTTATTGAGATTTCAAATTTGCACTCATAAGGTAGGACCAATTTAACCTTAATAGTTACGGCGTTCATGTATGTACATTCTACAGTTCTATATTTCTTTTGTTTTGTATTTTAAATAATAGGTCATGTTATATTTTTCACATTTATGTCCAGATTTATCAATGTAATTATCTTATGAATAACAAAATAATAAACTAAACCAGTAGCATGTGGTGAGTTACTGAAATGTTTTGTAATATATTTACTAGAGATATGCAATCCAAGATTTTTTTTTCTTCTTTTTGTAAGGGGTGGTGTCTTGTTGGTTGGTGAAACTATGCCGCATACTAGTAATCTTCTCTTTTTACTGAGTGGGACTCATCTTTTCTATCCCGATGACTATTTTGCCTCTTCTTTTCCATTGTTTAGTGTCTCTCTATGGGTATCTCTAGCCTTAACTCCTCATGGAAAGCTATTTTCTTGTTTAATTATCCTACAAGAACTCAAGGTGCTTTATTATTGTTCTTTTTTAAGGCTGTTAAGGAAGTAATTAACTCACCCCATTGCTTTGTTATTACGTATATATACCATGAGGTTGGAGCTCAGAACTCCTCATAGAAGTTATCTGGTAAGCAGACATCTGAAGGTTTCATGCCATTTTATGAGAATCACATTGGCCAGTTTTCCCTGACCTCATAGAAGCCAGAGTGTATCAGGGCACTCTCCCATGATGTCTTGCAAACATATATTCAGGCACTCACAAACGCGCCATACATATCTTCTCATCCTTCAGTGGCGAGTTTGGTTGTGCAGGCTTCTTCATTCATGTTTCAGGAAGTATACCCTCGATAGAGAGTTCAAGAAGTTTGAAACCCTTGCCAAGGAAGTCTCAGCTAATGGAATGTGCTATAAACCTCCAATTCTGCATGTCGTCAAGCCAGATACTGGCATCATGTGCTCGTGCTGATGGCTTTTCTCACTATTACCAGTTTACTGAAACAGATTAAAAAATGCTTTAAAGACCGTAATAATGACGACATTAGTCCTGCACTGTTATTTTGTGGATGAAAGTATGGATTATTTACTTTTTGGGGCATAATTGTTGGACATGCTCTTTGATAGACAGCTTCTTTTTGGTGACAAGGCTGACTCCTCTCTGGAAAGAGTGTGGTCGTTCAAGGCAATGGTCAGAGCTTTATGCCTTTATTCCCCTGCGACTTTGCAGTCATTGCAATATATCCGCTGATATTGTCATCACTTTGCTACAATTGATAAGCAAATTGAGAGAGAAATAACTGGGTTGATATGAGTTAACCGATTTTTGCTTCTAGTTTGCCATGTTTCCCTTTCGGTTCGGTTCAGTTCATGCCCCACTCTCTGTGTTATAATATGTCTGTAAAAGATGCGCAACTCCATTGGCAAGGCATGCATTTCTTCCCATATTTGGGTGACTAGCTCCTGAATGCAGGCTTTTTCACCACAGGCCTTGTTGAGCAATATGCCATCTACAAATGCTCTTTTGCACAGCGTTGGCTTCTCCATAAACCAAAAGAAATGAGTCTGATTCTGGCACAGTGTGTGCAATTCATAATGGCGGTGCTGTCCTCATGCATGAGATGGGCCATCCTGCCCTAATATTGAAGTTTTGTGTGAATTCTCTTCGGCCAACGAGGTCCATTCTGACGTTGATGTGCCATATGGCATTGTGTATCTTTCTGGTGTCTCAAACATAGCTACACATAATAAGTCTTCAGTGGGAATTGCACTAACATTAGAACTACATTATGCTGCTAGTCTTCATTAATCTGGATGCCCCTACTCGAGTCTTTGATATATTGTATGCTACCTGCTGATCTTTTCAAGGGTGAGACCTTTGTCTCACCTAACACTATTTACAAATGCTTCACTGCACAGCTGTGGATCACTTGTGATGGATACTGCTTTCAGCAGGTTCCTGTGACACCAGTTATGGCACTGTTCAACCAGGATATGACGGCATCTGCCTATATATGTGCATTTGCATCAGTTCTTGTTCTTCCACACCATACCGAATTTGGTGTCTACCAAATTACCTCACCTATTATTTCACAGCAATTATCAAAAGTCACCTCCTAAGGTTTCAGGGTTCAAATCCTATCTCTCAGATCCACACGCAATCTGTATGTGGTGACTGGGGCCCGCCACAATCTTTGAGCCTGTGACTCTTGCACATCCATGCTCCCGGTAGCCATCAGTGAGCGAGAAGGCTAGGTATGTTTAGCTCGTGCCTGGAAGGTCACCCCCTAAATGATCCCCCTCCTCTCCTTGTAAATTTCCCGAAAGTAAGCAGTACCAAAAATGGTTCTCCTGTAAGAAAAAAACGGAAGAAATGCCATAAGACGTAATTCTCTTCTTTGAGGAAATAGTCTCACTTCCAAGAACATCCTGAGACTCTAGATCATTTCTCTGTGATGCCGGTTGTAGGAAAGTGCCCATTTTTGTCATGGACACCCCCAGTTTGTGCTACTTGTACTGATGTTTTTCAATTGATGTGCACTGGGACCCTGCTAACCAGGCCCCAAAGCCTGTTCTCTTTCTCTAAAAACAAGGTAAAATGGTCTGATTGTACTACAATTGGCACACATTTTAGCACCCCTGTAAGTCCCTAGTAAATGGTATACCTGGTACCTAGGGCATGGGTGCTAAAGAGGGCCCGTAAGGGCTGCAGCATGTATTATGACACCCTAGGGGACTCCCATACAATTTGCATGCAGGCTGCCAGTGCAGGCTGCGTGACATGGTGCAAACCATGTGTGAAAACACGACATGGCACACTCACTGCGTGCCATGCCAAAGTCACTGCCTACAATATATGTCACCCCTTGTAGGAGGCTAGCTTAGTATATGGTGCACACCTATTTAAGTGAAGCACCTTGCACTAATTTGGATAATCCTTATGGTGATTTTAGTTGTCTTTGGAAACCTTTTGAAAGCTCTCAAACTGGTAGCTGTGGAGAGCAGTCTTTAGGCTCATCTAGAAGGCGTGTTAAGCAGCTTGTTTTATCAAGTCTAATCATGTAGTGTAGGTTAAACGAAAAACAACCATACAGTGTATATATAAAAATAGTTCTATTTAATACAAAACACTCGCTAACACATTGGTATATCTCCTACCCGGAGATATAAACACAAATACACACGAATACTTCAATTCCAATAGGTAAGTGAGCACAAAATACAGTGGTCTCCAGGGGGAGACCAAACCATATATTAAGAAAGTGGAATGTGACAGAAGTCGGGACTTGGACCAGGAGACTCAGAAGAGCTGGGAACACAAGGAACCACCCAAGGTAAGTATCCAGGAACCCCACGGAGGCTGTGGGCAGAGTGGAGACACAGCCGAGTACTCAGTAGATGTCAACGGGAAAGTCGTGGTTGCAGTTTTACAGAGGGACCCATCCCAGTGGACCCTGAAGAAACCCTGTGGAAGACAGAAGGTTGGAGAGTCACCCCATACATGGATACCCCAGGAACCAGGATACTTACACCAGGGAAGCCGGGTGCATAGCTACGAAGTGACGTCGGAAACCGCCGTAGACCACAATGAATGACTTCAGAAAAGATGTCGCTGGTGAAGACTGTGCAAGAGTCTGGTGGAATCCAAGGGTGGAATCTTGAAGAGGAGAACCTGCAAGCAGAGGGGACGGAGTCTATGCCACTTGGAGGTGACTAGGAGGCATGGAAGGGCTATGCCCACCGATGTCGGAAGGTGAAGGTGTGATGACAGTGATCTTGTCGCTGTAGCTGTGAGGACCAGGTGACGCTGAGGAAGACCAGGAGCCGTGCCGAGCTGTCCCACGGCGGAAGTCGATAACCAGTAGGTCTGTGTCCGGCAGGAGCACCAACAAGCCTTGGCAGCTGCTACCGACGTGGAAAGCAAAGAAAGAGCAATGTTGGGACCAGAAAGGTCCAAGGGACTCGCCACAAGCAGGAAAGTCTGAGCAGGCCCCAAGCAAGCAGGGGATCCCAATGAAGGAAGCAGGAGAAGACCCTCAAGAGGACCCACAGGCCGAAGGCACAGGAGTCGCAAGAGGATCTGTCGTAAGTGGTGCTAGCACCAGCTTACACAGGCTGCCATGGCAGGCCTGTAGTCAGTCTGAGTGGTCTCTCATGGGTGGCACAATACATGCTGCAGCCTATGGGAGACCCCTGGTCTGCCTATTCCCTGGGTACTTCAGTACCATATGCTAGGGACTTATAGGGATACATCAGTAGCCAATTGTGGAGGTGCAGAAGTACTTACCATAATCAATTTAGGGAGGCAGCACAGTGACTGGGGTCCTGATTAGCAGGATCCCAGTCAGGTTAGTCAAAAAAACATACTGATGTTGACATATCCGTGAAGACATATCTACATGAGCAGCTATGCCCCTATGCTGTCTAGTTCAATTACTAGATGGTACAAGTGAACAGGGAAGCCATCTTATTTATTTATTTGAAAGGTTTTATAACATGACCCCAAAGGGTATCAGAGCACTGTACAAACAGAATGTAAGATGAACAAGTAAAGGTAGTACATTAATACATGTAGGTAGTCTGGGGAACAGTAACATGAGAAAGAACAAATCAGGCAGGATTAAGTAACAAAACACTACAAGAGCATCATTGAGCGTTAAAAAAAACAACTGTAACTCATTGACTCCAGGATTATTTTCACAGGTAACTGTTCACGAGCAACCCTTTGACTTCTCTTTCGAATGTGGCAATCGAGGGGTTGGATCTGATTTCAGGAGGGAGAGCGTTCCAAATTCTTGGAGCAAGACCAGAGAAGGCTCGGTTATAAGTTCTTTCCTTGTTGAATTATTGTGGTTTCAGCTAGAGGCTGTTAGAACTTCTAAGGGTTTGATTCAGGCCAGATAGTTCAAGTTTTTTGGCCAGGTAAACTAGGGTGTTGTAATGAAGTGCTCTGTGTGTTAGGCAGGCTATCTTGAGACGAATTCTTGCTTTGAAAGGGAGCCAATCAAGTTGTATTCGGTCTGGAGTGATGTGCTCACATCTTCTTGAGCCTATAAGTAGTCTGGCAGCAGAGTTTAAAGTAGCCTTTAAAGGGGCCAGTCTAGATATGGGAAGTCCAGCTAGGGTCGCAATTCCGAAGTCTAAATGGGAGATAACTAGGGATTAGACTGCAAGCTTCATGAAGTCAAGAGGTATGAAGGGTTTGATTTTTCTTAACGTGTTGAGTTGGTGATTAGCACCTTTAGTTGGTGCACTGATGTGGTCTTGCATATTTAGCTGTTTGTCCAGAGTTATGCCTAATGATCTAGTGGAGTCCACAACATGTGGAGTGCAACTAAGGGGCGTTAGTTGTTTGAGCCAGTCCTGGATGGGAGTAGCAACTAAGGGGCGTTAGTTGTTTGAGCCAGTCCTGGATGGGAGTAGGATGATTGTGTGGGGAAATCAGGAGGAATTCGGTTTTCATAGTATTTAACATAAGGTGATTGTGAGTTAACCAGTGTTGTGTTTTCACAAGAGCTGAATTGAGAGTTTTGATGTCCGCAGGGGTAGACATTTTCATGTACAGTTTGGTATCATCTGCGTACATGTGGTAGTGTATGTTCCAGAGGTTCAGAATTTCGGTGTGCGGTTCCATGAATAGGTTGAAGAGTGTGGGTGATAGGGTTGATCTTTGAGGCACTCCAGTTGAGACCAGGGTACTGTTAAAAAAGGGAGTAGTGGACTTTGCTTCTCTGAGTTTTATTATGTAGGAAAGATGCAAACCAATTTAAGACTGGGCCTGATAACCCCATCCTTTTTTCAAGAAGATCAATCAAGTTGTCATAATAGACTGTGTCAAACGCAGTGGAAAGATCAAGGAGTATAAGAAGGCAACTTTCATTTTGGTTCAGTAGTCTCAGTGCGTCATCCACGATGTGTGTCAGGGCAGTTTCAGTACTGTGTCCCGATTGGAAGCCTGATTGATATTGGTCGAGGAGTTGGAATTGTTCGATGTTGTTACATAGTTGTGTGTGTACGCATTTCTCAAGAAGTTTGTCTAAAGTCATGATGTTGGAGATAGGTCTGAAATTGTTAGGGTCCGTTAAGTCTGCATTTGCCTTTTTTGGCATAAGGGTGACTTGACCCATCTTGAAGCAATCATGAATCAGTCCTTGCAGGAGAGATTCATGGACAATTTTAGACCAAAGTGGGAGCACAGAGGGTACAAGTTCTTTGAAGAGATTGGAGGGTAGCGGATCATTGAAATGATTTGATGGTTTTAACGAAGTTATCATTTTGAATAGCTCAACATCATCTGAGAGTAAAAAGGTGTTCCGTGAAGCTTGTTTTTTTGGAGAGCCATAAGAAAGGGAGGCTAGTGGAGAGGCGGTGGACTGGGACATATTGTGCGAATTGGGTGAGATTTGAAGTAACTCTAGTTCGAGCTTTCTTATCTTTTCAATGAAGTGGGCAGAAAACTCCTCACTACTAGGAGTTAAGTCCTTCGGTGAGGAATGTTGGTTTGTTGAGTGGCTAGCTTGCTGTTTGATGATTTTGAACAGTTTATTTGGCCTATTTTTGGATTAGTCGAGCTGTTATCTAAAGTGAGCAGTTTTGGCACTATGGATATGTTTGTTATACGTACTTCTTGTTGTCCTCAGTTGCTTGAGGTTAGTTAAGGATGGCGAGTTTCTCCAAGACCTCAACGCCAACCTTAGTTTTCGTCTTTCTTCATTAAGGCAGCAGTTGAACCATGGTTTGGATGGTTTGCTGGGAATTCTTTTGAATTGTCTTGCAGCAATAGAGTAGAGTATATTAGTCAATGAATGGAAGTAGTGATCAGTGAGTCTGTCCAGATTAGTCAGGTTGGGGGTGGAAGAAGTATGTTATTACTGACGCTGGTAAGCTCGTTTAAATTGATGTTCTTCAAGTTTCGGGACATTGTTGTCAGGGTGCCCCACAAGTCTTACCTGCTGCTTGCGGAGTAATCTCACAGAGACGACATGAGCTATCGCCCCCGCACGCACCTTACCCCAATTGAGACGTGTACACAACCAGGATGGAGATGGGATCGGGGAAGGAAGCTAAAGATGACGGGATAGGTGTCCAGAAGACCAGTAGAGGACCTCCTTCTATTCGGAGTATCACTGTGAACACCGGCTGGAGGGAAGACAAGGAAGACCCTGTTACAACAGGCACAGACAAACCCCCTTCTTATTACTCCTTGCACACATGCGGAAAGTAGTAATTACCTTAGAACTGGAAACACCATGTAACCAGAAACCATCATCGTAATACATCAATAAGCGCTCCTGTGCGATATAATGAAAACCAGGCACTAGCGCTCCAGCGCGGTGTAGACAAAGTAATAAGCGCTCCTGTGCAGTACAAAGAAAACAGAAACAAGCGCTCCAGCGCGACGTTATGAACTATAAACAATATTAGCGCTCCTGCGCGATAGAATGAAAACCAGGCACTAGAGCTCCAGCGTGGTGTGGACAAAGTATTAAGCGCTCCTGCGCGATGCAAAGACAACTGAAACAAGCGCTCCAGCGCGGCGTTATGGACAACAGGAAACTAGCGCTCCAGCGCGACCAGATGCCAACAACAAGACCCCCAAAGTACGTGTCAAGTACACAAACACAGTCAAGGCACTCTCGATCGTACTGGGAGGAGAAACAAGGCCCTGATAATGCAGTCCGAGCTGGCAGGTAGTCTGGAGAAATGAAATTAGAAAAACGAGGCAGCGCTCCAGCGCGGCCTCGGAATACCTGTAATAGGATCCAATGTAGATATGGGATCCGACAAGGGCAAGGACGTCAATACGAAGCGCTGAGCCGGCGGGAGCTGCTGCGGTTATGCGGTCTCCCCCGGAAGCGCTGTGTGACGTGGCGGCGGTTTCCTGTAGCTGGGAACTGGACCGCCGACCTCCTGCATTACGGAAGTGAGGAACACTCATTTCCACATGTGTGAAGAAGCGCATACACACACCAGATGAACATGGGGCAGGCCTCCCACCGAACCATGACAGTACCCCCTCCCAAAACAGAACCCCCACCCAAAACAGCAGCCTCAAACAGGGGTGGCAGGGCGAGGGCTAAGCGGGTGACTGACATGGAAGGCACGAGCCAATCGGGAAGCGTGACGTACATGAGACATGGGCTCCCAGGACCGCTCCTCTGGACCGTACCCTTTCCAGTCCACCAAGTAAAAGAGCCTCCCCCGTGTACGACGGGAACCAAGTATAGCCCGGACCTCATACTCAATGTGATCGTCCCTAAGAACCGGAGAAGGAGGAGATGATACAGTGCACTCAGGGTGAACAGCACGGAGAAGGGACACATGGAAGACAGGGTGTATCTTCATCTGAGGAGGCAACGAGAGCTTCATGGTCACATGGTTAATTACCTTCTCAATGTCATAAGGCCCCACAAAACGGGGCAGGAGTTTCTTGGGGCCATGCAAGTTGAGGTTTCGAATGGAGAGCCATACTCTGTCTCCTTTTTTGTAGGCGGGTTCCACCTTCCGGCGGTTGTCTGCGTATTGTTTATAGGTCTCTTTGGCCTTGGCCAACTCGAATCGGGCCTGTTGCCAGAGATCGCAAAGCTTGGCATGGTATGCCTGAACCGTGGGCAGGGGGCTGTTCTGTGGTTCTTCCCATGGTATTGTTCGAGGATGCCTTCCCTGGAGGCAAAAGAAGGGCGACATACCGATGGCAGAATGCTTGTTGTTGTTGTATGCGTATTCCACCATCCATAGCACTTCCGCCCATTCCCTTTCCACTGCCAACAGCAGGCAGCGGAGATACTGCTCCATGGTGTGGTTTGTCCTTTCTGCTTGACCGTCGGTCTGAGGGTGGTAAGCGGACGATAAGCGTACGTCCATGTCCATGGCAGAACATACTTCATTCCAGAATCGGGACACGACCTGCGAACCCCGGTCTGTTATTACCACAGACGGTATACCATGCAGTCGCACCACGTTTTGTAGGAAGACCACTGCCAGCTCGGCTGCCGAAGGCAACTTCTTCAGAGGTACGAAATGAGCCATCTTCGTGAGGTGGTCTACTATGGTGAGGACAGTGGTATAACCGGATTCGGTGGTTGGCAGTTCCACGACAAAATCCATGGAGATGGTGTGCCAGGGGTGAGGAGGAACAGGAATGGGATGAAGCAGCCCAACGGAGGACCCTGACATGTTCTTTCCTTGGGCACAAACAGCGCAACGAGCTATATAGGCCCTAGTATCTTCTTCCAATGTAGGCCACCAGAAACGTCTCTGCAAAAGTTCCATGGTTTTGTGATAGCCCGGGTGATTGGACAGGATGTGATCATGACACATATACAGGGCTTGCTGTTGGCGGGCCACCAGTGGAAGGTAGTATCTGTCTTCCTTATACAAGAATCCGTTCTGTGTGGTTACACCTTCATGGTTCCCTGCCAAGGAAGCAGGATCAGCCTGACTTATGTCATCCTGTAGCTGGGAAAGGAAATCAGAGGATAGAACCACACCCTGGAAACACTGTTCAGGAATGATAGACACCGGCTCAGCGGTGGACATGGTTTCGTCGGTTTCCTCAAGACGGGACAGCGCGTCGGCCTTGGCGTTCTCCCTACCAGGTCGGTACGTGATATGAAAATCGTATTCGTTAAAAAACAGTCCATCGTAGTTGTCTGGATGTGAGGGCACGGGCTGAGCGAAGGAATTGTAAGTTCCGGTGGTCTGTGTAGATAGTCACGGAATGTTTGGCGTCTTTCAGATAATGGCGCCATTCTTCGAACGCTGTCTTGATGGCCAGGAGTTCTCTGTCTGATATAGTGTAGTTGCGTTCGGCTGGTTGTAGTTTTCTGGAATAGAACGCTACGGGGTGCAATAGACCCGTTCCAGTGTCTCTTTGTGACAACACACCCCCTAGGGCGTCTTGCGAGGCATCGGCTTCCACGATAAACGGCTGTTCTGAGTCAGGGTGTTTCAGAATGGGAGCTGTGGTGAACCTCCTTTTCAGTTCTTGGAAGGCGTGTTCAGCTTCCGAATCCCAGCAGTATTGGACTCCTTTACGCAGTAATCGGGTGATGGGAGTGACAATCCTGGAAAAGCCTGTAATGAAACGGCGATAATAATTGGAAAATCCCAAGAACCTCTGGACGTGCTTGACGGTGGTCGGAGAAGGCCATTGCAAGATGGCTTCCACCTTCTTGTTGTCCATCTGGATTCCTGCAGGAGTGATGATATGTCCCAAGAACTCGACAGCAGTAGTGTGGAATACGCTTTTCTCCAGTTTGACGTACAAACCATGTTGTCCTAACTGCTGGAGGACGGTGCGTACGTGTTGGATGTGTTCTGTAATGGTTTGTGAATATATCAGTATATCATCGATATATACTATACAGAAGATATCGATGTAGTCTCTCAACACTTCGTCGATGAAGTACTGGAACGCTGCAGGGGCGTTACAGAGTCCAAAAGGCATGACCTGGTACTCGAAGAGGCCGAACCTGGTCCGGAATGCGGTCTTCCATTCGTCACCTTTCCGGACTCTGACAAGATGATATGCCCCCCACAGGTCTAGCTTGGTATAAACGGAGGCGTATTTCACCTGGTCCAACAGGTTAGAAATCAAAGGTAAAGGATACCTGTTTTTAACAGTGATGGCGTTCATAGCCCTGAAGTCTATGCAAGTCCGAAGGTCCCCCTCCTTCTTAGTCACGAAGAAAAAAGGAGAGGACACCGGGGACCTGGAATGGCGTATGAACCCGTTGCATAGGTACTCGTCCAGGTAGGAGCGGAGATGCTCATTCTCCTTTTCCGTGAGGGAGTATATTTGACTGCAAGGAAGTGTGGAGCCAGGAATCAGGTCTATTCTGCAGTCGAACGAGCGGTGAGGAGGGAGGGTATTGGCCCCCTTTTTGTCGAACACTGCAGCTAGGTCTAGGTATTCCTCTGGTACGTTGTCCTGTGTTATACCCATTCCTGTCAAGGGTAAAGCGTGGGCCTGGACCGTATGGACCCAGGAAGAGTCGATCTGCGTATAACAGGAAGTACTGCAATGGGCTGAATCCAAGGATAGGATTCCGGACGCCCAATCAATCCGTGGATTGTGGCTCACCAGCCACGGAAGACCCAATATCACTCGAAACTGGGGTGCATCGATGACATCAAAGGTGATGGTTTCCGTGTGTTTGTTTTTGAATGACATAACCATGTCCTCGGTTTGGTACAGGATGAGGCCGGAGGTAAGGTCCGTACCGTCCACTGCCTTTACTGTTTCTGGTTTTGCCTTAGGTACAGTGGCCATACCCAGGTCCTCGATGAAATTGCCGGTGGCTCCTGAATCGAGAAGGGCGGTCACCTGCCATACCTGGCCTGTCCATGCTCGTAGGGCCACCTCAACACCCAGGTGATGGCTGCCACCGAAAAAGGCAGGGGTCGTGGTCTTGCTGGACGAAGAACCCAGTAGTCGGACCCCTCTGCCTACTGGGTTTCTCCGTTTCCCGCCTTGTCACCTTTGGATACGGGAAATGCGAACGGTCTTCTTCCTCTAGCTCGGGTAGGCTTTACTGGGCATTCCCTAACAAAGTGTCCGTTCTTGCCGCAGTACAAGCACTGGTTCTGTTTCCTTCTTTTCTCTCTTTCCTCATTGGTGAGAGGTCCCCGTATGCCTCCTATTTGCATTGGTTCAGGCACATCACTGGATGGAGCCGGTTCGTCCTTTGCTTTGTCCTTGAAGGTTAGGAACCGGTTATCGCCTCCCTTGGTTCTCTCGTTCTTTCGTTCCTGTATCCTGTAGTTCACCTTGACCACCAGATCGATAAACGGTCCTATTTCTTCCGGAGGATCAGGCATCTGAGAAATCAGGTCCTTCAGTTCGTCGCGTAAACCCCTGTAGAAGACGGACACCTTCTTGGACTCGGGCCAACGGGCCTCAATAACAAGCCTACTGAACGTCGTGATATAATGGAGCAGGTCTGTGTTGCCTTGCTTCAGACTGAGCAGGTCGTTGTCTGCGGCTTGAACAAAGGTGTGACGGGCGAACATCCGCCGCATTGTTTCTTTGAAGACCGGCAGATTGTACAACATGGGGTCGTCATTATCCACCAATGAGATGGACCATTGGGCGGCATCGCTACCCATGTAGGAGAGTATGAAGGCGACCTTGGATGCATCGTCCGGAAAAGCGGTTGCTCTGGCCATGAAGTGTAGATGGCACTGGTGCAGAAAGACACTGTATTTGGTGCTATCACCATAAAAGCGCTCGGGTGGAGCTAGTTGTACGGGATGAGGTGCTATTACTTGTATGGCAGTGTCTTGATAGGAAGCAGAGGGGGTGCTTCCAAAGGTGAACAAGGGAGGCCATAGTAACCCCTCCTGCCTAACCCTAGCAGTGGGAGAAGGACCCCAAGGACCCGTTACCCCAGCCGCCACCTGGCTTTGTAAGGCCGTCAGGTCCTGGCGTAAGCTGAGGTTTTCAGCCTGCATGCTGGTAAGCATAGCCGCTATGTCCTGTAGTGTGATCTCAGGATCGCTCATGTCGTCCGGGCGAGATGAAAACACTTGGGCTTCGTATTCTGTCAGGGTGCCCCACAAGTCTTACCTGCTGCTTGCGGAGTAATCTCACAGAGACGACATGAGCTATCGCCCCCGCACCCACCTTACCCCAATTGAGACGTGTACACAACCAGGATGGAGATGGGATCGGGGAAGGAAGCTAAAGATGACGGGAAAGGTGTCCAGAAGACCAGTAGAGGACCTCCTTCTATTCGGAGTATCACTGTGAACACCGGCTGGAGGGAAGACAAGGAAGACCCTGTTACAACAGGCACAGACAAACCCCCTTCTTATTACTCCTTGCACACATTCGGAAAGTAGTAATTACCTTAGAACTGGAAACACCATGTAACCAGAAACCATCATCGTAATACATCAATAAGCGCTCCTGTGCGATATAATGAAAACCAGGCACTAGCGCTCCAGCGCGGTGTAGACAAAGTAATAAGCGCTCCTGTGCAGTACAAAGAAAACAGAAACAAGCGCTCCAGCGCGACGTTATGAACTATAAACAATATAAGCGCTCCTGCGCGATAGAATGAAAACCAGGCACTAGAGCTCCAGCGTGGTGTGGACAAAGTAATAAGCGCTCCTGCGCGATGCAAAGACAACTGAAACAAGCGCTCCAGCGCGGCGTTATGGACAACAGGAAACTAGCGCTCCAGCGCGACCAGATGCCAACAACAAGACCCCCAAAGTACGTGTCAAGTACACAAACAGTCAAGGCACTCTCGATCGTACTGGGAGGAGAAACAAGGCCCTGATAATGCAGTCCGAGCTGGCAGGTAGTCTGGAGAAATTAAATTAGAAAAAAGAGGCAGCGCTCCAGCGCGGCCTCGGAATACCTGTAATAGGATCCAATGTAGATACGGGATCCGACAAGGGCAAGGGCATCAATACGAAGCGCTGAGCCGGCGGGAGCTGCTGCGGTTATGCGGTCTCCCCCGGAAGCGCTGTGTGACGTGGCGGCGGTTTCCTGTAGCTGGGAACTGGACCGCCGACCTCCTGCATTACGGAAGTGAGGAACACTCATTTCCGCATGTGTGAAGAAGCGCATACACACACCAGATGAACATGGGGCAGGCCTCCCTCCGAACCATGACAATTGTTTAGCCTTACGAGGTTGACCTTGTCTAATCACTACTCTTTCTAGAATGAGAAATGAAATCCGATAATTACCCGACTGATCCCAAGCGGGCGACGATGTACAGCGCTCTGATACCCTGTCCGGTCATGTTCGCACTTTATAAAACTTTTCAAATAAAATAAATAAATAATGGTGTCATGACATCTAATTGAATAACGTTATCTCTGGCAATGATTAAGTCGAGGGTGGAACCCGTAATATGGGTAGGTTCATTGCAGCCCTGGATAAAGTTTAGGTCAGAGAGGAAGGCCTTTAAAGTGCACATTAAGGGGTCATTTGTGTCGTTCCAGTGTAAGTGGAAATCGCCAAGGAGGATATGATTAGGGTGTTGGTCAGAATTGGAGGATATAATCTCCATTACTTGTTCTACGAAGAGTAGATGATCCCCGGGGAAGGGTGATAGATCGAGTGAAGTATACACTAAATTGTCATTGTTCCAAATTTCGATGCCAAGGTGCTCACAGGTGGACATCTGATCATTTTTACTGAGTCTTAAGGTGAGCATTGAACGAAAGATGCAAGCTATACCGCCTCCGACTTTGAGAGGCATATCTAATCTGAAGATGTCATACTCCGGGGGAACTAGAATTTCTCTTATTGGTGAGAAGGTGTAATTAAGCCAAGCTTCGGTTAAAATCAGGAGGTCGAGATCTTGTGAGAGAATGAGGTCTGCAATATCAGCGGCATTTCATACCGCTTAAGTGTATGTCCTGGGCACTGGTCATTACGAGTTTCCCAGCCACATGATGGCTTTACTAAATCTATGGTGTTTGGTATCACACACCTTGTCTTAATAAATCTTTGCTGTTACCAATACTAGATTTATTATGACATGCACCCAGAGGGCACCTTAGAGGTGCCCCCTGAAAAACCTACCTGTATCTAGTGTACTGGCTGACCGGTATCGTCCAGCCTGCCATCACAGACAAACTTCTTACCCCCTGCAGATGAGAGCCTGGGCTCTCTGAGGTGAGAAACAATGCCTCTGGAGTAAGGTGTTCACACCTCCTCCAGCAGGATGGCTAGTGATTTAGCATATCAAGGCCAGGGGCTTCAAAGCACCTGCCGCCTTTGATATGCGGCTCCGGCTTCCCCCAGACCTAGGAGATGCCACCCCCAGCTCTGAGGCTTATTTGGCACCAGGACAGGCGGGAAATTAACTATTCAGTAGGCATGTTGCACCTCCAGGCTAGTCACACCCCTAAGTGGCGGGCTACCTGATGTGCTCCAGGAAAGAAGGGTTCCACCATCTTGTTTTTGGTGAAATTAGGAACTCTGGGATAGGAAGTGGTCATATAGGGGTGTACTGATCCCAGGGGTAAGTAGCCCATTGGCTACTAACCTTCACTCCCCTTAATGCCCTTAAAGTTAGTATTTAGGTGGCCTCTTGACACCAGAAACTCCGATTTGTCTGCCTAAAAGAAGACGCCGTCGCCTCCATCTGCTTCAACTCCCTCCGCAAGACCTTCAAGTGGATCCCCCCGAATGCAGAAAGACCGTCACCCACGCACTCATAACCAGCAGACTGGACTACGGCAACGCCCTCTACGCCGGAATCAACAGAACCCTGCTACACAAGCTCCAAACCATCCAGAACACCGCAGCCAGACTCGTCCTCGGAACCCCACGACACGAGCACATGACCCAGCACCTACGAGACCTCCACTGGCTCCCCGTCGAGAAGAGAGTAACCTTCAAGCTACTCACCCACGCCTACAAATCCCTCCACAACATCGGACCCAAATACCTCAATGAGAGAGTATCCTTCCACGTACCCAAAAGGAACCTCCGCTCCGCCGACCTCGCCCTGGCAGAGACCCCACGCATCCGCAGAACCAGAGCAGGCGGAAGAGCCTTCTCCTACGTCACAGCAAAGACCTGGAACGAGCTCCCAGTCAACATCAGACGCTCCCCTACTCTGCATACCTTCAGGAAGAGCCTCAAGACCTGGCTCTTCGACTGATCCAGAGCTGATCACCCCCCTCGCCCCCCAGCGCCTTGAGACCCTCCCGGGTGAGTAGCGCGCTCTATAAAACCCTGATTGATTGATTGAGGCTAGCTTGAATCCATTGGTGTAGTGAGCACGGGACCCACGTCTGGGCATACCCTTCCCACTTAAGGCGACATATGCAAATGAAACAATTGATGGACGGAATGCTGGACTATGCAAACATTCACCCCCAGTCACAAGGATCTGGGTTTAATCCATCATTCTTTTGCTCACCACACCACCCCAGTTTGGACCCAGCCATATGCAAATCAGTCTTGACCCTGTTCCTTATGGGAACAGTCCAGCCCGAACTGCCAAGCCAGGTCCCCCCTGTACCGGAAACAAGCATCCTGGGACCGGTTTCAGGGCATCACCCTTCATCAGCCAGGCTAGCTTGAATTCAGTGGTGTAGTGAGCACGGGACCCACGTCTGGGCATACCCTTCCCACTTAGGGCGACATATGCCATAGAAACAATTGATGGACGGAATGCTGGACAATGCAAACATTCACCCCCAGTCACAAGGATCTGGGTTAAATCCATCATTCTTTTGCTCACCACACCACCCCAGTTTGGACCCAGCCATATGCAAATCAGTCTTGACCCTGTTCCTTGTGGGAACAGTCCAGCCCGAACTGCCAAGCCAGGTCCCCCCTGTACCGGAAACAAGCATCCTGGGACCGGTTTCAGGGCATCACCCTTCATCAGCCAGGCTAGCTTGAATTCAGTGGTGTAGTGAGCACGGGACCCACGTCTGGGCATACCCTTCCCACTTAGGGCGACATATGCCATAGAAACAATTGATGGACGGAATGCTGGACAATGCAAACATTCACCCCCAGTCACAAGGATCTGGGTTTAATCCATCATTCTTTTGCTCACCACACCACCCCAGTTTGGACCCAGCCATATGCAAATCAGTCTTGACCCTGTTCCATATGGGAATAGTCCAGCCCGAACTGCCAAGCCAGGTCCTCCCTGGACCGGAAACAAGCATCCTGGGACCGGTTTCTGCAGCATACATTTGCTTATTAATTGGGTATTAATCAACCAAGTTGGACCCTAACCTAGCCCAACTTGACCTACTTCCGTGGTCTGCCATGTATACTTATTATCCTAATTCTTCAGGACATCACACTCTATACGCTATCCCCTGAGGGGTTCTGGCTACAGTACACAATCATTGCTCATTTACTTTTTCTGGTCGTTGGACTCATTTCATACTCGGAACTACTTAGCCAATTGGCTAACAATGTCTCATATTCCCTTACTTTCTTATTTTAAAAAGGTTTGTGAAAGATTTGCTATGGACTCCTTTTTATAAGGAGGCAGGTCTATACAATTGGCTTTTTTTTTTTTTTTAAATGAAACTTCAATGAAATCTGGCCAGTTTTAGCCTTTTTTAGGTTGCAAACTTGTATATAAATTCTTGTTATATATACACTTTTGTTATACATTTATTTATACTTTTTAAAAGTGCTCCAGGATCCCCACACATGGACAGAGCTATTCATTGCTTATAACTTTGATGAGGATTTCTCTGGAAGAGAACTAGGATTACAGGTGAGAGTATTTTCTTTTTCAGTGTTAATGGGTGTGAAAAATTGGGTTGTTGGCTGACTGGGGTGTGAACCCTGGTCAAGCAACAGCCACAATCTGTTACAGGGTGCACCCCAAAAAGTCACTAAATTAACCTGGGTAGCTCGGCACAAAAAGCATTCAGGCTTTACTTGGAGGCAATGTATAAGGTATTTATGCAGCACACAAACAGTAATAAAGTGAAATACAACACAAGAAAAATCCAAAACCAATTTAGAAAAATATAGTACATTTTAATAAATTATTTGAAACCAAAATGGCAAACACCCAATCAGTAGATGCGCAGTTATGAATTTTTAAAGTTTAAGGTTCCAAATAGTACCTAAAAGATCAAAGTTCCAACCGCGGACATCTAGTCTTGTGAGACCCGGTCAAAGTCGAGGCTAACCACGATGGAGTGCGGTTCAGATACAAGAAGTGGATTGGGACCTGTCAGTGCTTACTTTCGGACTTAAAAAAAATTCTGAAGAAAAATGTCTGAGAAGGTAAAGTTCAGTGGGGCAAGTCTGCAAGAAGTGTCCCAGGAAGGAGCGTCATCGTTGGATGGCCTTGGGTCGAAGCCACGTTGAAGATTTCTAAGTTCAGACTTAGTTGCAGAAATGGAAGTCAAAAACTCCAGGGGGTGAGGCAGAAGGCTGTAGCCGAAGACAGTTCCTCAAGATCTGATACCCCTTTGGGGAAAGACTGCTGAATCGGATTTGCTGCTGCGGAGAACGACATACCATGAGAAGCAGCAAAGTAATTCCGACCGCCGATCCACCTCTGGCGGATAGGCGAGCAGGTCGGTCCTGGTCGTCTCCTGGTTCTCAGAGCAATTTTTGTTCAAATTTGGTCTAAGTCCGCAGTTTTGGAAAATGGCCATCTGGGCAGGCTTAGTACCGCAACCAAGGGTCCAGGACTGGTGGGACACATCTTGCGGGTTCAAGACTCACTAAGGATGGGTCCAGATGCGGGTTCAAAATGGTGGGAGCCTATTCCCCTGTGGCTCTGAACAGGAGGCCAGCAAAGTAGCCCTTGGAGTCACTTCTGGTAGTCCTGGGTGCAGGTGTAGATGCATGGCTCAAAAGCAGGGTTGACCTGTGAGGGTTCATGGCAGGCTCCAGGCAGCAAAGCAGTCTTTCCATGTACAGCAGTAGTCTGGCAGAGTGCACAGCAGGTGACAGCAGCACACAGTCCTCTTAGAGTCCTTCCACAGGTCCAGTAGTGAACTGAAGAGTGGGTCTGAAGGTCCCATTTTTAAACCCTGGTGCTCTTCTAGAAGCTGGGAGAAGGTTCTGGAAAGGTTCTTTGAAGTGCTTGGAATTTCCTGACTCCCCTGCCCTGGCTCCAAGCTGGCTGCAAGGACAATACATGGTTGTTAGGCCCTTTGTGTGAAGGCAGAGCAAAGGCTATTCAGGTGTAAGTGGGGCTGTGCTCAGCTCTGCCGCCCATCCTGCCAGCATATGGCCCCTTCAGGCACACCTATTCTCGCTACTTAAGTGGGTGACACAATAAGTGCTGCAGGCCCACATGTAGCATTTAATTTACAGGCCCTGGGTATATGGTATACCACTCTACAAGGGACTTATAAGTAAATTAAATATGCTGAATAGGTGTATGCCAGTCAAACCACGTGTAGGGGAGTGAGCACAAGCACTTTAGCACTGGTCCTAAGGCCAACAAAAGCAAAATCCAGCAGAAGTTGAAGCTAGGTAGGCAACAAGTGTGGAGGAAGACCACCTTAAGGCTGACGGGTCTAACCATGGGAATAAAACATCCCCGCTGTTGTTTATTTTTGGCGGAGGTAATCCCTCAAAGGTCAAGGTAGGTTTGAAATGGTCTCTGCTAGAAAATAAATTGTCAGTGAAGAACATTGATTTGTTTTGTCAGATGTGGAGCAAGGCAAGGATATGGTAAGAGGTGCTGTATTAGAGTGGATATAGTGGAAAACTATTCCATCTGGATTAGAGAACGATTTATTATTTCAGATATCTAGCTTTGGTGTTGGTGAATAAATATGTTAAACTTATTTTTAGACCTCCAAATCCCCAAGCATTAGGGATTTGGAAGCACACATAGCATTTTTAAGGCAGCGAAACGTCTTTCTTTTCCCATTGAGAACCTATCTCAACCACGGTTGACTGTTTTGTGTATTTTAATTTAAATGGGACTTTTGTATCAACTGTGAGGCAGTAATATTATTACAATCCTTTAGAGAGACAGTTCTTCCCATTGGTTAAGGTTAACAAGTCCAGGAGGGATGGTGTCCATAAGAACAAGTACGGTATGGCTTTTCGTGAGCAGTGCCTAAATATTCAGAACAAAAGCTTTAAAGTGAACTTTGGATGATGGAGAAGAGTTCAAAGTGAGTAAATGGACTCACGAGGAAATGGTTGAACCAGTCTATCTTGATAAGTAGGAATCATTTTATTTCAGCAGAGCCACCAATTCGGAAGTACAAAATCCTCCCTTTGATGTCGTTATGGGAAAATAGTGTTGGTGGAGGTCGTTCATTTGAAACTAGAGATCTGTGCATATTTAGTGTCTGGTTTTCCCTCAGTCAATGTTGATTTCACTTCGGAAGTGTGGGAAGCTGGCTCCTTTTAAAGTGGACCAAAACGAGGTACACAGTGTAAAGAGTCCAGGCACACCCCAGTTGGTTTACAGAGGCACAAATGATAACCCAAATGCTCTCTTTTGTGGTACTGTGGGCGAGTGGTTAGAGGCTTATCAGTGTGTAGTGCTTAGCAATTGTGCACTCACAGAGGTAATAAATGAGACACACACTCCAGAATAAATTCGAGACCAAATTATAAAAATAAGTCGTATTTTTATGTAAATTTTGATACCAAGAACTACATTATCATGTAATTACTTTTTTAAAATATGAATTTTTACAGGTAAGTATATAGTTCACTTAAATGCGTCTTCGCACAGCTATGTTTCCCTATGGGAGAAGGCATATGTTGCATATAGTTATTTGCGATCAGTTTCTGGGGGCTCATTCGAGACTTGGGGTCGTAGGGGGGCAAGGTCTAAAGTACCACCATCAGTTGCTCATTACCTGTCCTGGGGCATTTGGGTGCAGAGGTGCTGGTCGGGTTGGTAGCTGTGCGCACTACTCCGGTAGGAAGAAAGGGGGCTACCTAGAAACAAGCTGCAGAGGGGGATTTGGGGACAAGTCCTGGAGCTCCCAACAGGGAGCTCGGGTCACAAGGGTCTTGGGAACAAGAAGCACAGTCGGTTCATCGGTTCCCCGGATTGTACGCTCAGGTGCAGTGTGAAAAGGTTGGCTGGTCTCTGTGCATCCTAGGGTCTTGCGGTTGCCGGTGTTCTCCGGGTTGAGGGTGCAAAATCAGGACAGCTGAGCCACTCTGGAAGTGGGTTCCTGCAGTGCTGATGCCCCCCCGACAGGTGCTCGGTAACGGTGTCGTTGAAGTCCGGATTGGACACTCACGGTCTCTGCTTGCTGCAAGGGGTCCGGCACCCCGGGTGTTGGTCCTGTGAGGATCCGGTTGGATCTGGTGTCCTCTCACTTTGTGGGGGGGACAGATCTGACCTTCAGGAGCACATGTACATCTTCCTTGGGGGCTGCTGCGCCGGGCTGGCCAGTGAGCAGAATTTTGGTGAATCAGACTTTGCTTTTCGGCACCTGCCGACTGCAGAGGAGTAGCTCCTCTACTCCATGGGACATTGCTGGCAATTTGCGAAAGGCTGGCAGTCTCCCGGGGTTCTTGGAAGCTGGTCAGCTGCAGGACAAGTTGCTGGTCACTATTGTCAAAACTTGGTGCAGGCAGACATGGTTTAGCGCCAAAAGTCCACAGCAAGTCTTCAGTTCTTGCTTTTCTCGTGGCTCTCCTTTGTCCTCTTATTCTTGATCTGTTGAATCTAGGTTCCTGGTATCGGGGGTGCCACCTAAATACTCAATTTAGGGGTGTTACGGGGAGTGACAGGTGGTAGCCAATGGGCTACTTACCTTTTAGGGTGTCTACACCCTCTATATGACTACTTCCTGTGGGAAGTGGGCATAACCCTGACCCAGAGAGCCTAATTCTGCAAAAACTAAAAAGGTGGAATTCTAAAATTTGTGTTCACATCAGGTATACCACCTTATGGGTGGAATTAACCTAAGAGGAGACCACGCCTCCTGACTAGCTAATTTCCCCACCTGTCCTTGTGCCAAATGGGCACTGTCTGGGGAAGCCTTGGTCGCATATCAAAGGCGGCAGATGCCTTTGAAGCCTTCTGCCTTGATATGCTGATCACTTAGCCATCCTACTTGGAGACGGTGGCAACACCTCTTGCAGGGTGTCAGAAACCTGTCTGTGGTGGTAGGTTCGTACCCACCAGTCAGCCAGACCACTAATAGTCAGTAGATTTTCAGGGGGCACCTCTAAGATGCCTGGGTGCATGTATTATTAAATACGTCAGTGCAATTAGTGTTGGTTTAATAATACAAGATGTTTGATACCAAACATCTCCAGTTTCAGTGAAGCCATCATGTAGCAGGGGAACTCATTTTCACCAGGGTCCATCACATGTACCTAAAAAAAGGCTTCACTGTTCACTTGCAATATCTAAGAATCGACTTGGATTTAACAGGGGCATATCTACTCATGCACATATGTCATGCACATATGTCCACACATGTTGTATAGTGCACCCTGCCTTAGGGCTGTAAGGCCTGCTGTAGGGGTGCCTTACCTATACTGCATGCCATGTCGTGGCTTCACTTTTCATGGCACCATGGCATGCAGTCTGCATTGGCAGTTTGCATGTTTGTGCAAAAAAATTAGCGGAGGGGAACTGCTTAACGTTTCCTTGGCCTGAGACTCAGACCCCTGGCTCATCGCAATAGCAGTTGAACAAACTCTTCTTGCGGGGCAGTCAGGCATACGAATAGTTTGCCGGAAAAAAACAAAACAAAATGGCTATCGGAAGGGGAGCGGCTCACAGGCTAGCTAAATTTGGGACTCAAGCGCTACTCCAACTAGGACTACAGTTTTCCCTTAAGGGAACACCATTACAGGACTTATGGACAGTGCACTTACAAGAGAGTTTTACAAATTGGGATGTCTGGTGCTTTTATCTACAGGAATCTGGGTTCTTTTTAACAAATTTAATTACTGAGTTATTTTTATTTGCTGTGTTTGCAAAGGTTTTATCAAATCATGCAATAAAGTTATTATTATGTTTGTGCTGTGGGGTCCCTTAGGGTGGCACAATACATGCTGCAGCCCTTGGGAACCCTGTTTAGCCTCCTTGTCCTAGGTACTAGTACCGTTTACTAGGTACATACAGGGGGTGCTAAAGGTCTTGCCAGTTGGGCTAACAATTTACAGTTTTAGGGAAAGAGATCTGGCACTGGGGACCCCGATAGCAGTAACCCAGTATATCTCTATCAAAATTGCATCAGATACCAAGCAAAAAGTGGGGGTGACCATTTCAAATAGAGGCACTTTCCTACAGGAAGGTGATGTTTGTGGACAGAATTTGGCTCATGGCGAAGTAGTTGGAAATCCGAGCAAAGTAATTAGCTTTGATGTCAGTTTGGTGATATATGATATAAAGGTAAGTGGTTTTAGAAGGTGTGATGGCAATCTGGAGGCCTTTAGAATAGCGGTTGTGAGTGAATTTGCATGAATGAGACAAGGCCACCTAGTGCTAAAATAGCTCATATTTGCATATTATCTAGTAGCCATGCGGAACCAGTGAGTCCACAATGTACTGTAAGTATTCAATCAGCTAGGTTATTGTATTGCAGCTTTTGGGTCAGGATGAGACTAGCAGTGCAAGGGTAGTGAACATTGTCTGACTTGAAAATGTGGAACTTGCAGTGAGATAGGTGAATCAATGCAATTTGTGGGTGGGTTGAATGGGAAGGCAATGGATGTGGTGAGGTTGTTAGGATCAGTCGTTCATTAAAGAATAACAAAGGGCTTACATGGGGTTCTGGTAGAAGACATTTGTAAGGAAGTAGATGTGCAAACTCACACATTTTGGACAGCAGCAATTCCTGAATGTCCTACAGAGAGGTCTGTGCCTGATGAGCCGTGTTGCACACTCCCCTCATTTTGGGTCGGAGTGGGCCAAAAAGGTTGACCTATATATGCAGAATTCACATTTCTTTTTTGAAATGTTCTTCCATTTGTGTAGCATGGTTAGTTATTAAATATTTTATGTGTGAAACAAGTTATTATCTTACATTTTACACCCACTTCTCATTATTTTGGTGCAGATATAAAGGACAAGCTCCAGATTTGATTGGCAAGCAGGACAGTGTATACGAAGGTATAGTACCAATGTAATTGTTTCATTAAGCAGGCAGAAAAAGTATGAATACTTATGGATAAATTGTTTCTTTTGAATTTGGGCATGTGCATTACTGCATGGAAGAAATGTTTTAACATAGTACCAATGTAATTGTTTCATTAAACTGGCAGAAAAAGTATGAATACTTATGGATAAATTGTTTCTTTTGAATTTGGGCATGTGCATTACTGCATGGAAGAAATGTTTTAACACTTTTAAATGCAACCAACAGGATTACTGACCATTGAGTTTCCAGTTTATTAGATACAAACAGTCTATATCATTTCTAGTTTCTGTATTCACATGCTGTGCATCATGCTGCCATCTAGTGGTTGGGTACTGAATTGTCATTTTACTGCCACTTGGGAGATGTCGACCATCTGGAGGCCTGTCATCTACTCGTGATGTCAGATGCCCATCACAGAAACCCCTCTGCGTCTTCAAATTTGTTTTTCCTGCCCTTGAGTCTTGAAGCATAGCCGGGAGCATGGAAAGTGCTTGAGGGATCACTGACCAAAACCAAAACGTTCTGAGGGGAACCGACGGTTAGAAGACTAAAAAACCCTTTCAGATGCATTGGAAGGGTTTCGACCATGTGGGTCGTGCAATGAACATCAGGAATAGAGTATGCCAATTTTAGGTTCTGCCAGAAGTGCCACCACAAACTTGCCTAGAAATATCACTACAAGGTTTGCAGCCTTTGCTCCCCGAAGGATCACAGTTCTAAGGGCTGTAACCCATGTGCAGAATTCCTGCCTAAAACCGTAAAGAAAAGGGGAGAAACTGAGGTTGGCCCACTGATTCATGACACAGTCGCAGGAGAAAACAAAGACGTTGATGAAAAGTGCCCAGAGGAAATAGGTTTATATAGCAATGGGGTGACCCGAAGGACCACAGGACCACTGGACCCGGGTAATTAATAGTACAAAAAGGATAAAATCACAGTGGTCGGTGGTGTCTAATTTTTGATAAAAATAGTATTGATCCTTTCATGTTTTATATGTAATTGCGATTTGCTTCCACTGTGACTTTATCCTTTTTGTACAGAGGAAATAGGTGGCACATCAAGAAGTTCACCAAAAAAGAGGGAGAGAAGACATAGTAAGATAGTGAGATGAAGAAGCGCCAGGTAACGCCACAGGGACGCAGTGGGGCCGACCAAAGCATTCAGGCCTTCAAGACCACCCTTACACCGAAACCAACAGTGATCAAGGGCAAGCACAAGGAAATCTACGGGTCAAAGTCGAAATACACCATTAGTGGTAAACCCTTGGAACCGTCCTCGACTGGCGATCAGGAGCACAGGAGGACATAGACCCTGGAGAAAAGGAATGAATGGCACTGAAGAGGAAGCCTTTGATGCCAAACAGAGCGCTCTCGACATTGAGAGAAAAAATGCAGGCTTGAGGCTGAAATGTAGGCCCTCATGAAGAGGAAGGAGTTTGATGATTTCCTGAAGGGATTTTGCATTCCACTGAAGCCTCAGAGGGAGAAGGATCAGGAGGAGGAATACAGCAATCTGTTGCCTTTAATGACGAAGAGAAGGAGGAAGAATTGTTCTATGGAAAAGGGTACCAAAGAAGGTCACTTTGACTAGGGTTATTCTCATGACCAGAGTCAGCAGGAGAGGGGAGGGTGGCAGGATATAGAGACAGACTCCCTTGAAGAGGGGGAGGACAAATACCCCTCCAGACCTTTAACCCCACCTTCCCCAGTGACATTGTGGTCTATAATGCCCTGGTTAAAAAGACTTTTTATATTTCACCATCACCCTTCACGTCACGCTTCTTTTCACCTAATATGTGAGTACCTGAATACTAAATAGAATTGTAAATAAATGTCTGTCGTTTTTTGACCTACATGACCCTCTGTGGATCTTTTCTTTTGCTCCCTCCAGAATTAATTTCATTCCCTTAGAACGCAGTGCCCCTTTCTGGGTCACTTTTTCGCTTTGGACCTTTAAGGCCACACCTGAACCATTGTTTTCTACATACATACTGGTTAAAAGGACAGCAGACACCTACAGGGTGCATGAACCAGTTCCTTCCAAAGCTCCCCAGCATCCTAGACCAGGGTGAGAGCCCTTAAGTGAATCAGCCTTAGCCAAGGCTGTAGCACCTAGGGTGGCAAAGAAGTATAGACATTCTTCCAGCAATCTTGCCTACATCAGGGGCAGCGTGGCGGTAGACTTCCATCACAGCAGGCAAAAGAGCCAATGCCACAAGGACTCTACCAAAGAGGTAGAGCAAATAGATGGAGATAGTGGTGTGAAAGATGGAGCGGTCGGCTGTCACCCAATGATGCAACTCTAATGTGCCGCCCAACGAGTTTGCCACAATCAGTGAGTTTAGGTGGAGGAGTTAATGCATCACCTCTTAGACCAGTAAAAGAAGGAGGCAAAGTTGGTCATACAAGAGAGTAAGACCATCTCCAGCACTGGTCTAAAATATGGATACATCCAGCAGATAGCTGTGTGCAGGCACCAACCTAGGAAGGCATGCATCCCTGAGAGTTTCGAGGTTCAAGCAGGAAGGACAGGTGGCAGTAGTACATATGCCTTTTTATGGGTTAAAACCTCTTTGGGCAAGTAGTGGACGATTCATTGCAAATAATGAAAAAAGATTGCACCAGCAATTATGATGGGTGGCTTAGTTTCAGTGGGCCTTTTCTGGGAGGACAAGCCCCAAAAAGAAGGTGGCCTGCTAGAGGTGGATCGCATGCCAGCGTTAGCCGCAACCCAGCTCTCAAAGTGAGCCATCACAGTGGCAATACCTCAGTAAGGCAAGGCATCGGTTTCAAGGAAGAGTCACAGGGAGTAGTGCTGCTCTGTGAGAGCAGGGCACTCAAAGAAGTGACTTGCTACAGGAGCTCCTACTTCACTCAAAACCTGTAGTAGACTTGATCGTCTGTAACAGACTTATCTGAAAGAGACACGTTAGTGACAGATTCCTTACCTTAGAATATCCCCAGGCGTCAGGCTGGATCCGGAAAGTTTTTGCGTAGCAGTACCCTTGCGCGTCGGTAGGCGGCGTTGTGCGGCTCCGCGTCCGTCGTCGGCGTCGTGATCGCCGGGATGACGTTGCGGGCAGTACTTAGACGCCGCCCCTGCGTGCTGACGTCAGTTCTTCTTTTTCCGCGCCAGTAAGCGCAGATCCGGGAAGAGCAGTGCCCTAGTCAATTTTTGACTAACTTTTTTGTGAATTTTTTCACTGTTTCTTTTCGAGTCTTCATCGACTCCTAGGTGTCGTAGGGATGCCCGGCTTCAAGCCATGCGACGCCTGTGGTCGAATGATGTCGATCACAGACCCGCACTTAGAGTGTCTCTACTGTCTCGGCCGAGACCACGACACAAAGTCGTGCCCTGACTGCCAGAAACTTCACCCGAAGGCTTTGCGAGAGCGGTCTCGAAAGCTACTCGAGGTCCGGCAGTCGGCTCCGCGCCGCACCAAGCCCCGGTCCCGGGAGAGGTCGAGGGGCCGGTCGCAGAGTCCCCGCCGGTCCTCTGAGTCCAAGTCTTCGCGCTCCTCGGGTAAGTCGAAGCACAAAAAGTCTAAGAAGCGTCATCGCTCTAAGACTTCGCCTCGCCGGTCTCGCGACTCGGCTGAGGCCCCTGTCGGCACCGTCCCCGCGGCCCCGGACGTGCCTATGGAGCCGCCCCGCATTACCCGTCCTTTCCAGGTTCGGGGCGACTCCGGCCGAAATACAGGAATTCCTGTCCGCCATGGCCCGCCTCTTCGGGCCTCAAGGTCCCTCCGGTGCGCCTTCGGGCCCTGATGGTGTTGCTCCGGCGTCGCCGACGACTCCGGTCCCGGCGCCGCCTGTCCCGCCAGCCTTCATCCCGGCCTCGGCTCCGGCCCCGGCCTCGATCCCGGCTCCGGTGGTACCGCAACCCCCATCGACGCCGGTTGACCTAACCACGCCTCCGCCGACGTCCCCGGTGCCGTTCCTGTCGTTCCCCGGTTCACTCCGGCTCCGGACATGGAGCCGGACCGAGGTCGCTCGACGCCGGCTCCGGCGCCGATGAGACCTTGGGTCCCAAATGTCCCTCCTCCTCCATATTTTGAACCTGAGGAGGACCAAGAGAGCTGGGAGGGGTTGGAAGACCCTCTCACACAACAGTGTGAGTATGATCAGGACTGGGCTGAGGAACTTGGGGATGCCAGTGGTCTAGACACCTCCCCTGACACTGGCATGCTGTCTCCTCCCGTGGCTACGGAGGAGGGAGCTAATTTCGCAACGGTGTTGCGTAGAGCAGCTGGAGCCTTACATCTCCAATTGCCTACTGTGGCTGTCAGGACTAATCTCCTGACGGAAGTAGCTTCAGCCGGCAGCTTCCTCCACGGAGTCTGTGCTGCCGTTTAATGATGCACTCACTGACGTTCTTTGGGCGCCTGGTCCAAGCCCACCACAGGGGCTCCTGTGGATAGGAACGTGGCCCGACGCCATCGCCCTGCTCCTGGCGACCCCTTGTTTCTCTCCCAACATCCCACACCCGAGAGCTTGGTTGTCCAAGCCTCTGCCTCCCAAACCGCCTTCTCTACCGCCCCTCCGGATAGGGAATCCAAACGCCTGGACCAATTTGGGAAGAAGGCTTTTTCTTCCTCCAGTGCTGGCTTGCGGTCCGTCAACACCGCTTGCCTTTTGGGCCGATATACCCACTCCCTGTGGGATTCGGTGGCGGGTGTTTTGCCACAGTGTTCTGAGGAGGTCCAGACACTGCTTACCCGCGCCATTGAGGAAGGAAGAGATGCGGCTAAATACACCATACGTTGTGGCCTTGATACCGCCGACTCGCTGGGCAGATCGCTTGCAACGACGGTGGCGCTATGTCGCCACGCCTGGCTGAGAACAACTGGTTTCTCGGGTGATGTCCAGAATACTCTCATGGACATGCCCTTTGATGGAGTCGGTCTTTTTGGTTCCAAAGCAGACCATGCGCTGGAGCGTTTTAAGGACTCACGGGCTACTGCCAAGTCCCTGGGCCTTTCTGTTGTGCGCCCTCCGCTAACCTTCTGCTTTTCGCCCCTTTCGTGGCCACGGAAGGGGCGCCCAGTCACGTCAGCTGCCCAGCCACCGGCCCGCGCAGCAAGCGTCTTCGCGTGGCCGAGGACGTGGATACCGCCGTGGCGGTTCGGGCAACCAGCGTGCGGGTCAGGCCACTACCTCCAACCCGTCCGCGGCCTCCAAGCCCTCCTAGTCCTTCCTTTCAGGTGCACAGCACGCCAGTAGGGGGCAGGGTCCGCCATCACCTTCACCACTGGCGTCCCATCACCTCGGACAGGTGGGTCTTGGACATTGTCCGGAGGGGCTACTCCCTCCCCTTCGAGACCACCCCCCCAGCCATGCCACCTCAATTCCACCGCATGTCAGGGTATCACTTGGTGCTTCTGCAGAAGGAAGTCACGGCCCTCTTGACCAAGAGGGCCATCGAGCATGTTCCGACCCCAGAAGTAGGACGTGGTTGCTACTCCCACTACTTTCTGGTGCCCAAAAAGGACAAGGAGGACATGCGTCCTATCTTGGACCTCCGGAACATCAATCGCTTCCTCCGCAAGGAGAAGTTGAAGATGCTCACCCTAGCTCAGGTCTTGACTGCCCTCGACCCTGGAGACTGGTTGGTAGCGTTGGACTTGCAGGACGCTTATTTCCACATCCTCGTCCTGCCGGCCCACCGGCGTTACCTACGGTTCACGGTAGGCCTCGAGCATTTTCAGTTCACCGTGCTCCCCTTTGGCCTTACAAGTGCCCCTCGGGTGTTCACGAAAGTGATGGCGGTGGTCGCAGCTCATCTGCGCCGGGCAGGGGTTCCAGTCTTCCCCTACCTCGACGACTGGTTGCTGAAGCCGGGCTCGTCCCAGGCAGTCGTCTCCCACCTCCAGACTACGGCCGAACTCCTGCACTCGCTGGGGTTCTCCATCAATGTGCCAAAGTCGCATCTGATTCCTTCTCCACAGCTCCTTTTCATCGGAGCAGTTCTGGACACGACGCAGTTTCGGGCCTATCCTCCCGAACGGCGAGTCCGAGATATTCGGGCTATGATTCCAATCTTTCAGCCTTTATCCTGGGTTTCGGTACGGATGACCCTGAGGCTGCTGGGCCTCATGGCCTCCTGCATCCTGCTAGTCGATCATGCCAGATGGCATATGCGGGCTCTGCAGTGGGACCTGAAGTTCCAGTGGGCGCAGCACCAGGGCAACCTGTCCGATCACATCCAGATCTCGGAGGGGGCTGCAAAACAGTTGCAGTGGTGGCTCTCGAACCGGCAATGGGTCATGGGCAGAACCCTCTCCCTTCCCCAGCCAGAGCACCCAGTTGTGACGGACGCGTCCCTTCTGGGATGGGGCGGTCACATGGGAGAGGCGGAGATCAGAGGCCTCTGGTCTCCGGCGGAGTCCCGGCTCCATATCAACATTCTGGAGCTCCGGGCGATCCGACTTGCACTCAAGGCATTCCTTCCCTCTGTCAAAGGGAAGGTAGTGCAGGTGTTCACAGACAACACCACCGCCATGTGGTACTGCAACAAACAAGGCGGGGTGGGGTCGTGGACCCTCTGTCAGGAGGCTCTGCGCCTCTGGACATGGCTGGAACATCAGGGCATGTTCCTGATGGTTCAACACCTGGCAGGTTCCCTGAACGCCAGGGCGGACGAACTCAGCCGCAGGTGCATGATGGATCACGAATGGCGTCTTCACTCGGAAGTGGCGCAAGGTCTTTTTCTGCAGTGGGGAGAGCCTTGGTTAGATCTATTCGCCACCGAAGAGAACGCGCAATGTCATCAGTTCTGCGCGTTGGAATTTCCAAGGCGGCACTCGCTCGGCGACGCTTTTCGTCGCGAGTGGAGTTGCGGTCTGTTGTACGCCTTTCCGCCTATACCACTTCTACCCAGAGTGTTGGATCACGACGCCGCCTACCGACGCGCAAGGGTACTGCTACGCAAAAACTTTCCGGATCCAGCCTGACGCCTGGGGATATTCTAAGGTAAGGAATCTGTCACTAACTACTGTCTCTTACAGATATATCGTTACACAAGTTAGTAACTTGTGCGTATAGAACTGTTATGAAGGCCTGCAAACATCAGGCTAAAAGCAAGGAGAAGAGGCTGTGTCTGTAGCAAGAGATCAAGAACCTTCTAAGCAAACGTGCAGTACAAAGGGTTCCAAAAGAAGAGATTGGTCAAGGGGTCTACTCAGTCTGTTTCCTCGTACCAAAACCAGACAAGACACTCAGACCCTTTTTAGATCTACTTGCTTTGAACAAGTTTGTAAAGGTACAAACTTTCAAAATGGCAACGCTGCAGGGAGTTATCCTGCGTCTGCAGAAAGGTGACTACATGGCCACTATAGACCTCAACTAAGTCTTCCTGCACGTGCTGATGAACAGTCACAGTAGATTCCTGCAGTTCTTCTTGGACTTGGTACACTAGCAGTTCAGGGCGCTGTCCTTTGGAATAAAACCTGTGCCAAGGATTTTCCCAAAGTGTCTCACTGTAGATGCTGAAACGTGCTGGAAGATATTAATTCAAGCATTCTATCAATCACTTTTTGTGTACTTGCTATAGGTGCAGCCACTTGAGACAAGGGATCCATGCCTATCCTTACTTGGATGACAGCCTGGTACAGGCAAAGTCTTTTGAGCAGTGCCAGGAGAGCCTAAACACAGTCATGGAAACGCTCCACAGATTGATGCCCTCCCGAAACCTGGAAAAATCTGCCTCAGTATTGGATAGATAAAATACTTTTTTGGGACCATGGATGCAAAGTTCTTTCCAGTTACCAAGAGAATCCTGGCACAGATAGAGCAACTCACCTTTACCAGAAAGGGCAATCTCTGACAGTGAGACAAGGGAGAAAATAATGTGCATGGTGGCATCTTGCATACCTGTACAACCAATGCAAGATTACACGGGAGACCAATGCCTACCATGTCAGTGGTCACAGGCAACTGGGAGTTTGCTAGTGTGGGGTACAAACACTAAACATCAGGTGCCTATGGAGCCCAGAAGGGGCAGTGAACCATATAGATGTGCTAGATCTGAGGATAGTCTTCTTGGCTGTAAAGGCCATCCAGAAACAAATCAGGGTAAAAACGGTTCACGTACAAACAAACAACACACAACCACAATGTTTTACTTCAGCAGATAGGGCAACTAGATCACAACCATGGCCCAGGAAGCTCAGGACATATGAAAGTGGACCATTTAGAGAATAATACTAGTAGTTGTGCACCTGCCAGGAATTAAAAAAACAGAAGCGGACAGGCTAAACAGACAACCAAGTGTCTCTTGGATTGGAACTTATGCAACAAATAGTGGAGAGA
Source organism: Calotriton arnoldi (assembly GCA_963921515.1). NCBI lineage: Eukaryota > Metazoa > Chordata > Amphibia > Caudata > Salamandridae > Calotriton > Calotriton arnoldi. The sequence goes on along the minus strand of CAWUFW010001746.1, from coordinate 2,550,356 downwards.
AGTTTTTAGAAATGGGGCAAACCAAAGATAAATCTCTTTGCAACAGGGGATAATGCAAAATGCCTAATCTTTGCATCTAGATACCTGCACCAATAGTTGTTGAGGAATGCCCTGCTAATAGACTGTTCAGGGAAATTTGCATACGCTTTTCCCCTATTCCCACTGGTGTTAGACAGGTGACCATGACACTAATCCTGATCACACCTGAATGGGCCAGACAAACATGGTTCTCAGATTTAGTGGAAATGGAAGAAGAGTGATCGAGACTGCCAGGTCATCAGGACTTGTTAACAATGCAAAGGGGTCAGTATATTATCTGAAACCAGCAACCCTCAGCTTAGCACCATGGTTCCTGAGGACCTCAGGCTCCAACAGAAAGCCATGGAAGTTCTAAGGGAAGCCTGAAGGCCTGCCACAAGAAAAGGTTACACCATAAAATGGAGCAGGTGCTACATGATGGTACTTTGGGACAATATACACAGGATACTATTGTGGTTGAGTACCACACCCACCTGCTATATGAGGGCCTTTTATACGCTTCACTTAAGGTATATCTCTTAGCCATGGTGGCCTACAGAGGAGGCATTGTAAGAGGTTTCTGGTGATCATCAGATTTCTAGAAAAGGCAAAAAGAGCGGCTCCATCAAGATGGTACCCATACCATTGTGGAATTTAAACCTAGTCCTAACACAGCTCATGAAGTCTTATTCAAGCTTATGCACAAGGCAGGGCTCAAATGTCTTACAACTCAGACAACCTTTCTGGTTGCCATCACACCCTTGAGGAGAGTTAGTGAGTTGCAAGAACTCTGTAAAGCCCTGTTCATGAATCAGCCATGGACTATATGTAAGTAATTAATTTACTAGATAAACAACAATTATGTCTTAACATCAATAGGACCAGCTTGTAACTGCCACCTAAATAGCCAGTTTTTCAGAATGAGAATTGGAAACCTGCTATGTAAGCAGCTTGAGCTTATCGGTAAAATGGCAATTTGGTTGACACCTAGAATGTCACCTATTGATTACGATGCTACACGCTGACGTCAGAAGACCTTACTTATAAATACATAATGATAGAGTGGTAATGAGGGGGTTGTGGCTGACTGCCTAATGTGGCGGCCGCATCATAGACGAGCTCCGGACCGGCCTTCACTACCCCAAGACCTCTGAATCGCTCCTGCGAAGTCACCGGGCTGCTCATCAGAGTGGGGGTTCCCCCTGACCCTACCCCTTAGTCGGCCTGAGTCGGGCACTACGTTGAAAGCTGGGACTCGGGGCAGAGTGGACCCGGATCAGGTCCACGCTCAGAGATAGCGCCTTGTTTCCAGAACAGTTGCGGGGGGCCCTGCTGGCCAGGCATCCTCTTCGGGGCCCAGAGGTGAGGACTGCGCCCCCAGCGGCCGTGGAGGAGAGAGGGGACTGCTTCAGCCACACCGTGAGCAAGGAAGGTGTGAGGCCTCCTCCTGCCCGCTCTTACTGAACATTACACCCCCAAGGACATGGCTCAGATGCCTATGTAGGGTGACCATATTTTAAGAAGCAAAAACTGGTACAGGCCAGACATAAAAGGGGGACTAAAACGACTATATCTGGCCTGTCCTGGTTTTTGTGTGCCCTTGTAAATATGGGCCCATATATAAATATATGCTAGGCGTCTTGTAAATATGTCTTTACCTTGTGTAAACTTAGTTTTGTAAATGTGTGCCTATACTGCTCCAACTGTCAAAGACAACTAGCACTCTTGGGGTAGATGAATCGTTCCTTTATTGAAACGTGTAGAAAGCAGATGCGTTTCGGCAAGCGCCTTTATCAATGTCGGCGTTTCGTGCCGTGATGTTCATTTAAGTATACAATACAAAGCAATTCATTGGATGAGATTTGTGAGTTCATAATCAACAAAGGACTACTCTCAAGGCAAGTCAGTTACTTCCTTACTGTGGTTGCCATCTTAAAACTTGCAAAGACATATGGAACTTTATTTCATTCACAATAGTGAGTGCTGTGCTCTGCTATCGTCTTTGTGCTTACACTAAATATCATATTCAATATTTTTACTGTATAAATTATAAGTCACACTGGGTAACATATAAATCATCAACAATTGCACGATGACTAGTGAAAATCAAAACACTAAATTTGTGTAGACAATCACAATGCTTCTTAGTGTGTTCCCGAAAGACTAGCTAGGAAGCTCACAAATTCTGTGAGTTCGTTAATGCATAATCCTTACAAAATAGAGCCATGGATGGGCGAAAAGAATGACATCTCAACTGCACTGCAAAGTGCATATTGTACATATTTGGCGTTTGCAATATGCGACACAGACGTAAGATCGCTTCAATATACACATTTTACTATAAATCATTATTTTCGTACAATGTGCATAAGGTAAAGATATAATACAACATAATTGGGCCCTGTATAGGCAATGGTTTCCAAGATGTAAATAGATCATAAACCCTAAAGGGGTAGTTGGCCAGACATCTTCAATCACCCCGGCTAGCGTAATTAAAGAGTGCATACTAATGTGTAATGATCTATATGCTCATCAGAAAGATTATCTACTCACTACCGCAGTATGGGGGTGGACAGTAAACAAAAAAGGCAGAAGAATGAAAAAGAGAGAAGAAAGGAAAGTTCCTTGTCATATATACAAATTCACTTCATATAAGTGGTACAGATTATGCAGCGAGATTATCCTAATTTTGTAAGTTTTCTATGGGAACTAGATATCAATCATTATATTAATCAACTGAGAATGGAGAAAAGCTATGTTATGGGTGCTATCTCAACACTCCATGGTTGGACACTCCTTCTTGATTACACGGTGCCATCAATGCACCTCTGCCCAGCATAGTTACTACCCTAAGTGTACTGCCAGTTCTTCCTCACTATTAAGTCCAGAGGGTGTCTTTGTTTGGAGGTCTATGATGTACCTTAACTCAAGACGTCTTAACCTCAAGACTCTGTCTCTCCCTCTCTCTCTCTCTCCATAGGGTATATGGTCTATGCAAAGGAACCTTAATATAGTGTTCTGTCTCTTCCATGGTGTGATGCAAAATGCTGCGCTACGGGGTACGTGGGATCCCTATTTGTAATTGCTCTAATGTGTTCTAAGATGCGTCTTTTAGTTGGATGTATAGTGCTGCCAATATACTTCATCTGGCAGGGACACACAAGGCTGTAAATAGTGAAGGCAGTCTCCTTCCTGGAATATCATATGTCAGTACTTTTCCACTATTCTTGCATGCCTTGCATCTATTGCAAGGAAAAAAGCCAGTGATCTCTTAAAAGTAGATTCCCTGGTGTTCTGTGAAAAGTGGCTGTGGTCAAACTGGTCCTTTATGGATTTGCCCTTTCTGTATGTTATCTTAGGGAAGTCTGACAAGTCTAAACCTATTATGGGGTCTGACTTGAGAACACACCAATTTTTGGGTAGAATCTTACTGATGGCTCTAGCATTGTTGGAAAAACTGGTGATCAATCTAAACTTGCGTTCCTCATCATTTCCTCTAGTGTTGTCTCATAAAAGGTCCTGTCTGGTTTTCTCTTGAACCCTTGCTGCTGCTGGTTTGAGGACTTTCTTAGGTTACCCTCTTACCTCAAATCTATTGATGGCTTCATTGGCTGCAGCCTGGAAATCAATTTCCCTGTGGCTGTGCAGTTTAATGTGGATTAACTCCCCATAGGGGATAATCCACTTTAGGTTCATGTGGTGACTGCTCCTTGTGTGTAATAATTAGTTCCCTGCAGTAGGTTTCCTGTAAAGAGCAGTGCATATTTTATTCTCTGCGACAAAAATATTCAAGTCTAGGAAGTTGACTGATTCAGTGCTCATTTCTCCTGAAAAATGAAGCTTTACTTCATTGTTGTTCAGTTTGGCTATATATTCTGAAGCAGATTCTTTGGATGCCCTCCAGATTATAAGTAGGCGATTAATATACCTGTTTTAGGTGACCGTTGTCTCGACCCATGAATCATAGTCTCCCGGCCAGGCTACCTGCTTCTACTACCAGCCACTAACTACTTTGCGTAGCTGGGGGCAAAGCAGGTACACATGGTTGTTCCATAAGTTTGTCTATAATGTTGGCCCTGGAAGATGAAGATATTATTCACTAGGCAAAATCTTACGAAATCAATCCGCATTCTATTGTGTTCAACAAATTTCAGTGAGCTTCCTTTAAGAAAATACTCGCCTCATGGGAAAGATGTAATGGGCTCAATTGTATGTTGATTATAAAAAATGCTCAATAAAAAGAAACTTGAGAAAAAAAATACTCAATTGCTTTGAGCCCATCATTGTGTGAGATGCCGGTATTCAAACTGGTTATATCAAGTACAATCATCAAATAGTCTGGTTCCCACACAATGTGCCTTAAAAAGTCCTTAGTGTTCCTGGTATATGATGTAAGGTCAGTTACAAATTGGAAAAGAAAATTATGTATGAACATGGGCATGTGTTCCGTGAGACTTGATTGAGAGGAGATTATTGGACGCCCAGGTCACACTGCCCTTGTGTATTTTTGGTAGATGTTAAAACTTTGGTGTCTGAGGATGGGGGCATCTCAAAAGTTGATACTCCTCCATGTCCAACATGCCCCTATTGTGCCATTCAATAATTGAGATTGTGATATTCCTTGATAATTTGAATGTATTCCTATTTGGATATGGGCATGAATCACTTTATGTCTGATAGTTGTCTTAATGCCTCTTTGCAATAGTATTCCTTTGTTAAAAGAACAACATTACCCCCCTTTTCTGAGGGTTTACAGACTATTTGTGTGTCTTTTTGTAATTTCACTAGGGCAGCCTTTGTTCCTTAATGAGGTTATCAATCAGTCAATCAAAAAAGAGGGGGACTAGGAGCAATTCAAGTTCTAGCACGCATGCTCCCATCCAGAAGTATGCATGCAAAAGGAGGGTGCCTGTTCCTATAGAGAAAAGTTGAAAGCGCGGTAGGAATGTATTGTGATTGGGAAAATCTTCCTTATCGGAAGATAGAGCCCTCACACACCTGAATGGGTGTCATGCTTCATCATAGGACTCTGCTACTCGTGAACAATGACATTCCTTGGTATGAATGCAACAGATGATGCTATATGCAACCTATTCAGAACAACATATGAATACTATGAACGGCTGATTCTCATCTAAACTTTTCTCCCAGACACCTATATAACAGACACCGAGCTCTCTTTATGGCACCATACCCTCTTGCTACACATTAGACATGTGCAAGATTAACTGATCCCGTGCCCCATAGACAAACACAACACCCATAACTGCGCAGTAACCACAAGCACTCACAGCTACCATATGGCTTCAACATCAGCACCAACACAGCGGCACCAACTGTCCCTCACCCCCATGCGGAGCACTATGGAATTTCCCATGTGATCAACATATCTCTGAAAGCGTACATGTGGTGGCCCACCGCCCCTCACTTTCATGCTTTTCCCGGTGGCAACCCTGCAACATTAATTTGGATCTATCAGCTACATCTGATAAAATGGGTCTACACTGCAACTTTGTTTGGGATACATCTATTCCATAGACCAACTCCAGTCAACACTAATACATGCACTTAAATTGGAACCCCGCTGATATTTTTACATTTATTTTTTATCTTCAATTGACATTTTCATGTTTCCAAATGAACGTGCGAGCCATCAAACCAGAGACAGCACACTACCAAGGAGGCCGCCGTCTAAGCTACCAGTTCCGTGTCAACAAACTGGGTGCTTTTCGCAGGCTTTGTAGCGTCATGAGAAAGCGCCTGAGAGAGGGGGGAGGCACGGAGAACCAGTTTGACTACACCATGGCGATCGCTGCATGGACGCCCGCTACTATTCAGAGGATCGGTTGCCCCCTGATTTCGCCCATGACTTGTCTGAGTCTTTTTTCATTTTATTTGTAAATAACGTACATCTCACACAACAAAACGACCCGACTAAGATGGCTGCACTGATCTGTGTTTACCTCCCTTGATCTTTCACACAGGATGGGCACTTGCTAAAAGAGCACACCTGAGAACCATTCCCTGCAGATATAAAACAGCTACCCTCCGCCCTGCACACTACCTTCAGACGGGCAGAGAAGGGTATGTCATGAAAGCAAAACCGCATGGGACCACGTGAATACCGGTAGAGGAAGGCAAGAATGGGGTCCTGTTGTAATGTGTCCCAGTTAGGCCTAGCAGGAAACGCCACCGTTTTGCGTGCACACAGGTCTTTCCTAAAGTTGTCTTCACTTTTTCACATCGACTGTAGACACACATTTGCATTTGTGACACCCTGGGTTTTCTTCCTAGAAAACACCGACCTTGCTTTCACAAGTCAACTTCGCATGAACATTATCATATTGCCTTGGCCCGGTGTACAAGGCCTACACGTACGTTGTGCAAATGTGTTTGTTATTTTAGTCCATATGGCGAGACAGCTATCAGTAACACGAAAACAATGGCAGCCTAATAACAATCAGCCCGGAGCAAGGATGCTTCTTTCTATAAATAAACATTTGTTTCCGGGTATAATCAGAGGAGACGCTTCTGCTGACATCAGGAGGTCACTGCATTCTGACTCTTTGCCCAGCAGCTGACTAACATCTCTGTGAGGGATGTCCAGCTCGTGACAAAGATGGGGTCCTAAATTCTTACCCACCAGGTCATGGGGTTGGATCATCCAGTAAGAGATTCTTGGCAGAAGATACACATACACCCTAGACACGTAGGTTAGAGTCTGCATAGTAGGACTATGCCAGAGTGTTATATCATTTTCTATATGTTTGCATATACATACTGTTTCAGTAAGATGGTGGAACGGTTTGTTCTATTTATTGTCTTGATACTCGTTATAACTTTGATCTGCTTCTGTCTATTGATCATTGCAGCACATATATTCTATGCAAGAATCACGTTGGTTCAATAAACATTGAAAACGTCCTTCTCTGTATTCATTGTATATTTGCATGAGTGTATGAGCGAAAGGTTCTAGATCGATCACCACGATTCCTGAGGGGTCAGGGTTGTCATGTTCAGTAGCTGCCAGAATTATTTGCTTCCTGTCTAGGTTAGAAGGGCTTACAGTGGCACTGTATGCTAGCTGGTTTATGGTACAACATATCCTGCAGGTATGCACGGAATCAGTCTAGCACAATCCCAAAGTTTGTCGACCACAAAAGAGCAGTTCCTACCGATTAGTGGAAACTTAGGGCACTGTATAAACAGAGCAATCTGCTGATTCATGGCCTTTTCTACGATCTTTGCCAGTAGAGGAAGGATGGATTCCAGTTGGGCTTTTTATGAGAGGGAGTGTGGAGACTTCCTTCCATTGTGTGGGAAAATACTCTGATTCTCACATGGAATTGAAGATGCTCGTGAGATGAGTAGCCACAATACCCACAGCTAGTTTGGTAACAGCAGGAGGACAGGGGTCCATAGGAGTGCCTGACTTAGTAGCTTGGATTTTGGATATCGCTTGATTGACAGAAAATGCAGAAAATTCAGTAAAAGTGGTCTGTCCCTGGCTTTAAACTAAATGATCGGTTCATTCCTGTCTAGTAATTTTGTTTTGGTCATACTTATTAAAGATCTTTAGAGCTTTGTCAAGGAAGTAGCTAGTGAGCACATTGCAAAAAGTCTGACTGGAATTGGTAAGGTTGTTACTGGGAACAGAGGACAGTTTTGCTACTACCTGGAAACATTTTCTAGTAGAGTTTTTGCCTCTTCAATGTTCTGTATAAAATATAATGCCTTTTCTTTTGATAGACTATCTTTATAATTATTCAGACATATTTTGTATTCATCTTTCTCCTCTCTATTGTATTACTTCCTCCATTTCCGCTCTTGTCTCCTACAAGCTTGCTTCTGGTGGCAAGCTTCAGGTTTTCTACCTGATCCGGCTGCAAATCAGTTAGGATTTGATTGTAAGGGCCTGCTCGTATCTTATCCCAGGCCCAATTTTTTTGTGAGGACAAGGAAGGGGCTTGTCGGGGGTACCTCTGTTCTGTAACATGATATCAAGCATGAGCAAAAGATGATCGGTCCAGCTTGAAGGCAAAGAGTCTTTTAATATCACCTGAGAATTATTGGTGAACACCCCATCAAGTGTATGGCCTGCTACGTGAATGGGGCCAAGAACTAATTGGACAGATAAAAACCACCCAGGGTCTCCGTGATGGCCTTCGTGTCTTTATCAGAGTGATCATTTAAATTGAAGTTGAAGTCGTCTAGAACAGTAAAGTCCTTCGCACATAGACCCTCTTCCAAAAGGGTCCCTCTTGTCTGTACAAAAGTTCTCCTGGGGTCTGGAGGACAATAAATGAGCACTCCATTAAAGGATTGGGATTTAGATAATTCAATATTAAACTTCAGTACCTCACATAGTGTCCTTATTGATCATGGCTTATCCCCCGCAGTGTTGCTGAAGCCTGTCCACCCGGTGTATGATGTAATTAGAGGGAATGGCTGTCACCAAGTCAGGGTCGAAGGCTTGATCGGCCAAGGTTTTGATAACCCATACTATACCATACTATATCTAGCTGATGCCTTTCCACAAGGTCTGCAAATTCAAAATGATGTTTAACCAAAGATCTAGCATTTACAAGAGCACACACAATGTTACCCCTCGAACTAGTCGATGTCTTAGTAAAGTTAGCTGGGGTTGTTTTCTTCCACTCTTGTCCGCAGACCATTTATTATTGGGCTACACATTCCTGACGGGACATAGTAATACTCTGAGAGAGACTATGGAGGTCCAGGCCCCCTTCCTCTAACACTACAGTAACAATCGTCCCTTTTATATGCTATCTCACGCAGCTTTCTGATGACTCTATAGACCACCTCCAAGTCTTGTTTTGCCCTAATCTGCCATGTTGCTGTATTTTGATACATTTCTTTGACTTTTTGTAGGAAAGTCCTCTTGGGGCGTTGATGTGTGGCTCTCTTGCATATTAGTGTTTCAGGATATCAAGAGATAACTATATGTGAATGATATGAGCAGATGCCATTCTTTGTGTAACTGGTACCCTTTTAACTTGCTTCCCAGTTACTCAAATATTTGACTTACTAGAAGGGCCAGGAATATTCTAAAAATAAATTAGAAAGGTGATATGAGGACTAGTCAGTGAAGAAGTTGAGAAAAGGCACTCGACTTATCAGTAATTACTCTTCATGCCAACATTTGAATAAATGCTGGATGATTGGTGAGACTATTGTGTAATATTAGGTAGGTTCTATTATGCTCTGTGCGTCTCCAATTTGGAGAATTAAATCCACCAGAACATAGCTGCAGCACAATTTAATTGCTGTTATCCCAGTAGAACCTTAGGATCATCAGTGCTTTTACCCAATGCGACAAAAGTAAGTCCTAGTACAAGAACACAGTTTGAATAGGCATTCAGCAGAGAAGCTTTCATTTAGTAGGCAGGATTCAGATGTTAGTAGCATGCCACCTGCTAGATGTGTTTTAAAATGAGTCTTTATGCAAGTATAGATACCAAGCACAAGTCAGATATAAGGAATACCCGGCACTTCACAAGCTAAATTAACCCGGAGTAAAATCTGAGAGTTAGGAAACCGTGAAATCAAGACGCTTTTTATAGGCCAAATTATCAAGATGATGTGGTGCTTTAGAGCTATCTAATCAGCAATACACCTTTTAGTCAGAAAAGATTGGTGATTTAGAGTGAGACAGATGTGTATTGGCCAGATGCAAAGATGACATGGAAATCTTTCTGATTGCCACCAGCTGTTTCCCAGTCCATTTGGTGGTAGTGGAATGGAGTTCATCAGGTGATTACAGAACCTCTTCACAGGCGTAAAGTATACATTAGTATGCAGGTAATGAGTGTGAGTATTATTGAAAGCGGGGAACTCTTCAGGCCCTGACCCAGGCACTGTGATATACGTAACCTACAATTCCACAAAAAAGCTGCTTTACCCTGTCAAACCAACGCACTGGGCTTATGGTTGTAAGATATATGCATACGAATCTTTGGTCTGCTGTAGCAATGAGGTCGCGCACAGTAAAGTATTAAATATGTTGTCTTTCAAATGACAAATTGTTTTGAAATCTGCTTAACCTCATTGTATGTATGATTTGCATTCCTGCCTTTTTTAAAGATCCTTTTCCTAACCTATATCTGTTGGTGTTTTATAGAAGACTGGGATATGTTGGATGTTGATGAAGAGGAAAAACTGACAGGAGAAGAGGAATTTGAGTTGCTTGCTGGACCTCTCGGGCTTAATGATCGGCGTGTTGTGCCAGAACCAGTTCAGTTTCCTGACAGTGACCCTCTTGGAGCATCTGTCGCAATGGTCACAGCTACCAACAGCATGGAAGAGACACTTATGCAAATAGGTATGCTTTAAGGAAGCATAATAGCAACATGTGTGGTATGATGGAGTTTTTCAGGAATTCTACCCTGATCACTGGGTACCCATTAATAAGTATATTACATTAAGAGATTACTTTTGGCATGGCATTCATTATCAGTTTCATTGTGATAGATTACACATTATGCTTCTAAAAAGTTAGGAATTGTTTTTGAATACTTCATATTGGAAGTTTTGTTAATAGCAAGTTTTTTTTCCAACCACCATTATGTACATAGTTTTACATTCACACAGATAACAAAACATATGTTCTAATGGGCATTGTTTGCTTAATACTTTGCAGTGTTACTAGCCACTAGACCATTAATATTCTATGGTTCAGGCACTGTGCACCAATCACAATAACGTAAGATTGATATTGCGCAGCTGGGCCATTTTCCGTTTTTAATTATTTTTTTTCAAAGTTACTCATTTAGAACTCAGGAGCTACTTAGTTTTCAGACAAATATGTCTTTGTGGTGGATTCAACTAGTAGGAGTTAGGTGTGATCATTAGTGGGTAGGTTTGGGGTATGTGAGTTCTTACAGATGGTTGGTGGAATTGGTAGATTTGCTGTGGGAGATTAATTATTGCTATATTTTGAGTTATGACTTTCAAAGGTGGGGAGGTTGTGATTTTTGGATTAATAAAAACATGCACATGACCTACAGTAGGCTGTGCTTAGAGAAGGGGGCATGCAGTGGATTGAAAGTAAAGAAAAGTTCTTTCAATGAAAAGGGACCGATAACAATCAAGTTTTAAGTCAAGGTCCAAATTTTCATGTCGGGCTTTAGGAACATAGAGTAGACTTTTGAGGTAGCATGTGCTCTGAGGATGTAAAACTGTAGGAAGGAATATCATTCTTTGCATTTGAGTTAGTGCTATATTAAGTATTTTGTGATAGGACCTAGAATTAGGTAGACGGTCAGACTTCTGGTAGACTACTGCTAAGCCACTGCTTCAGCAAGGACAGCTGATCAAGCAACCTCATGATAAAAGCAAGGTGAGAGAATATAAAGGGTAGGTAATGCAAATATCGAAAAGGAGATTCTACAAATGCTGAAGTGGATGTCTTTTGATGGTTGCCCTTTAAGTTTGCTTCTCAGTAATAATTACAAATCCAAAGTGTGATCCATTTAGATGCTCCTGGTTTACCATGGCACAGGATGGGGGTGAGGATTGCTCCCGAAACAGCGGAAATGGATTGCCTGCATTCCTGTAGCTGGAGGGAGGAGCCCCAGCTACTGAAGTCTGGAGGGGGACAGTCCAAGCTACCTTTTGAAATTCCAAGAGGCCTTTTGTTTAACAAAGAGACGTAGATTAGTCTTCCTGAGAATTGTCATTTATTGGATGGAAAGTGTGTGGGGTTGAACTGCAGTTTCTGGTTTTCGATGAGTAAGTTTCTAGTCTGCTCTTGACTGCCTTTTCAGGAAGGGTGACACAGCCAGATACTGGGATCGCACACTTCATTGTACCCATGATGTGGATGATCCAGCTTGGAGTCAGCCCCCGTGTTTCCTGCTATGGGAAGCATCACTTTACACAAAGGCTGTCTCTCCAGGGCAGCCTAATAAAATACTTGAAAAAGGACTACCCACCCCAATGTGTGAAACAAATACTTTTTATTTAAGTTTCTCTCTATGCTTTCCGCAGATCACTATGTAACGTAATAAAATAAGCAAAACCATTCAAGGCAAAGATAGAAAAAACAAACTAAGTCAGTGAATGCTTCATACCACAGATGGAAGTGCTATAAAACAGCTAACAAGTTGTATACAACGTGGCTGCTTATTATTCAGAGTTATGCAACTCCCACAGAAGTAGTAAGTGTATGGTGAAACAGCAGAGCAAAGCATGTCGGTAGAAGGGGCACTATGCATTACCTCGGAGAGCACTTCGGGCCTGATTTAGATCTCGGCGGGCGGGTTACTCCATCACAACGGTGACGGATATCCTGTCAGCCAAAATATAAATTCCATAGGATACAATGGGATATATATTTTGGCAGACAGGATATGTGTCACCATTGTGACGGAATAACTCGCCAGCCTAGATCTAAATCAGGCCATTAGTTGCTAAAATATAAATTTTGCAGCACCACTACCAAGTGAGTTCAGGGGTCTACTCACTTTGTGGCTCGGTCTTCTCCGCCTGGAGCTCCCCCGAGCTATCCCCCTTCCCAGAACCTCCATGAAGTGTGGATATCTTGCTGACCCAGTCTTAACCTGGTAAAACAGTTACTCAGGTGGTTCAAGTGTTGTCAGAGATGGAATGGCAATGAAAAATACCTACAAATGTGCGAATTTCTAGGTGCTCAATGCATTTTGCATGGGTACAACCTCCTCCCCCGCAGACATTTTTCCGTTGTAGCTACTAACCCTAAACCTATGATGAAGTAAATTCCACCATTCTCTGAATCAAGAATTAGATGTGTAGTGTGGAATAGAACAACAACTGGAAACATAAAACATTTGTGAATGAGGCTGTTTGAGAAAATTTCCATCCAATCCTGTGCAGAGCTTTGCACAGCTGTCATGATGTGATGTGAAATATAGATCTATATCTAGATACAGCAATTGATATATTGAGAAATAAAGATATATAGGTATATGAATATAGATCAAAACAAATAGAGAGACACTTTTTTACCTTTAGATAAAGCTTTATCTTGGCTACTGGATGGCCTGGCACCTTCAAATTCATTGTCTGCTATGTGGTGTCCCAGAAGCTCTTCAGAGCACAATTTAAATTTGAGCATCCTTGACTCTTCAGCAGAATTATGGGTGCATGGATGTTGCAAAGTCATCTTGTGCCCTGGGCACCTCCCCCCCAACTTCTTTTGCTGACTGATACTGGTGGTAACTGACTCTGACTGACCCTGGGCTCTGCCTAACCAGGCCCAGGGCTATGCTGAAGGAGACACTTAGGCTATAGTGAAACCACCTACATACACTAGGGTACACTATGAATTGGGGTACCCCTATGATTGGTGACCTGAAGCCTGATCAGCGCCTATCGATGCCGGCGCCGACTGAACCTACAGGTCCTAGGTCATTTCCTCAGCCTTATTCTGAAGGGGTAGGAATGTAAGAAGAATTGGAGAGGTCCCTGGACCCTTTAGAAGACCAGCCACATCAAGACATGGACTGGTTAGAGGAATTGGGTGAAGCCAGCGGACTGGATACCTCTCCAGATTTTGGTCTGCTTTCTCTCCCTACCATGGCTATGGAGGAGGGAGCTTCTAATGCCATGGTGGGGAAAGGGTGGCCGAGGTCCTGGACCTCCAGCTCCCTTCAGTAGCAGTCTAGACTAATATTTTGACAGAGTTCCTACAGCCTGGTGTCTCCTCTTTGGAATCCCTGCCGCCTTTCAACGAGGCCCTTACAGATGTCCTACTGGGAACGTGGTCCAAGCCCAGCACAGGGGCTATTGTGAATAGGACAGTTGCCTCCGCCATTGCACTGCTCCGGGCGACCCAATCTTCCTCACTACCCACCCTACCCGGGAGAGCTTGTTAGTCCAAGCCTCTACCTCCCATGGTGCGTTCCCTTCCGCTCCCCCGGACAGGGAATCCAAAAGGCTGGACAGTTGAGGGAAGAAATTCTTTTCTTCCGCCAACTTTGGATTGTGGTCGGTGAACACCACATGCTTATTGGCCCATTATTCCCACACCCTGTGGGAAACGGTTGCGCAAGTGCTGCCACGGGTCCCAGAGGAGGCCCAGGCCATCCTCTCCGAAGCAGTATCAGACGACAGAGATGCAGCAAAGTTGACTTCCGTTGTGGTCTCGACACGACTGACTCGCTGGGCAGAGTAATTTTGATGGTGGCTGTTCGACACCATGCCTGGTTTAGGACTTCTGGCTTTCGGGGGGACGTCCAGGCCTCTCTCATGGACATGCCCTTTGATGGCACCCGTCTCTTCGAAGACAAGGCAGACATGGCCCTGCAGCACTTTAAGGATTCATGGTCTATGGCCATGTCCTTGGGCCTCTCAGTGGCCACGTGTCCCCAGTCTGCCTTTTGCCCCTTTCGTGGCTACGGTGGGGCTTTCAGCCGCGCCAGCCCTATCCCAGCCAAAAGACCGCACAGGTTCAGCAACCTCAGCGCGGCCAAGGGCACGGCTCGTTCCAACCCCGTGCGTCGGGCAGCCGGGTCAGTCCACCACCCCCAGCAGCATCCAAACCCTCCTAGTCTTGACCTTCAATATCATGCGTGGCCATTGGTGGCAGGATCTGCCATCACCTCCACCGCTGGCACAATATCAAATCGGACAGGTGGGTCCTCTAGATAGTCCGAAGGGGCTATTCCCTCCTCTTTGAAGCTACCCCTCCTTCCATGCCTCCATCTTACAACCAGCTGACGAAGGATCATCTTATTTTACGTCCAGAGGAAGTCATGACTCTCTTGGCCAAGGGATCCATTGAGAGGGTTCCAGCGCCAGGAGTAGGCTGTGGTTGTTATTCCTGCTACTTTCTGGTCCCGAGAAAGGACAAGGGTCTTCGTCCTATCCTAGATCTTTGAGCCCTCAACTACTTCATCACAAAGGAAAAGTTTAAGATGCTCACATTGGCTCAGGTCCTGTCTACCCTGGACCCGGTAGACTGTATGGTAGCGTTGGACATGCTGGATGTCTATTTCCATATTCCCATCCTACCTGCTCATCGCCACTGCCTGCGGTTTACAGTAGGCCATTAGCATTTTCAGTTCACAGTGCTCCCCTTTGGCCTTACCAGCGCCCTTCGGGTGTTCACGATGGTGATGGCGGTGGTTGCAGCTCATCTGCGCCGATCTGGGGTGTCAGTCTTCTTCGATCTCGACGACTGGATGTTGACGGCGGGTTCGCCCCAGGCTGTCGTCTCCCACCGCCAGACTGCGGCGGACCTTCAGCATTCGCTGGGGTTCACTATCAACGTGCCGAAGTCCCACCTGACTCCCTCTCAGGCATTCCCTTTCATCGGAGCTGTTCTGGACACAGCACAGTTTCAGGCCTATCCTCCTGAGCAGAGAGTGCAGGATATTCAGGCTATGATACCGATGTTTCAGCTTCTATCCTAGATTTCGGTGAGAATGACTCTGAGTCTGATGGGCCTCATGGCCTCCTACATCCTGCTAGTGACACATGCCAGATGGCATATGTGGGCTCTGCAGAGTGGGACCTGAAGTTCCAGTGGGTGCAGCATCAGGGGAACGTCTCCAACATTGTCCAGATCTCAGAGGGAACTGCACATGATTTGCAGTGGTGGCTGACACCTCCCTTTCCCAACAAGTTTCACAGTAGTGACAGATGCATCACTCCTGGGATGGGGCGGTCACCTGGGAGACTCAGTGGAGATCAGAGGACACTGGTCTCCGGCGGAATCCAGACTCCTCATCAACACTCTGAAGCTCCGAACAATTTGTTTGGCATTGAAAGCCTTTCAAGGGGAGGCTAGTACAGTGGGGAGAGCCTTGGTTAGATCTGTTCACCTCCGCTGGAAACGCGCAATGTCAGCAATTTTGCACGCTGGAGTTTCCAAGGCAGCTGTCACTCAGATATGCTTTTCGTCTCGACTCGAGCTCAGACCTGTACACCTTTCCGCCCATACCACTCCTGTCCAGAGTTTCCAAGAAGATCAGGACCGACCGGGCCCAAGTCGTCCTTGTGTCAAAGGACTGGGCATGGAGAGTCTGGTATCCCGAGCTTCTCTAACTGAGCATCGATCCTCCAATCAGGCTGCCCCTTCGGGCGGATCTTCTGTCACAGCAGGGGAGAGTTCCTTACCTGAACATGTCAACTCTACGCTTTCTCGCCTGGAGATTGAGCAGCAGCAGTTTACATCATTCGACCTTGCTCCCGAAGTCTGTAATATTATTTTGGCTGCCAGGCATCCCTCTACCAAGCCGGTGTACGCCTGCCGATGACCCTCTTTCTGCTTCCCTATCTGATATTTTACTTTTTATTTTAACCCTTGCCTAGCAGGGCTCTGCTTTGGGCAGTCTAAAAGGGTACCTTTCAGCCCTTTCTGCGGCTGCCAGACCAACCCTCTCCCATTATAAATAGATTTTTTAAAGCCTTGAACATATAGTCCCACCTTCCCCATTCATCATGCCTCAGTGGGACCTTCATTTGGTTCGCACCTTCCTGATGCGTGCTCCATTTGAACCTCTGTACAACTGCCCCCTTGTCTGCTTACCATCAAGACAGCTTTTTTAGTGGCAGTCACATCCGGCAGTAGGATAAGCGAATTGCAGACTTTGTCATCCAAGCCTCCTTACCTGACAATATTCCCTGACAAGTTGGTTCTTCGCACAAGGGCCAGTTTCTTACCAAAAGTGGTAACACCCTTTCATGTGGGGAAATCTGTCACCTTGCCCACTTTCTACGCTCCTCCGCTTACCTCTGAGGAAGAGGAGCAACTCCACCGTCTGGATCCAAAAAAACATTGTCGTTCTACCTTGACCGCACTAAAGAGTTCCAGGTGGACGACCCACACTCTATGGGGTACATGGGAGCTAACAAAGGTCGTGTGGTGCTGAAGAGGACTCTCTCACTCACAATGGGTCATCCTCTTCATCGAAATTTGCTTAAGAGCTCATTCCACCAGAGCGTTGCAACATGGATTTCCAGTCCTCGACATTTGTCAGGCAGCAAGATGGGCATCCCTGCATACGTTTACCAA
This sequence comes from Calotriton arnoldi, assembly GCA_963921515.1. NCBI lineage: Eukaryota > Metazoa > Chordata > Amphibia > Caudata > Salamandridae > Calotriton > Calotriton arnoldi. The sequence goes on along the minus strand of CAWUFW010001746.1, from coordinate 2,533,321 downwards.
GCTCTACTACCTGGACAGTCAAGTCCGCAGGAACTACCTTTTTAGTTGCTCTTTCCTGCAGGACTTCCTGGTCCAAACTTGTCTGCAGTCCTTCCTCCAGGGAAAGTATTGCTTGGGTATCTATTGAAAAGGTAAGGAATCTGCGGCTAGATGTCTCTATAAGATGGACAAGTTACTTACCTTCGGTAACGCCTTATCTGGTAAGGCATAATCTAGCCACAGATTCCTTACTGACCCACCCATCCTACCTGCACTGCGAACAGATTTTTAGGGTCAAGGCTGATCCCTTTCAGGACTCTAGCTGTTCACAACACACCCAGTCAGTGCGCTACATGGCTCCGCGCTTCTGGTGTGGAGAGTCTTGAAAAGTAACTGATGTCAGCGTACCGAGGCAGTGCCTATATAGGTGACACAACATCACTACGGTGCAGATGACACCTCCAATGTCACGCGGAGCTGACCGATGCCACCTTCTGGCGCGCCGGGGTATTGTTCAAAATAAAAATCTTCCGGATCTAGTCTGACGCCTGGGAAATTCAAAGGTAAGGAATCTTTGGCCTTTGGGTGCCATGAACGTTTCTTATAGGTCATTTCTGATGTTTTAAGATGCCTTCCTTTTAGATGTTAGTCACTTTCAACTCCTATATTTTATTTACTTAATTTTTCTTGATATACATATAGCATTGCTAGACCCTGAAGGAAGACAGAGCTCTTTACAACAAATATTCAAGTAGTGGATAGGAAAATCATCTGCATATTTGTAGGTGTTTTAGACATACACTGAAAAGTAATATGGCAAGAACAATAGAAATGCATTTGTATGTGCTATGGGTATTACAGTAGGAAAAGTAGAACGTATATACATTTATTGTTAGCTGTATCTGAAAGAGACACGTTAGTGATAGATTCCTTACCTTAGAATATCCCCAGGCGTCAGACTGGATCCGGAAAGTTTTGCTAGCAGTACCCCTGCGCGCCAGTAGGTGGCATCGTGCGGCTCCGCGTCCGTCGCTGGCGTCGTAAGCGCCGAGATGACGTCACGGAGACTACTTAGGCGCCACCCATGCGCGCTGACGTCAGTTCTTTCTTTTTCCGCGCCAGAAAGCGCAGATCCGGTTAGAACACGTACCCTAGTCACTTTTTGACTATCTCTTTTGAGACTTATGTCTCCCTTTTTCCAGTTGGTTTCCTGGTGCACGTAGGGATGCCTGGATTTAAGTCTTGTGGGCCTGCCATCGCAACATGTAGGTGGCGGACCCCCACGATGTCTGCCTCTACTGCCTGGAGACCGACCACGACTCCCGGTCCTGTCGGGCCATGGCCCCGAAGGCCTTGAGGGAGCGGCACCGGAAGCTGCTGGAGGTCCGGCACTCGTCCCAGCGCCGTTCCCGGTCCAGGGGCCGTTCCAGGGGCCACAGTCCTCGCTCCTCGGGCTCCAAGTCTTCACCCTCGGATTCGGGTAAGAGACGACACAAAAAGAAGTCGAAGAAGCGTGTTCGCTCTCAGACGTCCCCTCGCCGGTCCTCGGATGCGGATGAGGGGGACAGGGGCCTTGCCCCTGCGGCTCCTTTGGAGCTCGAGAGTCCCGCGGCCTACCCGCCTTACCCGGGTCCGTCGGCGACTCCCGCACAGGTGCAAGAATTTCTTGCTACCATGGGCTGCCTTTTTAGGCCTCGGGCTCCCGCCGGCGTGCCCTCGGGCCCCGCGGTTCCGTGTCTGGATCCTGTTGGACCGCCGGCGGATCCAGCTTCGGCGCCACAGGATCCTGCGCCGCTGGCTCCGGCCACGGCGCCACAAGGTCCAACGCTGCCGGCTCCAGCGCCGCCCTTGGCTCCGCCTCCGGCGCCGCAGTGGGTGCCTTTCGTCCCGCCATTACCCAGGTTCCAGGACCATTTTGTTCCTACCTGGGATCCGCATTGGGACGCGGCGCCAGTTCGGCCCCGACCGCCGCCGTTCTCGGCGCCGTTTCCGACGCTGTTCCCTCTCCGGCTCCTGCCCCGCCGCCGCGGTCGGTGCCACCAGCGGCGGAGGTGGAGGACGACTGGGAGGGGTCCGAGGACCCTCTCGCCCGTCAGTGTGACTCCGAGCAGGACTGGGCGGACGACTTGGAGGACGCCGGCGACCTCGACGTCTCTTCTGACCCGGGGTTTGCCTCTCCCCCGCCTACTATGGAGGAGGCGCCTCCTACACGAAGGTGCTCCGTCGGGCAGCTGAGGTCCTCAACCTTGATCTCCCTATGGTGGCCCTCAAAACTAACCTCCTTACTGAGGTGCTCCAGACGGCGACCACCTCGTCAGAGCCCCTGCTTCCGTTTAACGACGCCCTTACCGACGTCTTGCTGGGCACTTGGTCGCGGCCATCCACTGGGGCCCCGGTGGATAAGAATGTCGCTAGGCGTCATCGCCCGGCGCCGGGTGACCCCGCTTTTTTGACCACTCATCCTACGCCTGAGAGTCTGGTCATCCAAGCTTCGACGTCGCAGAGTGCCTTTCCCACGGCTCTGCCGGATAAGGACTCTAAGAAGCTGGAACAGTTCGGTAAACGTTTGTTCTCTTCGGCCAGCTTGGGGCTGCGGTCAGTGAATACCACCTGCCTTTTGGGCCGCTATTCCCACGCGGTGTGGGACACAGTTGCGCAGGTGTTACCTCAGTGTCCTGAGGAGACCCAAGCTGTATTGTCCCAAGCCATTGCGGAAGGTAAAGATGTGGCTAAGTTCGCCATTCGGTGTGGTTTAGACACTGCGGACTCCTTAGGTAGAGTGATTTCTACGACTGTGGCGCTTCGTCGCCACGCCTGGCTCAGATCTACCGGGTTCTCGCCAGATGTCCAAAACTCAAAGATGTTGACTCTGGCTCAGGTCTTGGCTGCCCTCGACCCTGGAGACTGGATGGTAGCGTTGGACTTGCAGGACGCCTATTTTCACATCCCCGTCCTGCCGGCCCACCGGCGTTACCTGCGGTTCACGGTAGGCCAGGAGCATTTTCAGTTTGCCGTGCTCCCCTTCGGCCTTACCAGCGCCCCTCGGGTGTTCACGAAGGTGATGACAGTGGTCGCAGCTCATCTGCGCAGGTCCGGGGTGTCAGTCTTCCCCTACCTCGACGACTGGTTGTTGAAGGCGGGCTCGCCCCAGGCAGTCGTCACCCACCTTCAGACTACGGCCGACCTCCTGCATTTGCTGGGGTTCTCCATCAACGTGCCGAAGTCGCACCTGAGTCCCTCTCAGAAGCTCCCCTTCATCGGAGCGGTTCTGGATTCGACGCTGTTTCGGGTTTATCCTCCCGAGCAGCGAGTCCGGGATATTCAGGCTATGATTCCGATCTTTCAGCCTCTATCCTGGGTTTCAGTCAGGATGACCCTCCGGCTCCTGGGCCTGATGGCCTCCTGCATTCTGCTGGTGCAGCATGCCAGATGGCATATGCGGGCTCTGCAGTGGGACTTGAAGTTCCAGTGGGTACAGCATCAGGGCGACCTGTCCGATCATGTCCAGATCTCGGAGGGCACTGCACGACAATTGCAGTGGTGGCTCACGAATCGCGATTGGGTCAATGGCAGATCCCTCTCCCTTCCCCAACCGGAGCACACAGTGGTGACGGATGCGTCCCTCCTGGGATGGGGTGGCCACTTGGGAGAGGCGGAGATCAGAGGCCTCTGGTCTCCGGCGGAGTCCCGGCTCCATATCAATCTTTTGGAGCTTCGGGCGATCCGGCTTGCACTGAAGGCATTCCTTCCCTCTGTCCGGGGAAGTGTAGTGCAGGTGTTCACGGACAACACCACCGCCATGTGGTATTGCAACAAGCAGGGCGGGGTGGGGTCGTGGACCCTATGTCAGGAGGCTCTGCACCTCTGGACTTGGCTGGAACGTCAAGTCATTACCTTGGTGATTCAACAACTGGCAGGTTCTCTGAGCGCCAGGGTGGACGTACTCAGCAGCCGGTGCTTGATGGATCACGAATGGCATCTGAACTCGGACGTGGCGCAAGGTCTCTTTCTGCAGTGGGGAGAGCATTGGTTAGATCTATTCGCCACCGAAGAGAACGCGCAATGTCATCAGTTCTGCGCGTTGGAATTTCCAAGGCGGCACTCGCTCGGCGACGCTTTTCGTCGCGAGTGGAGTTGCGGTCTGTTGTACGCCTTTCCGCCTATACCACTTCTGCCCAGAGTGCTGAAGAAGATTCGGCGCGACCGGGCCCAAGTCATCCATGTGGCTCCGGATTGGGCACGAAGATACTGGTATCCCGAGCTACTCAACATGGCGATCGATCCCCCGATCCGACTGCCTCTTCGGGAGGATCTTCTGTCGCAGCAGCAGGGGACGGTCCTCCACCCGAACCTGTCCAGCCTCCACCTCCATGCGTGGAGATTGAGCGGCAGCAGTTGACAGCCTTCGATCTTCCCCCCGACGTCTGTGATGTCATTCTGGCAGCCAGGCGTCCCTCCACTAAAACGGTATACGCCTGCAGGTGTAACAAGTTTGTGGCATGGTGCACAGCTAAGGCTGTGGATCCCCTTTCTGCCCCTCTTTCCGAGGTCCTTCTGTTCCTTCTTTCTTTGGCCCAGCAGGGCTCTGCTCTGGGCACTATCAAAGGTTATCTTTCGGCCATCTCCGCCTTTCTCCGGCTTCCAGATCAGCCTTCTCTTTTTAAGTCCCCGGTTGTTAACCGTTTCTTGAAAGACATTACGCACATGTTTCCTTCCGTGACGTTCATTATGCCTCAATGGGACTTAAACCTTGTCTTGACATATCTGATGTGCGCTCCCTTCGAGCCCCTTCATACCTGTCCTTTGCGTCTTCTCACTGTCAAGATGGCTTTCCTGGTTGCTATCACCTCTGCCAGAAGAGTGAGTGAGCTCCAGGCTCTTTCTTCCAAACCTCCTTTCCTTTCTGGGGACATTTGTCAGGCAGCTACGTGGGCTTCGCTGCACACGTTTACCAAGCATTACTGCCTTGACAGTCAAGTCCGGAGAGACGGCTTCTTTGGCCGTTCTGTTCTCCGTGACTTTCTGGTGTAATCTTGTTCGCAGACCCACCACTGGGGTTGGTATTGCTGGGGTATCTATTCTAAGGTAAGGAATCTATCACTAACGTGTCTCTTTCAGATGCACAAGTTACTATTTGTGTAACGATATATCTGTAAGAGACATTAGTTAGTGATAGATTCCTTACCGCCCCACCCATCCTCCCCGTTCTGGGAACTGATTTCTAGGGTTAACGTCATCCCTTTTAGGGCCCTAGTTTCATGGGACCAGTGGTCAGTTTCTGGCATGGCTCTGCGTTCCTGGCGCGGAAAGTCGTGTACAGAACTGACGTCAGCGCGCATGGGTGGCGCCTAAGTAGTCTCCGTGACGTCATCTCGGCGCTTACGACGCCAGCGACGGACGCGGAGCCGCACGACGCCACCTACTGGCGCGCAGGGGTACTGCTAGCAAAACTTTCTCGATCCAGTCTGACGCCTGGGAATATTCTAAGGTAAGGAATCTATCACTAACTAATGTCTCTTACAGATATATCGTTACACAAGTAGTAACTTGTGCAATTGTACATGTAAAAGATATGGATATTTGTGTACAGCTGGACTAGTGGCAATAAAAATGACTATAGGGACTGCTTACAAGATGAACATGTCTGGGGGATAGGGTCCCCAGGACTAAAATCGGCCCGGGGAGGGGGCTGAGCACCCCTCCTCATAATGTAATCGCCAGGGGATGAAGGGGGCTGCACGGCTCTTCTCCCCTTCTAAAAAAAAAAAACATTTTATAAAAATGGCTGGGCCCGGGGCCAAAATCGGGTGGGGGGCCCCCATTGCAAAAATGCTGGGCCACGGGGGAGGGTCCCCATGCCCCAATGGTCCTGGGGAGGGGCCCCCCTTCCCTAATTTGAAAAAAAAAAAGGCCACCAAGGTTGGGAGTGGGGGAGATGCGTGGAGCGTCGCCGGAGGCCCCACCCCCTTTCTCAACCACTCGGCAAAGAGCCTCCTGGCGCACAACTTGTTGGGAGATGAAGTCCCCATGGCTGCTGATGGTCATTGGGGGCCAACAACACCTCCTGTTACCTCCAGTAAATCCCATAAAGCGTAACTGCTGAGAGGTCCCACACAGAAGGATTACTGAGAGCTCATCCGAGGCCCCGTCCACTTTCTCCACCACTCTGTGAACGTGCCTTCTGGGGCACTACTGGTTGGTGGATGAAGTCCCCTTAGATGTTGAGGTTCCGTGGGGGCCATTAACCCCTCTTGTTACCTCAAGTAAGTCCCACACAGCTGGATTGCTGAGAGCTCATCCAAGGCCCCGCCCCCAGGTCCTTCACTCTGCAAACATAACATAACTTAACATGTGTATTTGTAAAGCGCATGTTCATCCCTAACGGGGTATCTTGGCTCTGAATAATAATGTTTATTTTTACCCAATTCAATGGTACTCAGTGCCTCCTGGTGCACTACTAGTAGGGGGATGAAGCCCCTTTGGATGTTGAGGGTACTTGGGGGACCAAGAACCCCTCCTGTCAACAGCAGAAATTCTCACACAGTGGAATTGCTGAGAGCTGTTTGGAGGCCTCGTCCCCTTTCTCCACCACTCTGCAAACGCACCTAGTAGTTATAAATACCATAGAAATTCACTTAAAAAATAAAAGGTTATTGACATGTTATAATTAGGAAATAGAATTTGAAAACCCTCTGAAATTCACATAAAAAAACAAAGGTTACACGGACGTTATAGTTAGGAAATAAAATTATAAAAACTATATAAATTCACTGGAAAAAAACAAAGGTTACAGGGAGGCTCAGATTTCATTCGTACAAAACCATTGAAATTCAGCAGTTCTAGTTACCTGAGCTAACTATAACTTACACCCCCGCAATGCACTCCTTATGACCTCACATATTACATCACTTATGACATGACAGTGATGTCACTGATGACAACTCAAATGACATCACTCATGACAACATCCATAGAACCACTCACATACCTACTCACGCCCCCATACAGACTCTCGTACGCCCACTCACACGCACACACACTACCACTCACATACCCGTTCACAGACCCATACAAGTACTCACACACCCAGACTCCTCCATAGACCCTCTCACACACCCACTCACTCATACAGACCTACACTCACCCGTAAAGCTACTCGCACACAAACGTATTCACCTATTCAGCCACTCATACACCCATGCAGCCTCTTAACACAACCACTCACTCATCCATACAAGCACTCCCATATCTGATCACTCACCCATAGTTATTCACAGACACTCACTCTCCAGTGCAACCACACCAACTCACTTAACCACATTTTCACTCCAACAGCCACTCATTCACCCATACAGCCACTTACACACTTAGTCACTACCTCATACAGCCATTCAGACACCCACTCACTTACCCACAGTCATTCACTCACCCACACATCTATTTACATACTTACACACCTAAACAGCCACTCACACACCCACTCATATACCCATACAGCCACTCACTCACCCACAAAACCACTCGCACATGCATACAACCACTCAGATACCCACTCACACACCCACTCACACACCCATACAACCACTGACACACCCACTCACACTCCCACAGACGTAGTCAGAAATCCACTTATTCACCCTTATAGTCACTCATGCATGCACTCACACACCCATACAGCAGCTCACATCCCCACTCAGCCACTCACACCCCCATCACACACTGATACAGTCACACATCCACTCAGATCCAGTCACACATCCACTCAGATCACACATTAGAGATAGTATCACTCAGTAGTAGTACAACTAATTACTAATCTAACTTTTCTAGTAGGTTAGTATATATTTTTAACACCCATACAATTACACTCACTTGATGATGTAATCAGGGATGTCATTTGAGATGTCATGAGTGATGCCACTTACCATGTCATGAGTGATGCAATATGTGAGGTCATAAACAGTGCATTGCAGAGCGTGAGTTATAGTTAGCTAAGGTGACTATAACTCCTGAATTTCAATGGTTTTGTACGAGTGAAATCTGAGCCCAACTATAATGTCCCTCTAACCTTTGTTTTTTATCAGTGAATAAATATATATGTGTGTATATATTTATATGTGTGTATATATATATATATATATATATATATATATATTCACTTTAAAAGAACTACGTTTAAAGGGACGTTATATTAGGTACGGCATTGGAAAAAACCTTAAAAATTCTATGAAAAAGACAAAGGTTAAAGTGATGTTATAGTTAGGTGAAAATATCAGTTTAAATGTAACATTTTTAACAAAAAACCCACATCACTGGCATGCACAGTGTTGTTATCAATGATGTAATTTCATTTGTCAGCAGTGATGTTATCAGTGATATCATTGAACATTTCATCAGATTTGTAATATTTGAGGTCATAAGCAGTGCAATGCAAGGGTGTGCTTTATAGTTTCTTGAGTTAACTATAACTGGTAAATTTACCATCACTTTAACCTTTTGTTTTTTTTCTCCCAGTGAATTTCTAGTTTTTTTTTTTAATGTGTAGTAAAATTCCTGTATGAAAGTGGAGTATTATACAGTGAGGCTAGTTAGGCTTCACTATGCAATCAACTTACGATACCACAAATAGGTCCCTTGGATTCACACTAATAAATCCCTAGCTTAGTCCTGGTAGTGTGGCACAGAGCAGTCAGGCTTTACTAGAGGAACATGTGTTAAGCATTTTTGAGTACCAACATGGATAAGTAATTGAAACGACTCGAAAGAGATCTGTCACTAATTTATAAAAATAACACAGATTTTTATATAAATTTAGACACCAAGACAATCAGATGAGTATATCCGGAGTTATGGATTTTCAAAGGAAAATTAAACCAGTGCCTTTCACTATTACAAACTTCAACGTTGCGCTCAATGGGAGAAAAACACTAGTGGGAATTGGTCGTTTGCAGGTCGGGTTCAGTGGAACCCACTGGTTGTTGAGGTGACGTGGTTCCCAGGGCCAGGGTCGGACAGTCAGTTGATTTTTACCTGGCTCGTAGGGCCCGGGTGCAGAGTTGTTCTGGCTGTCCCTGATGCTGAAGCGGGAGCCACGGGTTTTCTGGTTTTACCGCTTAGATAGATGCTGGTGAGGTAATGGGGGTAAAATCTTGACAACTGGGCCACTGAGGCATCGGGTTGAAGATGCTGCAGGGTTCCCCCGAGGAACAGCGTCGAATAAAGGTAGTGGTAGCCTGACTGGCCACCGCCTAGCCTTGCCAGTGACAAGCTCAGCCTGGGGTTACTTCAACGTCCTGGAGTCTGGGGGAAAACGGTAGCTGCCTAAAACTTGCTGGAGATCAGGACTACGTTTCCCACAATGCACTAAACCATTTATTTTTGGGCAATACCTCAGTGGGCCTGATGGTCAGTGATTCTTTGGTTCTGGGAGAGTGCTTTACTTGTGTGCAGCAGGGGACTAGTACCTCTCTTCCAAGGGAGTTCTAGAGTTGCCTTTGAATTGCAGAGGGTTCCTCTTTCCCTGAGGTGACCACTTCCTGTGGAGTGTGGGACCTTATCTGAAAGAAACACGTTAGTTATAGATTCCTTACCTTAGAATTACCCCCAGGCGTCAGACTGGATCCGGAAAGTTTTTTCGTCAGCAGTACCTCTGCGCGTCGGAAGGTGGCGTCGGTCGGCTCCGCGTCCGTCGTTGGCGTCGTGGTCGCCGGGATGACCTCGCGGCAGCTACTTAGACGCCGCCCTCGCGCGCTGACGTCAGTTCTTTCTTTTTCCGCGCCAGCCAGCGCAGATCCGGGAAGAGCGGTACCTCTAGTCACTTTTTGACTGACTTTTTTCTCGACTTTTGTCGACTTCCTTTTTGAGTCTTCGACTCCTGGTGCACGAGGGATGCCCGGCTTCAAGCCATGTGGTTCCTGTCATTGGATGATGTCGGTGACGGGTCCGCACCGCGTGTGCCTCTTTTGCCTGGAGCGCGACCACGACCCCACCTCGTGCTCCGACTGCCGGTCGATGGCGCCGAAGGCTTTGCGGGAGCGGTCCCGAAAGCTTTTTGAGCACCGGCAGTCGGCTCCTCACCATTCGAGGTCGCGAGGGAGGTCGAGGGACCGGTCACGGAGCCACCACCATTCGTCCAAGTCTTCGAAGTCTTCGCACTCGGGGTCGGGTAAGTCGAAGCATAAGAAGAAGTCGAAGAAGCATCGTCGCTCTTCGACTTCTCCTCGTCGGTCGGGCGCCCCTACAAGGGACGCGGGTGGTGCCCCTCCCGCGGCTCCGCGCGCGGAGCCCGAAGAGTCGACTCTGCGTTTCCCTCCCTTCCCGGGTCCCGGAGCGACTCCCGCCCATCTTCGTACGTTCTACGAGGTGATGCATGCCATCTTTGGGCAGCCCGAACCCGCTGGCGCGCCTCCGGGCCCCGCGGACTCGGTTAGGGGGCCTAGGCCTTCTCCGCCGGCGCCGCAGGCCCCCCTTGGATCCAGGCCTAGATCCGGATCGGCGCCGGTTGACCTGATTACGCCTCCACCGGCGCCGCTTCCTCCGGCACCACTACCGCGTTCGACGCTGGCCGGCCCCCCGGCCGGCGTCGACCCCGGCCTCCATCCCGATGTGGACCCGGAGCCGGACCGGCGTTGCCCGACGCAGAGTGGGGTTTTTGTGCCCCTGTTCACTCCTGGGGTCCTTTTTCGACCAGAATGGCACCCAGAGGATGAGGAGGAGGACTGGGAGGGGTCAGGTGACCCTCTGACCGACCAGTTGGATGAACCGGACTGGAGAGAGGAACTGGGGGATGCCAGTGGTCTCAACACCTCCCCTGACCTTGGCATGTTGTCTCCTCCTACCGTGGCTACGGAGGAGGGAGCGTCATACGCAGTGGTGTTGCGTAGGGCGGCCGAAGCTCTCAACCTCAAGCTTCCTACGGTGGCGGTCAGGACTAACCTCCTGACAGAGGTGCTTCAACCGGCTGCGAGCTCTTCGGAGCCCTTGCTGCCGTTTAATGAGGCCCTCACCGACGTCCTTTTGGGCACGTGGTCCAGGCCCAACACGGGGGCTCCTGTGGACAGGATAATTGCCCGACGCCACCGCCCGGCTCTGGGCGACCCCACTTTCCTCTCCCAACACCCCACCCCGGAGAGCTTGGTAGTCCAAGCCTCCACTTCCAAGAGCGCATTCCCTACCGCTCCACCGGAAAGGGAATCCAAGAAGCTGGACCATCTTGTAAAGAAAGTTTTCTCTTCCGCCAGCTTAGGACTGCGGTCGGTAAACACCGCATGTCTCTTGAGCCGTTATTCCCACTCGGTGTGGGATACGGCTGCGCAGGTGCTGCCTCAGTGTCCGGAGGAGGCCCGGGCAGTGCTCTCCTAGGCTGTCGCCGCCGGGAGGGATGCGGCGAAGTTTACCATCCGTTGTGGGCTGGACACCGCCGACTCTCTGGGCAGGACCATTTCAAAGTCAGTAGCACTTCGTCGCTACGCCTGGATGAGATCGACTGGCTTTTCAGGGGATTTCCAGAACACCTTGATGGACATGCCCTTTGATGGCTGTCGCCTTTTTGGCGACAAAGCAGACAACGCGCTAGAGCGTTTCAAGGACTCATGGGCTACGGCCAAGTCCTTGTGCCTCTCCACCCGCCCTGCGCAGTCTGCTTTTCGCCCCTTTCGTGGCTACGGAAGGGGTGCCCCGCTACGTCCCGCCCAGAACCACAGGCCACAGCAAGTTACCAACCTTCGCGCGGCCGGGGCGTGGGAACAACCGTTGTGGTTCCGGGGGCCAGCGGGCGGGCCAGTCCACCAACCCCCCCTCTGCAGCAGCCTCCAAACCTTCCTAGTCCGACATTTCAGGCCCATCAAACGCCAGTGGGTGGCAGGATTCGCCATCACCTCCCCCACTGGCGCACCATCACGTCGGACAGGTGGGTTTTGCAAATAGTCCAAAGGGGCTACTCCCTCCCCTTCGAGGCTACCCCGCCAGCCATACCACCACAATACCACTGCATGTCGGAGGATCACCTGGCCCTTCTCCAGCAGGAAGTTACGGCTCTTTTGGCCAAGGGAGCCATCGAGCGGGTTCCTGTCCCAGAAGTAGGTCGTGGTTGCTATTCCCACTACTTTCTGGTCCCCAAGAAGGACAAGGGCCTGCGTCCTATCTTGGATCTCAGGAACGTCAACCGCTTCCTCCGGAAGGAGAAGTTCAAGATGTTGACGCTCGCTCAGGTCTTGTCTGCTCTCGACCCGGAAGACTGGATGGTAGCGTTGGACTTGCAGGATGCTTATTTTCACATCCCCGTCCTGCCGGCGTTACCTGCGGTTCACGGTAGGCCACGAGCATTTTCAGTTCACTGTGCTCCCCTTTGGCCTTACCAGCGCCCCTCGGGTGTTCACGAAAGTGATGGCGGTGGTCGCAGCTCATCTGCGCAGATCAGGGGTTTCAGTCTTCCCCTATCTCGACGACTGGCTGTTAAAGGCGGGCTCGCCCCAGGCAGTTGTCTCCCACCTCCAGACTACGGCCGACCTCCTGCATTCGCTGGGGTTCTCCATCAGTGCCGAAGTCACACCTGATTCCCTCTCAGAAGCTCCTCTTCATCGGAGCGGTTCTGGACACGACGTGGTTTCGGGTCTATCCTCCCGAATAGCGAGTCCGGGATATTCAGGCTATGATTCCGATCTTTCAGCCTCTATCCCGGGTTTCAGTCCGATTGACCCTGAGGCTGCTGGGCCTCATGGCCTCCTGCATCCTGCTAGTCGATCATGCCAGGTGGCATATGCGGGCTCTGCAGTGGGACCTGAAGTTCCAGTGGGCGCAGCATCAGGGGAATCTGTCCGATTGCGTCCAGATCTCGGAGGGCACTGCACGGCAATTGCAGTGGTGGCTCACGAACCAGGATTGGGTCAACGGCAGATCCCTCTCCCTTCCATAACCAGAATATACAGTGGTGACAGACGCATCCCTTCTGGGATGTGGCGGCCACATGGGAGAGGCGGAGATCAGAGGCCTCTGGTCTCCGGCGGAGTCCGTGCTCCACATCAACCTTCTGGAGCTTCGGGCGATTCGTCTTGCACTCAAAGCATTCCTTCCCTCTGTCCGGGGAAGAGTAATGCAGGTGTTCACGGACAACACCACCGCCATGTGGTACTGCAACAAACAGGGCGGGGTGGGGTCGTGGGCCCTATGTCAGGAGGCCCTCTGCCTCTGGACATGGCTGGAACATCAGGGCATATCCTTGGTGGTTCAACACCTGGCAGGTTCACTGAATGCCAGGGCCGACGAACTCAGCCGCAGGTGCATGATGGATCACGAATGGCGTCTTCACTCGGAGGTGGTGCAAGGTCTCTTTCGACAGTGGGGAGAGCCTTGGTTAGATCTATTTGCCACCGAAGAGAACGCGCGTCAGCAATTCTGTGCGTTGGAATTTCCAAGGCGGCACTCGCTCGGCGACGCTTTTCGTCGCCAGTGGTGTTGCGGTCTGTTGTACGCCTTTCCGCCTATACCACTTCTGCCCAGAGTGCTGAAGAAGATCAGGCGCGACCGGACCCAAGTCATTCTTGTGGCTCCTGACTGGGCACGGAGAGTATGGTATCCCGAGCTGCTCGACATGGCCATCGACCCTCCGACCCGTCTGCCTCTTCGGGAGGATCTTCTGTCGCAGCAACAGAGGACGGTCCTCCACCCGAACCTGTCCAGCCTCCACCTGAACCTGTCCAGCCTCCACCTCCTTGGGTGGAGATTGAGCGGCGGCCTGCCTCCCAAAGTCTGCGATGTAATTCTGGCAGCCAGGCGTCCCTCCACTAAGACGGTATACGCCTGCCGGTGGAACAGATTTGTGGCATGGTGCACAGCAAAGGCTGTGGATCCCCTCTCTGCCCCTCTTTCTGAGGTTCTTTTGTTCCTTCTTTCCTTGGCCCAGCAGGGCTCTGCTCTGGGCACTATCAAGGGCTATCTCTCGGCCATCTCTGCCTTTCTTTGGCTACCAGATCAGCCTTACCTTTTCAAGTCCCCGGTGGTAAATCGCTTCTTGAAATGCATAACTCATCTCTTTCCTCCTATTCCTTTCGTTATGCCTCAGTGGGACTTGAACCTACTTTTAACTTATTTAATGTGCGCTCCCTTTGAGCCGCTTCACAACTGTCCTCTGAGGCTCTTAACTCTCAAAACTGCGTTCCTGGTGGCCATCACCTCTGCCAGACGGGTGAGTGAGCTCCAGGCGCTCTCTTCTAAGCCTCCTTTTCTATCTGTGCATCTGGACAAAGTTGTCCTCAGGACTCGTCCATCCTTCCTGCCTAAAGTCGTCACTGGCTTTCACATCAGGCAGACTATCACTTTGCCCACCTTCTTTCCGCCTCCGCATCCTTCGAAGGAGGAAGAGAGGCTCCACCGTCTGGACCCAAAACGTGCGCTTTCCTTTTATTTGGATCGCACCAAACAGTTCCGGGTGGATGATCAGCTCTTTGTCGGGTACATGGGCACCAAGAAAGTTCGGGCCGTACACAAGGGGACTATCTCCTGATGGGTCGTTCTGTGTATCAAAGCCTGCTATTCTCTGGCAAAAAAGGATCCTCCAGTGGGGCTGCGCGCCCATTCCACCAGGGCCACGGCAGCAACTACTGCTTTGCGGCGAGGAGTACCTCTCAACGACATCTGTCAGGCAGCTACGTGGGCTTCGCTGCACACATTTACCAAACACTACTGCCTTGACAGTCAAGTCCGGAGGGACGGCTTCTATGGCCGTTCTGTTCTCCAGGAGTTTCTGGTGTGATCTTGGTTCGCAGACCCACCTCCGGGGTTGGTATTGCTGGAGTATCTATTCTGAGGTAAGGAATCTATAACTAACGTGTTTCTTTCAGATGAATAAGTTACTTACCTTCGGTAACGATATATCTGTAAGAAACATTAGTTGGTTATAGATTCCTTACCGCCCCACCCATCCTCCCCGTTCTGTGAACTGATTTCTAGGGTTAAGGACATCCCTTCATGGCCCTAGTTTTGTGCACCAGTGGTCAGTGTCTTGCATGGCTCTGCTTTTCTGGCGCGGAAAGTCGTGTACAGAACTGACGTCAGCGCGCGAGGGCGGCATCTAAGTAGCTGCCGCGACGTCATCCCGGCGACCACGACGCCAACGGCGGACGCTGAGCCGACCGACGCCACCTTCCGACGCGAGGTACTGCTGACGAAAAAACTTTCCGGATCCAGTCTGACGCCTGGGGGTAATTCTAGGGTAAGGAATCTATAACTAACTAATGTTTCTTACAGATATATCGTTACCGAAGGTAAGTAACTTGTTCTTCTACCCAGAAGCCTCAAATCTATTTTGGCTGCACAGACCAGTTGCCCACCCTAGAGGTGGTAAATGTGCCTAGGGTAAGCGGTTGGCTTTTCCTTCTCTGGGAGGAAGCCTACTTGCATATCAGAGGCAGTGAATGTTTTGAAGCTCATCGCTCTGATATGCCACATCACTAGCCATCCTGTCTGGGGGAGATAGCACCTCCTTCCCAGGTAGGACTTTGTATCTGACTCCTGGGGGTGTTCACAAATCCTGGCAGGGGGTTTAGATTCCTGTCTTGGCGGCAGCAGCTGCAGGTTGTCAGTCAAGGCACAGGATAGTCTGGGGCAACCAGAAGGGCAACCTCTAAGGTAGCCATCTTGGTGCATGCCACATCAAATACGATTTTGTTAAAAGGTCGGGTTTGATGAGACAAGTTGTTTGATACCAAACATGAAACTTTTCAGTGTGGAGCTGGCTACCGGGGTGTGTCCAGGTGCTAGCCCATGTTATCCTATGGCCCCTTGATCACTTATAGTAGCCCCTAATGGAAGGGGGCTAATATAGAGACATATAAGCTGGCACCTATATGTCCACACCTTTCATATAATGCATCCTGCTCCTGGGTTCAGGAGGCATACCTTAGGAGTGACTGGCATATAGTAAAAATAGTGCTGTGACCTTGGCACTCATGGTGAAGGCAAAGTCGAATTTGTGCAGTTTGCACTTCTCCTGCAGTCTGCAATGGCAGGCCTGCTGTCATCTGTTTACTTGTATTACTCAGGGTGGCACAATCAGTGCTTCAGGCCCTGGTGGGTATACAGGGATCAGTATTTGGGCAGGGCAATAAACCCTGTGTCGTGAGTCCTGTAGCGAAGACAGGACCCTTCAGTGTATACTCGGACAGTATATAATTTGGGTACTTGCACGCTGCGCTGTTAATATATGCCTGTGTTGCAGCTTATACCCTGGGGGAGGAGTAGCCCCTCAGGATATTAACTTACTGTATGCGGTTTTGGAGAAGAGTGGAGTGGAGGCAGCACCAGGGATGAAGTCACACTTCAGCCAGTATGATCATTTCAAATTCCTTTATTCTTCCTTATATAAAAACACAGGACAACAGCCAACGCGTTTCGTTCCCTTTATAGGAACTTCATCAGGGCAGAAGGTTTATTATATGGACCACGTTCCATTTGGTGAATCAGGGCAATAATAAGCCAAATTAGACGAACAAAGTGGAATCCGGTTTCTAGAAGACGTCGGCACAGCGTTGCAACTGGATTCTGTTTGCTGCGATAAGTCACTTAGGGTTATCCAATACAGTTCTTATATAATAATATGAACGGTATGCATCCAGTATTCAAGGAGTATCGGTCTTCCGTATAAGACGCCCATCCTTCAATAAAAATGAGGTTGTGATAAACCACACTCGTAGAAGTCAAATCAGCCTTGGAATTAGCAGTAATGTGTACGCCCAAACCCACGGTACGGAAGAGCAACAACCAGTCCGATGTCGAGCGCCAGTATGGCCAACTGCTGGTCGCCATACGGGCACCACGGTGTCCAGCGGTGCTCCGTCACAATATTGCAGTTGATCAGCAAGCATAAATCGGCGTGCTGCAGGATTATTAAAGCGGCCTGCTGCGGAGCTCTGAGTTAGGCATCCGCATTCCCTGCCATCTTGGCCACGCCCCCTTGCTTCAGGCCCCGGTGACCCCTTTAACTCCCATGCCCTGAGTGCCAATGGTACCACTTACCAGGTACTTATAAGGAGGTTAAAGACCTTGCCAATTAGGGTTACCAATTCACATATATCATTTGTAGGGCGAGAGCACTGGCACTGGGGCCTGGTTATCAGGCTCCAGTGCCCTTTCAGAGCCAAAAACCATCAGCATTGTAGAACAAAAGTGTGTGGATGACCATACAAAAGGGCACTTTCCTACAATTCCTAACTAGCCCAACCCCCTGCAGCACACTGCTTTTGGCCATACGTGGTGGAGGGCTGGTTTCAGGGCTTGACCTGGCCAGATCCCGCCTGAAATTTGAGAAGAATCATGTGTGAGTAGCCAGGAAGAGCAGCTCAATTCCAGTGGGTTAGTGGGGGTGGAACACCTTTCAAGCACAGGATAAATAAAAGATAACCCAAAGGGAGCCCAATCTCAGAGTATGAGAGTTATAAACTGGGACTCGTAAGCAAGACTAGTGAAAAGACCTGGGATATGACATGAGGGGGGTTAAACCTGTGCATGGGCATCAGTAAACCCTTTTGTTCCAGCACATAGCCTATATCTGAAGCTGTTATTGGCCAGTTATCACAGTAGCAATAACAGAAGCAAAGACAGCTCTATCATCCTAGAAAGTCTTTGAAATGGAAAGGAGGGCACCAGCTATCTACTGCTGCTAGGAAATCACAACAAAGCAGTGACTCCCTTCTTCTCCCTCTGCATCAGTGGAAATCAACTGTGGTACCAGTTCAGTCAGTACACTATCTAGGCACAGTTCTTGACACTCAGGCCACACAAGTGTTTCCTTCAGAGGAGCAACTGTCCTCTATCCATCTGAAGTGTCTCAGTCTGCTTTAAACTCCTTATTCAACAGCACGCCACATATAATCTTTGCTAGAATCAATGGATTTTTGTGTTTTTCTGGTTTCTCATGGCAAGCTCCACATGGAACACCTGCAGGTCCAATAGTGCAAATTGACAGTCAACTGGAAACCAGGCTCACTTTTTTCCAGTTTGTAATCCAGTCATTCTTTTGGTGGTGCCAGTCTCAAAACTTATTGAAAGGGGTTCTGTTTCCGGAGAGCCCAACTCAGACAATCGCCACAGACACCTCTCTTCTGGGTTGGGGTGCTCACATGGGCCATCTTCAAGTTCAGGGACACTGGTCAGTAAAGCGAAAGGTCTAATCACAGCAACCTACTGGAATCCAGAATAGTCCATCTGGTTCTAAATCTTTCCTTCCCCCCCTTTTACGACAAAATCCTTTCTTGTACAGACAGACGATACAACAACAATGTATTATATGAACAAAGAGGCAGGGACACATTCCATCTCGCTCTCCTTGGAAGCACAAACCACTGTAAATAGCTCTGAATGAGAGACTTACAGATCACAGCTGTTTACCTCCCAAGGGTGCACAGTGCAGAGGCAGACCAACCAGTTGTGTGTTACATGAAAACCACGAGTGGGCTCCCAACTATGAACTTCAGCAAAGAGTCTTTCATGATTCGGGCTTTCCGTAGTTCGATCTATTCACACACGCACGGAACATCTTTGCCTCCCGTGGTCAAATTGGAATACCCTGTTGATAGACAGGTGATGGATGTTTCTTTATGCTTTGCCATCGATCACGTTGATTTGAGCAGTGGTAATCAGACTGTCCTGTTACAGAGCCAGAATGATCCTCATTGCTCCGGATTGACCACATCTGGTGGTTTATCGATCTACTACATCTTTTGGAGCAGCCACACCCAAGGTTGCTATGCAGACCTATTCTCCTTCACAACTTTGGGAGGTAGATCCTGCATCCTTTCTCCCACCATTAAACTTATCTGCCTGGTTCCAGAATTCGTACAAAAGAAGCATTTGAATTTGCCACAAGAGTGTATGGACATTGTGAAGGAGGCAAAGTGTCCTTCCACCAGAATATCCTTCCAGCGGAAGAGGTTCTGCATCTGGTGCATCCAAACAACTATGACACTTGTAGATGTCAAGAAAAAGTGGTACTACCATATCTGCGTGATCTGGGTTGCATTTTTTCCTAAATTAATGTACACCTTGCAGCAATAACATTCTATAGGAAATCTCCTTCATAAACCATACTCTTCTGAATACCAGTGGTGAAAGATTCTTTAAGAGCATAAGAAAGCTATTTTCTTCTATTAGTCCTCCTTCTACACATTGGCAGTTTAATATTGTCCTTTCTAAAGTCATGGGTTCACCTTTTGAGCATATACATAAGGCATCTTTACAACAAATGACTTGGACGGCTGTTTTTCTAGTAGATACAATTTCAACTCCCAGGCTCGGCAGCTTCATTTTTGTAATTACATTTGAATAATTGCCTGGAATCAGTGCTCAATTTGTAAATGAAAAAGTGCCGGTGCCCAAAGGTCTCCTCTGAAACACGCGGATGCTGCAAATAAGTGTTCCTGAATCCAAGCCGATCACTTTGTGACAGCATCTTGAGGATCGGGGTCCCGACCCAGGCTCTGTGTACAAGGACGCCTGCCTTGCTACAGGCCCCCGCTGGACTCAGCCGCATCTGTTTCGGCCCTCCGGCCGTCCCTCACCAGCCTCTCTTTCTGATGGCCTCCTGTGGATCAGGGATCCGACCCGGGTTGCCATAACAGGTCTCTGCCTGCCTCCAGGCCCCAGCTGAAATCATCCACAATTGTTTCGGCCCTCCGGCCATCCCTCACCAGCCGCTCTTCCTGACGGCCTCCTGTGGATCGGGGCCCCGACCCAGGCAGTCACGATAGGTCTCTGCCTGCCGCCAGACCCACGTCACTTCTCCCTCCTTTTTCCTCCGCCTCATCCGGATTCCACCATTACCGGGGGTCGCCTGCCAAATAGGACACTACCCACGAGTACCTACGGGTGTCCATCCGGACCCCCTAACTTCACCACCTTTCGCTCTTCGCCTAGCCCTCTTGCACCTTCATTCAGTAACCTGGTCCTGATGATGAACCTAATTCGCTAGGATCGAAACGCCGTCGACATACCAGCGCAACTTCCGGCACCCTTACCATGGTTCACTAAAATGCCTTATGTCTGTAAAAATTCTTGTAAATAATTACCTGAGAACCAGAAGTCCATTTATATATAATTATCACGTTTTCACTCTTCGCCGTCGCTGTTTTCACTTATCATCTGCGCCGTCCACCTTTGAGTGTCACGAGCACTTGTGTGCACAAAGTTTTTCGGGTTACTCACGTATTAATTGCTTACAGTGCTGCTACAACTGTTCCCAATTTTTCCGTACCCTTCTCTTATCTTGTCCTGCAAATTGCTTGTATTCATCCAAATATATGATGCCTTGGGCACATTCAAATGAATTATGAGGCTCCCTACCTTCTTTTTTTGCAATGTTTTGTACATGCTTAATTATCAGTCTTTTCAATAATACCAGTTGAGACATTGTTGTTTGTTTATGCAAATAAGTGTTCCAGCACAGAATATTGAGGCAGCGTAATCCTGAAGCCATCTCTGACCTCTTTATTCAATTTACAGCCACCCCCTGCCCCTTGAGCTCACTCTTGTAGCTTTCTGCTTTCTCAATTTGTGACGCATTTCCTTCATTCTCTTCCTCTGTCTTTCCCATATGTGTCTTTTGCTCGCAGTAAATGCTTGTTGCAGAAAATAAGTGCCGGCCTTCAGAAATAAGTGCCGGTGCCCACCACTGGAAATCACTGGCTCAAATTAAGCACTGCCTGGAATTTCGGTTTTCTAAGCCCTCTTGCAAAAGTGCAGGCTCTGTTCAACTTACCAACTAGAGACTGGTATTCTGGTGGACTGTAGCCCATGAATCACCTCAGCATTACTTGAGGATAGTTTTTTCTGGGTAATGATCAGTTCTGTGAGACTTCACAGGATTATTTGTTGTTAGCAGATTCCAAATCTATTTTCACCATGAATAGACGTACTCAAGAATGCACTGAGGATATGTTTTAAAAAAAAACAAAAAACAATTTTAACATTTTACTTGGCAGTAACATAATAAACAATCAGGCAGCCGTATAGTACATTACAGCATATAAAAAACGGCAGTAAATGTTAATTAAACCAGCCCAGCAGGATTATGCATTGACACAACATGTGATAAACAGTGTGGCTGAAGATATAATAGACTGAGGCTAGTGGCATATAGCAGCGTAAGCTAGTTGATTGAGGAGTATGGTCATGTCCTAACGCACCTCCACGCCTGGGTTGGTGTGGACAGAAGGGCCCGTATCTGGGGAGCTTGGGCCAGGTGCTGTCATCCAGACTATGCAGGTAGGCAATCAGAGGGGCCCAAATGTCATGCGGTCTGCTCGCAGTGGGCATAAGGTTCCAGAATTCGGTCAGGTGTGTTTGGCAATATGCGGCATCAGCAAGCCAGGCCCTGACTGCGGGTGCAGGTCGGCGTCCACAGCTGATCGCCAGCCTGCGTTTGGCCAGCACCAGCAGCTTCGCCACCAGCCGGCGGCATGGCATCAGGGGTCTCCTAGACGTACCCCAGCAGACCTGTGAGTGGGTCTGGCTTGATGGGCTCAGAGGTTATGGTGCTAACGGTCTCACACACCGCCTGCCAGTAAGCAGCCACCCTATGGAACGTCCAGGCAAGGTGCGCAAAATCCGCCTCTGCAAAGAACAGCGCGTACAGTACGCCTCTGTGATAAGGCCCATTTTATAAAGGGCCATGGGGGTTCGGTAGAGACTGTGCAAGAATTTGAAATGTATCAATCTTAGTCTGTAATTAGGGGATAGTCTTTCAGACTGAGAGCTGATGCCCGGTAGAGCTGCTAGACAGCTATAGAGGAGATCGGCCCTGGTTCACCCCCTCGGCAGTCACCTACCCAGCCGGACATTGGGCATAGTTCTCCTCGTCTCCCCGCTATGCTTTCTTCCTCCCTCCGACGAATTAGCGTAACTTTGTTTTCTTTCCTGTGTATTATTATGCTCTTGTAACGGATGTAATTTGTAACTTGTAACTCAATTGATCCTCATGTAAAGCGCTCTGATACCTCCGGGTCTAGCCAGCGCTATATAAAACTCTTCAAATAAGAGCAGCAATAATGCCATTGTTCCGGAGTCGGTCCAATAGTCCGGTCCGCTTGCCACGCGCTCCGTGTCGATAGGGGAGGCCGTGAGTGTTAGAGAGTAAAGCCTGGTGATGAGTTTACGATTGGAAGTTGCAGTATGGATGTATTCTAGCTCCGTATTGAGTGGGGGGGGGCGCGGGGAACGCGCTGTTTGTGTTTTTGCAGGTTGCGCGGATTTGGTAGTATAATAGACTATCCAGCTGTGTGAGTGTCACTGTCTCGGTGCGCGTGGGGGGAGAGAGAAACTGCCCGCCTGGGTAGAGGTCTGCGTTGGTGCATATTCCCAGTGCCTTTGCGCGACGCACCATGCCCTTATTGTGTAGTGGAGGAAA
Source organism: Calotriton arnoldi (assembly GCA_963921515.1). Classification (NCBI taxonomy): domain Eukaryota; kingdom Metazoa; phylum Chordata; class Amphibia; order Caudata; family Salamandridae; genus Calotriton; species Calotriton arnoldi. The sequence goes on along the minus strand of CAWUFW010001746.1, from coordinate 2,510,949 downwards.
GGAAGGATTTTCAGCAAGCTGCATTGACGGTGCATAAAGAATACCTGTGCCTGTTAGTTTCCGGATTCCCTCCCAAGCCCATCGCACACATTCAACGGTTTTTATCTCTTTTCTGGGCACTCTATATGGCTGAAATAGGGACGTGCAAAGCGGCCAGAGGGAAGCAAGATCCGGTTCAACCGCAAGGTGTGGCTGAAAGGGGCTGCGATTTAACCAGAAATGCAGGAAGCTGGCCTGGGCGCAGTAAGCGTAGAGCTTGAGATTGGGGCCCCTAGGCCACCGCGTGAGAAAGGTAGGGGTTAGAGTGTCGTAAGCTATTCGTGGCTGTCTGCCTGCCCAAGTGTTTGCGATCAGATTGGATTGCAGTCTCTTAAAAAATTAAATCGTGAGGGGGAGCGGGATATTTAAAAACAAGTATAAAAATTTTGGGAGGATAATCATTTTGGCTATTGCTATGCGGCCTGCAATAGAGAGGGAAAGTTTGCTCCAGATGGCATTTTAGATTCCAGCCATTCCATTGCCCGCCCGTAATTTACTTTCCAGAGTTTGTCTGTGTCCCTTCTGAGCCATATACCCAAGTACCTGGTTGGTTCAGTAGCCCATTTCAGTGGGAATTCTGTCTGAAAAGGGAGCTTTACATCTGTAAGGGGAAATAGGATGGATTTACTCCAGTTGATGTGCACCCCAGAATGTCCCCCAAAGCGTATGACCTCCCTAGTCATGGGGGCCAGGTTAACGTGTGGTTCATGTATGTATAGCGCGACATCATCTGCGTACTTGGAGGTCACTAAGGCGTGGGCAGAGAACCTGATGCCATGCTTTGTATGGTGTTAACGGAGGCGTGCTGCAAGCGGTTCCATGGCAATAGCAAAGAGCAGGGGTAAAAGCGGACACCCCTGTCTTGTGCCTCTGGTGATTGTAATGGGTTTGGTTATTTGCCCGTTGAGTTTGATGTGTGCCGTGGGTTGGGCGTAAAGGAGCTGAATAATGCGAATAAAGCCCATACTGAGACCGAGACGGGCTAAGAGCGAGAATAGAAATGGCCATTCTAAGGAATCGAATGCCTTAGTGGCGTCTAGTAGCGCCGCTACAGCGGGCAAGGAGGGATTAATTTGATGCATTATGGAGAAAATTGTCCTTAAGTTATGGGAGGTGGCGCGTCCGGGAATAAAACCAGATTGATCGGGGCGTGTAATTAGGGCCATGAGTGGGAGGAGCCGGTTTGCTAGGATTTTCGCAAATATTTTGTTATCTCTATTTATTAACGAGAAGGGCCGATATGAATCGCAGGACATCTGAGGTTTATCAGGCTTCAGTATAAGAGTAATTAATGCCTCACGCAAGGATGGGGGGAAGTGGCCTACAGTAATGGATTCATTATACATTTCTATCTACCCCACCCTCTCCATGACTAAGCAGGTCAACGCCGTTTCCTCATCCTGCTTCAACATCCTCCGAATGCTCCGCAGGATCTTCAAGTGGATCCCCACCGAAACAAGAAAAACAGTCACCCAGGCCCTCGTCACCAGCAGGCTGGACTACGGAAACGCCCTCTACGCAGGAACGACGGCTAAGCTCCTGAGACGGCTGCAACGCATCCAGAACGCCCTGCACGTCTTATCCTCGACATCCCCCCGACGCAGCCACATCACACCCCACCTGAGAGACCTGCACTGGCTCCCTGTCAACAAGAGGATAACCTCCAAGCTCCTCACCCACGCACACAAAGCACTCCACAACTCCGGACCACCCTACCTCAACAGGCGACTCAGCTTCTACACCCCCACCCGCCAGCTCCGCTCGACCAGCCTCACCCTCGCCACAGTCCCCCGCATCCGGAAAACGACCACCGGCGGCAGATCCTTCTCCCACCTCGCCGCCAAGACCTGGAACACCCTCCCCACCAACCTCCGACAGACCCAAGACCTACTGGCCTTCAGAAGACTCCTCAAGACCTGGCTCTTCGATCAGTAGCAGCACCACCCCCCTCTTCCCCCAGCGCCTTGAGACCCTCGCGGGTATGTAGTGCGCTTTATAAGTGACATGATTGATTGATTGATCAGGTGAGGAATTAAAATAGGGGCGTACTCCTTGTAAAACGCCGGGGTGAGACCGTCCGTACCGGGCGCCTTTTCACCCGGAAGGCTGGTGATGACTTGCGTGATATCCTCCATCGAGAATGGGGCATCTAGGTATTCCCGATGTCCGGGGCTAAGCCGTAAGAGCTCAATCGAGTCAAATTACTTTTGCAGCAAGTCCGGGTCCTGTACCGTTCCTGCAGTGTAAAGTTGGGAATAGAAAGAAGTAATTGTCTCTGAGATGCCCTTGGGTGAGGTGACCCTCTCGCCGGCATCATTAATCAGCTCCATCAGATAAGAGGATGCGTGGGGTTTCCTGAGTAAGTTTGCTAGTGTTTTACCAGGTCGGTCGCTTTCTCCGTACCTGTGGGCTCGCGCCTCTCTGCTGAGGTAGCTAACTTCTCTTTCTGCTTCAGTGTGATATTCTGAGAGCTTGGCCCTGATGTTAGCAAGCGTGATGGGGGTAGGATTAGTACTGTAAGTGTGATCAAGGGTTTTAATTTCAGCTTCAAGGCGTGTCAAAGTGCCGCCCAGGTCCCGCAGGATCCCGGATTGCTTGGCAATACATATCCCTCGGATAACAACTTTAAAAGCTTCCCAAAGAGTGGATGGGGATTCTACAGTGCGAGTGTTGTTTGCAAAAAACTCACCATTGGCGGTGCGGAGTTCCCCCTTAAATACCGGGTCGCGAAACACATAGGGGGGTAAGCGCCACGAGAACATAGGTCGTTGGCTTCGCGGGAGCTGCAAAGTCAGTCGCACTGGGGCGTGATTGGATTATGTGCGTGGCATATGCACGACAGATGTGGCCCAACCAGTCACGTCCCTAGTCGCAAGCCATACGTCAATGCGGGACCATGAACCATGTGTAGTGGAGATGCAGGTGCCCTCACGGCCCGTGGGGTGTGCTGGACGCCATATGTCTACCAGACATTTGTCTTGCATAAGTGTATGTAACGTGGCAGTGGCTTGAGGGTGATGCAGTTTTGCCCCGGAGCGATCCATGGTGTTCTGTGGTGCAATATTAAAATCGCCGCCCCCTGTGGTGCAATATTAAAATCGCCCCCCCATATAATGGGGCATGAGCCTAAAGAGGAGCGTAGGCGCCATATGTGAAGGAAGAAGTCTGGATCGTCCGAATTGGGGCGGTAGATGGCCGCCAGAGTTAAAGGTTGTGAATAAAGCGTGCCATAAAGAATAACATATCTGCCTGCGGAGTCGGTATGTGTCGTGGAGCTGGGCCAGGACAAACCTTTTTTGAACAGAATAGTGACGCCTCTTGCGTAGTTAGAATAGGCCGAGGAGTAGGATTCGCCCCAGTGACGCTCATGCAGTCTAGTCGTATTAGTGGCAGAAAGGTGCGTCTCCTGCAGGAAACTAATATCGGTTTTGTGCCGGGCTAGGTACGAGTCGCGATTTGCGATAGTCATTTATGCCTCTGACATTCCAGGTTACAAACGTTACCTCAGTCATCGATACTGTCTATGTGGTAGAAGGTGTCGTATCCTGCATTGTTGTGACTGGACTCAAGGTATGTTGCGTTGTAGATAGTCGTGTGACAGCCGTGTAACGTGATGTGGGTTGTGTGCCGGAAAAAATTTGTAACGCATAAAAACCAAACCCACAGATGTAGGACTAGTTCCCAGCATCCCTTACTAATTTTCCCTGTCCACCCCCCTCCCACTCCAACCCCCCAATTAGGTTGAGAAACATACACCACCCACCAATATTCTCCCAATAGGGAGAATGTAACCAATAGGAAATAATGCCAGGTGGTCAGTTTGATTTAGCCCTGCACCCGGAAGGAGAAAACTGACAGGACATAATAGTAGCCAGGTGCGTAATGCAGTACATGACTGGTAGTTCAGTGGCTGAGGGGGTTAGTCATTATCGCTTATATGACCAGATCCTGTTTCGGCGGACAGGCCCGTGGGGCGGCCTTGCGTAGTTGCTTCACGTAGGTCGTAGCTACTGCGCGTATAGAAGGGCATATGGAATGTTTAATTGTTGGAGCATTCGTTTCGCAGGGAGGAAGTCTCTTCTTGCTGACTGAACGCCAAAGTGAAATCAGGATAGAAAGAGAGGGTATTGCCCTGGTGCTTAACTTCTTTCATTTCTCGGGCCTTGCGCAAGATCGTATCTGGATCGTGGTAGTTCAGTATGCTCGCAATGATTGGGCGCGCCAGGGTTCCAGGCGGAGGCCGCGGACCCAGGGATCGATGCACATGTTCAACAATAAAGTGTTCGGAGAAGGCCGCTCCGAAGAGCTCGCGCAGAAGAGCCTCCAGGTAATCCTCCATTTTGCCCATTGCCGTGGACTCCGGCAGCCCCGGTATACGGAGATTGTTCCTGCGTGAGCGGGATTCGAAGTCTTCATTCTTGGCGCAAATGAGCTCTAGGATCTTGTCCATCTTCAGGAGACGTTGCTGGTTTTTGGCAAAGGCGTCGTCTGCGTCCGATACCCTTGCCTCCAGGTGGGTTAACCGGTTGTCATGCGAGTCCACGCGCTGCTTTACCTGGTCCAGGTGTGTCGCCAGGTGGTCTATTTTGGCGTCAATTGTTTTCAGGCTGGTTTTGACCTAGAGGAGGAGCGATCTGATGTCTTCATCCTGCGCCGGGGTATCTCGGTCTGTGTGGCCTGATCTTCTGCGTCCTGCTGCAAGTCACCGCCCCTTCCAGCACGGCGTCCCTTGAAGTTTAGCTTGGGCTGTCTATTGTCTGTTTTCCCCTTTGTTGCTGAAGAGTATATGCCAGGGGTGTAGACACAGGTATATGTAACTATGCTATAGGGCCAGCGTAATTATATAGTAAGTCAATCCACCTGGTTGCAGCCTGGTCTGTGTGCCACTGCCGCTGGTTTCTCGCAGCACTTGGGGTAACAAGTTAGGTTACTAAACTGATTTAGAGCCCCACGGGCCTTAACAAGTGTACTATGGGAGAGTTCAGCAGTCTGTCCCTTCGCCGCGGTGTATGGGTGGTTGAGGTGCTTACGAGAGGTGGACCACAGCTGGACGCAGAGCAGGCACTCACAGCAGTCCGTCAGGTGCACCACTGCCTACACTGCAGTGCGCCCCAGCAGCACGGATGATGGATAGGGCCCTGGCGAGCTCCGTGGCCTACCTGCTGCAGATGTTCACATCTCCTCTTCAGCAGATCCCGGGCTAAAGTAAGAATTAATAACATGTGAGTTTAGGTCTTTCAGTTGATTGAAGGTGGTGGTGAAAATGTGGAGACTTATGTCAATAGCCTAGAGCGTGACTTGGTGTTAAAGATACTAATGTGCAGGGCTCAATTTTACAAAAAAAAAAGTGTCCATGTTTGTGTGTCAGAAGAGAAAAAGAGGATGTCAGTTTTGATGGTGCTGTGTAGAAAGAAGTTGAAACATTGAGGATTACTGGTTTGTGGATTCTCTATGACATTTTGCATTAATTGATTTCTTTTTTGGAAGGGTGCCATGGCTCAATTGAGAAAATTTCTTCTGGCCGGATAACTCTCGGAGAACAAGCAGCTGCCTTGGTGAATCCTCATGATCGACTTATGGCTTTAAGACGAGTAACAGCTGCAGCCCAGGTCCTCCTTGCTAGAACTATGGTTATGAGGGCCCTCTCTTTGCTCTCTGTCAGGTTTGTGATTGACCTTCGTGCAAAATGCATTGAATTTGAAAGTGATGAACATGACACTGTTAGAGAGTATGGCGCTTGAATGTCTACTTAATATAAAGCCATTCATGTGTTAGTGTTCAGAAGCTTATTATACACTTTATTTCTGGTTTCAAATGCGATTGAAAGAAAACTTCAAACTTCGCATCTTTATGCCTCAGTCCTTATATTTGTTTTGGATTTCACAAAGGGTAGCTTGGTGATAAATTAACAAACAGCCTCAAATTTATATGTTGTACACAAATGTTATTCCCTTAGAATAGTTCAGTTAGGCGTCCTCAGGTGAATGATTTCAAGTTGCAGAAATGCATTGTAGAATTTTTTTTTTACTGATCTATAAGCACGGCAGGTAAGTGGACATGGTTAATTGCAATTATTCTTATTAAAACACGTTTAAAAAAATAGTTGTACCCCAGAACTTATTGTTAAGTCAGTGTTTCTATTTTTCTTCTTCTTGTAACGAGAAGTTGTAACAGTTGCTTTCTGCCTTATTTTCATTTTGAACCCTCAGATGTTCGAGAAATGATGTTAGAAAACTTTAAAGAAGGTTTTTTTGCAAAATGATCTCAAAGATATTGTCTGAGGAAGAGAAGATTGACTCTTCAGGTTCAAAATGGAGATGCTACTGTTGTTAAAGAATGTGAATTTTGTCAAACAATGACAAAGCATGCTTCAAAAGACCCTCACATATACACACAGTCAGATTTACAGGCTTGCTTAAAGTGTTTAAAATTACACAGTCAGATTTACATGTAAAATTGATTTTGCATGAATGTGTATTTGTCTATAGATGCATGTACAGATATATACTCATACATACAAACTATACATCTTAAGCCACAACTGCTTTGATGTGAAAGGTTGTTGGTTAAATTAATGTGCGTGGGAAGGAGCAGTGTCTGTTTGTTTTTTCGGGCTCACCTCCTGGCACCTTCAACAGCTTTGGTGATCGGGCATAAAAGGAAGGGGGGCAGGATATGTAGATCAGGGACACTGGCCCCTTTTTGCCCCACTCTAGCAATGCCAGTATAAGCCATGGTGCCCTGTTTTCAGTCACCATCCATCCCGTCTGTAATTGTACATGGTTCTGTATTAAAATATATGGTGTAAAACGCAACATAATTATCATTTAAAAAAAAAATCTTTTGGGGCTGAATCCTCGTGTTTGGAAATGCCTCTTTTGCATGTTTACCCCACACATTTTTGGACTGATGCTGCTAGTTTTTCGACTGAGAGTGCCTAATAACCACAGCTCTGTGCCAGTGTACTAACCCTTTACAAAAGGTATGATGAATTGGATACACCCAAGTACTAACTTACTTATAAGTTTTTAGTATATAGTACCCCGCGTACCCAGGGCATGTAAGGTAGAGTGTACACCCAGGGCTGCAGCACTGTATGTGCTACCCTGAGTGTGACAAAGGACAAAATGGACTCCAGGCTGGACTCTGCAGACTAAAAGGGCAAAGTTTACACTGCTAGTTCGACTTTGCCTTTACAACTAATGGCAAAGCTCCCACTTCCCTCAATGATATATGTAAGTATCCCCTAAGGAAGGTCTATGGTGCCCTATGGCAGGGAGGTACATATTAATAAGTAGGACATTCATTAGGTCTCGCCTACGCAGCGCGCATGCGCTGCATAGGAGGGGACCTCTTGGAATCGATCAGCTTTTTTGCCCAAAAACGTGCACGCTTTGCATTGCTTTCAATTGCAACGCGTGCACGTTTGGCGTTTCTCTTGCGGGAGCGAGCTTTGGCGACATCTGTTTGTAATTATCTTGCAAACAGATGGTGCCCCTGCTCGCTCCCGCAAGGGAAACAGGCGCAGGCGCACAGGGGCCATATGTTCTTTCGCGGCCGCGGCACTTGTGTTTCAGCGCTTGTTTTTTTTTTACTTTCAATGTGAGCGTGTCCCCGCTTCACGAATGGCGCTTGTTAGGACAAGGGGCGAGTCTCCAGCTTCACGCTCTCTCCACGAGCGCCGATGCCCCAGGCCTCCCTGTTGCTATCTTCGCCCGCTGCCCCACACTAGACCGTACCTCCTCCAAGCTTTCCCAGCTCAGCGTGCCTGCTTTGCTCTGTTGTGGACTCCAAGGCTGTTCGTGTTGTGGACCGGGGTTACAAACCTCCTCTCCAGTCACACCGCACGCCTGGGGGTCTATTTAAATGCCAGGTCCCCCAATCTTATTTGAACTGTCATCACCAGTGGCCCCCGGCCAGGCCGCACCCCCACCGGGCCTTTCGTCGCACTCACCCGCTGGGTTCGGGGTAGTCCTGCGGCCGCCTCATTTCTATGGGCCGAGGGCCCGGCCTCTTCATCTCTCCCTCCTGCCAGGGAGCCACGCCCCGTCCGCCGTATCGCAGGCCGAGGGCACTCCGGCTGCCCCCCCCCTCCCCGCCGAGCTCGCACCGCACCCCCTCTCGAACTTCGGAGTCCCGTCCAAGCCTCTCGCTCGCTTTGCATTCAGGGAATTGCAGATTTGCTTCTCTCATTTTAAATCCAAATCTTTGAACGCACACAAAAGAACAGTCTTGGGTGAGCTAAGCCTGACATGGAGCACTACGGAGATCTGGAGGTGCGCGCTACCGTGACATCAAGGACTAAATATATATGTGTGTGTGCCAGTGACCCTGTGTCATGTATGACAGTCAGTCCTGACTTTTCAGCAAGTATCACTTTGCTGTGATTTTTGGAACAAACTCGTAATACTAAATATAAAAACCACAGGTCCCAGAATGCATGTCGGTTTGAAAGCGCAAGCTGGCTGGCGGTGTTACGGGTGGAACAAGTCACATTCCAACTTTGCATAATTTACTTTTACAAAACGCACCATAGGTTTGACGCCAGAAAGCTAACAGAAGGGATAAATGGAAGTGTGTGTGCGTGGGAGGGCGGTTCTGGTGGGGAGGGTGTTTCGTATTCCTCTGAGTGAGTGCTTGCGGGGTGAAGTCAGCCAGAACACTTGTAGTTTTACACTCTGGTGATTTCTTCCAGCAGACTGAAGCTGTTTAGTGACAGGCTACATGGCCTGCAGTCCTTTTGTTTTTGGGACAGGGTTTTGTTCTGCCTTTGTCCGGGGGTGGGCACGGCTCCCCCTGTCGCCCCCACCCCTCCTAGAGTTCTTTAAGCCCGAGAGCACACAGGTCAATCTTTGTGAGCCCTGGTGGTGTTGAGGGAGTTCTGCTGACAGGAGAGGAAAGGTAAATCCACATTTGTGCCTCAGTTGAATCAGCCACCAAGCCCTCGCCTGACGCCTCCCTTGTCACGGACTCTCACTGGGCTCTCCCATTGTTGTTTTCAATCACCCCCATCCTTCCGTCGTTGTTTTCAATCAACCCCACCCTCCCGTTGTTGTTTTCAATCACCCCCACCATCCCGTCCTTTTCAATTTCCCCCCACCCTCCCATCGTTGTTTGCTGACCTCTCACCTCCCCCAACCACCATGTCATAAGAAGAAAAAAAACATCGGCAAAGCTTGGCTATGCGTTTATTCATTTCTTTATTCTTATACCTGTTTTGTGTAAACAATTAACATGTTTGGAAGTTCTTCCACAAATATTTTCTTCACATAACAATTTTACTAGAACATATAAATAAATATGTAAGTATCCAAGGCGATCGTATGTGCAATGTTTACCTACCCCACTTTAAAAGCACAACAGAATCACAGGATTGTTGTAGATGTGGGAGAGCTAACTTGATCCCAATAGCTACAGCACAAGCCGAGCCTGGAAAGCATCGCTGTGTAACACACTAATCCCCAGGAATGCGTTATGGCATTTTTTATGTTAATTTTTTTTTTATACAGTCGCTCGGTTATACATAATATCTTAATGATATCTAAGGTAACAAAAATATTTATAACACTTATTATAAATTTATAACGTACTGTACAGCCACCACACTGCTCTACATCATCGCTTAAACACATTGGCAAAGCCAATAGCTCTCTCTAAACACTTATAAGGTCCCAAAGGCGAGACCTATTGGCTATGCCAATGCTTGTTTTTCTTATGTCTTAACAACACTTCCAAATTGTTGTTTTGCTGTTGAAAGGTTAGTAGCCACATTGGCTAACACAGAGTTAACGGCTCGCCCCCCCGCCTTGCTAATCGAAGAATGGGATTACCTAACTGGGTCATGTGAGGTATCAAATTAATCATGGCATTAAACCCAACCTGATGCAGAGGCCGAATTTAATGTCATTATTAAAGTATGCAACTTTTAGAAAGTTGCCACTCTGCATTCCAACTAGTCCAGCAACCTTGTAAAGGCCCTAGAACACAGACAGCTTTCTGCCCACCTGTGGAGACATGTGAATGACCCCCAGCGCCAGGAACAAAAAGGCAGCTGCCGCAGAGCTAAGTATGACCTCCTCTCCTAGGATGGCAACTCAGGATGTTAGCCCAAAATGCGAGCTTCAAAATTGAAGCTATCTTTGAAGCGCCGACCTGAGCAGAATGTCTTTTGTTCCTGCAGACAATTAGGTTTTCCAATGGGCGTGTACCCACACCTCCAAAGTGGGCTGCCGTGCTTATGACGACCAAGGAAGGGCCATTCCATTTTGAAAGGGGCAAGAATGGGGCACCCATCGCCCGGACACTTCGGTTGAAGTAGCTGTCCGCTATATAAAAATATATAATTATTATTGCTAGGAAGAAGGAGACCCAGTAGTCCATTAGCTAATGACCGCATGGTCCCCTGAGGGCTCTTTCCTGGGATAAATGTGGCACCCCTGACACCCTGCTTCTTAGATAACACTGGAATCAGAGAGGGGACCAAAGAAGGACTGCCCTTGGAACTGCACAAAGAAAGGTTGCATCATCGGAAGGACTGTACCTGCTGCACTGGAGGCTAGCAAAGTTCCCAGCCTCAACCTATAACAGTGACTTCAAGGATCAGTCGGCTGAGCCCCTGGAACCAGCTCCAGGGAAACAAGAATTGAAGAAGCCCAAACTAGCAAGTTGGTAGCCGCCGCAGAGGTTTTGCTGCTACCACTCAATGGGCGCACAAAAGGACAAATCCAAGATAGCCAAAAGTGGCATCCGTGTTTGCCGGACCAGGGAGTACTATCAAAGTCCGGAATCGTCTTACTCAAGGGACACTAGCCCCCACCTAAGGATTTCCCTTCAACTGCGGTGTACAGAAACTAGTAGCCCAATATTGTCTGGCCCACTGCCACAGTGTAGAGGACTTCAAGGGGCCCCGATCTCTATGGCCAAAGTTGCCCCATATCATCCGTGGACCGAGGGACCACCACAAAGACACCCCCGTCCACCTTACCTCAACCGGTGCATCCTTTGAGCATCCTTTGCCTGTATCCTCTGCATCAAGACTACTCCATTGATGTCTATGGCGGTCGCCCTGTAAAGTTTGGAACTTGCCTTAAAACGCTCTGGTTGCTGGGTCCCTGTCCACAGTATCCTCTCTAGACCCCGAGACCTTTTCCCTTCTGAATCTGGTCGACCAACACAGGCCGAAGTACTCGCATTAACTCTTTCAAACTTTTGAAATTTTACAAAATTTTGTTGACTAATGCTCGTTTGCCGTTGTTTTAAAAAGTGATAAAAATTTCTAAAATCTTTATTGCTGCAACCCTGCAGTGGATTTTGATGATCAAGGTCTCTCAAAATTCATAAAAATACACTCTATTTTTATAAATTGGTGTCCTTTTTCTTTCATGTTGTGTAACTTTATTTTGTTGTTTAGGGATGTTAAATGCTTCACACTAAGTACCTTTGCCAAACCTTACTTCTCGCAGCCACAGCTACCCAGGGTTGAGCTGAGGGTAATGTAAACGAGCCAGACTGGGCCCAAGACGGTGTTTGTGAGTGTACTCCACGATAAGGCCCCATAGCCATATCATATAGTACACCCAAAATCCTCACATCTCACAAACCCCTCTTGTAGTGGTCAGACTGGCTTGCTGTGCCCGGTTGATACATGCAGTTTGGAGGCTGATGTGACCACATTTGCGAGGGCTGCTTTTGGTTCCCTGTCCTGCCCTACCTTCTGGCCTGTCAGTGACTAAAAGAAGTGTTTTCAGCTGTAGCTATTACCAATTCTCAGTGGCTATGATATCGATGAACGTGTCTTTCTGTTGTGCACTTTATAGAAATAATAAAAACATTTGAATCCAAAAATCAATTAGCTTATGCATTAAAATGGGATATGTGATCATATAGAGCCACCCTTTCTTAGTGTTAATGTTCATTATCAAAGATGCAGGACATCTAAGTCAACATTGTAATCAAGTGTCTACTTGGGCTTCTAGTCATGTGGTGGACTTCGAATCTAGAAAGCAGATGTATTTTTTACATGGTTTGGTCTTGACTCTAAATACCCTCTGGCACGTATATTGCATTGGGAGTCCTCCTAATATGTTCGTTCTACTTCCATTTAATAATGTTGTTTCTCCTGGGTGGTACTTGCAGCACCCTCCCTTGGCAAAGATATTACAGAAGAAAATGTGCACAGTTTTGCGATGTGTATTAAAAATACCTGTTGTCAAGATCATTAATAACCCATTTGGTTTTAATGTTAAATGGTAACATACTAATACAGTAAAGCATGCATTAATTAAGAGACACCAGACCCAGGTTTTTCTTAGGGCTCTGTGAATTAATACATCAACTGCAGGGATTTGTGTTTGAAGTGTTGGTCAAAGGTTCAACCGCAGAGGATTGACTTACACATTTATCTTTCTGATAAAATGAGTACCATCGAATTGGCTGAACACCTACCTTCCAAAAACGGCAGGAGGTCCACTTGGGGTAAACATGCGTTCTACAAATATACATGTTATGTTATAATATGATCAAAAAATATCGAGAAAAAATAACTTTTTTTTGTTTGTTATTGGCAGTGGCTCCAGTTGTAGTTTAGCAGCTGGTCTCGAGTCCCTTGGTTTAACGGATATAAGAACTCTGGTACGATTGATGTGTCTAGCTGCAGCCGGAAGAGCTGGGCTCTCCACAAGTCCTTCTGCAATTTCCAGTAGCGCAGACCGTTTGCGTGGTATCCACAGCAAAACGAGCAAGCCCATATCTTGTTTGGCATACCTAAGTACAGCTGTAGGTTGTCTGGCGTCGAATACCCCCAGTGCTGCAAAACTGCTTGTACAGTTGTGTACCCAGGTAAGTTTGGTACAATGTTTATTTTTAGATATATTTCATAAAGCAAGTTGAAAATGTTATTGTATGATGAAATCACACAGTAAACTATATACAGTTATATATGTATTTTTTGTCTATGTACATGAATGTATTTCTAAGTTATAAATATTTATGCAGATCATAACACTGAAACCGGTCATTGTCAAATACACTGAAAAACAATCCGAGAGTAAAGCTATAGTTTTTCCTGGCTTACACTGCCCAGATAGAGGTGTTTGGGGCCTATAAACCACTATCTTAAAATAAGAGCCAGGATGAAAGGTCCAAGAGGACACTTTGTCATTCTACACTTAAGGCTTCCCATAAACCGAAAAGGTTTTGCGCACATGATGTAGGTAAAAAATCTCTCTTTCTCATTGCTCTGTAGTTTGTACTCAAATTATTCCTGACACCAAAGGTTCCCAGGGTCCATTGGAGTGCTTTTCAGATGAGACCTTTCAGTTACCCTCTCCTAGACCCTTTTCTTTTGATCATTTTAAGCAGTGAAGCAGCACTCAGCTTCCTTGGTTTACAGGCCTAGAGCACTGGCTTTAGTGGTGAGTTGAAGATTAAGGCAGTTCTATTAGCCCCATGGTCAGACTGGAACAGAAAATAATCATGTGCACCAAAATGAAAGTGCTCCCCATTTACAAATTGGATCGTAACAAATGAGGCCCACATTTGGAGAGCCCACAGTGTGCTTCCTCCAACTTGCATCCCATGTGTGGGACTCCCACATCAAAGGCATTAACATCCTACTCAGTCAATTAACCACAGCTAACATTTCACAGCGAATTTGGCAAGGGGCATTCATTGGTAGCACACTTAGCACTTGTGTGACTAGAGGAAGGATACATTTGGAGTAGGCAACTTGGAGAAGGTTTGTGCGCTGCAGCTGTCGTGGGTCAGGTGGAAGTTGATTTATTTTTCAAATTAGAATTGCATCGCCTGCTGCATCACACTTGATGGGATACGATGCACCCTCTTATATACGAAGTGAGACACCCACACCATGTTGCATTGAGGGCCAGGTGCAATCTGCTACTTTTCCTACTCATTATAAAAAGATGCTCAAAACAGCAGCCCACATACTGCTAAAAATCTAGCCACCACCACAAAACCTAACAACACACAGCCACAAATCGGCCCACAAACAGCCACAAAACCAGCCCACACTATGTTGTGTCAGACTGGCCTATATGAAACTGCAAGATTGCTCTAAAGCCAATCCGACCATGTTTGGCCCCCACCTGATTTCAGTCTTTCATCGTGTAACTTTGAAAGAGCTATGAAGTTCCCGCCATCCTTTTGACTGTAACTCTGAAGTTAAAAAATACAAAGGTCTCTGTGTGTAGAGGAAACCTTTCCCTACAAAATCCCTAGCATTAACTGTCTGAGGGTATTTATGATGTAGTTTATCAAGACACTTTTAATGACAAAACACACACCTTCCCCACATGGTGTTGTGCAGCTATTGCAGTTATATTTAAAAAAACTCTTAATTATAAAAAAACAATTATAAATTCAAAAATAATTTAAATACCACAAATCTAGAGTGGAATTTAAGGGTAAACACCAGTTTCATTAGCATTTGAAATACTTTGTGAAGGGCAACCTAAAAAATAGGGTCTAACATTCTTCCTTAAGAACCACAAAGAAACTAAAATGCAAACCGTAACAGGTGGAAGTAAATATAATTGGAGGCAGTGCATGCAAGGGAAGGTTGGAAAAGTTTGCATAAAGGATTTTACAGGTATCTAAGCAAATATTATCCCTATATCTCATAATCCTGGTACCTGTGGTTACCACACATTTGCTGAAATTTTAAACATTATCCTCTTCCAGATATAAATGTTTGTTTATTGATTTCCTTTGTTTAAATACTGATGTCTTGAAACCTCTTTAGAGTCCATTGTGTTTGTTCTTACACACTTTCATTTTGTTTCAGCATTCGCTATCATTAAAAATTTAACATTGAAATAATGATGGATAGTTCTAACTGCAGATTACTCACCTTTTGAATCTTCACAGGTGGCAGACTGGATCTGGAAACGTTTCATTCAATGATTCTATCGCCCGGCAGGTGGTGCCATCTGACTGGTGTGGTGGCTCTATCTCGCCTCCAGAAGTGTTAGAACAGAGCCATATATAGGCACCACTGATAGGTTCTTCTTTTCACGCACCCTTCAACATGGATTCAGAGCTCCCAACCATTTTGGTGTTTTTATTGATTTTGCAAAATATAATTTGTTGAGCTTAAGGGAACGGTCCCTTAAGTTCCTTGTCACTCAATGTCAGGACGACTTCGCAACGCTCTCGATTCCGATTACAGAGAAGGTCCTGGGACTGCTCGTGTTGCCGCTCCTGACAGTCATAGTCTCATTCGATATCGTCGGGTAAGTCCTAAAAGAAAAAGAAGTCTAAGAATTCAAAGCACTCTGTGCTGGTCCATTTCATCAGACCTGGCTCTGGAGCGTCAGCACTCTAGGCCTCTCTCCATGATGGAGCCTGTGCCAGTTTTATGAGGCTATGCACCTCATATTTCAGTGGCCTGACCCCTCTGAAGCGCCTTCGGAGCCCCATCGTTGCAGGAGGGGCACCCTACTGGTTTTCCGCCTGCAGTTTCAGCCTCGGTGCCAGTCAGGCCTCTTGGATCAGGAGCAGCGCCACCATGCGAATTTACCCGGCATACGCTCCAGTGCTGTTGCTTCTGTCGCCACCAATGCCCCATGGCAGCCGTGCCCCATTGTTATACCTGACTATAGCACGGACCCAAATATAGCCGGAGACAGTGCCTTTTCCTTTTGACAGGCCTAGAGAGGATGACGATTGGGAGGGTTTGAGGACTCTTATGATTACCAGCATTCCCTAGATGACGCAGAGTACAACTAGTACGTGGAACTGGAAAATACCAATGGTTTGGACACCTCGCCAGACACTGGCCTGGTCTTTTCCCCTACTGTGGCTACGGAGGAGGTTGTCTCATTCGCAATGGTGGTGCAGAGATCGGGTGAGCTCCTGGACCTTCAGCTGCAATTCTGAACCTTTTCTCCCATTCAGTGAAGCCCTTACAGATGTCCTCTTTGGGGCCTTGTCCAAGGCCTGCACAGGGGCTCCTATGCACAGGACAATTGCCCCTGCCATTGCCTTGCTCCCCAGAACCCCAGTTTCCTCACTCAGCACCCCACCCTGGAGAGCTTGGTGATCCAAGCCTCCACTTCTAAGGCCAATCCCGGTGCGTTCCCTACCACTTCACTGGATAGGGAATCCAAAAGGCTGGATACTTTCGGTAAGAGGATTTTTTCTTCTGCCAGCCTAGCACTGTGGTCGATGAACACCCCCGTGCGTTTCTGGCTGATTCCAGCACACTGTGCGGGATTTGTTTGCACTAGTGTTGCCATGGTCTCGTTGGAGTCATGAGCCATTCTCTCTCAACCACTGCTGATGAGCGTGATGTAGCAAAGTTCACCATCAGATGTGGACTTGATACCACCGACTTGTCGGGCAGAGCAATTTTATTGTAAGTGGCACTGAGATGCTATGCCTGGCTGAGAACCTCAGGTTTCTCGGGGATGTCCAACCCTTGCTCATGGATAGGCCCTTCTATGGCTCTCGTCTCTTTGGTGAGAAGGCAGACCCTGCGTTGTAGCGCTTAAAAGATAGCAGAGCTACGGGCCGGTCCTTGGACCTATCCATGGCCCCTTGACAACCACAGTCTGCCTTTCACCCCTTCTGTGACTACGGTAGTGGCTAACAACTGCATCCATTCCCGCCCAGCCACCAAGGCCCACAGGGCTCCCAGCCCTTATGTGGCCGTGGGCGAGGTTCCCACAGATCATGTGGGACCACCAGCCAATGATCGGGGTCAGTCCACCACTCCCCCGGCAGCCTCCAAACCCCTTTAGTCTGACCTCTTGCCAGCATGGGCACCCAGTGAGTGGCAGGATCCACCATGAGCTGCCCCCTGGAAGTTGATAACATCTGACAAATGGGTCTTGCAAATCATCCAGAAGAGCTACTCCATTTCTCTCCTGGAGACCCCTCCACCCATGCCACCCACTTATGACAGGCTGATGGAGGGCCATCGCTCCTTGTTCCGTCAGGAAGTGTTGTCCCCGTTTGGCCAAAGGAGCCAGCGAGAGGGTGCAGGCATCAGAAGCAGGTTGTGGTTGCTATTCCGGCTATTTTCTAAGGCCCAAAAAGGACGGAGGCCTTCCCCTTAACCTAGAATTGCGGCTTCCCAACGTCTTCCTGAAAACGGAGAAGTTCAAACTGCTCATGTCCTGTTTTCTCTGGATACTGGAGTCTGGATGGTGGCGTTGGAGTTGCAGGCCGCATATTTCCACATCCCTGTCCTGCCAGCCTACAGGTGCTGCTTGCAGTTCACGGTGGACCAAGAACACTTCCAGTATGCCATGCTCCCCTTTGGCCTCACAGCGCCCCTTAGGTGTTCACAAAAGTTTTGCCAGTGGTTGCAGCACCTCTACGGAGGTCAGGGGTGCCAGTCTTTCCTCTATCTCTACGATTGGCTGTTAAAGCCCGACTTTCACCAGGCAGTTGTCTCTCACATCCAGGCTACGGCTGATCTCCTGCATTCGCTGGGGTTCAGTATAAACATGCTGAAGTCACACCTGACTCCCTCTAAGGCACTTCATTTTATCGGGCTGTGCTGGACACAGTGTAGTTTCAGGCCTATCCTCCTGAACGGTTAGTCCAGAATATTTGGTCTATGATTGCGATGTTTCTGCTTCGATCCTTGATTTTGGTGAAACTAACTCAGTCTTTTGGGCCTCATGGCCCTCCTGCATCCTTCTTGTAACTCATGCCGTTGGCATATGAGGGCTCTGCAGAGAGACCTGAAGTTCCAGTGGGCACAATATCGGGATAATCTCTTCGACCTAGTCCAGATCTCGGAGGGAACTACGAAAAACCTGCAGTGGTAGTTGACCAACTGCGATTGAGTCAGTGGCAGACTCCTCTCTCTTCCGCCAGCCCCACCCCCATCCCCTCCCAGAGCTGACGGTCATGACAGATGCGTCACTCCTGGGATGGGCCAGCCATGAGGGATATATGAAGATCAGAGGGCTCTGGTCTTCAGCAGAGTCTGGGCTTCACATCAACCTGCTGGAGCTCTGGGTGATCTGGATGGCATTGAAAGCCTTTCTTCCATTGATCATGGGAAGGCTAGTGCAGGTGTTCACTGACAATACCACCCCCATGTGGATGGCAAAACACAAGGCGGGTGGGTCGTTGACCCTTTATCAAGAGGCCCTGTGCCTCTGTACATAGCTGGAACGTCAGGGCAATTCCCTGGTGGTTCATTATGATGCGTACTCGCTGAACACCAGGCCAGAAAAACACAGCTGTCAATACCTAGCGTATCACGAATGGCGTCTCCACCTGGAGGTGGTGCAATATCTCTTTCAAGAGTGGGGGAGAGTCTTGTTTAGATCTGTTTGTTGCTGCCGAGAATGTGTAATGTCAGCAGTTTTGTGCGCTGGAGTTTCCCAGGCGGTTCTGGCTTGGAGGCACTTTTTGTCTCGAGTGAAACTCCGGCCTTCTCTATGCCTTTCCGTTGGTACCACTACTCCCCAGAGATCTCAAGATCAGGAATGACCGGGCCTGACTCATTCTTGTGGTTTCGGATTGGACACAGAGAGGTTGGTATCCTGAGCATCAGTACTCTGATCAGGCTTCTCCTTGGGTAGGATCTTCTGTCGCAGCAGCAGGAGAGGGTTCTGCACCCGAACCTGCTCACCCTCTGCCTTTATGCATGGAGGTTGAGCGGCAACAGTTGGCAGCTTTCGACCTTTCTCCTGAAGTCTGTAATGTTACTCCTGCAGCCAGTCTGGCTTTGTGTGCGTTCAGAAACATTGACCCCCTTTCAGCACCCTTATCCCAGGTTCTGCTATTTGTTCTTTCTTTTGCTAAGCAGAGCTCTGCTCTGGGCAAAGGTTATATGTCTGCCATTTCAGCTTTCTTGTGGTTGCTGGACCAACCTTCTTTGTTCAAGTCACCCATTGTGACTAGGTTCCAGAAAGGACTGCAACACTTTTCAACCCAAACCATTCATTATGCCCCAGGAGGATCTTACCCCGGTCCATACCTTCCTCATGTGCTCTTCCTTTGAGCCGCTACACAACTGCCCACTTCATTGCTGACTATCAAAACGGCCTTTCTAGGGGATTAACATCAGCCAGCAGGGTCAGCGAGCTGCAGGCCCTCTCTGTACGTTCCCCTTATACCACCTTTTACCCTGATAAGTTGGTTCTTTGGACCTGTGCTTTCTTCCTTCCAACGGTTGTCATACCCTTTCATGTAGGCCAAAACATCACCTTGCCTAACTTCTTTTCTCCACTTCACCCTTCCAAAAAAGAGGAGAGACTCGACCGTCTGGACCTAAAAAGAGCATTGTCGTTCTACATTGATCACTTAAGAGAGTTCAGGGGGATGATCAACTCTTCGTAGGATATGCTAAGAAAGGGAATGCAGTGCAGAAACAAACCATCTCACGATGGATAGTGTTCTGTGTAAAGATCTTCTACGCTTTGGCCGAAAAGCAACCCCCTGAGGGCTAGCGTGCTCATTCTACCAGAGCCAAGGCTACGACCACTGCATTCGCTTGCGGAGTTCCTGTCTTGGACATCTGCCAGGCAGCAACGTGGAGTCCTTGCACACGTTCACCAAACACTACCGCCTGGACAGTCCGGTCCTTTGTGACGGGCACTTTGTCTGTTTGGTCCTGCAGGACTTCTTGGTCAAATCTGTTCGCAGAACCACCTCCAGGGCAGATGCTGCTTGGGTATCTATTCTAAGGTAAGGAATCTGTGGCTAGAAGGCTCTATCAGAAGCTTATGTCAGCGTGCTGGGGTGGCACCTATACAGGCACTGCACGCTTTACAACCGGCACAGCCGAGGCGTAGCTGAGCGACAACACCTATCCGCGCATAGGGGTACTGCGCAAACATTTCCAGATCCAGTCTGTTGGTGGGGAATATTCTAAGGTAAGGAATCTGTGGCTTGATAGAGTCCTACCAGATAAAACATTACAGAAGGTTAGTAACTTGTTCTTTAGGAAGATTGATGTTCTAGGCTAAATATATTTTTTTTCTATCAGTTTGGACATATGGCCATTGAATGCTTTTTGCCTCTGGGACCACTACACACATTTTGGAACATGGGGAATGAGATTTTGCTTTCTTTCCATGATGACATCAGGGTTTATTTGCGCAAACCATGCATGATAGCCAGGATGCAGTTAAATATATTTTTAGGGGCAGCCTATCAATGGATACTTCTAACTGCAGATTTCTCGCCTTAGAATACTCCCCTTGTGCTAGACTGCACACCAGTGGCACTGTAACCATACTGCTCCAGATGTGACAGAGCAAAACAACATATAAGCACCAGCCCTCAGTGCTGACATTGGTTCCTTTCTTTCCACACCTTCCGAACATAGATTCTGAGCTGTGCTACCATTTTTTGTCTGTCTGTTTTCTGACTACTACTAACAATTTCACAGTTGCTAGGAAACTATGTCCCGACCCAAAAAAGCAGGTAGTAAGGCATGCTAGAACTACAGGAAGCAGATGTTGGTTTCGAACCAAAGGTCCAGAAAAGGTCCTAGACACCCATCCTTCTTCAGACCAAGGAAACAGCAAGAGTAACAACCATGTACTCTTTCCAAGTCTGGCGCCCTGTCAATGGCATCCTTGGAGAGCAACAGAAGCACCTCCTAAAAGAATAGACAGGTGCTCATCTGAAATATTGCTCTAGGCCCGAGCACTGGATGGTGTCGGTGGAACTGCAGGACATGTAGTTTCATATACCCGTCCTGCTGTCTCACAGATATTATCTGAGATTTAAGGTATGGTAGGAGCATTTTCAGTTTGCTGCATTCTCCTTCAGATTCACCAGTGCCCCTCGGGTGTTCATGAAAGTGATGGCAGTGGTTGCTGCTGATCTTTGGTGGTCAGGGATACCAATGTTCCCATACCTTAACGACTGGCTGTTGAATGTGAGCTCACCAGTAAGTTATGTGCACCTTTTGACAGCAGACCTCTTGACATCAATGGAGTTCACTATCAGTGAGACAAAGTCCCACCTGATTCTGTCACAGAAGCGTCCATTCATTGAGGCAATCCTGGGCACAGTAAAGTTCAGGGCTTTCCCTCAGCAGCAATGATTCCAAGGCACCCATTTAACCACACTGGATTTCCACTGCCTAAATGGAAGATTCTCTTGAGACAAGCCTGCTAACCAGAGTTACCAAATACAGGGTTAGAATCCTCAACTAAAATTTGACTGACTGTTCCTTATTTACGAATATAAAAGATTTTGAAATCATTGAGACAGCCAAGAGGGACCATTTCGCACAATGTGTGAATAGCGAAATGGATATAGCTCTAAAGAAAGATAAGATCATTAACCTGGGCGAAAATCTTGTAGGACATATTGAAGGAGAAGAGACATTTGCAGCCAGGAGCGAATAGTGACACAGTGTCACACCGAGTTAGAGTTTATCAACGGAGTAACTCCCAGAGCACCCTCTGCCCTAGAATAGAGTAACACCCATACTACTATCTGGAGCACTGTAACTTTACACTTCTTAAACTACAAAAGGGGCTTTGTTCCAAGTAAAGGACATTCCTGGTCCAACCAGAACATCAATGACTGCCTACAGAGTTGAGAAAATTAAGAAGGGAAATAAATCGTCTATCACATACTGCTGCTAAACCCAAAGTAAAACAAGCAAACAAAAGAAGCACTTTTAAAATGGCAGAAAAATGTACGAGAAGCAAGTATGGGAGACAAAATGACAACAAAGAGCGAAAGAGTGGCTTGCACTTTACGAGACATGTAAGAAAAACGATTCACTGCTTATATTCAGTCCAAGATGGGCACCAAGTACAACAGGCAACAGCATTCTAGAAGCTTGTGGGAAACACACATCTCAGCACAATGCTGATAAGTCCAGGAAACAACAGCTACCCAGCACGACAGCAAAACGTATCCCAGTGCAAAAACAGTTTTGCAAGATCTTACAAACTCCACCTCTTAGTGCATGAGCAATCACGTAGCCTAAATGGCCTCCCCACTAAACTAAGCAAAATGGATCCATAATACTGGACAAGCTGGCAGCAACCACTATTTATTGCTAGCTATTTCGCTTGATACTGCCATCCTTGAAGGGCTCCATTCTTTGTTCCTTTCACAAAAAAGGCTGCCACCAATATCCGGCTAATTAAAGGATGATATGCCTGTAATACGCAGAAGCTAAGCAATATGGCAGCCTGCTGCTTAAAAATCTAAAACATTGGGCACTTAGCTTAGAACTCATACCATGGTGCCATACAGACTTTAGAGATGGCCACGGTATACTTGATAATATCATGGCAGTCTCTATTCTAGTCAAAACACATCTGGCACCCTTATCTTCAGACTTTTTTCGAACTGCGTTTAACACTATAAACAGCAACAAGCTTTGGCACTAATTGGCAGGATGGGACATCAATAGCACTTTACTGAGATCCATTCAGGTACTGCGCACAGAGAAATGGATCCGCATAAAATTTACCATAGTCTTAAAGCAAGGCTGCGTCCTCGCCTATTTACTTTTTAATGTTTATGTAGCTGACATGGCCTCCAACTTTACAACTCCAGAGATTGCCCCCCTAAGCTGAGAGGAGCAACCATCTAAATTCTAATGTACGCAGATGACACAGTCATATTTGACCCAAGTGGTACATTCCTGCAACACACACTACACCATTTGGGATCCGATTTTGCAGCTAACAATCTAACCATGAACCATGAAAAGTCCAACTTTCTACACATCGGCAAAAGGGTCAGCTGGAAGGTTGGTTGGAGGATTAACAATGACATCTGAAAGAAACACATAGTGATAGATTCCTTACCTTAGAATATCCCCAGGCGTCTGGCTGGATCCAGAAAGTTTTGGTCAGCAGTACCCCTGCGCGTCGGTAGGTGGCGTCGTGCGGCTCCGCGTCCGTCGTTGGCGTCGTGGTCGCCGAGATGGCGTCGCGGGCGCTACTTAGACGCCGCCCACGCGCGCTGACGTCAGTTCTTTCTTTTTCCGCGCCAGCAAGCGCAGATCCGGAGAGAGCGGTACCCCAGTCAATTTTTGACTGAGTTTTTTGAGATTTTTGTCTCAGCTTTTTGAGTCGATCGACTCCTGGTGCAGCAGGGATGCCCGGGTTTAAATCTTGCGAGGACTGTCATCGCATGATGTCGGTGACGGACCCGCACCACGTGTGTCTCTTCTGCCTGGGGCGCGACCACGACCCCAAGTCGTGCCCCGACTGCCGGGCCATGGCGCCGAAGACTTTGCGGATGCGGTCCCGAAAGTTGCTGGAGGCCCGGCAGTCAGCTCCGCGCCGTGAGAGGTCCCGGTCCAGAGGGAGGTCGAGGGACCGGTCGCGGAGCCGTCCTCATCGGAAGTCGTCCAAATCGAAGTCTTCGCACTCGGGGTCAGGTAAGGGAAGCACAAAAAGAAGTCGAAGAAACGTCCTTGTTCTTCGTCTTCCCCTCGCCGGTCGTGCGACGCGGCTGAGGGAGCGGGTGGTGCCACCCCCGCGGCTCCGGCGGAGCCTACGCAGTCGTCGGTGACCTACCCGCCCTTCCCGGGTTCATCAGCGAATCCGGCCCAGGTACAGGAATTCCTGTCCGCTATGGCTCACCGTTTTGGGCCGTCGGGCCCCTCCGGTGCGCCTTTGGGCCCCGCGGGCCCGACTGGGAGTCCTCGCCCTTTGACGCCAGTGGCCCCGGTGTCGCCGTCGGCTCCGGCCTCGGCACCGCAGGACTCCCATGGATCCCGTCGTGGATCCCGGTCGACGCCGGTTGACCTAGTAACACCTCCACCGACGTCGACCCCACCAGCACCACGTTGGACGTCCCCGGCGCGCCGGACGACGTCGGCCCCAGTTTCAGCCCCGACGTGGAGACGGTGCCGGAACGGTGTCGACCAACGCCGATTCCGACGCCGTTTGGGAATCTGTTTCCCTATATCCATCCTCCTCCTTTTCGGCCTGTACAACACCAGGAGGAGGAAGGGGAGGACTGGTATGGGTCTGAGGACCCTCTCACAGCTGAATGTGAGTATAACCCGGACTGGGCTGAGGAGCTGGGGGACGCCAGTGGTCTGGACACCTCTCCAGACCTTGGCATGATGTCTCCTCCTACTGTGGCTACGGAGGAGGGCGCTAGTTTTTCTGTGGTGTTGCGTAGGGCTGCTGCGGCACTCCACCTGCAGCTACTTACTGTGGCCGTCAGGACTAACCTCCTGACAGAAGTGCTTCAGCCAGCAGTTTCCTCTGCGGAGCCACTGCTGCCCTTTAATGAAGCACTGTCTGACGTTCTTCTGGGCTCCTGGTCCAGGCCCAGCACAGGGGCTCCTGTGGACATGAACGTGGCCCGACGCCATCGCCCGGCCCCGGGCGACCCCCTTTTCCTCTCCCAGCACCCCACCCCTGAGAGCTTTGTTGTCGAAGCCTCTGCTTCCCCAAGCTCATTCCCTTCCGCACCCTCGGATAGGGAATCCAAGAGGCTGGAACAGTATGGGAAGAAGATTTTTTTCTTCCGCCAGCCTAGGGCTGTGGGCTGTGAACACCGCATGCCTCTTGGGCCGTTATTCACACTCCTTGTGGGATACGGTAGCGCAGGTGCTGCCTAGCTGTCCGGAGGAGGCCCGGACGGCACTCTCTCAGGCTGTTGCTGAGGGGAGAGATGCAGCCAAGTTCACAATCCGTTGTGGCCTTGACACCGCCGACTCGCTAGGCAAGGCGATTTCCACGACAGTGGCGCTCCGCCGCCACGCCTGGCTGAGGACAACTGGCTTTTCGGGGGATGTCCAGAACACTTTGATGGACATGCCCTTCGATGGCATTCACCTCTTTGGCAATAAGGCGGACAGTGCTTTGGAGCACTTTAAGGACTCACGGGCTACGGCCAAGTCCTTGGGCCTTTCAGCCACACGCCCACCTCCGCCTTCTGCCTTTCGCTCCTTTCGTGCTCGCGGAAGGGGCAACCCACCACGTTCGCAACAGAGCCACAGGCCAGCGCAACAGTCAACGCGCCGCGGACGTGGAAACCACCGCGGCGGTTCAGGGGGCCAGCGACAGGGTCAGTTCACCTCCACCCCCGCCACCACTGCCTCCAAACCTTCCTAGTCCGTCCTTTCAGGCCCATCAAACGCCAGTGGTTGGCAGGCTTCGCCATCACCTCCCCCACTGGCGCACCATCACGTCGGACAGGTGGGTTTTACAGATAGTCCGAAGGGGCTACTCCCTCCCCTTCGAGACTACCCCTCCAGCCATGCCACCTCAGTACCACCGCTTATCGGGGGATCACTTAGCACTTCTCCAGCAGGAAGTTGCGGCCCTCTTGGCCAAAGGGGCCATAGAGCGCGTTCTGATGCCAGAAGTAGGTCGTGGTTGTTATTCCCACTACTTTCTGATTCCAAAGAAGGGCAAGGGCCTGCTTCCTATCTTGGACCTTCGGGACGTCAATCTCTTCCTCCGGAAGGAGAAGTTCAAA
Source organism: Calotriton arnoldi (assembly GCA_963921515.1). Classification (NCBI taxonomy): domain Eukaryota; kingdom Metazoa; phylum Chordata; class Amphibia; order Caudata; family Salamandridae; genus Calotriton; species Calotriton arnoldi. The sequence goes on along the minus strand of CAWUFW010001746.1, from coordinate 2,485,500 downwards.
ATGCTCACACTTGCTCAGGTCTTGTCTGCTCTAGACCCACAAGACTGGCTGGTAGCGTTGGACTTGCAGGATGCTTACTTTCATATTCCCATCCTGCCGGCCCACCGGCGTTACCTCCGGTTCACGGTAGGCCAAGAGCATTTTCAGTTCACCGCGCTCCCTTTAGGCCTTACTAGCGCCCCTCGGGTGTTCACGAAAGTGATGGCGGTGGTCGCAGCTCATCTGCGCAGATCAGGGGTTTCAGTCTTCCCCTATCTCGACGACTGGTTGTTGAAGGCGGGCTCGCCCCAGACAGTCGTCTCCCACCTCCAGACTACGGCCGACCTCCTGCATTTGCTGGGGTTCTCCATCAACGTGCCAAAGTCACACCTGATCCCCTCTCAGAAGCTCCTCTTCATCGGAGCGGTTCTGGACACGGCGCGGTTTCGGGTTTATCCTCCCGAACAGCGAGTCCGGGATATTCGGGCTAGGATTCCAATCTTTCAGCCCTTATCCTGGGTTTCCGTCAGGATGACCCTGAGGCTGCTGGGCCTCCTGCATCCTGCTGATCAATCATGCCAGGTGGCATATGCGGGCTCTGCAGTGGGACCTGAAGTTCCAGTGGGCGCAGCATCAGGGAAACCTGTCCGACTACGTCCAGATCTCGGAGGGCACTGCCCAACTTCTGCAGTGGTGGCTCACGAACCAACATTGGGTGAGCTGCAGATCCCTCTCCCTTCCCCAACCGGAGTACACAGTGGTGACGGACGCGTCCTTCCTGGGATAGGGCGGCCACATGGGAGAGGCGGAGATCAGAGGCCTCTGGTCTCCCGCGGAGTCCAGGCTCCATATCAACATTCTGGAGCTTCGGGCGATCCGACTTGCACTGAAGGCATTCCTTCCCTCTGTCAAGGAGAGAGTAGTGCAGGTGTTCACAGACAACACCGCCGCCATGTGGTACTGCAACAAACAAGGCGGGGTGGGGTTGTGGACCCTCTGTCAGGAGGCTCTGCGTCTCTGGACATGGCTGGAACATCAGGGCATATCCCTGGTGGTTCAACACCTGGCAGGTTCTCTGAACGCCAGGGCGGACGAACTCAGCCGCAGGTGCATGCTCGATCACCAATGGCGTCTTCACTCGGAGGTGGTGCAAGGTCTCTGTCAACAGTGGGGAGAGCCTTGGTTAGATCTATTCGCCACCGAAGAGAACGCGCAATGTCATCAGTTCTGCGCGTTGGAATTTCCAAGGCGGCACTCGCTCGGCGACGCTTTTCGTCGCGAGTGGAGTTGCGGTCTGTTGTACGCCTTTCCGCCTATACCACTTCTGCCCAGAGTGCTGAAGAAGATCAGGCGCGACGGGCCACAAGTCATACTTGTGGCCCCGGACTGGGCTCGAAGAGTATGGTATACCGAGCTACTCAGTATGAGCATCGATCCTCCGATCAGACTGCCTCTTCGGGAGGATCTTCTGTCGCAGCAGCAGGGGACGGTCCTCCACCCGAACCTGTCCAGCCTCCACCTCTTTGCGTGGAGATTGAGCGGCGGCAGTTGATTCCTTTCAACTTGCCTCCTGAAGTTTGTGATGTCATTCTGGCAGCCAGGCGTCCCTCTACTAAAGTGGTATACGCCTGCAGGTGGAACAAGTTTGTGGCATGGTGCACAGCAAAGGCTGTGGATCCCCTTTCTGCCCCTCTTTCTGAGGTCCTACTGTTCCTTCTCTCTTTGGCCCGGCAGGGCTCTGCTCTGGGCACTATCAAGGGCTACCTTTCTGCAATTTCAGCCTTTCTCAGGCTACCTGATCAGCCCTCTCTTTTCAAGTCCCCTGTTGTAAATAGATTTCTCAAAGGCATTACACACCTTTTTCCTCCTCTTCCTTTCGTGATGCCTCAGTGGGACTTGAATCTGGTTCTTACATACTTGATGTGCGCTCCCTTTGAGCCTCTTCACAACTGTCCTCTTCGTCTCTTGACATTGAAGACTGCCTTCCTGGTGGCCATCACCTCCGCTATGCGGGTGAGTGAGCTCCAGGCTCTTTCTTGTAAGCCTCCTTTCCTTTCAGTCCATCCGGACAAAGTCGTGCTCAGGCCCCGTCCTTCCTTTTTGCCTAAAGTGGTTACGGCCTTTCACATTGGGCAGACTATTACCTTGCCCACCTTCTTTCCGCCTCCGCATCCTTCCAGAGAGGAAGAGAGGCTCCACCGTCTGGACCCAAAACGTGCGCTCTCATTTTATCTCAACCGCACACAGCAGTTCCGGGTGGATGACCATCTCTTTGTTGGCTACGTTGGCACCAAGAAAGGTCGGGCGGTACACAAGAGAACTATCTCCCGCTGGGTTGTCTTATGTATCAAAGCCTGTTACTCTTTAGCTAAAAAAGAACCTCCGGTGGGGCTGCATGCTCATTCCACCAAAGCTACTGCAGCCACAACTGCATTGGGACGTGGTGTCCCCCTGCAAGACATCTGTCAGGCAGCCACGTGGGCCTCGCTGCACACGTTTACCAAGCATTATTGCCTGGACAGCCAAGTCCGGAGAGACAGCTTTTTTGGCCATTCTGTTCTCCGTGACTTTCTGGTGTGATCTTGGTTCGCAGACCCACCACCGGGGTTGGTATTGCTGGGGTATCTATTCTAAGGTAAGGAATCTATCACTATGTGTTTCTTTCAGATGCACAAGTTACTTACCTTCAGTAACGATATATCTGTAAGAAACATTAGTAGTGATAGATTCCTTACCGCCCCACCCATCCTCCCCGCTCTGCGAACTGATTTCTAGGGTTAAGGTCATCTCTTTCAGGGCCCTAGTTTCAATGCACCAGTGGTCAGCATCTTGCATGGCTCTGCGTTCCTGGCGTGGAAAGTCGTGTACAGAACTGACGTCAGCGCGCGTGGGCAGCATCTAAGTAGCGCCCGCGACGTCATCTCGGTGACCACGACGCCAACGACGGACGCAGAGCCGCACGACGCCACCTATCGACGCGCAGGGGTACTGCTGACGAAAACTTTCCGGATCCAGCCTGACGCCTGGGGATATTCTAAGGTAAGGAATCTATCACTACTAATGTTTCTTACAGATATATCATTACCGAAGGTAAGTAACTTGTTCATTAAAACCTGCTGACAGTTGCAATTACCTGGGTCTGTGGCTCAGCATCAAAGGCTACTTCTCCAGATAATTTGAGGAAATAAAATCTAAAGAGAGCAGTTTGATTTATGTCTTCCTGGAGCTATCTAAGAACATCTCAAGGACCATGCACAAACCACTATTATGGGTGATAAAAGCAAAGCATAATCCTTACCTGCAGTACGGTTGGGAAGTGTTCTCCTCCCAGATTGTTACGTTGAACACAGCACATGCTCTCTCTTCAGAAGGCTGGTCATCTTACATTCATCAACATCTTAGGCCCAAATTAGATAAGAATGTGACCTACCAACACAATCTTTATAACAGACAGGCTGCTTATTTTCATTCTGGCCAAGCTGCAAGCCAGCCAAACAGAAGTCGTTAAGATCGTGCCTGTGGAGTGAATTGCAGGCCTGCTAGTACCTATAATATTCTCATCTAGAGCTCTAGTGCAATCAAAATGCTTAATATGGAGGAAATCTGGGAACCTGCAGTTCCTTTGCACCAACTGAAACTCTTACTAAGAAAAAAAACTGCGTTATTCAGTCTGCCTTACTCTCAAGCACGTCAGCACTTTAATACATCCAATATTCAATATAATCCCACCTGACAGAAGCAATTTTGCTGAAAAGAAAGCAGGATCTGACTAGACTAAGATTTGGCCAGTTTAACGTTGGGGGAAATAAAGCAGCCCTGGAAGTCCCCCTATCATTCAACAGTTGTTTCTGCTCATGCAAGACTGAAAGTTTGTCCATATACTTGTAGAAGAGTGCCTGAAATTGTTAATCCCATCTTGTAAACATAAGACAATGCAGAGACGCAATAACCGAATGTTTCTATCCCTTGGACATGAAATTAGCTAGTATAACGGTGACTTTTTTTAAACACAATTTTCAATGAAGTTTTCTTTTTTTTTTTTTTCCTAAAAAAAATTGTTAATTTATTGTAATGCCTGATCTAAATGTTAAATGTTGTAATGGTTTTAATTACTCTTACAATAAAGATTAGTGTTGTAGTTCTGCAAGACACTTGGACTAGTATCCTGATATTTCATCCTCTGTCCTGGATGATGGTGAGAACAGCTCAGAGGATTTTTGGCCTCTTAGCCTCGTGCATCCTTCTCATCAGGTATGCCAGATGGCAAATGCAAGCTCGGCAATGGAATTTGAAGTTCTAGAGGGCCCAGGACCAAGACAATATTGCCAATGCCATCCTGGTCTCAGAGGAGACATCTAGTGATTTTCTGTGGTGGCTGCTTGAGCTCAATTGGTCCAGGGGCATTCTCTCTCTGTACCCCACACAAAGCTTATGGTGGTGACCTACATGTCCATATGGATCTAGGGAGATCATCTGGTTTCTGTCAGGTGCCAAGCTCCGCATTAGTCTGCTGGAGCTGCGACCATTCATCTGGCTCTGACGGCCTTCCTGCCTTCCATCAAGGGGTGACTAGTTGCAGGTTCTTACAGACAACATCTCAACCATGTGGCACTACAAAAGCTGGGTGGAGTGGGGTCCTGGGTCCTGTGTCACATCCAGAGGTGGTTGGAGAGCCCGGGCAATTTCCTGACCCCGAACCAACTAGCAAGGTCCCTGAATTCCAACGTGGACTGTGAGGAAACAGGCTTTTTGCAGTTTCACCCCAAATTTTTACCCCCATTTTGACTACGAGGTACTGGTATTATGGCTCTGATATTCCCTGAGTCCTATAAACAGGACTCTGTGCATGTGCTCTGACCCTTAATATGGTGTATGTTTAATTGGCTTATCCCCAATTAGCATAGCCTAACTTACTTGTACCAGGGGTACCCAGGCCCTGTAAGTTAGCGTCCCCTAATGGCTGCAGCACTTGTTTTGCCTCCTTGAGTGGAATCTGGTAAGACATGGCTCCTCCCAGTCTGCCTCAACAGACTGGAAGGACAGTTTAAAACTGCTAACTGGACTTTACCATTTAAAGTAAGTCACCCCTATGGCAGGCTTAACGAGTCCTAAGGGAGGGTGCTGTATATTAAAAAGTAGAACATGTACTTTTACATGTTCTAGCAGTACAAAAGCGAAATTGTTTTTTCTGTGGAAAGGCTGGTTGCGCCATTGGCAAGTACAGAGTTAGAGGCTGGCACCCCAGTCCTGCTAATCTCTGAATGGGACTACTAAGGTTGCCACTGTTTGGTATCAAAAGAATCTGTGCATTAAATCCGATTTAATGGTTACATCAATTTTAATCTCACTGATGGTCAAATTGTAACTTTAGAAGTTGCCACTGTAGTTGCTTAAGGTTTCCATTGCACATTTGCTGTTGTACACAGGGCTCGTCCTGCAGATAGCTATTTGCCGCCCTGTGGAGACATGCTAATGACTCCCAGGAAAGGACGCAATAGGGGCCTGCATGGGAGCGAGGTGTTACCTCCCTCCTGCAGGAAGCCACAAAGGTTTTAGCCCAAAAGGTGAGGTTAAAAGGAGAAGCCGCTTTTGAAGGGCAAACGGGTGATACTTAGGAGAAGGGCACTCTATTGTTTAGACAGACAGGCTGGCGCTGGGGAGAGGAGAAGCCAGTTGTCAAACCATTTTTTCCATGTGCGTGTAGCACTTTGTTAGACACACCTCTGGGGGTGAGTTAGGGAGCTCTTAGTGTCGAGAGAGGGGTCTCACCATCTTGGGAGTGGGCAGAATGGTGCATCCTGGGATAGCCAGATGCAGCACTTCCTAGGAAGTAGTCATCAGGAAGGAGAGAATCTGGTAGCCCATTGGCTATCAACTGCATCCTACTCTGAGGGAATTTTCTGAAGGTAAATAGGGCACCCCTGGCACCCAGAACCCAGATCTCCACTGTCTTGGAAGATGGACAGAAGAAGGACTGCCCTGCTGCACTGACGAAGACTGCACCTGTTTCACCTGTTGACTAGCGAAGAGAGGGACTGTGCCTGCTGTGTCCTGCTCAAGGAGAAGCTGTCTCCAGGGCCCAGTCAAGCCTAGAGAACTCCAAGGGCCAGCTGACTGGCCTCCTCTTCGCAGCACAGAGACACACGGCTGAAGAAGCCTGCTGGGGCGAGTTGGTAGCCCATAGTCTTCCAACCGCTACCATGCAGCACCGAGGACCAAGACCCGACACACTGAGTTGCACCAGAGTTTGCTGGACCCGGGAGTGCTATCCGAGAGTTGCTGGGTCCCTCAGAAGGTGAGTTATTACCTCAGGAAAGATTGGCCTGTGACCGAGACAACCGGTGACTGATAGTCCAGTGGCGACTGGACTTCGGCCAAACCATAGAGGACTTCCTGAGACGTCGACCCTGCAAACAGGACCCCATAACCACCTTCGTAGACCGAGGAATCCCTGCAGGAAGACCCCCATTGACAGCGATGCATCCACAGCATCCTTTGAGCATCTTCAGCATCCTTCATCCCTTGCATCAGGACCACTCCATAGGAAACCATTGCTACACATATAAAGTACCAGAAACTGTTGCAGGACTGCTTCTCCTTTGAGTATAATTGTTCTTGAGGACCTTGCTGGTCCCACTGACTAGCTCCCTACTGGAGTTGGTCGCCCCAAGTTCTTCCAACCAGCCGCGTTGACGTTTACCTGAGTTTTCTTTGAGAAAGTTTCTAAATGTCCAATTTGTTGAATTTTCAAGGCTTGTTCGCGGTTGAGTAAAATTGCTTTAATTTATTATTGCATTTAAAATCTATATCTCTGGACCCAAATCCCCCCCAATGGTGATGGATAATTTTCATGCTAGAGTCTAAATACTTATAAGAATACAGTCTGTTTTTTCTTCTTTTTTTTATTTTTATAAATTGGTTCTGGATTTCTTGAGCGTTGTCGATTTCTCCTTCAGTTGGTTTGGTGCTGTTTAAATGCTCTACACTTGTTCCTCTATCTAAGCGTTGCTGCTCAGTGCCACATATACCCGGGGTTGAGCTGAGGGTTTTACAGACTAAACCTACTGGGCCTAAAGGGGTTGGTAAGTGTATTACACGGTGAGGTCGCACAACCACACCGTATAATACACCCCATTTCCTCTCACAAACACACTGAGCAGATGGCCTATGGCAGAGCACAAGTGGAGTCTACATCCCTAGGCGGTGCAGGGTGTCTTCCAACAGTCGGGCAAACCCTATCAAGATATTTTTGCCATCATCAACAACGTGCAGTGTCTGTAGTTTGTGTGTTGGAGTGTCTGCAAGAGCAGTGGTTAGGCAGCCAGCTTGCCATTAGCCTCTCGTCTCTTGTTCTTGCTTGTTCCAGCCTGATCCAATGATACCGCTGCTGCCCGGGTTTTCCTGCTCACAGTTCTTCTTCCTGCCAGCATAAGCCCCGCCCACCCTAGGACCTACTTAATGCAGGCAGCATCGGACACGCACAGCGAGTGTTCCACTGGTGCGCCAAAGGTAAACCCGTCTGCGCCCATCCTCGTCAGGACTGCGCCCAGCTCCATGACTCTTGGCCCTTCTGCCCCACCTCCCCCCGAAGATACACCATTGCCTAGCTCTACACAGTCGACCCTGAACTCCACAATAAACACTGCCACTGCACCAACCCACGCTCCATGGTAGGACCATTCACCTGCACCTTTTGCCACTTCACCTGCCACAGCACACACACCAGCCCCACCCTGAATACACCACCTGGGGGAAAAAAACAACTTGCATGCTCCCTTCTCACACCTCAAGCTCACTATGCAAACACCACCAAGATTAGGGATCTCCTCTCCACCCTCACACCTGACGTCCTCTTCCTCACTGAGATGTGCCTCAACCCCATTCCGTGCCCGGCATCACCACGACAATACCCGCAGGATACAAGATCACCTACAGCGACCGTATTAACAAGCCTGGCAGAGGGATCGCCATCATACACAAGGAATCCATCCAATGCACCACCACAAATGACACTTGCTAGACAGTTCGCTCATCGGTTTTGTCGATTCTAAAGCTACTCTCAAGGTTTGACCTACTGGCAGCACCAGACCTCCCCACCCCAACTGCAGTCCTCAGCCTTTCATGGCTGGAGACAGGGATTCTGCAGACAACGTACAGGTCACCAAGGATAGCGGTCTTCTCAGTCCCCTACCCCTGAGGCATCAGCCTCCAAACCACTTTGTGTCGTAGTTCTTTATTGAAATCTGATCACATAGCAGGTGCACATGTTGGAACAAAAGACTTTAAGCAAAACAATTTTGTAGAAGGGTGGAGAAGGGGAAGAAGGGGGGGTAGAGTGGAAGGTCACATGGTACAAATACAACTAACATCCCTTGTGCTGCATATCCCTCCAGGTAGCAGGTGTTGAAGAGCCATTGTCTGTCGCAGGATGGGAGGGGGGGTGAGGGCCCGGTCAGTCGTCCGTGTGAGGAGAGGAGGGGGAGAAAGCTCATCCCCGGTAGCGGGATGGTGTGGACAGTAGGATTGGGAGGGGGAACGCACAGTGGCAGTGGGGAGGTGCTCCTTGTCATAGGGCCTGTACGTTCAGTGGCCCATTGTCGAGGGGGTGGGGGGAGGTGGGGTTAGGGTGGGGTGCTCCCGCATGGATGCGTAAAGGGTGGCGAGGTCCAAACCACTTCAGTTTACCTTTGTTAAAGCATATCCACCCTGTGGGAGAATCAAGCATTTTCTTTAAAGGGTGGCAAGCTATCACGTCCAACAAATGGGCACTTGTCAGAATGCGTTCTGTCAGAAAACGTACCTGTGCCAAGACTTCCACAGGAGCAAAAGATTATACCCAGTTCCCTGCCACTACAACAACTATCTGATAGAGACATCTAGACGCAGATTCCTTAACTTAGAATTTCCCCCAGGAGATTTTTCAGCAGCACCTCTGTGTGCCGGGGGACGGCATCGTACGGCTCCGTAGTGACGTCGTCCATGGATATGACGTCAGTGGAGCCATATAAGTCCACTCTGTCGCGCGGACGTCAGTTTTCTTTTTTTCCGCGCTGCAATGCGGTTTCGGGAGAAGCCGTTTCTCAGGCCTCTTTTTGTCTTTTGGCCTACTAGACGCCTTTCGCGTCGGGAACAGTATGCCGATGCCTTCGGGCTTTAAAACATGCGAGACCTATACGCGGCATATGTCGGCGACTCATCCGCATACCATTTGTATGTGGTGCTTGGGAGAGCACCACGACTCTGAGGAGTGCTACGCCGGTCAGAGGCTGAAGCCTAAGTCGCTATGGGAACGTCGGATGGAGTTGCTGTCGGCCCGGCTGTCCCGTTCGGAATCCAAGCAGCGCTGATCTTCCTCCCGTTCTCAGGATCCTGCTCAGGGCAGGTCGAGAAGCCGTTCCCATGGACCTCGCCCGTCGAGAAGCCGTTCCCGGGGACGTCGCTCGTCGAAATCAGGTAAATCCCACCGGAAGGGATCTAAGTCACGGAGGCCCTCAGCCTTGCGAAGTCGTGACGCTGGTGCCAGTTCCTCCCGGTCCCTACCGGAGGTGGTTGCGCAGGAGTCGACCCTGAGTTTTCCACCATATCCTGGTGAGGAGGTGTATTTTCTGGCTTTACAAGCCTTTTTTTGTGTCAGCGCCTCTCCCTGGAGCGCCTTCGGACCCCAAAGAGGTGGAAAGGACTCTGATCGGAAGTTGGCTGGCAGGTTCGCCCTCGGCGCCTATCGAGGACCCTGACTTCGTAACTGGAGTCGCTACGACATCGGGACACAGCCCGGTGCGGCTTCCTGCTATGACATCGATGGCGTCCGCAGAGGGTGACCTGTCACCGCCTTGACGCTCTGCGACGCCGACAACACCCTTGGTGGTGGACGTCGGTGCGACATTGTCTCGACGCCATCTGGCGCCGGAGACACCCATAGATGCCTTTTCTTGCAACTGAGACTATTGCTCCATCTACTCTACAAATTGAGGATGACACACCTTCGGTTACTATTTCCTCAATGTTGCAGGACGAGCCTGCAGATACTGGTAATACTGAGCGTTTGGGCGCTCTTGGCCAGACGCAGGCAAAAGGTTCCTTGGTTTTTGGTGGGGACGTCAGTCTACAAACTTCCCCTTCCTATGATTTACTTTCACCCCTAGACTAGCAACAGAGGCTAGTGCGGCTTTTGCTGGTGTCATTAAACAGGCTGCTGACATTTTAAAGCTGCAGCTTCCTATGGTGACTTTGTCCTCTTATCCCTTATTGGATCTCCTCCATCAAGGGGGCACTGGGGTCAAGCCATTTCTTCCTTTTGGAGAGTCACTATATGATATTCTTTTGGGGGCATGGGCCAAACCAACACCAGGTGTCTCTGTTGAGCATGCTATTGCACACCGTCATTTACCTGCTCCAGATGACCCTGTTTGTCTTTCTCAGCACCCTAAGGCTGGAGGGCTTGTGGTGCAGGCAGCTTCGGCTTCGTTGAATTTGGAAGCTCCTCCCTTGCTTCTACCGAACAGGGAGGCAAGGTGGTTGGAGACGTGTGGCCGAAATTTGTTTGCGTCTGCTAGTTCGGCCCTAAGATCTTTGAACACGTCCTATGTATTTGGAAGGGCTTCTTTCGTTCTATGGGATTCCGTTGACCGATTACTTCATTTTCTTCGAGTAGAAGTTAGAACTGAACTTTTTCAGCTAGTGCAAGATGGTCGTGAACTGGCTAAGTTCACTATCAGGTCGGCGATGGACAATACAGATTCCGTACGTAGAGCTATGGCTAGATCAGTAGCTCTAAGGAGGCACGCTTGACTGCGTGATTCTAGTCTCCCCGAGAATGTTCGGGAGCGTCTTAGAGACTTACCTTTTGATGGCCTCAATTTATTCAATAGCCATGCTGATTCTGCAATCCAGCGCCTCATGGCTGGCAACTTGTGATTGGATCTCTTCGGGTCTTGTTTAATTTGTTCTATGATGTCCACAACTTTGGTCTCTGTGATGGCTTTCATTGCATTGGTAGTGTTGAATGTAAGCACTACTTCTGACTTATAGTACTCTCCGGGTTTTAATTCCCGGACAGTGTTTGCACCTGGGTAGCTGGTTTGTTTCTTTTCCTTTAAATCTCTAATAAAGAGCTAGGCTCAAGAGACTATACCCCTTTTATGGGTATATGACTTACTCTATGTGGAGTACTGGTTTGCTATTGTATAGCTCTTCAAGAATATTACCTTGGTAGTGTACTTCTTCACTGTACACTCTTTTTGTTATACCGCTGTGTCCTCCTCGGTCTTCGCGTTATGTTCTTCTTCTGAGAACTATTGGAGTGAGCTAAGAGCTCTATTTTCTTCTTGTGAAAGCCTTTCACAAGGTTCTGTTGCACTTTCACACATCTATGGTTTTTTCCAAACCAGTGGCTTCTCTGCGTTATGTTTCGCTTCCTAAGTGTCCTAAGTATTTCCTTGAGCGCATCAGAGCTTTGAAGGGGTTGAGCAAGTTGGATTGTTGCTTTAGTTTAGAATTTACATTTTGCATTTTTCGGATGCTATTTGCTTGTTAAGTTCTTCCTTTAGGGTAAGGACAGTGTCTAGTATAAACAAAAAGGACAACTTCGGTAAGTAACAGTTAAACATAGCCATGCCTTGCCTGACGCGTTTCAAACATTTCGTCCTTCGGCTATTTATCAAATGGGAATGATTTGGAAGGAAATTTTGCCTGGCTGTGCATGCTGCCTATGAGGAAGGACGAAATGTTTGAAACGCGTCAGACAAGGCATGGCAGTGTTTAACTGTTACTTACCGAAGTTGTCCTTTTTGCTTCAATAAAAGAGAACTTGTTGCGAGTGCACTCCGCCTAGAGGCATCCTATTTGCATTATGTGTATATATATATACACACACATATACACTAGAAGATGAAGGATCACAAGAAAACAACAGCCAGCCAGGGCAAAAATCTGGATCCCAAAGGATACAATGAGTCACAAAGAAATAAAATATCCAAGAAAGAAGTGACTCAAACTGATAGATTCACCAAAGAACAAAAATATATTTCCACTACAACGTTTCAGCTTCCGCCTTCCTCAGGTAGTACAAGATGGTTTGCTCAGTGGCTGCACAGATGGCACAGCTGAATTTTCAAAAAGCATCATGAGTGAAGATTCCATTTGGAATGTGGAATCAATGCAGTCCTGAGAGCTCTTGAGATATGCAGTAATCAGGTTGTATTGTCAGTAATGTTCAGTCCATCTGGATGCAGTGATTTTAAACGGTACATCCAGAAGTTTTCTCTGGAGTCCAGTAGTTCTTCCTTTGAGACATGTTCCACGGGAAAATCTTCAAATCTGATAGTAAATGATCCACAAGGTTAAAATGATTGGCTACAGGCTGGTCAATTTTCTTATTAATTATTGCCGATTTGTGGTTCCTGAATCGTGTACGGAGGTCCTTCACTGTTTGGCCTACATATTGTTTTTTACAGCTTTGCCGTTGGCACTGATTCACATAAATAATGCATGTTGAGCGACATGTAAGATGCTGTCTTATTCCATAGGTCCTTCTCGTAACAGAACTAGTTACTGATGATGTTTGTAAAAGGTATTCACACGTGATGCACTTTTTAGAGTCACAGCAATGAACCCCTGCATTTGTTACAACTTGCTTGAGTTCAGCTCTCACAATAAGAGATCGTAAATTTGGAGCTCTGCAGTAAGCAATGACTGGGGGTTTTGGAAAAACCTTTTGCAATTTTTCACAAGTAGACAGTAAGTATTATATATATATATATAATTATGCATCTTTTGTGTAATTGAATGCTTGTGGTGCTACAATTGTCCACACTATATTAATCAAGCCAAAGGGGTGTTGTTCATATTTCCTTCGGGAAATGGGTTCTGAAGGTCCTCTTAGGTTTCCAGTAGGACATCTCTTCTTTTATGTTTCTTATTGTCAGAAACATCAGAGATTCTGTCTCCTTCATGTGTTTGACCCCTTTTGTTCATCCACTCTTCTTTCCCCTTTTTTAAGGGTAAAGGGGCCATGTCTGTCTTCTGTAAGACGACTCTTTAAGCTTTTTAACTCTTTCTCTTCAAGGACCGATTTTCTTGGGCCTGTACAGTCGCTTTTATTTATATGCTCCATTCGGAGATCATACGTTCTTTAAGAGCCGAGCTCTTGTTTTACTATCCCGCATGTTCTTGGTCACCTTTAGTTGACCGCCTAATTCTCTTTGAGGACTTTTGTGGGATTAGTTCACAAACCCTCCTCCAGTGGGGTATAGCTATGGTATTTAATTCTAAGTTAAGGAATCTGCAGCTAGATGTCTCTATGAGATGGAAAAGTTACTTACCTTCGGTAACGCTATATCTGGTAGAGACATAGTTTAGCCGCAGATTGCTTAACTCCCAGCCCATCCTCCCCGCTCTGCGAAGGTCGTTTGAGGTAAGGGTTATACCCTCTCAATGCTGGCCTTATATGCCAGTGTTCACTATATCTATGTTGGTCTAAACAGACTCCTTGACCTGGTCCCTTAATTTTGTTGAAAGGTTGCGTTCACCATCCTTTTCTGAATGTGGGTGGCTGGTGAAGTATGTGTGCACTTCTTTGCACCTTGGCTTCTTTCACCAGTTCACCAGTTTCACTTCATTCTATGCTAAGTTTCTTGGTAGCATTGCACCTTGACACTGGTACTGTCAATACATCATGTAATTGTGTGAATTCAACAGTTTAGTGCTGTTGTTGTAGGTTCTGTTGAACTATTACCGTATCATTCATTACCATTCAGGATTGGTTCATAGAGGGTATGGTTTCTCCCCTTATATGGGCTATTCACTAGGGCGCAAAGTTTCATATGGGCCTGTTACAATTTGTTTCTTATTATTGAAACCTATGTCTGGTATTTTCATACCATTTGGTATGTAATTTTGTTGTTGTTTCAAAGATTTTTTTATCTTTTTGGGCACACTGTTTCCACATCCAGTTTTAGTAGTGCTCCGCGTTCTGGCGCGGAAAAGTGTCACAGTAGAAAACTGACGTCTGCGCGCTGGAGGCGACTTATATGGCTCCACTGACGTCATATCCGTGGACGACGTTACTACGGAGCCGTACGACGCCATCCCCCAGCGCACAGAGGTGCTGCTGAAAAATCACCGGATCCAGACTGGCGCCTGGGGGAAATTCTAAGTTTAAGAATCTGCGGCTAGACTATATCTCTACCAGAAAAAGCGTTACCGAAGGTAAGTAACTTTTCGAACAAACCAATAAGACTTGCCACAGTGCACCGGGGGTGGTGGTGGGGGGAAGGGGATTGGGAAGATAAGAGAGACTTCAACTGGCTGGTGCGCTACTTCATCCCACAACACCTTATAACTGGTAACTCGTTTCTCTTCTTTAGGAGTTAGTGTGAGGAATTTCTCACTGCACCTGTCACCAAAAGACAAGAAACCTGCAATATGTATTATGCTTCTGCCCTTTATTTCTTACCTCTAATTCCCACTTCTTACTCTACACTCAGGTGTGTTTGTTTACCTTTTATTCACAGTAGGGAAGCCGCTCTCTATTGATTTAATATGAATCTATTAGCCTTCTGATGACATGCATAGGTCAATTATTAAGGCAAGAAAATACACTTGTCTCTTTCTTTAAACTTCTTGCTTTCCTTCTTTCTGTTGTAAGTCTTTATAGTTCAATAACTTTTAATATATATATATATATATATATATATATATATACACACACACTCATAGATACACATACATACACATCCGCAACCAACTCCGGCATACAAAATCTCCTTGCCAGAAACGACACCGCAGTTCCAAGCTGTCAAGTAACTTTTATTTAATTAATTTCCGGGCTATGACGCGTTTCGACAGGATCCCCTGCCTTGTTCACACACCGAGCCTCAGTACAATCTTTGTTTTCAAACCTTACTATCCTGATCACATGGTGACAGACATAAACAACATACTTCAAGATACGTCGTTTTCGTAATTCAAATAGAGGGGTTTCACAATTGTTGAATTTACATTTTTATATTTTTATACAATTTTGCAATTTTTTCCACTCATATTTTTCTTGTTTTCTATTTTTTGTTTATAAGTTTTAATTAACTACTTATTTAATAAATCAGAGAGTTACCAGTTTGTTAAAACTCCCTATTATTGGACCCACGTATGCTGGAAAATTCTTTACTACACATCTACTTAAAGCCCCTTGGAGTGCATAATTGTATTGAGTTCGCTTTTGCGCGCATTGGCTGGCGTGTGTATTTTCTTTTGGGGAAAACATGCCTCGATTTCACAACACCAATTTGTTCCAATGAGTCATTTGAATCAAGATCAGGGACAGGACCGAAGGCGGTAAGTACCGTATATTTAATTAAGGAATCACTAAGTGGACCTTATACCTTATAACATTAAAGTGCTAGTGCAAATGTTACAAATTCATCGTATAAAATGCAAGTGCGAAAAATATCATTAATGTTAAAACGCTGATAGTTGATTTAAAGGTCTGTAGAATGGATCATTGGATTGTTTGTTAATGTCTGCTGATAAGGCTCAACCTTTTCATACCCTCATTGGGATATACCACTGTGGGATTTCATATGCAAGATTGCGAAATTTCATAGCCCACACCAAGGTCCCGTTCAAAGCCATCTATACATTCATGAGTGTTGGTGCTGCCCCTTATATAGTCCTTGGACCACTAATTATCTCCCATATCTGTCATCTGTTCGTGCTTTATCTAATCTTAAAATTGTCAAAAAAGTGCTGGTGCATCAGTGCATATTGCTGTTATAAAGTGCAAATGCATCACTCAAGAGTATTCTTAAGATAGCAGCATCAGCCTCCCTGGTAAGTTCCCTTTTGGGAATCAGCGAAGATTCCCTCTGGTTGTAACTATTTTAAAGTGCACGTGCCTCAGTGCATAATATCTATATAAAATGCAGATACAATATTAAGAAAGCACTATTAAGAGAACAGCATAAAGTGCAGGTGCTTATGTAGAAACGGTTGATAGTGTCCCAATACAAACTAATCCATCAATAATATTCACTAGCAGCACAATATGTACAATCAAATTGATCAAAATCTCTACATTAGATTCCTAAAACACTCTATATAAAAGGGTCACCACTCCGGGGCCAGGTCTTAAAACTAAGTTGATCATGTGGAAAGTGTCTATCCATACCATAAAAATTGTTCAAAACATCAGAATTGGAGTACAGACATGACAATCCTAATACATTTTAATTTCACATTCTTCTGGAGGTGGATCGGTTCTTTGTACGTTTTCATCTTTCATTCGAGATGAACATGCAAGTCTTCATCAGAATTCAGACCACGAGGTGCCTTACAGTCAAACATTAGTATGTATTGGGACTCGAGTTGCCTCCGCTTTCCTTCACGATTCCCCCCTCATCTCTTTTTGAGAACAGAGTCAACTACAAAATAAGTTAACTCCTCAACCTTGCCTGCATGGACATCATTTATGTGTCGGGCAACTGGGTAAGACTGGTCCTTGTTTTTCACTGCCCTGAGGTGCTGAAGAATCCTGACATGGGCCATATGAATTGTACTGCCCACATGTACCATCGGACAAGTGCATTGAAGCACGTACACTACAAAATCACTTTTACAGTTTAAAAAAACATGGAATTTTCCAAGGTTTGTTCATTAGGGGCAACTGTATCTCCTTCTTGTTTGTTCCATGCTTGCAAGCCTTACACTTAAGGCACTTGTTAAAACCCAGATTAGCCTTCAACCAGCTCTCAGTTTCAATTACCTCAGGGCTGCTGTTTACCAATTGTTGTCTCATCGACTTGGCTCTTCTATAAGAGACGAGAGGTTTGCGTGTGACTAGGCTGCTCAATATGGGATCCCTTTTAACCAGGTGCCAATGCCTATTCATGCAGTCTCTCACCCTTGCATGATAGGCATTGTACCCGGTTATCATTCTGATTTCCTGTTTTGAATCTCCAGTTTGTTCCTTCTCTTTTTTTGAATAAGATATCTTCTCTGGATAATCCATCTACTTTCTCTACTGCTTGATTTAAAACTTGCTGACTATACCCCCTCTACCTGAATCTTTTTGTCAAGTCAGTTTGTGCTTGCTTGAGTGAGTTTGCCTCACTACAATTTCTCTTCATGTGGAGCTGTTCCACATAGGGGATACTCTGTTTTAACTTTTGAGGGTTGAAACTACTCGAATGTAATATGGAGTGTCCTGCAGTAGGTTTTTCTAAAAGTGCGTGAGTGCAAGCTGCCATCCTTGATAAAAATTTCCAAGTCTAAAAAGTGCACATGTGAATCACTGATGGTACTAGTGAAGGTCAGGTTTAGTGTGTTGTTATTGAGAGCCGTCAAAAAAGTATTTGCCCTCTCCGCTGACCCCCTCCATATGATACACAAGTCATCTATGTATCAGCACCAGACCTTTATATTCTCATTCCACTCGGTCTCATGTACGACCCTGAGCACCCGCTCCTCCCACCAGCCCATGAGAAGATTTGCATAGCTGGGGGCGAAGCAGGTGCCCATGGCCATACCTCTGAGTTGCCTGTAGGTGTCATTCCCAAACAGGAAGAAGTTGTTTTCCAAACACAGTTCAGCCATTTTGATTAACATTTCTGAGTGTTGGTATACATGTATGGGTCTGGTGCCCAAAAAGTGCCTAAGAGCCCTTAGACCATCTTTATGTGCGATGCTCGTGTATAACGAGGCTACATCTAAGGTTATTAGCAGGTCACCTTCTTCCCATTGTACATTGTGTAATTTTCTCAGAAAATCCCTGGTGTCCTGTATATAGGACGGCAGGGTTTTCACTATGTCTTGTAGGAAGTGACCTAAGAACCTAGATGAGGTCTCGAACAGACTCCCAGTGGCCGATATTATTGGCCTACCAGGAGGGGATAACATATCTTGCTAGTTCTTTGTGATACTTGTTTTTGACCTCAAGCAGGTTGCTTTGTGGGACTCGTTGGTAACATTCAGTGTTTCTTAGTTGAAGCCTCGCCTCTTCTTTAACCAGGGGCCATAGGACCACTTTGCCCCCTTTATCAGATTGTCGAATCACAATATCAGTCCTCAATCTTATTTTGTCCATGATCTGTGCATAGTTCCTTTCCTTATCTTTAGTGCCTTTATTGTAGTTCTTACTAGATTCTTTGGAAAGTTCCTTGAGGTCATTAATTACTTGATCCGAGGGCGTGGCTGGCCGTGCCGCGAAATGGCCGCTTGCTAAGCGTGCTCCGCCGGCCGGAGACAGAATCCTACATTTATAATCGCTAAGAAAGTGCACCTTTACCAAATAGCTAGCGCGCTGAGAAGGGCGAACTGCCAGGAGGCCAGCGATACCCTGCAGGCTCATATTGGAGCCCGACAAGAGGAGCAGTGAGCTCCGTGGTGCGGCAACGGGAGAAGCCTAGACAGCGGTGGAGGTAGGCGGCGGCCTGACTCCAAACTCGAGACCGCGGCTCCCGAGACAGTGCAGGCTGCGCCGGAGAAGGCGCGCAAGCAAAGATTTAAGCGGGCCCTAGAGGTGAGGGCAGACTATCGGAGACCGCCGGACTCCGTGGACGAGTCCCGCTCATGCCTCAAGGAGGCCCACAATAGCCCCGGTGGGAGCGAGGCCTGGGAAGGCCCTACACCGCGACTCGAACTGCGGGGTGCTGGTGATGATACATTCAACCGGAGGCTGCCTGGAGATCACCGCAAGGAGACGCGACACCGCCGGGAAATCCGGTGGGGGGGCATTATATGTTTCCAGTGGCCGATGACCTGAAGTGCCCAGTGAAGTTGCCTCAATAGCCACTGGTTCAGAGATGAGACTGCATCCGATTCCCCCAAGAGGAGACCGTGATGACTGCAGGACGCATTGATTGTACTCCCGCGGGGCTGGCGGGCGGCGATAGCGGAACCCAGTGAGAGGTGGTGGTCTGCAGCCCTTATATCTCCGGAGGGAGATGGCCTTTGCCTACTGAGCCAGACAGACGACTCTACGCAGGTCGGGTAACTGCCTTTCCTGGCGGCAAGATCGTACTATCGAGCCCGCAACTAGTGGCTCAGGACTGTCGCGCTGTGTTGTATACCGCGTAAGGATACCTGGATGGGTGTGTGATATATACTCCTGGAATTGGTGAGACAGTGCACAGAAGCCTTGGAGCGCCGTTGGGTGCTGGCCGACTCTAGGCGCTAACAGGACGGCTGCACTACTCGGATACGGGCCTGGCTGCCTCGTTTCCGCACAGTCCCACAATGGGCAAGCAGGACGCCAAACAGCCCAAGTTGAACTTCGAGCAACGGCGCACCACGAGGAATACGGAACAAGATACAGAGGCGGGCGCGGAGCGACAACAGGAGCTTACGGCAGAAGACCAGGGGGAAGACCTCCGCACACTCATGCTGGAGATGCGGTCTAGCCTTCGCACTATCGACACTAAACTGGACACGATGTCCTCCCAGCTCAATGCGGTGAAGTCCAAGGTGGAGGCGCATGATACTCGGCTCGATGTGTTGGAAAACCGGGCCTCGGAATTCAGCGAATTTCAGGCGGAGACGAAGGAGCAACTTCTGCACATGGACAAACTCCTCGGAGTCATCCGGGCAAAGAATGAAGATTTGGAGGCCCGGTCCCGCCGTAATAATCTTCGTATTACTGGGGTCCCGGAGACGACAGCCATCGAGAAAATGGAGAGATATGTGGCGGAGATGCTTCATGAACTTTTTGATCCCCACCTGTCCACGGTATTCGCGGTGGAGAGGGCACACCGTGCACTGGGCCCTAGGCCCCCAGTGGGAGGCACCCCATGCCCGATATTGGCCAGAATCCTTAACTACCAGGACAGAGACACAGTGTTCCGCTTGGCCGGTGGCAAAGGCACTATCGTGTATGGGGGAAACACCATCTCCTTCTACCCCGATTTCACCCCAGCGGTGCAGAGTGCACGGAGGGAATTCGTGCCGGCAAAGACATTGCTTCTCCAAGCGCAGATACCTTTTGCACTCCTATACCCAGCAAAGCTAAAAGTCAGCTATGAGGGGACCACGCACTTTTTTACAGACGCGAAGTCAGCACTGAAGTTTGCCAAGCATGTTGGTGGGAAGGCGGCAAGACGAAGCCCCAAAGCAGTAACCCCGGATCACGCAAGTTTGAGTGACAATGACTGAATGCCTGTTGGGCTCGTTTAGGATATTTTGTCCGTTACACTAGTCATTGTTTTAAGGTTTGCCTAACCTGAGATTGGGCTGTTATTGAGTTTATATTGCTATGCATCTCTTTAAGCTGAAGTTCTGGGTGATACTGCTAGCGACACAGGGAATGTTGTGAGTGGACGGGGGCGATTGGCATGTGGCAAGTATGCTATTTTAATGTCTCCCTGCTTGCACCACTAGACGGCGACATACCGCTGGCAGCTGTGTTTCAACATGCTCTGATGCCCAATTCCCGGCGCAAATTTTATGGACTATAGCACAATGTTCCTTTGACTCCGGCCACCCTGAGAAATCAGGGGAGAGTGCCGGAGCTACTGCACCCCCAAGGGAAAGCTCCCTTGCGTTATTGGAACTGTTTCTGTGTTGGGGATGGGTTTTCTTCAACCTGATTGGGGGGTTGGAGTGGGTGGGGGGTGGAGAGTAGGGGTTGTTTTTCTGTTTGCTGGATTCATACTTCTGACAGTGCCATTGCTTTTATTTGTACACACATCTGGATGCCTGTGCCGTTCTTTACCTGAGATATCCCACTGTAATGTACTCTATTCCCTATGACCACTCTGAATTTCCTTACTTGGAATATCCGAGGGATTAATGATGGCAGAAAAGCTCGACTGATACACGCGTACCTGACGAGACATCACATTGATATATGTCTCCTACAGGAGACGCATATACATGCTAACCCCTCCCCGCGGTTGAAACATGGCCGGTGGGGACCTGCATATTCCTCAGTATATTCAAACTACGCTAGGGGGGTGGCAGTTTTGATTCGTAGGGGGCTCGACTGGAGGGAGAGACAGGCACAGTTGGACCCCGAGGGACGATATGTTATACTACAGGGCACACTTCAAGGGCATGAGATGGTATTGGTTGCGATCTATGGCCCAAATACTGACACCCCTGAATTTTTTCAAAATGTTTGGGCCAGGATAAAAGCTACAGACTGTGATACCATAGTGTGGGGAGGAGACTTTAATGCTGTCCTAGACGATGCGTTGGATAGGAAGGGGGTTTCTAGAACGCTACACCCACTGGCCAGTGAGACGTTGAGGGCTATATTGGAGGATGGGAATTTGGTGGATATATGGAGATGTCTGCACCCAGGGGCCAAGGAAGGCACCTGTATCACAGATCACCACCAGGCATGGTCCCGACTTGATTACTGGATTGTATCCAGGGATGTGACTACTTGGGTTAAGGAAGCTTCACATGTTCCTAGGTCTTTATCAGATCATGCACCTTGCCTCTTGCGACTAGCTTTACCCAACCCAGCACAGCGGGTTTACACATGGCGTTTACCGCCTAATGCCCTACTAGATGAAGCGTTCAAAGAAGAAATTAGGAAAGATATTGCTGACTATTTTGAGCTCAACACTGGGTCTGTGACTTAAATGGCTACTCTCTGGGAAGCGTTTAAAACCGTGGTGAGGGGGAACTGCATTGCCAGACGGGCGGGGGTGTTGAAGTCAATTAGAGGATCCTTAGAAAGGATAGAAAAGCGAATAAGGGAGTTGGAGGCGCAGTTCTTCTCTACTGGTGCTCCTATGGCTCTGGCATCATTAAAAGAGGCTTTACTCGAGTTCGAAGAGGAGGCAGATAGGGAAGTAAAGTTCCTGGGAAAACATGCTCAGGCGCGACGATATGGGGAGGGGGATCGCCCCGGGAGGACTTTGTCCGCCATGCTCCGCCACCACGCAATGCCACATTTGTCACTACAATAAATAAAGGGGATGGGACACAAATAAGGGGACAGAAGGACATATTGGAGGCATTTTCAGGCTTTTACCAGGGGCTCTATACTACCACCCAACGATCACCCCCGGAGGGTCTGATTCCTTTCCTCGACTCTCTACAGTTGCTGTGGTTGAGCAAAGGACATAGGGACTATCTGGACTCCCTTTCAAGGTTGAGGATATAGTTAAGGTCATAAAGAGTCTCCCCCTCAATAAGGCCCCTGGGTCCGATGGTCTGACCACCTCGTTCTATAAAGCCTATGTTGAGGAACTAGCCCCCAAACTGCATGAACTCTATGTGGAAGCATTGGAGGCGGGAGTGCTGCCGTTGTTGCTGCGAGAAGCGATCATAGTCACTCTGATAAAGCCGGGCAAACCGGAGGATGAACTAGACTCTTACAGGCCGCTCTCCTTGATTAATGTTGATGTAAAAATATTTGCGAAACTGATCGCTAATAGGCTACAGCCTCTGCTTCCTTTAGTTGCCCGCCCCGATCAGTCGGGATTTATCCCGGGCCGGTCCACAGCACATAACCTCAGAACCCTATTTTCAGTATTGCATTACTTACATCCAGACGTACAAGCAGCGGCAGTGTTCTTGGATGCCACAAAAGCATTTGACACCTTGGAGTGGCGTTATCTCTTCGCCATTTTGGAGCGTATGGGGTTCAGTCCATTATTCCTCGACCTGATAAAACTCCTGTATACACAGCCAATGGCGCGTGTGAGGGTGAATGGCCTCCTCTCTGACCCGTTTCCTGTCTCTCGTGGCACGAGACAGGGATGCCCGCTCTCCCCATTGCTCTTTGCCATAGCGATGGAGCCACTTGCGGCTCGTGTCCGGCAGCACCACACCGCGAAGGGGATCGGCTTTAGTGCCAGGAGCTTATTGATATCCCTTTACGCTGACGACGTCATGTTGTACATACTAAATCCGGCACATAACCTCGATCCAATCCTGAGGGAATTTATAAGGTTTGGCGGCCTCTCAGGTATAGCTATAAACTGGTCGAAGTCGGTAGTTTTCCCACTGACTGATGATACCACACAGGTGCCGTCGGAATTTCCGCTGCAATGGGCAACGGGGCCAGTGAAATATCTGGGCGTTTGGATCAGTAGGGATATGCAGGAACTTTGGAGGATGAATCATGGTCGCGCTATATCCTGGCTAGAGGGGAAGGTTACAGACTGGGCGAGATTGCCACTCTCACTGGCTGGTAGGATAGCGCTGGCAAAGATGGTGGTCTTGCCCAAATTTTTATACCTCTTTGTAAATGTTCCTCTCGTGCTCACAAAGGCTTTCTTCACCACCCTGCGCTCCTTGTTAATCTCCTTAACCTGGGCAGGCGGACAGGCCCGGATTTCCTGGGAGTTGCTCACACTGCCTCTGCGACAGGGGGGTCTGGGAGCACCTGATATGCAATTATACGCCTGGAGCGCACAAGCCCAGTTTTTACATTTTTGGATACACCCCACCCCATTTCAGCCACATGTGGCCGTAGAGGAGGCTATGGTTCGCCCCTTGCCGTTGGGAGTTGCACTATTCGGGAAGTACACACGCCCGCGTGAGGGAATAGATACGGTCGAGACGCTGCGTTGGGCCTGGCATGGTTTGCGGGAGAGATCAGGTGCACAAACCCTATATGCGCCATCCATCCCCCTGGTTCAAAATCCGATGCTTTTCCCCTCCGATGCTGGGCTAGGAGGAAAACTGGCGAAAACGATGGGTCTGGCCACATTTGAGGATTTGTACCCGGGCGGACAGTTTAGAACACCCCCGGTAGCTGGGGAAACTGGCCTTGTGCTGTTTGCTGAGACTTTCGCATACCACAAACTCAAAGCGGCGTACAGGTCGCTGCATGACACATTCCCGAGTGCCCCACCTACGATAGCGGCTTTAGAAAATGTGTTTGCACAGGCGTCCTCACGGAGACTTATCGCTAGAATTTACAATCACACACAGGCATCAGCCCCCATTACGCAACCACATGCATGGACGACGTGAAACGCTGAACTCGCTGTCGGAGGAACAATGGCTGTATTGTGGCCAGCTCACGGCACTGTCCCCGAACTACAGGCTTCGACTCATACATTTTAAGTTCCTACACAGGATTTATAGAACACCACTAAGCCTGCACAGGATGGGTCTGAAAGACGAGGATAGTTGCTGGCGTTGTGGTATTGCTCCGGCTGGGTTTCTTCATGTAGCGTGGGACTGCCCAAGACTGGGGACGTACTGGTTTAATGTGGGAGAAATCATAAAGCAGATCATAGGCGTAGTTGACACTCTCACTCCTCTGCAGGGGCTGCTCGGATATGTCAAGAACACACCTGTAGAACATAGGAAGCTACACGCTATGCTATTACTATTTGCGAAGCGCCGCGTAGCCCTGCACTGGGGCAGCAGAAGGCTCCCATCTAAGGAAGATTGGATTAGTGATGTTGTTTTTGGTCAGACCCAGCTGTCCACCTACTGGGAGTTGATGCCCTCTGCCTCGCGACCGAAAGATATCTGGATGCCATTTATAGAGTGGATACGCGAGCATAGTAGCCCAGCTGATGGCTCGCCATGTGATGTGGCCCGGGGTAATTAGAATGGACAAAGTATTGGGTCGACCCTAGTAGTGGGATATGTTCAAGTATGAGGTGATGAATGACCTTGGTAGGCTAGTTGTCCCTGAATTAGAGATGTCTTGAGGGGTTCATTCAGTTGTGTTCACTATCCCTGAGCTAAAATCGAGCGAATTGTCGTACATGAAGGGTCATTTCTTATGGGAGGGGGGCACCGGGGCACCTAATGTATTTGGCCTGATTCCTCGTTTTTTTCTCTCCTTCTGCTTGTTTTATTTTAATGCCGAAATACACCAGATCATATTGTACTGTAAATCAGTATTACACATGCACTGTTGAGGCATGAACGAGGCACTATTGTTTGTTGTACTATGTTTATGAAATGTCAATAAACTAAATGTAAAAAATTTTTTTTTTTAAATTACTCGATCCGAGAACAGGTCTATTGAATCCTTAGGAAAAGTTGGTACAAAGGTTGATTTCTTTTTTAATTCAGTTATAGTGGTTCCATAGATGTCTATACCTAGTCTATCCGCAGCGTCCTTGCACGATATTTCCATGCCAGGATCTTCATTATTCCTCTCCAATTATCCAAGTCCCTAAGTAGGTTCAGATCGTCTACTACTAGGTTGTTCTGTATTTCATGCTCCAAACTCTCTATTGCATATTAAAATATATATATTTATGATTGTATCTGGGTTATGCTCCATTGCTCGCTTTACTCCAGCTGAGTTTAATTACTCCTTTGTATCTCATAATCTTTAATTGATATTGTCTATTAAATACACCTCACTTGGTAGAAATTGCCCTTTCTATTTCTGTAGCCTTGAAACGATAAAACATATGAATCTTCAATAGGACAAATTACCTTGCTCTGATTGCCCACAGAGTTTGTTTCTCTTCACAGATACATTTCCACAAAGAATCCAAGAACAAGGTGACTAGAAGGAATACTGGTCACTCTTACTCACAGGTCCTCTCAGAATGACATACTACTCACGGACCCTGTCAGAATGGACACTAATCAACAAACGCGTCAAGTCAGGCGTGCTATCGAGACACTTCAGAAAGACACAAAAATCCTCTCATGTACTTCTGTGCATCAGGAGACGCTACTGCTTTTTTCAGGAATTCAGTTGAAGTGCGCGTTGCGCTCTCCGCGCATGCACGTTATTTCTGTACACTGCTCTTGAGCTGGATATCTCAGACCTCAGATAAAGATTTTTCCACAAGCCGCCATCTTGAAAGGCCTATTTTTAGGACTGTGCAGTGATTTGATTAGTGTAAGCAGGATCCGACTTAAATGAGGACAATGGTGTTTCCACTGCGGGTATTTAGTCAATCTTTTATTCTAGGCTTTCAAGTGCAGTTTTATTTCTGGTGTCTCTGTACCTGCGATCACAGTCCTGACAGCCCTCTAGATTGTTCAGCCGGGTCTGTCACCTTCCATTACTTGCCGACCCAACGTATATTCTGTTCAATTCAGAGCATCTTTCAGAGGAACACCTGTGCAAGGTGCCTGTGAAGGTGGACTCGCCACAGTCAGTCGTAGACCACCTCTAGATGACCTCAACCCCAACATCAGTTGGATTCTCGATCATTGAGCTTTCGCATAGGCTTCCTTTCATAGGAGCTGTTCTGGACAATGTCCAATTCGAGGGCCTTTCCTCTTTCACAACGAGTCTAGGACATTCAGACTATTATCCCACTGTTTCAGCCTTTGTCCTGGATCTCATAGATAGCAACTCTAAGGCTTCTTGGCTTGCAGGCCTCATGCATCATGCATTATACTTATTCACTTCGCCAGGTGACATACGGACGGAGGCTCTGCAGTGGGATTGGAAATTTCATTGGACCCAGCACCACAGAAACCTGTCAGATGTCATCCAGGTTTCGTAGGACACTGAACAAATTCTGCAGTGGTCTCTGCTCGACCACAACCTGACCTGCGGCAGACCCCTCTGCCTTCCCCACCTAGAACTGGCACTGGTGACCAATGCGTCCCTGCTTGGCTGTGGGCGTCATCTGGTAGAGCTGAAGATCGCAGGACTCTGGTCTATGGCAGAAACCTGGCTCCATATAAATATGTTGGAGCTGTGCACCATCCATCTGGCGCTGAAGGTCTTCCTGCTGTCCATCAAGGGGACGCTGGCGCAGATTCAAATGGACAATACCCCATCCATGTACTACAACAAGCAGAACGGAGTGTTGTCCTGGGTCTTGTGCCAAAAGATGTTGGCCTCTGTAGTTGGCTGGGGCATCAGAATATCTCCCTGGTCGTGAACCACCTGATGAGATCTTTAAAAGCCAGGGTGGATGATCACAGCCGGTGGCATCTGGCGGATCATGAGTAGCGGTTGCATCCCAAGATGGCACAGGGTATCTTCTGACAGTGGTGAGAACCCTATCTATATCATTTTGCCACAGTCGAAAACGCACAGTGTCAAAACTTTGTTGCGTTGGAGTTCCCAAGAAAACTCTCTGGGAGAAGCATCTGGTTAGAGTGGAGCACGTAACTTCTGTATGCCTTTCTGCCTGTCTCTCTTGCCCTGAGTTCTGAAGAAGATCAGGAACAAGAAGGCCCAAGTCATCCTAGTGCATTCGAATTGGGCCAGAAGAGTGTGGCACCTGGAACTTCTGGGCGCATGAGCATGTGTCCTCCGACCCCGCTACCGTTTCGAGAGGATCTTCTGTCGGAGTAGCAAGACAAGCTTATGCACCCGAACGTGTGCAATCTAACTTCTGTGCGTTAAGACTGAGCGGCGGTTTTTGACTGCTGACTGTATTCGATCAACCGCTTGAGGTTCTGGGTGTCATATTTGCTGCTAAGTGTCTCTCTACAAAGTCCATTTATGGTGGGTGCTGTATCAAATTTGTGGTCTACAACACGGACCCTTAGCAGGCCAAACTGTAGGAGGTTTTGTTGTTTGTTTTGTGTTTAGCCCAGTAAGGTCTGGCAGTGGGCATTATAAAAGGTTATTTGTCTGCCCTTTTGGCTTTTTTGCGTTTGCTGGGCCAACCGTCCTTGTTCAAATCACCTGTTGTGATGCGGTTTATTAACGTTTTGACATACATGCCCCCCCTCAAAAACGCTTGTGATGCCACAGTAGGATTTTACCTTGCTCCTGATGTTCCTCATGTGCCCCTTTCAAGCCAATGCACAACTGCGTGTTGCATCATTTGTTGCTCAAGACTGTCTTCCTCATTGCAATCAATTCAGTTTGGCGAATGAGTGAACTCCAAGCTCTTTTGGTACAGCCATCCTACAGTACATTTGTTGTGAACAAACAGGTGCTGAGGACCCAGGCAGCCTTCTCTCTGAACGTCATGACTCCTTTTCATGTTGAACAATGGATCACTCTTCCAGCATTCTTTGCCACGCCTCTTCCCTGAAAAGAGGAGAGGCTCCATCAGCTGACTCCAAAAGGACCTTAAGCTTCTCCATCGATCACACCAAAGACCATTGGGTGGACAATCCGCTTTTTTGGGGGGTTTCGGGACTAAAGCAAGGCAAGGAGGTGTAGAAAAGAACTCTGTTGGGGTGAATAGTCCTCTGCATTAAGAACTGCTACACATTGACCTAAAAGCAGCCTCTGGAAGGACTGAGGGCTCAATTCACCAGGACTAAGGCTGCCACCAACGCACTGGTGCCCGGAGTGCCTTTTTTGAAAATCTGTCAGACCACGATGTGGGCATCAATACACATATTCACAAAGCACTTCTGCTATAACTGCCAGGTTTAACAGGAAGAGCATTTTGCATGTTTGCTCCTGCAAGACATATATTTTTTGTGGAAATCTATTTAACAACTTTTGCAACATACAGCATACACGGTTGGTAGATATACATAGTATTCAATACAGATCAGAACATCATCGGCAAGGTGTCAATGAGTTTACAATTTTCCAGTGCTTCTACGTCTTATCATTCATATCAATACATTACCCTTGGGCTAAACAAACCCTCATGTGTAGTACTTATCCCTTTCCATCCACTCCCAGTCTGCTCTTTAGAACCCCTGGAATTCCCGCCAGGCCCCCATATCTTCTCCCATTTTTTTGCTCTGCTCTCTGACACCAGTCCATGTCTGACATCCACTCTCCTATGCTCGGGGGTTCCATCTTGCCTCATGCTTGGGCTATATTTCGCTTGGCCACTCCTGCCGCCAATGCCACCCAAATGCCTTGATATCTAGGCCTAGATTCCTCCCCAGATATATTAAGTAGAAGCCCTTTTGCGTCCAGTGGAACTGTGCTGGGCGTTACTCGGGCCAACATGTCTGATATCTGTTTCCAATAGTCTTGGCTCTTTGTACAGTCCCATAGGAAAAATGTGCCCTCCTAGCCACATCCTCTTAAACATAGGGACGTTGCTGCTCTCCCGGTCTTACAGAGCACTGTCCTGGAGTAACAAGACCTGTGCAAGATCCGCAATTGAACCAGACAAAATCTGGTTCTAATGGCAATTTCTCTGGGGCTTTGTATTGCTTCAGTCCACTCTTCATCATCAGTGTCGCCCTGGTCACACTACCATTTGTCTCTTAAGTTTGTCAATATATCTGGGGAGTTATTAAGTAGTTTCCTATAGATGAAAGAAAAACCTTTGTTAGGCATATGATATGCTAAATGTCGATCATCCAGGGGAGATGTCTCAGGTAACCTATACCCTTCCTTCAGGTGGCATCTCATAGCATTGCATGTATTTATAATGCTCTGTTTCAGCCATGTCTTATTCCTGACATAGATCAGTAATGGATATCTGAAAGAAACAGTTAGTTATAGATTCCTTAACTTAGAATTACTCCCAGGCGTCAGACTGGATCCGGAAAGTTTTTCGTCAGCAGTACCTCTGCGCGTCGAAAGGTGGCGTCGGTCGGCTCCGCGTTTGTCGTTGGCGTCGTGGTCGCCGGGATGACGTCGCGGTAGCTACTTAGACGCCGCCCTCGCGCGCTGACGTCAGTTCTTTTTTTTTTCAGCGCCAGCCAGCGTAGATCCGGAGAGAGTGGTACCTCCAGTCACTTTTTGACTGACTTTTTGCCGACTTTTGTCGACATCTTTTTTGAGTCCTCACGACTCCTGGTGCACGTAGGGATGCCCGGCTTCAAGGCTTGCGGTTCCTGTACCCGACTGATGTCGGTGACGGATCCGCACCGGGTGTGCCTCTTTTGCCTGGAGCTCGATCACGACCCCGCGCCGTTCGAGTTCCCGGTCGCGAGGGAGGTCGAAGGACCGGTCGCGGAGCCATCACCACTCTTCTAAGTCTTCGCACTCGGGGTCAGGTAAGTCGAAGCACAGGAAGAAGTTGAAGAAGCATCGTCACTCTTCGACTTCTCCCCGTCGGTCGGCTGACGCGACGAGGGATGCGGGCGGTGCCCCTCCCGCGGCTCCCCGTGCGGAGCCTGAAGAGTCGACTCCGAGTTTCCCTCCCTTCCCGGGACCCGGAGCGACTCATGCCCAGCTTTGTAAGTTCTACGAGGCTATGCATGCCATCTTTGGGCATCCCAAACCCACCGGCGCGCCTTCGGGCCCCACGGACTGGGTTGGGGGGCCTAGGCCTTCTCCGCCGGCGGCTCCGGCCCCGGCGGCCCCCCTTGGATCCAGGCCTGGATCCGGATCGGCGCCGGTTGACCTTATTACGCCTCCACCGGCACTGTTTCCTCCGGCACTGCGCCCGCATTCGACCCCGGCCTCCATCCTAATGTGGACACGGAGCAGGGCCGGCGTCGCCCGACGCCGGATCCGGCGCTGAGCGGGGTTTTTGTGCCCCTGTTCACTCCTGGGGTCCCTTTCAGACCAGATTGGCACCCAGAGGACGAGGAGGAGGCCTGGGAGGGGTCAGGTGATCCTCTGACCGACCAGTTGGATTATGACCCGGACTGGAGAGAGGACCTGGGGGATGCCAGTGGTCTTGATACATCTCCTGAGCTTGGCATTTTGTCTCCTCCTACCGTGGCTACGGAGGAGGGAGCGTCATACGCAGTGGTGTTGCGTAGGGCCGCCGAGGCTCTCAGCCTCGAGCTTCCTACCGTGGCAGTCAGGACTAACCTCCTGACAGAGGTGCTTTAACCGCAAGCGAGCTCTTCGGAGCCTTTGCTTCCGTTTAATGAGGCCCTCACCGACATCCTTTTGGGCACCTGGTCCAGGCCCAACACGGGGGCTCCCGTGGATAGGATGATCGGCCGACGCCACTGCCTGGCCCCGGGCGACCCCACCTTCCTCTCCCAACACCCCACCCCTGAGAGCTTGGTGGTCCAAGCCTCTACTTCCAAGGGCGCATTCCCTAACGCTCCACCAGATAGGGAATCCAAGAAGCTGGATCATCTTGGAAAGAGGATTTTTTCTTCCACCAGCTTGGGACTGCGGTCGGTAAACACCGCATGTCTATTGGGGCGTTATTCCCACTCTGTGTGGGACACGGTTGCGCAAGTGCTGCCTCAGTGCCCGGAGGAGGCCCGGACACTACTCTCCCAGGCTGTCACCGCCGGGAGGGACGCGGCCAAGTTTACCATCCGTTGTGGGCTGGATACCGCCGACTCTCTAGGCAGGACGATTTCCACGTTGGTAGCCCTTCGACGCTACGCCTGGATGAGAGCGACTGGCTTTTCGGGGGATGTCCAGAATACTCTCATGGACATGCCTGTTGATGGCCGTCGCCTTTTTGGCGACAAAGCAGACAACGCTCTAGAGCGTTTCAAGGACTCACGGGCTACGGCCAAGTTCTTGGGCCTCTCCAGCCGCCGTGCGCAGTCTGCTTTTCGCCCCTTTCGTGGCTACGGAAGGGGTGCCCCACTACGTCCCGCCCAGAGCCACAGGCCGGCGCAAGCTCCCCAACCTTTGCGCGGCCGGGGACGTGAGAACCACCGTCGTGGTTCAGGGGGTCAGCGGTCGGGCCAGTCCAATAACCTCCCCTCCGCAGCAGCCTCCAAACCTTCCTAGTCCGACATTTCAGGCCCATGAAACGCCAGTGGGCGGCAGGGTCCGCCATCACCTCCCCCACTGGCGCACCATCACGTCGGACAGGTGGGTTTTGCGAATAGTCCGAAGGGGCTACTCCCTCCCCTTCGAGACTATACCTCCAGCCATGCCACCTCGGTACCATCGTATGTCGGAGGATCATTTGGGCCTTCTCCAACAGGAAGTTACGGCTCTCTTGGCCAAGGGAGCCATCGAGCGCGTTCCTGCCCCAGAAGTAGGTCGTGGTTGTCACTCCCACTACTTTATGGTACCGAAGAAGGTCAAGGGCCTGCGTCCTATCTTGGATCTCAGGGACGTCAACCGCTTCCTCCGGAAGGAGAAGTTCAAGATGTTGACGCTCGCTCAGGTCTTGTCTGCCCTCGACCCTGGAGACTGATTGGTAGCGTTGGACTTGCAGGACGCTTACTTTCACATCCCTGTCCTGCCGGCCCACCGGCGTTACCTGCGGTTCACGGTAGGCCACGAGCACTTTCAGTTTACCGTGCTCCCCTTTGGCCGTACCAGCGCCCCTCGGGTGTTCACGAAAGTGATGGCGGTGGTCGCAGCTCATCTGCGCAGATCAGGGGATCCAGTCTACCCCTATCTTGACGACTGACTGTTGAAGGCGGGCTCGCCCCAGGCTGTCGTCTCCCACCTCCAGACTACGGCCGACCTCCTGCATTCGCTGGGGTTCTCCATCAACGTGCCGAAGTCACACCTGATCCCCTCTCAGAAGCTCCTCTTCATCGGAGCGGTTTTGGACACTGCGCGGTTTCGGGTTTATCCTCCCGAACAGCAAGTCCGGCATATTCGGGCATGATTCCGATCTTTCAGCCTCTATCTCGGGTTTCGGTCAGGATGACACTGAGGCTATTGGGCCTCATGGCCTCCTGCATCCTGCTGGTCGATCATGCCAGGTGGCATATACGGGCTCTGCAGTGGGACCTGAAGTTCCAGTGGGTGCACCATCAGGGGAATCTGTCCGATTGCGAACAGATCTCGGAGGGCACTGCACATCAATTGCAGTGGTGGCTCACGAACCTGGATTGGGTCAACGGCAGATCCCTCTCCCTTCCCCAACCAAACCACACAGTGGTGACGGACGCATCCCTTCTGGGATGGGGCGGCCACATGGGAGAGGCGGAGATCAGAGGCCTCTGGTCTCCGGCGGAGTCCGAGCTCCACATCAACCTTCTGGAGCTTCGGGCGATTCGTCTTGCACTCAAGGCATTCCTTCCCTCTGTCCGGGGAAGAGTAGTGCAGGTGTTCACGGACAACACCACCGCCATGTGGTACTGCAACAAACAAGGCGGGGTGGGGCCGTGGACCCTATGTCAGGAGGCCCTCCGCCTCTGGACATGGCTGGAACAACAGGGCATATCCCTGGTGGTTCAACACCTAACGGGTTCACTGAACACCAGGGCTGACGAACTCAGCCGCAGGTGCATGATGGATCACGAATGGCGTCTTCACTCGAAGGGGGTGCAAGGTCTCTTTCGGCACTGGGGAGAGCCTTGGTTAGACCTATTCGCCACCGAAGAGAACATGCAATGTCAGCAATTCTGCGCGTTGGAATTTCCAAGCTGGCACTCGCTAGGCGACGCCTTTCGTCGCGAGTGGGGTTGCGGTCTATTGTACGCCTTTCCGCATATACCACTTCTCCC
Source organism: Calotriton arnoldi (assembly GCA_963921515.1). Lineage (NCBI taxonomy): Eukaryota > Metazoa > Chordata > Amphibia > Caudata > Salamandridae > Calotriton > Calotriton arnoldi. Next base: position 2,452,416 of record CAWUFW010001746.1, on the reverse strand, counting down.
CAGAGTGCTGAAGAAGATCAAGCGCGACCGGGCCCAAGTCATTCTTGTGGCTCCGGATTGGGCACGAAGAGTCTGGTATCCCGAGCTGCTCAACATGGCCATCGATCCTCCGATCAGACTGCCTCTTCGGGAGGATCTTCTGTCGCAGCAGCAGGGGACGGTCCTCCACCCGAACCTGCCCAACCTCCACCTCCTTGCGTGGAGATTGAGCGGCGGCAGTTGACGTCATTTGACTTGCCTCCTGAAGTATGTGATGTAATCTTGGCAGCCAGGTGTCCCTCCACTAAGACGGTATACGCCTGCCGATGGAACAAATTTGTGGCATGGTGCACAGCAAAGGCTGTGGATCCCCTTTCTGCCCCTCTGTCTGAGGTTCTCTTGTTCCTCCTTTCTTTGGCCCAGCAGGGCTCTGCTTTGGGCACAATTAAGGGCTATCTTTCGGCCATTTCTGCCTTTCTAAGGCTTCCTGATCAGCCTTCTCTCTCCAAGTCCCCGGTTGTAAATCGTTTCTTAAAATGCATAACTCATCTCTTTCCTCCTATTCCCTTCATTATGCCTCAGTGGGACTTGAATCTAGTCTTATCATATTTGATGTGCGCTCCCTTTGAGCCACTTCACAACTGTCCTTTAAGACTTTTAACTCTTAAACTGCTTTCCTGGTAGCCATCAAATCTGCCAGAAGAGTGAGTGAGCTCCAGGCTTTTTCATCTAAACCTGCTTTTCTGGCTGTACATCCGGACAAAGTTGTCCTACGTACTCGTCCATCCTTTCTTACAAGGTGGTCACTTATTTTCACATCGGGCAAACCATCACTTTGCCCACCTTCTTTTCGCCTCCGCATCCTTCTAAAGAGGAAGAGAGGTTCCACCGTCTGAACCCAAAACGTGCGCTTTCCTTCTACCTGGATCGCACAAAACAGTTCCAGGTGGATGACCAACTCTTTGTTGGCTACGTAGACGCCAAGAAAGGTCGGGCCGTACACCAGCGGACCATCTCTAGATGGGTCATTTTGTGTATTAAAGCCTGCTATTCTTTGGCTAAAAAGGAGCCTCCAGTGGGGCTACGCGCCCATTCCACCAGGGCGACGGCAGCCACTACTGCTTTGGGACGAGGAGTTCCTCTGAATGACATCTATCAGGCAGCTACGTGGGCATCGCTGCACACGTTCACCAAACACTACTGCCTGGACAGTCAAGTCCGGAGAGACGGCATCTTTAGCCGTTCTGTTCTCCAGGACTTTCTGGTATGATCTTGGTTCGCAGACCCACCTCCGGGGTTGGTATTGCTGGGGTATCTATTCTAAGGTAAGGAATCTATAACTAACTGTTTCTTTCAGATGAACAAGTTACTTCCCTTCGGTAACGATATATCTGTAAGAAACATAGGTTAGTTATAGATTCCTTACCGCCCCACCCATCCTCCCCGTTCTGTGAACTGATTTCTAGGGTTAAGGACATCCTTTCAGGGCCCTAGTTTTGTGCACCAGTGGTCAGTGTCTTGCATGGCTCTGCGTTTCTGTCGCGGAAAGTCGTGTACAGAACTGACGTCAGCGCGCGAGGGCGGCGTCAAAGTAGCTACCGCGACGTCATCCCGGCGACTACGACGCCAACGACGAACGCGGAGCCGACCGACGCCACCTTTCGACGCTCAGAGGTACTGCTGACAAAAAACTTGCCGGATCCAGTCTGACGCCTGGGGGTAATTCTAAGGTAAGGAATCTATAACTAACCTATGTTTCTTACAGATATATCGTTACCGAAGGTAAGTAACTTGTTCATCAAGGCCTGTCCCCTCCATACATCGCCTAGATGTTCTATCCCAATGAGTTCCCATATTGAGAAACCTGTAAGGCCCCCAACCTCCTTCAGCAAATCACTGTGCCACAATGGTGGTCCTGCAAGACTTTTTGGTCTGAGCCCACTTCACAGACCTTCCACCTCTATTCTAAAGGTGACGAGTGTGTGATTATAAGTATCCATCAGAAGAACAAGTTAATTAGCTTTGGTAAAACACTTTCTGGTGGATAATCTAGCAAACTGCAGATTCCTCACTGCCCTCTCTCCTTCCCATTATTTTGAGTGGTCTCTTTTTACCTTCTAAAAAGGTCTCAATTCAGAGACATGGACACTAGTATTGGCTACTGTTTTATGCTCTGAGTCTGAGGACGTGGAAAGAGTCGAGCAAGAAATTGATATTGGCACGCAGGGGTGGCACTGATATGGAGCTCTGCTCTAACACTTCAGGGGCAGAACAAAGCCAACACCACTTGGTAGTGTAGTGTAGTTCCTATTTCCCTAATAGGCTCTGCGCATTGGAATAATATACCCTATAGGCTTGACATAGGACTGAGGTCGGTATGTCCCTATCGAGTATATTAAACGTAATTACTTTGTGCAAGCTAGCTCAGAGGCCACTAGAAACTCCTTGAAAACAAGAAGGGAGTAGTTTCTGGCAACCGAAAAAACATGACAACTTTGTTTCCCTTTAGAATCGGAGCACTTCTCAGAATCGTGGAAACAATAGATAACAGTTTCACTCAGCTCAATTGTGCATGCTTAGTTTCTCAGAGTTACACAGAAAGAATAGACGGGCGTTTCAATAAAAGATTTATTGAACAGTCTTGTTTCTCGTGTAAGAGATATGTGCTGTTATGATCACAAGACAGTATGCAAGATATATTATGTACAGCGTAAGCAGTAGAAATAAATAATACTGCGCTAGCATTATCTTTTAGCATATATTCACATACATAAATAACATGAGCTAAAAACGCGAGTACTCATACGATGCGTCTCTAAGCTAGTTCTACCCCAGTGTACCTAACCTAGGTGTAGGACAATGTAAGAAGTAGGTGAAGTATGCTCTAGTATGGTATACTAAGAGTATGTTAAGTCTAGTATGCCAAGAGTCCTCTAGGTTCTAGTGAGCTCCATACCTTGAGAATGAGAGAGGTGGGAATCTCTTTCCGGACTCGAACTCTAACACCCCGCGAAGGGAGTCAGATCACTGGAAGCTGGATTCTCTGCGAGCAGGGATGACAGCGTCTTCTCAGTGCAAAAGGCCGGGATACGGGCTCCTCTGAAGTCGAGGTCTCCTCTAACTTGCTTGGGCAAGGGAAGGTATATTTATACCTGGTAGGTACTTTGGAATGTTAGCATTGACATGAAGTCGGACAGAGGAAGACGTCAGGAATGAACCCTTAAGGTATAGCGGTTCATACATAATAGATGAGTTCTTGGAGAAATCAATAATCCTGTGCTAGGGGAACTCCCAAGAGCTTAAGGGTCTGGTTTCTAAGAACTCGTTGTGACGTTAGGGTGGACGGATGTCGGTGACCATGTCTGTATTTGGAGTGCACGGCTAATGCCTAAATAAGGACTGGGATTTTATGCCTATATAAGGGCAATGCGAATTGTGCATATATAAGGACATGTTTCAGGAAAACCTATATACGGACACCTAAAGCAGAATACAACACCCACTCCACTTTCGTATGAACAATAATACTAAATGCTAAACATGAAATTGAGTACCACATATTGCTAAAAACATTTCTAAAAGCATATTAAAAGAAGTTTAAAATAAACTGTTGAAATGCAATAGGTACTGTACATATCTGAAAGAGACACGTTAGTGACAAATTCCTTACCTTAGAATATCCCCAGGCGTCAGGCTGGATCCGGAAAGTTTTGCGTAGCAGTACCCCTGCGCGTCGGTAGGCGCCGTCGTGCGGCTCTGCGTCCGTCGTCGTGATCGCCGGGATGACGTCGCGGCCAGTACTTAGACGCCGCCCATGCGCGCTGGCGTCAGTTCTTTCTTTTTCCATTCCAGTAAGCGCAGATCCGGATTGAGCAGTGCCCCAGTCATTTTTTGACTGAGTATTTTTTGAGACTTTTTTGTCCAAGTTTTCGAGTCGTTTCGACTCCAAGGTGTCAGTAGGGATGCCCGGCTTCAAGCCATGCGAGGTCTGTAATCGCATGATGTCGATTACAGATTTGCACCGTGAGTGTCTCTTCTGCCTGGGGCGCGACCCCAAGTCGAGCCCCGAGTGTCGGTCCCTCGCTCCGAAGGCTTTGCGAGAGCGGTCTCGAAAGCTCCTCGAGGCCCGGCACTCGGCTCCGCGCCGATCGAGGTCGCAGGAGAGGTCGAGGGGCCGGTCGCGGAGTCGTCGACATTCGTCGGGGTCGAAGTCTTCGTCTTCAGGTAAGGCGAAGCACAAGAGGTCTAAGAAGCATCGCTCTAAGACCTCCCCTCGCCGGTCTCTCGACTCGGCTGAGGGTCCAGTTGGTACCGCCCCCGCGGCTCCGGGGGTTCCCGAACAGTCGACGCTGGCCTACCCGCCTGTTCCGGGTCCGACGTCGGCCGACATCCAAGACTTCTTGTCGGCCATGGCTCGCATCTTCGGGCCTACGGGTTACCCTGGTGCGCCTTCGGGCCCCGCGGGCCCCAGTGGGAGTCCTCCCTCGGCACCACCGGCGGCTCCGGCCCCGGCGCCGCAGGACCCCCCCGGATCCAGGCCTGGATCCCGGTCGACGCCGGTTGACCTAATAACACCTCCACCGGCGCAGGCCTCCCCGGTACCATTCACGGCGCCGTCCGAGGCCCCGGGCGGCGCCGTCCCCATGTTCTTCCCGGAACCGGACACGGAGCCGGATCGACGTCATCCGACGCCTATTCCGACGCCGATGGGACTTTTCTTCCCTCATGTCCGCCCTCCATAATTTACACCTGTTTTGGAGGACGAGGAGGACTGGGAGGGGTCGGAAGACCCTCTCACAGCTCAATGTGAGCCTTATCAGGACTGGGCTGAGGAACTGGGTGATGCCAGTGGCCTGGACACCTCTCCAGACCTTGGCATGCTGTCTCCTCCTTCCGTGGCTACGGAGGAGGGAGCAAGTTATGCAACGGTGTTGCGTAGGGCGGCCGCGGACTTGTGCCTCGAGCTCCCTACAGTGGCTGTCAGGACTAACCTCCTGACGGAAGTGCTTCAGCCGGCAGCTACCTCTTCGGAGCCACTGCTGCCGTTCAACGACGCACTTTCTGACGTTCTTTTGGGCACCTGGTCCAGGCCCACCACAGGGGCTCCTGTGGACAGGAACGTAGCCCGACGCCATCGGCTGGCCCCGGGCGACCCCTTGTTCCTCTCCCAACACCCCACCCCCGAGAGCTTGGTTGTCCAAGCCTCTACCTCTCAGAGCGCCTTCCCTACGGCTCCGCCGGACAGGGAATCTATAAAACTGGTCCAATTTGGGAAGAAGGTTTTTTCTTCCTCCAGTGCTGGCTTGCGGTCCGTGAACACCGCTTGCCTTTTGGGCCGTTATTTCCACTCTCTGTGGGATTCGGTGGCGCAGGTGCTGCCTAAGTGTCCTGAGGAGGTCCAGACACTGCTCTCCCGTGTTATTGCAGACGGGAGGGACGCGGCTAAGTTCACAATCCGATGTGGCCTTGACAACGCTGACTCGCTGGGCAGATCGCTTGCTACGACAGTGGCGCTGCGCCGTCATGCCTGGCTGAGGACCACTGGTTTCTCGGGTGATGTCCAAAACACCCTTATGGACATGCCCTTCGATGGTATCCGCCTTTTTGGCAATAAGGCAGACAGCGCGCTGGAGCGCTTTAAGGACTCGCGGGCTACGGCCAAGTCCTTGGGCCTCTCCGCCTCGCGCCCTCCGCAGTAGTCTGCTTTCCGCCCCTTTCGTGGCCAAGGAAGGGGCGCCCAGTCACGTCCATTGCCCAGCCACCGGCCCGCGCAGCAGGCGCCTTCGCGTGGCCGAGGACGTGGCTCCCGCCGAGGCGGGTCAGGTAACCAGCGTGCGGGTCAGGCCACAACCTCCGCCCCGTCCGCGGCCTCCAAACCCTCCTAGTCCATCCTTTCAGGTCCACAGCACGCCAGTGGGGGGCAGGGTCCGTCATCACCTTCCCCACTAGTGCACCATCACATCGGACCAGTGGGTTTTGGACATTGTCCGAAGGGGCTACTCCCTCCCCTTCGAGACTACCCCCCCAGCCATGCCACCTCAGCACCACCGCATGTCGCGGGACCATTTGGTACTTCTTCGAAAGGAAGTTGCGGCCCTCTTGGCCAAGAGGGCCATCGAGCACGTTCCGACCCCAGAAGTAGGGCGTGGTTGTTATTCCCACTACTTTCTGGTGCCCAAAAAGGACAAGGAGGACATGCGTCCTATCTTGGACCTCCGGAACGTCAATCGCTTCCTCCGGAAGGAGAAGTTCAAGATGCTCACCCTAGCTCAGGTCTTGACTGCCCTCGACCCTGGAGACTGGATGGTAGCGTTGGACTTGCAGGACGCATATTTTCACATCCCCGTCCTGCCGGCCCACCGGCGTTACCTGCGGTTCACGTTAGGCCTCGAGCACTTTCAGTTCACTGTGCTTCTCTTTGGCCTTACCAGCGCCCCTCGGGTGTTCACGAAAGTGATGGCTGTGGTCGCAGCTCATCTGCGCCGGGCATGGGTCCCAGTCTTCCCCTACCTCGACGACTGGCTGCTGAAGGCGGGCTCGTCCCAGGCAGTCGTCTCCCACCTCCAGACTACGGCCGACCTCCTGCATTCGCTGGGGTTCTCCATCAACGTGCCAAAGTCGCACCTGATTCCTTCTCCACAGGTCCTTTTCATCGGAGCAGTTCTGGACACAACGCAGTTTTGGGCCTATCCTCCCGAACGGCGAGTCCAGGATATTCAGGCTATGATTCCGATCTTTCAGCCTCTATCCTTGGTTTCGGTACGGATGACCCTGAGGCTGCTGGGCCTCATGGCCTCCTGCATCCTGCTGGTCGATCATGCCAGATGGCATATGCGGGCTCTGCAGTGGGACCTGAAGTTCCAGTGGGCGCAGCATCAGGGGAACCTGTCCGATTACGTCCAGATCTCGGAGTGGACTGCACGACAGTTGCAGTGGTGGCTTTCGAACCGGCAATGGGTCATGGGCAGATCCCTCTCCCTTCCCCAGCCAGAGCACACAGTTGTGACGGATGCGTCCCTTCTGGTGGGGCGGTCACATGGGAGAGGCGGAGATTAGAGGCCTCTCGTCTCCGGCGGAGTCCCGGCTCCATATCAACCTTCTGGAGCTCCGGGCGATCCGACTTGCACTAAAGGCATTCCTTCCCTCTGTCAAGGGGAAGGTAGTGCAGGTGTTCACAGACAACACCACCGCCATGTGGTATTGCAACAAACAAGGCGGGGTGGGGTCGTGGACCCTATGTCAGGAGGCTCTGCGTCTCTGGACATGGCTGGAACATCAGGGTGTCTTCCTCATGGTTCAACACCTGGTAGGTTCCCTGAACGCCAGGGCGGACGAAGTCAGCCGCAGGTGCATGATGGATCACGAATGGCGTCTTCACTCGGAGGTGGCGCAAGGACTCTTTCTACAGTGGGGAGAGCCTTGGTTAGATCTATTCGCCACCGAAGAGAACGCGCAATGTCATCAGTTCTGCGCGTTGGAATTTCCAAGGCGGCACTCGCTCGGCGACGCTTTTCGTCGCGAGTGGAGTTGCGGTCTGTTGTACGCCTTTCCGCCTATACCACTTCTACCCAGAGTGTTGAAGATTCGGCGCGACCGGGCCCAAGTCATTCTTGTGGCTCCGGACTGGGCTCGAAGAGTTTGGTATCCCGAGCTACTCAGTATGAGCATCGATCCCCCGATCCGTCTGCCTCTTCTGGAGGATCTTCTGTCGCAGCAGCAGGGGACGGTCCTCCACCCGAACCGGTCCAGTCTCCACCTCCTTGCGTGGAGATTGAGCGGCGGCAGTTGATTCCTTTCGACTTGCCTCCCGAAGTTTGTGATGTGATTCTGGCAGCCAGGCGTCCCTCCACTAAGGTGGTATACGCCTGCAGGTGGAACAAGTTTGTGGCATGGTGCGCAGCAAAGGCTGTGAATCCCCTTTCTGCCCCTCTTTCTGAGGTTCTTCTGTTCCTTCTTTCTCTGGCCCAACAGGGTTCTGCCCTGGGTACCATCAAGGGCTATCTTTGTGCAATCTCGGACTTTCTCAGGCTTCCTGATCAGCCCTCCCTTTTCAAGTCCCTTGTTGTTAACAGGTTTCTTAAAGGCATTACTCACCTTTTCCCTCCTGTTCCGTTTGTGATGCCTCAGTGGGACTTGAACTTGGTTCTTACCTTTTTAATGTGCGCTCCCTTTGAGCCTCTCCATAACTGTCCTCTTCGTCTTCTCACTCTGAAGACAGCCTTTCTGGTGGCTATCACCTCCGCTCGGCGGGTGAGTGAGCTCCAGGCTCTTTCTTGTAAGCCCCCTTTCTGTCTGTTCATCCAGACAAGGTTGTTCTTAGGACGCGTCCGTCCTTCTTGCCAAAGGTGGTTACTGCCTTCCACATTGGGCAGACCATCACTTTGCCCACCTTCTTTCCGCCTCCGCATCCTTCCAGAGAGGAAGAGAGGCTGCACCGTCTGGACCCAAAACGTGCGCTTTCCTTCTATCTGAACCGCACACAACAGTTCCGGGTGGACGACCAGCTCTTTGTTGGCTACTTGGGCGCCAAAAAAGGTCGGGCGGTACACAAGCGGACCATCTCCCGCTGGGTTGTCTTGTGTATCAAAGCCTGCTATTCTTTGGCTAAGAAGGAGCCCCCTGTTGGGCTACGTGCCCATTCCACCAGGGCGACATCCGCCACCACGGCTTTGGGATGTGGTGTCCCATTGCAGGACATTTGTCAGGCAGCTACGTGGGCCTCGCTGCACACGTTTACCAAGCATTACTGCCTTGACAGCCAAGTCCGGAGAGACGGCTTCTTTGGCCGTTCTGTTCTCCGAGACTTCCTCGTCTGATCTTTGTTCGCAGACCCACCACCGGGGTTGATATTGCTGGGGTATCTATTCTAAGGTAAGGAATCTGTCACTAACGTGTCTCTTTCAGATGCACAAGTTACTAACTTGTGTAACGATATATCTGTAAGAGACAGTAGTTAGTGACAGATTCCTACCGCCCACCCATCCTCCCCGTTCTGCGGACTGATTTCTAGGGTTAAGGTCATCCCTTTCAGGGCCCTAGTTTTCAGACACCAGTGTCAGTTTCTTGCATGGCTCTGCGTTTCTGGCGCGGAAAGTCGTGTACAGAACTGACGCCAGCGCGCATGGGCGGCGTCTAAGTACTGGCCGCGACGTCATCCCGGCGATCACGACGCCGACGACGGACGCGGAGTCGCACAACGCCGCCTACCGACGCGCATGGGTACTGCTACGCAAAACTTTCCGGATCCAGCCTGATGCCTGGGGATGTTCTAAGGTAAGGAATCTGTCACTAACTACTGTCTCTTACAGATATATCGTTACACAAGTTAGTAACTTGTGCTTTAAAGCATTGGTTTCATTCTAAGCATATATTGGAAATAAAATGCAACATGAATGAATAAACAGTAATATATACATATGACGAAATGATTGATAAGTTTTTCAAAAATCAAAGCCATTTCATATCATGGAAGTAAATGAAATTTTAGACAGATAAGGTGACAATGTGTCCCTGGAAGTATTCAAAGAAGTCCGTTTTATAAGAATAGTTCTACTGTAAGCAAATTGATTTGCCATGTCGTTTCAAGAAAAAAAATATATATATCAATTTTGGGAAGAGTTCCAAGTTTTTGAAAATATGAAGGCCAAATTCATTGCGTCCCTGGTACACTGTGAGCCGAATCAAAGTCAGTGTACGGGTCTGGTGTAAACATGAAATCATCTATTTCCGTAGACAAAATATCGTCAACTGATGTTGGTGACATTTGGAACACCTCGTGTAGGAGATTAACTGCACAGAGATGAGAAGCATCGCCCTCAGCATAAGATGCTGCAGCAATGTTTGCGTCCGTTGTTACCTGTGTGCCTGTTGATCCATCTCGTACCTCAGCAGCAGCTGGAAGCGTCTGTGAGATCTCAATGAATGCCGTCATCAGGATTGGTAGCCTCTGGGGACAACACAGAGCATGGGCCGTTATCGGGTCCAGCAGCGCATCGATTTCCGTTGGCATGACTGATGGGAGTGTTAGACAGGTGTCTAGCACGCATTCTTCACCGCAAAGCAGGCAGCGTAGAACAGGTAAGATGCAATCTTGCCAGATTGGTCTGAATGACAGGAACCATGTTGTATTAAGTTCCCGTAGACGAGGTGTGCCCAAAAGCTGTACTATGCGCTCACGGCACTTCCGTTCTAGGAGAGCCTTCTCCACATCGCTCGGAGTGATGTCGGTGGACAGGCTTGCCATAGCGTAACAGTAGGAATAGAAATAGGATTCCTGCAACAAGTGCTAGAATTAATGGCACACCACCAAACACCGAATGTGCGAAGTTTGGGATGATTCCGAGGACTGCCTGGAAAGGTGCTAATAGTCCTGAACAGATGATCTTAAATACATGTACAATTCCGCTCGTATCAGATATGTTAAAGATGCGTCCCATCATTTCTACGAAATGTATAGGGCAGTTTGTACGTATTAAAGCCTGTATCTCAGCCGAAGTCCTTGCTACTTGAAGATCCTAGGTTTCTTTGGCCGAGGTCAAAGGCACTGTTTGTTGTATAAGCATGGCTTTCATTCTGCTTAAAGTATCAAATGGTATAAAAGAGACATTCAACGAAGGCCACAAAGGCGACTCCCTGACTGTGTCTATTGGGGCAAACAATACTTGCATACAGCAAGTGACCCTGGAGTCTACTGTTACCAGATATGGGATGCCTGGCAACATGCCACAGCAACTCTGATCATTCAACATGAGGTAACTCCCATTAGAAAGTTGGCCAAACGTTGGATTAATCACAGCAGCTGGTGTACCTAGCTGGTGGCAGGACAAATTTGCCACAGAACCATTACAAGCCCCGTGTAAAGAAATGTCCTGACATATGAATGAACCGCTTAATGCATTTTCACAGTGTGTACCGCTAAGAAACACTTCACGATCCCCACTCCAACATCTGTAACTGTAAGGTAAATCCCAGGATGTCTTAATGTATTCTTTACCCAACCTTTCATATTTGCCTGCTTGCATTTGTTTGAGGCAATACTGAAACTGGAAAGTAGTGACAGGCAGAGTGATTTTGCCATGAATAAGCCATTCTGTAGCTGGTTTTTCTGCCACAATGAATGGTAATTTCTCCAGTTTTTCAATGCTCAGCACTGTATACTTTGCTCCCCTTTGTGCCAGTTCGATCTGTTTATCAGTTAGATTGTATTCTGCAAACAGAGCCGACGTGTTGATAAAACGCCAAGGCACATAGCCCGCTCGCAAAGATTGCAGCGTCCAGCCTAATAACATAATAGAACGTAATTGAGATTGGCCTTGCTGTAACATGGCTAAATCTTGTTCCAGTATGTCAATAGCAGAGGATACAATGTTGTCCAATGAATAAATTCTGGATGACAAAGTTGTTAACCCATTGTCGACCACAGAGAGCGTTTTCTCTAAATTAATACGATCAAGTTCACGTATTCGTTCTGCGGCCTCTACCTGTGAAACCTTCCATGCTTCATTATAAGCAGCATAGATGCCGGCCTATATGAAACGTTTTTGACGCGGTTTTCTCGGTCCTAGCAAGAATTCCCTAAGGTCTGCGTCGTCTTTAAGTAAAGATAAGTGTTGTTTCACATCCTCAAGTGTAGATTTTTGTAGCCAATCGAGGCACAATTTTTCTACACTGTATGTTGTTACTACCCCCGGATGTTGTCTTTGGACGTATCGTGGGTCTGGCCTATGAATAGTAAAAGCCCTGAGTTTTATTCAGGAATCTCTCTTGACAGGTGTTTGGGTCTGTGGGCCAGATCAACCATTTTCTCCAATCAGGATTTGTTCTGTTGATTTGTAGTTTTGAGTCAACTGTAGCCGCTGCCTGTGTATTGTTATCACTTGCAGGTGTTGGTACAGAAGGTGTTTTCATGTCTTTGATCTTGGCTAACCCAAGGCAAGACGTTTGTTGCACAGTGTCATTCAAAAACATTATTTGCTGAGGGATGATACATGCTCTAAATAAAGCTTCTATCCCCTGCACTTGGCAATCTTTAGAACCCCAGACAGATTTTGTGTCTATTGCGTCTTTCCACAAGTCGAATCCATGTCTAGACAGTTGGGCAAAAAATGCTGCAGAGTAAATCTGTTTTGTATTTGTTAAAATAATTTTCTGTCTTGTTTTGTTTACATTTTTATAGTAAAATGTTTCCGGATCAAATGTATTGTACCCTGAAAAATAGGGAAACTTTTTAGCAAACGTTTTTGAACTACCTTTTGGTGGTGTAGGACAATGCTCCCATTGGTTAAACATAAACACATTTCTAGGTGTTGCAGATTTATGCAAAAAATGATGACCATAGTGGTTATAGCAATACAGCTGTTCATAGTCTGATGAACCCTCTAAATATTCATTGTTAGAAAATGCAGCAGACCTTTCTAGATCAAACATCATGTCATTTACAGTCTCAAAGTCCCAATCATCAGAATAGGTACTGGACGAAATAAAATCACTTAGTGAAATTTTAAATAAATGTGGAATGTTCAATTGTTCCGTAGGGCCGAATATATCGAAATCAGTTTTGTCCCACACTATACCATCCTGTATAGGAACGGCTGTGATGTTCACTGCAGACAAGTCACTTGCTTCACGATGGGAAGATTTGTGTGGTTTCAAAAGTAAGTTCACATGTTTACTTTCAATGTCCAAACGGATGTATCTGCCATTTATAAGCACGCTGATAGTCATAACCAAAGCTAGCCAAAGCAGAAAGAAAAATATTCCAGAAATAATCCAGAGTTCAATCCATGGTGAAACCAGATAAGTCTTTTTCAGAAAATGAAAAAATTCTTGTACTTGCTGTTTGAAAGTTAATGCTGGCGTCGTTTCAGGCTCACTCGGATCCTCATAAAACGTATCAAAGTTAATGAAATAGCCAGAAGCAGTTCTGTCAATTGTTGGAATTGCATCAGGATTTGTTGAAATCGCTGGAACCAGTTGATCACTTGTTACGTTGGTGTAATCAGGTGTATTTGGACAAACTGTTACTTGAGTTTCAAGAGGGATGAGTTCCATAGCATTGTTGCTTAGTCCTTCATCTGTTACTGCTGAATTCTCGATGGTTATCAGTCTTTCAGTCTGAACCTCTTGGATAGTAGCGAGAGGAGTGCGTCTGCTACTAGGTCGGAGTCCACGAGGCCTACTATTTAGTATTGGCCACATACTGTGGTTTGATGAGGTCGATTGACACAAATCTTTTCTCCTTTTTTCCAGCAAGGGGCGGCAGAAGTACTGTTCTTGTTCCGTGAACGGCTAGGACAGGTACTGGTTGTCTGTAAGAAGGTCCAAATTCCTTCTTGTCCGCAATCTTCTCTCTGACTAGATCCCCAACTTTTGGGATCCAGACAGGCCTTGCTGGGACTGCCGGTTTTTCCCCAGTGGTGGTTGGCTTCAGGAACACGTTGCTTTGTTTCGATCTTAGTTCATTTAGATCCTGTAAAACAGCCAAACGATCTTTGATATCAAAGGGTTTATTTTCCACCACTGTGCCTTTACATTCGAGATCAGGAACCCACATTCTTGTCCCAAATAGGACCTCATATGGAGTGACCCCCTAGAGAACTTCTTGGCAAATTATTTAATGAGCGTTGGACCCCATAAAGATGTTTGACCCACCCATCACCCGAACCTAATACTCTAGCTGTTATAGACTGCTTTATGTCCCGGTTTTTCCTTTCCACAACAGAATTTCCCTCAGGATGAAACGGAGAGGAGTACCGCAATGCAACACCCAAACTGGCCATGGCTTCTTTGTAAGCCCGAGAGCTAAACGCAGGGCCCTGGTCAGAATGTAGCGTGCCTATTGCGTATGTGCTGATAAAGACTCGCAAATCTTTTATAACAGTTCGAGCGTCAGCCGAGCGCTGAGGCCATATCCATAGGAACCTTGACTTAGTATTTGTGGGATTGCATTTGTCCAAAAGGACGCCTGCGCATAGATAGTCTAATGCTGTCTAACAATGGTGTCTGTCCCTGGCAGGCTACTTCGTAGCATGGTGTCTGGTGGCGTTCTGCATCACGCTGTACCTTACAGTCTATGCAGTCATTGATGAAGATGTGAATCTGTGTATTCATTCCAGGCCACCAGTACATCTCTTTTAACATCAAAATTGTTTTAGAGATCCCTTGATGTGACAGACCCTCCCCCAGATGTGCTTCATAAATCAAAGTTCTCTACGTTCCATGTTTGGAATCACCCTAACCCCCACTCCAGGGATTCGAGCAAAAGGAACGTTGTTCGCATCAATTACATAAGAGTACTTGAGTGGAAACTTTTTTGGTAAGGCTGCACCACTGCCTTTGCTCGTAGCATTGACAGCCAACAATATCTCACTGTCTATTCTCGTTTTTGAACGAGTGATCGCAGCTACGGAAACCGTCTGAACAGCCCCCTTTGCGGCTTCGTCAGCCAATGAATTCCCTGCAACGTGAACGCCATCACGTTGATGACTCAGCGTGTGTATCACGTGAGCTTTTGGTAGTTCGTTTTTTAACTGAACTACTTGTTCCCAAAGCGGTTTATGCTTTATTGTGCCACCTTTTGCATCTTTGAACCCATTTTCAAACCAATTTTGTATATATTTATTATACGACTGAACACAGTAAAAAGAATCGCACACTATTAGTGTGGGGAATTCGCGATCTGTACTTTCAAGTGCCAGTTTGAATGCTTGTAGTTCAGCTCGCTGAGCTGTACAATCTCCTAGAGATTGAGTTTTTGTGACCTTAGGTCTGAAGTTGCCATCTTGCATGCGACCTTTAACGATAGCGCACGCCGCACTGTAAGCTTGCTTACCCCCTGTAGCGGGTTGTGCTGATCCGTCAGTGTAAATTATGAATTCGTACTGATCGAGAGGCAGAATTTCAGTGGGCAGAGGACATTCATGTTCATACTGCAGGAATGCTTGTGTTTTTAGATCAGGATCAAAAACATATTCAACATCTGTTGCAGCAAGAGAATTAACCCATTGTATCCATCTAGGATGTAAAGCTTTTGCATTCGGGATGCTCGCTTTTGTGACCGCTTCTAAGGCAGGTACTGGGGTTACGACAATAATGCGTTTCCCTTGGGCTAGGGCTCTTTCTTTTGCTACAGCGGTTTGAACTGCTGTCAGTATTTTTTCAGTTGAAGTGAAGCGCATTTCTGCTTGTGTATACAAATGAGATTTGTATGCAATTGGTACTTTTTCACCCTCATTAAATGTTAAGTAGGTGAATCCGCATTGACCCGAAATTATTCGGATCACTAAGTTGCGTTGATTTACGCGTGTTTGTAAGTGATTTGTTGCTAACATGTTAGCTTGGAGTGAACACAAGATTTCTGTGTGTTCTTGTGTCCAATTTTTGATTGAAAAATCAGGTTTGATTAATTCGTAGAGAGGTTTAACCCTTTCTGCATAATTTAGTATGTACGTTCTTCCAAAATTTAGGAAACCCAGGATGGATTGTAAATTTTTCAGCGTTTTTGGAGGTTGGAGCAGCGCACACTTTTCTAAAAAGTTAGCTGCCAAGCTTTTTCCCTTCACTTGAAAGCTCATATCCCAGAAAAAGGACATTGAGATGGGCAATTCTGGATTTTTTAAAGTTGAACTTATAGCCCTCAGAGGCGAAGCCCAATATAATGGTACTCACCCTGTTCAAGTGCCTATCCAGGTCATCGTCTGTCAGATAGATATCATCGACATATGACAATGCCTCATTATCATAAATTTGTAGTAACTCTGTTACCCTCGCTGAGAATAACCCCGGGCTGTTCTTGAACCCTTGTGGGAGTCGACAAAATTGACGCTGGGTTCCCATTATTGAGAAAGCTGTTAAGTACCTGCTTCCAGGTGCTATGTTTTGACAAAAGAAACCATTTGAGATATCTAATGTGGTTTTATATTTTTTACGCACAATGTTATTCATTAATGCTGTACTATGTGCATTTTGCACTGCAAGTGTTTTAGAACAAGTGTTTAAGTGTCTGTAATCCAAAACTAGACGATTTGAATGGGGAAGTCTTGCGAAATACACCCTGCTGGATGCTTTGCTGGATACTTTGTAGCAGGAAAGGGAGCCCTTCCCTCGGGCGCTTTGGCTGCAGAACTTTTCCTCCGGTCCCTGACGGTCCTGCGAGGAGGAGCCACGGGCGCAGGAGCGCCATAAATCCAACTGAGGTGTTCGGCGAAGCGGGAAGTCTTGCGAAATACACCCTGCTGGATGCTTTGCTTTGCTGGATACTTTGTAGCAGGAAAGGGAGCCCTTCCCGCGGGCGCTTTGGCTGCAGAACTTTTCCTCCGGTCCCTGACGGTCCTGCGAGGAGGAGCCACGGGCGCAGGAGCGCCATAAATCCAACTGAGGTGTTCGGCGAAGCGGGAAGTCTTGCGAAATACACCCTGCTGGATTCTTTGCTGGATACTTTGTAGCAGGAAAGGGAGCCCTTCCCGCGGGCGCTTTGGCTGCAGAACTTTTCCTCCGGTCCCTGACGGTCCTGCGAGGAGGAGCCACGGGCGCAGGAGCGCCATAAATCCAACTGAGGTGTCCCGCTGCACGGGATGCGCGAGGGGGCGCCGGCCGGGGCGAAGACCGGGCCAAGACGGGTCCGTCTGAGTCCGTCAGAGGCCAAAGAAGGCTGGGCTGGGCCCACTCTCTTCGCTGTGTGGACCGGATGAGTAACTATACGAACAAACAAAAAGATAGGGCTGTGAGGTACGGTTACAAACATTGTTCCCGATTGTAATAGAACTGCTCGATGAGGAGGTTTTTTACTTTGTATTTGTGCGCATATGAGACACTGATTCCTTGTTACCGTGTGACTCCGTAATTTGTGTCAAGATAGTTGCTAGAGGGTTTTGCTAGATAGATAGATTTACTGACAATATGGGGAAAAGAAAAATATTAACAGCCCAGCTCCCGCACCCGAAAAAGGTCGCTGGGGATACACAGCAAACGTTATTGACCTACTTGACAGGGGCAATGGGAGCAATTGAGAAGCAAATATCCTCGGTAGAGGAGTCACTAGTAGCAACTTCACAAGACTTACATGAAGGGATTAAAAACCCTATTGAGAGGTAAAAACTGGGGCGATATGCCCGTCTGGGGTAGACGTACACCGTATTACATTGCAGAACGGCTGTGTCCAGAACATGACCGATCAAATAACATTGAGTCGTCAGGAATGTCTTACTCAGCCCCCACAAAAAAGAACAGAAATATCACTCGATACCGATAAAAGCATTGAGGTAATAGAGGCTATGGGTCATAAAATATCTATTAAATCGATTATAGAAAATATGCCAAAAAAGGTTAAACCCGTCAAAAAAGTAGTAGCAGGGAAAAAAATGACACTGAAACCATTGGTGGAGATGGATAACAAATTAAAATCATCCACCAAGGATGCCGATACAAGGAACATATATACTCTTGTACAGAAATTAGACCACTATCTCAGAGAATCTCTTTCAATGATAGAGGGAAGAGTAACTATGATTGAACAGACGTTAATGGGCCTTTTATCTAGAGTAGACACCCTTAAGGATACATTCGATAAACATGAAGAAAGGGTGGATGGCAAGGCCGAAATAAGTGGGGGCCCCAAAACACAGAATGAAAAAGGTCAGTCCCATCAAGAAGGAGACTGTAGAAAATCTAATATGAGTATATTTCAGCAATTAGATCATCCCTTGCCTATGCCCACCCCTTCATTTAATCAAAATGACCAACGTTTGACAAGGACGCAAAAAGGGGGAATAAGGAAGTAATTGCTAAAAACTACACCTCTAATTTGACTCCCCTTTACCAACATAAAGTACCTCCACCCACAAATGCTACCCCCAATGAGCTACCTTATCTAGATTTACCTCCACCTTGTACACCATATACGGTAATACTCGCCAATGTACCAAAATTAAGAACGGAGGACACAGAATCTTGGGAAACCCTAAGAAATAAGGCCCTCCATTGGTTAAGTACAAGGGTTGGATTTACCGAACAACTTTTTATGGAGTTTAAAATGGGTCGGAGGGTGAAATGGGTCGGAAAAAAACAAAAAACCCTACCGGGAGACTGTGTGGTTTTAACATTTAAAACACCCCACCTGGTCGAAAAGATTTTAAGGAAGAGAGGAAATAAATACGTGAATACGGGGGGTATAAACATTTTGCCCCTAGGTTTTTTTCTACCGACCCCTCACTACTCTGATGGAGAGAGGAGGTACTGATCGAGTAAATGAAGTAAGAAATGAGTATGTATATAGTGTTCCAGTGAGAAACCGTTTTGCACCGTTGCCTTCACTAGAGGAGATTGATTGACTGAATATCCAACCTAATGATGTTGCTGTTAACCTGCCAGTCCAGATTATGCAAGAATTAGGTAGGATTGACTCGACCAACTATATTACTTCTTTATATGAGGGAGATAGTCCGCAGAAACAGAGGGATGTACAAAAAGCTAATTACACAAATTGTAGAGTGAGGCCATGTGAGGCCAAGTATGGGGAAACCGGGGAAATTACTTCCCTATCTGTCCACAAACACACAAAACAACACTCGAATCCTGTCAAAAGACAATGAGAATAACATCACGATACTTTATTGGAACATAGCTGGTCTACGATCCAAATTAACGAATCATCTCTGGCTTGATTTTGTAAGAAAATTTAATATTCTCTGTTTACAAGAGACCTGGTCACTGAAAGAAATGCATATCGAAGGTTACAAGACATTCCACACATCAGCAGTACCATCGATATCTGGGAGGTCAAAGGGAGGCCTGAGTATATATGTCTCGAATCTGCTAAGAGTAAATAAAATATCGTTTAGTATTACAGAACCAAATTATCAAATAGTGACCATGAATATAGATAAACGGGACTCTGTTGTTCTGATAAATTTTTACAATAATGCTCAGAAAGAACATGTGGTAGCTATGTTAAAGCAGCTTAGAAGTGCTCTACAGGACCTCCAGAATGGTAGCAGAGAGAATGTATTATTTGTGTGGGGGGGTGATTTTAATATTGCTTTGTGTCCACATAGTGATGATGGAATATGTGGACTAACAGATGAAAATGATTGTAACTTACCCCACTTCTCACATAGTGCACATGGAGATGGTTTAAATGAGATTTTATTTCTTTTGGATATGGGTTTTGTAAATGTATTGAGCTCGCCACCTATCCCATTTACCCAGACTTTTAATGGGAGAGGGTTGAGCACTATTATTGATTTTATAATAATCCCAAATAGATTTGCTTCCCGGATATTAAGTTTTAAAACACATAGGAATGCCCTAAGTGATCATTTTCCCTTAAGTGTGGCTATATCCGTCCCTACAAAAATATATGGAGCCCATACTAGGAGGATCCAAGTGATCCAAGACTTGGTAATTGACAAACTAAATGGCTATTCCCTAAAGTGGGCTCAGGTAGAGCCACGTACAATCACTAAAATAGTGGTAGAGAATAATTTAGAACAAATTTTGAAATGTCTGGATGAGTATACACCATATGAGGTGGTACTGGATTCCTACGCACAAATAACAGAAATAATAAGGAATACACTGAAAGTAGATACAAAGAAGGGGAGAAAGAAGAAAAATGGGTGGTTTGATAACAAATGCGCAAAGGCCTATACTAACTTAAAGCATGCTTTACATAAAAAAGATAGGGATGGTGCTGAAATAAGGCAGTGCAGGAAGGCATATAACCAAGCAATGAAAATACGAAAAGGCGAATTAAAAAAGAATATCTGGGCTGATTTATATAAGGCAAGTATAGATAGGGATAGCATTGCCTTTTGGCGTGTGGTTAACTCTCCTTTTTTAAGATCTGAAGAGACTCCAACCATAGAAATTGCAATTGATGAAGGACAGTGGATAGATCATTTCTCCAAAATGTTTAGCAAGACTAAGGAGGAAGGAGGTACAACTGGGAGTCTTGTAATTCTTAGTCCTTTAATACAAGATATTCCAATGAATTTAGATTTCACCCTTGAAGAGGTACAATCCGCTTTGAAAGCTAGTAAGGGCGGAAAGGCCCCGGGCCCAGATGGAGTCCCAGTTGATATTTTTAAACAAAACATAGAACTATGGGGTCCATTAATAAAGCAAGTGCTCGTAGCCTGTTGTAAAGTTGGACTCATGGCAACCTGGTCTGAGTCACTTATGGTACCAATCTTCAAAAAAGGTGATAGACAGAATCCAACATGCTATCGTCCTATATCGTTGTTGGATTCGGTGGGAAAAGTGGCAGGCCGCATAATATTAAACCGTCTCCAGCAATGGGCTGAAGACAAAAATGTAATATCGGACCTACAATTTGGTTTTAGGGGGGGGTCTTGGAACTATAGAGCAGTGCCTCAATTTAACAATTTTAATGGGGAAATATACAAAAGTAAAAAAAGGAAAATTGTACTTGGCCTTTGTAGATCTCTCTACTGCATTTGACTGTGTATGTCACGTCAAATTATGGAATATTCTTGGGGCAATAGGGGTTGACCCTCCCTTAATCCAATTTATAAGAGAACTCTACTCGAATGCAATAGCGAGGGTACGGTATGGACCGAATGGAGAATATACAGCACCATTCCAAGTGGAGAGGGGGGTTAGGCAGGGCTGTGTCCTGGCACCTTTCTTGTTTTCTCTATATACCAACGGCTTGGAAAAAGTCATGCTCGAAGGGTGCCAGGACCTACCCCAGATACAAAAACGCCCCATACCTGCCCTCCTCTACGCGGATGATGCTGTAGTTATGGCTCAAACTCCACTAGAGCTCCAAAGGGCCCTTGACAGATATAATGAGTACATGAAAAGTTTAGATTTAAAAATCAATGTTACCAAAACTTTTATAATGAATTGCGGGAGGGGTGGCAGTAATCAGAGGGCTATTTTTATTGAGAATAAAAAAATTGAAACTACTAAGACGTACCCTTATTTAGGTATTCTCATAGATAATATGGGAACGTGGCAACAGGCCATTAAAGCTAGGAAACTACTCTTTATGAGAACTACAACAGCCCTAGTAAAATTCTCACAGAAGTTGGGTAAGAGGCCCCCAACTGAGTTGGTCAAAATCTACCAGGCTAAGTGTGTCAGTACAGCAATGTATGGGGCTGGGATTTGGGGATACTGCAATGTATCCGAATTACAGAGAGTAGAGAACGCCTTTTTGAGGTATTTATTGGCCGTCCCACGCTCGACGTCAACTTATATTTGCCACACTGAGCTGGGGTTACATTATATTTCGGATATAATAAAGGTGCAACCAGTTTTACTGTGGCACCAAATTTGGACCTCGCAAAAAACAACATTTAATCAGAATGTGTTAAGTGACACTCTTAAATTAGAGCAAGCTCTATATATTAGGTGGCTGAAATATATTAAAGAGTTTATGATGGATCTGGGTCAACCTGAACTCTTTCTTAATCCCTCATTGATATGTTCAATCCCTAGAAAAGCTTTTAAAAAGCTATGCATGACCCACATGGAGCAAATTAGATATGCTAGTGAGGTGTACAAACTGACAGTACAATTGAATCAGTCGCTACGTATAACAACTGCAATGCAGCCATACTTAACTTATATTTTATCTGGATACGACACATTTGTCCTTACACGCTTTAGATTAGATGTATTCCACCGACTAGTATCTTTTCCCATGGTAAATGATTGGTCCGAAAATTTAATAAATTGCCCTTGTGATGGATCTTCACCACAAACATCAATCCATGTGGTTTTATTTTGTAAACATTACCTGAAGCAAAGAAAGGGGTGGATCCTACCTATTCTGAGAATTTGGGGCTTGAGGCAATGTCGCCTGCCTATTTGGCACTGCAGTTTTTAGATAATGAATGTTTTATAAGAAACATAGTTTCCTTTTTGAAAGGTATAATTAAATGCAGGAAACAACTTTGAATTCTGTTCCTCCCAAAAAACTATGATAAATGATGTTTTCTGATTTAAAAAAAAAAAAAAAAAAAAATGATTTTAACTGGGTATTTTATAATAATTGTGATTTATACTGAGAAAAAATGCTTTTAGGGTTAATATGTGTAGTGTGATTTGTAGTAATTGTGATAAATATTTTGAAACTGTGCTTTTATGGTTTTGTGATTTAAAATGAAAACCGAATAAAGCAAAATTTGATTGATTGATTGATTGAATGGTCTGGTTTGGATACAGGAAACAAAGGATTGTTCATTGAGGAAGTGCATGTTTCAATCACCCCTTGGTATTCAAGTTGATCTAAGATCTCCCTGACCTGTTTTTTAGCTTCTTGCTTTATTGGGTACTGCCTTTGTGCAGTTGGTTCATTTTTTAGATGTATTTTGTAGTGAGGTGAGTCCTCATCCCATCCTACATGATTTTTATATAATGCTGGAGCCTGGGCTACTGCCCATTTTCTGGCATAAGTATATTTTAGGTGGATTGGAATATGGTTTGAGAAGGCAGGCATAATGATGTCCTCGCCATGTGGGCACTCCCTGACAAATTGTGGTCTTTTTCTGCTAGAAGTATATCATAACCTCTTGAAAGTTTTTCCCAAAAGATTGTTTTCACCTGTCTTGGTATGTCTCCCTCCATTCGGAGTGTTATTTCATATAACTTTTGTGGAGTACTAACTCTGGTGTCTACAGTTTCTACTGTGATGTACTCATTCAAGTCCACTATCTCCAGAAGTTCCTTCAGGTTCTGGCGAGCTATTGTGACTTCTGCTGCACTGTCCAGCATTGTCTGAGCCCATTCTCCGTTCTTGAGTTGTGTTCTCAGTATTCTCGGCATGTCTGATCTTCAGACCTGCTACCTTCTTTTTGAGAATTGAGGTTTTGATTTAGTTTTCTGAACGTGTTTGTCGTCTTTGGATTTCACGCGTTCTTCTTTATGTTCTGACCGTCCTCTTCTTTCCGATGTCTGTGATGATATCTGAAAGGTACGAGAGGAACGTGTATCAGTGTCTTGATACCTGTCAGGTTTTCTTAAATTATCCCTATTCCTGAGGTTATACCTCCTTTCAGAGGGCTCCTTTTGAGGAGACCTACTTCGGGATTGAGAACGTTTCTCGTTTGAGTTTTGTTTATTAGTTTCCTACTTCTTTTTAGAAGATGTAGGAGTTTGTTTAATAGAGTCCTTTTCAGGATTGTCAGATAGTTTTGGCTTCAATGGTCTTCCACCCAAACTATCTCTGCCTAATTCTGCATATGATTGTTCTATTATTCTGGGTAGTTCTGTTTGATGTTCTGTTACATCAAATTCCCTTAATCGTTGGCGGATCGCCACTGCTGCTGCCTCCCCTTTAATATTAGATAATATTATTGTTGAGACCTGGTCGAAATTTTTCAGTAGTTTCATACCTAAATTTAGAGCATGCTCTGCCCCGTATTCGTTTTGAATTTGATTCAGGACATCAGGTATTACTGCAATTGATGGAATACCATGTGTTTTAGTATAGATGGCAGCAAAGACTGAGCCCCAAGTGGTGCAGTCTTCCAGTTGTGGTGTGATCCCCATTGGTAAACAGATTGTTAGAATTCTGTGTTTCTCATAAGGGCTAGTATTTGGAAATACTGCTTCGATTTGAGTAATTTTTGAGCTATCCAGAATGGAATTTGCTCACGTTTTGTGGGCATTTTACCCATGACTGCGTATAAAGTCTGTGGTGTAATTTTTAGTGTATTCCCCTGTTGAGGGGTTTGATTTGGAATGGTCAATGGTGGTTGGACTGTGAAAGTCCGCATCGCATATTGGACCAATTGTCTGTAAATTTTTATTAACTCTGTAAATTGAGTAAGTAATTCCTCGTCTGACATTATATCGAGGTCAGGATGAGGAGTGTAGCCGGCTAGAATCGGCCATGTTGCTCCTGGTCTACCTAGTGGACCGAGCCTGGTAATGTTTTTGTGATGTTTTAGGGCGCCTTTAAACCAGAGCTTATGCTCCTGGTATGTTAGTGGAATTTCAATATCCTCGAAAGGAATATATTCCTCTGGTGGTTCATCTTCTTTGTAGAAGTGAAACAGTCTTGTGACTGCATTTGATTCTGGGAATATTATCCATGAATAGAATACCTCTGTCTGAAAGGATTTGTGTGCCTCTATCACGAAAACTGCTCTACCTCCTCTTGGTGGTAGGCCGTGTTTTATAAGTTTTAGAGTGATGGCTCTTCTTAAGTTTGGATGGATGTCTATAACACCCTCCTCGGTTTCATTTAAACCTGTAAAGTTAAAAGCTGTTACGACTGGTTCAGCCGCAGCTACACCGTTCCCGGTGGCATTGTCCCCGTGTTCGGACATTTGTTTTTTGAAAAGTGTAGAACAAGTTTCAAGGAAACAAAAGATAAAGTGCACAATATTTTGGAACACTGTATCCTTCAACGTTGAATAAACCAAAATAGCTAATATATAGGGTTTTTGTCCTATTTAGCTTTGGCGGATATTTAACCCTACCCACTCCAGACGTCTTATGGAGTATGTGAGTAGGGGTCTCTGAGAGAAAAGCACGACTGAGTTACTCAGTATCTAGCGTTAAATTACCGCCTAACCAAACGTTGGGGCGCCATGTAGTGTAGTTCCTATTTCCCTAATAGGCTCTGCGCATTGGAATAATATACCCTATAGGCTTGACATAGGACTGAGGTCGGTATGTCCCTATCGAGTATATTAAACTTAATTACTTTGTGCCAGCTAGCTCAGAGGCCACTAGAAACTCCTTGAAAACAAGAAGGGAGTAGTTTCTGGCAACCGAAAAAACATGACAACTTTGTTTCCCTTTAGAATCGGAACACTTCTCAGAATCGTGGAAACAATAGATAACAGTTTCACTCAGCTCAGTTGTGCATGCTTAGTTTCTCAGAGTTATACAGAAAGAATAGACGGGCGTTTCAATAAAAGATTTATTGAACAGTCTTGTTTCTCGTGTAAGAGATATGTGCTGTTATGATCACAAGACAGTATGCAAGATATATTATGTACAGCGTAAGCAGTAGAAATAAATAATACTGCGCTAGCATGATCTTTTAGCATATATTCACATACATAAATAACATGAGCTAAAAATGCGAGTACTCATACGATGCGTCTCTAAGCTAGTTCTACCCCAGTGTACCTAACCTAACCTAGGTGTAGGACAATGTAAGAAGTAGGTGAAGTATGCTCTAGTATGGTATACTAAGAGTATGTTAAGTCTAGTATGCCAAGAGTCCCTCTAGGTTCTAGTCAGCTCCATACCTTGAGAATGAGAGAGGTGGGAATCTCTTTCCGGACTCGAACTCTAACACCCCGCGAAGGGAGTCTGATCACTGGAAGCTGGATTCTCTGCGAGCAGGGATGACAGCGTCTTCTCAGTGCAACAGGCCGGGATACGGGCTCCTCTGAAGTCGAGGTCTCCTCTAACTTGCTTGGGCAAGGGAAGGTATATTTATACCTGGTAGGTACTTTGGAATGTTAGCATTGACGTGAAGTCGGACAGAGGAAGACGTCGGGAATGAACCCTTAAGGTATAGCGGTTCATGCATAATAGATGAGTTCTTGGAGAAATCAATAATCCTGTGCTAGGGGAACTCCCAAGAGCTTAAGGGTCTGGTTTCTAAGAACTCGTTGTGACGTTAGGGTGGACGGATGTCGGTGACCATGCCTGTATTTGGAGTGCACGGCTAATGCCTAAATAAGGACTGGGATTTTATGCCTATATAAGGGCAATGCGAATTGTGCCTATATAAGGACATGTTTCAGGAAAACCTATATACAGACACCTAAAGCGGAATACAACAGTAGCACATAGGAGCAATGCTGTTAAAAAATTTCCAGAACCAGTCTGGCACCTGGAGATATTCTACAGGTTAGGAATCTGCAGTTATGAGTATCCACCAGAAAGAGCATTACTGAAGGTGAGTAACAGCTCTGTGTTATCACTTTGATAGGTGTGATGGAGTACGATGACCCGCATGCTGGAGTAATTGCAGGAAAGGTTTCCAGATCTAGTTTGGCACCTGGGTAGATTCAAAAGGTTAGGAATCAAAAGGTGATGTATCTGCGGTTAGATATTGGGTTTATCCAATTGAAAGAGCGTTACCGAAGGTAAGTAACTTGTGTTTCTATATAGTTTCAAACAGGCACTGTAAGTTATTTCCCATGCATTTTAAAGAGCCTTTATCAGAGACAGATGGACCGAGACAGGGAAAAATACAAAAGTTAATCTACTTTAAATAAATTCATTTTTTTATGTGTGTCGTAGTTTTATAAAAGCACTTTGGGACCTATGTACAAAAAAAACAATAAAGTACGGGCAGAGACACATCAGCCTGAGTGTAAGTGTTTTTTTTCCCCAATGCACATTCCAAGAAGTATGTCTGGAAAACTGCGCCAGGCGAAGGTTTCCAGGTGTGCTTTTGAAAATGTCATGTGACTTTTTTTCAGAGGCTCTTATCCCCTAAGTGCGGGTTCTCCCTGACAGAGAAGTCTACGCAGTAAATAGAGCCCCCTTTGCAAATCATTTGTTGTTGCACACAGTGAAACGTTTTCTTCTACACCCCCACCAAATGTGATAAATTGAATTTTGCGATTGCCCAGAAACGTGTGGGCACTCCCAAACTCCCAAGGCAAACCATGCCTTAGAATGCCTTTTTGAGCAGAATTTAAGTGAACAAGGACCAGAAACACTTGTAAATCCATTTATGCCTGACAGGAATCATTTTGTGAATTTCTGGCAGTGGTTGAAAAAAAGGGAAAGATATTATCAGTTTATGACTAAACTTTAGTTAATGACCAAATTTACCTTTGTGAACTAGCTTCTTTGTCTTGTATGTTTCTCTCCATTTAGGTCTGGTTGCATGTAGCTTTAGTTGTTTCGCTGACCTGTTCTTATTAATTATATTAATAATTTTTAAATCATAGATTCAGGGAGTGCAATTTAGTGCATCTTTCCCCTCTCTTAAGGAGTGTTACAATTTCTATGCATCTAAAAAATACACTTAATTTTTGCACATTCATTCTTTATCATATATGCATGCTATTCTTAAACTAAGTTCTATATGTTATTAGTTTGATCGCATCTTCATTCTTTTTTTTTGTCAGCACTCTACTATGAACGAGACCTTATTAATTGATTGCCTCCTTCCAAGATGCCCACCACCTAAATTCTTGCGAGATCCGTAAGCAAGCATAGTCAAGACCAATAGGTTGTGACTTTGAGACCTATTGGGACGGGCGTTTCACTTTAGGGGAAGCCATTGGGGGAATGTCCCACCTCACACAATGGTATCCCCCGTAGATATTAAGTGTTTATCTTGAAATGTCCGGGGGATGCATAGTATGCTGCGCCACCATAAAATTCATGCATACTTGATCAGGAGGGGGGTGCAAATTGCGCTGTTACAAGAGACCCACTTGACGACAAAGGAAGGTGCTGCGCTTCAATGTAGGTGGAGAGGACAAGTGTTTTATACCAATTACTCGGCCTTTGCCAGCGGAGTCTTGATTTGGGTGAGAACGGGGTGCCCTTTCACTGCACTAGACAGATAACTGACCCTGAGGGGAGGTTTGTGGTAGTCTCGGGGAGATTAGATGGAAGAGACGTAGTAATTGGGAGTTTATATGTACCCAATACGGAGCAGCCTGCATTCGTGTCGCAACTCTCGGGAACACTGGCTTCGGCTCTGACGGGTTCAGTGATATTGGGTGGGGATTTTAACTGTGTGACTGATTTTGGGTTGGACCGTTCTCATCCTCCACTCCCCGATGCTCCCACACATAAAATAGCGGAGGCCCGCAGACAATGGCAGCGGAGGTGGGGGTTGATAGATTCCTGGAGGTCCCAGCACCCTGGGGAGCGGGACTACTCCTTTATTTCAGCGATACACGAGCTCCATGTTCGCTTAGATGCTATATTGTGTTCGCCGGATTTACATGGGGGAGTCAGATTTAGTGAATACCTGTCCAGGACCATAACCCAATATTGTTGGGCCTGGAGTGGACCCGCAAAAGACCCAAAATCCCTGTCTGGCGCCTGAGGCCTGAAGCACTAGAGGACCAAATCTTCCATGCAGCGGTGGGCACCGCCATTGACCAATATTTTTTAGAAAACGCCAATACGGCGACGAACCCGCTTATAGAATGGGACGCCTTTAAATCTGTCATCAGAGGGCGTTGCATATCAGAGATGGTGGGGACACGGAAGGTGCTCTTGCAAGACATACAGGTGGCGGAACAG
This sequence comes from Calotriton arnoldi, assembly GCA_963921515.1. Lineage (NCBI taxonomy): Eukaryota > Metazoa > Chordata > Amphibia > Caudata > Salamandridae > Calotriton > Calotriton arnoldi. The sequence goes on along the minus strand of CAWUFW010001746.1, from coordinate 2,424,225 downwards.
CGACTACGCAAGATTAAGAAAGAAAGACCGGAGAGGGTGGATAAGCATGAGGAGCTCCTGGAGGCTAAAGAAACAATGGCAACCCAGGTGGAGCGCCTGCATTGTTTCGATTACAAAAACTATGCAACCCGAGCCCACACTGAGAGGGACAAATCCGGGGCTCTTCTGGCCTGGCTGGCTAATCCGGCTAGAAGGGGGACAGTAATATTAGAGCTCCGAGGACAGGAGGGCAAGATCCATTATAATCAGCGGGATATCAACATCCAGTTCCTGAACTATTAAACTGACTTATCTCAGAGTAGACTGGCCCCGACGGACGAGGGTATAGCTGAGTTTCTGGGAGTTGTGGAGCTTCCGTGATTGACAGGGAGGCAGCGGCTCACTTGGGCAGAGACATAGAGATTGGCGAGGTGAGAAGGGCCATTAAGTGCATGGCCAGAAATAAGACGCCAGGGACAGATGGATTACCGGTAGAGTTTTACTCGGTTTACGTCGAAATATTGGCTCCCAGGCTGGTGGCCCTATATAATTGGGCGAGGCAGGAAGGGCGATTGCCTGGATCGACAAGAGAGGCTGTAATTATTCCGCTGCTCAAACCCAGGAAACTGGCTTCAGACAGAACAGCATACCGCCCATTCTCCATGCTTAATCTAGATTACAAAATCCTGAGCCGGATTTTGGCTTCCCGCCTCCTACCACATATGTCGATACTGATACATAAAGACCAAGCAGGCTTTATCCCCACCAGAAACACGGCGATGAATGTTCAGCAGCTCCTACGTGTGTTGGAAGCAGACACCTACCAGAAAGAGGAGGCAACCGTCTTCGCCGTTGATATTGAAAAGGCGTTCGATAGCCTCGAATGGCCTTACCTATACCAAGTGATACGGAAATTTGGGCTGGGGGCAGGGTTCTTAGAATGGACGGCTCTCTTGTACAGGGACTCTACTGCCAGGGTTAAGACGGGTGGTCTGATATCAGATGCCTGCACAGTGGGCCGGGGAACAAGACAGGGATGCCCACTGTCACCATTACTGTTCGCCATGGCGATGGACCCCCTGGCAGCCCGTGGTAGGTCGGGTCGTCACTATCGGCCCCTGATGGTGTCAGGCAGATTCAATACATAGCGCTGTACGCGGACGACTTACTGATGTTCCTAGCTGACGTAGGAGAGGCACTGCGCGGCGCTAAGGAGCTCCTGCATGCCCTGGGAAGAGTAGCGGGTCTTGGAGTAAATTGGGCGACGTCATGTCTCTTCCCGACTGGGACGGACAGAGTAGGGCCGCCAGAGACAGAAGGTGTGAAGTGGGAGGATAGATGCCTGTCTTACCTTGGGACCCAAATATACCATGCTCAAGGGGACCTGTTGGAGGGCATTCTGACTTGCTTACAATGCGCAAATGCTGGAATAGAGCACTGTGACGGGCGCGGATCCGGTGCCCCTGCGCGCCTGAAATCCCACTGACTATGTGTGGGGCTCTACCCCATGGGGGGAATTGGCATAGGTTAGAGGCCTGGAGAGATTTGGGAATATCCACCGTGGGGGATCTGTATGAAGAGAGCGTTATGCTCCCATTTAATGATCTCCGGGAGAGATATGACCTCCCAAGGGGAGATTTTCTCCTACACACAGCTCTCAGGGCAGCCTTCCGAAGGCACTGGCAGGAGGGACCTTCTGAACCCCAGACCTCTGCAGTCTGTCAATACGTAGTGACAGCAGCAGGAACATTTAAGGCGGTCACTTGCCTCTACAGACGCTTAACGCATGAAATACTAAAACCCCTGACTGAGTTGCGTCTCAAATGGGAAGCAGATTTGGGGGAGGCTATAGCGGAAAAGCCATGGGGGGAACTAGTGGAGAGAGCCTGGAAGAGCACCAGGAATGCCTGATTCCAACTAGTGCACTTCTATGTCTTGCATAGAGCGTACCTCACACCGGGTAAGATTAATGAACACATTGATAACCAATCAGCCACTTGCCCCCGCTGCAATATGGAGAGTGCAGGACTTCTGCATATGTTCTGGGATTGTCCGAATTTGGGCAGTTTCTGGGAAGGGGTGACCACAGTCTTGGCGAATGTGACGGATAGGGAAGTTGCAGCAACTCCGGGTTGCTGCCTGCTGCACTGGTTCCCCCACACGGCCAGGAACAAGGTCACGAGTAACCCTGGGCAAAGCACTACGCTACGCTCGTGTAGTTTGCGAAGTTTGCGCTACTTCGCACAACGCGAATTGCACGTAGCACAGTGCAAACGCGTAGCGTAGTGCAGCGGTCATTTTTTGCTTGCTCGCGGTCCTCAACGTCAAGTTGGCGACCGCGAGCAAGCAAAATGACATCACGGCGAGACTTTTTCCTCGTTTGCGATCAGCAACATCAAGTTGCCGATCGCGAGCGTGGAAAATAAACCTCCCGGCGAGATTCTCAACGCGGGAGGTCAGGTTTCTCATTGCGAGTGGTCGCGTGAGGCTCGCGACCGCCGCGATGAGAAACTACCAGTCCGCGTTGAGAAAGCTGCCGCTCGAGTAAAAATCTACTCGAGCGGCAGTAAAAGACAGCTCGCACTGTGCAAGATGCCGTTTTCAATGATTGCACAGTGCGGACAAGCATCCGGCACTGTGCAATCATTGCGAACAGTGCACTACGCAGTTCGCGTAGTGCTACGCGTAGCTCGCGTAGTGCGAACTGCACTTTGCGTAGCTTCGCGTAGCGCTACTTCGCGAACTACGCCCAGGCTTAGTCACAAGTACATTTTTGGACCTGGGGCTAGTATTGGCTAAAAGGGATATCACCAGTCACTGGAAAGCGAGGGGTGGTCCGAATATAACCAGATAGACGAGAGAATTTATAAAATAGGCAGAATGCGAGGGAACAGTCAGAATGCAAATAGCAAAATGGACGGGAAGCGAGAAAACATTAGAAACAGCCAGGGCATGGATAGCATTGGTGGAGCTCCTGAAACACCCAGATGAGGAAGGGGAAGACAGTCTAGCAGAGGAGGCCCCTGGCAATGGCGACTAACTCCCACACACCGACACCGAATTCAGTTGATTGCGCCACTTCAGGCCGAGCGCACTACCTCAATCGCCCCCCAATCGAGCGATCGGCGGCACAGTCCCATAAAGGTGGGAGACGGATCAAGCATAGGGCAACCCTAGTGTACAATGATTCGGCTCGATAGAGGGAGGGTGGGGGGACTGGTTGTGGGAGGGTTAAAGTTGCTCAGAGAGACCACAAGGACTGACAGAAGGATCTCTGTGGCTCAATAAAGTACTTTTATTATGCCATTACCATGCAAGGGGTTGTCGAGATTGGGCATTGGATCATTGTAATGTTTTAATTTTCTTATCCTATCCCACAACAAGAGGTAATGAGCAACTGCGACTAAAGATGGTTACTTCTGTGTTTATTCATTTTGTTTGCTCTTCACCAATTGCAATTGTGACCAGTAATTCATTATTGTGTACCTGCTTAAAACCCAATAAAATCTGTTTAAAAAAAGAGGGGGCGTGGCTTGGCCGGCTGCAAGATGGCCGCACTTTAGTGGGCTCTGCCGGCCAAGCTAACTATCCGACAGAATCCTGCAGACGACACGTACGCTGCCCAATACCTGATACAGCTGTGGCTTCACTTGTGGCATCGACCTGTGCTGCTCCCGTCCCTCGGCGGCTTGTGGGTGCTGAGATCCGCCGCCCGATTGCTGCGCTGGGCCCATATCCCGCGATCGGCGAGGCCCAGCCTCCCTGCCTTGCCATCGGGCTGGCTTCCTGGGGCTGCGGATCGCCTGAAAGACTGCGTGGGGTCCAGACCTGCTTCGCCCGGTGAGTGCTGGTACCGCCGGGGTCTTTTGCGGCGGGGCTGGGGGCCCGCAGGCTGCACCACCCGGCCCGGGCCTCTCCGAGGCACTGGCGCCATTTTCCTCTCCTTCTGGCGCCCGCTGCAGCGGCTCTGTGTGCCCGGGCCTGGTGACGGGGGTGGCGGGTCCCCCGCGCCTCCCGGCCGTGATCGCCCCGGTCTGGCTCGCACTCCCGGCTTCCCCCCGCTGAGTTGTGCAGGGTGCCTGATCTCCACCTGGTTCCCTGAGGCCCTCTCCTGTGGCATGGTACGCCACTGCTGACACGCCCCGACCTCTGGTGGCTGCATTGCCCCCCGCTCCTCGGGCGTACCTGGCTCTGGGCCCCAGCCGTCTCTGCATTCAATCTTGGGCCTGATCTCCTTCGGCGCGCACCGTGCCTGCGCCGGCCCTGACGTCTGCCCTGCGCCGGCTGGTGACTGCTCCTGCGCGGCCCCTGGACTGTTGGCTCCGATTCTGGGCATCCACCTTCCCACCGAGGCGGCGTTCCGGCGCCCCCAGGCGTCTGGCTGGACTCCGCCTCTATGAACATCGCCGTTGTGGCGGCTCCTGTGGCGCAGTTATCTGTAAGTGTGGCGCACAGCGGGATCCTTTGGGGCCCCCTCCTGATCTGACACTCTTTACACTCGGGGGCCATAGGACCAATGGCGCTAGTCCCCCGCTGGGTGACAATAGACCTCTCGGAGTCCCGTGGCCTGATGTGGTGACCTTTCTACTATCAGCTCGCGGTGGCGTGATCCTCCTGCGCCTCCGCTGTGTCTGTGAGGGCCGCTTTTGTCCACCTGCTGTGCCGCTGGCCTGGTACTTCCACCTTTTCCCACGCCCTGTCACCGCCTCACTGCGCTCGTCACTCACTGTGGCCGGCCGTTGCTGCTCACCTGACCTGGTGGGCCTGACATCTCGCCTGGTTTACCCACTGCTGCTGTGTGTCTGCGAGCTGCCTGCCGTGAGCTTTGTCGCTGTTTCTGCTTTCACGGTGATACTACTTACCTGCTTCTGCCCGCCATGGGGAGGACTGATCCTAAACAGCCCAAGATTGCGTTTGATCAGCGTAGATCGACACGGCAGGACGGCGCGGGTTCGGATAGTGGCGACCCCGCGACTATTATGGAGGCAACCCCTGCGCGTGAAGATGATCTGAAGGCGATTATGCTCGACGTCAAATCCACGGTCACGGGCATTGCGGCCCAACTCGATCAACTATCCGCCCGCCTGGACTCCGTTAAGGCTCGAGTTGATTCTCACGACACTCGTCTCCATGTCGAATCCAGGGTTTCCGACGCCGAGGACGCCGCCACTCAAGATCGGCAAAAATTATTGCAGATGGACAAAATACTCGACATCATCCGAAATAAAAATGAAGATTTGGAGGCGCGCTCCCGGAGGAGCAACCTCCGCATCACGGGAGTACCCAATCCACCAATATCTCCCGCATGGAGGACTACGTGGAGCAGCTCATACGGGAACTCTTTGGTGAAGTCCTCTCCTCCGTCTTCATTGTGGAGCGGGCGCATCACTCCCTTGGCCCTCGTCCTGCCCCCGGTCTACCAGCTCGCCCCATCATTGCAAAAATCCTAAACTTCAGGGACCGCAACGCCATTAACCGTGCAGCACGAGAAAGGGGCAAAATAAACCATCAAGGCAACTCACTCTCCTTCTACCCTGACTATACCCTCGCGGTTCAGGCAGCGCGCCGTGAATTTCTTCCAGCAAAGCGGATCCTCCAAAAACACGAAGTCTCTTACTCATTGGCCTACCCGGCGAAGCTGCGGGTCCGGCAAGGCGCAAAAACGCTTGTCTTTCCAGATCCTAGAGAGGCCCTCGCTTTTGCCAAGAAACTCGATAAATCACCTCGCTCCTCGCCAACTGGCTCTCAGGCCGCTGCAGCTGACCACCTAAGTGACAATGATTGACTGGCTGAGTTTTAACTGCTGATTATTCTTGACCTGTGCTATTGTTCTTCTGTTTGCGTTACTCTGGCCTCCCCTGTTGCTGCAGCCTTCCAAGCCCAGTTGCCTCCGACTATCGTATTGGGGCTCCTGTTGCTATTTCAACTGTATTCATCTAATCGTTGTCTGACTTGTTTGCAGCTTGGCCACCCTGCTTCACTGCAGGGGCGTATGCTGAGCTCTGCCATGCCCCCACGGGATAATTCCCTTGCCTGTCACAGATTTCCCCCTTCCAAGTTGTGGGCTTCTGGGGTGGGAACGGGTGGTATCACGGCCTGATTGGGGGGTTAAATCCGTATTTGTAAAGCGCGAACTACTCACCCTTAGGGGTCTCAAGGCGCTGGGGGCCGTCGTGGAAATTAAGTGAGCTATTGCCCAGAGTCACACGGTGCTGAGCTGAGCTGCCGCCGGAGCCGGGGATCGAACCGTGAACCCTGTGCTCCGAAGTCAGCTGCCCTGGCCGCTGCACCACACCTCTCCACGCGGGTTGGAGTAGGTGTGGGGGTGGTGGGTCTTTCGGTACTGTTTTTGGGGATAGGGTGGTGGGGTGGTTGGGTCGGGGGGTTTTGGGGTTTGTTGCCTCCTACTGGGGCTCTGATATTTGTTCTGACACTGTTTCATGCTCTCGGCTCCTGTTTGATACGCAGCCGTTATTGCGTTTTTTTGCTATCTGCACCAGATGGCCTTATTCCAGTGTTTTTCCCTGCAATGCTATTGTTCACCGCTTGGCTGGGTGTTGCACTGTCCCTTCGCTGGCCTTGGTCTGCCGCTCAACATTTGCTATGTTATGCCATGCCGCGTTGTTTTACGCACGTTCCTACACTCTCACTTCTGAGCACGGTGCCCAAGGTCAACCTCACTCCCACGCTTGGGGCTAGCTGTTCCCCCTTGCAACCCGGCTCTACATCTTGGCAGGCTCTCATTTGTCCTCATGCACCCCCGTTGTTATTGCCCTTTGCACCTGTTCCTCATTGGGTTTGCACCATCATATGCACCAGCACGCGGCCATTGGCCACTCTCACCGCACTCCATACTGAGATAGCATGACAGACATTAATTTCTGGACGTGGAACGTCCGCCGCCTTAACGACTTTCGCAAGGCTCGACTGGTACACGCACACCTCATTCGCCACAAAGTGGACATCTGTCTGCTACAGGAAACCCACCTGCTCCCAGCATCTGCTGCCAGACTCTGTTCCCGACACTGGGAGAATCACATTCCTCTTTTATTCCAACTACTCCCGGGGGTATCTATCCTAATCCGCAGGGGACTCCCATGGCACACTTCCCAGGTAATCATGGACCCCGCTGGGTGTTTCGTTATCCTTCACGGCTCCCTTCAGGCCCAACCCCTGACGATTGCTGCATTATATGGTCCCAATGCTGGAGTCAAGCTATCCTGGCTGATGAAGGCTGATAGCCTGAAACCGGTCCTAGGATGCTTGATTCCGGTCCAGGGAAGACATGGCTTGGCAGTTCGGTCTGGACTGTTCCCATGAGGCATAGGGTCAAGACTGATTTGCATATGGCTATGTCTGAACTGGGGTGGCGTGGTGAAGCAAAATAACGATGGATTAAACCCAGATCTGTGACTGGGGGTGAATGTTTGCCAATCTGCAGCATTCCGTCCATCATCTTGTGTGTTTTGCATTTCGCCCTAAGTGGGAAGGGTATGCCCAGACGTGGGTCCCGTGCTCACTACGCCACTGGAGTCAAGCTATCCTGGCTGATGAAGGCTGATAGCCTGAAACCGGTCCTAGGATGCTTGATTCCGGTCCAGGGAAGACATGGCTTGGCAGTTCGGTCTGGACTGTTCCCATGAGGCACAGGGTCAAGACTGATTTGCATATGGCTATGTCTGAACTGGGGTGGCGTGGTGAAGCAAAATAACGATGGATTAAACCCAGATCTGTGACTGGGGGTGAATGTTTGCCAATGTGCAGCATTCCGTCCATCATCTTGTGTGTTTTGCATTTCGCCCTAAGTGGGAAGGGTATGCCCAGACGTGGGTCCCGTGCTCACTACGCCACTGGAGTCAAGCTATCCTGGCTGATGAAGGCTGATAGCCTGAAACCGGTCCTAGGATGCTTGATTCCGGTCCAGGGAAGACATGGCTTGGCAGTTCGGTCTGGACTGTTCCCATGAGGCACAGGGTCAAGACTGATTTGCATATGGCTATGTCTGAACTGGGGTGGCGTGGTGAAGCAAAATAACGATGGATTAAACCCAGATCTGTGACTGGGGGTGAATGTTTGCCAATGTGCAGCATTCTGTCCATCATCTTGTGTGTTTCCCAATGCTGATGACACAGACTTCTTTACTCAGATATGGCATCACATCTCCTCCCTTGGTCCTGCTGCGCTCCTCTGGGGTGGGGACTTCAATGTCACATTGTCTGCGGCGTTGGATCGCTCCGGCCCCCACGCTTCTCACCCGCGTGCCGTGGCGCTCCTTAGCTCCATTCACACCGAGAACTTGTTGTATGACGCTTGGCGCCACATGCACCCTGCAGCCCGCGAGGGCACGCGTGTCACTGGCACCCGTGGTTGTTGGTCCCGTTTGGATCTCTGGGTCACCTCTCCAGACGTTCTCTCCTGGCTCACTTCTGTCGACCACATGGCGAGTACCCTCTCAGACCACGCGCCAGTCCGGCTAAGCCTCAGGCTACCTCATTCTCCTCGGCGCGCATTCTCTTGGCGGCTTCCATCTAACGCACTACGAGACACTGTATTCTGTGATGAGATCCGGACCGCGATCACTAATTATTTTGAGCTCAATGAGGGTTCTGTGGACTCTCCCTCCACTCTTTGGGAAGGGTTCAAAGTCGTCATCCGTGGTGAGTGTATCTCTAAACAATCTGGGGTCTTACGCTCCATTCATGGCGCTCTTAGCAAATTAGAAGCAGAAATTAAATCCCTGGTCTCCTCCCACGCGCTCGATCCCAACCCGGACACACTCGCTCGTCTTCGCGGGAAACACACCGAATTCGCCGAGGAGGCCAACAGAGAGCTTTCCTTTTTGGGCCGAGAGGCTCGGGCACACCGCTTCGGCGAGGAGGACCGGCCCGGAAAAACTTTGGCCACCCTCCTTCGTCCACCTCGTGCTGCATCCTATATAACAGCGCTTCAGGATGGCGGCCCTGCTCGGACCACCTCCGCTGAAGAGATTAAGACGAGATTTACACGCAACTTTACACCTCCGGGTCTACCCTCCTGCGCGAGGTCATAGACCAGTATTTCAACACCCTCGAACTGCTATGGCTCGAGCACCATCACCGGGAATACCTGGACGAGCCTTTCTCTAAAGAGGAGATACTCGCCGCCATAAATAGTATGCCTGGTGACAACGCCCCTGGTCTGGACGGCCTGCCCGCCTCATTCTACAAGGCTTTCGCCCCCCTACTTGTGCCGCACCTGGCTGCCAGGTATAATGAATCTTTCGAGAGCGGTCAATTCCCACCATCACTTCGCGAGGCTATGCTCAAACCGGATAAGTCCCCCGATCTCCGTGATTCCTATCGCCCTCTGTCCCTCATAAATATAGACAATAAAATCTTTGCCAAGTTACTTGCTTCACGTCTTCTCCCTCTCATGCCGCATATTGCCCGCCCAGATCAGTCCGGCTTCATTCCCGGCCGCGCAACATCCCATAATCTTCGGACTATCTTCTCCGTCCTTCATCAGATTAATCCAGCGCTCCCTGCTCTGGCCACCTTGCTTGACGCCACCAAAGCGTTCGACACCCTGGAATGGCCCTTCCTCTTCCCCTTTCTTGCACGTCTTGGCTTCAGTCCAGTTTTTATTCGTAAGATCTCGCTCCTGTACACTCTCCCTACTGCCCGTCTTCGGGTCAACGGCCTCATTACGGATCCCATCCCTATTAGACGTGGTACCCGTCAGGGGTGCCCGCTTTCACCTATGCTCTTTGCCATTGCTATGGAGCCACTGGCGGCTAGACTCCGTCAACACCACACACAGAAGGGCATCGGATTCGCGGCCCGCGCCCTCTTGGTCTCCATGTATGCGGACGGCGTCACTCTATATGTCCGCAATCCCCAGGAAAATCTCAGTCCTTTGGTGCGCGAGATCATCAGGTTCGGCGGCTATTCAGGTGTTCAGGTGAACTGGAACAAATCAGTCCTCTTTCCACTCACTGATGCTACTACGCCCTTTACCCCGGACTACCCCTGGTGTGGGCGAATGGCCCCACTCGTTATTTGGGTGTCTGGCTGAGCAGAGACGCGGACGAACTTTGGCGAGCTAACTTCGGTCGCGCGGTGGACTGGCTCGAGTCGAAGATTCCTATATGGAGCCGACTGCCCTTGTCGCTGGCCGGTCGAGTGGCTGTCGTCAAGATGGTAGTTCTTCCGAAATTTTTATATTTATTCCTAAACGTGCCTCTTCCTCTCACTGCCCACTTCTTTCGCAAGGTCCGCTCATTGATCATCTCTCTCATCTGGGCTGGCAAACAGCCTAGGATCGCTTATGACACTCTCACAGTTCCGATGGAGTGTGGCGGCCTCGGCGCCCCTAACATTAAGCTCTACGCATTATGTGCCCAGGCCAGCTTCTTGCATTTTTGGCTTCACCCCACTCCTTTCCAACCGCACGTGGCGGTCGAGGCCGATCTCGCTGCCCCGTGGCCGCTCACGACGGCCCTGTTTGCCCCGGCCAGACTCCCGCGCACTGAGATAAACACGGTCGAGACTTTACGCTGGGCTTGGGAGGGCCTTCGCCGCCTTTCCGATGCCCCCATGCTCTCAGCAACAACGATGCCGATTGTTCGGCATCCGGCTTTCTCTCCTCTACAGCCCTCTGGTATGGCTAAACATGCCGCCCGTTTAGGGTTGACCACAGTTGTGGATCTCTACCCGGGGAACACTTTTTACTCTCTCGCGGACGATTCCAGTCCTATGGACACTTTACTTTTCTATCAGCTACGCGCAATCTGTCGGGAGCTGCATCCCACGTTCCCCCAGCTCCTCCCTCGATGGGCACGCTGGATTTTCTGTACTCGTCTCCTTCTCCTCGGAAGTTGGTAACCAAACTTTACGCTCTCACACTGGCGGCCTCATCCGTATCCACTGACCGTGCCCGTGCGGCATGGAGTGCGGACCTTGGTATCGACATCCCACAGGCTGACTGGCTCTATTGTTGCAAACAGATTAAGCGTCTGTCCCCAAATTACCTCCTGCGCCTTATTCATTTTAAATATTTACACAGGCTATATCGCACTCCCGTCCAGCTGCACAAGCTGGGACTCATCCCAAGTGATAGATGCATGCGCTGTTCTGCACCTGCGGCGGACTTCTCACACCTTGCCTGGCTTTGCCCTAGGGTCTCTGCTTATTGGCGTGAGGTCTGCACAGCCATTTCAGAGATCACCTCCTCGCCAGTTCAGCCCACTCCCTCGCTTTGCCTATTAGGATTCGTTAAATTCTGCCCGGACGCCTCGCGCCATCTGATTGTCATGCTGCTTGTCCTCGCGTGGCGTAGGGTTTCCATTTGCTGGGGTCGCAAACCCGCACCCAAGTTCGCCCAATGGCTCGAGGATGCATCGCGTTGCCAGACCATATTGTCTGAATTCTGGGACCTCATGCCAGCTAGATCTCGCCCACTCGATATCTGGGGCCCCCTAGTGTCATATCTCTTGACCCGCACTCCCCCGGGCGCGGCTGCCTCTCCTGCGCTCCCCACTGGCTCTCCGCCCGTGGCGGCCGCCGAGGTGGGTCAGTAGTCGGCCTTCTCCCGCCCCTTCTCCTTTTCAGCTGGTCCTGCCCTCTCCTCTATAGATTGTGAGCCCCCTGTCAATTGCTGTCATTGTTTAGTCGAGGCCAAGAAATGTCTGCCATGCTGTTGCTCTCTGGGGTTATGTGCTATTAATTCTCACTGTTACCCTCATTGTGTCTTTTGTATATGGTGCTTTGATTCAATGCAAGAATGTAACCTGTCTATTCGATTTGATCAATAAAGGTTTTTGGGAGAAAAAAAAAATCTGTTTAAAAAACAAAACATAAAAGACGCATGCGCATGATGCAGGTGCCATTTTTTTATTTACTGATTCAAGACATCTCAGATTATTCATCATCAATCATTCTTTGTTGTGCGCAGTATGAAATAGTTATTTTCTCTTTTATTATTTTAGAACTTAATTTCAGCTGCCACCGGTGTCAATTTGACTACAGTGGATGATCCAATTCAACGAAAGTTTCTGCCAAGTTTTCTAAGAGGAATTGCAGAGGAAAATAAACTTGTGACATCTCCAAATTTTGTTGTGACGCAGGCCCTTGTGGCTTTGTTGGCAGACAAAGGTGCAAAGCTGAGACCGAATTACGATAAAGCCGAAATTGAGAAAAGAGGTATAGTGTTATTCTCTTTTATTATTCAAATTAAGATTTGATTTATATATTGTGGTATGTTGATAAGTAAATATTTTCTCTTGGTTAATCTCATAGAAACCTGGTTCTAAGATTGAGAAGTGCTTACTTCACTATATATTAGTCCTCGCCAAGTCACTTGCACTTCTTGAAGGGCTTGTTAGCTTTACATATCTCATCACAGCATCTTCTTTGTTTAGAAGCATGCAGTCGTGCAACACCCCTGTCATTTGCACACACATTTACCATAGCAGCAGGAACTTGTAATTGCTGGCCCAGAGGAATTTGTAAACACTGGGGTGTTGAATAAACAAGAAGAGATTTAAAGGTGGTGAGTCCTGTTTGCAGTTGAACTGTCTGTGAGACAGAATGGTAGCTTAACTCCCAATAGCAAGTCTTAAAATGCAGATTGTGTTGGGTAGAATTAGTTTCAAAAAGTCTATATCCCTTGAAGGATGCTAACTGTTGGGGTGGGGCAGCAAAGGTGCTTCTTGAGATATGGTAACGTTTTTGGTGTTACAGTATATATGGAAATGAGCAGACTAAGTAATTCTACTTGTTGTTTCCTGCCTTTGCGGTCTTTGAAGATAGATGTAGTACAGAGCTCTTGGAAACAGTGGTTTGCTACTTACATCCACAGCATGAAAGCACTGATCATACAGTCATTTTTCACTGTTTCCCAAATGAATTCTTCCATCTAAATCTTGGGAAAGGATCCTTTGAAGTCCAGAGTTTATATTCCCCAACTCTTCCTCTGCCCTGACAGTCCATTGAAAGATTGAGTCGTCACCATCCCCTTCTCAGTGTAGTAGCCTTATCCAGTTGCTACAGCTTAGGGATGTGCAAGTCTCCATTCTCAGCACAGTTTTACCAATGAGGTTGTGCACATCTTTCTCTTGAGGTGCCTTTCTCAAAGCTGTCTCCTCACAGTGTAGTGACTCTGAATTTCACTAGAAAATTATTTAATTCATTGGAAGGGTGAACATTTATGCATTGCTGTCCCTGACTCCTCTCTCTGATGGTTTGACCTCATGTCAGCATCCCGTCATAATGATATTGGTGTTGGAAGATGCTTGTCTGCTTCTTCAGGGGTGCAAGTGTTTCCAGTGATAACTGGTTCTTAGAGATTGCCTCTTCTGAAGCTACACTGTTTGTCCCACACACATCAGTGGAGCAACTGTACTGGTTGGGCTTTCACATGAATCTTCCAAAATTAAAACCTAAGTTAACTCATACACCTCAGTTTATCGGAGCAGTGATGGGCATGTCTCATAAAGATATTCCTGTTGTAAGGGGAGAGTCTATCGCATAAAAATAATACTTTGTTGCTATTCAAGTAGTTCAGTTTTTGAGGTTGATATCCCTAATGGTGTTCTGTATTCTGTTTGTACCTAAACCATAACTGAAAAGGAGCTTCCTGATTTTCATTACGCACTAAGTGATCACAGCAATAGGGAAAGCTTACAGACTGGCTGATGGTGGAGCAGAATGTTTGCCAGGCGTTACTGTGGTCGGCATTGGATGATGACCTGTTTAAGTCCCTAACACAGTGTACATCTCACATGGGGGGACTAAATGTGAATGGTATTTGGTCAGAACCTGTCATCCACATCTATTAATTGGATATCAGCTTGACAGGATTGCTTTTTTTCTCAGTGAGATAAGGAACTTAGTTTAACACAGTATAGGATTATTTGTAACTAATAAGTCCAACGAAGGTCTCAGTGGAGTAATCCTATTTCTCCGGTATTGGATCTTTCATAGATTCACATGCTTGAATCATCCCCGTCGTCGTAGTAGGAGTCCCACGGTATCCTTATAAAAGCAGTAGATAATACTATCAGCAGTAGATTATACTTTCATATGCTATAATGCAAAGAACAGTCACTGCAAAAGCCTTTCTACTTTCTTTTGTAAAAAGAACCAAACTTAAGTAATAGCCAATCAGGCGACAGCACCCTGTAGAACACTCCCAAGTGAGGCTAAGTTCCTCAGATTTTCTACTGCACGTCGTGTGATAGGGAGTCTCCCTGAGCTCTGCTCAGTTTTTTCTTCAAAATTACCAGATATCTTCTTGAAAATGTTAGATTCTTCAAAGAAAGATTTCTTCAGGTCGTGTGGAACATGCAGTAAGGAGAGGCTGCATGCTGAAGGCTCCCATAAAAACTGTATTTACTGTCTCTACCCCCAGCATAAAGTAAAGTACTGCAAGATTTGCAGAACTTTCTCAACCAAAACCCTTCAAGACAGAGAGGGTAGGTTGTTGATTTGGCTGCAGAGACTAAAAAATAAGTCTGATGTCGTCTCTGATGATGAGGGAAGCTCTGCCTCACATAACCTCTCTGGAAAGATCTAAAAGGAGAGAGAGGTCTCAATCTCTAGTAAGAAGGCTTCCAAAACGTCCTGTCATGAAGCAGCAAATCCCTCACAAAAAGAAAAGCATAAATTTCCTACTGAGGAGAAAAGCCATCTGACCTCTAAGCATGAGAAACCCTCTTCAGAGCCATCTATAAAGATTACAGTCTCTAAAAAACTTGCATTGTCAACGGCACCATCCTCTGGGTCCCCGTCAACGCAGAAATCGCAGTCGGGGCATGTTTCCCTTGGATCGGCGTCGAAGATCTCGTTGTCGAAAAATCCATTGTCGACGAAGGACTCTGCTGCGCATCGACGGCGGCTTCAAACGACGACGCTTTCAGCGTCGGCTAACGTACCATCACCACAGACGACTTCCTTGTTGACGATGTCTTCACAGTCGTCGACCACCTCTTCGTCGACTACGACCACAACGATGACGACAGTTCCCGCATCATCGGCGATGATTATTGCGTCTTCAGTTCCTATTATGTTCTCATCGACGACACAGACACCACTGCCGTTGATGAAACTGACGACACTGTATGCTTCTCCTGGGCTCAAGCGACCGTTCACGTTACAACTAACACCATTCTACCCGTCGACGACGTTCTCGCCGACAACACTGTCGAGGAGGCATTTTCTCCAAAATCCTTCATTGGTTTCGCCTTTACCACCTTCAACTTTTTTCTAGGAGTCTGATGAAGATGACATGTTTGGCCCTGCTCACAGTCCCTCTCAGCTTCACGTCAAGTATCAGGCTGATGATGAAGACGACTATGAGGGTTATTATCAACAGAATTTTCACACTCCACATGCAAAGATGCAATACTTGGAGCCTGTTCGTAAACCCTGGTCCACCTTCCTGTGTCATTCGTCCAAGAATTGCAAGACAAGTTACAGGATTATCGTACTAGATCTGAAAGAGACAATTAGTTATGGATTCCTCACCTTAGAATTACCCCAGGAGTCAGACTGGATCCGGAGAATTTTTCTTCAGCAGTACCCCTGCGCGTCGGTAGGCGGCGTCGGTCGACTCCGCGTTCGTTGTTGGCCTCGTGGTCGCCGGAATGACATTGCGGTATCTACTTAGATGCCGCCCCTGCGCGCTGACGTCCGTTCTTTCTTTTTCCGCGCCAGCCAGCGCAGATCCGGAGAGAGCGGTACCTCGAGTCACTTTTTGACTCAATTTTTGCGACTTTTTGTCGACGTCTTTTTGAGTCGTTACAACTCCAGGTACACAGGGATGTCATCTCGGCGGACCGGCTTCAAGCCTTCTGGCTCCTGCCACAAGCTGATGTCTGTGACGGACCCCCATCTTGTGTGCCTCTGGAACGTGACCACAACCCGAAGTCGTGCTCCGACTGCCGGGCCATGGCCCCTAAGTCTTTGCGGATGCAGTCCCGAAAGCTTCTGTAGGCCCGGCAGTCGGCTCCGCTCTGCTCGAGGTGCCGGTCGAGGGGGAGGTCGCGGAACCATCACCACCATTCCTCGTCGAAGTCTTCGGGTAAGTCGAAGCACAAAAAGAAGGCAAAGAAGCACCGTCGCTCTTCGTGTTCTCCCCGTCCGTCGGCCGACGCGACGCGGGAGGCGGCAGGTAGTCGTCCGGCTCCGCCCGTAAAGCCTGTTGGGCCGACTCCGAACCTCCCTCCCTTTCCGGGAGTCGGAGCGACCCCTGCCCAACTTCGTAGCTTTAACGAAGCCCTCCATTCTATTTTTGGGCAGCCCGACTCCGCCGGCGCGCCTTCGGGCCCCGCAGACTTGGCTTGGGGCTCTAGGCCTTCGATGCCGGTGGCTTCGGCACCGCAGAGCCCCCAGGGATCCAGGCCTGGATCAGGATCAGCGCCTGTCGACCTTGTGACACCTCCGGCGTCGAATCCATTGACGACACCGCCACCCCCACCGACGCCGGTTGTGTCCCCAGCCGACGTCGACCCCAGCCTCCCCCTCGATGTGGACACGGAGCCGTACCGACGTCGCCCGACGTTCGGGACCGGCGCCGACTGGTACTTTCGTACCCCTGTTCTCCCCTGGTGTTCCCTATCGCCCTGAGTGGCTACCAGAGGAGGGTGAGGAGGACTGGGAGGGGTCTGTGGACCCTCTGGCAGACCATTGGAAGAACCGGACTGGAGAGAGGAGTTGGGTGAGCCCAGTGGTCTGGACACTTCTCCAGACCTTGGCATGCTTTCTCCCCCTACCGTGGCTACGGAGGAGGGTGCATCATATGCAGTGGTGTTGCGTAGGGGGAACATCCTTTACATCGCAGTGATTACACCGCGATCCATTTAGAACGCTGTCATTACAACGCAAGCGTTACATCGACTTGCACTGGAGGGCGCTATAACCTAAGGAATAGTAAGATTTACTATTCCAACACCTTCCCTACTGTACGTAGACTGGTGTTGGAATAGTAAATCTTACTACTCCCAAGTCCAGCGCCCTCCAGCGCAAGTCGTTGTAACGACTTGCGTTGTAAAAACTGCGATGTTACATACCGCGATCATTTTGATCGCGTTGTAACATCACATATTCGTTGCGTAGGGCGGCTGAGGCCCTAAACCTCGAGCTTCCTACAGTGGCGGTTAGGACTAACCTCCTAACCGAGGTGCTTCAACCAGCAGCGGCCTCTTCGGAGCCCCTGCTGCCATTCAATGAGGCCCTCACGGACATCCTTTTGGGCACTTGGTCCAAGCCCAACACAGAGGCCCCTGTGGACAGGATGATTGCCCGACGCCACCGTCCGGCCGACCCCATTTTCCTCTCCCACCACCCCACCCCTGAGGAGCTTGGTGGACACTGTCGCGCAGGTGCTCTCCCATGCAGTGTCCGAAGGGAGAGACGCAGCAAAGTTCGCCATTCGGTGTGGGCTGGACCCTGCCGACTGGCTAGGCAGGACGATTTCAACATCAGTAGCCCTACGACGCTACACCTGGCTGAGGTCCACTGGCTTCTCGGGTGATGTCCAAGCTACACTTATGGACATGCCCTTTGATGGCCGACGCTTGTTTGGCGACAAAGCAGACAACGCGCTCGAGCGTTTTAAGGACTCCAGGGCTACGGCCAGGTCCTTGGGCCTCGCTTCCACCTCTCGCCCTGCGCAGTCTGCTTTTCGCCCCTTTCGGGGCTACGGAAGGGGCCCTGCCACGTTCCGTCCAGAGCCACAGGCCTGCGCAAGCTGTCCAGCCTCTGCGCGGCCGGGGACGTGGGACCCACCCTCGTGGGTCTGGGGGCCAGCGGGCGGCCCAGTCCGCCATCGCCCCCTCTGCAACTGCCTCCAAGCCCTCCTAGTCCGACCTTTTAGGGCCACCATTTGCCAGTGGGCGGCAGAATTCGCCATTACCTTCCCCATTGGCTCACCATCACGTCGGACAAGTGGGTTTTGCAGATAGTCCGAAGGGGCTATTCCCTCCCCTTCGAGACTACCCCTCCACCCATGACACCTCAATTCCATCGCATTTCAGAGGATCACTTGGCCCTTCTCCAATAGGAAGTTACGGCTCTCTTGGCCAAGGGAGCCATCGAGCGAGTTCCTGTCCCAGAAGTAGGTCGTGGTCGTTATTCCCACTACTTTCTGGTGCCCAAGAAGGACAAAGGCCTGTGTCCTATCTTGGATCTCAGGAACGTCAACCGTTTCCTCCGGAAGGAGAAGTTCAGGATGTTGACACTGGCTCAGGTCCTGTCTGCCTTCGACCCTGGAGACTGGATGGTAGCGTTAGCCTCGCACGATGCCTATTTTCACATCCCCGTCCTGCCGGCTCATCGGCGTTACCTGCGGTTCACAGTAGGTCACGAGCACTTTCAGTTTACCGTGCTCCCCTTTGGCCTTAACAGCGCCCCTCGGGTGTTAACGAAAGTGATGGCGGTGGTCGCAGCTCATCTGCGCAGATCAGGTGTCCTAGTCTTCCCCTATCTCGACGACTGTCTGTTGAAGGCGGGCTCGCCCGAGGCTATCGTCTCCCACCTCCAGACTACGGCCGATCTCCTGCATTCGCTGGGGTTCACCATCAATGTGCCAAAGTCGCACCGGATTCCCTCTCAGAAGCTCCTTTTTATCAGAGCGGTTCTGGACACAGCGCAGTTTCGGGCTTATCCTCCCGAGCAGCGAGTCCGGGATATTCGGGCTATGATTCCGATCTTTCAGCCTCTATCTCGGGTTTCGCTCAGAATGACCCGGAGGCTACTGGGCCTCATGGCCTCCTGCATCCTGCTGGTGGACTATGCCAGGTGGCATATGCGGGCTCTGCAGTGGTACCTGAAGTTCCAGTGGGCACAGCATCAGGGGAATCTTTCCGATTCCGTCCAGATCTTGGAGGGCACTGAACACCAATTGCAGTGGTGGCTAACGAACCAGGATTGGGTCAACGTCAGATCCCTCTCCCTTCCCCAACCGGAGTTCACAGTGATGACGGATGCATCACTTCTGGGCTGGGGCGGCCACATGTGAGAGGCAGAGATCAGAGGCCTCTGGTCTCCGGCTCCACATCAACCTTCTGGAGCTTCGGGTGATCCGTGTTTGTGAGAAAGTGCCCTCTTTCTGCATGGTTGCCCCCACTTTTTGCTGAATTGCTGATGTACTTTTACTGAGTGTGCCCTGGGCTCCTGCTAATCAGGTACTCAGGGCCTATGTTCTTTCCCTAAAACTGCATTGAAGCCTAAACCCAATTGGCATCTCTGGCCACAGGTCAGCCCCTGGTAAATGGTACCACAGGTACCCAGGGCACTGTGACCAGAGAAGGCCCCTAAGGGCTGCAGCACTTATTGTGCCACTCTTAGAGGTCCTGTACCACTACACTCACACGCTGCCTTTGCAGGCTGCGTGTTTTGGTGCAGAACAAAATGAAGAGTCGACATGGCACACATCCCTGTGTGCCATGCCTACAACCCACTGCCCTGGCATAGATCAGTCACCCCTCTAGCTGGTGCACTATACCAGTGGTGAGGGTACAGGTGCATCAGCCCTGTACCCCTACAGTGTCTAAGTCCATTCTTAGACACTGTAAGTGCAGTGCTGCCATTAAGAGTATATGGTGCTGGGAGTTTGTCATTACGAACTCCACAGCACCATAATGGCTACACTGAAAACTGAGAAGTTTGGTATCAAACTTCTCAGCACATTAAACCCACACTGATGCCAGTGTGGGATTTAATGAAAAATGCACACAGAGGGCATCTTAGAGATGCCCCCTGAAAACTAACCCACCTCTAGTGTCCTGGCTGAGTGGCTGCTTTCAGCTGCCACCACCAGGCATGTTTCTGGACCCCTGGGTCGAGAGCCTGCTGCTCTCTGGGGCCTGAAACAATGCACATCCTGGGACGAGATGCCAAGCCTCCTCCCCCAGGATGGGCAGGGTTCACGAAGGGGAAGCTTCAAAGGCTTGCCGCCTTTGTGAGCTTCCCCAGGCCACTTGCTGCTTTCAGCAACTGGTCCCCACTGGTTCTGACCCCCACTTTGGGCAGGAGAACCGGCGGGAAAAACAAGTGAGGAAGAGAGGTGTGCCCACCTCTGCCAACTCCACCCCTCAGGTGGGGGAGGCGAGGTGAAACACAACTCTCAGTCCACGCCATCTTGAAGATGGGGGGACTCAGCCAACCAGGGACAGGCACATGTCCCCCTCCCACTGGAGGGTGGCATAATAGAGGATGTACCCACCCCAGGGAAGGGACCTACGGTCCCTGCCTTTTACCTACCTGTAACGCCCCAAAATCTAGAATTTAGGGGCACCCCTGAACCTTGCTTCCTCAGGTCCAAACAAGAAGAAAAGAAGAAGGACCGAACAGGCGTGCAGCAGCTAACAAGAGGAAGACGCTCACTGACTTGGCCCCAGCCCTACCAGCCTGTTTCCCCCTCGAACCTGTTCCTGCAAGATCCCGGTGTGTCCTGCAGCCAGCAACCTCAAAAACCCCGGAGGACCTGCCTGCCTTCACTTCCAAAGGCTGCTTCTCCCGTGAACACCGTATTTGTTCAACTGCAACCTCTGGCTCCGGCCGGACACCGTGGATCCGCCCCACTCAGCACCCGCCGTCCACGGCTCGAGCTCGAGTGGGCAAACACCACGAGGAGGTCACCCCGGTGGTCCTGAACCGAGATCCGGCGACCCCTGACCTGCCTCAAGCCTCCAGCCGACGCCTGCAGCCTAAATCCAGAAGGCCCCCCTAACCGCGCCCAGGAGCTGGTAAGAAGATCCGACCCCAAAAGGCACCCCTGCACCCGATGCCCCACGGCCTTGTGTGCCCAAACCGACGGTGCCTAACCAACCCCTAACTTCCCAACTTACCTCTCAAAGTGGTGGTCGCACCCAAAAGTCCTTCGTCTCCCTGCCTGCAGTGCTTTTGCAAACCGGAGGTTCTCCATTGGAAACAACAGGGCATCCGACCTCAAAACTACACCCTGCACCCGGCCGCCCTAGTGCCGCTGAGGGTGCACCTTTGGCGCTAATCTGTTTCCCCATTTGCCCTGAGCTAAAGTCCAGGAGCTTTGCTCCCACAACCCAGTGGCCTGCTTGCCAGCAGCCACCAACCGGAGACCCCTATCCTCCATAGGATAACATTGGGCCTCCATACTGCACCCGGCCGCCCTAGTGCCGCTGAGGGTGTAACACGAGTGCATCACTGACCCTGGGGGACCCCTGAGTCTAACCCCAGAACCTCAACTCCAAAGACCGATTACTTACCTAAAAACCGATATTCATAAAGTGTGGAGTTTTGAAACCTAAAGAAATTCTTTAAAATTGTACGATTTAAGAAAAACGCTTTTACTCACCTGTTTACAGGAAATGTCCCAGTGCTGCATCCAGGCATACAGCACTGAGTAAGAAAAGTAATCCAAAAGTAACTTACCTGCTATTTTACTGAAAATCCCATTGAGGTCTATGTACTATATTTACAAGTGATTGCATTTCTCTGAAACAATACTGTAAGTCAAACCATAGTACATTTACATTTGCAATTGAACTGTTTTACAATCAGCATTTACTACTGTAAAGTATTTATTGCTTACCTGTGCCAGGCTTGCTTGGTTCTAGAAATAAAATAACTAAAAGAATATTTTTATACAAAAACAATTGGTCCGAAGTTCAGTCTTTGAGTGTGTGAATTAATTTGCTGACTGAGTGTGTACAACAAATGCTTAACACTGTCCTCTGATACTGCCTTACTGCTCGACCACACTACCACAAATAGAGAGTAAGGTTCTATCTAACTTTGCCTCTGCCTACCTTTGGGGTTCCACTGGACTCTGTGCACACTATACCTCACTTTGGTATAGTATATACGGAGCCAGCTTCCTACATTGGTGGATCAGCGGTGGTATATACAACTTTGCATTTGTTGGACTACTTGGTTACCACCTGATCACACGACAGAACTCTTAAATTGTCTTTAGAATTCTGATTTTTCAAATTGGCATTTTTGCAAAATTACTAAAAGTCTTGTTAGGGCCTTGGTTAAGTCCCTTTAGAATTTTAGAAAATAAAAAGTCAATTTAGCCAGGGTTAGAAGTTTTTTTTAACAATGTCTCAAAATAAGAATCCAGCTATTAGTGAAGATAACCACAATGACATTGAGGACAGGGTTGAGGAGCTTGACCTCACCCCTTACCTTCACTCGTCTTTCAAGGAGGTAAGGTCCCTATGTAAAATTAATAACATAACCATGGGTCCCCATCCCACCAAACAAAAGCTCCAGGAGCTGTTGGCTGGGTATGCTAAGGATCACCCATCTGAAAATGGTGAAGACCAATCAGATGAGGATGTAGAGGAAGGGAATGACCTGGTAGATCAACCCCCTCCACTTCCTAGGGAGAGAAGGGTTCAAGTACCCTTGACTCCAAGAGTAAACCTCTCAGTGCCTAGATCTCACACAGGTGGATCAGGTATCAGTGAGGACATTGAGGACAGCCTCAATGAGGAGGACAGCCTTTTAGTAAGGCTGACCAAAAGACTGGATATAGAGACCAGGTTGCTGGCTCTAGAAAGAGAGAGAGCAGAGATGGGCCTAGCACCCATCAATGGTGGCAGCAATTTACTAAATAAGGATAAAGAGCAATCTTATGATCCTAAAATCCCCAAAGGGATTGTCCCTAAATATGAAGAGTGATGATATCACAAAATGGTTCACAGCCTTTGAGAGGGCTTGTGAAATGAGAAAAGTGAAGAAGTCACACTGGGGGGCACTCCTTTGGGAACTGTTCTCTGGTAACTGCAGAGACAGACTCCTGACCCTTTCTGGGGCAGATGCTGGGTCTTATGACCTCATGAAGAGAACTCTGATTGAGGGATTTGGATTCACAACTGAGGAATATAGAATTAGATTCAGGGGGCTCACAAGACCCAAAACCAATCCTGGCTTGACTTTGTAGACTACTCAGTTAAAACACTAGATGGTTGGTTAACTGGACACAATGTGCATGATTTCAATGGACTTTACAATATGTTTATGAAAGAACATTTTAAGTAATTGCACTAATGAAAAGTTACATCAGCATTTAGTAGACCTAGGTCTAATTTCTCCTCAAGAATTGGGAAAGAAGGCAGACCACTGGGTCAAGACAAGGGTGACAAAAACAACCACTGGGGGTGACCAAAAGAAAGGGGTTACAAAACCTCCCCAGGGGAAAGGTGGTGAGAATCCCCAAGATAAAAAGTCTGAGTCTTCTAAAGGGCCCCAAAAACCTGCACAGGGGGGTGGGTCCCAAAACTCTTCCCAGTCCATTAATAGGTACAGGGGAAAGAACTTTGATCCTTTAAAGGCCTGGTGTAACAACTGTAAGAAGTTGGGACACTTAACTGGAGATGCTGCTTGCCCAAACAAGAAGGCCCCTAGTCCTACTTCAGCTACTCCTGGGGTAGCAAGTCTCCAGATAGGATCAACAGTGTGCCAAGAGCAAATCGGGTTGCACACTGAAGCAGTTCTAGTTTCAGAAGGGGAAGTTGAGTTTGCCACTGTAGCTGTGTGGCCACCCAACTTAAAAAAGTACTTACAATACCCTTGGATTAATGGAACTAGGATAGAAGCGCTGAGGGATACAGGTGCCAGTGTCACTATGGTGAGAGACACACTGGTTTCCCCTGAGCAATACTTGATTGGGAGAACTTACCCAGTCACCAATGCTGACAGTGTTACCACTAACCATGCAATGACTGTGGTGACATTAGACTTGGGGGAGGGGGGTGGGGGGGGGTTACTGGCCTGTAACAGGTAGTGGTCTCTCCAAAACTACCAGCTGCATGTCTGCTTGGCAATGACCTGGAAACCTCAGCATGGGCTGAGGTTGAACTGAAAACCCATGCAGCAATGCTGGATATCCCTGAATTGGTGTGTGTAAAAACAAGAGCACAGAGCAAGAGACGGTGAAAAAGAAGTGTTGGAGCCTGAAAGTATGGCCCAACCTTCCAAGAGAAAAGATAAGAAGAGTGGGGAACCAGCTTCTGTACAGCAAAAGGATCAGGACTCCTCTCCTCAGGGAGAGGACTTGGACACCCCAGAGGGAACTGAGCCCATGGAGCTTGACCCTTACCAGGTTGAACTCTTAGGCCCAGGGGGACCCTCTAGGGAAGAGCTGTGCCTTAGACAGCAGGTCTGTCCAACTCTTGAAAGCCTGAGGCATCAAGCTGCTACCCAGGAAAAAGGAGATGTCAGTGGTACCCACAGAGTTTATTGGGAAGAGGGACTACTGTACACTGAGGCCAGAGACCCGAAACCTGGAGCCACTAAGAGAGTGGTAGTGCCTCAGAAGTACAGGGAGTTTCTCCTAACTTTAGCTCATGACATTCCCTTAGCTGGACATCTGGGCCAAACCAAGACTTGGGAAAGGCTAGTTAGCCACTTTTACTGGCCCCAGATGCACCAAAAAGTAAAGGAGTTTGTCAGCTCCTGTGTCACCTGTCAGGCCAGTGGCAAGACAGGTGGCCCCTCAAAGGCCCCCCTGATACCACTGCCTGTGGTGGGGGTTCCCTTTGAAAGGGTAGGTGTGGACATAGTGGGTCCACTTGAACCTCCCACAGCATCAGGGAATAAATTCATTCTGGTGGTAGTGGATCATGCCACTAGGTACCCTGAAGCAATTCCCATTAGGACTACTACAGCTCCTGCAGTAGCCAAGGCCCTCATTGGTGTCTTCACCAGAGTAGGGTTTCCTAAGGAGGTGGTTTCAGACAGAGGTTCCAACTTCATGTCTGCTTACCTAAAACACATGTGGAAAGAGTGTGGAGTGCAGTACAAGTTTACTACACCCTATCACCCACAAACCAATGGCCTTGTTGAGAGATTCAACAAGACATTGAAAGGCATGATTAAGGGGCTCCCTGAAAAACTCAAAAGGAGATGGGATGTCCTCTTACCATGTCTGCTTTTCGCTTACAGAGAGGTGCCACAGAAGGGAGTAGGGTTTTCCCCCTTTGAACTTCTGTTTGGCCATCCTGTCAGGGGACTGCTCTGTCTTGTAAAAGAGGGTTGGGAGAAGCCTCTCCAAGAACCCAAACAAGATATTGTGGACTATGTGCTTGGCCTAAGGTCCAGAATGGCTGAGTACATGGAAAATGCATCCAAAAATCTTGAGGCCAGCCAGGAGCTTCAGAAGCACTGGTATGACCAAAAAGCTGCACTGGTTGAATTTCAACCTGGGCAAAAGGTGTGGGTTTTGGAGCCAGTGGCACCAAGGGCTCTCCAGGACAGATGGAGTGGCCCTTACCCTATCCTAGAAAAAAAGAGTGAGGTCACCTATTTGGTTGACCTGGGCACAAGCAGGACACCCAAAAGGGTTATCCATGTGAACCGCCTAAAGCTCTACCATGACAGGGCTGACATCACCATGCTGATGGTGACTGATGAGGATCAGGAGACAGAGAGTGAACCTCTCCCTGACCTCCTCTCATACAGCCCAAAAGATGGGTCAGTGGATGGAGTTGTCTTTTCAGACACCCTCTCTGCCCAACAGCAGGCTGATTGCAAGCAAGTCTTGCAGCAGTATGCTAAGCTCTTGTCCTTGACCCCTGGTCAGACAAACTGATGTACCCATGATGTGGACACTGGTGACAGTTCACCGGTCAAAAACAAAATCTATGGACAGTCTGACCAAGTCAAAGAAAGCATCAGAGCTGAGGTCAGCAAGATGCTGGAGTTAGGGGTTATTGAACCCTCTGAGAGCCCCTGGGCCAGCCCAGTGGTTCTAGTCCCCAAACCTCATCCACAGGGTGGAAAGAGAGAAATGAGGTTTTGTGTGGATTATAGAGGGCTCAACTCTGTCACCAAGACAGATGCTCACCCTATCCCAAGAGCAGATGAGTTGATAGACAAATTGGGTGCAGCCAAATTTGTAAGTACCTTTGACTTAACTGCAGGGTACTGGCAAATTGGCATGGCCCCAGGAGCAAAAGAAAAGACAGCATTCTCCACACCTGATGGGCATTATCAGTTTACTGTTATGCCCTTTGGTTTAAAGAATGCCCCTGCCACCTTCCAGAGGTTGGTGAACCAAGTCCTTGCTGGATTGGAGTCCTTTAGTGCAGCTTATCTAGATGATATTGCTGTCTTTAGCTCCACCTGGCAGGATCACCTGATCCACCTTGGGAAGGTTTTAAATGCCCTACAAACCGCAGGTCTAACTATCAAGGTATCCAAATGCCAGATAGGGCAGGGAACTGTGGTGTACTTGGGCCACCTTGTTGGTGGAGGCCAGGTACAACCCTTACAGCCCAAGATCCAGGCCATCCTGGACTGGGCAGCTCCAACAACCCAAACCCAAGTCAGGGCATTCCTTGGCTTGGCTGGGTACTACAGGAGGTTTGTGAAGGGATATGGGTGCATTGTGGCTCCCCTCACAGAACTCACCTCCAAGAAGATGCCCAAGAAGGTAAACTGGACAGTTAGTTGTCAAAAGTCTTTTGACACCCTGAAAGAGGCTATGTGCTCAGCACCAATTCTCAAAGCTCCAGACTATGCCAAGCAGTTCATTGGGCAGACTGATGCCTCTGAGCTAGGGATAGGAGTGGTCCTATCCCAGACCAATGATGAAGGCCAAGACCCACCTGTTGCTTTTATAAGCAGAAGGCTTCTCCCCAGGGAGCCGCGTTGGAGTGCCATTGAGAGGGAGGCCTTTGCTGTGGTTTAGTCCCTGAAGAAGCTGAGACCATACTTGTTTGGTACTCACTTCCTAGTTCAAACTGATCACAGACCTCTCAGATGGCTAATGCAGATGAAAGGTGAAAATCCTAAACTGTTGAGGTGGTCCATCTCCCTACAGGGAATGGACTTTGTAGTGGAACACAGACCTGGGACTGCCCATGCCAATGCAGATGGACTTTCCAGGTTCTTCCACTTAGAAAATGAAGACTCTCTAGGGAAAGGTTAGTCTCATCCTCTTTCGTTTGGGGGGGGGGGGTTGTGTGAGAAAGTGCCCTCTTTCTGCATGGTTGCCCCCACTTTTTGCTGAATTGCTGATGTGCTTTGACTGAGTGTGCCCTGGGCTCCTGCTAATCAGGTACCCAGGGTTCTTTCCCTAAAACTGCATTGAAGCCTAAACCCAATTGGCATCTCTGGCCACAGGTCAGCCCCTGGTAAATGGCACCACAGGTACCCAGGGCACTGTGACCAGAGAAGGCCCCTAAGGGCTGCAGCACTTATTGTGCCACCCTTAGAGGTCCTGTACCACTACACTCACACACTACCTTTGCAGGCTGCGTGTTTTGGTGCAGAACAAAGTGAAGAGTCAACATGGCACACATCCCTGTGTGCCATGCCTACAACTCACTGCCCTGGGATAGATCAGTCACCCCTCTAGCTGGGTGCACTATATCAGTGGTGAGGGTACAGGTGCATCAGCCCTGTACCCCTACAGTGTCTAAGTCCATTCTTAGACACTGTAAGTGCAGTGCTGCCATTAAGAGTATATGGTGCTGGGAGTTTGCCATTACAAACTCCACAGCACCATAATGGCTACACTGAAAACTGATAAGTTTGGTATCAAACTTCTCAGCACATTAAACCCACACTGATGCCAGTGTGGGATTTAATGAAAAATACACACAGAGGGCATCTTAGAGATGTCCCCTGAAAACTAACCCACCTCTAGTGTCCTGGCTGAGTGGCTGCTTTCTGCTGCCACCACCAGACATGTTTCTGGACCCCTGGGTTGAGAGCCTGCTGCTCTCTGGGGCCTGAAACAATGCACATCCTGGGACGAGGTGCCAAGCCTCCTCCCCCAGGATGGGCAGGGTTCACGAAGGGGAAGCTTCAACGGCTTGCCGCCTTTGTGAGCTTCCCCTTCAGCAACTGGTCCCCGCTGGTTCTGACCCCCACTTTGGGCGGGAGAATGTCTGCCAACTCCACCCCTCCGGTGGGGGAGGCGAGGTGAAGCACAACTCTCAGTCCACGCCATCTTGAAGATGGGGGACTCAGCCAACCAGGGACAGGCACATGCCCCCTCCCACTGGAGGGTGGCATAATAGGGGTGTGCCCACCCCAGGAAGGGACCCATTGGTCCCTGCCTTTTACCTACCTGTAACGCCCCTAAATCTAGTATTTAGGGGCACCCGTGAACCTTGCTTCCTCAGATCCAGACAAGAAACAAGAAGAAAAGAAGAAGGACCGAACAGCCGTGCAGCAGCTAACAAGAGGAAGACACCCACTTACTGGGCCCCAGCCCTACCGGCCTGTCTCCCCCTCGAACCTGCTCCTGCGAAATCCCGGTGTGTCCTGCAGCCAGCAGCCTCAAAAACCCCGGAGGACATGCCTGCCTTCACTTCCAAAGACTGCTTCTCCCGTGAACACCGTATTTGTTCAATTACAACCTCTGGCTCCGGCCGGACACCGCGGATTCGCCCCACTCTGCTCCCGCCGTCCACGGCCCGAGCTCGAGTGGGCAAACACCACGAGGAGGTCACCCCGGCGATCCTGAACCGAGATATGGCGATCCCTGACCTGCCTTAAGCCTCCAGCCGACGCCTGCAGCCTAAATCCAGAAGGCCCCCCTAACCGCGACCAGGAGCTGGTAAGAAGATCCGACCCCAAAAGGCACCCCTGCACCCGACGCCCCACGGCCTTGTGTGCCCAAACCGACGGTGCCTAACCAACCCCTAACTTCCCAACTTACCTCTCGAAGTTGTGGTCGCACCCAGAAGTCCTTCGTCTCCCTGCCTGCAGTGCTTTTGCAAACCGGAGGTTCTCCATTGGAAACAACAGCGCATCCGACCTCCAAACGGCACCCTGCACCCGGCCGCCCTAGTGCCGCTGCGGGTGCACCTTTGGCGCTAATCTGTTTCCCCATTTGCCCTGAGCTAAAGTCCAGGAGCTTTGCTCCCACAACTCTGTGGCCTGCTTGCCAGCAGCCACCAACTGGAGGCCCCCTATCCCCCACTGGATAACATTGGGCCTCAACACTCTGCACCCGGCCGCCCTAGTGCTGCTGAGGGTGTAACAAGAGTGCATCACTGACCCTGGGGGACCCCTGAGTCTAACCTCAGAACCTCAACTCCAAAGACCGATTACTTACCTAAAAACCGATAACCATATGTTCGAGGCATATGAGCTGCAGATCACACACTATGCATAGATCGCCATCTGGTGTTGGGCCCGGATGTTTGCACTTTGTTGTTGTATTGGAATAAGTCTTTGGAAGTCACGAGATAGGTGACTCCTCCTCTGGACAATAGTGCGCATGGGCATCAACTCCATCTTCAGATTGTTTTTTTCCGCCATCGGGCTCGGATGTGTTCATCGCTCTCCAGTTCGGTGTCGCTACCGTTCTAACTTTCAACGCGCAATCCTTCACCCTTTCTTCGGTATTGTTTCCGATCGCGTTCCCCTTTCGACGCGCATCTCTACAAACTTGAATTCTTCGATTCCTATCGTCGACGCAGGCCTTCGGGCCTAGCTGCGCCATCAGGCCTTTTGGCTCATGGAAAGGACTCCTTTCAAAAAGTGTCCTCAATGTGGATCCAAGTTTCCCCACGCTGATCTTCACGAGGTGTGTAACCTCTGCCTTTCACCCGAGCACGAGGCCAAAGACTGTCCAGCTTGTGCCTCTTTCCGCTCCAAGAAAACAATACGGGATCGTCGAGCTCGAAGAAGCATGGCTCGATCATCGACATCGATACCGGACGATATCTTCCAAGAAGGCATCAATGTACCGGAGCAGGAGCAAATCGAAGAGGGCATCATTAGCGCCTCCGAAGCCGACGATTCTGACGTCGAAGACATCACTCCAGGGCAACGGGTCGTAAGTACTGGCGTCGACCCCTCCCCCCCCATCCATTCCTACAAAGGCTTCGGTAACACCTTCGCCTTCGAGCCTAGGTGCACACCGGGACAAAACTTCCCACGCCCCGCCTTCCGGCTCGGCAAAGAAGTCAACTCATAAGCCTTCAGGCCGCTCGGGCTCGAGCCAGCCTACCCTCGGTACCGAAACCCCATCCCCGGCACCGAGACCAAAAGACAAACCCAAAGACAAACCACTGTCTTCGCCCGCACCGAAGCCTGGTTCCACATCGGCGCATTCGGCACCGAAACCCACTGGCACTGAACCTTCGGATCCGAGAAAACCATCGGAACCAAGCAAAGAACCGGTTCCAAAAACCGCTGGCACTGAACCTTCGGAGCTGAAAAAATCATCGGAACCGAACAGACAACCTGTTCCGAAGACCCCAACGGAACCGAGAAAAACTCTCGTTTCCAAACCTAAGGAGCATAAAACAACTCCAAAACTGGTGCCACACAAACAGTCGGACCCGAAAAAATCGGCACCAAACAACACACTCCAGAGGAGGAGCTTTTCCAACCTGATCCAACCCAAAAAACTCTCGAAATAGACCCAAAGACAGATCAACTTATAGTTAGTCCTTCCAGGAAAAGGAAACTGGACAAACCTGCACCAGCTCCACTCCCTCTAAAGAAGAGAGACATTGCCACTTCTCCTTTAAAAATTCCTTCTCCACCTCCTCCTCCACACCACATTTCTCCTATTCCATCTCCAGTACCCTCACAATCTCCTCCACCTCAGGATGATGAGGACCCTTCTGAGTATGAAGGCGATGATCAACCTTTAGTAGAACCTAGTCATCCTAATATCCCAAATGACCCATGGGACAATTATGGCACACCAGATGTTCCTGATACACCACAAGATATCTACCCCATCCCCTCCAGAGGACACTATAGGATTCACTCAGCTCATACACAGAGCTGCAGAATACCACAGTGTAAATTTGCACACAGACCCTATAGAAGAAGACTTCCTTATGGACACTTTTGCACCGTCTCAAAGGTCCACTTCCATTCTCCCAATGTTAAAAGGGGTAATCAAACACGCTCCTGAAGTCTTTAAAGATCCTGTAAGGGCTAGAGTCATTAACCCCAGAGTAGAAAAGAAATACAAGTCTGCCCCAGCTGACTCTGTTTACATTAAAGGGCAACTTCCCTTAGATTCCTTGGTAGTTTCCAACGCCAGGAAAAGGGCTAACTCTCAAACCTCAGGCGATGCTCCACTTCCTGATAAGGAGTCAAAACTGTTGGACCCATCTGGTAAAAGAACAGCGTCCCAAGCAGCCAACATATGGAGAATTGCCAACACACAGGCTTTGCTGGCTAGGTACGATAGGGCACACTATGACGAACTAGAGACCCTGCTACAACACCTTCCAGATCAATATAAAACAAGGGCCAATGATCTCATCCAGGAAGGCAAAATTATAACCAATACCTCCATTCGATGTGCTCTGGATGCTGCAGACACAGCCTCCCGAACTATTAATACCAGTGTCCTTTTGCGCAGACATGCGTGGCTGCGTATTTCAGGGTTCAAACCCGAGGTTCAAACTGCCATACTAAACCAACCGTTTGACCAGGAACATTTATTTGGACATTTATTTATTTATTTTTATTTATTTATTTAATGAGTTTTATATAGCGCTGGCTAGACCCGGAGGTATCAGAGCGCTTTACATGAGGATCATGAGTTACAGGTTACAAGTTACATTTGTTACAAAAGCATAGTCAAACATGGGATAAAAAAGCAATGTTGCGGTAATACGTCAGTGGGAGGGGGAAGAAGGGGACAAAACAGGGAGACGGGGAGAAACTGTGTCCAATGTCCGGCTGGGTAGGTGACGGCCGAGGGGATAAACCAGGGCCGATCTCCTCTATAGCTGTCTAGGCAGCTCCACCTGGCAACGGCCATAATGCTCTGACTCCGCTGTCAGGAAATGGTCAGGTTTAGTCTAAGAAAGTCGAAATCAAACGAGGGAATAGGAGAGATGAGAAAACGCAGTCCGATCAGAATCCATGTGGGAATGGGGATATTTTTTCAGTGGTTATCAAGGCGCAATCAGCAAGAGGCTCGGTGACCGCGAGAGGAAGCCGCCTGCGAGCCGGAGAAAACAGGGGTCAGTACGGAGTCCGAGGGCGGGCACCATCTTAGGGTCAGGCATTGTCATGACCAGATCTTACAGGAGACACCATGTCCTCGAAATGCCCCCAGAATAGAGCGCCAACGAAAGGGGGGCCCAGATGGAATGCAACAACAGCTCAGTTTGGGAGTACCCCTGTGCCTCAGGGGAACCCCGCAGAGTTGATCAAGATTGGTCCCAGTCGCCATCATGAGGTCAGGCACTGCCCTGGGAAGGCTCAGCAAAGAAAATATTGGCTTCAACAAGGTCCCCGGGCCAGATCTCTATGTCCGGGGGATTCCCAGTAATGCCCCACTGCTAACATTTAACTGTTAAAATGCGCTACTTGGAAAAACCCCTATACATTCACAACGGGCGCCATCTTGGAGTCAGGCACTGGCCCCGGTCTCGATCGCAATGAGTTAGAGCTCGCTGTAACTTTGGGGGATATTGTGGGCACAGCGTTTGTTAAGCGTCATCTGTGTCTTCCCCCTAGGAGTCACCCTCACAAGGGTTCATCTTTAGAAAAGATGAAAAAAGATACTGATACTGCCAAATCAATGGGAGCTTTGCAATCGCAAACTCCCAGAAGTTCCTTTCGTCGCTCCTCTTATAGGGGCGCCTCTAGAGGTTTTACCACTGATAACTCCTCCACCTCCTATAAAAGTCCCACCCAGACCTCATCTACCAGAGGTTATTACAGAGGAGGCTACAGGGGCAATAACAAGGGTGAAATGAAATGAAATGAAATTTGTACTTGTAAAGCGCACTTATACCCCCAAAGGGGTGTCCTGGCGCTGTACGCATACCGCTGTGGAACCCTTCCTGGCTTTTCCCTGTGAAATGTCCACTCCTGGGCACCCCCAGGGTGAAGCCAGGCATCCCAGCGCTGTTGGGGCCGTTGTGGAGATTAAGCAAGCTATTGCCCAGAGTTGCAGAGTGGGACCCATGATTAGAATAGGCACCGAGGCGAGAATTATCAGGTCCGAGGAAATTGAGCCCAAGACCCGCCGAGGCGGGAATTGAACCCTGGTCCCGGGCCAGATCTCTGCATCAGGGTCTGCCGCTCTAACCATTGAGCCACACTTCTCCAAGGGTAGAGGCAAAACCATCAATACTCGTACTGCCTCCACCTCCAAACAATGACTTCCCTCCACTCCCCCCAGACCATTACACTCCGGTCGGGGGATGATTGCTACAGTTCCTACCTGTCTGGAACACCATTATCACGGACAGGTGGGTGAGACAAATTATCCAATCTGGTTATTGCCTAGAACTCACTTCAACTCCCCCAAACATACCACCCAAACAGCGTCCAATATCAACAGAGCATTTAACGCTTCTCAAACAAGAGGTGCTTTCCCTCCTACAAAAACATGCAATAGAACCAGTTCTCCTGCATCAGCAAAACACAGGGGTTTACTCCCTTTACTTTCTCATCCCAAAGAAGGACGGAACCCTGAGGCCAATCCTGGACCTCAGACCATTAAACCTCTACATACAATCAGACCATTTTCATATGGTCACTCTTCAACAAGTCCTTCCTCTAATCAAACAAGGCGATTTCCTTGCCACCTTAGATCTCAAGGACGCCTACTTCCACATTCCCATTCACCCTGCTCAGAAGAAATATCTTCGATTTGTAGTGGACGGTCAACATTATCAGTTCAAGGTTCTCCCATTCGCAGTCACCACAGCACCCAGAGTCTTCACAAAATGTCTGGCAGTCGTAGCAGCCCACTTAAGAAGACAACAAATTCACGTCTTCCCATACTTGGACGACTGGCTCATAAAAGCCAAGTCGCATACCCAGTGTGTAAATCACACACACACCACAATCCAACTACTTCACGACTTAGGGTTTACAATAAACCTCACAAAGTCTCACCTCCAACCGTCCCACATCCAACATTATCTAGGTGCCACAATAGACACCTCAAAAGGCCTTACATATCCCAATCCAGCCAGGATAGCAAGCATGCAAGCCCTTATAACAAAATTCCAGCCGCAACACTCACTTCCAGCTCGAGTGTTTATGCAACTAATAGGGATGATGGCCTCTTGTATATTCATAGTACTGCATGCAAGACTCCAGATGCGCCCCTTACAGGAATGCTTAGCACGTCAGTGGAACCAAGCTCTAGGTCAGCTAACAGATCTGGTGTTGGTGGACGGCCGCACACATCGCTCTCTGCAGTGGTGGAACACCCAAAACCTTTCCAAAGGGCGACCGTTCCTAGAGCCGATTCCACAGATTGTGCTAACAGCAGACTCATCGCTCACCGGATGGGGAGCTCATCTACTACATCACACCATACAGGGCACATGGACACCTCAGCAAAAGCTACTCCACATCAATCATTTGGAGTTACTAGCAATCTTTCTGGCATTAAAATCATTCCAGAAACGGATATCAGGCAAAGCTGTCTTAGTCCGGACGGACAATATCACAGCAATGTATTATTTACAAAAACAGGGGAGGACGCACTCTCTGCAGCTCTCTCAACTAGCACAGAGCATATGGAGGTGGGCTATTCCTCAAAACATATTCCTTTTAGCCCAACATCTTCCAGGAATTCAGAATCAGATGGCAGATCTGTTAAGTCGTCAAACACAACAGATTCACAAGTGGGAACTTCACCCGCAAGTTCTTCAACCGTTTTTCCAAATGTGGGGGCATCCAGAGATAGATCTCTTCGCCACACATTACAACACAAAATGCCCAAGCTTCACAGCCAGATATCCACACCCATTGTCCAAAGGCAATGCGATGTGAATGAATTGGTCAGGCAGATTTGCGTACGCTTTTCCGCCTCTCCCACTCATTCCATTAGTGGTGCGCAAGCTGCAACAACAGTCACTAACACTGATTCTAGTTGCTCCAACATGTGCCAGACAACCATGGTACACAACATTGCTGGAACTATCTGTAGTCCCGCGCCAAAAACTACACCTCTCCCCACAACTCTTAACACAGAACCGTGGAGAGATCAGACATCCAGATCCAGCACAGCTCAATCTAGCGATCTGGCTCCTGAAGTCCTAAAATTTGGTTACCTCAATCTTCCTCCTGATTGTATGAAAGTTACCAGAGAAGCTAGGCGCCCCACCACTAGAGCCTGCTATGCAGCCAAGTGGAAAAGATTTGTTATATACTGTACCAATAACACAATCAATCCTCTAGATGCGTCCATTCAACACATCATATGTTACCTGCTGCATCTTCAAAGATGTAATCTAACATACACATCAATTAGATTGCATCTCGCTGCCATAGCAGCTTACCTACAAAATAGACAACATTTGTCATTGTTCAAGGTACCGGCCATTAAAGCATTTATGGAAGGCCTCAAAAGAATAATTCCTCCCAGGGTACCACCCTCTCCAGTGTGGAATCTAAACATCGTCCTCACTAGATTAATGGGGCCTCCATTCGAACCTCTACATAAATGTGAGCTCCAATTTCTTACATGGAAAGTTGCTTTCCTTGTGGTCATCACATCTCTCAGAAGAGTCAGTGAGTTACAGGCACTAACTATTCAAGAACCATTTTTACAACTCCATCATAACAAAGTGGTTCTCAGGACAAATCCCAAATTCCTTCCTAAAGTTATTTCTCCCTTCCATCTCAACCAATCTGTTGAGTTGCCAGTGTTCTTCTCGCAACCACAAACAGTAGCAGAAAGAGCTCTTCATACACTAGACGTGAAGAGAGCACTCCTTTACTATATTGACAGAACAAAATCTTTTCGCAAAACAAAACAACTTTTTGTATCCTTCTCACCACCACATAAAGGCAATCCTATATCAAAGTCTGGGTGCAATCCCAGTGGATTGTCAAATGTATACAAATTTGCTATCACAAAGCAAAACGTACACTATCTATTCCCCCTAAAGCCCACTCTACCCGCAAAATAGGGGCTTCCATGGCATTTTTAGGGAACATTCCCTTACATGACATCTGCAAAGCAGCTACATGGTCTACACCGCACACATTCACAAAACACTATTGTGTAGATGTGCAGGCAAAGCAACAAGCTAGTGTGGGCCAGGCTGTACTCAAAACACTATTTCAGACTACTGCAACAGATACTGGTGGTCGCCGCTGAGGGAAAGTACTGCTATGCAATCTATGCATAGTGTGTGATCTGCAGCTCATATGCCTCGAACGGAAAATGCTACTTACCAGTATGCATCTGTTCTTGGCATGTAGAGCTGCAGATTCACACACGCCCACCCACCACCCCGGCTACCTTTATCTGTTCCACTATTATCTTAATTAGATACAACATACATGGACATCTCTTTCTGTTTCTTACAAACTCCATAATTTCCCTTCTTGGCGAAAAAACAATCCGAAGATGGAGTCGATGCCCATGCGCACTATTGTCCAGAGGAGGAGTCACCTATCTCGTGACTTCCAAAGACTTATTCCAATACAACAACAAAGTGCAAACATCCGGGCCCCACACCAGATGGCGATCTATGCATAGTGTGTGAATCTGCAGCTCTACATGCCAAGAACAGATGCATACTGGTAAGTAGCATTTTCCTTTCCTCTATAGGATAACATTGACACTTTTTCCTGAAAAAGTTTCTAAGTGTGGAGTTTTGAAACCTAAAGAAATTCTTTAAAATTGTACGATTTAACAAAAACGCTTTTACTCACCTGTTTACAGGAAATGTCCCAGTGCTGCATCCAGGCATACAGCAATGAGTAAGAAAAGTAATCCAAAAGTAACTTACCTGCTATTTTACTGAAAATCCCATTGAGGTCTATGTACTGTATTTACAAGTGATTGCATTTCTCTGAAACAATACTGTAAGTCAAACCATAGTACATTTACAATTGCAATTGAACTGTTTTACAATCAGCATTTACTACTGTAAAGTATTTATTGCTTACCTGTGCCAGGCTTGCTTGGTTCTAGAAATAAAATAACTAAAAGAATATTTTTATACAAAAACAATTGGTCCGAAGTTCAGTCTTTGAGTGTGTGAATTCATTTGCTGACTTAGTGTGTACAACAAATGCTTAACACTGTCCTCTGATACTGCCTTACTGCTCGACCACACTACCACAAATAGAGAGTAAGCTTCTATCTAACTTTGCCTGTGCCTACCTTTGGGGTTCTACTGGACTCTGTGCACACTATACCTCACCTTGGTATAGTATATACAGAGCCAGCTTCCTACAGTCTTGCACTGAAGGCATTCCTTCCTTATGTCAAAGAGAGAGTAGTGCAGGTGTTCACGGACAACACCACCGCCATGTGGTACTGCAACAAACGGGGTGGGGTCGTGGACCCTATGCCAGGAGGTACTTCGTCTTTGGAAGTGGCTGGAACATCAGGGCATGTCCCTGGTGGTTCAACACCTGGCAGGTTCTCTGAACGCCAGGGTGGACGAACTCAGCCGCCGGTGCATGATGGATCACGAATGGCTGCTTCACTCGGAGGTGGTGCAAGGTCTCTTTCAGCGGTGGGGAGATCCTTGGTTAGATCTATTCACCACCGAATAGAATGTGCAATGTCAGCAGTTCTGCACGTTGGAATTTCCAAGGCGGCACACGCTCGGCGACGCTTTTCGTCGCGAGTGGAGTTGCGATCTTTTATACGCCTTTCCGCCTATACCACTTCTACCCAGAGTGTTGAAGACGATCAAGCGCGACCGGGCCCAATTCATTCTTGTGGCCCCGGACTGGGCACGAAGAGTCTGGTATCCCGAGCTGCTCAACATGGCCATCGATCCTCCGATCAGACTGCCTCTTCAGGAGGATCTTCTATCGCAGCAGCAGGGGACGGTCCTCCACCCGAACCTGTCCAGCCTCCACCTCCTTGCGTGGAGACTGAGCGGTGACAGTTGACAGCTTTCGACCTTCCTCCCGAAGTCTGTAATGTTATCTTGGCAGCCAGGAGTCCCTCCACCAAAACGGTATACGCCTGTAGATGGAACAAGTTTGTGGCATGGTGCGCAGCAAAGGCTGTAGATCCCCTTTCTGCCCCGCTTTCTGAGGTTCTCCTCTTCATTCTTTCTTTGGCCCAGCAGGGCTCTGCTCTGGGCACTCTAAAAGGCTATCTTTCGGCCTTTCGTCGGCTTCCTGACCAGCCTTCTCTTTTCAAGTCCCCTATTGTAAATCGCTTCTTTAAGGGCATTACTCACTTATATCCTCCAATCCCTTTCGTAATGCCTCAGTGGGACTTGAACCTGGTTCTGACCTATCTTATGTGCGCTCCCTTCGAGCCTCTACATAACTGTCCTCTCAGACTTCTGACTCTTAAAACTGCCTTTCTGGTCGCCATCACCTGCGCTCGCAAAGTGAGTTAGCTGCAGGCTCTTTTCATCGAAACCTCCTTTTCTTACTGTTCATCCGGACAAAGTTGTCCTTCGCACTAGGCCTTCCTTCCCAAAGTGGTTACCTCTTTCCACATAGGACAGACCATCACTTTACCCACCTTCTTTCCGCCCCCGCATCCTTCTAAAGAGGAAGAGAGGCTCCACCGTCTGGATCCAAAACGTGCGCTTTCCTTCTATCTGGATCGCACAAAACAATTCCGGGTGGATGACCAGCTCTTTGTTGGCTATGTGGGCGCCAAGAAAGGTCGGGCTGTGCAAAAACGAACCATCTCTGGATGGGTCGTTCTTTGCATTAGAATCTGCTACTCCTTAGCGAAAAAGGAACCTCCAGTGGGGTTGCGCGCTCATTCCACCAGGGCGACGGCAGCCACTACTGCTGTGGGACGTGGAGTCCCCCTTCATGACATCTGCCAGGCAGCTAAGTGGGCTTCATTGCACACGTTTACCAAGCACTACTGCCTGGACAGCCATGTCCGGAGAGACGGTTTCTTTGGCCGTTCAGTTCTCCAGGACTTTCTGGTGTGAACTTGGTTCGCAGACCCACCTCCGGGGTTGGTATTGCTGGGGTATCTATTCTAAGCTGAGGGATCCATAACTAATTGTCTCTTTCAGATGAACAAGTTACTTACCTTCGGTAACAATTTATCTGATCCTCCCCGTTCTGCGAACTGACTGCTAGGGTAAGGGACTTCCCTTTAAGGCCCTAGTTTTGTACACCAGTGGTCAGTGACTTGCATGGCTCTGCGCTTCTGGCGTGGAATGTCGTGTAAAGAACTGACATCTGAAAGAGACACGTTAGTGACAGATTCCTTACCTTAGAATATCCCCAGGCGTCAGGCTGGATCCGGAAAGTTTTTTGCGTAGCAGTACCCTTGCGCGTCGGTAGGCGGCGTCGTGCGGCTCCGCGTCCGTCGTCGGCGTCGTGATCGCCGGGATGACGTCGCGGGCAGTACTTAGGCGCCGCCCCTGCGCGCTGACGTCAGTTCTTCTTTTTCCGCGCCAGTAAGCGCAGATCCGGGAAGAGCAGTGCCCTAGTCACTTTTTGACTATCTTTTTTGTGAAATTTTTCACTGTTTTCTTCAACGAGTCTTCACGACTCCTAAGGTGTCGTAGGGATGCCCGGCTTTAAGCCCTGCGAGGAATGTGGTCGTATGATGTCCATCACGGACCCCCACCTCGAGTGTCTCTTCTGTCTCGGCCGAGACCACGACACGAAGTCGTGCCCTGACTGCCGGAAACTTCATCCGAAGGCTTTGCGAGAGCGGTCTCGAAAGCTCCTTGAAGTCCGGCAGTCGGCTCCGCGCCGCACCAAGCCCCGGTCCCGGGAGAGGTCGAGGGGCCGGACGCGGAGTCCCCGCCGTTCGTCGGAATCCAAGTCTTCGCGCTCCTCCGGTAAGTCGAAGCACAAGAAGTCTAAGCGGCGTCATCGCTCTAAGACTTCGCCTCGCCGGTCGCGCGACTCGGCTGAGGTCCCTGTCGGCACCGTCCCCGCGGCCCCGGACGTGCCTTTCGAGTTGCCCCCGCATTACCCGTCCTACCCGGGTTCGGGGGCGACTCCGGCCGAAATACAGAAATTCCTGTCGCCCATGGCCCGCCTCTTCGGGCCTCAAGGTCCCTCCGGTGCGCCTTCGGGCCCCGCGGGCCCTGATGGGGTTGCTCCGGCGTCGCCGTCGACTCCGGTCCCGGCGTCGCCTGTCCCACCAGTCTTCGTCCCGGCCTCGGCTCCGGCCCCGGCCTCGACCCCGGTTCCGGTGGTGCCGCAACCCCCATCGACGCCGGTTGACCTAACCACGCCTCCGCCGACGCCGATGTCCCCGGTGCCGTTTCCGACGCCGTCCGGGGCTCCGGGCGGCGTCGTTCCCCGGTTCTCCCGGGTCCGGACATGGAGCCGGACCGGCGTCGCCCGGCGCCGGTTCCGGCGCCGATGAGACCTTGGGTCCCTTATGTCCCTCCTCCTCCATCTTTTCAACCTGAGGAGGACCAGGAGAGCTGGGAGGTGGTCTGACGACCCTCTCACACAACAGTGCGAGTTTGACCCGGACTGGGTTGAGGAACTTGGGGATGCCAGTGGGCTGGATACCTCCCCCGACTCTGGCATGCTGTCTCCTCCCGTGGCAACGGAGGAGGGGGCTAATTTTGCAACGGTGTTGCGTAGAGCTGCTGGAGCCTTGAATCTCCAGTTGCCTACAGTGGCCGTCAGGACTAACCTCCTGACTGAAGTGCTTCAGCCGGCGGCCTCCTCTTCGGAGCCTGTGCTGCCGTTCAACGATGCACTCACTGACGTTCTTTTGGGTGCCTGGTCCAAACCCACCACAGGGGCTCCTGTGGATAGGAACGTGGCCCGACGCCATCGCCCGGCTCCGGGCGACCCCTGTTTCTCTCCCAACACCCCACCCCTGAGAGCTTGGTTGTCCAAGCCTCTGCCTCCCAAACAGCCTTCCCTACCGCCCCTCCGGATAGGGAATCCAAGTGCCTGGATCACTTTGGGAAGAAGGCTTTCTCTTCCTCCAGTGCTGGCTTGCGGTCTGTTAATACCGCTTGCCTCTTGGGCCGATACACCCACTCCCTG
This sequence comes from Calotriton arnoldi, assembly GCA_963921515.1. Classification (NCBI taxonomy): domain Eukaryota; kingdom Metazoa; phylum Chordata; class Amphibia; order Caudata; family Salamandridae; genus Calotriton; species Calotriton arnoldi. The sequence continues at coordinate 2,383,393 of CAWUFW010001746.1, read as the reverse complement.
TGGGATTCGGTGGCTGATGTTTTGCCGCAGTGTTCTGAGGAGGTCCAGACACTGCTTACCCGCGCTATTGCGGAAGGGCGTGATGCGGCTAAATATACCATCCGCTGTGGCCTTGATACCGCCGACTCGCTGGGCAGATAGCTTGCAACGACGGTGGCGCTGCGTCGCCACGCCTGGCTGAGAACCACTGGTTTTCAGGGGATGTCCAGAATACTCTCATGGACATGCCCTTTGATGGAGTCGGTCTTTTTGGTTCGAAGGCAGACCATGCGCTGGAGCGTTTCAAGGACTCACGGGCTACTGCTAAGTCCCTGGGCCTTGCTGTTGTGCGCCCTCCGCAAACGTCTGCTTTTCGCCCCTTTCGTGGCCACGGAAGGGGCGCCCAGTCACGTCCACAGCCCGGCCAACGGCCCGCGCAGCAAGCGCCTTCGCGTGGCCGAGGACGTGGATACCGCCGTGGCGGTTCGGGCAACCAGCGTGCGGGTCAGGCCACCACCTCCAACCCGTCCGCGGCCTCCAAGCCCTCCTAGTCCCTCCTTTCAGGTGCACAGCACGCCAGTCGAGGGCAGGGTCCGCCATCACCTTCACCACTGGCGTCCCATCACCTCGGACAAGTGGGTCTTGGACATTGTCCGAAGGGGCTACTCCCTCCCCTTCGAGACCACCCCCCAGCCATGCCACCTCAATTCCACCGCATGTCAGGGGATCACTTGGTGCTTCTACAGAAGGAAGTCACGGCCCTCTTGGCCAAGAGGGCCATCGAGCATGTTCCGACCCCAGAAGTAGGGCGTGGTTGCTACTCCCACTACTTTCTGGTGCCCAAAAAGGACAAGGAGGACATGCGTCCTATCTTGGACCTCCGGAACGTCAATCGCTTCCTCCGGAAGGAGAAGTTCAAGATGCTCACCCTAGCTCAGGTCTTGACTGCCCTCGACCCCGGAGACTGGTTGGTAGCGTTGGACTTGCAGGACGCCTATTTCCACATCCCCGTCCTGCCGGCCCACCGGCGTTACCTTCGGTTCACGGTAGGCCTCGAGCATTTTCAGTTCACCGTGCTCCCCTTTGGCCTTACCAGTGCCCCTCGGGTGTTCACGAAAGTGATGGCGGTGGTCGCAGCTCATCTGCGCCGGGCAGGGGTTTCAGTCTTCCCCTACCTCGACGACTGGCTGCTGAAGGCGGGCTCGTCCCAGGCAGTCGTCTCCCACCTCCAGACTACGGCCGAACTCCTGCACTCGCTGGGGTTCTCCATCAATGTGCCAAAGTCGCATCTGATTCCTTCTCCACAGCTCCTTTTCATCGGAGCAGTTCTGGACACGACGCAGTTTCGGGCCTATCCTCCCGAACGGCGAGTCCGGGATATTCAGGCTATGATTCCGATCTTTCAGCCTTTATCCTGGGTTTCGGTACGGATGACCCTGAGGCTGCTGGGCCTCATGGCCTCCTGCATCCTGCTGGTCACTCATGCCAGATGGCATATGCGGGCTCTGCAGTGGGACCTGAAGTTCCAGTGGGCGCAGCACCAGGGCGACCTGTCCGATCACGTCCAGATCTCGGAGGGGACTGCAAAACAGTTGCAGTGGTGGCTCTCGAACCGGCAATGGGTCATGGGCAGATCCCTCTCCCTTCCCCAGCCAGAGCACACAGTTGTGACGGACGCGTCCCTTCTGGGATGGGGCGGTCACATGGGAGAGGCGGAGATCAGAGGCCTCTGGTCTCCGGCGGAGTCCCGGCTCCATATCAACCTTCTGGAGCTCCGGGCGATCCGACTTGCACTCAAGGCATTCCTTCCCTCTGTCAAAGGGAAGGTAGTGCAGGTGTTCACAGACAACACCACCGCCATGTGGTACTGCAACAAACAAGGCGGGGTGGGGTCGTGGACCCTTTGTCAGGAGGCTCTGCGCCTCTGGACATGGCTGGAACACCAGGGCATGTTCCTGGTGGTTCAACACCTGGCAGGTTCCCTGAACGCCAGGGCGGACGAACTCAGCCGCAGGTGCATGATGGATCACGAATGGCGTCTTCACTCGGAAGTGGCGCAAGGACTCTTTCTACAGTGGGGAGAGCCTTGGTTAGATCTATTCGCCACCGAAGAGAACGCGCAATGTCATCAGTTCTGCGCGTTGGAATTTCCAAGGCGGCACTCGCTCGGCGACGCTTTTCGTCACGAGTGGAGTTGCGGTCTATTGTACGCCTTTCCGCCTATACCACTTCTACCCAGAGTGTTGAAGAAGATTCGGCACGACCGGGCCCAAGTCATTCTTGTGGCTCCGGACTGGGCTCGAAGAGTTTGGTATCCCGAGCTACTCAATATGAGCGTAGATCCCCCGATCCGTCTGCCTCTTCGGGAGGATCTTCTGTCGCAGCAGCAGGGGACGGTCCTCCACCCGAACCTGTCCAGTCTACACCTGCTTGCGTGGAGATTGAGCGGCGGCAGTTGATTCCTTTCGACTTGCCTCCCGAAGTTTGTGATGTGATTCTGGCAGCCAGGCGTCCCTCCACTAAGGTGGTATACGCCTGCAGGTGGAACAAATTTGTGGCATGGTGCACAGCAAAGGCTGTGAATCCCCTTTCTGCCCCTCTTTCTGAGGTCCTTCTGTTCCTTCTCTCTCTGGCCCAACAGGGTTCTGCCCTGGGTACCATCAAGGGTTATCTTTGTGCTATCTCGGCCTTCCTCAGGCTCCCTGATCAGCCCTCCCTTTTCAAGTCCCCTGTTGTTAACAGGTTCTTAAAAGGCATTACTCACCTCTTCCCTCCTGTTCCGTTTGTGATGCCTCAGTGGGACTTAAACTTGGTTCTTACCTTTTTAATGTGCGCTCCCTTTGAGCCTCTACATAACTGTCCTCTTCGTCTTCTGACTCTGAAGACAGCCTTTCTGGTGGCCATCACCTCCGCTCGGCGGGTGAGTGAGCTCCAGGCTCTATCTTGCAAACCTCCCTTTCTGTCTGTTCATCCAGACAAGGTTGTTCTTCGGACGCGTCCGTCCTTCTTGCCAAAGGTGGTTACTGCTTTCCACATTGGGCAGACCATCACTTTGCCCACCTTCTTTCCGCCTCCGCATCCTTCCAGAGAGGAAGAGAGGCTCCACCGTCTGGACCCAAAACGTGCGCTCTCTTTCTATATTGACCGCACAAAACACTTCCGGGTGGATGACCAGCTCTTTGTTGGCTACGTGGGCGCCAAAAAGGTCGGGCGGTGCACAAGAGGACCATCTCCCGCTGGGTTACCTTGTGCATCAAGACCTGCTATTCTTTGGCTAAAAAGGAGCCTCCTGTTGGGCTGCGTGCCCATTCCACCAGGGCAACGGCTGCTACCACGGCCTTGGGCCGCGGTGTTCCGCTGCCGGTTATCTGTCAGGCAGCTACGTGGGCCTCGCTGCACACGTTTACAAAGCATTACTGCCTTGACAGTCAGGTCCGGAGGGACGGCTTCTTTGGCCGTTCTGTCCTCCAGGACTTCCTTGTCTGATCTTTGTTCGCAGACCCACCACCGGGGTTGGTATTGCTGGGGTATCTATTCTAAGGTAAGGAATCTGTCACTAACGTGTCTCTTTCAGATGCACAAGTTACTAACTTGTGTAACGATATATCTGTAAGAGACAGTAGTTAGTGACAGATTCCTTACCGCCCACCCATCCTCCCCGTTCTGCGAACTGATTTCTAGGGTTAAGGACATCTCTTTCAGGGCCCTAGTATTTTTCAGACACCTATGTCAGCTTCTTGCATGGCTCTGCGTTCCTGGCGCGGAAAGTCGTGTACAGAACTGACGTCAGCGCGCAGGGGCGGCGCCTAAGTACTGCCCGCGACGTCATCCCGGCGATCACGACGCCGACGACGGACGCGGAGCCGCACGACGCCGCCTACCGACGCGCAAGGGTACTGCTACGCAAAAAACTTTCCGGATCCAGCCTGACGCCTGGGGATATTCTAAGGTAAGGAATCTGTCACTAACTACTGTCTCTTACAGATATATCGTTACACAAGTTAGTAACTTGTGCGTCAGCGCGCAAGGGCGGCGTCTAGCTAGATACTGTGACATCATTCCGGCGACCACGTTGCCAACGACGAACGCGGAGTCGACCGACGCCACCTACCGACGCGCAGGGGTACTGCTGAAGAAAAATTCTCCGGATCCAGTCTGACGCCTGGGGGTAATTCTAAGGTGAGGAATCCATAAGTAATCTATGTCTCTTACAGATATATCGTTACTGAAGGTAAGTAACTTGTTCTTTTCCGTCATCGATTGCACCTCTGCCTCCACCGACATCTCCGCCAAGCATGTCTGCGCCTTCGCCTAGAACGTCACCTGTGACAGATAGTGTTTTATCTTCACAATAGCATGATACCTCTGATGATGGGGATATAGAGGAAGGTAAACCTCAAGGTACAAGACCAACTGGCAATGAGTGGTTAGATTACGTAATCTCAACACCTTCTTCCCTATCTCCTCAGACAGCAGATTCTCCGCCGGAGGACATTGGCGGCTTCCACGCATTGATGGAAAGGGCAGCTTCTCTCTTTCAATTATCAATGACTGTCAAGCAGTCTGACTGCTTTCTTACTGATTTTAAAGATTTATCTCGGAAGACTGTGAGAGCAATACCTATTATTAACCATATTTGGGAGAAAGGTCTAAAGGTAATGAAAACACCTGCTACAGTTATTGCAGTCTTGCTTAGAATAGATAAAAAATATAAAGCTCTTGATGATGCGCCAGCTTGTCTGGTAGGGCACCCAAAACCAGACTCGGTAATCACACATGCTGCACAACAGAGGTCAAGGAATCCTTCAGCGCCTATCACTGCACCACCTGACAAAGAAGGAAGGCACCTTGATAATATTGGCAATGGTTTACCACCACCTCAGGTACTACTGTGCGCGTGGCTAACGCGCTAGCGATATTGGGAAGATATGACCGTCAAATGTGGTCCGATATCGCTCCATACGTAGACCTCCTTCCAGAGGACAACAGACTAGAGCCAAGAAAAATTCTTCTTGAAGGAGAGAGGTCTGCATCAGAGATCATTGATGCTTCCATGGATGTGGCTTCTCTAGCCTTTCGTCAGCTGGCTGGAGCGGCTGTCCTTAGGCGACAAGGGTGGTTGAGAGCAACAACATTTCGCCCTGAGGTGCAAAGCAAAATACTAGAAATGCCTTTTGATGGCGATGCGCTTTTAGGTAAGCATATTGATGATGCCTTGCAGACCATTAAGGCAGACACCAAGATGGCTAAGGTTTTGGGCATGCTCCAATACAGGAAGACCCCCTTTCGTGGAGTACGTGGTAGAGGAACATATTCATTTGTCGGAGTTTACCAAAAATACCAATCTCAGACCTATACCTCATTTCGCCCTTCCTACCAACATCAACAGACATATCGTGCACCACCACAGGCTCATACTCCAGGCAACCCAGACGGAAACAACCGTTGTATTCCAGGGATACTGTTAGGAAACAGTGACGAAGTCTCAGCACCTGCTTCTCTCCCCACTATCATTTCAACCAGAGGAACTCGCGTTCAACGCTATTTCAGTCAATGGCAAAAAATTACATACGACAGATGGGTCCTGGATATAATAAAATATGGCCGTACCTTGGAGTTTGTCACAGTACCACCTCTTCACCCACCACAAAATTCTCTAGCATCCCATCTTCAGTTACTAAAGAAAGAAGCATTTGTCATGCTACAAAAAGGAGCAATAGAATCTGTACCACGCTCTCAAAGGGGAATGGGCTTCTACTCCCGCTTTTTTCTTGTGAAGAAGAAATCGGGAGAATGGCGTCCCATTCTAGACCTCAGAAAGCTCAACAAATACCTGCAGAAAAAATCCTTCTGCATGGTAACTCTCCAGGATTTATTACAACTTCTGAACCATTTGGATTTTCTGGCCGCCTCGATTTACAGGATGTGTATTTCCATATTCCTATCCATCCCAAACATCGAAGGCTTCTCTGTTTCACTGTGGCAGGCACGCACTATCAGTTCAAGGTCCTTCCCTTCGGCCTCCGCTCAGCTCCTTGGGTTTTTACTGATTGTCTTGCTCCTTTGGCAGCATATCTACGATTAGGAGGCCTGCAGATGTTCCCGTATCTCGACGATTGGTTAGTTAAGGCTCCTTCTCTTCACCAGGCCTCGGAGGCCATTTCCTTCTGCCTACATCTGTTTCGCTCTCTAGGGCTTGCAGTCAATTACCAAAAATCCGTTTTCACACCTTCTCAACGTATAACTTTTTTCGAAGCAACGTTGGATACCCTCCAAAACAAGGCATTTTTATCCACAGAAAGACAAAACACCATACTATCGCTGGCTCACAGTCTATCCAAAAGAGAGTTTGCTTCTGTCCATCTCCTCAAATCCTTTCTGGGCATGATGTCCTCGGCCATCCTCATGTTGCCTCACGCACGGCTCAGGATGAGACCTTTTCAATAGCAGTTGGGCAGGCAATGGCTTCAGGTGACCTGATCATTTGAGGACATTATTCAGATCCCTCCGGTCATGAGAAAAGCACTTCCTTGGTGGCAGTCCGCCAGCAATCTCTCTGTGGGCCTGACATGTCTCTCTCCACTTCCAGAGTTCGTTCTGACCACGTATGCTTCATAGGAAGGATGGGGGGCCCACCTTCAAGACCTTCAAGTAAGTGGCAAATGGAGCCTCGCTCTCTCTCTCCAAGATGCACATCAACTTCCTGGAATTGAGGGCAATTTTCTGGCTCTTCAGTCGTTTCTCCCAAGAATACGAGCATCCTCTGTCCTCCTTCGTACAGACAATACCACCTGTTTGCCCTATCTCAATAAGCAAGGAGGAACGAGGTCTCCGATTCTGTCTTTGGAAGCTCAAAAGATCTGGGAGTGGGCATTACTGCATCACATCATCATCAAGGCGGAACATCTTCCAGGAGTGAGAAACAACCTAGACACCTTAAGCAGAATGGGTCAAACATCTCACGAGTGGGAACTCGATCAGTTAATTCTCGATTTTATCTTCCGGAAATGGGGAACACCAATCTTAGACCTCTTTGCATCTTAAGGGAACCAAAAATGTTGGTTCTTCGCCAGCAGGGAACCTCAGAAGGGGTCATGGGGGAATGCGTTTTCGATAAGATAGTCAGGAATCTTTGCTTACGCAGTTGTAATGAAAATGAAAAGGGAACCGTGCCGGCTGATCCTCATTGCTCCACGTTGGCACCGCCAGCATTGGTTCACGGAGCTATTCCTACTCTCGAAGTCCAAGCCTTATCGCCTTCCAGTAATAACGTGTCTACTGACCATGAGCAAAGGACAAATACTGCACTCGCATCCAGCTTCTCTTCAGTTGCATGCTTGGCACCTGAATTCAAATAATTCAAACATTTAGACGTTCCCCAGGACTGTAGGGATGTGTAGTCCAGGGCTGGAGCTGAGTCCACCAATAAAACATACAGATTAAAATAGAAGCGATTTTGTTCTTGGTGCCTTCGGAACAATATCCACCCTCTTCTCTCATCTCCGGAACAAGTCTTGCCTTATCTACTCTCTTTGGCAAAGTCAGGACTGGCGAATGCTTCAGTAAGGGTCCACCTCGCACCCATCTCCCTATACAGACGCACTTCCGATGCTTCTTCCCTTTGTTCCTCTCGTATCATCCAACAATTCATGAAAGGGTTAGTCAGGGCTTTTCCTCCTGTTCATCATCCTCCTCCTCCTGAACTACAACTCAATGTGGTCCTATCTCAACTAATGAAACCACAGTTTGAACCAATTCACAAAATTGAGCTCAAGTTTCTCACTTGGAAAGTGGCATTGCTTCTCGCGCTAACCTCCGCAAGGAGAGTAAGTGAAATCTAAGCTTTCACTATAAGAGAACCCTATCTACAATTTATAGAGGACTACGTTTTACTGAGAACAAATCCTAAATTCATCCTGAAGGTTCCAATTCAGTTTCACCTTAATGAACCTGTTGTCCTCTGCTCATTTTCTCCGAATCTCTCCTCTCCAGCAGAGACATCTCTTCACTCCTTAGATGTTAAATGATGCCTTAAGTTTTATTTGCAAAGGACTAATCAGCTACGCAGAACGTATCAATTGCTGGTCTCATATGGGCCTCAAAGACTTGGTGCAGCTGTCACAAAGAGGACTATTGCAAGATGGATTGCTGCACCTAGTCAGCTCTATCATACTAAGGCGAGTAAACTGCTTACGATCAATGCCAAGGCACATTCTGCAAGGGCAGTATCCTCTTATGCTGCTCTTTTTGCTGGTGTCCTGTTGGACAAGATTTGGTGTGCCGCTACATGGAAGAGTGCATGGTAAAGCTATACCTCTCTGAAGAGCTCTAATGAGAGCGAAACACGTGTCAGGGGTTGCTTCTATTCATTTCGGGTTGGCTTGGATGGTATTTTACCAGTATAAAGCTGTAATACTGTGCCTGGAGTGGTAAGAGGCTCTGGTCATTTTACAGCTCGGCATGGATAGCACTGTGCTAATCCTATGCTTAAAGACTTTGCTGTAGTAATGGCAAAAGACTTTGTCCCTTTCTATCTCTGCGTGGATGGCACTGTGCTAATCCTATGCTTAAAGACTTTTATAGAAAAGCAGACATTTGAGGTGAGCAAATTTAGAGTGTCGCTGGTTTTGAGAGTGCTCTATACAGGAGCTCCTTTCCACCTAAACTTGATGACTACCCAGAGTTCTCTGCTCCTTTTTTGCATAATTTATGCGTCACTCTATGCCTGAAAGGGTTTTGTTTTGATATATATATTTCTATGCACATTTGTCTATGCAACTGCTTGTGAATCTATGAAAGATCCAATACTGTAGAAGAAAATGAGTTACTTACCGGTAACCACGGTTTTCCAGTTTTGGTATCTTTCATAGATTCACATGCGACCCACCCTCCTCCCCTGAGAGGCTTCCCATATTTCCTCAAGGTATATAGTTTCACACTTGTGCTTGAAAATCTGAGGAACATAGCCTCTTTTGGGAGTTTTCTACAGGGTGCTGTCGCCTGATTGGCTATTACTTAAGTTTGGTTCTTTTTTACAAAAGAAAGTAGTTCTTTGCATTATAGCCTATGATACTATTGTATACTACTATTATAAGGATACATTGGACTCCCACTACGACGACGGGGATGATTCAAGCATGTGAATCCATGAAAAATACCAATACTGGAGAACTGTAGTTTCTCATGGATACATCTGCCTGTGGATTCCTCACCTTATGAATATCCCCTGCGCCAGCATTCCGCGGAAATTTTTCGTAGCTCTCCGCGCCGACGAGGTCGTAATAGCGTCATGGCTCCGCATGATGTCACCGGAGCCATAAGAAGACCACGTCGGCGTGATGACGTCAGTTCCCTTTTTTCCGCGCTGTCGATGCTAACGGATTTTCTGGGACTCTCCTATCTTTCTAACTGATACTTTGTTTCGAGACTTTATTTGTTTCTGTTTTAGACATGTCTGTTCAAAGGAAGTCAGGTTTCAAGCCCTGTAAGGAATGCGGAGGTCACATGTCGATCACTGACCCGCATGATGACTGCCTTTGGTGTCTTTCAAGTGATCACGACGTCGAAGGTTGCTCTTCTTGCAGGAAGATGAACCCGAAGGCGTTGAAGGAAAGAGAGGCTAAGCTCTACATGTCCAAGGTGAGAAAGGAGAAAAGGGGTCGTAAACGGTCGAAGTCGAGGTCGTCGACTTCGCATGGATCGAAGAGAAGGCACAAGAAGAAGAAGAGACATGGGTCTCGACGTCGTTCGTCGAAGCCTCAAGCTTCGAAGTCGCCTTCGCCGGCTTCTCGACGTCGTGTCAAGGACTTTGTTTCTCCTTCTCCTTCTGAGTCTCCACAGATGTCTCCGGACCGGTCTCCTTATGTGGGCACACCGGCGCTGTCTCCGGCGTCGGTGGAGTCTCCGGCTCCGGATGGTGCATCGAATCCAGTGGATGATGTGACTCCTGTGGCTCTACCTGTGGCTCCACCTGTGGCTCCAGTGGCCCCGACTCCGGAAGTTCCTCTTACGGAGGTCGAACCGGCGCAGTATCCTTCGTTCCCGGCGCCAGGTTCTGATCCATCGCAGTTCTTGAACCCAATGTATGGCGTTTTTGCCAGAGCCACATGCCCCTCTGGAGCACCTTCGGGTCCCATGGGCCCATTGGCATTTAATTTGGGTGTGCCTCAGCATTATCCTCCGGCCCCCTTTATGCCATATATGCCGATGGCGCCGTCTTGGCAGATTCCGGCGCCGAGGATGTCGACGCCGTATGGTCAGTCCCCGGCTCCATCTGGCGTCCCTTCTTTTCGGGTTCGTTCGACGCAGGTTGCTGTCACGGATCCGCCTTCGATGCCGCTGCCGGAGCCGTCGACGCCGCGGATGGCACCGCCGACGCCGCAGCCGAGGATGCGTTCTAGAAGAGAAGCTCAAAGGTTAATTGAAGAAGAGCAGTATCAAGCTGGTGACATGGAAGAAGGTGAAATAAATGAGTCTGAGGACTTGTTTGAAGACTTGTGTGAGGCAAGTGGTTTGGATGTTTCACCAGAAGTGGATTTTGCTTCACAGAAGGCTTCTCCTTCAAAGGATGTTGCTCCTTATCATGTTGTTATTAAGAAGGCAGCTGAACTGTTGGATCTACAGCTTCCTATGGCTGAATATAAGCCTAATCTTCTTACAGAGGTTCTTCATTCTCCTTCCACTGTAGTTGAGCCTCTCTTGCCTTTCAATGATGCCCTGACGGAGCCAATACTAGAGGTTTGGAGTAATCCTCTTACTGCTCCTGCAGTTTCTAGCTCTGTCTCTAGAAGATATAGACCAGCACCAGGGGACCCTGAATTTCTTTCTTCTCACCCGTCACCTCAGAGTTTGGTGGTTCAAGCTTCATGCTCAAAGCAGTCTGTGGGTTCTTTTCCTCAAGCACCGGCTGACAGAGATTCAAAAAAGCTTGAGCAGTCTGCAAAGAATTTTTTTTCGTCAGCCAGTATGGCTTTGAAATCCACCAACGCAACTTGTTTGTTGGACAGATATATTCACGCCCTTATGGACTCTGCCAAGCAGATTCTCCCGAAGTTATCTGAAGAGGATCGGGGTAATTTGAGTGAAGTCTTGGCGGACTCTCAGGCGGCTGCTGGCCAAGTAATCCAGTCGGGTCTGGACACTGCAGATTCAGTGGCAAGGGTGATGGGCTCATCTGTTGCTACTAGGAGGCATGCATGGTTGAGGTCTTTGGGATTTTCACCGGATGTCCAAGCTGCTCTTTTGGATCTTCCCTTTGACGGCTCTAAACTTTTTGGGGAAAAAGCTGACTCTGCGTTGCAGAGATTTAAGGACAGTAAGGCCACGGCGAAATCCTTGGGTTTACAGTCTGTCAAGAGGCTATGGCTACAAAAGGTACCGTGGGTTTGGGAAATCTTCCTTTCGTTCCCGTCAGCCTCAGCAGCAGCAGCAGCAACAAAACCCTTTGTATAAATCCTACAGAGGTAAAGGCAGAGGTCGCTTTCGTGGAGCTGGACGACATCCCTCTTCCTCCTCCTCTTCTACCTCCCCAACCCCTCCCGGTAATGCAGCAAAGCAGCCCTAGATCCGCCATCCTGGATCATGTGGGTCCTGTGGGAGGCCGGCTTACTCATTTTCTACAAGATTGGAAATTAATAACTTCGGACCTTTGGGTTCTAGATCTTGTAGAAAATGGGTACGCTCTTCCCTTCAGGGAATTTCCCCCTCCTTACCCTCCTTGTCAGGGGCTTTGCACAGAGGATCATTTGCTACTCCTTCAGAAGGAGGGTTCTTACCCTGTTACAAAACGGTGCGATAGAGGTGGTTCCGGAGCAGGAGAGGGGTCAGGGGTGCTACTCCCGGTATTTCCTGATCCCCAAGAAGGATGGCAGGTTACGTCCCATCCTGGACCTCAGAATCTTGAATCTGTTTCTCAAACAGGAGAGGTTCAAGATGCTTACTCTAGCGCAGGTTCTTCAGGCGCTGCAACAAGAGGACTGGATGGTGTCCATCGACTTGCAGGATGCGTATTTCCACATTCCAACCTGAAGTCGCACAGGAAGTATCTCCGTTTCACGGTTGGATCGCAACACTACCAGTTTGCGGTCCTTCTGTTTGGTCTTACTACCGCACCTCGAGTCTTCACCAAGGTGATGGCAGTGGTGGCTGCCCATCTCAGGAGGTTGGGGATTCCAGTTTTCCCCTACCTGGACGACTGGCTGTTGAAGGCAGAGTCTCCAGAGATGGTGAGTCATCATTTGCAGGTTACAGCCCAGCTGTTATACAAATTGGGTTTTTCGATAAATGTACCCAAGTCTCACCTGGTGCCCTCTCAGCGCAACCTGTTCATAGGGGCGGTACTGGATACCACTGTGTGTCGAGCATTCCCTCCTCCGCAAAGGATTCTCGACATACAGGAAATGGTTCCCTTGTTTTACAATGGAGCGGTTGTTCCAGTTCTGAAGGTCCTTCGCCTGCTCGGTTTGTTCGCTTCCTGCATCCTGCTGGTCAACCACGCACGCTGGCACATGAGGGCGCTCCAGTGGTGTCTCCGCAGGCAGTGGTATCAACACAATGGAGATCTCAGGGAGTCTGTGAGGATCTCCAGAGAAGCTGCAGCGGATCTGTCTTGGAGGAGCGCGGAGGGCAATATGTCTCAAGGAAAGCCTTTCCACTTTCCTCCATCGGTGGCCACAGTGATAACGGATGCCTCTACCCTAGGGTGGGGTGCACATCTGGGGGATCTGGAGATCAAGGGTCTTTGGTCTCCAGAGGAAAGGTTGTTTCACATCAACATTCTGGAATTGCGGGCGATACATTTGGCACTCAAGGCTTTTCTCCCTTCCCTTCGCGGTCAGTCGGTTCAGGTCCTGACGGACAACACTGCCGCGATGTGGTATGTCAACAAGCAGGGAGGAGTAGGGTCGTACCGTCTCTGCAGAGAGGCTTTGCGACTCTGGTCCTGGGCTCAGGATCATCGGATTTGCTTGATGGCAAATCATCTGGCCGGGGTGCTGAACGTGCGTGCGGACAGTCTCAGTCGACAGTTCTCCGCCGACCACGAGTGGAGGCTTCATCCAGAGGTAGTTCGACACATCTTTCAGACGTGGGGGACTCCTCGGGTGGACCTGTTTGCCACTCTAGAGAACGCGCACTGCCCGTCATTCTGCAGTCTCCAGTTTCCGAGGCAGGGAGCGTTGGGGGACGCGTTTCAGTTGAGTTGGAGCTCACAACTCCTTTACGCGTTTCCTCCCATACCCTTGATTCCTCGGGTTCTGAGGAAGATTCGCCAAGACCGGGCTCAAGTTATATTGATCGCCCCGGATTGGCCAAGAAGGGTGTGGTTCACGGACCTTCTTCACCTCTCGTTGTACCCTCCGCTCCGTCTCCCTCGCAGGGTAGACCTCCTCTCTCAGATGGAGGGGCAAGTTCTACACCCCCACCTCCAGAGCCTGCACCTTCATGCCTGGAGATTGAACGGGGCAACTTGAATTCTTTTTCTCTCCCGCCTGACGTGGTGGATACTATCGGCCAGGCGACACTCCACCAAGTCTGTCTATTCATACAGGTGGTCTAAATTTGTTAAGTGGTGCGGAGAGAAATCTATTGATCCCTTAAAAGCCCATCTTTCTGATGTTCTTTGTTTTTCCCTTCATTTGGCCCAGCAGGGTTGTGCTGTGGCCACTTTTAAGGGATATTTGTCGGCATTGTCGGCATTTTTGTGTTTACCTGATCAGCCTTCTTTATTTAAGTCTCCTATAGTCTTAACATTTATTAAGGGGCTGACAAACATGTTTCCTCCCACTCCTTTTATTATGCCCCAGTGGGATTTGAATCTGGTGTTAACTTTTTTAATCGGTTCAACGTTCGAACCTATGCATAGTTGTCCGTTGAGACTTTTGACTTTTAAAACGGTCTTTCTGGTGGCTATCACTTCGGCTAGGAGGGTGAGTGAGCTCCAAGCTCTTTCCTGTAAACCTCCTTTTCTGACCATACATGCTGAAAGGTTGGTACTCAGGACCAGGGCTGCTTTTCTGCCTAAGGTGGTGACTCCTTTCCACCTAGGTCAGTCCATTACCCTTCCTACTTTCTATCCTCCCCTCACCCATCCAAGGAGGAAGAGAGACTTCATCGTTTGGATCCAAAGAGGGCGATTAGCTTTTATTTGGACAGAACGAAGGACTTTCGCCAAGATGACGAGCTCTTTGTTGGATATGCTGGTCGCATTAAGGGCAAGGCGGTGCACAAGCGCACTTTATCCAGGTGGATCATCTTGTGCATCAAGATATGCTACTCCCTGGCTGGTAAGGAGCCTCCTGTAGGCATTAGAGCTCATTCCACCAGGGCTAAATCGTCTACTTCTGCCTTGTCTAGAGGCGTTCCTGTGTTGGACATATGTAAAGCCGCAACTTGGGCCTCCCTCCACACTTTCGCGAAACATTACTGCTTAGATTCCGAAGTGAGGAGGGATGGCCATTTTGCGCGCTCTGTTTTGCAGGATTTTTTGGTATAGTAGGGTGGACACCCTCCTCCGGGTGATGTACTGCTGTGGGATTCTATTCATAAGGTGAGGAATCCACAGGCAGATGTATCCATCAGAAGAACAAGTTACTTACCTTCGGTAACGCTTTTTCTGGTGGATACAGTATCTGCCTGTGGATTCCTCACAGACCCACCCACCTCCCCGTTGTCCACCCTTTTATACCATAAAAGCTGAGGTATTAGTTATTTGATGTATTTTTATGTACTCAAGACTTTGTTACCTCTATTGTTTTATTGTTGTCTTGTTTGAAATGCAAGCTTTCTTATTTTCTAATACACTGAGTGTATTTGTGTGAATTCTGTATACTTGGTGTGCATTGTCTCTATGGTCGGTTCGCCCGTTTTGCCTCGGTGGCATGGAAAAAATGGGTGGAACTGACGTCATCACGCCAACGTGGTCTTCTTATGGCTCCGGTGACGTCATGCGGAGCCGCGTGCGGAGCCATGTCGCTATGACGACCTCGTCGGCGCGGAGAGCTACGAAAAATTTCCGTGGATTGCTGGCGCAGGGGATATTCATAAGGTGATGAATCCACAGGCAGATACTGTATCCACCAGAAAAAGCGTTACCGAAGGTAAGTAACTTGTTCTACAGGTAAGTAACTCATTTTCATATGGACACAGAAAGCTGGTAAGCTTTAGAAATGTGCACAATTGTTTGTTTTTGTTGTCGTTCAAAGATTTTGCAGATTTTCTTGAAAAAAGACAAAATGTTGCCATATGTTTTGCACTTTATGTAAATCATATGTTGTGCATACAATTGTGTTCCCCAGTTTACATGGCAATTGTTTAAATATACGCCCGGATCGATTTTATTAAACTTTTGTGGTATAAATTTGCACTTGTAAAAACCTTTTAAAGGATACTTCGGACTGGGGTATGAAAGCATTTACCAATTAAATAGAAGTTTGACGAGTGGCAAGCAAATCAGAACTGTTGCCTCAAAGGATGCAATTATCAGGGCTCATATGTCCTTTTCACTCATTGTTGCAATGTCATCCTGTGCCCTGGGCACCCCCCAACTTTTTGCTGATTGATACTGGTGGTAACTGACTCTGACTGACCCTGGGCTCTGCCTAACCAGGCCCAGGGCCAGTGCAATGCTGAAAGAGACACATTAGAATACAGTTAAAACACCTACATACACTAGGGTACACAATGGTATGGTGGGGTACCCCTGTGATTAGCATGACCTACCCCATAAGCCCCTAGTATATAATAGGGCAGGGGGATTGAAACTACCTAGAAGTCCCTAGTAACCTAGGGCATGGCAGTTTAGAGGCCAGCAGCTCTTTTTGCACTTGCATGTGTGTACTGCTGAAGCCTGAGGTCAGTTTAAAAGCAGCCCTGGGTGCCAGGACTGCTTTTAAAAAGTAAATTGTGCCCAAACTCGACTTTTGGGTTTGGGGCACTTAAAAATGGATAACCTATAATGGTTTGGCATATCTGAAAGAGACACGTTAGTGATAGATTCCTTACCTTAGAATATCCCCAGGCGTCAGGCTGGATCCGGAAAGTTTTGCGTAGCAGTACCCTTGCGCGTCGGTAGGCGGCGTCGTGCGGCTCCGCGTCCGTCGTCGGCGTCGTGATCGCCGGGATGACGTCGCGGGCAGCACTTAGGCGCCGCCCCTGCGCGCTGACGTCAGTTCTTCTTTTTCCGCGCCAGCAAGCGCAGATCCGGGAAGAGCAGTGCCCTGGTCAATTTTTGACCATACTTTTTGGTGATTTTTTCACTGGTTTTTTCCAACTTTAAGGTGTCGTAGGGATGCCCGGCTTCAAGCGATGCGGCGCCTGTGCGCGGATGATGTCCGTCACCGACCCGCATTGGGAGTGTCTCTTCTGCCTCGGCCGAGGCCACGACACCGAGTCTTGTCCCGAATGCCAGGCCCTCAACCCGAAGGCTTTGCGAGAGCGGTCTCGAAAGCTCCTCGAGGCCCGGCATTCGGCTCCGCGGAAGCCCCGGTCGCGTGAGAGGTCCAGGGGTCGCTCGCGGAGTGCACACCGGTCGTCGACTTCTTCGTCCGGTAAGTCTAAGCACAAGAAGTCCAAGAAGCATCGTCGCTCTCGGACTTCGCCTCGCCGGTCTCGCGACTCGGCTGAGGCCCCTCCCGGCACCGTCCCCGCCCCCGCGGCCCCGGACTTGCCTGTGGAGTCGCCCCCGTCATACCCGCCCTTCCCGGGTTCGGGGGCGGATCCGGCCAAGGTACAGGAGTTCCTGTCGGCCATGGCCCGCCTCTTCGGGCCTTCAGGCCCCTCCGGTGCGCCTTCGGGCCCCGCGGGCCCTGATGGGGTTGCTCCGGCGTCGCCGGCGGCTCCGGCCCCGGCGTCGCCCGAGCCTCCAGCCTCGATCCCGGCTCCGGCTTCGGCCCCGGCCTCGATCCCGGCTCCACAACCCCCATCGACGCCGGTCGACCTCACGACACCTCCGCCGGCGCCGATGTCTCCGGTGCCGTTCTCGACGCCGCCCTGGGCTCCGGGCGGCGTCGTCCCCAGTTCCTTCCGGCTCCGGACATGGACCCGGAGCGACGTCGCTCGACGCCGGCTCCGCGCCGATGGGACCTTGGGTCCCAAATGTCCCTCCTCCTCCTTATTTTGACCCAGAGGAGGACCAGGAGGACTGGGAGGGGTCTGATGACCCTCTGACACGCAACTGTCAGTATGATGAGGACTGGACAGAGAGTCTAGGGAGGCCAGTGGTCTGGATACTTCTCCTGACACTGGCATGCTGTCTCCTCCCGTGGCTACGGAGGAGGGGGCCAATTTTGAGTACGGTGTTGCGTAGGGCTGCTGGGGCCTTACGTCTCCAGCTCCCTACTTTGACGGTCAAGACTAACATCTTGACAGAGGTGCTTCAGCCGGCAGCATCCTCTGCGGAGACTGTGCTGCCGTTTAACGACGCCCTCACTGACGTTCTTTGGGCGCCTGGTCCAAGCCCAACACAGGGGCTCCTGTGGATCGGAACGTGTCACGACGCCATCGCCCCGCTCCGGGCGACCCCCTGTTTCTTTCTGTCCACCCCACTCCTGAGAGCTTGGTTGTCCAAGCCTCCGCTTCCCAAACCGCCTTCCCTACCGCTCCTCCGGATAGGGAATCCAAACGCCTGGATCAGTTTGGGAAGAAAGGTTTTTCTTCCTCCAGTGCTGGCTTGCGGTCCGTTAACACCGCTTGTCTTTTCGGCCGATATACCCACTCCCTGTGGGATTCGGTGGCGGATGTTTTGCCCCAGTGCCCTGAGGAGGTCCAGGCACTGCTTTCCCGCGCCATTGCGGAAGGAAGGGATGCGGCCAAATACACTATCCGTTGTGGCCTTGACACCGCCGACTCGCTGGGCAGGTCGATTGCAACGACGGTGGCGCTCCGGCGCCACGCCTGGCTGAGAACCACTGGTTTTTCAGGGGATGTCCAGAATACTCTCATGGACATGCCCTTTGATGGAGTCGGTCTTTTTGGGTCCAAAGCAGACCATGCGTTGGAGCGCTTTAAGGACTCACGGGCTACTGCAAAGTCCCTGGGCCTTTCTGCTACACGCCCTCCGCTACCTTCTGCTTTTCGCCCCTATCGTGGCCACGGTAGGGGCGCCCCTTCACGTCAGCAGCCCAGCCACCGGCCCGCGCAGCAGGCGTCTTCGCGTGGCCGAGGACGTGGATTCCGCCGTGGCGGATCGGGCAACCAGCGTGCGGGTCAGGCCACCACCTCCAACCCGTCCGCGGCCTCCAAGCCCTCCTAGTCCCTCCTTTCAGGTGCACGGCACGCCAGTAGGGGCAGGGTCCGCCATCACCTTCCCCACTGGCGCACCATCACCTCGGACAGGTGGGTCTTGGACATTGTCCGAAGGGCTACTCCCTCCCCTTCGAGACCACCCCCCAGCCATGCCACCTCAATTCCACCGCATGTCAGGGGATCACTTGGTGCTTCTACGGAAGGAAGTCACGGCCCTCTTGACCAAGAGGGCCATCGAGCATGTTCCGACCCCAGAAGTAGGGCGTGGTTGCTACTCCCACTACTTTCTGGTGCCCAAAAGGACAAGGAGGACATGCGTCCTATCTTGGACCTCCGGAACGTCAATCGCTTCCTCCGGAAGGAGAAGTTCAAGATGCTCACCCTAGCTCAGGTCTTGACTGCCCTCGACCCTGGAGACTGGTTGGTAGCGTTGGACTTGCAGGACGCGTATTTCCACATCCCCGTCCTGCCGGCCCACCGGCGTTACCTTCGGTTCACGGTAGGCCCCGAGCATTTTCAGTTCACCGTGCTCCCCTTTGGCCTTACAAGTGCCCCTCGGGTGTTCACGAAAGTGATGGCGGTGGTCGCAGCTCATCTGCGCCGGGCAGGGGTTTCAGTCTTCCCCTACCTCGACGACTGGCTGCTGAAGGCGGGCTCGTCCCAGGCAGTCGTCTCCCACCTCCAGACTACGGCCGAACTCCTGCACTCGCTGGGGTTCTCCATCAATGTGCCGAAGTCGCATCTAATTCCTTCTCCACAGCTCCTTTTCATCGGAGCAGTTCTGGACACGACGCAGTTTCGGGCCTATCCTCCCGAACGGCGAGTCCGGGATATTCAGGCTATGATTCCAATCTTTCGGCCTTTATCCTGGGTTTCGGTACGGATGACCCTGAGGCTGCTGGGCCTCATGGCCTCCTGCATCCTGCTGGTCAATCATGCCAGATGGCATATGCGGGCTCTGCAGTGGGACCTGAAGTTCCAGTGGGCGCAGCACCAGGGCAACCTGTCCGATCACGTCCAGATCTCGGAGGGGACTGCAAAACAGTTGCAGTGGTGGCTCTCGAACCGGCAATGGGTCATAGGCAGATCCCTCTCCCTTCCCCAGCCAGAGCATACAGTTGTGACGGACGCGTCCCTTCTGGGATGGGGCGGTCACATGGGAGAGGCGGAGATCAGAGGCCTCTGGTCTCCGGCGGAGTCCCGGCTCCATATCAACCTTCTGGAGCTCCGGGCGATCCGGCTTGCACTCAAGGCATTCCTTCCCTCTGTCAAAGGGAAGGTAGTGCAGGTGTTCACAGACAACACCACCGCCATGTGGTACTGCAACAAACAGGGCGGGGTGGGGTCTTGGACCCTTTGTCAGGAGGCTCTGCGCCTCTGGACATGGCTGGAACATCAGGGCATGTTCCTGATGGTTCAACACCTGGCAGGTTCTCTGAACGCCAGGGCGGACGAACTCAGCCGCAGGTGCATGATGGATCACGAATGGCGTCTTCACTCGGAAGTGGCGCAAGGACTCTTTCTACAGTGGGGAGAGCCTTGGTTAGATCTATTCGCCACCGAAGAGAACGCGCAATGTCATCAGTTCTGCGCGTTGGAATTTCCAAGGCGGCACTCGCTCGGCGACGCTTTTCGTCGCGAGTGGAGTTGCGGTCTGTTGTACGCCTTTCCGCCTATACCACTTCTACCCAGAGTGTTGAAGAAGATTCGGCACGACCGGGCCCAAGTCATTCTTGTGGTTCCGGACTGGGCTCGAAGAGTTTGGTATCCCGAGCTACTCAATATGAGCATAGATCCCCCGATCCGTCTGCCTCTTCGGGAGGATCTTCTGTCGCAGCAGCAGGGGACGGTCCTCCACCCGAACCTGTCCAGTCTACACCTGCTTGCGTGGAGATTGAGCGGCGGCAGTTGATTCCTTTCGACTTGCCTCCCGAAGTTTGTGATGTGATTCTGGCAGCCAGGCGTCCCTCCACTAAGGTGGTATACGCCTGCAGGTGGAACAAATTTGTGGCGTGGTGCACAGCAAAGGCTGTGAATCCCCTTTCTGCCCCTCTTTCTGAGGTCCTTCTGTTCCTTCTCTCTCTGGCCCAACAGGGTTCTGCCCTGGGTACCATCAAGGGTTATCTTTGTGCTATCTCGGCCTTCCTCAGGCTCCCTGATCAGCCCTCCCTTTTCAAGTCCCCTGTTGTTAACAGGTTCTTAAAAGGCATTACTCACCTCTTCCCTCCTGTTCCGTTTGTAATGCCTCAGTGGGACTTGAACTTGGTTCTTACCTTTTTAATGTGCGCTCCCTTTGAGCCTCTGCATAACTGTCCTCTTCGTCTTCTGACTCTGAAGACTGCCTTTCTGGTGGCCATCACCTCCGCTCGGCGGGTGAGTGAGCTCCAGGCTCTATCTTGCAAACCTCCCTTTCTGTCTGTTCATCCAGACAAGGTTGTTCTTCGGACGCGTCCGTCCTTCTTGCCAAAGGTGGTTACTGCTTTCCACATTGGGCAGACCATCACTTTGCCCACCTTCTTTCCGCCTCCGCATCCTTCCAGAGAGGAAGAGAGGCTCCACCGTCTGGACCCAAAACGTGCGCTCTCCTTCTATATCGACCGCACAAAACACTTCCGGGTGGATGACCAGCTCTTTGTTGGCTACGTGGGCGCCAAAAAGGTCGGGCGGTGCACAAGAGGACCGTCTCCCGCTGGGTTACCTTGTGCATCAAGACCTGCTATTCTTTGGCCAAGAAGGAGCCTCCTGTTGGGCTGTGTGCCCATTCCACCAGGGCAACGGCTGCTACCACGGCCTTGGGCCGCGGTGTTCCGCTGCCGGTTATCTGTCAGGCAGCTACGTGGGCCTCGCTGCACACGTTTACTAAGCATTACTGCCTTGACAGTCAGGTCCGGAGGGACGGCTTCTTTGGCCGTTCTGTCCTCCAGGACTTCCTTGTCTGATCTTTGTTCGCAGACCCACCACCGGGGTTGGTATTGCTGGGGTATCTATTCTAAGGTAAGGAATCTATCACTAACGTGTCTCTTTCAGATGCACAAGTTACTAACTTGTGTAACGATATATCTGTAAGAGACAGTAGTTAGTGATAGATTCCTACCGCCCACCCATCCTCCCCGTTCTGCGAACTGATTTCTAGGGTTAAGGACATCCCTTTCAGGGCCCTAGTATTTTTCGGACACCTGTGTCAGCTTCTTGCATGGCTCTGCGTTCCTGGCGCGGAAAGTCGTGTACAGAACTGACGTCAGCGCGCAGGGGCGGCGCCTAAGTGCTGCCCGCGACGTCATCCCGGCGATCACGACGCCGACGACGGACGCGGAGCCGCACGACGCCGCCTACCGACGCGCAAGGGTACTGCTACGCAAAACTTTCCGGATCCAGCCTGACGCCTGGGGATATTCTAAGGTAAGGAATCTATCACTAACTACTGTCTCTTACAGATATATCGTTACACAAGTTAGTAACTTGTGCATTAGGGACCCCCAGGGTCTCCCCTAGGTATCCCAGGGGTGGGGGGGGGTCAGATATTTATAAGGTACACCCTTATAAAATGAGTTTTTATATGCCTGGGTTAAGTGAAATTTCACATTTCACTCCCACATTGTGGTAAAGTGCTGCCCAAATTCGACTTTGATGCTAGGAGCACTGTGAAGTGAGGATCTGCAATATTTTTACAGATTCAGAACCCCTAAAGTGTCCCCTAGTTGTCCTATGGGGTGGGGGGCCTGTAGATATAAGCCACGTACTTATAAAATATGTTTTTGTATGTCCTGGTGCTGGAAAAATGGCCCAAGTCATTTTTCCCATTGCAAATCCTTTGTTACATAGGTTAACATGGTAGGAAGTTATTAATTAATAACTCTTGATAGGAGAGGGCTAGAGGTGCCATTCAAAGATTTCTCCGAATGGTATTAATAAATCCAACAATATGATATTGTTGAATTTCTCCTAAAGTGTACCTACAAGAAGTTATAAGACTTTCTTGTTTGTAAGTCCAGATTCAGCCTTCCAGTGGTCTGCCCTGATTGGTCAGAGTTAAGTGGATTAGCCAGCCTGCCTGGAGAGGTGATAAAGAGCCCCTGGGGTTATGCAGCTGGGCTGGGAGGGCAGTGTGCTGGTCCACAGGAATGTCAGGCCAGGGGAGGGGTTGTAAACCATGGGCTTCAAAGAGAAAAGCAGAACCCAGTGACATTTACAACTCTGAACTTTCTACCTCAGGCAGATGGGATTAAGGAAGGTATGAGCAGATGCAGGGGGGAGAGTCTAAGTAAATTAGCCATCCTAGGGGTGTGTTTAGCCAGCTCTTGCCTCCTTGCTGGAAAATCTGCCATTATGGATTTAGAAGATTTGATGCACTCTGGGACAAAATAATGCCACACTCTACAGGAAGTGGTCATATGTTTAAGGAGTTACCCTGCTCCCATTGGTCAGGAGTGACCTCCTGTCTGACCCAGAAAACATGGAATAAGTATCTGAGAGGGGCAGAGCCCTACAGATCTGCTGCTTGAAACTTAATGAAGCGAGACATTGCCAAGCTGAGAAGTGTTGCTGTGCAAAGATTTCTAAGGCCTGGCCTCTGAAGACTGCACCATCTGAAACTACAGCCCTGTGGATTATCTTGCTGAAAAGGAACTAAAGAGTGGACTCCCTGAAAGCTACAGGTTAAAAGAGCTCATCTGGAACATCACCAACTAAATCTGCACCTTGGAGAACTACCAGTGGATTTGTAAGGGTGACGTCCCAGTGGATTGTGGGAACTGAAGTCCTCAACTTTCAAGGACCATCTTGGAGCTTCCAGACCCTTGGAGTGAGTTTGGGACACTTTGGGACCCTTTGAGGAACTTCAGGAAGAAGTTCAAGAAGTTTGGAGAACTTTGGAGGAACTTTGAAAAAAAGCTCAATAGAGGGACCGACTCAACCTGGTCAGCCAAGCCGCCTGCCTTCAACCGCGAGTCGGCCAAGCCACCCAGGTTCGTCGCGCTAAAAGCTCAGTCGGTCCAACTTCCAGAGTTTGACCGGGACTAGAAGAAATCTGAAGCCGGCGAACCCTCACCGGATCCGGCTACATGAAGAGCATCGAGAGACCCCGCGAGAAAAAGCTCCAGAAAAGTTTCTAAGTCCCCTCGTAGAAAAGGTGACCGGGAGCAACCGCGAGAGCCAAGCCGTCTGTCTTCCATCACGTGTCGGCCTGGGCTCCTGGGTTGCCCCGCTGAAGCGCTAAAGAAAAAGTTTCTAAGTCCGCTCCAGGGAAGTTGACCGGGAGCTCGTCGAAAGGCAATCCGGCGAACCCTCACCGGATCCGGACTGGCTGGGAGCTTCGAGGGACCTCGGGGAGAAAAGCTCCAGAAAAGTGTCTACGTGTGAAGGTAGAAACTGAGACCGGGACCCGCCGCAAGCTGTAGCCGCCCAGGGCTCCATCGCGGTCGACCTGAAACTTTGACTTTGACCCGGTCTATCGCGAGCAGGTATCCCAATATGGTGCTATAAACTTCTAAGTGCTATATTTTATTAAATCTTTGAAAATTCATATCTCCGGTTCCCTATATTGGATTTTTGTCGTTTTGGTGTCATTTTAAAGATAAAAATATTTCCTATGTTTATAAATTGGTGTTGGATTTTTATTATGTGTTGTGTCTTAATTATTTACTGAATTGGTGTTTTTAAATGCTTTACATACCTGTCTTTGAAGTTAAGCCTGACTGCTCGCAGCCACGTTACCAAGGGTTGAGCATGGGAATAATTTTCTAAGACCTATGCTGAGTCCTACCAATGGTTAGTGGCCTTATTGCCAGTGGCAGACCTACATTTGCCCCTACCAATAATCCACTTTTCAACACTCATAGATTATCTTTTAACACCCACTGCTGACTTTAAACGGTTTAAGAGCATCATCCTTCATGCTACCAGCCTATCAGATCATGCACCTGTTAACCTCTAGTTTTATGGTTAACCTACAAACACCCCATGCAAATGCAGATGTTCCCATGGTGTCTTAAAAACTGGGAGGTAAGGGACTACCTAGCAGAAGACATGACACAATACTATGAAGTCAGAAAGGATATGGTGGAATCACCCGTCACATTATGGGAAGCCTAAAAGGTGGTAATACGGGGAATACAGCAAAAGAGAGAACAATGTAAACTCAGTCAACTAGAGGAAGAGGTTCAAAAGGCCAAATTTGACTTTAGACACAATGAAGCCAACTTACACCAACTTACTCAAGCAAAATTGCATCATGAACAAGTTAGAAATGATCGATCTGTACACTTTGCACAGGACTGCAAGCCTGGGTTAGAGTGGGAGGGACTTTATCGCATCCCTTACCACTGGAGAGAGGGGTGAGACAGGGATGCTCCTTTTTCTCCATTATTGTTTGCAATAGCGAGTGAGCCCTTAGCCCGTAAGATTCGTAAAAGCGAGCAGATTCATGCGTTCCAATGGTTCTAGAACCTACAGGACAAAATGTTGCTTTATACAAACGCCTTGCTCATTCACTTAAGCAATCCGCTAACCACAGCCTGCAGTGACACAGACACTCGAGATTTTTGGTCAAAATTCTCTATTCTCTATGCCCTGTGCAGGGAGGCAGACCTTGAGTTGAGGTCACTGGGATCCGGGTAAACACACAGACTATCAGATGCCCCAGGATAGTATAATTCCACTGTGGGAATGTGTCCGCAGGGACAAACAAAACTGGATGTCTCTCCCTTTATCAGTGACGGGAAGAATTGCGCTGCTAAAAATGATCACCCTTCCCAAGAACCTTTATATTCTACAAAACCACCCTTTCGCTCTCCCAATTGGTGTCATGCATCCCCATTGAGATCATTCTTATGGAACCCAGAGCGTCACTAGCCAAATGCTGCAAATCAGCTATTATAGAGATGCATACTTGTCTGTTTTAAATGAGTGGATCTATTCCACTCAGGTCAGATCTATGCTAGATCCAGCGTATGCTGCTGAGCTGTGGGCTGTGGGCGAGGGCTCCCAAATCCAGTTTCTATAAGGAAGGTGACTCTCTTCAGGAAACATCCCCAGCGGCAAAGGTAGTGGTGGGAATTCGAGGGCCTCTAATAAACAGATTGGATGGATCAGAAAGATGACTGGCCAAACACCCCTGTGAATGGGCAACACTTTCCGAGAGGTCACCTTATTTTTGGGCTTTAGGCGATGGGGTCACCTGAGGATTTTAGTGCTGGTTGATGTAGTGGCAGGGGTAACGCTAAAATCCATTTCCGATATATTGAAGAAGAATTTGGACTGCTCCAAACCCAGTTTTACTAGAACCTCCACTTTATGCACACTGTCACGCCCTATTTTATTTATTTTTTTAAACCTATTTTATTTATTTTATGGAAAGTCGCGCCTTGCATAAACGCTGTTGCAACTGGTACATAGACATTGTGACGTAGATCCAGTGAACTTGAACATAGTTATACCTACATGTTACATTCAGGATACAGATGATAGCCCATTTGGGATATTGTCATTTTAGTATCAACCAATTACAACAGCTATTCCATCGGTTAATTATCCATTAAAGTCAAGTAAAAACAAAACAATCCCAAACTATCCACCCCCCTCCCTCTGGTCTGGCTCAGCCCCGGTTGAGATAAGTCAGGCCCAGGATTCAGCATTGTTCAACTGTATTCGTCATGTGGGGATCTCGGGCATAGGGGTGCAGCTCAATTCAGCGGGCCCCGTATCAGGTATGGGATGGGGGAGACCTTCCCTGCCTCGAGTTGGGAGGTAAGCCTGCACTATGCACGGTGTGGTATAGGGGGGGTCAATGGCCTTAAATTCCTCCAGCATCAGGTTCCATTCCATGGAGATCTGTGTTTTTCGCAACCCACGTATCACGCCCTATTTTGCAGATCTAGCTGATATACCTGAGTTTAGTCCTTTAGAGGCAAAGCTAACCATTTCTGTACTTGCCCCCTCCCCCCGTCCCCCTCACCTGCCCCCCCACACCGCCCTGGTCATTAACTCCCAGACCTCTCTAATCAAATTCAATGGGGTTCTCTGAGTACTCAAATAATTAATCCAATGGTAAAGTCGTCATATCAACCATTCCTTTATTAGCCTTGTCCACTTTCAGTCCTTGCAATAGGACTTCCACTTGCCAACACATGTTTCGTATATCGCTGCAATCGTAACAGCAGACTTCCTCAGGGCTCGTTCTCAATGTATTCAAAGGTTCTGATCTTGGTAATGTAGTTCTATCTTGTTCGTGCAGTCCAGAAGGTCATTATATCATTAGTCTGTTCTTATTATTCCCACAAGTCTTGTGTGGAGACTGAGTGTGGTTATAAGGGCGTGATCTCCATGTGGCCCTGTACAGTGTCAGGTCCTTGGCGTGCTACTTAGTCTCCAAACAAGACTTGTGAAAGGGGGCTGCCTGTCAGGAGGCCTCCTAATTTTGATATCCACCGAAACTGTCAAATGTTTGTCTGAGCGGGCGGATATCTGACATCTAATGTGGCTCCGCTGGCCCGGCACATTATCCTTTAAAACTTTCCACCCTCGTGCCAATGCGGCGTTATCGGGCAGATTGGCGCTCGGTGCTTTGAGGCCGGGGTGCCGTTGACAGCCGATCCCGGCCATGAAGAGCTTTGCTGGCAGCGAGAAGATTGCCGCCTGTTCTGGAGATGCGCTCTGCACTTGGTCTGCCTTGCTCTGGGGCACAATGTGAGGAGGACCTGAAGAGAGGAAGTCTCGTACCCGCACCTGTGGAGGCTGTGCCAGGGGGCGTCTGCGAGCGGGGGTCTGCCCCTGCCCCCGGTTTCTGGAGAAAGGTGATCGCCTGGGTCTTGAGGAGCAGCTGCAGCTTTTGGGGGGTGCACAGTCGCGGCAGAGCTGCGGCCTGCATGTAGACCCCGGGCTACGACTTGGGCCATACACCCTGACCTCCAGCGTCTGCTGAGGACTCCACGATGGCTGCTGGATGTATTTGCTCTGATACCTGATCTTGATGTGGAGGTGACTGCCGGAGCCCCAAGGGGCACCTTGGCCTGCTCTCTCATGGCTACTGGCAACTCTGGATCACAACTGTTTCTGCCGCCAATCACAGCACCTGGACCCTGCAGTGTGCTTTTGGTAATGAGGCCGCACTGATAGAGTTGATCTGGAGGCTGATGCAGAAATGGGACCACCATCATGCCCCCTCTCCTCCCCCTCACCCACTTATCGGCGAGGAGCTCACTCCCACCCAGATTGCTGCGGCTGGGCAGGGGCTAAAGATTGCGCTGCAGCACTGTGAAGTTGGGCTGGTTGCTGTCTCCTGTCCTTCCTTGCTGCCCTGCCTGGTGCAGTGGCCCCTGTGTGTCCGGCGCTGGTGCCTAGGCGGCATAGGGGTGGCCCTAGTGCTGGCAGGCCCCGGGCTGCTGATTGCCCCAAGGCCAGCTCGTGCCCCCCCAGGGGTGCGGGGGTAAGGCTGGGACTAGTTTCACAGGATCTTGCCCTGAGAGAGGCCATCTTGGGTAGACGTTTGGCTGCGACCTGCTTGTGCCCCCGAGAAACTAGGGTGAGGCAGTGCTTGGCAATGGCCCGGAGGGGGCTGCCTGCTGAAGCGCTCCTGAGGTACGCACTGCTGATCTCCCGCATGTTTGCCCCCAGGCAGCGAATTCAGGATTGGGAAGGCGGATCAGCACCAACCCAGTGTGTCCTTCGATGATAAAAAAAAGGCCCTCTGGGCGGCATTGTGGACGAGGAGCACGTGGGGTGACTGGAGGCCTGGATGACGAGGATTCTGGCGTTGCCATCAAGGTTCTACTTAATGACATGTGCAACAGTTTAAAAATGATTGATGCCAAGACTGATACGCTTACCAACAGGCTGGATCGCATGGGTAACCGACTTGATAAACACAAGGACCGACTGTCCCAACTAGAAACTGCAGGTGTCAGAGGATGAAACTATGGTGAATACCAAACGGCTCCTCCAAATAAAAAAAGTTCTCGCTCTCATAAAAGCCAAGAATGAAAATCTAGAGGCACGCTCGAGGAGAAACAACATCCGCATGTTGGGGCTTCTTGGGTCCCTGCCATGACTATGGTTGGGGATTACGTGGAGACATTGCTGCACTCCCTCTTCGGGGACCATCTCACCCCCCTCTTTTTCGTAGAGCGCTCTCACTGTGCCTTGGGACCTAGGCCCCCGTCTGGTGCCCGGCCCATCATTGCTCGTTTCCTAAGTTATAGGGATCGCAACACAATCCTTCGTCTGGCCAGAGAAAAGGAGAGTATCCTGAACGGGGGCAGTACCTCAAGTAAGGGACAGAACAGGCCCTGATGGAACATCGGGTCTGAACAGTCGGATCCCCTCACACACCTGGTAGGTTGTCATGCTTCATCATTGGGCAACCCTTGTCAGGCCCGTGCTGCAATGCTTGACCAGCCCCTCACTGTGGGCTTTTTGACGGAGATCTTCTGATCATAAAGCCATATGATGAGTGTAAGTGAGGGGGTGAAATAGGGTGGTAAAGAGGTGATTTAAAAAGGTCTAAGGGAACCAAAGAGATTTTAATGAAGTAGTGGTCCCTTGACTCATTTAAAACAGACGCTATCTGAGGTGATAATGTACCCAAATAGCTATAGTATGTGTAGAGTAAGGTCAACATGTTTCATGCCTAGTGTGCCAGGAGCGTCAATGGCATTTCACCAGGACCAGGCTGGTACCTACCCTATAAACAAAAGAATGTGGGGCCCAAAAAGAGACGTGACGAAACGGGGTACCCACTTAAATAATAAATACTGCATCTGCTGTGGTGCAGAGAGGCTGATTGCACCCAGAGATCAGATGAAAAGTGCCCCTTAGGTAAGGCAGAGGACCACGTCTAGTTGCAGATAGATAAGAAGTGGTTCTTGTAGTATAGTTGCACGAGACCTACCCTCCTCTGCCGACCTGGAGAAAAGGAGAGACATTATACCAAGGCAGCAAACCTTCATTTTATCAGGATTCCTCCCTCACAGTTCAAACAGCCCACTGAGAGTTCCTGCCTCCCAAGTGGCTGCTAGTGAAGATGAACCTTTCCTATGCCCTTCTGTATCCGGCTCGGCTCCACATCCTTTATAAGGGCAAAAACCATTATTACAGAGACCCCAAACTCTCTGTGAAGTTCTTCATAAACACGGCTGGGATCCAGCGGCTGCTGGCTCTCCAGACACTAATGATTACGCCACCTGCTTGGACAACAATAATTTACATTATCATCCTATTGTCTGAGACCACTGGTCATCCACCTCTGGAGCGGTTGGGGAAGGTTGGTCGCCTCGCTAGGATGCCCCCAGGGACGAGTCACAGTTGGTTCTTCTTTGCTTTTGATGTATTTTGGAGGAATGGTATTCTTCAACTGGTTGGGGTGGTTGACGGGGGTGGGGGAGGGAAGGGTTGTTTGCTGTATTATGTGTTGTTCTATGAATCTGAAAGAGACACGTTAGTGACAGATTCCTTACCTTAGAATATCCCCAGGCGTCAGGCTGGATCCGGAAAGTTTTGCGTAGCAGTACCCTTGCGCATCGGTAGGCGGCGTCGTGCGGCTCCGCGTCCGTCGTCGCCGGGATGACGTCGCGGGCAGTACTTAGGCGCCGCCCCTGCGCGCTGACGTCAGTTCTTCTTTTTCCGCGCCAGCAAGCGCAGATCCGGGAAGAGCAGTGCCCTGGTCATTTTTTGACCATACTTGTTGGTGATTTTTTTTTCACTGTTTTTCCATCTTTCAAGGTGTCGTAGGGATGCCCGGCTTCAAGCGATGCGGCGCCTGTGCGCGGATGATGTCCGTCACCGACCCGCATTGGGAGTGTCTCTTCTGCCTCGGCCGAGGCCACGACACGGCGTCTTGTACCGACTGCCAGGCCCTCCACCCGAAAGCTTTGCGAGAGCGGTCTCGAAAGCTCCTCGAGGCCCGGCATTCGGCTCCGCGGAAGCCCCGGTCGCGTGAGAGGTCCAGGGGTCGATCGCGGAGTCCACACCGGTCGTCGGCGTCGAAGTCTTCTTCGTCCGGTAAGTCGAAGCACAAAAAGTCCAAACAGCATCATCGCTCTAGGACTTCGCCTCGCCGGTCTCGCGACTCGGCTGAGGCCCCTCCCGGCACCGTCCCCGCCGCCCCGGACATGCCTGTGGAGTCGCCCCCGCCATACCCGCCCTTCCCGGGTTCGGGGGCGGATCCGGCCAAAGTACAGGAATTCCTGTCGGCCAAGGCCCGCCTCTTCGGGCCTTCAGGCCCCTCCGGTGCGCCTTCGGGCCCCGCGGGCCCTGATGGGGTTGCTCCGGCGTCGCCGACGGCTCCGGCGTCGCCCGTGCCTCCAGCCTCGATCCCGGCTCCGGCCTCGATCCCAGCTCCACAACCCCCATCGACGCCGGTCGACCTAACGACACCTCCGCCGGCGCCGATGTCTCCGGTGCCGTTCTCGACGCCGCCCTGGGCTCCGGGCGGCGTCGTCCCCAGTTCCTTCCGGCTCCGGACATGGACCCGGAGCGACGTCGCTCGACGCCGGCTCCGGCGCCGATGGGACCTTGGGTCCCAAATGTCCCTCCTCCTCCTTATTTTGAACCAGAGGAGGACCAGTTGGACTGGGAGGGGTCTGATGACCCTCTGACGCGACACTGTCAGTATGATGAGGACTGGACAGAGAGTCTAGGGGAGGCCAGTGGTCTGGATACTTCCCCTGACACTGGCATGCTGTCTCCTCCCGTGGCTACGGAGGAGGGGGCCAATTTTGAGTACGGTGTTGCGTAGGGCAGCTGGGGCCTTACGTCTCCAGCTCCCTACTTTGACGGTCAAGCCTAACATCTTGACAGAGGTGCTTCAGCCGGCAGCCTCCTCTGCGGAGACTGTGCTGCCGTTTAACGACGCCCTCACTGACGTTCTTTTGGGCGCCTGGTCCAAGCCCAACACAGGGGCTCCTGTGGATCGGAACGTGTCACGACGCCATCGCCCAGCTCCGGGCGACCCCCTGTTTCTTTCTGTCCACCCCACTCCTGAGAGCTTGGTTGTCCAAGCCTCCGCTTCCCAAACCGCCTTCCCTACCGCTCCTCCGGATAGGGAATCCAAACGCCTGGATCAGTTTGGGAAGAAAGGTTTTTCTTCCTCCAGTGCTGGCTTGCGGTCCATTAACACCGCTTGCCTTTTGGGCCGATATACCCACTCCCTGTGGGATTCGGTGGCGGATGTTTTGCCCCAGTGCCCTGAGGAGGTCCAGGCACTGCTTTCCCGCGCCATTGCGGAAGGAAGGGATGCGGCCAAATACACTATCCGTTGTGGCCTTGACACCGCCGACTCGCTGGGCAGGTCTATTGCAACGACGGTGGCGCTCCGACGCCACGCCTGGCTGAGAACCACTGGTTTTCAGGGGATGTCCAGAATACTCTCATGGACATGCCCTTTGATGGAGTCGGTCTTTTGGGTCCAAAGCAGACCATGCGTTGGAGCGCTTTAAGGACTCACGGGCTACTGCCAAGTCCCTGGGCCTTTCTGCTACACGCCCTCCGCTGACTTCTGCTTTTCGCCCCTATCGTGGCCACGGTAGGGGCGCCCCTTCACGTCAGCAGCCCAGCCACCGGCCCGCGCAGCAGGCGTCTACGCGTGGCCGAGGACGTGGATTCCGCCGTGGCGGATCGGGCAACCAGCGTGCGGGTCAGGCCACCACCTCCAACCCGTCCGCGGCCTCCAAGCCCTCCTAGTCCCTCCTTTCAGGTGCACGGCACGCCAGTAGGGGCAGGGTCCGCCATCACCTTCCCCACTGGCGCACCATCACCTCGGACAGGTGGGTCTTGGACATTGGCCGAAGGGCTACTCCCTCCCCTTCGAGACCAC
The DNA here is from genome assembly GCA_963921515.1 of Calotriton arnoldi. NCBI lineage: Eukaryota > Metazoa > Chordata > Amphibia > Caudata > Salamandridae > Calotriton > Calotriton arnoldi. The sequence goes on along the minus strand of CAWUFW010001746.1, from coordinate 2,351,370 downwards.
CCCCAGCCATGCCACCTCAATTCCGCCGCATGTCAGGGGATCACTTGGTGCTTCTACAGAGGGAAGTCACGGCCCTCTTGACCAAGAGGGCCATCGAGCATGTTCCGACCCCAGAAGTAGGGCGTGGTTGCTACTCCCACTACTTTCTGGTGCCCAAAAAGGACAAGGAGGACATGCGTCCTATCTTGGACCTCCGGAACGTCAATCGCTTCCTCCGGAAGGAGAAGTTCAAGATGCTCACCCTAGCTCAGGTCTTGACTGCCCTCGACCCTGGAGACTGGTTGGTAGCGTTGGACTTGCAGGACGCATATTTCCACATCCCCGTCCTGCCGGCCCACCGGCGTTACCTTCGGTTCACGGTAGGCCCCGAGCATTTTCAGTTCACCGTGCTCCCCTTTGGCCTTACCAGTGCCCCTCGGGTGTTCACGAAAGTGATGGCGGTGGTCGCAGCTCATCTGCGCCGGGCAGGGGTTTCAGTCTTCCCCTACCTCGACGACTGGCTGCTGAAGGCGGGCTCGTCCCAGGCAGTCGTCTCCCACCTCCAGACTACGGCCGAACTCCTGCACTCGCTGGGGTTCTCCATCAATGTGCCGAAGTCGCATCTGATTCCTTCTCCACAGCTCCTGTTCATCGGAGCAGTTCTGGACACGACGCAGTTTCGGGCCTATCCTCCCGAACGGCGAGTCCGGTATATTCAGGCTATGATTCCGATCTTTCAGCCTTTATCCTGGGTTTCGGTACGGATGACCTTGAGGCTGCTGGGCCTCATGGCCTCCTGCATCCTGCTGGTCAATCATGCCAGATGGCATATGCGGGCTCTGCAGTGGGACCTGAAGTTCCAGTGGGCGCAGCAACAGGGCAACCTGTCCGATCACGTCCAGATCTCGGAGGGGACTGCAAGGCAGTTGCAGTGGTGGCTCTCGAACCGGCAATGGGTCATGGGCAGATCCCTCTCCCTTCCCCAGCCAGAGCACACAGTTGTGACGGACGCGTCCCTTCTGGGATGGGGCGGTCACATGGGAGAGGCGGAGATCAGAGGCCTCTGGTCTCCGGCGGAGTCCCGGCTCCATATCAACTTTCTGGAGCTCCGGGCGATCCGGCTTGCACTAAAGGCATTCCTTCCCTCTGTCAAAGGGAAGGTAGTGCAGGTGTTCACAGACAACACCACCGCCATGTGGTACTGCAACAAACAGGGCGGGGTGGGGTCTTGGACCCTTTGTCAGGAGGCTCTGCGCCTCTGGACATGGCTGGAACATCAGGGCATGTTCCTGATGGTTCAACACCTGGCAGGTTCCCTGAACGCCAGGGCGGACGAACTCAGCCGCAGGTGCATGATGGATCACGAATGGCGTCTTCACTCGGAAGTGGCGCAAGGACTCTTTCTACAATGGGGAGAGCCTTGGTTAGATCTATTCGCCACCGAAGAGAACGCGCAATGTCATCAGTTCTGCGCGTTGGAATTTCCAAGGCGGCACTCGCTCGGCGACGCTTTTCGTCACGAGTGGAGTTGCGGTCTGTTGTACGCCTTTCCGCCTATACCACTTCTACCCAGAGTGTTGAAGAAGATTCGGCACGACCGGGCCCAAGTCATTCTTGTGGCTCCGGACTGGGCTCGAAGAGTTTGGTATCCCGAGCTACTCAATATGAGCATAGATCCCCCGATCCGTCTGCCTCTTCGGGAGGATCTTCTGTCGCAGCAGCAGGGGACGGTCCTCCACCCGAACCTGTCCAGTCTACACCTGCTTGCGTGGAGATTGAGCGGCGGCAGTTGATTCCTTTCGACTTGCCTCCCGAAGTTTGTGATGTGATTCTGGCAGCCAGGCGTCCCTCCACTAAGGTGGTATACGCCTGCAGGTGGAACAAATTTGTGGCATGGTGCACAGCAAAGGCTGTGAATCCCTTTCTGCCCCTCTTGCTGAGGTCCTTCTGTTCCTTCTCTCTCTGGCCCAACAGGGTTCTGCCCTGGGTACCATCAAGGGTTATCTCTGTGCTATCTCGGCCTTCCTCAGGCTCCCTGATCAGTCCTCCCTTTTCAAGTCCCCTGTTGTTAACAGGTTTCTTAAAGGCATTACGCACCTTTTCCCTCCTGTTCCGTTCGTGATGCCTCAGTGGGACTTGAACTTGGTTCTTACCTTTTAATGTGCGCTCCCTTTGAGCCTCTGCATAACTGTCCTCTTCGTCTTTTGACTCTAAAGACAGCCTTTCTGGTGGCCATCACCTCCGCTCGGCGGGTGAGTGAGCTCCAGGCTTTATCTTGCAAACCTCCCTTTCTGTCTGTTCATCCAGACAAGGTTGTTCTTCGGACGCGTCCGTCCTTCTTGCCAAAGGTGGTTACTGCCTTTCACATTGGGCAGACCATCACTTTGCCTACCTTCTTTCCGCCTCCGCATCCTTCCAGAGAGGAAGAGAGGCTCCACCGTCTGGACCCAAAACGTGCGCTCTCCTTCTATATCGACCGCACAAAACACTTCCGGGTGGATGACCAGCTCTTTGTTGGCTACGTGGGCGCCAAAAAAGGTCGGGCGGTGCACAAACGAACCATCTCCCGCTGGGTTACCTTGTGCATCAAGACCTGCTATTCTTTGGCTAAGAAGGTGCCTCCTGCTGGGCTGCGTGCCCATTCCACCAGGGCAACAGCTGCTACCACGGCCTTGGGCCGCGGTGTTCCGCTGCCCGTTATTTGTCAGGCAGCTACGTGGGCCTCGCTGCACACGTTTACAAAACATTACTGCCTTGACAGTCAGGTCCGGAGGGACGGCTTCTTTGGCCGTTCTGTCCTCCAGGACTTCCTTGTCTGATCTTTGTTCGCAGACCCACCACCGGGGTTGGTATTGCTGGGGTATCTATTCTAAGGTAAGGAATCTGTCACTAACGTGTCTCTTTCAGATGCACAAGTTACTAACTTGTGTAACGATATATCTGTAAGAGACAGTAGTTAGTGACAGATTCCTACCGCCCACCCATCCTCCCCGTTCTGCGAACTGATTTCTAGGGTTAAGGACATCCCTTTCAGGGCCCTAGTATTTTTCAGACACCTATGTCAGCTTCTTGCATGGCTCTGCGTTCCTGGCGCGGAAAGTCGTGTACAGAACTGACGTCAGCGCGCAGGGGCGGCGCCTAAGTACTGCCCGCGACGTCATCCCGGCGATCACGACGCCGACGACGGACGCGGAGCCGCACGACGCCGCCTACCGACGCGCAAGGGTACTGCTACGCAAAACTTTCCGGATCCAGCCTGACGCCTGGGGATATTCTAAGGTAAGGAATCTGTCACTAACTACTGTCTCTTACAGATATATCGTTACACAAGTTAGTAACTTGTGCTTCCCACACACTACTGCTGCCGGAATTATGCTGTCCCAGACCCAGTGCTCGCTTGCCATGGCTGTTTAGGTCTGTGCCCCTGCCAGAAGATTTGACTAGATTTGTTGCCCAGATCGTGTCTCTAGCACAGCTGCTGTGGGGGGCTCTTGTCTCCTGGAATGTACGCAGCTTGAGTGACCCCCCGTAAACTGGGACAAACCTTTGGGTGCCCCTGCAGACATGCTGCAGATATTGTGATGTTGCGTGAACTGCACCTCATGAGAGATACCCTACCCCGTTTGAGTAGGGCTTGGATAGCTGCGTCCTATGTGTCCAATTTTTTGGCTTATGCAGGAGGCACAGCGATTTGTATAAGAAAAGGGACTCAATGGAGGTTGTTGCAAGCAGTATGTGACACGGACTGACGATATGTCCTCGTTCATGGAGTGCTGGTGGTTGTTAAGGTCACCTTGCGTGTGTTTGTGGCCCGAACGTGGACTCCTCTGAAGTTGTTTAAGTCATGGACCCAGGTCATGAGTATGGGCTCTGCCACTGTGAACTGTGTCGTTGATGTAGTATTAGACCCGAGTTTGGACAAGTAGCCCTCTGCAGCCAGACCGCACTGCATTTTTGCAATCGCTCCTCACATACCAAGAGTTAATAGACATCTGGCGCCCCCAGAGCCCCCTTGCCATTGATGGCACATGTGTGACCACCTCCCGCAGAGCATGGTCACACATTAGCTACTGACTTATTACCCCAAATCCTTCTGGTTATGTGAAAACTATAGAGCACCTGCCATGCACCCTCTCTGATCATGCACCTGCGACCCTCTCGCTGACCCTGCCTGGCCTTAACTTTGAGCCTGTCTACGGGGGCTCTATGAGACCCCCCCCCATTCAGGGACAGGATACACAGGGCCATAGTTGAATGCTTCACCCATAATGTTGGGTCAGAGGCCTCAGATGACCTCCTTTGGGAGGCATTTAAAGTTCACATTTGTCGTATTCGCATCTCAAAACATTCTGAAGTCCTCCGGGACCTGTGTAGATGGCTACAGAAACTGGAGTGTGAAATTTGCGAACTGGAGCTTCGAATCTTTGAGGAGCTGTGTTTACCTGACACCTTGCACAGGTACTGGACAAGGTGACTGACTTTGAAACTGCTAACAGTGAGGCCAGATGGGGGGGGCGTGGCCAAGCCCCCGACCGTAATGGCCGCGTAGGCTTGCAGCTCCGCCGCTGACTTTATGCAAAATGTCCGCCCTGGCGACTTTGCTGGGTCAGAACATGCCGTAGGAGATGGTGGAGAGGCTGCCGCTATGAAAATTGGCCCGTGGAGCGATCGCAGTGCGGATCGGCACCGAAGCTCGGAGACTGGGCATCGTGCAGCCTGCAGCCTCGTGTGAAGCCAGGGACTCGTGTGAGCAGGGCCGGCGCGCATTGAGGTGGGATTGGAAGGGGCCGCTGTGGTCCCAGAACGAGGGACGCCATTGGGGTAAGTGTCACGGTGGGGGCCCTTAGAGCGGCCTGATATTTCTTAAAAAGGGTCCCACAGACGTTCCCCAGAGGCACCGCGGTGACAAGGGCCGCGGGTGAGCCTGGGGCTGCCAGCCGGGAACTGCGGGACCTGCATGGGTGGCTCCCCCGCGTCCGCACTCCCAACATAACCGCAGCACGCCCCGCTCTCTCAAGATACTGTGAGGGCAGCGCTGGCGGTCCCCCCCCCTGCCTTTGAGCCCTTGCTGCGCTGGCAACATGGCCTCTCCCAGAGTAGGACGACACCAGCGGCGGCAGCCAGCGGCAGGATACTCTGGCACTAATAATGGTGTAACAAAGGCGCCATACGAAAATCATTACGGTGGGACACAAATAACGCGGACGGCGGTCCAATGCAGAATCACACAGAGGGTCTGACCCCCCATCGACTAGGGCCTCTTCTTCTCACACGGAGCAGTTCAACTAGAAGGGGGCTGAAATTACAGGTCTGTCCACTGTGATCCACCAGATTGGGGCATGGGTCGCAAAGACCCTAGGCAAAGTACTTTGTCTTTTAAAGCGCCTGGAACCAGTACAGCGACGCAGCAGGCTAACATGGGGGAGGGTGGAGTGACACACACACAACCGAAGCGGCTGGGCCTGACACTATGTTACTGGAGCTCAGGGCGGGCTTTAGGGCGCTGGACTCCCGCTTTGATGCCCTGGACAAGAGGCTGGAATCCATGGGTGCTCGACTTGATCAACATGAAAGGCCCCTGACCATGGCAGGGGTCAGAATCTCTGACCTAGAAGATGGCACCGCCCAGACCACCAAAAAGTACGAAAGAATGGAGATGCTTCTCAAAGCTGTCGCCATCAAGAATGAGGATTTAGAGGCACGAGGGCGGCGTAATAACATTTGGATCATGGGGGTGCCCGAATCCACCAATACTGGGCGGCTGGACCGATTTGTGGAAACACTTCTCTCGGACCTTTTTGGCAGTGAGTCCTTCACTACCTCATTTGTGGTGGAACGCGCACATCGCATCATGGGGCCACGACCAAACCCGGGCTGCCCGCCAAGACTGAATATAGCCCGTCTGTTGAACTTCAGAGACAGGGACACTGCCCTACGGATGGCGCATGAGAAGGGACAACTACAATGGCAGGGGTCGTCCATATCCATGTATCCAGACTTCAATGTAATGGTACAGGAGGCATGCTGAAAGTATGCCAGGGTGAAGGCGAACCTTCGGAAGTTGGGGCTATGGAACGGCATAATGTACCCAGCACGGCTAAAGGTGGACGTGGACGGACAGTATGGGAAGCCTTTAAGGCATATATCAGAGGAGTGTGTATTTCACTGGGGAGGGCGAGAGGCCGGGTAGAACATTAGCTAGACTAATGCAACAGTCCCATAGGCCGACCTATATAGCGGAATTAACGGATCACAGGGAATCACAGATCACTGGCAATGTGGGAATCCTCGAGGAGGTGCCCACGTACTACACAGCATTGTACACATCAAGGGCCACTGGGCACCCTACAGATTACAGTGACTACCTAGATGAGATCTCATTGGTTTGGATGGAAAAGGCGCACCAGGAGTTTCTGGCTGAGCCTTTTTCAGAAGACGAAGTCATTGAGGCCATCGATGCACTGGACGGCTCTAAAGCACCAGGGCTTGATGGGTTTACGGGCTGCTTTTATAAGAAATATAAGGCTCTCATCACACCCTATCTTATTGATATGTATCAGGAGGCGGGGGTACTACCACCCACTCTGAGAGAAGCGTTTATAATTCTGCTTCCGAAACCCGGGAAGGGCACGTGAAATTGTAGCTCATACCGACCGCTTTCCCCCCTAAACTTTGATAATAAGATCCTAGCTAAAATGTTGGCAACAAGGCTTGCATTAATCGTTGAGAAGCTGATCTCGCCAGCACAATCGGGATTTATTCCCCATAAGTCAACAGCTCTTAATCTCCGTACGTTGTTTGCCACATTGCACAGAATATCGCCGACGGTCCCGGCTGCCGCTGTGTTACTCGATGCAGAAAAAGCTTTTGACTCGCCTGAGTGGCCCTTCTTATATGCTACGATGGGACGGCTGAGGGTGCCGGAACGGTTCTTGACGGTTGTTAAATTGCTGTACACGCTACCCGCAGCACGCATCCGACTCAATGGAACATTAACTGGTGCGTTTCAACTCACTCGGGGGACGCGGCAGGGGTGCCCACTCTTTCCCTTGTTGTTTGTGGTGGCTCTCGATCCATTGGTGCGACATCTCCAGGAGAGGCACAGCCACCGGGGGCTGCAATTTAATACAGGTCCCCTACTTCTCACACTGTATGCAGACGATATTATACTGTATGTAAGGCACCCGGATGATAACTTAACACCACTTCTCCGGGAAGTGACAAGATATGGTACCCTGTCAGGTTTACGTATTAATTGGGAGAAGTCGGAGGTTTTCCAACTGACGGTGGCGACCTGTGACAGAACAGTGGAATATCCACTGGCGTGGTGTGATGAGACTGTGAAATATCTTGGAATCCACATCCACAGAGAAAAGGATTGTATCCTCCAGCTGAATTACGGCCCGGTTATAGAGAAGCTGGGACGCAGTATAAAGCGATGGTTGACGTTGCCCTTGTCAATGGCAGGTAGAATAGCTATAATTAAGATGGTGGTTCTTCCACAATTTTTATATCTTTTCCAAAACATCCCTATTCCGTTGTATAATAGATTCTTCACAGACCTTCGAACGCTGTTGATACGACTCGTGTGGGGGGAGGAGGGGGAGGAAGCAGCCCCGCATTGCTTGGGATACTTTAATGTTGCCGTATGAGAAGGGAGGGTTTGGGGTACCAAACTTTCGGATCTACTATTTGGTAGCGCAGGCAAGTTTTGCCCGACACCGATATCATGCAGATGTCGGGATCCCATATCACAGACCAGAGGCCGATCTGGTGCTTCCGGCGCCACTCACCACCCTGTTACTGGTAGGGTTTCCGCGAGACCCGCACGATATCCAAACACTATCTACAACCAGTTGGGCACGGCATAAGCTACTAATGGTAACTGGATCCCGCATATTATATTCATCTGCACTACCACTAGCGGGTAATGGCTGGATTCCCATTTTTGTAGGCGGCCTTGGTAAAGCGCACGTTGGCTAAATTTCAACTGGTAACATTTGGGGACCTGTTCCCCAACGGTCATATTTTCTCGCGCACGGATGACCCTCGCTTCCGTGAGGCCACTATAATGGATCACTTTGTGTTGCAGAGGCTCCAGAGGGCATTGTGGGCGAGTATGTATAGTTATCCATTAGAACCCCCTGAATTCCCAATACTGACAGGGGTTATTAGGGACGGGGATGGGAGCCATCTTATGGCTAGGATGTATAAGGCTGCAGTGGCAATGCTTCCTTGTCGGGATGTGGGGGTGCAGGCGGCTTGGGAACGTGACCTTAGTCACCCAATTACAGATGCGCAGTGGGGTCGGTGCTGCACACAAATACGCCGGGTCTCCCCTAACCATCGGCACAAGCTGCTGAATTTTAAATTCCTGTGGAGAGCATATATGACACCTCAGCAAAATGCATTGTATAGACCCTTCTCGCCAACACGCATGCCCGATATGTCGCTCCCCAGAGGCAGACTTCGCACATATTACATGGACCTGTATCAAGATAGAGGGTTATTGGAGGTCAGTCTTTGGGGAAATTTCTCGTATGATTGAAATGGAGATTACACCCATGCCACTGATGGAGCTACTAGGGTACACGCAGGACCTCCCCAAATCCAAGCGTCGATTTGTCGCAATTGCACTCCTCATTGCTAAACTTGAAGTAGCCATCAACTGAGGTAGCAAGCACGCCCCCACACTGCATGCATGGCTCCGTAGTATAACATACTGCAACACTACTAGTGACACATATGCACAACTGCAGCCACCTGCAGCTAGGCCCGTGGATATCTGGCACCCACTTCAATCCTACCTGCTGGCAACGCGGGATATCAATGACACCCCTACACAGCTGCGGCATGTACCCACTGGAGCCGGGGTAGATAGGGAAACGCCTGGGTTTGCTGTATCATCGCAGAGTTTGCAGTGAATATAGTTGGGTGTTGAACCTGGCCCTATGCAGTACAGACTTCTGTACCTACTGTTGTACTGGTCAAAATACGCATGTACCTGGAACGTGTAACTATGTTTTCTAATTATGCTGCTCAATAATGCACTGTAATGCTATGTAACTTTCTTTTTCTCTTTTGTGAAATTAATAAAAAAACGTTAAAAAAAAAAAAACAACAAAAAAAACAGTGAGGCCCAACTCCTTCATAAGGAGGCAGCGGCGTGCCAATTTTGTGAGGGCGATAGAGTAGGTAAAACTTTGGTGGCCAAGCTCAGAAAGAACCAGACCAATCCTTACATAACTGGATTACTAAACTTGAACAGGCAACCTTGTCATGCCTCAGCGGACATTGCCCAGGTAATGTTCCGTTATTATGCTAACCTCTACACTTCCACTGGTGCTATTCTGACTGACAGAATCAATGATTATTTTGATTCTATTCAATCGCTGTAGCTGGAGTATGGGCATAGGCATTACTTAGACATTCCATTTACAGAGGAGGATGTCACTCTGTCTAATTTTCTGACTTGCTATGAAGCTCCTGGACTATGTGGTCTAACCGCCCAATTTTCAAAAGAATACGTGATCTTCTGGCTCCGCATTGTTAATGATGTTTGAGGAATCCAGGCAGTCGGGCCAGTTCCCGCCCTCTATTCACGAGGCTCTAATCATCATAATACTGATGCCTGGCAAGCCGTCTAATCTGCGATTCTTTTCGCCCATTATCTTTGATAAATGTAGACAATAAAATCCTTGTGTGGATGCTGCCGGCACAGCTGCTACCCACCTTAGTTAGACCCAACCAGTCTGGCTTAGTTTCGAGGTGCTCTACCTCATACAGTCTCTGTACCCTTTTTTCTCTGCATCATATATCTGAAAGAAACAGTTAGTTATAGATTCCTTACCTTAGAATTACCCCCAGGCGTCAGACTGGATCCGGAAAGTTTTTTCGTCAGCAGTACCTGTGCATGTCGGAAGGTGGCGTCGGTCGGCTCCGTGTCCGTCGTTGGCGTTGTGGTCGCCGGAATGACCTCGCGCACTGACATCAGTTCTTTCTTTTTCCGCGCCAGCCAGCGCAGATCCGGAGAGAGCGGTACCTCCAGTCATTTTTTGACTGAACTTTTTGCGACTTTTGTCGAAGTCTTTTTGAGTCCTCACGACTCCTGTTGCACGTAGGGATGCCCGGCTTCAAGGCTTGCGGTTCCTGTACCCGACTGATGTCAGTGATCGATCCGCACCACGTGTGCCTCTTTTGCCTGGAGCACAACCACGACCCCAAGTCGTGCTCCGACTGCCGGTCCATGGCTCCGAAGGCTTTACGGGAGCGGTCCCGAAAGCTTCTTGAGCGCCGGCAGTCGGCTCCGCGCTGTTCGAGGTCAAGGGACCGGTCGCAGAGCCATCATCATTCGTCATCCAAGTCTTCTCACTAGGGGTCAGGTAAGTCGAAGCACAAAAAGAAGTAGAAGAAACATCGTCGCTCTTCGACTTCTCCCTGTCGGTCGGCTGACCCGACGAGGGATGCGGGCGGTGCCACTCCCGCGGCTCCGCATGCGGAGCCTGAAGGGCCGACTTCAGGTTTCCCTCCCTTTCCGGGACCCGTAGGGACCCCTGCTCAGCTTCGTCAGTTTTACGAAGCCATGCATGCCATCTTTGGGCAGCCCGACTCCGGCGGCGCGCCTTTCGGCCCCGCGGACTCGGTTGGGGGCCCTAGGCCTTCCCGACTCCACCGGCACCCGAACAGGACTGGAGAGAGGACCTGGGGGATGCCAGTGGTCTGGATACCTCCCCGGACCTTGGCATGTTGTCTCCTCCTACCGTGGCTACGGAGGAGGGAGCGTCTTACGCAGTGATGTTGCGTAGGGCAGCCGAGGCTCTCAACCTCGAGCTTCCTACGGTGGCAGTCAGGACTAACCTCCTGACAGAGGTGCTTCAGCCGGCAGCGAGTTCTTCGGAACCCCTGCTGCCGTTCAATGAAGCCCTGACCAACATCCTTTTGGGCACTTGGTCCAGGCCCAACACGGGGGCTCCTGTGGATAGGATGGTTGCCCGACGCCGGCCCCGAGCGACCCCACTTTCCTCTCCCAACACCCCACCCCGGAAAGCTTGGTGGTCCTAGCTTCTACTTCCAAGAGCGCATTCCCTAACGCACCACCAGATAGGGAATCCAAGAAGCTGGATCATCTTGGGAAGAAGGTTTTCACTTCCGCCAGCTTGGGACTGCGGTCGGTAAACACCGCATGTCTATTGGGCCGTTATTCCCACTCTGTGTGAAATACGGTTGTGCAAGTGCTGCCTCAGTGTCCGGAGGAGGCCCGGGCCGTCCTCTCCCAGGCCGTTGCCGCTGGGAGAGATGCAGCAAAGTTTACCATCCGCTGTGGGCTGGATACCGCCGACTCTCTAGGCAGAACGATTTCCACGTCGGTAGCCCTGCGTCGCTACGCCTGGATGAGATCGACTGGCTTTTCTGGGGACATCCAGAGCGCTCATCTGGACATGCCCTTCGATGGCCGTCGCCTTTTTGGTGACAAGGCAGACCACGCTCTAGAGCGTTTCAAGGACTCACGGGCTACTCCACACGCCCTGCGCAGTCTGCTTTTCGCCCCTTTCGTGGCTACGGAAGGGGTGCCCCACTACGTCCCACACAGGGCCAAAGGCCGGCGCAAGCTGCACACCTTCGCGCTGCCGGGGACGTGGGAACCACCGTTGTGGTTCAGGGGGCCAGCGGGCGGGCCAGTCCACCAACCCCCCCTCTGCAGCAGCCTCCAAACCTTCCTAGTCTGACATTTCAGGCCCATCAAACCCTAGTGGGCGGCAGGATCCGCCATCACCTCCCCCACTGGCGCACCATCACGTCGGACAGGTGGGTTTTGCAGATAGTCCGAAGGGGCTACTCCCTCCCCTTCGAGGCTACCCCTCCAGCCATGCCACCCCAGTACCATCGCATGTCGGAGGATCATCTGGGCCTTCTCCAACAGGAAGTCACGGCTCTCTTGGCCAAGGGAGCCATCGAGCGCGTTCCTGCCCCAGAAGTAGGTCGGGGTTGTTATTCCCACTACTTTCTGGTACCCAAGAAGGACAAGGGCCTGCGTCCTAACTTGGATCTCAGGAACTTCAACCGCTTCCTCCGGAAGGAGAAGTTCAAGATGTTGACGCTCGCTCAGGTCTTGTCTGCCCTCAACCCTGGAGACTGGTTGGTAGCGTTGGACTTGCAGGACGCTTATTTTCACATTCCCGTCCTGCCGGCTTACCGGCGTTACCTGTGGTTCACGGTAGGCCACGAGCACTTTCAGTTTACCAGCGCCCCTCGGGTGTTCACAAAAGTGATGGCGCAGATCAGGGGTTCCAGTCTTTCCCTATCTCGACGACTGGCTGTTGAAGGCGGGCTCGCCCAAGGCTGTCGTCTCCCACCTCCATACTACGGCCGACCTCCTGCATTCGCTAGGGTTCTCCATCAACGTGCCGAAGTCACACCTGATCCCCTCTCAGAAGCTCCTCTTTATCAGAGCGGTTCTGGGCACGACACAGTTTCGGGTTTATCCTCCCGAACAGCGAGTCCGGGATATTCGGGCTATGATTCCGATCCTTCAGCCTCTATCCTGGGTTTCTGTCACAATGACCCTGAGGCTGCTGGGCCTCATGGTCTCCTGCATCCTGCTTGTCGATCATGCCAGGTGGCATATGCGGGCTCTGCAGTGGGACTTGAAGTTCCAGTGGGCGCAGCATCTGGGGAATCTGTCCGATTACGTCCAGATCTCGGAGGGCACTGCACGACAATTGCAGTGGTGGCTCACGACCAGTATTGGGTCAACGGCAGATCCCTCTCCCTTCCCCAACCAGAGCACACAGTGGTGATGGACGCATCTCTTCTGGGATGGGGCGGCCACATGGGGGAGGCGGAGATCAGAGGCCTCTGGTCTCCGGGCGGAGTCTGGGCTCCACATCAACCTTCAGGAGCTGCGGGCGATCCTGCTTGCACTGAAAGCATTCCTTTCCTCTGTCCGGGGAAGAGTAGTGCAGGTGTTCACGGACAACACCACTGCCATGTGGTGCTGCAACAAACAGGGCGGGGTGGGGTCGTGGACCCTATGTCAAGAGGCCCTCCGCCTCTGGACATGGCTGGAACATCAGGGCATATCCCTGGTGGTTGAACACCTGGCAGGTTCCCTGAACGCCAGGGCGGACAAACTCAGCCGCAGGTGCATGATGGATCACGAATGGCGTCTTCACTCGGAGGTGGTGCAAGGTCTCTTTCAACAGTGGGGAGAGCCTTGGTTAGATCTATTCGCCACCGAAGAGAACGCGCAATGTCAGCAATTATGTGCGTTGGAATTTCCAAGGCGGCACTCGCTAAGCGATGCTTTTCGTCGCGAGTGGAGTTGCGGTCTGTTTTACGCCTTTCCGCCTATACCACTTCTGCCCAGAGTGCTGAAGAAGATCAAGCGTGACCGGCACAAGTCATTCTTGTGGCTCCGGATTGGACACGAAGATTCTGGTATCCCGAGCTGCTCAACGCGGCCATCGATCCTCCGACTCGACTGCCTCTTCGGGAGGATCTTCTGCCGCAGCAGCAGGGGACGGTCCTCCACCCGAACCTGTCCAGCCTCCACCTCCTTGCGTGGAGATTGAGCGGCAGCAGTTGACGTCATTCGACTTGCCTCCTGAAGTCTGTGATGTAATCTTGGCAGCCAGGCGTCCCTCCACTAAGACGGTATACGCCTGCCGGTAGAACAAATTTGTGGCATGGTGCACAGCAAAGGCTGTGGATCCCCTTTCTGCCCCTCTTTCTGAGGTTCTCTTGTTCCTGCTTTCTTTGGCCCAGCAGAGCTCTGCTCTGGGCACAATCAAGGACTATCTTTCGGCAATTTCTGCCTTTCTTCGGCTTCCTGATCAGCCTTCTCTCTTTAAGTCCCCGGTGGTAAATCGTTTCTTAAAAGGCATAACTCATCTCTTTCCTCCTATTCCCTTCGTTATGCCTCAGTGTGACTTGAACCTGGTCTTGACCTACTTGATGTGCTCTCCCTTTGAGCTGCTTCACAACTGTCCTTTAAGACTTTTAACTCTTAAGACTGCATTCCTGGTAGCCATCACATCTGCCTGAAGAGTGAGCGAGCTCCAGGCTATTTCATCCAAACCTCCTTTCTGGCTGTACATCCGGACAAGGTTGTCCTTAGGACTCGTCCATCCTTTCTTCCCAAGGTGGTCACCTCCTTTCTCATTGGGCAAACCATCACTTTGCCCACCTTCTTTCAGCCTCCGCATCCTTCAAAAGAGGAAGAGAGGCTCCACCGTCTGGACCCAAAACGTGCGCTCTCTATCTGGATCACACAAAACAGTTCCGGGTGGATGACCAACTCTTTGTTGGCTACGTGGGCACCAAAAAAGGTCGGGCCGTACACAAGCGGACCATTTCTAGATGGGTCGTTTTGTGTATTAAGGCTTGCTATTCTTTGGCTAAAAAGGAGCCTCCAGTGGGGCTACGCGCCCATTCCACCAGGGCGACGGCAGCCACTACTGCTTTGGGTCGAGGAGTTCCTCTACATGACATCTGTCAGGCAGCTACGTGGGCATCACTGCACACGTTCTGGCATACTACTGCCTGGACAGTCAAGTCCGGAGAGGCGGCTTCTTTGGCCGTTCTGTTCTCCAGGACTTTCTGGTGTGAACTTGGTACGCAGACCCACCTCCGGGGTTGGTATTGCTGGGGTATCTATTCTAAGGTAAGGAATCTATAACTAACTGTTTCTTTCAGATGAACAAGTTACTTACCTTCGGTAACGATATATCTGTAAGAAACATAGGTTAGTTATAGATTCCTTACCGCCTCACCCATCCTCCCTGTTCTGCGAACTGATTTCTAGGGTTAAGGACATCCTTTCAGGGCCCTAGTTTTGTGCACCAGTGGTCAGTGTCTTGCATGGCTCTGCGTTTCTGGCGCGGAAAGTCGTGTACAGAACTGACGTCAGCGTGCGAGGGCGGCGACTAAGTAGCTACCGCGATGTCATTCCGGCGACCACGACGCCAACGACGGACGTGGAGCCGACCGGCGCCACCTTCCAACGCGCAGAGGTACTGCTGACGAAAAAACTTTCCGGATCCAGTCTGACACCTGGGGGTAATTCTAAGGTAAGGAATCTATAACTAACCTGTGCTTCTTACAGATAGATCGTTACCGAAGGTAAGTAACTTGTTCGCTAAACCCACAGCTCCCCGTGGCGGAGATCTTTTTGGACGCCACAAAGGTTTTTGATTCTTTGGAATGGCCCTTTTTATTTGCACTTCTTTACCTCTTAGGGTTCAGCCCTATATTTCTTGAATGGATCACCTTCCTCTATGCATCCCTCATGGCTCAGCTGCGCATCAATGACATGATTTCAGACCCCATATCGATTAGAAGGAAGACAAGCCAGGAATGCCCTCTCGCCCCGATTTTATACGCAATCGCCATGGAACCCTCTGCGGCGCTATTGAGGCAGCACCATTCTGAGCGCAGCCTCAACTATCTAGCCAGGTGACTGGTGGTGTCTATGTATGCTGATGATGTCACTGTTTATATTAGGGACCCGGTTCACAATTCGGCCCCTATGCTCCGGGAGTTTGTACTCTTTTAAAGCTTAACTGGGTGGGATTTCTGTTAACTGGCTGAAATCGGTCATATTTCCTCTGACTGATGCAGTGCACCAGTTCCCAATGCACTTCCCTCTGAAGTATGCCAGCGCGTCTGTGCGTTACCTGGGTATCCAAATGAGTAGAGATATGACACCTTTGTGGCGAGAAAACTATGGAAGAGCTGTGGTGTGGTTGGAGGAGCGCGTATCTGTGTAGCAGTGTTTACCTTTGCCCTTGACTGGTAGACGAGCAATTGCTAAAATGGTTGTCCTTCCCAAATTTCTTTATCTATTTACTAACATCCCTATGCCCCTCACCAGAGTCTTCTTCATCCAGCTTCGCTCTATTATAATTCAGTCGATGTGGGCTGGCGGACAACCAAAACTCTCTTTTGAGATGCTTACCCTCCTCCTGAGCAGGGCAGGTTGGGTGCCCCCGATTTTGAATTATACTATTATTGTTCGCAGGTCGAATATGCCCATCATTGGCGACACCCTATCCAGTATCTACTTCACCTTGCAGTGGAGGCGGATAATGCCAGCCACTGCCGCATATCCACTGCTTTGTGTACCAGGCCGATGACACCCACCGACGACAGTGACATGGTTAGATGCACAACATGGGCATGGAGCTGGCTGAGCTCCGGCCGCGGCTACTATGTTTCTACTCTGCCGGCTTGACCCTTTTGCGTGCTCCCGCTCTTTCCTCCACAAGAAAGAAGTTAGTACAGCGACAGCTTAAATGGCTGCATACATCGGGAGATCTGTACCCAAATGACAAGTTCCTATCCTTTCATGCCCTGCAGTCACATCCTGGCTGCACTCCACTACATATCTTTCTTTACTACAGGCTGTGTAGCGCCTGTGGAGCGGCACACCCCACATTCCCTCGAGAGCTCAAAACACTGAATGCCGTAGACTTTGTCATCACTAACCCCTCCCGTATGAAATTGATTACCAGACTGTACATAATCATGCAGGAGAAAGCCCCCGTGATTAAACCCCGGGCCTATGAGAGGTGGAGAGAGGAGCTTGGGGAGGACTTTACCAAAGACAAATGGAAATATTGTTGCAGTACCGTGCGCTTGCTTTCCCCCAATTATCGTCTACACCTTCTGCATGTCAAACATTTAGATCGTGCCGATTGCACACTAGTTGGACTGCATAAAATGGGCTTTAGATGGGCATGTGATGTCTCCGTTGCGTCTCAGAGGGCACTGATTTCCTACATCTAGCCTGGAGCTTTCCTGGGATATAGAACTTTTGGACTACTGTTAATACTTGTCTGAATGACATAGTTGATCATTCGGTACAAAGAACACCCTTGGTCACCCTCCTATGTCAAAGATATCCCTGCCGGCATGCGCCGACCGACGGCTATAATGCTCCTGCTGTAAGGCAGAGGGTCGCTACGTGCTGGGGGCCCAAAACGCAAAGTCAGGCTGGCAGATGCTGCTTTTTGCCAACAGCGGCTAGAGGATTTCGGGAGTTGATGCCTATGAACAGTCGACCCATTGACATATAGGCCTCATTTGTTACCTATGCCACTCAACACGTTGCACGAGCTCTGGATCCTCATTTGTTATAGTACAGTATATGTGGCTGGAGGGGTGGGAGCCCTTGCAGGTGGACGACTGGGGCTCTGTTGGCCTCTGGCATAACCTATAATGCTGTTTTGAAGCAACAGACTTGGATGGTGGTTATAGGCATTGTTTTCACTTGCTGTATATCATTGCAAAATGCAATAAAAACAATTTATAATAATAATGAACCAAGATATACACTTCAAACTGTGGGTTAAGGAGTTCTACTCATTGCGGTTGAGTACCCTCACCAGCTGACCACTTGACTTGATACAAATCCTTGCTGGCAACTGTCTTCCTTTTACAATTTGTTACCTTAGTCAGATGACTTTCCCCTAATAGAGGATCCAGTTGGTTCATACTCTTCAGTGATAAACAAAGTTGTCACATGTTTCCAAGTTCCATCTAGGTCAAGCACCAGTTTGTATCTGGTGAATCCCGTAAATAGCTCTAATGAAATGGTTTGCTAAAACATTTCAAGGGCTCAAATGTAAAATGTGCAATTGACAATCCTTGGCAAAATGTGATCCTGAAAAACTAGCTCACCAGAAACTGAAATAAATCTTAATAACCACTATTAATTGACAATCAGAGAAAACGTGAATATTTTACCATAAAAATTGTGGTTTAATGTCTGAGGTAGTTTACTAAAAAGAATTTCTGAAACTTGGTCAGTCTTATCTGTGCAGCTTGTCCCACCTCTCTCTCATCGGAGGATTGCCACTGTTGTAGGGATTCTGCACATATACAGAGCTATGCACAGGATAATAGGACCTCGGTGTATAGTGGTGAACCAACCATGCACCTTAGTACCCACAATCCCAATCCGACTAGCTTTAGCTTCTCATTCGCAGCGAAGCTACCAATGATTAGACAACCCAGAACACGGTCTCTCTCAGGACTCGCGGGAGCAAGAACACTCTTTCATAACTCACTCATACTTGTCCACAACGTGCGTAATAAGAGAAACAGTATAGTTTAAAATGTTTATTTCAACTATCGTGCTCTAAGATACAGTACACGTGCCAGTACTATCAGCATAATGCATAATGATAAAATAAGCATAGTTACAATTTCATAGAATACAAACGGGGACAGCATTTTATAAAGACAGTGGATATAGGGCTAAATGGCCTTACCACCCTCCCCGTGCTATTAACTAGTTTATTATAAAAATAGAAGACCTCTGAGCTTTGTCAGGCAGACCCCCATACCTCAATATCTAGATGCAAGGTTTACATCATCAGACAAGCACAGCTCTTCTCCCTGGAAAGGTTTTTCTCGAAGTGCCACAAACAGCGAGATCACAATATTAAAAGCACACAAATTTCTCCAGTGCAGCTGTATTTTGTGTTATGTCTAAGTGCGAGGGGCTGACCAGATAAGCAAGAACAAGGGACGTTGTTTTTCGACCTTGTACATGATGTGCAGACGAAACCCACAGGGAATATGAGTAAAGGTGAAAGGCAAAAAGGCAGACAGTTCTAATATAGCCGGGCACTAGCAGAGTCTGGAAAACAAAGTCACTGAGTAACGTGTGCAAAAAAGGCATCATGGCAGCCAGGCCTAAGCTAACTTAGCAATGTAGACAATGAGGTCACAAACCACACTACACCCTCCCCTGGTCAGTCCATAGGTCAAGACATAGGACGAAAACAGAGTTCAAATAGATGGAGCAGAATGTAAACGTCTATTTGCGAAGAGGTCCCATGAAGGACAGTGATTGAAAAAAGTTCAGGACAACAAAAAAATCCAGAAATGCAGTTCGCTGAAAGCGAAGGCCCCTAATCCAATAGACTGTATGTGCAGAATACTGCCACACCTTCCAAGAGGACATCATTGGTATCGTCAGAAAAAAGAGATGCCATCCAGTTCAACAAATCAAAACTGCATTCATGTTCCTCACAATAGGGAGCAGTGATTAGCATTGCGGGACAACTTGCGTGATTCTCAATATAGCTTCGTTGTAGGAGATTCTGAGCAGCCTCCCAGATATCCCATTGCGCCAAAACTCCATGTGCAGCCGCACGCGCCATCAATCCAGTGCCGGAACATTCCTGTTCATGGACCACTAAGGGGCCCATCTACTGGCCAAAATCCGGGTCCGACTGAGACGTATTGGAGAGGCAAATATCCAAGGACCAAGAGAAAGGACGTAAGCAAGATATCACAGGTTGCACGCAAGTGAAATACGCAAAGCGAAAAGAAAGTTTATATGACACACCGAGTGTCGCCAATGGTAGGATGCCGAAGCTGAGGAGCATTCGTTCACGGAGCATCCGGAATCGACCTTGGTCGAGTAGGCCCCCAGGAAGTGCAGCCATTGCGCAGCAAACAAATTAAAAGTAGTATTCCAGCAGCTAACTCTAGGATCAACGGAAAGCCGCCAAAGACGCTGGAAAAAATAGAATGAATAAAAGCCGGTATTACACCAAATATAGTTTGAAAGGAGGTAACAAGGCCAGAGCCCACAACTTTAAAAAGGTGCACAAGACCTTCGGTGCTAGACGCATTGAAAACACGGTGAATCAGCTCACCGAAATGTTGTTGGAGGTTTGTGTTCAAAAGGGCCTGTATCTCACTGTGGGTACTAGCCACCTGGAGGATGAAGGTCTCCCATGCGGATGTGAGCATAACCTCCTGGTTCAATAATAGCGCCTTTATTCTGCTCAATTTATTGAAATCCGCCTTCAAAGTTGGAATGGAAGGCCAAATGGAACTATCTATTATGTCGTGCGGGGGAGGAAAAAGCTAATTTTTGCAGCACACAACCCGGTGGGAAACTGTTACAATGTAGGGGATGCCGGCCAGCATTCCACAGCAGTCCTGATTATTCAGAAGGAGATAGCTACCATTTGCAAGCACAGTGAAAGTAGGTGAGATAACAGGAGCAGGAATGCCCTTTAAAATACAAGCAAGATTCGGAGCTGAAACATTACAAGCCCCGTGCAATTTAATGTTTTTACAAAATAGGGAATGACCCACTGTAGAATCGCAAGACTCTCCTGTGAGAAAAACCTCTTTTCCGTCCCTAAGGCATCTGTACATGAAAGGCAGGGACCAAAGTTCATGCAAGAAGGCACTGCCTAAAGGCTGAAAACAGCCAACAGGATAATGCTTCATGCATGAACTGAACTCAAATAAAGAAAAAGGCAAAGCGATAACCCCATGTACTAGCCACACCGCAGAGTCCAACTCAGCCACAGAGAATGGTAACGGTTCTATCTTTTCGATATGTAAGAGAGTGTATGTTGCATCTTTCATGGACATGAATTGCTGTTTTTCAGTTAAATTAAACGGCAAGAATAAGGCAGAGGTGTTCAAAAAATGCCAAGGAACTTTACCCATTTTTAGTGTTTGCAAAGTCCATGCAAACTGCATCACTGAACGCAATTGATTCTGACCATGATATAACACAGACACATCATCTTGTACAATATCAACAACAGAGGAAACAATATTCTCTAATGTGTAAATGCGGGAAGACAGGGTATTAATACTATTGTCAACAACAGCAAGCACTTTTTCTAGATTTGCCTGATCGATTTCCCGTAAACGGGAAGCAGCTTCAATTTGCGAAAGCTTCCAAAGTTCATTGTAAGTCTCATAAATGAACCTTTTAGGTCGAGGACCACGAGGCCCTAGAACAAAATTGGACAGATCAATGTCGCCTGATAGGAGTGAGAAATGTTGTTTTACAGAATCCAATGAAGAGTGCTGCAACCACTGTTTACACAATTTACCAACAGAATAAGTTGTAACAGTACGAGAGTCAGAAAACCTTGGATCTGGCCTATCCTGTTTGTAACCAGGAGCAGAGTCATGAAAACGCAGTGGGCAGGCATTTGATGCCACGGGCCAAGCCAACCAGGGTGACTGAACAAACGCTGAGATATTAAATTAATTGTTTTGAAACAAAGCTTGCAGATTGGCCAGGGAAATATTAAAATGCAAGCTGTCGTTGGGAGTGGAAGATAACACGGGAATGGAGGGTGCATTCAACTGTTTGGAAGTAGCTAAACCCCAACAGGTTGTTTGATAGATCGTACGATTTAAAAATAAAATCTGGGCCGGGATAAGGCAAGCACGGTGTAAGGCTTCCGTGCCTCGGACCTGCCATGATTTAGTGCCCCAAATAGACTTTAAGTCAATGGTAGGGGCGTGGCTTGGCCGGCTGCAAGATGGCCGCACTTTAGTGGGCTCTGCCGGCCAAGCAAACAAATCCGTCAAAATCCTGCAGACAACGACGCGAACGCTGCACAATACCTGCTTTTCCGGCAGCGGCTTCACCTGCGGCGTTGATCTGTGCTGCTCCCGTCCCTCGGCGGCTTGTGAAGGCCGCGATCCGCCGCCCGACTGCTGCGTTGGGCCCAGATCCCGCGACCGACGGGGCCCAGCCTCCCTGCCTTGCCGCTGGGCCGGCTACTTGGAGCTGCGGATCGCCTGAGGGGCTGCGTGGGGTCCGGACCTGCTTCGCCCGGTGAGTGCTGTTGCCGCTGGGGTTTGTTCGCGGCGGGGTTGGGGGCCCGCGGGCTGCACCACCCGGCCCGGGCCTCTCTGAGACATTGACGTCGCCTCCCTTTCCTTTTGGCGCCGGCAGAGGCGGCTCTGAGTGCCCAGGGCCTGGTGACGGGGGCGGCGGGCCCCCCGCGTCTCCCCGCTGTGACTGTCCCGGCTTGGCCTGCCCTCCCGGCTGCCCCTCGACGAGCGGTGTAGGGTGGCTGATAGCCGCCTGCTTTCCTGCGGCCCGCTCCTGTGACCCACTGGTGGCTGCATCACATCCCGCTCCTTCGGAGTGTCTGGCTTTGGGCCCTAGCTGTTGCTGCACCGAACCCTGGGCCTGATCTCCTTCGGCGCATACTGTGCCTGCGCCGGCCCTTACGTCTGCCCAGTGCCTGCTGGTGACTACTCCTGCAATCAACCACTACTGAAGTCCTGTGGCCTGACGCAAGATTCTTGTTCCATCAGCTTGCGGTGGTGTGTTCCTCCTGCGCCTCCGCTGTGTCCATAGGGACCGCTTCCGCCCATTTGCTGGGCCGCTGGACTGGCGCATCCACCTCTTTCGACACCCTGCTGCCGCCTCACTGTGCCCGGCCTTCGCGGCGGCCGGCCGGTGCTGCTCCCCTGGTCTGGCGGGCCTGACATTTCGCCTGGGTCACTGACTGCTGCTGTGTTTCTGCGAGCTGCCTGCCGTGCGCTCGGTCGCTGTTCCTGATCCCACGGTGGTACTACTCGCCTACTTCTGCCCGCCATGGGGAAGACTGATCCTAAACAGCCCAAGATTGCCTTTGATCTGCGTAGATCCACGCGGCAGGACGGTGCGAGATCGGATGGTGGCGACCCAGCGACCACTTTGGAGACAACCCCTGCGCGTGAGGATGACCTGAAGTCGATTATGCTTGATGTTAAATCCACGGTCACGGGCATCGCGGCGCAACTCGATCAACTGTCCGCTCGTTTGGACTCCGTGAAGACCAGAGTAGATTCACACGACGCTCGTCTACTTCATGTTGAATCCAGGGTTTCCGACGCCGAGGACGCCGCCACCCAAGATCAGCAAAAATTATTGCAAATGGACAAAATCCTTGACATCATCCGGAACAAAAATGAAGATTTGGAGGCGCGCTCCCGGAGGAGCAACCTCCGCATCACGGGAGTACCCGAATCTGCCAACATCTCCCGTATGCAGGATTACGTGGAGCAGCTCGTCCGGGACCTCTTTGGTGAAGTCCTCTCCTCCGTCTTCATTGTGGAGCGGGCGCACCGCTCCCTTGGCCCTCGTCCTGCCCCCGGTCTACCAGCTCGCCCCATCCTTGCAAAAATCCTAAATTTCAGGGACCGCGACGCCATTCTCCACGCAGCACGAGAAAGGGGCAAAATAACTCATCAGGGTAACACACTTTCCTTTTACCCTGACTATACTCCCACTGTTCAGGCCGCCCGCCGTGAATTCCTTCCAGCAAAGCGAATCCTCCAAAAGCACGAAGTCTCGTACTCATTGGCCTACCCGGCGAAACTGAGGGTCCGGCAAGGCGCAAAAACGCTTGTTTTCCCAGATCCTAAAGACGCTCTCGCCTTTGCAAAGAAACTGGATAAATCACCTCGCTCCTCACCTACCGGCTCTCAGGCCGCTGCAGCTGGCCATTTAAGTGACAATGATTGACTGGCTGAGTTTTAACTGTTAATTATTCTGTTTGCGTCACTCTGGCTTCCCCTGTTGCTGCAACCTCCCTAGCCCAGTTGCTTCCAACTATCATATTGTGACTCCTGTTGGTATTTCAATTGTATCCATCTGATCGTTGTCTGTCTTGTCTGTAGCTTGGCCACCCTGCTTCACTGCAGGGGCGTATGCTGAGCTCTGCCATGCCCCCTCGGGATAATTCCCTTATCTGTCACGATTTTCCCCCTTCCAAGTTGTGGGCTCCTGGGGTGGGAATGGGTGGTATCTCAGCCTGATTGGGGGGTTGGAGTGGGTGTGGGGGGGACGGGTCTTTCGGTACTGTTTCTGGGGATAGGGTGGTGGGGTGGTTGGGTTGGGGGGTTCTGGGGTTGGAGGCCTCTTACAGGGGCTCTGTTGTTTGTTTTGGCAATGTTTCTTGCTTCCGGCTTTTGCCTGCAACGCAGCAATCACTGTGTTCTTTTACTGTCCGCACAAGATGGCCCTATTTCAGTGTTGCTCCCTGCAATGTTAGTGTTCCCTGCCAGGCCTGGCGTTGCATTGCTCCTTTGCTGGCTTTGGTCCGCCGCTCAACATTCGATATGTAATGCCATATCGCGTTGTATCACGCATGTTCCTACACTCTTACTCCTGCGCACAGCGCCCAAGGTCAACCTCATTCCCACGTTTGGGGGTTAGTTGTTTTAATTCGGCTCCACGTCTTGGCAGGCCATTGTTCGTCCTTATGCACCACTGTTGGTATAGTCTTTTGCACCTGTTCCTCATAAGGTTAGCACCATCATATGCACCTACACGCGGCCATGGGCCACTCTTACCATATCCCATAATGAGACAGCATGACGGACATTAATTTCTGGACGTGGAACGTTCGCAGCCTAAACGATTTTCGTAAGGCTCGACTGGTACACGCACACCTCATCCGACACAAAGTGGACATCTGTCTGCTGCAGGAAACCCACCTACTCCCAGCATCTGCTGCCAGACTCTGGGGAGAATCACATTCCTCTTTCTATTCCAATTATTCCAGGGGGGTGTCTATCCTAATTCGCAGGGGACTTTCATGGCACACATCCCATGTAATCACGGACCCCGCTGGGCGTTTCGTTATCCTACACGGCTCACTTCAAGGCCATCCTCTGACGGTAGCTGCAATATATGGTCCCAATGCGGACGACCCAGAATTCTTTACTCAGATATGGCATCACATCTCCTCCCTCGGTCCTGCTGCGCTCCTTTGGGGTGGGGACTTCAATGTCACATTGTCCGCGGTGTTGGATCGCTCCGGCCCCCACGCTTCTCACCCACGTGCCACGGCGCTCCTTAACTCTATTCTTACCGAGAACTCGTTGTATGACGCCTGGCGCCACATGCACCCTGCGGCCCGGGAGGGCACATGTGTCACTGGCACACGTGGTTGTTGGTCTCGTCTGGATCTCTGGGTCACCTCTCCTGACATTCTCGCCTGGCTCAACTCTGTTGCGTGGTCTGGCGCGTACCCTCTCAGACCACGCGCCAGTCCGGCTAAGCCTTAGGCTACCCCACTCTCATCGACGCGCTTTCTCATGGCGGCTTCCATCTAATGCACTACGAGACACTGTATTCTGTGATGAGATCCGGACCGCGATCACTAATTATTTAGAGCTCAATGAGGGCTCTGTGGACTCCCCCTCCACTCTTTGGGAGGGGTTCAAGGTCGTTATCCGCGGTGAGTGTATCTCTAAGCAAGCGGGGGTCTTGCGCTCCATTCGTGGCGCCCTTGGCAAATTGGAAGCAAAACTTAAATCCCTGGACTCCTCCCACGTGTTTGATCCAAACCCGGACACACTCGCTCGCCTTCGCGAGAAACATACCGAATTCGCCGCGGAGGCCGATAGAGAGCGCTCCTTTCTGGGTAGGGAGGCATGGGCGCGCCGCTTTGGCGAAGGGGACCGACCCGGTAAAACTTTGGCCGCCCTCCTTCGTCCGCCTCGAGCAGCATCCTACATAACAGCGCTTCAGGACGGAGGCCCCGTCAGGACTACCTCCGCTGAAGAGATCAAGACGAGATTTACTGATTTTTACACGCAACTTTATTCCTCCGGGTCTACTCCCCCGCGCGAGGTCATTGACCAATATTTCGATACCCTCGAGCTGCTATGGCTCGAGCACCATCACCGGGAATACCTGGACGAGCCCTTCTCTAAAGAAGAGATACTCGCCGCCATAAATAGTATGCCGGGTGACAAGGCCCCTGGTCTGGACGGCCTGCCCGCCTCCTTCTACAAGGCTTTCGCCCCGCTACTTGTGCCACATCTGGCTGCCATGTATAATGACTCTTTCGAGAGTGGTCAGCTCCCGCCTTCACTTCGCGAGGCTATGCTAACTCTGCTGCTCAAGCCGGATAAGCCCCCCGATCTCCGAGATTCTTATCGCCCTCTGTCCCTTATAAATATGAACAATAAAATCTTTGCCAAGTTACTTGCTTCCCGTCTTCTCCCTCTCATGCCGCATATTGCCCGCCCGGATCAGTCCGGCTTCATCCCTGGCCGTGCAACATCCCATAATCTACGGACTCTTTTTTCTGTCCTTCATCAGATTAACCCAACGCTTCCTGCCGTAGCCGCCTTGCTAGACGCCACCAAGGCGTTCGACACCCTGGAATGGTCTTTCCTCTTCCCTCTTCTTGCACGTCTAGGCTTTAGTCCAGTGTTTATACGAAAGATCTCGCTCCTGTATACTCTCCCTACTGCCCGGCACTGGGTCAACGGCCTTATTACTGATCCCATCCCCATTGGACGTGGGACCCGACAGGGGTGCCCGCTTTCGCCTCTACTCTTCGCAGTCGCTATGGAGCCACTGGCGGATAGACTTCGTCAACACCATACTCAGAAGGGCATTGGATTCGCGGCCCGCGCTCTCCTGGTCTCTATGTATGCGGACGACGTCACTTTATATGTCCGCAACCCCCAGGAAAATTTGAGTCCCCTGGTACGCGAGGTCATCCGGTTCGGAGGCTATTCAGGTGTCCAGGTGAACTGGACTAAATCGGTCCTTTTTCCGCTCACTGATGCTACTACTCCCTTTTCCCCGGACTATCCCTTCGTGTGGGCGAATGGCCCCACTCGCTATCTGGGTGTCTGGCTGAGCAGAGACGCGGACGAACTTTGGCGAGCTAACTTTGGTCGCGCGGTGGACTGGCTGGAGACGAAGATTCCTATATGGAGCCGACTGCCCTTGTCATTGGCCGGTCGGGTGGCTGTCGTCAAGATGGTAGTTCTCCCGAAATTTTTATATTTATTCCTAAACGTGCCTCTTCCTCTCACTGCCCACTTTTTTCGCAGGGTCCGCTCTTTGATCATCTCCCTCATCTGGGCTGGCAAACAGCCTAGGATCGCTTATGACACTCTCACGCTTCCAATGGAGTGTGGCGGCCTCGGTGCCCCTAACATTAAGCTCTATGCACTATGTGCTCAGGCCAGCTTCTTGCATTTTTGGCTTCACCCCACTCCTTTTCAACCGCACGTGGCGGTCGAGGCCGATCTCGCTGCCCCATGGCCACTTTCGACGGCCCTATTCGCCCCGGCCAGACTCCGGCGCTCTGAGATAAACACGGTCGAAACTTTGCGCTGGGCTTGGGAGGGCCTTCGCCGCCTCTCCAATGCCCCCATGCTCTCAGCAACAACTATGCCAATCGTTCGGCATCCGTCTTTCCCTCCTCTACAGCCGTCTGGAATGGCCAAACGCGCCGCCTGTTTGGGGTTGACCACAGTTGCAGATCTCTACCCGGGGAACACTTTTTACTCCCTCGCGGCCGATTCCGGTCCTATGGATACTTTACTGTTCTATCAGCTACGCGCAATCTGTCGAGAACTGCATTCCACGTTTCCCCAGCCTCCTCCCTCGATGGGCACGCTGGATTTTATTTACTCGTCTTCCTCCCCTCAGAAATTGGTGACCAAACTCTACGCTCTCACGCTGTCGGCCTCATCCATATCCACAGACCGCGCCCGTGCGGTGTGGAGTGCGGACCTTGGTATCGACATCCCACAGGCTGACTGGCTCTACTGTTGCAACCAGACAAAGCGTTTGTCCCCAAACTACCGCCTGCGCCTTATTCATTTTAAATATTTACACAGGCTATATCATACTCCAGTCCAGCTGCACAAGCTGGGACTCATTCCAAGTGATAGGTGTATGCGCTGCTCTGCATCTGCGGCGGACTTCTCTCACCTTGCCTGGCTATGCCCTAGGGTCTCTGCTTATTGGCGTGAGGTCTGTGCAGCCATTTCAGAGATGGTCTCCTCGCCAGTTCAGCCCACTCCCTCACTTCGTCTACTGGGATTCGTCAAATTCTGCCCGGATGCGTCGCATCGTCTTATTGCTATGCTGCTTGTCCTCGCGCGGCGTAGGGTCTCCATGTGCTGGGGTCGTAGACCTGCACCCAAGTTCGCCCAATGGCTCGAGGATGCATCGCGTTGCCAGACCATATTGTCAGAATTCTGGGACCTCATGCCAACTAGATCTCGCCCACTCGATATCTGGGGCCCCCTAGTGTCCTATCTCCTAACCCGCACTCCCCCGAGTCCGGTTGCCTCCCCAGCGCTCCCCGCCGGCTCTCTGCCCGTGGCGGCCGCTGAGGTGGGCCAATAATCGGCCTTCCCCCGCCCCTTCTTCCTTTCTGCTGGGCCTGCCCTTTCATTTAGAGATTGCGTGCCCTCTGTAAATTGCTGTCACTGGTTAGTCGAGGTAACAACGTCTGCCATGCTGCTGCTCTCTGGTGCACTGTGCTATTAATGTTTACGGTTGCCATCAATGTTTCCGTTGTATGTGGTGCTCTGATACAACTCGAGAATGTAACCTGTTTATTTGATTTGCTCAATAAAGGTTTTTGAAAGAAAAAAAAAAAGTCAATGGTGTCCTGCCAGTGTTCATAACCACCCACTGCTAATGTGTTCAAAAAGGAACTCGAATATAGCAATTTGGTGTGGGTCAACATGATCTTCTGAGCGGACGAAGTGTTCAATTTAAAATAATAGGACCCAGGGTTTGATCTATCAAAGTCTGTAAAGTAAGTAAATTTACTTCTAAGAGTGTGGGAGCTACCTGGCAAGGGGGTCGGACAATGTTCCCACTGGGTGTAATTAAAAGGACCCCGAAGAGAACTTGGTTTATGGAGAAAATGGTTGCCCCAATGCTGGTAACAATATAAGTCAGCATAACTTGCAGAATTTAAATACAGATCTTCAGCATTAAAAGCAGCATAATATTTCAAATCAGAGAATAACGATTCAACGGCATGCACGTCCCAATCGTCAGAATGAATATTACTTTTAACGACATCACCCATTGAAACACGGAGGACATTCGGTACATTAATAATTTCGGTTGGGCCATGAATTTGGAAATTTACTGCATCCCATACGATGCCGTCAGCGACTGGGAAAGCCGAAATGTTCACAAATGTGTGGTCACGCTTCATGATGTGAGAGGAAGAATGCGGAGCCAAAGTTCCAGCAACACAGTTCACCGTAGAGCGTTCTGGTAAATAGAGACCATTGATGAGCAAGAAAAAAACTGTCACAAAGCCAATGGACATGAACAGAAAAATCAGGAATAGTACCAACCAGATGTATGTCCATGGTGGGATCACAAAATTGTCTCTGAACCAGGATATGAAAACACTGAAGCTGGACGGGATAAGTGATGAGGTGGAAGCCGAATCAAAGGAAAAACGGGTCGGGCTCAGTGGTGTTGTTGGTAAATGAGCCTCTGACTCGTTTGCGGGGTATGCATACTCAGTCTCCCCGTTGCAGGAGGAATCAAGGCAGTCGAGCAGGCGATCAGGCAAAACTACCATCTCAATGGCAACATCAGTGTCCGTGTGGGCTGGAGTACCACAAACATGAGTCCTAGAAATGGCTGGACAGGAGACCGCTGGTGTTACGCTATTCAGGATCAGCCAGACGTTGTAGCTTGACATTGTCCACTGAGATGTATCTGTTGTCCTTGCGACCAGGAATTGGTGGTAAGATGATTGTACAAGTACCCTTCAAGCCAAGGACTGGAACCGGTGCACGATAAGAGGGGCCAAATTCTTTTTTGTTCTCCACCTTCTCTCGGACCAGATCTCCAACCTTCGGAAGCCAGCCGGCAGCCGGAATCTGCAGCGCAGCGTCAGTGGCTGAAGGCAAGTGTTCGTGTGCAAGTTTGTCACAGGTCTCTTGTAAGTCCTGCAACATAGTAGAATGATTATCTACGTCAAAGATTGCGGCATTTGCCGCCATGTCTAGACCATCAAGGTCTGGCACAAACATTTGTATGCCAAAGAGCATTTTGTATGAGGTCCGCCCACCCAGAGATCTTCTAGGGAGATTATTAAGTGCACGTTGCACGCTATACAAGTGGGCCAGCCAGTTCCTGCCAGTACCTAAGACTCTGGCTGTCAATGATTGCTTTAAGTCACGGTTCATTCGCTCCACAATTGAATTACCCGCAGGTCTATATGGAGACGAAAATTGCACCCGCACCCCCAGTGACCCCATAGCGTCCTTCTAGGCCTTAGAGGCGAACGCTGGACCTTGGTCAGAATGGAAGGTGCCGCAGGCAAAAATTCCCACAAAGACACGCAAATACCTGATGACATTTTGAGCGTCAGCACTTCGTTGTGGCCAGACCCAGATGAAACGTGTGCACGAGTCTACTGCAACTAAGATGTACTTATATGCAGTGTCAGAAGAAAATGGACCGCAGTGATCCAGGTAAACACACCCAAAAGGTTTGTTAGAAATGCAGAGCTGAGTTTGTGGTGGTCGTGTAACCGTTGAAGGCTTAATCTGCTGACAAACGTCACAAGAAAGCACATAAGTACGGGTCTGTTTATATAAACCTCGCCACCAGTAACGCTGCTGCAAGATGGAAACAGTCGCAGACACGCCAGCATGGGCTGAAGCCAAGCCTTCGTGTGCGGCCGTTATCAAGGAAAGTCTGCGGTCCGCGTTGGGAATCAGCCGATCACCAACGTCTGGAATTCTTACGTAAGGAACCTGTTCGGGACTTAAGTGATAAGAGTACTTGGAAGGGAAACCCCGTGGGTAATTAGCACCTTCCTTTGTTGCAGCAATAGCTGCCAAAATCTCAGTATCTATTTTAGTCATGGATCTTGTAACTGCTGCTACTGAGCACATGGCTACTGCTGATTTGGCAGCTTCATCTGCCAAACTGTTACCTACCGCGTGTGCGCCCACACGCTGGTGGCCAAGGGTGTGAATCACCTGTGTGGCAAACGATGTTTAAGATCTGCCACTCGAACCCAAAGCGTTTTATGCTTAATTGTGCTGCCTTTAGCATCTCTATAGTTGTTTTGCGACCAATAGAAGAGGTTGTCATTAAATGATTGAACACAGTAGTAAGAATCGCATACAATAAGCGTCGTCACGTCTGGATTCGCGAACTCAAGTGCGAGCACCAAGGCACGCAGCTCGGCCAATTGTTCAGTACTGTCTCCCAGTGCCTTACACTCGACTTGAACTCTCCTTTCACCATAGTACCTGCAACGATAGCACATGCTGCGGAATAAGCATGCTTAGAACCCGTGGCTGGTTGTGCCGAACCATCTGTGTAAATAATACACTTGTACTCCTCAAGCGGCAGCAAAGACAGAGGAGGAGGATGAACAAATTCATACTGTAAGAACTCCTGTGTCTGAAGAGAGGAATCAAAGATAAAAGTGACATCCGGGGTCGTCAAAGAGGTAGCCCATTGTATCCAACAGGGGTGCAAAGCCTTAGAGTTTGGTACACTTGCCTTCGTCACTGCCTCAAGGGCAGGATATGGTGTTACCACCAATATGCGTTTTCCCTGTGCCAGTGCGCGTTCCTTAAGAATCGCCATTTGCACTGCAGTCAAAACTTTCTCCACAGAGGAAAAGTGCAACTCCGCTGAAGTGTAAAGATGTGACTTGTATGCAATCGGTACTGTGTCACCTTCGTTAAAGGGTAAGTACGTGAAACCCACTGCTCCTGGTACAATTCTAATCACCAGGTTTGTGTGGTTATCACGAGTCAACAAGAACTTAGATTCAAGTAGCTCAGACTGCAAAGAGTGCAGTATAGAGGAATGCTCAGGAAGCCAGCATGACTTCGAAAAGCTAGGCTGTATCAAGGCATATAGAGGCTTGATACGCTGGGCATATTCGGGAATGTAAGAACGCCCGAAGTTTAGAAAACCCAGTAATGACTGAAGCTTCTTCAGAGTGGTTGGAGGGCGCAAAAGTGCGCACTTCTCCAAGAAATGGGGAGCTAAGCCCCTACCTTCATTGTTGAGCTCATAGCCCAAAAACAAAACGGTGAATTCAGCGATGTGAGATTTGGCAAAATTTAATTTGTATCCTAAGACCGCAAATTCAAGAATAATGCGGTCCACACGGGAAAGATTCGGCCATAATTCGTCTGTCAGATAAATATCGTCGACGTACGAACACGCATCTGGGTCTACGCTGTCCAACAAAGAGACAACACGGGCGGCGAAGACACCCGGGCTGTTCTTGTAGCCCATGGGCAAACGCCGAAATTGAAATGTTTTCCACCGGAAGTGAAAGCGCTCCATTGGCTGCACTCCGGGGACAAATTGTGCGTGTAAAATCCATTGGATAGGTCAAGTGTCGTTTTATATTTTTTACGAACAAGACTGTCTACAAGCGCAGAACTGTGGGTATTTTGTACCGCGAAGGTCCGACAATGAGAGTTCAAATGTTGGTAATCCAAAACTAAACGGTACGATCCATCGGGTTTAGAAACCGCAAAAAGGGGATTATTCATTGGTGACACGCATGTTTCGATTACTCCTTGATATTCTAACTGTGTCAGAATGTCTGAAACGGGACCTTTAGCTTCCCGCCGGATGGGATATTGGGGTTGTGGCTGTGGCAGAGACCGCAATGGTATATCATGGGGTGGAGAATCCTCATCCCAGCCCACATGGTTACGGTATAGCGCCGGAGCCAGGGTCCCAGCCCATTCAGCTGCGAGAGCCTCCGCTTTGTCCTTGGGGACATGACGAGAAAAGCTCGGAAGGATTACCTCCTCCCCTCGACGAGCAGCAAGTACGAATGGGGGCGGCCAATCCGCCTCTGCCAACAAAATATCGTAAGAGGTCAGATTCTCCCAAAAAATCCCTTTAATAACACGCTCAATGTCACCTTCAATTTGAAGGACAATATTAAATAGTCTGTCAGGGGGTGCCACTCGGGTGTCAGCTGTCTCGACAGTAATGAATGTATCAGTTGCTGTCGCCTCCACATGAGGACGCAGTCCCTCCTGCACTATGGTAACTTCCGCGGCGCTGTCTAGCAGCGTTACTGCCCACGTCCAATTCAGGAGTCTCGTTCTCACCGTCTGTGGCATACCTCGCTGTTAACGCTGCAACTTTTTTCTTCTGAAACTGTGGGCGAGAACGTTGAAATTCTTCTGGTTTCCCTCGGACTGGTTGTCGAGGTTGGTCTCGTCCCTGTGGAGCCCCACGACCCCTGCCTCTATCCTGGCGATCTCCTCCACCAGTCTGGGATTTCGATGGTGCCTGTGAAGAACGAGGAGAATGCGGATCAGGGACTTGAAATCTCTCTGGAGATTTAATTCTCGCTCTGTCGCGCAAATCATAAGTGCGTTCAGAAGATACGGAAACCGGGGATGCAGCACGTGACCCTGGTTTTTTCTGTTGCTTACCCTGTTTCTTCAACCTCCAGCTCTTTTTTAATAAAGAACGGTTTTTCATCTTTCTCAGACTGAGTTTTTTGTTGTGGCTGTGATTGAGTTTGCGTTTTAGCAAAAGGCTGAACTCCCAAACTATTGCGGCCAATGGTTTTATAATCCTGTGCAA
Source organism: Calotriton arnoldi (assembly GCA_963921515.1). Taxonomy (NCBI): domain Eukaryota; kingdom Metazoa; phylum Chordata; class Amphibia; order Caudata; family Salamandridae; genus Calotriton; species Calotriton arnoldi. The sequence goes on along the minus strand of CAWUFW010001746.1, from coordinate 2,318,228 downwards.
TAATTTTCGGTAATTCGCGTGGCTTGTCCGGTTCTGGGACTAAAGCCAAAGCATTAGCTACTTGAAAGTTAACTGCATCACCCTTGACGTTCGCAAGGATTAGATCAGCCACTACATCGAACACTCCCACCAGTCTCATCCCCAATTCCACAGCCGCCTCTGGGCCATGTTCATCCTGCACTCGTTTAATTACAGAGGGGAGTACTGTCATGGAAGGGGTGCCGAAACACTTTGCATATACTGCTGCGAATACCTTGCCCCAGTTGTTGCATTCTGCCAACTCGGGAATTAAGTCTTTCGGCAAACTAATTGTCAAAATCCTGTGTTTATCCACAGGAGAAGTATTGGGAAAAACTGCCTCCAGCTGGTCAAATTTTTCTGCTAGCCAATAAGGTAAATCATCCTTATTCTGTGGGCGCTTGCCCATCACCGAATTAACCATGACGGGACTTATGGTTACACCGCCCTGTCCAGCTGGATGTGCCGCAACTCCAGGAGGGGCTCCCTGGACGTTGCCTGTAACATACTGTACCAAAGCTCTGTGAACGCGTATCAAAGACGTATGCAAGACATGCAGTTCATCAACCGCAAGCGTCAAATAACGCGGATGTGGGGTATACCCGGCCAAGACTGGCCAAGTGGCCCCGTCTATTGATAAGGGGCCTAAACGAACCGAGGTGACCGGATGTGGGAGGGCGCCATTAAACCAAATACGGTGTTGCCATGCCGTAAGTGGTACTTCAAGAGCCTGATAAGGCCGATAAGCATTGGGTAGGGCAGTGGAGCGTACACATGAAACAAGTCGTCAGCTCCGTCCACTGCCGGAAACGTGACCCAAGAATAAAACACCTCAAAGTGGTGAGCCGGGTCAGCCTGCACCACAAAGATGAGTGCGACACCCACGTCGGGCACTCCATAAGCCAATAAATGAGCCCGGAGCGCAGCGCGGCTATGTGCCGGTATATTTATATCCGCCATTAGGACCAGAAATGATCGACAACCTAATGTGAGGCAGCGCAATATAGGGTTAACATAAACACCTTTTAATAACTTCAAGCTTGAAAGAACCTATAAAAACATCAATATAGGAGGTATCACTCTCACATACGTTTCCGGAAGCGTATGCGAAGGGTGTTGTGGACAGCACAAGCACTACTCAAGCGTCTCGCAGATAAGAAGCCCCTCGTTGGGCGCCATGTTGTAGGGATTCTGCACATATACAGAGCTATGCACAGGATAATAGGAAATCGGTGTATAGTGGTGAACCAACCATGCACCTTAGTACCCACAATCCCAATCCGACTAGCTTTATCGTCTCATTCGCAGCGAAGCTACCAATGATTAGACAACCCAGAACACGGTCTCTCTCAGGACTCGCGGGAGCAAGAACACTGTTTCATAACTCACTCATACTTGTCCACAACGTGCGTAATAAGAGACACAGTATAGTTTAAAATGTTTATTTCAACTATTGTGCTCTAAGATACAGTACACGTGCCAGTACTATCAGCATAATGCATAATGATAAAATAAGCATAGTTACAATTCCATAGAATACAAACGGGGACAGCATTTTATAAAGACAGTGGATATAGGGCTAAATGGCCTTACCACCCTCCCCGTGCTATTAACTAGTTTATTATAAAAATAGAAGAACTCTGGGCTTTGTCAGGCGGACCCCCATACCTCAATATCTAGATGCAAGGTTTACATCATCAGACAAGCACAGCTCTTCTCTCTGGAAAGGTTTTTCTCCAAGTGCCACAAACAGCGAGATCACAATATTAAAAGCACACAAATTTCTCCAGTGCAGCTGTATTTTGTGTTATGTCTAAGTGCGAGGGGCTGACCAGATAAGCAAGAACAAGGAACGTTGTTTTTCGACCTTGTACATGATGTGCAGACGAAACCCACAGGGAACATGAGTAAAGGTGAAAGGCAAAAAGGCAGACAGTTCTAATATAGCCGGGCACTAGCAGAGTCTGGAAAACAAAGTCACAGAGTAACGTGTGCAAAAAAGGCATCATGGCAGCCAGGCCTAAGCTAACTTAGCAATGTAGACAATGAGGTCACAAACCACACTACACCACCTGGAAGTGATCAAGGGTCTTGCGTGATCAAGGTTCTTGCGTGTCTCAGTGACCTGGAGAGCTATGCTAACGGGAGCTTGCCCGAGCCGGACAGATCAAAGGGTAGAAACCAGACACAGCACAATCCACTGGTCTTCCCAGTTGCGGGAAATGCTTTTCCCATAAAAAGCATTTGTTATAGCAGCAAGAACCACTACATTATCTGAGCACGAGGGACTTTCTGAGTCTCTGCATGAGACATGCATGATTGACAGTAGTCAAATCCACAAGGAAGCTACTGATAGGATGACGGAAGTTCTGAGTGTCAAGCACAAGACTAGAATAGCATTCTGGAGTGTACTGACTAAATGAATATCCTAAGCCACAGCTGGCGCACCGTATTGAGACTTGCCCAAGACTGAAAGAAGTGGGGGTCCTTCGTTGCTGCTCTAAATGCTAGTCAGCATAACAGGCAGTAAGTAAGATTTGCATCCTCTTAGCCTGTGAAATTCCAGGGGACTACTGCTATATGCTTCTGATGACCATATATGGTAAAACCAAAAGAACTACTTAATGGGTAACACTATTGTTAACTCCTTCACGATCCAGAGTATAAAGGGCCTTATTCTCAATTTCTGATGGATACCTCTTACCACAGATTCCTCACCTTAGTATACTTGCCTGGTTCCAGACTAGATCTGGAAAACTTCCTACAACAGTGCTCCTATGCACTGCTAGGTGGTGCTGTGCAGTTCTTTGCTGTCTCCACACCACCCCAGCGGTGAACAGCAGAACTCTTTCAGGTACCTCTGGAGCGCCTTCGGCCTCTTCAGACCCACATTCATCCACAGTTTGGTAACCGCTGGCGGTTCCATCCCGACGCCGTCTGTCCCCAGGGCACATTACCTGGCTCATAACAACTCTGATACAGACTTCTACTCCAGCCCAGATATCCACGCTGGTTCTTACTACACCAGTGCCCCCGTGCTGAGGCCAATGTCAGACCCCAAACCAACTTTGCTTCAGCCCGACCGATGCCAAAGCGCAATTGGTCATCTTGCAACCTGATTCTAACCCAGTGCCACGTTGCACTTTTCAGAAATCACTCCATTATCATTTCGGTTCTGGCTTTGATCCTGTTATGTTATGGTATAGCGATTTGTACAGCGCACAGCTACTCAAGAGTGTCCCGGCGCTCAGACTAAGGGCACCAGACCTAAATACCTAGACTGACTGCATAAAAAGCCAGGTTTCAGTTTCTTCTTGAAAACAGTAAGCTCGCTGACTAGACTAGACGTAGGTCTCTCTGAAGTTTATTCCGAATGAGCGGCCCTAGATAGAAGGATCTACCGCCCACTCTTAGTCGATGTATCCGAGGCACTCTTGCCAAGTGAGTGGAGGAAGATCGCAGAGTCCGAGCTGGGGTGTATTCGTAAATCCTCTCTCTGAGGTAACCAGCACCAGAGTTGTGCAAGGCCATATGCATTAATACCATGGACTTAAATTACACCCTCTTTTTTATAGGGAGCCAATGAGGGGCTGATAGACATGTGAGTCCTAGGTGGGATTTTGTGTAGAAGTCTGGCTGCCGAATTCTGCACCACCTGGAGTCTGTTGAGAAGGTACTGAGGGAGTCCTAGATAGAGGGCATTCCCATAATCCAGTCTCATCATGATCAGAGCCTGACTAACTTTTTTGTCGGGCGACTCAGACAGGAGAGGTACAAAAAAATGTACATACGAAGAGTACTGAAGCAAAAGAAGATTAAAGCTTGTATCTGTGGTTCGATGGAGAGGGTGCTATCAATTTTAATACCTAGATTATTCACTGAGTTTTGAAGGGGGCCTGTCTGCGGTGCATCGTTAGGCCAGCAAGTTCTCAGTAAATTAGGAGAGGCATTTCCGAAGATCACAATCTCCGTCTTATCTGGGTTGCATTTCAGTTGGTGCAGGGCCAACCACTGAAACACCCTGGCGAGACATTTTGAGATGAGCTCCCTGTCCAGCTACTCTCCCTTACCACAGGAGAAGAGAAGCTGCGTATCATCAGCATAAGAAATTACTTTAGCACCCAATGACTCTGCCAGTATAGCCAGAGGCGTGAGGTAAATGCTAAACAGGATGGGGCTTAGGGCCGATCCCTAGGGTACACCCACAGTCTGAGTTCTGGCTTGTGAGGTATACGGGGGCAGCAATACTTCTTGAGTACGATTGCTCAAAAATGAGGTCAACCATTTCAAGGCAGTGTTTCTGATCCCTGTCGCTTGAAGGTGCTTAATTAGTTTAAAGTGGGGCACCGTGTCGAAGGCTGCAGTTAGATCCAACAGGATCAGAATGGCCTTGCCTCCCTTGTCCAGAGTGCTTCTAACATGTTCCACAACTTCCAGAAGTGCTGTCTTCGTGCAAAAGTAGGGTCGAAAACCTGATAGGCTGGGGTGTAATATTTTGTTATCTTCCAAGTAATGGGACAGTTGATGGTTGACTATCTTCTCCAAAATTTTGGAGACGTCAGGGAGGAGGGAAATGGGCCTATAGTTTGTCAGTTGCTTTGGGTCAGCCGAAGGTTTTTTTAACAAAGTGATCCCTTTTGCCCTTTTCTAGTGTGCTGGGACCACGCCCGTCGCCAGCGAGGTGTTAAGTATGTTATTTACTATAGGATTGATGGTTTGGGCAGCCATGGTTAGCAAGGTAGCAAGACAGGGGTCTAAAGGGGACTTCAAACATTCATCGCTGATAGTAACATTTAGGGAGGCAGAGGGGCGAAGATGCCAGAGAGGAGGGCATGGTGAAAGGGATGTGGTCATCCGCGAGATTCACATTCGTCTGGTCAATTTGCACATTGTTAAGAAGATTGGCCTGGATGGTCTTGATCTTTTTATGAAAGAATGCGTCTAACTCCTTACACCACTCAGCAGTCGGTTTACATTCTCTAGATATGACTTCGGGACGCAGAAAAGAATTGACAATTTAAAAAAACTCTTTGGACTTGTTGTCAGCTTCCTCGATCCTTGTTTCTAAGAAGGTCTTTTTAGCCTGAAACAGCTTCCCATGGTAACTTTTTAATGAGCGCTTATAAGTTGCTTTATCTTCTGCCTTAAAATTACGTGTCCATACCCTTTCAAGATGTTTGCACTGTTTTTTGCATTCTCTAAACTCATCATTAAACCAGGGGGCCGATGGTTTCATCCTAGATCGCGTTTGCTTTATAATAGGGGCTAACTCATTGACGGTCCCTACAATCCAGCTGTCTAAGCTTGTGGTGTCCTTTTCCTCACAGCCGGACAGAGTTGGTGTGTTTATTCTTAAGGCTAGACTCAAGTCATCTTGCTGTATTTTGTGGTAAGCTCGGTAGGAGGTCAAGGTATCTACCTTCGGAGGTGACCCACTACCTGTTTTTGCCACTCTAATGCAATGAGGTAGTGATCAGATCAAAGAAGAGGAGATGGTTGTGATACCACAAGGTTCACATTAGAAAAGACCTGGTCTAGCGTATGGCCTGCTTGGTGCGTGGGACCAAAGATCTGTTGTTTAAGTGAGAGAGTTCTCTTAGGGCCAGATGAATGACCCTACCAATTTGCGAGTCGCAAATTGCGTAGTTTTGCGAGTCGCAAATTGCAACTCGCAAATAGGAATGTACAACAGTGTCTCCGACATTGTTTGCGATTCCTAATGGGGTCGCAAATTGCCTGCCTCAATACTGATGAGGCAGGTGCAATTTGCGACCCCATTAGGAATGGCTAGCACTCCCAGGGATGGTGGCCTGCTGTGGTCAGCAGACCACCATGTCTGTGACTTCTTTTTAAATAAAGCAGTTTCTTTTTTAAATGCAGCCCGTTTTCCTTGAAGGAAAACGGGAGGCATTTAAAAAAGAAAAATGAAATGTTATGGTTTCATTTTTTTAAGAGAAGGCAGCGATCTGTGGGACCACTGCCTGCTCTTAAAAAAATAGTTTCAATGCCAGTCACAAAGGGGAAGGAGTCCCCTGGGGACCCCTTCACGTTTGCGAGTGGGTTATCACCCATTTGTAATAGGTGATAAACTGTGAGTGTTACATTGAAGTGCTAGTTGCTATTAGGAAGGGACGCCCTTGGCATGCCCCTTCCTAATAGCAAGTCACAAACCCTATTTTGCGAGTCGGAAATAGGTTACCGACTCGCAAAATAGCGTTGTAAATAGGGCAGACCTATATTGCGGTCGCAAACGGGTCGATTTTCCCGTTTGCGACCGCAAAAAACAGTCATACATCTGGCCCATAGTCTTTAGGAGTGATTAAGCCTCTTGCGCCAAGGGGTTGTCCAGATGGACATTAAAATCTCCCAGTGCTATAAAATGGGCATACCTCATGGCCCATGGGGATAGGGCACTTCCTTTTGAGTTCTAGGACGTGCCTGCTTGGCCAGGGGGTAGTAATAAATGGCACCAGCCAGTGACTGGCGGGGTGTACTAGACAGACAGAAGCCCAGTGCCTCCGCCATCTCAAGAGAAAAGGATGCGCATTCATATGCCTTCTTATAAACTAATGCAATCCCACCCCCTCTTCCTATTTCGCGGTCTTTCCCCAGAATTCTATAGTTGGGAGGGACAGCTGTGGCAAATATGGGTTTGGCCGTCTCGGAGAGCCAAGTTTCTGTGAAGAAAAGGACATCCAGTTTCTCATCGTTTAGTAGGTCGAAGATCTGAAGCTCGTGTTTCTGAAGGGATCTCAAATTAATTAGGGCTGCCAGAAACTGTTTATGTGGCCTCCTGGCCTTATCCTGAGTTGTCCTATCATAGTGGCAGTCCATGCGCAGCTAGGGAAGACAAATTCTTCAGTTAGCTTACCCGGGGGACAGTGCAATAAGCATTTCCTTTTGGGGTCTAAACTAAGCAAGGATGCCCTATCTAATGAGGTAAAACGATTATCTGCTGGAAGAGAACCGGCATAGTTGCTGGCGCTGGACTCTTTCGGGGCGCTGCTTGGGTGCACACGGGCTTGCCTTTGACGCTCGTCTGCTGGTGCGTTTCGCGCCGTGACTCACTTTATCGGTATAAGGGCTGGATGACCACGTACGAACCAAGATGGCGCCGCTAGACCATCCAAGCCCGGAAGGGGAGGGTTGCAGATTCCCTCACTTCCCTCGTAAAGTTACAGCCCCCCCCTTTGAATGAAAACCAAAAAGGTTTGAAGTTAGAGTTTAAAAATAGAATTAAAGGGTCCGCTGTCACCCTGCAGATAAAGTGAAGCGTGCAGAGAGTATCAGCAAGTTCTAAGCAAATTCATACACAATTAAAAACGATTTTAATTTCAGTTTTAACAAATTCATACAGTACAGTTGGCAGGAAGGTGTCGAGAGCAGGGGGGACCACAAGATAATTTAATTATGTTAATGGGCTGTCCCCCCCCCCCCTTACTACACCGATGATGCTTAATACATTGATTTACATGATGCCAGTAGACTTGGCACCTTGCCGGAGTAACAACTTGGCTCACCACTCGGACCACCAATGGAAGAGTGCCTCATTTGTGGTGCCAGTACTATAGTTACAGCTGTTGAGACCAAAACAAATGTCCTAGCAGATATTACAGCCTGAAACAGCTACTTCTGAACTCTTTCTTCCTTTTAGCAATGCGCTCACTGATAATTTGGTTGAATTGCTCACCTGTGAATAGGCAAGGGGCCAGAAGTCGCAGACCGGCACCTTGTGATTCAGCCCGCCACTCCAGAGACCCTTGTCATGCAGTCCTCAACCAGTAAGGTTATTCCTAACTAATTTACAGCTACTCCTCCGGAAAGAGAGTCTAAGGGGGTTTGGGCTTTTGGCAAGCATTTCTTTTCTAGCATTGCGATCTATAATGCTATTTGTTTGGTGGCTCGCTACAAACATGCCATCTGGGACATGGCCAGCGAGATCTTGTTGACAGTCTAGGAAGACCTTGGGGCCTCTTTGGTTTGGACGATTCATTATGGACTGGACGCAGCCAAATATGTTATCCACACATATCTGGATACTACAGATTGGGGAGTGCAGCCGGTACTAGTGTCATACTTAGTCACCACGCATGGATGCAGTTCATATGATTTTCCGGCGATGTACAGGCCTCCCTCAGGAATATGCCTTTGATGGCTCCCGCCTTTTTGGTAAGAAAGCAGATTCTGCCGTGGAGCATTTTAAGGACAGCTAGGGCACGCTGTTTAGGACTATTGAGCCCTGTATACAGTTCCCGCATCAATTTAGAATGTTCAAGGACTATACCTGAGGGCAAGGGTATAAACAGAGACAGTCCTCCCAACCAGCGCAACAGGATCCCAAATACTTTTCAGGCAGCCACGGATGGGGATCTAGTAGGCAGCGTGCAGGCCAGCAGGGGATATCAGTCCTCCTATTTCTTTTTCACTGCAATAGTGGCTACTACCCTTCTTTAAGTTCCTCTTAGTGGCGCATGCCCAGCCAGTCGAGAGCAGGATTGAACATTTCCTCCCAGGTTGGTGATCCATCATGTCAGACAAATGGGTCTTGCAAATTGTTCCAAATGATTATGCAGTACCTTTCTTCCCCACCCACTATTCTTCCCACACTAGAGTGGATTTCTGATGAGCACCTGTCCATTCTATTAAGCATAGTATAGCTGTTTTTTTTCAAAGGTGCAAGTAGATGGTTCCAGGGTCAGAAATAGGAGGAGCTTATTACTTTTGCTCTTTCCTCATTCCAAAGGAGGACAAGTGCCTCAGGGCAGTTCTGGATATCCAGCCTCTGAATGGCTTCCTTCAAATGAACAACTTCAAAATGCTCACACTGGCCCAGATCCTGTTTGCTCTGGATAACGGAATGATGATCTTCAGGATCTACAGGATGCTTATTTTCATATACCCGTCCTGCACTGACATAATCAGTCGTTCAAGGTAGGCCAGGGGCATTTTCAGCTTGCTGTGCCCCATCGTATTTTGATGAAACTGATGGCTGTGGTTGCATCCCAACTCTCGAAGGTGGGGATACCTGTATTCTTGTACCTTAATGACTGACTGTTGAAGGCGGGCTTGCCTCAGTCAGTTGTGGCTCATCTACGAACAACAGTAAACCTCTACATTGTTGGGGTTCACTATCGCCGAACCGAAGTCCCACCTGGCTCCTTTGTAAAAGCTTCCATTCATTATAGCAATCTTGGAAACAGTGAAATTAAAGGCTCTCCCTCCTGTGCAACAAGTTCAGGACATTCCACTGTTTCAGACTCTATCATAGTGAGAGGAGCACTGAGGCTTCTTGACCTCTTAGTCTCCTGCATCCTCTTTGTTAGCTATGCCAGGTGGAGCATGCAGGCTCTGCAGTTGAACCTGACGTTCCAGTGACCCAGCTTCAAGGCAATTTGACTGATGATTATCCAGGTCTTCGAGGAGACAGCTCGAGATATGCATGTAATTGTTCTAGTGGCAGACACCTCTTCCTTTGTTACCCATGATGGGGGCGATGGACGTGTCTGTGCCTGGCTAGGGAGGCCCTCTCGGAGAGGTGAAAATGAGGCCAGTGTGGTCTCTGGCAGAGGCCACCTTCACATCAATCTGCTGGAGTTGCATGCCATCTGTCTTTCTCTGAAGACCTTCCTGGCATTCATCAGGTAGAAGTTGGTGCAATTACTCACAGGCAGCGCCACCGCCATGTGGTACTGCAACAAGCAGCGCAGATAGGGTACTGTGTCAGGAGGCACTGTGTCTTTGGAGGTGGCTAGAACTTATGGGCATTTTTCTTGTCACATACTACCTCGCATAGTCTCTGATTGCTAGAGTAGACAAATTGAGCTGCCGGTGTCTGGCAGATCACCAGTGGCATATACATCCTGAGATGGCTCATGGAGCTTTCCAACAGTGAGAGAACCCCGGCTAGAAGTTTTTGCTACAGTCAAGAACATGCATTGTCCGAAGTGTTGTGCCTTGGAGTTTCGACAAGGACACACATTGGAGATGCATTCCTGCTGGAATGGAACATATGACTCCTGTACGGCTTCGCGCCCAGCCTCTCCTGCCCAGAGGTCTGCAAAAGATCAAGAACGACCGGGCCCTCAATATACTAGTTGCTCGGGTCTGGGCCAGGAGAATATTTGTACCCAGACTTTCTGGGCATGAGCATCTGTCTTCCAATCAGGCTGCCACTTCTCATGGACCTCCTGTTTCAGAAACAGGGTAGAATTCTCAACCCAAATTTGTACCATGTACATGCATGGAGATTGAGCGATTGCAGTTGAGTGCATTTGATCTGCTGCTGGAAGTGTTGGATGTCATCCTTGAAATCAAACGACCTTTCACAAAGTACAGTTATGCTGAGCGCTGGGACTAATTTGTGGTCTGGTGTGGGATTCCATTAACAAGACTGACTCTTTACAAGCAAAGCTGTCGGGCGTCCTTTCTTTTGTTTTATCTTTGGCTCAGGAATGCCTTGCCGTAGGCCCTGTTAAAGGTTATTTGTCAATCTTTCTATGTTTACAGGACCAGAGGTACTTGTTGAAATCACCGGTTGTGATGAAGATTTGTAAAAGGTTTGACACGTGTTACCTTCCAAACCGTTTGTGTTTTCACAGTGGGACCTTGGTCTTGACACTTCTTATGTGTGCCCCACATGTGCATTTCCTGACTTTAAAGACCATTTACCTCCTTGTGATAACGTCAGCTCAGTGTGTAAGTGAACTTCATGCACTTTCAGTGCAACCAACTATATTGTTCTTTTCTTGGACAAGTTGGTGCGGGGGCCTCGGGCGGTTTTCTTGCCGAAAGTCATGACCCTTCCACGTTGGCCAGTCCATCATTCTACCTGCGTTCTTTGCTCCCCCTTACTCCTTGAAAGAGGAGGAGAGGCTTCACTGAATGGACTCTAAAAGGGCTTTAAACTTTTACATTGATCGTACCAAGGACCACTGAGTGGATAATCAACTTTTGGTCAGGTTCTCCGGAGCAAGGAATGGAAAGGCTGCGCAGAAGAGGACCCTGTTGATGTGTATATTGCTCTGTATTAAGATCTGCTACATACTGGGCCAAGAAGTGGCCCCTGAAAGGTCTCAGAGCGCATTCCACCAGTGCTAGGAATGCTATCAGTGCATTGGTTCACAGAGTGCCTGTCCTTGCCATTTGCCAGGCTGAGATGTGGGCGTCTGTGCATATATTCATGAAGCACTACTGCCTTTACAACCAGGTCCGGCTAAAAGGACATTTGCCCACTCCGTCCCGCAAGTTTTTTTTTTTTTTTAGTCCGAACCCGATCCACAAGCCGTCCACCTTTGGAAGATACTGCTTTGATATCTATTAAAAGATGAGGAAACTGGAGTTAGAAGTATCCATCAGAAGGACAAGTTATATACTTTCAGTAACGCTCTGTCTGATGGATACTCTATCAAACTGCAGATTCCTCCCACCTTCCCATTTTGCAAAGTGCCCTTTTTTAAACATTTAAAAAGGTCCTAAGTTAATATTTAGCACACTGGTACCAGCAATTGTTCACACTCCACACCATCCCTTCCAGAGAAGTGTGGAGTGAGCACGGAGCTGTGCAGCATGTGGGAGCACTGCTCTTTGAAGTTTTCTGTATCCAGTCTTGTACTTGTGAAGATTATAATGTGAGGAATCTGCGATTTAATAGATTATCCTCCACATAGAGTTTTACTGAAGGTAAGTAACATATTTATGACATTAAGTAGGGAGTCTAAAAAAATCATTTTACAACACCTGGAGGACTGGATTTTAAACTATGGTTTCTGAAAAGGGAATTCTAGAGCCGGTCACTGCTTTCCTTTGTAGCCTATGAGTTTAATTGGAATGTATGTTTTTGTTTTGTCGATTTCCAACCAACCTTCGATTTAGTAGATGAAGAATGCTGTTGAGGGAAACGTTGTTCGGAAAATTCTTCCAGGCTTGGTATCAATCCTCCTTGCACTTCTTGATTTTATTCAAATTTGGCACAAGTGAAGATAGATTCAACTGGCGGTTTAGCAAGAAGTATACGAATTGACAGTGACCTGTGTCAGGGGTACTGTAGGAAGGTAGGATCCTTCTAGCTTGGTTACCCCCACTTTGTGCTTGGTGTCAGTGTGTTTTTGACTAGTCTGACTGTGATCCTTCTAATCAGGGCCCCAGTCACTGTGATTCCTCCCTAAATTGACCATGGTACGTACTGTTGTACCTCTACAATTGGCTACTGATGTACCTTTGTAAGTCCCTAGTATATGGTACTAAGGTACCCAGGGCATAGGTACACTAGGGGTCTCCCATAGGCTGCAGCATGTATTGTGCCACCCATGAGTGACCATTCAAACTGTGACTACAGGCCTGCCCTTACAGTCTGTATGAGTTGGTGCTAGCACCCCTCACAACCGAATTACTTTTTCTTATATCTGAGGTCACTGCACTTAAAACGTATAAGTCACCCCTCTGGCAGGCCTTTCGGTCCTTAAGGCAGAGTGTTTGGTTATAAGTGTGAGGGTGTCCCTGCATGAGCAGCACGCCCCTACAAATTCCAGAGTCGATTCTCCAGGCTTTGTAAGTCCCGTCAGCCATTTTTATACATATAGTGGACCTCAGTCATTACGAGATGTCCAACTATACAGTGACTGCACCGAACCCCGTCATGTTTGGTATCAAACATGTTGGAATCATACCCCAACACCGATTCCAGTGTTGGAAGTATGATCCCATGTACTGTGGGGCTCCCTTGGGGTACCCCCTGTACTCCCGGTTACAGCCTTTCAGGGTCAGACAACAAACTAGTGCTGCTGCCAACCACAGACCCGATTCTGCCCTCCTGCTGCTGAGCCAAGCTCGAGCAGGTGAAGGTAGAACAATAGGTTACCTGTCACAGGGATCTGTGACCACCTCCCAGACAGGACTTCATGTATTGGGCTGGGGTGGGGGCTCTTGCCAGCGCCACCAGACTGCTTAGAAGGGCACATTTGGTGCCCTCCTTGCATACTTCAGTTGGAACCAGTTCTGGGAGCCCTTGGCTCCCGCTCTGGTGCGAAACTGGACAAAGTATATGGGAGTATCCTCCCTTCTGTCCAGCCCCTCCTCTGAGAGGGACCCCTGAGTCATTCCAAGCCTTTCCCTAGGGTACTTAAGGGCTTACCTGTGGGTACCTCTTCAGATTCGCCATGGGACAAGACTCAAGCCCGAAACAACGTCGCTCTTTGCTGGACTTCGCCTGGAACTGAGACTGCATCAAGGAAGACTCCTGCTGCTCCTGGTCTCGCTGTTCTGCAAGTCTTCTTTGTCGTCTGTATCTGAAAGAGACACATTAGTGACAGATTCCTTACCTTAGAATATCCCCAGGCGTCCGGCTGGATCCGGAAAGTTTTTGCGTAGCAGTACCCTTGCGCGTCGGTAGGCGGCGTTGTGCGGCTCCGCGTCCGTCGTCGTCGTCGGGATCGCCGGGATGACGTCGCGGGCAGTACTTAGACGCCGCCCCTGCGCGCCGACGTCAGTTCTTTCTTTTTCCGCGCCAGTAAGCGCAGATCCGGGAAGAGCAGTGCCCTAGTCATTTTTTGACTAAGTTTTTGGGTGATTTTTCACTGTTTTCTCGAAAGTCACTTGACTCCGAAGGTGTCGGTAGGGATGCCCGGCTTCAAGCCATGCGACGCCTGTGGTCGAATGATGTCGATCACAGACCCGCATCAGGATTGTCTCTACTGCCTCGGCTGCGACCACGACACCAAGTCGTGCTCCGACTGCCGGGCCTTGCATCCGAAGGCTTTGCGAGAGCGGTCTTGAAAGCTCCTCGAGGTCCGGCAGTCGGCTCCGCGCCACGCCAAGCCCCGGTCACGTGAGAGGTCGAGGGGCCGGTCGCGGATGTCCTCATCGGTCGTCGGGGTCCAAGTCTTCGCACTCCTCCGGTAAGTCGAAGCATAAGAAGTCGAAGAAGCGTCATCGCTCGACGACTTCCCCTCGCCGGTCTCGCGACTCGGCTGAGGGTCCTGTCGGCACCGTCCCGCGGCTCCGGGAGTGCCTGTGGAGCCGCCACCACATTACCCGTCCTTCCCTGGTTCGGGGGCAACTCCGGCCGAGATACAGGAGTTCCTGTCAGCCATGGCCCGCCTCTTCGGGCCTCAAGGTCCCCCCGGTGCGCCTTCGGTCCCGGCGCCGCCTGTCACACCAGCCTCGGTCCCGGCCCCGGCTCCGGCTCCGGGCGGCGTCGTTCCCCGGTTCTCTCCGGACACGGCGCCGGACCGGCGTCGCTCGACGCCGGCTCCGACGCCGATGGGACTTTGGGTCCCACATGTCCCTCCTCCTTATTTGAACCAGAATTGGAGGACGAATAGAACTGGGAGGGGTCTGATGACCCTCTCACACAGCAATGTGAGTTTGATCAGGACTGGGCTGAGGAGCTTGGGGATGCCAGTGGTCTGGACACCTCCCTGACTCTGGCATGCTGTCTCCTCCTTCCGTGGCGACGGAGGAGGGAGCAAACTTTGCAACGGTGTTGCGTAGAGCAGCTGGGGCCTTACACCTCCAGTTGCCTACAGTGGCTGTCAGGACTAACATCCTGATGGAAGTGCTTCAGCCGGCGGCTACCTCCTCGGAGCCACTGCTGCCGTTTAACGAGGTGCTTTCAGACGTTCTTTTGGGCACCTGGTCCAAGCCCACCACAGGGGCTCCTGTGGATAGGAACGTGACCCGACGCCATCACCCTGCTCCGGGCGACCCCCTGTTCCTCTTCCAACACCCCACCCCTGAGAGCTTGGTGGTCCAAGCCTCTGCTTCCCAAAGCGCCTTCCCTACCGCTCCCCCGGATAGGGAATCCAAACGCCTGGATCAATTTGGGAAGAAGGTTTTTTTCTTCCTCCAGTGCTGGCTTGCGGTCCGTCAACACCACTTGCCTCTTGGGCCGATATTCCCACTCCTTGTGGGACTCGGTGGCGCAAGTTCTGCCCCAGTGTCCTGAGGAGGTCCAGACATGCTTTCCCGCACCATTGCGGAGGGAAGAGATGCGGCAAAGTACACCATCAGATGTGGCCTTGATACCGCTGACTCGCTAGGCAGATCGCTTGCGACGACAGTGGCGCTGCGCCGTCACGCCTGGCTGAGAACCACTGGTTTCTCGGGTGATGTCCAAAACACTCTTATGGACATGCCCTTTGATGGGATCGGTCTTTTTGGGAACAAGGCAGACCATGCGCTGGAGCGCTTTAAGGACACGCGGGCTACGGCCAAGTCTCTGGGCCTTTCTGCTGTACGCCCTCCGCAGCCGTCTGCTTTTCGCCCCTTTCGTGGCCACGGAAGGGGCGCCCAGTCACGTCCGCTGCCCAGCCACCGGCCCGCGCAGCAAGCGTCTTCGCGTGGCCGAGGACGTGGCTCCCGCCGTGGCGGGTCAGGCAACCAGCGTGCGGGTCAGGCCACCAACCCCGCCCCGTCCGCGGACTCCAAGCCCTCCTAGTCCTTCTTTTCAGGTGCACAGCACGCCAGTAGGGGGCAGGGTCCGCCATCACCTTCACCACTGGCGTGCCATCACCTCGGACAAGTGGGTCTTGGACATTGTCCGAAGGGGCTACTCCCTCCCCTTCGAGACCATCCCCCCAGCCATGCCACCTCAATTCCACCGCATGTCAGGGGTTCACTTGGTGCTTCTTCAGAAGGAAGTATCGGCTCTCTTGGACAAGGGGGCCATCGAGCGCGTTCCGACCCCAGAAGTAGGACGTGGTTGCTACTCCCACTACTTTCTGGTGCCCAAAAAGGACAAGGAGGACATGCGTCCTATCTTGGACCTCCGGAACGTCAATCGCTTCCTCCGGAAGGAGAAGTTCAAGATGCTCACCCTAGCTCAGGTCTTGACTGCCCTCGACCCTGGAGACTGGATGGTAGCGTTGGACTTGCAGGACGCATATTTCCACATCCCCGTCCTGCCGGCCCACCGGCGTTACCTGCGGTTCACGGTAGGCCTCGAGCATTTTCAGTTCACCGTGCTCCCTTTCGGCCTTACCAGCGCCCCTCGGGTGTTCACGAAAGTGATGGCGGTGGTCGCAGCTCATCTGCGCCGGGCAGGGGTTCCAGTCTTCCCCTACCTCGACAACTGGCTGCTGAAGGCGGGCTCGTCCCAGGCAGTCGTCTCCCACCTCCAGACTACGGCCGAACTCCTGCACTCGCTGGGGTTCTCCATCAATGTGCCGAAGTCGCACCTGATTCCTTCTCCACAGCTCCTTTTCATCGGAGCAGTTCTGGACACGACGCAGTTTCGGGTCTATCCTCCCGAACGGCGAGTCCGGGATATTCAGGCTATGATTCCGATCTTTCAGCCTCTATCCTGGGTTTCGGTACGGATGACCCTGAGGCTGCTGGGCCTCATGGCCTCCTGCATCCTGCTGGTCGATCATGCCAGATGGCATATGCGGGCTCTGCAGTGGGACCTGAAGTTCCAGTGGGCGCAGCACCAGGGCAACCTGTCCGATCACGTCCAGATCTCGGAGGGGACTGCAAAACAGTTGCAGTGGTGGCTCTCGAACCGGCAATGGGTCATGGGCAGATCCCTCTCCCTTCCCCAGCCAGAGCACACAGTTGTGACGGACGCGTCCCTTCTGGGATGGGGCGGTCACATGGGAGAGGCGGAAATCAGAGGCCTCTGGTCTCCGGCGGAGTCCCGGCTCCATATCAACATTCTGGAGCTCCGGGCGATCCGACTTGCATTCAAGGCGAAGGTAGTGCAGGTGTTCACAGACTACACCACCGCCATGTGGTACTGCAACAAACAGGGCGGGGTGGGGTCGTGGACCCTATGTCAGGAGGCTCTGCGCCTCTGGACATGGCTGGAACATCAGGGCATATTCCTGATGGTTCAACACCTGGCAGGTTCCCTGAACGCAAGGGCGGACGAACTCAGCCGCAGGTGCATGATGGATCACGAATGGCGTCTTCACTCGGAGGTGGCACAAGGTCTCTTTCAGCAGTGGGGAGAGCCTTGGTTAGATCTGTTCGCCACCGAAGAGAACGCGCAATGTCAGCAGTTCTGCGCGTTGGAATTTCCAAGGCGGCACTCGCTCGGCGGCGCTTTTCGTCGCGAGTGGAGTTGCGGTCTGTTGTACGCCTTTCCGCCTATACCACTTCTACCCAGAGTGTTGAAGAAGATTCGGCGCGACCGGGCACTAGTCATTCTTGAGGCTCCGGACTGGGCTCGAAGAGTTTGGTATTCCGAGCTACTCCGTATGAGCGTCGATCCCCCGATCCGTCTGCCTCTTCGGGAGGATCTTCTGTCGCAGCAGCAGGGGACGGTCCTCCACCCGAACCTGTCCAGTCTACACCTGCTTGCGTGGAGATTGAGCGGCGGCAGTTGATTCCTTTCGACTTGCTTCCCGAAGTTTGTGATGTGATTCTGGCAGCCAGGCGCCCCTCCACTAAGGTGGTATACGCCTGCAGGTGGAACAAGTTTGTGGCATGGTGCACAGCAAAGGCTGTGAATCCCCTTTCTGCCCCTCTTTCTGAGGTTCTTCTGTTCCTTCTTTCTCTGGCCCAACAGGGTTCTGCCCTGGGTACCATCAAGGGCTATCTTTGTGCAATCTCGGCCTTCCTCAGGCTTCCTGATCAGCCCTCTCTTTTTAAGTCCCCTGTTGTTCACAGGTTTCTTAAAGGCATTACACACCTCTTTCCTCCTGTTCCGTTTATAATGCCTCAGTGGGACTTAAATTTGGTTCTTACTTTCTTAATGTGCGCTCCCTTTGAGCCTCTGCATAACTGTCCTCTTCGTCTTCTTACTCTGAAGACAGCCTTTCTGGTGGCCATCACCTCCGCTCGGCGGGTGAGTGAGCTCCAGGCTCTTTCATGCAAACCCCCTTTCTGTCTGTTCATCCAGACAAGGTTGTTCTTAGGACGCGTCCGTCCTTCTTGCCAAAGGTGGTTACTGCCTTCCACATTGGGCAGACCATCACTTTGCCCACCTTCTTTCCGCCTCCGCATCCTTCCAGAGAGGAAGAGAGGCTCCACCGTCTGGACCCAAAACGTGCGCTATCCTTTTACATCAACCGCACACAACAGTTCCGGGTGGATGACCAGCTCTTTGTTGGCTACGTGGGCGCCAAAAAAGGTCGGGCGGTACACAAAGGACCATCTCCCGCTGGGTCACCTTGTGTATCAAAGCCTGCTATTCTTTGGCTAAGAAGGAGCCTCCTGTTGGGCTGCGTGCCCATTCCACCAGGGCAACAGCTGCTACCACGGTTTTAGGCCGCGGTGTTCCGTTACAGGATATATGTCAGGCAGCTACGTGGGCCTCGCTGCACACGTTTACCAAACATTACTGCCTTGACAGTCAGGTCCGGAGGGACGGCTTCTTTGGCCGTTCTGTCCTCCAGGACTTCCTTGTCTGATCTTTGTTCGCAGACCCACCACCGGGGTTGGTATTGCTGGGGTATCTATTCTAAGGTAGGGAATCTGTCACTAACGTGTCTCTTTCAGATGCACAAGTTACTAACTTGTGTAACGATATATCTGTAAGAGACAGTAGTTAGTGACAGATTCCTTACCGCCCCACCCATCCTCCCCGTTCTGCGAACTGATTTCTAGGGTTAAGGACATCCCTTTCAGGGCCCTAGTATTTTTCAGACACCTATGTCAGCTTCTTGCATGGCTCTGCGTTCCTGGCGCGGAAAGTCGTGTACAGAACTGACGTCGGCGCGCAGGGGCAGCGTCTAAGTACTGCCCACGACGTCATCCCGGCGATCCCAACGCCGACGACGGACGCGGAGCCGCACGACGCCGCCTACCGACGGGCAAGGGTACTGCTACGCAAAAACTTTCCGGATCCAGTCTGACGCCTGGGGATATTCTAAGGTAAGGAATCCGTCACTAACTACTGTCTCTTACAGATATATCGTTACACAAGTTAGTAACTTGTGCGTCTGTGCTTCTAGGATCCTCAACAGACCTGTTGGTATAAAGGACACCCAAGCTAATCTCCCTTGGAGTGAAGCAGTCACTCCCCTGCATCTGCAGGCACTGCAACGAAGCTGACCAGTCTGCTGCTTCTGACGTCCCACGGACTCCGAAAAGCTCAGCAACACAGGTGGCGATTCTGCAACTCCCTCGTGACCTTACCTGTCCTCTCTGCAATTTTGAGGGCAGTATCCCTCATCGGAACCGCTGGGACCAAACCCCTGTGCACCATATGGACTTGCCGTTGCCAAGGCTTGTTGGCTCTGCACTCCAGAGATCTTTGGGCTACAAGAAGCTCCAGCCTCTAGCATCTCTTCCTGCCAAGTACAGCGTCTTCACTGCATCCTCTGCACCGTGAGCCTTCCTTCTTGATGAGCTGCTTGAGGTCCTCTTGCGACTCCTGTGCCTCCGGCCTGTGGGTCCTCTTGAGGGTCTTCCCTTGCTTCAGTGGGCTCCCCTGCTTGCTTGCGGCCTGCTCTGACTCTCCTGCTTGTGGTGAGTTCCTTGGACCTTGATGGTCCAAACGTTGCTACTTCTTCGCTTTCCATGACTGTTGCAGATGCCAAGGCATGTTGGTGCTCCTGCCGGACACTGAGCCCCTGGTTCTCGACTTCCGACGCGGGACAACTTGTGCAAAGCTCCTGGTCTTCGTCAGCGTTGCCTGGTCCTCACAGCTGCAGCAACAAGGTCACCGTCATCACTTCTGAACCGCCCGTCATCGGTGGGCATTTCTCTTCCGTGCCTCCTTGTCACCTCTGAGTGGCATAGACACTGTCCCCTCTGCTTACAGGTTCTTCACTTCCAGAATTCACCCTTGGATTCCACCGGACTCTTGCACAGTCTTCTCCAGCTGCATCTTTCCTGAAGTCCTCCATTGTGATCTACAGCCTATGGCCTGTGGGTCCCCCTGATGGCCTTCTACCGCTTCAGTGGGCTCACCTGCTTGCTTGGGGCCTGCTCTGACTCTCCTGCTTGTGGTGAGTCCCTTAGACTTTGCTGGTCCCAACGTTGCTCCTTCTTCACTTTCCATGCCTGTTGTAGCTGTCAGGGCTTGTTGTTGCTCACGCCGGACCCCAGCCCCCTGGTTCTCGACTTCCGACGTGGGACAGCTTGTGCATGGCTCTTGGTCTTCCTCATTGTCGCCTGGTCCTTACAGCTGCAGCGACAAGGTCACCGGCATCACTCCTGCATCTCCCGTGCCTCCTGGTTGCCGCAGAGTAGCATAAACTCTGTCCCCTCTGCTTGCAGGTTCTTCACTTCAAGGATTCACCCTTGGATTCCACCGGACTCTTGCAGTCTTCGCCAGTGGTATTTTTTTCTGAACTCCTCCATTGTGGTATACGGCGGTTTCTGACGTCACTTCGCACCTATGCACCCGGTTTCCCTGGTGTAGGTATCCTGGTTCCTGGGGTATCCACTGGTGGGGTGAGACTCTAAATTTCTGTTTTCCACAGGGTTTCTTCAGGGTCCACTGGGAAAGGGTCCTTCTTCTCCAAAACTGCAACCGCAAATTTCTTGTTTTATTTATTTATTTATTTGAAAATTTGTAGAGCGCACAGCTACCCAACAGGGTTTCCGGGCGCTGAAAAGCGGGAGCAGCGAGGTTAATGGAGGTCAGTTGGCAATTAAGCCTGGCTAAAAAGAAAGGTCTTAAGCTTTTTCCGGAAAGCCAGGAGAGGTTGACAAGTCCTCAATTCCAGCGGAATGGAATTCCACAGTTTTGGCCCCAGGAATGAAAACGAGCGGCCACCCATACGGGTCAATCGCACTCTAGGAACTGAGAAGAGGGAGAGTCTGGCCGATCTTAGATTGCGAGAGGGATGATAAGGCTTGACAAGGTTACGTATGTATACGTGGGCCAAGCCGTGCTGAGCTCTAAACCCCAACAGAACCATTGTAGCTTTACTTAACTTACCCAGGTTCTGAGGGACACAGGGTTCCCCCATTGTATCTATACACGAGCTCTAAACATATAGCAGAGAGCCTTGAACTCGATACGCTTACTAACTTTGAGCCAGGGAAGTTGATGCAGCAAAGGGGAAACAGAAGAGTGACGAGGCAACCGGAAAAGCAGACGAGCTGCCGCATTCTGAATGAGCTGGAGACGACAGACAGAGGACTTATCCTTACCCAGATACAGTACATTACCGTAATCAAGTCTGGAGAACACCAAGGCCTGCAAGACAGTTCTCTGAGCAGCTGATGGAATGAGCCAGAGGATTTTCTTTAGCCACTTGAGAGTCGCAAAGCAGGCAGAGGTGACTCCCGAGACTTGGGCAGTTAGAGAAAGCTTACAGTCGATGGTAAATCCTAAGTTCTTAACTTTGGGGACCGGAGCCGGCAAAGGTCCCAGAGAGACAGGCCAATGGCTGGCTCCCCAGAGCTCGGGATTGTTCCCCAGGATGAGAACCTCCGTCTTAGAACCGTTCAGTTGACTTCTATTGGACACGTAGCTGTGTTTCCACTCTGCACCCAGCCTCCATGGGGTTCCTGGGTACTTACCTTGGGTGGTTTCTTGTGTCTCCAGCACCTCTGAGTCTCCTGATCAATGTCCTGACTCGGTCGCAGTTCGCATTCCACTTTCTTTGTATATTTTTTGGTCTCCCCCTGGAGACCACTGTATTTTGTGCTTTCTTAACCTGTTTACAATTGAAGTATTGTTGTGTATTTGTGTTTATATCTCCAGGTAGGAGATACACCAATGTGTTAGTGAGCGTTGTGTAATAAATAGACATATTTTTATATATAATCTGTTTGGTTCTTTTTCGTTTAACCTACACTACATGATTAGATCTGGTAAAAACAAGCTGCTTAACACTTCTTCAAGACACGCCTGAAGGCTGCTCTCCACAGCTACCACTTAGAAAGTTTTCTGTGGTTGTCTAAGACCACTAAAATCACCATAAGTGTTGTCTTGATTAGTGCAAGATGCTTCACCAGTGTTCACCATATACTAAGCCAGCCTCCTACAGGCACATCCAACCATACTCCGTCTATACCTTGCAGATCTTTCCATGAAATCAAGCACAACAAAATGTATTTTCTCCGAACGTGAGGGACACTGTATCCTGTCTTCTATATGGAGAGGACCTAGTCCCTCTTAATAAGACTTAAAATGGGGTCCATTTCCCTCGAAATAGTCAATGAGTTTGTCTAATTTAGAGATTTCATTCCCATTATAAAGGATTCAAAGTATCTCAAGAAGAAAATTTCAATTTTGGCTAACTCTGTTAGGGAAGGAAGAGTGATTCCAGTATAAATAGACTGGCTGTTGGTTGAGTATAAACATTCTTAAATTGCTTTTGTCTGTCAACCAATCACTCTCTGTTCCAGGAATGTTAGTTAGGATTAAAAATAATGGTGAGAATTGTGTATGCGCTTTCAATTGTAAGTGTGCATGCTCTCAGGTATTGTGAATCACTCTGTGTTTTTAAGTGTGCGTCGTAATAATGTAAAACATTTATTTATAAAATACTGTGCACCAACATGATTAACCGCAATAGGTCTTATGATAGACATGCACCTTCTACATAATGATATTTATTGGCCTTGGCGGGTTTTCCTCTGTAAGAGTACTTTTCGATGTTTTAGATGTGTTTTACTTATGTGGAATAATATGTAAATGTATATATTTAACAGACTGTAGTTGTCAAAATAGATTTCATGTTTAGTTTAGTAGGTCTTCACCAATGCCAGCTTCACACCTTATCATTGACGGCTCCTTAGAGTACACTCTAGAGCCTACTACTAGTGCCATCACATCGCCAACTCCTCCTTGCCAAACAGTGGAGTTTCCTCACACTGCTCACTACTACAGGTGCATATAATGCACACTTGTTACACTGCCCATCAGTTCATTCTCCTCACACTGACAATCATGTTTAGCTTATCATGATGCCCAGCAGTGGCACCAACTACAAACCCTTTACACTGCCATTTAGTACCTGCACATTACACCTCTCCTGAGTACCAGTTCACACCCATCAAGCTGCCTCTTTATAGTGCCTTCTCACCTTTGCCATCTCCTTACAATGCCAGCTGGGATCGCAACTCCACGTGACCTATTAATGCTGTTTTTACACTGCTCACAAGCATTGGTTCCAGACATTGCCAACCAGTGCCCATTTGTTATTACACTCATCAGTGGCAGTTTCTCACAATACTTGTCAGTGAATTGTTCACGTTCTGCCCACTTACGTTAACTCCTTACACCGGTCATCAGTGCTAGCCCATCAAACTACTGCCCACTTACGTTAGCTGCTTACACCAGTCATCAGTCGTAGTGCTTCAGACTACTTTCTACCACTGTCGTTTCTAACAGTTCTAACCAGTACCAGATTCTCATGATCATATACTGACCACGAGCATCACCTTCTCCTACTGCCCAACTATAGCAGGTCTTCACACTACTCTCTATTGCCAGCTTCACCCCATTTACTTCTGCTGCCCACCAGCAACATATCCTCACCCTCCACCTTTCCACATACTGCTCTTGCATGCATTAAATATGTTCCAAAGACAGGTGTGCAAATTTAAATTTCATGAGCAGTCAGCACTTGTTCTTTCTGTTGCGCTGCCTAATGTATTTTTTCCTGCTCCGCTCACTTTCATTTAAATTTATCCTTCTCATACTCTTCAACTTCGTCTTCCAATTTTCACTGTTCAGATGCCAAATCTAGTGCCTTTGTCATTGTTTGTTTCTTAAGTCTTTATGGGGGTCGAATGATGGGTTACAGTCAGTGCAGCAGATAGAAGGCAACATTTAACAGCAGTGATGCTTTGGGATTTATCACAGGGCTTTGTGCTTCTTTTATTTTATAAAATAATAACTATATCATAGTTATAACATTATATGAGTTCCCATTGTTGACATAATTTCTCCATACTGGGTGACTTTAATATTCACCTTGATGATACTTCTGCACCTGCGGCAGAGGAATTGACTGATAGTCTGGGCGCACTTTTACTCAATCTGAAAGTGACTGACCCCACTCATGAAAAAGGCCATTTACTTGACCCTATTTTTTCAAACATCCACAACCTTGCTGTTGAAACACCAACCCCAATACCCTGGTCGGACCATCATATGATCTGCTTTTCGTGGACCCCTCAGATCAATAGTCCCCCAGCAGAAACAGTTAAAAAACTGAGTCGCAACTGGTCTAAACTCCCCATAGAGTCTTGATAGTTAATTCTTAGTAACACCAGACCCGTGCTCGAGGCCAACCCAGCCACTGCCAATGACCAGTTTAACAACTGGCTCGAAACTTCTTTAGACTTGGTAGCCCCCAAAAAATGGACGACCAACAAGAAAGGTCCCAACGGAGTAGCATGGTACACTCCCAAGCTCAGAGAGATGAAGCAAAAATGCAAACGG
Source organism: Calotriton arnoldi (assembly GCA_963921515.1). Lineage (NCBI taxonomy): Eukaryota > Metazoa > Chordata > Amphibia > Caudata > Salamandridae > Calotriton > Calotriton arnoldi. The sequence continues at coordinate 2,293,921 of CAWUFW010001746.1, read as the reverse complement.
CTGGAGAGAAGCTGGAGGAAAGATTTTTCCACCTCCAAGAAAGTTAAATATAGAGAGGCTACCATAGAATACAAGGCAGAAATTAGAATTGCCCAATCCTTGTACTACGAAAAAAAGATTATGTCAGCCTCCAACTCTCCGCGTGAAATCTTCCGGATTGCGAAATCTCTTCTTAATCCACCCTCTCCCTCCCCTACCTCTGATGACACTTTAGGGCGCTGTAACAATCTGGCAGTATTCTTTTTAGAAAAATTCAAGATATTTATCTGGATTTCTCCCCGACCCCAGTATCTCAAAATTCCTTCCATTCGGATAACCACTCCCAAACGTCTGTTGTTTCCCTAGTAGAATTCCCTCCTTTGGATTTGAAAATTCTAAAAAATATCTTAACGAACTAAAATTGGGCTCTCCTAGTGATGTGGCCCCCCCCCCAATATTTTAAACCAGGCCTGTGGCCCAGTTTCCCCTACCATATTGGACCTTATCAATATTTCACTCTCCTCCGGGATCGTCCCTTCTCTTTGGTAACGCGCCATGGTCAAAGCCCTCCTAAAAAAAACGATTTTGGATCCAGAAGTATTCGCAAATTACCGTCCGATCTCACTTCTGCCAGGGATTGCTAAAATTGCTGAAAAGTATGTCAATGCCATCATCTCTGCCTTTCTGGAAAAGCATGATTGCTTTCATCCCTCACAAACTGGTTTTAGACCTCAACAGGGCACGGAGACTGCCCTGCTGGTAGTAGTTGAAGAAGCCAGAAAAATCCTAGATGTCGGAGGCTCCGCGGCTATTGGTCTCTTAGACCTTAGCGCGGCCTTCGACACAGTTAACCATCATCTACTAATTTCGAGACTCAGAGATGTAGGAGTGACAGGAACGGCACTAAGGTGGTTGGAGTCCTTCTTGGACGACAGATCATTTCATGTCTTTGAGGATAACTTTATCTCTGAAAGGATGCCTTTGAGATGTGGGGTTCCCCAGGGCTCTTCTTTAAGCCCCACGCTTTTTAATGTTTACATGAGACCCTTGGCTGAAGTCGTTAAGCCCTTTGGAATTCAGATTGTCACTTATGCTGACGACACTCAGCTGATTGTCTCCCTAAACCAATCTGACAAAGCAGAAACCAATCTGGCAGGTTGTCTTGAAAGGGTGTCCTCCTGGATGGAAAGCTCATATCTGAGACTCAATGGGGCCAAAACTGAGCTGATGTTCTTGGGTAAACCCTCCCCCCTGGATTCCAGCTCACTCTGGCCCAGGTGCCTGGGCACTATGCCTCCCCCCAAAGATCAGATTAAAAGCCTCGGTGTCTGGCTGGATCAGAATTTGAACTTCAAGGAACAAGCACGAAAGGTAGCAGGTACCTGCTATGGGATTTTGAAGATGATCAGAAATATCCTCCCCCTGCTGCCCTTCAATGCCTAGGAGATTGCTGGTTCAAGCGCTTATTCTCTCGCGACTTGATTACGCCAACGTTCTCTACTTAGGATCTCCATGCTCAACGATGAAAAAACTGCAGAAGGTTCAAAACTGTGCAGCACGCCTCCTCATGCAGGCCCCCTATCGGGAATCTGCAAGGCGGTTTATCGTCTCCCTCCACTGGCTCCCGGTCGCGGAAAGAGTTCAGTTTAAAGCATTGTGTATCGTCCATAAGACCTTGTTCTCCAAGGGTCCACCGATTCTCCGGTCCATTATCTCTTCTTACTATCCCAATAGATCCTTGCGCTCTGGGAATAAGCACCTGGCAGTTGTTCCCAGGATAAAGAGGTCCCGCAGTGGGGGCCGCCTGTTTTCCTACAATGCAGCGAAACTGTGGAACCAGCTACCTAATCATATCCGCCTTGAGGATAACTACTTGTCCTTTCGAAAACTTCTTAAAACCTTCTTGTTTCCTTGAAGACCAGTCGTAGTTCTTTGGATGACTCTGCTCTTAGCGCTGGGAGGCCTTCTAGTAGCCATGCGCTATAAAAATGCATATTCATTCATTCAAGTGCATGCTGTCATAAGTTGCCCTATCTCCTTCGCTGTACCTGCGCATGAACTAGCTATAGTGCGTGTTTCTCTATTTCAGGTCATACATCAATCGTTTAATTATTTCAATTAAATGTTTTTAATTGTTTTACAAAAGAGTTCTTATGTGTTAAAGTCTTTTTTAGGGTGCCATTGGATTTACTTCTCCATATATGCAACAGTTATTTAGAGCAGGAAAGGATTTCAGTAGTGTTGAACTTACATAAAAGCCTAAGGTGCCACTCACCCTCACTTTACATAATCTCGAATGCTTTACCTCCCTGCTTCCATACTCTCCACCGACATACCTGCCCAGCTTGTCCCTCTTCTCCTGCCGAACCGTATTTCATTGGTTCTTAGCTGTACTGCGTTTTAGGAATCACCTGTCTCAATAACAGTATCATTTAACTTATTTACTTTTTCCTATTACTTTGCAGCAACCTTCATCACATAACCCGGCTTTAAGATGAACGTTGATGACGTACTGTGTTCATACATGAAAGATAACTGATGTGCTATCAAACAATGCAGTGTAAAGTTGCACACAACTGAGATTTTTCTATTGATATTGTTAGCCACAAAACACTCTACCACACTCGTAAATGTCGGTGTACTGATTATAACTGTCCAAACTTTGGTTAACGATGCCTGGAGGCCTAGTTAATTACATTTATTGTGTGTTGTCTTACTGTTTTGCTGAGCAGTTAAGATTGTGATTTTGAATGACCAGTTCTCCTGTAAATATTCTTGCAGGCCCTCTGGAACTGGCGAATGCACTGGCCGCCTGCTGCCTTTCTTCAAGGTTGTCTTCACAGCACAGACAGTGGGCTGCTCAACAGCTCGTTCGGACATTAGCAGCTCATGATCGAGACAATCAGACATACCCTCAAACATTTGCTGATATGGCTGGTGATCTAAGGAAATGCTCTTTTATCAAACTGGAAGCTCATCAGAATAGGGTATGCTATAGCAATATATTTTTCGTCTTCATTTACAGTATGCATTCTTAAAGTATGTATTATTTTATCCAGTTATTAAGTAGATGTGTCCTTGTGATTTCTGGGTGGATAGGAAGAGCATGTTTTCATTAGACAGCTGAATTAATCTTTTCTTTGTTGTTGATAACCTGTTGAAAAGTATTTCATGCGGATTTGTTTACCTTGGAAATATATAAGCAACATGCTGGGACACATGCTCTTTGCACATTCTGACATCACTGACTATGTGTCTGGCATCAAACCGTCATAGCATAGCACCAACTAGAAGTACTAAATTGGGGCAAATAAATAGCACCTCCTTTCCGTAATCCTTTAGTTCCCTTCTTTGCCACATCTACAAGTCTGGACTATGGACCTGCTCTGAGCTATGTCCAGTGATAGCAACAATCATGCAAATTCAAATGAATTACCTGTTTTTTTCTTATTTTCCTATGTTTTAATTTTTTTATAGATTTCACTTCATAAGAAGAGATGTAAAGGTCCTGTTTTAAACATTGCACAAGTACAAGAAGGTGATATCTAACACTGACACAACAGCTTGACATGGGATTCTTGTCGTGGTATGACCTTGAAAGCCCAGCGCTCTTTAGGTGCAAGTTAATGTCTCATAGGGCAAGGTGGCTCCATGAGGGGACCAGGAGGCCCCTGAGAGTGATAAACTGTCTCGTTCCTTCTAATCAAGCACCGAAGAGCCATGATATAAAAAGAAGTCTAGATCTTGTAGAAAATTCAAATCCTCTAGAAAGAAATATGCTTCAGAGAAAAGGACAATAAAGAATGTGTTCTTTGTCATAGCATGGTGGCATGCCAGAACCTCTTCTGGATGCGTTTGATAGAAGGCTTGGGTGCAGAGTGTGTCTTTGACCCCTGCCGTATCTCTTCCACAGAGAGTATTCTTAGCTGTTGTATCATAGGTGCTGGAAAGTTCTGCAGTGTTGCACAGGCTTACTGTTGACAAACTTATTGCTAAAAAAAAAGAAATTGAATAAACAAAATAGGAAATTGATTAAACTGTTGTAGCACCAATCCTCCACCTAATCAAAACATTATCAAGAGGAGTATATTGATAACAATTAAGCTGCATAAGCATAGTCCACACAGTTTCTACAGCTAGATCAACACAATAGACCCTAAAAAAGTTAGTCCTTTTCTCCAGCCTTTAGACTTGCAGACTAGTTGTTCATGCTCCTGTGTTTCTTATGTTGGTAATGGAACCTTAGCTCTGATTGGAGTGCCAAAATCCAACCTTGAGACCTTTAAAGCCATTCTTCACTCTGCTACCAAGCTGGTCACTGGGCCAAATATGTATTTACTGTACCACTCTTGTACCTGGCAACCTACATTTGCTCCCCTAGGAAGTGAGGATTAAGTTCGAAACTACATGTTTTATTTTCAGAGCAGTCCATGAAGAACAACCAAAGTACCTGCACAACTCACTGAAATGTTTAGTAATCAAAGAAGTCTGATAAGCAGAAGCAAAATAAATCTCACTTTATTGGAATGATAGCTAGTCCTTCTTTGGCTCTGACCAACCCTTTGAAATTCATTACTAGAAGACATCAAATGTATTAAAGACTTACTTTCATTCCCAAAAAATAATCAAAATGCACATTTTCTACCTCCATCTGAGCACTTGTCTCCTTCATTTATAGCACTTTCCTGACTCATCAATCACTGCCAAGGTAAGGCAAAAGTCAGCACATTTAATTAGAAATGTTCTGACCCCACCATGAACTGCAGGTAACGTCTGTAGGACTGCAGCAAGGCTGTATGGAAATATGCGTCCTGAAAGCCCTGGATCCAAACAACAGAGGATCTGAGGCCAGGCATAGTTAAGGGCTAATTGACAGCATTTTAGGCCACTTTATGTTTGCATGACCAATCCTCTCACTTTAAATCACCAGTTGTGATGCGTTTTATGAAGGGCCTGACACACTTGTTGCCTCCAAAAAGATTTGCATTGCCTCACTGATGTATAAATCTATTACTGGTGTTACTTGTGTGCATGCTATTCGAGACTATGCATAGCTGATCACCACAGCTTATGATGTTCAAGACGGCCTTTCTTAGCACTGCCACTTCTGTGCACCGAGGGAGTGAACTATAGACTATCTCTGTGCTACCTCTCTCCACCTCTTCCTTCCAAGACAAATTGTTGCTGTATACTCAGGCTGCCTTCCATATTGGTGAGCTGATCAACTTGCTGACCTTTTTCACCACATCCATCAAAAGAGGAGGAGAGGTTCCACTGCCTTGGCCCTAGGAGAGCTTGGAGTTTCTACATTGACTGTCCTTGAGACCCATGTGTAGATGATCAACTCTTTGTGGGGTTTGCTGGGATCAAGTAAGACAACACAGTGCAAAAGATATGTTATTCAGGTGGGTAGTCCTTTGTATTAAATCTGCTATGTGCTAGCTAGGAAGGAACCCCCAGAAGGTCTGTGGGCTTATTCCACCAGGGCAAGCACCAGCACAACAGCATCATCAAGGGGGTGCAGGTTTTGAATATCTGCCAGACTGCAGTGTGGACGTTGATGCACATGTTCACAAACCACTACTGCCTTCACAGCCAAGTTCAACAAGAGGGCCATTTTGCCTGCTCGTTTCTGGAACAACACTTCCTTATCTGCGTTCAATTTTCAGACCGTCCACTTTTGGAAGGTACTGATGTGGTATCCATGAAAAAAACAAATTACTTACCTTCAGTATCGCTCTTTATGATGGACACTGTAACTGCCATTTCTGTAATGCCCGCACACCTCCCTCTTATTGTGGAGTGGAATCCTGTACATCATAATACGAGTTAGATTTTGGCACACAGTCACCTACAGCTTGTTTGAATGACTCCCCTTCTGAGGGCACAAAAGGAGAAAGATTTAAAATACTGACAATGGCGTGCAGGGGCACGCTTATATGCACTCCGTTTTGTCAGTTTTGTGGTGTTGTGAATCCTCATGTGAGCAATGTCTCACCACCTATGGGTGAGCATTGTTGAAAAAACGTCTTAATCCAATCTGGTGCCTGGAAATATTCTAAAAATGAGGAATATGTGGAAACATAGAGTATCCACCAGAAAGACTGTTACCGAAGGTAATTAACTTGTTCATCCTTTCACTAATTTTTCATTATTGACGTAGAGGACAGTGCAGAAAGACATATCTTATTATCTCACTTGACGTTAATGGACTCACACTTTTTCAAATGTAAGATAGCTTTGACTTTCCTACATTCTAAATCTGCATACAGTGCATTATTGCAGGAGACTCCACTTGTTAGGAGGTGGCAAAGCTGAAGAGAGATTGAGCAGCCAGGGATCTATATGCCTGTAACAAAGGTCACAGTGTTGTTGGGGTTTCCACCTCAGCCGTACATGGACACGGAGGAGTGGCTATCCTGGATAGGGTACCACTCCCGGGGACAGTCCAAAGGCTATTGCAGGACTCAGAGAAGCGCTTAATTTTTGTCACAATCGGCGTACAGCGGTTGACACTAATGGCAGGCTCTGTCTGTGTGCCTACTGGGCAATATCAGCCGTTGTTAGACATTAGACAGCAGTAAGCGGAGACTGAAAAATGGCAGTGGGCCCAGTTTTTGCTAGATCAGGTAGGAAAGACACAAATTACACCAGCGATCAGGGACTATTGAATGACTTGTTAGAGGATCACTCTCTTGGTGATATATGGTAACATTTGCACCTGAGAGGGAGAGAGTACACATTTGTGTCTTGTGTCCATGTTACTTGTATGAATATACATATGTTTCTTGTGTCCATGATACTTGTATAAACGTTTACCTAGCTTCTATTTTCCTACTGCCACGTATCACGAATAGCCCGATCATGAAGGGTAGTGTTTCAGATCACAGCTGATGCTTTTATGCCTTGATGTAAGATTAATGGTATTGTTATGGTGCTGGTGGTGTATGAACACATACTCGGATGAAAGAAGCTGTACTCCTGCTTAGCCGACTTTCTATTAGACAGCTGTGGCTTGGTAGCCTCAGCCCAAATGTTCCAGGCAGCTGCCAAAATATACACTAGGGGACAAATATGAAGGGATCAGCAGTATGAAAGGGAAAGAGTAGCGAGGAGTAAGCCGTATTAGTGGCCTCTTTCTGAAACTTGACAAGCGGTTACTACGATGACCCAACAGACTCACTTTTACACACAGTTACTGGCACTGACCATACAGACCAAACAAATACAGAGAACAAAATTGCAGAACTGGATTCATATCACCTTTTCCCCAATCTTAATAACAATTTGTAAAGACAAGTGATCGTTCGATTGGGACATAATTCTATGTAGAGACAGCTTTGCAATGTTCTACTGGTATTGGGTACAGTATACCAACCACTGTGATGTAATTGAAGAATGCTTAATAAAGAACTATGATACAAAAAGAATCAATAAACAACATCATAGAAAAAGCAAAGAATGGGTGTAACCAGATCAAGCTTTCCTGTCCCAACTTTAAGACGAGCAACAAGGAATAAAACACATCTCAGAGTAAATAAAGCAGTTTATCGGTCACTGCTGCATAGTCCCCATATGAAATCACTTCTGGGTGTACATCTTAAAGGCTCTTAATTTGCTTTCAGCAATACATGATACAGTGGATTATAAGGGATGAATTTACATATTTCTTTATTCATTTTTTTTAATAGCATTATGACATAATGACATTTTTACAACCTTTTTAACAGTTACATTTCCTTAATTTTGCAACTACATGTAGGTGCTGTTACCTTATCTCCCAATCTGTTTTTCAGTTAAACATATTAGTCATGTTTCATATTTTTATATATGACATCGGTGATATAAAACCGAATGGGTGCATTATTTGCACCCAAATGTATGCTTTTTTAATAGATTCCAAGTTCAATATTGGGTTTCCACTACAGTTAACAAAATCAGTATTTATGCACCAGAACGGTTTTTCGGGTCTTTTTTTTTTTTCTGACCACTTATGACCTCCTGATGGTATTCTGCAGCTCACATTTATAATTATGTTATCCGGTTAAAGATGTCACTCTGGAATGTCAAGCAGATGGTTTTTCTCTCACTTTCAGGTTATTACCTGTGTCTGGTGCAACAAAAAGGGATTATTAGCTACTAGTGGAAATGATGGCACCATCAGAGTGTGGAACGTGACAAAGAATCAGTATTCACTACAACAGACATGTGTTTTTAACAGGTATGTTTCATCATATATCTGAAACTTGCAGTAATGACATGAAATGTATTTACTTTGTTTATTCATACTGGTTATATTGTTATTGACTGACAACTGATATGGATTATCGGATTTCCCGGATCTTCAGTGGTTGTTTTTCTAAGCCACAAGTACAAGGACTTAGTTCAATGTACTGCACTGGGGAAGAAATACAGTGAGGACTGCAGCCCTGTCACTAACCCACTAGCCGTCCTGCATGGGCAGTGCTGTCAGGTTACTTATCAGTCCCATTTCAGGGACACAGTGGTAATCCAAACAGTCTTTTGATCTAGAACAACACAGCCAAGCATAGTATCAAGAGTAACATGCCTTTGTTTAAAATGGTTATTTTAAAATTCTTAATCTTGTCCCTAAAATCTTTACAGTAACCAAACAACATGAAAATAAGCATCAAGAATAAAATTACCATTTCTAATGCGATTGCCCATCGTACCCGATGGCAGCTAATGCAACTGTCCTTTATCAGAGTTCTGCCGGGAAGGAAATGTGCTCCCGTAGTAAGAGGACGCTCTGCTAGGCTTCCAGAGAAAACTCTCCGGCCGAGAGTTTAAAGATATACTAGTCTTAGTGTGAAAACTTCTCCTAATCAATGGTCAAATCCTTGACTTTATATTGGGTTTAACCTCTGATTTTATATTGTATTTACAAAATAAAATGGGGCTCAGAAACATGAGATTCTTAACAGACTAAGCTATCAGGACACAAAATGCATCAGCTCTGTCTGCGTGTTGATATTAAGCGCCCATTACTAAAACCTTGACATCTGCTCCGCAAGGAGCCATGTTAGAATTGTGGCACGTGTCATTGAAGATAATATACAAAAGTCACCGGCTGTGAAAATGACCTACACACATTCGGCTAATGATGTGCAAGCGAAACAAATGGAAAAGCAGGCTAAATTGGCCTAAATAAAATAGAGACTGTTATGGTTTCCACGACACAATTTTTTAACCTTTAAGCACTGTGGCAGAGATAATAAAGATCAAAAGGAATGAAGGGAAAAAGGCTAATGATGAAACTTGACGTACATGAAAGAAAAACGAGTCAAGTCTATCATACATTTAAAGACTTTTGTAAACCACGGGGTTTTCGCCTTGGTTTCTGATGGAGCAATACAAGCAACTACCAGTGTTTGGTATAAGTTTAATAATGGAAGTTGTGAACTGGAGATTAAGCTGTAGATTGGTAATGCAATAGGTAGTGTATACCATGATTAGATGTGGCAAGATGCCGAGGTCCCTTTTCCTACAAATCTTTGCTAGCCAGGCAGTGTTTGCAATTCAGCATTGTTTTGGATATGGAGCTAGTGGAATGTTTTTGAACACATTTTCATTGACGTCAATTCACCAAAATGCCTGGGGTAACAGAAGAGACTTCACTTGCCCTTTGACCTCCCCTCCCCCATGTGACATCACCAGACGTGACATCACATGAGTTCTAATCTGGTGACATTATAGGTAGTGGCATCATGTGACCATTGATAACCTAGACAAGTTAGTGTTGTGGGCCAACTCTGATCTTATTTCCATGAGGCGGGACCACAGACAGGCTGTTACTATGTGGCCATCCATTTTCTTTTTTCTCTTTTTTCTGCTGCTGTCACTATGTGCCCATATCTCTGCTTCCTTATTCTGTTCTCTCTCACCATGAGCACATTTCTCTAGCCTCTAAAGCCTCTAGCTTCTGCAATGTGCGTCTGTTTTTGAACCAAGCTCTGGCACCAATAACTTTTGTTATTGAGTGCTATATAGTGCTACTCATCCCAATGTTGCATGTCGGAGTGATTTACATCAAAACATATTATGCAGAGACAGTGAGTCATACAAGTGTCCAAGTGTGTAAGTCGATGTATAGGAAATGTTACTTAAGACAATTGAGGGGCACAAGGTTGTTGGGACCTGTGTCAGAATGCGGGCACGTGGGTCACCCTGGCAACCTTCCTGAGGTGGAATTTGAATGTGGGGAGACTCTGCAGTTGCTGGCTTATCGTTGGCTCTGCCGGTCGCTGCTGTACACTCGGAAAAATAAACTGCCATCTATTTACCTGTGAGTCTCCCTAATTGAAACCTTTCACTTGCGACGACCGGGAAACGGACCACGCTCTACCGACCGGCAGAGCAGGCTTCTTCTTCTTGTAGCCCATTACCTGGATGCGGCGAGGGAGCGATGGTAGACTGGTGAATCAGCATTTCTTTGTCTGGCCTTTGCTCTCTCTGCGGCACGGCCGAGCGGCGTGTGACGCGTAGAGGCTGGATTTGGTGTTTCTTCCTATTTGCGCTTCCTCCTATTTCGGCAGAGCCCAAGCCGCGTCATTCATGACACGCTCCATTACGTGTTGACTAGGAGTGGTTGCTGCTTAGTAACAGTGTTTCTGGCCTACTTGGAGTCCTTGACAATGACCACAATCCTTCAGGTTGCCTAGCCTAGCAACTTCGAAGCCAGGGTCGTTCGTGCATATCATCATGTGGCAAGCAAGAAGGAATTGGATAATACCGGCGATTCGCACACCGTTATTCAAGTTTTGCAAGTGCCGGGAAGGAAATGTGCTCCCGTAGTAAGAGCACGCTCTGCTAGGCTTCCAGAGAAAACTCTCCGGCCGAGAGTTTAAAGATATACAAGCCTTAGTGTGAAAGCCTCTCCTAATCAATGGTCAATGGATGGGATGGCTAGGAAATGGAGTACTATTGATAAAAATCTATTCCACGATACACTGGCCAACACAGTCCCAATCATTGAATCCGATATCAATCTCAGCGAGAAAACTATCTCAGCCTGGCTATTAGCAGCCAGTAATAAACACGCTCCACTCAAGAAAATAAATCTGGCCCGTCGTCATGATGCACAGAGATGGTTCTCCACTGACCTAAAAACTCAAAAACTGGCCCTTCGCCAACTGGAAAGGAAGTGGAGACAGAGTTACTCAGGAGAAGGAAAACGAATCTATTTGGCTCCCATGAGAGAATACAAAAAAGCAATCTTAACCGCTAAAGACGCTCACTTCTCCTCCAGAATTCTGACCTCTAATAACAGATCTAAGGAAATCTTCTCAATTGTAAATGAACTGTCCAACCCGGACAGAGTTAAAATAAAACCCACACCCTCTCAAGCACTATGCAACTCTCTGAATAACTTCTTCATCGAAAAGATTTCCACAATCAAAGCCAGCATTCCTACACGCACCCCCCCTGAGATATCCCCCTCTACGCCAGGAAACTCCTGCTCTCTCGAACAATTCCCGGCCATAGGTATACAGGCATTTCAGGATGTAATGTCTAAAGTAAAATCTGGGTCTCCCACGGACTGCTGTCCGCCCCACGTCCTAAAAGAAGCCTTCTCCAGTCTTCCCGGGCCAGCCCTCTCCCTTCTGAACGAGTCCTTATCCCAGGGCCGTGTCCCCAGGGCTTTTAAAGAGGCAATTGTTGTTCCCCTTCTGAAGAAACCTGGGGCTGATCCCCAGATCCTGTCAAACTACCGCCTGATCTCCTTGCTCCCCTACCTGGCTAAGGTACTGGAGGCCCATGTGGCTAAGTGCCTTTCCAACTTCATTGAACAATCCGACTATCTCGATCCACACCAAGCAGGGTTCCGCCCTGCCCACTCAACAGAGACGGTAATACTGGCGGTACTAGACTCCCTGCGAGAGAAGGCCGACAGTGGCACCCCTCAGGCCTTGGTGCTGTTAGATCTCTCTGCAGCCTTTGACACGGTCGACCATGGTATCTTGGCGGACGGTGTCAGAGAGGCGGGCATCCAGGGCTCAGCCCTCAGTTGGATTAGTTCCTTCCTAGAGGACCGCTCCCAGTCGGTCCGCACAGCCCAGTTCATGGCACCAAAGTTAAAAACCACCTGCGGGGTCCCGCAGGGCTCCTCGCTATCCCCCCATCTGTTTAATCTCTACCTCCTCCCTCTGATCCGGTCCCTCAAAGAAAGGAAAGTTGCCACCTTTAATTACGCCGACGATTTGCAACTAATGTTCACTATTGACAACTCATCTCAATCAATCCTTGAATTTCAGACTACCATGCTGCACATCCGCCACTGGATGGACAGCAACCATTTAAAGCTTAACCCAGGCAAGACCGAATTGGTCCTTACGGGGGTGGCCACAACTTCTGGGGCCCACACTTCTGGCCAACGGAACTGGGACCCTCCCCCACCCCTTCCCCCTCTGCAAAAAGTCTCAGCGGCACAATAAATAACGACCTGTCAATAAAAACCCAAGTGGGCTCTGTGATCTCAACCTGCTTCTTCCAGCTACGGAAGATTAGAAAGATCAGCAGACTACTTGCATGGGAAGCATTGATACAGGTTGTGATAGCCAAGGTCATGTCTCACTTACACTACGCAAACTCAGTTTACCTTGGAATGCCATTATTCCTAACCAAACGTCTACAGCTGGTGCAGAATCAAGCGGCCAGACTGATCCACCAGCAACCTAGGTGGCAACATGTCACTCCGCTTCTGAGGAAGCTGCACTGGCTCCCCATTCCCCAGCGTTGCGCCTTTAAAGTAGGGTGCCTGGTCTTTAAATCCCTACATGGCCGGAGCCCCAAATTCATTGATAGCCTTATTCAACGGTACACTCACTCACGCAACCTACGCTCGGCTCACCTTCATCTCCTGGCAACTCCCTCCTTCAAGGTGAAGCAGCAGGGGGGCTGTAGGTTCGCAACGCTGGCACCCAGACTCTGGAATTCCCTTCCACTTGAAATCAGATCATGTACTGACCTGCTGAGCTTCAGAAAATCCCTTAAGACATGGCTGTTTACCCAAGCATATGAATAAACTCCATCAGGGTTCGACAAGTCCTAGAAACAGCGCCATGAAACCAACCGGTGTACGTGCGCTTTACAAGTATTTGATAACATAACATAACATCAGTTGTGATAACTGATGCCAGCCAAATGGTTTGGGTGCCATACTTTTGCAGAAAAGAGAAGGCAGAGAGGTAGTGGTGGCTTTCGCTTCTAGGACATTGAGAGGTGCGGAACCAACATACTCAGTTATTGAGAGAGAAGCTTTAGACTGCTGGTGGGGAGTAGATCATTTCAGGAATTACTTGTTGGGTTCTGAATTTACGATCCGCATGGACCACAAGCCATTGTTGAAAATGTTTACTACCAAAGGTGCTAGCAAAGCCACTCCCCGCTTAGCTAAGTGGCATTATAGAATGATGGAGTATCAGTTCAGTCTAGAATATATTCCAGGGGCGAAGAATGTGTTTGTGGATTGCTTATCTAGGTTGCCTAGCCAAGATGATGTCACTGAGGCGGTGTATGATGAAGATTATATAGTGGCGACATTGAGAGAAGCTGGTTTGGGGCGCATCTCAAAGGAAGAATGGAAGGAAGCAGTGTTGGGTAATGAAGTGATACAAGAAGTTGTGAGTATGTTGGGTAAAGGTTGGACACCCAACGATTCCAATGCAGATGTAAATTCATATAAGCATGTATTTCCTGAATTGAGCATTGATAATGGAGTGATGAGGAGAATGGATTTGTTGGTGATGCCAGTGAGAATGCAAAGTAAGCCCTTAGCTCACGAAGGACATGTTGGGGGAGGGCTATGAAGAGGAGGATCAGGGAACTGTTCTGGTGGCCGGGAATGGATCTGATTGTAGAGCATTTCGTCATAGACTGTGTATCATGTGCAGTCAGTGATGAAACTCAAGTGACTTTTCCCAGCCTGGTTGAAGCAATTCCAGTTCCAGATAAACCATGTTTTAGTTAGGATTGGATATCATTGGGCCCATGTATGTTTTGAATGAGCGCAGTGGGTATGGGTTTGTACTGGTGGATTATGGCACAAAGTGGCCAGAGGTCCAATTTGTGAAATCAGCTAACATGGAGGAGGTACTAAACATTTTGCAATCTTTGTTCTTTAGGGAAGGTGCACCAGCGGAACTGGTCACGGGCAATGGGGTGCAATTTACTTCAGAGGAATTTCAAAAGTTTGTCTCATTAGGGAATAAAGCATGTTACCGCCTCTCTTTACCATCCCCGTAGTAATGGTTTAGTAGAAAGCGACAATAGAATCATCAAGAATAACATTCATCTTTCAGTGTCTAATGGTTTGAATTGGGAGAAGGAGCTTTCGGATCTGTTGTGGGCATTGCGTACCACTCCTGGTGCCTGCACCAATGGGTCACCATTTGTTCTGTTGAAGGGAAGGATGGCTGCTACCAAACTGGTCAGACCTTGGATGAATGATTTGAAAGTGTCATTTCAAACTGGAGCGCTTCAAGGAGAGATGCAAGGAGGCTCAAGTGAAGTATGCTAGAACAGATCCAATAAAGGGAAGACGTCAATCCATGTTTCTCAAAGGGGATTGGATGAAAGTAAAACTATCAGGAATTGTGGCGAACGGTCATTCCAAGTTCTCCCAGCCATTGAGGATTGAGGTGGTTAAGGAGAGAGTGGTGAGATTGAGTGATGGCAAATGATGGAATAAAGAAAAAAATGTCCAAATAACAAAAGGCAACATATGTGAAAAGCTTAATGGTGCCTCTGGAGATTGTGAAAAGCTCAGTGATGCCTCTGGAAACACACAGGTCCACTTAGATATTAGCATAGGAAGGCCTGTGGGAGTGAGGAAAGCACCTTCTTGTTTCAAAGATTGTCAGGGTTTAAGGTGATCTAAGATGCTGTGTGGCATTTTCGTTGTTTTAATGTTGCTATTTTGTGTATTATGCTCCACTGCTTACTTATTATGATGACCCTTATTGTTAATGAGGTTATCTTTTTCCTGTTAACATTCCCATTGTTATTTAATTTCCTATTTTGTGTATTATGCTCCTCGGCGCACTTATGACAATGATCCCTTGTTGTTATGAAGTTTTTTTAAAATGTTTTTATTTTATTTGCTAATTGTTTTGTTTTGGTTGTTTACTATAAGGGGAAAGATGTGTTGGGACCTGTGTCAGAAAGCTGGCGTGTAGGCCACCCTGGCAACTTTGCTGAGGTGGAATTAGAATGTGGTGAGACTCAGCAGTTGCTGGCTTGTTGGCTCTGCCGGTCGCTGCTGTACACTTGTAGAAATAAACTGCCATCCACTTACCTGTGAGTCTCCTTATTTGAAACCTTTCAAAGGTGTAGGAGCCATTCAGGTAGGTATCGTATGTTAAGAGTGCTCGGTTTGTAGAAACAAAGGGCGATTTACTAAGTTTTTACATAGTGTAGTACCTAAAGTTGATGCGCTGCATGAAAAGGAGAGAGCACAACAGCACTGTATATATTTAAAAAATGGTGCTGTTGCTCTCTTCTGGTCTTGATAATACCTTAGGCTGCCTTGCGCCAACACGCATATTTTTGCACAATAGTGCAAGGTTGTGTGCTTGATGTCAATCGTTGGTTTTATACTTGAAGGGTACTTTTATACTGGAAGGGTACCCTTCCAGCACAAAAAGTTAAGCTTTGACAAAGTTTAACACTTTACCACTTTGTGTGCTGTACGGACCAGCACGCAAGAAAAGTTGTAAATGTTTGGAGAAAATAAATCTGTTCTCCAACTTGGAGCCTTCCTCGAGGAGCAGTCCTGTCTAGAACCACGTATCAGGCTTTAGAATAATGCATTTCAGGGTGGTGGTCCACATCACTGCACTGGAATGCAAAGTCACACACATGTGCCTCATCAGCTGACAAGCTTCTTGAAGCGATGGCTGCTAATACTCCGTTTAATGACTGAGAAATCTTCAGTGGCAGCGCGCACTCCCGGCAGGTTTGGGGGCTTGCTTAGCTCTAGCTGCTAGCAGTGCTTTAAATGGAAAAAAATAAGTGCAGGTACTCATTAAATTGAGCTAGGGGCGTGGTAGTGGGCGGGGTGAGACATGATGATACAAAAACACTTCTGTTGAGTATTCATTTTGTCCTTGATAGTTGTCTCAAACTTTCCATATGTCCAGTATTTGTAAAGCGCGAACAATTACCCGAAAGTGTCAAGGTGCTGGGGGCCGTCGGGAAGATTAAGCGAGCTATTGCCCAGAGTCACATGGTGCTGGGCTGATCTGCCGCCGGCACCGGGGATCGAACTGTGAGCCCCTGGGTTCCGGAGTCAGTCACCCTGACCGCTGCGCCACACCTCTTCCACCTGCTACCACGTTCTTTGTGCCGATTGATAGCTAGATAATTATTACTCAACTCAATAGTCAATTTACTAACTTTGGATGAAAGCTTGATTGCCTCTCCCTAGATTTATACCTGTGACTGATAGGTGACTCACAGCAGTGAGCTTTTAATTGTTGGGCAATCTTACCTGCTACAAAGTTTACATTGTTTTTAGCACTGTTATAAGAGGAGCGAGAGAGCACAAGTGTGACAGTAAGAGAAAGTGAGATACCAATTTTGTAAAGTGTCTAAAAAGGCTACATTCCCATTCACACACAAAACCGTACATGAAGGCATGAAAACAATACAATCTTAGGACAATAAATACAATAGCTACTTGATATCAAAAGTACAATATCACGAAAAAGTTGCCACACTTAGCCAGCGAAATGACTGTTAGTTAATCTCTCAAAACCATCATCCGTATTTGGTCGGCTGGTCACAAATTCGAATCATAATAGGACCAGTTTGGTATATGTGCAGAGAAGGGCATTTACACCAGTTGCAGGGCATACCAAAACATGTGAGAAATGTATCAATATAAACAATGTGCTAACTCGTTACACAAATATTTGGAGCTTCTTAATGTCATACTGTTCCTACTTACTTGCATTTGGTGCAATCCTTTTATATTCAAGAGTACACACACATACACACAAAACAAGTATTCCACGCATTTATTTTCAAATACCTCCTGAGTGTCCCGATTCTCTTCCGCTCTGATTTCATTTCTCTCTCACACACAAACATACACCCAAACAAGCAGACAAACACTCTCTATCAGTCTTCACATCTCGAACCTCTCGATCCCAAACCCTCACTTCTCTCCCATTTGTATCTAACTCCGTCCCACTCTCTTTACCCCAATTGCATACATGCCAACATTTTAGAAGAGCAAAGTGGGAGATTAAAGAAAAAAAATCGGGAGAATGGGGCCTTGAATCGGGTTACTGTCATGTATGGGCTTAGCAAGTGTGCTGCTGCAGGATCGGACATTTAAAAACGCAAATGCACGTTTTTTTCTTACCTTTCAGAAGCATGGAGTGCAATGGTAGGCAGAAAGAGGGTGATGCAAGTGTTGTGCACTGGCCTGCAGGAGAAGGTTGCTGGCAGTGCATACACCACGTTACACAGTACCAAGCTCTGTCAGCTGAAACCCCCGAGTAATCGGGTTTTTGCTTGAAGGAATCGGGAGGCGGGAGACTAGCCTTGAAATCGGTAGTCTCCCGCCTGAATCGGGAGGGTTGGCATGTCTGCAATTGTATCCTATCATTCTCCACCATCACTCTCTCTATTTCTCCGTACCTCTCTTACTCTTTCCAAAGCTGTCTCAATCGCTTCCCCATCTCTATCTGCGCTTACCCCTTCTATCTTTTCCCCTTTAAACTCTTCTCTGCTTCCTCTATCTCTGTCCCTTCACTCTTCACCTTCTCTCACCCCATTATCCGTCCTCTTCCCTCAGCAGACGGCCCCACGGTCGGTAAGATTTCAGTGGCAGACAGTGAGCCCTGCTGGGTCGTGAACATGTGCAGAGTCCAGCAGGGTAGAGGTCAGGGCAGAACAATACTGACCTCTGATGGGAAGGTCAGTAGACCGCCTCTCACCTCACCTGGGCGCGAGGGAGTCCGCCTAGGTAATCCCCACCACTTCCTCCCCGCCCATCATGGCCTCAATGTCACAGCAGGTGGGCGGGGTGGGGGTTGATTTGCAGGGACAAGTGTGTCAGGGGAAAGACAGTCAGACCCCAATGAGAGGCTAAGGGGTGAAAGTGGCCACTCTTGGGCAGGCTCTCCCTCCTCCCACTCATGCAGTCTGCACACATCACTGTGCCCCAGGCAGAAAATGTCCCATACACTATCTAAGAAGACGTCCCAGCATGGAGGCTCGGCAGGGGGCTGTTGAGGACAATGAGAGCTTTTATCTGGGTGGGGAGGGAGCAGAGGCCCACTTGCCGCAGCAGCAGGCCTCCAGCAGGCCGTTCAGGCCCCATCGTGCCTCTTGCCACAGCTGAATGACAGACAAACGGCAAACATGCTGCTAAAAAACAGGAACACAGCTGGCCCTCAGCCCGGCCCAGCGCCCACCTTATCAATTCGACCCTGAGTACCGGTACTCTCCTTGGCAGTGGAGAAGTGCCGGTACTCAGCTTGGTAAAAATAAGAATTGCTGGTACTCTGTACCGGTGAGTACCGGCCCATTTAAAGCACTGGCTGCTAGTGATACAATGTAACAATGATTGAACCATAGCGCAGCCGTGGCATATTACTGAAACATTTGACTGACGTCAGAAGTCAGTCAGTGGCCAATGGCTACTACAGAGACATGTAGGAAGCCCGTGAGGTCAGGCGTCGTTTGTGAGACTTAATAGGCGGATGTGTCCGCGAGAGGGAGGCAGAAAGTTTTGGCAGGCTTCTGGCAATGTAGTGCATGGTAATGAGAATGATCCCACAAGGCCGACAACAAACTGGACCCCATCGGCAGCAAACTGACCCACGGACTGCCTGGCGGCCACAGAGTAGTTTACAGCTGCCCAGGACACACCTGCCCGACTGCAGCTATTTTAGCTAGCTAAGCTGAGCCTTGAGGTTAGCCTCAATCATGCCCGGCCCCGGCTTTGCTACGAGTGGGCCGGGCCGAGTTGAGGCTGGCTCTCAACGCTGCAAGAAGGATAAGTGACCAGCCTAGCCCCTGATGCATCGTTCGAAAGTTGGCGGTTCTAATTCAATTGCTTGCACATGCTGCACGCACACACAGGCACGCAGATTAGCCACGCACACCTGAACTTGTTGATACTGTGCTTAACTTACTAGTGCAGCCAGCCAGAGAGCGGGAAAAACAATCGCTGAGGTTATTCACCCCTGGCCTCTGCAACCACCTGAACCCTGTGTCCTCACTCGTCTCCAGCACGCGCATCCGTTGGACCTACTATCGGCGTCTCATTGTTTATCCGGGCCATGGTGCAAGGGTGTGCCTGGCTCAACTAAGCGAAAGCTGCCACCACCCGCCCACCCCACTGTACCACGTCGTCAGCAGCCAAAGAGAGCCCTTCTGCAGCTCTGGAAACAGCTGCCATCCTGGGACCACAGTGATGAAGAGGTAAGTAAAAAATTGGCATATCCCAAAGAGCAGCACTGTGCATTTATTTTGAGGTATATTTTTCGCTCTTTGCCCAAATATTTACTTCTAATGACATTATTATCGGAATTGAGTTATAATATTGGTCTTAATGAGTGGCACTGGTTTCAAATGGTAACTACTTCTGCAGCTAACAAGAATGTTAACACATTATGGGTCTGTAAAGAAAAAGGAATATTGGTGAAAGCTAGTGTCAAAAGCGTTCTTACTTTGCACTGCAGTCTATGGGTTATGAGAAAGGCTGGTTACAACAAGAAGCGATGAAAAAATTAAACTTTCGAGAAATAAAGTTTTTGAGAGCTGCCTTTAATCCATTATTAAGTGTCCCACAGAAGGCAGTGAAATGTCACTCATAAATTCCCTGAAACCTGATAAATGACACACATGAACAAACTGAAAACTTGGCAGCTATGAGGAGGTGATGTGCTTAGACACGTCTTATGGGTGTAAAACCTCCTGCTGGAGAGTTACTTGTATAGTAGCAGTTTTGACTCACCATAAAGTAGTAGTGCAGAGGGATAAAATGCATGATGCAAAGATCAGTTCCTTTGCACCAGTTTCAAGAGTTTCTTGTTGCTCAATTGGGTGTAATTTCTGATATTTATATGTTCTCATCGTCATTGCTTGATTTTGCTCGTGAGAAAGTGTCACTCATAGTCGTTGAAATGTCACTCATAATTGCACTGAAATTTTGAAAATGTCACACATAGCAATCTGAAACCTTGGCAGCTATGGAGGAGGCGTAATTTTAATTACTGCAAATCCCTTTCCACGAAAGTTAGTAGATAGGGATTAGCGTCAAAATCCATGGGTGTGTGCATGGGAATGTACATGTACTACCCATGGCATGCATCCGTGAAGCAAAGTAGAGCATAGTGCTACTTTGTGTTGCTTCAGGGCTATTTTCCAATGCAATTTAAGATTTGCACTGGAAAGTAAGCCCCAAAACAGCACTTTGCACCTAGTTTGCTTCCCGTTTATGATGCAAATCAAACCATAAACTCAGCTTTGAAAACGTAAGATAATAATTGGAGGTAATCATACCAATACATTTATATTACTGGCCGAAGGAACCCTTTTAGTAACCGTAGAATTAGCCAAAGATTGAGGGGGGGAAAAACAAATTTTTCTAAACCTATGCTTTGCAATTTGTATGCAGAACTTTGGTGCCAGTTGATAGCTCAATGTGCTACATTAGAAAGATTATAATTTATGAACTCCAAGTAACAAAAAATCTCTCTGACAAAAACAGTAACCCACTGAGCTACCTATATAAAATGCAAATCTGCATCCTGCATGTTACACATTGTGCTTTACAGCTGGTGCATTAACCCTCTGTGCTACTTTATCATGAGTCAAAACTGTGGCTAGGCAAATCGCAGATCTCTCCATCAAATGCATTAACCGCCAAAGAGATCATGTCATTGTTATCCCCAGAAAAATGGTAGGAAAACAAATATCTCTGTAGGCTGCTATGGACTCACTTCAACCTGTCGTGCAAATGATGCCTCATTGTGCTCGGCACCCAGTGCAAAGGCAGTGGTAGTACCCCCCCAAATCGACACTGCTGGTTAACCCCGATTTAAACAGTGGTGTTATATCCATAAATGTGCATAATTAACCACTATCCATTTTCCATCAGTACTCTTGTTTCAATTTGGGGTCTGAGTTAGTGATTTTGAAACTTTATGTTCTCGTTTTTGGGTACCATACAAGTTGCATTACTAAAGCATTCAAAAGTGGTGAGAACAGTGCACAGCTGGCTAGGAGCCTCATATAATGTGTGACACCTTTAGAGAAGGCTTGCATGGTAATATATTGTAGTCCGGAACTTTTAGTTTCACTCTGCGCAACATCTCATCCATCACATGGGCCAACTTGGAAGCTCTTTGGGCATATTTAAATGCACTGAAGTAATGCTTTAATGTAGCTCTACATGTTAATTGTGAAGATCTTTGTCTGCTCAACTCTTGCCTTTCAATCCCTATCTGAACTTTCTACTGCTTGCCTTTAGGTAACACTGGATATTGGTGTGTCATTCTTCTCTGATCATGTGAACCTAGGGTGGAATTTTTTCCAATATCAAGTACCCCAGACAATCCAGAAATTCACCAGCCGCACTGGGCACTGACCTGTGGAGGGGGCTCTGACCTCACGGGGGTGATGTGTTTAGCAATAATTTATGATTGGAGAGATGAGGGGCACTGTTGCCCGGTGGTAGTGAGAGAATCTGAGTAGGCGGGTGTGGGGGTGCCAAAAATGATTCTCGCAGTGGGCGCCACCAGCGCTAAAGCCGGCCCCGAGTAGCCATGCCATCTTTTCATTAAAAAAAACAATGCACACGCATGGATTCCAGGCCTGGTCATTTTCTTGTGCTGCGTGGCACCAATACTGTGAGCCTACAGAGCACAGAGTAATTCCCGCCCTCATGCTTGAAGGTGGTTTGGGTCAGAGGGTCCTGTGAGCTTGTGGCCAGGAAACACCTCTGCAGTTCCGTACAAATGGCAAAACTTCAACTTTTTCAGCTGAAACGTTTCGCTGTTTCCATCAAGCCTATTTGCTCTCCAAAACAGCAACTGCCAGAGACTTAATTGTAAAATAAAAAGCTACTATTTTTAACAGTAACTCTGCCTTTGAGACTCTGTAATGCCAGGGGTCGCAAGGGCAGTGGCGGGGTAGCCAGACTCAAGCCACAGGATTCAGTTGCATCCCCGGTGACTCCTAAATGACGTCCATGCACATTTTTGTTTTGTTAATCTAGTTTCAATATGCTTTGCTGCCACATATGAAATCACCCATAAGCTCAAACCTTCACCAGCTTCATACAATCGATAGGACAGCTTTGCAATGCAATATGCATCTCTTGCAAGGCTAGACTGACTGATCACTGGGCATGAAAAGACTGCCTAAAATTACCACCATGCGAGGGGCGTGGATAACAAGATGGCCAACGAACAGCTCACTACCACCTTGCTGCCGGAGGCCTGCTTGTTTCTTAATCTGGCTACAATCCTCATCTTATCTTGACATCTGACCTAAAAACATGAAGCTGAAGTGCTGGAAAGAGTAGCGGAGCGGCCTGTGGTGAAATTACGACCGCCTCCGAGCCAGTTCCAGCTATTACAGAGTGTGTGCATCGTGGTCTGTGCGGCGCTCGCTGCATGGCAGAGTAATGCATACCTGCTAGACTCAACTCGAGCGGCTCCGCCACCTGCGGTGAGTGAGTCCCTGGGGAGACACCCCCGTATATGCCTGGGACACGAGCGATACTGAGCGCACTGCCCTGCTCAGAGTTGGTGATGCGTCTCGGGCTTGCCAGCACTGAATACGAGAGGTGCCCGCCTGCTGCGCTTGTGAGACTGCAAAGAGACTGGGGGCACTCCAGAGAGACGTGAGGGCCCCCCCCCCTTGAGACCTGAGATACTGTGGCTGTCGGAGTAGACGGGCACAACCCGGCCCGTGAGAGGTGGCAGCTGGAAAACGCACTGCCAGAACCTGCGGGCCCCAAGGAAGGGGCTGCGATCCAAGTCGAGATCAGAGGAGAGTGCCGCATGTGCTGCGCCTTCCACCAGTGTGATTTAATGCATTTTTATATAGCGCAGACTTTACCCAGAGGTGTCAGAGCGCTTTACAATAGAACCAAATACGTTAGAAGAGGAGAATTACAAACTTACACGTTGCAAATACAAACGGGATAGTTGAAAAAGTAAAATAAAATAAGAGGTGGCAATCACACAAAAAAAAAACATTAGGATTAGGTTAGTGCAGGCATAGAATACATATTTACAACATTGTAAGAACTTACAACATCAGGAGAATGCAAAGCGGCCTTGAGGGACATGAAAAGGGATATATTAATTCTGGAAGTGTCTTTGGAAGAGAAGAGATTTGAGGTCAGTTTTGAAAGTCCGGGTAGAGGTGGTGGTACGGAGTAATGGAGGAAGCGAGTTCCAAATTCTAACCGCATTGCCTGAGAAGGATTGAGCCATTGATCTTTCCCTTTTGAAGGTAGGGGGTTCAAGCAGTAATTTTTCAGCATTACGTGAAGGTCTAGAGCCTCCAGAGATTATAAATTTATTCACCAGGTATAGAGGGGAGGAAGTGTGCAAGGCTTTGTGGGTGATACAGGCAGTCTTGTAGATTGACCTTGCTTGATTGGAAGCCATCGAAGAGAAAACAGTATAGGTGTGATATGATCACTTCTATCTGAAAGAGACACGTTAGTGATAGATTCCTTACCTTAGAATATCCCCAGGCGTCAGGCTGGATCCGGAAAGTTTTGCGTAGCAGTACCCTTGCGCGTCGGTAGGCGGCGTCGTGCGGCTCCGCGTCCGTCGTCGGCGTCGTGATCGCCGGGATGACGTCGCGGGCAGTACTTAGGCGCCGCCCTGCGCGCTGACGTCAGTTCTTCTTTTTCCGCGCCAGCAAGCGCAGATCCGGGAAGAGCAGTGCCCTGGTCAATTTTTGACCATACTTTTTGGTGATTTTTTCACTGGTTTTTTCCAACTTTAAGGTGTCGTAGGGATGCCCGGCTTCAAGCGATGCGGCGCCTGTGCGCGGATGATGTCCGTCACCGACCCGCATTGGGAGTGTCTCTTCTGCCTCGGCCGAGGCCACGACACCGAGTCTTGTCCCGAATGCCAGGCCCTCAACCCGAAAGCTTTGCGAGAGCGGTCTCGAAAGCTCCTCGAGGCCCGGCATTCGGCTCCGCGGAAGCCCCGGTCGCGTGAGAGGTCCAGGGGTCGCTCGCGGAGTGCACACCGGTCGTCGACTTCTTCGTCCGGTAAGTCTAAGCACAAGAAGTCCAAGAAGCATCGTCGCTCTCGGACTTCGCCTCGCCGGTCTCGCGACTCGGCTGAGGCCCCTCCCGGCACCGTCCCCGCCCCCGCGGCCCCGGACTTGCCTGTGGAGTCGCCCCGTCATACCCGCCCTTCCCGGGTTCGGGGCGGATCCGGCCAAGGTACAGGAGTTCCTGTCGGCCATGGCCCGCCTCTTCGGGCCTTCAGGCCCCTCCGGTGCGCCTTCGGGCCCCGCGGGCCCTGATGGGGTTGCTCCGGCGTCGCCGGCGGCTCCGGCCCCGGCGTCGCCCGAGCCTCCAGCCTCGATCCCGGCTCCGGCTTCGGCCCCGGCCTCGATCCCGGCTCCACAACCCCCATCGACGCCGGTCGACCTCACGACACCTCCGCCGGCGCCGATGTCTCCGGTGCCGTTCTCGACGCCGCCCTGGGCTCCGGGCGGCGTCGTCCCCAGTTCCTTCCGGCTCCGGACATGGACCCGGAGCGACGTCGCTCGACGCCGGCTCCGGCGCCGATGGGACCTTGGGTCCCAAATGTCCCTCCTCCTCCTTATTTTGAACCAGAGGAGGACCAGGAGGACTGGGAGGGGTCTGATGACCCTCTGACACGCAACTGTCAGTATGATGAGGACTGGACAGAGAGTCTAGGGGAGGCCAGTGGTCTGGATACTTCTCCTGACACTGGCATGCTGTCTCCTCCCGTGGCTACGGAGGAGGGGGCCAATTTTGGTACGGTGTTGCGTAGGGCTGCTGGGGCCTTACGTCTCCAGCTCCCTACTTTGACGGTCAAGACTAACATCTTGACAGAGGTGCTTCAGCCGGCAGCCTCCTCTGCGGAGACTGTGCTGCCGTTTAACGACGCCCTCACTGACGTTCTTTTGGGCGCCTGGTCCAAGCCCAACACAGGGGCTCCTGTGGATCGGAACGTGTCACGACGCCATCGCCCCGCTCCGGGCGACCCCTGTTTCTTTCTGTCCACCCCACTCCTGAGAGCTTGGTTGTCCAAGCCTCCGCTTCCCAAACCGCCTTCCCTACCGCTCCTCCGGATAGGGAATCCAAACGCCTGGATCAGTTTGGGAAGAAAGGTTTTTCTTCCTCCAGTGCTGGCTTGCGGTCCGTTAACACCGCTTGTCTTTTGGGCCGATATACCCACTCCCTGTGGGATTCGGTGGCGGATGTTTTGCCCCAGTGCCCTGAGGAGGTCCAGGCACTGCTTTCCCGCGCCATTGCGGAAGGAAGGGATGCGGCCAAATACACTATCCGTTGTGGCCTTGACACCGCCGACTCGCTGGGCAGGTCGATTGCAACGACGGTGGCGCTCCGGCGCCACGCCTGGCTGAGAACCACTGGTTTTTCAGGGGATGTCCAGAATACTCTCATGGACATGCCCTTTGATGGAGTCGGTCTTTTGGGTCCAAAGCAGACCATGCGCTGGAGCGCTTTAAGGACTCACGGGCTACTGCAAAGTCCCTGGGCCTTTCTGCTACACGCCCTCCGCTGCCTTCTGCTTTTCGCCCCTATCGTGGCCACGGTAGGGGCGCCCCTTCACGTCAGCAGCCCAGCCACCGGCCCGCGCAGCAGGCGTCTTCGCGTGGCCGAGGACGTGGATTCCGCCGTGGCGGATCGGGCAACCAGCGTGCGGGTCAGGCCACCACCTCCAACCCGTCCGCGGCCTCCAAGCCCTCCTAGTCCCTCCTTTCAGGTGCACGGCACGCCAGTAGGGGGCAGGGTCCGCCATCACCTTCCCCACTGGCGCACCTTCACCTCGGACAGGTGGGTCTTGGACATTGTCCGAAGGGGCTACTCCCTCCCCTTCGAGACCACCCCCCAGCCATGCCACCTCAATTCCACCGCATGTCAGGGGATCACTTGGTGCTTCTACGGAAGGAAGTCACGGCCCTCTTGACCAAGAGGGCCATCGAGCATGTTCCGACCCCAGAAGTAGGGCGTGGTTGCTACTCCCACTACTTTCTGGTGCCCAAAAGGACAAGGAGGACATGCGTCCTATCTTGGACCTCCGGAACGTCAATCGCTTCCTCCGGAAGGAGAAGTTCAAGATGCTCACCCTAGCTCAGGTCTTGACTGCCCTCGACCCTGGAGACTGGTTGGTAGCGTTGGACTTGCAGGACGCGTATTTCCACATCCCCGTCCTGCCGGCCCACCGGCGTTACCTTCGGTTCACGGTAGGCCCCGAGCATTTTCAGTTCACCGTGCTCCCCTTTGGCCTTACCAGTGCCCCTCGGGTGTTCACGAAAGTGATGGCGGTGGTCGCAGCTCATCTGCGCCGGGCAGGGGTTTCAGTCTTCCCCTACCTCGACGACTGGCTGCTGAAGGCGGGCTCGTCCCAGGCAGTCGTCTCCCACCTCCAGACTACGGCCGAACTCCTGCACTCGCTGGGGTTCTCCATCAATGTGCCGAAGTCGCATCTAATTCCTTCTCCACAGCTCCTTTTCATCGGAGCAGTTCTGGACACGACGCAGTTTCGGGCCTTTCCTCCCGAACGGCGAGTCCGGGATATTCAGGCTATGATTCCGATCTTTCGGCCTTTATCCTGGGTTTCGGTACGGATGACCCTGAGGCTGCTGGGCCTCATGGCCTCCTGCATCCTGCTGGTCAATCATGCCAGATGGCATATGCGGGCTCTGCAGTGGGACCTGAAGTTCCAGTGGGCGCAGCACCAGGGCAACCTGTCCGATCACGTCCAGATCTCGGAGGGGACTGCAAAACAGTTGCAGTGGTGGCTCTCGAACCGGCAATGGGTCATGGGCAGATCCCTCTCCCTTCCCCAGCCAGAGCATACAGTTGTGACGGACGCGTCCCTTCTGGGATGGGGCGGTCACATGGGAGAGGCGGAGATCAGAGGCCTCTGGTCTCCGGGCGGAGTCCCGGCTCCATATCAACCTTCTGGAGCTCCGGGCGATCCGGCTTGCACTCAAGGCATTCCTTCCCTCTGTCAAAGGGAAGGTAGTGCAGGTGTTCACAGACAACACCACCGCCATGTGGTACTGCAACAAACAGGGCGGGGTGGGGTCTTGGACCCTTTGTCAGGAGGCTCTGCGCCTCTGGACATGGCTGGAACATCAGGGCATGTTCCTGATGGTTCAACACCTGGCAGGTTCTCTGAACGCCAGGGCGGACGAACTCAGCCGCAGGTGCATGATGGATCACGAATGGCGTCTTCACTCGGAAGTGGCGCAAGGACTCTTTCTACAGTGGGGAGAGCCTTGGTTAGATCTATTCGCCACCGAAGAGAACGCGCAATGTCATCAGTTCTGCGCGTTGGAATTTCCAAGGCGGCACTCGCTCGGCGACGCTTTTCGTCGCGAGTGGAGTTGCGGTCTGTTGTACGCCTTTCCGCCTATACCACTTCTACCCAGAGTGTTGAAGAAGATTCGGCACGACCGGGCCCAGGTCATTCTTGTGGCTCCGGACTGGGCTCGAAGAGTTTGGTATCCCGAGCTACTCAATATGAGCATAGATCCCCGATCCGTCTGCCTCTTCGGGAGGATCTTCTGTCGCAGCAGCAGGGGACGGTCCTCCACCCGAACCTGTCCAGTCTACACCTGCTTGCGTGGAGATTGAGCGGCGGCAGTTGATTCCTTTCGACTTGCCTCCCGAAGTTTGTGATGTGATTCTGGCAGCCAGGCGTCCCTCCACTAAGGTGGTATACGCCTGCAGGTGGAACAAATTTGTGGCATGGTGCACAGCAAAGGCTGTGGATCCCCTTTCTGCCCCTCTTTCTGAGGTCCTTCTGTTCCTTCTCTCTCTGGCCCAACAGGGTTCTGCCCTGGGTACCATCAAGGGTTATCTTTGTGCTATCTCGGCCTTCCTCAGGCTCCCTGATCAGCCCTCCTTTTCAAGTCCCCTGTTGTTAACAGGTTCTTAAAAGGCATTACTCACCTCTTCCCTCCTGTTCCGTTTGTAATGCCTCAGTGGGACTTGAACTTGGTTCTTACCTTTTTAATGTGCGCTCCCTTTGAGCCTCTGCATAACTGTCCTCTTCGTCTTCTGACTCTGAAGACAGCCTTTCTGGTGGCCATCACCTCCGCTCGGCGGGTGAGTGAGCTCCAGGCTCTATCTTGCAAACCTCCCTTTCTGTCTGTTCATCCAGACAAGGTTGTTCTTCGGACGCGTCCGTCCTTCTTGCCAAAGGTGGTTACTGCTTTCCACATTGGGCAGACCATCACTTTGCCCACCTTCTTTCCGCCTCCGCATCCTTCCAGAGAGGAAGAGAGGCTCCACCGTCTGGACCCAAAACGTGCGCTCTCTTTCTATATTGACCGCACACAACACTTCCGGGTGGATGACCAGCTCTTTGTTGGCTACGTGGGCGCCAAAAAGGTCGGGCGGTGCACAAGAGGACCATCTCCCGCTGGGTTACCTTGTGCAGCAAGACCTGCTATTCTTTGGCTAAGAAGGAGCCTCCTGTTGGGCTGCGTGCCCATTCCACCAGGGCAACGGCTGCTACCACGGCCTTGGGCCGCGGTGTTCCGCTGCCGGTTATCTGTCAGGCAGCTACGTGGGCCTCGCTGCACACGTTTACAAAGCATTACTGCCTTGACAGTCAGGTCCGGAGGGACGGCTTCTTTGGCCGTTCTGTCCTCCAGGACTTCCTTGTCTGATCTTTGTTCGCAGACCCACCACCGGGGTTGGTATTGCTGGGGTATCTATTCTAAGGTAAGGAATCTATCACTAACGTGTCTCTTTCAGATGCACAAGTTACTAACTTGTGTAACGATATATCTGTAAGAGACAGTAGTTAGTGATAGATTCCTTACCGCCCCACCCATCCTCCCCGTTCTGCGAACTGATTTCTAGGGTTAAGGACATCCCTTTCAGGGCCCTAGTATTTTTCAGACACCTGTGTCAGCTTCTTGCATGGCTCTGCGTTCCTGGCGCGGAAAGTCGTGTACAGAACTGACGTCAGCGCGCAGGGGCGGCGCCTAAGTACTGCCCGCGACGTCATCCCGGCGATCACGACGCCGACGACGGACGCGGAGCCGCACGACGCCGCCTACCGACGCGCAAGGGTACTGCTACGCAAAACTTTCCGGATCCAGCCTGACGCCTGGGGATATTCTAAGGTAAGGAATCTATCACTAACTACTGTCTCTTACAGATATATCGTTACACAAGTTAGTAACTTGTGCTTTGGCCCCATAAATAAAAACGAGCCGCTGAATGGAGTACGGATTTAAGAGGGGAAAGGTGGGATTTGGGAGGCCAGCAAGGAGAGAATTGCAATAGTCCAATCTAGAGTTTACCAGAGATTGGACCAAGGTTTTTAGGTCTTGCTCTGGAAAGAAACGTCAAATCCCCCAGAGAAGGAGCAGTTGGTAACATGCATTCTTTGCAATGGAATTGATGTGGGAGTGTAGATTGATCCTTTTGTCAAGTATGACACCAAGGGATTTAGCGCTGTCAACAACGATAGGTTTGTTGTTAAGTAAATTCAGCTTATCCATCCAAGATTGAACAGGAGGAGGAGAGAATGAGGTAGAGAGAAGGAGGAATTCAGTTTTGGAAGGATTCAGAATCAGTTGATGAGCTGACATCCAGTTTTGGATAGACTTGAGAGTAGTGTTGAGGATTGAGATGTCGTGTGCGGAAGACACCTTAAGATAGATTTGGGTGTCATCAGCATAGAGGTGGTAAAGGATCCCAGATTTACTTAGGAGATTTCCCAATGGTTCCAAATAAAGATTGAACAAAGTGGGTGCGAGGAGAGATCCTTGAGGGACGCCTTGACCTACCGCCATTAAAGACGACAGGCTGTTAGCTATTTTAATCACTTGAGATCTATCCGAGAGGAATGAAGCAAGCTATTTAAGCACTGTGCCTTCCAAGCCCATTCTCTGTTTTAAAGTGCTCAGGAGATTAACTGTGATTAACAGTGTCAAAGGCTGCAGAAAGGTCTAGAAGAATCAGAAGACAAGACTCCCCCGAGTCAAGTACATGCAAGGCATCGTCAATCCTTTGCAGCAGGGCTGTTTCAGTGCTGCAGTCTTGCATGAAACCAGATTGGAATTCGTCGAGAAGATTGCTATCCTTGATATGTAGGGAAAGTTGTTTCGCTACACATCTTTCTGTGATTTTCGCAAGAAAAGGGAGGTTGGTGATGGGGCAGACGTTGTTTAGGTCATTCGCGTCAGTGGAGTGTTTTTTAAGAAGTGGGGTAACCTGTCCTGTTTTAAGGGCAACAGGAAGGGAGTCTTGGCTGAGGAAGAGGTTAACCAGACTGGTCCAATAGGAAAGAGTGTGGGTGTAGAAGTCAATGGCGATGTCACTAGGGATGGGGTCGAAAGAATGGTTAGAGGGTTTTGTTTCGAGAATGCATTTGAGGAGGTCGTCTTCAGAGATGACGTCAAAGTTCTGCCAAATGACTAAGGATTTGCGCTCCTCTAGGGGGGTAGGGTGAATGACCTGATCCACCAGTGATTTCACTTTTTCATCAAAGAATGTAGCGAAATTTGCTGCTTTCTTTGGAGGATCGTCAGGCTTAATGGTTCAGGGAGAGAAGTTTGTATTTTTGATGAGGTCAAATAGTTTTTTGGGTCTGTTTTTGGCTGAGTCGAGAAGGATTCTGAAGTGTGACGCTTTTTCACGGAAGATGTGTTTGTGGTAGTTAGATCTTGCTGAACGTAGATCAGAGAGATTAGTGGTGGATGGAGATTGTCTCCATTGTTTCTCCAGGAATATCCGGTTCTTCCTTTCTTCATAAAGGGATTTATTGAACCATGGTGCAGAAGGAATAGGCCTTTTCTTTTTGTGATCGTAAGAAACACAAGGGAGATGCGGTAAAGAGTAAGCACGACCAAGCCGCAGTGGCCGGGAGAAGGCTTGGTGAAGGCCGACCGCGGAGAGAGGAGGGAAGCCGACCAGGGGCGCAACTAGACCCGTACTTCAGGGGGGAGAGGGAGGGGGCTAAGACTCTTAGCCAGGGCTGGCCGTAGCACTGGTCGCGCGCGCGGTGGAATAGTCTTCTTTGGCCCCCTCCCCCATTTCCTCCTTCTCCATGACTTCCCTCACTACCACTCCCCAACAATACACCTCATCTCTCTATAGCCCCTTTCTGACAAACATTTCATTTTTTTATAGGGTTAGAGAGGTGTGGCGCCGCGGCCAGGGCGACTGACGCTGGAGCTGGGGATCACGGTTCGATCCCTGGCTCCGGCGGCAGGGGTCTGCCCAGCACCATGCGACTCTGGGCAATAGCTCGCTTAATCTTCCCAACGGCTCCTAGCGACGAGATACCCCTTCGGGGGTGATTCGTGCGCTATACAAGTACTGGATTTACATTTTACATTTTTACTCGTAGTTTACTCGCACTCAGTTCTGTGATCTGCATGGTACACGTTCTTTGTAGCAGGCACATTAACCCTCTGCACTGTGTGGGTGACAGGAGTGCCCATGTGAGTGCACGGTGAGAGATGCAACAGTGTGAGAGTAGGGTGAGAGGAGTGACTGTAGGGTGAGTGAGGTGACTATATCAATTTGGGTGCATATGTAAGTGCAGAGTGTGATGAATGAATGTATGATTAGTGATCGGCTTGTTTGAGTGAGATTGCAGAGTGAGCAGTGAGGGGGACAGGTGAGTAAAGTGGCACATGAGTTCAGGTTGAGTAGTGTGCTCGTGTGACTGCAGGGTCAGGTACAGGGTGAACAGCCCAAGTGCATTGTGAGTACAGAGTGATCACTATGAGTGCAGAGTGAGCGGTGTGCTCATGTGACCGCAGGGTAGGTGAAGGGAGAACGGTGTGAGTTCATGGTGATCTGTGTGAGTGCATTGTGATCGCTGTAAGTGTAGGGTGAGTGTGAAAGTGAAGGGCGAGAATGAGGAGTGAGTTGTCTGAATGCAGGGTACATTACCCAGACACTTGAAGTAACTCAGCATGTTATTGAAGGCTGGCATAGGGTTTCAGATGTAAGTTAAACTATTGCTATTATGGCATTATTCAGGGTCAGGGTCAGACTGGCGGTAGCAGGCACTGGGCGTTTTCTCGGTGTGCCGGTAGGGTCCGGTTTTGGACCGGTGGGGGACGTTTTTTGGTACAGGGGGCAGGTTTTACAGCAGTGCTGCAATATCGGCCCCCTGTACCAAAAGCTGCTGCAGTGTTTTCCACGTGCACCCTCCCTGCCCCCCAAACCTCCTGCGGCCAGTCAAACTCAATTGCCAAGGCCGGTTTGTGTTTGCTTTCCCAGTCTGGCCCTGTTCAGGGATCGAGGGTGGAGGAAATAAATATTGTGCTCATCCTGCAACAAACTTTTAGTCTTGTGATTAGGATTGCCAGCTCATTATATTGATGTCCCAGGCTGTACAAAAATAAGCAGTCACCTAAAGCCTATTTTCAGCACTTATCTGTGCATGCTTGGAACAGCAAATATAAATAGAAAGCATTTTTAATTGTGTTCTAGGGCTGCCTGAATGATCCATGACTGATAATTAAAGCGAACAAAGACAGAAAAGTCACATTACAAATGAATACATACTATTTTGTTTATACCCCTATCATTGTCAAGACAAGGCCTTTGCAGGCTCTTTAAACAACAAATGGCTGGCATTTTTCTTTTGGCAACCCTACTTTATATTCCTTTTCATGAAATGCATTCTCACACTACGGCAGTAAAAGTTCAATACAAATGTAAGGAATAGGCAGAGTGGGGGCCAGTGGGTACTGGAACCAGATAAAAAACTAAGTCTCGGTAACCAGTTTACAAAGGTATGTAAATATGCAAATGCTCTTTAATGACCTGTGAAAACTCGGGCGTGCCGGAGATAAGACTCCAGACCCTGCCCAGCCAAGCCCACAGCAGCTCGAGCTCCAGCAGCCCGTGCTGAGACACACGATTGGGGGGGGGGAAGCTGCTGAAGCCCTTTCAGCCTTATGGGCATTGTGCCCCTGAAGCCGACCCAACACAAACTTGAACACTGCCCCGCTTTGAGAAAGGCCGAGGGAACCGATTCGGCCAGTGCCTCACTCAATTAAGCCACTGGGCTATGTGTGACTCTCAGGTCCCGGGCATCGGACCCAGAATGCCACCTGGGGTCCACTCGGTTAGGAGCGCCTTGCAGCTGACCAGGGCTCCCCTCTGTGGCCACACTCCTGCTGTTTGGGGGCCGCGACTGGAGTGGGCCTTCGCTGTGGGGCGGGTAGCTCCCCAGCAGCCAGGACCAATTTGGAGATAATCGGGGAGGCCTGTAACCCCTCTGCTACCCGCATCTTCAGCAGGGCGGACCATGGTGCTCTCCTTGAGCAGTGAAAGGCTCTGAAGGCGGGGATCACTGAGGGGCAGTGTCTCGCTGCAACTATCACCTTGCTGCCATGGCTAACATTAATTCAGGTGAACTGCCACACGGTTAGACTGGTCCGGGCACAAACCAACACATACGGGACTCCGTGCTGCGAGTGGAGCACTCTCCTAGCCCGGACAGGCTCCTGCACCCCAGCAGCCAGGCTCACTTTGGGATAATTAGAGAGGCTACTCCACGGCTGATACCTGCATTGTTGACAAGAAGGGACATGCCAATCTCCTTGGGCGTTGAAAGGCATTGGAGGCGAGCAACATGGAGGGACATTGTCTCGCTGCAAATGCCACCTTGCTGCCAAGTCTAACATTATTTGAGGTGACGTGCCACACGGTAGGGCTGGTCCGGCCACAAATAAAACACATCGGACCCTGCACTACGGGCTGAGACACTCTCTTGGCCCAGATGCGCTGTTACCTGCGCGGCGCCCCTGGTCTTGCGCATGGGCTACGTGACAGGACCAGAGACCTCTGTGCTTGAGGGGGAAGTGAAGTAGACGGTGGCACTGCCGTGCGGTCTGTGCAACCTGAGAGCTTTGGCAGCAGTCATGTTCGCCTTTGGGGCTTCTCCCTGAGGGGCATTTGACTGTGATGATCCTCTGGCATGATGACACCCTTCTACTAAGTGCCTCCCCCCACACATAGACTTGCGTACCACACTGCGCACTGTTTCACCACGGCCAAAGATAAAACATCAGAAGCAAGGCAAGATGGACAGATATACAAAAGTGGTGGGCCCCCAGGCCTGCCCAGAGGAGACACCTCATTCCTGATAATGCAGCGCTCCTACAAGCTATGCATGCCTTGAGAGAGACCCTAGAAGGAAGAATAGAAGAAGTCTGCTCAGAAGTCACTTGCTCCGCCAAGACCTTTGTAACGTTTCTGAGAGCGTGACCCAGGAGGAAGGAAGACTATCAGAAGTGGAAGATGTGACTCATGCTCTTTGCGAGGACGTCATGGACCTTCGAACTACCTTGAAAAATAAGGTCTAGAGAGTGGATGACGCCGAAAATCGAGCACGATCAAACCTATGTTTCGTTGGCTTTCCAGAGGGGGTCGAGAGCTCGGACACAGGGACATTCCTGGAAAAGTGGTTGAAAGACTCCCTCCCCTTGGCGCATTTCTCCCCATGCTGTGTGATTGAGAGGGCACACAAGGCTCTAAACGACAACCCGCCTACGGTTGCACCCCTGCGCCCCCTTGTTGCCACTTTTCTCAACTACCAAGACAGAGACTAGATCTTGGGAGAAGTGAGGCAAATGGGAGAGATTTTATATGCCCAAGCTAAAAAAAAAAATGGTCTTTCCCGTCTACTCACAAGTAGTACACAAACAGTGGTGCGCCTTTGATTTAGTCAAAACAAGCTCTGAGTGATGAACATACAATAAATGCTATTATTCCCAGCCAAATTTAAAGTCATGTTCGAGGGAAAACCACCTTCTTCCAAACACCAGAGGAGGCATGGACTTGGATAGAAGAGCGCCCCCCACGACCAGACAGATCGGATTGGGGCCAGCATCTTGGAGACACGCAGCAGAGAGCAAGGCCCAAAACACAGAGAACGAACAGGCGACGCCGGGAGACCACTACAAGCAACAAGTGGAAGGGCACCCCTTTGCCGACAAAATGGCGCTTTTCGAAATCTGTTCTTTCGTTGGACACAGAGGGTGGCATGGCCAGGCAAGTGAAGGAGAAAACGTAAGAGAGACACAGGGGAGATACCACCACAGACTTATCTGGCCATGAACATTCCACAGACTTGAAAAAAGACCCCCCATTGCTGGTGTCCATAACTAATATGGAAGCGGAACTGCCAGCTCTCACACTCCCTGTCCCTGATATGGACACACAGCGAGATGAGAGAGCTGATTGACTGAGCATATGGACCCGGTGGGGCTCTGGAGGAAGCAAAGTCGACAGACTGCTCCCCCGCAGTGTCCTTGGCTGCAAGGACGAAGTACAGTTCACTTAACTTTATTGTTCTTTCCCTCACAGGTTTCGACCAAGGTGGGAGTTTCTAGACTTGCAAGGGGGGTGGGGTGGGGGGAAGAGTCTTTTGAAGTAGGGAGGGAGCGGACAACAGACCTCTCTGACCACCTGCAACACAGTTGTCATGTTGACGAGATGGAGTAAGTGTGTTTGGGGTGGGAGGGGGTGTTTGGTTGAGTTTAACTGTTGGGTGGGGGGTGAGTTATTGGTACATGTGGAGTAGCATATATATATTGACACAGAAGCATAGTAAACTAAACGCTGGGCCAGACATCATTACACCACCCAGATGATCGAGGCTGACAAAACAGATAAGGAAAGGTATTCAATACTGTTATGGAATGTCAATGGACTGGGGAATAAGATTAAACAGGAAATTGTTGCCACATATCTAAAGAGGTTGAAACCCGACATAATCTTGTTACAGGAGACACATCTCCAGGGCACGCATTGCGTATACTTGGGCAGAGGAGCATGCAAGACGCTTGCTTACGTGGGATTTACGACAGGCTCATGCTGAGTAGCAATTCTGATCAGGAAAACCCCCACGTTTAGGGTACTCAGAATGTGGGTTGATCCTAATGGGACATACATGGCAGTCAAGGGACTCTGGGGACGAAGAGATATATGTGGTCAGTGTCCACGCTCTGCCGCCGCAACAGAAACAAACGATGGACAAACTGGCAGGGATATTACTAAAGGCAGGCTCCCCTAGATATATAATTGGGGGAGACTTTAATGAGGTAGTGGACCCCAACTTCACTAGCCCGACCCTGGTCTTCTGAGGGGGAACGACACTGTCATGGTTTATGAAGACCCTGGGACTGTCAAATCTATGGCGTCGCCTAGTGGTCCAAATCTATTCATACTTCTCAGGTGCCCATAAAGTATTCTCTAGGCTAGATTACATTTTTGCCCCGGCAGTAGAAGTAGAGTAGATAGAGAGGGCAGGATGCCTAACCAGGGGCCTCTCAGATCACTTGCGATTGTGGCTTACCCTTGGCACACGTGTACATGGGTTGAGGTTGTGGTGGAAGCTTAACACCTGGAAGTTGCGGAACGAGAACGTGCCCAGGGAGATTAAAGTGGACACAAAACCCTACTTTAATGAGAACAAGACTGTGTCCTTGGTGGTCATATTATGGGAGGCCTACAAAACGGTTCTGAGCCACAGGTGCAAATACCATGGCACACAATAAAAAGAGGGAAACCATGGACATTGAAGAGCTGGAGGCAACAACTGACCCCCCCAGCCTGCGCACCATCGCGATCCTTTGTAAAGAGTACCAGGCGCTAGCATATCAAGAAGCTAGAGCTGCAAACCTGGCCACACACCGGCGTCTGTATGACGCCGGTGACAAAACAGGGAGACTGCTGCTGGCATGGTTGTACAGGAGAGAGGTAGAGGTGAGATGGGTAAATGCTATGTTGGGTGAAAATGGTACCACATATGTTAGAGCTGGTGAGATCGCAAATGGGTTTGCCAGATATTACACTGCCTTTTACAGGGCGCGCCCACTGGCGGATACTTCCCAGATAGAAGCCTGGCTTGAAGAAGTGAGAGTTCTGACTTTGTCAGCGGATACTTTACAGACATTCGAGGAAGAGGTGACTCTCGAGGAGATGCAGACACCCAAAGGCGACCTAAAACCTGAGTAAACCTTGGGCCCTAATGGCATACCGGCAGAACTCTTCAAGACTAGTGCTGGGTTACTGAGCCCATACCTGCTTGAACTGTTCATGGAGGCAAAAGACAGTGGCATCCTTCCACATGACCTCCAGAGCGCTACGATAGTTGTGATTCATAAACCAGGTAAACTCACAACAGTCTATAGCACTTACCTCCCCATCACCCTTTTGAACATCATCCAAAATACTGGCCTCAATCCTAGCCATGCAGCTTCTGATGGTTATTACCACCCTAAATCATCATGACCAGTCAGGCATTATGCCTAAGAGGTCGACTAGATTCAACCTCCGCAGGTTATATAATTGTCTCAAGACCATACAATGCAGAGAAGACCCCCACATGCTGTTATCCCTTTATGCCAACAAGGCTTTCAATGCTGTCCATTGGCCATTCTTGAGACCTGGTGAAATATGAGTTTGGCCCCAAATTTCGGGCCTGGATATCATTGCTATTCAAGGACCCGATGAGCCGAGTGTGGGTGAATGGATAATTATCTACAGAATTCCTTATTGATAGGAGCCCTCTGTTTCCGCTATTGTTTGCCCTCATGCTGAAACCGCTAGCATGTGTCATACGAACACACCCAGATCTCACAGGCTTCAGAGAGTGGGAGGATGCGTCAGTAGACAAACGGATCTCCTTATACGCTGATAACATTTTACTGTATATCGCAAACCCACAAACGACATTCCCAGAACTCGTCCATATATTCGAAACATACGGGGCACATGTGGGCTGTAGGATTAACGGGGATAAATCTAGCCTATACCGGACAGGAACACACTTTGACCCACTTGATGTCCTGGGACAATTCAGCATAGATAGAGGTACTGCTACGTAGGTCTATATGTGACCATGAACAGGGAAGATAGTTTAGAATGCAACATCCATAGGGTCCTGACAAAGTTCCACAAAGATGTGGAAAGATGGAGAATGCTACCACTGACGCTATTGGGTAGGGCCGCAATGTACAAGATGATAGCACTACCGAAACTTCTGTATGTACTTCAAAATACTTACTATAATGTCCCAGAGGAAATATTTGTCAAAATAGAGGGGGAAGTCCAGACTTTACTCTGGAATGGGGAACACCCAAAAGTGACGCTGTATACATTGCAAAGGAATCAATACAATGGGGGCATTGCCCTTCTAGATATGAAAGCATACTATTGGGTGGACCACTTAATAGTAATTAATGACTGGGTTCCCGTACCTGGAGACCATCCTACATACGCCCTAGAAAGGATCCAGTTCCAAACTCACTCATATATACACTATATTTATGGTGCGAAAGGGGTAAATAAGCTACTGTCGCAACCCAGGTGACTATAGACGCCTGAAATGTAGCAGAAAAGTGTATGAAATGGGATGCGCAAGTCACCCGAGAAACCCCCCCTATGTGTGGGAACACGCCTGATGGAGTTCAGGACGTTGCTGGGGTTCAAGGCTTGGGATACCCTTGGAATTTCTAAACTAGGTAACATCATTGAGGGTGGTGCATTGATTTCCTTTAGCTCTCTCCAAAGAGACTATCAATTCAACACGACACAACATTACAAATACCTCCAGCTTCACCATGCCTGGACAGCTGAGGGACTCCATATTAAAAACTTACCGTAATATGTACCACTAGAGTGGAGATTACTCATGGGGGAACTTGCAGAGAGGGCAGTGTCGTGGACATATAAAATGATCACCAATAACAGGCCTGACTCCCTGATAAAGGGCGGGTTGGGAAAATAAAGTGGGAGATCTTGAGGATCTAGATTGGGACACATCCCTAATACATCACAGGGAAGTTGCAATTAAACCCAGACTTAGACTGATCC
The DNA here is from genome assembly GCA_963921515.1 of Calotriton arnoldi. NCBI lineage: Eukaryota > Metazoa > Chordata > Amphibia > Caudata > Salamandridae > Calotriton > Calotriton arnoldi. Next base: position 2,254,836 of record CAWUFW010001746.1, on the reverse strand, counting down.
AATTTAAAATCCTTCATAGAGTTTATTATGACTGGGCCCGCTTGCATAGCCTCGGCAGGGATGAGTCTGCCAGTTGCCTTCACTGTGGGGCAGAGAGAGGGTCATCCATATGCACATTATCTGAAAGAGACACGTTAGTGACAGATTCCTTACCTTAGAATATCCCCAAGCGTCAGGCTGGATCCGGAAAGTTTTTTGTGTAGCAGTACCCTTGCGCGTCGGTAGGCGGCGTCGTGCGGCTCCGCGTCCGTCGTCGGCGTCGTGGTCGCCGGGATGACGTCGCGGGCAGTACTTAGACGCCGCCCTGCGCGCTGACGTCAGTTCTTCTTTTCCGCGCCAGTAAGCGCAGTTCCGGGAAGAGCAGTGCCCTAGTCACTTTTTGACTATCCTTTTTGTGAATTTTTTCACTGTTTCTTCAACGAGTCTTCACGACTCCTAAGGTGTCGTAGGGATGCCCGGCTTTAAGCCCTGCGAGGCCTGTGCTCGCATGATGTCGATCACGGACCCGCATCTCGAGTGTCTCTTCTGTCTCGGCCGAGACCACGACACGAAGTCGTGCCCTGACTGCCGGAAACTTCATCCGAAGGCTTTGCGAGAGCGGTCTCGAAAGCTGCTCGAGGTCCGGCAGTCGGCTCCGCGCCGCACCAAGCCCCGGTCCCGGGAGATGTCGAGGGGCCGGTCGCGGAGTCCCCACCGTTCGTCGGAATCCAAGTCTTCGCGCTCCTCCGGTAAGTCGAAGCACAAGAAGTCTAAGACTTCGCCTCGCCGGTCTCGCGACTCGGCTGAGGCCCCAGTCGGCACCGTCCCCGCCCCCGCGGCCCCGGACATGCCTGTAGAGCCGCCCCCGAATTACCCGTTCTTTCCGGGGTCGGGGGCGACTCAGGCCAACATACAGGAATTCCTATCGGCCATGGCCCGCCTCTTCGGGCCTTCAGGTCTCTCCTGTGTGCCTTCGGGCCCCGCGGGCCCTGATGGGGTTGCCCCGGCGCCGCCGTCGACTCCGGTCCCGGCGCCGCCTGTCCCACCAGCCTTCATCCCGGCCTCGGCTCCGGCCCCGGCCTCGATCCCGGCTCCGGTGGTGCCGCAACCCACATCGGTGCCGGTTGACCTAACCACGCCTCCGCCGACGCCGATGTCCCCGGTGCCGTTCCTGACGCCGTCCGGGGCTCCGGACGACGTCGTTCCCCGGTTCTCTCCGGCTCCGGACATGGAGCCGGACCGACGACGCCGGTTCCGGCGCCGATGAGACCTTGGGTCCCAAATGTCCCTCCTCCTCCATATTTTGAACAAGAGGAGGACCAGGAGAGCTGGGAGGGGGTCTGAGGACCCTCTCACACAACAGTGTGAGTTTGACCCGGACTGGGTTGAGGAACTTGGGGATGCCAGTGGTCTAGACACCTCCCCTGACACTGGCATGCTGTCTCCTCCCGTGGCTACAGAGGAGGGGGCTAATTTTGCAACGGTGTTGCGTAGAGCTGCTGGAGCCTTACATCTCCAGTTGCCTACTGTGGCCGTCAGGACTAACCTCCTGACAGAAGTGCTTCAGCCGGCGGCTTCCTCTTCGGAGACTGTGCTGCCGTTTAATGATGCACTCACTGACGTTCTTTGGGTACCTGGTCCAAACCCACCACAGGGGCTCCTGTGGATAGGAACGTGGCCCGACGCCATCGCCCTGCTCCGGGCGACCCCCTGTTTCTCTCCCAACATCCCACCCCTGAGAGCTTGGTTGTCCAAGCCTCTGCCTCCCAAACCGCCTTCCCTACCGCCCCTCCGGATAGGGAATCCAAACGCCTGGACCAATTTGGGAAGAAGGCTTTTCTTCCTCCAGTGCTGACTTGCGGTCCGTCAACACCGCTTGCCTTTTGGGCCGATATACCCACTCCCTGTGGGATTCGGTGGCGGCTGTTTTCCCGCAGTGTTCTGAGGAGGTCCAGACACTGCTTACCCGCGCCATTGCGGAAGGGCGAGATGCGGCTAAATACACCATCCGTTGTGGCCTTGATACCGCCGACTCGCTGGGCAGATCGCTTGTTACGACGGTGGCGCTACGTCGCCACGCCTGGCTGAGGACAACTGGTTTCTCGGGTGATGTCCAGAATACACTCATGGACATGCCCTTTGATGGAGTCGGTCTTTTTGGTTCAAAGGCAGACGATGCGCTGGAGCGGTTTAAGGACTCACGGGCTACGGCCAAGTCCCTGGGCCTTTCTGTTGTACGCCCTCCGCTCAGCTCTGCTTTTCGCCCCTTTCGTGGCCACGGAAGGGGCGCCCAGTCACGTCAGCTGCCCAGCCACCGGCCCGCACAGCAAGCGTCTACGCGAGGACGTGGATACCGCCGTGGTGGTTCGGGCAACCAGCGTGCGGGTCAGGCCACCGCCTCCAACCCGTCCGCGGCCTCCAAGCCCTCCTAGTCCCTCCTTTCCGGTGCACGGCACGCCAGTAGGGGGCAGGGTCCGCCATCACCTTCACCACTGGCGTCCCATCACCTCGGACAGGTGGGTCTTGGACATTGTCCGAAGGGGCTACTCCCTCCCCTTCGAGACCACCCCCCAGCCATGCCACCTCAATTCCACCGCATGTCAGGGGATCACTTGGTACTTCTGCAGAAGGAAGTCACGGCCCTCTTGGCCAAGAGGGCCATCGAGCATGTTCCGACCCCAGAAGTAGGACGTGGTTGCTACTCCCACTACTTCCTGGTGCCCAAAAAGGACAAGGAGGACATGCGTCCTATCTTGGACCTCCGGAACAGCAATCGCTTCCTCCGGAAGGAGAAGTTCAAGATGCTCACCCTAGCTCAGGTCTTGACTGCCCTCGACCCTGGAGACTGGTTGGTAGCGTTGGACTTGCAGGACGCTTATTTTCACATCCTGCGGTTCACGGTAGGCCTCGAGCATTTTCAATTCACTGTGCTCCCCTTTGGCCTTACAAGTGCCCCTCGGGTGTTCACGAAAGTGATGGCGGTGGTCGCAGCTCATCTGCGCCGGGCAGGGGTTCCAGTCTTCCCCTACCTCGACGACTGGTTGCTGAAGGCGGGCTCGTCCCAGGCAGTCGTCTCCCACCTCCAGACTACGGCCGAACTCCTGCACTCGCTGGGGTTCTCCATCAATGTGCCGAAGTCGCATCTGATTCCTTCTCCACAGCTCCTTTTCATCGGAGCAGTTCTGGACACAACGCAGTTTCGGGCCTATCCTCCCGAACGGCGAGTCCGGGATATTCGGGCTATGATTCCGATCTTTCAGCCTTTATCCTGGGTTTCGGTACGGATGACCCTGAAGCTGCTGGGCCTCATGGCCTCCTGCATCCTGCTGGTCAATCATGCCAGATGGCATATGCGGGCTCTGCAGTGGGACCTGAAGTTCCAGTGGGCGCAGCACCAGGGCAACCTGTCCGATCACATCCAGATCTCGGAGGGGACTGCAAAACAATTGCAGTGGTGGCTCTCGAACCGGCAATGGGTCATGGGCAGATCCCTCTCCCTTCCCCAGCCAGAGCACACAGTTGTGACGGACGCGTCCCTTCTGGGATGGGGCGGTCACATGGGAGAGGCGGAGATCAGAGGCCTCTGGTCTCCGGCGGAGTCCCGGCTCCATATCAACCTTCTGGAGCTCCGGGCGATGCGACTTGCACTCAAGGCATTCCTTCCCTCTGTCAAAGGGAAGGTAGTGCAGGTGTTCACAGACAACACCACCGCCATGTGGTACTGCAACAAACAAGGCGGGGTGGGGTCGTGGACCCTTTGTCAAGAAGCTCTGCGCCTCTGGACATGGCTGGAACATCAGGGCATGTTCCTGATGGTTCAACACCTGGCAGGTTCCCTGAACGCCAGGGCGGACGAACTCAGCCGCAGGTGCATGATGGATCACGAATGGCGTCTTCACTCGGAAGTGGCGCAAGGACTCTTTCTACAGTGGGGAGAGCCTTGGTTAGATCTATTCGCCACCGAAGAGAACGCGCAATGTCATCAGTTCTGCGTGTTGAAATTTCCAAGGCGGCACTCGCTCGGCGACGCTTTTCATCACGAGTGGAGTTGCGGTCTATTGTACGCCTTTCCGCCTATACCACTTCTACCTAGAGTGTTGAAGAAGATTCGGCACGACCGGGCCCAAGTCATTCTTGTGGCTCCGGACTGGGCTCGAAGAGTTTGGTATCCCGAGCTACTCAGTATGAGCGTAGATCCCCCGATCCGTCTGCCTCTTCGGGAGGATCTTCTGTCGCAGCAGCGGACGGTCTTCCACCCGAACCTGTCCAGCCTCCACCTGCTTGCGTGGAGATTGAGCGGCGGCAGTTGATTCCTTTCGACTTGCCTCCCGAAGTTTGTGATGTGATTCTGGCAGCCAGGCATCCCTCCACTAAGGTGGTATACGCCTGCAGGTGGAACAAGTTTGTGGCATGGTGCACAGCAAAGGCTGTGAATCCCCTTTCTGCCCCTCTCTCTGAGGTTCTCCTGTTCCTTCTTTCCCTGGCCCAACAGGGTTCTGCCCTGGGTACCATCAAGGGCTATCTTTGTGCCATCTCAGCCTTCCTCAGGCTTCCTGATCAGCCCTCCCTTTTCAAGTCCCCTGTTGTTAACAGGTTTCTAAAAGGCATTACACACCTCTTCCCTCCTGTTCCGTTTGTGATGCCTCAGTGGGACTTGAACTTGGTTCTTACCTTTCTTATGTGCGCTCCCTTTGAGCCTCTACATAACTGTCCTCTTCGTCTTCTGACTCTGAAGACTGCCTTTCTGGTGGCCGTCACCTCCGCTCGGCGGGTGAGTGAGCTCCAGGCTATATCATGTAAACCTCCCTTTCTGTCTGTCCATCCAGACAAGGTTGTTCTTAGGACGCGTCCGTCCTTCTTGCCAAAGGTGGTTACTGCCTTCCACATTGGGCAGACCATCACTTTGCCCACCTTCTTTCCGCCTCCGCATCCTTCCAGAGAGGAAGAGAGGCTCCACCGTCTGGACCCAAAACGTGCGCTTTCCTTTTACATCGACCGCACACGCCATTTCCGGGTGGATGACCAGCTCTTTGTTGGCTACGTGGGCGCCACAAAAGGTCGGGCGGTGCACAAGAGAACCATCTCCCGCTGGGTAACCTTGTGTATCAAAGCCTGCTATTCTTTGGCTAAGAAGGAGCCTCCTGTTGGGCTGCGTGCCCATTCCACCAGGGCAACGGCTGCTACCACGGCTTTGGGCCGCGGTGTTCCGCTGCAGGATATCTGTCAGGCAGCTACGTGGGCCTCGCTTCACACGTTTGCAAAGCATTACTGCCTTGACAGTCAGGTCCGGAGGGACGGCTTCTTTGGCCGTTCTGTCCTCCAGGACTTCCTTGTCTGATCTTTGTTCGCAGACCCACCACCGGGGTTGGTATTGCTGGGGTATCTATTCTAAGGTAAGGAATCTGTCACTAACGTGTCTCTTTCAGATGCACAAGTTACTAACTTGTGTAACGATATATCTGTAAGAGACAGTAGTTAGTGACAGATTCCTTACCTCCCCGTTCTGCGAACTGATTTCTAGGGTTAAGGACATCCCTTTCAGGGCCCTAGTATTTTTCAGACACCTATGTCAGCTTCTTGCATGGCTCTGCGTTCCTGGCGCGGAAAGTCGTGTACAGAACTGACGTCAGCGCGCAGGGGCGGCGTCTAAGTACTGTCCGCGACGTCATCCCAGCGACCACGACTCCGACGACGGACGCGGAGCCGCACGACGCCGCCTACCGACGCGCAAGGGTACTGCTACGCAAAAAACTTTCCGGATCCAGCCTGACGCCTGGGGATATTCTAAGGTAAGGAATCTGTCACTAACTACTGTCTCTTACAGATATATCGTTAGACACAAGTTAGTAACTTGTGCATATGGGTGCCCTAGCATTAACCAAAACTGGAACAGTATAATAGAAGAACTCAATGGGGTGCTGGTAGAAATGTTAACAATAGACCCTAAATACATCCTGTTGGGTATCCCTATGGAGGTAGATGTCCCTAGAGCCAAACTTATATTAAGTAATCTGGGCCTCGTAGTGGCAAAGCGAGATGTAGCCAAACACTGGGATGCACCAGATCATCCGATTCTGCAGGAATGGAAAAGTGGGATGTACCTCTATATGGCAGCTGAAAAAAGTTGCATACAAGGCCAGAGCGTGTCCGAGGAAGTTTACCAAAATATGGGGTCCCTGGTTGAGATACTATGGTATTGACATGGGAGACAGCGAAGAGCAGCCCTGACCCACACAGCCCCTGTAATGGGTAACAGAGTATGTACCAAGGTACCATCTGACAGTTGCCTGTTCACTGCCTATCTATGGATACGGTAATGTGCAGATGTAAAATACGATTTATTGTACATTTACTCCCATGTATCTATGGTTTCTTGACGTGTTTACATGCTTGATATGTTGATTGCAGAAAATTCCAATAAAACATTTAAAAAAAGAAATTACCTACCCCCAGGGTTCATGCAAAAGACTGGAAACAAACTATGCTTCCAGATCTGAACACTATACCCAGTGCAGCAGTGTCAACTGATTTTCTATTTGTTACGCTCTGACTGACTACTGTCCTCAACAAACTTTTATTTTCCCATAGAAGACATCATGAACCATGTGCTTCAAAAAGGAGCCTATAGCCTACGTAGCAGAAAAAAGTAGTCTGATTGGGCGATGGAAGAAAGGGAACGGCAAAGCAAAGAAACTATTCCTATCGAGAGACCGCTACAAGTTTGTTTCCAAACCCAGAGACACTCAGACCACTTAATTTCTCATCTCAATCAATCAGGGATTTGTGAAGCGCGCTACTCACCCGTGAGGACTTCAAGGCGCTGGGGGGATGTGGGGGGCGGGGTGCAGCTCCAAGTCACCCGAAGAGCCAGGTCTTGAGGCTCTTCCTGAAGGAGTGCAGAGTGTGGGAGCTTCTTACGTTGATCGGGAGCTCGTTCCAGGTTTTTTTCCGCGATGTAGGAGAAGGCTGTAGGAAGGTGGAATCTGACTATATGGTTGCCCCCACTTTTTTTATGGTGTTTTGCTGGTTTATGACTTAGTTGGACTGGGATCCTGCTATTCAGGGCCCCAGTCTATCTGCTTTCTCTGTAAAGGTTTCCATGTGCCTTAGGCACATCACTGATTGGGATCTGGAGTGCCCTTATAAGTCCCTAGTATATGGTATACTATGTACCAAGGGCATAGGTACCTCAGAGGCCTGCCAGGGGCTGCAGCATGTATTATGCCACCCCTGGAAGGCCATCCAAACTGACACCACAGGTCTGCTACTGCAGCCTGGGTAAGGTGGTGCCTGCACCCCTTACTGTGATATAGGTTACCTATATCACTAACTACATACACACATATAAACCTATAAGTCACTCCTAAGGCAGGCCTTATCAATCCTAAAGGCAGAGTGCATGGTTCCTATGTGAGAGGGTGCCCCTGCATGAGCAGGGCCCCTCTACAGCGTTCGGAGACCATCTCTGATGCTGTTTGTAGTGCAGCCTGACCATATACTCTTAAGCGCATTATATCCTCACGGTAAAATGCTAACTTTGGAATGGCTGCACCTAAACATGTCGTGTTTGGTGTCAAACATCTTGGAATACTACCCCCCCGCCAATCCTGGCGGCGGGGGTAGCATTCCACCCTTCTAGAGGGAAAGACATGTTAACTCTGACTAGTCCGGTAACTTCTTTCCAGAGCCCTGGCATCACAAAATGGATGCTGCTGCCACAGACACGAGTCTGGCCTCCTGCTGCTGGACGAAACTCCGGCAGGGGAGGCCTGGTCAATAGGTTTCCTGTCCCAGGGAGGTGTGACCACCTCCCCAGACAGGATAATGTGTATTGGGGCTGGGCGGGAGCACTTTCGGGTGCTTTGAAGTCCTGCACTGGGGGCACATTTGGTGTCCCTGTGCATACCCCAGTTCAAACCGGATCAGGGGCTTGCAGCCCCTGCTTTGGCGCGAACTGGACAAAGGGAAAGGGGTGTAGCCACCCCTCTGCCCTGACCCACCCATAGGTGGGGCCACAGAGTAGTCCAACCCCTACCTTTAGTATAAAGATAGGAACCCAGTCCTTAGGACTTTAGATTATCCCTGGACGAAACTCTGAAACTGAATCCTGGACCTTCGACGCTCTACTCACGATTAGAGGACAGAAGAATCTCCCTTGGGGTCAAGGAGTGACTCCCCTGCTTGGCAGGCACCAAAGAAGCATCTGTCCGGTTCGCATTTCTGAAGCTCCCGTCGGACGCTGAAGTCATCGCATCACCAGAGGTGGATTCTCAGACTTCCCGAGGCTACCCTGAGTCCCCAGCAAAGCTGAGGCCCGTGGCTATCGTGGGTGACTTGAGACCGTGACCCCTGGACACCGAGCACATTTGCAAGTGCATCCTCTTCTGGGTCTCCCAAGAAGTCGTGCTTTGGGCTCCGAGTAGCCCTAGCCTCCAGCACCACCTGCACCGAAGATCACTGGCCCCCACTCCACGAGTGTCCTGTAAGCCAGATCCACGTGCAGCGTCACGAGGCTCCTTCGCAGTCGCTAGCCCGTTGGCTAGTAGCCCTTAACGAAGGCCAATCCTTTTCTTACTTGGCATCCTGGTTGCTCCAGGCCTGCCCTCACTTACCCTCGCTGGGTGAGTTCCACAGACCTTGCTGGTCTGCACCATCGACGATCTACATCTTCACCGAGACTTGCCGTTGCCAAGGCTTGTTGGGTCCAATCCGGTCGCCGACACCTCAGCACTCGACAGACATCGTGTACCAGCCCGAATCGTGCTCCTGGTCGCCGACAACGCCTCCTGGACCTCGTGGCTGAAGAGTCAAGACGACCGTCAACGCACCTGAAGCACTCGACATCGGTGGGCATCTGACAATCGCCTTCCTGGTCACTGGCTATTGACCCAGACTCTGTCCCCTCTGCTTTCAGGTTCTTCAGAACTCCGATCCACTCTTGGATCCACCCGGACACTTTTCTCTTGGCCGCCAGCCGCACTTTGCAGCAGATCGCCATTCGAATCGACGACGAAACCCGACCCCGAAAGGCACCTATGCACCCGGCTTCCCTGGGTGAGGTAACACGAGTACTCCGGTGCTCCCGTGGGTAGAGACTCTTCAAAGTCCTAGATCTCAAAGGGTTTTGTCCTAGTCCTCTTTTAAGTGTCCCTTTTCTCTATTTTCCCGATCCCGACTTTCTCCATAGAAGTCAACGGCGTATCGCGGTTGTGTATTTACACTGCACGCGTCTCCCGTAGGTCCCCTGTGTCACTACCTTGGGTGGTTCCTTGTGGTCCAAGCACTTCTAGAGGCTCTAGGCCTAGTGTCTAGTTCAGTCGTGGTTCGCATACCACTTTATTGGTATATGGTTTGGTACGCCCCTAGGGCCCAAACGTGTATTTGTGCTATTACTGTGATTTAATAACTTATAACTTATGTACTTCGAACTCTAGCCTCATAAAGAGACTAGAGGGGTGTGTTTAGCAATAAATACATATATTTTGAATATATACCTGGTGTGGTGCTCTTTCATTTGATCACTCAAGAGATTATAGACTGGTAAAACAAGCTGCTTTACATTCCTTCAAGACTTAGCCTGAAGGCTGCTCTCCATAGCTACCACTAGGATAGCTTTCAATAAGGTTGTCTTTAACCTATCTCCAATAAGGGGTTGTTTGGACTGGTGCAAGGTGCCCACTATAATTAGTGGACAGCATATGCCAGGCCAACTTCTCACAAAGGCTCTTCCCCCGCTCTGGCTCCTCGGATGCGCAGGGCTTCGGCGAGGTCGGCGGAGCGGAAGTTTCTTTTGGGTACCTGGAAGGAGACTCTTTCGTTGAGGTATTTGGGTCTGGTGTTGTGGAGGGATTTGTAGGCGTGGGTGAGTAGCTTGAAGGTTACTCTCTTCTTGACGGGCAGCCAGTGGAAGTCTCGCAGGTGTTGGGTGATGTGTTTATGTCGTGGGATGCCGAGGACGAGTCTGGCCGTGGTGTTCTGGATGGTCTGGAATTTGCGGAGCTGCGATCTGTTGTTTCCGGCATAGAGGGCGTTTCCGTAGTCTAGTCTGCTTGTTATGAGTGCGTGTGTGACAGTCTTTCTGGATTCGGGGGGGGGGATCCATTTGAAGGTCTTGCGAAGGATGCAGAGGTTGTTGAAGCAGGTGGAGGCGACGGCGTTGATCTCTCGGGTCATGGTGAAAGTGGAGTCGAGTAGGATGCCGAGGCTCCGGGTGTGGTCCGTGGGAGTGGGGGGTAGCCAATGGTGGTGGGCCACCAGGTGTTGTCCCATGCTGAGGGGGTGGGCCCGAGGACGAGGACTTCTGTCTTCTCCGAGTTGAGCTTCAGACAGCTGCTGCTCATCCAGGATGCAACGTCTTTCATTCCTTCCTGGAATCTGAGTCTGGTGGTGTCAGGGTACTCCACAGTTGATTTCTGTGGGTTCGGAGAGGAAGGGCGGGAGTCTGATTCTTTGGGTTCTGCCGGTGAGGAAGGAGCGGAGCCAGTCGAGGGCAGTTCCTTGTCTGCCGGCGTCGTGGAGTCTGGCGGTGAGAGTGCAGTGGGAGACGGTGTCGAAGGCTGCGGTGGGCCTTGGTCGAGGAGGGTGCGATGTTGTCTATGGTGGCGAGGAGGGCGGTCTCGGTGCTGCGGAATCCGGATTGGGAAGGGTCGAGGATGGTGTTCTCTTCGATGAAGTTCCTTAGCTGGACGTTGACGATCTTCTCAGTGACTTTGGCCACGAAGAAGAGGAAAGAGATGGGTCAGTAGTTTTTTAGGTCTGTCGGGTCTGCAGAGGGTTTCTTGAGGAGGGGCTTGACTTCGGAGCGCTTCCAGTTGTTAGGGAATGTGCCGGATTCGAAGGTGGCGTTGATGGTGCGTTGAAGCTCGGGTGCTATGGCGGAGGTGGCGCTGTGGAAGATGTGCGGCAGGCAGGGGTCCGTGGGGGCTCCTAAGTGAATGCTCTTCATGGTCGTGGCGGTGTCTTCGGTGGTGGCCGGGGTCCAGGCGGAGATGGTAGGCTGGCTGTCGTTGCTGGAGTGGTTTTGGTGTCTGGTGTCTGTTTGTTGAAGTTGTCTTAGAGGGACTTGATTTTCAAATGGAATTAGGAGCCGAGCTGGTTGCAGAGGTCCTGGGAGGGATTGACGTCCGTGGCTTGGCTGGGGGGTTTGGTGAACTCCTGAATGATCAAACTGTGACATTCACAGGTCATTTCATGCATAAAGCATGTAACATTAACACCTGTCTCAGAGCAAAAGTCCCTCCAGAACCTCAACGTAGAACTCATATCTCATCCAAGTGTCCTAGCTCAGATGCTTTGTTCTGGATCTTCTTTCTACTCTTTCTAATAATTCCCAGACCTTTTAAAATTATGTTGTATGTCTAGCTCTTCATCTGAACTCTGCCTCTTGCCATCTGCAGACACCCTTCTATAAACCTGGATAGCCAGAACCATTTATCATCTTCCCAGCTCTCTAGCACCTTTCCTACTTTTTCAAGGCTGCAAATTTCAACTCTTTCTGGAAAAAGTGTGCACTAGATCCAACCTCTGACCCTTCTAATTGCAGACCTACAGCCAAAGAAATCTTTAAAGATGAGCAAATGGAGAAAGTTTTATTCATTCAGCCATCACTAATCAATGAGCAAAGGATTGAAGTACTGAGTTACATTTGATGGTCATCTGGGATGATCTCTGGTCAAGAGTGGACCTTTTATTACTAAACTTTGCATCATTCAACATAGTCCATCGACCCAGTGTTCTGAGCAGGCTTATGTAAGAATTGTACATACTGTCTTGAATTTGATTGCAACCTTGCATGCAGGGAGGCTTCAAATCATACTGCCGCCCTACCAGTACTCATTGAATGAAACAGGCATTCCTCGTGACTCCACCAAAGTGTACCTGCTCTTCAACTTCAACCACATGCCACAACCTGAATTAATCTAGATTTTCAAACTCTTTTGCTTCACCTAAGCCGATAAACTAAGACCTACTCGTCCTTCTTTACTTCCAAAAGTTATGTCCGATTTCCACATTAAAGCAAACATTTAGCTTCCAACTTCCATAACAGTTTTTCTCCAGCCAAAGGAGACTCCACACATTAGAAGTAAAAATGAGTATGAAAAACTACTTGGGACTTTCTAAACAACTGTTTGTCACTAAAAAGACTGCTTTCAAATGTGTGCCTTTTACAAAACATACCAAAGTAAGATGGCATGTAATGATGCAGATCTTCATTACATGGTGAGAGATAGTATATAGACCTTTACCAGGTGAATCTAAAGTTTATTTGACCTGCGGCAAGGCAGCTACTCTCAGATGTTCAGGTTTGTTCATACATTTACTGAGCACTATTCTACTGGCCTTTACTCCAGGAAAGATAGCCCACTGTGTCATGCACCCTGCTTGACTGTGTTTATATTCTTCCCGTGCTTTTGGATCACATCTCTAAGGTTGGCTTTATCTTGGTATATTATTCTACTGCTTATGCATTACAGAGCAAATCTAGGATTACAAGCAAATAACTTTTCCTTGTAGATGTTGTTGTAATACTACACACTGTGATGTTTCACATCACCTCAAAAAACTGAACCAAGCACACCAGCCTATTCGCATCTCAACCTTTTTAGGAAAAGAAGATTTATAACAGTGTCTCTAAAATCATTTGTCTTAATGGCCACTTTTTAAACTATTGTTTTTGTTCATTCGGTTAACATATATACTGCAGGTAACTTTGTACCAAATGCAGGCTCATTTAAAATGCTCTTCCTCATTCTACAAGAATAAAGGAAGGAAATGATGGGCTTCAAAATAGAAAGAGTCTTACACACCATCTAAGAAAAAGTGATTGACAGAATTATTTCTCATCAAGGAGGAACTGACTTCTTTCAAACAACAATCTGTGTGTATACAAATGGAAGTTCTAAGGCTTCAAGCAAGGAACTTTTGGTGAAAACTTTGAAACTGTAAATATTAGTCTGTTTAATTCCAAACATGGGTCTTGGGCTGTGGAGCTTGAGCCCAGAGTTTCATATTAAGATAAGTAATATAAGTGCTGTTGAGTTAACGTTTCAAAATGAGCATATTTGTAAGGCAATCAAACTTGTCTTCTAAATAGGGGTTATATTGATAAGAGCCTGTTGAGCTTCAAACATTTTTGAACATTTACTGTTTTTGTATTACAGAGAAGGAATCTCAGAAGATGGAGTGAGTAATTTAGGGTCACCTAATGATCCAAGCCTATCTCCGGTCTGCTGGAGTGTCAGTGGAAAGTATCTGGCTGGTGCTTGTGAGAAGATGGTTAATATATGGCAAGTTAATGGTATGAACAGAATTCCTTTACACTGCTTCAGTTCAAACTTAGTCTTTGGATCATTATTGTTTCTTTCAGTTCAAAATCCACTCGTTTCACTCGTTGCTTTTATCAATGTGTTTTTCCACATTCTTATTTCCTCCAGAGCTATTGTTGATTAGTAGTCAACCTTGAGGCCCAAGTTAAAAGTAGCAACTATTTTTTTTAATGCCTCCATGTCAAACAGATCTAAAGTTTGTATTTCCACCACCAGCTGAACCTTGTATTCTCAATGAGGGAAATGAATGAAAATGAGATGTTGGGTGAGTAGGGGCTTAATTTGCTTCAATGCTTACATCAGGAATCTCTTTCAACTGCAGCGAAATAAGGAAGCCTTTAATAAATATAATGCTTGTGGTGAAGTTGTTCCTATTTAAAATACATTGTTGAAATGTATGCCAATATAAACCTTGATTCACTATTTGAATCGGTAAATAGAAAGTGAATTGACCATGCAAAGAGTGTATTGATAACAGCGGGTGTTGTGCATTGTGGATTTGCAAATACGCTGTACCTTGGTGCAGCATTTTGTGTAAGATAGAGAATGCTAGGGTCTTGGATTATGATTCAGTGTGCTAGCAAACATTAAAACTTGCTAGAATAGTCTAGATCCTAAGAACCTAATAGATGTCAGTGTCTTGTCAAAAGATGGTATCTGAGTGGATGCTGTGGGTTGTGATTGGTGGGTGTGTGTATGTATATATATATATGTGTGTGTGTATGTATATATATATTCACTGAAAAAACCATAGATTTCAGACACGTTATAGTTAGAAATTAGCATTTAAAAAACCTATGAAATTCACTGAAAAAACCATAGGTTTTAGGGACAGTTATAGTTAGTTGGACATTTCACTCGTACAAAACCCGTGAAATTCCCCCGTTATAGTTAGTTCAGCTAACTATAACTCGCGCCCCCGCAATGCACTGCTGATGACGTCACATATTACATCACTCATGACATGGTCAGTGACATCACTGATGACATCTCAAATGACATCACTGATGACATCATCCAGTGACTATGTGTTTCTATAAAGTTTAAATATGTTTAATATATATGCCACAGTGTATTGAAGAATGAGTGGGTGTATAAGTGTCTGGATGGATGATTTAGTAGGTGCGTGACTGACTCTATAAGTGAGTGATTAAACGTATCTTACTGAATGCATGGGTTAGTGACTAAACTGTGTGAATGTCTGTATCCGTCTGTCTATTGGTGTGTAAGCGGCTGCATGGGTTTGCGAATAGCTACATGAGTGTCTACATGGGTTATTGATTGGTTGTCTGAGTATCTGTATGGGTGCCTGAGTGTTTGTGTGGGTGGGGTGTGTGTGACTGCGCATAGATGTGTGAGTGGGTGATTCACTGGGTGCATGGTTTCAAGAGTGCATCTGTGATGGACTGTATGGGTGGGTGAGTGTGTGTATGGGTGTGTTAGTGAGTGAATGTATATCTTAGTGGTACATGTGTGAGTAACTAATATGTCAAAGGCAGTATATATGTGTGTAGGAGTATATAAATGGCTATAAGTGAGAGTGGCTGTATGGATGAGTGTGTACTTGTATCAGTGATTGTATAAGAGCGTAAGAATGTGCTAGTATTTGTATGAGTAAGTGAGTTGGTGTGTGTATAACTGTATAGGTGAATAAATAGCAGTGTGATTAATTATTTGCATGACTGACTAGGTGTGTGAGTACCTCTATGGATGAGTGGCGGTGTGTGAGTGTCTATGTAGGTGTATAAGTGCATATGAAAGTCCTGTACTGAGTGACCGTAAGTATGAGTGACTGTAGAGGTGAGTGAGTGGATGTGTGTGTAGACCTAAGAATCAGTGAGTGTGTATGTAGTTATTGGTGTTGGAGTGTCTATGGTTTTGACAATGGCAGTGTGTAATTTACAGTGGGTGTATCAAAAGTTATATTAGGGTGTGAGAAGATGCATCAAATTATCACATGGATGATGTCATCAGTGATGTCATCAGTGATGTCATCAGTGATGTCACTGACCATGTCGTGAGTGATGTAATATGTGACGTCATCACCAGTGCATTGCGGGGGCGCGAGTTATAGTTAGCTGAACTAACTATAACGGGGGAATTTCACGGGTTTTGTTCGAGTGAAATGTCCAACTAACTATAACTGTCCCTAAAACCTATGGTTTTTTTCAGTGAATTTCAAAGGTTTTTAAATGCTAATTTCTAACTATTACGTGCCTGAAACCTATGGTTTTTTAAGTGAATTTCAAAGGTTTTTTAAATGCTAATTTCTAACTATAACGTGCCTGAAACCTATGGTTTTTAAGTGAATTTCAAAGGTTTTTAAATGCTAGTTTGTAACTAAGCCTACAGAGGTAGGACATGTGAAGAAAGAAGAAAAAACGCACAGAAAGAAGCAAAAGAAATGCAGAAAGAAGCAACAGAAGTCCACAAAGGCGAAGAAAAGTGCAGGAAGAAGCAAAAGATGTGCAGAAAGAACCAACAGAGGAGCAGAAAGAGGCCTTGTTCCAAAATCATCCTGTGCCCACAACTTTTTCCGACGTGTACTGGTGGTAACTGACTCTGACTAACCAGAGCCAGTGCTATGCTAAAACACACTTAGAATACAGTTAAAACACCTACATACACTAGGGAACACTATGCGTTGGGGTACCCCTGTGATTAGCATGACCTCCTCTGTAAGTCCCTAGTACATAATAGTGCAGGGGGATTAAAACTACCTCTTAAAACGCGCTACAGGGCGCGTTTGCACAGTGGTGAAGGGGGGGGGGGGCCTGAGGTGACATGTGTGCAAACGCGCCCCATGGCATGTTTTAAGTTGCGGGATTAAGTCCCCTTGAATCCTGAGTGTCCCTGGGGCCCAACTAGCCCCCCAGGTACCTACAGTTAGGACCACAGAGCTGAGTTGCAGAGAGGCGTTCCGAGGCCATGCACCTTTTTTCACCTCTCTGCAACGCAACTCTGTTGTGCTTACTGAAGGTACCTTGTCGGCTAGTTGGACTCCAGGGACCCTCAGGATTGAAGGGGACTTAATCTCCCAACTTAAAACACGCCACGGGGCTTGTTTGCACACATGTCACCTCAAGCCCCGCCCCCTCCCTTCACCACTGTGCAAACGCGCCCCGTGGCGCGTTTTAAGTTGGGGGTTTAAGTCCCCTTGAATCCTGAGGGTCCCTGGAGTCCAACTAGCCCACCATGTACCTCCAAAAAGTGCCACAGAGCTGCGTTGCAGAGAGGTGTAAAAAGGGGCGTGGCCTCTGTACACCTCTCTGCAACGCAGCTCCCTGGCGCATACTGGAGGTTCCTGGTGGGCTAGTTGGCCCCCAGGGACCCCCAGTATTCAAGGGGAATTACTTCCCCTTCTTACAACGCGCCAGGGGGCGCGTTTGCAGACTGCTGCAGGGAGGGGGCGGGGCCTCCGGCACAATGTCGGTCTTTTTTTTAAATTCTTTTTTTTTTTTTTGTATGGGAGGGGGGCTGCGTGGCCCTCCTTCCCTCGGCCACTTTTGGCCCCGGGGACCCCATCCCCCGGGGCCTGAGGATTTTATTTAAAAAAAAAAAAAAAAAAATACGGGAAGGGGACCGCGTGGCCCCCCTTCCCTGGGCCTCTATTGGCCCCGGGGACCCCATCCCCCGGGGCATGCCCTCTTTTTTTAAAAACATAAATATTTGGAGGGGGGCAGCGTGGCCCCCCTCCTCAGGCCATTTAAGGCCCCGGGGACCCCATCCCCCGGGGCCGTCCTTTACGTTATTTATTTATTTTTTAAAATTTTTATTTTTGGGGAGGGGGGCTGCGTGGCCCCCCTCCCGGGCCACTAATGGCCCCGGGGACCCCATCCCCCGGGGCCTGGCCACTCGTTGGGGACCATGGGGGGGTACCCAATCCCCACACGGTCCCGCCGGCTCCCCGCGTCCTGCGGGAGCCGGCATTGCTTTTCCATAAGGGGAGCTGCTGACATGCAGCTCCCTTAAGAAAAGCAATCTGCTTTGCTTCATTGAAGCGAGAGCAGGTTTCCCTGCTCTCGCTTCAATGAAGCAAAGCTAGTTTGCAATGACAGGACGGGAGCCACGAGGCTCCCGTCCTGCCATTGCAAACAGCAGTGTCCCGGGGGTAGGCACCCCGGGACACTGCAGGAGCCGGCCCTGGGAGGTGGCGGTCCCCAGGGCCACCACAGGCTCCAGGAGGGGGGCCATGCGGCCCCCCTCCCAACATCTACATAGCCCCGGGGAGGTGGTGGTCCCCGGGCTATCTGTTTGGGTTGCTCTAAGAATGATGCAACTAATATTTATGAAAAACCCGATGGGGACGATTCGGCCTCCCTGCAACCAACGAACAAAACAGCTTCCGGGTCAGGATATCGCTGCGTCGACTTTTCGTTTTCTTGAGATAAAATTGATTTTTAGTTTTTTTTTGTGATGTATATGATTGACAATTGTATTTGTAATATTTTAAGTTTTTAACCCTAATTGTATGTATATCGTACTTAATAAATTTTAGACTGCCCCATATATTGGTCATTAGTTTTTAATCTATCACTGACATTTTCTGATCTTGCTGCACTGATAAAATCTGCACCACTGTGGTTATATGACTTAGAGTACTGTGTGAAGCCTATGTTGTTTTCTATAAAAAGACTTATTAATTTCTGAATAGGGATTTGTGTTTTTGTGTATATATATATATTCACTGAAAAAACCACAGGTTTCAGGGACGTTATAGTTAGAAATTAGCATTTAAAAAACCTTAGAAATTCACTGAAAAAACCACAGGTTTCAGAGACGTTATAGTTAGTTGGACATTTCACTCGTACAAAACCAGAGAAATTCGGCCGTTATAGTTAGTAGAGCTAACTATAACTCGCGCCCCCGCAATGCACTGCTGATGACATCACATATTACATCACTCATGACATGGTCAGTGACATCACTGATGACATCATCCAGTGAATGTTTTTTTTAAAGTTTAAATATGTTTTTTATATATATATATATATGCGCCAAGGTGTATTGAAGAATGAGTGGGTGTATAAGTGTCTGAATGGATGATTTAGTAGGTGCGTGACTGATTGTATAACTGACTGATTAAGCGTATCTTACTGAATGCATGGGTTAGTGAGTAAACTGTGTAAATGTCTGTATCAGTCTGTCAGTTGGTGTATAAGCGGCTGCATGGGTTGGTGAGTAGCTACATGACTGTCTATATGGGTTATTGATTGGTTGTCTGAGTATCTGTGTGGGTGCCTGAGTGTCTGTGGGAGGTGGGTGACTCTGTGCATAGATGTGTGAGTGGGTGATTCACTGGGTGTATGGGTTCAAGAGTGCATCTGTGAAGGTCTGTATGGGTGGGTGAGTGTGTGTATGGGTTTGTTGGTGAGTGAATGAATGTCTCAGTGGTATATGTGTGAGTAACTACATATGTGAAAGGCAGTATATGTGAGTGTTGGAGTATATAAATGACTATACGTGAGAGAGTGATTGTGAGAGTGACTGTATGGATGAGTGTGTGCTTGTATCAGTGATTGTATAAGAGAGTAAGTATGTGTTAGTATTTGTATAAATAAGTGAGGTGGTCTGTGTATAACTGTATAGGTTAGTAAATGGGTGTGATTGATTCTTTGCGTGACTGAGGAGGTGGGTGAGTAAGTCTATGGATGAGTGGCGGTGTGTGTGTATGTATAGGTGTATGAGTGCATATGATAGTGCTGTATTGATGAGTGACTGCATGTATGAGTTACTGTATGGGTGAATGAGTGGATGTTTGTGTAGACCTAGGAATCACTGAGCGGGTATGTACTAACTGCTATTGGTCTGTCTATGGTTTCGATATTGGTAGTCTGTATTTTAGAGTGGGTGTATAAAAGGTTTTATTAGGGTGTGAGGAGGTGCATCAGATTATCACATGGATGATGTCATCAGTGATGCCACTGACCATGTCATGAGTGATGTAATATGTGATGTCATCAGCAGTGCATTGCGGGGGC
Organism: Calotriton arnoldi; assembly: GCA_963921515.1. Taxonomy (NCBI): domain Eukaryota; kingdom Metazoa; phylum Chordata; class Amphibia; order Caudata; family Salamandridae; genus Calotriton; species Calotriton arnoldi. The sequence goes on along the minus strand of CAWUFW010001746.1, from coordinate 2,235,551 downwards.
GCGAGTTATAGTTAGCTCTACTAACTTTAACGGCCGAATTTCTCTGGTTTTGTAGGAGTGAAATGTCCAACTAACTATAACGTCCCTGAAACCTGTGGTTTTTTCAGTGAATTTCTAAGGTTTTTTAAATGCTAATTTCTAACTATAACCTCCCTATTAAGTCCCCTTGAATCCTGAGGGTCCCTGGGGGCCTACTAGCCCACCAGGTACCTTCAGTAAGCGCCACAGAGCTGCGTTGCAGAGAGGTGTTCCGAGGCCACGCCCCTTTTTACACCACGCTGCAAACGCGGCTTCTGGCGCGCACTGCTGCTCGGAGGATGAAGTCCACTTGTGTCCTGAGGTCCTCAGGACACAAGAGGACCTCATCGCCCCAAATTCATGGCGGCCATCTTAAAACATGTTCCAATCAAACCAATGTTAATGATTTAGAGCGTACTCCATATTATAAACAGTTGATTACTGTGTTAAAGGTGGTTCAGTATAATAGCAGATATGAACAGAATAAAAATTTCAATTTGTCATTTCTGCTAAATGGATTACATGTCTGAACTATCTAAATAGAAAGTACCAGTCATTTAAGAAAATTCCATCAGAAACACTGAACTCAAACATTAAATGTATGAAGAACACAAGGGTTAACAAAAAATATATATATTTGCTACTCCTGATTTGAGGTTTAGTCGGCTCGCATCCAAATCACTGGTGGGGCACGTTGAAGTGCTAGCGCTTTTAAAACTGCCAGACAATCTTCCCACTCTGAGAAAGAAATGGCACTCTGAGATGGGACTAAATCAAACTAATTTATTCCATTAGGCCACTACGGACAGAATATGTTTCAGCTGTATCAAACAGCCTTTCTCACCTAGTGAACGCTATTTTGTAAACACCTTAAATACTCATTATTTTCATAAACATAGATAAAACCGCCTAACATATGTCTAACATACGTAAAATATAGCAGATATTAAACTACTGGAGTCTCACTATTTGAGCGAGACTCCAGTAGTTTAATATCTGCTATAGGTTACATATTTTAGACAGTTTAGCCATGAGTGTGGGGATTTCAAGCACTTGTATGCTGTTAAAATGAGCCATATTAATGGATTATTATGAACTGCTGTATCTTTAGAGGCTAAGTTTCCATTTCCACACGCATGTATTTTGGCCAAAGCTGTTGGGGAAATAATTTACAATGCTTATAATATTTGTTTTACACGAACAACGTTGCGCCAGGAATGCTGAGAAGGAAAGTTGTGGATATTTAAAGGATTAACAGCGTGTGCGGCAGAATCTTGCTATTTTAGCTTGAAATGCTTTTAAGTTCAAACATTACATTTTCATAATAGCGTGTTTGATAATTTATAGTGTTTTAAATATCACCTGGAACAATCCTGTGACCTCGAGTGTGATATAATGGTTTTTAAAAGAGTTGCTTGCTTTGAACCTAAGAGTATTTTATCTGTGTTTATGAAAATAATGAGTATACAAGGTGGTTACAAAATGGCGCTCACAAGGTGACAAAGGCTGTTTGAAACAGCCGAAACGCGTCCTGTCCAGAGTGGCCTAATGGAATAAATGAGTGATTTAGTTCCATCCCAGAGTGTTTTTTTTCCCTCAGAGTTGGAAGATTGTGTCGCATATACGTGTGTGCGTTCGTGTGTGTGTGTGTGTATGTGTATTATATATAATCATAAACAGCACACTGGTCGGCTAAGTTTTCTTCTTTTATTTCATAAAGGGTGCAGCACACAACACACTTCGACCAGGGTCTTACTCACGTGTAAACCATTTCCTGGTTGTACATGTTATAAATAGTATCTGATAGAGACATCTAGCCGCAGATTCCTTAACTTAGAATATCCCCAGGCATCAGACTGGATCCGGAAAACTTTTTACCCAGCAGCACCTCTGCGCGCCGGGGGACGGCATCACCCGGCTCTGTCCTGACGTCGTCAACGGAAGTGATGTCAATGGAGCCATATAAGTCCCACCCAACCCCCCGGCCTCCTCACCCCCCCGGCACGCTGACGTTAGTTTTCTTCTTTTCCGTGTCCCAACGCGGATCCGGGAAAAGCGGTTCCTCTGCCCTGTTTTGTTTTTCAGGCCTTCACGACGCCTTTTCGCGTCTGGAACAGTGTGCCGATGCCTGCGGGCTTCAAGTCTTGTGAGACCCTGTTTGCGGCAGATGTCGGCGACGGATCCACACGAGATCTGTATGTAGTGCTTGGGCAAGCACCACGACTCCACGGAGTGCGACGCCTGCCGGCAGCTGAAGCCGAAGTCCCTGCGGGTGCGACGGATGAAGTTGATGTCCGCCCGGTTGTCCCAGTCAGAATCCTCGCGGTGGCGGCCTCCGTCTCCAGCGGAGGGGTCCAAACGGTGCAGTTCTTCATCCCACGCTGAGGATCCTGTCCCGGAGTCGTTCCTGAGGACGCCGCTCGCCTGCCTCAGGTAAGCACCAGAAGAAGTCACAGAGGTCGTCGACTTCGCGGAAGCGTGACGTCGGGCCCGCTGCTCCCGGTCTTCACCGAACACGGGCCCTCAGGAGTCGGGTCCCCCCTACCCACCGTTTCCTGGTGATGGGGCGACTCGGACCCAGATGGAGGCCTATTCCAGGGCCCTGCAGGCCATTTTTGTGTCACCCCCTCTCCCTGGTGCGCCTTCGTGCCCCACAGTGGGGGTAGGGACTCAGGTCGGGGGTTCGCTGGCGGGTTCGCCCTCGGCGCTGACCGAGTGCCTTGACTCCGGTTCCGGAGTAGCTGCGACGTCGGGACACGTCCCGGAGGGGCATCCCACTCTGACATCTGGCCCTCCTGCAGCTTCGCACAGCCCTGTGGGGCTCCCTGCGTCGTCGCTGGCTGCGGCGCAGAGCTCGACTCCAAGTTGACGTTGTCCCTCCCTGCAGGTTCCCACCTCAGTGGAGGTCGAGTCTACGCCGGTTCGACGAGTCCTCTTCGGTGGTCGTCGACCCGACACCGTTTCGACGCCGGTCGACGCCGGTTCCGTCCCCGGCTGTTCCTCTGCTGGTAGAGGACGTGACCCCAGAGGGTTCTCCACCCCCAGGGTTGTTACACGGCTCTGGTGCCCATGGGGCACTGGCCGGCTCATCATTCTGCGCCTCTGTCGTTCGGTGGGCGGATTAGCCTGCAGCCGTCCCCTACGGATGACTTGCTGTCACCACCTCAGATGGCCACGGAGGCTAGCTCAGCGTACGCGCGGGCGGTTCGCAGGGCTGCGGATATCTTGCAGACGCATCCGCCCTCTGTCTCCCTTTCTTCGGATCCTTTGTTGGATCTTCTCCACCAGAGCACGGTGGATATAGAGCCCTTGTTGCCTTTTGGCGGGTCGTTGCATGATGTCCTTCTGGGGACTTGGGCCAGGCCCTCATCGGGGGACCCCGTGGATCGTGCTATTGCACATCGCCATCGCCCGGCCCCAGATGACCCTGCCTGTTTGTCCCTCCATCCTAGGGCTCAAGGCCTTGTGGTCTAGGCAGCGCTCCCTTACTCTCCTCCTCCGTTGCTTCCTCCCACTCAGGAGTATAGGTAGTTGGAGTCGTGTAGCCGCAATGTCTTTGCGTCCACCAGCTCGGGTCTTCGGTCCCTGAACACGTCCTGCGTGTTTGCTCGGGCTACTTTTGCCCTTTGGGACTCAGTCGAGCAACTCCTTCCCTCTTTGCCGGAGGGCCCTCGTGCTGACCTGGACCAGCTTATTCGGGATGGCCGCGACATGGCGCAGTTTTCCATCCGGTCGGCCATGGACACCACTAACTCTGTGGGTCGAGCTATGGCCAGGTCAGTTGCTCTGTGTCACCATGCGTGGCTACGCGATGGCAGTTTCCCGGAGAATGTTCGGGAGCGACTTAGGGATCTGCCCAATCTGTTTGATGGGCATGCCGATTCGGCGGTCCAGCGCCTCATTTCTGGCTTCCCATGACTCCCATGGTTTTTGGTCCTCTTGGCGGACTTTTGATTTCATATGTAGTATTGTCACTGCCTTTCTGGTTTCCGTCTCTGGGTTCAAGATGTTATTTCCCAGACGGGCTGTATGGCTGATCAGCCGTGTTTTTCCCTTCCTTTGGTACAGATGGGCCAGCTGTTTATACGTTTATTTTTGACCTCTGCCTATGAGCTTGTCTCAAGAGGTGTCCCTTGTTTTTTATAGGGATGTGACGTACCCTATGTGGGGTATTCGTTAGCTATTATGTAGCTGCTCTTCCTTGCCCAGGAAGTTTCAGAGGCTCCCGTGGAGTCTTCTTCGTATATTTTCTGTCCCTCTGGGGACGTTTCCTATGGGTTATACTGTAGGCTTCTCCCTTCGTTCTGTCTTCCTGCTGCTTCCTTTGAGGAGACCCACAGACTGGCGTGGCCCTCTCCTGGAGCTTCTGTGTTGCAGCCTGCGGTTGTTCCGTAGCATTCTCCTGCGTCTGTGGCTGCAGCCTGCTCCAGTGTATTGTTGGGGTTCTGCCATATCCGGCTTGCCCCAGGGGGTTTCACGTCCTCCTGTCTTGCCTTTGGCTAATCTTTCAGCCTTCGTTCTGCCCCTGGCAACGTTGGCTGTCTTCGGGGTGAGTGCGCGTCCATGTGGGCGCATTGTTCCGTTTCGCTCCAGGACGGCTTCTTTCTGTATTCTGGCGGGCACCACATGTGGCTCCACACTGGATGTGTGCGCTGTCACGAGGGGCCCGTAGTGTTCCTTGCGCCACTGTCTTGGCTGCGTTCTCTTCCTGTGGCATTGTCTTCTTCCCTGGTGTTGGGAAGGGCTTGGGCTTTTCGCATGGCTCATGCCCTGTCTGGGGTTTGCCTATGGGCAGTGGAGTCTTCGCCAGACAGATCTCTGCTGCGTGTTGACTTGTGCCCTTTGCTTCCCTCTGCCCTTCCTCGGCCGGGGCGCAAGTTCTTCTGTTCGTTGCCACACACGGCTCAGGTGTTTCTCCTCCTGGCCTCTGCTGCGCATGTCAGTAGACTTATTCCATCTCCGGATGATCTCAGGCATCATCCAGTCTCCATATGTATATACTTTTTCTGACAAATTCTATGTCTGGGAATTACTGACTCCTTCTTCATCAGTGTCCCCGCCTGTATCGCGGAAGCTCAGTCTTTTCTTACCCGTTCGGGGGGGTTGGTTCCCCCCCCTTTTTGGGTGGATGGACATTGTATCTCCTGCTATGTTCCATATCGGTACCGTTGGTACCAATTGGGTGACCTCCTATTCTCTAGGGCTGTTCTTCGAGTTTTACCTTGGTTGTCACTTTCATAACTTTTTCATATATTTTTCTATGCTCTATATATGTCATGAGGTGTACACACACGAGAGGGCAGGCATACGTTTTTGTTTTCCCCCTGCCGTGGTTTCTGGGTATTGTCCTAGATTCTCTCTCATTCTCTCTCTCCCTCTCCCTCTCTCTCTCTCTCTCTCTCTCTCTCTCTCTCTCTCTCTCTCTCTCTCTCTCTCTCTCTCTCTCTCTCTCTCTCTCTCTCTCTCTCTCTCTCTCTCTCTCCCTCCCTCCCTCCCTCCCTCCCTCCCTCCCTCCCTCCCCCAAAGTCTCGAACCAACGGAGCCAGTTCCGATACATAAATATTGAATAAGGAAGGGCTCAACGAGGAACCCTGGGGAACCCCACATGGGAGCACATAGGGTGTTGCTTTGAAATGGTCAAGGGTCACTGTCTGTCTTCTATTTTTCAGAAAAGATGATATTAGAGACAGTGCCAGCTCCTTGATCCCTAGCTTTTCAAGGCTCTGGAGCAGCATGTCATGATGTACGGTATCGAAGGCCGCTGACAAGTCCAAAAGGATGAGTACCGCCGCACCTCCTTTGTCCATCACTGCTCTTAACTCCTCTGTTGCCTTAATCAGTGCTGTCTCTGTACTGTGACCTGGACGGAAACCGAACTGAGATGGATCGAGTAAATCGTTTTGTTGTAGGAATTCGGTTAATTGGCTGTTCATAATTTTTTCCACTGCTTTTGCTGGGAGGGGCAGCCTAGCAATTGGCCTATAGTTGCTAGTTGATAATGGATCCAGATTGGCTTTCTTTATTAGCGGCAAGATGGCAGCATCTTTCCAAATAGCCGGATAAATACCTGAGGCGAACATATTATTAAATATTTTAGTTAAAATGGGGCCCACCTCCCTTGCAATGTCTCTTAGCACCGCAGGCGGGCAGGGATCAAGTGGGGATCCTGATTTGATTCCTTGAATCAATTCTTCTACCAGCTCGTTTGAAACCTCTGAGAAGTTTGAAAAGACGCTCCTTTCAGTCTCATTACTCAAGGGTTCCTTCGCTGTTTTATTGGGTGTGGTCAACTTGAAGATGTTGTATATGTCATCAACTTTATTTCTGAAAGCACTAGAAATACTATCACAGAGAGATTGACAGTTCACTGAAACTTTATTTTTGGGTGCAGTGGTGAGTTTCTCAACTACCCCAAAAGTTCTTTGGTTGAGTTTTTTGCTTTCTCAATCTGTTGAGAAAAATAAGACCTTTTCTCTGTGGTCATTAATAATTTATAGTTAGATAGGGCATGTTTATAGCTATTTTTATCCATTGTCTCATATTTCAGTCTCCAACGTCTTTCTATTCGACAACAATTCTGTTTTTCTAGACGCAGGGCTTCAGTAAACTAAGGGGCAGATGGTTGCGGACGGTTCCCTGCATTTGTGCATGTGGGCACTGTAGTCCTAAAGGCGTCATTGAGCCAATTGGTATAATCTTCTGCTGCTTGGTCTGTGTAGCTACTCAAGAAAGGCTGTGTGTTTTTCAGCAGAATTTTTAGATTATTTATATCTAATTTACTCCATGCTTTATAGGTGCTTTGCTGTGGTTTGGTGACTCTGGCTTTTTTTATTTTTGGGACTACATAGTCCATTAAAATAAGTGAGTGGTCTGTCCAGACCAATGGAAAGATCTCTTTAACTGCCAGACCCGGTACCGATGAAAAAACCCCATCGAGTGTGTGCCCTGCCTCATGCGTAGGTTTGTGAACCATCTGAGTTAGCCCCAGCGAACCCATGGTTTCCATTAGTATAGCTGTATCTTTATCTACTTGATCTTCAAGATAAAAATTAAAATCGCCCAGGATTGTAAATTCATTGGTGGTCAGAAAGGGTTCCAACGAAGAATCTAAGTTTCCAGTGAAACTAGCTCTTGGTCCTGGGGGGCGGTAGAGCAATAAGCCTTTAAAAGTAATTATTGGACTTAAATCAAGTGCAAAACATAGGCCTTCATAGTGGGGCTCACCCGCGGGAGAGAACTTGGCTCGAAAATGTTCCCTATAAATTACTGCTAACCCTCCTCCCTTCTTTATTGGTCTATCTAGTCTGAAAAATGCAAAACCCAGTGGGACTGCAATCACAAAGTCAGGGTCTGATGCCAGGTCAGCCCACGTTTCAGTAAGGAATATGATATCCAAATTATATTGTAGAATGACTTCTGCTATTTCAAATTTATGTTTAGATAGTGATCTCACATTGATTAGTCCACAGTGTACCTCTGTCCCTTCTTTCATACGAGCACGATAATAGTTACAGTTGTGATAGTCAGTGAGTCCAGCTACATAGTTTAGTCTTCAAATCAGCAGAGCAGAGTTAGCGGGTCAGGGTGACGAGGCGTTGCAGTGTCTTCTTACGGGGCTCATAATGGAACGTGCTGACCGTGTGGAGCTGGGTTATGGCCCATGGATAATGGGACTCTAGCCGTTGGTCGGGAAGTGTGTGTACCTCTATAATAACAAAACTGGGGCGAGAGGGAGTAGCTAAACAACAGTATGGGGATGAGTGGTGGGTGTGTCGGTAGGACAGAGGTAGGCAGCGGGCGCCGAGTGGGCCAAGGCAAGCAGTGGGGCTGTAACTGTCAACGGGGTCTGTTACTTGGCTATGTGGGGCGGTGTCGGTGTATGTGTGTGTGGGCCGGGAGGGTCACAGACGTACCTTGAGTCGAGGCGGGCACGGCAGGCGAAAGGAAAAGGAGGGATTTTATGTCTGTCCATCATGAGGAGTTTCACCCTCTTTCAGTAGTTCCCGAAAATGTGTAAGCATAGCACCCTGGGCTGCTGCTATAGGCTTTTTTGCAAAGGTGTTGTGCCTCTTCATAATGAAAATTAGTGTTTTTGGCCTCTCCCCAGCGCAGCAGTGCTTCATACCATTGGATAAGTGTAGGGGGCTGGGGAGCTCTCCAGCATAGCGTGAGTGTGCGTTTGACCAGTAAGAGGGCCATTTTGCAAATCGAGCTCGGACTTAACTGACTCTTCCCTCGCTTGTATATCCCCAGGCCGTTTGCTGACCATGCGTTCAAGTGAGGGAGTTTGGAGACCGTAGCGAGAGTATCGTGGACAACATGCCAATAGTGCGCTAAGGTGGGAAAGGACCATAGCATGCATTGGACTGACATCTTGGACAAGTTAGATGGGCTGTAGGGAATATGCGGTTGAGTTTGGATGGGGCTAGGTAGGCCCTATGTTGTATCATGTATTATGTTTTTGAATCGTGCATTACGAGTTATGCTCTGCGGGGATTCAAGTGCCATTGTCCACGAGGCCTTCTTTCCATTTCTGGTGAAGGGACATCAGAGGGATTCCTGTATGCTCCCGGATGGCCTTATTGAGTGTGTATGACAGCATGGGTAAGGGTTCCTTATCTACTATGCACCACAGGTGTCTATAAGTGGCCAGTAGTTGGCCATGGATGAAGAATTGACCAAGGGATATGTTGTGGTCTTGCTGCAGTTGGTCGAATGTTAGTAAGTGCTGGTCTTGAAACAGCCTACTGTGTCGATCGACTTGTCATGCCAGGCGGTTAAGTCTCCAGCTGTGAAAAACCCAGGGAATCGCGGTAGGCTGTGGAGGGAAATATCAGGTGCAAATGGTGGGATGTGGCGTGTCAGTTGGAAAATTCGGTTCAGACAGCTGCGTGCTATGCAGACATGTAGGGACCATGATCGCTGCAACTCAACAGTGGGTTGGAGGAACTGACAGAGGTCATCGGTTGGAAAAGGCCCGTCTCCGGCACTGGTTTTTATACAGATAAATACCAGCCAACCAGTGAGACACCAAATGAAGCTGGGCTACAAGGTAATATGATTCAAAGGATGGGACTCCCAATCCGCCCTGTCCCACCAGTAGTTGGAGTTTGCTAAGAGCGTTGCAGCGTCACTTGTCGTAAAAGTCCAATCCCCCCAGTAAGGAGTCCAGCTCACGGAAAAATAGTCTTCTAGGGTACACCGCTACATTAACAAAGTAGTGTAATAATCAGGGAATGATTACCATTTTGGAGAGGGTGATTTTTTCCCGTGCGGGCCAGGGGCAAATGCTTCCAGAATTTAGTCTGGAATTTAAGGGCTGTGAACTACTGTTTTTAAGCTCTCCTCAAATATGTTATTCTGAGAATGATATAGGAGGATTAACGAACTGTTTCCTTTGCCCAGGTCAGCTGAGTACCGCCCAGCGCAAGTGCCAGCTCAGCTCAGCTCGGCGAAGGGCAAAGACGCATGACTTTGTCCAGTTCACCCGTAGGCCAGCTGCCTCCTTGAAAGCCCAAAGAGTTGTGTCCCCTCAGTGCCAGGGTTGCTGTTGCAGAGTTATGGTAGTAATTCATCGCATATAGTGGGATTCCCCATTTTCCCCCTCACCCCGAAGGCGAATGGCCAGGGGCTCCATGGCTATGACAAAGAGAATAGGAGAGAGAGGGGGTATCCCTGGCAAGTTCCCCGGCCTATTGAGAAAGGGACTGAGATTAGGCGGTTGGCCATAGAGGACAGACTAGTATACAGCAATTTTGTATATGCTAGGAGCCTGCCTGTGCCAGGTCTGGTCAGGACTTTAAATAAGTAGTCCCAAGACAGTGCATCAAACGCCCTCTCCAGATCAAGGATCAGGCTCTCACTGCATGTGGGTATCGCAGCGACTACTGGTCCCTCACATGAAAGAATCACCTAAGATTATGAGATGTGCTCCACCCAGGAACAAACCCGTTTTGGTCTCGATAAATTACATTGGGCAGTATCTGGAAGTAGTGATCTGCCAGTATTTTACCCAGCATTTTATAATTTGTGCCTAGTATTGCAATGTGCCGGTAGGAATACAGGTGGCCTGGTTCCCTGTGGGGCTTCGATAGGGAGAGGAGAAGGAACTCTTGAAGGGACAACGTGCGTGTCCCGGTATTGAGTGCCTCATTGTATATGATTTCCAATTTATGAGATAATGGACAGTGAATCAGTCATAATACTTGACTGACAGGCCATTCATGCCCAGTGTTTTATTCCTAGCTAAGTCGTGTATAGCTTTTTTTCACCTTCGCCACTGTGATGGAGTTGTCAATCTCATCGCGCTCGATAGCGGAGATACTGGGTGGGGGAGGTCCGCTAGGAACAACGCTATTGTTTCAGGGAGTGGAGCAGGGGGAGCCCAGTAGAGGTCGGAATAGTAATCATAGAATTGCGCGTAGGATGGCTTGCTGTGAGCGCAAGGGGGGGCCTGTGGTCTGAATTTAACTCCGTTATAGGAGGCGCATGCCAAGAGACAGACCAGTTTATCCCCTGTAGAATGTACAGTGATCTGTGGAGGCTGTGAGATTGTAAAAATGCTGACACTCTAGGAGAGAAGCATGTCGGTCTTTAGTTGCTGTCAAGACTGCACGTATATCGGCATCGTGAGGGACCTGCTGTTTGAGATTTGCCAGAGCCGCCTCTGTCTCTACAAGCTCCCTGTCTAGTTCTCTGTGCACCCCCACTATCTTCTTAATGCAGATACCCCAGTAACCACTATAAAGGAGTCCCACTTGGTGCACGTGGTGGATGTTTCATGGTTTTCGGTAAAATAATGGTCTATGTGTGTGTTGGGTTTCCTAAAAGGCTGGGTCATCTAAGTTGTTTTATGGAAGATGCCATGTAGGGTCAGGCGATGGCAGTGTGCTCCAGTCCTTGTCAATGATATGCGCCGCATGGTTGGCTATGATACGCCCTAGGTAGTCCAAGTATTTGATTTGTGATAGGATGGCTGTGGAGCAGAGGAATCGATCAAGGCGAACATATAAGTCATTGGAGGGGTGAATAGGGTGAGTTGCTTAAGTTGAGGGTTGTGGGATCTCCAGGCATTTGATTAGGTCCAGTGCTGTAAACCAGTGAACAAACTGTGTAGAATAGAGGTGAGCAGGTGCTTGGGAGGAGGGGGGGGGGGGGGATGACCTGTCTAGATGGACATCTAGTATGTTATTGTAGTACCTGACCAATATTCACGGGATAACAGTCCACCGGGCTAGGACCCCTGTTAGGGTCGTCTAGAACCAGCCTTGTCCAAGTTTGGCGTATAAATGCACCCCAGGAGTACTTTGGTGCCTCTAAGCTGCCCTCTGTGAAGACATATCTCCCCTCACTATCTATCACAGTGGTAAGTAGCTGAACGGGTGTCCCCGGGCGTAACCAGATCAGTACGCATAGGCAGAGCATGTGGTGACATATATGGTACCCCTCCAGCGCTTTCGTAGTCGCTGTAATTCTTCACTGACTAGATTTCTTTTTTGAGAAAGCATATGTGTGCTCTTTGTCGCTTAAGGTAGGAGTAAATAAAGTATTGGCGGCATGCTGTGTGCATGCCTCTAACGTTGAGGGTGAGGAAACACGTTTTTAGGTGGTGTTTCATGTGTCAATGGCATGTCTGTATGGTCCCAGCACCGCTCCCCCTCCTGGACTGCTCGCCCCCCACCCGCATCCACAGCAAGCGGTTGGGTTAATATCTTGAAAACTCCCGTACTGCGAGGGGAGATAACTGCAGTAACAGAGAACACCAAGAACTGTACCTGTGTTCGGAGCCTGTAGCAACCGACTGGACACCCAAATGTTGACCCAGATATGGAGAACAGGAAGGGAATGGTGTCAGGGATAGGTGGCAGGAAATTCTTGTTCATTAATGTCAGGGCTTTGAGCTGTTCGATGGTGAGTCACATACTCGGGCATTGTTAGTTAAGTGTTGCGCAGGGCCACGTGCAGGGGCGGGGAAGGAATGTTCACAGGAACCATATAGTTCCCCTTCTCCGGCCAGGGCCAGTACTCACCTACCTGCACATCGCTGAAGAAGTCATGGCGGCATCCAGCCTACAGCGGCAAGGGGGTGCATTAGAGCAGATTGTCTGCCATTTGTGGGGTGACATGAGGGTCCGAGGCTTCATCCGAGTGGTGGGAAGAGCTTGAGGCGTTGCCATCCTAGATGGCAATAGAATTAGTATTGGAGTCTGGTGGGTACTTGGTTCGGCGGAACACCAAGGCCCTGGCGATGGCTGCTTGTTGCTCCCTCCTTAGTTCCTAGGCATTCTGGGTTTGTCTGGTGGCTTGGTGGAATATATGTTGATACACCGCAATGCAAAACAACGCATACTTTTACCACGAAGTTATTAGTTCGCAAGTACCATTACAACGCAATTATTTTCTGCGCATACCATTAGATAGCAAGTTCCTGGAAATGCTTTTAAAATGTCATTACAACGGATCCCTTTACCCCGCATACTTTTTCCACGCATTTTTTGTATTAAAAAACACCCCTTCACTACGCTAAATTCTACATCCAAATACACTACCCTACAGAACACACTACCCCCACCAGGACACTACCCCTTCCCCCAGACCTGTCCCTACACGCAAACACTACCCTGCACGAACCCACTGACACTACCATAAACCCTAAATCACTACCCTACACTACTCAAACACCACTACACTACCCTAAACACTAAAACACTACCCCCTGCATGACCTTCCCCCACCCCCCAGTCCTGTCCCTACACTCTAACACTACCTTCATGACCCACCTGACACTACCCTAAAACACTACCCTACACTACACAAACACCACAACACTTCCCTAAACCCTAAGAGGTGTGGTGCAGCGGCCAGGGCAGCTGACTCCGGAGCACAGGGTTCACGGTTCGATCCCCGGCTCCGGCAGCAGCTCAGCACCATGTGACTCTGGGCAATAGCTCACTTAATTTCCACTCCGGCCCCCAGCGCCTTGAGACCCGTAAGGGTGAGTAGCTGCGCTATATAAAAAACGGACTTACTAAAACACTACCCCCTGCACGACCTTCTCCCACCCCCCAGTCCTATCCTTACACTCTAACACTACCCTCACGACACCCCCGACACTACCCTAAAACACTACCCCCTGCACGACCTTCCCCCAGTCCTATCCCTACACTCTAACACTACCCTGCACGACACCCCCGACACTACCCTAAACCCTAAAACACTACACAAACACCACAACACTACCCTAATCCCTAAAACACTACCCCCTGCACAACCCTCCCCGACCCCCACTCCTGTCCCTACACACAAACACTACCCTGCACGACCCATGACACTACCCAAAAACACTACTCCTCAAACACAACAACACTACCCTTAATCCTAAAAGACTACCCCCTGCACGACCCACCCCCTACCCTAAACCCTTTAAAACTACACAGCCCCTCTTACCTCTCTCCTCGTGGTTCCTCTCCTCCTTCCTGCGTCGTCAGAGGGGCGGTGCTCGGTGCACGTCGTTGTCCTCGCAACGATGTGGATCGCATTACAACGCTTGCGTTGTAACAGCGCATGCGATGTAATAACATGAGTAGTAAAGGCTATGCGTTGTTACAGCGCATGCGTTGTTACGCTTGCGTTGTAATGGTATGCGGAGTAAAAGTCGCGTACTAATGGCTGTTTACCGGCTGGGTGGCTTGGCGACCTCAGCGTTCATGCCTCGGTATGTGGGTAGTCACGCCTGCTGTCTCTTTTGGAGGGTGGGTGTTGCAATCTGCGTGAATTTCGATCTAGTCCTAGGCTGAATAAGGATTGATAAAGAAGTAGGTTTGGTTATCCCAGATGACTTTTAATTTGGCTGGGTATTGTAGTGAGTACAGGAGGTGTAGGTCTCTAAGTCGATGCTTGACCCCAAGGAATGAGCAGCACTGTTGCTGCACCATCATGGTATAGCCTGGGAACACAGAGATCTTATTGTTCTCCAATGTGAGTGAGCCTGCTTGCTAGGCTGCGCTCCGAATCACATCCCTGTTTTTAGGTCTCGCCTGAACCAGCGCGCATACGCTGCTCTGCGAGGCTTCTAGTAAGGACTTTTCAACTCGCACCACACGCTCGTGCGTGTGCTTTTTTTTTTTTCATCACACCTATTGGCCTTTGCGTGCGTCTTTCTAAGAAAGACAGCACGCAATTGGCCAACGGCGGGTGCATGTCCCGCCTTCTCTCTCCCCTGGCCTAGGGAGCTCGGGAGCGAGCAGCAGCGCGGCCTGGTGCCAGCTGCATACCTTCCTTATCTGATCTTGCCTCCTGTTCCTAAGTAAACAAACACGCTCGCTTTTGCGGTCGCGTTTGTTTCAACTTTGTTTTTCAGCTTAATGTGCGCGCACCACTCCCAGGCGTGTTTAAGTCGAAATGAGTTTCTTTGCACAGTTTATCAGTGACTGGGGGCTCTAAGTTTCCGGTTGTACTATGGTATGCTTTATGGGGGTGAAAAAGTGCACTAGCACAGATCTTTTTGAAAAGAGAGAGGGAAGGCGCCTATCTGAGGTCGCGAGGCGCTTTATTCCAAGCCCTTTCACCCTACGCCAGCCTCAGCCCTCTTCTCCAGAAAAGTCATCTTGCCTATGGGGAGCCCTTCGCAGGGTGGCATTATACTGCCCACTCCTTACCTGGGCCAGGTCTCCGGAAGCTCCTTCCCCAGGTGGTGCTGTGGGAGAGCAGCGCAGGACGCCTGCGCGGCGCGGACTTTACTCCAGTCATGAAGGTGGCCCGGCTGACTCCAGAGGCGACGGCTGTGGGGGCCGGTATGACCCGAGCTCTCTTCATCCTTACAGCTCAAGGGGCTTCCTTCTTCGGTGTTGGGTTCGCAGAGCCCACAGGTGGCTTCCTGTTGTAGCGCCTGCCTTTGTTCTAGGCGCTCTACCTTGAGTGAGCTCCTAGTGGCTTCCACATTTTAGAGGTCCGGGAGGCGCATGGACTGCAGCTGGCCTTGATGTCTTAGGGTGAAGAGAGTTCACGCAAAGCTCGCTGGTCACAGATTGTGCCACACAGACTGTTCCACGCAGACCGACTTGTCATCAAACACCTCAGATGAAGAAAGCGTTTATTGGGGAGAGGAAAAGGCTAGTTTTCTAGCTGCTAACCAAGTTCAGTGGTTCAGCACCCAGCCATGCGATAAAAGCAAGTAGCCACATGTACCCACACGAGGATGAGCTGGGTGTCGTCGGCGTATGATACTATGCTGAGCCCGTGCTGTCTGACGATGGCGGCGAGGGGGGCCATGTAGATGTTGAAGAGCGTGGGGCTGAGCGATGATCCCTGGGGCACTCCGCAGTTGATCTCTGTGGGTTCGGAGAGGAAAGGAAAGGAGGGAGTCTCATCCTCTGTGTTCTGCTGGAGAGAAAGGATCGAGGCTTCGCTGGGGGGTTTGGTGAATTGCTGTATGCTGTAAGCTATAGTTACTTTAGGGCTCAAGTTATAGTTGTTTGAGATAACTATATCTGGTGAATTTCCTTGGTTTTGTTCATTTAAAACTGTGTTTTGACTGACATTTTCACCTGACTATAACATATATATATATTTTTTCTGGTGGATACTGCTAACTACAGGTTTCTCACATATTAGCTTACTTTCGCCGAGGCACTAGACTAGTTACGGAACTTTTAAAATCAACTTCTCCTGCACACTGATGGTGGTACCATTAGCCCCACAGTGACCTTGTACCAGCCCAAGAAGCAGGGGCGGCCGCTCCATTAGGGCGTAGTAGCGCCGCCCCCTGCCACCAGCAGAAAATAAAGCGATAATAAAACGGGTTTTAAACCCGTTTTATTATCGTTTTATTTTAATCCCCTGGATCCGCCCCCAAGATGGGCTGGTCCAGGGGATGACACTGCTGGTGGGGGAGTGGTGGGCACTCCCTTCACTGCGCATGAGGTGTATGGCCGGCCGTCTCAGGCTGGCCAAACCCCTCATACGCAGTGAAGCTCTCTCCAGTCCCAGCTGTATTACTGGGGCTGGAGAGAGCAGGCACAGGCTCCCAGTATGCCTGGGAGCGCAAGTTGCCGGCGCTCTGGCCAATTCTGAAGCTGCTCTCATGCGAGAGCAGTTTCAGGATTGGCTGCAGGGCAGGCTGAGAGCCTGTGCCCAGGACCAGAAGAAAAACGAAGCATTCGCGGGAGACGTCTGCAAGGTAAGTTTATTTATTTATTTTTTTTTTTTTTACCCTCCCTCCTCTGGCCCGACCTCCCCCCTTTGGCAGGGGACGGGCCGCTACTGCCAAGAAGTGATGATATAGACTGCTATAAGGTGTCACTCCTGTGCACTGTTGTCATTTCCTTTCTTTCTGTGTGCTTTTACTCAGATCCAGAGCTCCACTCCTAATTTTTCATTGGTGTTTACAGACTCAAAGAAACTTGGTTTCTAGACCCTGTGCTTGAAAAATGTCTCCCCTGTGACTGCAGGAAGCAGTTGTTGGTCACATATCCGCCAAATATCCTCCTATGGTGTCTAGGAATGATTGCAAATGTTTTGAGAAACACTCCCTGAAGGCTGTAAAGGAACAGAAGCTAAATACTGCTGAACCCAAGAAAATGGGCAGGTTGAGCTCCAAGCAGAGGCCCGCTCATGTTTCTGTTTTATGTCACCACCCTTGGGTAAGCCAAAGATGAAGTGAAGAGGGCAGTCTCAAAACAACTGTGAAAAGTTCAAGAGGTACTTGTCACTTTTCAGCCTTTTTTAATCGGATTCTAATGCTGTTCAAGACTTTCAATATGCTGCAAGTGATGCCGATGAGCGATGAGGATGATAATGATTATGATGAGGAGGCAGTCCGCCCCTGTCCCTCTCATTACACAGCTGCTGGCATCTACCTAGAGCTACAGTGGCCTAAATGCCCCGTGTGACTGAATTGGACTCAAAATTGAGTCCCTCCTCTGATGAGAGAACCTCCTACAGAACCTAGAAGTCCGCAGAACAGCAGACATTTTGCATCTCCAGTTACCTACCGTGAAGACTAAACCATCTGTTAATGCAAATCTTGCAGCCTTGGCCTGCTACTTCAGAGCCCTTGAGTTTTAACGAGGATTTGACCGAAACACTGATGGTAATCTTGTCTAAACAATGTTCAGCTCCCCTTGTGGGTTGTCCGGTAACTAGGTGCCATATTCCTGCCACAGAGAACCCAGCCTTCCTGACCCAACACCAATTTCTGAGAGCTTGATGGTTCAGTATTCCAGCAGCTAGTCAAATCTCAATATGTTCCCTAGAGCACCTCGGGACAGAGTTGAAGCACATTGATGTTTTTTTGCAAAAGAGTCGTTTTCTGTGCCAGCTGGGTCCCTGAATGCTGCCTGTATTCTGGGACGCCAC
The DNA here is from genome assembly GCA_963921515.1 of Calotriton arnoldi. Lineage (NCBI taxonomy): Eukaryota > Metazoa > Chordata > Amphibia > Caudata > Salamandridae > Calotriton > Calotriton arnoldi. The sequence continues at coordinate 2,218,178 of CAWUFW010001746.1, read as the reverse complement.
AATCACGGCTTGTGGGATATAGCCTATGAGATTTTACTGGCCACCCCTGAGGAATTCAGGAATGCCTTTGCTCTGATAATTAGAGACAGTCAGGACGCAGTTAAATATGTTTTTAGGACAATCCTGGACTCAACTCATTGCATGAGTTGCACCGTGGGTGCCAGTCTTGGGATCAGGCATCATTGATGCACACCACTGGATTTTGTGGTGACATTCTGGCATTCATTAGCCTATTAAGTTTTACAGTTCCAACATTTTGGTGAAGAAGCAGACTTTGCACTAGAGCACTTTAAGGAGAGGCATGCTACGGCCTGCTTCTAGGTTTACTCTCTCCAGCCCGTCCTTTCCATCAACAATACCTGAAATTTGGAGGATGTTCTCAGTGTCTTACATGCCAATAAAGATACCCCAGCCAACCCATACATCAGGCCACAGAGCTCTTTCATATGGGCGTAGTGGCAGCAGGGTCCTTGGGCACCTACATAGACTGCAGTCCTCTTCGTACTCCTCTCCCTCTGTAGAATATTTTTTTCCCGCCTGGCTGACGTGCTGTAACTTTAGACCAGTGGGCGCTGCAGATTGGTCAGCATGGTTATGCTCTACTCTTCTCATCTGACACCCACCCCCATGTTCCACATGTTTCTGTTCAGACTTCAGCAGATCATAGCTACTTTATGCTTTGCTTTCTAGAGGGGCAGGGGAGGCAGAGAAAGGCAAGGAGTGTTACTCCTACTATTTTTTGGTGCCCAAAAAGGCAGGAGGACTCACTCCAATTTTTGACCTTCAACTTCTGAACACTATTCTTTGGAAGGACAAGCTCAAGATGTTGGCCCTGGCCCAGGTTCTTTCCACCCTGAAACCCTAGACTTGCAGGATATGCACTTTTATGTGCCCACCTTGCATTTCCTCTGATTCTTCCTTAGGGTCGCTGTGGCATAAGAACTTTTTCAGTTCACTGTTCTGCCCTTCGGAGTCACCTAAACCCTTCAGGTGTTTGTGACGGGGATGTCTGTGGTTGTGGTCAAACTTGGCATGTTGAGGATATATGCATTCCTGTTCCTCAACGGCTGGCTGGTGGTCATTTGCGGACCATCTGCAGACAACTATCACCCTTCTGTCATCCCTTGAGTTTTCAACCAATGGGCTGAAGTCCCACCAGCAGCTTATACAGAAGATCCTTTTCATAGGAGCCTTCCTGGACACAGTAGCATGCAACACTTTTCTGTCCCAGCAATAAGTCTGGGACATTCAGAATCTGAAAGAGACACGTTAGTGACAGATTCCTTACCTTAGAATATCCCCAGGCGTCAGGCTGGATCCGGAAAGTTTTTGCGTAGCAGTACCCTTGCACGTCGGTAGGCGGCGGCTCCGCGTCCGTCGGCGGCGTCGGGACCGCCGGGATGACGTCGCGGGCAGTACTTAGACGCCGCCCCTGTGCGCTGACGTCAGTTCTTCTTTTTCCGCGCCAGTAAGCGCAGATCCGGGAAGAGCAGTGCCCTAGTCATTTTTTGACTATCTTTTTGGTGATTTTTCACTGTTTTTCTCCACGAGTCTCTCGACTCCGAAGGTGTCGGTAGGGATGACCGGCTTCAAGCCCTGCGACGTCTGTGGTCGTATGATGTCGATCACAGACCCGCATTTAGAGTGTCTCTACTGTCTCGACCACGACACGAAGTCGTGCCCCGACTGCCGGGCCTTGCACCCGAAGGCTTTGCGGGAGCGGTCTCGAAAGCTCCTCGAGGTCCGGCAGTCGGCTCCGCGCCACACCAAGCCCCGGTCACGTGAGAGGTCGAGGGGCCGGTCGCGGAGTCCTCATCGGTCGTCGGGGTCCAAGTCTTCGCACTCCTCCGGTAAGTCGAAGCATAAAAAGTCTAAGAAGCGTCATCGCTCCTCGACTTCGCCTCGCCGGTCTTGCGACTCGGCTAAGGCTCCTGTCGTCACCGTCCCCGCGGCTCCGGGAGTGCCTGTGGAGCCGCCCCCGCATTACCCGTCCTTCCCGGGTTTGGGGGCGACTCCGGCCGAGATACAGGAATTCCTGTCGGCCATGGCCCGCCTCTTCGGGCCTCAAGGTCCCCCCGGTGCGCCTTCGGGCCCCGCGGGCCCTGATGGGGTTTCCCCGGCGCCGCCGACGACTCTGGTCCCGGCGCCGCCTGTCACACCAGCCTCGGTCCCGGCCCCAGCTTCGGCCCCGACCTCGATTCCGGCTCCGGTGCTGCCGCAACCCCCATCGACGCCGGTTGACCTAACTACACCGGCGCCGATGTCTCCGGTGCCTTTTCCGACGCCGCCCGGGGCTCCGGGCGGCGTCGTTCCCCGGTTCTCTCCGGATCCGGACACGGCGCCGGACCAGCGTCGCTCGACGCCGGCTCCGACGCCGTTGAGACCTTGGGTCCCGCGTGTCCCTCCTTCTCCTTATTTTGAACCTGAGGAGGACGAAGAGGACTGGGAGGGGTCGGAGGACCCTCTCACACAGCAGTGTGAGTACGAACAGGACTGGGCTGAGGAACTTGGGGATGCCAGTGGGCTGGACACCTCCCCTGACCCTGGCATGCTGTCTCCTCCTTCCGTGGCAACGGAGGAGGGAGCAAATTTTGCAACGGTGTTGCGTAGAGCAGCTGGGGCCTTACACCTCCAATTGCCTACAGTGGCCGTCAGGACTAACCTCCTGACGGAAGTGCTTCAGCCGGCGGCTACCTCCTCGGAGCCACTGCTGCCGTTTAATGACGCACTTTCTGACATTCTTTTGGGCACCTGGTCCAAGCCCGCCAGAGGGGCTCCTGTGGATAGGAACGTGGCCCGACGACATCGCCCCGCTCCGGGCGACCCCCTGTTCCTCTCCCAACACCCCACTCCTGAGAGCTTGGTTGTCCAAGCCTCTGCTTCCCAAACCGCCTTCCCTACCGCTCCTCCGGACACTGCTTTCCCGCGCCATTGCGGAAGGAAGAGATGCGGCTAAATTCACCATTCGATGTGGCCTTGATACCGCCGACTCACTGGGTAGATCAATTGCAACGACAGTGGCGCTGCGCCGTCACGCCTGGCTGAGAACCACTGGTTTCTCGGGTGATGTCCAGAACACTCTTATGGACATGCCCTTTGATGGGGTCGGTCTTTTTGGGAACAAGGCAGACCATGCGCTGGAGCGTTTTAAGGACACACGGGCTACGGCCAAGTCCCTGGGCCTTTCTGCTGTACGCCCTCCGCAGCCATCTGCTTTTCGCCCCTTTCGTGGCCACGGAAGGGGCGCCCAGTCACGTCCGCTGCCCAGCCACCGGCCCGCGCAGCAAGCGTCTTCGCGTGGCCGAGGACGTGGCTTCCGCCGTGGCGGGTCGGGCAACCAGCGTGCGGGTCAGGCCACCAACCCCGCCCCGTCCGCGGCCTCCAAGCCCTCCTAGTCCTTCCTTTCAGGTGCACAGCACGCCAGTAGGGGGCAGGGTCCGCCATCACCTTCACCACTGGCGTGCCATCACCTCGGACAGGTGGGTCTTGGACATTGTCCGAAGGGGCTACTCCCTCCCCTTCGAGACCACCACCCCAGCCATGCCACCTCAATTCCACCGCATGTCAGGGGATCACTTGGTGCTTCTTCAGAAGGAAGTTGCGGCCCTCTTGGCCAAGAGGGCCATCGAGCGCGTTCCGACCCCAGAAGTAGGACGTGGTTGCTACTCCCACTACTTTCTGGTGCCCAAAAGGGACAAGGAGGACATGCGTCCTATCTTGGACCTCCGGAACGTCAATCGCTTCCTCCGGAAGGAGAAGTTCAAGATGCTCACCCTAGCTCAGGTCTTGACTGCCCTCGACCCTGGAGACTGGATGGTAGCGTTGGACTTGCAGGACGCTTATTTCCACATCCCCGTCCTGCCGGCCCACCGGCGTTACCTGCGGTTCATGGTGGGCCTCGAGCATTTTCAATTCACCGTGCTCCCCTTTGGCCTCACAAGTGCCCCTCGGGTGTTCACGAAAGTGATGGCGGTGGTCGCAGCTCATCTGCGCCGGGCAGGGGTTCCAGTCTTCCCTACCTCGACGTCTGGCTGCTGAAGGCGGGCTCGTCCCAGGCAGTCCTCTCCCACCTCCAGACTACGGCCGAACTCCTGCACTCGCTGGGGTTCTCCATCAATGTGCCGAAGTCGCACCTGATTCCTTCTCCACAGCTCCTTTTCATCGGAGCAGTTCTGGACACGACGCAGTTTCGGGCCTATCCTCCCGAACGGCGAGTCCGGGATATTCAGGCTATGATTCCGATCTTTCAGCCTCTATCCTGGGTTTCGGTACGGATGACCCTGAGGCTGCTGGGCCTCATGGCCTCCTGCATCCTGCTGGTCGATCATGCCAGATGGCATATGCGGGCTCTGCAGTGGGACCTGAAGTTCCAGTGGGCGCAGCACCAGGGCAACCTGTCCGATCACGTCCAGATCTCGGAGGGGACTGCAAAACAGTTGCAGTGGTGGCTCTTGAACCGGCAATGGGTCATGGGCAGATCCCTCTCCCTTCCCCAGCCAGAGCACACAGTCGTGACGGACGCGTCCCTTCTGGGATGGGGCGGTCACATGGGAGAGGCGGAGATCAGAGGCCTCTGGTCTCCGGCGGAGTCCCGGCTCCATATCAACCTTCTGGAGCTCCGGGCGATCCGACTTGCACTCAAGGCATTCCTTCCCTCTGTCAAAGGGAAGGTAGTGCAGGTGTTCACAGACAACACCACCGCCATGTGGTACTGCAACAAACAAGGCGGAGTGGGGTCGTGGACCCTATGTCAGGAGGCTCTGCGCCTCTGGACTTGGCTGGAACATCAGGCCATATTCCTGATGGTTCAACACCTGGCAGGTTCCCTGAACGCCAGGGCGGACGAACTCAGCCGCAGGTGCATGATGGATCACGAATGGCGTCTTCACTCGGAAGTGGCGCAAGGACTCTTTCTACAGTGGGGAGAGCCTTGGTTAGATCTATTCGCCACCGAAGAGAACGCGCAATGTCATCAGTTCTGCGCGTTGGAATTTCCAAGGCGGCACTCGCTCGGCGACGCTTTTCGTCGCGAGTGGAGTTGCGGTCTGTTGTACGCCTTTCCGCCTATACCACTTCTACCCAGAGTGTTGAAGAAGATTCGGCGCGACCGGGCCCAAGTCATCCTTATGGCTCCGGACTGGGCTCGAAGAGTTTGGTATCCCGAGCTACTCAGTATGAGCGTCGATCCCCCGATCCGTCTGCCTCTTCGGGAGGATCTTCTGTCGCAGCAGATGGGGACGGTCCTCCACCCGAACCTGTCCAGTCTCCACCTGCTTGCGTGGAGATTGAGCGGCGGCAGTTGATTCCTTTCGACTTGCCTCCCGAAGTTTGTGATGTGATTCTGGCAGCCAGGCGTCCCTCCACTAAGGTGGTATACGCCTGCAGGTGGAACAAGTTTGTGGCATGGTGCACAGCAAAGGCTGTGAATCCCCTCTCTGCACCTCTTTCTGAGGTTCTTCTGTTCCTTCTTTCTCTGGCCCAACAGGGTTCTGCCCTGGGTACGTACCATCAAGGGCTATCTTTGTGCAATCTCGGCCTTCCTCAGGCTCCCTGATCAGCCCTCTCTTTTTAAGTCCAATGTTGTTAACAGGTTTCTAAAAGGCATTACACACCTCTTCCCTCCTGTTCCGTTTGTCATGCCTCAGTGGGACTTAAACTTGGTTCTTACCTTTTTAATGTGCGCTCCCTTTGAGCCTCTACATAACTGTCCTCTTCGTCTTCTTACTTTGAAGACAGCCTTTCTGGTGGCCATCACCTCCGCTCGGCGGGTGAGTGAGCTCCAGGCTCTATCAGGCAAACCTCCCTTTCTGTCTGTCCATCCAGACAAGGTTGTTCTTAGGACGCGTCCGTCCTTCTTGCCAAAGGTGGTTACTGCCTTCCACATTGGGCAGACCATCACTTTGCCCACCTTCTTTCCGCCTCGGCATCCTTCCAGAGAGGAAGAGAGGCTCCACCGTCTGGACCCAAAACGTGCGCTTTCCTTTTATATCAACCGCACACAACACTTCCGGGTGGATGACCAGCTCTTTGTTGGCTACGTGGGCGCCAAAAAAGGTCGGGCGGTGCACAAGAGAACCATCTCCTGCTGGGTCACCTTGTGTATCAAAGCCTGCTATTCTTTGGCTAAGAAGGAGCCTCCTGTTGGGCTGCGTGCCCATTCCACCAGGGCAACGGCTGCTACCACGGCTTTAGGCCGCGGTGTTCCGCCTCAGGATATATGTCAGGCAGCTACGTGGGCCTCGCTGCACACGTTTACCAAGCATTACTGCCTTGACAGCCAGGTCCGGAGGGACGGCTTCTTTGGCCGCTCTGTCCTCCGGGACTTCCTTGTCTGATCTTTGTTCGCAGACCCACCACCGGGGTTGGTATTGCTGGGGTATCTATTCTAAGGTAAGTAATCTGTCACTAACGTGTCTCTTTCAGATGCACAAGTTACTAACTTGTGTAACGATATATCTGTAAGAGACAGTAGTTAGTGACAGATTCCTTACCGCCCCACCCATCCTCCCCGTTCTGCGAACTGATTTCTAGGGTTAAGGACATCCCTTTCAGGGCCCTAGTATTTTTCAGACACCTATGTCAGCTTCTTGCATGGCTCTACGTTCCTGGCGCGGAAAGTCGTGTACAGAACTGACAGCGCGCAGGGGTGGCGTCTAAGTACTGCCCGCGACGTCATCCCGGCGGTGCCGACGATGGACGCGGAGCCGCACGACGCCGCCTACCGACGCGCAAGGGTACTGCTACGCAAAAACTTTCCGGATCTAGCCTGATGCCTGGGGATATTCTAAGGTAAGGAATCTGTCACTAACTACTGTCTCTTACAGATATATCGTTACACAAGTTAGTAACTTGTGCGTTTGGTCTCAATGTTTCGGGTTTACTTCTGGGTTCTAGTATGGATGGTTCTGAGACCTCTTGGCATTATGCCTTTTTCTTTCCCCCAGGCCCAGTAACACCTGCGGCCCTGCAGTGGAACTTACACTGGGAATGAGCTCAGTAATGTGTCTGGCTGTTGGTCAACTTCCATATTCAGTGGAAGCACCCCGGAACATCCAGTGACGCTGTTGAATACCAACCTGACCTACAGCAGACCATTCCCTCTATCCTCCCCTCACTCACAATAGTGATGTATGCATCATCTGTATGTTGGGGCAGTCCTCTGGTAGAGGGAGGGATCAGGGTATTTAGTACCTGGCAGATCAGAGACATCACATCATCTGCTGGAGCTTCGCACTGTTTGGTCGGCGCAGCAATCAAGGCAGTGTACAGGTTGTGTGTTATGTGCCAGGAGGCACTGTAACGCTGGAAGTGGCTCGACTCCCAAGGCGTCCCTGTCGCAGTCAGTCTTTTGGTGGGCTCTCCGAATACCAGGGTGGACAAACACAAGAGATGCTATTTGGTGGATCACGAATGAGGTCACCAGAGAGTGGTTTTGGGTATCTACGTCTGGTGGGGCTTACCCTTGCCAGATTTTTCGCTACCGCCAAGAACGAATAGTGTCACAACTACTGTATGTTACAATTTCAACTAAGGGAGGCATATTCATTCTGAATGGAACTCTTGTACTTTTTCGAAACCCTACCTCTCTGCCCGAGTTCTGAAGAAGAGCCAAATAGACTGAGAACACAAAATTGGACCAGATGAGTGTGACATCCTTATCTATTGAGCATCGGCTCTGTGATTCTCCTGTCACTGGGAGAGTCTCCTATATCAACAACTGGAGATGGTTTTTCACTCAAATTTCCACAACCTACACCTCCCACCTCATGTGGAAATTGACCGGCTCCAACTGAGCAGGTTTGATCTGTCCACAGAAGTAGTGGATGTTATTCTTGCAGCTAGGTGCCAATCCACAAAATCTGTTTATGCTGGTCATTGGGTGACGTTTGTGGCATGGTGCAAACACCGTCAAGTTGCTCTCTCCAGGTAAAACAGGTCGATGTGTTGATGTTTATTTTAACTCTGGCCCAGCAGTGTTTTGAGGTGTGCACTGTTAAAGGTTAGTTGATAGCCCCTTTGGCCTTTACACAGTTGCCTAAACAACCTTCATTATTCAAGTCACTGATTGGGATGCTTTTTTGAAAGGGGCTTACATGCATGTTCACTCCTGTGACTTTAAATATGCCTCCATGAAGTCTTCACTTGGTCCTCACATTCTTGATGTGTCTGACTTTCGAGCACATGTACAGTTGCTCACTAAGAATGCAGACAAAGTGGTATTTCTCATTTCATTCGCTTCTGAATGTTGTGTCAGTGAGCAGCAGGTGTGGTCAGTGCACCCTCCATATACCACCTTCTTTCTAGACTGGTTGGTGCTGCAAACTAATGCTTTCTTTTTCCCTAAAGTGGTGGTGTTCTTCCGTGTGGGACAGTCTATCACTAAACCTGTCTTCTTTGCCCCGCCTCACCCCTCTGAGGCAATCTTCACACCCTAGACCCTAGAAAAAAATCTTAGCTTCGATTTTGAACGCACAAAGGAGCACACAGTAGACATATGGGTGTATATTCTTTTTGCTGGTGCTAACAAAGAGAACGTGGTCCAGAAGGGCATTATCATGTGTATTAAAATATGCTAAACTTTGGCTTAAAAGTAGCCTCCTGAGGATCTTTAGGTTCATTCCACCCGAGCTAAAGTGCTCATTACCATGATGGCAAGGGGTGTTCCGGTATTGGACATCTGCCAGGGTGCGTTGCGGGCACACGTGCACACCTTCACCAGGCATTACTCTCTTGACTACCAAGTCTGCAGGAAGGACCATTCACCTGCTCGGCCAAGCAGGACTTTCTGGTTTAAGTCCACTCCTCAAACCCTCAACCTAAGAGGCACTTCTCTGGTATATATTCAAATAGTGAGGGATCTGCAGTTAGAAGTATCCATCATTGGTAATGCTTTCTGGTGGATACTCTGTAACCACAGATTCCTCAATGCCCCATTCCCTTCCTGTTATTTGGATTGGACTTTTAGGGTTCTAAGAATGTTCCAAGCTAGATTTCATACACTTTCACACTTCAGTCTTTTGCGGACAGTTTGCTTTTGAGGGCCTGAAGAGTTCCAAGAAAAACTGACTTCAGCGCACTGAGCTGGTGCCTTTATACAGTTCGATGTTTTCACTTCCTGGGACAGTGTGAGGTCACTGCAGAGCCAATGGGTCCACCTACTAGTGCACGGGGATCAGTTGCTCTGAAAATGTTCACATCGAGCCTGGCACCTGGGGGAAATTCAAAAGGTGGGTAATCAAAGGTTAGATAGTGTCCACCAGAAAGAACGTTACCGAAGACAAGTAACTTGTTCATACACAAAATTCTCCTAACATTATTCTAACTTATATACAACAATTTCATTGTTCTAAATACCTGTCTGAGATCTTCTGAATGTTCTAGTCTGAGCATCTCTCTTTTTAGGAGTGAGTGGCCATGTGCAATTCCTACTGCCAGAAAGTCACACTGTATTTTTCTTTTTATGTTAGCGAGTAAGGTTGCTCAGCTCAACCATCAAACTGCAAAACCAGCAAATAATCATTAAAAACATACCTTTAAGTCATGAACTGCATGCTGAAACACTGACTTGTTGTTGGGCTTTAGCAGGTGGTATCTTATTGAAATCTCTAAATGGGAAGATATGTAGCAATGCAAACACGACATCATTTCAAGAGCTTGAGATTGAAACACAGTTCTTCAAATACCTCCAGCAGCGGCACATTCTGGCGTCCAACCAAGCACAACTTTTTAAGACTCCAGAGAATAACCAACTGAAAGCAATGATGTTGCTAGACCAGTTAGGCAAGAAGGGATCCCTTGTTATTGTTTTTTGTACATTTTTGTCAGATCGAATTTACAAGATTCCATCGACACACTTGAGAAAACAATAAAATAGACATAATATTTACATTAAATAGATTAAAAACAATAAAAATGTATAAAAACAAATCATGCAGTCAATGTATGCCATGGTAGCATGAGCTTCCTCATGCTTTCTCATACAGCTAGAGGCACAAATAATTTACAGGGCAGATATTCAGACAGTCAGATGTTTGCATCTTACAAACCAGCTGCTCTCAAAAAGCTAGAAACAGAAAACACTACTTTTGGGTGTGTATCAGCTAGGCAAATCTGCAAGGCCTCCTGGTAGAGTTTAGTCCCCATATTTTGGCAGAGCAGTTTAATCTACTTTGCTTGTGCAGTTTTAAATGCGGGCAAAAAAAGGACATGCTGAGCATCTTCACGCGAAGCATTACACACTGGACATGTGGCACTGTTAGGCGGGGAGTGCTCATTAACGAGGCCAGTGGAAGAGTGTTTAGCCTAATCTGGATATAGAGCTTCCTTTGAAATGGGAGCTGCAAAAAATGAAAATACTCTTCAAACTCAAAGTCCACTTTTCTGGTCAGGAAAATATTAATTAAAGATCCATGAGATGGCTCTCCACACTGTACCCTCTGTAAATATTATCAAAATGACGGAGCTAGAAGTGATTGAATCAGGCTCGAGCCAGAGCTTATTCGCACCTAGCTTAGTTAAAAAGGTCTGGATATGTCTCGCCAAGCAATACTTGATGCATGTGGCCTACTGATTACATCACTTAGGGCAGCTCTATTATGGGACATTTCTTCAAAGGACTAGATCCTTAGCCAAAAAAGAAGGGGCGTTAACCTCACTCTATCACTTATCTCTTGTAAGTTCGGGTTCATTCGCAAGGGTAATAAAGGAGAGCTCGAAGGGAGGTTCAGCAATGATCTTAGAATCGATTCTCTGGGTGAAGTAGTCCCTTAACATGGCTATGGCACCACAGTTCGGTGCCATATAGCGCTGCACGGAAAGCTGCCCTCTATACAGGTCCAGGGCTGGAGAAACTGGGACATTTTTTAGCCCCACAAAAAACTTAGTGATAGCAGAAGTCCTATGTTTCAAACAGACAACACTCTTAATTAATTAATTATTCTCCCCAACCTTCTCTCTCTGACAGTCTAATGCCCAGGTAATCAAACACCTTGACTCATTCCAAGGGCTTTGCATCCACAGTGATTCTACACCTATTAGGCCTCTTTACATTAAAAGTAATTAACTTTGTCTTAGAGATGTATATTTCAAGACCACTTTGCTTGCAAAACTAATCGAATTCATCTACAATACCAGGGTTTGCAATCCTGTTAGTGTTTTTTAAATCAGGGGGGGTTTCATCAGCAAATAGTAATGCTTGCGTTTTCTTCCCTGCCAGGGTGAGCAAGTCATTTTCCGTTTTCAACAGGGAGTCTATGCCCACATTGATGAACAGCACAAATTTCGGGCCAGCACACACCCCTGGCGCACCCCTCTACTGACATCTATTTTGGGTGTGAGTTCCCCTTGTGGTCCACCACATACTCTAGCAAAGTTATATGTATGAAAGCGAATAATAATTGATAACAAATCTGGGGACATTCCTAAAGCAGACAAGACTTCCCATAACTTGGTTCTTGGAACAAGATCCAACGCTGCACGTAGATCTATGAATGGAACGTAAATGCTACCCTTGTCTAACCGCCCCACTTTGCACCAGATACGTTGGAACACAAAGACTTGATCAACTGTACTACCTTTTTGTTGGAAACTGGCCTGGAGTTTTGTTAGAATGGAATTTTCTGCATTCCAGGCTGTTCGTTTGTCTAGGACTTGTTTGCTGAATTTGTTTTGCAGATTATCTATTAAACTAATCAGCGGTATATTGGCTGGGTTGTTACGCGAACGCTTCTTATAAATGGAGGCAATTTCTGCTCCTTTCCAGGTCTCCGGGATTGGGCTTCCCTGAAGGATCGCATTACTTAAGATTTTAATAGAGGATATGTACAAATCGGGGTTGGAATGATAAAGTTCTCCTGGAATTTTATCGAGGCCAGGGGCCTTTCCAGTTTTTTTGTGAGCTCAAGGCGACTTGAGTATCAACAAGGCAGAATGATAAAGATTGGTCCGAAAGGTTCGGGCATAGGAAGTTGGAGACAGTGAGAAGGAACACTCTAATTTGTAAGAAAAGTGAGACTCTCAGCCACTAAGTAAGACATTAGATTGGGGTCTTTTATAGCCTGTTTTGCTCTAGTGCGCTAGCAAATTCTAAAAGAGTTTGGTATCTTTGCTTCTGGCTGATTCAAGCAAGTCATACGTGTAGGAAGGTGGGTTTCTGTTGCAGTAACCCCCTCACGTTTTGCCAGACTACTGATGCACTTTGACTTGATGTGCCCTGGGTCCCTGCCAATCAGGTTCCCAGGGCCTGTGTTCTTTCCCCAAAACTGTACCTTGTACCCCCAATTAGCACCTCTCTGGCCACATGCCAGTACCTTGTAAAAGGTACCATGGGTACCAAGGGCACTGTGGTCAGGGAAGGCCTCTAGGGGCTGCAGCACTTTTTGTGCCACCCTTAGAGGCCCTGTACCTTTACACACACACACTGCCATTGCAGGCTGCATGTTTTGGTGCAGAACAAAGTGAATTCGACATGGCACACATCCCTGTGTGCCATGCCTACAACCCACTGCCCTGGCATAGGTCAGCCACTCCTCTAGCTGGGTGCACTATACCAGTGGTGAGGGTACAGGTGCATGAGCCCTGTACCCCTACAGTGTCTAGACCAATTCCTAGACATTGTAAGTGCAGTAATGTCATTAAGAGTATATGGTACTTGGAGTTTGTCATTACGAACTCCACAGCACCATAATGGCTTTGCTGAAAACTGGTAAGTTTGGTATCAAACTTCTCAGCACATTAAACCCACACTGATGCCAGTGTGGGATTTAATGAAAAATGCACTCCGAGGGCATCTTAGAGATGCCCCCTGAAAAACGACCAGCCTCTGGTGGGTTCCCTGGCTGGTACACACCAGCCTGCCACTACGAGACATGTTTCTGGACCCCTGGGGTGGGAGCCTTTTCTCCCTGAGCCCAGAAACAAAGCCTTTCCTGGGAGGAGGTGGTCACACCTCCCCCAGGCCAGGAAGAGCCATCTGTGGCAGGGGAGCTACAAAGGCCTTGCAGCCTTTGTAATGCAACCCCCAGCCTTTCCTGCTATCAGGAGCAGGCCCCCTTCCTGTCTCCCCTCCTTTTGGGCGGGAAGACGGGCAGGAAGAATTTGCCAGCCCAGAAGGTGTGCCTACCTCTGCCAACCCTACCCCTCAGGTGGGGGAGGCGAGGTGAAGCCCACTCTTCAGTGCCCGCCGTCTTGCAGATGGCAGGCACTCCCCAATCAGGATTAGGGATTGTGCTCACTCCCCCCACGTGGGGTGAGCACACCAAGGGTGTAGTCCCCCTAAGGTCAGTAGCCCATTGGCTACTGACCCCGAGACGCCTAAAACGCCCCCTAAATACAGTATTTAGGGGGCAGCCCTGAACCAAGAAAGCAGACAAGAAACGACTAAAAGAAAAGAAGGACCGAACAGCTGTGCCGAAGCTAAGAGGACGACGCCCACTGACTTGGCCCCAGCCCTACCGGCCTGTCCCCACCTCGAACCTGCAGAAGCGAAACTCTGGTGTGTCCTGCAGCCAGCAACCTCAAGAACCACAAGGACCTGCCCTGCCTTCCAAAGAAAAGACTTAGTCTCCAGTGAACACCGGATTTGTTCACCCACAGACTCCAGCTCCGGCAAAATCCGCGAGTCTGCACCACTCTGCACCCGTCACCCACGGCCCAAGTTTGAGTGGCCCAACACCACGAGGAGGTCTCCCCGGTGATCCTGACCCAAGATCCAGTGATCCCAGACCTGCCTCCAGCCGACGCCTGCAGCCTCAATCCGGAGGGTCCCCCCAACCGCAGCCAGGAGCTGGTGATCCAACCCTAAACGATACACCTTCACCCGATGCCCCACGGCCTTGGGTGGTTCAACCGTCGGTGTCTAACCAACCCCCAGCATCCCAACTTACCTCTCCAAGTGGTGGTCGCTCCCAGAAGACCTTCGTCCGCGAGCCTGCAGTGTGTTTGCAAACTGGGGGATCCACATTGAAAGTAACAGGGCACCCGATGCCAAAACAGCACCCTGCACCCGGCCGCCCTAGTGCGGCTGAGGGTGCACCTTTGGTGCTATCTTGAACCCCCATTTGCCCTGAGCTAAAGTCTAGAAGCTTTGCTTCCACATCATTGTGGCCTGCTCTTGAGCAGCCACCAACCGGAGGCCACCTATCCCCCATTGGATAACATTGGGCCTCAGCACTCTGCACCGGGCCGCCCTAGTGCGGCTGAGGGTGCTTTGAGAGTGCATCCTCGACCCTGGGGGACCCCTGAGTCTAACCCCAGAAAACTAACTCCCACAACAGAGTACTTACCTGTTAACTTTATTTCCTCCCATAGGATAACATTGACTGTTTTCTATGAAAAAGTTTCTAAGCGTGGAGTTGGAAAATCTATAAAAGTCTATACAACTGTGTACAAGTAACCAAAATGCATTTACTTACCTTTTTACAGGAAATGTCCCAGTGCAGTATCCAGGTATACTACTCTGTGTAAGAAAAGTAATCTTCAAAATAATATAAATGACCTGCTATTGAAAAGTCATTATAAAGTATATGTACAATATTTTAAGGTGTTGCATTTCCAGTAATTCTACTGTAACCAAACCAAAGTATATATACAACTGCAATTCAAACTGTATTGTTACTGCAAAGTAGAAATCACTTACCTGTGCCAGGTTTGCTTGATTCTAAGAACTAAATATAACTAAATAATATTTTTATACAAAGCAAATTGGTCTGAGTTCAGTCTTTGAGTGTGTGAAATCATTTGCTGATTGAGTATGTACAACAAATGCTTAACACTACCCTCTGATAAAGCCTTACTGCTCACCCACACTACCACAAATAGAGAGTAAGGTGCTATATACTTTTACCTCTGCCTACCTTTGGGGTTCCACTGGACTCTTTGCACCCTATACCTCACTTTGGTATAGTATATACAGAGCCAGCTTCCTACATTATACGTGATTAATTTATCCCATGACCTCCTTGCAGACCGTAATGTTAATCTGTTATAGTTAATGCTCCCGGTTTTATGGTATTTATTTTTTTGCCGTTTCTGTCTGTATTTATCCATATTTATTTTTTGCTAATTTTATCTGTATTTATCCATATTTATTTTAGGTTTTGTGGAACAAGTAAGCTGAAATTAGTATATTTCCACATTTAGTTAACCGATAAATATGCACTCATGCTTGAATGCCTGCCTGGTTTCAGTGCTGTGAACACCTGCAGTCGATAAATCAGTGCACTTATATGAAAATATGCAAATTTCAGTATCAACTTTGTACATATTTACTGCTGTTAAAGCCTCTTTACTAAAATGCTTTTCTTTTTTAACACCCTTATCTATCAATCCACACACATCTGTTGGCCTGGAAGTCATGGCAGACAGTATTTAGAATTACTCAAAAAGCAACCCAATTTCCATTTTTATCCATATTTAAAAATAAATGCAGACAAGAAAATGAATGTGTTCGAGGCATATGAGCTGTAGATTGTATACTTGTGCATAGATCGCCATATGGTGTTGGGCTCGGATGTTTGCAGTTTGTTTTTGTCTTGGAAGAGTCTTTGTAGTCACGAGTTAGGTGACTCCTCCTCAGGACGATAGCGCGCATGGGCATCGACTCCATCTCCAGATTGTTTTTTTCCGCCATCGGGTTCGGATGTAAAACATTGCGCTCCGGGTCGGTGTCGTATTCGATCCACCTTCGACGCGCAATCCTTCACCGCTCGACGGTATTGTTTCGCTCGAGTTCCCCTTTGACGCGCATCCAAGTAATATCCACCAAGACCTTCGATTCCGTTCGCCGACACGGGCCGTTTGGCCTACCTACCTACCTGGGCTGGGCCTCGCCCTGCAGTAAATGGAAAGAACTCCATTTAAGAAATGTCCTTTGTGTGGTGCTAAATTTCCACACACAGATCTCCACGAGGTCTGTAACCTTTGCTTGTCTCCAGAGCACTAGGACAGGGATTGCCAGGCCTGCGATTCCTTTTGATCGAAGAAGACCATACGTGATCGCCGGGCTCGACGTCACACGATGGCTCGATCAACTTCCTTGGCGCCGGACAACATCTTCGATGCCAAATCCAACAGGAATCGGAAGAGGGAAACATCAGCGTCTCCGAGGCAGACGACTCCGATGCCGAGGATCAGCCCATTACTCCAGGACAACGAACTGAGAGTACTGAACTCGACGCTCCTCTCCGAGTACAAATACAAAAGGCTCCGGTGACGCCTTTGGGCTCAGACAAACACAGAGATAAGTCTTCGGATGCCCAGCCCTCGGGCCCGGCTCCAAAGCCGAAAGAAAAGCCTTCAGGCGGCTCGGGACTGAGTCAGCCACGTACCGGTGCCGAAAAACACTCCTCCGCACCGAAAGAAAAACCAAAGCCAGGCACAGGGCCACGCCCTGTTATATCGGCACCGAAGTCGGCCTCCACGCCCACAACTTCGGCACCGAAGCAGCACAAAGACAAGTCCTCGGATCCGAAGAAACGCCATACTCCTTCGGAGCCGAAAACTGCTACAGAATTAAAGACTCCGACAAAGCTTAAGGAAAGTTCTACCTCTCCCAAAGCTAAGTCAAAGCCCCACTCGGACCCAAAACCCTCGGTGCCGAAAAAACCGGACGCCTCCAAAGAACTGTTTCGGCCAGATCCATTGGATCCAAAGCAGAAAACTCTGTGCATTGACCCTCATACAGGTCAGATGACCACAGTTCCACCAAAAAAAAAGAGGACATTGGCCGTTCCAGACCCACCTGAGATACCTTTAAAGAGGTTGAACATTGCTACTTCTCCTCTTAGACCTATCTCTCCCCTTCAAAACCTTCCACCTATTCATCTCTCTCCTACTTCTTCCCTATCTCCTTCTTCACCTGCCCTTCAACAGGATGAACAGGACTTTGGGGGTGGGGATGACCACAGTGATGGGTATTTCCAAGAGGATGATGATAACATACATAACATCCCACCACAAGACCTTTGGGATGATAATCATAATATCCCAGATATACCCGAGCCAGACTCCTACCCATCCAAACCATCCCCACCAGATGACAACATTGGCTTTGCACAACTGATACAGGGCAGCCAAGTACCACCAGGTAGAGTTACACTCAGAACCTGCGGAAGAAGATTTCTTAATGGAAACTTTTACTCACTCTCAAAAGTCGTCCACTACCTTGCCAATGTTAAAAGGCATGATTAAATATGCCCCAGAAATCTTCAAAGACCCAGTCAGGGCTAGGATAATCAACCCACACATTGACAAAAAAATATAAGCCAGCCCCAAACGACCCAGCTTATATTAAAGGAAAACTCCCTCTAGACTCCCTCGTAGTGTCAAATGCCCTGAAACTGGCTAATTTTCAATCCACAGGGGAGGCCCCTCCTCCAGACAAGGAGTCAAAACTGCTGGACGCATCTGGCAAACGGGTCGCGTCTCAAGCAGCCAATTACTTTCGCATTGCCAACGCCCAGGCTTTACTCGCCAGGTATGACAGGGCGCATTATGATGAGCTGGAGACACTTATGCAGCACCTTCCAGACCAGTATAGGGCCAAAGCCAACGACCTTATACAGGAGGGAAAAACCATCACTAATACCTCCATCAAATGAGCTTTGGATGCAGCAGATACAGCATCCAGAGCAGTCAATACAAGCGTTCTGCTGCACAGGCATGCATGGCTGCTCATCTCTGGCTTTAAACAGGAGGTGCAGTCCCAAATTCTTAACCAGCCATTTGACCAGCAACATCTATTTGGCCCTTCTGTAGACACATCATTAGAGAAAATGAAAAAGGACACAGAAACAGCCAAGTCCATGGGGACCTTACAATTTCCGGCAAATAGAGGGTCTTTTCGTCGCTCCACTTATAGGGGCGCCTCCAAAACCTCTTCATACAAAAGTCCCACTCAATCTTCCCCTAGCAGAGGATATTTTAGAGGGGGCTACAGGGGTAATAATAACAAAGGAAGAGGTCGCGATAACAATACCCGCACCTGCCCCGCCTCAAAGCAGTGACTTCCCTACGCTCCCCCCAGACCATTCCACATCGGTCGGGGGAAGACTATCACAGTTCCTACCTGTGTGGCTTTCCATCACCACAGGCAGGTGGGTGAGACAAATTATCCAGTATGGTTACTGCCTGGAGCTCACTTCTACTCCACCAAACGTGCCTCCCAGGCATCGACCGATGTCCACGGAACATCTAACACTTCTCAAACAGGAGATTGCCTCCCTTTTACAAAAGCAAGCAATAGAACCAGTCCCCCTAGATCAGAAAGGCTCAGGGGTCTACTCCCTTTACTTTCTCATTCCAAAAAAGGACGGTACTCTGAGGCCAATTTTAGACCTCAGAATACTAAACCTGTACATACAGTCCGACCACTTCCATATGGTCACCCTGCAACAGGTCCTCCCACTGCTCCAACAGGGCGATTTCCTTTCCACTCTAGATCTCAAGGACGCCTACTTTCACATCCCCATTCACCCTGCTCACAGGAAATATCTACGGTTTGTGCTGGATGGTCAGCACTACCAGTTCAAAGTCCTCCCATTCGGGGTAACTACAGCACCCAGGGTATTCACAAAGTGCCTCGCCGTAGTAGCAGCACACTTGCGAAGACAACACATTCATGTTTTCCCTTATCTAGACGACTGGTTCATATCAGCCAGCTCACACAACCACTGTGTTCATCACACACACAAAACAGTTCAGCTCCTGCACGACTTGGGATTCACAATAAATCTCACCAAGTCACACCTGCAACCGTGCCACATACAACAGTATCTAGGCGCTACACTAGATACTTCAAAAGCCATCGCGTATCCCAATCCACTCAGGATACACAGCATACAGACTTTCATAAAAAGATTTCAACCTCAACACTCACTCCCAGCTCGAGTGTTCATGCAACTAATAGGAATGATGGCCTCTTGCATTTTCATAGTGCCTTACGCAAGACTCCAAATGCGCCCATTACAGGAATGTCTGGCACATCAGTGGAACCAGGCCCAGGGCCAGCTTACAGATCTGGTGTTGGTGGACAGCCGCACACATCGCTCTCTGCAGAGGTGGAACACACAAAACCTAGCCAAGGGGCGGCAGTTCATAGACCCGGTTCCACAGATTGTGCTAACAACGGACGCATCGCTCACCGGCTGGGGAGCGCATCTCTTACATTATACCATTCAGGGCATATGGACCCCTCGGCAAAAATTACTCCACATCAATCATTTGGAGTTACTGGCAATTTTTCTTGCGTTAAAATCATTCCAGGTACATCTAGTACACAAAGCAGTCTTAGTCAGGACAGACAATATGACTGCAATGTACTACATACAAAAACAGGGGGGGACACACTCTCTGCAGCTTTCCCGCCTAGCGCAAACCATTTGGAGATGGGCCATTCCGCAAAAAATATACCTGTTCGCAGAACACCTACCAGGGCTACACAATCAAATTGCGGATCTACTCAGTCGTCAGACACAACAGATTCACGAATGGGAACTTCATCCACAAGTTCTTCATCCATTCTTCCACAAGTGGGGCCACCCAGACATAGATCTGTTCTCCACACACTTAAACGCAAAATGCCCAAACTTCGCCTCCAGGTACCCACACCCATTGTCCAAAGGCAATGCGATATGGATGAACTGGTCAGGCAAATTTGCGTACGCTTTTCCACCTCTCCCACTCCTTCCATTAGTGGTTCGAAAACTCAGACAACAGTCGCTCACAATGATCCTGGTTGCTCCAACATGGGCTCGACAACCATGGTTCACAACCCTGCTGGAACTTTCACTAGTCCCACATCAAAAGTTGTACCTTTCTCCAGAACTTCTCACGCAGAACCATGGAGAAATAAGACACCCAAATCCTGCTCAATTGAACCTAGCAATCTGGCTCCTGAAGTCTTAGAGTTTGGATACCTTAATCTACCTCCACAATGTATGAATATTATTAAGGAGGCTAGACGTCCTACCACTAGAGCCTGCTATGCAGCCAAATGGAAAAGATTTGTGATCTACTGCAATAACAATGCACTCGATCCTTTAGATGCGTCAATTCAGAACATCATTTGTTACCTTTTGCATCTACAAAACTGTAATCTAGCATACACATCCATACAATTACACCTCGCAGCCATAGCTGCTTACCTACAAAATAGACAATATTTGTCGTTGTTTAAGGTACCTGCTATCAAGGCTTTTATGGAAGGCCTTAAAAGAATAATTCCTCCCAGAACTCCACCAGCTCCCGCGTGGAATCTAAACATTGTCCTTACTAGGCTCATGGGCCCCCCATTTGAACCTTTGCATAGGAGCGAGCTACAGTTTCTCACATGGAAAGTAGCTTTCCTCGTAGCAATCACATCTCTCAGAAGAGTTAGTGAGCTCCAGGCCTTAACCATACAAGAACCCTTCTTGCAAATACATCACAACAAGGTAATTCTTAGGACAAACCCTAAATTCTTACCAAAAGTCATCTCTCCCTTCCACCTTAACCAGTCTGTTGAGCTACCAGTATTTTTCCCTCAACCAGACTCAGTAGCAGAGAGGGCTCTTCATACACTAGATGTCAAAAGAGCTATCCTTTACTACATTGAAAGGACAAAAACTTTCAGGAAAAGCAAACAACTTTTCGTAGCCTTCTCACCACCACATAAGGGCAACCCCATATCAAAATCAGGACTTGCCAGGTGGATTGTTAAATGCATCCAAATATGCTCCCTAAAGGCAAAGCGTACATTATCTGTTCCTCCTAGAGCGCATTCCACACGCAAACTAGGGGCTTCTATGGCATTCTTAGGAAGCATCCCCATAGATGACATCTGTAAAGCAGCAACATGGTCTACACCACACACCTTCACAAAGCACTATTGTGTAGATGTGCAAGCAAAACAACAAGCTACTGTGGGCCAGGCTGTATTAAAAACACTTTTTCAAACTACTGCAACAGATACAGGTGGCCACCGCTAAGGAGATAACTGCTGTGTAGTCTATGCACAAGTATACAATCTACAGCTCATATGCCTCGAACGGAAAATGCTACTTACCAGTATGCATCTGTTCTTGGCATGTAGAGCTGTAGATCTGTATACGCCCACCCTCCTCCCCGGTTGCCTGTAACTGTTCCAGTATTATCTTACTTAGATAACTATACATGGGCATCTTTTTTCTATTACTATTATTATTTATATTTCTTTCTAACTCCATCACAACCCTTCATGGCGAAAACAATCTGGAGATGGAGTCGATGCTCATGCGCACTATCGTCCTGAGGAGGAGTCACCTATCTCGTGACTACAAAGACTCTTCCAAGACAAAAACAAACTGCAAACATCCAAGCCCAACACCAGATGGCGATCTATGCACAAGTATACCGATCTACAGCTCTACATGCCAAGAACAGATGCCTGGTAAGTAGCATTTTCCTTTCTGTCTCTATTTATCTTTGCAAATCAGTAGCGACTCTAATCATTCCTCTATCTCCCAGCCTTACCGCTTCTAAAAGTGGCGATTTTTTTTAGCTCGGCAGTTAGTGTTAAACTGGTGATCGCGGGTCTTTTTAAAAAAAAATTTTTTATTCCTCATATGACCTCCGTAGCTACTGCCGCCTCTCGACCTGTCCCACCACTGGCGCAGATAACTTTTTGGTGGTACATTGTCTCAGCCGATGTATTCCATACGGGGAATACCCGTTTATACTCAACGTGAGCTGACCCAGAGGTTTTAATCATTGGAAGTTATCCTATACCCAGATCTAACATAAGGTGACCCAAGATCTCTCAAGAAGGGTCATCCAACCAGTTCCAAAACAACCCAATGTCAGGCCTTTCCCTGAAAACATTTACCCTCTGATCTACAGCTCGATAATACTTAACAGAATTCCACCAGGCATTCCAACTAGGAGAGGTTTCCTGGCGCCACAACATACAAATCTCTCTCCTGGCCAACAAAATCAGGTAAAATACCAGTTTGTATTGGGGTCCAAACTGATCTCGTATCCCACCCGGCCTAGGCACAAAACCAAATAAGATGAGAGTTGGGCTTACCTCCACCTCCGCACCCATGACCCTGGAAATAGTCTCACCAACATCCGACCAAAATTCGTGGATCTTGGGGCAAGACGCGAATATGTGGACATCATCCGCATTCTGGAATCCACACCTCCAGCATTTGGCTTCTCCTCCACCCTTCAATTTAGAAACTTTAAGAGGGGTCCAATATATCCTATGGAGTGTGAAAAATGGTTTCTTCTGAGTGCAGCAGATTTAACCACAGAATAAAGCAGGTCATTAGATACTTGCCATAACTCTTTCCGTTCTTCGCTAGACAAGTAGTTCTCCCAGACCTGATGAGGCTTTTCCATCCTTCGTTCTGCTGCAGCCAGAAGATAATTGTTCCATAAAGCAACTTCTTTCTTCCTTGGAGCCTGATTTTGCAAGTCACTTTCCATGAAATTATCTTCACAACACGACCAACTTTGAGATTTACACCATGATGTGAGCTGATAGTGTTTAAATCTAGACAAGGTTCCATTTGTGATATGATTCCAAAATTCCCAAGGATGACATATGCTATCCAGTACCAAGTCCCCCCAATGTAGAACTCCTGCCGCTATCAGTGGCTGAGCTAGAGCGTCCGAAAGGCACTCCGGGGTTCCAGGCGAATCCCACACCGGCGCCCATTCACTATAATAGGAGAGCCCCAAGCAGTTTCAACAGTCGGACCAAAGCTTGGCCGCCATGCCCAGCGCCTTCAAACGAACTTTTTTATAACATTTAGGAGAGCCGAATTTATACATAAAACCATGCTCCCCTACCCCCTCCAGCATGGCTTTAAACATGTTACCAATTAATGAATTATCCGGGGTATGCAATAGCATCCTGGCGTTTTTCAGTTGATAGGCCCAACAGTAGAGCTGAAAGTCTGGTAAACCCATACCACCCTGTGTTAGTTTGCGCCTAAGTTTTTTCCAGGACAACCTAATCCCTTTTCCTGCCCAAATAAAAGAGGAAATCCTGCCCTGAATTTTAAGAATCTCAGCTCTTGCGAATTCTAATGGTATGTTATTAAAAAGATAAGTGTATTTCGGGAGGACACACATTTTAATCAAGTTGACCCGGCCGAAGTGAGATAAAGGAATGTTCTGCCATCTTTTTAAAAGGAGCTCAATTTCCTTTGATACTCTATCTAAATTAACCTTAGGGATTTTCCTGGGATCTTGAGTTATTATAATTCCGAGGTATCTAAGTTCTGTCGCGTGTGGCTCAACCTGATTAACAATATTCCAAGCCATAACCTCAGTCTTATCTTTGTTTATTTCGTAACCCGAAAATTTCCCGAAAGTTTGAGTTTCAAGTATAAGTTTGTGTAATGTGATGTCCACATTAGATGAAAACACGACTAAATCGTCCGCATATAGAGCTATTTTCCTAACAAACCCACCGAGTTCAAAAGGAACAATTTTTTTGTTTGATCTTAAACTCTGAGCCAGGGGCTCCATATAAATATCAAATAGGATAGGGGACAAAGGGCAACCTTGCCTAGTACCACGTTCTATGTTAACAATGGGGGAAAGATTTCCATTGACTAAAATCCGGGCCCGAGGAGAACTATAAAAAATTTTAATAACATCTCTGAAGCCGGGAGTAAAACCCACAACATTCAAGGTCCTATCTAGGAAATGCCAGTTCACACGATAGAAGGCTTTAGCCGCGTCGACCGTGATAATTGACAAAGGGAGACCCCTTGATGATGCCATATCCACTGTGCCAACTAAAGTATATACCAAGTCTGACATTTGTCTACCCGGAAGAAAACCCTTTTGGTCTTCATGGATTATTTGGGCTGCGATTTTACAAAGCAGTTTATTCAAAATACCTGCAAAAACCTTATAGTCAACATTTAATAAGGAGATTGGACGGTATGATTGACACTGAAAAGGATCCTTACCAGGCTTCAAAATCAGAGTAATAACTGCATCGGACCATGAATCCGGCAGAGGAGATATACCCTTTAGTATTTCGTTGAACAGTTTTAACCTGACCAGGATGATTTCATCCTTCAACATAGAGTAGACCTCAGTCGGGATTGCATCTGGGCCTGCAGCTTTCCCCTTTTTAGCCGTGTCTAACACTTCCAATATCTCAGTCCCTGATATTTCTAAAGAGAGAAATTGTTGACTAGCCTCGGTTAACCTCGGAAGCTGTTTTTGTTCCAGCCAACTATCAATAAGCTCCTCCGCCCCCTGGAGATCTTCATGATAAAGATCTTGAAAGAACCCTGTAAAGGCCTGCTCTATTTTATCTTTCTCCTCATTAAATTGTGTACCCACTTTAATCTTGCTATTATACATATTAGCTCTATCGATCCTTGACTTCATGGCAAGGAGCTTACCACAATTCTCCCCTTGATCAAACTCCCTCATTTTACTTATCTCCCACTTTTGGTGTAAAACTTCTTCTATCTTAAGTTTAAATTTTAACTGACACTCCTCCACTCTCTTTACCCATCGTTCTTTCTCTGGGTCATCGGGAGGTCTCGCCTTCAAGTCCGCTTCGGCCCCCGCTATCTGTTGGTCTAAATTAGCCAATTCTTCCCTCTCTGACCTCGCCCACCCAATTACCGCCCCTTTTAATATCCCCCTCAGCCAAGCCTTAAAGGCATCCCAGACGATATGTAGGGGGGCAGACCCCAGGTTATTATGGAAAAAAGTGTCAGTTTCAAACTTCAAAAGGCCCGGAGTGGAAGATAGCAGGAGAAACCTCCTATTTAATGTCCATCTCCTTAAAGAATAGTCCGGAGGGAAATCCAGTGATCGCGGGTCTTGCCACACCTACTTTTACTACATTATGGGCTTCTAAAATATCACTAGGACTTTGAAGGGAAGATCGAAAAAAATCGAGAGTTGATGAAGTGATGGCTCTAATAGAGTCCAACGCAGCACCGCTGGCCTCTAAGGAGTGCCACCTAACTGTCCTATTCTTGTTAGATAAGACTAAATCTTTAGCTCCTTTGTCCAGTACAGATACTAAAGAATTCGATATTGGGCCCTGCAAAAGAAGGGTTAGTGGGTGGGGGTCACTTTCTGGTCGTAGAGAGATATAAAACTCGAACATCTTAGGCCAGAGTTCAAGATTGATGCAGAGATAATCCAGATGGCTTCTATAAAAACCTCTTCGAAATGTTAGGAGAGGTCTGCTCTCAGACAGAGAGCACCCATTACATTCTCTAATTCCGTTTGATAAAATGACATTGATCACCTGATGGGCTACCTTTGAAAAATGTCTAACTTGGGGGGGAATCAATTCCCGGGACACCCCAGTAGGCATCCTCCTCCTTAGAGATGTCAACCAGTAAGGGAGAGGATTCGAAGCGGACGTTAAAATTGCCACCCAGTATAATATACTTGATATTTTTCAACTTGTCATGCGTTGGGGGTTCTACTTTTCCATGGTAGGCTGGAATTGGATTTTTAATCTGGGTGAGCTCGGCACAGTTCATGGGGACTCGAAAGGAAAGTGCGCTCCATGGGCAATCAATCCTAACACTAGAAGAAGACATTGCTGGGTCAATATGAGCATCCTCACAGTTTAGAGGGGGAGTGTCCATACAGTCATGGTTACTCGAGACAGGAGAGGAGCTCAAACTACAGCCAGTTGGACTGCCGGGGCAATGGTGGTGCTCAGGTTGCTTCCATGGGACTTCTTTTACTATAGTTTGTTGTCATTGGTTTGCATTCGTAGTGTCCACTACATTCGATGATGAAATACTTGCATAGGGGGTCCCCCTTCCCAGATGTTTGGCGTCCTTTGAAGCAGGGCTCACAGGCGGTGCAGATTTAAATTGGTCTCCCTCCCAGATGGTTTTTCTGATCTGAGACCCAAGTTCAGGAGGCCATTTGTTATAGTGGCACTGTTCAGCGTAATTTTAATGTAACCCCACTTTGTTCCAGATGCAGGGTAGCATGCTGCACAAACTATGTCGTCCTGAATTACTGAGTAATGGTGCCTAACACTCCTAATTCAGTGGGTCACTTTGTTAATAAGTGATTCCATAGTTACTGATGATCGTTGGACTGGAGCAATCCTAGGGACATACACTATGAATATCTCGCTAGTTGGGGTGACAGCTAACCGAGACAAGTATGTTCCAGAAAGCGATGTTTGAAAAGTGGACAACCTTTGTGGCTGACGAAACAAGTCCGAAGCAGGGCGCTGTTGCCTAGTGCTGGTAGTTTGCAAGTTCTGACGCATGTTGCTACATAGTGCGCCTTGCTCGCTTTCTATTCTGGGAAGAGGTTTTCTCTGCATATAGGGATTGAAAGTTGTAAAGTTAATAGTTCTAGGGGGAATTAAAGAAGGCAAATCCAGATTTAGAGGAGGTCATAAAGCTACTTCGGGCAGAAGTTGTTTCTAAATAAGAGTTCCTCACGTTGCAGGAAGCACTAAAAGAGGGAGCTTGGGTTTGTACTAATTTTGCTTCAAGGGGTGAGATAAGTGGCAATTGCTAAATGTCTTCAATATATTGGAAAGCCTATGAACCCCTTTCTTTAGTTATTTAACTTCCAGTTGTAGCTGCTGGATCAAAGAAGCATTTATGCAGAGAGAATCAGAGCAACAGGACTCTACCGCCCCATCTATTTGAGTTTGCATGTCCCTTAGTGGTGGTTTATCAGGGGGCTTTGCAGGCTGACTACGGCTTCGAGCGGAACAAATCTGTTGCTGCAG
Source organism: Calotriton arnoldi (assembly GCA_963921515.1). Taxonomy (NCBI): domain Eukaryota; kingdom Metazoa; phylum Chordata; class Amphibia; order Caudata; family Salamandridae; genus Calotriton; species Calotriton arnoldi. The sequence goes on along the minus strand of CAWUFW010001746.1, from coordinate 2,191,459 downwards.
GGAATCTGGAGAATGGGGGCCTCTAGCGTCTCCGGGTCATCAGGAGTCAGAGGTTTGGGATCCTGATTATGATCCCCATTTACTGCGTCGTTACCTGCCAAGGGTCTCTTGTGTTCAAATTAGTTTGCCAACTTTTTCTGGCCACATGACTCCCTTGGGGTAGATGGCAGTTTGTCTCAGAGTAGTGTTTCCACTTCATCTATTTAGTTATCTAGATCGAAGATCACACAGTTGCTAGATGCTTCGCTGCTCTCTTGTTGCCTTTCCCTCCTTTTGGGCTAATTGTCGCCTTCCTCTTGCCTATTTATATGAAGGGGCTACTTAATCAGTCAGTGCGGAGCCAAAACAAATGATCAGCTTTCAAAATTCCTCACTCGTTGGAAAGGGAAAGTTGGGCTAGACTAGCAAGAACATGGAGAATGGCGGATGCTAAAGGCAAAAGATGGTTAGAATTCTTACGCTATTTGAAGTGGGGATGCTGGTACAAATAAGATCTCAACAGACCACAGACCAAGAGAGGTAGCCCAGCTGATGACTGGCGAAGATGGGCCCGCTCTTGACCCGGACAGGCGCCTGGGCGCCTCCCGCACGTGTTCTAAGCTGCAGGGTATTGAAAGCCTTTAAATATCCGTGCGCTTTAAATATCAGTGCTGATCAAAGACATCTGTGGCTGCCTGTCGCAATACCTCCTGGTGATCCTATTTGCAGTTGTAAGCCCAAGTATATCAGAGATAACAAAATGCCTTAGTAACAAGATGTTTTTGAGTGGGCAAAAGTCATGCAAAAGACTTCCCAGTGAAAGACCCCTCTGTGCTGAATGCGCGATCCCTTGTTATTAATTTACCAGATGTATTTGCAGAATTCCTAATGAAATAGGTGTGCTGGGTGGGACCATTGGATGAAAGTGACTAAAGGAATATCAGGAGGGCCCCTCAGGATTCCGTTATCTCTGCCACATTAAAACTCAAGAGACCATGACGCACTGGTAGGATCCCTGTTTCTACTGTGGTTCATCTGGATGGCGCTTCTTCCTGAGATTATAACATTCTTGTCTACTGTTCCTACCACCCTATTGAAAATATTTCAGACTAATTGAATGCTCTGCACGTCTTGCTTTCTTGGGGCCATTGAAAGACCTAAGAGACAATCATGGCGACCATATATTGATGGGACTAGGTTCTGTGGTGGCGAAACAAGATATTGTTAAATATTGGAAGTCAACATCAGCGCCTTCATTTATGGACTGGCTAAGAGCGATTGACTGTTGTGCACAATTAGAGGAACCCATTTAAAAGGCTAGAAGATGCCCCCTTAAGCATTAAAAAGATTTGAGGGAAGTGGTGGGAGCATTATGACATTCATTACAAGTGATGATTAGCCTACTTTGATGCATTTTATCAGTGATGTGCTAAACGTTTTGTACTGTGTATCCCAACGACCCAATTTCCCCCATTGGATCATTCATGTTATATATATATATATATATATATAATATAATAATTCACACTAATTGCTTTAGATAAAAAGACATGATTTTACCAGTGGCTCGATGTGACTTTGTCTGGTAGAGACATACTGCATCAAGAATCATAGCCAAGTGGCTCAACTTAAACTAACGTGAACAACAAAGTACAACAATGCTGAATTGGCACAATTACATACTTCGTAAAGCAGATGACAGCCAAGTGGCTAAATGCCCCAGAAATCATCAAGGGACCAGACTCCTCCCATTGTGGATTGTTATCCTCTATAATCCATTGTATCACCACAAACAATTAAAGAAAATAAATAAATTTGATCTAGATATGTACTCTAAAAACATCACAACACCCTCTACTATTTAGCACCACAACACAGTGAGAAATATTTTTCCAAAGCAGTTTCCCTACTGCACTTGCTGCACTGGACTATTGGGCATGTCATAAAAATTATCCTGGAAGCAACCAGGATATATACTCCATTGACATTTCTCATTTTCCCACATGTTCAACAAGTAATGGATAAAAGACAACTTTATAGATATAAAGTAAAAGAATAAGAGGAAAAAAGAAGAGTGATAATAGGTAGACAGATTCCAGCAGAACACAAGAGGTGGTCACGCTGGAAGCATTGTACCTGATCCAGGTTGCAGAGCAATGTTTGCTGCAAATCCCTAGGCCTTTCCCGCATTGGATTATGATCCCAATCGAAGCCCTCGGGTAAGCCCAAGTCTAAGGTGTGCTACAAGTACTAAAAAGGTAAAACTAGATTGTTCCCACTCTAGCCGTTAGAAATCCGAAGAGAAGCCGCACAGTTGCAATCCAAGGGGTCTAATTCCTCCTGTGCCTTTGACTAGGAGCCAGCCCAGAGACTGGTCCTGGTGCGCCTGAGTTTCCTGGGCCATCTTTGACCCTGCAGCAGATTGAGACCCTTAAGGAGAACATGTTGCAAATCTTCAAAACAATGCTGGCTCCCTCTAGAGTGCCTTTGGGTCTCATGGAGCCACCAGTTGACCTTTCACCAGCACGTCCAGAGTGCTTTGTGGGGTTCGCTGGTGCCAAGAAAGGAATGCGCTACAGTAAAGGACTCTCAACATGCTGTGGTCTGGCAAAAAAGGAGCCTCTTGAGCCTCTTTGGGCCTATTTCTCAACATCAAAGACTGCGAAAATTGCACTTGCAAGGGGTGTTCCTGTCCTGGACATCAGTTATACAATGTGTGCAAACATTCACCAAGCACTACTGCCTTTACAGTTCGATCCACAGAGAGGGCTATTTTGCACGCTCTGTTTTGCAGGAACTTTGTTTTGAGTCTACTCTTCAGGTCTGCCATCTTCTTTGGGAGGCACTGCATGGCTATCTGTTCAAAAGGTGAGGAGTTTGCGTTTAGAAGTATCCATCAGAAGAACATGTTACTTATCTTTGGTAATGCTCTTTCTGTTTCATACTCCATCTAACCACAGAATAGTCAATGCCGTCCCACCTCTCTGTTCTGTGGAGTGTACATCTGCATATCTTAAAAAGGTTCCAAGTTAAATTTTGACACACTGTCACCTTCAGTTTGTCATGATTGACCCACGTCTGAGGACGCAGAAGAGGTCAAGATATAAACTGAGGTGAGCGCCTATATTCTGGATCCAGTCTGGCACCTGGGAAAGTTCTAACGGTGAGGAATTTGTTGTTAAATAGAGTATCCAACAGAAGGAGCGTTTTTGAGGGTAAGGAACCTGTTCTTATCAGCACAAACGCATTTGTCAGTGTCCTATTAGCATGTTTCACTGCCAGGTCCAAGCTAGCAGAAACCCCTTGGTGACAAGTGGATGTAAGCAGAAGAGTGCTGTTGAGTGTGGACCATTTCTGACATTAACACGTTTAACTTCAATAGGAATGCACTTCAAATGAGATAGCCTACCAAGGCACACCTACTACAGTCGAGCAAGTCAGGTTTCGGATGGACATTGTAAATGAGGATGTGAATATCTGAGCAGTCCCTGCTGCCTACCCTTCCAGCCCTCATTGCAACCGGTCACAAGTTTGAGCAGTTGCATAGCATAATATTGGCTGCAAAGCTGGCCTTAAAGAAACCACATAGGTCATCGGCATCCATGTCTCTAAGGGGGCTCCATTGGCTCCCTCTGACCCAGAGGATACAGTTCAAATCGCTCTGTACCATGTTGAAGGCACTACACGGTCTTAGGCCTATCCTGCTACAAAACAAATTTAAATGGTATGCCCCGACTAGAAGCCTACGATCTTCATCAGCCAACCTGGTAAGCAGGTCCAGGTTTAAAACAACAAGATTTGGGGGAAGAGCTTTCAGCACCGAAGCAGCCCGACTCTGGAATGAGCTTCCGTCAAGCCTAAGACAGACAGAAGATCTACTACAGTTCAGAAAGAGACTTAAAACATGGCTCTTTCCAAAGGAGTAAAACCAGATTGCTTGACGATACTCAGCAATTGATACTTGTCTAGGAATATGTATCCGTAGTGGTAATCACGTAATAGAGCGGCAGGATACATGTGGGGTGACAATGCGCTTTATAAATAGACATAACATAACATAGCATGAAGTGCTACTCTTTCAAAGTAAGATTAATGGGCCTCATTCTACCTACCCCTTCAGCTAAAGTCATGCAAACACCTGCAGAGCACACACCTCATACCATTCCCTACCATGTATCACATTTCAAACTGAACTTTCTAACTGAGATTCAATCTTATTACTAGCAGGTTATAAGCATTTCTCCACCTCAGGCTCATCAACCTGCAATTTGCAGATTACTTTCACATCTCTACAGCAAACACTCTGACCACCTGATTTTGGGAGAGTTACAAAGGAATGTGTAGGACTTGGCCTTTTTGGCTAAAGTTCCCTAAACATTTTGCTTTCCCCCCTAGACCGTTTTCCTGACATAGAGTTGCCAATTTAGATGCTTTGGGTACTTTGCCACTGCTGATCAGTGTCAAAGTACCAAGGGTTCCCTATGTAAAGTACACTGGTAATTGGTTGGCCATGATTGGTATGTTTGCCTTACTAGTAAAAGTCCCTAGTGATGTGCACTGTGTGTGCAAGGGCTAGTAATGCAAAGGCGCGCAGAGAAGGGAACTCAGGCCTTCAGTGTAGGGCCTGCGCACAGTTTGCTAAGTTAGCATGTTGTCCTGACAAGTGCAACCACTTGTCAGGCCTTACTTTCCCTTTTGCGTACACTGTGGGCACCCCTGTGGTAGGTCCCGGGTAACCCCTGGGCAGGTTGCAGTGTAGGTAAAAGGCAAGACATATACTGAGGTGTGTGCTATGTCCTGACAGTGAAAAAAACACTCCATTTCGTTTTCACTGGTGAAAGGCCATTCTGCCCATAGGACAGAATGGGGGAGGCTGGGTATGGTGTTTTGTTAGCCTAGTTTCCTATAAGTTTATAATGGAGAGGTGAAGTTTAGTATGTATGAACTCACAGTGTCATAACACATCTTTCTATGAAAGTGGTTTTGTCCCTGTGTGTTCAGAAACCACTCTTTTAGAAAGTGGCTGAGTTTTGTGCTTTAAGCATTTCTGTTTGTCTCTGCTGAATGTGGATTGACTGTCGGGATCTGAGATGGGAGGGGGTGAGATGGCACCTGGCTGACCTGCATCTGGAGAGTATGCGAGGAGAAACCCCGGGAGGTGAAGAGGCCTGGGTTGCAGCTATAAAACAATTGACCCATCTCCTGCTGAGTGATTAAGGGCCCAGACCCCCAGTATCAAAGGGAGAAAGGTGACAATGGGAGGGAGACACCCAGAACTGATTTAGGCAGGGGTCAGGGACCCCTGAGCACAACGAACTTCAAAGACATGAAGGGGTATAACTAAGAGAACTGAAACCCCTAGAATTTGGTGTAATTTTGAATGGCGAAATGGACAGGTCGAGTCTGCAAAGGCTTTGACCTCTTTCGTGGTCAAGAACAACCTCTGCCAAGGAAGAAGTTGCTGAAGAGACTGCTGGATAGGATTGACCCTTGCTTCGTGATCTGGGGCTGGCCTGCAGTTTGTAGCTTTTACTAAGGAAGAGACTGAAGGGACATTGCAGTGGGTGGTGTCCCCCCCTTCTTAAACAGGACTGTGCTTTGTGCTGTGTCCTGAACCCCAAGGGCCCGAGGTGAGCTGGCTCCCTGTTTGCAAACACAGGAACATAAAAGTTTCCGGAGAAGTCCCAAGAAACGCGGTGTGCACGTGCTTTTGCAGCTTGAGACCCTCAGAAGTTGTGCCTTGTGATCGTGGGCACGCAGGAGTAAACTGAGTCTCGGACGCGCAGGGTGCGTGTCATGGTGCAAGCCGAGGCGTAGGTGAGGAGCGCCTGGTCGTTGTGTGCACCGGGAGACGAGGTGAGACTCGGACGCGCAGGGTGCGTGTCGTGGTGCAAGCCGAGGCGTTGGTGAGGAGCGCCTGGTCGTTGTGTGCACAGGGAAAAGAAGTGAGTCTCGGACGCGCAGGGTGCGTGTCGTGGTGCAAGCCAAGGTGTTGGTGAAGAGCACCTGGTCGTTGTGTGCACCGAGAGAAGAGGTGAGACTCGGACGCGCAGGGTGCGTGTTGTGGTGCAAGCCAAGGCGGTGGTGAAGAGCGCCTGGTCGTTGTGTGCACCGAGAGAAGAGGTGAGACTCGGACGCGCAGGGTGCGTGTCGTGGTGCAAGCCAAGGCGGTGGTGAAGAGCGCCTGGTCGTTGTGTGCACCGAGAGAAGAGGTGAGACTCGGACGCGCAGGGTGCGTGTCGTGGTGCAAGCCAAGGCGGTGGTGAAGAGCGCCTGGTCATCGTGTGCACCAGAGAAGAGGCGAGTCTCGGACGCGCAGAGTGCGTGTCGCGGTGCAACCAGAGGCGCTGGTGAGGAGTGCCTGGGTAGCGTGTGCACCGAAATCAAAGTAAGTCTCCACAAGTGCTGAGGGCGGGTCTCGGTGTCCACTGAGACCGCCAGAAGGAGGGCCAGGTCATTGGGCCCTCGGAGTGCAACAGTAGCGGCCCGGACCGGCAGTCCCGGAGGAGCGGAGTCGCCGGCCCGAGCTCGCCTTGCCCATTGACTGAGTTCTGGATCAAGGCCCAAGTCGCTGAAGGAGGGGAGGAGAGTGGGGTCGCGCCCCCCCAGGTAACGTGGATCACCACCTGGGGTGGGGTGCGGGCCTGGAGGGACACTCTCTCGGCCTCTCGCTCCTGGCAGCTGCGTGAGCCTGTTGCTTCGGCTCGGATCGAGGCCCGTGCTGGCCCAAGGAGGGGCAGTACTGGGGCCGGAGTGAGAAGCGGTACTTTTGTGTCATCATTGATCCATGTCGGGGGCAACTGTTAAAGGAGCACCTAGACTGTCGTATTACACTTTGCATTATTGCTGCTAACGAACTATCGTATGACGCCTGACTCTAATTGTGCCTGACGAACTACATGCTGGGTGCGCTACGCACTGCGTTATATTCCCTTGCAGAGTACATGATTGTAAGCGTGGTGCATTGCATTATTTCTTCATCGCACAGTACCTGATTATAACGTGGCGCATTGCATTATTTCTTCAGTGCACAGTACATGATTGTAGCGAGTCGCATTGCTTTGTTTCTTCCTTGCACAGGGCATGCTGGTGGTGATACGCATTGCATTATTCCTTCTATTGCAAAGTACATGACTGTGGCGCTACGTATGGCATTGTTTCTCTATTGCACAGTTCAGGAGTATATCGTTACGCATTGCACTATTTAGTTTCTTTTGCAACATGTGTGATTCTAGCAATACGACCTACCTAACCCTTTGGAAATGGTTAGAAGTCAGCTTAACTGTTGGTTAGAAGCGGTGGTTGGGATTAGAACCTACCAATCCACCGGAAGAAATACTACCCATTATTATATGTTGGTTTTGTATCGTGTGGTCATATCGTATATCTTCTTGTATAAAGATTATACTCGTTTTATAAAACTCGTGTGGAGTCTATTTGTGGTGACATCATTGGGTTGCTGTGAGTGTGGTTGCACATACTGTACACTCGTGCCTTGGAGATAAGCCTGGCTGCTCGTGCCAAGCTACTAAGGGGGTGAGCAGGGCTATCTCAGACGGTGTCCTTACTTAGCCTAACGTTGAAACGAGGGGTCCGGATCTCGCACCTGGCAACAGCGGTGTGGGACGGGGACTCCCGCCTCCAGCATTTGGTGGCGGCGGTGAGGGATAAGGACCGCCACTTCCAACAGAATGTATCAATGGTTTGTAACCTCAATTGCAGTTGTAAACCATTGAAAACATACCACCTCTCAAGTTATGATGTAACTAATTCAAAAGGGAGAAGTTGTTTATCGTTTGGGAAAACAAATGCATTAATGTTCGTCTACCGTCCCTCGCAGGTCATCATCCCTTCATTCACAGTCATTTACAGGATGTCGCAAAATGGGACTTGCCTAATTAAAATTAGTTAAGCTGGTAATTTTTAACAGCCTGTGAATGGGCAATTTGTGATGCAATAGTAAGGTAATAGTAGCTAAGTGGGAAGGAATGGCACCTTTCCATGAATTTCATGAGCGAGTGAAGCAATTGAGCTAGTCTGGCTGAAGAAGGAAGCAGGGGGGTGTCCACTTCCCTCTGAGAAAATCACTCTCTCTTACTCCCAGTCACTCGCTCACTCAGTCACTGACCCTCACCCACTCAGTCACTCACTTTGTCACTTCCTCTCACTCACTGTATCAGTCAGTCACTGTCTGTTATTTGCTCACTCGGTTACTCTCAGAAACTCACTCTCACACACTTGCTCTGTCACTGTCTTCCAGTCACTCACTGTCACACACTCTTCTTTACCATCACTAACGCTCTTAGCCCCTCACTTTATGCCACTTCTCTTACTCATGGTCTTTCTCAAACTTACTTTCACAGTCACTCACTCTCTATCTCCTTCTCAGTCACTTTTGGCCGCAGTCATTAAATCCTGCTCATGTTGTCATACTCAGTTACTCATTCACACTGTCACTCACTTTCTCAGTCACTTTGTCAGTCATTCACTAACTCTCTTGGACACAAATTGACATTTGTTTGTTATTTTACTTACCCTCTGCCGTCTGACAGTGCTCCCTTTGGGTTCTCCTCACACTCTGAAGTTGATGGATTATCGGGTACATATCTCCTCACCATACACTCAGTTGAAGTTTCTTCATTGTGAGACCTCTGCCCTCAGTCACACACACAGTATGATTAATAGCGCAAGGGCCTTGTGTGGCCAGTGGCCATGCCCTGTCAGTCATACTTTAAGTGTGACTTTGGGCCTTGCAATTTGTTAGACCACGAAAGGTAGTCCTCTGTTAATGAGCTCTTAGACCTGCTTAAAGGCCTGCCTCTGGCCAGAGTCTATCTGTCATACTCCAAATGCACAAACTGTGCATGACAGCCTGAACGAGTTCTGCTCGCCGGCTAAGACGTGCATTTTGTGTATGCCTATCTGATAGAGACTTCTAGCTGCAGATTCTTAACCGTAGAATATTCCTCAGGCATCAGACTGGATCGGGATTTTTTTTGGGTGAGCAGTACCTCTGCGTGCCGGTAGGTGGCATCATTCGGCGTGGTGACGGTGTTGTCCGCACTGGAAGTGATGGGCACGGTGCCTATATAGCTGCCCCCCAGCGCACTGACTTCAGTTCTTTTCTTTCCGCGCCTGTCAGCACAGATTTGGAGAAGAACTATCTCCAGACACTTTTTAATCAACTTTTTGTCCAAGATTTTTGAGACATTGTCTCCTGGGGTGACACGGATGTCTGCGAGGAAAGCTACTTTCAAGCCCTTTGGCACCTGTCACCGGCAAATGTCGGTGGCAGATCCACACCTTGTCTGGCTTTCGTGTCTTGAGCGCGACTAGGACGCCAAGAGCTGTGGTGATTGTTGCGCCATGCACCCCAAGACCTTGACAAAGCGGTCCCTCAAGCTGCTTACTGCTTTGACGGACTCGATCCCGGTCAAGAGGAAGGTACCGAATCGGTCACGGAGCCATTCGAAGTGCTCGTCATTGCAGTCGAAGTCGTCCGGGCGTTCTTGTAAGTCTCACAAACATAAGAAGAACAAAAAGAGGTCTTCAACTTCGCCCCGTCCATTGAAGTCATCCGACAAGACGAGAGAACTTCTGCATGCGAAGCCTGGCTCTGTGGTTGAGCCTGCGCCAGGGTCGTCTCTGCACCTCCCCGAGTTTCCTGGAACCGGAGCGACCCCCGCCCAACTCCATGAGTTTTATGTTGCCATGCACCTCACATTCAGGCAGCCCATCCCTGCTAGCGCACCCTCTGACCTAGCGGGTTCGGGAGGGGTCCCTACTGCTTTTTTGCCGACAGGTTCGCACCCAGCACTAGTCGGACCCCTTGGATCCATGGATGGATCGTACTGACATCAGTCGAACCACCTCCACCTTTCTGGCACAGGATCCATTGCCGATGTCCCAGGCGCCAATGGCCCCATACTCATCCGCGGCTCCGACACGGAGCCAGATGGATGTTGTCCGAAGCCGACTGGAGGCATTCCCTCCAGGCCAGAGCTTGTGCCCTATTCATATGGACTAAGACTTGGGGATGATTGGGAGGGGTCTCTGGACCCTGATGAATATCAGCCCCTATACGTCACCAATGACACCTGGTGTGAGGATCAGGCGGATGCCAGTGGTCTGGACACCTCCCCAGATATACTGGCTTGGTCTCTCCTACCGTGGCTACGAAGGAGGGACCCTCATTTGTTTATGGTGGTAATGAGGGCGGCTGAGGTCCTGGACCTTCAACTGCCCTCTGTGGTGGTCAAGACAAACGTATTGACAGACGTGCTTCAACTGGGATTGAGCCCATCTGAACCGCTTCTCCTGTTTAGCAAAGACCTCACGGACGTCCTACTCAGAGCCTGGTCCGAGACCCGCACAGGGGCTCCTGTGAATAGGTCAATTGCCTGCCATCATCGGCCCACCCCATCGGACCCCGACTTTCTCACCCAGCACCCTACCCTGGACAGCTTGGTGTCCAAACCTCCACTTCCAAAGTAAATCCTGGCACATTCCCTACCGCTCTACAGGAAATACAAGAGGCTGGATAGATGTTGTCTACGGCCAGCCTGGCACTGCGGTTGGGGAACACCACATGCCTTTTAGGCCGATACTCCCATTCACTCTGGGACTTGGTCACGCAGGTGCTGCCTGTGGGATCAATGGAGGCCCAATTCATACTCTACCAAGCTATTGCTGATGGGAGGGGCACAGCTAAGCTTGTCATACGCTGTGGACTGTATACCATCTACTCGCTAGGCAGAGCAGTTTCATTGGCGGTGGCGCTTCGGCGCCACGCCTGGTTGAAGACTACTGGCTTTTTAGGGATACCTAGGCCCCGCTCATGGACATACACTTCGATGGTATTGTCTCTTTGGAGACAAGGCGGACTCGGCTTTGGCGCGTCTCAAGGACAACAGAGCCTCGACCAGGTCCTTGTGATTTTCCATGGCCCCTCGTCAACCTCAGTCCGCGGCCCGTAGGATTTCCAGCACTTGCGTGACTGAAGACGCGGTACCCAAAGACCACCACCCCAGGCCGCAGCCTCCAAACCTCTTAAGTTTGCCGTCCGACGTTTATGGGCATCCTGTGGGAGGTAGGATACATCATCACCTATGCACTGGAGGTCGATAACATCCAACCTCTGAGTTCTCCAGAATGTCCAAAGGGGCTACTCCCTCCCCTTTCTGACTACCCCTCCATCTGTGCCACCAACTTGTGACAGGCTGACTGGGGACCACATCTCTTTACTCCGCCAGGAAGTGGTGGCTCTCTTGGCCAAGGGAGCCATAGAGAGAGTACTGGCAGCAGAAGTAGGTTGTGGTTGTTATTCCAGCTACTTTCTTGTGCCCAAGAATGACGGAGGCCTTCGCCCTGTCCTAGACCTGCGCCCTATCAATTTCTTCCTGAAAAAGGAGAAATTCAAAATGCTCACGCTCACTCAAGACCCGTCTGGAACTTATTCTTCTGAGCGGCGAGTCCAAGGCATTCAGGCTATGATAACGATGTTTCAGCCTCTATCCTGGATTTAGGGGAAACTGACTCTGAGGGTGCTGGTCCTCATGGCCTTCTGCATCCTGCTTGTGAAACATGCCTGCTGGCATATGTGCGTTCTGCAGTCGGACCTGAAGTTCCTATGGGTGCAGAATCAGGGGAATCTCTCTAACATAGTCCAGATCTTGTAGGGCACTACAAAAGATCTGCAGTGGTGACTAACAAACAGGGATTGGGTCAGCGGCAGACCCCTCTCTCTTCCCCAACCATATCTGATAGTAGTTACAGATGCGTCACTCCTGGGCTGGGGTGGCCAACTGGGAGAGGTGGCGATCTGAAGCCTTTGGTCTCTGGTGGAATCCAGACTCCACATCAATCTGTTTGAGCTCCGAATGATCCGACTGGCATTGAAAGCCTTTCGACCCTCCATCAAGGCTGGTGTAGGTGTTAACGGACAACACCACTACCATGTGATACTGCAACAAGGGGTGAGGTCATGGGCCCTCTGTCAAGATGCCCTCCTTCTCAGGACATGTCTGGAACGTGAGGGCATTTCCCTGGTGGCTCTCTGAATGCCAGAACAGACGAAGATGCTGAATGGCGTCTCCAAATGGAGGTGGTGCAAGGTCTTTTCAGCAGTAGGGAGAGCGTTGGTTAGACCTGTTCACCACAGCTGAGACGCTTTTTGTCTTGAGTGGAGCTCCAGCCTCCTGTATGCCTTTCCACCCATACCACTACTGCCCAGAGATCCCAAGAAAATCAGAAACGACCGGTCCCAGGGCAGACTTCTGGTGCCGTGCTGGGCTTGGAGAGTCTGGTATCCCAAGCTGTTGAGCATGGCTTTCGGTCCTCCGATCAGGCTGCCCCTTTGGGAGGATCTTCTGTCGCAGGGGAGGCTTCTCGCTGAACCTGTCAACGTTCCACCTTCATGCATGGAGATTGAGCAGCAACAGTTGACAGCTTTCGACCTTCTGCCTGAAGACTGTAATATCTTGGCAGCTCATTGTCCCTCCACCAAGACCGGTATACACCAGTCATTGGAGCAAGGTTGTGGCATGGTTTACAGCCAAACAAGTTGACCCTTTATCTGCACCCCTTTGCCAAGTTCTTTTGTTTTTCTTTACCCTGGCCCAGCAGGGCTCTGTATTGGGCACGTTATAGGGTTATATATATGCCATCTCCGCCTTTCTGCAGTTGCCAGATCAGCCTTACCTCTTCAAGTCCCCTATTGTAAATAGGTTCCTTAAAGGTTTGCAACACCTGTTTCCTCCAGCTCCCTTCGTTATGCATCAATGAGACCTTAACTTGGTGCTTACCTTTCTAATGTGTGCTCCCTTTGAGCCCTTCATACCTTCCCTCTTAGGCTTCTCTTCATCAAGACGGACTTTCTGGTGGCAATTGCATATGCCCGAAGATCATTGAACTGCAGGCGCTGTCATCTCAGCCTCAATAGGTCTTCGGACCTGAGCATCCTTCTTCCCGAAGGTAGTTGCCTCTTTCCACGTCGAGCAGTCCATCACTTTACCTACCTTTTACCCTCCACTTCATCATTCTAAGGAAGAGGCGAGATTCAACCTTATGGACCCAAAACAAGTGTTGTCATTCTACCTTGACCACACAAAATGTTTCCGGGTGGACGATCAACTCTACGTGGGATATGTCGGAGCCAAAAAAGGGAAGGCCTTGCAGGAACAATCCATCGTCTGATGGATTGTACTCTGCATTACGATCTACTATGAACTGGCCAAGACCTAACCCCTAGAAGGTTTGCGTGCTCATTCCACCAGACGAAAGGCTGCGACCACTGCTTTAGCACGTGGAGTTCCGGTCCTGGACATCTACCAGGCAGCAACGTGGGCCTCGCTGCACACTTTGACCAAGCACTACTGCCTGGACAGAGAGGTCTGTGGGGATGGGCACTTTGCCTGTTCAGTCCTGAAGAACTTTCTAGTCTAAAAGTTTGCAGACCCACCTCTGGGTAGGTATTGCTTGGGAATCTACTCTATGGATAAGGAATCTACCTCTAGAATTCTCTATCAGATAAACAAGTTACTTCGGTAATGCCATATGTGGTAGAGACTATCTAGCTGCAGACTCTGTACCGACCCAGCCATCTTCCCCGCTCTGTGAACAGATATATAGGTAGAGGGCTACTCCCTTTTCAGGGTCCTAGTTCCACACACTACTGGACAGTGTTATTCGTGGCTTCGCAATCCTGGCGTGGAAAGTCGTGAAAAGATACTGACTTCAGAGCGCTGGGGTGGTGCCTATTTAGGCACCACGAGCGTCACTTCTGGTGCCGTCGACGTCACCCGGAGCCAAGCGACACAACCTACCAGCACACAGGGGTACTGCTCACCAAAAAAATTGTGGATCCAGTCTAACATCTGAGGAATATTCTGCTGCTAGATAGTCTACCAGATCAGGTGTTACTGAAGGTAAGTAACTTGTTCTTCACTATGTGAGTCCAAGAGTCTGAAGCAGTTTCAGACTGTCGCACAGAAAAGGGAAAACCCATATACAAACCGTGCACATCATGCGCAGTTTGCCTATGTTTGTTCACTGTCACTTTCAGAGTCTAATTCTGTGGTGCGTAGCTGCGGACCTTCAGTGACGGGGTGGGGAAGCAAGGGAGCAATGCTCAAAGGCCACAATGGGGCTGGGATGTGTTGGAGTAGCCATTCCCTGGCCGGTCAAAGGTATGTGAGAAGGGCTCTATTTGAAGCCCATCCAGGGCAGAATATTGAAGTGTGCAGCTTGTGAGGTTTGAGATCCATTGGTGAAGGTTAATGCCGATCTCATCAGTGGAAGGACGGACCCGGTCATTTAAATGAGCAGCTTATTGCACTGTGCCTCAGTGAAAGAATGAAGGGATAATAGCTGAACTCGACAGGTCAGGAATGCAGTGCTTTGCTAGAGCTGTTAATCTCCCTACAGTTTTCGTTTGTAAAAGTGCAGCATATCGAAAATATATGGATGCAGTTACATTACCCAATCTGAATTATTTTCCTAAAAGCGTAATCAAAACATTCAACAGTCACAAAACGTTTTCATCATCTTGAACTTCTAATCTCCTTTTAACGTGTTTGAGTTATAAAGTGCCTCTTAGTCCTAGCAAATCACTCAAATTCGTATTTAATTACCACTCTCTGAAGAGGGGCTTATTATCACAAAGTAAGTGTTGATACAAGATGTCCTTCAGCGTTTCTCACTTGCTCACTCTGGCTCTTCCTCTCTTCCCTCTCAATTTCTAAGTCTGTTTTAGTGGTGTGAGGATGCAAATAAACTCTCTACAGCATAGTGCTAGGAGTACTTAGAACAAATAGAAGGTGAGACTGAAATGAATAGCTAGCAAAAAAGAAACCGAGATATGAGGGGAAAAAACAGTCTATGAGTGAGCTGGCCCTTATTAAGACATCACCAGAACATTTGTGGTAATTCCATGATTCTGGTAACATTGTTCTCGCAATCAATAATCCTGACATTACAGAGAATTTAAAGCTAATTAGGAAAAAACATGTGGAAACTGTGACTGCATATTTTCCACATTTAAATGTGTGGAAATAGCACAAGCCTTAAGGTAGTGCTAAAGGGTAAGTATTTCCTTCTCAGAAAAGTAGTATTACTGCATTTCTTGATGTGGTAATACCAAGTTTCTCTGAATACAAAAATCATGTTAAATGCAGAAATCAATGTTCTTATATTTAGCACAATTTCCTTATTCGTCAGAACTGTTGCATAACTGAAACCAATATAAGTAATAAGCTCCAAGTGAACTATCTCAGTCCTAAAAATCCATGATACAACACTGATTAGAAAGCAACTGAGCTTCAAGTGACATATTTCCAGATCTCTGCTTGGTCTCCATGTGATCTTGGGAACTCACTTGGTAGGGCTAATTTATAATTAACCAGTTATGCAGTGTGTCAGTAGCCTGCAAGAACGCGGTGTTGACTGGGGTCTGAGGTTTTAAATTCTATCACTTAACAGTTACCTCAGTTGTTTGAAGTCTGAACTTGTAACTGTTGTATAACCCGAGACAGAGCTAAATGGTCTACTTTCTAATCTGAGTCCATATAAGGATAGCTCTGCTCTGCTGTCTACAAGAAATGCTTGTAGAAGCTATACACATTTTAAAATTAAATCTTGGGCATATATTAAATGTGTATCTTTTATCATGCTCGCCTTGCCATCCCAAACTGCTAAAGTCTATGATGAGGGGTTTGTACCCTTGGGAACAGCGGTAGTCACCTGTAATTAAAAGCGATCAAAACATAGAATGTTACTTTGTAGATACATATTTCTAATTTCTGACCTGTCTGCAGCTCATGATAGTATAATCTGCCCAAGTCAGTGGTGCAGTCTCCCTCTGTCTTACAGCACTTACAGCTGTGGGTCCATCATGGTGTGAGCCAGAAAGGAAAAGGGCTTCCCTGTTTAATTCTTGCCTAGCCTGGCCTCCTAAGAGAGATGATGATTGATTGTTCCAATGTTGTAACAATAACATGCTATTTGATTTTTTGTTCTCCTGAGCAGCACCAGCCTTCCTGTTTCTTCACACAGTGTGCAACAGGCCGCAGCCTGTGGTATTATGTGAGGACTGAGCTCTAGTAAATGCCTGAAAGAGACACCTAAGAGGTTTCTGTTACACCTGTGACTTGGATCAGCATGTGTACATGGTTATGGAATGGCTAGAACCAGTGGTCACCGTAATTATATCTTCTCCTGAAAACACCTTTCTACTGATGCTCAATAGATGACATATGAAGAGACTTGGAATTCCCTACTCAATTTGCAGTGCCTGATTGCCCTTGCCGTCTAATAACCACACATTGTCACCTGATCCCAGTTAACACACATCACTGACAACTCCGGCTTATCTGGGTGACATACTTACCATTTCAAATGGCTCTAGCCACCCCTACAGCGAAGACATCTTCGACTGGACACGAAGAAGTAGAAAAAATGAAAAAATAAAGGACCTAAAAAAGCACCTCTTTAAAGAAGACATCACAGTGCAGTAGCAGTTCAGTTTTACTCGCAATAACAAGCTACCCTTCCAGTCACACATTGTACAGAGTTCCCTGCCTATTGGCTAGGTTTGCACTGTACAGTACCTCATACAAGCATGCATACATACATAGGTCATTATCAGGCCCCTGTAATCGCACTCATAATAACGAGGATCCCAATACGCACACATTACTTGTGACTGTCTCAGACTGCACTGTTGCCTGGAATTCTGCAGCATCCTGATACCTTTAAGGGATAATGCAGTGTTCTTCTCAGACTTACCCTAATGTCAACTTTTCCGCAGATTTGTGCTTTTAAAATGTAGTATTGAAGCCATAATCGGTCCAGTTCGTTTATTTCAATTGCTTTTGTCTCAGGGTTAATAAAAAGGCACTGCAGATATCAAAGCAATGTTTAAGAAAGAGATGTTCCCCTTTGAAAAAAAGTATTTTGGTTTCTTACACGTTCACAGATTTTTTTTTTATTCATTTACTTCATATATTTTAATTCTCTTTTTTCCGTAACCATGCAATTTTAATATTAGCAACTCGGGGACCAATATGGATCCCACTTGCATGTCTCTAAATCTCTACCTTGATATGTTGAGTGCCTAATTGTTTGACTGAAAAGCAATGAATACATTTTATGATGGATACTCCTTCCCACAGATCCAATATGTTAACATCTTGCCAGTAAACAATTTTCTAAATGAACAGTGTTCAAAACTGCGTACATATCTTATAACTGAGGCTTAGAACATGTTATCCAAGCAGAGAAGTAACAAAGCTAGACTATGAAGAAAGAAACTTACATGAGAAGGACTGTTAATAAGTGTTAGGACCTCCTGTTCTTGATCCTAATGACTGAGCATCTGTTGATATTGCATCCTACAGCTTGATTATTTATTTGTTGGCTGCTTTAAATCCTTGACCATATCCCACCATACCTTTGCAAAACGGCTAGTGCGCCTACACCCTCTGTTTTTCTGGAAGCATTGATCTGAAAAAAGTATTTGTTTCATTTTTCTGGCAATATTTTGAACCTCACACCACTTAAATGCTTGCATAAAACAGTTTAGGCACAACTGACGAGTGGTACAGGTATGTTCTGCACCAACTTGGTTACCTTTAAAATTGTTGAAGCTCTCTCTGCTTCCCCCACAACTGGTGATTTTAGTTGGCAATACTCATTTGATGACCTTGAATGCATGCGCCTCACTCAAGGTTCAATTCCAGTTTATTCCAATTTATGCGTGCAGAAAGGCAGAACTCCCAAATGGAATCACAGAATTGTTAGTCCAAAGTTGCACAGTTTTTATTTCTTCTTCAGCTTTCAACTTTATTGTGTCTCAGTTGGAGAATAGATCACGGCCTCATCTCATCTTGCCTTGTGTATTTGTTAGACTACCCCAGGTCATTTATTGAAACCCTGCTGCACGCTTGCTTCTCAGGGTGAGTCCTAGAAAGATACAGTTTGAGGCATATGAGCTGCAGATCTCACACTGAGCATTAGATCGCCATCTGGTGTTGGGCTCGGATGCTTGCACTTTGTTGTTTTGGAAGAAGTCTTTGTAGTTAGGAGATAGGTGACTCCTCCCTTGGATGATAGTGCGCATGGGCATCGACTCCATCCTCAGATTGTTTTTTTCCGCCATTGGGTTCGGATGCAATTTTTGCGCACCGGTTCGAAACTTTAGTTTTCAAACTTTTCAACGCGCAAAACTTCCACAAACTTTTTTCAATCGACATCGAAATCTCGACGCGCGTTTCATCCATTCCATTTCAGTCGTCGACGCGGGCCGCTGGGCCTATCGATGCCTCCTTCTTCTCCTGTCCTTCCATCTAACACCCCTCCTCTCCCCAAACCTGTTACACCACCTGAGCATGTAACTTCTCCACCACATACACCACCTCCACACTATTATCATGATGACCTAGGGGGTGGTGGTGACCCTGATGACCCATTCACTGATCCCGATGACCCACCACAAGACGATTGGGATTACAATGATCAAATAGATCCTCCAGACCTCCCAAGCCCTACACCATACCCAACAAAACCATCTCCTCCAGATGATAATATTGGGTTTGGACAATTCATCAATAGGGCTGCTGTCTTTCATGGGGTACACATGCACTCAGACGCACCAGAGGAGGATTTTCTCTTAGACACATTTGAACGGTCCCAGAAAACTATACAAATATTGCCAATGATTAAAGGGGTCATTAAGCATGCTCCCGACATATTTAAAGATCCTGCACGCGCCAGGATTCTTAATCCCAGGATCGATAAAAAATATAGGCCTGCCCCTGACGATCCTGCGTACATCAAAGGTCAGCTGCCTCTAGATTCATTAGTAGTCTCCAATGCTAGAAAGCGAGCTAATTCACAAACCTCAGGGGACGCACCGCCCCCTGATAAAGAATCTAAATTATTAGACGCATCTGGCAAAAGGGTAGCTGCGCAGGCGTCCAATCACTGGCGCATAGCCAACACTCAAGCACTGCTGGCTAGATATGATAGGGCCCACTATGACCAGCTGGAAACCCTGTTACAGCACTTGCCTGACCAGTATAAAACTCAAGCACATGACCTAATCCAAGAGGGCAAACTAATCACCAACGCCTCAATTAAGTGTGCCCTTGATGCAGCTGACACTGCCGCTAGGTCTGTCAATACTAGTGTACTGCTCAGAAGACGTGCATGGCTGCGCATTTCAGGCTTCAAGCAGGAGGTCCAAACAACTATTCTAAATCAGCCGTTCAATCAAAACCAACTTTTTGGGCCGGCTGTGGACACTGCTCTTGAAAAAATGAAAAAAGATACAGAAACTGCCAAGTCAATGGGAGCGTTGCAGTCTCCGCAAACACGTGGCTCCTTTCGTCGCTCCTTTTATAGAGGAGCCCCCAAGAACGTGGGCACAGATAGCTCATCTTCCTTTAAAAACACCACCCAAACATCCCCCAATAGAGGATATTTCAGAGGAGGTTACAGAGGGAACAACAGTAAAGGGAGAGGCCGAGGTAACACCAACACTCGTACCTCCCCTGCTGCTAAACAGTGACTTCCCTCCACTTCCCCCCGACCATTCCACTCTTGTCGGGGGAAGATTAGCACAGTTCCTACCTGTCTGGAACTCCATCACAACAGACAGGTGGGTAAGACAAATTATCCAATATGGTTACTGCCTGGAACTTACAGCTAACCCCCCAAACATACCACCCAGGCAGCGTCCAATGTCCACGGACCATCTTACACTTTTGAAACAAGAAATTCTCTCACTGCTTCAAAAACACGCCATAGAGCCAGTCCCTTTACTACACCAGGGAACAGGGGTTTACTCCCTGTATTTCCTAATCCCCAAAAAGGATGGGACCCTACGGCCAATTCTCGACCTCGGACCCCTCAATCAGTATATACACTCGGATCATTTTCACATGATCACTCTCCAACAGGTGCTTCCCCTACTACAACAGGAAGACTTCCTTGCCACACTAGATCTCAAGGACGCCTACTTCCACATTCCCATACATCCTGCTCACAGGAAGTATCTAAGGTTCGTACTCGACGGACAACACTATCAGTTCAAAGTCCTTCCATTCGGGGTCACCACTGCTCCAAGGGTGTTTACCAAATGCCTTGCAGTAGTAGCAGCGCACCTACGAAGACAACAGATCCATGTCTTCCCGTATCTGGACGACTGGCTAATAAAAGCCAGATCATTCAACCAGTGTATCCAACACACTCATCAGACCATTCAAACACTACACAACTTGGGGTTCACAATCAACGATACCAAATCGCACCTCCAGCCCTCCCATGTACATCAATATCTGGGGGCCACAATAAATACTTCCACAGCTCTGGCGTATCCCAGCCCAGCCAGGATAGCCAGTATACAAGCTCTCATCACCAAATTTCAGGTCCAACACTCTCTCCCAGCCAGAGTGTTCATGCAACTCATAGGCATGATGGCATCTTGCATTTTCATCGTACCTCACGCAAGACTTCAAATGCGTCCCTTACAAGAATGTCTAGCACATCAATGGAATCAGGCTCACGGACAACTTACAGATCTGGTGTTGGTGGACAGCCGCACACATCGCTCTCTGCAGTGGTGGAACACAAAAAACTTGTCCAAAGGGCGGCCGTTCCTCGAGCCTGTTCCACAAATAGTACTAACAACAGACGCATCACTCACAGGGTGGGGAGCTCATCTCTTCGCTCACAACACAGGGCAAATGGACCACTCAGCAAAAAGTGCTCCACATCAATCATCTATAACTACTAGCAATATTCCTAGCTCTCAAATCATTTCAACTCCATGTACAGGGTGAGTGAGATCTGGGCTTTAACCATACAAGAACCATTTTTACAAATACATAGTAACAAAATAGTTCTCAGAACAAACCCAAAATTCCTTCCTAAAGTCATTTCTCCTTTTCACCTTAATCAATCTGTGGAACTACCCGTGTTTTTTCAAAACCCGGACTCAGTAGCAGAAAGAGCTCTCCACACCCTAGACGTCAAAAGAGCCCTAATGTATTACATTGACAGGACCAAGTCATTTCGCAAAACAAAACAATTGTTTGTAGCTTTCTCTCCACCGCATAAGGGTAATCCCATCTCAAAAGCTGGGATTGCAAGGTGGATCGTTAAATGTATCCAAATTTGCTACCAAAAAGCCAAGCGCACATTACCAATTCCCCCTGGAGCGCACTCAACACGCAAACTAGGGGCTTCCATGGCATTCTTAGGGAACATTCCCTTAGAGGACATCTGTAAAGCAGCCACATGGTCTACAACACACACCTTCACTAAACACTATTGTGTTGTCGTGCAAGCCAAGCAACAAGCTTCTGTAGGCCAAGCTGTTCTTAAAACACTTTTTCAAACTACTGCAACAGATACAGGTGACCACCGCTAGGGGAGATACTGCTGTACAGTCTATGCTCAGTGTGAGATCTGCAGCTCATATGCCTCGAACGGAAAATGCTACTTACCAGTATGCATCTGTTCTTGGCATGTAGAGCTGCAGATCCTCACACGCCCACCCACCTCCCCGGCACCTGTATATGTTCCAGTCCTATCTTACTTAGATATACACACATGGACATCTCTTTCTTTTCTACTAACTCCATCTTTTCCCATCATGGTGAAAAACAATCTGAGGATGGAGTCGATGCCCATGCGCACTATCATCCAAGGGAGGAGTCACCCATCTCCTAACTACAAAGACTTCTTCCAAAACAACAAAGTGCAAGCATCCAAGCCCAACACCAGATGGCGATCTAATGCTCAGTGTGAGGATCTGCAGCTCTACATGCCAAGAACAGATGCATACTGGTAAGTAGCATTTTCCTTTTCACTCTGCCTCCCTATTCAGTTACTGCCTTCTTCTGGTGAACATATGGATGTTCAGTTTGAGAGAAGTTGACTAAGCAAGTTGCACCGCTGCTACACATCCATTCTCCATCCATTTGAGTAGCAGGAGCGGACAGAATATCTGAAATCAAATTTCATAAAATATTAAACATTGTGTCTTGTGGAATGAATGGAGATGCTTTATTGCTGATGGTTGGGCCATGAAAGTGGTTCAAAATATTTAATATTTAAATAATCCTACCTCCCTGAGCTGTGCAATTGCACCTTCTGAGGCTTAGTTGAAACCTGTGATTAATTGACAAGTTTGTCTGCAAGAACTTTAACAGGTGTTGCTATTGATCAAATTCAGTGGCATTGAATGTTGAAAAGTCAAGTTTGCTGGTGTTCAGTTTTCTGCATATGATAGATGTACCTGTTGAACCAATTTACCACTGATAGTGCAATCATTTATCACTATAGTTTAATTGATAGTCTATGATAGGAATTAGTGATGTTTTATTTTTGCCTGAATTATGTACAGGATTGCATTCATTTATATAGGGTTAGAACAAGGTATTTTCCATTCATTTTAAAACTTGAAGTGTGTTAGTAGTTTTAAAATATAGTAGTATTTGAGAAAAGAAACTGTTTTACTGCATAGTAATAAAGGCGTTATTTTCTCCATCTTTCTTTTTTAAAGGGTTGAAAGGTCTTTTAGATATTCAGCCGCACTGGGTATCTGCTTTGTCTTGGCCTGAAGAGAGCCCCATGGGAACCGGAACTAATGATTCTGAAATGCTGTTGGTTGGGCGCATTGATGGCTCACTTGGCCTTATTGAAGTTTTCGATGCTTCCACTATGCATAGGCACGAACTGGAACATTGCTATAGGAAAGATGGTGGGTATATTTCATGACTATTGTAAATATTACTAAAAATGTATATTTTTTCTGGAACTATGTTTGTGTCCAATAACTTTATTTTTGTCGTTGCTTTCAACTTGTAAATTGTTTTAAAGTGATTTAAATAGAAAATGCACTATTTTCAAATCTATTAGGAACGTAGTTTTCAGTCGGAAAGCTGATGTCATCCATATTCAAAGTAATTGTAATATCTATGTGACTATGAATCATCCCCTACCCCCCCCGCCCCCAACCTACAAAAAAGGCATTAGGGGGTCTCCGTTTGCACTCAGAAATAAGTAGACTGTTATCAACTCTCCCATTTTTAAATGGAGATTTCAGAATTGGTTTTTCTCAATAAGGACTTGGATTTAAATAGCACATTTTGGGCTCATAATTTCAAAGAAGATAGAATAAACCATATGCCCAGTTCATACAGGTCGATATACACTTCGTTGCTATTCACAATTTCTAGGTAGAGATTAACACCTAGATGTCTATTTACATGACGCCACCCCCTTCTCCCTATTAGTTTAAAAAGCACACAAACCATATAAGGTAGGGGAAAACAAAGAAAAAGAGCTAGCAGCCTTCTGCATTAATGGACTTTGTACCACCCTCTAGGGCAGTGGTTCACAACTCTCTTAAAACTACAAACTTTTGCGGCCCATCTAGGTTTAATGGACATGAGGTGGGCGTTTTTTTTAATGTAACTAAAGCATCGTGCGGTAGCGCATTGTCATTTACAGAAATCAAATTTTCTATTGAAATGGCTACTAAATTTGCACAGACATACAGTTTTACTGATAAAACTATATTGCACACAATTTATGTGTGGCCATCGGGTTTCAATGAATATTTGTTTGTGCACCACCAAGTAATGTGTCTTGATTTGTTTTGATCCTATTAAAGCCTTTGTTTCCACTACACTTCAGAATTACAAAAAAAGGGCTTTGTTTTTGCTTTCCTAACTGCTGAATGTGCACAGTTCATGTGCTAGTATTTACATTTTGTTGTGTTACAAAACATTACACCCTACAGCCATTCCTTTCAAACACCTGTACTCCAGCCATATTGTCACATAATTAACTTCACTTTTCTTTCTCTGACTGCAATGTACCAATCATCATGTTAAAAAAAGCAGCAATTTGTCAGAAGACATAGCCTGACACTGGACCTCTGTCATTCAAGCACAGTAAATGTTACCAGATAAATAGAAAATTTAAAGGCATCTTTATTTATTTCTTGGAATTTGGCCCCCAGCCTAAAATCGCATCACGGCCCACCAAAGGATCGCAACCTACAGTTTGGGAAACACTGATTAGGGCTACCTACTGAAATTCGATTTATGGAGGATACCTTTCTCCTGTATCAAGGGTTGCAACTAGATTTTCTGTACCCGATTAAATCAGCTTAGCATTTGGGATGTGATTGACCATGATTTTGACCAATAACTTGTTTTTACTGCTTCCTCCTAAGTTATTCAGCATTCATGTGGGATTTTGGGATTGTTCTCCTCAGTGCTCCCCCTACAGATTTAGAGTCTTGATCCATCCTCCAGGTTTAAGTTTGCCCACCAGCATGTTTCTTAATATCGACCTGTTTTTCTAACAAATATTTTGTTTCCATGGCATTTATTTCAAAACTCAACTGCTCAAGGTTTTGCTCAGGGGTTAACTACTCCAAAAAATCAATCCCTGCCCTATCTGGTTTCGGCACCATTTCCCCACAAAGAAAGGAGAATTGATTTGGGTCTTTTCAAAGTGGGCTTCACCTGTCTAAAGGAAATATGCTGAAAAATCAAATTGTTGACAGTAGTTTGGGTAAAAGAGATGATCAGCATATAAAATGCTCCTGCAATTAAGCGGTTGTTCAGTCTTTACATTTTAGCCCAATAATTATTCTTTGGACAATAGTGGAGTGTGTTCCAAACCGTGCATCGCAAGCCAATTTGTTTGGTGGGTCGCGAAAGCCAAAGCAATACATAAAGATGTCTTTAAATTCTGTATTTATCTTAACTCATTTGCTATGCTTCAAAGGCAGACATCAAATGTCAGGCTATGTCTTCTGACAAATTGCTGCTTATTTCTTTTAACATGGGATTGGTGTTTTCCAAACTCCCCTCACTTTGCAGCCAGAGTAAGAAAAATAAAATTAATTTAGTGACAATCTTGCTGGGCTACAGGCAGTGCGAAAGGAAGGACTGTAGGATGTAAATTGTTTGTTACATATAACAAACTATAAATACCTGTAAATGAACTGTACACACTCAGCAGTTAAAAAAGCAAAAATTAAGCACACTAGTTTTTTGTAATTCTGAAGTGTTATGGAAACGACGATTTTAATAGGATCAAAACAAATCAATACACTTTACTTGGTGATGCACAAATGATTTGAAAAAAATGTGTTTATGTACAAATTTAGTGCCCATTAAAATGGAAAATGTGTTGTCGGTAAATTACCACACGATGCTTTAGTTACATTAAAAGAAAATCGCCGGGGGCGTGGCTTGGACACCGAGCACGATGGCCGCACTTCTGTGAATCTCCCACCTTCCGCGGCCTAAGACTGCCGAATCATCCGTACACAGATCCGTACATTACCCCAGCAGTGCAGCGGAGCGTACAACTGCTCCCGCTGCAGAACGGTGACCGCAGACATTGCCAGCGACGAAGGTGTCGGCGAGAAGGAGCCGCGCACCATCTAAGCCCCAGAAGCCCCGGACTCGAGTCTGTACCAGCCGCCGGAGACTTCCGAAAGAGGCGGTCACTATCGGGAGCACGTCGCGGCTCGCTGAAATCGAAACCAAAACTACGGGAGCGGGACCCCGATGTGCTATCCTATTGAGGGCGGGACCCCCCCCCCCGCATCGAGGTTTGGTTAACACTGGGGGGCTGCTGAGTCCGCCCGGGCTTGTGACAACGCGGCCCGGCAGAGGATTACACCGACAATCTGCAGAGGCTGACTGAAGGCCTGGAAAACAGGATTGCTAAGAGACGCTGGCCTCGGAACCAAGTAGGTGTGGCCGCGCCAAAACTGGGGCCGCTGGTGACGGCATCTCCGCTCTGAATTGTCGTCGAGGGAGGCTCGGGCAGAGGAGAGTCGCAGTACCGACCCCCATATGGGAGAAAGTGAGGCCAAATAATGCGGAGGGGGAGAGCCTCACAGGGCCTGCTCCGAAAAGCGCCAGCTGTGAGTACGGGTGGGGGGGTCCCCCCTTCTTGGCACTAGACTGGACAAACCTCGGGGGAAGAATTCAGCAGTGTGCGACCATGGCCTGGCGTAGATGGGAGGTGCCCTGCACTATACTAACTCAGTGATAAATTGGGTGCCACTCAGATGGCCTGGGCCCTAGAAAGGACCACTGGAGATAGTAGAATCGCCACCTGGTGGGGACAGAGAATCAGGTGTACATGACACTCCTGTCGATCAACGTGGAGTGAAGAACAGCACCCGGGGGTGGCCCTACGTATATCGCATTTCGGAGAAATACCCCGAGAGCAGGCAGCGAGCGGCGCCACCTGGTGGGGACAGGGAATCAGGTGTACATGACGCTCCTGTCGGTCGACGTGGAGTGAGGGACATCACCCAGGGGTAGCCCTGCGAGTATCGCATTTCGGAGAAATACCCCGAGAGCAGGCAGCGAGCGGTGCCTGTGGGGGCCCCCATCCTGACGCACCGAAATGTCTGGGGCTAAGGGGCAAAAAGTTACGCTCCAAACCAAATTAGATAAATATGCCACCCAAAAAGTGAGGGAAGTGGATGCCGGTAATAAAGGAGAGGTGGACAAGATGACGGGTCCCACCAAAGAGGAGCCTACACTAAAGGACGTTATGGCAGCCATCGCGGGAGTACGCACGTCATTGGAACAAAGAATGGACACCATTACTATTGAGATGACGCTGATAAGAGCCGATTTGCAGAAGACGAGCGAGAAAGTGAAAACAATGGAGGTGGTAACTTCGGAGCTCAGTGGTGAGGCCCAACAGATGCGAAGGGAGATCAAAGAACTTCAGGTCGCCCAGAAGCAAACAGAAACTCAGCTGGATGATTATGAAGGTTGAGCGAGACGCAATAATGTCAGGATGACGAGGGTCCCCGAGAGAGCAGAGGGACCAGCTATTGACCTCTTTGTCGAAGATTTAATACTGAACCACCTTCGGCCAAAAACCTCTCTAAGTATTTCACGATTGAGAGAGCCCACAGGGTACCGGGGGGGAAGACCAAAACCGGGCCCCCCCCCCAACCCCCCAAAGACCAATTCTGGCAAAACTCCTAAATTTCAGGGACCGCGACATTATTCTGCAGACGGCTCGATCTAATCCTCCTCTCAAATTCGAGAACAGTGAACTATCCTTCTTCCCGGACTTCACCGTTGCGGTCCAGCGTCAAAAAGCAACTAAGGGATGAAGCACATCTGGCAGATCACAAGGACAATATAAATGCTAAGTGATACCGTTTAAAATTACATATGTTTGAATAAACTGAATGGGGACACACAGTAGCAGTCTGATGGCCGAGGGGAAGGTGTCGCCACCCCCCACCGATTTTCCAGTTAGTGCAGAGTGCCTGTTGCCCTCTTATACTAAACTATTGGAGACATGGGCAGTTCTAGGCCCAGAGTGCGGGGAAGCAGGGAGGGGGAAGTTGGGGGGTACGAGTTACACTAGTTCACCCAAGTGACAGTCAAGTAAATTTTATGGTCGGAGTTGAGAAGGATGGTACTTGTGTAGCAATAAATGCTGGCCTTGAGGCGCAGTCTATCGGCGGGGCAAACAATCACACACGCCCACATATCGGGGCAAAAGAGGAGGTGGCGGGGGGATGGGAGGGAGGTGTGAATAGGCCTGATGGGTGAAAATAAATTCAAACTAATATCCTGGAATGTAAACGGACTAGGGGATAAGTTGAAGAGGGGACTAGTACTACAGTTCATTAAACTGCACGCCCCAGACGTAGTGCTGCTCCAGGAGACACACCTAGTGGGGAACACATGTAGAGCACTGGACAGATGGGGTTATAGACTGGTGGTGCACTCAGGGTTTACTTCGGGTTCCCGGGGTGCCTGCATAATGGTGCGTAAATCCTTCCCTATGTCTATAGAACACTCCTGGACTGACGAGCTGGGTAGATAAGCAGCAGTGTCGGGGAAATGGGAGGGAGGGCCACTGACGCTGGTGTCAATGTATGTCCCCCCAGGGCTACAAGCAATAGCGTTAAGGGATCTGGGAAGCACAATGATGGAGTTTCCAGAAGGGAGACTGACGCTTGGAGGGGACTTCAATTCTGTGATGTGTGGCAGGCGTGATCGCCGTCCTCCCAGAGACCTGGGACCCGCACAGTTGGTCCTGCCCACCTTCCTAGACGCTTTCGGTTTGGCGGACATGTGGCGGATCCGCCATCCCACCGATAGCCAGTTCACATTTCACTCTGGGGTTCATAATAGCTTTTCCTGCATCGACTACATCCTCGCGCCAGATGACCAGGTGGGACACATCACAGACATTAGACATATGGCACGTGGCATATCTGATCACTCTCCAATATGGGTGCAGATGGGAGTGGAAGTGGGCCAGGTGGGCAGAGTGGTGCCCATAAACCCGTGGTATTTCCGCAATCCCACTATAAGGCAAAACATCACTCAGGCTATTGAGCATTACTTTCATGATAATGAAGGTTCCGTGGACTCTGCGACTACGCTCTGGGAGGCGTTCAAAACAGTGATTCGTGGGCAAGCGCTCTCCCAGATCACTGGGGCAAAAAAAGAGAAGAACGCTGAATTAACTAAATTGGAAGAGGAGACATTAGAACTAGAAAGGGAACTACTAGTGGCTGGGGATCCTGACACAGCGCACAAACTCAACCTAAAGAAGGACGAATATAAGAGTGTAGCGGTAGATAGGGCTAAGTCACTACAAAGAGATAAACTTGGTAGAATATACGTGCTTGGGGATAGAGCAGGCAAATTACTTGCATGGCTGGACCGTCGTGATCATGCTAATCGCCTGGACACAGAACTTTCAACTGAGGCAGGGGAGACGATTACAGACCCACAGACGATAGCTGATGAATTTGCCAAACACAACACTCGGATATATACATCTTACTGCAATCTTCCGATGGAGGAGTCGAGAGCCCTGTTAGCGGACATTAGGCTACCCATATTGTCAAAGGAGGACTGCGATCTACTTGATAGCGAGCTTACAAACGACGAAGTAGCACGTGCCATCAGGGACCTGCAATCCAAGAAGGCGATGGGCCCTAACGGCCTCCCAATAGAACTTTATAAATTAAAGTCCGATAAAATTGCCCCCCCACCTCAAAGCGATGTATGAGGAAAGCAGAGAGATCGGCCGACTTCCCCAAGATCAGCGACTTGCCACAGTGGTGGTCATTCATAAGGAAGGTAAACCAAGAGACCAGTGCGCCTCCTACAGACCTATTATTGAATGCTGAGGCGAAGATATTAGCCAAGCTGTTGGCGACTCGCCTATCTGAAAGAAACACGTTAGTGATAGATTCCTTACCTTAGAATTACCCCCAGACGTCAGACTGGATCCGGAAAGTTTTCGTCAGCAGTACCCCTGTGCGTCGGAAGGTGGCGTTGTGCGGCTCCGCGTCCGTCGTTGGCGTTGTGGTCGGCAAGATGAGGTCGCGGCAGCTACTTAGACGCCGCCCTCGCGCGCTGACGTCAGTTCTTTCTTTTTTCGCGCCAGCAAGCGCAGATCCGGAGAGAGCGGTACCCCCAGTCACTTTTTGACTGAGTTTTTCGAGGCCTTTTTGTCTCTATTTTTCGAGTCGATCGACTCCTGGTGCAGTAGGGATGCCCGGCTTCAAGTCCTGCGGGGACTGTCATCGCATGATGTCGGTGATGGACCCGCACCGCGTGTGTCTTTACTGCCTGGGGCGCGACCACGACCCCAAGTCGTGCCCCAACTGCCGGGCCATGGCACCGAAAACTTTGCGGGAGCGGTCCCGAAATTTGCTTGAAGTTCGGCAGTCGGCTCCGCGCCGCTCAAAGTCCCGGTCCCGTGGGAGGTCGAGGGACGGTCGCAGAGCCACCACCATCGTTCATCAGGATTGAAGTCTTCGCACTCGGGGTCAGGTAAGACGAAGCGTTCCAAGAAGTCGAAGAAGCGCCATCGCTCTCCGACTTTCCCTCCCCCGTGGCTCCGGCGGAGCCTACGCAGTCGCCGCCGGCCTACCCGCCCTTCCTGGGTCCGTCGGCGACTCCGGCCCAGCTGCAGGAATTTCTGTCTACCACGGCTTGCCTGTTTGGGCCGTCGGGCCCCGCCGGTGTGCCTTCGGGCCCCACGGGCCCGACTATGGGTCCTCGCCCTTTACTGTCGGCGGCTCCGGCGCCGCAGGGAGGCGGTCGACGCCGGTTGACCTTGTGACACCTCCACCGGCGTCGACTCCTCCGGCACCACCTCCGACGTTGCCCGTCCCATCGGACGACGTCGCCCCCGGTTTCAGCCCCGATGTGGACACGGCGCCGGGACGGCGTCGCCCGACGCCGATTCCGTCGCCGATGGGACCTTTCTATCCCTATGTCCATCCTCCTTATTTTTGGCCTGTTCATCAGCCTTCGGAGGAAGGGGAGGACTGGTAGGGGTCTGAGGACCCTCTCACAGCACAATGTGAGTTTGACCCGGACTGGGCAGAGGAGCTGGGGGACGCCAGTGGTCTTGATACCTCTCCTGACCTTGGCATGCTCACTCCTCCTACCGTGGCTACGGAGGAGGGTGCAAGTTACTCAGTGGTGTTGCGTAGGGCGGCCGAGGCCCTCCACCTCGAGCTCCCTACAGTGGCCATCAGGACTAACCTCCTGACAGAAGTGCTTCAGCCGGCGGCTACCTCTGCGGAGCCACTGCTGCCTTTTAATGATGCACTTTCAAATGTTCTTTTGGGCACCTGGTCCAGGCCCACCACAGAGACTCCTGTGGATAGGAACGTGGCCCGACGCCATCGCCCGGCCCCGGGCGACCCCCTTTTCCTTTCCCAACACCCCACCCCTGAGAGCTTTGTTGTCCAAGCCTCTGCGTCCCAGAGCGCATTCCCTACCGCTGCCTGGCTGAGGACAACGGTTTTTCTGGGGATGTCCAGAACACTCTGATGGACATGCCCTTTGATGGCATTCGCCTTTTCGGCAATAAAGCAGATAGTGCGTTGGAGCGCTTTAAGGACTCGCGGGCTACGGCCAAGTCCCTGGGCCTTTCCGTCACGCGCCCTCCTCCGCCTTCTGCTTTTCGCTCCTTTCGTGGCCAAGGAAGGGGCGCCCGACACGTTCGTTTCAGAGCCACAGGCCTGCGCAGCAACAGTCTCAGCGCGGACGTGGGACCCGCCGAGGCGGGTCAGGGGTCAGCGGGCGGGTCAGCCCATCAAACGCCAGTGGGCGGCAGGGTTCGCCATCACCTCCTCCACTGGCGCACCATCAGTTCGGACAGGTGGGTTTTACAAATAGTCCGAAGGGGCTACTCCCTCCCCTTCGAGACTACCCCTCCAGCCATGCCACCCCAGTACCACCGTATGTCGGGGGATCACTTGGCACTTCTTCAACAGGAAGTCGCAGCCCTCTTGGCCAAGGGGGCCATCGAGCGCGTTCCTGCTCCAGAAGTATGACTTGGTTGTTATTCCTGCTACTTTCTGGTGCCCAAGAAGGACAAGGGCCTGCGTCCTATCTTGGACCTCGGGGACGTCAATCGCTTCCGCCGGAAGGAGAAGTTCAAGATGTTAACTCTGGCTCAGGTCTTGTCTGCCCTCGACCCTGGAGACTGGATGGTAGCGTTGGACCTGCAGGACACATATTTCCACATTCCCGTCCTGCCTGCCCAACGGCGTTACCTGCGGTTTACGGTAGGCCATGAGCACTTTCAGTTTACCGTGCTCCCCTTTGGCCTTACCAGCGCCCCTCGGGTGTTCACGAAAGTGATGGCGGTGGTCGCAGCTCATCTGCGCAGATCAGGGGTTCCACTCTTCCCCTATCTCGACGACTGGCTGTTGAAGGTGGGCTCGCCACTGACAGTCGTCTCCCACCTCCAGACTACAGCCGACCTCCTACATTTGCTGGGGTTCTCCATCAATGTGCCGAAGTCGCATCTGATTCCCTCTCAGAAGCTCCTCTTCATCGGAGCGGTTCTGGATACGACGCACTTTCGGGTCTATCCTCCCGAACGGCGAGTCCAGGATATTCAGGCTCTGATTCCAATCTTTCAGCCTCTATCCTGGGTTGCGGTCAGGATGACCCTGAGTCTGCTGGGCCTCATGGCCTCCTGCATCCTGCTGGTCACTCATGCCAGATGGCATATGCGGGCTCCGCAGTGGGACCTGAAGTTCCAGTGGGCGCAGCATCAGGGGAACCTGTCCGATTACATCCAGATCTCGGAGGGCACTGCACAACAGCTGCAGTGGTGGCTCACGAACGGGCATTGGGTCAATGGCAGATCCCTCTCCCTTCCCCAACCGGAGCACACAGTGGTGACGGATGCGTCCCTCCTGGCATGGGGCGGCCACATGGGAGAGGCGGAGATCAGAGGCCTCTGGTCTCCGGAGGAGTCCAGGCTTCATATCAACCTTCTGGAGCTTCGGGCGATCCGACTTGCACTGAAGGCTTTCCTTCCCTCTGTCGAGGGGAGAGTAGTGCAGGTGTTCACAGACAACACCACCGCCAT
Source organism: Calotriton arnoldi (assembly GCA_963921515.1). Taxonomy (NCBI): domain Eukaryota; kingdom Metazoa; phylum Chordata; class Amphibia; order Caudata; family Salamandridae; genus Calotriton; species Calotriton arnoldi. The sequence goes on along the minus strand of CAWUFW010001746.1, from coordinate 2,159,044 downwards.
GTGGTACTGCAACAAACAGGGCGGGGTGGGGTCGTGGACCCTATGTCAGGAGGCTCTGCGCCTCTGGACATGGCTGGAACATCAGGGCATTTCCCTGGTGGTTCAACACCTGGCAGGTTCACTGAACGCCAGGGCGGACGAACTCAGCCGCAGGTGCATGATGGATCACGAATGGCGTCTTCACTCTGATGTGGCGCAAGGTCTCTTTCAACAGTGGGGAGAGCCTTGGTTAGATCTATTCGACACCGAAGGGAACGGGCAATGTCAGCAGTTCTGCGCGTTGGAATTTCCAAGGCCGCACTCGCTAGGCGACGCTTTTCGTCGCGAGTGGAGTTGCGGTCTATTGTATGCCTTTCCGCCTATACCACTTCTGCCCAGAGTGCTGAAGATCAGGCGCGACCGGGCCCAAGTCATTCTGGTGGCTGCGGACTGGGCTCGAAGAGTTTGGTATCCCGAGCTACTCAGTATGACCATCGATCCCCCGATCCGACTGCCTCTTCGGGAGGATCTTCTGTCGCAGCAGCAGGGGACGGTCCTCCACCCGAACCTGTCCAGTCTCCACCTCTTTGCATGGAGATTGAGCGGCGGCAGTTGATTCCTTTCGACTTGCCTCCTAAAGTCTGTGATGTCATTCTTGCAGCCAGGCGTCCCTCCACTAAGTTGGTATACTCCTGCAGGTGGAACAAGTTTGTGGCATGGTGCACAGCAAAGGCTGTGGATCCCCTTTCTGCCCCTCTTTCTGAAGTCCTACTGTTCCTTCTTTCTTTGGCCCAGCAGGGCTCTGCTCTGGGCACTATCAAGGGCTACCTTTCTGCTATTTCGGCCTTTCTCAGGCTCCCTGATCAGCCCTCTCTTTTCAAGTCCCCTGTTGTTAACAGATTCCTCAAAGGCATTACTCACCTTTTTCCTCCTATCCCCTTCGTAATGCCACAGTGGGACCTGAACTTGGTTCTCACATACCTAATGTGCGCTCCCTTTGAGCCTCTTCACAACAGTCCTCTTCGTCTGTTGACTCTGAAGACTGCTTTCCTGGTTGCCATCACCTCTGCTAGGAGAGTGAGTGAGCTCCAGGCTCTTTCTTGCAAACCTCCTTTTCTGTCTGTCCATCGGACAAGGTTGTGCTCAGGACACGTCCATCCTTTCTGCCGAAGGTTGTTACTGCCTTTCACATCGGGCAGACCATCACTTTGCCCACCTTCTTTCCGCCTCCGCATCCTTCCAGAGAGGAAGAGAGGCTCCACCGTCTGGACCCAAAACGCGTGCTTTCTTTTTCCTGAGTCGCACACAACAGTTCCGGGTGGATGACCAGCTCTTTGTTGGCTACGTTGGCGCCAAGAAAGGTAGGGCCGTACACAAGCGGACTATCTCCAGATGGGTCGTCTTGTGTATTAAAGCCTGTTATTCTCTGGCAAAGAAGGAGCCTCCGTTGGGGCTGCGCGCCCATTCTACCAGGGCGACGGCTGCTACTACGGCGTTGGGACGTGGTGTCCCCTTACAAGACATCTGTCAGGCAGCTACGTGGGCCTCGCTGCACACTTTTACTAAGCACTATTGCCTGGACAGTCAAGTCCGGAGAGACGGCTTCTTTGGCCGTTCTGTTCTCCAGGACTTCCTGGTGTGATCTTGGTTCGCAGACCTACCACCGGGGTTGGTATTGCTGGGGTATCTATTCTAAGGTAAGGAATCTATCACTAACGTGTTTCTTTCAGATGCACAAGTTACTTACCTTCGGTAACGATACATCTGTAAGAAACATTAGTTAGTGATAGATTCCTTACTGCCCCACCCATCCTCCCCGTTCTGCGAACTGATTTCTAGGGTTAAGGTCATCCCTTTCAGGGCCCTAGTTTCAATGCACCAGTGGTCAGTATCTTGCATGGCTCTACGTTCCTGGCGCGGAAAGTCGTGTACAGAACTGACGTCAGCGCGCGAGGGCGGCGTCTAAGTAGCTGCCGCGACGTCATCTCAGCGACCACGACGCCAACGACAGACGCGGAGCAGCACGACGCCACCTTCCGCACGCAGGGGTACTGCTGACGAAAACTTTCTGCATCCAGTCTGACGCCTGGGGGTAATTCTAAGGTAAGGAATCTATCACTAACTAATGTTTCTTACGGATATATCGTTACCGAAGGTAAGTAACTTGTGCGATTGGAGTAATCTCTGGCCTGGTCCATCCGGACCAATCAGGCTTCATGCCTGCGAGAAATACCTCCCTGAATCTCCGCCGGCTCAACGGGGTACTTGAGAGAGTACACACATTGAGGGAGGACGCAGTGGTACTGTCCCCGGACGCTACCATGGCCTTCGATACGATCGAATGGCCCTATCTTTTCGCTGTGCTGGAGAAGTTGGGATTGGCCATGGATTTATGGGTTGGGTGGAACTTCTATACTCTGAGCCGCTGGCGCAGGTGGTAGTGAACAATAAAAATTCAGGGTTCTTTACCCTCAGAAGGGGTACGAGACGGGTTTGCCCCCTGTCCCCGTTGGTTTTTGCCCTGGCGCTGGAGCCCCTTGCGAGCTGGATCTGTAGGGACCCGGTTGTGAGGGGTTTGAAGTGGTCGGAGGAGTGGGAGGATCGCATCTCACTATATGCCGACGACATCCTATTGTACCTGGCGTCACCGAGGGCCTCAATAAACAGAGTCCTCGATATATTCGCCACCTTCGGCAGATACTCTGGATATGCTATCAACTGGTCTAAATCAATGCTCTACACGCTTAGGGGACAATTTCCGGTCCTGCCCAGGGGGTGCAGAGTGACGGAGGCAATGGATGGCTTCAAATACTTAGGCATCTACATCAGCAGAGACCTTAGGCTATTCTATAATCATAACCTCCAGCCACCACTGCGGCGACTTCGAAGTGATGTGGAGCACTGGAAGACTCTCCCGCTGCCCCTACTGGGTAGGGCGGCACTTTTTAAAATGATGTCCCTGCCCCGCTTTCTGTATGTTTTGCATAACTCGCCAAACCCGATCCCTGCGACCTACTTTGCGGCAATAAAGGGTGAGCAAAGAGCCCTCCTCTGGGTTGGGGGAACGCCTCGAATATCATTCCCCAAACTGGTACGATGGGGGAATTGGTCTCCCAGATACTAAAAGATACTACTGGGCAGCGCAACTAGCAGCCATTAACCAGGGCATATACCGGCCATATAATGACCCGGGATATCAGAAGGATAGGTGGCTCCTACCGGGGGGGGGGTCCTATGCCAGGGCTCTCTACTTGGTACCCGCTCGGGTGCAACTAACGGGGCCAACATCGCACTCTGTCCGGATTTGGCATACAACTCATAAAAGTCTAGGCTGGGACAAGAAAATCACGCAATCCACCCCCCTGTGGGACTCATATTGTTGGGAACCCTTCGGAACACTAAGGGCTTCAATAGATGGGATCTAATTGAGCTCTCGAAGGTCGGCGACTTGTGGAGAGAGGGCAAAGTGATAGAATTCTCAGTGCTGCAGCAAGAATATGACCTGGCAGATTCGGAAATATTCAGATACTACCAAGTCAGACATGCCCTGTACTCGTGCCTCCCGATGGGAGAGACACTGCCTGAGGCAACGCCGCTAGAAGACAGGCTCCTTGATGGTTACATGCCCAGCAAGTCCATATCCCTCACTTACCGAAAACTAATCAATCACGCACCCGATCCCCCTTATACAGCTTCGAATAAAATGGACAGATGACCTGATGGAACTAGACGATGAAGACTGGACGGAGGCGCTCGCCTCTCCCAAGGAAGTCGGAATCTCATCGCGGCTTAAACTAGTGCAACTGAAAATTCTGCACAGAACATATTATTCGAGAACAGCCTTGGCCCGGATGGATTATGGGGAAGATTCAAGTTGTAAACGAAACTGTGGGGAGGAGGGCACTTTCATGCATATACTTTGGGAATGTAACAGCATCCGTAAGTACTGGACGGGTGTGCATCAGTGTATGAGGGAGGTGCTGGGTCGAGATCTAAACCCGGAGGCGAGACGGTGTTTGCTCAATGTGTGGGGGCCGACAGACTTGAGTAGCAAGGAGAAGGTGTGGGCAACTCTGTGACACATGATAGGTAAGCGCAATATCGCCAGAATGTGGGGGGCAAGGGAGGCCCCTGGCTTAAAATCATGGAAGCAAGGCATGGACTGGTGTATGTATAGAGAAAAAAAACGTATGTTTCCAGAGGATGTCCGAAAAAATGGGCTCAAATATGGTCTAAATGGAATGAATATCGTGGAAACATTTGTACGCCTCCCCTTCTCCCTACCCTTTCCTTCCAGGACGAACCTATGCCAGCTGACCACTGCGTAAACTAAATGTATGTAAATGTAATTGATACTTGTACCATCCAGAATATGTTTGTAATAACGCTGCATGACTCAATACTGACCAATATTATAAATATGTTTTACTCACTGTCTTCAATAAAATGATAAATAAAATAATTTTATAAAAATCGCCCACTTCATGTCCATTAAAGCAAAAAAGTTTAGGAAACACTGCAATAGCGTATTTCTTGTTCCCAGCCTGGCAGTCTTACCAGGATTCTGATTTCAGTTTTCTGCCTTGCACAGCTACATCATTATGATCATGGGTTACTTCCTACGTATGCTTCAGATTAGAGACTCCATCATGCCTAGGACCTCTATTAATCATTAGCTGATTTGCAATCAGTGTTTCATTCCAGTAGTGTCACTAGCAGTGCTAATAGAGGCGTGCAGTCTTGTATGAAAGGTGATGGAAGGCATCTTTACTTTTTCTTGGTGGTCCCATCAGCATCTTTTGATCGCCTTAACCATACTATTTTCTAGGATTCAAGAGGTAGTGACAGTGTTGGGGCAATCTATCCACAGCCATTTGTTAACCATTGATCTATACCAAAGTTTGTCTAGGAAATGCCTCCCATCAGTCATAAAAGAAATATGATGTACCAAACGGCTCCTCTAAAAAGTACCACTTCAACATCTTTTGCATAACCTGGGTGAACATATTTTCAGCTTTGCAAATAATAGGTAAGTGGTGTTTATGTTTATTTGTTCGCCTGATTGCAAGGAGCTTTTAGTAAAATCCACATTCCTTCCCATTCAATCCTGACAAACCAATATCAGCTAAACATGAATCCTTGTAAACAAAACTGATCCTCGGGATATTTCCAGTTAAACTGATACAGATCAGACATATATGTAGGGCTATCAATATTAGTGAACCCATCAGTAGTCAGTAGAAAAGGTGAAATCATTTAGAGCAGAGTGGGACTCAGTGATGCCCATGGACAGGTAAGTGACTTAAACTGTGGCTGCAAGTTACTATTTGAAACCTTTTCAAAGAGTTAATTGTTTTTGTCTGAATCCTGCTGCACAACTATTGCTTGGTCTTTTACATACTCCGGGCTAGATTATTGTAATTCTCTGATGATAGTCATCAGCAAAATCAATAACCAAACACTCCAATTTATGTATAACTGCTAAGTCAAGCACAGGAATTTCAAAAGTCGATATATCCTTGGTACTATGCACACTACACAGTACTATTTCAGATTGGCTTTAAACTTGTAACTTTATGAGAGAAATCTTTATATGGACAGGTTCCTACATCTCCAAAAGAGTCACATTTCATAATCCTGTGTTTGCATTTAAATTGCAAGCTTTAGCTTGATGTCCTCATAATTTTGCATAGAGGTTGTGTAACTTATTGCTGAGTGTGGCAAGCTTTATCAATAACCTCCAATTTAGGAGGCCTGATGAGAAACCTTTATTCTAATTAATACTTGTTCCTGCAAATTCCTTATTTGAATATGAATCGTTTCTCTTGCACCAGATTGCATTTGTTTTCCCAATCACAAGGATTCATTTAGAAGCTTTCCTATTAGTGCAGTGTCATTGGTGCTAGGACTGTACGATTCCATTCCGAGATCTGCGAGTCTCCACCTGAGTTAATATTGCTTGTCCATGTAAGACTCCTCAGGCATCATTGACATTGGGTCCGTTTTTGCTTTCAGTGCCTCTGCGGGATACCAAGTGAAGAGTTTTACCATGTGTGTATCCAAGCTTGTTAAGGATACATCTGTTTTTCCATGAAAATTATGTGCCCACTGCAGTCTTTGGGCTTCAGTCGTAGGATTAGATGTTGCTAACAAATGTGCGCTAGAGAATGGCTGCGGTAATTGTTTAAGGTGCATGACACAAAGTCCTGCATTATGCCTCAAGGTGATGCGAGAAAGAGAAGCTATTTTTATTCTGGAACTTTTCAAAAGCAAAAAGTTGAGAACCCTGTACAAGTACAGAAGTCCTTCCAGAATTTGTTCTCATGAGTAACTAAGAACCATCAGAACCCAAAGGGGTACGTATTAGTATCCAACCTCACCATGAGGGAAGGGGAAGAGCATAGAGAAAGGCTTAGGGACCATTTTCTTTCTCATAACCTATGCCAAAACAGGAAATTTTCCTTTCTGTAAGGATTCAGAAACAAGATGTTTAACAAGTTGTTGTGGCTTGTTTCTCAGCACATAAACCTACTACTTATGGAGCCACTACAGTATGAGCTGCACCATCAGCTTTAGTCGGACCCAGTGAGCTCCATTGTCAAGCTACCCTCAGCACTCGCAGGTGGAAAGAACTTCCAACATCGACCTGAATTAACATCACCAGTGTGAAAGACAGCACCTAAGACTTTGGTGCCAGCATCAGTTTCTGAGCCATCAATGTTGTCAAAGACCCCAGTCATTGATCTTTAAAACAGCTAAAAAGAGAACAGCTGAATTTGTTCATGAGCAGGACATTGCTGGTCTTATAAAATTAACTCATCTACCAATTCCTTTGAGGTTCCCAGAACTCTTTGGATATAATTCAGGTGCCTTGGAGGTCTTTGAGTTAGGGACAGATATGATCGCAGTGATGCTTATAATCATTTGTTTCAAATGCACTTTCATTAGGATTATCTTTTAACCTTCAAAATTCCAGCATGTTGGACACTCTAGAGGCAGATTTCTCAGTTTCTGAAAAGTCCTGTCTCTGCGCAACATTTATTGGCTATTGCAAAGAAAGCAGCAATAATCGATTTGCCTTTTAGAAGAACAATGCCAAATTCAATCTCTTTACAACGATTTATATGTACAAAACATATTCAGAATATAAGGCCACCAAGGTCGCAATAACTTAATTGCTCTGTTGTTGTAGTGGGCAAGATGTACTTGGTGTTCAGACCTGGCACAACTTTGTTACAACTCTTTCTGGCTGCTCCCACAGATAATGAACCTTCACTCACAGCAGAATGCCTGAATTTGTACCCCAATCTGCAGATGCTCATTCTTCATGCTGAATATTGGAGAGGCTAGCTATAGCTAGTTGTGCATGATCTACAGAGGCTCCGGAGATGTTTTTTACAATTGAAAACTCTCTACAGTACAAAGTATACGAGTAAGTGATCTATAGTTACAGTTTGTTGTTGTAGCAGAAATCTTGACCTACTTCTAGTCAAAATAGTAGATCTCTTCCAACTAGTTTGCAGATTTACCTTTGGAAAAATGACTGAAAATAGACACAGTAAAATGTTATTTGCTGCACTTTTGTCCTGCAAATTATCCCCTGATTAAGACTTCTTATTCATGTTGCTGCTAGCAATCCGATTGTTAAAATGTAGTCATTGCAAGTTCCCAGCTCCAGCTTTTTGTGTACTTCTACGGGACTATCATTCAAACTCATTCATTCTTTTCTCCACAAATTCCTAGGCGATAGTTATTTTGATGTCAATCACTTAGGAGGATTAGACATCTGTAGGTTTTTCTCTGTATGCAACCTTATTGAGAATCTCCATTGAAAATGTGACTATTGTGCCCATCCTTTCTTCTTGCAAAAGATAGCATCTGAATTTCACTTGTCTAAACTGATTTCCTTACATTAATTATTTTCTCCGCTACCAAATTGTGGAGAGATAGATTAAATTTGAGAAGGCCTCTCAGTCCTTGGGATTCTAGACTGATTAGTTATTTTTGTGTGGTTTGAGGGCCATAAAATAGATAATGCTGTATGAAAGTAAACCACATTCCTTAGCAGTTCTGCTCTGTTTACTATTGTTACAAGTTGGTAGGTAATACCCTCCAGATGCGTTTGTGCACATTTAGCTAGGTAACAGCCGCTATTGTGAGCTGCCTTCGAGGAGTTACCATTCAGACGATTTGTCAAACAGCTACCTAGGGCTCTCTGTACTCCTCTTGAAAATGCCTCTAAAGCAGAATCTCAGTTTTGAACAGCTGTACTTAAAGCTTTACTTTTCAAAGTGTACCACACTCTGCCCTTCAGCCTACTTCGTTTTACAGTCTGCTATGGGAGTGTTCTGGTAGGGAACCGAGTGGCTCGCATATCCTTTAGGAGTCCAACTTACCTTCAGGTATGTCCTTTTTGTTACATATGTTGTTTCCCAAAGATAGTTTATCCATCTACCCCCTTAAAGCTTTGATTATTTTTGTTATTTTTCTTGTTCAGTTTTTGAGTCCTTAGCCTTTGTTTGGTGCAGATAAAATTGGTAGAGCTGATGCCGCTGACACTTGTAGCAATTTTTATGACTCTTCTACTGTATTACTAGTGAGCCTCACCAATCTACCACAAGATGAGCTTAGCGTTACCTGGTGCCAGCTGAGTTATGAAGCACATCATTTCTTCACTCGGCGTGTCCTCACATCTTCGAGAAATGGTTGCTTTCTCTAGGCAGCTGTTCCTAGTTCCCCAAAGCATGACTTCACCATGTCTCTAGTCAAGAACCTATCGACCAATATGGATTCAAACATTTGAGCAGATTTCTAATTTCCCTGAAAAATATCGAAAAATAACTCTTGTGGATAAAAACAAGAATGAATCTTTCATGACCTTATACTCCTCAATCCTTCAGCGGCATTAACAACTGTGAGCCAGGCCATCCTGATGAGTAAAGTAGTAGAATGGGTTGGATTTGCTTTTACTATCCTAGAATGGATGTGATCCTTCCTCCAGTTCAATAGCACAATGTTTTAGATCAGTTTTATTTAGGCCTGGGCAGAGTTCGAGAAACTAAGCGACAGAGTTTTTGGGTCACGTCGTTCATGCTGATTTTTAGTGCGTGTGTTTGTCCGGCTCTGGAAAATCAGCGCGTATGGCACAATGTGCAGCGCAAGAGGGTGCTGCTTCTTTCTGCAGCTCGAGTAGATGTTCTATTCGAGAGACAGCTTCCTCAACGTCAACATAAGGCTTCTAAACGCGAGCAGTCGCGGCCATCCGCGACTGCCCGCATTGAGAAATATCGGCAGGAGGTGGTCTGAAATAAGATTTCCCTCGCTCGCACTCACCAACTTAACGTTGGCAAGCGAGGAAAAAATTCCGCTCCACGGAGCTCCGTTTTTCTGAACTCTGTGTGCTATGCAGAGTGGAAAAATCTCTGAAAACTTCGCGAGCAGAGTGGAATTTCACATCCAGGCCTAGTTTTATTGCCACAGATGACCGGCAGAGTACCTCAAGGGTAATCCATGTCCTACCTTCTTGTTGATATATAAATGCATTTTAGACTCAACCCAAGTGCAATGTCAGGTATACCTTATCTCCAAATGTATGCCTGTAGCATCAAACCCCACTTCCCTGTAGAAAAAACACCAGCAAACCAGGTTAGCATCATGATTTTCTTTGATTACATGTTATTTTGTACAAGGTTCTTTCCAATGCCTCAACAGCTGCGTGGCTGAAATCCTGTATCTGAAAGAAACACGTTAGTGATAGATTCCTTACCTTAGAATTACCCCCAGGCGTCAGACTGGATCCGGAAAGTTTTCGTCAGCAGTACCCCTGCGCGTCGGAAGGTGGCGTCGTGCGGCTCCGTGTCCGTCGTTGGCGTTGTGGTCGCCGAGATGACGTCATGGCAGCTACTTAGACGCCGCCCCGGCACGCTGACGTCAGTTCTTTCTTTTTCCGCGCCAGCAAGCGCACATCCGGAGAGAGCAGTACCCATAGTCACTTTTTGACTGAGTTTTTCGAGGCCTTTTTGTCTCTATTTTTCGAGTCGATCGACTCCTGGTGCAGTAGGGATGCCCGGCTTCAAGTCCTGCGGGGACTGTCATCGCATGATGTCGGTGTCGGACCCGCACCGCGTGTGTCTTTACTGCCTGGGGCGCGACCACGACCCCAAGTCGTGCCCTGACTGCCGGGCCATGGCGCCGAAGTCTTTGCGGGAGCGGTCCCGAAAGTTGCTTGAAGTTCAGCAGTTGGCTCCGCGCCGCTCAAGGTCCCGTGGGAGGTCGAGGGACCGGTCGCGGAGCCACCACCATCGTTCATCGGGATCGAAGTCTTCGCACTCGGGGTCAGGTAAGACGAAACGTTCCAAGAAGTCGAAGAAGCGCCATCGCTCTCCGACTTCCCGTCGCGCGACGCGGCTGAGGGTGCGGGTGGTGCCTTCCCCCGAGGCACCGGCGGAGCCTACGCAGTCGCCGCCGGCCTACCCGCCCTTCCCAGGTCCGTCGGCGACTCCGGCCCAGCTGCAGGAATTTCTGTCAGCCATGGCTCGCCTGTTTGGGCCGTCGGGCCCCGCCGGTGCGCCTTCGGGCCCCGCGGGCCCGACTGGGGGTCCTCGCCCTTTACTGTCGGCGGCTCCGGCATCGCTGTCGGCACCGGCGCCGCAGGGCCCCCATGGATCCAGGCCTGGATCCCGGTCGACGCCGGTTGACCTTGTGACACCTCCACCGACGTCGACTCCTCCGGCACCACCTCCGACGTCGCCTGTCCCATCGGACGACGTCGCCCCCGGTTTCAGCCCCGATGTGGACACGGCGCCGGAACGGCGTCGCTCACCGCCGATTCCAACGCCGATGGGACCTTTCTATCCCTATGTCCATCCTCCTTATTTTCGGCCTGTTCATCAGCCTTCGGAGGAAGGGGAGGACTGGGAGGGGTCTGAGGACCCTCTCACAGCACAATGTGAGTTTGACCCGGACTGGGCAGAGGAGCTGGGGACGCCAGTGGTCTTGATACCTCTCCTGACCTTGGCATGCTCACTCCTCCTACCGTGGCTACGGAGGAGGGTGCAAGTTACTCAGTGGTGTTGCGTAGGGCGGCCGAGGCCCTCCACCTCGAGCTCCCTACAGTGGCCATCAGGACTAACCTCCTGACAGAAGTGCTTCAGCCGGCGGCTACCTCTGCGGAGCCACTGCTGCCTTTTAATGATACACTTTCAGATGTTCTTTTGGGCACCTGGTCCAGCCCACCAGAGGGGCTCCTGTGGATAGGAACGTGGCCCGACGCCATCGCCCGGACCCGGGCGACCCCCTTTTCCTTTCCCAACACCCCACCCCTGAGAGCTTGGTTGTCCAAGCCTCTGCGTCCCAGAGCGCATTCCCTACCGCACCACCGGACAGGGAATCCAAGAAACTGGAGCAGTTCGGTAAGAAGATTTTTTCTTCCGCCAGTTCAGGGCTGCGGTCTGTTAACACTGCATGCCTCTTGGGCCGTTATTTCCACTCTGTGTGGGATACGGTGGCGCAAGTACTGCCTCAGTGTCCGGAGGAGGCACGGACAGTGCTCTCTCAAGCTATTGCTGAAGGGAGGGATGCAGCAAAGTTCACTATTCGATGTGGCCTTGACACCGCCGAGTCGCTGGGCAGGGCGATTTCCACTTCAGTGGCGCTCCGTCGCCATGCCTGGTTGAGGACAGCTGGTTTTTCTGGGGATGTCCAGAACACTCTGATGGACATGCCCTTTGATGGCATTCGCCTTTTCGGCAATAAAGCAGATAGTGCGTCGGAGCGCTTTAAGGACTCGCGGGCTACGGCCAAGTCCCTGGGCCTTTCCGCCACGCGCCCTCCTCCGCCTCCTGCTTTTCGCTCCTTTCGTGGCCACGGAAGGGGCGCCCCGACACGTTCGTTTCAGAGCCACAGGCCTGCGCAGCAACAGTCTCAGCGCGGACGTGGGCCCCGCCGAGGCGGGTCAGGGGGCCAGCGGGCGGATCAGTCCACCTCCACCCCGGCCACCACTGCCTCCAAGCCTTCCTAGTCCAGTTTTTCAGGCCCATCAAACGCCAGTGGGCGGCAGGGTTCGCCATCACCTCCCCCACTGGCGCACCATCACTTCGGACAGGTGGGTTTTACAAATAGTCCGTAGGGGCTACTCCCTCCCCTTCGAGACAACCCCTCCAGCCATGCCACCCCAGTACCACCGCATGTCGGGGGATCACTTGGCACTTCTTCAACAGGAAGTCGCGGCCCTCTTGGCCAAGGGGGCCATCGAGTGCGTTCCTGCGCCAGAAGTAGGACGTGGTTGTTATTCCCGCTACTTTCTGGTGCCCAGGAAGGACAAGGGCCTGCGTCCTATCTTGGACCTCAGGGACATCAATCGCTTCCCCTGGAAGGAGAAGTTCAAGATGTTAACTCTGGCTCAGGTCTTGTCTGCCCTCGACCCTGGAGACTGGATGGTAGCGTTGGACCTGCAGGACGCATATTTCCACATTCCCGTCCTGCCGGCGTTACCTGCGGTTTACGGTAGGCCACGAGCACTTTCAGTTTACCGTGCTCCCCTTTGGCCTTACCAGCACCCCTCGGGTGTTCACGAAAGTGATGGCGGTGGTCGCAGCTCATCTGCGCAGATCAGGGGTGTTCAAGTCTTCCCCTATCTCGACGACTGGCTGTTGAAGGCGGGCTCGCCCCGGACAGTCGTCTCCCACCTCCAGACTATGGCCGACCTCCTGCATTTGCTGGGGTTCTCCATCAACGTGCCGAAGTCGCACCTGATTCCCTCTCAGAAGCTCCTCTTCATCGGAGCGGTTCTGGATACGACGCACTTTCGGGTCTATCCTCCCGAACGGCGAGTCCAGAATATTCAGGCTCTGATTCCGATCTTTCAGCCTCTATCCTGGGTTTCGGGCAGGATGACCCTGAGGCTGCTGGGCCTCATGGCCGCCTGCATCCTGCTGGTCACTCATGCCAGATGACATATGCGGGCTCTGCAGTGGGACCTGAAGTTCCAGTGGGCGCAGCATCAGGGGAACCTTGTCCGATTACGTCCAGATCTCGGAGGGCACTGCACAACAGCTGCAGTGGTGGCTCATGAACCGGCATTGGGTCAATGGCAGATCCCTCTCCCTTCTCAACCGGAGCACACAGTGGTGACGGATGTGTCCCTCCTGGGATGGGGTGGCCACATGGGAGAGGCGGAGATCAGAAGCCTCTGGTCTCCGGCGGCGTCCAGGCTCCATATCAACCTTCTGGAGCTTCAGGGGATCCGACTTGCACTGAAGGCATTCCTTCCCTCTGTCAAGGGGAGAGTAGTGCAGGTGTTCACAGTCAACACCACCGCCATGTGGTACTGCAACAAACAGGGCGGGGTGGGGTCGTGGACCCTATGTCAGGAGACTCTGCGCCTCTGGGCATGGCTGGAACATCAGGGCATTTCCCTGGTGGTTCAACACCTGGCAGGTTCACTGAACGCCAGGGCGGACGAACTCAGCCGCATGTGCATGATGGATCACGAACGGCGTCTTCACTCGGACGTGGCGGAAAGTCTCTTTCAACAGTGGGGAGAGCCTTGGTTAGATCTATTCGCCACCGAAGGGAACGCGTAATGTCAGCAGTTCTGCGCGTTGGAATTTCCAAGGCGGCACTCGCTAGGCGACGCTTTTCGTCGCGAGTGGAGTTGCGGTCTGTTGTACGCCTTTCCGCCTATACCACTTCTGCCCAGAGTGCTGAAGAAGATCAGGCGTGACCAGGCCCAAGTCATTCTTGTGGCTCCGGACTGGGCTCGAAGAGTTTGATATCCCGAGCTACTCAGTATGACCATCGATCCCCCGATCCGACTGCCTCTTTGGGAGGATCTTCTGTCGCAGCAGCAGGGGACGGTCCTCCACCCGAACCTGTCCAGTCTCCACCTCTTTGCGTGGAGATTGAGCGGCGGCAGTTGATTCCTTTCGACTTGCCTCCTGAAGTCTGTGATGTCATTCTGGCAGCCAGGCGTCCCTCCACTAAGTTGGTATACACCTGCAGGTGGAACAAGTTTGTGGCATGGTGCACAGGAAAGGCTGTGGATCCCCTTTCTGCCCCTCTTTCTGAAGTCCTACTGTTCCTTCTTTCTTTGGCCCAGCACGGCTCTGCTCTGGGCACTATCAAGGGCTACCTTTCTGCTATTTCGGCCTTTCTCAGGCTCCCTGATCAGCCCTCTCTTTTCAAGTCCCCTGTTGTTAACAGATTCCTCAAAGGCATTACTCACCTGTTTCCTCCTATCCCCTTCGTAATGCCACAGTGGGACTTGAACCTGGTTCTCACATACCTAATGTGTGCTCCCTTTGAGCCTCTTCACAACTGTCCTCTTCGTTTGTTGACTCTGAAGACTGCTTTCCTGGTTGCCATCACCTCTGCTAGGAGAGTGAGTGAGCTCCAGGCTCTTTCTTGAAAAAACCTCCTTTTCTGTCTGTCCATCCGGACAAGGTTGTGCTCAGGACACGTCCATCCTTTCTGCCAAAGGTTGTTACTGCCTTTCACATCGGGCAGACCATCACTTTGCCCACCTTCTTTCCGCATCCTTCCAGAGAGGAAGAGAGGCTCCACTGTCTGGACCCAAAACGTGCGCTTTCTTTTTACCTGAGTCGCACACAACAGTTCCGGGTGGATGACCAGCTCTTTGTTGGCTACGTTGGCGCCAAGAAAGGTCGGGCCGTACACAAGCGGACTATCTCCAGATGGGTCGTCTTGTGTATTAAAGCCTGTTATTCTCTGGCAAAGAAGGAGCCTCCGTTGGGGCTGCGCGCCCATTCTACCAGGGCGACGGCTGCCACTACGGCGTTGGAACGTGGTGTCCCCTTACAAGACATCTGTCAGGCAGCTACGTGGGCCTCGCTGCACACTTTTACTAAGCACTATTGCCTGGACAGTCAAGTCCGGAGAGACGGCTTCTTTGGCCGTTCTGTTCTCCAGGACTTCCTGGTGTGATCTTGGTTCGCAGACCCACCACCGGGGTTGGTATTGCTGGGGTATCTATTCTAAGGTAAGGAATCTATCACTAACGTGTTTCTTTCAGATGCACAAGTTACTTACCTTCGGTAACGATATATCTGTAAGAAACATTAGTTAGTGATAGATTCCTTACCGCCCGCCCATCCTCCCCGTTCTGCGAACTGATTTCTAGGGTCAAGGTCATCCCTTTCAGGGCCCTAGTTTCAATGCACCAGTGGTCAGTATCTTGCATGGCTCTGCGTTCCTGGCGCGGAAAGTCGTGTACAGAACTGACGTCAGCGCGCGAGGGCGGCATCTAAGTAGCTGCCGCAACGTCATCTCGGCGACCACGACACCAACGACGGACGCGGAGCCGCACAACGCCACCTTCCGACGCGCAGGGGTACTGCTGACGAAAACTTTCCGGATCCAGTCTGACGCCTGGGGGTAATTCTAAGGTAAGGAATCTATCACTAACTAATGTTTCTTACAGATATATCGTTACCGAAGGTAAGTAACAGAATCCAACTCTGCCTCCTACTGAGCGGTATGCTAGCCTCTGAGCTCCACTAACCTCAGAGTAGTGTCAGGAGTCCTATTACATTCTGCGCTCTCCTTCGTTCCCCAAGGCAGTTTGGTTTGGTAATCAGCTGCCTCAATACTAAGCTAGCACTTCTCTGCCTCCCACTGCTCTGTACTTACCACAAAGTGCAGCTGATGAATCTTGGTAACTGCAAAGTTTACTGCTCTCTGATAAGCTCATCATTATGCTGTAGTTGGTTCAAAACGGGGTGGGAGATTGTGCTTGAAACTGTACTTACTCACTCACACAAAGCAACCATGAAAGCATTACCAGTGGATGCAGATGTTTTCTGTGCCGCAATAAGTGATACCTCATTGTACACCTAGTGGGGTATTGTACTTTAAACCAGCATCCTTCATTGTTTAATGAACCTTTGAAAATGGAAGTAGAGAAGCAGCTTTAAAAGACCTAATCTCAATAAAACAATGTTAAACTATCTACTGGCACAAGAGGGGTCATATCCACATTGTATCACTTACTTAATAACGAGACATTATCAAACACCCACTCATATAGAGACAAATAGAATGCTCTTTCTGAACATGAACTCACAGAGCAACAGTTATCACATGTATGGAGATACTGGAATAGAAAATCCATTATCAAATAATATATTATAATATAGTATTCTAGGTAAATAGACTCATTACAAATTATTATATAATTGGTATATGCACCCAGTGTAGTTGTATAAACACTATCACACAACCAACCCAATGAGTTGGAGAGAATGCAGAAATATAGGCAACTTTCCTCATATATCGTGCCTACGGCCCAAAATAAAGCCCTTCTGGAAAGAGGTCTTAAATTGGATATGCCACATTTTAGGGTATCCTCTTCCATAGAAGTTTTTCTATACTTTATGAGGCGGGGATACAAGATTTGCCGTACCAATCTTTAATTGCATGAACTGTTTTGGAGCTGTGAAAACTGCTATTGCAAAATATTGGAAAAAGAAAGAGATCCCAGATCTTACTCAATTGCACTCTCATCTGTGGAACCTCATGACAATGGAAAAATTCACATAGAAGATGGCAGATAATGGAAAAGACTGTGAAACACTTGGGAACCGTTGGTGAACTATCCCATGAAAGGTGCCCCTCTACGGGCATGCCCGCTCGTCACAAGGCGCTGAACTTATTTTAAAAAAAATATTAGAAATTATCGGAATGAAAAAGAGGTGTTGGAGAAGCCATTTTTATGAATAGAGACCAATTTGTAGCAGAACCACTGTAGTGATGATTTATGCCTTCTAGTGTTAACATTACTATTTTGTTTTGATACACCAATGCCTTGTACAATGCAGATGTGGGAAGAGGAGGAGTAGGGGTCATTTTTCTCAGTGTACATTTTTTTACATTCCATGTTGCTGAGCGATGGAACAGATGCAACCCATGCAGAAGTGGACTATCTGTAGATGGACAGTTAACTTAACATGTATCTATACTACGTGCGATATTTGAAACAGGATCTTTAGAACACACAAATTGAGAGGCAACTTTAAAGCAAGCAATATGCACCAGCCAAATTTATTTATTAAGAAGTTTTATATAGCGCTGGCCAGACCCGAGGGTATCGGAGCGCTTTACGACAGTTATAATGCAGGAGTCACATAGTAAGGCATAGGTTTACATATTGGCTCGGAAGTCCCAGCGTGCAGTGCCACATTGAGGTGTGGAAGTCCTGAGGTAACCTCGATGAGTGCACGTTGTCTTGGGCTGAACCTCTTTCAGGGAGGGGGGAACGAGGAGGGGGTCGGGGAGCTGGGAGGAGGTAGGTCTTCATGACACATTGTCAGGGTGCTGCAGAGTGCAGGCTTGTGCGCTTCGGCAGCGACTGTCAGTTCGGGAAGGCACGATTGAGGAAGAGGTCTTTTAGGAGTTTTTAGAATTTTACAAAGGAAGTGATAGTCCTGATATCAGCTGGGATGGAGTTCCAGATTTTTGGTGCGTTTCCAGCGAAGGATCGTGCAGCGGTTTATTGTTTGCGTGTTTTCATAGGGATGAGTAGTAGGGTGTTGGAGCTCCTGAGGTTCCTTGTCTGACCGGCCTTCTTGAGTTTGGAGGCCAGGTAGTCAGGTTTCCCTGTGTGCAGGGCTTTGTGCGTGAGTCAGGCAGTTCTGAAACTGGCACGCATTTCTACTGGGTGCCATTTTAGTTCTCTGAGTGCGGGTGAGATGTGATCGTATTTCTTAACCCCGGTGACCATTCTGGCTGCTGCATTGAGAGTTGTTTTGAGGGGAGCTAGGTGGGATTTTGCTGTACCGGTGAGGACTGCATTCCCATAGTCGAGTCTAGATAGCACCAGTGATTGAGTGGCTTGTTTGAGGTCCTTGGGTGGGATGAATGGTTTTATTTTGTTGAGTAGCTTCAGATTGAGGAAGGCACTCTTTGCGGAGTTCTTAATGTGTTTGGCCATGTCAAGTTTTGGGTCTAGGGTGATTCCTAATTATTTTACAGAGTTAGCCAGAGTGAGATTACTGTTGAGAGCATCGATAGCTTTTAGCCATTCAGTGATTTGAGGGTTTTCTTCTTTGTTGGAGATGAGGATGATTTCTGTTTTGTCTTGGTTGAGTTTAAGGTGGTTTATTGATAGCCAGAGTTGGACTTCTTTAAGAGTTTCATTGAGTCTCTGGATGTCTTCAATGGAGGAGGTTTCCAGATAAATCTGGGTGTCATCTGCATATAGGTGGAAGGGGATATTGGCTTTTTTGAGTAAGGTGGTGAGGGGTTCCATATATATGTTGAACAGTTGAGGGGAGAGAACTGAGCCTTGAGGGACACCTCTGCTGACGGGGTGTATGTTGGACGTAAAGGTTTTGATTTTTATCCTTTGGGAGCAGTTGTGTAAGAAGGAGGAGAACCAGTGTAGGACCACCTCGTCTGCACCTACCCTAACTTGGAGAGCCTTGATGAGTAGATTGTGGTCAACCGTGTCAAAGGCTGCCGATAGGTCCAGGAGAATGAGTAGGCAGCATTGGTCAGTATCTAGAGACTTGTGGATGTCGTCCACGATGTTAAGGATCGCGGTCTCGGTGCTACAGCCTTTTCTGAAGCCCGATTGGTGGGGATCTAGAAGGTTGATGCTGTCCATGTGCTCAGTCAGTTGTAGGAGAACGCACTTTTCGAGGATTTTGGATAGAAGGGGGAGATTGGAAACGGGTCTGAAGTTGTTCAGATCGTTGGTGTCAAGGCCTGGTTTTACCAGTAGTGGCGTGACTTGGCCGACTTTGAGGCAGTCTGGTATGACGCCGGTTCTCAAGGAGCTGTTTATGATCTTGCACCAGAATGGGGCTAGGGGGAGTTTCAGCTTTTTGGTCAATTGGGTGGGTATAGGATCTAGGACGTGAGATGCGGGTTTGGAGGTGGAGATCAGTTTAAGAATTTCAGCTATGGGGTTGAAGGATTTCCAGGCTTTCATAGGGTGCATGCGTGTGCTGGCTTCGGACTCTGGGGTTGGGTTTTTGCAGGAGGGATTGCGGTTGATGTCTAGTGAGAGCTAGAAGTTGGCAAAGTTGTCGCACAGGTCTTTGGAGGCCTGACCTGAGGTAGCAGAGGGCTTGGAAGTTTGTTGCCTCATGATGTTGAAGAGTTCCTTGGGCCTGTTTTTTGCGTTGTCCAGAGCGGTGCATAAAAAGGTGGTTTTTTCGTTGTTGATGTGTTTTTTGTATTTCCTTCGGGTTGCTTTGAGTTGCTCGTGAAGGCTTGTAGAAGGGTTGTTCCTCCATAGTCGTTCTGTGGCTCTTAGTTGTCTTCTTTCGGATTTGATGTCCGTGTTAAACCAGGATCTGGATGGAATGTTCCTGGTTTTTTTTTATTTCAGGGGGGCTAGTTGGTCTAGGATGGATGTCATAGTTGTGTTATAGTGAGAGGTGAGTTCCGTTGTGGAGAGATCATCTGTGGAGATAGGCAGGAGCGAGCTTACCCTTTCCTCTAGGTCGGCCATGGTGATCTGTGTTAGATTTCTCGTCCATTTGGGGGGTCTTGTGTGGGAGGTTGATGAGTGATCGGTTGAGTGATGTGGAACAAGATTAGGTGGTGGTCGGACCAGTCAACGGGCAGGATGTGGTCGATTGTGATTGTGTCATGTTGGGCGATAATGGCATCTAGGGTTGCTCCTTTGTTATGGGTATCATCTGAGCAGTGCTGGGTAAGGTTGTTGCTTTGTAGTAGCTCATTCAGGTTTTGGATTAGCGAGTTGTTTTTATCATTCCAGTGTAGGTTGAGGTCGCCCAGAATTAGGTTGTTGGTGTCTCGGAGTGAGCAATGAGCAATCATGTCGGACAGGTGTTCGGTGAATGTGGAGGTGTTGCCTGGGGGATGGTATAGGAGATGGCAGTGTAGTGTATTGTTGTCGCTTGTGTTAATGTTGGCGGATAGGCATTCAAAGGTGTTATAGTTAAAGATGTCAATTTCTGTCACGGATATGTTGTTGCTGTGAATGATTGCTATACCCCCGCCTCTTTGGTCTTCTCGATCTTTGTTGATGATTGCAAAGCCTGGGAGCACGAGAGTGTCCATGATTGGTGGCGAGCAGTCATTTAGCCAGGTCTCGGTGATGAAGGCTATGTCTATGTCATGGGTGAGGATGGATTCTGCTAGCTCTGTGGCATGTTTGCTGGCTGACCTGCAGTTTATGAGCATGCAGTTGGTGGTGGGTGCCTCTTTTTTGGGTTTCTTCCTTAGTGGGGCTATGGGGATGTGGGTAAGGGAGGCTGGGGGTCTTGGGGGTTTCGGAGGGGAGTGGTCTCTTCGGAATCCGGTGATCAACTGAATCTTGGATTGGGGGCTGGCAGTAGATGGGGTGTCGTACGAGGAAGCAAGATCTGCCGCTTCACTCGAGGACATAGCCATTCTTGTTCTATTGGTTCGGTTTGGATTTCGATTTTGATTCGAGAGAGGGGTTGAGATCCAACTGGGGCGGGGAGCCTTTGGTGTGTGGGGTTGGAGACGGTGGGGGTGCATTGGGGATTTTGGGAAGGCTTGCGGAGCGTGGCGAGGTTGGTAGGATTTCTTTAAAGCCCTGGATTATAGTTGCTAGCTGGCTTTCAAGCAAGGTGAGACGCTGCCAAATACCAAATGACATTTTAGGGTATCCTCTTCCATAGAAGTTTTTCTATACTTTTTGAGGCGGGGATACAAGATTTGCCGTACCAATCTTTAATTGCATGAACTGTTTTGGAGCTGTGAAAACTGCTATTGCAAAATATTGGAAAAAGAAAGAGGTCCCAGATCTCACTCAATTGCTCTCTCATCTGTGGAACCTCATGGCAATGGAAAAATTCACATAGAAGATGGCAGATAACGGCAAAGACTGTGAAACACTTGGGAACCGTTGGTGAACTATCCCATGAAAGGTGCCCCTCTACGGGCATGCCCGCTCGTCACAAGGCGCTGAACGTATTTTAAAAAAAATATTAGAAATTATGGGAATGAAAAAGAGGTGTTGGAGAAGCCATTTTTATGAATAGAGACCTATTAGGAAAAGAGATGAATCGAAAGGTGTTGTCCTTGATTTATACTGTTCTTTATTCAAATTTCATTTTGTAGGTAAAGGAAATGACTGCGCAGCCAACGCGTTTCCCCCAGTTATGAGCTTCTTCAGGGCATCTAAACAGAATGTGACTATCTTCTATCTGTGACATAAATACTCCCAAAGGGAGTCGTCCATTATGTGGGTTCAATCCTCATTTGTCTATTCTCTGTGGTACATAATGACGTGACAAGATTTTTATTTCGCTCTTGTGCTTTCCAGTGCGTTTCCGTTTGTATCTGAAAGAGACACGTTAGTGATAGATTCCTTACCTTAGAATATCCCCAGGCGTCAGACTGGATCCGGAAAGTTTTTCGTCAGCAGTACCCCTGCGCGTCGGTAGGTGGCGTCGTGCGACTCCGGATTCATCGCTGGCGTCGTAAGCGCCGAGATGACGTCACGGAGACTACTTAGGCGCCACCCATGCGCGCAGACGTCAGTTCCATCTTTTTCCCCGCCAGCAAGCGCAGATCCGGTTAGAGCACGTACCTTAGTCACTTTTTGACTAGTTGTTTTTGGGACTTTTGTCTCTACTTTTCTAAATCTTGACTCCTGGTGCCATGTAGGGATGCCTCGGTTTAAATCCTGCGGGGCCTGCCGCCGTACGATGTCGGTGGCTGACCCCCATGGCGTCTGTTTCTACTGTCTGGAGCGCGGTCATGTTCCAACTGTCTGGCCATGGCTCCGAAGGCTTTGCGGGAGCGGTCCCGAAAGCTGCTGGAGGCCGACAGTCGTCTCCGCACCGTTCCAGGTCCAGGGGTCGCTCGAGGGACCGACCGCGAAGCCATCATCATCGCTCCTCGGGGTCCACGTCTTCACCCTCGGAATCGGGTAAGAGACGTCACAAGTAACAGTCGAAGAAGCGCGTACGCTCTCCGACCTCCCCCCGTCGGTCTCCGGACGCGGACGAGGGGGCCAGGGGTCCTTCCCCCACGGCTCCGTTGGAGCCTGTGAGTCCCGCGGCCTACTTGCCCTACCCGGGTCCATTGGAGGCTCCGGCCCAGGTGCAAGAGTTTCTTGCCGCCATGGGCTGCCTTTTCAGGCCTAGGGCTCCCGCCGGCGCACCTTCGGGCCCCGCGGTCCCTATTGAGGGCTCTTGCTTGCCGTCGGCGGCGGCTCCGGCCCCGCAAGGTCCTCCTCCGCCGGCGGCTTCGGCCCCGGCGCCGCAAGGTCCTCCGCCGGCGGCTCCGGCGCCACAAGGTCCTCCGCTGGCGGCTCCGGCCCCGGCGCCGCAAGGTCCTCCGGTGGCTGCGGCGCCGCTAGGTCCTCCGCCGGCGGCTCCGGCCCCGGCGCCGCACTGGGTTCCGTCTTCCCACCTCCTAATTGGGACATGGAGACGGATCGGCGCCGTTCCTGGCGCCGTTGGAGCGGAGGACTCGGAGGATGCAGGTGGCCTTGACCTCTCCTTTGAGCCTAGGTTTGTGTCTCCTCCCACTGTCATGGAGGAAGGCGCCACATACACTGTGGTGCTCCGTAGAGCAGCTGAGGCTCTTGACCTGCCTACTGTTACCCTCAAAACTAGCCTCCTTACTGAAGTGCTTCAGCCGGCGGCAAGTTCCGTAGAACCTCTGCTTCCGTTCAATGAGGCCTTGATGGGCACCTGGTCTAGGCCAGCCACAGGGGTTCCTGTGGATAAAAACGTGGCCAGGCGTCACCACCCGCCCCGGGTGACCCTGCCCTTTTGACAACTTATCCGACACCGGAGAGCCTGGTCATTCAGGCCTCCACTTCCCAAACTGCATTCCCTGCCGCTCCTCCAACTACGGAATCGAAAATGCTGGAGCAGTTTGGCAAAAAGTTGTTTCCCTCTGCCGGCCTGAGGCTGCGGTTAGTAAACACTGCATGCCTCTTGGGCCGCTATTCTCACGCTGTGTGGGACACTGTGGCGCAAACTCTGCCCCACTGCCCGGAGAAGGTTCAGGCTGTACTTTCCCAAGCTGTTGCGGAGGGGAAGGATGCCGCGAAGTTCGCCTTTCGGTGTGGGTTGGACACCGCAGACTCTTTGGGGATAGCCATCTCCACGACGGTGGCCTTGCGGCGACACGCCTGGCTGCAGTCCACGGGGTTTTCGGGGGCTGTCTAGAGTTCCCTCTCTCCACCACACGCCCGGCCACATCTACCTTTCGTTCTTTTCGTGCCACGGAAGGGGCGCCCCTACACGTCCGTTCAGCCAGAGACCTGCGCACAACAAAGCCTCAGCGCAGCCGCAGGCATGGTGGCCGTCGTGGCGGCACAGGGGGTCAGCGTGCGGGTCAGTCCGCCCCCACTCCCGCAGCATCCGTCTCAAAGCCTTCCTAGTCCGAGCTTTCAGGTGCACCCCACGCCGGTGAGCAGCAGGATTCAACATCACCTCCCCCACTGGCGCTCTGTCACTTCGGACAGGTGGGTGCTGCAAATCGCCTGAAGGGGTTACTCCCTCCCCTTCCAGTCTGTCCCCCCCGGCCATGCCACCTCAGTTCCACCGCATGTCGGGGGATCACTTGGCACTTCTCCGACAGGACGTCACAGCCCTCTTGGCCCAGGGGGCCATCGAGCGCGTTCCTGGGCCAGAAGTAGGACATGGTTGTCATTCCCACTACTTTCTGGTCCCCAAAATGGTAAAGGGGGGCCTGCGCCCCATCTTGGACCTCAGGAACGTCCATCGTTTCCTGCGGAAGGAGAAGTTCAAGATGTTGACTCTGGCTCAAGGTCTTGGCTGCCCTCGAGCCTGGATGATAGCTTTGGACTTGCAGGACGCATATTTACACATTCCCGTCCTGCTGGCCCACCGGCGTTACCTGCGGTTCACGGTAGGCCGGGAGCATTTTCAGTTTGCCGTGCTCCCCTTCGGGCCTTACAAGCGCCCCTCGGGTGTTCACCAAAGTGATGGCGGTGGTCGCAGCTCATCTGCGCAGGTCAGAGGTGTCAGTCTTCCCCTACCTCGACGACTGGTTGTTGAAAACGGGCTCGCCCCAGGCAGTCGTCGCCCACCTTCAGACTACGGCCGACCTCCTGCAATTGCTGGGGTTCTCCATCAACGTGCCGAAGTCGCACCTGAGTCCCTCTCAGAAGCTCCCCTTCATCGGAACGGTTCTGGATTCGACACAGTTTCGGGTTTATCCTCCCGGGCAGCGACTCCCGGATATTCAGGCTATAATTCCAATGTTTCAGCCTCTATCCCGGGTTTCAGTCAGGATGACCCTCCGGCTACTGGGCATGTTGTCCTCCTGCATTCTGCTAGTGCAACATGCCAGGTGGCATATACGGGCTCTGCAGTGGGACCTGAAGTTCCAGTAGGCAGCATCAGGGCACCCTGTCCGATCATGTCCAGATCTCGGGGGCACTGCACAACAATTGCGGTGGTGGCTCACGCATCACGATTGGGTCAATGGCAGATCCCTCTCCCTTCCCCAACCTGGGCACACAGTGGTGACGGATGCGTCCCTCCTGAGATGGGGTGGCCACTTGGGAGAGGCGGAGATCAGAGGCCTCTGGTCTCCGGCAGTGTCCCGGCTCCATATCAATTTTTTGGAGCTTTGGGCGATCCGACTTGCACTGAAGGCATTCCTTGCCTCTGTCCAGGGAAGTGTTGTGCAGGTGTTCACGGACAACACCACCGCCATGTGGTATTGCAACACACAGGGCGGGGTGGGGTCGTGGACCCTATGTCAGGAGGCTCTGCGCCTCTAGACATGGCTGCAACATCAAGGCATTTCCTTGGTGGTTCAACACCTGGCAGGTTCTCTGAAAGCCAGGGCGGACGGACTCAGCCGCCGGTGCTTGATGGATCCCGAATGGCGTCTGAACTCAGACGTGGCGCAAGGTCTCTTTCTGCAGTGGGGAGAGCCTTGGTTAGATCTATTCGCAACCGAACAAAACGCGCAATGTCATCAGTTCTGCGCGTTGCAATTTCCAAGGCGGCACTCGCTCGGCGACGCT
Source organism: Calotriton arnoldi (assembly GCA_963921515.1). Classification (NCBI taxonomy): domain Eukaryota; kingdom Metazoa; phylum Chordata; class Amphibia; order Caudata; family Salamandridae; genus Calotriton; species Calotriton arnoldi. The sequence continues at coordinate 2,134,086 of CAWUFW010001746.1, read as the reverse complement.
TTTCGTCGCGAGTGCAGCTGCGGTCTATTGTACGCCTTTCCGCCTATACCACTTCTGCCCAGAGTGCTGAAGACAATTCGGCCCGACCGGGCCCAGGTCATCCTTGTGGCTCCGGATTAGGCACGAAAATACTGGTATCCCGAGCTGCTCCACATGGCGATCGATTCCCCCGATCCGACTGCCTCTTCGGGGGGATCTTCTGTCACAGCAGCAGGGGACGGTCCTCCATCCGAACCTGTCCAGCCTCCACCTGCTTGCGTGGAGATTGAGCGGCAACAGTTGACAGCTTTCGATCTTCCTCCTGCAGTCTGTGATGTCATTCTGGCAGCCAGGCGTCCCTCCACTAAGACGGTATACGCCTGCAGGTGGAACAAGTTTGTGGCATGGTGCACAGCTAAGTCTGTGGATCCCCTTTCTGCCCCTCTTTCTGAGGTCCTTCTGTTCCTGTTCTCCTTGGCCCAGCAGGGCTCTGCTCTGGGCACTATCAAAGGTTATCTTTCGGCCATCTCCACCTTTCTCAGGCTTCCAGATCAGCCTTCTCTCTGTAAGTCCCCGGTTGTTAACCGTTTCCTGGAAGGCATTGCACACACGTTTCCTCCCGTGCCTTTCATAATGCCTCAATGGGACTTAAATCTTATCTTAAACTATCTGATGTGCGCTCCCTTTGAGCCCCTTCATAACTGTCCTTTACGTCTTCTTACTCTCAAGACGGCTTTCCTGGTAGCTATCACCTCTGCCAGAATAGTGAGTGAGCTCCAGGCTCTTTCTTCTAATCCTCCTTTCCTTTCTGTTCATCCGGACAAAGTGGTTTTAAGGACCCGTCCTTCTTTCTTGCCAAAGGTTGTCACGCCCTTCCACATCGGGCAGACCATCACTTTGCCCACCTTCTTTCCACCTCCGCATCCTTCAAAACAGGATGAGAGGCTCCACCGTCTGGACCCAAAACGTGCGCTCTCGTTCTATCTGAAGCACACACAACAGTTCCAGGTGGATGACCAGCTCTTTGTTGAGCCGTGCACAAACAATCCATCTCTCAGTGGGTCGTTTTGTGCATCGAAGCGTGTTACTAGTTGGCTAAAAAGGAGCCTCCTGTGGGGCTGCGTGCCCATTCTACCAGGGCAACGGCAGCCACTACTGCCTTGGGACGCGGCGTTCCCTTGCAGGATATTTGTCAGGCAGCTACGTGGGCCTCTCTGCACACGTTTACCAAGCATTACTGCCTTCACAGTCAAGTCCGGAGAGACGGCTTCTTTGACCGTTCTGTTCTCCGTGACTTTCTGGTGTAATCTATTCGCAGACCCACCACCGGGGTTGGTATTGCTGGGGTATCTATTCTAAGGTAAGGAATCTATCACTAACGTGTCTCTTTCAGATGCACAAGTTACTACTTGTGTAACGATATATCTGTAAGAGACATTAGTTAGTGATAGCCACATAGCGCTGGGATGCTCCAGGGTAACCACGCGCTCTACAAATCCCCTTTTCATTTTTCAATTTCATTTCATTCTTTACCGCCCCACCCATCCTCCCCGTTCTGCGAACTGATTCTAGGGTTAAGGTCATCCCTTTCAGGGCCCTAGTTTCATGGCACCAGTGGTCAGTTTCTTGCATGGCTCTGCGTTTCTGGCGCGGAAAGTCGTGTACAGAACTGACGTCAGTGCGCATGGGTGGCGCCGAAGTAGTCTCCGTGACGTCATCTCGGCGCTTACGACGCCAGCGACGAACGCGGAGTCGCACGACGCCACCTACAGACGCTCAGGGGTACTGCTGACGAAAATCTTTCCGGATCCAGTCTGACGCCTGGGGATATTCTAAGGTAAGGAATCTATCACTAACTAATGTCTCTTACAGATATATCGTTACACAAGTAGTAACTTGTGCGTTAGGCCATATGCCCTTAACCGTGTTCGGTCAAGGGAGATGGAAGCATGCGGTTTAGGCGTCTGGCTTGTTTGATTAAAAACTGTTTTGTTAAAGAAAACGGAAGTAGGACTATGTATGGAGTCCTGTGCTGCTGGTGTCTGAACTTACTGAATCCATCCCCAGAAGCCACACCAAATTACGTTTGTTTCAGGCAAGGCCTAGAAACAACGTTTTATGGCTCGCCTACAATCAAATTTTGTTCTGGTGGGATTTGAGATTGAGTAACATCAAACTGGGTCCACCATTTCCCCTTTGGGATTTAACTTCCTTCTTTTCACTACTTGCAGACTGTGTGACATTCACAGCAGTGCAAGGTAAATGAAAGACAACTTGCAGAACTTCCTAAAACGTCCTTATTAATAAATAAATTCCCTACAGTGAGACAAATTATTCAGATGATGAAAGCCCATGAATTGAAGAACTTAGCAAATAGCTTATCTGAAAGAGAAACGTTAGTGACAGATTCCTTACCTTAGAATATCCCCAGGCGTCAGGCTGGATCCGGAAAGTTTTTGCGTAGCAATACCCTTGCGCGTCGGTAGGCGGCGTCGTGCGGCTCCGCGTGCGTCGTCGGCGTCGTGATCGCCGGGATGACGTCGCGGGCAGTACTTAGACGCCGCCCCTGCGCGCTGAAGTCAGTTCTTCTTTTTTCCGCGCCAGTAAGCGCAGATCCGGGAAAAGCAGTGCCCTAGTCAATTTTTGACTAAATTTTTGGTGATTTTTTCACAGTTTCTTTTCGAGTCATCTCGACTCCTAGGTGTCGGTAGGGATGCCCGGCTTCAAACCATGCGACGTCTGTGGTCGAATGATGTCGATCACAGACCCGCACTTAGAGTGTCTCTACTGTCTCGGCCGAGACCACGACACGAAGTCGTGCCCTGACTGCCGGGCCTTACACCCAAAGGCTTTGCGAGAGCGGTCTCGAAAGCTCCTCGAGGTCCGGCAGTCGGCTCCGCGCCGCACCAAGCCCCGGTCCCGTGAGAGGTCGAGGGGCTGGTCGCGGAGCCCCCGCCGGTCGTCGGAGTCCAAGTCTTCGCACTCCTCGGGTAAGTCGAAGCACAAAAAGTCTAAGAAGCATCATCGCTCTAAGACTTCGCCTCGCCGGTCTCACGACTCGGCTGAGGCCCCTGTCGGCACCGTCCCCGCGGCCCCGGACGTGCCTGTGGAGCCGCCCCCGCATAACCCGTCCTTTCCGGGTTCGGGGGCGACTCCGGCCCAAATACAGGAATTCCTGTCGGCCATGGCCCGCCTCTTCGGGCCTCAAGGTCCCTCCGGTGCGCCTTCGGGCCCCGCGGGCCCTGATGGGTTTGCTCCGGCATTGCCGACGACTCCGGTCCCGGCGTCGCCCGTTCCGCCAGCCTTGATCCCGGCCTCGGCTCCGGCCCCGGCCTCGATCCCGGCTCCGGTGGTACCGCAACCCCGATCGACGCCGGTTGACCTAACTACGCCTCCGCCGGCGCCGATGTCCCCGGTGCCGTTCCTGACGCCGCCCGGGGCTCCGGGCGGCGTCGTTCCCCGGGTCTCTCCGGTTCCGGACATGGAGCCGGACCGACGTCGCTCGACGCCGGCCCCGGCGCCGATGACACTTTGGGTCCCAGATGTCCCTCCTCCTCCATATTTTGAGCCAGAGGAGGACCAGGAGAGCTGGGAGGGGTCGGAAGACCCTCTCACACAGCAGTGTGAGTATGATCAGGACTGGGCAGATGAACTTGGGGATGCCAGTGGTCTGGACACTTCTCCTGACTCTGGCATGCTGTCTCCTCCTTCCGTGGCTACGGAGGACGGAGCAAATTTCGCAACAGTGTTGCGTAGAGCAGCTGGAGCCTTGCACCTCCAATTGCCTACTGTGGCTGTCAGGACTAACCTCCTGACGGAAGTGCTTCAGCCGGCAGCTACCTCCTCGGAGCCATTGCTGCCGTTTAATGATGCACTGTCTGACTTTCTTTTGGGCACCTGGTCCAAGCCCACCACAGGGGCTCCTGTGGATAGGAACATGGCCCAACGCCATCGCCCTGCTCCGGGCGACCCCTTGTTTCTCTCTCAACATCCCACCCCCGAGAGCTTGGTTGTCCAAGCCTCTGCCTCCCAAACCGCCTTCCCTACCGCCCCTCCGGATAGGGAATCCAACCGCCTGGACCAATTTGGGAAGAAGGCCTTTTCTTCCTCCAGTGCTGGCTTGCGGTCAGTCAACACCGCTTGCCTTTTGGGCCGATATTCCCACTCTCTGTGGGATTCGGTGGCGGCCGTTTTGCCCCAGTGTTCTGAGGAGGTCCAGACACTGCTTACCCGCACCATTGCGGAAGGTAGGGATGCGGCAAAGTACACCATACGCTGTGGCCTTGATACCACCGACTCGCTGGGCAGATCTATTGCAACGACGGTGGCGCTGCGTCGCCACGCCTGGCTGAGAACAACTGGTTTCTCGGGTGATGTCCAGAATACACTCATGGACATGCCCTTTGATGGAGTCGGTCTTTTTGGTTCCAAAGCAGACCATGCGCTGGAGCGTTTTAAGGACTCACGGGCTACTGCCAAGTCCCTGGGCCTTTCTGTTGTGCGCCCTTCGCTAACCTCTGCTTTTCGCCCCTTTCGTGGCCACGGAAGGGGCGCCCAGTCACGTCCGCTGCCCAGCCACCGGCCCGCGCAGCAAGCGTCTTCGCGTGGCCGAGGACGTGGCTCCCGCCGTGGCGGGTCGGGCAACCAGCGGCGGGTCAGGCCACCAACTCCGCACCGTCCGCGGCCTCCAAGCCCTCCTAGTCCTTCTTTTCAGGTGCACAGCACGCCAGTAGGGGGCAGGGTCCGCCATCACCTTCACCACTGGCGTGCCATCACCTCGGACAGGTGGGTCTTGGACATTGTCCGAAGGGGCTACTCCCTCCCCTTCGAGACCACCCCCAGCCATGCCACCTCCATTCCACCGCATGTCAGGGGATCACTTGGTGCTTCTGCAGAAGGAAGTCACGGCCCTCTTGGCCAAGAGGGCCATCGAGCATGTTCCGACCCCAGAAGTAGGACGTGGTTGCTACTCCCACTACTTTCTGGTGCCCAAAAAGGACAAGGAGGACATGCGTCCTATCTTAGACCTCCGGAACGTCGATCGCTTCCTCCGGAAGGTGAAGTTCAAGATGCTCACCCTAGCTCAGGTCTTGACTGCCCTCGACCCTGGAGACTGGTTGGTAGTGTTGGACTTGCAGGACGCTTATTTTCACATCCCCGTCCTGCCGGCCAGCCGGCGTTACCTGCGGTTCACTGTAGGCCTCGAGCATTTTCAGTTCACCGTGCTCCCCTTTGGCCTTACAAGTGCCCCTCGGGTGTTCACGAAAGTGATGGCGGTGGTCGCAGCTCATCTGCGCCGGGCAGGGGTTCCAGTCTTCCCCTACCTCGACGACTGGCTGCTGAAGGCGGGCTCGTCCCAGGCAGTCGTCTCCCACCTCCAGACTACGGCCGAACTCCTGCACTCGCTGGGGTTCTCCATCAATGTGCCGAAGTCGCATCAGATTCCTTCTCCACAGCTCCTTTTCATCGGAGCAGTTCTGGACACGACGCAGTTTCGGGCCTATCCTCCCGAACGGCGAGTCCGGGATATTCAGGCTATGATTCCGATCTTTCAGCCTTTATCCTGGGTTTCGGTACGGATGACCCTGAGGCTGCTGGGCCTCATGGCCTCCTGCATCCTGCTGGTCGATCATGCCAGATGGCATATGCGGGCTCTGCAGTGGGACCTGAAGTTCCAGTGGGCGCAGCACCAGGGCAACCTGTCCGATCACGTCCAGATCTCGGAGGGGACTGCAAAACAGTTGCAGTGGTGGCTCCCGAACCGGCAATGGGTCATGGGCAGATCCCTCTCCCTTCCCCAGCCAGAGCACACAGTTGTGACGGACGCGTCCCTTCTGGGATGGGGCGGTCACATGGGAGAGGCGGAGATCAGAGGCCTCTGGTCTCCGGCGGAGTCCCGGCTCCATATCAACATTCTGGAGCTCCGGGCGATCCGACTTGCACTGAAGGCTTTCCTTCCCTCTGTCACGTTAGTGACAGATTCCTTACCTTAGAATATCCCCAGGCGTCAGGCTGGATCCGGAAAGTTTTTGCGTAGCAGTACCCTTGCGCGTCGGTAGGCGGCATCGTGCGGCTCCGCGTCCGTCGTCGGCGTCGTGATCGCCGGGATGACGTCGCGGGTAGTACTTAGACGCCGCCCCTGCGCGCTGACGTCAGTTCTTCTTTTTCCGCGCCAGTAAGCGCAGATCCGGGAAGAGCAGTGCCCTAGTCAATTTTTGACTACATTTTTGGGTGATTTTTCACTGTTTTCTTTTCGAGTCGTCGACTCCTAGGTGTCGATAGGGATGCCCGGCTTCAAGCCATGCGACGTCTGTGGTCGAATGATGTCGATCACAGACCCGCACTTAGAGTGTCTCTTCTGTCTCGGCCGAGACCACGACATGAAGTCGTGCCCTGACTGCCGGAAACTTCACCCGAAGGCTTTGCGAGAGCGGTCTCGAAAGCTACTCGAGGTCCGGCAGTCGGCTCCGCGCCACACCAAGCCCCGGTCCCGGGAGAGGTCGAGGGGCCGGTCGCGGAGTCCCCGCCGGTCGTCGGAGTCCAATTCTTCGCGCTCCTCGGGTAAGTCGAAGCACAAAAAGTCTAAGAGGCATCATCGCTCTAAGACTTCGCCTCGCCGGTCTCACGACTCGGCTGAGGCCCCTGTCGGCACCGTCCCCGCATTACCCGTCCTTTCCGGGTTCGGGGGCGACTCCGGCCCAAGTACAGGAATTCCTGTCGGCCATGGCCCGCCTCTTCGGGCCTCGAGGTCCCTCCGGTGCGCCTTCGGGCTCCGCGGGCCCTGATGGGGTTGCTCCGGCGTCGCCGACGACTCCGGTCCCGGCGTCGCCTGTCCCGCCAGCCTTGATCCCGGCCTCGGCTCCGGCCCCGGCCCCGGTGGTGCCGCAACTCCCATCGACGCCGGTTGACCTAACCACGCCTCCGCCGACGCCGATGTCCCCGGTGCCGTTCCTGACGCCGTCCGGGGCTCCGGACGGCGTCGTTCCCCAGCTCTTTCTGGGTCCGGACATGGAGCCGGACTGGCGTCGCCCGACGCCGGATCCGGCGTCGACGAGACCTTGGGTCCCAAATGTCCCTCCTCCTCCATATTTTTCACTAGAGGAGGACCAGGAGAGCTGGGAGGGGTCAGAAGACCCTCTCACACAGCAGTGTGAGTATGATCAGGACTGGGCAGAGGAACTTGGGAATGCCAGTGGTCTAGATACTTCCCCTGACACTGGCATGCTGTCTCCTGCCGTGGCTACGGAGGAGGGAGCAAATTTCGCAACAGTGTTGCGTAGAGCAGCTGGAGCCTTGCACCTCCAATTGCCTACTCTGGCTGTCAAGACTAATCTCTTGACGGAAGTGCTTCAGCCGGCAGCCTCCTCTGCGGAGACTGTGCTGCCGTTTAATGATGCACTGATTGACGTTCTTTTGGGCACCTGGTCCAAGCCCACCACAGGGGCTCCTGTGGATAGGAACGTGGCCCGACGCCATCGCCCTGCTCCGGGCGACCCCGTGTTTCTCTCCCAACATCCCACCCCGAGAGCTTGGTTGTCCAAGCCTCTGCCTCCCAAACCGCCTTCCCTACCGCCCCTCCGGATAGGGAATCCAAACGCCTGGACCAATTTGGAAAGAAGGCCTTTTCTTCCTCCAGTGCTGGCTTGCGGTCGGTGAACACCGCTTGCCTTTTGGGCCGATATACCCACTCCCTGTGGGATTCGGTGGCGACTGTTTTGCCCCAGTGTTCTGAGGAGGTTCAGACACTGCTTACCCGCGCCATTGCGGAAGGTAGGGATGCGGCAAAGTACACCATACGTTGTGGCCTTGATACCGCCGACTCGCTGGGCAGATCGCGTGCAACGACGGTGGCGCTGCGTCGCCACGCCTGGCTGAGGACAACTGGTTTCTCGGGTGATGTCCAGAATACACTCATGGACATGCCCTTTGATGGAGTCGGTCTTTTTGGTTCCAAAGCAGACCATGCGCTGGAGCGTTTTAAGGACTCACGGGCTACTGCCAAGTCCCTGGGCCTTTCTGTTGTGCGCCCTCCGCTAACCTCTGCTTTTCGCCCCTTTCGTGGCCACGGAAGGGGCACCCAGTCACGTCAGCAGCCCAGCCACCGGCCCGCGCAGCAAGCGCCTTCGCGTGGCCGAGGACGTGGATACCGCCGTGGCGGTTTGGGCAACCAGCGTGCGGGTCAGGCCACCACCTCCAACCCGTCCGCGGCCTCCAAGCCCTCCTAGTCCCTCCTTTCAGGTGCACAGCACGCCAGTAGGGGGCAGGGTCCGCCATCACCTTCACCACTGGCGTCCCATCACCTCGGACAGGTGGGTCTTGGACATTGTCCGAAGGGGCTACTCCCTCCCCTTCGAGACCGCCCCCCCAGCCATGTCACCTCAATTCCACCGCATGTCAGGGGATCACTTGATGCTTCTGCAGAAGGAAGTCATGGCCCTCTTGGCCAAGAGGGCCATCGAGCGTGTTCCGACCCCAGACATAGGGCGTGGTTGCTACTCCCACTACTTTCTGGTGCCCAAAAAGGACAAGGAGGACATGCGTCCTATCTTGGACCTCCGGAACGTCAATCGCTTCCTCCGGAAGGAGAAGTTCAAGATGCTCACCCTAGCTCAGGTCTTGACTGCCCTCGACCCTGGAGACTGGTTGGTAGCGTTGGACTTGCAGGACGCTTATTTCCACATCCCCGTCCTGCCGGACCACCGGCGTTACCTGCGGTTCACGGTAGGCCTCGAGCATTTTCAGTTCACCGTGCTCCCCTTTGGCCTTACCAGTGCCCCTCGGGTGTTCACGAAAGTGATGGCGGTGGTCGCAGCTCATCTGCGCCGGGCAGGGGTTTCAGTCTTCCCCTACCTCGACGACTGGCTGCTGAAGGCGGGCTCGTCCCAGGCAGTCGTCTCCCACCTCCATACTACGGCCGAGCTCCTGCACTCGCTGGGGTTCTCCATCAATGTGCCGAAGTCGCATCTGATTCCTTCTCCACAGCTCCTTTTCATCGGAGCAGTTCTGGACACAACGCAGTTTCGGGCCTATCCTCCCGAACGGCGAGTCCGGGATATTCAGGCTATGATTCCGATCTTTCAGCCTTTATCTTGGGTTTCGGTACGGATGACCCTGAGGCTGCTGGGCCTCATGGCCTCCTGCATCCTGCTGGTCGATCATGCCAGATGGCATATGCGGGCTCTGCAGTGGGACCTGAAGTTCCAGTGGGCGCAGCACCAGGGCAACCTGTCCGATCACGTCCAGATCTCGGAGGGGACTGCAAAACAGTTGCAGTGGTGGCTCTCGAACCGGCAATGGGTCATGGGCAGATCCCTCTCCCTTCCCCAGCCAGAGCACACAGTTGTGACGGACGCGTCCCTTCTGGGATGGGGCGGTCACATCGGAGAGGCGGAGATCAGAGGCCTCTGGTCTCCGGCGGAGTCCCGGCTCCATATGAACCTTCTGGAGCTCCGGGCGATCCGACTTGCACTCAAGGCATTCCTTCCCTCTGTCAAAGGGAAAGTAGTGCAGGTGTTCACAGACAACACCACCGCCATGTGGTACTGCAACAAACAGGGCGGGGTGGGGTCGTGGACCCTCTGTCAGGAGGCTCTGCGCCTCTGGACATGGCTGGAACATCAGGGCATGTTCCTGATGGTTCAACACCTGGCAGGTTCCCTGAACGCCAGGGCGGACGAACTCAGCCGCAGGTGCATGATGGATCACGAATGGCGTCTTCACTCGGAAGTGGCGTAAGGACTCTTTCTTCAGTGGGGACAGCCTTGGTTAGATCTATTCGCCACCGAAGAGAACGCGCAATGTCATCAGTTCTGCGCGTTGAAATTTCCAAGGCGGCACTCGCTCGGCGACGCTTTTCGTCGCCAGTGGAGTTGCGGTCTGTTGTACGCCTTTCCGCCTATACCACTTCTACCCAGAGTGTTGAAGAAGATTCGGCACGACCGGGCCCAAGTCATTCTTGTGGCTCCGGACTGGGCTCGAAGAGTTTGTTATCCCGAGCTACTCAGTATGAGCGTAGATCCCCCGATCCGTCTGCCTCTTCGGGAGGATCTTCTGTCGAAGCAGCAGGGGACGGTCCTCCACCCGAACCTGTCCAGCCTCCACCTGCTTGCGTGGAGATTGAGCGGCGGCAGTTGATTCCTTTCGACTTGCCTCCCGAAGTTTGTGATGTAATTCTGGCAGCCAGGCGTCCCTCCACTAAGGTGGTATACGCCTGCAGGTGGAACAAGTTTGTGGCATGGTGCACAGCAAAGGCTGTGAATCCCTTTCTGCCCCTCTTTCTGAGGTTCTTCTGTTCCTTCTTTCCCTGGCCCAACAGGGTTCTGCCCTGGGTACCATCAAGGGCTATCTTTGTGCTATCTCGGCCTTCCTCAGGCTTCCTGATCAGCCCTCCCTTTTCAAGTCCCCTGTTGTTAACAGGTTTCTAAAAGGCATTACACACCTCTTCCCTCCTGTTCCGTTTGTGATGCCTCAGTGGGACTTGAACTTGGTTCTTACCTTTCTTATGTGCGCTCCCTTTGAGCCTCTGCACAACTGTCCTCTTCGTCTTCTGACTCTGAAGACAGCCTTTCTGGTGGCCATCACCTCCGCTCGGCGGGTGAGTGAGCTCCAGGCTCTTTCATGCAAACCTCCCTTTCTGTCTGTTCATCCAGACAAGGTTGTTCTTCGGACGCGTCCGTCCTTCTTGCCAAAGGTGGTTACTGCCTTCCACATTGGGCAGACCATCACTTTGCCCACCTTCTTTCCGCCTCCGCATCCTTCCAGAGAGGAAGAGAGGCTCCACCGTCTGGACCCAAAACGTGCGCTTTCCTTTTACCTCAACCGCACACAACACTTCCGGGTGGATGACCAGCTCTTTGTTGGCTACGTGGGCGCCAAAAAAGGTCGGGCGGTGCACAAGAGAACTTTCTCCCGCTGGGTAACCTTGTGTATCAAAGCCTGCTATTCTTTGGCGAAGAAGGAACCTCTTGTTGGGCTGCGTGCCCATTCCACCAGGGCAACGGCTGCTACCACGGCTTTGGGCCGCGGTGTTCCGCTGCAGGATATCTGTCAGGCAGCTACGTGGGCCTCGCTGCACACATTTACAAAGCATTACTGCCTTGACAGTCAGGTCCGGAGGGACGGCTTCTTTGGCCGTTCTGTCCTCCGGGACTTCCTTGTCTGATCTTTGTTCGCAGACCCACCACTGGGGTTGGTATTGCTGGGGTATCTATTCTAAGGTAAGGAATCTGTCACTAACGTGTCTCTTTCAGATGCACAAGTTACTAACTTGTGTAACGATATATCTGTAAGAGACAGTAGTTAGTGACAGATTCCTACCGCCCACCCATCCTCCCCGTTCTGCGAACTGATTTCTAGGATCTGAAAGAGACACGTTAGTGACAGATTCCTTACCTTAGAATATCCCCAGGCGTCAGGCTGGATCCGGAAAGTTTTTGCGTAGCAGTACCCTTGCGCGTCGGTAGGCGGCGTCGTGCGGCTCCGCGTCCGTCGTCGTGGTCGCCGGGATGACGTCGCGGGCAGTACTCAGACGCCGCCCCTGCGCGCTGACGTCAGTTCTTCTTTTTCCGCGCCAGTAAGCGCAGATCCGGGAAGAGCAGTGCCCTAGTCACTTTTTGACTATCCTTTTTTGTGAATTTTTTCACTGTTTCTTCAACGAGTCTTCACGACTCCTAAGGTGTCGTAGGGATGCCCGGTTTTAAGCCCTGCGAGGCCAGTGCTCGCATGATGTCGATCACGGACCCGCATCTCGAGTGTCTATTCTGTCTCGGCCGAGACCACGACACGAAGTCGTGCCCTGACTGCCGGAAACTTCATCCGAAGACTTTGCGAGAGCGGTCTCGAAAGCTGCTCGAGGTCCGGCAGTCGGCTCCGCGCCGCACCAAGCCCCGGTCCCGGGAGAGGTCGAGGGGCCGGTCGCGGAGTCCCCACCGTTCGTCGGAATCCAAGTCTTCGCGCTCCTCCGGTAAGTCGAAGCACAAGAAGTCTAAGCGGCGTCATCGCTCTAAGACTTCGCCTCGCCGGTCTCGCGACTCGGCTGAGGCCCCAGTCGGCACCGTCCCCGCCCCCGCGGCCCTGGACATGCCTGTAGAGCCGCCCCCGAATTACCCGTTCTTTCCAGGGTCGGGGGCGACTCAGGCCGAAATACAGGAATTCCTGTCGGCCATGGCCCGCCTCTTCGGGCCTTCAGGTCCCTCCGGTGCTCCTTCGGGCCCCGCGGGCCCTGATGGGGTTGCCCCGGCGCCGCCGTCGACTCCAGTCCCGGCGCCGCCTGTCCCACCAGCCTTCATCCCGGCCTCGGCTCCGGCCCCGGCCTCGATCCCGGCTCCGGTGGTGCCGCAACCCACATCGGCGCCGGTTGACCTAACCACGCCTCCGCCTCCGCCGATGTCCCCGGTGCCGTTCCTGACGCCGTCCGGGGCTCCGGACGGCGTCGTTCCCCGGTTCTCTCCGGCTCCGGACATGGAGCCGGAACGACGTCGCCCGACGCCGGATCCGGCGCCGATGAGACCTTGGGTCCCAAATGTCCCTCCTCCTCCATATTTTGAACAAGAGGAGGACCAGGAGAGCTGGGAGGGGTCTGAGGACCCTCTCACACAACAGTGTGAATTTGACCCGGACTGTGTTGAGGAACTTTGGGATGCCAGTGGTCTAGACACCTCCCCTGACACTGGCATGCTGTCTCCTCCCGTGGCTACGGAGGAGGGGGCTAATTTTGCAACGGTGTTGCGTAGAGCTTCTGGAGCCTTACATCTCCAGTTGCCTACTGTGGCCGTCAGGACTAACCTCCTGACAGAAGTGCTTCAGCCGGCGGCTTCCTCTTCGGAGACTGTGCTGCCGTTTAATGATGCACTCACTGACGTTCTTTTGGGTACCTGGTCCAAGCCCACCACAGGGGCTCCTGTGGATAGGAACGTGGCCCGACGCCATCGCCCTGCTCCGGGCGACCCCCTGTTTCTCTCCCAACATCCCACCCCTGAGAGCTTGGTTGTCCAAGCCTCTGCCTCCCAAACCGCCTTCCCTACCGCCCCTCCGGATAGGGAATCCAAACGCCTGGACCAATTTGGGAAGAAGGCTTTTTCTTCCTCCAGTGCTGGCTTGCGGTCCGTCAACACCGCTTGACTTTTGGGCCGATATACCCACTCCCTGTGGGATTCGGTGGCGGCTGTTTTGCCGCAGTGTTCTGAGGAGGTCCAGACACTGCTTACCCGCGCCATTGCGGAAGGGCGAGATGCGGCTAAATACACCATCCGTTGTGGCCTTGATACCGCCGACTCGCTGGGCAGATCGCTTGCTACGACGGTGGCGCTACGTCGCCACGCCTGGCTGAGGACAACTGGTTTCTCGTGTGATGTCCAGAATACACTCATGGACATGCCCTTTGATGGAGTCGGTCTTTTTGGTTCAAAGGCAGACCATGCGCTGGAGCGGTTTAAGGACTCACGGGCTACGGCCAAGTCCCTGGGCCTTTCTGTTGTTCGCCCTCCGCTCAGCTCTGCTTTTCGCCCCTTTCGTGCCCACGGAAGGGGCGCCCAGTCACGTCAGCTGCCCAGCCACCGGCCCGCACAGCAAGCGTCTACGCGTGGCCGAGGACGTGGATACCGCCGTGGCGGTTCGGGCAACCAGCGTGCGGGTCAGGCCACCACCTCCAACCCGTCCGCGGCCTCCAAGCCCTCCTAGTCCCTCCTTTCCGGTGCACGGCACGCCAGTAGGGGCAGGGTCCGCCATCACCTCCACCACTGGCGTCCCATCACCTCGGACAGGTGGGTCTTGGACATTGTCCGAAGGGGCTACTCCCTCCCCTTCGAGACCACCCCCCAGCCATGCCACCTCAATTCCACCGCATGTCAGGGGATCACTTGGTACTTCTGCAGAAGGAAGTCACGGCCCTCTTGGCCAAGAGGGCCATCGAGCATGTTCCGACCCCAGAAGTAGGACGTGGTTGCTACTCCCACTACTTCCTGGTGCCCAAAAAGGACAAGGAGGACATGCGTCCTATCTTGGACCTCCGGAACGTCAATCGCTTCCTCCGGAAGGAGAAGTTCAAGATGCTCACCCTAGCTCAGGTCTTGACTGCCCTCGACCCTGGAGACTGGTTGGTAGCGTTGGACTTGCAGGACGCTTATTTTCACATCCCCGTCCTGCCGGCCCACCGGCGTTACCTGCGGTTCACGGTAGGCCTCGAGCATTTTCAGTTCACCGTGCTCCCCTTTGGCCTTACAAGTGCCCCTCGGGTGTTCACGAAAGTGATGGCGGTGGTCGCAGCTCATCTGTGCCGGGCAGGGATTCCAGTCTTCCCCTACCTCGACGACTGGTTGCTGAAGGCGGGTTCGTCCCAGGCAGTCGTCTCCCAGCTCCAGACTACGGCCGAACTCCTGCACTCGCTGGGGTTCTCCATCAATGTGCCGAAGTCGCATCTCATTCCTTCTCCACAGCTCCTTTTCATCGGAGCAGGTCTGGACACGACGCAGTTTCGGGCCTATCCTCCCGAACGGCGAGTCCGGGATATTCGGGCTATGATTCCGATCTTTCAGCCTTTATCCTGGGTTTCGGTACGGATGACCCTGAGGCTGCTGGGCCTCATGGCCTCCTGCATCCTGCTGGTCAATCATGCCAGATGGCATATGCGGGCTCTGCAGTGGGACCTGAAGTTCCAGTGGGCGCAGCACCAGGGCAACCTGTCCGATCACGTCCAGATCTCGGAGGGGACTGCAAAACAATTGCAGTGGTGGCTCTCGAACCGGCAATGGGTCATGGGCAGATCCCTCTCCTTCCCCAGCCAGAGCACACAGTTGTGACGGACGCGTCCCTTCTGGGATGGGGCGGTCACATGGGAGAGGCGGAGATCAGAGGCCTCTGGTCTCCGGCGGAGTCCCGGCTCCATATCAACCTTCTGGAGCTCCGGGCGATCCGACTTGCACTCAAGGCATTCCTTCCCTCTGTCAAAGGGAAGGTAGTGCAGGTGTTCACAGACAACACCACCGCCATGTGGTACTGCAACAAACAAGGCGGGGTGGGGTCGTGGACCCTTTGTCAGGAGGCTCTGCGCCTCTGGACATGGCTGGAACATCAGGGCATGTTCCTGATGGTTCAACACCTGGCAGGTTCCCTGAACGCCAGGGCGGACGAACTCAGCCGCAGGTGCATGATGGATCACGAATGGCGTCTTCACTCGGAAGTGGCGCAAGGACTCTTTCTACAGTGGGGGAGCCTTGGTTAGATCTATTCGCCACCGAAGAGAACGCGCAATGTCATCAGTTCTGCGCGTTGGAATTTCCAAGCGGCACTCGCTCGGCGACGCTTTTCGTCACGAGTGGAGTTGCGGTCTATTGTACGCCTTTCCGCCTATACCACTTCTACCCAGAGTGTTGAAGAAGATTCGGCACGACCGGGCCCAAGTCATTCTTGTGGCTCCGGACTGGGCTCGAAGAGTTTGGTATCCCGAGCTACTCAGTATGAGCGTAGATCCCCCGATCCGTCTGCCTCTTCGGGAGGATCTTCTGTCGCAGCAGCAGGGACGGTCCTCCACCCGAACCTGTCCAGCCTCCACCTGCTTGCGTGGAGATTGAGCGGCGGCAGTTGATTCCTTTCGACTTGCCTCCCGAAGTTTGTGATGTGATTCTGGCAGCCAGGCGTCCCTCCACTAAGGTGGTATACGCCTGCAGGTGGAACAAGTTTGTGGCATGGTGCACAGCAAAGGCTGTGAATCCCCTTTCTGCCCCTCTCTCTGAGGTTCTCCTGTTCCTTCTTTCCCTGGCCCAACAGGCTTCTGCCCTGGTACCATCAAGGGTTATCTTTGTGCTATCTCGGCCTTCCTCAGGCTTCCTGATCAGCCCTCCCTTTTCAAGTCCCCTGTTGTTAACAGGTTCTTAAAAGGCATTACACACCTCTTCCCTCCTGTTCCGTTTGTGATGCCTCAGTGGGACTTGAACTTGGTTCTTACCTTTCTTATGTGCGCTCCCTTTGAGCCTCTACATAACTGTCCTCTTCGTCTTCTGACTCTGAAGGCTGCCTTTCTGGTGGCTGTCAACTCCGCTCGGCGGGTGAGTGAGCTCCAGGCTCTATCATGTAAACCTCCCTTTCTGTCTGTCCATCCAGACAAGGTTGTTCTTAGGACGCGTCCGTCCTTCTTGCCAAAGGTGGTTACTGCCTTCCACATTGGGCAGACCATCACTTTGCCCACCTTCTTTCCGCCTCCTTCCAGAGAGGAAGAGAGGCTCCACCGTCTGGACCCAAAACGTGCGCTTTCCTTTTACATCGACCGCACACGCCATTTCCGGGTGGATGACCAGCTCTTTGTTGGCTACGTGGGCGCCAAAAAGGTCGGGCGGTGCACAAGAGAACCATCTCCCGCTGGGTAACCTTGTGTATCAAAGCCTGCTATTCTTTGGCTAAGAAGGAGCCTCCTGTTGGGCTGCGTGCCCATTCCACCAGGGCAACGGCTGCTACCACGGCTTTGGGCCGCGGTGTTCCGCTGCAGGATATCTGTCAGGCAGCTACGTGGGCCTCGCTGCACACGTTTACAAAGCATTACTGCCTTGACAGTCAGGTCCGGAGGGACGGCTTCTTTGGCCGTTCTGTCCTCCAGGACTTCCTTGTCTGATCTTTGTTCGCAGACCCACCACCGGGGTTGGTATTGCTGGGGTATCTATTCTAAGGTAAGGAATCTGTCACTAACGTGTCTCTTTCAGATGCACAAGTTACTAACTTGTGTAACGATATATCTGTAAGAGACAGTAGTTAGTGACAGATTCCTACCGCCCACCCATCCTCCCCGTTCTGCGAACTGATTTCTAGGGTTAAGGACATCCCTTTCAGGGCCCTAGTATTTTTCAGACACCTATGTCAGCTTCTTGCATGGCTCTGCGTTCCTGGCGCGGAAAGTCGTGTACAGAACTGACGTCAGCGCGCAGGGGCGGCGTCTAAGTACTGCCCGCGACGTCATCTCGGCGACCACGACGCCGACGACGGACGCGGAGCCGCACGACGCCGCCTACCGACGAGCAAGGGTACTGCTACGCAAAAAACTTTCCGGATCCAGCCTGACGCCTGGGGTTATTCTAAGGTAAGGAATCTGTCACTAACTACTGTCTCTTACAGATATATCGTTACACAAGTTAGTAACTTGTGCGTTAAGGACATCCCTTTCAGGGCCCTAGTATTTTTCAGACACCTATGTCAGCTTCTTGCATGGCTCTGCGTTCCTGGCGCGGAAAGTCGTGTACAGAACTGACGTCAGCGCGCAGGGGCGGCGTCTAAGTACTGCCCGCGACGTCATCCCGGCGATCACGACGCCGACGACGGACGCGGAGCCGCACGACGCCGCCTACCGACGCGCAAGGGTACTGCTACGCAAAAACTTTCCGGATCCAGCCTGACGCCTGGGGATATTCTAAGGTAAGGAATCTGTCACTAACTACTGTCTCTTACAGATATATCGTTACACAAGTTAGTAACTTGTGCATTCATTCAATATGTTACAATGTGATTACTATTTGATTGATAGCAGCATCTATTATAAATGTGAAACTCACCCTTCTTGCTGTTTTGTTCCGGCAGCTGCTGTTACCTCCATCGCTTGGTTCAGTGAAGACAAACAGTTTGCAGTTGGATACAGAGATGGCAAATTGCTAATGGGAACAAGAGAGCCACTGGACAAAGGAGAATTTGTTATAATTGATGCACACAAGGTAAATATTTGTTTCTTGTTAATTTTCCATGACCTGCTATAATTTTATAATTTGCTATAATTATTCTTTCTTAGAGTTTTATGTACAGTGGACTGGGTCCAAGAAGGTATCGGGGCACTGCACATTCATTCCATGGGGAAAAAGAGAGAAGTACCTTTTGATTGCCAGTAAAATTTGCATTGTGGATGGTAGTGCTACAAGAGTGATATAGCGAAGTAGTGTGTGCTTGGCGTATTCAGATGTGAAACTGAGATGTGAGGGTGCACAAAAGGCCAGAGCTTTCTTTCTTTGTTTTAATTGAATATGTTTATTAAAACATAGGATAGTAAAAGGTACAATATAAATCAATAGTCATTCAACAGTATAAATATGAAATCAATGAGCACCATACCAATGAACCTGTTAAGATAGGAGAGCTTTATAAATAAAAGAGAGGAAGACAGAACAGAGAGAAAAGGCGGAAAAGAAGAGGGAAAAAGAAAGAAGGTTTTGACAGGGACAATATATATCGTAACGGGAGAGATAATATATAAGTTTATAACATATATGCTATATGACAAGAACAATTCAATGTATTTAATCACAACATGGCTAAAATATATAAACCTACTATACCTTCTATACCTATCATTAATATAACCAGCTACCTGCAGAATCTTATAACCTAGTGCTCCTATAAGATCAGGCTACTATTTCACGGCGACTATAGAGCGAATATTTTGCCCACCAGCACAGATGCAAGCTTACAGTGCCTGACCCTGCTATGGCCCCTACCGTGTTCTAAGAACATTCCAGAAGATCAACAGATCTCTCTAATGTTTGGTGTTTTCTGTGCTTATCAACAGTGTTATAAACAGTGTTATAAACAGTGCTAACAACAGTGTTATCAACAGTACTACAAGTAATCTCTAATATTCTAATATTGATGTTCTCTTTGCCGCGCCGTCAATTATCAATTTTCAACAGTGCTATCATTGTACCAACCAACCATTGTGAAGACACCACGCAAACATTTGCTTAATGCGGAGGCATTAAGGTATAGAAGGGTATAGGTATAGAAGGGGCAGTAAGATCCTCTCTGATCCTCTCTGATCTTTTAACTGTAGAGGCATTGGAGACCTTGTAGGGGCACTGAAGGGGTAGCCTGACCCCCTCGGTGTCATCGGCTTCACCGGAACACTGAAGAAATACGGCTCCCGCACAAAAATGGCAGACAAAGAGATCAAGACAAACCTCAAAAGAGTCAAGGCTGACCCGCCTAACCCGGACTCACCCACTAAAGGCAAGCAGGACATCAGTACCACTATGGAAACCATTTTAAGTAAATTAGCGGAAGTCCACGAACTCGCGAAGTCCACAAAGGAAAATACTGATAGGATGCAGACAGAGATTTCTGCGATCCGACAAGGCATCAGAGACACCAACGTTAAAATAACAGAAACAGAAAGCAGAATCAGCCAACTGGAAGATGCGGAGAACAAAATGAGTAAATCCCTCCAGTGCCTAACCATTACTACGGACTAGCTCACAAAACGGTTATCAGGCCTGGAAGACAAAAACAGAAGGGGGAATCTGCGAATCTTTGGAATCCCAGAAGGGGAGGAAGACCCTTCCGGGTCATGCATCTCTTTTCAGGAAAAATGGTTTACTCAAGCTACAAACCTGACTTTCGGTAAGCCCCTGGAGTTTGATAGAGCTCACAGGGTACCAGCAAGAATACTCGCGAGTCAGAAATCACTGAGACCAATAGTCCGTAAACCTCTCCGCTATCAACATGTAGAGCTGATCCTCGCCTTCATGCGGAAAAATAACCACATCCTCTGGAAAAACAATAAAGTCTATATCTCGCAGGATTATAGTAAAGAAACTGTCGACACAAGAAAGGGCTCCCTGGCGCTTCGCCCCAGATTAAGGGCCATGAACTACCAGTTTTCCTTTGCAGGCCCAGGCAAATATCGCGTCACGCTTCAGGGGACTCCACACTTCTTCACCGATCATCTAGCATTGAAAGATTCCTCGACGGAAAAGATGAAACTCTTATGGACATCTCGGCCCCTGGGCCTTCTGTTGCAAAATCTTGAGTCACCGCTGAATTGGCAAGTGCACAACTTTGAATCTTTAAACTTTGAATCTTTAAATCTATATCTTGCAGGATTACAGTAAAGGAACTATCGACACAAGAAAGGGCTTCCTGGCGCTTCGCCCCAGATTTAGGGCCATGAACTACCAGTTCGCCTTTGCAGGCCCAGCCAAACATCGCGTCACGATTCAGGGGTTTCCACACTTCTTCACCGATCAGCTAACATTGAAAATATTCCTCGACGGAAAAGATGAAACTCTTATGGACATCTCGGCCCCTGGGCCTCCTACTTAAAGATCTTGAATTACCATTGTACTGGCAAGTGCACAACGGTAAAGACGAAACTCTTATGGTCATCTCGGCCCCTGGACCTTCTGCTGCAAGATCTTGTGTTACCATTGTATTGGCAAGTGCAAAACTTGGAATCTTCTGTCCTCTCTGTAAGCTATACATCTTAGGTATACTGGTTATCTTGCCACGTGAAATTCTTAGACGAAATCCAGTTAAGAAATCCATGACGTTATCCAGATAAGTTAATATCTGCTAAATTACTTAGTGTTCAATTGCCAAACTAGATTTCTCTGTCGTGATCCAGTTAAGTGTACTATTGTAATGTTGCTAAGCGACACGCTTGCAAGTTTAAACGGCCAGTGGTTAGTGGCTCACACAAACTGAAGTACTGACACACTGACGCTGACACTCTGACATATGCCGACATACTTTGGGTTGCAGCCAAATGTAGTTAATTGATCTAAAATTACCACATCATTAGTGTGTTAAAGTTATGCAAATCCGTCGAGAAACAGCTCTGGAGTAAGTATAAATTTGTACTAAATTTGCCTGTTAATGTGATGACATGGTTCCATCTATGCTCAGTCATGCCGTTAGTCCATGCTGTTAGTCCACTGTTAGTCCACTGTTAGTCCACTGTAGTAGATGCAATCAAGTAAGCTCTGTCCTTCCTACTGCGCACATCATACTTTAATATATATTTTCATACAATGCCACTTATTTGGCAGACGATCGATTCATTGTCAGAGTATATACTCTCATAGGTTCATAACACCATATACCACGCAATTAGCACCAGGCAAATGGTTATAGCAACTAGCTTGTTCAGTTGTTCCAAACTGCTCATACGTTTAATCGGAAAGCTGTCCAGCCGGACAGTTGTTTAATGTTCAATATTTAAATCATACATGGATTAAACAGAAAAAACAATTTCAGTGGGACACAAGCCTGCATCCAACTTTGACGAGGAAGACAAACAATGAGGACAGAAAAGGCTCAGGCAGGACTAATTGTTTGTAAGAGACACGTTTTGATATAACAAACAAATCATAGAGACCACACCTTTACACATAAATAGCAAATTAGAGAAGTGTATAAGGTGTATAACAAGTCGACGGCGTTTCGATCCATAAAAACATACTAGGATCATCATCAGGACATTAGAAATGGCATGCCTGTGTACATATGCCTGTAATAACACGATTGGAGCGGAGAGGAAGCCAGGAGGGAACCGGACCGCTTAGGATGCGTGCGAGGGAATGAATGAAAGATGCCGTCGCAGTGGCGGTGGGAGGTTGTCGAGGAGCCGCGTAGGCGGTCTCCGATGTCCAGGTAAAGGGTCTGTAGTTAGTGAATCTATGTCCGGTTCCTCTGGGGGCATAATGCGTCCACTCTCGGTTGCGGCTCCTCGACAACCTCCCACCGCCACTGCGGTGCTACACTTGAACGAGTATTGGCCCTTCCAACCACCCATACCGTAGGGGTCGTCCCTATTGATTCCGGGCATCTTTCATTCATTATTATTACAGGCATATGTACACAGGCATGCCATTTCTAATGTCCTGATGATGATCCTAGTATGTTTTTTATGGATCGAAACGCCGTCGACTTGTTATACACCTTATACACTTCTCTAATTTGCTATTTATGTGAAAAGGTGTTGTCTCTATGATTTGTTTGTTATATCAAAAATGTGTCTCTTACAAACAATTAGTCCTGCCTGAGCCTTTTTCTATCCCTCATTGTTAGTCTTCTTCGTCAAAGTTGGATGCAGGCTTGTGTCCCACTGAAATTGTTTTTTCTGTTTAATCCATGTATGATTTAAATATTGAACATTAAACAACTGTCCGGCTGGACAGCTTTCCAAAAATATAGCACTGACCGGGTGTATATTCATTCCCTGCCCTCATTTACTTTTGTCTAGGGACCACTGTCTTTAGAAAAGCTAATCTCCCAAGGTCCCTGGTTGACTTCATTTGGGTTCCCTTGTTCTTTATAGCATACGTTTAATCGAGCAGTC
Source organism: Calotriton arnoldi (assembly GCA_963921515.1). Taxonomy (NCBI): domain Eukaryota; kingdom Metazoa; phylum Chordata; class Amphibia; order Caudata; family Salamandridae; genus Calotriton; species Calotriton arnoldi. The sequence goes on along the minus strand of CAWUFW010001746.1, from coordinate 2,112,029 downwards.
AGTTTATCTTTAGCAGAGACTTTTATCTCCATCCGATTATTGTTGTTCATGCCTTAGGGCATAGGTTGGTCTCATGCGTTCGGCATATTCTAGTCTGGTTTTCCATGGGAGTGGAGCTCTCTTCCCCTATCACCATGCCAGTTCACTACTTTGGGGGTTGGGAGGGAGGGGGAAGGGTTTTTTGATCTTGATTTCCCTTATGTACTTGTTTTGTTTTTCTTTGCCTGCTGTTATTATTATTTTTATTATCATTATTGTTTTTATTATTCAGATGTCAGGAATTGCAGTGAAACCTTTGTTCATACAGGTGGTCCCTCAACGGGAGGAGTGCCCTATATGTTCACGATCTTAGTCAAGGTAGCATCAGAGCGCATAAGGATTCTATTGTTCATACAAAAAGGAGGTCCACTCCTTACCCATACCGTGAGAAGACGATCCAAAAGGATTCCCCTAGGTAGAGAAACGCAAACTATGACCATATCAAACCTATCATGTCCCAGTTCTTACCGATAGCTATGGCCCAACACAACATCAAGATAGTCTCGCTGAATGTCAAAGGCATAAACCACCCAATCAAAAGAAGGAAAATTCTTGACTACCTCCACAAACAGAGGGGTGACATCATCTTGTTACAAAAAACTAAAATCGACTCCAAGCAATTCAACTCACTTAGAAATAAGTTTTACACCGACGTTGCAGGTTCAGATGCGATAGGTAAAAAAAAAACGGTGTCCTGGCTTTAGTAGCCAAAAAAGCCAACATAGACCTCGTTTCGAACTCAACTGACACATAGGGTAGGTGGGTCACAACGAAATTGGCAAAACATAACACGGAATTCTACATCACAAACATTTATGCCCCCAACAAGGATGACTCGGCCTTCTGGGAAGATCTTAGGAAACAAATTAAAACTATTCCAGACACCGCCATGCACATACTTGTGGGAGACTTTAATCTTCCCTTGGACCCAGCTTTAGATAGGGACTCACGCTGTCCCTTTCGTGTCAACAAGTCACACAAAGCTCTTAACAATTTATGTAAACGTTTTAATTTGACTGACACTTGGAGATTACAGAATCCCACTGGTAGGGAGTACACCTTTTAATCATCTCCCCATAATTCTTATTCACGCATTGATTACCTGCTTATTTCCGACAATGCTGTAAACAGAATAGATCAAACTTCCATTGAGCCAAGAGTGATCTCAGATCACCCATGTATCAGTTTATCTATTACTGACCCGAAACCTTTTAAAAAACAAGCATTGGCATAGCCAATAGGTCTCGCTTTTGGGATCTTATAAGTATTTAGTTATGCAGCATAATATCCTTGGTGCAACAACATCAACTGTTGCATGGCTAAACACTTATAAAGTCCCAAGGGCGAGACCTATTGGCTATGCCAATGCTTGTTAAGGATGCATCAATGTCCAGATGAGCTTCAAATGTTTCATATTTAGATCACAATCCATGTATATTGTTTTCTCTTAAGTACCCCTTTTCATTGGTAATAAAGCATCCGGTTATCACATTTTGTACATATGGTGCAATGAACTGCTTTTCAAAAAGTATATGGTCATTAAAAGCTTAAAACACATACCAACTCTTCCTCAAGAACAAAAATGCTAGGCAGTACAAATAAATTAACTAAACAGAATGTAACAATATGTATTATAGTGAAATCTGGAGTGTTCAGCTAGTTTATTTTCCTGCAAACTAGGCTACCACAACCACACTTAGGGGGAAGCAGAGGACAGGATTTTGTAGCGTGTTTAAAAACTCATGCAGTACAAATGCAAGGAATTTCAAAATGCTCTAAAATCTCCAAATAATGAAGACATTGTGGTTATCTACAGGCTATATGGATGCCTAAATTCGGACTACGTTCTATCAGTCATTACACCTCAATCGTTACAAGTGCAAGGCGACCTTCTCGCTCACTGGGAATCAGGACGAAGCGCATTTTTGTAAAGATAGTAGAAATGTGTCTTGCCATTTAGTTATGAATTGGGTTTGTAGAGATTTGTAATCCAAACGTTTTTAGTGCCCGGGCAACATGTAATTCACTGTGACTATACAGTAAGTTGCTCCACCCTAAATTTAAACACCAATAAAATTAAAAGATGCTTACCCCACCACAGAATAGTGCTCAATTTGTATTAATGCATGATCGGAACTCCCCCACTTCCTCCCAACTAAACCATCGCCCCTTTCTTGTTCTAGTATGCAAGCGCACGAGGAGCTGCGTGTTAGATTGCCCGCCCCCACCAACCCCCGGGAGAGGGTCAAACAGGATCAGACACACCTTCGGTACAACTGTTAGTAAATCTTAACAGCCAATCGCTTAATTCACGGTACAGGCAGGTGCCATCCATACATCATTTTGGAACGGGTCCATTATCTTTAGTTGACCCTGATCAGGCGGGAAAATGAGATTACTCTACACAGGGGTATGAGTTTCTCTGGTGACATTAATCATGTCACGCTAAACTGCAAACGAAGAGGCGGAAACTACTGATGGCCTCGCTGTCTGAAGCCATGAGAAAACAATCTAAAAAAACCAGAGGATGAGCTCATCCGTTATGCAACCGCTGGCTTCTTTCGTGCGATAAGCTGTTCGGTGGTACACCTTCAGCAGTGTTGTGTGCGCCTAGGAAAAGATGCTTTGAAAACCAGGAGGATAAAATAAATGAAATCCACTGGTTTGCCTGGATGTCATGCACCGGTGTGCGCCCTTCTTGGTGCCCTTACTCAGCTCCTCCTGGTAACCTTACTATGCTTTGTAGCAGAGCTGTGAAAATGGCATCAAAGTTCATCTTTCATATTGCCGTGTACCTCTGCAGAAAGAGCCGCTCTAAACGGGTCTACCAAGGGGTGGGGGTTGCGGCGAGCATGACAGGAGACACGGAAACCGGACTAGCAGCGCATGGGGCGATGTTGTTCCCTGTGAAGACAGCCTAAAACGGCTGTGTGCATTCCCCGAAAGCTAGGACAGCCTGTATCATTTCACCTCCGCCCCTAAGTAAGTTGAGGCAGTCGGTGCGTGTATCTCAGAGACATCTCGCATGCAGAGTTTCTTTCCGGTACAGTCAAGGGGGAGGGGGGGCACTCCACGCCCATGAGTCCCAGACTGTGCAGGAACCAAAGGCAGTGTGTGTGCAGGAACTACAGGCAGTATGTCTGCGCTTCGTACCTCTTCATTCCTGCGCAGGGAGTATCCAGTCCCCTCCTGGGCAGAATAAAAGCTGCGTGCCCCTCGATTTTGCGCTGGAGACCTTTGCCCCCGGCCCCCTTCTCGGCAAGCTCCTGGCAAGTGGTCTGACGGCTAGATTGCCGACTTTGGAGCTGGAAACCAAGGTTCGAGCCTAGGGGTCGCGTCCACATCCTGCGATTCTGGGCAAATCACTTAATCTCCCCGTGCCTACTAAAAACATGAATGTGTCCTTGTGTAACATAACCGGTGCTCATGTAAAGCGCTCCAATACTTTCGGGTCGAGTTTGCGCTATATAAATCTGCAAAAAATAAATAAAAAAGGGTGCCAAGCGAAGCACCACACGAAGAAACGAGCAATGCTTTCAGTGCAAAACAATCCCGTCAAGAAACGTGTGATGAGTGTAGCGCCTCAGAGCACAATTTGATTCAAAGCACAATGTTCGATTTACTATTTCATCCAACACTGGCGACTGATCGATGATTAATTTTATCGCTATAAGTTGCTATCGGTCAAATACACAATATTAAAGCAAACCAGTTACATCCCGCCTCACTGAACTCTAAATATTTAATGAGCTTTGAATGTCCCACGGAGGGTATACAGACAGGGAGGCAGTTGTGTACAACAGAAAGCGACACTGGCTTATTTCAAAGCGGGCGCTGCACGCCGCCTCCCGTGTAACGGAAGTTCTGACAGCTACAGGAGCCCTAGTCTGATAGGCGATGCTGCAGCACTACTTTCCCCGGCACCACTTGGAGTTACAGAAGAGCCCAAGGACAATCTGCTACTGGCTGTACAAACTGCATGTGCCTTAAGTTCGTGTTGCATGAACAGCAACTCTGTGCCTGTCCTACTAGCTGTCAAACTGCGAGCGCCTAGGATTGTAAAACTCAATGAAGCATTAAGGGGGATAGTAGAAAAAGTACACACCGAGTTTACTGCAAAGACCCAGAAATACATTGTTTCTCCTTTCTAGCATGTAAACTGTAATCTCACAAACCAATCGGTCGTTCCAAACAAGCGCGCGAATGCGCTAGTGAACAAGAGAGGAGCGGGGACGAGAGGAGCGGGGGCGAGGGCGAGCGAGCGCGGCAGCCTGCTCAGCTGACCAGACGCTCGTGCGTCATGGCCTTTTGCCGGCATGTGTTTACAATTATCGCGCACGCGTCTGGGCACGATAATTGGAAACACATGTTTGCCGCGCGTACCCATCCCAAAAAGGCCAGCCACGACGCACGAGCGTTTGGACTGCTCTTGAAACTCACTTACTTAAAGTCTTCGCCTAGCAGCGCTTGCGCGCTACTCGAGGCTCGACCTAACAACCCCTATGGAGATTCAATAATGAGGTATTAGATATAGATTCAAACAGGCAAAGCATTGAATGTGCGATCCATAACTACCTCATGGTCAATAAAATTGGAGACACCTCGGACCTCACAAGATGGGAAGCACTTAAAAGCACTCTTAGGGGTGAGATCATTAAAATGAGGTCCGCCATGAATAGGGACACCAACAGCAATCTTCAAAAACTATACTGGAAGGGAAACACATTGCCTCTAGAGAAACCTCTGTCTTGAATGAATTGGTGAAAAAGAACTACGAGTATAATAAAATAATAAGTAATAGGGCAGGGATGTGGATTAATAAACAAAAGAGCATTAGGCTCTGTGAATCCAACAAGGCGGGGAAGAGCTTAGCTTCCTACTTAAAATTCAAACTACAGAAAAATACGATTAAGACCTTACTGGACCAGAGGGGCAACGCTCACTCTGATCCTGACAAAATAGCAGAAATATTTAAGAATTTTTACAGTACATTGTATAGCAAAAACCACAACCTATGCACCGCTAAAGCCCAAAACTACTTAAGCAAATGTGACCTACCTGCTCTCTCAGCACAAGATAAGGATGAAATCAATGGCCCAATATCCGCCAACGAAATTGGGGACACAATAAGATCCGTTAAAGTAGGGAAAGCGCCTGGACCTGACATGTTCAATGCAAAATTCTAAAAGTCATTCGCATCTGGTCTGATTCCCCGTCTTCTAAACATGTTCAACGAATTTAGTGAATCCGGCCAGATAAATGGGACACCTGCAGAGGCTATCATAGCGGTGATACCCAAGGAAGGGAAGGACCCATCACAACCTAAAAATTACAGGCCTATATCCCTGATTAACATAGATTGCAAAATTTATGCCATGATCCTTGCTAAATGTCTCCAAAAATATTTATCCAAACTTATTCACCCTTCACAAGTGGGATTTCTAAAGAGCAGACTTTCTAGTGATAATACACAAACTTTGTCACGCCTTGGAGAAAGCAAAACTCACAGACTCCCCCACAGTAGCAATCACGTTGGATGCCAAAAAGGCGTTAGACAAAATAGATTGGTCCTACCTTAAAGCGACACTCGAAAAATTCAACTTGGGAGACAATTTTATTCGAATGGTAATGTCATTGTATCTTAACCCGTCCGCCAAAGTAAGAGCAGGTGGGAGCCTCTCCTTATCTTTTAAGGTAGAGCAGGGAACCAGACAAGGATGCCCACTCTCACCTTCCTTATTTCTATTAGCAATTGAACCGTTCCTTTATCAGCTACGGAACAACAAAGAGATCACAGGAATACGCTTCAACAACAACACAGTCAAAATAACAGCTTACGCAGACGACGTGTTAGTCATCTCCGAGAATGCGGAGTCTGCTATTACTGCCCTAATGTCCTCAATAGAAGACTTCTCCGCAGTATCTGGTTATAAGCTCAATAAAGATAAGACTGAGGTAAAACTGCTCAACAATCTTGGCGACAAAGAAATAATTGGCAGCTCGGGCCTTACATGGCAACCAAATAGTATCAAATACCTAGGCTCAGACTTCACCAGAGATCTAATCACCACCCTGTAGGCTAATGAGAATGCCCTCATCAAAAAAATTCCCACGTTACTAGACGGTTGGTCCCCAAAATATTTATCCTGGTGGGGAAGAGCAGAGACATTAAAGATGATGAACACCCCATTAGTAAACTACACTATGTTGCCTATGACACTCTCTTATGAGTTCTTGACCAAGATTTATAAGATTTTCAACACGTTCCTCTGGCAAGGAAAGAGGCCCAGAATTTCCATGAAGAAACTTCAACTATCTAAAGAAAAAGGGGGTTTGGGCCTTCCAAACTTTAGGAACTATCAAACTGCGTATCTTTGCAAGAAAGGATCTAACTGGCTATTAAACGACCCTGGCTACATCCCAGTATGGGTGGACATAGAAAGGTCCATCATTAACGAAATCCCTTTACCTGCTCTCCTAACCATGGATAGCTCTTCCATCCCTCATTCTAAATATATCATTCAAAATACAAAAAGAGCCCTACTATGCCTGGATCAAATGTCAGCGGTAAAAATCAACAAATCCAACGTAGCCTCTCTATGGCGCAACCCTTACCTGAAGGTTAATGGAGAAATGTTACTCTGGGAAAATTGGTCAAAAAACGGCATAAACCTAGTCAAAGACCTATTTTCAGGGAAACTCCCTTCTCCCTTTTCCGAACTACAATCACGGTTTGGTTTAGACTCCTTAGATTTTTATAAATTTCTGAAACTAAAGGCACAGCTCACGTTACGTTCAATACTACCCATCGATCCTCCCAAGGATACTCCAGCTACTAAGGTCAGGGCACACTGTATCTAAAATCTACAAACTTTTGTCCCCAAAACCACGCAAATCACACTTGAGAAGCGAGATAAAATGGGAATCTGAATCTAACACTAGAAACATCCCCTTCGACTGGGACAAGATACATAAACCTCCATTTTCAAATAAAATCTCTCCAGTACTATCCCAAACGAAACTTATGCTAATAAACAGAACATATTGGACCCCTGAAAGGATCTTTAAGCTTAACCTCAGCCAGAGCCCTACATGCTGGAATTGTAATGCACATGTTGGTGATCTAGCTCACATGCTCTTCCAATACCCTATCCTGCAAACATATTGGGACAAAATATACAAGTGTATAAACAAAACATTCAATATCGACCCCCCCCTCCCCCAGGGATTTCTCCTACATCCTTCTGGGATTTCTAGACCCAATGCTACCGGATGAGAATAACCGTTAACTGTTAGACCTAATGCTTACACTTGCCTGCAAAATAGTACTCAATAAATGGAAGAACTTCAAAGAAGTCTCCTTCAGAACGTGGCAAGAATGGTTGTTCTTTCTCAGAGGGGCGGATAATGTCTCTCTACACTCTTCGCCCTGGCGTCCCCCCACAAGGAAGCTATGGAGGTCCCTGGATACCTTTTCCTTTAAATATGACCCTCCGTGAAACTCATAAGTTCCAATAAACTAACACATACACTCTACTGAACCTCTCGATGACTACCATCGCACAAACACCCTCCCTATGGATCTCGACCACGAACATGTGTCCTTTCGCCTGCCCCTCCACATAAGGATCGTTCCACATAGGACATTAGGTTTGTACTTAGGATATGTGACTGTGATTACTATACTACTGTAATTGATGTCTTAACATTATATCCTTATAGTGCATCGTATACAAACCTTTATGTCCTCAATTGTACGCCTGCAATGTAACTTTATCATAGACCGACTGTAGAATGTGATATATATATATAGACCACCTGTATCTCTAACCTAACTGCAATTCCAACTGCCACTTAATTTGTAACCTCTTGGCATTTTTCTTCTTCTTTTGTAGTTCTCCTTTGCTTTCTATTTCGTTATAATTGTCATTATAATTGTTATTATTATTATTATTGTTATTATCATTTATAATGTTCTTTTCCTTGAAAACCCAATAAAAAAAATTGAAAACAAACAAATATATATAAGTAGAAATAATAAATGAGGAAATGCCAATAAAGAAATTTACGAAGAAAAAAGTAGAAATATTAAATACCTGGAAATTCTATGTATAATAGTTACAATTGATCTTGTTTAATTGCAAGTGAGGTTATATTAAAATGGTGTGTCTAATCTATGATTATGACGCATTAGATTCCACCACTGATAAATAGGAATATTTTCCTTTGTTTTGAAATTGGATGCAATCACTTGTTTAGCAATTAACATGTCCACTAATTTTCGAAGAAGGCGATCATGAGACCATATATCGTGAAGAACACCCAAAAATATCTTTTGTTGAGAAAATTGTTGTGATAGCCTTAATTTTAAACCACACCGATTTCTAAAAATCTATTACATTTGAACAGTGAAAAAACAGGTGTATGTAAGCATGTCTGTTGAACCTCAAGTAAAAACTTAGATATTTTTTCAGGTGTGTAGTACAGTCTGTTATAAAAGAAAAGTAAGGTTTGCGTTAAGGGAGCCGAATGCGCTGTGGAATGTAATTTCAACCAACTTTTTTCCCACGTATCAACTGACCATGTACAACCTCGGTCTGTTTCCCACAAAAACTTTCAACCTTGATTTTAGTTCTGGTAAAATGTAAAGAACCAATCAGTTTAAATATAATAGATGCATTGCTATGAATTGTGTGACCTAATGAGTTATCTTTTGTATTACTAATCTCTAATGGGGAGTGAGAGAGGTCAATAGGCAGTGAGTTTATCTTATCATATAATAATTGAAACTTATTGCGTTGGGTCCTGGGTAAGTTATATTCGGACGACATTTTGGAAGAGGAGAGTAAAATATCGTTATGCAATAATTGTGTGACCGTTATTATTCCCCTTTCAATTCAATCTTTCCAATAAATTATTTGACCTTTGCAGGTAAGATCTTCATTATACCAAGTGGAACTAGAAAGAAATTGATATAGGATCTGATTATTGTGTACCATTAGGGTTTGAGTAAAAGGGACAGAGCTCTTATTTCTTTTTTACACATAAATAAAGGATTGACATTCCTTACACTATATAAATGTGATTATGTGCATCCTTGGATTTTTTTGTTTGCCAAATGCAGACGTTTCTAGAGCAGTGTTGAGTTTCTCCTGGAAAGCTAATCAGAAGCTGAGCACTTCTGTCGATACTTTGGTTTTGTGTTACTTGTGTGTTTCTAGGGAAAAGGATGATATACTTCTGGGTTGTATCCTCTAAGATACTAAGGATATATGAATAATTTTGCCTCACGTGAAAGCTGATCAGGATTAACTGCTTATTAGCCAAAGTCCACAACTGTGGCACTAAGTTTGAAATGAAATAAAATGAGGGATATGAGGCAGAGTGTGGCATACACCAATATGGGATAGCTTACAGTTTCTGGAGTCAACAGTGGAGAACATAAACAAGTGGTGTTATTACTTGTATTGAGTAAAATGAATTAGCCATTATAAACCGTTTCATGGTACCTAATATATAGCAAGTTTTTTGTAGCCACTCTGCTGCAATAAAACACCAAACATTCAAAAGCGAAAAGAAATGTCTGCACTCCTGTGAGTTGTTAACTTTCAAACATCTTTTTATGCTGGTTTGTTGTTCCTTCTACGTCAGTGTCTGTAAGTACAGAGACCTCTCTCCAAACGTTGTCTTCTCCAGACAGAAAACTTTAGTGGACTTAGGAGCATGTGCCCAAAGTGCAACGTAGTTAGAGTGTATGTGCTGCGGTGGAAATAGTAGTTTATATGGTGCCATTCATTCTTTGACTTTTAGATTTTTGTACTTGATGTTACTGAGAAATTTGCTATAACGGAAAATGCCAGTAAATGTGTCCAATTTTGTATAATAAACTTGTAAGTGCTCAATTCCTTCAAGTACTCACTGCGATGTTAGAATTTTCCTTCACAGAAGTCCAAATCTTTCTCCAAATTTGTCTCGTAAGCACATAGCTCCTGTCCGACGCAAGTCACCACTAACTTGTAGATCAGAGGTTTTCTGTGGGGATTAATGTGGAACCCACAAGTTTCCTTCCCCGTTGACAGTGACAAACGTATCCCAGGCTGTTCTTGGCGCTTATGACAAAGAGGGGAGGGTAAAGGATAGGAATATCATAGAAGGCACCCAAGAGGTGTCATCAGTTTGTAGTCGCAGCTTGTCTCACCAGATGGAGGATTTTCTAGTCTCTTAGAAGCAAGTGCTTTTTTTTATACTAAACAGAACACAAGGCTGCTGTTACTGTCTGCTCTTTCATCCACTTAAAATACATCCAGTTTTGTCATTTATCTTGATTTCTCATGAGTGTTAACATTCTCCAGGAAATGAGACATACACAATAATTACTGTAGTAACTGGTGCTCTATGACAATCCTTCGGCATATACGTGACACAGAGCCTTTATCTTGTGTTAGCCGAAAAAATCATAATGAGATTGGTCTTATGTCTTATAGCAGCTGCACAACTTGAGACACTAATCAGAAACAATGGTTCACACAGCATCTGCATATAACACTGCAGAGGCCCAAGAGACATTTGTTACAGCACAACTTTGATAGAGTAACACAATCCCAGTGGGTAGGTTCAGGGAACAGTGCAGAGCACTGAGCTCTTACGACGGCACTGGGAGGTATCAAATAATTCCGAGGGTGCAAGAAGGTTCTTTGAGGTTATGCTGCAGAAGGAATTTCAAGAAGCGCCGCACTAAAGAAAAATCTCTGGGAAGATGTTCTTGATATCTGCTTGAATATAGTCTCGACTGGAGGTCCTGTAACACAGAGGAAGAGGTGAACCTAAGCAGAGGAACACAGGTGAAGAGCAGAGTCTAAGCAGAGGCTTCCTGTCATAAATAGGGAGAAAAGCCAAGCACTAGGTCACACCCTGGATGTGGCTTTTTATAGACATGCAGAATTCTCAGATCCTGCCATAGATCCTCAAATCCTGCAGCAGAACCTTGAATCCTGCTGTAGCGTGGCGTTCATATGGGGTGTATTGTCATGGTTTTAGAGTGTCCGCATGGGTACAGAATTGACAGTGCTGGAGATAGGGGTGGAAACTTCTGGGCATCACACATGTAATACTCCCAATCCTGGGCGGCATGCCTCCTGTAAGGCAGCACTGAGAACATCCTGTTTGGCAATGCCATGAGCAAAGCAAGGGGTCGAATGTGCAGCAAATAATGCTTCAGACTAGAGGTGGATGGGAGTGAGGGCAAGGGTTCTTTGACAAGCTGTGACCGTTCCCAGGCACATTACAGACTGCATACATTTAACTCTTTTGGATGCCTATACTGAGAAAAGATACAGGTAAATACCATTGTCCTGCACCGGCTGCAGAATATAAACATAGATGAAAGTCAAAATCCTCAAAAAACGTAATGGTAAGGCTTTGATATTGTGTACCATCCCCTACAGGAGTGTAGTCATTGTTCTACAGGGAAACATTCAATCACCAGAATAAATGGCTGCACTCCTGTGACTTATTAACATTCAAACACCTTTTGATGCTGATTTGCCATGCTTTCAATAAATAAGCCGATGTCCTTGTGTACAGAGTCTTCTCTCCAAATGTTTTCGCTGGTTTCAACTTCTTCAGATAGAAGTGTTCAAGAAAAGAAGTCACACTTCTGTAGTTAACGTTCACCGCACTCCATAGGAAATTAGGTTTCTGTATACTTAATAACTTTGTCCCCTCCTTGAACAATCTGCAGAAAATCTGGTGAAAGAAACATGTAAGAAGAAATCTTTCTCTGTTTCAGATTTGGGGCTAATTGGTTATACAGTGCAAACGTTATGAGATACTTCCAAAATCGTTTTTCAGTTGGCTTTTTTTTTTTTTAAATCTTTTTATTGGTAGTATGCATGTAAGGATCAATGTACAGACATCATATTACAAACATCAATGCAATATATTGTTGCCCGGCTGTGACAGCAGCTTGGCGCAGTTCCCATCTCGTGGAGCGCTGCCCTTAAGAGGTGTCATACAGGAGTTGATCTTACAGTGTAACCTTGGCCATATTGCTAGTGCAACCTTCTGGGGACCCTTTATATCCCACCATCATAATGGTCCATTTGCAATTGCATCCTGTAATCACATTGCTACTTTTTTGATTTGCGTTTTTCTGAAACAAAAACAAAACCAAACGTACAAACTTCTATTGCTATTTGACAGATTCTGGCCGAATGGGCGTCCTTCCATAGGTTGTAGTAGTGCGTCTTTCTTTAGTATTTAGGCAAGGTTCTAGCGTGGTACATTGTCCCATATCTCTGACCCCTATACTCTGTAGAAGGTATGTCTGTGCGGGGGATCAGGAGGGCGCGTGTGGATTTTCACTTGCTTTAAAATGGGATTACCCATAGGATAAAATGAAATATTTCTATGTGCATAACTCCAAAATCTCTGAACATATGTCCGCCAAGTTTTTATGGCATGGTGGCCTTTTGGTCTTTCTTGGTGAAAATCTATGCAGCCGTTTCAGAAATACAAGGCAACACGTGAGTGTCCGGTGTTCAAGTCAAAGTATGTGTATCTTTCAAACATTTTACAAGCGCCTGACCAAGCTTGTGTGGACCGTAGGACCACAGTGCACCTGATAAACACTTTGTACATATGGAGTGGACACTCACAAGTGATTTCCTCCCAGTGTTGGCAAAAATTGAGAGGAAAGCAAAAGAAAATGTGTCTGTTTCCCCTGACACTGCCTTAATGGTGGGGTGGAGGATAAACTCAGATTTACACCACCTTGCTTTCCCAAGGGATAAAGGGGAGATTAAAGACTCTGATTGTTTTAGGAGGTAACAATGTCCCTTATTCCCCACTGACACTACCTTAGTGCAGGGAGGACTCTGCTTTCCCACCCCCTTTCCACCTGCCCAAGGATGAGGGAGGAATTGTCCCCCCCCCACCTTTTCCAAGGACGCAGGGGGCTTAAAAAGTTGTCAGGAGGAGGTGCCAGCCCCTGCGCCTTGTTACAAATTTGAAATAGGAGTGGAAGTCAGATGATCTGCTCCTCCACGACCTTCTCTATTCTGTGAGCCAGAGAAAAACGAATCAGGGTCACCTGTCATCCGCCACTCCTCCAAGGCTCACTGCATTTTGAAGGCCACATAGGATGGGATTAGGGCCACCTATCCCTGCCACACAGGCTCTTACTAATGGGGAATAAGACACAGGGTGGGTGACATATGACCCACTCCTCTGTGGCTGACTGAATTGTGCGAACGACAGAGGAGAGGGTTACCTGACTTACGCCCCTCAGCCCTGTCCCAAATAAAGAACCTTCTTGTTTATCTTTTTTGTTTCAGACCTCCCGGCCCTTGGACAAGGTGACAAGGGCACACACTACATCTGCCGCTGTGCAAGGCAGGTGTAGCTACCTAAAGAACCAAAAATAACCCCCACCGTAGGCACTGGGGGAAGGTCATATAGACTTCTGATACCCCACCCCTTCTAGAAACAGCCCACCATTTTTTGGGCATAAGTTATTTTTGAAAATCCCTCCATAATTTTGCATACTTAGCGATTTTGAAAAACAAATCTGCAAACCCAATATGTTTGACTTGCTTATCAAATTATAATCTAGACTTATTGGCTTTGTCAATGTTACATAGTAGAGTGCAGAATTCACACAGAGGGACTGTAGGGGGGGGTGAACGGGCACACAGAGGTACTGCAGGAGCGAGGCAGGGTGGCACACAATCTGCAGGCGGGCCGGAGGACAGAGTCCTGATGTAGAGGAAGCATGAGAAACAGGAAAAGGTTGCAGAGGGTATCAAGGGGCACCCACCGACTGTAGGGGCAGGGCTGCAAATGTACAGGGGAACACACAGAAGCTGCACGGGCTGGGTGCACATAGAAGAGAGGCGGGGGCACTCGACAGGCTGCAGGAGGGAACAAGGACACTCAGAAGGGAGGCAGGACACAGAGAGAGGCTGCAGGACAGGACTCACAAGGGGCCTGCAGGACAGTTCATTGTCACCTTTGTCTCCACTGGTGCTGACATCGGACCCGACCTCAAAATTGTCAATGTCCTCCTAGCTGAGTCCAAGCTAACTTTCATGATGAGAGCCCCTTTGTAAGCCGTTACCTCCGGCTCATCACTTTGCAGATGTAGGTTTAATTCTGACTTTATTTAGTTGCCTAATACTGTCTTTTCATGATGAGGCAAAAGTTGTGAGATGGACAACATTCCTCCACTGTTTGGGATGGTTATCTGGCCCTACATAATGCCAGTAGTCGGGACAAAACATTTTCCCTGGCTTTTACCTTCTTTGTGGCAGGGTGACGTTTTGGAGTTGCCCTTGTCTATTGACAAGAATTGAGCTAACCATTTTACAGAAATCCTTCAGTATTCATTCTCCTCGGAAACTTCGGTGAGGCACTCAATGTCCCCTTGGCTCCATCAGACAAGCCTGCTTCTGTGTTGAATTTTCAGGTTGCCGCTGACATTGTCCAGCCCCATGTAACCACATACTTATCTGCACACCTTTAGCCCGAGAGCCAATTGGGACAGGCGTCCTCAAAGCTTAACCCCAACTTGTTTCTCTCTACTTGCCCTGATAGTGAGTTTAAGCGAATAGAAATCATGGTGAAGTCATTGTCTTCTGGAAATCTCGCTCTTCATTTTTGCAAAGCTGCATTTCTGCAAAGCTGCATGTCTGCTGACTATTACTACCATGCTCCTTGGGAGATGGCCCAAATGGTGGTTCTCAGTCTTGCAGACCACTTACACAGCCACTTTGTCATGGTGGTGCATTATGGGCAAGATGCTGCCAAGCAAATTATCTGCTCTGGCCTTGACACTATGTATTTAGTGGCTAGGGAAATGGCCTCCGCAGTGGCCATGCACCAACATACTCTGAATACGTTCTACAGGGTTTCCGGGGATATTTAGTCAGACCTCATGGATATGACTTCCAGCTCTCTGCTGTTTGGTGGTAAGACCGAGTCTTGTCTGCAGAGATAAAAGCAGGGGCATGCCATTGCTTGCACACTGGACTTAGCTCCTCCACCTCAGTATATTTAGCGGCTATTCCCATAGGAAACCTTACCGGCAGTGTCACCAGCCTTACCGTCAGTGAAAGCTCTCAGTCCGACCTACAGCCTAACAAATCCTTTTCTGGTTATAAAGAATGTGGCAGTTACAAAAATGTTAAGGGCACAATCCTCAGCAGTCTTCTCTTCTTCCTTCCCAACTCCTTTTCCAAACCACTAGTTCGCCTTTGAGGGAGCATGTGTGTCCTATCAGATGGGTGAGGTTCTGACAAACTGGCAGTCAATCACTTCAGACTGCTTGGGTCCTTCAGATTGTCAAAAGTGAATATGTGCTCTAGTTTCAGCAATTGTCTCCCCACATCCCTCATGTACTTGCAGGACCCTTTGTGGCCCATGCTTGCATTCTCTAGCAGGAGGCTGTCGCCCTTCAAAGGGGTGACTGGGCTACTTTCTGAGGATGGGATCGTACAGGAATATTACTCCTATTACTTCCTGCTCCCCAAAAAGGAGGGGGACTTAGGGCCTGATATAGATCTTGGCGGACGTGTTACTCTGTCACAACAGTGACAGATAACCTGTCTGCTGAAATATAAATCCTATTATATCCTATGGGATTTATATTTCAATGGACAAGTTATCCGTCACCGTTGTGATGGAGTAATCCGTCTGCCGAGATCTAAATCAGGCTCCAACTCTCATTCTTGACCTTTGTGTCCTGAACTTCTTTCTTTGCAAGGAGAATTTAAAGATGCTGTCCTTTGCACAAGATCTCTTGGCTCTGGTGTATGTGAAGGAACGCAGGATGTGTATTTTTATATACATGCCCTGCAGTCACAAATATAGTTTCTTCAATTTGTTGTAAGCTCCACTCGCAATCAGTTTGCTGTTCTGTCATTTGGCCGAACGTGGGCACCATGCGTTTTCACAAAGTTCATGCCGGCTGTGCATCTTTGAAAGTCTGGAATGCATGTATTCCTGTACTTAGACAGCTGTCTATTGAAGTTGTCTTTTCTGCAACTGGTGTCAGACCATCTTCAGAGCTCTGTTCTTAGTCTTGTCAGTTGAACTCTTCACGAACAAAACAACTGTGATGTGGTACGCCAATAAGCGAAGTCACTTGGGTTCGAGCCTCCTGCGCTCGGAGACTTTGAGGACATGGTGGTGTGCTAGGTTCATGATGTTTGGCTGACAGTCATTTAGTCAGCTCTCAGAACGTGCAGGCTAGCTACCTTAGTCAGCCTTCTCTTGCCGGTCATGAGTGGTCTGTCCTCCTATACTTTCTGGGGGACACACCATTCTGGTAGACTTTTTGCCACTTAGGAAAATGCGCACTCGCCACTTTTCTCTGTCTTCCAATTTCTGCTGGGAGGGGCTCTGGGAGGGGAGATCCGGCTGGTGTGGGACTGCTATTCATTACCACCCATTCCACTGATTTCTTGTATTCTGAGGAAACTGGAGCAGGGCCAAGTGCAGATGATATTGCTTGTGCTAGACTGTGCTTATTCAGATATGCTGCTCCTCTTTCTATGTCCATCCCTTCTGCTCAGGATAGACCTTTTCTCTCGGTGAGCAGGGCAGGTTCATATTTCAAACCACCAGACCCTCTGTCTTCATGCCTAGAAATTGAGCAGGACAATATGACTATTTTTCATTTTGACCGTGGAGGTGGTAGACTGCATTTTGGCAGTGCATCACGCTTTTATCAAATCTGTACAATGTGATGATTGAACACATTCTATTTTTTGGTGCACTGAGGAAGGAGTGGACCCTTCTCAAAGTTTGATTCTCCTATATATTGCCTTTTGTTTTTGTTACAGCCCAGCACAGCTTTGATTTGGGCAGTGTTATAAGGTTATTTTTCTGCATTGTCTGCTTTTCTTTGTTTGCTGAATCAGCTGTCCTAATTCAGGTCATGTTTTCTCAGGCAATTCTTGAATGGGTTTTCCTGCATGTTCACTTTTCACAGTTTGTTATGCCTCAGTCTGAAATTAATTTGGTGCTCACATTTCTGATGGGTTCACCATTTGAGCCCATCTTGAGTTTTATCTTAAGATTCCTCACTTTTAAGACAGATATTCTGATTGCCATCACCTCAGCTTATTGAGTAAGTGAGCTGTAGTCTCTGTTCATGCACTTCATCTTTCACTTCATTCTTCCTCGACATGGAACCTCCACCAAAAGATCAGTTAGTTCCGCCTGTTGTTTCTCTGTTCCATATTGGCCAGTATATTAGCTTGCCACCATTTTGTTCTCTTCCACATCTTATCCACTGTACACTGACATGACTCTGGAACCTTGCCCCGATGATTAATTCTTACATGGCAATGCTCATTCCAAGGGGGCTATTCAATTCCAAAGCAGTTATTTCCTTATACTTCTGCCATTGTATAAAATTCTGCTATGCTCCTTGCAAAGAAGGAGCACCCTGAGGGCATTAGAGCTCATTTCACCAGTGTGAAGGCAGTTTCTTCAGTGTTCCTATCCTGGACACCTGTGGGGCTGCAGCATGGGATTCGGTCCACTCCTTCATCAGGCAATACTGCCTTGACTATGAAGTCCATAGGGAAGGTCATTTTACCAGACCTGTGTTGCAACACATCTTGGTTTAAGTGAGGAATCAGCAAGTACAAGTATCCATCAGGAGAACAAGTTACTTACCTTTGATAAAAGGTTTTCTCTCTGTCTGTCTGCACATTCGTCACTGAACCATCTGCCTGCATATATATGGATGTCCATGTGTCACTGAATATCTGTGAGCGTGTGTTTGTGTATGTGTGCAAGACTTTGTGTATATCTATATGGGTTTGTTGTGTGCAACATCTTTGTATGTCTTTTGTCACGTCACTGTGTATTTGTGCCTGTATGTGTGTGTAGGGGTACCAAGGTCACTGTATGTTTATTCTTTTGTGTATGATTGTGTGTAGTGTTGTGTGCATGTGAATATGTATCTGTGTATGTACGTATGTGCATCTCTGTATTTGTGTGGGTGCCTGAGATTGTATGTCCAAGTTTTGTGTGCATACCTTGTGGTCGCGCGTTTGTGTGCTGTTGAATAGATAACATTATATACAAGTGGGTATCTTGTTACTAAGGTTAGGCGAAGTTTTGTAGTTTAACTTCGTGGAATTCTGCGGAGTTGCAGAAACACTCCTTGAAGTTTCGCGGAATTCCGCCAACAGGCAGAAAATATGCAGCTTGCGCTGCAATTTAGCACTGGTAGCGCGAATAGCGCTGAAAATCAGAGCAAACGGCACCATGTGCTGCGCAAGAGCATGCCACCATTTGAGTTGATTTTGCTGCTGCTCGAGTGGAAAATCTTCTCAAACTGCAGCAAATCGACTCAAACTTCAGCTCTCTGACCGCGACCGCTCGCGAACACCGGTGAACGCCCACGTTAAAAAATCGCACTACTGGCGGAATAGGGCCAGAAATTCGTGTTAAAGAGTAACGCGTAATGGCCAAATCCCACCAGTTCTGGGGGCGGAACTGAATATTAGGCCCACCCCTACTTGTTGCATAACATTATATGCAATAATATTACGTAGCATGGGCTAATTCATAGAATAATGGCCAAATGTTTTCCATCATCATGTATCGCATCCAGAGTACGTTCTTAGAGACATTTCCAGTCGTGGTTGACAAGCACCTAAGGGTACCTGATTTATTTTCAATTTTACTTTATACGTAGACATTAGAACTTAAGAAGTTCATATCTGTGGGCTGATTTTAGGAGGGGGAGGGCTTTTTATTTGTGGGCACAGTTATCATGCCTCGTACTGTCACATGCACATTGTTCCCTGATGAGAAAAAGCTCTGCTGCACTGTGATGAATTTACTACGTTATTGGGAATTCACAGTTGGAGCACATTTAGACATGTGAAAATGTGTCATGTGTTGGGATCGTAACAAAAATTGTTCAAAATGCACCCTCTTCTCTTTTGAGAAACAGCCGAGCAGTATTGTATTGAAATAAATGTTGCAATGTTGAAACGCAATGGGAGGGTTATTTCTACTTGTTAGAACACATGATTTATCCAAAAAAGAAGTTGAAATAAAAGCGTGGTGCATTATTTGCGACATTCTTCTGCAGTGTTGCATGTTTAAAAGCATAGAGCAAATGATGCGGCCCTTGCCTAAAACATGTTACCAACTCTACGGGAACAAACCCTTGCTGTAGCACTGTATGTGTTGCACGTTATTACCTTGATTGAATAAATGATATTTATGAAGCACACCAAGATTCTGGTCGTGGGGAATCCTGGTAGTAAGTGAAATAGACAACAGTGATGTATATCGGGAGAGCAGAAAACTTAAAACCATTGAAACAGGCAAGTTTTAAAACTTTTCCTAAAGAGAATGAGCAAAGAAGCAAGCTTGAGAGCAGCAGGTATGGAATTCAAGATTTTTGCAATTGTGAGAAAAGGAGCACCTACACATTTGAGTGTCTGATGCGGGTAACTATCAGAAGATTAGATGATGAAGAGTGAAGGATGCTGACAGGTTTGTAAGGGCGCATATTACAACTGAGTTAGATTGGATCACGGTTATGCAAGGCACAGAGCCTTAAACATGCAGCTTTGCTGCACTAGAAGCCAGTGTAAAGAGGTAGATGATGCTGTACTGGATGTCTATGTGGAAGATTCAGAATCAACCAGGAAGCTATATTTTGAATCAACTGAAACCTGTTTATAAGATAGTCTGGGAGGCCTATATACAAAGAGTTTCCATAATCTAGGCTGAAGGTTATAAGGGCTTGAATAAACATTTTCTGAGATGTCAAAAAGAGATGAAGAAGCACTTTGCCCAACAGTAAAGAAATTTGAGGAGCAAACGATAGATGGTCATCAAATAAGATGCTTAGATTTCTAGTGCCAAGGTGTAGGTGTTTGAGTGGGGTCTAATTCAGATAGTCACCACGCTGGAGACCAGATAAGTGACTGAGTACCAAAGAGCAAGATTTCATTTTTTATTCGAGTTAAGTTTCAGGGAATTGCAGCTCATCCAAGTTGCCTCTGCCGATGCAGGTGGAAAAACATTCCTGAGTACAACAAATATTATCAGAGATACAATAGTCTGTTTATCACCAATTTAAGACATGATATTATATCCGAACGACGTGACCAAAGTAGCCTGTATTTTAAGGAAATTATCTTGAAAAACCTGTTCTAAATTGTCACATAGATCCTTGCAGGAGCAGTAAATATTGCTACAGGGTTGATGAGACTGGCGTCAGTTATGACACGACTTTCCACGCCAGAAGCACAGAGCCATGCAAGACACTGACCACTGGTGCGTCACAACTAGGGCCTTGTATGGGAGTCCCTATCCCTAGAAATCAGTTTGCAGAGCGGGGAGGATGGGTGGGGCGGTAAGTAATCTATAACTAACATAGGTCTCTCACAGATACATCATTAACAAAGGTAAGTAACTTGTTCATCTGAAAGAGGCAGTTATAGATTCCTTACCTTCGAATAGATACCCCAGCAATACCATCCCCGGAGGAGAAACTGTGAACCAAGTTCACACCAGAAAATCTTGGAGGACCGAACGGGCAAAGAAGCCGTCCCTCCGGGCTTGGCTGTCCAGGCAGTAATGTCTGGTAAACATGTGCATAGATGCCCGTGTCGCCGCCTGGCAGATGTCAAGGAGTGGGACTCCCTGTGCCAATGCAGTGGTTGCTGCCATAGCCCTAGTGGAGTGAGCACGCAGCCCCACAGGAGGATCTTTCTTAGCTAGAGCGTAGCAGATTGTTATGCAAAGGGAAACCCATTGCCAGATGGAGCGTTTTTGAACAGCCCTGCCTTTCTTAGCACCCACATATCCAACAAAGAGCTGATCACCCACCCGGAAATCTTTGATGCGGTCAAGGTAGAATGACAGCGCACGTTTAGGGTCCAGAATTGTGGAGTCCCTCCTCCTTGGAAGAGTGCGGAGGTGGGAAGAAAGCAGGCAATGTGATGAATTGACCTATATGAAAAGGTCTTGTCCTAAGCACCACTTTGTCCGGATGCACAGAGAAGAAAGGAGACTTTGAAGGCAGAGCTTGAAGCTCACTCACTCTCTGAGTAGAGGTGATAGCTACAAGGAAGGCAGTCTTTACAGTAAGGAGTCTGATAGGACAGTTATGAAGAGGCTTGGAGGGAGCACACATAAGGAATGTAAGAACAAGATTAAAAGTCCCACTGGGGCCTTATGAAAGGAGATGGAGGGAATAGATGAGTAATGCCCTTAAAGAATCTATTTACAATAGGAGATTTGAATAAGGATGGCTGATCTGGTAGCTGAAGAAAAGCAGAGATAGCAGCAACATAGACTTTGAGAGTGCCCAGAGCAGAGCCCTGCTGGGCCAAAGAAAGTATATACAGAAGAACCTCTGAAAGAGGGGCAGAAAGGGGATCCACAGCCTTTGCTGTGCACCATGCCATAAGGAATCTATAACTAACATATGTCTCTTACAGATACATCGTTACCAAAGGTAAGTAAGTTGTTCTATATTTCCTTAGCACCGGGGCAATAATGTCTCCTCCACAAACTTTCAAGTCTTTTACAGTCACATTTGGTCTCTTCAAGTTCGACAGAGAACGAAGGTGAGAGGGCAATTTTCTATTAGAGTCCTACTATCGGAGTGGAGCAATTTATCACCTCTCCCTCCCGCCCGACTACAATTACACGTCTTGTGAAGCTTGCCATGCTGTCCGGTTGAGCATAACTTTGCTGTACTGAAGAGAGAGGAGTTGGGTGCCTGCAGGATCCATCAGCAGTCCCCTGCTAACATGCCTGACATATTTTGCCAACAAGACCCCTTTGGCACCGAGGAAGGTGAGAATGCCTGCTCGTCAGACATTCTGCCCCATCCACCAATAACCAGCCCAGAAGCCATCTCCTCTATCACCTCCAACCCTGAGGAAGAAGAGAAGGATCCACCGACCTCCAGAACCAGCAACCCTTAAATGAAGACCTCTGCCGCCTCCCAAGAGTCCTCATGCCGAGGCAGAGCACCGCTCACGAGGGAGTCAGACGTTGCGCCCATGCACAAAACATCACAACCATTATGGTCTCCACCACATTCGGACTGTGGTCAGCACAGAGTGAAAATCTTGCATCCAAAATAGGACCAGTCCAAGGGCATCTACCCCTCTCAGCCATTGAGCCCCAAGTCCACCGACAAGCCTCAACTGCATTCGGAGCCGAAGGTTCCATTGACTCCGGTGCCCAATCCTTTGTCAACTTCAAAGCATTTGTCAATGTCGAGAATACACTCAATGACCAGCTCTGAGGGTTTGCAGCAGCTGATCCCCCAAAGGCTGCAGAAGTAGCTCGATGCGAGGCAGAAGCGCCTCTTATCCATCCCCTTACTGGGAAGATTTAGGCAAAACCATCCCGCCGAAGTCCACAGCGGAGGATGACATTTGAGGAGGACCCTTCATCGGAGGCCCCTTCTGGTCCCATGGCCAGCAAGCCGGGGTACCAGCCCTCACCCTTATGCTCTACCTCCACCCTCAACACCCACATACACTACCTCCACCAAAGGGATCCCCACACTCCATTCATGACCCAGGCAGTCCTTTTGGGCCTGCTCATCCTTTCAAGACAAGGCCCTGAGCCGACCCTTGAGAAGACTACTATGTTGACTTCTCGGGCGACACAAACCTTAACCATTACCCTGTTAGGGCATCTCCCCCTGATGATACCATAGCCTAGGTCATCAAGCGGGCAGCTGCATTCCACAAAGTGGACATACATATCCTCCACAAGGAAGATGATATCGTTCAATCTGGCTTCTGCTCTAGCACAGGTGATGGCCCGCCGCCTGACAAAGAGATCAAGAAGCTGAATGCAGCCAGCAAGAGGGTGGACATAGCTAACTCTGTGGGGTTCTTCTCCTGCTGCAGTAGATCCCATTGGGAAGAAATGCAGATCCTGGTGAAGCATCTCCCTGAGGAGTTAAGAAAAGGAGGGGGGGTCGTGTCTGAGGGCAAAACCATCTCCAGAGCAATATCTGTTGTGTCCTTGATGCCATAGGCACACCTTCCAGGGGGTTAAAACCAGCATCCTTCTCAAGCACCATGTCTAGCTCCGTATCTCTGGATGTACACCAGAAGTTAAAACAGCATCTCCTCAAGCCCTTTAATTGGGAACACTTGTTTGGATCACAGGTTGATGAGCTGCTGGAGAAGATAAAGGTCACCAACAGCGCAAAATCAATGGGTGCCCTTCAAACTCTGGTTTCCAGAGGCTCCTTTCGCAGGCAGTAGTCTTGAGGAGTGGACAAAGCCACTTCCCCTGATCGCACCCACTTCCCCTGATCCCACCCACTCATATCTGAAACAACATCAATTATTCCACCAGCAGATGGGCAGAAGGTACACCAGGGTTTTACCTACAGGGGCACTAGCAAGAGGAGAAGTGGTGACTCCCGGCAAAGGATCACACACCACCTGTTTGGGGAAGATTGCAGGATTTCCTCTCTCGCTGGGAAGAAATCAGATGAGTGGGTACTTAAAGTAGTTTATCATGGCTACGGCCTTAAGCTTCTCCCAACAACCCACCCTACACACATGCCCACATTAGAGAACATAGGGCCTGATTACGATCTTGGTGGACAGGGTTCCTCCGTCACGAACATGACTGATATCCTGCCCACGAAATTACAATTCCATTATATCCTATGGAACTTGTAATACAGCGGACGGAGTATCCATCATTTTTGTGATGGAGTATCCCAACCGCCAAGATCGTAATCAGGCCCATAGCCTTTTAGAGGAAAAGGTCAATTCGCTCCTCCACGAGGGAGCCATAGAAAGACCTGAAGGATGCCTACTTTCACATCCCTATCCAACCCTACCTCCCTCTAACCCCTATCCCCACTACCTCTGTTTTGTGGTAAAGACTATCAGTACCAATTGAAAGTGCTTCCCTTTGAGGTTACCACGGCTCAAAGGGTCTTCAGAAAGTGCTTCACAATGGTAGCTGCTCCCCTAAGTAGAGGGAGACATCCAAGTTTTCCCCTTCCACAACGATTGGCTGATCCAAAGCGCTGGCAAGCACAAATACCTATTGCACACCCAAGGTGCTATCTCCCTGCTTCACAGCCTCAGATTCACTATAAATGTGGTTTTCCTTGTGGCCAACAAATCTGTCATTTAAATCTAAGATCTGTTCACTGAGATCTAAAGGTTTAAACAACCCAGTGTTTTTTCACAATTCACTGTGGTAGCAATCGGGTGCTTTAGCATTTAGCACTGTGTGTTTGTGAAACTTGAGGTGTGATTTTGTGCTTCATATGTATTTATAAAATGACATGAGTATAGAATGAAGACAATCGACTGGGGTATAACATGCTGTGAAGGTTGAAACTAGACCATACAGGGTTCCACATCAAGCCCCAAATAAAATAGAAATGTAGATCTCATCCCAAGCAGATTGTATAGGCAGATGGGTTGTTGTATTCCAGTTTGCATTGCTCCTATTTCTTAATAAACATGCTTCAGTGGTTTCCATTCTTACTGTCCTGAGAAAAAGCAGAAAATGTAATTGTGAAGAGCAGTTAGGTGCTTAAAATTTAATTTTGAAGTGAATGTGTAACTGCATATGCATCACCTTGTGAATGTTCCTCAGGTGTCAGACTGGTTACAGAAACTTTAAAGTACTACTCCTGTGCGAATGTGTACATGTTGACATGCGTATCTGTTGATACTTGCATATCCATGAATAAGGTGCCTTGATAATAACTGTGTACTCAAATGCAGAACTTGTAATGTTTCTTTACCCGAATTAAGTTTTAAAATAAAAAATAAATTAAAAAAAGTACTACTCCTGTGCACTGCTAAATGGCGGTGTTGGCCTCTACGCAGACGTTCTGTTCTGGAAGTGACGAGAGGAGCCACATTAAAGTGCCACCCATTTTCTTTTTTTCCGCACGGTCAGACGCAGATCCAGAGTTACTCCATGGTCTTTTTAGACCCCCTTAAACAATAGAGTTCAAGTTGTGTATGGACTGCTGCAGATGGATGCCTGCGGCGGATCCTCAAGAAGTGTGATTTATGGTGCCTGAGGTCGGAGCACGATTCTCTGTCCTATGATGACTGGGCTTAAATGAATCTGAAGGCCATACGGGGCAGTGAGGCAAAGTTGTATGTCGCCAAATATCGAAAGACTCCATGCAGTGACTAGTCAAAGTCAAAAGGAAGGTCCGTTTCTGCTCCTCACACCACGTCCATGTTGCGGTTGAAGTCTTCAGGTAAGTCAAAGAAGAAGCATTAAAAAGTCAAAGCAGGAATCAACCCCTTTCTGCCACTCCTGAACTCCAGAGAGGGTGTCCGCTATGCCACCCTGTCTCGCTCCTGATCTCCATTGGAGACAATTCAGAGTCTGGTCCAAATGCATCATGGATTTCTAGGTTTGTCTGCGACATCGCAGGAAGTAGAGGCCTTCGGGGAAGCCAAGGTGCGCATGTTTGGCACTTGACTGGTTCCCTTTGGCATGCCTTTGAGCAACAAAGATCCGCAAGGGCCTCCAGTCGGGCTTCTGCCACAAGGTCTGCCCATGGTGCCCTCTGTGCCCCTCGAACCCGCATCTTTTGCAGCACTGGCTCTGCTGCTGACTTCGGTTCCGACGCCACCATCTACATTGGTTACTTAGGCATTGATGCCAGTGCCAACTACCAGATAAGGAGTGGGAGCCTATTGTGCTATCTGACTCCGAGCAGAATCAACCACAATTAAAGTCGAGGCTGCACCTGGTTCCCACCAGAGCACAGGCAACTGGCAATACTTCCGAATCTGACACTGTACCATTACCATGCGGTAGGGCCCAAACTTTATAATATCTTTTCGCCACTGACTCAGACAGTAATAGTTTTGAATAGTCACTGGCTTTGTCCACTAATATTATGAGGGAAATTGGTATGAAGAACTGCAAAATGTCAGTGGCCTGGATACTTCTCCAGATACTAGCATTGTTCCTTCCAGTCCTGCTACTTAGGAAAGCGCCTCCTTTGTTGTCGACAGACAGAGGTACTCCGGCCTGGTCAAGCCCCTACTGAACCTTTGTTGCTTTTAGTGAGGCTCTTTCGGGATAGCTTTTTGGGTATGTTCAGTGTCACCAGTTAATAGCCAGGTTGCTTGCGATAATCGTCTAGCAACAGGCGACCCAGCCTTTCTTATGTAAGATCCTATACCAGAGTACTTTGTGGTTCAGGCTTCCATCAGCAAGGTAAATCCCAATGCCTTCCCTACCACTGCACCTGATCATGAGGTGAAAAGAATAGAAGTATTTGGCAAGCATATTTTCTCCTCTGCATCAATTTGCTGGAGTTGAGGGCAATTTGCTTGGTGCTGAAGGACTTCCTGCCTACCATCAAAGGAGACTGGTGCAGGTGCTCACAAACTACACCACCGCTATGTGGTACTACTACAAGCAGGGTGGGTGGGGTTTTGGTCCCTGTGTCAGGAGACTCTACACCTTTGGAAGGGGTTATACCACCAAGGAATTTCGGGATTTCTCAACACCAGGACAGACAAACTTAGCAGCTGATGTTTAGCAAGTCACAAGTGGCAATTGCACCTGGATGTAGTGCAGGGCATCTTCCATTAATGGGGAGAACCCTGGCTCGGTCTTTTCACCACTGCCGAGAACATGGAGTGTCGGCACTTTTGCACGTTGGAGTGTCCAAGGCAGCTCTGTCTTGGACACTTTCTGTCTAGAGTGAAGCTCGGGACTCCTGCTGTTATATTCTATATAGGTACCATAATATAGGCCCCCGGTAACTTTATTACCCTTCACCTATATTCTTCCCTACATTACACTTATAACGGTTTACAGGGACTGACCTTTTACCTAGATATGACACTGCATTCAGAACGCGGGTTTTCCCTAGTTCGAAATCCCATACATTATGCATGAGGATTCTTGGAAGCACAGCAGGACTACCATCTCCTGTATAATATCTATGTATAAAGTTCATGCCTGACGTCATCCTTAGGCCGACACAGTAATACAGCGAGGTAAGACCCCTGGGGAGACCTATGGGTATATATACATCACATCTTGCTAAGATAGAGAGAGGAGACCGAGACTTCCCGGCCGACACACTGACCAGAGACGCTGAGGTTCCTGCATGCAGACACTCCAGCTCGCAGTGGTCTAACATCCCTCGCGGGGTGTCCAACTCGAGACCAAGACGGGGTCCCACAGTCTCTCACTTCAGGTAATGGGGTTGACTAAATCCTAGAGGGATTCTTGGCTTAACACCTATACACATGCTAGGTACATGTAGGTACATCTAGTTAGGAAGGCTTCGGAGGAGTACGCATCTTTTTATCATGTGTTTTATATACTCGTATGTATTCATGATTATTGTAAGATGGTAGAGCTATACCATCCATTTACCTTTATAGTACTGCTAATCATTTATATCTTATACTGTCTCACGGTTGTTGCAGCTCATCTATTCTACACCAGAATAACAACTGTTCAATAAATACTTATTGAAAACGCCCAGCCTGTTTATTCTGTGTATCTCTCTGAGAGAAACTAAGTAAGCACGAGTGACTGAGCGAAAAGTAGTATTTTGTTTCCACGGTCCTGAGGGATCAGAGTTGTCATGTTCGATGGTTGCCAAGAACTATTCTCTCCTTGGTAAGAGGGGATTCTAGTGGCACTGTGAGCTAGTTGGTACTAAAGGCCAACATACCCTGTAGGGGTATTCAGAGTCAGTCTGTTACCAATTCTACAGTGTATGCTGTCCAAATGTGCAGATCCTGTATAACTATTATAGGAGCTACACGACATGGCGCCGCGAACGTTGGTTGGGTGCTTATTTAACAGTAGAATCTGAGTAGTTCAGTCGTGCTAGTCTCAGAGACCCCTACTCACAAATACCCAGAGACCTCTGGAGTGGGAAGGCACAAACTCCGCCACAGCTGAGTAGGCGAAAAATCCTATTTTTTGGCTGTTGGCTAATCAAGCTTGAAGGACACTGTGTTCCTAAATTGTGCAAAACACCTTATCTTAGTTTCCTTGAAAAGTTATTACGTGTTCTAAACACAATGACGAACCAGATCTTAGACCCACTAGAGCAGCCACTACCGCTCTCGGAAGACGAGGAAGATGCAAACGCAATACATATTGCAGCAAATGTTAGAAATGCGGTCACCCTGAAACTGCTTGCACATGGTCTAACACCTAGGGGTGGCGTAGTAGCTTTCGTGATTGAGGCACACGAATCATACAGAACACATTATTTTTTTTTTCGTGGGTTACATTCCCAGCAGCAAATGCAAGAACAAAAACATTTCATTTCTACACAGAAGACGAACCACCAGCGGAATATTGTCCGTATGAGGACATTGAAGTTCCGCTCACGTACCAGGAACACTTATACTGGTTTAAAGTCACCCTCCCCCATACAAGAAATAGAGTAAGGCTCGGTCCGCTCGGAAGAGAATGAGCGACATGGCCAATATTAGCGGCCTATACACCACATCCGGACATTGAAACAATGCAAGGAGAAGACTTACTTATACTTCACAAAACATTTATAAAAATTTACAGAAACATGACGCAGTTTGTCATGAGGACACTTACAGTCCAGCCTGCAATGGTTACAACAAATACAACTCCAGTTCAAAATACAGCAACTAAAATAACACCACAAACGTTACACACAGTAATGGGTAAAATGCCCGCAAAATGTGAACAAATGCCATTCTGGGTAGCTCAGAAAATATCACAGCTAGAAGCAGTATTTCCGAATACTAGCCCATATGAAAAACACAGAATGCTGACAATCTGCTTGCCCATGGGGATAACACCACAGATAGAGGATTGTACCTCTTGGGGTACAGTTTTCGCTGCCATATATACCAGAACTCATGGTATCCCGTCATTAGCAGTAATACCAGAGGTATTAAGACAAATACAAAATGAGTACGTAGCAGAGCCTGCTCTGAACTTAGGGATGAAATTACTAGGTAATTATGCCCAGGTATCAGCCATAACATCAGCAAATATTAAAGGGGAGACAGAATCAGTGGCTATCCGCCAACGCCTAAGGGAGTTCAGTCCTTTACAACAGGAGCACGAACTACCTAAAATAATTGAAACTGCGTATGCAGAATTAGGCAGGGACAGTTTGGGTGGAAAAGCATTAAAACCACAACTGATGGGTAGTCCTGAAAAGGAGACATTCAAGCAGACACCTGCTTCATCAAAAAAGAAATGGGACAATAACAAAAAACAAAAAGTTAAAGAAAATAGATCTCAATCCAGAGGTAGATCTCCTCCACAGGAGCCCTCCGGAAGGAGGTATAACCTTAGGAATAGGGACAATATTAGAAAACCTGACAGGTATCAGGATACTGATACACGTTCCTCTCATTCCTTTCAGGGTTCGACGAAAAACTCGTAAAAGGAAGGACGGTCAGACAGACAAGAAGAGCGTACAAAGTCCAGAGACAAGCAGCACGCTCAAAAATATACTTCCAAAAAAGAAGATAAACCAAAACAAATGCCACAGTTCAAAAAGAAGAAGGTTGCAGGTCTAAAGATCAGACATGCCCAGAATTCTGAGGACTCGACTGCTGAACGGGGAATGGGCTCTGACGATGCTAGACAGTGTGGCAGAGTAACAATAGCTCACCAGAACCTGATGGAATTTCTGGTGACAGCGGACTTGCATGATTATATCACGGTGGAAACACCTGATACTAGGGTAAGTGTCCCACATAAATTGTATGACATAACAGTCCAGATGGAGGGGGACAAATGCAGGACAGTTAGAGGTGTCTTTTGGGAGAACCTGACGTTTGACTATGGCATTTTGTTAGCTGAACAAGATGGGCCGCCAGCATTCGTCATGGCCCTAGGGGAGAAACGGTAATTTTACCAGCATTTTCCGACCCTGTTCCCAAATATCTAAAATATACATATGCACAGGAGTGGGCGGTATCCCTGGCCCCGGCATTATACAAAAACCATGTTGGATGCGATTAAGATTCAACCCACCACATTATTCCATTAAAAAATGCTCCGACTGCACAGAGGCAGTATCCAATAAAGCAAGAAGCTAAAAAACAGGTCAGGGAGATCTTAGATCAACTTTTGAGTACCAAATGGGTGATTGAAACTTGCACCTCTCAATTGAATAACCCTTTGTTTCCCGTATCAAAACCAGACTATTAATATCGTTTAGTTTTGGAGTACAGACATTTAAACACTTGCACTAAGACATTTGCAGTTCAAAATGCACACAGTGCCGCATTAATGAATAACATTGTGCGGAAAAAATACAAAACCACTAGATATCTCAAATGGATTCTTTTGCCAAAATATAGCGCCTGAAAGCAGGTATTTAACCTCATTCTCCGCGTTAGGCTCCCAGCGACAATTTTGTAGACTCCCCCAGGGGTATAAGAACAGCCCGGGGTTGTTTTCAGCCAGAGTAACTAAATTACTTCAAAATTTGGATGAAGAGGCATTGTCCTATGTGGATGATATTTATCTAACGGATGATGACCTGGAGGAACACTTGACCAGAGTAAATGCCATAATATTGGGATTTGCTTCTGAGGGCTACAAATTTAATTTAAAAAAAATCAAAGATAGGCCACCTCAATGTGCTTTTTCTGGGATATGAGCTCTCAAGTGAAGGGAAAAGCCTAGCAGCTAACTTTTTAGAGAAATGTGCGCTGATCCAACCTCCAAAATCATTAAAAAACGTACAATCGATCCTGGGTTTCCTGAACTTTGGCAGAACATACATTTTAGATTATGCAGAAAGGGTAAAACCTTTCTACGATTTATTAAAACCTGACTTTTCAGTTAGACAATGGACACAGGAACACACAGATATCCTTCATTCCCTACAAGCTGACATGATAGCTTCTAAACACAGACACGCGTAAACGTACGCTACCTGGTGATCCGTATAGTTGCGGGTGAATCAGGGTACACCTACCTAACATATAATGAAGGTGAAACATTACCAATCGCATACAAATCACATTTGTACACAAATGCTGAGATGCACTTTGCATCAACAGAGAAAATTCTAACAGCAGTACAGACTGCTGTAGTAAGAGAGAGAGCACTGGCTCAAGGGAAGCGTATAATTGTCGTTACCCCAGTTCCAGCCTTAGCGGCTGCGACAAAGGCAAGCGTTCCCAACACTAAAGCCTTACATCCAAGATGGATACAATCGGCTAATTCTCTTACTGCGACAGATATAGAATACAGGTACGACCCAAGTCTAAAAACACAAGCATTTCTGCAATACGAACAAGAATATCCTCTACCAAATGAAATAATGCCTCTAGATCAGTAAGAATATATAATTTACACTGACGGTTCTGCTCAACCGGCCATAGGGCGTAAACGGCAATACAGCGCCGCGTGTGCTATCGTTAAAGGGCGCATGCAGGATGGAAAGTTTCATCCGAGTTGTACAGGAGACTGCACATCGCAGCTGGCAGAATTAAAAGCACTATTACTGGCACTGGTAAATACGGATCTAGAATTCCCCACACTAATCGTTTACTGTGTGCAGTCATACAATGAATATTTACACCACTGGGGACAAAATGGATTTAAAGATGCAAAAGGTGGCACAATTAAGCACAAAACGCAATGGGAACAGGTAGGGGAGTTAAAAAATGAAATAACAAGGGCTCACGTGATACACACACTGGGTCATCAACGTGATGGCGTTCACGTTGAAGGGAATTCATTGGCTGACGAAGCCACAATGGGGGCTGTACGCACGGCTTCTGTAGCTGCAATCACTCGTTCAAAACCGAGAATAGACGGTGAGGTTATGGTTGTGATTATTGCCACACGCAATAAATCGGCAGTACCGAAAAGATTTCCACCCAAGTACTCCTACAAGTTAGATGCAAACAACGTTCCATTTGCTCAGATTCCTGGAGTGGGGGACAGAGTAATACCGAATATAGTTCGTAGGTTAGGATTAATTCTAGCAGCACACAAGGGTATAGGTTCTGCACACGCAGGAGTTACAGCGACTGTTTCTCTACTGAAACAACGCTACTGGTGGCCTGGATTAACAAAGCAGACTAAAGAATATGTCATGAAATGCAACATCTGTCAGCAGATGAAAGACTCCACCGTAACACGTCCAGCGTAGACACCATTGCTAATATCGGAGAAACCACTCGCTTGTGTTTATTTGGACCACTGCGGCCCCTTACAAACAGATGGGGCTTACAAGTATATAATGGTTGCAGTGGAGTCCTGCTCTAGATTCCTATGGGTGTGGCCCCAGCGCTCGGCTGACGCTCGAACTGTTATAAAAGATTTGCGAGTCTTTATAGGGACATACGCAATGGGCACATTACATTCTGACCGTGGCCCCGCATTTAGCTCTAGGGCTTACAAGGATGCCATGGGAAGTTTGGGTGTAGCATTGCGGTACTCCTCTCCGTACCATCCAGAGGGAATTTCGGTTGTGGAGAGGAAAAACCGGGACTTATAGTAGTCTTTAACAGCTAGAGTATTAGGCTCGGGTGGAAGTTGGGTAAAACATCTTTATGGAGTTCAAAGGGCGTTGAATAACCAGCCAATAAGCTCTCTAGGGGGTGTCACTCCTTATGAGGTCCTATTTGGGACGAGAATGTTGGTACCTGATCTTGATTGTGAAGGCACAGTGGCGGATGAGAAACCTTTTGACATCCATAAACGTTTGGCTGTTTTACAGGATCTAAATGAATACAGGGCACTGCAAAGTAACGTCCAGGTGAAACGGACTGCCACTGGGGAAGTCAAGTCTGTCACGGCAAGACCTGTCTGAATCCCTAAAGTCGGGGACCTGGTCAGAGAAAAAATAGCGGACAAAAAAGAATTTGGGCCAACATACAGAAAAGCCTGTACCTGTCCTGGCAGTTGAAGGAACAAGAACAGTACTTCTGCCGCCCTTGCCGGTAAAAAGGAGAAAAGATTTGTCTCAATAGACCTAATCAGACCACACTATGTGGCCGATACTGAGTAGTAGGCCTCGTGGACTCCGGAGTAACAGACACCCTCCTCTCGCAACTATACAAGAAGTACAAACAGAAAGACTCTTCACGTTTGAAGAGTCACCTGCACAGAATGATGGACTATGCAACAATGGCATGGAACTCGTTCCTCTTGAAACTGAAGTTCAAAATCAGAACTCAAATGAAAGACAAATTTCAATTCGACCAAACACGGATATCTACGTCAACATGCCCCAACAAGAGCAAGCTACAGTTTCCACAAAACCTGCGGAATTACAGAAAATTGATCGAACTGCATCTGGCTATTTCATTGACTTTGATACTTTTTCATTGGATCCAAGTGAACCTGAAACGATGCCAGCCCCAAAAAGTCGTCTACAACGATTTAAGGTTTTTCTGAACATTCTTAAAAAGACTTACCTGGTATCGCCTTGGGTAGAACTCTGGGTAATTACCGGGATACTTTTCTTTCTTTTCTGGATAGGCTTAGTAACTGTCTTTAGTATGCTTATAAATGGAACTTATCTTCGAGAAAGCTCTGCAGCACAAAAAGTGAATGTGATTCTGAAACCGCATCTATCATCACATCGTGAAAAAAGAGACCTATCATCAGTGAACATTACAGCAGTTCCTATACCTGACGGTATAGTGTGGGACAAGGTTGATTATGATATATTTGGCCCGACTGAATTTAAAAAAATACCACATTTATTTAAAATTTCATTGAGTGATCTCATTACCTCCAGTACATTTTCTGATGATTGGGATTATGAAACTGTAAATAATATGTTGTCTGATTTAGAAAAATCTGCTGCATTTTCTAATAATGAAATGTTGGAAGACACATCAGACTTTGAAACAATGTATTGCTATCAACATTATGGTCATCATTTTCTGCATAAATCTGCTAATCCCAGAAATGTTTTCACATACCACCAATGGGAACATTGCCCAACACCGCCGAAAAGCAGTTCAAAAACATTTGCCCAAAAGTTTCCTTATTTTTCAGGGTTTAACATGTCAGACCCAGCCTCATATTATTATAAAGGTGCACCAACACCAGCACAGAAAAATATGTTGACGAACACCAAACAGATTTATTCTGCTTCCTTTGTTGCCCAGTTGTCTGAACAAGGTTTCGACTTATGGAAAGACACCATAGACTTAAAATATGTCTTGGGTACTAGAGACTGGCAGGTCCAGGGAACAGAGGCACTATTTAGAGCATGTCTTATTCCTCAGCAAATCATGTTTTTGAATGAGACAGTGCAACAAACGACTGGTCTTGGACTAGCCAAGAACAAACATTTGAATACACCTCGGATGCCCACACCATCACACACCGAGGGTAACATAACATCACAAGAAGGGATTACGCTAGATAAGATCATGCAATACAACAGATCAGACCCCGATTGGAATGGATGGTTGATTTGGCCCACAGACACCAATAGATGTCAGGAAAGATTCATGGGTAAATCCGAAGGGTTTAATATCAACAGGCCAGATCCACGCTATGTACAGAGAGAACATCCAGGGGTAGTGACATCATACAGTGTTGGGAAGTTATGCCTCGATTGGCTAAAGACCTCAACACTTACACATGTGAAACAACACTTATCCTTACTTACAGAGGATGTGGACCTACAGGATTTTTTATTAGGTCCTAGGAAGCCACGTCAAAAACGTTTCTATTATGCTGTCTATAATGAGATTTGGAAAATATCACAACAAGAGGCCGCTGAGAGATTACGAGAAATAGATGGTATAAACCTAGAGAAAGCTCTAGCAGTGGTGGACAATGGGTTAACTACACTAACCTCCAGGATATATTCACTAGGCAACATTGTGTCTTCTGCTATTGATGTACTACAACAGGATTTGTCCCTATTACAACACGGGCAATCACAATTGCGTTCTATTATGTTATTAAGCTGGACGCTGCAATCTTTGCGCGCAGGCTATGTGCCTTGGCGTTTCATAAACAGCACGTCTCTGTTTTCTTCATACAATCTAATGAAGAACAGATAAAGATTGCACAAAGGGGAGCAAAGTATACAATGCTGCGTATTGAAAAACTGGACAGATTAGCTTTTACAGTGGCAGAGTCACCGTCCACAGAATGGTTAATCCATGGCCACATAACTCTTCCGGTCACTACTTTTCAATTCCAATATTGCCTTGAACACAAGCAGGCAGGCAGATATGAAGAAATGGGTAGGGAATTCATCAAGGAATCTTGGGATTTACCGTACAGATTTCGATGCCGGAGTGGGGAAAGAGGAGTGTTTTTGAGCAGTACAAACTGCGAGAATACTTTAAGTGGATCACTCATATGCCAGGATATAATGCTTCATGGGGCCTGTAACGGCTCGGTAGCAAACTTATCCTGTCACGTAAGGGGTGCCCCAGCTGCCGTGATCACTCCAGTGTTCAGACTACTTTCGAATGGGAGTTACTTGATGCTGAACGATCAAGGTTGCTGTGGGATGCTTCCGGGCATCGCATATCTGGTAACCGTGAGCTCCAGGGTTACTTAGTGTATGCAAGTATTCTTTCCACCAACACATACAGTCAGGGAGGCGCTGTTATGGCCTTCGCTAAAAGTTTCATTAATACGGTTTGATGCCTTGAGCAGAATGAAAGCCATGCTTTTACAAAAATCCTCTGCTCGAGAGACGTTTGATCTCCAGATCGCAAGGTCTTCGGCAGAGATACAGGCACTCATACGTACAAACGGCCCCTTCCATTTCACAGAAATGGTAAATCGTATCTTTAACATGTCTGATACGACAGGCATCGTCCACCTATTTAAGACCATATGTTCTGGACTATTAAGCACCTTTCAGACGGTCCTCGGAGTTATACCAAACTTTATACACTCCGTATTTGGAAGCATATTTGGAGGGCTGCCGCTGATCCTGTTTCTAATAGCAGTTATCCTGGTTGTCATTTTTCTGCTACGCAATGGACGTCCCAGTCACCAAGAAGATGGAAACAGTACTCCTGGAGCGAAAATACTGTGACCGCATGGTACAACATCTAGGCACACCTCGCCTAAGAGAACTAAGTGCATCTTGGTTCTTGTCATTTAGACCATTCTGGATGGACTGCATCTTACCTGTCCTCCGATGCCTGTTTTGCGGAGAAGAATGCGTGTTAGATCTCTGTCTGACACTCCCATCATGTGCACAACCGGACATTGATGCTTTTCTGGACCCGATAACGGCCCATGTTCTGCAGTGTCCCCAGCGTATTTCGATGTTGATGGCGGCATTCCTAGAGCCACCACAGGCAGTATCGGCTCCTGTTGGTTTGGACATCGGCTCCTCCTCTGACACCCAGGCCTTGGATGGCGCACAGGCTGCCCCAGCATCGGTTGTGGACAGTGCGAAAGATCATCTGTGCTCAATTGACATCTGCGAGGTGTTACAGGGGCCGTCGTCTGTGGAGGCAGGCAACGAGAATGTTGCGTCTACCAGCCAGGACACATAAACATTTGACTCATTTGGCCCGTCGTGTGCTGGGAGAAAATCAACCTTTGATTTTTTGGAAAACAAACTGACAAATCGGAACTCAATAACAAATTGCCATTCTTTTGAGCATGCATGGCTTTCAAAGGCTTATAGTGTTTCAAACTATACCTTCGGACACAGGGCTATGGCTTGAGTGACAATTTCCCTTTTAGATTTTTAAAGATTTTTTTTTAGAACTTTTTAAACATTGTTTTTAGCACTACAAGAAACTAATATTTTTAACTATTTGCGTACCAGTATCTAGACAGCTAGTAGTACGTTTAGAATTTAACTATGTCGTCCATTCGGAAGAGGAGTGGATGTTCTATTCCATATAGGTACCATAACATAGGCCCTCAGTAACTTCATTACCCTTCACCTATATTCTACCCTACATTACACTTATAACGGTTTACAGGGACTGACCTTTTACCTAGATACAACACTGCATTCAGAACGCGGATTTTCCCTAGTTCGAAATCTCATACATTATACATGAGGATTCTTGGAAGCACAGCAGGACTACCATCTCCTGTATAATATCTATGTATAAAGTTCATGCCCGACGTCATCTTTAGGCCAACACAGTAATACAGCAAGGTAGGACCCCTGGGGTGACCTATGGGTATATATACATCACATCTTGCTAAGATAGAGAGAGGAGACCGAGACTTACCGGCCGACACACTGACCAGAGACGCTGACCAGAGTCGCTGAGGTTCCTGCATGCAGACACTCCAGCTCGCAGTGGTCTAACATCCCTCGCGGGGTGTCCAACTCGAGACCAAGACAGGGTCCCCCCAGTCTCTCACTTCAGGTAATGGGGTTGACTAAATCCTAGAGGGATTCTTGGCTTAACACCTATACACATGCTAGGTACATGTAGGTACATCTAGTTAGGAAGGCATCGTAGGAGTACGCATCTTTTTATCATGTGTTTTATATACTCGTATGTATTCATGATTATTGTAAGATGGTAGAGCTATACCATCCATTTACCTTTATAGTACTGCTAATCATTTATATCTTATACTGTCTCACGGTTGTTGCAGCTCATCTATTCTACACCAGAATAGCAACTGTTCAATAAATACTTATTGAAAACGCCCAGCTTGTTTATTCTGTGTATCTCTCTGAGAGAAACGAAGTAAGCACGAGTGACTGAGAGAAAAGTAGTATATTGTTTCCACGGTCCTGAGGGATCAAGGTTGTCATGTTCGATGGTTGCCAAGAACTATTCTCTCCTTGGTAAGAGGGGATTCTAGTGGCACTGTGAGTTAGTTGGTACGAAAGGCCAACATACCCGGTAGGGGTGTTCAGAGTCAGTCTGTCACCAATCCTACAGTGTATGCTGTCCAAACGCGCAGATCCTGTATAACTATTATAGGAGCTACATGACACTGCATGCCTTCCTGCTACTCCTTCTCCTGTCCTGAGTTCTGAAGAAGTTCAGGAACAACCAGGACCAAGCCACGCTAGTTGTACCGAATATAGGAGGAGAATGTGTTCCCGGACCTCCTGCTCATGAGCATCTGTTGCAGCATCATAGGGTACTGCACCCATTTCTGCATAATTTGCATCTCTGTGCTTGGAGATTGAGCAGTGGCAGATGACCTCTTTCAACATTCCTCCTGAGGTCATTATTGCATTTTTAGCAGTGAGGCATACTTTCTTATTGCCTGTTATTCAGACTGCCATTTAAGGGCAGCAGCGAAGGACCTGCACTTCTGTCTGTTATGGGCAGGAGCCTGTACTGTGCCCCAGGTGTGGTTTAGGGCCTTCTTTTCTGTTTCAACAGTTCACCTCCAGGTGTTCTTTGGGCTGCCTCATCTGTTTGCCTTCTTGGGTTCCAGTGGAGAGCTGTTTTATTGATAGTGTCTTATTGTCTTCTGATGGTTTGTACAATCCATGTCCATCTTTTTCTCATAATGATGGTGTCCATGCTCGCCTTCTTGCATCAGGTGGCAGTTCCTGGTTGTAGATGGTTAGTGCCAGAAAATGTGCAAGATTCTTCTCAGGTTACTGGAGTGAAAGGCTGACAGTTTGGTGATATTACTTTTCGTCAGTGGTGGCTCCTCCGCAATGGCGGCGGAGCGTCGCCCTACTGCCTGGCTCAGAGCCAGCAAATGTAAAATAAAACGATTCTCTTGCATTGTTTTATTTTACATTTTACCGGCTCTTAGCCAGTGGTGTTGGGAGGGGCGGGGCTTAGGCATGGGAGGGGGAAGAAGGTGTGCTACGTGCACTCCACTCCCTAAGTGCGCATATGTGTTTTAGCCGGCTTTTTCAGGCCAACCAAAACACACATGCACACTTAGGTTTTCTCCAGCCCAGCTGCATTGAGCAGCCGGGCTGGAGAAACCCCACAGACTCCCTGGTCTGAGCAGAGCGTCTTTCTTGCCTGCTCAGACCAATCCCCGCGCTGCTCTGCAGCACGTGGATTGGATTGGATTGGAGTCGGGGTCCCAGGGGCTGCTTGGACCCAGCGACGCTGGAGACGGCCAACCGCAGCAGCAAAAGGTAAGTTTTATTTTTTTAAATATTGTAATCTCTCTCTTTCCCCCTATCGCCACGCAAGGCCTCCTACGCGACCCCACTCGCCCTACCAACCTTTGTTTATGGCAGCCGCTTTTCGTCATCTAATAGTAATCTGATAGAGACTTCTAGCCGCAGATTCCTAGAATTTCCCCAGGTGTCAGACTGGACCTGTAAGATTTTTTGTGAGCAGTAACCATGTGCGCCGGTAGGTGGTGTCTATCGTCTTCGCTTGCGTCATCTGCATTGTCCGCGCCAGAAGTGACGTCCGCAGCACCTGTATAGGCATCACCCAGGCGTGCTGACATCAGCTATTTTCTTTCTGCACCAGCCAGCACTGATCCGGAGAAGAGCTACCCTGTCAGTCACTTTTTGACTAGATTTTCTTTTACTTTTTGTCAACTTTTTATGAGGTTTTTTTCCTCCTGGTGTGGCAGGGATGTCCTCCAGGAAGGCTGGCTTGTAGCACTTCAGTGCCTGTCATCGACCAATGTCGGTGATGGACCCGCATCTTGTATGCCTGTGGTGCCTCAAACGTGACCACGGCGCGAAGTCGTGCTCCGACTTCCATGCCATGAATCCCAAGGCCTTGTGGGAGCGATCCCTCAAGCTTATGGCGGCTCGCCATACGGCTCCGCTACGTTCAAGGTCCCGGACGTGGGAGGTCCCGGGAGCAGTTGCGGAGTCCGAGATCCTTGTCACACTCCAAGTCGTCAGGACATTCGGGTAAGTCCCATCACAAGGAGAAGTCTACGACTACTGCTCGTCTGTCAGCCGACAAGATGAGGGAGCATTGACATTCAAGGCCTGGCTCCGCAGTAGAGGCTGCGCCTGGGCCGACTCCGCACCTCCCCGACTTTCTGGGAGCCAGAGAGACCCCCGCCTAACTGAAGGAGTTTTATGAGGCCATGCACCTCGTATTTGGGCGGCCCAACCCGTCCGGCGTGCTTTCGGGCCCCAGCGGTCGGCAGGGGCCACATCTAGTTCTGTGCCGGAGGCTCCAGCCCCGGCTCCAGTCGGTCCTCAAGGATCCATTCCTGAATCCGGACCGGCGCTGGTGTACCAACTCAACCTTCCCTGACTCTGGTCCCAGTATGGGCGCTCCACTTGCTACTGGGGCCCACCAGCAGCGCCATCCCCATTCTGATCCCTGACTCCAATACGGAGCCGAAGGGGCGTCCCCGGACGACCTGTCTGGCGCCTTACCTCCTAGGTAGGATCCTGAGCCCAATTCCCTTGGGTTAGGACTTGGGGAGGAATGGGAGGGGTCACTGGACCCTGAGGAACACCAGCCATATGAAGACAATCCTAACATGGACTGGTGTGAGGAACTGGGTTAAGCCAGTGGACTGGATACCTCTCCAGATTCTGGTATTCTTTTTCCCCCTACCATGGCTACGGATGAGGGAGCCTCTTATGCGGTGGTGGTGCGGAGGGCGGCTGAGGTCCTTGACTGTTAGTTCCCCCCAGTTGCAGTCCAGGCTAATGTCTTGACGGAGGTGCTGCAATCCAGGAGTCTCCCCCTCAGATCCGCTACTCCCATTCAATAAGGCCCTCACTGACCTTCTTTTGGAGACTTGGTTCAAACCAACAAATGCTCCTGTTAATAGGACCGTCACTCACCACCACCACCCCGCTCCAGGGGACTGAAATTGCCTCACCCAATTCACTGCCCCAGAGAGCTCGGTGGTCCAAGCTACTGCATCCCATGTAAATCCTGCAGCATTCCCTATCCGAAAGGCTGGACTCTTTGGGGAAGAAGTTTTCTTCCGCCAGCCTGGCATTGCCGTCCGTTAACACTGCATGCCTTTTGGCCCGTTACTCCAATGCTCTGTGGGACAAGGTTGCGTAGATGCTGCAAACTGTCCCGGAGTATGCCTGGGCCATACTCTCTCAGGCTGTTGCTGATGGGAGAGATGCAGTAAAGTTCACTATCCTATGTAGACTTGACACAACAAACTCCCTGGGCAGAGCGGTTTCGTCGACGGTGGCATTGAGGCACCATGTCGAGAGTGGCCCCCCCAACTTCAGCCTTCAAACCCTCCTAATCTGCACTCTTACCAGCATGGGCACCCAGTTGGCGGCAGGATTCACCATCACCGGTCCCCCTGCCCATATATTGGCCACTCTTCCACCTATCTCTGGAGAAGCTCTTAGCATACTCTGCAGGAAGATTAAATCAGGTTCTCCAGCTGACCCTATGAAGCCGGAACATCTAATAAGACTCTTACCTGTGCTTCTTAAACCTCTGGGCCAGGTCATTAATCTATCCCTGGCCACGGCCACAGTTCCGAGGACATGGAAGCAAGCTGCGGTAAGGCCGCTATTAAAGAAGCCCACTTTAGATCCGACAAAACCTGAGAACTATCGTCCCATTTCCCTGCTTCCCTGGATTTCCAAAATATCTGAAGCCTATGTAAACACCATTGTCTCAGGCTATTTGGAGGAGAATTGCATACTGGACTCCTCCCAGTGTGGCTTTCGCCCGGGTCTTAGTACAGAGACCGCATTGCTAGCTGTGACTGAACACCTGAGAGTGGCTCTGGATGAGGGACGTACCTCGGCACTGATCCTATTGGATCTTAGTGCCGCATTCGATACGGTCTCCCACCAGATCCTGATCCAGAGGTTGAAGGATGCTGGTATTGTGGGCCCCGCCTTGGCGTGGCTCACCTCCTTCTTTTCGGACAGGTCCTTTCAGGTGTCAGCCCCCCCATTTTCTTCTAAGTTGCATTCCGTCAAACAGGGCGTTCCACAGGGCTCTGCTCTAAGCCCTACGCTCTTTAACCTGTATGTCCAGCCCTTAGCTGTAATAGCTAAGAGGAGTGGACTGACTATAGTGTCTTATGCTGACGACACTCAACTAGTCGTCGCCCTCTCCAATGATTGTCTAAACGATGCTGTTAGGTTTCGAAGTGGGTTGGCGGATGTTGCAGGGTGGATGACCGCCAACTGTCTTCAGCTCAACGCCAGCAAGACCGAGGTCCTGCTGGTAGGAAAAGATCTTGAGCTTTGGAACGGACACTGGTGGCCCACCACCCTGGGACCAGCCCCCACTCCCAAACAGGTGGTGAAAAATCTTGGCGTCTGGGTGGACTCGGCGCTTAGTTTCCGAGATCAAACAAAGAGGGTAGCGGCGACTTGTTTTGGTATTCTGCGCAGCCTCAGGCCCATTTTGGGCTTCTTTGACCCCTCTATCCGGCAGACGATTGTGCAGGCATCTGTGCTGTCAAGATTGGATTATGCCAGTGTGCTCTATCTGGGGGCCAATAGGGCAGAGATTGCAAGTTTGCAGAGGGTCCAAAATGTCGCCGCTAGAACTCTTCTTGCCATGCCCAGATGCTGCTCCACCTCCAGCACTATCCGTCGGCTACACTGGCTGCCAGTGGAGAGGCGGGTGGAGTTCAAGTCTCTCTGCTTCGCGTTTAAGATTTTGAAATATCCGATCCCTGGGGTATTATCTGGCCTACTCTCTGCCTATATTCCCATGCGTCAGTTACGTTCCGCAGATCAACAGCTGGCATCTATCCCACGTGTGAGGAGAGCCCGCGCTGGTGGGCGATCTTTCCGCGTTGTGGCAGCTAAGCTTTGGAATGGTCTTCCAAGTCATATTCGGAGCATGGACAACTATTTTGCTTTTCGAAAAGCACTAAAAACTCACTTATTCCCTCACTAGGTTACCTACTCCCCCGTCTGTTGTTCTCATATTTTTTGGTTTTCCCTTTTCTGCTAGTTTGGACTCTTGTAGCCAGTTGCTACTATTGCTCTTAGCGCCGGGACGCCCCTTTGCCGGGGCAGCTGAGCGCTCTACAAAACAGCTTAACATAACATAACATAACTGGTGTCCATCACATCGGACAGGTGGGTAAAGCGAATCGTCCGAAGGGGCTACTCGCTCCCCTTTGTGACAACCCCTCCCTTCATACCACCATCTCACGACCGGGTGACAGAGGATCATTTGTCCGTTCTCCTCAAGGAAGTCATGGCTCTCATGGCCAAGGGAGC
Source organism: Calotriton arnoldi (assembly GCA_963921515.1). Taxonomy (NCBI): domain Eukaryota; kingdom Metazoa; phylum Chordata; class Amphibia; order Caudata; family Salamandridae; genus Calotriton; species Calotriton arnoldi. The sequence continues at coordinate 2,068,918 of CAWUFW010001746.1, read as the reverse complement.
CATAGAGAGGGTGCCAATGCCAGAAGTGGGTTGTGGTTGCTATTCCAGCTACTTTTTGGTTCCTAAAAAAGACGGAGGCCTTTGTCCTATTCTAGACCTGCAGCCCCTCCACTACTTCCTCAAGAAGATGTTCAAAATTATCATGTTAGCTCAGGTCCTGTCTGCCCTGGACCCAGGAGACTGGATGATAGCGTTGGACTTGTAGGACCGTTATTTCCACATTCCCGTCGTGCCTGCCCACCTGTGTTACATGCGATTTACGGTAGGCCAAGAGACTTTTCAGTTAACCGTGCACCCTTTTGGCCTTACCAGCACCCCTTGGGTGTTCACCAAGGTGATGGCCGTGGTTGCAATGTACCTGCTGAGATCAGGGGCGCCAGTGTTCCCTTATCTCGAGGACTGGCTGTTAAAGGTGGGCTCGCCCCAGTCTGTCATCTCACAATTACAGACTATGGCAAACCTCCTGCACTCTCTGGGCTTCTTGTGGGCTAATTCATATTCAGCCACCAGTGCTTTTTGGAGATCGGTGAGCCACTCTCGTATGTAGGGGGCAGAGGCGGACTTCCAAGCCATGGCCAGTCTCCGTTTAGCTAAGCATAGTGCTAGGTCCATGAACTTGTTAAATGTTTTTCGCTGTGAATTGCGCTTTGTGATCCCCAGCAGAAAGTGCGGTCCGTGTCCATTTCAGAGCCGAGCATTGTTGCGTTCCCGTAATCCTGCTTCCTAATTCAGCACTGTTATGACCAGCCAGTCAGCGCATTGGCCATTGTAGCTGCGCAGCTGCGTAATACAATTTGTAGTTAGGGGCACCTAGGCCCCCTTCAGAGAGTGAAGCATAGAATTTGGGGAGAGAAACTCTCGCTCTGGGTTTGCCCCAAATAAGAGACATCACCAGTGATTTGAGCTCACTGAATATTTTGCGGGCAGTAGAAAGGGAAGGGTAGCAATGAAGTAAAGTAGTCTGCGCAGCAGCAACATCTTGGAGATTGCTATGTGCCCCATAGGGGAGAGTGGCAGTTTCGTCCAGAACGGCAAGTAGGATCTAGCGCTTGACATCACCCTGCTTAAACTCCCTTGTATAGTGTCTGTTTCTGAATGATATACCTGAACTCCTAAATACTTAAAGGTGTCGTGAGACCAAGGGAGTGGCATGGGTGGTAGCATGCTCCTCTATTCCGGTGTCAGCAGTTACATGGGGAATAAAAGGGATTTATCCCAATTCACCCTCAGCCTGGAAATACGTCCAAATTGGTCCAGCAGTTCTATCAATCCTGTCAGATCCGTCATATTGCCTCAGAGATATATCAGCGCGCCATCTGCATAAAGCGAGATCATGTACCATTCGTTGTGCGCCAGTATCCTCCAGACTCTGGCTTTTTGTCTTAACATGCTGGCTAGGGGCTCCATAGCCAGAGCAAAAAGGATGGGCGATAGGGGGCAGCCCTGTCTGGTGCCCCGTTCAATAACGAACTAGTCTGATATTGTGCGGCCTGTTCTTACCCGTGCCATTGGCATGTTGTATAGTAGTTTTATCCATTGTAGGAATCTGGGGCCTAGCCCATATTTCTCTAGTGTTGCATACAGGTATTTCCAACTTACTGTGTCGAGCGCTTTTTCAGTATCTAATGAGGCTATCCAGGCTTCTGTAGTACATGCCCATTCCAGTAACAGGAATAGTCTTAACAGATTGAGACAGGTGTTTCTGTTAAGTATAAACCTGTTTAGATCTGGGTGGACTAGGAATTGTGTTACTTCAATTAATCTATTGGCCAACTCTTTTAGTAGAATTTTGTAGTCTGCGTTTAGGAGTCATCGTGGGTGATATGAGCCTAGCCTAAGTCTATCGATTCCCGGTTTGGGGAGTAACACCCGGACAGCCTCGTGAAGTGTTTGGGGTAGTATACCCATATCATACGCATTGGTGTATACCCGGTGGAGGTGCGACGTCAGCTGCTTACGGAACGTTACATAGAATTCTTTTGCCCATCCATCCGCCCCTGGCGTTTTTTCCCCTTGCCATTTGTTGAATGGCTTCCTCTATTTCCTCCACTGTGATGGGGGACTTGAGTGCCGCAATGTAGGACTGCGGAATCTGGGGGTAGGTGTGCCTGCACCAACAATTGCTGTATCGTTTCTGTTTCTTGTGCCTGGGGGGGAGCCCTGTATAGGGAGGTAGAATAAGAGAGGAATGCAGTGTTAATTTCGTCCTGTGTATGGACTAGCCGACCCTCTCTGTTATCTATAGAGGTGATAGGTGTTAGGGGTGATTCATGTGCAAGGAGCCATGCCAGTAACCTTCCGGCCTTGTCTCTCTCTGCATGTTTTTTAGAGAGATGTTCCCTCCGGTCCATGGCTCTTAATTTGTCCTGCTTTGTTTTATATTGAAGTCTGGCATGGGTTAGAGTGCTAGACTTGGCGTGGTGGAGAGTAGTTGTTCATGTTGTCCAATCTCAGTCTCCACAGCACTTAGTTCTCTGGAGAGGGTCATGCGGTAACCATAAACTTCGTCTATCATATGTCCGTGCAACACTACCTTGAACGCATCCCACTCCAGTCCGTATCAGATGCAGTGCCCTCATTGTCCCGAAAACACGAGCATATGTCGGTCTCAAGTGAAGCGCACAACGGAGCATCTCTGAGCATTTCTAGCGGTAGACGCCATGTGGGAATTTGGTTCTAGAGTTCCCCCATGTCAGATGAGGTTGCAGGGGGCAATGGTCAGATAGTGTGCGTCCCAGGTATTCAGCCTGTATCACTCTAGTGATAGTGTCTTGGGAGCAATACAACAGGTCGATCCTAGTGTGTAAGTTGTGCAGTCCAGAATAGTAGCAATATTCCCTATTGGTGGGTACACTTCGCCAAGCCTCTTGTAGGCGGAGATTGTTGGCCCAAATCTGGAAATGTTGCGTGAGGTTTGAGTGAGCACCGGACAAGGGAGGGCGTGAACAGTCCATGGCCAGGTTAGGAACACAATTAAAATCCCCGTTCCAGTATGTTGGAGTTTTCGGGTTGTGGAGCAGAGCCGGGGTAATCGATTGGAGAAAGGCATATTGGCCTGAGTTGGGTGCATGTATTAAGACCAGTGAGATCGGGACGCCATCTAGTAGCCCTTCCAATGTTACAAATTGACCCTCTGCATTTTTGTGAGTGTTAAGTATTTCCAACGGGGTCTCAGGCGCCACCCATATTAGAGCACACCTGGCATAACCAGAGTATGTGGTTCCTACTAGTGTGCCTGACCAGCGATTGTGAATTGCATGGAGCGTCTGAGCTGTTAAATGCGTCTCATGAAGGAGTGCTATTGTGACTTTACACTTCCATAAGTATTATTAGACCATGTAACGCTTAGCGTAGCTTCAAGGCCACATACATTCCACGTCATTAATAGTACAGAGGTACGCTGTGAGTGTGACGTCATTGGCATAATTACAAACGTAGTAACTGCTCCAAGCCTCTTATTACCCTCCCACTCCCAGACCTGGACCGACCCTGGTGGTGAAGGTACGGCAGAATCCGCCCGCATACATATTATACTGTCGCTTTAATTGTAGACAATAAGCTATAGATCAGAACATAATCCAATCCCCATTCCCTTGCCAGTGCGCCAACGGGCGGCGGGCCATCAGCACTTATTTGCTAGGTGAACAAGGGAATCCCAAATTGAATTGAGTTGGGTATTTATAAAGCGCGAGCTATTACTCCGGAAGGAGCATCCTGGCGCTAAGCGAATGAGGGTCAGGTTGAGCAACGAAAGGTGGTGACCTATATGAGAGATCGGCAGAATTCATCTGGGGCTCCAAAAATCCAGGTCTTAAGAGCCTTCCTGAACTGTGTTTCTGTTTTCAAGAGCCTCAATTGAACTGCCATGAGATTCCATGCTTTGTCTCCTAGAGAGGCTACAGATTTCCCTCCCTTGGTTTTATATCTGAAACGGGGGTATAAGGAGGTTTGCCGAAGAAGATCTGAGGGTCCTGACTGTGGTGTATGGGGTGAATCTGGCTGAGAGGTAAGTTGGACCAAGTTTTAGAACTGCTCTGAAAGTAATTAAGAGAATTTTGAATAAAATTCTCTTATGTAGAGGCAGCCAGTGAAGAGTTTTAAGCGCCGCTGATGCAGATGACTTCCGAGGGAGTTTCAGGACTAGGCGGGCTGCCGCGTGTTGGACCATCTGTAGTCTCTTAAGTGTTGATTTATTAACCCCCGCCAAAAGACTATTACAATAGTCTAGGCGCGAGAGGATCAGCGCTACGGCCACTGTCTTCCTAGCAGAGAGGGGGATGAAGTCGAATTTTTTTTTTAATGTTTTGATTAGACTGAAGCAAGTCCCTGCCACCGTCAAGGCGTGGGGGTGGAAGGAGAGTGAAGTGTCAAATTGCACTCCCAGGTTTTTTGCTACTTCAACAGTAGAGGGGGGGCTGCAGTATCTTCCAGCCACCAGACACTTGGTTGGAAGGGGTTGTCTTTCCCTATCAGGAGGATCTCAGTTTTATCAGTATTACATCTGAGATGGTTGACCTTCATCCACTGGATGACCTCTGATAAGCAGAGTTTAAAATTTGATTCTGCAATGGTGGAGTCTTTGTCCAGGGATAAAAATGTAAGTAAGTCCGTTTTTATATAGCGCAGCTACTCACCCTTACGGGTCTCAAGGCGCTGGGGGCCGTAGTGGAAATTAAGTGAGCTATTGCCCAGAGTCACACGGTGCTGAGCTGAGCTGCCGCCGGAGCCGGGGATCGAACCGTGAACCCTGTGCTCCGAAGTCAGCTGCCCTGGCCGCTGCACCACACCTCTCCAGGGATAAGGGATCAACTGAGGATCGTCAGCATAGGACGTTACTTCAATCTGAAATGATGAAATCAGGGAGATGATGGGGGCCATATATAAGTTAAACAACAGCGGGCTAAGAGAAGAGCCTTGTGGGACTCCTGAAGTAATAGGTCGTTCGGCAGAGAGAAAAGAACCAAGAGAGACAGCCTGCCTACGATTGGTCAGAAAGGACTTGATCCAAGTCAGAACAGTGTTGGAGATGCAGCTGGATTCTAGTCTTGCAAGGAGAATACCGTGTGAGATGGTGTCGAATGCGGCAGACAAATCAAGCAGGATTGGCACTACCTTCCTGCCTTTGTCTGCTATGAATTTTAATGTGTCCGACATTTCCAGTAAAGCAGATTCTGTAGAGTGCATAGGACGAAAGCCTGACTGCCGCGGATGGAGGATCCCAGCAGATTCAAGGAATTTTGAGAGCTCTTTATTGACTAGTCTTTCTGTAATTTTGCCCAACATTGGTAGGAGTGATATTGGGCGGAGATTTGAAAGATTAGCTATATCTACATTTTGCATTTTCTTCAAAGGTTTCACTATGGCTAGCTTCCATTCATCTGGGACTGTGCCAGTAAGTAACGAGGAGTTTACTATGTGGTTGATCACTGGATTGACAATGTTCATGATTTGATGAAGAATCAGGGGGGGGCAGGCATCTAGTGGAGAGCCCGATTTACAGGCAGCAATTGCTGCCTGTGTGTGCTCCAGCGTGACAGGTTCAAAGACTTGGAGAGAGGGGTTACTGCTGTTAGGGTCCGGCTTCTGATTAGTATCAGGTTCTTGTGTAATGGGTGTTGCAAAGTCCTTTTGAATATTCTTGATCTTTTAATTAAAAAAGATCGAGATTTCGTCGCATAGGATCTGAGAAGGGGGGGATTTCTCTACATAATGCTTTTGGGTCGATAAAGGACTTTATGATTGAGAAAATCGATTTTTGATCATGGTTGGCCTCGACTATTTTATTGGAGTAGTAATCTTTTTTGCTATTTTGATCAACGTGTGATATTGTCTCCTACTTGTTTTAATGATGATGTCTATAACAGTGTTAAATCACAATGTTGGGTGCAGTTGCACTTGCAATGGGGGGGGGTGGTAGGACAATAAGGTCAGGTCCCGCGAGCCCCCTGTAGATAGTCAGTGTCCCATATCTTAGTGTGAGTGTGGGATTGCTGGGAATTGACAGCCTGTTTATGGAACATTTGCGGTACCAAGCAATCAACGCCGTGTCAAACCTGTAAGTCTTCTTCACATCAGGTCTTCAGACGTTTGCGGGGTGACTATATTTCCCCCGCGTAACACCACCGCCATCTGAGAGTCCGTCAGTGATTGAGTGTCCTACGTAGTGTACTCTCCTTCTGACCCAGACGGGGAAGAGTTACGGAATTCAGCACATGTTTCTGCTTATTTCATCGACAGGGCCCTTTCTCTCGCCACCTGTTCCTTAGTAGGACCATGGAGGTGTTTCCTGTTACGTGGTCCTCGGCGCCTCCGCAATTGCTCTGAAGCACGGGTTTTTGACACTTCGCATCCACTGAGTGTAATACCGGATCGTTCCATCCAGGACCAGGCCTCGTCAGGAGTGGTGCAGAAACTGGTAGCACCAGAGCGCTGTATTGTCAGGGTAGCTGGGAATTGGAGAGCATATTTCACACTATGCTCCCTGAGACACAGTTTCACATCGAGAAATGAAGTTCTGCGCTTCTGGACCTTCAAGGTGTAGTCTGGGTAAATACGAACTTAGGCATTTTCGACCTGATATGGACCTCGAGCCCTTCTGACTTGCAGGATATGATCTCTGTCACAATAGTTAAATAAGTGTGCCCCCACAGGTTTTGGGGGGGCGTCCGGGCGAGGCGGGCCTCCCGGCACAAGATGCGCCCTTTCCACTGAGAAAAGGGTAGACTATTTGCCCTGTAGAATTGTCACCAAACCATTTTTCGAGATATAGGTCCATCCTTTGGCCCTCCACTTTTTCGGTTAGACCTGCGACTCGTATGTTATTTCTGCGTGACCTCCCTTCTTAATCATCCAACCGATCTCAAAGATACTTGACCTCGTCTTGTAGGATTTCAAGGTGTAATTCTGTTTTCCGCACTGTATGGGTGAAGAGTCCCATTTCTATACTCCGAGAGTTCTGCTTGGGGCCCAGGGTGGATTTAAGGTCCAGTATTGCCATGAGCAGGTCATTGAAACGAGTGGAGTGCTCGGTTAAGGTGTCCAGCAAATATTTGTTATCACAAGCTTGATCCTCTGGAGGGGTCGCGTGGTCCGGGGCGTCCTCCGGCCCGGGGTCCGTCCAGCTTACCCTTGCCCATCCCTGAAGAAGTTTGTTCAGTGGGGTGATGGCTCTCAAAGGGGAGCTGTGTGCCAGCCCTGCGTGTAGGACGGCACAGCCAGCTATCGAGTCCCTCGTGGTGTTCACCCTCTCACACTTGCATCGCTGCGCCCACTCGCAGAGCTCGGTGGGGCGTCACTGCACTGTCCAGCGGGGGGGATGCCACCCCGGTGAGGCAATCCTCCAAACACAGACCCCTGAGGGAAGGGCAGAGCACGTCGCAGTTCTCTGCAGACAATTGCAATAGGTCTGTCTCTGCTGGCAACTCCACCCTGCTGTCGGGGTTCCTCGACACAGAGAGCGGTGCAGTCAGGGCCTCCGCTGTTGGAGCAACAGCATGGGCGACCTGGAGTTTCATATACACTGCGCCTCAATCCTTTTCGGCAAAAGTCACCAGTGTGGCAATCCTCAGCCAGGCTCCTAGCCTTCACCGTCCCTCAGGGGAAGCAGAGTCAGTCTGGTGGCAAGGCCGCCCTGGAGTTAGGGCCTACCATCATCGCCGTCGATAGGCTTGTCTTCAAGCCTCAGCTACTTGGTACAGCGATGTCTCCGCAGAAACCCGCCCTCAGTCTCCAGTTCAGCGTCAGTGTGATCGTCCTCATGCGCCCTCCAAAGTTGGTAGCTAACTCTGCCTCCGCCTGGGTCCAGACCGTAGGGCACGTCTCTTGATTGGTGAGTCCAGGGGTGTGGAATTTAATAAAATATCTACTTGTCCATGGGGCAGATTGCTTCATAAATCTACTTGTCCTGTAACAAAATCCACTTGTCTCTTTGTTGCCATGTAGTGCGGCGACAAATTATAGCAGCAATCTCATTATATAAGAGCTCTGCTATAGCCTCTCTGATTATGCCAGGAATCATACCATAGTAGTGTTTGAATACTTGCACTTCCCTTATGTTGCCATGTTTCTGCAGATCTACATAATGGGTCTGAAGGTAGTGGTAAGCAGTAGTTCCAGGGCTAGAAGGCCCTTTTGAGTTGGTGCAAACCTACTAACTTGCATGTTTTAAGGATTTTCAACAACTCTTCTCTAATCTTTTCCGATACTGAGAAATGTTGGAAATTTACTCCTGACAATGGCAGGCGTAAACCTTCTTCCAGAGTTGGGAACAAAGTGGTTGGAGGGAAAGTGAACTTGCAAGCACTCAGATTTTCGCTTGAGCAAATCTTCACATGCATATTTGCTCATGCTAAAAGGCAGTTGACAAATATGTTTTACGAGTACTATGTCTTGTCCTACTTCTGTAAATTCTTGGGAATTCATGGAAGCCGAATAGCTGCACTTAATGCAAGGACATAAACCATGGGTGCACTTTTGAGACTTTCTGTAATAATTGGGCCCCTAATTTGGTCTGCCATTGGCCATGACCTTTTGCATTTATTAAAATTGTGTCTCTCTCTCTGTATCGGCTGGCTTCATTGTGAGTGACAGCATTCTGCTCTTTCACAAGGAGCATATCGGCACACAAAGTAGTTTTGTTCAGTGCCAGTAACTACTGTAGCAGTGTGTGCTTTTTGAGACCAAAAAACTTTTTGCTTTTGCCAATGTTTGCTATAATGGTGAGGGCACGGCAGCTCCCACTCCAATAATGTTTTACAAAAACCATGCCAAAACAAGTCACACATTGACAAAACTAAAAAGCTGACCACAAATTTCAGACCTACTGGCTTTGCCAATGCTTGTTTATTTTTGTTTCCCATAATCTTATTGAAACTGGTTCACTGATTATTTTATATTAGGAAGATTTTCGGGAGATACTAGCATGCATCAACATATGTTACTAAATGATGCTGCAAAGAAATGGTACCTGAAATTTTACAGTAGTTTAGCAAAATATTTTTTTCCTGCTTTCATTTTTTATGAGCATTTTATTTTGAAAGCAAAGAATCATCAATCTTGCTTTCAAGCTTCTACAAATATTTGCATCAAATCATAGAGTATTCTGGGAGCATTATACATAGCCTCATATTGCTAAACTTTGAAAACGTGTGTACACATTCTTATACTGGAAACACTGTCAGTAGTGCAGTCAGAGCTTACAGCATTTACTTAGAGCGCTCACTCTAATAATAAAGGCTTTCAATTAATGAACCATAAATACAAGTTTGAACAGCATTAACATATGGACAAAAATATTACCTTAACTGCAGACAGTGCCCTTCCCTGATCCATAATGTAGTACAGCAAACTGGCAGCCAAAGGGTTTGTGCTTCGGGGGTTGGGCCTACTTGTCCCAATGATGGGCCACTCGATCGCGGGCAGCACACCTCCGAGTCGTGCAGCAGATCCCCCTGATGGGGGGGTCTGCTCGTCAACAGCCTTCAACAGTCTCCACGATTCGTGGTGGAGGCCAATGTCTCCCAGCGTCGTGTCTGCGGTCGCCTCCGCTACACACCCGAGCGGAGGCCGCGTCGCCGCATGTGGTCCCGGGCCCTCTGTCCTGTACTTTTCATGGCCAGTGGCGAATGTCCCCACCTGCGGGATCTAGTGGCCCGCAGCTGACTTGCCTCCCGCTGGAGGGGCTCAGTGTCTCGCCACACCAAGGAGGTTGATCTCCCAGAGGTGGGCGGTCGATCCCTCGCCGCGGGGCGTGGTGAACTGGGCAGACCGGGCTGCAACAGCTGCAGCGGCACCACGCACAGCAACTCCGGCACTCCGGGTACGGGGTTCTCTGCCGTTACTCCCTCCCTCTCCCCAGAAATGGAAACTGGGGCCGAGGAGGTGCGTCAAGAGGAGTCCGGTTATCGTAGGACGCTGTGGTGTTGCGAATTCGGCTGGATTATAAGTGGGCCGCAGCGTAGCTCCTAAGCTCGCGTCCCCTTAGGTCGCCATCTTGGCCATGCCCCCATATTCAGGCAATGATAACGATGTTTCAGCCAATGATAACGATGTTTCAGCCTCTATCCTGGATTTCGGTGAGACAGACCCTGAGGCTGTTGAGACTCATAGCCTCCTGTATCCTGCTAGTAACTCATGCCCATTGGAATATGCAGGCTCTGCAGTGGGACCTGAAGTTCCAATGAGCACAGCATCAGGGTAACCTCTCCGACATTTTCCAGATCTCAGAGGGAACTGCGAAGGACCGCAGTAGTGGCTAACAAATTGTGATTGGTTCAGAGGCAGACCCCTCTCCCTTCCCCAACCAGATCTCACAATAGTGACAGATACGTTACTCCTGGGATAGGGCGGCCACATGGGAGAGGTGGAGATCAGAGAAATTTAGACTACACATCAATCTGCTGGGGCTCCGTGCGATCCGACTGGCATTGAAAGCCTTTCTACCCTCCATCAAGGGAAGGTTAGTGCAAGTGTTCACGGACAACACCACCGGCATGTGGTACTGCAACAAAGAGGGCGAGTGGGGTTGTGGACCTTTTTTCAAGAGGCCCTGCGTCTCTGGGTATGGCTGGAATATCAGGGCATATCCCTGGTGGTACAACGCCTGGCAGGCTCTCTGAATGCCAGAGCAGACGAGCTCAGCCATCAGTGCCTAGCAGATCACAAATGGCGTCTCCACCCAGAGGTGGCACAAGGTCTCTTTCAATAGTGGGGAGAGCCTTGGTTAGACCTGTTCGCCTCTGCCAAGAACGCGCAATGTCAGCAATTTTTCAAGCTGGAGTTTCCAAGACAGCTTTTGCTCAGAGACACTTTTCGGCTTGGGTGGAGCACAGGCCTATACGCCTTTCCGCCCATACCACTCTTGCTGAGGGTTCTCAAGAAGCCCAAGAATGACCAAGCCCAAGTCATTCTGTTGGCTCTGAATTGGGCATGGAGAGAGTGGTATTCCGACCTACTAAGCATGGCCATCAATCATCCGATTAGAATGCCCATTTGGGAGGATCTTCTTGCGTGGAGATTGAGCAGCGGCAGTTGACAGCTTTCGACCTTTGTCCTGAAGTCTGCAACGTCATCTTAGCAGCCAGATGTCCCTCCACCAAGACTGTATATGCCTGCCATTGGAAAAAATGTGTGGCATGGTGTGCAGAAAAAACTATTGATCCTCTTTCTGCCCTCCTTCTGAAGTTCTACTTTTTATTCTTTCTCTTGCCCAGCATGCCCCTTCTCTGAGCACTCTTAATGACTATCTTTCTGCCCTTTCTGCATTTTGCTTTTGCCTGACTAACCCTCCCTTTTCAAATCCCCCATTGTACATAGGTTTCTGAAAGGTCTTGTTCATCTTTTTCCTCCTTCACCATTTATCATGCCTCAGTGAGAACATAATCTAGTCTTAACATTGTTGATGTGTGCTACTTTGGAGCCTCTTCAGAATTGTCTCCTCGGGCTTCTTGCAATTAAAATAACTTTCCTTGTGGCTATTGCATCTGCCAGAAGAGGGAGTGAGCTGCAGCCCTCGTCATCAAAGATGCCTTACCTCAATCTATCCTGCCAAACTTGTAATTTCGCACAAGAGCCTCCTTTCTCCTGAAAATTGTCACTCCATTTCATGTAGGCCAATTCATCACACTTCCTAATTTGTACGCTTCTCCACATCCCTCTAAAGAAGAGGATCGACTCCACTGTCTGGACTCAAAAAGAGCATTGTCGTTCTTCCTTGACCGTCCACTAGAGTTCTGGGTGAATGACCAACTCTTCGTTGTATATGTTGGTGCGAAAAAAGGTCTGGCTGTGCAGAAGCGGACCATATCCAGATAGGTTGTGCTCTGCACTAAAATCTGCTGCGCATTGTCCAAGAGGCAACCTCCTGATGGCGTTTGAGCTCATTCCACCAGAGCTGAAGTTGCGACCACTGCGTTAGCCTGTGCAGTTCCGGTCCTGGATATTGGCCAGGCAGCAGCGTGAGCTTCCTTGCACACATTCACCTAATATTACTGCCTGTACAGTCAGGTCTGTAGGGATGGGCATTTTGCCCGTTCGGTCCTGCAGGACTTCCTTGTTTAAAATTGGTCCGCAGATCCACTGCCGGGGATGGTATTCTAAGGTAATGAATCTGCAGGTATAAGTCTCTATCAGTTAAACAAGTTACTTACCTTCGGTAAAGCCTTATTTGGTAGAGACTATATCTAGCCCTTGATTCTTTTCCCACCCACCCATCCTCCCTGCTCTGCGTACAGATTTCTAGGGACAGGGTTGATCCCTTTCCGGGCCATAGTTTTCCACACCAGTGGTCAGTGTTCTTCATGGCTCTGCGCTTCTGGCATAGAAAGTCGTGAAACGAAACTGACGTCAGCGCGCCTGGGTGGCGCCTCTATAGGTGCCGTAGATGTCACTTCAGGCATGGATGATGCACGTGGAGCCGATAAACGCCAGCTGCCGGCGCACACGGGGAACTGCTCATGAAAAATCTTACGGATCCAGTCTGATGCCGGGGGAAATTCTAAGATAAGGAATCTGCGGCTAGATATAGTCTCTACCTGATAAGGCGATACCAAAGGTAAGTAACTTGTTCTTCTGATCCATATAACTGAGTGGACAGAACGCACCTCTGATAAAGCCTCAGCTTGATGTTGGTGCTGTACTGAGATGGCCTCCACAGATTGTTCAGCATCCTGAACGCATTCCTGGCCTTGTTCAGTCTGCTTTTGATGTCTTTTCCTGCTCCTCTACCCTGCATATGTCTGGGTCGAAACTGAGGTGGCATGTTGTGCAAAATAACGATGGATGCGGCCCTGAGTAAATACCAGTGGCTGAGATTAGTTCAAGTATTCTATCCATCATTTTTTTGTATACTTCAGTGCAAAGCCTTAAGTAGGACGGAAAGCCCAGATGTGGGTCCTGTGCACACTGTGCCATTGTAACCAAGCTATACTCGACTGATGAGCCCTAATAAAGGTGAAACCGGTCTTGGGTTGCTTGTGTTTCTGTTCTGGGAGGACCTAACCTGGCAGTTTGGGCTCGACTGTTCCTATTGGAGCAAGTTCAAGACTGATTTATGTATGGCTGGATCCAAACTGAGGTGGCATGGTGTGCAAAATAACAATGGACTGGGAAACATACCAAATAATTACCAGTGACTAATTCAAGCATTGTATCCATCACATTTATTTTTGTACTTCAGTGCAGATTAATTCAAGCATTGTATCCATCACATTTTTATTTGTACTTCAGTGCAACAAACTCTATTATGTCAGGCAGGTGTCCCTCCATTGAATTGGTGTACGCCAGTCGTTTTTTGTAGTTTTGTGTGGCACCTTATAAATTGACCCACTGCAAGCCAAATTGCCTGAAGTAATGTTTTATCCATGGCCAGCAAGGATTTAGTTTGGGTACTGTTAAACGGTATTTGTTGGCTCTTTCTGCTTTTTCTTTTCTGCAGTTCCCAGATCAGCTTTCTATTTTTTAAGTCACCTGTTGAGATTCTTTTTACTGGTTTGCAAAATTTATTTTTGCCAGCACTCTTTGCGATGCCACAGTGGGACGTGAAGTAGTTCTCACTTTTTTGTTGTGCACCCATTTTGAACTGCTGCACAGTTGCCCATTAAGGCTCCTGACATTAAAAACAGTGTTTCTCATCACCAAAACATCAGCAAACCGTGTGAGCAAGCTGTAGGGTCTTTCTGTCAGTCCAACTTAACCAGCTTTCTCTACAGATAAGGGGGTGTTGAGGACTTTCTTTTCTGTCAAAAGTGATCACTCCATTTCATGTTGGGCAGGCTGTCACACATCCGGCATTCTTTGGGCCATCTGATCCCTCTAAAGAGGACAAGAGCTTTCCTTGTTTGGCTTCCAAGATGGCACCTAACTTTTTATATTGATTGCATCAAAGAACATTGGGTGCAGAATCAGCCCTTTGTGGGTTTCTCCTGGGCAGAGAAGGGCAAGGCAGTGCAAAAGTGGACCATTTCCTGATTGATCGTTTTCTGGATAAAGATATGCTAATCACTGATGCAGAGGTAGCCCCCAGAGGGCCTATTGGTTCATTCTTCCAGAGATAAGGCTGCCATTGGCGCACTAGCAGGTGGAGTACCTGTCCTGGACATTTGTCAGGTGGCTACGTGGGCGTCTGTACATATAAGTTCTACTGCTTTAACAGTCATGTCCTTCGAGAGGAGCATTTTGCCCACTCGATCCTGCAGGACTTTTTGATTTGAGCCAGTTCACAGACCAACCACCTGGGGCATTACTGCTTAAGTTATCAGTTCACCAGGTGATGATTCTGTAATTAGAAGTATCCATCAGAAGAACAAGTTAATTACCTTCCGTAACAATTTTTCTGGTAGAGACTGGTCTAACTGCAGATTCCTCACTGATCCTCCCATCTCCATATTCTGTGAACTGGTCTCTTTTTCCATCTAAAAGGTTCCCAATCAAGACTTCTGCACACTGGCCATGCCAATCGGCCGAAAGACTGTAGTATGAAGGCGTGGAAAGCCTAAGAAACTGATGTAGGTGCGGAGGGGTGGTGCTTATAAACTCCTTCATTCGTCAATTCCAGAGCGCAGCGACATTGGACGGAGCTGCATGACACCACCTAATGGTACACATGAGTACTGCTTTAAAGTTTCCAGATCTAGTGTGATGCATCGGGTATATTAAAAAAGTGAGAAATCTGTGGTTTGAGTATCCACCAGAAAGATTGTTACCAAATATAAGTAGCTCGTTCATCTGAATGTTAGAAATTGGACTTGAAATCACACACATTTTGTGTATTGGAGCAATTTCGAGTATACACATATTGACAGTGGGCCACCATTCCTTTCTATTTATTATATAGTTGATGCACATTACCCACCTGAAAACCAATTCAAGATCCCCTTTTTTGATTAATGAGTCTTATCCTATTCCCTACTTCTAGCAGTGCGTACCTGGTGCCAAACAGTGCATGGTGCCTTACAGTGCCTATAAACAATCTTGTTTCTCTTTCTGTCAATCTTCCACTGGCATAGTTTTATCTCTTGTTGTACATCGTCATCAACGCCTCCAATTACCTAACTCTTCAGGATGTAGAAGGGATTAACTGTGTATGCTGATAGAATTTGGGTATTCACATTTTATTTTAAGAATATTGTACCCTGCAGCCTGGGCTGAGATCCTTCTGGTCGGGCAGAATAGGATTCTGCAATTGGGCTCAATCAAGGTCTACACCTGTTAGCATATTTATCTATTAAACTTTATTTTGAAAGCATTGCATCCATTATCTGAAAGAGACACGTTAGTGACAGATTCCTTACCTTAGAATATCCCCAGGCGTCAGGCTGGATCCGGAAAGTTTTTGCGTAGCAGTACCCTTGCGCGTCGGTAGGCGGCGTCGTGCGGCTCCGCGTCCGTCGTCGGCGTCGTGATCGCCGGGATGACGTCGCGGGCAGTACTTAGACGCCGCCCCTGCGCGCTGACGTCAGTTCTGTTCTTCTTTTTCCGCGCCAGCAAGCGCAGATCCGGGAAGAGCAGTGCCCTGGTCATTTTTTGACCATACTTTTTGGTGAATTTTTTCACAGTTTTTTCATCTATCAAGGTGTCGTAGGGATGCCCGGTTTCAAACGTTGCGGCGCCTGTGCGCGGATGATGTCCGTCACCGACCCGCATTGGGAGTGTCTCTTCTGCCTCGGCCGAGGCCACGACACGGAGTCTTGTACCGACTGCCAGGCCCTCAACCCGAAAGCTTTGCGAGAGCGGTCTCGAAAGCTCCTCGAGGCCCGGCATTCGGCTCCGCGGAAGCCCCGGTCGCGTGAGAGGTCCAGGGGTCGATCGCGGAGTCCACACCGGTCGTCGGCGTCGAAGTCTTCTTCGTCCGGTAAGTCGAAACACAAGAAGTCCAAAAAGCATCATCGCTCTAGGACTTCGCCTCGCCGGTCTCGCGGCTCGGCTGAGGCCCCTCCCGGCACCGGCACCGCCCCCGCGGCCCCGGACATGCCTGTGGAGTCGCCCCCGCCATACCCGCCCTTCCCGGGTTCGGGGGCGGATCCGGCCAAAGTGCAGGAATTCCTGTCGGCCATGGCCCGCCTCTTCGGGCCTCCAGGCCCCTCCGGTGCGCCTTCGGGCCCCGCGGGCCCTGATGGGGTTGCTCCGGCGTCGCCGACGGCTCCGGCCCCGGCGTCGCCCGTGCCTCCAGCCTCGATCCCGGCTCCGGCTTCGGCCCCGGCCTCGATCCCGGCTCCACAACCCCCATCGACGCCGGTCGACCTAACGACACCTCCGCCGGCGCCGATGTCTCCGGTGCCGTTCTCGACGCCGCCCTGGGCTCCGGGCGGCGTCGTCCCCCAGTTCCTTCCGGCTCCGGACATGGATCCGGACCGACGTCGCTCGACGCCGGTTCCGGCGCCGATGGGACCTTGGATCCCAACTGTCCCTCCTCCTCCTTATTTTGAACCAGAGGAGGACCAGGTGGACTGGGAGGGGTCTGATGACCCTCTGACACGACGGTGTCAGTACGATGAGGACTGGACAGAGTCTAGGGGAGGCCAGTGGTCTGGATACTTCCCCTGACACTGGCATGCTGTCTCCTCCCGTGGCTACGGAGGAGGGAGCCAATTTTGGTACGGTGTTGAGTAGGGCAGCTGGGGCCTTACGTCTCCAACTCCCTACTTTGACGGTCAAGCCTAACATCTTGACAGAGGTGCTTCAGCCGGCAGCCTCCTCTGCGGAGACTGTGCTGCCGTTTAACGACGCCCTCACTGACGTTCTTTTGGGCGCCTGGTCCAAGCCCAACACAGGGGCTCCTGTGGATCGGAACGTGTCACGACGCCATCGCCCAGCTCCGGGCGACCCCCTGTTTCTCTCTGTCCACCCCACTCCTGAGAGCTTGGTTGTCCAAGCCTCCGCTTCCCAAACCGCCTTCCCTACCGCTCCTCCGGATAGGGAATCCAAACGCCTGGATCAGTTTGGGAAGAAGGGTTTTTCTTCCTCCAGTGCTGGCTTGCGGTCCGTTAACACCGCTTGTCTTTTGGGCCGATATACCCACTCCCTGTGGGATTCGGTGGCGGATGTTTTGCCCCAGTGTCCTGAGGAGGTCCAGACACTGCTTTCCCGCGCCATTGCGGAAGGAAGGGATGCGGCTAAATACACAATACGTTGTGGCCTTGACACCGCCGACTCGCTGGGCAGGTCTATTGCAACGACGGTGGCGCTCAGACGCCACGCCTGGCTGAGAACCACTGGTTTTTCAGGGGATGTCCAGAATACTCTCATGGACATGCCCTTTGATGGAATCGGTCTTTTGGGTCCAAAGCAGACCATGCGTTGGAGCGCTTTAAGGACTCACGGGCTACTGCCAAGTCCCTGGGCCTTTCTGCTACACGCCCTCCGCTGACTTATGCTTTTCGCCCCTATCGTGGCCACGGTAGGGGCGCCCTTCACGTCAGCAGCCCAGCCACCGGCCCGCTCAGCAGGCGTCTTCGCGTGGCCGAGGACGTGGATTCCACCGTGGCGGATCGGGCAACCAGCGTGCGGGTCAGGCCACCACCTCCAACCCGTCCGCGGCCTCCAAGCCCTCCTAGTCCCTCCTTTCAGGTGCACAGCACGCCAGTAGGGGCAGGGTCCGCCATCACCTTCCCCACTGGCGTCCCATCACCTCGGACAGGTGGGTCTTGGACATTGTCCGAAGGGGCTACTCCCTCCCCTTCGAGACCACCCCCCAGCCATGCCACCTCAATTCCACCGCATGTCAGGGGATCACTTGGTGCTTCTACAGAAGGAGTCGCGGCCCTCTTGACCAAGAGGGCCATCGAGCGTGTTCCGACCCCAGAAGTAGGGCGTGGTTGCTACTCCCACTACTTTCTGGTGCCCAAAAGGACAAGGAGGACATGCGTCCTATCTTGGACCTCCGGAACGCCAATCGCTTCCTCCGGAAGGAGAAGTTCAAGATGCTCACCCTAGCTCAGGTCTTGACTGCCCTCGACCCTGGAGACTGGTTGGTAGCGTTGGACTTGCAGGACGCATATTTCCACATCCCCGTCCTGCCGGCCCACCGGCGTTACCTTCGGTTCACGGTAGGCCCCGAGCATTTTCAGTTCACCGTGCTCCCCTTTGGCCTTACCAGTGCCCCTCGGGTGTTCACGAAAGTGATGGCGGTGGTCGCAGCTCATCTGCGCCGGGCAGGGGTTTCAGTCTTCCCCTACCTCGACGACTGGCTGCTGAAGGCGGGCTCGTCCCACCTCCAGACTACGGCCGAACTCCTGCACTCGCTGGGTTCTCCATCAATGTGCCGAAGTCGCATCTGATTCCTTCTCCACAGCTCCTTTTCATCGGAGCGGTTCTGGACACGACGCAGTTTCGGGCCTATCCTCCCGAACGGCGAGTCCGGGATATTCAGGCTATGATTCCGATCTTTCAGCCTTTATCCTGGGTTTCGATACGGATGACCCTGAGGCTGCTGGGCCTCATGGCCTCCTGCATCCTGCTGGTCAATCATGCCAGATGGCATATGCGGGCTCTGCAGTGGGACCTGAAGTTCCAGTGGGCGCAGCACCAGGGCAACCTGTCCGATCACGTCCAGATCTCGGAGGGGACTGCAAGACAGTTGCAGTGGTGGCTCTCGAACCGGCAATGGGTCATGGGCAGATCCCTCTCCCTTCCCCAGCCAGAGCACACAGTTGTGACGGACGCGTCCCTTCTGGGATGGGGCGGTCACATGGGAGAGGCGGAGATCAGAGGCCTCTGGTCTCCCGGCGGAGTCCCGGCTCCATATCAACCTTCTGGAGCTCCGGGCGATCCGACTTGCACTCAAGGCATTCCTTCCCTCTGTCAAAGGGAAGGTAGTGCAGGTGTTCACAGACAACACCACCGCCATGTGGTACTGCAACAAACAGGGCGGGGTGGGGTCTTGGACCCTTTGTCAGGAGGCTCTGCGCCTCTGGACATGGCTGGAACATCAGGGCATGTTCCTGATGGTTCAACACCTGGCAGGTTCCCTGAACGCCAGGGCGGACGAACTCAGCCGCAGGTGCATGATGGATCACGAATGGCGTCTTCACTCGGAAGTGGCGCAAGGACTCTTTCTACAATGGGGAGAGCCTTGGTTAGATCTATTCGCCACCGAAGAGAACGCGCAATGTCATCAGTTCTGCGCGTTGGAATTTCCAAGGCGGCACTCGCTCGGAGACGCTTTTCGTCACGAGTGGAGTTGCGGTCTGTTGTACGCCTTTCCGCCTATACCACTTCTACCCAGAGTGTTGAAGAAGATTCGGCACGACCGGGCCCAAGTCATTCTTGTGGCTCCGGACTGGGCTCGAAGAGTTTGGTATCCCGAGCTACTCAATATGAGCGTAGATTCCCCGATCCGTCTGCCTCTTCGGGAGGATCTTCTGTCGCAGCAGCAGGGGACGGTCCTCCACCCGAACCTGTCCAGTCTACACCTGCTTGCGTGGAGATTGAGCGGCGGCAGTTGATTCCTTTCGACTTGCCTCCCGAAGTTTGTGATGTGATTCTGGCAGCCAGGCGTCCCTCCACTAAGGTGGTATACGCCTGCAGGTGGAACAAATTTGTGGCATGGTGCACAGCAAAGGCTGTGAATCCCCTCTCTGCCCCTCTTTCTGAGGTCCTTCTGTTCCTTCTTTCTCTGGCCCAACAGGGTTCTGCCCTGGGTACCATCAAGGGTTATCTTTGTGCTATCTCGGCCTTCCTCAGGCTTCCTGATCAGCCCTCCCTTTTCAAGTCCCCTGTTGTTAACAGGTTCTTAAAAGGCATTACTCACCTCTTCCCTCCTGTTCCGTTTGTGATGCCTCAGTGGGACTTGAACTTGGTTCTTACCTTTTTAATGTGCGCTCCCTTTGAGCCTCTACATAACTGTCCTCTTCGTCTTCTTACTTTGAAGACAGCCTTTCTGGTGGCCATCACCTCCGCTCGGCGGGTGAGTGAGCTCCAGGCTCTATCTTGCAAACCTCCCTTTCTGTCTGTTCATCCGGACAAGGTTGTTCTTCGGACGCGCCCGTCCTTCTTGCCAAAGGTGGTTACTGCTTTCCATATTGGGCAGACCATCACTTTGCCCACCTTTTTTCCGCCTCCGCATCCTTCCAGAGAGGATGAGAGGCTCCACCGTCTGGACCCAAAACGTGCGCTCTCCTTCTATATTGACCGCACAAAACACTTCCGGGTGGATGACCAGCTCTTTGTTGGCTACGTGGGCGCCAAAAAGGTCGGGCGGTGCACAAGAGGACCATCTCCCGCTGGGTTACCTTGTGCATCAAGACCTGCTATTCTTTGGCTAAGAAGGAGCCTCCTGTTGGGCTGCGGGCCCATTCCACCAGGGCAACGGCTGCTACCACGGCTTTGGGCCGCGGTGTTCCGCTGCCGGTTATTTGTCAGGCAGCTACGTGGGCCTCGCTGCACACGTTTACAAAGCATTACTGCCTTGACAGTCAGGTCCGGAGGGACGGCTTCTTTGGCCGTTCTGTCCTCCAGGACTTCCTTGTCTGATCTTTGTTCGCAGACCCACCACCGGGGTTGGTATTGCTGGGGTATCTATTCTAAGGTAAGGAATCTGTCACTAACGTGTCTCTTTCAGATGCACAAGTTACTAACTTGTGTAACGATATATCTGTAAGAGACAGTAGTTAGTGACAGATTCCTTACCGCCCACCCATCCTCCCCGTTCTGCAAACTGATTTCTAGGGTTAAGGACATCCCTTTCAGGGCCCTAGTATTTTTCAGACACCTATGTCAGCTTCTTGCATGGCTCTGCGTTCCTGGCGCGGAAACTCGTGTACAGAACTGACGTCAGCGCGCAGGGGCGGCGTCTAAGTACTGCCCGCGACGTCATCCCGGCGATCACGACGCCGACGACGGACGCGGAGCCGCACGACGCCGCCTACCGACGCGCAAGTGTACTGCTACGCAAAAACTTTCCGGATCCAGCCTGACGCCTGGGGATATTCTAAGGTAAGGAATCTGTCACTAACTACTGTCTCTTACAGATATATCGTTACACAAGTTAGTAACTTGTGCATTTGTCTCTTTCTGTACATCTTTAGGAAGCCATTGTGAATATGAAGTGGGACCCAACAGGTCATATTCTCATGACATGTGCCAAAGAAGAAACTGTGAAACTCTGGGGATGTATCGACAAGTACTGGAGATGTTTGTATTCACTCCCTCACCAGTCAGTCGTGAATGGGATCGCCTGGTGTGGACTACCAGGAAAAGAAGAGCAACAACAACTTATGCTAGCAACGTATGTTCTGTATTTTATTTGCATAATGAATGTATACAGTTGTGGTACAGGGCTATCACATTTTCAAAAGTCTTATGCATTTTAAGAAAGTATAAGAATGTAATGAATATGTTTTAACCAGGTGGTCCTTCTGTACGCTCATCTTATTCAGTATATGTTTCATGTAGTTATTTTGTCTAATATTAAAAAAAATTAGAAAATGAAGTTGCAGTGTACTGCTAAACATAGAAGGTGTTGCGATCATTGGTTGGTGTGGTGATGTGTCTTTAAAATAAAGAGACGGCCCTTAGGAATGGAGGCTACCCTACGCATGTTGGAGCAAATGTTCAAGCAAAAATAACCCTTCTGTGATACTCTTAAAAAAACATCCATTTCCTTTCCTTCAAAAAATTATTAGAAATCTTGGCAACTGTGCAGGCCACCAAATATAACTTTTAGTGACTCCATACTATTTTCGTGAAGAACACTTGACAGAAGAGTTTATTAAATACCTAAACAAAACATTATCAGGAATCAGTAAAGTTACATTTAGGATAGTTTTATGTGTCTCAGTTCTCAAGGTCTAAAGTCAGGTTTCTGCAGTGTGTGGAATAAGCCGTTTTTTTTATGAACCCATTTGAGGGGGTTATTCCTAAATTCCATTCCCAGAACAACATGTTCAAATCGACAGCTCACGAAAGATAGTATGTTTTTCTGATTTAGTATTTGCACTACAAATTCTGAAGTTAGAATTACATTTTGTAATTGCTATTTGAATCATATTAAACTTTTAACAATGATAACGCTGGTAACCAATACAGGCTTGTGTCGGCAACAATGCAAGCCTCAATACTAGAAAACATTGCTTGATTAGGACTGTTTAGCAAGTTGTGAAGAAGCTGGAGGGAGTCGTGGAAGTGGCTGTGTACGTCAGGAACAACGTTTGCATTGTGTTACTTGCTGTCATGCCCCGTTTGTTTGATGGGAGTGTGCTGGAAGTACTTCACAAGAGATGTGCCAATTTTCAAGCAGGTCTTGGCTGCCCCCGTGTGCAGGAGTTGACCACCAACAGCAGGTTGGTTGCAGGCTCAAACACTCCGTTGGTAAAATGTAAGTCCGTTTTTATATAGCGCAGCTACTCACCCTTACGGGTCTCGAGGCGCTGGGGGCCGTCGTGGAAATTAAGTGAGCTATTGCCCACAGTCACATGGTGCTGAGCTGAGCTGCCGCCGGGGATCGAACCGTGAACCCTGTGCTCCGAAGTCAGCTGCCCTGGCCGATGCACCACACCTCTCCACTGGTTGGTACATTTTCTGGATCCAACCCAGACTCCTGTTTAGTATCAGTACCCCATGTCAGCCTGTGCTCAGCTAGTGATGCATTATAAGATAACCAAACAATAGCCTGTGACTTGGGAGGATTCTCAGAAAGTTCCACTCCTTCGATTCAAGAACAACCAAAGGCTGGAAAGCCAATTTGACTTTGAATTTGTCACCTTCCAAAGTATTCCACATGATCACAATGACGAGAGGGCTGTTAATTTACTCCCTCCTCATTACACTGTTGTAGGCCTATATTTAGATTTACAGAATGCCAATTGTCTGGATACTTCCCCTACCTACACCCCCTAGAGAGGAGAGTCCCTCTTTTGTAGTGATAGTACACAGAGCTGGGGAAGTGTTGAAACTTCCCACACTCATAGTAGAGACCAAGGTAAACATAAAAACGGCGATCTTGCACCTGAGCCTGCCACTTCAGAACCCTTGCTGCCCTCTAACAAAGCTTTGACAAGCGCATTGATGGTGACCTAGTCCAAGCTGTGCTCGTCTTCTCTGGTAAGTCGTCCTGTGGTTTGGTATTATAGGCCTTCTTTTGGGGACTGGGCCTTTCTGGCCAAGTACCTTAAACTAAGTTTGGGGGTTCAGGCTTCCACCAGTAATGTCATCCCATTAACAACCTCTCTGCCCCACAGAGAAGTGAAGCTTATTGAGCTGTTCGGGGAAAGGGTATTCCGATACACCAGTTTAGCTTTGAGGTCCATGAACGGTGTCTGCCTTCTGTAGTGATATGCATATGCACAGTGGGATATGGCTAGTGAGATCTTGCCTGCCGTTCTTGGGAAATTCAGAAATGCTTTTGCACAAACAATTTGGGCTAAGTATGTGTTGTGCTGGTTTAAACACAATGACTGTGAAGGTCATGCCATGGGCACCAGTGATTAAATGTCATGCCTGTATGTGCACTACAGAGTTTTCTGGGATGTTCAGGGGTTCTCTATGGACATGTTATTTGATGGCGCAATGCTTTCTGGAAAAAAAATGTGATTCTGTATTGGCGCACTTCAAAGACAATTGGGCTACACACCGCCCCTTAGGCTTGCTGTGGCCAGCCCGTCAATTCCATTACAATAGTGAAAATTTAGGTGATACTTTTGGAGTTTCACCTATGTTAATGTTTGTGCCATTTAGAACGCGCTCGAATCACCACGCAGAGGGATCTCGGCGCCAGCAGGCAGCCAGACAGCATAGCGCAACCAGCTCAGAACAAAACTGAAATCTAACAAACTTATCACCGAAGGCAGCTCTTGCAGCCCGTGCAACAGCGTATACAGCCTTTTCATGGATTCAGTAGACATGGTGGCAGATGCCATGGTCACCATCAAGGACAACAGTCTTCTTCCTCTTCATCACCTGCCATGACTGCAGCTGAGCTGCTTTGATTCCACCGCCCAAGCCCCCTCCCCCTCACCCCCCACAGGGTCATGCTTAGCTGGTATGGTGCAGTAATTATTTTTACGTGCATGGCTAGTGTACACTTCTCTTCCAAGGGATCCTCATCAATAGTCATAAGCACTTGAATATTCCTGCCCATGCGCAGGGACCCCGGAAAATATATAAAAATTATATATGAAAACATATATATATATATATATAGCTCTATATATATTCATATATATATATATTTTGTTTAACAAACAATGCAGCCTTCCAAACACAATAGGCTAAGCAATGCTGTGAAGAACTTATCTTTGCACATATCCAAATAAAGCAGGGAAACCAAAGGACACTTTAACTGCTTTTAATGAACAGCAGAAAACATATCCCTGCAAAGAGAAAAAAAGGCAGGCATTGCTAGCCCATAGGCTGCATTGTAACTTCATTAGCATAGAAAGCTGAAAGCCAATACAGTGAAACATAAAAAAACTGGCACCGTGCCTTTAAGGCAGCCATGACCCCTAGCTTCCCATCATGCCTCAGGGGTGACAGTTAGGTCAGTTGTTCTTTCCGGCTCCTTTAGTCAGGACCCTGGTTAACCAGCTCCACAGACTTTTGACTTTTCTGTCAGAAATTGTATCTTTTTTCCACTTAATACCCTTTTACTTCGACATTTTACACCTGTTGGAGTATTCCTCTACCTTTTTCCAGGAGTTTGCCATTTTTTATCTCTGAGAAATGCCTTCCCTTTTTGATCCTTGTCCTCCCAGTGGCAAAAAGAAGGCCAAAAAAGACTCCCACTCTGTCTGTATTCTTTGCCTTCCGGATTCTTATGTTCCTGAGACTTGCCAACACTGCCAGTCTTTATCAAAACGGACTCTCAAGGACAGAGAGAGGATTCGCCTTTATGGCCTTTCTGTAAAAGGTAAAGCTTCTATCTCTAGAGGCAGGTCTCCTGTGAGACAGAAGAAGAAGAGACCCAGATCATCTTCCAGAAGCAAGATTCCGGTCTGCTCTTCATCGGCGTCGGGCTCGGCGTCGAGAATGCCTCCACCGGTGAAGAAAATGTCGACGACAAGAACAATGGTCGTCGTCGAAGACTTCCAGACATAGAGGTACGTCATCAGCGACGAACCCTCCGCCACCATCAACCGGGCGACCGTCTGCGTCGAGGAGTCGCTCTCCATTGGTGCATGATCGCCGTTAGTACGGCGTTCGACGTCAAGGCGCAGCCCTCCGTTACCGTCAACCAGGCGCCGGTCAACGTCGAGGCATAGATCATCGTCGTCGAGAAAGTGTTCGACGTCGAAGCAGATCCCTCCGTCACAGTCATTAAGACGCTCGTCGTCGAGGCCAAGATCATCGATGACGTCAAGAGGTGATTCGACGTCGAGACGGACTCCTCCGTTGCAGTCCACAAGAAGTCGCTCAACGTCGAGGCCTAAATCGACAGCGTCGAGGGGTTCGACGTCGAGAAGGATTAAACCATCACCTACCCCACGTATGACGTTGAGGCCTGGTTCTCTGTTGGGTACTCTTCCAACGTCGAAGCGCAGGTCTCTGTCGACAAGACATCGGTCGACGCCGAAACGCACGCGACCGACGTCGAGGCAGAGGTCTCCTTCGTTGGACTCGCAGGTCTTAGTGGCTCATAGTCGATCGACGTTGAGACATTCACATTTATCGCCGTCGTCACACCATTCGACCTCAAGGAGACACCACTCCCCATCAAAAGACCTCTCGGAACCTTCAGTGTCGGCTGCAGGATCCCCTTAAGTCATCTCGACGTCGAGAAGCTCATCTTCTCCGTCTCCAGAACGGCGGGTACAGAAATCCCCCCTGCAGATCACGGCTCCATCTACACAACGAGGGGAAGAACACAGATCTCCCTCTGTTCACCTCTCTCCCAGGTGTCTTCTCCCGGTTCATCATTGGCAGAAAGAGCCTTCAACACAGATCCAACAACCATTGGACTATTCAAGCCCGCTACACAGATCCCCTCTGGCTCGGCTGGTGCAGGCAGCGGACCAATCCCCCACAACACCATCCAGAGGTCGCCAGAGGGACAAGTCTCCGCCAAGTAAATCGGCTTCTCATGGACGTCCTAGGAGACGAAGATCTCCCTCCTGGCCGTTCTCCTCAACACACTCCTCCAAGAGGGATTATTCCCCCACTCTTACGGACAGTCCACCCTCCAGAGTGTCACCTGTTGATGACATCAACACTTTCCATGATGTCCTAGCTAGAGGAGCACAAAAACTAAACATAGAGATGTCTGCACTTCAGACATCTGCATCTGTTATATTTGAGACTCTACATCTGAAAGAAACACGTAGTGATAGATTCCTTACCTTAGAATATCCCCAGGCGTCAGTCTGGATCCAGAAAGTTTTCGTTAGCAGTACCCCTGCGCGTCGGAAGGTGGCGTCGTGCGGCTCCGCGTCCGTCGTACGCGTCGTGATCGCCGGGATGACGTCGCGGCAACTACTTAGACGCCGCCCTCGCGCGCTGACGTTAGTTCTTTCTTTTTCCGCGCCAGCAAGCGCAGATCCGGAGCGGTACCCCCAGTCTTTTTTGACTGAGTTTTTTTAGATTTTTGTCTCAGCTTTTTTGAGTCGATCGACTCCTGGTGCAGTCAGGGATGCCCGGGTTTAAATCTTGCGAGGACTGTCAGCGCATGATGTCGGTGACGGACCCGCACCGCGCGTGTCTCTTCTGCCTGGGGCGCGCCCACGACCCCAAGTCGTGCCCCGACTGCCGGGCCATGGCACCGAAGACTTTGCGGGAGCGGTCCCGAAAGCTGCTTGAAGCCCGGCAGTCGGCTCTGCGCCGTCAGAGGTCCCGGTCCAGAGGGAGGTCGAGGGACCGGTCGCGGAGCCGCCCACATCGGAAGTCGTCCGAATCCAAGTCTTCGCACTCTGGGTCAGGTAAGGCGAAGCACAAAAAGAAGTCGAAGAAATGTCCTCGTTCTTCTACTTCTCCTCACCGGTCGCGCAGTCGTCGGTGACCTACCCGCCTTTCCCGGGTTCATCGGCGACTCCGGCCCAGGTACAGGAATTCCTGTCCGCTATGGCTCGCCTATTTGGGCCGTCGGGCCCCTCCGGTGCGCCTTCGGGCCCCGCGGGCCCGACTGGGAGTCCTCTCCCTTTGACGCCGGTGGCTCCGGCCCTGGCGTCGGCTCTGGCCTCGGCGCGGCAGGACTCCCATGGATTCCATCGTGGATCCCGGTCGACGCCGGTTGACCTCGTCACACCTCCACCGACGTCGACCCCACCAGCACCACGTTGGACGTCGCCCGGCGCGCCGGACGAAGTCGTCCCCGGTTTCAGCCCCGACGTGGATGCGGTGCCGGAACGGTGTCGACAGACGCCGATTCCGACGCCGTTTGGAAATCTGTTTCCCTATACCCATCCTCCTCCTTTTCGGCCTGTACAACAGCAAGAGGAGGAAGGGGAGGACTGGGAAGGGTCTGAAGACCCTCTCACAGCTCAATGTGAGTATGACCCGGACTGGGCTGAGGAGCTGGGGGACGCCAGTGGTCTGGACACCTCTCCAGACCTCGGCATGATGTCTCCTCCTACCGTGGCTACGGAGGAGGGCACTAGTTTGCCTGTGGTGTTGCGTAGGGCTGCTGAGGCACTCCACCTTCAGCTACCTACTGTGGCCATCAGGACTAACCTCCTGACAGAAGTGCTTCAACCAGCAGTTTCCTCTGCGGAGCCGCTGCTGCCCTTTAATGAAGCACTTTCTGACGTTCTTCTGGGCTCCTGGTCCAAGCCCAGCACAGGGGCTCCTGTGGACAGGAACGTGGCCCGACGCCATCATCCGGCCCCGGGCGACCCCCTTTTCCTCTCTCAACACCCCACCCCTGAGAGCTTGGTTGTCCAAGCCTCTGCTTCCCCAAGCGCATTCCCTTCCGCACCCCCGGATAGGGAATCCAAGAGGCTGGAACAGTACGGAAAGAAGATTTTTTCTTCCGCCAGCCTAGGGCTGTGGTCGGTGAACACCGCATGCCTCTTGGGCCGTTATTCGCACTCCTTGTGGGATACGGTAGCGCAGGTGCTGCCTAGCTGTCCGGAGGAGGCCCGGACAGCACTCACCCAGGCTGTTGCTGCGGGGAGAGATGCAGCCAAGTTCACAATCAGTTGTGGCCTTGACACCGCCGACTCGCTAGGCAGGGCGATTTCCACGACAGTGGCGCTCCGCCGCCACGCCTGGCTGAGGACAACTGGCTTTTCGGGGGATGTCCAAAACACTTTAATGGACATGCCCTTCGATGGCATTCGCCTCTTTGGCAACAAGGCAGACAGTGCTTTGGAGCGCTTTAAGGACTCACGGGCTACGGCTAAGTCCTTGGGCCTTTCGGCCACCCGCCCTCCTCAGCCTTCTGCCTTTCGCTCCTTTCGTGCTCGCGGAAGGGGCAACCCACCACGTTCGCAACAGAGCCACAGGCCGGCGCAACAGCCCACGCGCGGCCGCGGATGTGGGAACCGCCGCGGAGGTTTAGGGGGCCAGCGGCCGGGTCAGTCCACCTCCACCCCCGCCACCACTGCCTCTAAGCCTTCCTAGTCCAACCTTTCAGGCCCATCAAATGCCAGTCAGTGGCAGGCTTCGCCATCACCTCCCCCACTGGTGCACCATCACGTCGGACAGGTGGGTTTTGCAAATAGTCCGAAGGGGCTACTCCCTCCCCTTCGAGACTACCCCTCCAGCCATGCCACCTCAGTGCCACTGCGTGTCGGGGGATCACTTGGCACTTCTCCAGCAGGAAGTTGCGGCCCTCTTGGCCAAGGGGGCCATAGAGCGCGTTCCGACGTCAGAAGTAGGTCGTGGTTTTTATTCCCACTACTTTCTGATTCCAAAGAAGGGCAAGGGCCTGCGTCCTATCTTGGACCTTCGGGACGTCAATCTCTTCCTCCGGAAAGAGAAGTTCAAGATGCTCACACTTGCTCAGGTCTTGTCTGCCCTGGACCCACAAGACTGGCTGGTAGCGTTGGACTTGCAGGACGCTTACTTTCATATTCCCATCCTGCCGGCCCACCGGCATTACCTACGGTTCACGGTAGGCCACGAGCATTTTCAGTTCACCATGCTCCCTTTTGGCCTTACCAGCGCCCCTCGGGTGTTCACGAAAGTGATGGCGGTGGTCGCAGCTCATCTGCGCAGATCAGGTGTTTCAGTCTTCCCCTATCTCGACGACTGGTTGTTGAAGGCGGGCTCGCCCCAGGCAGTCGTCTCCCACCTCCAGACTACGGCCGACCTCCTGCATTTGCTGGGGTACTCCATCAACGTGCCGAAGTCGCACCTGATTCCCTCTCAGAAGCTCCTCTTCATCGGAGCAGTTCTGGACACAGCGCAGTTTCGGGTCTATCCTCCCGAACAGCGAGTCCGGGATATTCGGGCTATGATTCCAATCTTTCAGCCCTTATCCTGGGTTTCGGTCAGGATGACCTTGAGGCTGCTGGGCCTCATGGCCTCCTGCATCCTGCTGATCAATCATGCCAGATGGCATATGCGGGCTCTGCAGTGTGACCTGAAGTTCCAGTGGGCGCAGCATCAGGGGAATCTGTCCGACTACGTCCAGATCTCGGAGGGCACTGCAAGACAGTTGCAGTGGTGGCTCACGAACCAGCATTGGGTCAGCGGCAGATCCCTCTCCCTTCCCCAACCGGAGCACACAGTGGTGACGGACGCGTCCCTCCTGGGATGGGGCAGCCACATGGGAGAGGCGGAGATCAGAGGCCTCTGGTCTCCGGCGGAGTCCAAGCTCCATATCAACATTCTGGAGCTCCGGGCGATCCTACTTGCACTCAAATCATTCCTTCCCTCTGTCAAGGGGAGAGTAGTGCAGGTGTTCACAGACAACACCACCGCCATGTGGTACTGCAACAAACAGGGCAGGGTGGGGTTGTGGATCCTATGTCAGGAGGCTCTGCGCCTCTGGACATGGCTGGAACATCAGGGCATTTCCCTGGTGGTTCAACACCTGGCGGGTTCACTCAACGCCAGGGCGGACGAACTCAGCCGCAGGTGCATGATGGATCACGAATGGCGTCTTCACTCGGACGTGGCGCAAGGTCTCTTTCAACAGTGGGCAGAGCCTTGGTTAGATCTATTCGCCACCGAAGAGAACGCGCAATGTCAGCAGTTCTGCGCGTTGGAATTTCCAAGGCGGCACTCGCTCGGCGATGCTTTTCGTCGCGAGTGGAGTTGCGGTCTCTTGTACGCCTTTCCGCCTATACCACTTCTACCCAGAGTGCTGAAGAAAATAAGACGCGACCGGGCCCAAGTTATTCTTTTGGCTCCGGACTGGGCTTGAAGAGTTTGGTATCCCGAGCTACTCAGTATGAGCGTGGATCCCCCGATCCGACTGCCTCTTCGGGAGGATCTTCTGTCGCAGCAGCAGGGGACAGTTCTCCACCCGAACCTGTCCAGCCTCCACCTCCTTGCGTGGAGATTGAGCGGCGACAGCTGATTCCATTTGACTTGCCTCCTGAAGTCTGCGATGTCATTCTGGCAGCCAGGCATCCCTCCACTAAATCGGTATACGCCTGCAGGTGGAACAAATTTGTGGCATGGTGCACAGCAAAGGCTGTGGATCCCCTTTCTGCCCCTCTTTCTGAGGTCCTACTGTTCCTTCTTTCTTTGGCCCAGCAGGGCTCTGCTCTGGGCACTATCAAGGGCTACCTTTCTGCAATTTCGGCCTTTCTCAGGCTACCTGATCAGCCCTCTCTTTTCAAGTCCCCTGTCGTGAATAGATTCCTCAAAGGCATTACTCACCTTTTCCCTCCTATTCCGTTTGTAATGCCACAGTGGGACTTGAACCTGGTTCTTACTTATTTGATGTGCGCTCCCTTTGAGCCGCTTCACAACTGTCCTCTTCGTCTCTTGACTTTCAAGACTGCTTTCCTGGTTGCCATCACCTCCGCTAGGCGCGTGAGTGAGCTCCAGGCTCTTCCCTGTAAACCTCCTTTTCTATCTGTTCATCCGGACAAGGTTGTGCTACGCACACGTCCATCCTTCTTGCCAAAGGTTGTCACTGCCTTCCATATTGGGCAATCTATCACCTTGCCCACTTTCTTTCCGCCTCCGCACCCTTCCAGAGAGGAAGAGAGGCTCCACCGTCTGGACCCAAAACGTGCGATCTCATTTTACCTCAACCGCACACAACAGTTCCGGGTGGATGACCAGCTCTTTGTTGGCTACGTAGGCGCCAAGAAAGGCCGGGCTGTACACAAGAGGACTATCTCCCGCTGGGTCGTCTTGTGTATAAAAGCCTGCTATTCTCTGGCTAAAAAGGAGCCTCCGGTGGGGCTGCGCGCCCACTCTACTAGGGCAACAGCGGCTACTACTGCATTGGGACGTGGTGTCCCCCTACAAGACATCTGTCAGGCAGCCACGTGGGCCTTGCTGCACACTTTTTCTAAGCATTATTGCCTTGACAGCCAAGTCCGGAGAGACGGCTTCTTTGGCCATTCTGTTCTCCGTGACTTTCTGGTGTGATCTTGGTTCGCAGACCCACCACCGGGTTGGTATTGCTGGGGTATCTATTCTAAGGTAAGGAATCTATCACTACGTGTTTCTTTCAGATGAACAAGTTACTTACCTTCGGTAACGATATATCTGTGAGAAACATTAGTAGTGATAGATTCCTTACCGCCCCACCCATCCTCCCCGTTCTGCGAACTGATTTCTAGGGTTAAGGTCATCCCTTTCAGGGCCCTAGTTTCAATGCACCAGTGGTCAGTATCTTGCATGGCTCTGCGTTCCTGGCGTGGAAAGTCATGTACAGAACGTCATGTACAGAACTGATGTCAGCGCGCGAGGGCGGCGTCTAAGTAGCTGCCGCGACGTCATCCCGGCGATCACGACGCCTACGACGGACGCGGAGCCGCACGACGCCACCTTCCGATGCGCTGGGGTACTGCTAACGAAAACTTTCCGGATCCAGACTGACGCCTGGGGATATTCTAAGGTAAGGAATCTATCACTACTAATGTTTCTTACAGATATATCGTTACCGAAGGTAAGTAACTTGTTCATCAGAGGTCCTCGTCAAGGCCTTTGCTACCTCTGGTTCCTGGTCTTTTACAACCAGTCATGGACGTTTTCCTTACTCCAGCTACAATAAAAATGGCTCCAGCAAATCTTAAAGAAATACAGACCAGCAGAACAAGATCCCCTGTTCCTCAGGTCAGATCCTCCACCGGACTCGGTGATTATTGCGGCTGCGAGGAAGACCCATGCGGTGGCTTCTTTGTCAACGGTCCCTCCGGACAAGGAGAGCAGAGCCCAAGATTCTTGGGGGAGGAAAGCTTGCGGCTCTGCAGCAGCTTCTTTGAAGGTTTCCAGTGCAGCGGCTCTGTTGGGCCGTTATGATAGAGCGTTGTGGGACTCTCTAGAACGCTTCAAAGAAAGATTGCCCAAAGAAGACCCTCAAGACTTTGGGGAGATTCTCCAAGAGGGAGCCCTCGTGGCCAACCAAGTGATCAGTGCGGCAGCTGATGGGGCATCTTTAGCTGCTCACTTATATTCGCATGGGGTACACGCAAGAAGATCCTCTCGGTTGCGCCTTACAGCTTTGAAACCGGAGGCCCAACAACGCATCCTGAATCTTCCTTTCTCGGGTAATTCTTTGTTCGGCTCTCACACTGACTGGACACTCTTAAAGCTGTCGGTTTAGAGAAAAAGAAAGAGTTCAGACGGCGGTAGAGGCCTTACGATCGTAGGACATTCCATCAGAGGGTTCAAGCCCCTCAATGGTCCCATAGGCAGTACCATCAAACCAAATCTCATTATCAGGGACGTCGCCCTGCCAGAGGTAGAGGAGCACCCTGACAGTCCTCCTCAACTACCAAGAACGCCGGCAAGCAATGAAAGTTCACTTCCTCTGTCGACGTCACCCACTCCAGTGGGAGGAAGTATTTCCGGACATGTAAAAGAGGCGCGCAAAATAACAAACGATCAGTGGGTGCTGAATATACTACAGAATGGTTATACACTACGTTTTCGTGCTCCTCCGAAGTGCATCCCCCCCCAGGGAAGTCAAGAGTTCACCAACTACCACTGTTACGTCGGGAGGTATCCATTCACCTACAAAAATTGGCCATAGAAAAAGTTCCCTCATCACAGCGAGGAAAAGGGGTATACACCAGGTACTTCCTGGTGCAAAAGAAGGGTCAAAAAGAGAGTTTCAGGCCTATCCTGGATCTATGTTTCCTAAACAAAAGCATCCAAAAAGAAAAGTTTTGTATGCTGGCACTCCATCAAATATATCCACATCTTCAAAAAGAGGATTGGATGTGCTCAATAGATCTCCAGGACGCTTACTTCCATGTCCCAATTGCTCCATGGCACAGGAAGTTTCTACGCTTCATAGTAGGCGCAAAGCATTATCAGTACAGAGTCCTACCGTTCGGCCTGAAATCTGCACCTCGAGTGTTCACAAAATGCATGGCAGTGGTAGCCGCGGCTTTACGTCGACAAGGTCTGTTCGTCTACCCATATCTCGACGACTGGCTTCTGAAGGGCTCATCTCAAATAGTGAAAAACCACTATCGAATATGCCTGAGCTTACTACGACGCCTGGGCCTTCATGTGAACATGGAGAAATCAATCCATCAGCCCATTCAAAGAATTCACTACTTAGGGGCTACTCTGGACTCCAGCGTAGGAAAAGTGTTTCCTTCTGAAGAGAGACTGTTATCAATCCAGCAGAAGTGCAATCTCCTTCTTCAAGTTCAGCAGCCCTCAGTTTGACAAGTTGCATCACTTCTGGGGTCGATGGCATCTTGCATTTTTCTGGTTCCCAACTCCAGACTGAGAATGAGACCTCTACAGCAGGACTTGGAGGACAAATGGGATCAAACATCGGCACGATGGGAAGACAGGATTCTCCTCTCCCAGGCTGCGAAAGCATCCATTCCCTGGTGGACTCATCGAAGAAATCTCTTAGTGGGAATACCTTTCCACCAACCTCCTCCTACACAAACCCTGATCACAGACGCCTCCCTTCAGGGTTGGGGAACACACATGGGTCTTCTACAGTCTCGGGGCAGGTGGTAGAACAAAGAACAATCATATCATTTAAACATGCTGGAACTGCGGGCAGTACATCTAGCCCTCAAGGCTTTCTACCCGTCGATACAATCCAAGTTGATTTTAGTACAAACGGACAACACGACCACCATGTACTATCTAAACAAGCAAGGGGGGGACTCACTCTCGCCCTCTGTCCCTGGAGGCGCAGGCGATCTGGAATTGGCTCCTGGCCAGACAACTCTCTATCACAGCGGTACATCTGCCAGGGGAGCAGAATTCACAGGCGGATTCCCTGAGCCGCCACTTCGAAGATCAGCAAGACTGGGTATTGAACGACGAAGTGGTGGCAGACATTTTTCTACAATGGGGTTGTCCAACCGTCAATCTCTTCGCAGACGAGTCAAACAAAAAATGCCATGCCTTCGCATCAAGGTTTTACCAACCAGGATCAATAGGGAATGCCCTTTTGATCGACTGGTCAGAAACCTTTGTTTACGCTTTTCCGCCTCTTCCTCTCATCCCGAAAGTGATAACCAAACTCTCACGCTCCAGGATGAGAAGGATTCTCATAGCACCAGACTGGCCACGGCAGTGGTGGTACCCGGACCTGCTACACCTCTCCGAGTGTCCACACAGGAGGCTTCCGTGCAGACCTGACCTTCTGTCCAAAATGAACAGGAGGATTCATCATCCCAACCTTCCCTGCCTGAACTTGGCAGCATGGCTCCTGAGGTCCTCCAGTACGGCCACTTAGATCTCCCTCAAGACTGTATGAACATTTTGAGGGAATCCAAAATACCTTCCACAAGAAGTTCCTATTCTTTTAAATGTAAGAGATTTTATTTGTGGTGTGTATGTAATGGTTTCCAACCTACCAGGGGGCAAGAGGAGGTAATCTTACCGTATCTCCTGCATTTGGCCAAATCAGGTCTAAAGTATACTTCCATTAAGGTTCACCTGGCTGCCATTACGGCCTACAGAAAGGCTCCTAATCAACCTTCTTTCTTCCAGCTCCAGGTGGTTTAGGATTTCCTTCAGGGTTTGAAGAAAGTCTTCCCCCCTGTCTGGTTCTGTCCAAACTGATGGGTCCTCCTTTTGAACCTATTCATAAGGCGACCCTTCAGCACCTTACATGGAAAGCCGCTTTTTTGGTGGCTATTACCTCAGCTCGTAGAGTAAGCGAGATTCAGGCTCTCTGTTCTACAGAACCCTACACGGTTTTCCATCACAACAGAGTAGTGTTGAGGACTCACCCTTCCTTTCTTCCGAAGGTAGTATCTGATTTCCATGTCAACCATACGATCTCTCTGCCCTCTTTCTTTCCCAATCCATCCACGCCATCTGAAAGGTGTCTCCATTCCCTAGACCTTAAGAGAGTTCTAAAATTCTATTTAGATAAAACTAAGACAATTAGAAAATCTGATCAACTGTTTCCAAACTATGGTGCCATCAGGACAGGTTTCCCAGCCTCCAAGCGCTCCATCTCCAGATGGCTAGTTTCTTGCATCAAGCTGGCTTATCAATTGGCAAATAAACCCCTTCTGGTTTCTCCCAAATCAGACTCCACTAGGGGAAAAGCAGCTACAGTGGCTTTTTTACACAATGTACCGATGGCCGAGATCTGCAAGGCAGCGACTTGGAAATCGGTGCATACTTTTACGAGACACTATTGTCTCGACTCTGATTCCAGAGCAGATACTCAAGGAGGCCAAGCCTCCTTGAGGAATTTGTTTCAATGCTAAAGTCTTTTGAATGGTATTCTTTGATGTTACTGTCATTTATGGTTCTCATTTGCCCGCAGGAAGAGGGGATGGGCTTGCTACTTGATTCAAGTGCTTATGACTATTGATGAGGATTCCCTGGAAGAGAAGGATAAGTTACTTACCTGTAATCCTAGTTTTCTTCCAGGGGTATCCTCATCAAAGTCATAAGCAACCCACCCACCTCCCCTGGCAAATGAACAAAGATTGTTATGTCTTTGTGCCCTGACCTCCGGGTCTCTGCAAAGAACAACTGACCTAACTGTCACCCCTGAGGCATGATGGGAAGGTAGGGGTCGTGGCTGCCTTAAAGGCAAGGTGGCAGTTTTTTATGTTTCACTGTATTGGCTTTCAGCTTTCTATGCTAATGAAGTTACAATGCAGCCTATGGGCTAGCAATGCCTGCCTTTTTTTCCTCTTTGCAGGGATATGTTTTCTGCTGTTCATTAAAAGCAGTTCAAGTGTCCTTTGGTTTCCCTGCTTTATTTGGATATGTGCAAAGATAAGTTCTTTACAGCATTGCTTAGCCTATTGTGTTTGGAAGGCTGCATTGTTTGTTAAAAAAAATATGTTCGAGGCATATGAGCTGTAGATCATATGCTTTAGCATAGATCGCCATCTGGTGTTGGGTCCGGATATTTGCACGTTGTTTTTGTTCGAAGAAGTCTTTGCAGTCACAAGGTAGGTGACTCCTCCTTTCGGTGATAGTGCGCATGGGCATCGACTCCATCCCCAGATTGGTTTTTTCTGCCATCGGGTTCGGATGTGTATTGCTGTGCTCCGGTTCGGTATCGTTTTCGAACCCCTTCGACTTGCAATCCTCTACCCTCGACGGTATTGTTTATCGATTGCGGTTTCCCATTCGACGCGCATCGTACAAAACCTGAAAACTTTAGATCGGGAACTTTGAGGAGGGCCGTCGGGCCTACCCGTGCCGACCACGCCAGCAGTCGATGGAACGGACTCAGTTCAAGCTATGTCCCGGGTGTCGTGCTAAATTTCCACGCACCGACCTGCACGAGGTCTGCAACCTGTGCCTATCCCCGGAACACGAAGAAAAATCCTGCGAAGTGTGTCGATCATTTCGATCGAAAAAGACCATCCGTGATCGTCGGGCTCGACGCCACGAGATGCAACGCAGCAGCAGCTCCGTTCCGGACATCTTCGGAGAAGATTTGAAATCCCACAGTCCAGCCGCAGAAGCCGAGGAAGAAGAACTGGTCTCCGTGTCCAAAGCGGACTCCGACATGGAAGAAGACCTCAACGTCACTCCGGGTCAACGTACTTTGAGTACAGATCCCCATGTGCCCACTCAACCAAAACCTAAGGATCGGGTATCACCCTCGCCCTCAGGCTCAGGTAGACAGCGAGAAAAAGTTTCAGATGCCCCGCCCTCCAGCCCGGCTATGAAACATAAACACAAGCCTTCGGGCTTGAGCCAGCCCTCTTCCGGTGCCGAACCAACACCTTCGGCACCGAAACATAAGGAGAAACATGTGCCAGTTCCCACACCATCGGCACCGAAGACTCCTTCGATACCGAAGGCATCGGAGCCGAAGTCCTCGAAACCGAAAGCTTCGGAACCGAAACCGTCCAAGCCTAAAGCCTCGGACTCGAAGCACTCCACACCTAAAAGCTCGGAGCCGACACCCTCCGTGCCAGAAGGTTCGGAGCCAAAACATTCCACCACCGAAAGCTTCAGACCCTAAACCAGCTAAACTGAAGCACTCAGACTCCAAACATTTGGCACCCAAAGACACTGAGCCCAGATCTTCGATGCCGAAATCCACTCCTAAGCAAAAAGAGACTCCTTCCAAGGAACCTCGATCCGAAGACACACCTTTGGATCCAAAACAGAAAAGACTCCGTATTCACCCTGAAACTGGACACCTCCTTGCCACTCTTCCCAAAAAACAGAAGCTGGATCTCTCAGAGGATTCCCCTATACCTCTAAAGAAAAAGGACATGGGTACTAACCCTTCTCCCCCTTACATACCTCCCTCTCCTCCCCCTCCTCCCTTTATCCGTCAGTTATTAATTACACCATCAAATTCAACACCACCTCCACCTTCACCTGTGCCACAGGACGAACATTATAGGGATGGGGATGAGGATCAAGATGACGATCAGGATATCCCACAAGATCAGGACATACCACAGGACACTGATCCCTGGGAAGATAATAATAAGGATCCAGATCAACATAATGACCCTGACCTGTATCCATCCAGACCTTCTCCACCTGATGACAACATTGGCTTTGCGCAACTTATTAATAGGGCTGCTCAATGCCATGGGTGGAGCTACATACAGACCGTCTAGAAGAGGATTTCCTGGTAGAAACATTCACACACTCACAAAGGTCTACCAACACTTTGCCCATGCTCAAGGGAATGTTGAAGCATACAGACGAAGTATTCAAAGACCCAGTAAGAGCCAGAATACTAACACCTAGAGTGGATAAGAAATATAAGCCCGCTCCTACAGACCCTGCATACATAAAAGGCCAGCTGCCTTTAGACTTTCTTGTTGTATCTAACGCCCGCAAGAAAGCTAACTCTCAAACCACAGGCGACGCCCCTCCTCCTGATAAGGAGTCAAAACTTATTGATACTTCAGGTAAAAGAGTGGCTTCCCAGGCAGCTAACCATTGGCGTATTGCCAATGCTCAAGCTCTGTTAGCGAGATACGATAGGGCTCACTATGATGAGTTGGAAAAACTCATGCAACATCTGCCAGAAGAGTATAAGACTAAAGCCAACGACCTCATTCAGGAAGGGAAACTCATCACCAACACTTCCATAAAATGTGCACTAGATGCAGCAGACACAGCATCTCGAGCCATTAATACTAGCATATTGTTACGCAGGCACGCCTGGCTTCGAATCTCTGGGTTCAAGCAGGAGGTACAATCCTCCATACTCATCAAGCCCTTTGATAAAGAGCATCTTTTCGGACCAGCAGTAGCTACTTCATTAGAGAAAATGAAAAAAGACACCGAAACTGCAAGTCCTTGGGGCATTACAATTACCATCTAACAGGGGTTCCTTTCGCCGCTCCTTTTATAGAGGCGGCTCAAAAACAGTGTCATCAGAGAATCCCTCCTCCTCGTATAAAGGTAACAACCAATCTAACTCCTCCAGAGGTTATTTTCGAGGAGGCTACAAAGGAAATAATAACAAGGGAAGAAGCAGAGGTAACTCCACCCGCACTTCCCCTGCCAATAAGCAGTGACTTCCCTCCACTACATCCCGATCATTCCACTCCTGTCGGGGGACGTCTCTCACAGTTCCTACCTGTCTGGAATTCCATCACCTCAGACAAGTGGGGATTACAAATTATCCAATATGGTTATTGCCTGGAATTTACCAGCACTCCCCCAACCATCCTTCCAAGGGAACGTGCAATGTCACCAGAACATCTCACCCTCTTAAAACAAGAGGTTCTCTCTCTGTTAGAAAAACATGCGATAGAACTGGTCCCATTACGTCATCGAGGGACAGGAGTATACTCCCTATACTTTTTGATTTAAAAAAAGGACGGCTCTCTCAGGCCCATACTGGACCTCAGACAGCTAAACCTCTACATTCAATCAGACCACTTTCACATGGTCACCCTCCAACAGGTGCTCCCATTGCTACAACAAGGGGACTTTCTGTCCACTCTGGTCTTAAAGGACGCCTACTTCCATATTCCCATTCACCCAGCTCACAGGAAATATCTCAGGTTTCTGGTGGATGGGCAACATTACCAATTCAGAGTTCTCCCGTTTGGGGTAACTACAGCACCAAGAGTCTTCACCAAGTGTCTAGCAGTGGTCGCAGCTCATTTAAGAAGACAACACATTCACGTCTTCCCTTACTTGGACGACCAGCTAATAAAAGCCAAGTCACAACACAGCTGCATACACCACACTCACAAAACAGTTCAACTGCTTCACAACTTGGGATTCACTGTCAACCTCACCAAGTCTCATCTCCAACCCTCCAACACGCAAGCGTACCTAGGAGCCACAATAGACACTTGCAAAGGTCTAGCGTACCCCAACCCAGTCAGAATACGCAACATGCAAACCCTGATATCGCAATTTCAACCACTCACAAATAGATCTGTTTGCCACACACCTCAAAGCAAAATGCCCAAACTTCGCGTCCAGGTATCCACACCCATTGTCCAAAGGCAATGCGCTATGGATAAATTGGTCAGGGAAATTTGCTTACGCTTTTCCACCTCTCCCGCTAATTCCATTACTGGTTCGGAAGCTCAAGCAACATTTCCTCACAATGATCCTAGTTGCTCCCACATGGGCTTGACAACTCAGGTTCACCACCCTGTTGGAACTATCAGTAGTTCCTCATCAAAAGCTACACCTCTCCCCCAGGCTTCTCACTCAGAACCATGGAGAGATAAGGCATCCAGATCCCAATCAACTCAACCTTGCGATTTGGCACCTGAAATCATAGTTTAGCTACCTTAATCTCCCAAAATGTTCGAAAAGTGCTGGGATGCACACCATTATTAACTGTGATTGTCCATTTTTGTCCTGAAATCATCCGAGAGTGCGTGCTTACTGGTATGGTGCCTTGCCCTGGTGGCACGCAAATAGTTAATCTAAATAAGTGGGGTGACAATTTCGCCCAGAAACCAGTCGCACAGCTAAATATGCAAATGCACAACGCTTTAAGTTAATCAATTGTTCACCAGGTCATCAATGCTTAAATCCTCTTTTTATGCTCAGCCACGCTTGATCCACACGTGGAGTATTATGCTATTTTCCAAGCTTCTTGTGTTCCTGATGTGACCATCCGGACCTCTCTCAAAAACACGACCAACGCATAATTCGTCCAAGGCATGTTCTTTATTAAAACCCAATCCATTTCGGACTGCACAAGTCCTTCATCAGGCAATGCGTTGTGGTGTGAGAAGGGTGAATGTGGATAAATACGAGATACGTGGCTGAAAGGAATGTTTGGGTTTGGTGAATGAAAACAGGACAGGTTGAGAGTGGGTCAGAAGACGAGAGTCACGAAGCTCCATGGGGCAGAAGTGGAATGTAATTTTGTCTTGCCAGACATGTAAGGGGAAGGTTTACGTTAATGCACATAAGTACTAATATTATATGATAGTGTTTTCAAGCAGTTTTTCAAACATTAAATATGTACCTTTGGATATGTACAAGCAAGCAGTAATTGTGAAATGTTTCACTTGTAGTTACCCCTGATGAAGGACTTGTGCAGTCCAAAATGCATTGGGTTTTAATAAAGAACATGCCTTGGACGAATTATGCGTTGGTCGCGTTTTTGAGAGAGGTCCGGATGGTCACATCAGGAACACAAGAAGCTTGGAAAATAGCATAATACTCCACGTGTGGATCAAGCGTGGCTGAGCATAAAAAGAGGATTTAAGCATTGATGACCTGGCGAACAATTGATTAACTTAAAGCGTTGTGCATTTGCATATTTAGCTGTGCGACTGGT
Organism: Calotriton arnoldi; assembly: GCA_963921515.1. Taxonomy (NCBI): domain Eukaryota; kingdom Metazoa; phylum Chordata; class Amphibia; order Caudata; family Salamandridae; genus Calotriton; species Calotriton arnoldi. Next base: position 2,027,727 of record CAWUFW010001746.1, on the reverse strand, counting down.
TTCTGGGCGAAATTGTCACCCCACTTATCTAGATTACCTTAATCTCCCGCCAAACTGCATGAACGTCATTAAAGAAGCTAGACGCCTTACCATAAGAGCATGCTACGCAGCAAAGTGGAAACGATTTGTAATTTATTGTAATAACAATCAAATCAGTCCACTAGATGCTTCAATTCAAAACATAATTTGCTATCTTTTACACCTACAGCGTACTAACTTAGCATATACATCTATACGATTACATCTTGCCGCAATAGCGGCTTACCTACAAAACAGACAACACTGGTCTTTGTTTCGTGTACCCGCTATCAAAGCTTTTATGGAAGGACTCAAAAGAATCATTCCTCCTAGACTTCCACCTTCCCGTGTGTGGAATCTTAATATAGTCCTTACAAGACTTATGGGCCCACCATTTGAACCTTTGCACAAATGTGAGCTACAATTTCTGACTTGGAAAGTAGCCTTCCTTATAGCCATCACATCTCTTAGAAGAGTTGGTGAGCTCCAGGCACTAACCATACAAGAACCATTTTTACAGATTCACCAAAATAAAGTTGTTCTTAGGACTAACCCAAACTTTTTACCCAAGGTTGTCTCTGCCTTTCATCTCAACTAGTCTGTTGAGTTACGCGTGTTTTTTCCTCAACCAGACTAAGTGGCAGAACGTGCTCTTCACACGTTAGATGTTAAAAGAGCAATACTTTACTGCATTGAAATAACTAAATCTTTTAGGAAAACTAAACAACTCTTTGTTGCTTTTTCACCACCGCATAAATGCAATCCCATATCAAAAACAGGTATTGCACGGTGGATAGTTAAATGCATTCAAATATGCTACATTAAAGCTAAACGCACCTTAACAATTCCCCTAGAGCGCACTCAACACGCAAACTAGGGGCTTCTATGGCATTCTTAGGGAACATACCCTTAGATGACATTTGTAAAGCTGCAACATGGTCTACACCACACACATTCACAAAGCACTATTGTGTAGATGTGTTAGCTAAACAACAAGCTAGTGTGGGCCAGGCTGTTTTAAGAACACTATTTCAGACCACTGCAACAGATACAGGTTAGCCACCGCTTGGGAGTAACTGCTACATAGTCTATGCTAAAGCATATGATCTACAGCTCATATGCCTCGAACGGAAAATGCTACTTGCCCAGTATGCATCTGTTCTTGGCATATAGAGCTGTAGAGCCATATGCGCCCACCCGCCTCCCCGGGTACCTTTATCTGTTGCAGTATTATCTTACTTAGATACACTATACATGGACATCTCTTTCTACTCTTACTAACTCCATCATCACCCTTACGGCAAAACAATCTGGGGATGGAGTCGATGTCCATGCGCACTATCACCGAAAGGAGGAGTCACCTACCTTGTGACTACAAAGACTTCTTCGAACAAAAACAAAGTGCAAACATCCGGACTCAACACCAGATGGCGATCTATGCTAAAGCATATGGCTCTACAGCTCTATATGCCAAGAACAGATGCATACTGGGTAAGTAGCATTTTCCATATATATATATATATATATGTATATATATATATATAGAGCTATATATATATGTTTTCATATATAATTTTTATATTGGGGAGTTGGTCTAACGGCTAGGGCGGTCGACTGCGAATCTGGGGAACTGGGTTCGAGTCTCGGCAACGACGCTGAACATCCTGTGATTCTGGGCAAATCACTTAATCTCCACGTGCCTAACAAAAATTAATGTGTCCTCATGTAATGCAACTGGTGCTATGTAAAGCGCTCTGATACCCGATTCGGGTCAAGTTCGCGCTATATAAAACTCTGTAAAAAAAAATATATATATATGTTTTCCGGGGTCCCCGCGCATGGGTGGGAATATTCAAGTGCTTATGACTTTGATGAGGATACCCCTGGAAAAGAACTAGGATTACAGGTAAGTAACTTATCCTTATCTCAGACTAGTTGTTCCCATTTTCATCCATTCCCCCCATTTTCACCTTCTTTTTTCATACTCTGTCCGATCACGCCTTCATCCTTACCAAGGAAGTTCATCTACTGCAAAATATTCATAGAGGGAGTTTCAAGGTGGATAAAGGGCATTACTCTATGTACTTTGTGGTGCCCAAATACGATGAGTGCTCACGCCAACATTAGATCTTTGGTTCTGAACACCTTCCTTTGGAAGGACAAGTTCAGGATGTTGACCATGGCCCTGGCCCTCACTGTTATGGGATCAGGGGACTGGATGTTGTCCTTGGACTCGCAGGCGCATACTTTCATGTTCCCATTCTGCAGTCCCACATACGCTTCCTTTGATTCGTGGTGGGCACATAACTTTTTCAGTTTACCCTCCTGCCTCACCTCAGCCGCACGGGCCAGTGTTTATGAAGGTGATAGCCATGGTTGCAACCCAGCTTCACAGGTCGATGATAGACTAATTCCCCTACCTCAACAAGTGGCTCTCACTGCAAGCTCACTGCAGTTAGTCATAGACCACCTACAGACATCTGTTACCCTGCTTCCATACTTGGGATTTTCCATCAATGAACCAAAATCCCATCTGCACCTCACCCAGAGGATTCGAAGGCGCCATCCTGGACGGGGGTGTTTTCAAGCCAAATTCCATTCAGTAGCAAGCCCACGACATTCATGTTTTGCTCCTTACGTTTCGAGCTTGTCCATGGGTTCTGATGTGGATGGTTCCGAGTCTTCTTAGCCTCATGCATCCTGAGGATTCCTTGTTGGCACATGTGGGCTCTGCATTGGAAGTTCCTCCTGCAGTGTGCTCAGTACAGGGATTGCCTCTCTTCCAACATCTGTGTCAGTCACTTAGGGAAGGTGGAAATCATGGGCTTCTTTGGTCCCCCTTTAGAGTAGAAGCACCATATCAGTCTACCTTGATGCTTTTCAGTTAGCCCTGAAGACTTTTCTCCCATCCATCAAGGGGAAACCCTTTCAAGTCCTGATGGCCAACACAACCACTATGTGGTACTGCAACAAGCAGAGCAGTGTGGTCCAAGGCATTTTCACCTGGTGGGCACTCATAGGATGCAGGAGTTCCTGCCTCAAGGTTCCCTGGGCGATGCATTCCATTTGAATGAATGAGGCTGAATTTATAAAGTGTAGCTGCTACTCATAGGACACCCTGGCCTGCAGTGGGATTCTGGTCTACAAATGCCCTCCACATCTGCCTCCTCTTCCCAGAGTTCTGAAGGAGGTTAGGTGGGATCAATATAAACTCATTCGGATAACCCTGGATTAGACCAGGAGAGTGTGGTACTCTGACCTTCTTAGCATTTGTCAACCGCTCCATCTTACAATTCGGCTAAACCATTGCAACAGAGCATGGTGTGGCACTCTAATCTCCACACACTACACTTCCTTGCATGGTTTAGCAGAACCAACTTAATGTGATTGATCTGCCTGCAGAAGTAGTGGATGTTATCTTTGCAAGGCTTTGCTGTGGGTACCATTAAAGGGTGTTGGCTAATTCGCCTTTTTTGCATTTGTCTAATCAATCTTGGTTATTCATGTCACGTAATCGATTTCTGAAAAGGGCTTACTTAATTATTCCCTCTTGCATCCTTCATTATGCCTCGATGGGGTATTAACTTGGTCTTTATATTTTTGATGTGCACATCCTTCAAGCCAATGCAAGATGTTCATTGAGACTGCTGACCATTAAAACTGTGTTCCTCATTGCCATTACTTCTGTGCTCTGTTTCAGTGAATTGCAGGCACTATTAATGTAATCTCCATATAACACTTTCTTCCCTGACAAATTGCTGTGCACGTTTGCTTCCATTCTGTCAAGGTGGTGTCACCCTTCACTTAGCAAAGCTCCTGCTTTTTTTTCATTCCTTGAAGGAGGTGGCAAGACTTCATTGGTTCGTTTTTATTTCGAGCCCACTAAGGATCAATGGGTGGATGATCAACTTTTTATTGGTTTTGCTAGTGTGAAGGATGAAAGGATATTTCATAAGCATAGCTCATCTAGATCGTTCTGTGCATAAAAATATGCTATTTCCTGGCAAGGAAGGAACTTCCTGAAATTTTTACCAGAGCCAACGCTCCCACCACAAATCTGACGAGGGGTGTTTGGGTGTTGGATGTCTGCCAGGCAGCCACATGGCTTCTCAGCATACCTTCACCTAGCATCACTGCCTCGATACTGAAGTCTATAGAGGGCTATTTTGCCTGCTCATTTCTGGAGAACTTCCTCGTATACAGCTCATATAAAGCTGAATACTCTGACCGTCCAACCTTTGGAAGGTTCTGCTCAAAGTTGAGGAATCTAGAAATCTGAAGTTTGAAGTATTTATCAGAAGAACAAGATACTTACCATCTGTAGCGTTTTTTCTTGTGGATACTCTTTCTAAGTACATATTCCTCACCGCCCTGCAAACCTCCCATGTAAGATTTGACACAGTTAGGCTTCCATTATGTAATGGCTGACCTCCGTGTGAGGCTCAGAATAGTTTGACAAGAAGATTGACTTTGTGGTGGTGCTTTTTAGAGGATCTACAATTTTAATTGCCTTTTGTGGAAACTAAAGCAAATTTGCTCACTGAAATTCTAGAGCCATATCGTGCAACAACTCAGCTGTTGCTGCCCTTAAATGAGGCCTTGTGGTATGGTCCAAGCCTTGCTCAGCAGTGGCAGTAACCTAACTTATTGCTCGGCCGCATGGGCTTGCCCCAGGGTACTTCACCTTCGTGACACAGCATCTGACTCCGGAAAGCCTAAGCTAAGGTGTTGGCTAGTGAGGTAACCCCTGATGGCTTACTCATGGTTCTGCCAGACTGGGAGTTGAAACGTGTTTATGCATTGGCAAGAGACTATTCTCCACGGCCAATTTACCTCTGGGGTCCCTGAATGCTGTTTGTTTTGTATACTCATGCCTTCTGAGACATGTTATGCGAGGTCTTGCCCTCTTTATTCGTGGAGTTTCGGATGTTTCACAATGGACACCAATGACTGTTTTGGGCTGTGATCTGGGCACCAATACCACAGTTTGGCTCCATGCCTGGATGCGCACCACAAGTTTTTTGTGGAGACATGCATACATGTTTGAAGTATATAACCTTTGATGGCTCCAGGCTCTTTAGAGAAAAGTAGACTTTGCTTTGGAGTGTACCAAAGATAGCTGTGCTACAGCTTGCTCCTTTGGCTTATTCTCTCCAGCCTGCCAGTTTTATTAGCAGTCCTGGAAATTCTGTAGCTACTCTTGGGTGCCTTGCCTACTGATAGCCCTTTTTCAGCTGTATGGAACGAAGTGGTGGCAGAGACCATAGCTAGCAGCAAAGGCAACAGACTTTGTCGTCTGACGCAACCCCTTCCAAACCGCTCAAATTCCCCTTTCTAGTGGTTATCTGCTGCAGACACAATTCCTTTTTACCTGCCCAACTTGTGTGCAATTATCTGAGATTCATGGATATTGAAAAATGTTCAGCATGGTTGCACCCTCCATTTCTTGTTGTCCCACCTTATGTTCCTCCTGTTTTTTCCCGGACCTTAGAAGATCATGCTGCCATCCTTCCCAAGGAAGTGCATACTCAGTTGGCCAAATAGGCAATGGAGTCTCTGAGGCAGAAAAGGGCTATTCCTGGTCCTTCTTGGTGCCCAAGAAAGAGGGTGGATGGATATTGATTCTAGGTTTCTTGTTTGTCAACACCTTCCTACAGAAGGACAAATTCAGGATGCTCACCTTGGCACAGGTTCTATCTGCTCTAGATCTGGGAGAATTGGATGGAGCGCATGGATTTCCCGGACACATATTTTCAGGGTCCAAGCCGCTGATCCATATGCATTTCCTTCACTTCATGGTGGGGTCAGAGCACTATCAATTTACTTTCCTGTGCTTCAGCCTCACCTCAGCCCATCAGGTGTTCACGAAGGTGATGGCATTGTCGCAGTCCATCTTCTAAAGTCAGGAGTACATGCATTCCCATATCTCGCAGCTGACTGTTAAAGGCGGCCTCGCCACAGTCAGACACGGACCACCTATAGATAATGGTGTTCTTGCTATCTTCCCTGTGGCTCTCAGTCTGCGAAGCTGAAATTACCATCTTCGGTAGGTGCAGAGGATTTCTTTATAGGGGCTGTGCTTGATATAGTGGCTTTCAGACAGCAAGTCCGGGACATTCAGGATGTGATCCTGATATTTCAAACTTGGTCTTGGATTCTCACACGAAACCTCCATTCTAGAGATTACTTGCCTTCGGTAACACTCTTTCTGGTGACTACTGTATCTAACTGCAGATTCCTCACCAATGCTACCTGTCTCCCCTTTCTGAAGAGTGTTCATGTGATCTTTATTTAAGGTCCTAAGTTAGTTTTGTTACATTTTCAACTGTAATTTCCGCTGCCTTGTCTTTGCCTCTGAGGGAGTGTAAGAAAAGGATGAAGAACTTAGGTTACTGCAACTGGGTGTTGCCTTTTACGAGTCCATGAGGTTCTATCTGGAGATCCCAGAGCTGAGACAGAGCCTTAGCTCCACCTATTGGCACCGTTTAGAAATCTCAAGTCTCCAGATCCAGTCTGGTGCCTACAGAAGAATCGAAAAGGGGGAGTCTGCAGGTAGAAAGAGTATCTACCAGCAAGATCAGTACAGAAGGTATTAACTTGTCCTCTTGCATGTCAAGAACCAGCGAACAAAACCCAATCTCAGGAGATCAAAGCTCATTGTACCACAGGTGTGATGTAATTGAGACGATATATAGAACAAACATTTTTTCTTTATTCTATTTTGTAAAACATTATTGCCTTGACTTGGATTCATTATTCAAATGAGCGTGACTCAAGTTGAATATAGTACATTTTGTTGCAGTCTTCCAAAATGCTTAGACATTGCTGGGGAAATGTTTCAATGATAATTTGAAGCTAAAAAAATATCACCCTTCAGATTGAATGTTTCCAAGTTTAGTAACGTTTTTCTAATCGTTACTGGGGCATTAAGCATTGTATATTGTCCACCCTGTGCTTATTATGCTGATTTATACTATATTGTGAGATGTCAGAGCAATTATTTGCTGGCTCATTTAAATGTTGCATACTTGCTCTGCAGTTCACTCAGCATTAGAGAAGAAAAAAAATACTTAAAAAAAGACAAATATTTTGAACACGTCAGATTTGGAGCAGATCAATTGTTGTGTCAAGCAAATGTTTAGTAAATGGGGAACAATTGGGATTAAACTATCTGGCAGCTGTTGGAAGTTACACTTTGTCCACTGCAAAACATTCATTAATGTGAGGACTTTGTTAAAACTGTTCATTAAGTCTGATTGTAACCCTCTTCTTCCTTTGTCTCGGTTCTAAAGCTGACTTTTACCCAAGGTGTTAGCTAAATGTATGAAATAAGTTTTTTATATGTTGAGTTTTGTCTGGTTCAGTCTATACTTCTTTATTTTATTTCAGAGGTTGCCAAAATGGTTTAGTCTGTGTCTGGACTGTTCCTCACAATGTACAGGATACGCTGCAATCCAGTCCAAATTTCTCCGAAATGTGGTGTGACCAAGAAACGAATGGCGGACAAAAGGTAATTTCATTCACTTTAGGTGATCTACTGAGGACTTATAGGATCCTTAACACAAGTCATACATGGCTGTCATTCCTATTTTGTATGTTTTTGTTGTTGATCTCCTTTTTTCACAGGCAATTGTTTGTAAACAGGCCATATCTGATGATTGAGTACTGCTAGCAGGCCATGCAATGCCGGGTCAAAAACCTTTATTTAATTTTTTTATTTGTCCTGATAATTTTTTCCTTTTGAGCTGACAGTGATGATTTACTCTGCCTTCCAATAGAAGTTTCTGATAAAAATAAAGAAAACTAAGGTGAAAAGTTAAATAGGTAGTTGAATGTATTTGTTATTAAGAGCTGCACATTGGAAAAAGATAAAAGCAAACAAGTGCTGGTTGAAAATGAAGGTTGCTGTGCAAACAAGTAATGTAAAATAATCTTTGTATATGGTGGCAAAAGGACAAATCTTGGAAGGGAGCAAACAAGTACCGCAATTTCAGAACATATTTGTTTGTTTTTCATAGATTTCCAAAATTGAAGGAAAGGACTAAAACACTGTTAAAGCAATTGGGATCCTTAATTTGAACAAATCCTCCTATTAGTAAAAAGAAAATACAACTTTGAGGACCGACCTACTGTTTATACTTCAAGATACTCAGTAGGCCAATTTTCACTATGGGAATCTCACAATAGACCTAGGTTAGTCTTCAGTTTGACTGCTTGGTAAGCATGAAATACTGAAGAGTTTGATCTCTATTGTGCCTTCATGGGCTTTTAGCCTGTATTTAAGAGCATAAGTAGAAGATACATACAACAGTATGTGTGTGTACAAAATATACTAATTTTTTAATGTACTAGAGTTCTATAATATTGGTGAAAAAGGTAACGCCATGAAACAACAATGTATGCTTGTTTAAAGCAAGAATGCATCCTAGACTGTGTCGTACTCTACGTGTTTTTGATTGATTTATCAGAGAAACTAAAAACAGAGCTATACCACACTCTTCAACATTGATGCCTTAAACAGTCCATGTGCTGTAGAATGCAGATAATACTTGGCAAAATTGAAAGAGGGCTTAGAATAGACATAAGTGAAGTATGTTAACCTTACTGGAAATTATTTCGCTAGGTCCTAATGTGGACCACTTCAGGTCCCCATTTAAACAAGTTAGAGTGTATTTTTATCATGGTATTCATATCTCAAATGCTCGTTAATGGAAAACACATCTTGAGCAGGTGGCACAAAGATCAGTAATAACAGTGAAAGGTGCTAATGAGATTCAATTAATGTAATAAACTACAAATCATTTTTATCTTTGAGAACATTAAGCTGCCACTCTTGATAAATCAAATTCAATACACAGCAGACTGTAAAACTAGCTGTTTATCAATAAATTCCATTACTACATTTTTTCCGACCAAATGGAAATTCTTCTCTTGACTGCTATGTGGTCATATCATTGTTGCAGTCACACAAGTCTAGTTTCAGTGGGAATTAATTAATGTAAAGAATATGTGGTTATATCAGACGTTAAATACCAAACTGATAGCTCTGGAATTGAAGGCTATCCTTTTATTCTCCTGTGCTTAACTGACAAAATGAAACAAAATGCTTGTGGCAGTACACATTATTAAGTAAGCAACTCAATTTCTACCCTAACAGCCCATTGTGAAACTATATCTGCATTTTGAAGTCATTGTCCCTGTGAACAAAATGTAAGTATTTGGCTTACGCCAAGTGTTCTGTTCAGCAGATTCCTCATATCTTGAATCATCTCCTAGCACCAGAATAGATCTGGAAAAGATTCAATAGCTCCCGAGTGTCAGGCACCTCCAGCCTCAGCTCTGCTACATTCACTGAATATGACGTCACAGAGGCCATATGTGGCGCCACTCTGTGTTCAGTTCCTATTTTCCTGCACCCTCCAGACACTGATCCCGAGCTTCTTCTGTGGATTTTCTGTGTTTTTAGATTCTGTTCAGTAGTGTTTTCTCTGCTGTTTTAGGCATTGCACCACTGAAGACTTCAGGTTTAAGCTCTGCAATTATCATCTTAAGCATATCATCATTTTGGACCCCCACAATGTCTGTCTGTGTTTGAGCCTAGGTCACAAGTCTTCAAATGGCAACAATTGCATCGTCACTCACTTAAATGACATGAAAGGGGGCATTTGGAGCTACGCTGTGAACAGAATGGTGGCTCCATAGAGAAGCTCCCAACATGGTCTCTCACCCAGTAAATACCTAGCCAACCTTACGGCTTTAAAGCGTGATAGGTTCAACACGCCCACAGATCAAGATGATGCCTAATCGAAGGGACGAGGATGGAGAATCCCACTTCTAAGAACTGCGCTGCTACAGAGGCCTACTCAGAGTGTAGAGCGGTTCAGCCCTGCCACCCACAATATTGTCAATCTAGCTACAGATACCTTACTTTAGAATATTTCCCATGAGTCAAACTGGATCCGGAAGATATTGAGCAGTATCTCTGCGTGCCACCAGTGGTGACGTGTGCAGTGCCTATATAGACGCTACCCTATCACTCTGATAATCAGTTCTTTTCTTTCCGCACCATCAGCAAAAACCCGGACGAGCTACCTCAGTCATTTTTTGACTGCCCATTTTTCAATTTTTTGTCAAACCTTTTTCAAGCTTTGCTCCCAGTGTGCTTTAGGGATGTCCTCTTAAAAAAAATCTGTGGGTTTTAAATCCTGTGGAGCCTGTCACAGGCAGATGTCTGTGACAGACTCCCACCTAGTTGGACTGTGGTGGTTGGAGCCGGGCCACGACTCCAAAGCCTGCCAAGACTGCAAAGCGATGAATCCCAAGGTGGTCCAGGAGCGTGTCTTGAAAGCTCCTGGTCTCTTGCCACCGGATGACTCTGCTCTATGTCCTAGTCGCGTGGAAGGTCCCAGGCACCTGTCGGTTGTCGTCGAGGTAAAATCTTCGTCAGGTAAGTCCCAGAAGAGGAAGAAGTCAAAGACTTCTTCGACTTCACAACAAGGGCCAAAGTAATCGTACAAGGCGCAGGAATGAAGCCACATGTCTAGGCCACGCTCCCACACTTCATGCGCAGAGCCTGAGTCCTCTCTACGCCTCCCAAAATTTCTGAGAGCTGGAGCGACCCCCGCCCACTTGGAAGAATTTTATGGGACTATGCACCTCATATTTGGGTGAACTGACCTCTCCGGAGGGCTTTCAGGCCCCATGAGTTCTGATTGAGCCCCAACTGGACTTCTGCCAAGAAGCTCACCCTCTGCACCAGTTGGGCACTTTGAATCTGTTCCTGGATCTGGGTCGACTCCAAACGCGAATCCACAACCTTCACAGGAGTCTGTTCCAGTGACGTTGTTCCTGGCGCCACCAAACGCCCCTTGGTGGTGCCGACCCCCATCGTCATTCCGACGTTGACTCCGGCGTCCACTGGACCAAGACTCTCCGGGTCAGAGATAGAGCCCTCCTTTTTTGACTGACTTTTTTGACTATTCTAAGGATCTGAGGATCCTTATGGTTAACAACAATGTTGCCAGTGTGCACTCTGGTTGAGACTGGATCATACTTGAAAATAAATTGTGATTTAAGCAGTGTGCATCCTTGCCGATACGCCGTGTCCAAAGGCGTCGATTTGACTGTCCAAACAAATGTGCTGGAAGGGCACCCTTCCTGCTGGCAGGAGCACGTATCAAAATAACGAAATTGTTATAAACAGTTTTGACTGAGCTTCAATAAGTTCATACACTTTGGGTGTAGTTAATTATACTTCTTTTAATTTCTGTTGTAGTCATTGAGGACATAAACATAAATCCGTAATTCCTTGTGGATTATATCATCATCCATTCAATGGCATATTCATGAAACCCAATGCATTTCGGGTCGCAACATGACCCTTCATCAGGGGTCACTTTAACAAAGGTTCTACAAATGAAATGAAACAGGAAACTTTCAAAATGCAGTCCACAGATTATTAATCACTGTTAAACATGGGATGCTCCCTTCAAATAGTGGAAACCATGCAAAAGTGCATCTGATAGTGAAGAACAAGAACCGTGTTCATCGGGGTATACAGTAAATAATGCGCCAAACAATCTGTGCAGACCTGTGAATATTTTTGTGTTTTAACAGGTGGGGTCTTTCAGTGCAGAAAAACGTTCATAACTCACAGAATAAAAAAGTGAGAAATCAACTGCCTTGGCAAACGGGGGAATATACACAGCTCGTGAATCAATTTGTGTCTAATGGAAGGTGTCTTAAGTGCAACGGTTGTGCGGAGCTCGGTATAACGATGCGGAGCTCGGTAGTGCTTCTTAATCTTAACCGCGTTGCGTTTACTTGGCTACAGTCACCCGAAATGAAAGTTAAAGTGCGTGTGGGTGAACACAAGAGCAACATCAGAAATCAAAACGTGAAATCCACTGTAGCAACTCATTGGATTGAGGCAAAACATAACATCTCACAACTGTGCTTCACGATACTGGAGGCGCTCAAACCAAAGCAGGGTATTGATCCTCAAAAAATGTTGGCAAGATCCGTATTCTTCTGGACAAAAAAATTACAAGCCATGCAACCACAAGGGATGAATGACAGACTTGAATATAATTGCTTTCTATAGCGTGGAATCTCTGACCTTTATCAGTACTGATTTTTGCTTGTTTACCACAGAGTCATATGTTGCTAAATGGAGCTTCATTAGGTAACACTGCCGATTCACTGTTGGTTTGCTTAATAACTCAATTATTCATGCTCTTTTTATAATGGACACTGTTCAATTGTGGCGTCTATTTTCACAGTTAAAATGTTTTTCGCAGCGTGGAATCTCTGATTTTTATTAACATTAATTTTTTATTAACATCAATTCATTGTGTGTTGTTGACCACATAGTCTTGTTGTCAATCCAATTTAAGTAGCTTCACGGATAACGCTGCCGATTCACTGTTTGCTTTCTTAACTTTATTATTCACGTTCTTCTTGCAATGAGCACTGTCCCTTTAAGACGACTTTAATTGTGGCGTCAATTTAACCTTTCACCCGATTCACGTAGCGTACTAACTCTTTGGACAATGCTGTTAGACCTCCGGCGTTATTCCGGTAAGCGCCGTTTTCTTTTCTCCTGGAGTGTTCCAGTTGGTAATTTGGTATTTTTGCACTTTCGCTGCTGTATGTGATCACGTTTTGTGTGAACGGACAGTCGTGCGCAATACGCGGCTATTTTACTAATATTCACGTGTCTGAATGCTAATGGTTTTCGGGTGACTGTTGCTACGTAAACACAACGCGGTTAAGATTAAGAAGCACTACCGAGCTCCGCACCGTTATACCGAGCTACGCACAACCGTTGCACTTAAGACACCTTCCATTAGACACGAGCTGTGTATATTCGCCCATTTGCCAAGGCAGTTGATTTCTCACCTTTTTATTCTGTGAGTTATGAACGTTTTTCTGCACTTAAAGACCCCACCTGTTAAAACACAAAAATATTCATGTGTCTGCACAGATTGTTTGGCGCATTATTTACTGTATACCCCGATGAACACGGTTCTTGTTCTTCACTATCAGATGCACTTTTGCATGGTTTCCACAGTTTGAAGGGATCATCCCATGTTTAACAGTGATTAATAATCTGTGGACTGCATTTTGAAAGTTTCCGGTTTCATTTCATTTGTAGAACCTTTGTTAAAGTGACCCCTGATGAAGGGTCATGTTCCGACCCGAAATGCATTGGGTTTCATGAATATGCCATTGAATGGATGATATAATCCACAAGGAATTACGGATTTATGTTTATGTCCTCAGTGACTACAACAGTAATTAAAAGAAGTATAATTAACTACACCCAAAGTGTATGAACTTATTGAAGCTCAGTCAAAACTGTTTATAACAATTTCGTTATTTTGATACGTGCTCCTGCCAGCAGGAAGGGTGCCCTTCCAGCACATTTGTTTGGATCCTTATGGCTAGCCTGACCCCCTAGAGGAGCCCTTGGTGGAGGATAACTGGTATGAGGAACTGGCTGATGACAGTGGTTTGGCACCTCACCAGACACTGGCCTGATCTCTCCCTCAGTGTGTCTATGGCGGAAGGGTCTTAATTTGCAAGGGTGGTGCAGAGGGCGGCTTAGGTCCTGGACCATACGCTGCCCTTGCACCAACGTCTTGACAGTGGTGCTTAAACCCAGGGTAGCCCCCAAGGAACCTCTTCTCCCCTTTAATGAAACCCTCACTGATGTCCTGCTTGGGGCCTAGGCCAAGCCCTGCACAGATGCTCCTTGGCACAGGATGATTGTCCGCTGCCACCTCCCCGCTCCTGAGGATCCAGCTTTCCTCACCCAGCACCCTATCCCGGAGAGCTTGGACAACCAGACCTTCATGTCCAAAGTCACCCCTCGCGTGTTCTCTACCACACCACCAGATGCAAGAGGCTGGACACCTTTGGCAAGAGGATGTTCTCTTCCGCCAGCCTTGCACTGCGATCTGCGAGCACTGCATACCTCTTGGGCCGGTATACACACACAGTATGGGACTGACTCGGTTGCGCAAGTGCTGCCCTTGGTCTCGGAGTACCACTGACTTGCTATATAGAGCAACTGCATTGCCGGTTGCCATTCATTGCCAATCTTGACTGAGGTGAACTGGCTTCTACGGGGATGTCCAGGCATCCCTTATGTACATGCTATTAATTGCACTTGCCTCTTTGGCGACAACTCAGTTTAAGCGCTTCAAAATAGGAGGACTAGTGCCCAGTTATTTGGACTCTCCGTGGCTTCATGCCAGCCCCGTTCTGCCTTCTTCTTCTTCCGTGGCTATGGTAGGGACTATCATTGCCGTCCATTTCTGCCCAGCCGCCATAACCAGACTCTCCTGTCCTTGCGTGGCATCATGAAAGTGATGGCAGTGGTTGCAGCCCATCTGTGGAGGCCAGAGGTTCCAGTCTTCTCCTACTTCAACGCCTGGCAGTTGAGTGCTGGCTTGCCTCAGGCAGGCGGCATCCACCACCAGACTGCGGCGGGCCTACTGCATTCGCTGAGGTTCTCTATTAACATGCCAAAGTCACACCTGACTCCCTCTCAGATGCTCCCTTTTATTGGGGCCATTCTGGACACTCTACAGTTTCATGCTGATTCTCCAGAGCGGCGAGTCCATTATATTTGTGCTGATCCTCCAGAGTGGTGAGTCCAGGATGTTTCGGCCTCTATCTGGATATCTGTGAGTCTGATTCTGAGGCCTCTGGCCTCCTGCAATCCTACTGGTACTACATGTCCGCCGGCATATGCGTGCTCTGCTGTGGGAACTGTAGTCCCAGTGGGCACAGCATTATGGGAATCTCCTACCCGGTCCAGATATCGCAGGAAACTGCAGTGGTGGCTCACAAACTGAGATTGAGTAAGCGGCAGACCCCTACCCTTCCCTAACCACAGCTCACAGTGGTGACAGATGCATCACCTCTGGGTTGGGGTGGCCATCTCCGGCGGAGTCTCAGCTCCACGTCATTTTTTTGGAGCTGAGAGCGATACGCTTGACATTGAAAACATTACTTCCATCCTTCAAGGGAAGGCTGGCTCAAGTGTTTTCGGACAACACCACCGCCATGTGGTACTGTAACAAACAGGGCGGAGTGGGGTCCTATACCAGGAGACTCTCTGGATGTGGCTGGAGCATCTGATCACCTTCCTGGTCGAGCAGCACCTGGTGAACTCCTTAAATGCCTTGGCGGACAAACTCAACTGGCGATGCCTTGCGGATTACGAATTGCGTCTCCATGTGGAGGTGATGCAAGGCCTCTTCCCCGACTAGGAAGAAGCTTGGTTAGTTCTTTTCACTACTGCTGAGAACACACAATATCAGCATGTCTGCACACTTGAGTTTCCAAGGCGATTATCGCTCAGAGATGGATTTTGTTCCGAGTGTAACTCAGTACTCCTGTATGCCTTTCCGCCGATACCACTGCTGCCCCAAGTTCTGTGAAGATCAGGACTGACTGGGCCCAAGTTGTCCTTGTGGCTCTGGATTGGGCACAGAGAGTCTGGTATCCCGAACTCCAGAGCATGTGCATCGTTCCTCCGTTAAGGCTGCCCCTTCGGGAGGACCTTCTGTCGCAGCAACAGGGCAGGGTTCTCCACCTGCTCCTGCACATGCTCCACCTTCATTCGCACAAATTGAGCGCTGATAGTTGTGAGGCTTCAATCTTCCTCCTGATATGCGTGATGTCATCTTGGCAGCCAGGCATCCCTGAACGAAAACTGTATACGCTTGCCAATGGGACACATTTGTTACTTGGTGTGTTGCAAAACAAGTTAACCGTCTGTCTGCATCCATGCCTGAAGTTATTTTGTTTGGGCAGACACTTGCCTGATAAAGCCTTGTTTTGGGCACAGTTAAAGGGTACCTTTCTGCTATCTCGGCTTTCTTGCGGTGGGCGTATCAACCCTCCCTGTTGAGGTCATCCGTTGTGACACGCTTCCTGAAAGGTGTACAACACTGTTCCACTCACAGCTTTCATTATGCTCCAATGGGGCCTTAATTTGGTATTTGGTTCTTACATTTCTGATGTGCTTACCTTTTGAGCCCATGCAAAGTTGCCCTGTTAGACTATCACCATCAAAACAGCCTTCCTCATGGCTTTTACTTATGTTAGGGGGGTTAGTGAGTTGCAAGCACTCTCAGTCAACCCTCCTTATACTACCTTCTTTCTGGGCAAGCTGGTCCTTACGACTTGTGCCTCCTTACTACCTAAGGTTATGAAACCTTTTCACGTTGGACAGAACATTACGCTGCTGACCTTCTTTGCTCTACTTCGCCCCTCCAAAGAGAAGAGACTGCACCTCCTGGATCCAAAAAGGGTGTTATCGTTCTACATTGACCGTACTAAAGACTTCCGGGTGGACTATCAACTCTCTGTGGGATTTTCAGGAGCAAAGAAATGCAAAGCAGTGCAAAAGAGAACCATCTCCAGATGGATCATCCTCCGCATCTAAATCTGCTACGCTTTGGCCAAGAAGCAACCCCCTGAGGACTTGTGGGCTCATTCCACCAGAGCCAAATCTGCGACCACTGTGTTGGCTCTCGGAGTCCCTGCCTGGACATCTGTCAAGCTGCTACATTGCCATCTCTGTACACGTTTGCTAAAAATTATTGCCTTAAGAGTCCGGTACGTCATGATGAGCACTTTGCCCATTCGGTCCTCCAGGACTATTTGGTCTGAACCGGTTCGCAGATCCACCTCCGGGAACGTTTGCTTTGGTATCTATTCTAAGGTAAGGAATCTGCGGTTAGAAGTCTCTATCAGATGAGCAAGTTACTTACCGTTGCTTATCTCATAGAGAACTCTATCTAGCCGCAGATTCCTTATCGGCCCGTTCTGCGAACTGGACGTTTACACCTACGAAGGTGCTTGTAGGCCCTTAGAATTTGCACACTGGTCACTAAACCTTGGCGTGGCTCCGTGCTTCTGGTGTGGAAAAATTCACATAGAAACTGAATTCAGTGCGCTGTTGTGGCACCTATACAGGCACCATGCACGCACATACTGCACAGACGACTCCCCTACGATGCTGGTGAGGAGTCCTCCAGCACGACCTACTGGCTCGCAGAAGTCCCGCTCAAGATTTTCCTTATCCAGTCTGGCGCCTGGGGAATATTCTCAAGTGAGGAATCTGCAGCTAGAAGTGTCTATCATATTAGTTGAAGACTATGTATGTCATTCTGGTGAATGTTCAGATCTCCTAGGAGAGTAAAGTAGAATTGTTGCAATTGTTAAATCAATGCTTGATCTATGCTGCAGAAAACCCAGCAGTGACCCTTCTATTGTGCGCTGTGCTGAGTTGGCCAGTTTCTTTTCAAAAAGATACTAGACATATATGCTACAAGTGGCAGATCTCTTCTTGCCAGAAAATAATGTAGGTGTTAAGACCCCAAGTGGCACTCTACCTTCTTTATCACCCATAGAAGTAAACAATCTTGAAATGCTGGGCAACAAGGTTAAATCTGGCACTCCTTTGGATCCAGCCCTCCTCCTTCCCCCTCACACATTCTCAAACAGGCTACCTCTAAGAGATCTGCACTAAAATCCACTCAATCTCGCATTACTCTTTGCAGTGGTGCTGAAGACGTGGAAATATGCAGTAGTTAAACCGCTACTAAAAAAACCTTCTCTGGATCCTTCTTTACTGCCATCTCACTTCTCTCTTTCCCGGCAAAAGTACTAGTGAAACATGTCAAGGCAACTGTCGGAGCATCTTGAGCAGAACAACCTCCTCCATTCTTCTAAGGGCCGGATTTTGCCCTTCCCATAGCACAGAGTCGGCCCTACTAGCAGCATCTGAGGAACTCCGATTTAACCTTGGACCAAGGCAGCACAGCAGCCATTATTCTGCTTGATCTCCGTGCCGAATTCGATACCGTATCTCACTCCATTCTGCTAAACGCAATTGTGAAGTTACTTGTTTCTTTTCTTACAGTAACGTAGCCTCCAAGTCTTTGATAAGCTTTTTGCTAGTATGTCCTCCCTCTGATGTGTGGGTTCGCTGTGGGATCCTCCCTGAGTGCCACTTTGTTCAACATTTAATCTCTCACACTGTCAGACATTGTACAGGCCTTTTTGGCCTTAACCGTTTATCATATGCTGGTGACATCCATCTAGTCATGCCCCTATCACCTGACCATGAAACCAAACCAATGGTGGTCAGTTAAGGAATTGCCTACAGAGATAGCCAGTTGGATGGGGAGCAGTTTTTTAAAATGTAATGTAATGGTACCAAAGCAGAGGTCCTGCTAGTGGGGTACACTTTTCAATTTAGGACAGCCAGTTTCTGGCCGAATAGCCTTGGACCTCTGCCGCAGTTAAAAACTGAAATTAAATACCTGGGTTTCTGGTTTGATGACAATGTAATGTAATGGTAGCAAAACAGAGGTCATGCTAGTGGGGAACAATTTTCAATTTTGAACACCCAATTTCTGACCGAATAGCCTTGGACCTCTTCCGCAGCTAAAAACTGGAATGACATACTTGGGTTTCTGGTTTGATGACAAACTTTCATTTGAAGCCCATATGAAGAAACTTGCAGCTTGCTTCTTTGACCTCCTTAAAACTCTGATATATTCTTAAAAACCCTTCCTATTATCATGCAGAAAAGAGTAGTCCAGGCTATGATTACGTCTCGCCTGGACTATGGAAACGTGCTGTACTTAGGTGCATCACAATCTCTGCTGAAAAGACTGCATATCATCCAGAATGCGACAACCTGACTTCTCCTCATTCCTAAACATCAAGTGGGTCTTTGCTTCTCTCGCAGAACTTCACTGGCTCCCTGTAATGAAAAGAGTTCACTTTAAGACATTATGTTTTACTTATCGCTCATTCACGAATACTGAACTTGCCTTCCTGAGACATTTAGTCTACTCTTACATCCCCTCAAAACCTCCCAAGGACTTCCAATTCCAATCTTTTTAAAATATATATATATATTTAACAATTTTTATTTTAACTAGTATAAATCACAACAAACAATAAATCATAGTCTTAAATTTACACTTTAACTAGAGCACTCGTCAGCCTTACAAGCATCTGCATTATTGTCCGATGCTGAACACCGTCCTAATTCCACTTGTATTCTTAAAGTAACAGATTATTATTTATCTCTGAACAGTAACATATCTAAACAACACTATCCCATACCATTCCCCCTCCCCATCCCTCCATAGCAACTAGCCTGAGTCCAATCCCTAATCCCTGCTGCGCATCGGGTAATCGTGTCTCACCCTTCCTCTATTTACTGACACTCGTCACTCGCGGACTCCACAGTTTGGCATGTGTAACTCCCCTCGCTGGAAAGTTTCCCACCCTTTCGTCCATCCAATCCAAACTTTTGTTGACATCCCCCCCCCCCTTGTAAATCTCTCTTTCCATCAGCTTGCACAGTTCCATGCCAGTCTCCAAATCCCTATACCATGAGGGGAGGGAGGCCTGCTGCCCCACTTTGGGCTATGTCCTGCTTGGCCACCATGCAACCCGTGTTAACCATGATCTTCTGATATCTGAAAGAAACACATAGTGATAGATTACTTACCTTAGAATATCCCCCCAGGCGTCAGACTGGATCTGGAAAGTTTTCGTCAGCAGTACCCCTGCGCGTCGGTAGGTGGCGTCGTGCGGCTCTGCGTCCGTCGTTGGCGTCGTGGTCGCCGAGATGACGTTGCGGGCGCTACTTAGCCACCGCCCACGCGCGCTGACGTCAGTTCTTTCTTTTTCCGCGCCAGCAAGCGCAGATCCGGGAAGAGCAGGAACCCCCAGTCAATTTTTGACTGACTTTTTGAGGGTTTTTGTCTCTGTTTTTTCATTGAGTCTTCGACTCCTGGTGCAGATAGGATGCCCGGTTTTAAATCCTGCGGGGACTGTCACCGTATGATGTCGGTGACGGACCCGCACCATGTGTGTCTTTTCTGCCTGGGGCGCGATCACGACCCCAAGTCGTGCCCTGACTGCCGAGCCATGGCGCCGAAGACTTTGCGGGAGCGGTCCCGAAAGTTGCTGGAAGCCTGGTAGTCGGCTCCGCGCCGTTCGAGGTTTCGGCCCGTGGGAGGTCGAGGGACCGTGCGCGGAGTCATCACGATCGGTCTTCAGGATCCAAGTCTTCGCACTCGGGGTCAGGTAAGGCGAAGCACAAGAAGTCGAAGAAACGCCATCGTTCTCCGACTGCCGGTCGCGCGACGCGGCTGAGGGTGCGGGTGGTGCCTCCCCCGCGTCTCCGGCGGAGCCTATGCAGTCGCCGCCGGACTACCCGCCCTTTCTGGGTTCATCGGCGACTCCGGCCCAAATACAGGAATTCATGTCGGCCATGGCTCGTCTCTTGGGCCGTCGGGTCCCGCCGGTGCGCCTTCGGGCCCCGACTGGGGGTCCTCGCCTTTCATTGCCGGCGGCTCCGGCGTCGCTGTCGGCTCCGGCCTCGGGGCCGCAGGACCCCCTTGGATCCAGGCCTGGATCCAGGTCGACGCCGGTTGACCTTATAACACCTCCACCGACGCAACCCCGGTTTCAGCCCCGAAGTGGACGCAGCGTCGATCGATTCCGTTCTCGACGTTGCTCGGGGATTTCTATCCCCATGTCCATGCTCCTTATTTTACACCTGTTGAACAGCATGAGGAGCCAGGGGAGGACTGGGAGGGGTCTGAGGACCCTCTCGCAGCTGCTTGCGAGTCTGAACAGGACTGGGCTGAGGAGTTGGGGAGGTGGGGGGGGGCGGGTGCAAGTGGTCTGGATACCTCACCAGACCTTGGCATGCTGTCTCCTCCTACCGTGGCTACGGAGGAGGGTGCTAGTTATGCTGTGGTGTTGCGTAGGGCGGCCGAGGCCCTACACCTCGAGCTTCCTACGGTGGCCGTCAGGACTAACCTCCTGACAGAGGTGCTTCAGCCAGCAGCTACTTCTGCGGAGCCGCTGCTTCCCTTTAATGAAGCCCTGTCTGACGTTCTTTTGGGCACTTGGTCCAAGCCCACCACAGGGGCTCCTGTGGATAGGAACGTGGCCCGACGCGATCGCCTGGCTCCGGGTGACCCCCTTTTCCTCTCCCAGCATCCCACCCCCGAGAGCTTGGTTGTCCAAGCCTCTGCTTCCCCTACCGCCTTCCCTTCCGCACCACCGGATAGGGAATCCAAGAAACTGGATCAGTTTGGAAAGAAAAAATTTTCTTCCACCAGTTCTGTGCTGCGGTCCGTGAACACCGCATGCCTCTTGGGCCGTTATTCCCACTCTCTGTGGGATACGGTGGCGGACGTGCTGCCCCACTGTGCGGAGGAGGCCCGGCCAGCTCTCTCCCAGGCTGTTGCAGAGGGGAGAGATGCAGCTAAGTTCATGATTCGTTGTGGCCTAGACACCGCCGACTCACTGGGCAGATCGATTGCAACGACGGTGGCGGTTCGCCGCCTCGCCTGGTTGAGGACCACTGGATTTTCGGGGATGTCCAAAACACACTTATGGACATGCCCTTGATGGCCGTCGCCTCTTTGGCGACAAAGCAGACAGCGTGTTGGAGTGGTTTAAGGACTCCCGGGCTACGGCCAAGTCCTTGGGACTCTCTGCAGTCCGCCCTCCTCCGCCTTCTGCTTTTCGCTCCTTTCGTGTTACCGGAAGGGACGGCCCGCAGCGTTCGCAACAGAGCCACAGGCCTGCGCAGCAAGCATCCCAGTGCGGACGCGGGTTCCGCCATGGCGGACCAAAGGCGCAGCGGGCGGGTCAGTCCACCACCACCCCGGCCACCACCTCCTCCAAACCTTCCTAGTCCGAACTTTCAGGCCCATCAAACGCCAGTGGGCGGCAGGCTTCGCCATCACCTCCCCCACTGGGCGCACCATCACTTCGGACAGGTGGGTTTTAGAGATAGTCCGCAGGGGCTACTCCCTCCCCTTCGAGAATACCCCTCCAACCATGCCACCTCAGTACCACCTCATGTCGGGGGATCACTTGGTGCTTCTTCAGCAGGAAGTTGCGGCCATCTTGGCCAAGGGGGCCATCGAGCGCGTTCCGACACCAGAAGTAGGTCGTGGTTGCTATTCCCACTACTTTCTGGTGCCCAAGAAGGACAAGGGCCTGCGTCCTATCTTAGACCTCCGGAACGTCAATCGCTTCCTCCGCAAAGAGAAGTTCAAGATGCTCACTCTAGCTCAGGACTTGTCTACTCTCGATCCACAAGACTGGATGGTAGCGTTGGACTTGCAGGATGCCTATTTCCATATCCCCGTCCTGCCAGCCCACCGGCGTTACCTGCGGTTCACGGTAGGCCACGAGCACTTTCAGTTCACCGTGCTCCCCTTTGGCCTTACCAGCGCCCCTCGGGTGTTCACAAAGGTGATGGCGGTGGTCGCAGCTCATCTGCGCAGATCAGGGGTTTCAGTCTTCCTCTATCTCGACGACTGGTTGTTGAAGGCGGGCTCGCCCCTGACAGTCGTCTCCCACCTCCAGACTACGGCCGACCTCCAGCACTTGCTGGGGTTCTCCATCAACGTGCCGAAGTCGCACCTGATTCCCTCTCAGAAGCTCCTCTTTATCGGAGCGGTTCTGGACACGGCGCAGTTTCGGGTCTATCCTCCCGAACAGCGAGTCCGGGATATTCGGGCTCTGATTCCCATCTTTCAACCCTTGTCCCGGGTTTCGGTCAGAGTGACTCTGAGGCTGCTGGGCCTCATGGCCTCCTGCATCCTGCTGATCAATCATGCCAGATGGCATATGTGGGCTCTGCAGTGGGACCTAAAGTTCCAGTGGGCGCAGTATCAGGGGAACCTGTCCGATCACGTCCAGATCTCGGAGGGCACTGCACAATAGTTGCAGTGGTGGCTCACGAACCGGCATTGGGTCGACGGCAGATCCCTCTCCCTTCCCCAACCGGAGTTTACAGTGGTGACGGATGCCTCCCTCCTGGGATGGGGCGGCCACATGGGAGAGGCGGAGATCAGAGGCCTCTGGTCTCCGGCGGAGTCCCGGCTCCATATCAACATTCTGGAGCTCCGGGCGATCCGACTTGCACTCCAGGCATTCCTTCCCTCTGTCAAAGGGAGAGTAGTGCAGGTGTTCACAAACAACACCACCACCATGTGGTACTGCAACAAGCAAGGCGGGGTGGGGTCGTGGACCCTCTGTGAGGCTCTGCGTCTCTGGACATGGCTGGAACATCAGGGCATGTCCCTGGTGGTTCAACACCTGGCAGGTTCTCTGAACGCCAGGGCAGACGAACTCAGCCGCAGGTGCATGCTGGATCCCGAATGGCGTCTGCACTCGGAGGTGGTGCAAGGTCTCTTTCAGCAGTGGGGAGAGCCTTGGTTAGATCTATTCGCCACCGAAGAGAACGCGCAATGTCATCAGTTCTGCGCGTTGGAATTTCCAAGGCAGCACTTGCTCGGCGACGCTTTTCGTCGCGAGTGGAGTTGCAGTCTATTGTACGCCTTTCCGCCTATACCACTTCTGCCCAGAGTGCTGAAGAAGATCAGGCGCGACCGGGCACAAGTCATCCTTGTGGCCCCGGACTGGGCTCGAAGAGTATGGTATCCCGAGCTACTCAGTATAAGCATCGATCCCCCAATCAGACTGCCTCTTCGGGAGGATCTTCTGTCGCAGCAGCAGGGGACGGTTCTCCACCCGAACCTGTCCAGCCTCCACCTCTTTGCGTGGAGATTGAGCGGCGGCAGTTGATTCCTTTCGACTTGCCTCCTGAAGTTTGTGATGTCATTCTGGCAGCCAGGCGTCCCTCTACTAAAGTGGTATACGCCTGCAGGTGGAACAAGTTTGTGGCATGGTGCACAGCAAAGGCTGTGGATCCCCTTTCTACCCCTCTTTCTGAAGTTCTACTGTTCCTTCTTTCTTTGGCCCAGCAGGGCTCTGCTCTGGGCACTGTCAAGGGCTACCTTTCTGCTATTTCGGTCTTTCTCAGGCTACCTGATCAGCCCTCTCTTTTCAAGTCCCCTGTTGTAAATAGATTTCTCAAAGGCATTACACACCTTTTTCCTCCTATTCCTTTCGTGATGCCTCATTGGGACTTGAATTTGGTTCTTACATACTTGATGTGTGCTCCCTTCGAGCCACTTCATAACTGTCCTCTTCGTCTCTTGACCTTGAAGACTGCTTTCCTGGTGGCCATCACCTCCGCTAGGTGAGTGAGTGAGCTCCAGGCTCTTTCTTGTAAGCCTCCTTTCCTATCAGTCCATCCAGACAAGGTTGTGCTCAGGCCCCGTCCTTCCTTTTTGCCAAAAGTGGTTACGGCCTTTCACATTGGGCAGACTATTACCTTGCCCACCTTCTTTCCGCCTCCGCATCCTTCCAGAGAGGAAGAGAGGCTCCAACGTCTGGACCCAAAACGTGCGCTCTCCTTTTATCTCAACCGCACACAGCAGTTCCAGGTGGATGACTAGCTCTTTGTTGGCTACGTTGGCACCAAGAAAGGTCGGGCGGTACACAAGAGAACTATCTCCCGCTGGGTTGTCTTAAGCCTGTTACTCTTTGGCTAAAAAAGAACCTCCGGTGGGGCTGCGTGCTCGTTCCACCAGAGCTACTGCAGCCACTACTGCATTGGGACGTGGTGTCCCCCTGCAAGACATCTGTCAGGCAGCCACGTGGGCCTCGCTGCACACGTTTAGCAAGCATTATTGCCTCGACAGCCAAGTCCGGAGAGACGGCTCTTTTGGCCGTTCTGTTCTCCGTGACTTTCTGGTGTGATCTTGGTTCGCAGACCCACCACCGGGGTTGGTATTGCTGGTGTATCTATTCTAAGGTAAGGAATCTATCACTATGTGTTTCTTTCAGATGAACAAGTTACTTACCTTCGGTAACGATATATCTGTAAGAAACATTAGTAGTGATAGATTCCTTACCGCCCCACCCATCCTCCCCGTTCTGCGAACTGATTTCTAGGGTTAAGGTCATCCCTTTCAGGTCCCTAGTTTCAATGCACCAGTGGTCAGTATCTTGCCTGGCTCTGCGTTCCTGGTGCGGAAAGTCGTGTACAGAACTGACGTCAGCGCGCGTGGCCGGCGTCTAAGTAGCGCCCACGACGTCATCTCGGCAACCACGACGCCAACGACGGACGCGGAGCCGCACGACGCCACCTTCCGACGCGCAGGGGTACTGCTGACGAAAACTTTCCGGATCCAGTCTGACGCCTGGGGATATTCTAAGGTAAGGAATCTATCACTACTAATGTTTCTTACAGATATATCGTTACCGAAGGTAAGTAACTTGTTCATCATGTCAGATCCAAAAAGACCCCATATTCCCAGTATGTGAACTTGGGCTGCAAATCCAGGTTATCCCCCATAGCATCCTCTAAGGATTCCCCCACTGCCTCCCAGAATGAACGCAGTCTAGGGCAGCTCCATAGTGTGTCCATCAGCGTGCCTTCCATCCCACATCCTCGCAGGCATAGTGCGCTCTCCACCCCCTATTTTTAGCGGGGTAAGACCCTCATTTAGTGTGTCCTGTGGACTATTTTGAGTTGGATCAGGCAGTTGCTTGTGTTGATCGCAACTTCCGCAAGACATCTGAGTGCCGTCTGACAGTCCTCATCTTCGAATTCCCCTATGCCCTGTTCCCATCTACCTTGCAGTCGCTTGAGGGAGCCCTGTGTGTTTCTCATTAGTGTGCCGTAGGTCAGTAAGATAAGTTTCGTTCTGATTCGGCTGTCCAGTAGTCTCCCTTCCAGGGAAGAGTCATCTTGAGTTTCATCCTCTCTAGATATGCAGCCCCGGAGCGCGTGTTGTAGCTGTCTGTACCTCAGCTACTGTACCGCTGGAATCTTATACTCTTTCAGCAGGTAGTCAAATGGAATGACACCATTTGCGTCCCAGACATCTGTCAATGTGGAGAGATTGATGGCGTCCCAGCCACGAAAGCCCTGAAGTGCAGTCACTGGTATTAGTCTGGTCCCCTCCCATAATGGTGTTTTGGAGGGTGGGGGGGGTCAGCCTCTTGTCCTACCTCATCTCCCTGTGTAGTCTGCACCAAATGTCCATCACTATCTTTGTCGCTGGTCCTGCCTAGGGGTCTACCTTCTCCCCATATAGTGCATGACGATAACTCCTGTCTCCCATACCCTGCCTGTTTATGTGTAACGCCGGGTCATCCCAGTTTGAATAAGCCCAATCATTGACCTCGCTAACCTGCACCGCCTCATAGTATTTCCTAATGTTAAGAAAGGCTATGCCCCCGTCGTACTTAGGTCAATGGAGGACCCACATTGTGATCCGGGGTTGACCCCCGCCCTCAGCAGCGTTCTGACAAGCGCATCAACCTTAATAAAAAGAGCATCGGGGACCCTGTGCAGGCAGTTTTGGAGGATGTATAGAAGCCGGGGCAGCGCATTCATCTTAAGCATTGCTGCTCTGCCCATAATAGAGAGCGGCAGCATATTCCAGTGCCTCACATCCTCTCCAGTCGCTTAACCATGGGCAACAAGTTTGCCTGATAGTGAGCATCCCTAGTGATCCAAATCCCCAAGTATTTGAATCTTTGGTGCACCACCTGTAGTGGAAGAGGCAGCGTCCCCACCGAGTCCCATCAGTTGCAAGGCTTCCCAGCTTTAGGGGTTAGATCGACTGTTGCTGTTCCAGATCCTCGGACAACTCCCAAAGTTTAAACACCTCTGCATATGCTGCATGCAGGGGTGGCCACTATCCTTCTGGTCATTCTAGGGAAGAGCTCAATGGGTAGCCTGTTCGGACCTGGTGCCTTCCGGTCTGCATTTGCCCCCCCCTGCCAACACCACTTCCTCCTCTGAGATGTCGACCTCCAGCCCCCTTCTCTGATCTGGCTTCAGATGTTGCACTGGGCAGCCACTTACAAAAGCCAGCACTTCCTCGTCCGAGGTCTGCAGTTTAGTACTATAGAATGATTCCATGTATCCCACAAACGCCTCTGTTATTTGCTCACTTCTCTTCACTGATTCCCCCGACTCCAGAGTAAGCTCTCGCACATGTAATTCATCCGTTTCCTTGCTCCCTATCCACGCCAGCAGTTTGCCTGCCTGGTCTCCTGCATTGTAAATTTGCACTTCTGCCTGGCAATATATGCAGTTTTGACATCATTCTGGGCCACCATTTGGAAATCCTCCAGTTTCTGGCCTATATCCCTCTTCAACTGGAAAGTAGGAGAGGCAGTAGCGTCGCTCTCTAGTTGTGTCATCTCCCTCTCCAAGGTGGTCAGTCTACTGAGCTGCTCCCTTATATCTTCCGCCTCACCCGAGATAATAACTCCCCTGATTGTGGCCTTCTATGCCTCCCACAACGTGATTGGACTGTGCACTGTCCCCTTATTCTCCTTTAAGTAAATATTTCTCACTTTGTCCTGTCTCTGAACCTCCTGATTGTTCATGAGATGCCAGGTTTCCATCCTCCAGTTCCGGGGTGTCCTCAGTCTATCAGTGGTGTATGTGACTTGCAGAAGGGAGTGGTCACTTATCCTCCTCGCCAGGTATTTGGCCTCTGTGAATCTGTGTGATGTATCCCCTGGAGTGAGGAAGTAGCCAAACCCAGACTGCATATCATGTGCGTGTGAGTGGTACGAGTAACCACTCTCCTGCCTGTTTGAAGCCCTCCAGATATTGCTTAGCCCCAATGCCTGCGCCAAACCCCTCCAGTTTCCCCAGTGTCGCCTCCCCTTCTCGTCTCGTGCTCATCCTGTCCAGATGTATGTCTATAGCTAAATTTAAAGCCCCTCTGAGGATTATAAGTGCCTGTGGTGCATCTGTTAATGTGCTCCCTAACTTTTTTTGCCTTAACTAGCTGCAGTCCCGGTGGGGCGTGCACTTTCAGCAACAAGATGATCTCTCCCTCCCATTCACCCGTCTGCGTCGTGTAACAGCCATTGGTATCTGTCCATGTATGGGATACATGAAACTGTAGCGATTTATTTAGGAGAATCACCACTCCCCTAGATCCGAAGTGAAGTGTGCATAGCATGCCATACTTAATTGCCCTTTCCCTAAGCTGCGGTGCTGGCCATCTAGCAGATGGGTTTCCTGTATAAACACTATGTGTAGAAAAGTGCCTCTTTTAGACATGGTCACTCCCACTTTTTGCTCATTGGTACTGATGCTTTTGATTGGAAGTGCACTGGGTCCCTGCTAGCCAGGCCCCATTGCTCATTCCCTAAAAACGACACAAGTACTCAATTGTAACCCAGTTGGCAAGGACTTTAGCACCCTTGTAAGTCCCTGGTAAATGGTACCCCCTGGTACCCAGGGCATAGGTACTAAAGAGGATCCCCAAGTGCTGCAGCATGTATTGTGCCACCCAAAGGGACCCACACTTAAATTGCACGCAGACTGCCATTGCGGGATTCGTGAAATGGTGCAGACCATTCCGAAAACACGAAATAGCCCACTACCTGTGTGCAATGCCCAAGTACACTGCATGTACTATATGTAAGTAACCCCTACAACAGGCCTTAGAGCCCTAAGGCAGGGTGCATTATATTACATGTGAGGACACATCTGCATGAGCAGATGTGCCTTTGTGATGCTAAGTTTCATTACTAAGCATTGCAAGTGCTCAGGAAGACATTTTGAGGACATTTACTGGGCTCTGGTCATTACAAGTTATCCAGCTACATGATGGCTTCACTGAAAATAATGGTGTTTGGTATCAAACACCTCGTCTTAATAAAGCTGTACTGATGCTAGTATCAGATGTATTATGACATGCACACAGAGGGCACCTTAGAGGTGCCCCCTGTAAACCAACTAGTCACTTTGTGTGTTGGCTGACTGGTATTTTCCAGTGTGCAACACAGACAGGTTTCTGATTCCCTGCAAGAGAGAGCCCACGCTCTCAAAGGCGAGGAACAATGCCTGCAGTGTTCTCACCTCCTCCAGCAGGATGTCTAGCGATTTAGCATATAAAGGCCAGAAGCTTCAAAGCCTATGCCGCCTCTGATATGCAACCTTGGCTTCCTCTCAGACCTTGAGAACACCACCCCATGCCCTGGGGCCCATTTGGCACCAGAGAAGGCACGAAATTAGATATTCAGGCGGCCTGTTGCACTTACAGGCTAGGCACACCCCGAAGGTGGGCCAGCCAGAGAAGGGTTTCACTATCTTGCTTTTGGTGAGATTAGAGAATTCTGGGTCAGGGTTTTGTCCACTCCTTGCAGGAAGTAGTCCTACACAGGGTGTAGTCACCCCAGGGGTAGGTAGCCCATTAGCTACGAAGTTGTACTCCCCTAACTGTCCCAATATTGAGTATTTAAGGGCACCCTCAACACCAGACCGAGGACTACCTGGGAAAAGAAGGACAAAGACCCTGCAAGAACGAAGGACCTGCACCCAACTTTGCGCCAAGCTATGCCTTGTTGCTTGTGCCTTGACAATTGCAAAGACCCAACTCATCCTGTTGCTGTGTATGTTCCCCAACACTTGGATAACTGCCCAGCACTTCAACAACCATCTAGCATTTGCCTTAGGGTGGAGGAGCCATCCTCATGCATCTGCAGGCACCAACCGCATCTGACTGGTCCACTGTGTTGCTGGCCCATCGAGGGAGCATCACATCAGGAAGAGGTCTTCGTGGCTCTAGGAGGTCAGATTCATCTCTCTGCTGAATTTTGGGATGCTAGACCCTCCCGGAGCTCCCCTGCACCTATACGCTGAGTACCTGAGCACCTGCACCAGCCAAGGCTTGTTTGTGTTAAGCCCTGGCACCACCGCCATGGCAAACCTTCCTGCATGACGAGGGACTTCAGGACCGACGAGATTCACAGCCAAGACTCTCTGCACCTGAGCTCCAAGGCTGTGACTCCTGACTGCGTCCCCTTGGCCTACTGGTCCTCGCGACCTGACCCCCTATAGTGTTCTTCTGGACTTCCCCCGAAATCCCGCCTTGCAGCCTTTGGCACCCTCGAACTTCTACTGCAAGTATATTTATGCTGTGTATGTTTTTCCTCCCATAGGATAACATTACCTCATTCAAGGCTCATACCTCAAAACCCGTTATTCAAGTATTTTTGGTCCGAAAGCACAAAAGTTATTCTAAAGATCTTGGTGTCTAAATGTATTTAAAATCTGTGTTATTTTTATAAATTGGTCTTGGGTTTCTTTTGGAGTCTGTACATCATTTATTGACTGTGTGTGTGCAACAGTGCTTTTCAGTACCCTCTGATAAGCCTAATCTGCTAACCCACACAACCACAAATAGAGCACTTGGGATTATTGAAGCAAGCCCTATAAAGCAAATAATGGTCGCTTGACTTTTTGCATGGCGTGCCCTTACATTGGCACTGCTACATAATTTGTATCTGTTGGGGTCATTATTAACCAAGGCTCTTTTCACCCTGTGGCCGAGCCCGTTAACATTCCACGTGAGCAGCGTCAGATTCTGTTTCTGTGTCATGGTGGTCTCTAATCTCCTGCCTCCCATCCCCACCCTGCGCCTTGGTGTACCTGTCTAACTGCTACTCTGATGTCGTGTAGCCCGAGGCGTTGAAAAGTTCCTTCTAACTACCCCCCCACCCTACCTTACAGTGCAGTGATCCTGCAGCTGACCATCCCCCCGATTCACGGTATGTATAAACACCAAACAATAACATTGAACTTCTTAACGCCATTGGCTGGGGCACAGCCAGTAGGCTGTGTGGGTGGTGCAGATACTGTCTCTGCCTCAGTCTTTTGGTTCCATATTTACTACCATAATGTCCATGCCATCCTGGGCCCCGAGTGCATTCCAGGTTTTAGCATAGTTCATGGGCGCCCGCCTACCTGCGGGTCGACTCCCATGCAACATTCTCATTTCTACAGTATGTAGGGGTGGCATTCCTGCACCCGCAGAGGTAGCCTTACCCAAGGTGTGCTGCAGTCACCAGGGTGATCTTTGTCAAGCTCTCTTCCTCCGTACCTGGCTCAGTCTCTGTGCGTTCAAATCGCTGCTCTCTTTCTCAGAGACCAGTGCTTTCCATTTGTTGTTAATGAATGTGGAACTGCAGCTTTTGACCTCTTGCCCTGTCTGCTCTAGGTCAGCTCTCATTTGTTCCTTTGTAGGTGAAGCCTTAGATCTCTTGTCCTTCCGACATCTGTCAGGAGCTGATCGCCATTCTGTGTCTCCCCGTGTGCGGGGCATCGCCCTGACCACAAGCCCTATTGTTCCAACCAGTTCCATGCCTCTTGCACTATCAGCAGGAAATGGGCCTTGTCCCCATACACAATCCTCAGTTTTTGCCGGGTAGATGTGCTCATATTTCAAGTTCAGCAGGCGGCGGCCCCTCTTGATTGGTACGAATGCCCCTCTCTGCCTTTGGACCAGAGTGGTATAATCCTGGTGCAGGTTGAATTCACAGCTGCCCAGCTTCCATTGGCAGTGCTTCCCTGATGCCTGCAATATAACATCTGTCTCTAAAGTTTATTAGCCGGGCTATCATTGGCCTTGTGCCTGCCCCTGGCACCGGTGGAGTTGCCGGTATTCGGTGGGCGCTCTCAGCAGAGAAAAACTGCGCCAGTTGCCCCTGTAGTACCGTCTCTGACAGCCAGTCTTTTACGAACAGCTCTACATTGGGGCCTTCAGTCCCTTCTGGGACCTCAGTCAGCCTCACATTATGTCATCAGGACCTGCCTCTGCATCTTCCAAGCGGCCCGCCAACGTTTTCATCTTTCTCTCCATGGCAGAGCACCTTGTTGTGAGGCCCTTGACATTTGGTTGGATAGTGCTGAGCTCTTATTCAGTCTCCTTCACTCATTCGGCCAGCTTTTCATGGTCCTCATGCAAGAAACCCCCCTCGTTGACCACTGTGGCGATGTGGACTTTCAGCGCCGCCTTAGTGTCCCTAATGGCCTCCAGTATCATCGCCGCGTCTTTGGCAAAGGGGACATCTGAACCCTCCACCTTCTTGTGCGCATCCATCTCTGCCATCGCCTTGAGACACACTCTTCAGCGCACGAGTCCTCCCCATCACTCCAAGATTCTTTCCCCCCTCGTTACCAAGCAGTAGACAGGACGGTGGTGGGGGCGAAGTGAGGCAATGGGGGTTCCTCTCCCTGTCTCCCCTCAGCAAGCAGCCTTCGTGTTCAGTAGCGGCCAGGTCCGGGCAGGTCAGCTCTCTTCAGTCTGGGCTGTCGATGTGCATAGTTATTGCACAGACAGTTCTCTGCTGTGACACCCAAGCCACTGACTCCACTGATCCACAGTCAATAAATAGTCTTGTCCCCAGGCCCCGCCTTCACAGCCGCCGCCCATGCAGTGTTTCTAATGGGCAGAGTGGGGTGCCGGCAAGGGATAGGGGCCACTCCCTCTGTCCCCCCCAGCTCCATGTGCAACAGCTCAAACTAGGCAAGTCCGTCATGGCTGCCCACTCAGTCTCTTGCCTCTTCAGAGGGGGCCTCGGCGGTTCACCTGCCCAGTTCTGGCCTGTTGCAGCTGCTCTGTCTGTCTACTCTGAGAAGGGCTTCCCGGCAGTGTCCCAGCAGGATCTGGGCCGCACCCGATTCCCTAAACCTTCTGGGCATGAGCATGCGTTCTCCGATAAGGCTGCCTCTTTGGGAGGATCTCCTGTTGCAGCAGCAGAGTAGTGTCCTGCACCCAAACCTGCAGAGTCTGCAACTCCGTGCGTGGAGACTGAGCAGGGGCATTTCACTGTGTTTGATCTCCTATCTGAAGCTGTGGACATCCTGCCAGGCGACCTTTTTTTTTTTTTTTTTTTTTTATATAGCACGAACTAGACCCGAAGATATCAGGTATCAGAGCGCTTTACATGATCACCACTTTCGTTACAGATGGACACATTTATTTTTGTTAGGCACGGGGAGATTAAGTGATTTGCCCAGAATCACAGGATGTTGAGCGTCGTTGCCGAGTCTCGAACCCGGTTCCCCAGTGTGAGAAAGTGCCCTCTTTCTGCATGGTATGCCCCCACTTTTTGCTGAATTGCTGATGTTCTTTGACTGAGTGTGCCCTGGGCTCCTGCTAATCAGGTACCCAGGGCCAATGTTCCTTCCCTAAAATTGCATTTAAGCCTAAACCCAATTGGCATCTCTGGCCACATGTCAGCCCCTGGTAAAATGGTACCACAGGTACCCAGGGCACTGTGACCAGAGAAGGCCTCTAAGGGCTGCAGCACTTATTGTGCCACCCTTAGAGGCCCTGTACCCTGACACTCACACACTGCCTTTGCAGGCTGCGTGTCTTGGTGCAGGACAAAGTGAAGAGTCGACATGGCACACATCCCTGTGTGCCATGCCCACAAACCACTGCCCTGGCATAGATCAGTCACCCCTCTAGCTGGGTGCCCTATGCCAGTGGTGAGGGTACAGGTGCATGAGCCCTGTATCCCTACAGTGCCCAAGTCCATTCCTGGGCACTGTAAGTGCAGTGCTGCCATTAAGAGTATATGGTGCTGGGAGTTTGTCATTACGAACTCCACAGCACCATGATGGCTACACTGAAGACTGGGAAGTTTGGTATCAAACTTCTCAGCACATTAAACCCACACTGATGCCAGTGTGGGATTTAATGTAAAATGCACCACAGAGGGCATCTTAGAGATGCCCCCTGAAACTCGACCAACTTCTAGTGACCTGACTGAGTGGCTGCTTAGGCTGCCACCACCAGACATGTTTCTGGACCCTTGAGTCGAGAGCCTGCTGCTCACGGGGGCCTGAAACAATGCCCATCCTGGGATGAGGTGCCAAGCCTCCTCCCCCAGGATGGGCAGGGTTCACGAAGGAGAAGCTTCAAAGGCATGCCGCCTTTGTGAGCCTCTCCAGACCATTTGCTGCTTTCAGCAACTGGTCCCCACTGGTTCTACCCCCCACTTTGGGCGGGAGAACCGGCGGGAAAAACAAGTGAGGAAGGGAGGTGTGCCCACCTCTGCCAACTCCACCCCTCAGGTGGGGGAGGCGAGGTGAAGCACAACCTCGAGTCCCCACCATCTTGAGGATGGGGGGACCCAGCCAACCAGGGACGGGCTCCTGCCCCCCTCCCACTGGAGAGTGGCAGATCTGAAAGAGACACGTTAGTGACAGATTCCTTACCTTAGAATATCCCCAGGCGTCAGGCTGGATCCGGAAAGTTTTGCGTAGCAGTACCCTTGCGCGTCGGTAGGCGGCGTCGTGCGGCTCCGCGTCCGTCGTTGGCGTCGTGATCGCCGGGATGACGTCGCGGGCAGTACTTAGGCGCCGCCCCTGCGCGCTGACGTCAGTTCTTCTTTTTCCGCGCCAGCAAGCGCAGATCCGGGAAGAGCAGTGCCCTGGTCATTTTTGACCATACTTTTTGGTGATTTTTTCACTGTTTTTCCATCTTTCAAGGTGTCGTAGGGATGCCCGGCTTCAAGCGATGCGGCGCCTGTGCGCGGATGATGTCCGTCACCGACCCGCATTGGGAGTGTCTCTTCTGCCTCGGCCGAGGCCACGACACGGCGTCTTGTACCGACTGCCAGGCCCTCCACCCGAAAGCTTTGCGAGAGCGGTCTCGAAAGCTCCTCGAGGCCCGGCATTCGGCTCCGCGGAAGCCCCGGTCGCGTGAGAGGTCCAGGGGTCGATCGCGGAGTCCACACCGGTCGACCTAACGACACCTCCGCCGGCGCCGATGTCTCCGGTGCCGTTCTCGACGCCGCCCTGGGCTCCGGGCGGCGTCGTCCCCCAGTTCCTTCCGGCTCCGGACATGGACCCGGAGCGACGCCGCTCGACGCCGGCTCCGGCGCCGATGGGACCTTGGGTCCCAAATGTCCCTCCTCCTCCTTATTTTGAACCAGAGGAGGACCAGTTGGACTGGGAGGGGTCTGATGACCCTCTGACACGACACTGTCAGTACGATCAGGACTGGACAGAGAGTCTAGGGAGGCCAGTGGTCTGGATACTTCCCCTGACACTGGCATGCTGTCTCCTCCCGTGGCTACGGAGGAGGGAGCCAATTTTGGTACGGTGTTGCGTAGGGCAGCTGGGGCCTTACGTCTCCAACTTCCTACCTTGACGGTCAAGCCTAACATCTTGACAGAGGTGCTTCAGCCGGCAGCCTCCTCTGCGGAGACTGTGCTGCCGCTTAACGACGCCCTCACTGACGTTCTTTTGGGCGCCTGGTCCAAGCCCAACACAGGGGCTCCTGTGGATCGGAACGTGTCACGACGCCATCGCCCAGCTCCGGGCGACCCCTGTTTCTCTCTGTCCACCCCACTCCTGAGAGCTTGGTTGTCCAAGCCTCCGCTTCCCAAACCGCCTTCCCTACCGCCCCTCCGGATAGGGAATCCAAACGCCTGGATCAGTTTGGGAAGAAGGGTTTTTCTTCCTCCAGTGCTGGCTTGCGGTCCGTTAACACCGCTTGTCTTTTGGGCCGATATACCCACTCCCTGTGGGATTCGGTGGCGGATGTTTTGCCCCAGTGTCCTGAGGAGGTCCAGACACTGCTTTCCCGCGCCATTGCGGAAGGAAGGAATGCGGCTAAATTCACCATTCGTTGTGGCCTTGACACCGCCGACTCGCTGGGCAGGTCTATTGCAACGACGGTGGCGCTCAGACGCCACGCCTGGCTGAGAACCACTGGTTTTTCAGGGGATGTCCAGAATACTCTCATGGACATGCCCTTTGATGGAGTCGGTCTTTTTGGGTCCAAAGCAGACCATGCGTTGGAGCGCTTTAAGGACTCACGGGCTACTGCCAAGTCCCTGGGCCTTTCTGCTACACGCCCTCCGCTGACTTCTGCTTTTCGCCCCTATCGTGGCCACGGTCGGGGCGCCCCTTCACGTCAGCAGCCCAGCCACCGGCCCGCGCAGCAGGCGTCTTCGCGTGGCCGAGGACGTGGATTCCGCCGTGGCGGATCGGGCAACCAGCGTGCGGTTCAGGCCACCACCTCCAACCCGTCCGCGGCCTCCAAGCCCTCCTAGTCCCTCCTTTCAGGTGCACGGCTCGCCAGTAGGGGGCAGGGTCCGCCATCACCTTCCCCACTGGCGCACCATCACCTCGGACAGGTGGGTCTTGGACATTGTCCGAAGGGGCTACTCCCTCCCCTTCGAGACCACCCCCCAGCCATGCCACCTCAATTCCACCGCATGTCAGGGGATCACTTGGTGCTTCTACAGAAGGAAGTCACGGCCCTCTTGACCAAGAGGGCCATCGAGCATGTTCCGACCCCAGAAGTAGGGCGTGGTTGCTACTCCCACTACTTTCTGGTGCCCAAAAGGACAAGGAGGACATGCGTCCTATCTTGGACCTCCGGAACGTCAATCGCTTCCTCCGGAAGGAGAAGTTCAAGATGCTCACCCTAGCTCAGGTCTTGACTGCCCTCGACCCTGGAGACTGGTTGGTAGCGTTGGACTTGCAGGACGCATATTTCCACATCCCCGTCCTGCCGGCCCACCGGCGTTACCTTCGGTTCACGGTAGGCCCCGAGCATTTTCAGTTCACCGTGCTCCCCTTTGGCCTTACCAGTGCCCCTCGGGTGTTCACGAAAGTGATGGCGGTGGTCGCAGCTCATCTGCGCCGGGCAGGGGTTTCAGTCTTCCCCTACCTCGACGACTGGTTGCTGAAGGCGGGCTCGCCCCAGGCAGTCGTCTCCCACCTCCAGACTACGGCCGAACTCCTGCACTCGCTGGGGTTCTCCATCAATGTGCCGAAGTCGCATCTGATTCCTTCTCCACAGCTCCTTTTCATCGGAGCGGTTCTGGAGACGACGCAGTTTCGGGCCTATCCTCCCGAACGGCGAGTCCGGGATATTCAGGCTATGATTCCGATCTTTCAGCCTTTATCCTGGGTTTCGGTACGGATGACCCTGAGGCTGCTGGGCCTCATGGCCTCCTGCATCCTGCTGGTCAATCATGCCAGATGGCATATGCGGGCTCTGCAGTGGGACCTGAAGTTCCAGTGGGCGCAGCACCAGGGCAACCTGTCCGATCACGTCCAGATCTCGGAGGGGACTGCAAGACAGTTGCAGTGGTGGCTCTCGAACCGGCAATGGGTCATGGGCAGATCCCTCTCCCTTCCCCAGCCAGAGCACACAGTTGTGACGGACGCGTCCCTTCTGGGATGGGGCGGTCACATGGGAGAGGCGGAGATCAGAGGCCTCTGGTCTCCGGCGGAGTCCCGGCTCCATATCAACATTCTGGAGCTCCGGGCGATCCGGCTTGCACTCAAGGCATTCCTTCCCTCTGTCAAAGGGAAGGTAGTGCAGGTGTTCACAGACAACACCACCGCCATGTGGTACTGCAACAAACAAGGCGGGGTGGGGTCTTGGACCCTTTGTCAGGAGGCTCTGCGCCTCTGGACATGGCTGGAACATCAGGGCATGTTCCTGATGGTTCAACACCTGGCAGGTTCCCTGAACGCCAGGGCGGACGAACTCAGCCGCAGGTGCATGATGGATCACGAATGGCGTCTTCACTCAGAAGTGGCGCAAGGACTCTTTCTACAATGGGGAGAGCCTTGGTTAGATCTATTCGCCATCGAAGAGAACGCGCAATGTCATCAGTTCTGCGCGTTGGAATTTCCAAGGCGGCACTCGCTCGGCGACGCTTTTCGTCACGAGTGGAGTTGCGGTCTGTTGTACGCCTTTCCGCCTATACCACTTCTACCCAGAGTGTTGAAGAAGATTCGGCACGACCGGGCCCAAGTCATTCTTGTGGCTCCGGACTGGGCTCGAAGAGTTTGGTATCCCGAGCTACTCAATATGAGCATAGATCCCCCGATCCGTCTGCCTCTTCGGGAGGATCTTCTGTCGCAGCAGCAGGGGACGGTCCTCCACCCGAACCTGTCCAGTCTACACCTGCTTGCATGGAGATTGAGCGGCGGCAGTTGATTCCTTTCGACTTGCCTCCCGAAGTTTGTGATGTGATTCTGGCAGCCAGGCGTCCCTCCACTAAGGTGGTATACGCCTGCAGGTGGAACAAATTTGTGGCATGGTGCACAGCAAAGGCTGTGAATCCCCTTTCTGCCCCTCTTTCTGAGGTCCTTCTGTTCCTTCTCTCTCTGGCCCAACAGGGTTCTGCCCTGGGTACCATCAAGGGTTATCTCTGTGCTATCTCGGCCTTCCTCAGGCTCCCTGATCAGCCCTCCCTTTTCAAGTCCCCTGTTGTTAACAGGTTTCTTAAAGGCATTACACACCTTTTCCCTCCTGTTCCGTTTGTGATGCCTCAGTGGGACTTGAACTTGGTTCTTACCTTTTAATGTGCGCTCCCTTTGAGCCTCTGCATAACTGTCCTCTTCGTCTTTTGACTCTAAAGACAGCCTTTCTGGTGGCCATCACCTCCGCTCGGCGGGTGAGTGAGCTCCAGGCTTTATCTTGCAAACCTCCCTTTCTGTCTGTTCATCCAGACAAGGTTGTTCTTCGGACGCGTCCGTCCTTCTTGCCAAAGGTGGTTACTGCCTTTCACATTGGGCAGACCATCACTTTGCCTACCTTCTTTCCGCCTCCGCATCCTTCCAGAGAGGAAGAGAGGCTCCACCGTCTGGACCCAAAACGTGCGCTCTCCTTCTATATCGACCGCACAAAACACTTCCGGGTGGATGACCAGCTCTTTGTTGGCTACGTGGGCGCCAAAAAGGTCGGGCGGTGCACAAACGAACCATCTCCCGCTGGGTTACCTTGTGCATCAAGACCTGCTATTCTTTGGCTAAGAAGGAGCCTCCTGTTGGGCTGCGTGCCCATTCCACCAGGGCAACAGCTGCTACCACGGCCTTGGGCCGCGGTGTTCCGCTGCCCGTTATTTGTCAGGCAGCTACGTGGGCCTCGCTGCACACGTTTACAAAACATTACTGCCTTGACAGTCAGGTCCGGAGGGACGGCTTCTTTGGCCGTTCTGTCCTCCAGGACTTCCTTGTCTGATCTTTGTTCGCAGACCCACCACCGGGGTTGGTATTGCTGGGGTATTTATTCTAAGGTAAGGAATCTGTCACTAACGTGTCTCTTTCAGATGCACAAGTTACTAACTTGTGTAACGATATATCTGTAAGAGACAGTAGTTAGTGACAGATTCCTTACCGCCCACCCATCCTCCCCGTTCTGCGAACTGATTTCTAGGGTTAAGGACATCCCTTTCAGGGCCCTAGTATTTTTCAGACACCTATGTCCGCTTCTTGCATGGCTCTGCGTTCCTGGCGCGGAAAGTCGTGTACAGAACTGACGTCAGCGCGCAGGGGCGCCGCCTAAGTACTGCCCGCGACGTCATCCCGGCGATCACGACGCCGACGACGGACGCGGAGCCGCACGACGCCGCCTACCGACGCGCAAGGGTACTGCTACGCAAAACTTTCCGGATCCAGCCTGACGCCTGGGGATATTCTAAGGTAAGGAATCTGTCACTAACTACTGTCTCTTACAGATATATCGTTACACAAGTTAGTAACTTGTGCAATAGGGGGTGTACCCACCCCAGGGAAGGGACCCATTGGTCCCTGCCCTTTACCTACCTGTAACGCCCCTAATTCTAGTATTTAGGGGGCACCCTGAACCTTACTTCCTCAGATCCAGCAACAACAAGAAAAGAAGATAAGAAGAAGGACCGAAGAGCCGTGCAGAGCTAACAAGAGGACGACGCCCACTGACTTGGCCCCAGCCCTACAGGCCTGTCTCCCCTTGAACCT
Source organism: Calotriton arnoldi (assembly GCA_963921515.1). NCBI lineage: Eukaryota > Metazoa > Chordata > Amphibia > Caudata > Salamandridae > Calotriton > Calotriton arnoldi. The sequence goes on along the minus strand of CAWUFW010001746.1, from coordinate 1,988,201 downwards.
GCTCCTGCGTAACCCCGGTGTGTCCTGCAGCCAGCAACCTCAAAAACCCCGGAGGACCTGCCTGCCTTCACTTCAAAGACTGAATCTCCTGTGAACACCGGACTTGTTCAAACTGCAGCTTCTGGCTCCGGCCGGACACCGCGAATCCAGACCACTCTGCACCCGCCGAACCCGGCCCGAGCTAGAGTGGAAAAACACCACGAGGATGTCACCCCGGCGATCCTGACCCGAGATCCGGCGACTCCTGACCTGCCTCAAGCCTCCAATCGACGCCTGCAGCCCCAATCCAGAGGATCCCCTCTACCGCGACCAGAGCGGGTAAGACTTTCCGACGTCCCAAGGCACCCCTGCACCCGACGCCCCACGGCCTTGTGTGCCCAAAGCAACGGTGCCTAACCAACCCAAGACATCCCAACTTACCCCTCGAAGTGGTGGTCGCACCCAGAAGATCCTCGTCACCGAGCCTGCAGTGTGTCTTCTAACCGGAGATGCTCCATTGAAAACAACAGGGCACCCGACCTCAAAACAGCACCCTGCACCCGGCCGCCCTAGTGCCGGTGAGGGTGCACCTTTGGAGCTAATTTGGTTCCCTATTTGCCCTGACCTAAACCCTAGGAGCTTTGCTCCCACAACCCAGTGGCCTGCTTGCCAGCAGCCACCAACCGGAGAACCCCTATCCTCCATAGGATAACATTGGGCCTCAACACTCTGCACCCGGCCGCCCTAGTGCCGCGGAGGGTGAAACAAAAGTGCATCACTGACCCTGAGGGACCCCTGAGTCTAACCCCAGAACCTTAACTCCCACAGTCGTTTACTTACCTGCAAACCGATAACCTGTTTTTCTTCCATAGGATAACATTGACAATTTTTCTTCCAAAAAACGACTAAGTGTGTAGTTTTGAAAACTAAAGATATTCTTTAAAAATCGTACAAATAACCAAAACGTGTTTTCTCACCTGTTTGCAGGAAATGTCCCAGTGCTGAATCCAGGCATCCAGCACTGAGTTAGAAAAAGTAACGTAAAAGTAACTTACCTGCAATTTACTGACAAAGCCCATTTCATTTCAATGTACTGTATTTGCTAACTGTTGCATACTACAGCTCCCCTGTAAATCAAACAAAGTACAATTTCCATTGCATTTTCAAACTGTTCGACATTCAGTAACTTATTACTACAAAGTATTTTATGCTTACCTGTGCCAGGCTTGCTTGGTTCTAAAATAAAACAATATATTTTTATACAAAAACAATTGGCCTAGAGTTCAGTTCTTGAGTGTGTGAATTCATTTGCTGACTGAGTGTGTACATCAAATGCTTAACACTGTCCTCTGATACTTCCTTACTGCTCGACCAAGCTACCACAAGTAGAGAGTAAGGTTCTATCTAACTTTAACCTCTGCCTACCTTTGGAGTCACCTGGACCCTATACCCACTATACCTCATTTTGGTGTAGTATATATAGAGCCAGTTTCTTACACCCAGCATCGAGGTCGACCGCTCTAGCCGTAAGGCTACATCCTCTCCCGAAGTTTCCCTCTACGAAGTTTATCTATGCCTGGTGCTGGGACAAATTTGTAACCTGGTAACACTGGTAACACTGTTCTACTACAGGCCAAAATGTTGAAAAATAAGTTGTGCATAAACCATCGCAGTTCCAATGTGCAACAGATTCAATATACATTAGCTACTTGAACAATCATTATTCCGCACAAATCGGCCCGCCCTAATATTCAGTTATATTCCCGTACTGATCGATCAGCGCCCGATTAATACGTCAGTAATACAATCGATTGTGGCAGCATCTCTCTGCCTATTGCCTCGCCAGTCCAGACACGCACCTCGTTTTAGTCAAGGCAGTGCACTTGGGCCATTTGTGTTGCCATGTACATCCTGAAGGGGCTCCAGATGTCTTTGGGGCAGGATTTTGCTGGCATTAGTTATCACATTAAATCCTGGGTAGCCATACGAATATTCACCCAATGCATTTCGGGCAAAAAGACCTTCGTCAGGGTTCTGTAATGTGAAAGAGGCCCATCAATAACCATAAATAATCATAAAATACGAACATAAATAAATGAGCCATTAAACTGTTACAAACTAAGTCAGGCTCTCCCCTGGACCCTTGTCCCCCTTACATACTGCATTTGGTTCCCGAGGAGGTCAGTGCTTTCCTGACTCCCCTATTAAATGAGATCACTAGTTCGGGGGTTTTTCCACACTTTTGGAAAAAGGCCTGTATTAGACCTATCTTGAAAAAAGCTACTCTAGATCCCACGGAGGCGAAACATTATCGCCCAATATCCTGTCTTCCTCTACCTTCAAAAATCCTGGAAAAAGCTATGAATTTGGAACTGACAGATTACCTGGATCGCAATAACATTCTTGACCCCACCCAACACGGCTTCAGATCTCGGCATTCCACCGAGTCAGCCTTGATTATGGCCACTGAAGAGATCCATAAAGTGATGGATGGAGGGGGAAGAGCCGCTCTCATCCTGCTTGACCTGACCGCAGCATTTGATACCGTAAACCATGCGGTACTGCTGCGGCGGTTGAGGGCAGCAGGTATTAGAGATAAGGCGTTAACTTTACTTACTTCCTTCCTGGCATCCAGGGAACAACTGATTCATTGGGACGGCCTTCAGTCAGGAAATTTCTACCTCCCATGTGGAGTCCCACAGCGGTCGGCCCTGTCCCCGACACTGTTCAATCTATATGTCACACCATTAGCAAGACTAATTAAAGATCACGGTCTTATGCTCGTGTCGTATGCGGACGACACCCAGTTGGTGGTGTCGGTTACGCAAAGTGTGGACACTACAGCTGTCAGGTTCCGCAATTGCCTCACTGATGTGATGGCATGGATGAACTCGAATTTTTTGAAGCTCAATACCGAAAAAACTGAGATCATCGAGTTTGGTCAGAAACCCTCTGTATGGAGCCAATTATGGTGGCCCCCCTGAGGCTGGGAACTGTCCTGTCCCCGTGTCCAATGCTAGGAACCTTGGTTTTATGTTTGACAAGGATCTAAAGCTCGCTCCACAAATAAATCAAGTTTCCTCTGCCTGCTTCTTTACGCTGAAAGTTTTGCCTAAAATTCTGCCATTTATCCCATTACCACTCAGGAAAACAGTAGTCGGAGCCCTGGTTCTTTCCAGAGTTGATTACTTCAACGCTTTATACTTAGGAGCTGATAAAGGGCAGATTACCAAGTTTCAGTCACTTCAGAATGTGGCTGCTCGAGTACTGCTTGATTTACCTAAACATCACCCCACGTCTGCTAGTATTAAGCATCTCCACTGGCTTCCAGTTCGGCGGAGAGTGGATTTTAAGGCACTCTATTTAGTGCATAAGGCTTTGTATGGAGGAGGAGCTGCGGACATTCAACCCCTATTTCCCCGGTACTTGCCGCAACGTTGTCTCAGGTCCGCTAATGCAGGACTGGTCCTGGTCCCTAAGATAAAAAGAGCCAGATGGGGAGGAAAGGCTTCTCGTATCAAGCGGCCAAACTGTGGAACTCCCTCCCCATTCTGATCAGACTACAGCCAAACAAGGCTCTTTTTAGAAAATTGATAAAGACATGGCTCTTCCTTAAGCTCTAGATCATTCAGCGCTAGCTCGGCTTTCACTCACCTCAGCGCCAAGACGCCTCGGCAATAGTGCGCTTTATAAGATATCAGTCAGTAAACTGTATTCAACATACAGTCTATTAAGTGAATGCACAGAAACCACCACCAAATCATGCTGCAATCAATAACACCACAAGGTTCTTGCTCAGTTTTAACCAAAAATGATTGTAAAAGAATGAACAAATAAAAATTATCGATGGTGAATATGTACAGTCTGAAAGAAACACGTTAGTGATAGATTCCTTACCTTAGAATATCCCCAGGCGTCGGACTGGATCCGGAAAGTTTTCGTCAGCAGTACCCCTGCGCGTCGGAAGGTGGCGTCGTGCAACTCCACGTCCGTCGTTGGCGTCGTGGTCGCCGAGATGACGTCGCGGCAGCTACTTAGACGCCGCCCTTGCGCGCTGACGTCAGTTCTTTCTTTTTCCGCGCCAGCAAGCGCAGATCCGGAGAGAGCGGTACCCCCAGTCATTTTGTGACTGAGTTTTTGAGGCTTTTTGTCTCTGTATTTTTCGAGTCGATCGACTCCTGGTGCTGTAGGGATGCCCGGCTTCAAGTCCTGCTAGCTAGGAATATCATTGCATGATGTCGGTGACGGACCCGCACCGCGTGTGTCTCTACTGCCTGGGGCGCGACCACGACCCCAAGTCGTGCCCCGACTGCCGGGCCATGGCGCCGAAGACTTTGCGGGAGCGGTCCCGAAAGTTGCTTGAAGTCCGGCAGTCGGCTCCGCGCCGCTCAAGGTCCCGGTCCCGTGGGAGGTCGAGGGACCGGTCACTGAGCCACCACCATCGTTCGTCGGGGTCGAAGTCTTCGCACTCGGGGTCAGGTAAAACGAAACACTCTAAGAAGTCGAAGAAGCGCCGTCGCTCTCCAACTTCGCCTCTCCCGTCGCGCGACGCGGCTGAGGGTGCGGGTGGTGCCACCCCCGCGGCTCCGGCGAAGCCTACGCAGTCGCCGTCGGCCTACCCGCCCTTCCCGGGTCCGTCGGCGACTCCGGCCCAGCTGCAGGACTTTCTGTCAGCCATGGCTCGCCTCTTTGGGCCGTCGGGTCCCGCCGGTGCGCCTTCGGGCCCCGCGGGCCCGACTGGGGGTCCTTGCCTTCCACTGCTGACGGCTCCGGCATCGCTGTCGGCTCCGGCAACGGCGCCGCAAGGCCCCCATGGATCCAGGCCTGGATCCCGGTCGACGCCGGTTGACCTCGTAACACCTCCACCGACGTCGACCCCTCCGGCACCACTTCCGACGTCGCCCGTCCCGCCGGACGACGTCGTCCCCGGTTTCAGCCCCGAAATGGGCACGGCGCCGGAACGGCGTCGCTCGACGCCAATTCCGACGACAATGGGACCCTTCTATCCCTATGTCCATCCTCCTTATTTTAGGCCTGTTCATCAGCCTTCGGAGGAAGGGGAGGACTGGGAGGGGTCTGAGGACCCTCTCACCGCACAGTGTGAGTTAGACCCGGAGTGGGCAGAGGAACTGGGGGATGCCAGTGGTCTTGACACCTCTCCTGACCTTGGCATGCTCACTCCTCCTACCGTGGCTACGGAGGAGGGTGCAAGTTACGCCGTGGTGTTGCGTAGGGCGGCCGAGGCCCTACACCTCGAGCTCCCTACAGTGGCCGTCAGGACTAACCTCCTGACAGAAGTGCTTCAGCCGGCAGCTACCTCTGCGGAGCCACTGCTGCCTTTTAATGATGCACTTTCTGACGTTCTTTTAAGCACCTGGTCCAAGCCCACCACAGGGGCTCCTGTGGATAGGAACGTGGCCCGACGCCATCGCCCGGCCCCAGGCGAACCCCTTTTCCTTTCCCAACACCCTACCCCTGAGAGCTTGGTTGTCCAAGCCTCTGCGTCCCCGAGCGCATTCCCTACCGCACCTCCGGATAGGGAATCCAAGAAACTGGAACAATTTGGGAAGAAGATTTTCTCTTCCGCCAGTTCAGGGCTGCGGTCTGTGAACACCGCATGCCTCTTGGGCCGTTATTCCCAATCTCTGTGGGATACTGTGGGGCAAGTGCTGCCTCAGTGTCCGGAGGAGGCCCGGACAGTGTTCTCTCAGGCTATTGCTGAAGGGAGGGATGCAGCAAAGTTCACTATTTGATGTGGCCTTGACACCGCCGACTCGCTGGGCAGGGTGATTTCCACGACAGTGGCGCTCCGTCGCCACACCTGGCTGAGGACTACTGGTTTCTCGGGGAATGTCCAGAACACCCTGATGGACATGCCCTTTGATGGCATTCGCCTTTTTGGCAACAAGGCAGATAGTGCGTTGGAGCGCTTTAAGGACTCGCGGGCTGCGGCCAAGTCCCTGGGCCTTTCCGCCACGCGCCCTCCTCCGCCTTCTGCTTTTCGCTCCTTTTGTGGCCACGGAAGGGGCGCCCCGACACGTTCGCTTCAGAGCTACAGGCCTGCGCAGCAACAGTCTCAGCGCGGACGTGGGACCAGCCGAGGCGGGTCAGGGGGCCAGCGGGCGGGTCAGTCCACCTCCACCCGGCCACCACTGCCTCCAAACCTTCCTAGTCCGGTCTTTCAGGCCCATCAAACGCCAGTGGGCGGCAGGATTCGCCATCACCTCCCCACAGGCGCACCATCACTTCGGACAGGTGGGTTTTACAAATAGTCCGAAGGGGCTACTCCCTCCCCTTCGAGACTACCCCTCCAGCCATGCCACCCCAGTACCACCGCATGTCGGGGGATCACTTGGCACTTCTTCAACAGGAAGTCGCGGCCTCTTGGCCAAGGGGGCCATCGAGCGCGTTCCTGCGCCAGAAGTAGGACGTGGTTGTTATTCCCACTACTTTCTGTTGCCCAAGAAGGACAAGGGCCTGCGTCCTATCTTGGACCTCAGGGACGTCAATCGCTTCCTCCGGAAGGAGAAGTTCAAGATGTTAACTCTGGCTCAGGTCTTGTGTGCCCTCGACCCTGGAGACTGGATGGTAGCATTGGACCTGCAGGACGCATATTTCCACATTCCCGTCCTGCCGGCCCACCGGCGTTACCTGCCGTTTACGGTAGGCCACGAGCACTTTCAGTTTACCGTGCTCCCCTTTGGCCTTACCAGCGCCCCTCGGGTGTTCACGAAAGTGGTGGCGGTGGTCACAGCTCATCTACGCAGATCAGGGGTTCCAGTCTTCCCCTATCTCGACGACTGGCTGTTGAAGGCAGGCTCGCCCCGGACAGTCGACTCCCACCTCCAGACTACGGCCGACCTCCTGCATTTGCTGGGGTTCTCCATCAATGTGCCGAAGTCGCACCTGATTCCCACTCAGAAGCTCCTATTCATCGGAGCGGTTCTGGATACGACGCACTTTCGGGTCTATCCTCCCGAACGGCGAGTCCAGGCTATTCAGGCTCTGATTCCGATCTTTCAGCCTCTATCCTGGGTTTCGGTCAGGATGACCCTGAGGCTGCTGGGCCTCATGGCCTCCTGCATCCTGCTGGTCAATCATGCCAGATGGCATATGCGGGCTCTGCAGTGGGACCTGAAGTTCCAGTGGGCGCAGCATCAGGGGAACCTGTCCGATTACGTCCAGATCTCGGAGGGCACTGCACAACAGCTGCAGTGGTGGCTCACGAACCGGCATTGGGTCAATGGCAGATCCCTCTCCCTTCCCCAACCGGAGCTCACAGTGGTGACGGACGCGTCCCTCTTGGGATGGGGCGGCCACATGGGAGAGGCGGAGATCAGAGGTCTCTGGTCTCCGGCGGAGTCCAGGCTCCATATCAACCTTCTGGAGCTTCGGGCGATCCGACTTGCACTGAAGGCATTCCTTCCCTCTGTCAAGGGGAGAGTAGTGCAGGTGTTCACAGACAACACCACCGCCATGTGGTACTGCAACAAACGGCGGGGTGGGGTCGTGGACCCTATGTCAGGAGGCTCTGCGCCTCTGGACATGGCTGGAACATCAGGGCATTTCCCTGGTGGTTCAACACCTGGCAGGTTCACTGAACGCCAGGGCGGACGAACTCAGCCGCAGGTGCATGATGGATCACGAATGGCGTCTTCACTCGGACGTGGCGCAAGGTCTCTTTCAACAGTGGGGAGAGCCTTGGTTAGATCTATTCGCCACCGAAGAGATTGCGCAGTTCTGCGCGTTGGAATTTCCAAGCCGGCACTCGCTCGGCGAAGCTTTTCGTCACGAGTGGAGTTGCGGTCTGCGCCTGTGGACATGGCTGGAACATCAGGGCATTTCCCTGGTGGTTCAACACCTGGCAGGTTCACTAAACGCCAGGGCGGACGACCTCAGCCGCAGGTGCATGATGTATCACGAATGGCGTCTTCACTCGGACGTGGCGCAAGGTCTCTTTCAACAGTGGGGAGAGCCTTGGTTAGATCTATTCGCCACCGACGAGAACGCGCAATGTCAGCAATTCTGCGCGTTGGAATTTCCAAGGCGGCACTCGCTCGGCGACGCTTTTAGTCGCGAGTGGAGTTGGGGTCTGTTGTACGCCTTTCCGCCTATACCACTTCTGCCCAGAGTGCTGAAGAAGATCAGGCGCGACCGAGCCCAAGTCATTCTTGTGGCTCCGGACTGGGCTCGAATAGTTTGGTATCCCGAGCTACTCAGTATGACCATCGATCCCCCGATCCGACTGCCTCTTCGGGAGGATCTTCTGTCGCAGCAGCAGGGGACGGTCCTCCACCTGAACCTGTCCAGTCTCCACCTCTTTGCGTGGAGATTGAGCGGCGGCAGTTGATTCCCTTCGACTTGCCTCCTGAAGTCTGTGATGTCATTCTGGCAGTCAGGCGTCCCTCCACTAAGTTGGTATACGCCTGCAGGTGGAACAAGTTTGTAGCATGGTGCACAGCAAAGGCTGTGGATCCCCTTTCTGCCCCTCTTTCTGAGGTCCTACTGTTCCTTCTTTCTTTGGCCCAGCAGGGCTCTGCTCTGGGCACTATCAAGGGCTACCTTTCTGCTATTTTGGCCTTTCTCAGGCTCCCTGACCAGCCCTCTCTTTTCAAGTCCCCTGTTGTTAACAGATTCCTCAAAGGCATTACTCACCTTTTTCCTCCTGTTCCCTTTGTAATGCCACAGTGGGACTTGAACCTGCTTCTCACATACTTAGTGTGCGCTCCCTTTGAGCCACTTCACAACTGTCCTCTTCGCTTGTTCACTCTGAAGACTGCTTTCCTGGTTGCCATCACCTCTGCTAGGAGAGTGAGTGAGCTCCAGGCTCTTTCTTGTAAACCTCCTTTTCTGTCTGTGCATCCGGACAAGGTTGTCCTCAGAACACGTCCATCCTTTCTGCCGAAGGTTGTTACTGCCTTTCACATCGGGCAGACCATCACTTTGCCCACCTTCTTTCCGCCTCCGCATCCTTCCAGAGAGGAAGAGAGGCTCCACCGTCTGGACCCAAAACATGCACTGTCATTTTACCTGAGTCGCACACAACAGTTCCGGGTGGATGACCAGCTCTTTGTTGGCTACGTTGGCGCCAAAAAAGGTTGGGCCGTACACAAGCAGACTATATCCAGATGGGTCGTCTTGTGTATTAAAGCCTGTTATTCTCTGGCAAAGAAGGAGCCTCCGTTGGGCGACGGCTGCCACTATGGCGTTGGGACGTGGTGTCCCCTTACAAGACATCTGTCAGGCAGCTACTTGGGCCTCGCTGCACACTTTTACTAAGCACTATTGCCTGGACAGCCAAGTCCAGAGGTACGGCTTCTTTGTCCGTTCTGTTCTCCGGGACTTCCTGGTGTGATCTTGGTTCGCAGACCCACCACCGGGGTTGGTATTGCTGGGGTATCTATTCTAAGGTAAGGAATCTATCACTAACGTGTTTCTTTCAGATGCACAAGTTACTTACCTTCGGTAACGATATATCTGTAAGAAACATTAGTTAGTGATGGATTCCTTACCGCCCCACCCATCCTCCCCGTTCTGCGAACTGATTTCTAGGGTTAAGGTCATCCCTTTCAGGGCCCTAGTTTCAATGCACCAGTGGTCAGTATCTTGTATGGCTCTGCGTTCCTGGCGCGGAAAGTCGTGTACAGAACTGACGTCAGAGCGCGAGGGCGGCGTCTAAGTAGCTGCCGCGACTTCATCTCGGCGACCACGACGCCAACGACGGACGCGGAGCCGCACGACGCCACCTTCCAACGCGCAGGGGTACTGCTGACGACAACTTTCCGGATCCAGTCTGACGCCTGGGGATATTCTAAGGTAAGGAATCTATCACTAACTAATGTTTCTTACAGATATATCGTTACCGAAGGTAAGTAACTTGTGCGGTACGCCATGAGTGAAATGTGCCCAATGTTAAACGAAACGAAAACCAATTGTGTGACATGAAACCTCAACCGAATAATAACCTCCCCATGCTACTATTGTACGATCTACATCTCATATTATCTCAGCGCCCTGACCGGATGCGTGACCATTTGAATCCGACACCAACAGAGTTGTACGCGAAAAGATCTGGTCTTAAGTAAACATATTGTGAGTCCCACAGGTGAAATAAATCCATTTAAACTGCTGTGACGTTTGAACGAAACGCGTTACTGCAGTAACCGATCCGAGAAGTAAACATCGAAGAGATGTCTAAACCACATCATTAACGCATTTCCTGCACACTATAATCCTACGAAAAAGCTTAAATCACACTGACGACCGACATTACTGGTTAATTCAAAATATGTTTTGAAACATAAGAAGAGCCACAAATATGCAAATATATCGAATGTGAACAATGAAATAGAAATAAACATGATAGGACATGAATGGACTCAACTGGCAAGGCGCTGCAGAAAAAAGCCTGGATGTACATTTCTTTAGCATTTAAAGTTTGGAATTACACAGCCTCTGTGTGCATTTAGAAATTATTGAAGAACATTGGCATAAATATGGCTTGCAATGGATTACTCGGATGAAATTTGGATTCTTGGTGCTTGATTTCTGCAATTTATGCTTGCATGGCTGTCCCAGCTCGAGTCTGGTGGGTGACGACCTACCAGTTAGTTATGATGACCCCAGTGTATAGCCACTCTCCCTTTGGTTAGTGCAAAGAAATTACTCTTTTTGTATGGTCACCCCCTAGTTTTTCGACTGATCCTGCTGGTTTTTCAGCTTTGAGAGTGCACTGAGGCCTACTTACCAGACTATTGTGCCAGTGCCCTGACCCTAACATGTATGTCGAATTGACTATAGCCAATTGGAAATGACTAACCTACCTGTGAGTCCCTAGTAAATGGTACCCTGGTACCCAGTGCATGTAAGTTAGTGGGGCACCCCAGGGCTTGCGGCACTAATTGTGCCACTCTCGATGTCCTCAAATAAAACAAGTCCACCACTGCAGACTGGTAGAGCAGTCATGCTCTACTAGCCTGACTTTGCCATTGAAAGCAATAGCAAAGCCACCACTTCCCCTGGACAAGTCACCCCTCTAACAGGCCTACCAAGCCATAAAGACAGGGTGCAAGATATGCCATAGGCACGCCATTTGAATCTCTGTACAACTGTCCTTTCCATCTCTTGTCTGAAGACTATGTTCTTGGTTGTGGTAATATCTGCCTACCGCATGAGTGAACACCAGGCTCACTCGGTTCAGCCTTCCTATACAACCTTTTTCCCCAAAGTGGTGTTGAGGACCAGGACGGCCTTCTTGTCGTGACCTCTTTTCACACTGGACAATTTATCACTCTCCTAATGATTTTTGTTCCGCCTCACCCTTCGAGAGAGGAAGAGAGATTCCATTGATTGGGCCCCAAAAAAGTCTCAAGCTTTCACATCGATCTCACAAAAGAACTTTGGGTGGACAATCTGCTCTTGTCGGGGTCTTCATAGCAAACGAAAGCAAGGAACTGCAGAAAATGACCTGTCTAGATGGATATTCATCTACCTAAAGACCTTCTGCGCACTACAAAAAAGAACCAGCCTCTGAAAGGATTGAAGGCCCACTCCATCAAGGCCAAGAATGCTTCCACTGCATGGCACCCAGAGGGTCTGTCTTGCATATCTGTCAGTCAGCCTGCAGCGAATCATTACTGCATTGACAGCCAAGTCTGCAGAGAAAGGCATTTTGGCCAGTCAGAATTTCACTAATTTTTGTTCTCAGCTATTCCATCAGACCCTCCACCTTTGGGAGGTACTGCTTTGGTATTTTTCTGAAGGTGAGGAACCTGTGGTTAGAAGTATCCATCAGAAGAACTAGTTACCTTCGGGAACGCTCTTTCTCGTGGATACTCTTATCTAACCGCAGATTCCTACCCTCTCACCTTCCCATTCTATGGAATGGTCTCTGTTTTTTCCATCTAAAAAGCTCCGAATCTAAAGATCTGAACACTGGATTTCCTGATTATTGTTGAGCTCCGTAATCAAAGGCATCAGGGTCAAGAAAGGAACTGACATTCTCATGCAAGGGTGGCAGTTTTATGCGGCCCTGTTTTGTCACTTGTGGAGGGAAACAATGCCAGCGTGAAGCCGCCAATACCACCTACCTTCCTGATCCAATGCGGTGTCTGGGGATATTCTAACAGTGAGGATAATGCTTGGATTTCAGGATGTTTTGGCTTTACTTGCCAAGGATGCTATCAAGAGTGCCCGACAACCATAAATGTTGGGGTGCTACTCCTAATACTTCTTGGCCCCCAGTGTGGCTGGAGGACTGAGACAAATCCTCAGCATGATAGTCCACATATCTTTCATTTGCAAAGAGATCTTCAAGATGACCTCAAAGGGTGAGGATCTTCTGGCCTTGGAGTTTGTAAATTAGATCATGTCCCTGGATTTGCATGCAATGCAGTTGGGATGATCCATGTTTTAATTCTTAGGAGTTGAATATTATGGCATTTGTAATGTGGTTATGTGTGCATTGTTTGAGAGCACAATTTCATATGGCTTACTATTACAAAGAAATGTGGAGTAGCTAAAAGTATGCTTTTATTGTATTTGTTATTGAAATTTGGAATTTGTTTATTGCAATTAATTTGTAAATGACGTATTGTGTTTCCACATGCATGTTGCTGATCCTGTGTTAGTCACCGTTTATACTAATATTAACCTTTTACAGGATGGTTACCAGGACACGATAAAGTGTGTTTACCAGCTGAAAGGACATATCACACCTGTTAGAACAGTTGCATTCAGCACTGATGGGCTGGCTTTGGTGTCTGGCGGCCTTGGTGGTCTCATGAATGTTTGGTCCTTAAGGGTAAGATTGTATTCTATTTGAAGCACTTTGTGTAATGTTGTTAACATGTTTTGCTAAAAGGTAGAAAATATTATAATCAAGTGAAGGAAATGGATTTAACTGACAAAATTGTAAGTTGTTTGGGACTGTTATAGGGCTTTTCTGTCTGGCTAGTTCATGGTTTTAAAATCCTTGCATTTGATATGTCTGCACACCCTGTAAACTTTTTCCTGTATAAACGGATTACTGAGCTCTTCACAATTTGCTGGTCACTCCATTAGATTAGGCGTATCATGCCCCATTCACGTTTGATAATTGCTAGGTGTCGCTGCTTGCTGCCGAGCCATACTGTGAGCTGTATCACACTAGTAGCAATTTTACTGCTGGGACATATCCCCTTAGCTGTGCTGTTTGTTTCGGAAGCATTCTTTTCCATCGACTTCCTAAACAGGCCCACCTTTGAAGTTTTGTTTTAGAGAGACCTCCTCCCTCCCATAAGTCCTTCTGTGAGGCTATCAGAGACTCAGTAGTCATCAGCCTACGTCAATGAGTTCTATTCCAGGATATCTGGGCTGCTTATTTTCCTTCTGAACTGCATCACTATGGATGCACACAGTTTCCAAATGGCTGGATTACAGCAGCCCTTAGCCTTGTCGCAAAATTCTGAGAGGACCCCCATTCTGTAATCTTTTGTAGAGAAGGTAAATTGGAAGGCTGTGGTGAATTGTCGGAATATAGTTCTGGTAATTCTCCTCATTCTGCTGTTGTTTTCCCTGCCACTAATATAAATTATATACGTCTGTAATGCCAGGTCCCTTCTGTGCTCAGGTAATTATTTTATTCTGTGATTACTGGATTATCTCTTGATCAACATGTACTCAATGCCACTATACACATCAATAGTTGAGCAGTTTGCTGCACAAGCATGTGTGTATTTTGTCTGCACCAGATTGCTCTGTTTGAAGAAGCACTGTTATTCATGGTGGAAATAACAATGTGATCATGTTTGAACGTAACCTAGATTTTTTGATAATTTGTTCATCCAGAAATATAAAGCAGAATATGCATATCTTAACTCAACAATTGCAGAACAAATTTGAAATTCACATATATTAAATTAATAAACAATGGGTCAGTTTTCTTGCTTTGCAAGTCATTGTGGAGAATAATACGTTTTAAACTTACCTTTAGTTAAAAACAAGAGCAACTGATATTGTATTGCTAACCATGACCCAGGCGGCAACATCTGTTGCTCCAGTCAGTTCAGTTCAAATCAACAGAAAGTGGGGCATCATCACTCTGTTACTTTCCAAATATTTATTGGGATCAAGATGTAATCGATTATGAAGCTAGTACCTCAGACCCTGAAAGTACGTCTTTTGGTGGAAACATTAAAGAATCTGTCAATCAGTTTTACCAACTAAGCATAAACCATAAAATAAAACCTTTGACCCTCTTTGCAATCCGTTATGAATGTGACTTGACTCTCCCCTCCCCCACCACACACATTTCTTCCTATTGCAGATTTTTAGAATTGAAATCTCCCTTAATGAATTAGAGGACATCTAATTTCCTATTGTGATAATAAACAGCTGATAAACAATTATAAAAATACAAATTACAAAATGATTCCATGACACCAAAGTTTTGTCACCTGGATGTGATCAGAAGCGGCTTTATGAATGGTTACAGTGCCAGATAATCATACTTTGGGCCAAATGCATAGGTCCCCTAATGGTCTTACAGCAGGAGCGAGATTAGCATTAATGGCAGGCATTTGGTACCTTGGAAACTACTGTGAGGTGGTGGTTCAGATTTTGTAAGATTATATGAAATTGTTTCATAAAATCAATCCTATCACTTTGAGCTCCAACTACTCTGTTTTCTATGATAATAATTCAAGGCATGTTCTAAATAAAGCACAGAGGGAGGTGGGAAGGGGTTTGGTTTCATGAGTGTGCTGCTGTTGATTTGGCTGATAGTTGAGCATCATTGGAAATAAGGTTATGAAGATCACTAGAAATGGAACCATTTGCATGAAATTAGTCTGTGATGATAACATTTCTTATATTTGCTCTTTGTTCAGACCTTTGAAAGCTAGCATAGCAACACAGTCACATTTGTCCTTTAGGTGGAATTGAAAGATCAGTTGTTGGCACCGGATCAAAGTGTAACCTCCATTTGTCCTTCAGACTTTGTCAACCATGGGCAATTAAGAAACACAAGTCCCCAACAGTAGGATTATCCTTTATGACTTTAAGATGGTGTCCATGTTGCCAGAGTCTAAAATCAACCTGGCTAATTGGGAGGCTTTAAAAAAGTGTCACACAGTTCTCTTTGTGTGCCTCTATGCTCATGTCGCTGGAGGCACGTAATCATTAGCAATTCATTGGGAGTCAAATAACTTCTACCTCCTTTGATTCTCAACTAAAGCAGCTGTAGGAACAGTAAGTCTTCCATTTGACCTTTTAGCATCAACGGCTTGAACAAGAATGTCAAAAAAGAAGGCTTGCTTGAGGATGTAGCGGCTTGGTTTAAAACATACAACTCCTTCTGGGGAGGGCAACGACTGAGGTGCAACTGTAGATACTTTTTTTTTCTTTTTTCTGTTTATTGAAGATATAGGTGAGTAGAATTCATCGTAGAATTGTTTAAAGAAACTGAGCTCCACACAGTTCTTACACAGAATCATCTAATACAAGAACACTATATCATCACGTCATACATATATAAGGCAAATCTTGATTCCATAACTCTAAAACTAGGAAATTAGAGGGAAACAAAGAAAGCTAACGAGAGGGGAAGAAAGAGGTAGGGAAGGGATGACCTCCTCAGCTTACTTCACGTACCCAGAGCGACATTACTGTCCATCATCACACTCTATTGGCATCAGGTCGGCACACATGAGGGGAGGTGGGGGGGATTGCGTCTCCTCTTATATTCGTGATCGCAGGTAAGTCTGTAAATCTCTGGGTCGCTCCTGGACAGGCATTAGATCCCAGTAGGCTACCAGTTGGCCTTGACAAACCGCTGCGTCCCGGAGCCAATCCCCCACACGAGGGATCGAGCAGCGCCCCCAACACATCGCTACTCGCTTTTTACCAAGCAGCAGGAGCAGCGATATTAATTTCCTGTTGTCTATGGGGACGTTCCCCACATATCCCAGCAGTGCAGTCAAGGGGGAACACTCCAATCGCAAAATCTGAAAGAGACACGTTAGTGACAGATTCCTTACCTTAGAATATCCCCAGGCGTCAGGCTGGATCCGGAAAGTTTTTGCGTAGCAGTACCCTTGCGCGTCGGTAGGCGTCGTCGTGCGGCTCCGCGTCCGTCGTCGGCGTCGAGATTCCCGGGATCACGTCGCGGGCAGTACTTAGACGCTGCCCCTGCGCGCTGACGTCAGTTCTTTCTTTTTCCGCGCCAGTAAGCGCAGATCCGGGAAGAGCAGTGCCCTAGGCATTTTTTGACTAACTTTTTTGGTGTTTTTTCACTGTTTTCTCCAAGTGTCTCGACTCCGTAGGTGTCGGTAGGGATGCCCGGCTTCAAGCCATGCGACGCCTGTGGTCGAATGATGTCGATCACGGACCCGCATCAGGAGTGTCTTTACTGCCTCGGCCGCGACCACGACACAAAGTCGTGCCCCGACTGCCGGGCCTTGCACCCGAAGGCTTTGCGAGAGCGGTCTCGAAAGCTCCTCGAGGTCCGGCAGTCGACTCCGCGCCACGCCAAGCCCCGGTCACGTGAGAGGTCGAGGGGCCGGTCGCGGAGTCCTCATCGGTCGTCGGGTTCCAAGTCTTCGCACTCCTCTGGTAAGTCAAAGCATAAGAAGTCTAAGAAGCGTCATCGCTCGACGACTTCCCCTCGCCGGTCTCGCGACTCGGCTGAGGGTCCTGTCGGCACCGTCCCCGCGGCGCCGGGAGTGCCTATGGAGCCGCCCCCGCATTACCCGTCCTTCCCGGGTTCGGGGGCGACTCCGGCCGAGATACAGGAGTTCCTGTCGGCCATGGCCCGCCTCTTCGGGCCTCAAGGTCCCCCCGGTGCGCCTTCGGGCCCCACGGGCCCTAGTGGGGTTCCTACGGCGCCGCCGGCGACTCCGGTCCCGGCGCCGCCAGCGACACCAGCCCCGGTCCCGGCCCGGGCTCCTGCCCAGACCCCGGCTCCGGTGCTGCCACAACCCCGATCGACGCCGGTTGACCTGACGACACCTCCACCGGCGCCGATCTCTCCGGTGCCGTTCACGACGCCGCCCGGGGCTCCGGGCGGCGACGTTCCCCGGTTCTCTCCGGATCCGGACATGGCGCCGGACCGGCGTCGCTCGACGCCGGCTCCGACGCCGATGGGACCTTGGGTCCCGCATGTCCCTCCTCCATATTTTGAACCAGAATTGGAGGATGCAGAGGACTGGGAGGGGTCTGATGACCCTCTCACACAGCAGTGTGAGTTTGATCAGGACTGGGCTGAGGAGCTTGGGGATGCCAGTGGTTTGGACACCTCCCCTGACCCTGGCATGCTGTCTCCTCCTTCCGTGGCAACGGAGGAGGGAGCAAACTTTGCAACGGTGTTGCATAGAGCAGCTGGGGCCTTACACCTCCAGTTGCCTACGGTGGCTGTCAGGACTAACATCCTGACGGAAGTGCTTCAGCCGGCGGCTACCTCCTCGGAGCCACTGCTGCCGTTTAACAAGGCGCTTTCCGACTTTCTTTTGGGCACCTGGTCCAAGCCCACCACAGGGGCTCCTGTGGATAGGAACGTGGCCCGACGCCATCGCCCTGCTCCGGGCGACCCCCTGTTCCTCTCCCAACACCCCACCCCTGAGAGCTTTGTGGTCCAAGCCTCTGCTTCCCAAAGCGCCTTCCCTACCGCTCCCCGGATAGGGAATCCAAACGCCTGGATCAATTTGGGAAGAAGGTTTTTCTTCCTCCAGTGCTGGCTTGCGGTCCGTCAATATCACTTGCCTCTTGGGCCGATATTCCCACTCCCTGTGGGATTCGGTGGCGCAAGTTCTGCCCCAGTGTTCTGAGGAGGTCCAGACACTGCTTACCCGCGTCATTGCTGAGGGAAGAGATGCGGCATAGTACACCATTAGATGTGGCCTTGATACCGCCGACTCGCTAGGCAGATCGCTTGCGACGACAGTGGCGCTGCGCCGTCACGCCTGGCTGAGAACCACTGGTTTCTTGGATGATGTCCAAAACACTCTTATGGACATGCCCTTTGATGGGGTCGGTCTTTTTGGGAACAAGGCAGACCATGCGCTGGAGCGTTTTAAGGACTCGCGGGCTACGGCTAAGTCCCTGGGCCTTTCTGCTGTACGTCCTCCGCAGCCATCTGCTTTTCGCCCCTTTCGTGGACACGGAAGGGGCGCCCAGTCACGTCCGCTGCCCAGCCACCGGCCCGCGCAGCAAGCGTCTTCGCGTGGCCGAGGACGTGGCTCCCGCCGTGGCGGGTCAGGCAACCAACGTGCGGGTCAGGCCACAAACCCCGCCCCGTCCGCGGCCTCCAAGCCCTCCTAGTCCTTCCTTTCAGGTGCACAGCACGCCAGTAGGGGGCAGGGTCCGCCATCACCTTCACCACTGGCGTGCCATCACCTCGGACAGGTGGGTCTTGGACATTGTCCGAAGGGGCTACTCCCTCCCCTTCGTGACCATCCCCCAGCCATGCCACCTCAATTCCACCGCATGTCAGGGGATCACTTGGTGCTTCTTCAAAAGGAAGTTGCGGCCCTCTTGGCCAAGAGGGCCATTGAGCGCTTTCCAACCCCAGAAGTAGGACGTGGTTGCTACTCCCACTACTTTCTGGTGCCCAAAAAGGACAAGGAGGACATGCGTCCTATCTTGGGCCTCCGGAACGTCAATCGCTTCCTCCGGAAGGAGAAGTTCAAGATGCTTACCCTAGCTCAGGTCTTGACTGCTCTCGACCCTGGAGACTGGATGGTAGCGTTGGACTTGCAGGACGCATATTTCCACATCCCCGTCCTGCCGGCCCACCAGCGTTACCTGCGGTTCACGGTGAGGCCTCGAGCATTTTCAGTTCACCATGCTCCCTTTTGGCCTTACCAGCGCCCTCGGGTGTTCACGAAAGTGATGGCGGTGGTCGCAGCCCATCTGCGCCGGGCAGGGGTTCCAGTCTTCCCCTACCTCGACGACTGGCTGCTGAAGGCGGGCTCGTCCCAGGCAGTCGTCTCCCACCTCCAGACAACGGCCGAACTCCTGCACTCGCTGGGGTTCTCCATCAACGTGCCGAAGTCGCACCTGATTCCTTCTCCACAGCTCCTTTTCATCGGAGCAGTTCTGGACACGACGCAGTTTCGGGTTTATCCTCCCGAACGGTGAGTCCGGGATATTCAGGCTATGATTCCAATCTTTCGGCCCTTATCCTGGGTTTCGGTACGGATGACGCTGAGGCTGCTGGGCCTAATGGCCTCCTGCATCCTGCTGGTCGATCATGCCAGATGGCATATGCGGGCTCTGCAGTGGGACCTGAAGTTCCAGTGGGCGCAGCACCAGGGCAACCTGTCCGATCACATCCAGATCTCGGAGGGGACTGCAAAACAGTTGCAGTGGTGGCTCTCGAACCGGCAATGGGTCATGGGCAGATCCCTCTCCCTTCCCCAGCCAGAGCACACAGTTGTGACGGACGCGTCCCTTCTGGGCTGGGGCGGTCACATGGGAGAGGCGGAGATCAGAGGCCTCTGGTCTCCGGCGGAGTCCCGGCTCCATATCAACCTTCTGGAGCTCCGGGCGATCCGACTTGCACTCAAGGCATTCCTTTTCTCTGTCAAAGGGAAGGTAGTGCAGGTGTTCACAGACAACACCACCGCCATGTGGTACTGCAACAAACAGGGCGGGGTGGGGTCGTGGACCCTATGTCAGGAGGCTCTGCGCCTCTGGACATGGCTGGAACATCAGGGCATATTCCTCATGGTTCAACACCTGGCAGGTTCCCTGAACACCAGAGCGGACGAACTCAGCCGCAGGTGCATGATGGATCACGAATGGCGTCTTCACTCGGAGGTGGCGCAAGGTCTCTTTCAGCAGTGGGGAGAGCCTTGGTTAGATCTGTTCGCCACCGAAGAGAACGCGCAATGTCAGCAGTTCTGCGCGTTGGAATTTCCAAGGCGGCACTTGCTCGGCGACGCTTTTCGTCGCGAGTGGAGTTGCGGTCTGTTGTACGCCTTTCCGCCTATACCACTTCTACCCAGAGTGTTGAAGAAGATTCGGCGCAGCTGGGCCCAAGTCATTCTTGTGGCTCCGGACTGGGCTCGAAGAGTTTGGTATCCCGAGCTACTCAGTATGAGCGTCGATCCCCCGATCCGTCTGCCTCTTCGGGAGGATCTTCTGTCGCAGCAGCAGGGGACGGTCCTCCACCCGAACCTGTCCAGTCTACACCTGCTTGCGTGGAGATTGAGCGGCGGCAGTTGATTCCTTTCGACTTGCCTCCCGAAGTTTGTGATGTGATTCTGGCAGCCAGGCGTCCCTCCACTAAGGTGGTATACGCCTGCAGGTGGAACAAGTTTGTGGCATGGTGCACAGCAAAGGCTGTGAACCCCCTTTCTGCCCCTCTTTCTGAGGTTCTTCTGTTCCTTCTTTCTCTGGCCCAACAGGGTTCTGCCCTGGTACCATCAAGGGCTATCTTTGTGCAATATCGGCCTTCCTGAGGCTTCCTGATCAGCCCTCTCTTTTTAAGTCCCCTGTTGTTAACAGGTTTCTTAAGGGCATTACTCACCTCTTTCCCCCTGTTCCGTTTATAATGCCTCAGTGGGACTTAAATTTGGTTCTTACCTTCTTAATGTGCGCTCCCTTTGAGCCTCTGCATAACTGTCCTCTTTGTCTTCTGACTCTGAAGACAGCCTTTCTGGTGGCCATCACCTCCGCTCGGCGGGTGAGTGAGCTCCAGGCTCTTTCATGCAAACCCCCTTTCTGTCTGTTCATCCAGACAAGGTTGTTCTTCGGACGCGTCCGTCCTTCTTGCCAAAGGTGGTTACTGCCTTCCAGATTGGGCAGACCATCACTTTGCCCACCTTCTTTCCGCCTCCGCATCCTTCCAGAGAGGAAGAGAGGCTCCACCGTCTGGACCCAAAACGTGCGCTTTCCTTTTACCTCAACCGCACACAACAGTTCCGGGTGGATGACCAGCTCTTTGTTGGCTACGTGGGCGCCAAAAAGGTCGGGCGGTACACAAGAGGACCATCTCCCGCTGGGTCATCTTGTGTATCAAGGCCTGTTATTCTTTGGCTAAGAAGGAGCCTCCTGTTGGGCTGCGTGCCCATTCCACCAGGGCTACGGCTGCTACCACGGCTTTAGGTCGCGGTGTTCCGTTGCAGGATATTTGTCAGGCAGCTACGTGGGCCTCGCTGCATACGTTTACCAAACATTACTGCCTTGACAGCCAGGTCCGGAGGGACGGCTTCTTTGGCCGTTCTGTCCTCCGGGACTTCCTTGTCTGACTCTGTTCGCAGACCCACCACCGGGGTTGGTATTGCTGGGGTATCTATTCTAAGGTAAGTAATCTGTCACTAACGTGTCACTTTCAGATGCACAAGTTACTAACTTGTGTAACGATATATCTGTAAGAGACAGTAGTTAGTGACAGATTCCTTACCGCCCCACCCATCCTCCCCGTTCTGCGAACTGATTTCTAGGGTTAAGGACATCCCTTTCAGGACCCTAGTATTTTTTTAGACACCTATGTCAGCTTCTTGCATGGCTCTGCGTTCCTGGCGCGGAAAGTCGTGTACAGAACTGACGTCAGCGCGCAGGGCGGCGTCTAAGTACTGCCCGCGACGTCATCCCGGCGATCTCGACGCCGACGACGGACGCGGAGCCGCACGACGCCGCCTACCGACGCGCAAGGGTACTGCTACGCAAAAACTTTCCGGATCCAGCCTGACGCCTGGGGATATTCTAAGGTAAGGAATCTGTCACTAACTACTGTCTCTTACAGATATATCGTTACACAAGTTAGTAACTTGTGCTTCACCATTTCTTCTATTGCATCAAAAACAGCTCCCCAGTAGCAGCTAATGTCAGGGCAGTCCCATGACCGGTGCAAGAAATTCACGCAGGGAGCCATGCATCTAACGCAACTTGCATCCTCAATCAAGCCGGCCCTAAACAGCCATTCTGGTGTCCGATATAATCTTTGCAAAAATTTGAAATGTATCAAACACAGCCTGGATAGATCTCTAGCCTGGGCGCAACAGAATGTCTACTGCTCTTCTGATACCGGTATGCCCAACTGGACCTCCCACTCATGCCTCACCTTAGGGACGAGCACCGGTGCCGTTCGTTGCATTTCAGTGTAAAGCCACATTATCAGTTTGCGTGGGGAGGGATTCTTCAAGAAGCTTTCCAACACCTGAAGCGTGGGCGGCGCTGTTGGAAATGAGGCAAAGCTGGCACACAGGGCGGTCTGGAGCTGGTAATACGTGAATCTGACCAACACATTGAACTCCGCCCCATCTAGGGCCTGTTGCGGTGCAATAAATACTCTCCGAAAATGCATCTCCCATTGTGTTAAGCCAAAATCTCCTCAGTCTATCGCAGGCTCCTGTGTCCTGGGAGAATGGTAGTGTGGGGTGTTTAATTAGCAGTATAGCTGGAGCAAATAGCACCTCCAGCCACGCCCTTAGGCGCAGCTCGTGCCATGCCCATACAGTGCAGCTAATTGTGTCCACTCTGGGCTGCAGCCTAGTTTGCGCCAATTATTATTAATATTATTCAGTATATATAGAGCGCATAGCTACCCTAAGGCATCCCAGCGCTAGCAGCAGAACAGGGGGAGAGTGGAATGTTTTTAGAGTAGTATTTTGAAACATCCACGTTTTAAGAAGCTTTCGGAAGGGAAGGTGGCGAGACTTGGTGCGAAGATGTAGGGGCAGGGTGTTCCAGAGTCTGGCTATATTATAAGAGAAGGACCTGCCTCCACTTCTTACCCTTTTAACTTTGGGGATTACCGCAAGTTTTAAGTTAGCCGAGGGAAGGCATTTCCTGGGACGGTAAAAGGTGATGAGAGAACTGTTGATTAAGGGGCACCTCCCCCATAGAATGTTGTGAGCAATACATAAGGATTTGAATTTTATTCTTTCCAAAATTGGCAACCAGTGTAGGGTCTGCAGAGCCAGCCTAGCCGACTGAGTTTTAGGGATACCAAGCCACAGCTGCGCCGCGCAATCCTGAGCGATTTGGAGTTTCCTTATAGTTGATTTAGGTGATCCAAGATAGAGGGAGTTGCCATAGTCCAAACTGGAAAGGACCAATGCCTGGGCCATAATTCTCCTTGCCCCCATGGGAAGAAGAGGAAGAACATTTCGAAGCAGTCTGAGAGTGCCGTGGCAAATTCCTGCCAATTTCACTGCCTGGTGATCAAATTTGAAAGTCTTGTCCAGCCAAACGTCTAGGCTTTTAATCTTAGTGTTGGGTGTCGGGGCAGGGCCAAGGCAGATTGGCCATGTATGTTTAATATCCGTGTTAGTTGCATTGCCCAGGAACATTAGTTCAGTTTTATCTCCATTGAGTCTGAGACATGAATGTTCCATCCATGTTGCTACTTTCTTCAGACAGGATTCCAAGTCAGAAGGGGAGTTCGAAGGGTGGTTGAGGGCAACTACCAACTGTGTATCGTCAGCATATGTGATGATTTTTATCCCATAAGGCAGGGTAAGATCAGCAAGTGGTTTCATATAAATATTGAATAGTGTAGGGCTCAAAGATGAGCCCTGGGAACTCCACAGCTAAGCGATAGACACCTAGAAGTAGTCTCTCCTGGAATGTTCTACCATCTAAGTAGGACCGGAGCCAGGTAATAACACCACCAGCAACACCGACATTCCTGAGTCTGTTTAGAAGAATGCTGAAGTTGACTGTATCAAATGCCAAGCTTAGATCAAGGAGGATAATAGCTACTGCTCCTCCCTGTTCGAGGATCTTCTTAGATTCTTCGACCACGGCAAGAAGAGCCTTGCATTTGATATGTCTGCATGTGATATGTCTGCCTATGCCGTGCGCGAAAACCGGTCTGAGAATAATGCAGGAGACCATGGGTTTCTAAAAATCCAGAAAGGGTTGTGGTAACATGCCTTTCTACAATCTTACAGATCATAGGAAGCAGGGAAATAGGACGGTAGTTGCCCAAGACATCTGGATTTAGGTTCAGCTTTTTGAGTAAAGCTTTCACCATTGCATGTTTCCAGGGTGGTGGGACTTGGCCAGAGGAGATGGATAGATTTATCACCTCCAGTATGACTGGGAGTATCACATCTTTGGCCTTGCGAAGGAAGTGGGGAGATGCCGGATCGAGGGGGGAGCCAGATTTTATTTGGGCGAAGATTCCCGATAAAGTATCCAGATTCATAGTTGGAATATCCTCCAATGAGTGCTCAGTGTAGAGCAGGGGCTTGTCCGCTAGGAGAAGGTCACAAGGACATGGGGAGCTAGGAAATGCAGTGTATATATCTTGAATTTTTCCGTAGAAGAATTCGGCAAGTTCATTACAACGATCTGCGGAGATCGAACATGCCCCTGTGGGCTGTTCGCCCTTTTTTCCAGATATCCACATCTATGTCTGTGCGTAGATGGCGGGAGGGGGGATGCCTTACCGTGGGTGACTTATACATCAACAAGCAGTACATCTCACGTGAATAGGCGGTTGAGGCCTTTACGTTGAGCCCAGGACAGTTCCTACAATATGGGAAGATAGCCCGGGTAGCTAGAAAGGTGTGGCCTATGTGTGTCCAGGGTGTTACAGACCTTGATAACGATGGCCAAAGGGCGCAGATTGATGTCACACCTATATCGAGCTATCCGGGACGACAGGGCGGTCCAGGCACTGCTGATCCAGGAAAGATGGGAGACACAGGGGAATCTATAACAGAGAAAGACGACTAAAATCCACGAAGGGGTTAAGCAGGTGAGCTCGAATACATGGTTCAAGCTGATTCAATTTAATTATGTACACCAGACGTACCTTACCCCCAAGATGCTACACAGGATCAGGGCAATGTTCCAGATGTGGGGAAGTGGAGGCTATATTTATTCATATGGTTTGGTCCTGCCCAGAGCTCCAAATATATTGGGATGATGTCTTGGCTGCGTTGCGAGGAGCGACGGAGTGGGTAATACCACAGGAGATACGGGTGGTCCTACTGGGTTTACTACCCGACCCAAAAATAATAATCTTAGTAGGAAGTTTGTCCTGTTGGGACTGGTGTTGGCAAAACGCCAGATAGCTATTTCCTGGCTAAGTCGCAAACCACCCCCAAAAGGTGCAATGGGTACGGGATGTGAAAGAGTGGGCGACCAGAGGTGATTCGGATGAAACAGGTCCGACATGACGAAAAGCTAGAAAATGATCTGAGGGCGATGCTAGAGGACCTCAAAAGTGAGGGGGGGGGGGACGAGGAACCACGGGCTGCCATGCAGCTTTAGAACACCTCCCCCCGGATATAGATCCCTAGACTCCGCCTCCTCTCATCCGCTCCCTCCAATCAAACGAAAGAACCGCGGTGGAACGGAGAGCGGGTGGGGCCGGACGGAGCACCAGTACGAAAGGTGAGTGCAAATAGCAAGTCTAAACGAAAGTTAAAAACAGTTTAAAATACCAAAGGTATAGGCTGATATTACACTCAAAGGCAGTCCGGGTCAGCCTGTTCAGTCGCTAGAGGACCATATGCAACGGGTTTGGTGCAGCCTGGTCATATTCCAGCGCAGTGTGTGCCATGAATTTTGTAGGGTATACCCAGTGAAACCCAAATTGTGCATGTGCGCAGCTGTAATAAAGATCCATGTCTGGTGCACCCAGTCCACCCTGCTCAAAAGAGACAGTGTCTCCCAGGAGGCCCTGGGATCTTATCTCGGCCCACGCCAATGAGATCATGTTCGAACGGAGCCCATGTCTGAAGCTGCATGTAAGAGGGAGGGGAAGATTAATGAATAAGTAAACAAATTTGGGCAGTATAACCATTTTGGCAATGGCCAGGCGTCCCACCAGAGACGGTGGCAGCCGTGCCCATTGTTTCTGATGACTCTCCAGCCAGTCCATCAGACAACCGAAATTCGATCTCCATAGCACATCAACTTTCGGCTTAGCCGAATGCCCAAATACTTCACTGGGCCCTGCGAAGGGGGAACTCCTATCGAAACTGCACAGACTTTGCCCAATTAATGAGTATGCCTGATAGTCCACCGAATCAAATGAATTCTCTAATCAGTGGGTCTAGATTCACGGCCGGGCGTTTCACATATAGAGTAACGCCATCTGCATACAAGGAGACAAGTATCACACGGGGCATGAAGGCCAGACCTCTGTGTGCATGGTGCTCCATAAGGCGGCCCACCAAAGACTCCATAACCATGGCGAAGAGGATGGGGAGAGTGGGCATCCCTGCCTCGTCCCCCAAGAGACTTGTAAAGATGGGGAGATCACCCCATTAATCCGGAACCTCATGGTAGGCCTAGAATAGAGGAGACCAACCAGCTGGATGAATTTAGGGCTTATCCCCAGGCGTGCCAGCAATGGGAATCGAACGCCTTGGTAGCATCTAGGAAGATATCAGGCACTTCCAGCGTAGGGCCTATTTCCTGAAGGGTAGCAAAGAAGGTGCGCAGGTTGTGCATTGTAGCTCTACCCGGGACAAAACCAGACTGATCTGGCCATATTATGTGAGGCAGCAGAGGAAGGAGTCGCAAAGCAATTTGTTTGGCCAAGATTTTGTTGTCTACATTAATCATGGACAGCGGCCTGTAGGATTCACAGCTCTGCGGATCCTTATCAGGCTTCAATATCGTAATGGTAAGTACTTCTCTAAGCGACAGGGCAGCCCTCCACTCTCCATGTATGCTTATATGGATGCTTACATATTTATAAGATGCGGGGCCAGTAGTGCTGCGAATTCCTTATAAAAGCCAGCTGACAGGCCACCTCCTCCGCGAACGGCTCATCTAAAAAACGTCGATGCCAATTCCCAAGCTAGAGCAGCTGTATCGAGTTAAAAAAGGTCTCAATAGCCGACAGAGCCCGCAGCTGCTTCGCATCATAAAGGGAGGAATAGAATGAGATCATTTCCCCCTGTACAGCTTTCTGACCCACAACTGTCACATTTTCAGATGTGCGAAGTTCCGCAATGTAATCACTCGCACAGGGTTTTCTAAGTAGGCCAGCTAGGGTCGTGCTTGCTCGGTCTCTCTCCCCGTACCTCCTAGCGCTCGCCTCCCTACAAAGGTAATAGGTGTCTCTGAATGCTGCTTTTTCGAAGTCCCCAATCCTGTATTGCTTCGCCCTCCCAAATAATAGAAGATACCGCCCCCCCACACGGAGGCACAGACACGGCGAAGCAATCAAAACACCAGGAAAGGGATTTCACTCATAAAATGAGGCACATCAAAAGATAGTGTTCGAGGCATGTGTGGTGTAGATACACATGCTTTGCATACTCCTGCCATCTAGTGTTGGGTCCGGATGTTTCCAAGTTGTTTTTCTTCGAAGAAGTCTTTCCTAGTCACGAGGTAAGGTGACTCCTCCTTTCGGTGATAGTGCGCATGGGCATCAACTCCATTGTTAGATTGTTTTTTTCCGCCATCGGGTTCGAACGTGTATTGCTGCGCTCCGGTTCGAAACCGTTCCTCGGGTTCCCCTCGGCGCGCAATCCTCTCTACCCTCGACTGTATTGTTTCCGTATGCGTTTCCACTTCTCTGCATATCGTTTCGACATCAGAAACGACCTTCCATCGGAAAGCTTTGTGGACGGTCTTCGAGGCCTAACCGCGCCCGGTCAACTCTCCGTCAATGGATCGGACTGCGTTTAAATTCTGTCCTCTGTGCCACGTGAAGTATCCGTGCACCTACTCACACGAAGTGTGCAACTTGTTCATCTCTCCCAAGCACAAAGAAGAAAACTGTGACGCTTTCAAATCGTTCTGGTCAAAAAAGACTCTCCGCGCCGGTCAGGCTCGACATCGAGACATGCAGCGTCAAAGTATCGAAGATACGCCGGACATCTTAGGGGAAGACTCCGGCCAAGAAGACATCGAGGCATCAGCGGCAGAAGAGGAGGAAGCCTTCTCCGACCAAGACTCGAACTCGGAGCTCGAGATAGATCTCGACGCTGAAGAACTGTCGCAGGGACAAGGTGACGTGAGTACCGAAGACCCCTTGCCCCCACAAACACCAAAAAAACACAAGGCTTCAGCACCACCTCCGCCTTCTGGCCAAGGTCGGCACCGAGATGACATTTTCGACGCCCTGCCTTCGTGCCCGGCTCCGAAACAGCCAGTCAAGCCTTCCTGCTCCGTACCCGGTCGCCAAAAACTTCCTCGGAGCCCAAATCCTCCGGTCCGAAGCATAAGTCCGGCACGGAGCCGAAATCCTCCGTGCCGAAACTCAAGCAACCTTCAGAGCCGAAACCTTCCACGCCGAAAGGCCAGCCTCCGTCGGCACCGAAAACACCGGCACCGAAAACTTCGGCACTGAAACACAAAGAGTACCCTTCGGATCCGAAAGTGGACACTATTCCGTTAACACCAGATCCAAAGCAGCAGAGGCTACACATTAACCCTGAGACTGGTCATATTTACACGAAACCACCTCAAAAACGCAATCTTCAAGATGAGGACATTTCTTACAAGATCCTCTTGAAGAAAAAATCTGTAGCTACAAGTCCTTTCCATCTTCCATCACCTCCCCCAGCACCTCAGAATCCTTTGCATATTACACCTCAGGATTCCCCACAATCACACCATCACGATGCAGATGATGGGGGGCTGAATATCCCATTAGATCCATGGACAGATTGCACAATTGATCCCCCAGGTGTTACTGATCCAGATCTTTACCCAGCCAAACCATCTCCTCCAGACGACAATGCATCGCACCAAGAACTCATTGCCAGGGCTGCACATTACCATGGGGTTGAGCTGCACAAAGAATCACTAGAAGAAGATTTTTTGTTTGAGACTTTAGCTTCTACACACAGGTCATCACAGACACTTCCCATGCTTAAAGGCATGATGCAACATGCTGATGAGATTTTCAAAGACCTAGTCAGAGCATGCATCTTAGGGGAGAGAATGTGGCCTAACGGCTAGGGCGGTCGACCTCGGAGCTGGGGAACCGTGTTCGAGTCTCGGCAGGGATGCTCAACATTCTGTGATTCAGGGCAAATCACTTAATCTCCCCGTGCCTAACAAAAATGAATGCGTCCGTATGTAACGTAACTGGTGCTCATGTAAAGCGCTCTATTACCGCCGGGTCTAGTTAGCACTATATAAAACTCCACAAAATAAAATATTTAAAAAAATCTTGACTCCTAGGGTGGATAAAAAATATAAGGCCTCTCCTACAGATCCTATATTTATAAAGGGACAATTACCATTAGATTCCCTAGTAGTATCTAATGCTCGTAAGCCGGCAAATTCTCAAACATCAGGAGATGCTCCTCCGCCAGATAAAGAATCCAAATTAATTGATGCTTCTGGCAAGCGCATAGCTGTTCAAGCTGCAAATCAATGGCGCATTGCAATTACGCAGGGCCTCTTAGCCAGGTATGACAGGGCACACTGGGACAAAATGGAGCAATTGCCCCAATATCTCCCAGATGAGCATAAGGCTAAAGCACAGGACTTAATAAATGAGGGTAAGCTCATTTCGAATTCCTCTATACGCTGCGCTCTAGATGCTGCAGGCACTGCAGCTAGAGAAGTTAACACCAGCATTCTGATCAGGAGACACGCTTGGTTAAGGATTTCAGGGTTTAAATCTGAAGTCCAACAATCAATCCTTAACACACCCTTTGATAAGGAACACCTATTTGGTCCTAACGTCGACCAGGCGTTAGAGAAAACGAAGAAGGACACCGAGGTAGCTAAATCTATGGGAGTACTCCAGACTACCTCCAGCAGAGGCTCCTTTCGTCGCTCCTTTTACAGAAGAGGGTCAAAAACACCTTCCCCAGATCAAAATACCTCCACTTACAAAGGTAACAACTAGTCCTCTCCCTCGAGAGGGTTTTTTTGAGGAGGTTATAGAGGCAACAACTTCAAAGGTAGGAGTAAGGGCAACACACCCCGCAACTCCCCTTCCCCCAACAAAGAGTGACTTGCCCACGCTTCACCCAGATTGCACCACACCTGTCGGGGGAAGACTTAAACAAATTCTCCCAGTTTGGCAGCCTATAACATCAGACAAATGGGTGCTTGGAATTATCCAACATGGGTACTACCTCGAGCTTACCAGCAATCCCCCAAACATTCCACCTCGGTCTCACAAGTTGTCTCCAGAACACATACACTTGCTGAAACAAGAGGTCCAGTCCCTCTTACTGAAAGGGGCAATAGAACCGGTTCCAATACAGTACCAGGGCTCAGGGGTTTACTCTCTGTACTTTCTCATCCCCAAAAAGGACGGTTCCCTAAGACCAATTCTGGATCTCAGAGAGCAAACCGTTATATACTGTCAGAACACTTTCACATGGTGGTACTTCAACAGGTACTCCCACTTTTACAAAGAGCAGACTTTATGTCCACCCTAGATTTAAAGGATGCGTATTTTCACGTTCCAATTCATCCGGCTCATCGCAAATACCTCAGATTTGTGATAGCGGGCAAACATTACCAATTCAAGGTGCTTCCCTTCGGAGTGACTACATTTCCCAGAGTTTTTACCAAATGTCTGGTGGTAGTCGCTGCTCATCTCAGAAGACAACAAATTCACGTCTTCCCCTATCTAGATGACTGGCTTATCAAAGCCAGCTCTCACCAGAACTGATTACAACACACACAGATCACAATAGATCTACTTCATCAACTGGGGTTCACCATCAATGCTCAAAAATCTCACCTGCATCCGTCAGTCTAGACACAGTCTAGACACAGTCAAAGCCAGTCTAGCCAGTCTAGACACAGTCAAAGCCAGTCTAGACACAGTCAAAGCTCTAGCTTCTCCCAATGTAGCCAGAATTCGCAATATTCAGGCTATGATTCTACAGTTTCAACCCAAACAAGCTTTACCAGCCAGTGTTCATGCAACTGCTGGGAATGATGGCGTCTTGCATCGCAATTGTACCCCATGCAAGGCTTCACATGCGCCCCCTACAAGAGTGCTTAGCACGTCAGTGGAAACAGTCACAGGGTCAATTAACCGATCTAGTGTTGGTATACGGCCGTACCCATCGCTCTCTGCCGTGGTGGAACTCACAAAACCTATCAGCAGGCCGGCCTTTCATCGACCCTATTCCACAGATCGTGCTCAGAGCAGACGCATCTCTAACAGGTTGGGGGCTCATCTCAAGGGTTACACAATACAAGGCCTGTGGAGCAACAAGCACAAAGCTCTCCACATCAATTACCTAGAGCTTTTAGTAATTTTTCTGGCACTCAAAGCTTTTCAAACCCACCTCATCAACAACACTGTCCTAGTCCAAACGGACAACATGACAGCAATGTACTATGTGAAAAAGCAGGGGGGACACACACTCTCTCCAACTGTCAACACTTGCTCAAGCCATCTGGAATTGGGCAATCCATCACAAAATTTATCATCTGGCAGAACATCTCCCAGGAGTAAACAATCAAATTGCCGACCTCCTCAGCAGAAGGAGACAGCAAATTCACGAGTGGGAACTTCATCCCAAAGTTCTCCTTCCCTATTTTCAACAAAGGGGTTTTCCACAAATCGACCTGTTCGCCACAGTCGAAAATGAAAGATGCCCAAGCTTCAGCTTTAGGTTCCCCCACCCGCTCTCAAAAGGCAATGCCCTATGGATTAACTGGTCAGGGATATTTGCCTACGCTTTTCCGCCTCTCCCGCTCATTCCATGTGTGGTTCGGAAACTCAGGCAAACATCCCTCACACTAATTCTAGTAGCTCCCACATGGGCCCGTCAACCATGGTACACCGCACAGCCGGCGACTGAAATGGCCGCCAGGCTCTGAAGCTCCGACGAGCGACCCAGCTTCACGGCGTATTCCCGTGATTGATGCCGACGTAACACCGCACAACATGCCGCAAAAGAGAGCGGAAGATGTCCTGACCCCACCGAACGAAGAACGAAACTGAGCGGTGCCCGAAAACCCCAGCGGCGGAGCCGAGCGGGACCCGAGGTGCAGCCCGGCTTGGAGTGAACTACGCCACCAGCGGACCTGAAGGCAAATGAGGCCTGCGGGGAGGTGAGCCTGAAACCGCAGCCGAACCTGGTGCCGCAACCAGCTTTTACTACCGGTGAGGAGACGCTGCGCCCCCCCTACCCACCCGCCCGGCGAAATTTGGGCTGTAACTGCCTTCTGGGGAGCGGCGCACACCACTGCAGCAGCGTGACCTGGGCGGAGACGGAGCCACCTGCCCGGCTCATCGCTGCGCAGCGGACCTGCTTGAGACACGTGGCGGCTGGAAGGGCTACGAAAGGAGACCGCGTTGGCCCCCTATAAACACTGCAGCAGTAAAGAACAATCAGCGGCCCCCGCTTCTCACCCGCAGCGACCCTCACACACACAGACAGCAGTGGAGCCTAACGCTAACACTCCGGGGCCTCTCTATCACTGCCACACCTGGCCCCCTACTACGGACACAGCTTCTTGGTTGCGGCCTGATTGCACCCCCACTGGGGCCCTCCCTCTCAGCTACAGAGTCTGAAGCCACACGAACGCTCACTCCCGTCATGTGAGGAGGGTGCACATCACGCCGCTGCTGCGTACTTGTTGTCTCTGGGCCCCAGATGTCATTGGAGACTCTCCTCGCTACGCGGGCACCGCCATCTGGGTGGGCGGATCTTAGCCTGGATCGTGCTTCTACGGCGCAGGGGTGCTGTGCTCCTGCCATAAGTACCTGTCTGGCTCCTGCTGTTGCCTGCGCCATCTCCTGACCGAATGGGTGCACACATCGCCGCAACCTGGCATTATTATCTCGCGTAGTAGATCACCCAACAAGGGCGAGAGGTTGTGCTACGCTCGAGATACCTGGCGACTCTACTAGACCCGCTAAAGCCACGCACGTTTCGGCCGCGCTGCTCCGACGCGGCATGGGCCGCAAAGACCCCAAGCAGAAAACACTTCCGTTTGAGAGGCTAGTAAACACAGCCCCGCAACACGGCCCAACCATGGCAGAATCTGCACAAAACACAGAACACGACGACGGCCCCCCAGAGGTGACGGCCTCTCTACTCCAGGAGATGAGAGCCGGCTTTAAAGCATTGGACAGCCGATTTGACCTGCTCGACAAAAATATCTCCAGTCTCGGTGCCAAGATCCAGGTGCATGTTAGACGGCTCGATGTGGCAGAGGCTCGCATATCAGACATCGAAGATGGGACTGCACAATCTGCTAAACGTCTGGATCGGGTTGAGCGCATTCTCAAAGAGGTGGCCAGCAAAAATGAAGATTTCGAAGCACGTAGCCGCCGCAACAATCTGCGCATTCTTGGTGTTCCGGAGACAACCCCCACTGGCCGCATGGACCTATTCGTAGAGACTTTGTTAATTGGGCTGTTCGGCAAGGAATCATTTACTCCTGGCTTTGTGATCGAGAGAGCACACAGATCGTTGGGACCTCGTCCGAACCCCGGTCTCCCCCCTCCCCCCTCCCCCCCCAGACCCATTGTGGCGCGCATCATGAACTTCCGGGACCAAGATGCAGCACTAAGACTGGCCAGGGAGCGAGGAGACATAGACTGGCAGGGCTCTAAGTTGTCATTTTATCCAGATTTTACGGCCATGGTGCAGGATGCAAGACGAAAATTCAATGGGGTCAAGGCCACCTTGAGGAACTTGGGACTACGATACTATATGCTATACCCTGCCAGACTGAAGGTCGACGTGGACGGCAGGTTTCGCATCTTCGAGAACCCTATGGAGGCACAGGAGTTCTGCAGAGTTTACAAACAGAATAACAATCAATCCGCCAGGGTCGGATCGGGTCCTTCCCCTCCTCACAGTGGCTCCGATGCAAGTGCCGGTCTCTTTTCTAGCTCTGGCACGGGATGATTCGGCTCCCTAACTCACGCTAAATTGTACTAATGTAATATTGGGAATACGTTATGCACTCTGTATTGTTATTACAGTTAGCTGGTAGCTTGCCTGGGCGTTGCCGCCCCCCAGGGTGTATCCTTTGAG
The DNA here is from genome assembly GCA_963921515.1 of Calotriton arnoldi. Taxonomy (NCBI): domain Eukaryota; kingdom Metazoa; phylum Chordata; class Amphibia; order Caudata; family Salamandridae; genus Calotriton; species Calotriton arnoldi. The sequence goes on along the minus strand of CAWUFW010001746.1, from coordinate 1,954,347 downwards.
CTTGGTTTGGTTCCCTCTGAGGTACTGTTTTTTGGGATTGACACGCCAGCGTAAAGTTACATGGTACTTCACGTTCGTTATTACTTCTGGGATTGGCCCATCCCCAAACGGGGTTTGACTGGGTGGGAGGGGGGGGGGGATGATCGCATTTGCAATATATGTTTATGGATATATGCTGAGACGTTCACTGCTGACTATGACTGTTTGTTGTCGCTACACTACTATGATGAAAATGTTGCATTTTGTAGATGGCCAGGTTTGGTAATATAGAAGGTCCCTCAGACCTCTCCCTAATGTCCTGGAATGTACGGGGTCTTAATAACACTCGCAAGAGGAGGCAGGTAATTCACTATCTATTGCGACATAAGGTGGACATTGCTTATTTACAAGAGACACACCTTTCCAAATCGGACACAGCGCACTTTGGAGCTAGCTGGGGTGCACATAGATACTTTGCCAATTACAGCAGCTACGCAAGGGGAACAGCCATTTTAATACATTGGAGGGTTCTGTTTAGTTTTGGCTCCATGCACCGGGATGCCGAGGGCAGGTACCTCGCAGTCTCGGGGTCTCTGATGGGCAGGAATGTTACACTGGTGTGCGTCTACGCCCCAAACACTGACGCCCCCGACTTCTTTCACGCCCTACATACTCAGCTTATCAGGTTGGAACCGCAGACTTTGCTTATTGGTGGGGATTTTAATTTATTGCTCAATCCCAGGATGGATAGCACCTCTGTGGCTCCAGACTCTAAGCCACGAGCCCGCCGTGCCCTTCTGGAGCTCTGCGACCGGTTCGCTCTGCTGGATGTCTGGCGCAAACGCAATCCCAACCTCACAGAATATACACATTACTCAGGCCAACACAACACCTGGACGAGGATAGATTTCTGGCTACTCTCCCCAGATATTTACGGTTGGTGCACCTCGATTGACCCCTCCCCAGGACTTATTCAGACCACTCCCCAGTTGTGCTACATCTCAATGTCCCCCGCCCTGAGGGCTTCGAAAGACAGTGGCGCTTTCCTAGCCGCGCTCTACATGATGAAGTGTTTAAGGCGGAGATACGCGAGGCCATTGAGGATTACTTTGCCATCAATACTGGCTCAGTGAACTCATGTGCACTTCTCTGGGAAGGCTTTAAAGCCGTTATTAGGGGTGCCTGCATTGCCAAACACGCAGGAGTCCTCGGGGACCTTCGTAACACACTGTCACGTCTCGAGCGCGAACTCACGGCACTAGATGGTGCTTCCACACATCCCACACCGCCCACTGCCGAGGGCCAACGTTTGGCTCTACTGGCGGAATACAGGGAAACAGCAGACCGGGAAATTTTGTACTTGGGAAATACCAGACGGCTAGGAGATATGGCGAGGGTGAAAGGCCCGGCAGAGTTCTGGCCCAGTTGCTGAGACCGCCCTATCTGAAAGAGACACGTTAGTGATAGATTCCTTACCTTAGAATATCCCCAGGCGTCAGGCTGGATCCGGAAAGTTTTGCGTAGCAGTACCCTTGCGCGTCGGTAGGCGGCGTCGTGCGGCTCCGCGTCCGTCGTTGGCGTCGTGATCGCCGGGATGACGTCGCGGGCAGTACTTAGGCGCCGCCCCTGCGCGCTGACGTCAGTTCTTCTTTTTCCGCGCCAGCAAGCGCAGATCCGGGAAGAGCAGTGCCCTGGTCAATTTTTGACCATACTTTTTGGTGATTTTTTCACTGGTTTTTTTTTTCAACTTTAAGGTGTCGTAGGGATGCCCGGCTTCAAGCGATGCGGCGCCTGTGCGCGGATGATGTCCGTCACCGACCCGCATTGGGAGTGTCTCTTCTGCCTCGGCCGAGGCCACGACACCGAGTCTTGTCCCGAATGCCAGGCCCTCAACCCGAAAGCTTTGCGAGAGCGGTCTCGAAAGCTCCTCGAGGCCCGGCATTCGGCTCCGCGGAAGCCCCGGTCGCGTGAGAGGTCCAGGGGTCGCTCGCGGAGTGCACACCGGTCGTCGACTTCTTCGTCCGGTAAGTCTAAGCACAAGAAGTCCAAGAAGCATCGTCGCTCTCGGACTTCGCCTCGCCGGTCTCGCGACTCGGCTGAGGCCCCTCCCGGCACCGTCCCCGCCCCCGCGGCCCCGGACTTGCCTGTGGAGTCGCCCCGTCATACCCGCCCTTCCCGGGTTCGGGGGCGGATCCGGCCAAGGTACAGGAGTTCCTGTCGGCCATGGCCCGCCTCTTCGGGCCTTCAGGCCCCTCCGGTGCGCCTTCGGGCCCCGCGGGCCCTGATGGGGTTGCTCCGGCGTCGCCGGCGGCTCCGGCCCCGGCGTCGCCCGAGCCTCCAGCCTCGATCCCGGTTCCGGCTTCGGCCCCGGCCTCGATCCCGGCTCCACAACCCCCATCGACGCCGGTCGACCTCACGACACCTCCGCCGGCGCCGATGTCTCCGGTGCCGTTCTCGACGCCGCCCTGGGCTCCGGGCGGCGTCGTCCCCAGTTCCTTCCGGCTCCGGACATGGACCCGGAGCGACGTCGCTCGACGCCGGCTCCGGCGCCGATGGGACCTTGGGTCCCAAATGTCCCTCCTCCTCCTTATTTTGAACCAGAGGAGGACCAGGAGGACTGGGAGGGGTCTGATGACCCTCTGACACGCAACTGTCAGTATGATGAGGACTGGACAGAGAGTCTAGGGGAGGCCAGTGGTCTGGATACTTCTCCTGACACTGGCATGCTGTCTCCTCCCGTGGCTACGGAGGAGGGGGCCAATTTTGGTACGGTGTTGCGTAGGGCTGCTGGGGCCTTACGTCTCCAGCTCCCTACTTTGACGGTCAAGACTAACATCTTGACAGAGGTGCTTCAGCCGGCAGCCTCCTCTGCGGAGACTGTGCTGCCGTTTAACGACGCCCTCACTGACGTTCTTTGGGCGCCTGGTCCAAGCCCAACACAGGGGCTCCTGTGGATCGGAACGTGTCACGACGCCATCGCCCCGCTCCGGGCGACCCCCTGTTTCTTTCTGTCCACCCCACTCCTGAGAGCTTGGTTGTCCAAGCCTCCGCTTCCCAAACCGCCTTCCCTACCGCTCCTCCGGATAGGGAATCCAAACGCCTGGATCAGTTTGGGAAGAAAGGTTTTTCTTCCTCCAGTGCTGGCTTGCGGTCCGTTAACACCGCTTGTCTTTGGGCCGATATACCCACTCCCTGTGGGATTCGGTGGCGGATGTTTTGCCCCAGTGCCCTGAGGAGGTCCAGGCACTGCTTTCCCGCGCCATTGCGGAAGGAAGGGATGCGGCCAAATACACTATCCGTTGTGGCCTTGACACCGCCGACTCGCTGGGCAGGTCGATTGCAACGACGGTGGCGCTCCGGCGCCACGCCTGGCTGAGAACCACTGGTTTTTCAGGGGATGTCCAGAATACTCTCATGGACATGCCCTTTGATGGAGTCGGTCTTTTTGGGTCCAAAGCAGACCATGCGTTGGAGCGCTTTAAGGACTCACGGGCTACTGCAAAGTCCCTGGGCCTTTCTGCTACACGCCCTCCGCTGCCTTCTGCTTTTCGCCCCTATCGTGGCCACGGTAGGGGCGCCCTTCACGTCAGCAGCCCAGCCACCGGCCCGCGCAGCAGGCGTCTTCGCGTGGCCGAGGACGTGGATTCCGCCGTGGCGGATCGGGCAACCAGCGTGCGGGTCAGGCCACCACCTCCAACCCGTCCGCGGCCTCCAAGCCCTCCTAGTCCCTCCTTTCAGGTGCACGGCACGCCAGTAGGGGGCAGGGTCCGCCATCACCTTCCCCACTGGCGCACCATCACCTCGGACAGGTGGGTCTTGGACATTGTCCGAAGGGGCTACTCCCTCCCTTCGAGACCACCCCCAGCCATGCCACCTCAATTCCACCGCATGTCAGGGGATCACTTGGTGCTTCTACAGAAGGAAGTCACGGCCCTCTTGACCAAGAGGGCCATCGAGCATGTTCCGACCCCACAAGTAGGGCGTGGTTGCTACTCCCACTACTTTCTGGTGCCCAAAAGGACAAGGAGGACATGCGTCCTATCTTGGACCTCCGGAACGTCAATCGCTTCCTCCGGAAGGAGAAGTTCAAGATGCTCACCCTAGCTCAGGTCTTAACTGCCCTCGACCCTGGAGACTGGTTGGTAGCGTTGGACTTGCAGGACGCGTATTTCCACATCCCCGTCCTGCCGGCCCACCGGCGTTACCTTCGGTTCACGGTAGGCCCCGAGCATTTTCAGTTCACCGTGCTCCCCTTTGGCCTTACCAGTGCCCCTCGGGTGTTCACGAAAGTGATGGCGGTGGTCGCAGCTCATCTGCGCCGGGCAGGGGTTTCAGTCTTCCCCTACCTCGACGACTGGCTGCTGAAGGCGGGCTCGTCCCAGGCAGTCGTCTCCCACCTCCAGACTACGGCCGAACTCCTGCACTCGCTGGGGTTCTCCATCAATGTGCCGAAGTCGCATCTAATTCCTTCTCCACAGCTCCTTTTCATCGGAGCAGTTCTGGACACGACGCAGTTTCGGGCCTATCCTCCCGAACGGCGAGTCCGGGATATTCAGGCTATGATTCCGATCTTTCGGCCTTTATCCTGGGTTTCGGTACGGATGACCCTGAGGCTGCTGGGCCTCATGGCCTCCTGCATCCTGCTGGTCAATCATGCCAGATGGCATATGCGGGCTCTGCAGTGGGACCTGAAGTTCCAGTGGGCGCAGCACCAGGGCAACCTGTCCGATCACGTCCAGATCTCGGAGGGGACTGCAAAACAGTTGCAGTGGTGGCTCTCGAACCGGCAATGGGTCATGGGCAGATCCCTCTCCCTTCCCCAGCCAGAGCATACAGTTGTGACGGACGCGTCCCTTCTGGGATGGGGCGGTCACATGGGAGAGGCGGAGATCAGAGGCCTCTGGTCTCCGGCGGAGTCCCGGCTCCATATCAACCTTCTGGAGCTCCGGGCGATCCGGCTTGCACTCAAGGCATTCCTTCCCTCTGTCAAAGGGAAGGTAGTGCAGGTGTTCACAGACAACACCACCGCCATGTGGTACTGCAACAAACAGGGCGGGGTGGGGTCTTGGACCCTTTGTCAGGAGGCTCTGCGCCTCTGGACATGGCTGGAACATCAGGGCATGTTCCTGATGGTTCAACACCTGGCAGGTTCTCTGAACGCCAGGGCGGACGAACCTCAGCCGCAGGTGCATGATGGATCACGAATGGCGTCTTCACTCGGAAGTGGCGCAAGGACTCTTTCTACAGTGGGGAGAGCCTTGGTTAGATCTATTCGCCACCGAAGAGAACGCGCAATGTCATCAGTTCTGCGCGTTGGAATTTCCAAGGCGGCACTCGCTCGGCGACGCTTTTCGTCGCGAGTGGAGTTGCGGTCTGTTGTACGCCTTTCCGCCTATACCACTTCTACCCAGAGTGTTGAAGAAGATTCGGCACGACCGGGCCCAAGTCATTCTTGTGGCTCCGGACTGGGCTCGAAGAGTTTGGTATCCCGAGCTACTCAATATGAGCATAGATCCCCCGATCCGTCTGCCTCTTCGGGAGGATCTTCTGTCGCAGCAGCAGGGGACGGTCCTCCACCCGAACCTGTCCAGTCTACACCTGCTTGCGTGGAGATTGAGCGGCGGCAGTTGATTCCTTTCGACTTGCCTCCCGAAGTTTGTGATGTGATTCTGGCAGCCAGGCGTCCCTCCACTAAGGTGGTATACGCCTGCAGGTGGAACAAATTTGTGGCATGGTGCACAGCAAAGGCTGTGGATCCCCTTTCTGCCCCTCTTTCTGAGGTCCTTCTGTTCCTTCTCTCTCTGGCCCAACAGGGTTCTGCCCTGGGTACCATCAAGGGTTATCTTTGTGCTATCTCGGCCTTCCTCAGGCTCCCTGATCAGCCCTCCCTTTTCAAGTCCCCTGTTGTTAACAGGTTCTTAAAAGGCATTACTCACCTCTTCCCTCCTGTTCCGTTTGTAATGCCTCAGTGGGACTTGAACTTGGTTCTTACCTTTTTAATGTGCGCTCCCTTTGAGCCTCTGCATAACTGTCCTCTTCGTCTTCTGACTCTGAAGACAGCCTTTCTGGTGGCCATCACCTCCGCTCGGCGGGTGAGTGAGCTCCAGGCTCTATCTTGCAAACCTCCCTTTCTGTCTGTTCATCCAGACAAGGTTGTTCTTCGGACGCGTCCGTCCTTCTTGCCAAAGGTGGTTACTGCTTTCCACATTGGGCAGACCATCACTTTGCCCACCTTCTTTCCGCCTCCGCATCCTTCCAGAGAGGAAGAGAGGCTCCACCGTCTGGACCCAAAACGTGCGCTCTCTTTCTATATTGACCGCACAAAACACTTCCGGGTGGATGACCAGCTCTTTGTTGGCTACGTGGGCGCCAAAAAGGTCGGGCGGTGCACAAGAGGACCATCTCCCGCTGGGTTACCTTGTGCATCAAGACCTGCTATTCTTTGGCTAAGAAGGAGCCTCCTGTTGGGCTGCGTGCCCATTCCACCAGGGCAACGGCTGCTACCACGGCCTTGGGCCGCGGTGTTCCGCTGCCGGTTATCTGTCAGGCAGCTACGTGGGCCTCGCTGCACACGTTTACAAAGCATTACTGCCTTGACAGTCAGGTCCGGAGGGACGGCTTCTTTGGCCGTTCTGTCCTCCAGGACTTCCTTGTCTGATCTTTGTTCGCAGACCCACCACCGGGGTTGGTATTGCTGGGGTATCTATTCTAAGGTAAGGAATCTATCACTAACGTGTCTCTTTCAGATGCACAAGTTACTAACTTGTGTAACGATATATCTGTAAGAGACAGTAGTTAGTGATAGATTCCTTACCGCCCCACCCATCCTCCCCGTTCTGCGAACTGATTTCTAGGGTTAAGGACATCCCTTTCAGGGCCCTAGTATTTTTCAGACACCTGTGTCAGCTTCTTGCATGGCTCTGCGTTCCTGGCGCGGAAAGTCGTGTACAGAACTGACGTCAGCGCGCAGGGGCGGCGCCTAAGTACTGCCCGCGACGTCATCCCGGCGATCACGACGCCAACGACGGACGCGGAGCCGCACGACGCCGCCTACCGACGCGCAAGGGTACTGCTACGCAAAACTTTCCGGATCCAGCCTGACGCCTGGGGATATTCTAAGGTAAGGAATCTATCACTAACTACTGTCTCTTACAGATATATCGTTACACAAGTTAGTAACTTGTGCATCACAAGGCATACATCACAGAATTGCACACCTCTGACAACCACACGTACACCTCCACGACAGATATTCGGAATGTGTTCCTGGAATATTTTTCGACTCTGTATTCCACCAAGTTGGGGAGCACTCGTGAGGCACAAGAGGAATACCTAGACGAGATCGCCCTCGTCTTTCTCGAAAGGTCCATGCAGGAATTCCTCGCGGAACCCATCTCTGTTGCAGACGTGATTGGTGCCATAGACACTATTCGTGGCTCCTCAGCCCCTGGGTTAGATGGTTTCACAGGGGACTTCTATAAAGAATACAAGGATCTACTCGCTCCACAACTCATTGAGGTTTACGCTGAGGCTCTGGAGGCACAGCTCCTTCCCCCTACACTCCGGGAGGCTGTCATAATTTTACTCCCCAAACCTGGCAAAGATCCCACGCAATGTGGTTCATACAGGCCTCTGTCCCTCCTAAACCTAGATTACAAAATATTAGCCAAAGTCATTTCTAACCGATTGTCCCAATTAATGGAATTTATCATATCCCCGGCTCAATCCGGTTTTGTGCCCTATCGATCAACCTCACTTAATCTTAGAACACTCTTCGCAGTTATACATAGGATCAACCCAGAAACCCCTGCAGCAGCTATTCTCCTAGACACAGAGAAAGCTTTTGATTCGTTAGAATGGCCCTTCTTCCTCTCTGTCATGCGTCGTATGGGTATGCCCATGGGCTTCATTGCTACGACCGCGTTGCTATACAATAAGCCTACAGCGAGGCTTCGCTTAAATGGCACACTCTCCCGTCCTTTCCAGCTCTCCCGCGGGACCCGACAGGGTTGCCCTCTGTCCCCCTTATTGTTTATCCTGGCTATGGATCCATTGATACGCCATTTTCAGGAACGGCACTTACAAAGAGGCCTTCAATTCAACACTGGCCCCCTCCTGGTTTCGCTCTACGCAGATGACACGATCCTATATGTTCGACACCCCCAAGATAACTTAGACCCGCTGATCAGGGAAATTATCAGATTTGGCCGTTTCTCAGGCCTAGGCATCAATTGGCATAAATCAGTCATCTTTCCTTTGACAGCAAGCACAAAGCCGTGGGAATGCGAATTCCCGCTGGAGTGGTGTAAGGACTCAGTTAAATATTTAGGTGTCCATATTCATTTGGACACTGCCCAAATAATAAGTCTAAATTATGGGCGCGCCATAGACACGCTTGAAACACAAATAGAGAAATGGCTGCGACTACCCCTATCGCTCGCAGGCCGAGTTTCGATTCTGAAGATGGTAGTACTTCCCAAATTTCTATATCTCTTCAACAACATACCAATTCCTCTCACCAACAGTTTCTTTCGGACGCTCTGTACTCTTCTAACCCGGCTGGTCTGGGGTGGGAAGCAGGCGCGAGTCAGGTGGTCAGTCCTCACGCTGCCATATGTCAGAGGGGGATACAGTGTCCCTGATTTACAGTTATACTACGTAGTGGCCCAATGTAGTTACGCTCACTCCTGGTTTCATCCAGACGCCCGGATTCCATATTTGTGGCCGGAAGCAGATCTCGTTCTCCCGGAGCGGCTTTCGACTGTCCTACCGACGGGCGTCCCCAGAGAGCCCCATGACATCCAAACCGTATCCACCACAAGCTGGGCATGGAATAAACTACGCAGGCTCATGGGTACGAATACACTGTATTCTACGGCACTACCCATCCCCAACCCCCGCTGGATTCCAATCACTGGTGAATGCTTGGTACAGCGTACTCTGACCACATTTGAAATTTCACGGATGGGTGATTTGTACCCAGGGGGACACATCTTTTCATTATCAGAGGATGCTCGTTTTCAATCTGGGAGCATCATGGACAGGTTTATCCTGTGCCGCCTCAGATCCGCCCTACGTTCCACCTTGCCGACCTTCCCAATCGAGCCGGCCTCGTTCCCCCCTCTCACGATTATAATAGAAAACACGAATAGCGTTCATTTAATTTCAAAGCTATATAAGGCATGTGCTGCTCTGAAACCTATAAATGACGACAAAGTCCGCAGTGCTTGTGAGGCAGACCTGGGGCGTTCAATCACAGATGAGCAGTGGGCCAAATGCTGCACAGTCACACAAGAAGTTTCACTAAATAGCAAGCACAAACTCCTACATTTTAAATTTTTGCGCCGTATATATTTCACCCCTGCTATGGCACACAAAATTGACCCATCCAACCGCACCTCATGCCGACTTCGCACATCTTACCTGAACATGTCCGAAACTGCAGCACTACTGGGAATGTATACATTACACGCTAAGGCAAATGATCAATCTTCCTCTGATCCCCACTCCGGAAGTGGCCCTTTTGGGATATACAGTTAACTTCCCCAAGAAGATCAGGCGGTTCGCATCCCTGGGACTCCTACTAGCGAAGCGGGAAGTGGCTTTCCACTGGGGGCGTAAGTCTGCTCCTACTGTCCAGCACTGGCTGAACAGCCTGGCCTGTTGCAATGTAAATAGCGAAGTCGACGCCAGCGTGATGCCTAGTACTTCCCGACCTAAGGACATATGGGGCCTATATCGTTCATATGTTGAGAGCATACGCCGGGCATCTGGCTCCCAGCTGGAGCAGGGCATTGTTCCGGAGGGAGTGGGGTAAACTTACACTTGCATAACCCACCATTATTGTTACATTGCAGGAGGGCATGACCTATCCGGATATGTGTTAACGTAGTTCAATGTATGACACGACTGCTGGGATTTATAGATGGGCGGGAGAGGGCTTGAGAATGACTCATGTTGATAACGTTATACTAATGCAACAGCTTTTACCTTCCTGGGAAATATGACCATGACAGTAATTTTTCTAACATGTACTGTTATATCGCGACAATGTATGACAATGCACAAGTGAACAAATATGCATATATGTTTCTTCTGTATTTAAGAAAATCTGAAAAATAAAGTTAATAAAATAAAAACCATGGTACACCACCCTGTTGGAGCTGTCAATAGTTCCACATCAAAAGCTACACCTCCCCTCCAGTCTCCTCAAACAGAACCATGGAGAAATCGGACATCCAAATCCCAAGGAACTAAATCTAGCGATCTGGCTCCTGAAGTCATAGAGTTTGGTTATTTAAATTTACTACCAGACTGTATGAATATTCTAAAAGAAGCAAGAAGGCCTACCACCAGAGCTTGCTATTCAGCATAATGGAAAAGAATTGTTTTATACTGCAATAACAACAAAATCAATCCTTTATATGCTTCCATACAAAACATTGTGTTACCTGTTACATTTACAGCAAACAGGACTGGCGTATACGTCTATTCGTTTGCACCTTGCAGCAGTAGCTGCCTACTTACAAAATAGGCAACATCTATCAATATTCAGAGTTCCAGTAAATAAAGCTTTCATGGAAGGCTTAAAAAGAGTAATACCACCACGGATTCCTACTGCCCCAGTGTGGAATTTCAACATTATTCTCACAAGGCTGATGGGGCCCTCTGCAATTCCTCTCATGGAAAGTTGCTTTCCTCATTGCCATCACATCACTGAGGAGAGTTGGTGAGCTACAGACATTAACTTTAGAAGAACCCTTCTTTCAGCTACACAAAGACAGGATAGTTCTCCGCACCAACCCTAAATTCCTTATCAAAGTTGTTTCTGCCTCTCACATTAACCAATTGCTTGAGTTGCCAGTTTTCTTTCCTCAACCTGATTCTGTAGCAGAACGCGCTCTTCACACACTTGACGTTAAAAGAGCTTTACTGTACTACATAGATAGGACAAAAGACTTTCACAAAACAACTGTTTGTTGAATTTGCTCCACCTCACAAAGGCAATCCTATCTCTAAATCTGGCATTGCCAGATGGATTGTTAAATGCATTCAAACATGTTATGCTACAGTTAAAAGAACTTTAACTATTCCCCCTAGAGCGCATTCCACTCGCAAAATAGGGGCTTGTGTGGCCTTTTTAGGTAACATTCCGCTAGCTGACATATGTTAGGCAGCTACATGGTCTACACCACACACATTTACCAAACACTATTGCGTAGATGTGTTAGCACGTCTACAAGCTAATGTAGGCCAAGCAGTACTTAAAACACTGTTCCAAACAACTGCAACGCCTACAGGTTAGCCACCGCTTTGGGAGTATACTGCTTTATAGTCTATGCAAAGCATGTTTATCTACAGCACACATGCCTCGAACGGATAATGTTACTTACCTAGTAAGCATCTGTTCTTGGCATGTAGAGCTGTAGATTCACATGCGCCCACCCGCCTCCCCAGCTAGCTATAGTTGTTGCCGTTCTTCATTATACATTTATACACATGGACATCTATATACTACACTTTCTTACTCCATTCTCACCCTCTTGCGGGAAAACAATCTAACAGTGGAGTCGATGCCCATGCGCACTATCACCGAAAGGAGGAGTCACCTTACCTCTTGACTAGGAAAGAGTTCTTCGAAGAAAAACAACTTGCAAACATCCGTACCGAACACTAGATGGCGGGAGTATGCAAAACATGTGAATCTATAGCTCTACATGCCAAGAACAGATGCTTACTGGGTAAGTAACATTATCCTTTCAGGATAAAGCATAGGGTTTTATTTGTGCAACACTCTCTAACAAAAAGGCTTTCCCAGATGTCAAATGAAAACAACATTCAAATGTATATAGAGGTATATGTATATATGTCATATATGATGTGATCAAGGCCGTTTTGTCGGCCGAAACGCGTAATGACTAATTTCATGTGAGAAATAAAAATTACTTACGCCTATCAACAGAGGAGTTCGTGCTTTCTTCATCGCCACGCGGAGGTTGAGGACGGCAAAATAATCGAGTTGTGTATGTGTATATGTATATGTATATATATATATATGTATATATATATATATATGATGACCACAGTCCTGTGGTAGGTTCTATCCTCCAGCAACCAAACAGGTACGGACCACAAAGTGGAAATTTGTAAATCTTCTTTATTTGCAGTTACAAGTACAAGGAATAAATCAAGCAAGTGCCCAGCCTGACGCGTTTCGACCGCGTTTCCACGGTCTTGTTCACATGACGCACTGGACCCAATAGACCACATATATAGTGACACCCAAAACCACGTGATAAAAAATGCAAATAAATTAATGCCAGTAATCGAGATAAAAAAGAGATCTTAAAGTTGCAAACGCGGTAACGGTCATATCGTCAAGTATTAGCACAATATTATATAAAAAAACACAACTATTTGTCTAAATACATTTGTTTTGTTTATAAAAAAGACCGCACCAACAATTTCCTTATTCATAGTTGCAACAGAATATACAGATAACTCGAAATGTCATTTAAGCCATTTTAAGTATCCACTTGGTTTTAATCTTGTCTTATTGCTCCATATTAAAACTTAAGGAGTACAATAAAGACAATTTTAATCCACTCACTCACACTTTTTTTCACATTGTTAAAAAAAACCCAGCTCCGCTGTACTACAGGCGTTGAAGCACACCTGAGTGGCATTCGGCTACTCGGGTGGACCCCTATGATGAAGCATGTCACCAACTAGGTTGGTGAGTGAGGGGTTCCTTAAAAAAGGAAAAACTTTTTCCTGTGTTATCTCTCTCCATTTCCCCATTTCACGAGGACATCCGATGTCCTTGGGATACTCCCTCTTTTTGTTTTGATATATTGACCCTAGGGGACTGGGAGTCTGTTCCCAACTTTAATACCCTTACTCTCTTTTTGTTTAAAATAAAAGAAATACATCACCGATCAAGTATCCAACATTCTTGCCAACTCAGCTGGAGGAGCCACTGACACCCAAGCAGGAGTCTCAATCGGGACCCTTAAAGTACCCTGCGGCAACACGTCTGTTCCACAGCAAGCTCCCGTCTGGGCGCCTAGAGTTCCCGCCTTTAATACCTTTTACTAAACCTGAGGAGAAGGTTCTAGAAACCTCGCCCCTTTCTTCTGTTACGGAAAACCGAGCTTACCATACTGGTCTGTGTCAAGGTCAAGACAGAAGCTGGCCAGGCCCCTGTATTTTGACTCCGAGACAGAGCTGTACATTCCACTCATTTCTCTGACAACAACAATCTCTGCTCTGAAAGGTACCAAGTACACATCCCACACATTATCTCAGTGAAGCTTACGAAAGTCTCCAAAAGTACAGAAAACGTCCTTGAACGTGAATAGCCTTAATTACTTCAGTAATCTGGGGGCCTGCCAGTGTGCGCAAAGCTCAAGCTAGACAGAGTCAAAATTCAAGATGGCATGAGGGCATGTCAAGGCAAATAGTAAGAACTTCATAATACTTCCCAATGTACAACACAATGCACATTTGTGCACCCTTTGCCCCTAGCACTACACACTTCATCTCCCAATGTACAATATAATTGCACATTTGAGCACCACTGCATATAAGACTGCACTTCAAGACCGAGAAGTACATTTCACAACTCTCTCTCTTTCATGCTTTCAAATGCCCATTCCACATGTTCTGTTCCTGGCAAGACTGTTCTACTTTGTGAAAGCACTCCCACTCTGCAGCTACAAGGAGACACAAAAGAAATCTTCAAGGAAAAAAGGCACATGCAGGAAAAATGATGTTGTACATTCAGAAAAACACCCAAAGTCAATTAAAACAGCGGTAGTCAAAGGTCATCACGTGGTCCCAATACATGGGAGTGCCTCTGGCACTACAGGTCCTGCCTCTTTTGCGGCTCAACACCTCTACGTTATTGGTGGCAAAAAAATTGCACTCTAGATCTTGTATCTCCTCTTCAATATGATGCAACTCTCTTCTTATCGAGCGCATAACTCCTGCCTGTTTTGCTGTGAATTCTCCTCTTATTACCGTCTCAAATGCCTCCCACTAGACTGAGGAGGACTTAACGGTGCCCACATTAAGCTCGAAGTATTCCACTATTGCATCCCTGATGGCCTCCCGAAACACCTGGTCCAGCAGGGCCCTGGACGGCTTACACCCGAACACCCTACTCAGGCTCTCCGGCATGGAGAGTTTGATAAGCACCGGAGAATGGTCCGAGAGGGTTCTAGGTAAGTGCAGCAGCAAAAACCCAAGCCTCCGCATCCCGGGAAGCGAGCCAGTAATCAATCCTCGACCATGAGGAGCCGGCGGAGGTGACGCACGTACCCTCCTCTCTGTCTCCATTCTTACTCCTCCAAATGTCTACCAGCTCATTGTCTACTATAATGGAGCGGACTTGCGCTGCAGCTCTGGGATGTGGGTGTATGGGGCTGCACGACCTGTCTCTCCTAGGGTCAAGAATCACATTGTAGTCCCCTCCCCATAGTAGTGCACCGGGACCCAGGGTGTCTATCAGTCTCCAAATCTCTGCATAAAAGTCAGGGTCATCTATTTTAGGGCCATAAATAGAGACAAGCCTGAGCGGGCGCACCCCAAGCGTGCCAACCAGCATCATATACATTCCTTGTGTGTCACATAAGGCCATTCGCGTGTGCCAAGGCAGTTCCATCCTGATAAGGATAGCAATCCCCGTGCATAATTCGAGTAGCACGCCATGTTTTTCCCCTATCCACCCCGCTTGCAAACACATGCTGGTGTGCTCAGTCAAATGCAATTCCTGTAAAAAGCAGATATCTGCCACATGTCGACTCAGATGAGCGGCTACTAATCTCGCTTTGCGCCTATCGTTTAGTCCATGGATATTCCAAGTTGTTGCTTTCAACCGTGCAATAGCTGGAACTCATACATCCATTCGCTTGGCTTCAGGTCATCTCTCTTGCTGGAGAACCCCCCAATAGCAGCATGGGAGGAGGAGGAGTTCAGCAAAGAAAGGAGGAACAGAGTCAGGGGAAGAAAAAAGAAGGGAGATTCCTTCAAGTTCAACAACCCAGACAACACCCACCCCACACCCACTACAGCCTCCCAAACAGGCTGGATACAGACACCCCCACCCCAAACAGAGCCTTCTAGGCCTAACATCATAACAAAGCATAGGAATCATCCCTGAGGGGAACCACTAGGTGCCCGGCTCTTCCCAGCTCAGTTTAAGCTGGGTGGCTGGAACCAGTATTTGCAGCCGGCCGGTTCCGACCCGCAGAGGAGGGACAGTCACTGACATACAATCAAAAACGAGAATTGCGAAAAGTCCCCTCATTCCTCCACTTCAACAATCCCTGCCAGACAGTCATAGGCATAAAGCCCCACCCAGCTCCCATCATCATCCATCTGGTTTAATCATTGTCACTGGTGTGGCTGTTGTCATCCAGTTCCTGCTCCGATCGAGCAGCCGACTTGACTGGTCGGAGGCCTCTTAAAATTTGGCTGCGGCCTTCAGATCAGTGAAATAGGATGTTTTGCCAGCATTAAAGATGCGCAGTTTCGCAGAATAAAGTAAAGAGTATTTGGCATCTGTATTTTGGAGAGACCATTTCACTGGCAGGAAGTCACGTCTTGCCGCCTGTACAGCCAATGTGAAATCAGGGTAAAAGGACACGGTGTTCCCTTGGTAGGTTACAGTCTGCTGGTCTGCCGCCAGACTGAGCACAACATCTCTACCTCTATAATTTAGGAGACAGGCAATAATAGGCCTAGCGGTCGCACCCAGCGGAGGCCTCAAGCCCAGCTATCTGTGTGCCCTCTCCACTATGCAGACGTTCGACAGCGACTCTCCAAACAGGGCCTCCACATAGTCCTCAACACGCGTCACGGCAGTGGACTCCGGAATTCCCACAATTCTAATATTGTTCTGCCTTGACCTGGCTTCCAAATCCTCATTTTTGTTATGGATTACCTCAAGCACTTTTACCATTAGGAGCAGTTTCTCACTTATTGTGCTCCCTTCGTCCTCTGCTGCTGAGGTATGCTGTTCCAGCTGTCCGAGCCATTCGTCATGGCTAGACAACTTTTCTTTTAGGCAGTCGAATCTATCTGCTAGGGAGTCAATTTTGCTATCGATGGCCGTGAGGCATTGCTTAAGGTCTCTGAACATTTCCCTAATGTCGGGTGTAGGAAAGTAGGATCTGCTTTCATGGTTAACCCCACTTTTTGCAGGTGTCATTATGTTTTTCTGACTAGTCTAACTAGGATTCTGCTAATCAGGACCCCAGTCTCTGAACTTCCTCCCCAAATTGGACCTTGGTGATTACTTAGGTACCCCCTAGATTGGCTACTGGTGTACCCTTTTAAGTCCCTAGTATATGGTACTAAGGTACCCAGGGCATAGGTACACCAGGGGTCCCCCATGGGCTGAAGCATGTATTATACCACTCAAAGTGTGATTACAGGCCTGCCATTGCAGCCTGTGTAAGCTGGTGCCAGCACCACTTACGAAATATATACGTATTCTTATATCTGAGGACACTACACTTAAAACCTATAAGTCACCCCTAAGGCAGGCCTTTTATCCTGAAGGCAGGGTGCTCGGTTCAGGAGCAAAGCACCCCTACAATTCCTGGAGTCCATTCTCCAGGTGTTGTAAGTGCATCAGCCATTACGATACATAGAGTGGCCATGCGTCATTACGCAATGGCTAACTCTAAACTGGCTGTAACGAACCCTTGCATGTTTGGTATCAAACATGTTTGAATCATACCTCAACACCGTAGATGGTGTTGGAGGTATGATTCCATGCACTGGGGGGGCTCCTCCGGGAAGCCCTCCGTGCTCCCGGTTCCAGTCTTCCAGACCCGCAAAGCAAGCTATGGCTGCTGCCGACCAAAGACACAATTCTGCCCTCCTTCTGCTGAGCCAATTTCAAGCATGGGAAGGTAGGACAATAGGTTTCCTGCCATAGGGAGGTGTGACCACCTCCCAGACAGGACTTTGTGTATTGGGCCAAGGTGGGGGTGCTTGCCAGTGCCATTAGACTGCTTTGAGGGGCACATTTGGTGCCCTCCTTGCATACTCCAATCTGAAAGAGACACGTTAGTGACAGATTCCTTACCTTAGAATATCCCCAGGCGTCAGGCTGGATCCGGAAAGTTTTTTGCGTAGCAGTACCCTTGCGCGTCGGTAGGCGGCGTCGTGCGGCTCCGCGTCCGGCGTCGTGGTCGCCGGGATGACGTCGCGGGCAGTACTTAGACGCCGCCCCTGCGCGCTGACGTCAGTTCTTCTTTTTCCGCGCCAGTAAGCGCAGATCCAGGAAGAGCAGTGCCCTAGTCAATTTTTGACTATCCTTTTTGTGATTTTTTCACTGTTTCTCCAAACGAGTCTTCACGACTCCTAAGGTGTCGTAGGGATGCCCGGCTTTAAGCCCTGCGAGGCCTGTGCTCGCATGATGTCGATCACGGACCCGCATCTCGAGTGTCTCTTCTGTCTCGGCCGAGACCACGACACGAAGTCGTGCCCTGACTGCCGGAAACTTCATCCAAAGGCTTTGCGAGAGCGGTCTCGAAAGCTGCTCGAGGTCCGGCAGTCGGCTCCGCGCCGCACCAAGCCCCGGTCCCGGGAGAGGTCGAGGGGCCGGACGCGGAGTCCCCACCGTTCGTCGGAATCCAAGTCTTCGCGCTCCTCCGGTAAGTCGAAGCACAAGAAGTCTAAGCGGCATCATCGCTCTAAGACTTCGCCTCGCCGGTCTCGCGACTCGGCTGAGGCCCCAATCGGCACCGTCCCCGTGGCCCCGGACATGCCTGTAGAGCCGCCCCCGAATTACCCGTTCTTTCCGGGGTCGGGGGCGACTCAGGCCGAAATACAGGAATTCCTGTCGGCCATGGCCCGCCTCTTCGGGCCTTCAGGTCCCTCCGGTGCGCCTTCGGGCCCCGCGGGCCCTGATGGGGTTGCCCCGGCGCCGCCGTCGACTCCGGTCCCGGCGCCGCTTGTCCCACCAGCCTTCATCCCGGCCTCGGCTTCGGCCCCGGCCTCGATCCCGGCTCTGGTGCCGGTTGACCTAGCCACGCCTCCGCCAACGGCGATGTCCCCGGTGCCGTTCCTGACGCCGTCCGGGGCTCCAGACGACGTCGTTCCCCGGTTCTCTCCGGCTCCGGACATGGAGCCGGACCGACGTCGCCCGACGCCGGTTCCGGCGCCGATGAGACCTTGGGTCCCAAATGTCCCTCCTCCTCCATATTTTGAACCAGAGGAGGACCAGGAGAGCTGGGAGGGGTCTGAGGACCCTCTCACGCAACAGTGTGAGTTTGACCCGGACTGGGTTGAGGAACTTGGGGATGCCAGTGGTCTAGACACCTCCCCTGACACTGGCATGCTGTCTCCTCCCGTGGCTACGGAGGAGGGGGCTAATTTTGCAACGGTGTTGCGTAGAGCTGCTGGAGCCTTACATCTCCAGTTGCCTACTGTGGCCGTCAGGACTAACCTCCTGACAGAAGTGCTTCAGCCGGCGGCTTCCTCTTCGGGTGCTGCCGTTTAATGACGCACTCACTGACGTTCTTTTGGGTACCTGGTCCAAACCCACCACAGGGGCTCCTGTGGATAGGAACGTGGCCCGACGCCATCGCCCTGCTCCGGGCGACCCCCTGTTTCTCTCCCAACATCCCACCCCTGAGAGCTTGGTTGTCCAAGCCTCTGCCTCCCAAACCGCCTTCCCTACCGCCCCTCCGGATAGGGAATCCAAACGCCTGGACCAATTTGGGAAGAAGGCTTTTCTTCCTCCAGTGCTGGCTTGCGGTCCGTCAACACCGCTTGCCTTTTGGGCCGATATACCCACTCCCTGTGGGATTCGGTGGCGGCTGTTTTGCCGCAGTGTTCTGAGGAGGTCCAGACACTGCTTACCCGCGCCATTGCGGAAGGGCGAGATGCGGCTAAATACACCATCCGTTGTGGCCTTGATACCGCCGACTCGCTGGGCAGATCGCTTGCTACGACGGTGGCGCTCCGTCGCCACGCCTGGCTGAGGACGACTGGTTTCTCGGGTGATGTCCAGAATACACTCATGGACATGCCCTTTGATGGAGTCGGTCTTTTGGTTCAAAGGCAGACCATGCGCTGGAGCGGTTTAAGGACTCACGGGCTACGGCCAAGTCCCTGGGCCTTTCTGTTGTACGCCCTCCGCTCAGCTCTGCTTTTCGCCCCTTTCGTGGCCACGGAAGGGGCGCCCAGTCACGTCAGATGCCCAGCCACCGGCCCGCACAGCAAGCGTCTACGCGTGGCCGAGGACGTGGATACCGCCGTGGCGGTTCGGGCAACCAGCGTGCGGGTCAGGCCACCACCTCCAACCCGTCCGCGGCCTCCAAGCCCTCCTAGTCCCTCCTTTCCGGTGCACGGCACGCCAGTAGGGGCAGGGTCCGCCATCACCTTCACCACTGGCGTCCCATCACCTCGGACAGGTGGGTCTTGGACATTGTCCGAAGGGGCTACTCCCTCCCCTTCGAGACCACCCCCCAGCCATGCCACCTCAATTCCACCGCATGTCAGGGGATCACTTGGTACTTCTACAGAAGGAAGTCACGGCCCTCTTGGCCAAGAGGGCCATCGAGCATGTTCCGACCCCAGAAGTAGGTCGTGGTTGCTACTCCCACTACTTCCTGGTGCCCAAAAAGGACAAGGAGGACATGCGTCCTATCTTGGACCTCCGGAACGTCAATCGCTTCCTCCGGAAGGAGAAGTTCAAGATGCTCACCCTAGCTCAGGTCTTGACTGCCCTCGACCCTGGAGACTGGTTGGTAGCGTTGGACTTGCAGGACGCTTATTTTCACATCCCCGTCCTGCCGGCCCACCGGCGTTACCTGCGGTTCACGGTAGGCCTCGAGCATTTTCAGTTCACCGTGCTCCCCTTTGGCCTTACAAGTGCCCCTCGGGTGTTCACGAAAGTGATGGCGGTGGTCGCAGCTCATCTGCGCCGGGCAGGGGTTCCAGTCTTCCCCTACCTCGACGACTGGCTGCTGAAGGCGGGCTCGTCCCAGGCAGTCGTCTCCCACCTCCAGACTACGGCCGAACTCCTGCACTCGCTGGGGTTCTCCATCAATGTGCCGAAGTCGCATCTGATTCCTTCTCCACAGCTCCTTTTCATCGGAGCAGTTCTGGACACGACGCAGTTTCGGGCCTATCCTCCCGAACGGCGAGTCCGGGATATTCAGGCTATGATTCCGATCTTTCAGCCTTTATCCTGGGTTTCGGTACGGATGACCCTGAGGCTGCTGGGCCTCATGGCCTCCTGCATCCTGCTGGTCACTCATGCCAGATGGCATATGCGGGCTCTGCAGTGGGACCTGAAGTTCCAGTGGGTGCAGCACCAGGGCAACCTGTCCGATCGAGTCCAGATCTCGGAGGGGACTGCAAAACAATTGCAGTGGTGGCTCTCGAACCGGCAGTGGGTCATGGGCAGATCCCTCTCCCTTCCCCAGCCAGAGCACACAGTTGTGACGGACGCGTCCCTTCTGGGATGGGGCGGTCACATGGGAGAGGCGGAGATCAGAGGCCTCTGGTCTCCGGCGGAGTCCCGGCTCCATATCAACCTTCTGGAGCTCCGGGCGATCCGACTTGCACTCAAGGCATTCCTTCCCTCTGTGAAAGAGAATGTAGTGCAGGTGTTCACAGACAACACCACCGCCATGTGGTACTGCAACAAACAAGGCGGGTGGGGTCTTGGACCCTTTGTCAGGAGGCTCTGCGCCTCTGGACATGGCTGGAACATCAGGGCATGTTCCTGATGGTTCAACACCTGGCAGGTTCCCTGAACGCCAGGGCGGACGAACTCAGCCGCAGGTGCATGATGGATCACGAATGGCGTCTTCACTCGGAAGTGGCGCAAGGACTCTTTCTACAGTGGGGAGAGCCTTGGTTAGATCTATTCGCCACCGAAGAGAACGCGCAATGTCATCAGTTCTGCGCGTTGGTATTTCCAAGGCGGCACTCGCTCGGCGACGCTTTTCGTCACGAGTGGAGTTGCGGTCTATTGTACGCCTTTCCGCCTATACCACTTCTACCCAGAGTGTTGAAGAAGATTCGGCACGACCGGGCCCAAGTCATTCTTGTGTCTCCGGACTGGGCTCGAAGAGTTTGGTATCCCGAGCTACTCAGTATGAGCGTAGATCCCCCGATCCGTCTGCCTCTTCGGGAGGATCTTCTGTCGCAGCAGCAGGGGACGGTCCTCCACCCGAACCTGTCCAGCCTCCACCTGCTTGCGTGGAGATTGAGCGGCGGCAGTTGATTCCTTTCGACTTGCCTCCCGAAGTTTGTGATGTGATTCTGGCAGCCAGGCGTCCCTCCACTAAGGTGGTATACGCCTGCAGGTGGAACAAGTTTGTGGCATGGTGCACAGCAAAGGCTGTGAATCCCCTTTCTGCCCCTCTCTCTGAGGTTCTCCTGTTCCTTCTTTCCCTGGCCCAACAGGGTTCTGCCCTGGGTACCATCAAGGGCTATCTTTGTGCCATCTCGGCCTTCCTCAGGCTTCCTGATCAGCCCTCCCTTTTCAAGTCCCCTGTTGTTAACAGGTTTCTAAAAGGCATTACACACCTCTTCCCTCCTGTTCCGTTTGTGATGCCTCAGTGGGACTTGAACTTGGTTCTTACCTTTCTTATGTGCGCTCCCTTTGAGCCTCTACATAACTGTCCTCTTCTGACTCTGAAGACTGCCTTTCTGGTGGCCGTCACCTCCGCTCAGCGGGTGAGTGAGCTCCAGGCTCTATCATGTAAACCTCCCTTTCTGTCTGTCCATCCAGACAAGGTTGTTCTTAGGACGCGTCCGTCCTTCTTGCCAAAGGTGGTTACTGCCTTCCACATTGGGCAGACCATCACTTTGCCCACCTTCTTTCCGCCTCCGCATCCCTCCAGAGAGGAAGAGAGGCTCCACCGTCTGGACCCAAAACGTGCGCTTTCCTTTTACATCGACCGCACACGCCATTTCTGGGTGGATGACCAGCTCTTTGTTGGCTACGTGGGCGCCAAAAAAGGTCGGGCGGTGCACAAGAGAACCATCTCCCGCTGGGTAACCTTGTGTATCAAAGCCTGCTATTCTTTGGCTAAGAAGGAGCCTCCTGTTGGGCTGCGTGCCCATTCCACCAGCGCAACGGCTGCTACCACGGCTTTGGGCCGCGGTGTTCCGCTGTGGGATATCTGTCAGGCAGCTACGTGGGCCTCGCTGCACACGTTTACAAAGCATTACTGCCTTGACAGTCAGGTCCGGAGGGACGGCTTCTTTGGCCGTTCTGTCCTCCAGGACTTCCTTGTCTGATCTTTATTCGCAGACCCACCACCGGGGTTGGTTTTGCTGGGGTATCTATTCTAAGGTAAGGAATCTGTCACTAACGTGTCTCTTTCAGATGCACAAGTTACTAACTTGTGTAACGATATATCTGTAAGAGACAGTAGTTAGTGACAGATTCCTTACCGCCCCACCCATCCTCCCCGTTCTGCGAACTGATTTCTAGGGTTAAGGACATCCCTTTCAGGGCCCTAGTATTTTTCAGACACCTATGTCAGCTTCTTGCATGGCTCTGCGTTCCTGGCGCGGAAAGTCGTGTACAGAACTGACGTCAGCGCGCAGGGGCGGCGTCTAAGTACTGCCCGCGACGTCATCCCAGCGACCACGACGACGGACCTAGAGCCGCACGACGCCGCCTACCGACGCGCAAGGGTACTGCTACGCAAAAAACTTTCCGGATCCAGCCTGACGCCTGGGGATATTCTAAGGTAAGGAATCTGTCACTAACTACTGTCTCTTACAGATATATCGTTACACAAGTTAGTAACTTGAGCGTTAGAACCAGTTCAGAGTGCCGTTGGCTCCGGCCCTGGCGCGAAACTGGACAAAGCACATGGGGGTGTCCTCCCCACTGTCCAGCCCCTCCTCTGGGAGGGACCCCTGAATCGTCCCAACCCTTTCTTTTGGGTACTTAAGGGCTTGCCAGTGGGTGGTTCTTAAGATTCACCGTGGAACAAGATTCAGATCCGAAACCACTTCATCTTCCACCGTCTGGGCATTTTGGACTTCGTTGGACTTCGCTTTGGGAATCGAGACTGCATCGGGAAGACTCCTGCTGCTCCTGGCCTTGTCATCCTGCCAGTCTTCTGCATCATCTGTGCCTGCGCTCCATACAGGTTCTTCTCCAGGCCTATGGACATCCAAGACCCACAAAGGAATCTCTCTTGGAGTGAAGGAGTTACTCCCCTTCATCTGCAGGCATCGCAACAAAGCTGACCGGTCTGCTATTCCTGAGCTCCAACAGACTCCGAAAGGTTCAGCAACACAGGTGGTGGTTTTGCAACTCCCTCGAGGCCTGCACTGTCTTCACAGCAAGTTTGAAGCCAGTATCCCTCGCCGGAATCACTGGAGCAGTACTCCTGTGCACCGTGTCGACTTGCCATTGACAAGGCTTGTTGACTCTCGTCACCAGAGATCTTTGGGCTCCAAGAAGAGCCAGTCTCCAGCATCTCATGCTACCAAGATCTTTGTCCTCACCGCATCTTCTGCACCGTGGACCTGCGTCATTGGTGAGCTGCTCGAGGTACTCTTGCAACTCCTGTGCGTCCGGCCTGTGGGTCCTCTTGAGGGTCTTCTTTGGCTCCAGTGGTCTCCCCTGTTTTCTTGGGGCCTACTCTGACTTACCTGCTCGTGGTGAGTCCCTTGGCCCTTGCTGGTCCCAACACTGCACCTTTTTTGTCTGCCAAGGCTTGTTGGTGCTCCCGCCGTACACCGACTCCCTGGCTCTTGACATCCGATGTGGGGCAGCTCGTGAACGGCTCCTGGTCTTCCACAGCATCACCTTGTCCGCACAGCTACAGCGCCAAGGTCACCGTCAACTCTCCTGCATCTTCCGACATCGGTTGGCATTCATCTTCCATGCCTCCTGGTCACTCCTGAGTGGCATAGACTCTGTCCCCTCTGCTTGCAGGTACCTCTCATCCTGAATCCACCCTTGGGTTCCACCGGACTCTTTAAGCACTTCGCCAGCGGCATCTTTACTGAAGTCCTCCATGTGGTCTACGGCGGTTTCTGACTTCACTAAGCACCTCGCTTCCCTGGTGTAGGTATCCTGGTTCCTGGGGTATCCACGGGTGGGGTGACTCTCCTACCTTCCATCTTCCACGGGGTTTCTTCAGGGTCTTCTTAAAAACTACACCTGCAACTTCCCTATTGACTTGTGTTGATCACACGGTCGTTTTCCCAATCTGCACACAGCCTCTGTGGGGTTCCTGGGTACTTACCTTGGGTCCCCAACACTTCTACGTCTTCTAGGTCCAGTCTCATCTTAGGTCGTGGTTCGCATTCCACTTTCTGAGTATATGTCTTGGTCTCCCCCAGGAGACCACTGTGTATTTGTGCTACTTATGTGTTCTATTGTTAAAGTATTGTGATTATATCTCCAGGTAGGAGATATTGCAATGTGTTAGTGAGTGTTTCTAATAATTGCATATTTTTATAACTACACTGTGTGGTTCTTTTTCACTTAACCTACACTATATGATTAGTACTGGTAAAACCAGCTGCTTTACACTCCTTCTGGACTAAGCCTGAAGGTTGCTCTCCAAAGCTACCACTTAGAGAGCTTGCTATGGTTGTCTAAGACCACTAAAATCACCATAAGGGTTGTCTGGATTAGTGCAGGGTGCTTTACTTGAATAAGTGTGCACCATATGCTAAGCCAGCCTCCTACATTGGGTTCTTAGGAGGCTGCCAACCCTGCTCAACCTCCTGCTGCCCATCCTCCAGGGTTGCTGCTCCCCTAGTTGGCTTACGCTGTTCGAAAATCATCTTAGACTGTTGGGTGTCAGATTTCCCAATGTTGGCAGGAGGCACGTGGGATCCCCCAGAGCCAACGCTCCCTTCGCCCAGTGGAGTCAATAATGAATTCAGGCAAGGGATCCTCTCCTTATTGTCCGCCACGTATAGTACGCGAGGGGCGAGTGTATATTATCCTGCCAAGCCTGCAGTCACCTGGACCTTCACTGTCCCTCAGTCCTGGCAACTGATTCAGCAGAAGAGTCCCACCCATAATGCGTCAGCCTGGGGGCCGGCGTAACACTTCTCAAGGCAAGTAATGCCTGTTGTGGCCTTTTGAGGTACTGTGGGACTGTACACTGTCAATCTGTGCTGGGCTCCTTTTCCAAATGGCCCAATCTCGTGTGGGGGCTCTGGTCCTGGGCACTCCCGCCTCCTCCACCTCGGTCGGAGCTTTCACACCTTTTTATTTACTCCTGCTCATCCGACCTCCCTGCGGACCTCCGGCGTCCCCTACCGACACCAGCCAGGACCCAGGGAGGCCACAGGTCCCGCTATCTGTTCCGGCCCGTCCGCTGTCTCCTCCTACATTCTGATCACTTCTACATGGCTACCAGATAGGCAGCATGACCCGTGCTGCTAGCCGCTGCGCCTCCTCGCTCAGCCACCCTCTCAGTGGGGCCTCTGGTGCCGCAACCCTAAACCTTGGCTGCCTCATTGCGTCACACAGCCGCTTCAGGAAGGCCTCCGCTTGCAGGGCTCCGCTTCACGGGTCTCAATTTCTGCTCACTCCCGGGCCGGCTCCGCAGTCCGAGCCGGCTCATCCATCCGCTGTCCTCTGGAGCAAGAAGCGGTGCCGACCCCCGCAATCATGACGGAATCGCCCTTGGTCCCCCGCTGAACCCCGGGGACGCAGCAGGCCACACCTCGCCCCCGGCCTCCCGCTCCTTACCGGCCTGCTCCAGGCATTTTCAGGCAGACAACCAGAGCGCTCCCGTTGGCAGCGAAGTCGTCTTCCTGCACTGCATCTTCCATAAGACTTCTGAGGCCACCGCCCGGAACGCCCGTGATTCCTCTGTAGATATCGTCCGCGACAGGAGGGCAGCTCCACTCGCAGCTCTCCCCCGCATTGGCTACCAGTGTACTTCTTTCCTCCAATGACACCGCTGACAGGGATGCTGCAGTCCGCACAGCCCAGCTCACCCAGCCCAGGGCAGCCGGCCGCGTCGGCAACCACGAACTCCCTCACCGGCTCCCTCGCCAACCAGGGTGGGCTCTGCCTGACCACCAGCTGCTGTGGAGTTACTTCCGCCTGCCGGTCTTCGCTGATGCCGCCCATGATGGCGGATAAATTGCAGATAATCAGTCCAGCCTGCAGAGCCTCACAGAGTGGTGGCCATCTTGAGGCCAGGCTCTCTAGCGCCCCCAACTGTAGATACTTCAGTTCAACAAGCTGTACAGATGGCACTAGATTATTAGATAGGTGTTTCAAAGGATTGATATTATTGTTTACAAACTATCTTTTCTCTGAATGGTAATTGTGCCCTCTTGACATCCTGCGGCCACGCTTATACCTTTTGGGTCCTTGTAAAGCGAATGAAAAGGACAAGTGTCACAGCGCTTTATATCAGAAAATAGCAGAATGCAGCACCAATCTGAAAGAGACACGTTAGTGACAGATTCCTTACCTTAGAATATCCCCAGGCGTCAGGCTGGATCCGGAAAGTTTTTGCGTAGCAGTACCCTTGCGCGTCGGTAGGCGGCGTCGTGCGGCTCCGCGTCCGTCGTCGGCGTCGTGATCGCCGGGATGACGTCGCGGGCAGTACTTAGGCGCCGCCCCTGCGCGCTGACGTCAGTTCTTCTTTTTCTGCGCCAGTAAGCGCAGATCCGGGAAGAGCAGTGCCCTAGTCACTTTTTGACTATCTTTTTTGGTGAATTTTTTCACTGTTTCTTCAACGAGTCTTCACGACTCCTAAGGTGTCGTAGGGATGCCCGGCTTTAAGCCCTGCGAGGAATGTGGTCGTATGATGTCCATCACGGACCCCCACCTCGAGTGTCTCTTCTGTCTCGGCCGAGGCCACGACACGAAGTCGTGTCCTGACTGCCGCAAACTTCATCCTAAGGCTTTGCGAGAGCGGTCTCGAAAGCTCCTCGAAGTCCGGCATTCGGCTCCGCGCCGCACCAAGCCCCGGTCCCGGGAGAGGTCGAGGGGCCGGACGCGGAGTCCCCGCCGTTCGTCGGAATCAAAGTCTTCGCGCTCCTCCGGTAAGTCGAAGCACAAGAAGTCTAAGCGGCGTCATCGCTCTAAGACTTCGCCTCGCCGGTCTCGCGACTCGCTGAGGTCCCTGTCGGCAACGTCCCCGCGGCCCCGGACGTGCCTGTCGAGTTACCCCCGCAGTACCCGCCCTACCCGGGCTCGGGGGCGACTCCGGCCGATATACAGGAATTCCTGTCGGCCATGGCCCGCCTCTTCGGGCCTCAAGGTCCCTCCGGTGCGCCTTCGGGCCCCGCGGGCCCTGATGGGGTTGCTCCGGCGTCGCCGTCGACTCCGGTCCCGGCGTCGCCTGTCCCACCAGCCTTCGTCCCGGCCTCGGCTCCGGCCCCGGCCTCGACCCCGGCTCCGGTGGTGCCGCAACCCCCATCGACGCCGGTTGACCTAACCACGCCTCCGCCGACGTCCCCGGTGCCGTTTCCGACGCCGTCCGGGGCTCCGGGCGGCGTCGTTCCCCGGTTCTCTCCGGGTCCGGACATGGAGCCGGACCAGCGTCGCCCGACGCCGTTTCCGGCGCCGATGAGACCTTGGGTCCCTGATGTCGCTCCTCCTCCTCCATATTTTCAACCTGAGGAGGACCAGGAGAGCTGGGAGGGGTCTGAGGACCCTCTCACACAACAGTGCGAGTTTGACCCGGACTGGGTTGAGGAACTTGGGGATGCCAGTGGTCTGGATACCTCCCCTGACTCTGGCATGCTGTCTCCTACCGTGGCAACGGAGGAGGGGGCTAATTTTGCAACGGTGTTGCGTAGAGCTGCTGGAGCCTTAAATCTCCAGTTGCCTACAGTGGTCGTCAGGTCTAACATCCTGACTGAAGTGCTTCAGCCGGCGGCCTCCTCTTCGGAGACTGTGCTGCCGTTCAACGATGCACTGACTGACGTTCTTTGGGTGCCTGGTCCAAACCCACCACAGGGGCTCCTGTGGATAGGAACGTGGCCCGACGCCATCGCCCTGCTCCGGGCGACCCCCTGTTTCTCTCCCAACACCCCACCCCTGAGAGCTTGGTTGTCCAAGCCTCTGCCTCCCAAACCGCCTTCCCTACCGCCCCTCCGGATAGGGAATCCAAGCGCCTGGATCACTTTGGGAAGAAGGCTTTCTCTTCCTCCAGTGCTGGCTTGCGGTCTGTTAATACCGCTTGCCTCTTGGGCCGATACACCCACTCCCTGTGGGATTCGGTGGCAACTGTTTTGCCGCAGTGTTCTGAGGAGGTCCAGACACTGCTTACCCGCGCCATTGCGGAAGGGCGTGATGCAGCTAAATATACCATCCGCTGTGGCCTTGATACCGCCGACTCGCTGGGCAGATCGCTTGCAACGACGGTGGCGCTGCGTCGCCACGCCTGGCTGAGAACCACTGGTTTTTCAGGGGATGTCCAGAATACACTCATGGACATGCCCTTTGATGGAGTCGGTCTTTTTGGTTCGAAGGCAGACCATGCGCTGGAGCGTTTCAAGGACTCACGGGCTACTGCTAAGTCCCTGGGCCTTGCTGTTGTGCGCCCTCCGCTCACGTCTGCTTTTCGCCCCTTTCGTGGCCACGGAAGGGGCGCCCAGTCACGTCCACAGCCCGGCCAACGGCCCGTGCAGCAAGCGCCTTCGCGTGGCCGAGGACGTGGATACCGCCGTGGCGGTTCGGGCAACCAGCGTGCGGGTCAGGCCACCACCTCCAACCCGTCCGCGGCCTCCAAGCCCTCCTAGTCCCTCCTTTCAGGTGCACAGCACGCCAGTCGGGGGCAGGGTCCGCCATCACCTTCACCACTGGCGTCCCATCACCTCGGACAGGTGGGTCTTGGACATTGTCCGAAGGGGCTACTCCCTCCCCTTCGAGACCACCCCCCAGCCATGCCACCTCAATTCCACCGCATGTCAGGGGATCACTTGGTGCTTCTACAGAAGGAAGTCACGGCCCTCTTGGCCAAGAGGGCCATCGAGCATGTTCCGACCCCAGAAGTAGGGCGTGGTTGCTACTCCCACTACTTTCTGGTGCCCAAAAAGGACAAGGAGGACATGCGTCCTATCTCGGACCTCCGGAACGTCAATCGCTTCCTCCGGAAGGAGAAGTTCAAGATGCTCACCCTAGCTCAGGTCTTGACTGCCCTCGACCCCGGAGACTGGTTGGTAGCGTTGGACTTGCAGGACGCCTATTTCCACATCCCCGTCCTGCCGGCCCACCGGCGTTACCTTCGGTTCACGGTAGGCCTCGTGCATTTTCAGTTCACCGTGCTCCCCTTTGGCCTTACCAGTGCCCCTCGTGTGTTCACGAAAGTGATGGCGGTGGTCGCAGCTCATCTGCGCCGGGCAGGGGTTTCAGTCTTCCCCTACCTCGACGACTGGCTGCTGAAGGCGGGCTCGTCCCAGGCAGTCGTCTCCCACCTCCAGACTACGGCCGAACTCCTGCACTCGCTGGGGTTCTCCATCAATGTGCCGAAGTCGCATCTGATTCCTTCTCCACAGCTCCTTTTCATCGGAGCAGTTCTGGACACGACGCAGTTTCGGGCCTATCCTCCCGAACGGCGAGTCCGGGATATTCAGCCTATGATTCCGATCTTTCAGCCTTTATCCTGGGTTTCGGTACGGATGACCCTGAGGCTGCTGGGCCTCATGGCCTCCTGCATCCTGCTGGTCAATCATGCCAGATGGCATATGCGGGCTCTGCAGTGGGACCTGAAGTTTCAGTGGGCGCAGCACCAGGGCAACCTGTCCGATCACGTCCAGATCTCGGAGGGGACTGCAACACAGTTGCAGTGGTGGCTCTCGAACCGGCAATGGGTCATGGGCAGATCCCTCTCCCTTCCCCAGCCAGAGCATACAGTTGTGACGGACGCGTCCCTTCTGGGATGGGGCGGTCACATGGGAGAGGCGGAGATCAGAGGCCTCTGGTCTCCGGCGGAGTCCCGGCTCCATATCAACCTTCTGGAGCTCCGGGCGATCCGACTTGCACTCAAGGCATTCCTTCCCTCTGTCAAAGGGAAGGTAGTGCAGGTGTTCACCGACAACACCACCGCCATGTGGTACTGCAACAAACAGGGCGGGGTGGGGTCGTGGACCCTTTGTCAGGAGGCTCTGCGCCTCTGGACATGGCTGGAACATCAGGGCATGTTCCTGATGGTTCAACACCTGGCAGGTTCCCTGAACGCCAGGGCGGACGAACTCAGCCGCAGGTGCATGATGGATCACGAATGGCGTCTTCACTCGGAAGTGGCGCAAGGACTCTTTCTACAGTGGGGAGAGCCTTGGTTAGATCTATTCGCCACCGAAGAGAACGCGCAATGTCATCAGTTCTGCGTGTTGGAATTTCCAAGGCGGCACTCGCTCGGCGACGCTTTTCGTCACGAGTGGAGTTGCGGTCTATTGTACGCCTTTCCGCCTATACCACTTATACCCAGAGTGTTGAAGAAGATTCGGCACGACCGGGCCCAAGTCATTCTTGTGGCTCCGGACTGGGCTCGAAGAGTTTGGTATCCCGAGCTACTCAGTATGAGCGTAGATCCCCCGATCCGTCTGCCTCTTCGGGAGGATCTTCTGTCGCAGCAGCAGGGGACGGTCCTCCACCCGAACCTGTCCAGTCTACACCTGCTTGCGTGGAGATTGAGCGGCGGCAGTTGATTCCTTTCGACTTGCCTCCCGAAGTTTGTGATGTGATTCTGGCAGCCAGGCGTCCCTCCACTAAGGTGGTATACGCCTGCAGGTGGAACAAATTTGTGGCATGGTGCACAGCAAAGGCTGTGAACCCCCTTTCTGCCCCTCTTTCTGAGGTCCTTCTGTTCCTTCTTTCTCTGGCCCAACAGGGTTCTGCCCTGGGTACCATCAAGGGTTATCTCTGTGCTATCTCGGCCTTCCTCAGGCTCCCTGATCAGCCCTCCCTTTTCAAGTCCCCTTTTGTTAACAGGTTCTTAAAAGGCATTACACACCTCTTTCCTCCTGTTCCATTTGTGATGCCTCAGTGGGACTTGAACTTGGTTCTTACCTTTTTAATGTGCGCTCCCTTTGAGCCTCTGCATAACTGTCCTCTTCGTCTTCTGACTCTAAAGACAGCCTTCCTGGTGGCCATCACCTCCGCTCGGCGGGTGAGTGAGCTCCAGGCTTTATCTTGCAAACCTCCCTTTCTGTCTGTTCATCCAGACAAGGTTGTTCTTCGGACGCGTCCGTCCTTCTTGCCAAAGGTGGTTACTGCCTTTCACATTGGGCAGACCATCACTTTGCCTACCTTCTTTCCGCCTCCGCATCCTTCCAGAGAGGAAGAGAGGCTCCACCGTCTGGACCCAAAACGTGCGCTCTCCTTCTATATCGACCGCACAAAACACTTCCGGGTGGATGACCAGCTCTTTGTTGGCTACGTGGGCGCCAAAAAGGTCGGGCGGTGCACAAACGAACCATCTCCCGCTGGGTTACCTTGTGCATCAAGACCTGCTATTCTTTGGCTAAGAAGGAGCCTCCTGTTGGGCTGCGTGCCCATTCCACCAGGGCAACGGCTGCTACCACGGCCTTGGGCCGCGGTGTTCCGCTGCCGGTTATTTGTCAGGCAGCTACGTGGGCCTCGCTGCGCACGTTTACAAAGCATTACTGCCTTGACAGTCAGGTCCGGAGGGACGGCTTCTTTGGCCGTTCTGTCCTCCAGGACTTCCTTGTCTGATCTTTGTTCGCAGACCCACCACCGGGGTTGGTATTGCTGGGGTATCTATTCTAAGGTAAGGAATCTGTCACTAACGTGTCTCTTTCAGATGCACAAGTTACTAACTTGTGTAACGATATATCTGTAAGAGACAGTAGTTAGTGACAGATTCCTTGCCGCCCACCCATCCTCCCCGTTCTGCGAACTGATTTCTAGGGTTAAGGACATCCCTTTCAGGGCCCTAGTATTTTTCAGACACCTATGTCAGCTTCTTGCATGGCTCTGCGTTCCTGGCGCGGAAAGTCGTGTACAGAACTGACGTCAGCGCGCAGGGCGGCGCCTAAGTACTGCCCGCGACGTCATCCCGGCGATCACGACGCCGACGACGGACGCGGAGCCGCACGACGCCGCCTACCGACGCGCAAGGGTACTGCTACGCAAAAACTTTCCGGATCCAGCCTGACGCCTGGGGATATTCTAAGGTAAGGAATCTGTCACTAACTACTGTCTCTTACAGATATATCGTTACACAAGTTAGTAACTTGTGCTACAGGGACGTAGAAACAGACATGCAGAAATTCTAGTTCTCTAAATCTTTGTTATACACTATCCCAGATTAGAACACTTAGCAAAATAATGACTGTGATCATACTTACATTGGCAAGTGAGAATATTAGAAAAGTAACCAAAGTCAGAAACTCAGACATGATATGTATATGGCATTGGAATTAAAATATAGATGACTGGGGCATTTTCTTTGTCCCGGGCTTGTGGGGACTTGGATCTGAAGCAGAGCAGAGCGGCTCCTCCGAATAGAGATGGACCCATTTCTGGGCTTCGGTGACTTTGTGGAGACGTGTGGATTTTACATCTGTCGTTGATGGGACATGCGGAAAAGAGGGTCTGCACAAAATGTAAATCAGTACCTGTGTAGTTTATCAGGCTTTTGAGAACTGTGGAAAGTAGAAGCGATTTCTTCCTGGTGGATTTAAGATTTTCGTTAGAAAACTATCTCCTGCTAGGTACTTATCTAACTTTAAAAAAATTGCTATTGGAAAAGGTAACACTCAAAGAGATAATTTCAGCCATACAAGGAATGTCCACCAGGTGAAGAGAGGATCAGGCAGAGTGGTGTAAATTGATAGCGGAAATAATTGCCCCAGCTATATTCAATTTTGTCTCGGGAGGAGCAAATACCTCCTTCTGACCATTTTTTTTTTTTTAAACCAGGGAATGATTTCCTGAAATGTGAGTAATATCGGCCTATAACCATTATGAACAGTTAATATGAGTTGCTAATGAAAGTGCTGTCAAATTTGATCTAGGAAGATCTGGTAGAATATATTCCTGGAAGGATTTTGGCAGCTAATTCTCATTAACTGATGGAAACATACGAGGTGGCATCTCGTGAAACTAGACTGATGGCAGCTATATTTCTGGAAACCTAAAAGGCGTTTCATTAGGTGAACTGTGAATTTTTTCATGGTCTGCAATGAATGATTTTGGATTGCCTTAGTAGTTCATCTGATCAATATCTGGACTGCGTACTGGAGCCTCTTTGGTCCTGCTTGTGAATGGAACACTTGCTGTAGAAATTAGGACGGACGGACCGGGGATCCCTGCACGAGAGTGTCTGGTACTCGCAGCTGCCCCGTCTGTCTGACCGGGCGGTGCCTCGGCCAGTGGTCATCCCGGCTTGGGTCCGGAATGGCAAAACCCTTGGATCTGACCGTTTGGTCCGAAGAGTCGGCAGTGGCACAGTATTATGAACACAGGGAAAATGAGGAGAAGGAGAAGGTAGAGAAAAAGCACAGGAAGTGAAGACGAAGGTGTTGTTTCAGCAGGCTTCTCGGGGGAATGGTAGAGGACGAGGTGGTACTGCCCGTCAGCTGCCTCGGACCAGCCGGAGTACTACACCTGTAAGGCCAAATCAGTGTGCGTATTGTAAAGAGGAGGGACACTGGCATAGCGAGTGTCCCATGTTGTTGCAGAAGGTCGCGGCCCCTAGAGGACGAGGTTCTAGTGAACGGGGTCGTGGAGCTGGTGGACAGGACAGAGCCCAGCATGCTACCACATTGCCGGATCGTTCAGATAGTAATTATTTAGATGAAAAAAGGGGTGGCCAGTATTACCATGATGACTATGATTTTGATGAAGTGACAGGAATGTCTCACAGCTAGGACAGCCAGGGACAGAGTGAGGGACCAGTCCAGATACCTGTAGATCAGCGCGGACCTTATGTTATTGCAGATTTGCATGGCTCAGCTAAGGAATTCTTGGTGGATACAGGTGCAATGAATAGCTCTGTTTCTCGGTCACGGGTCCCTGGGGCAGCTCTGCCTGGCCATAATAACGTTTCGGTAGGATTTTCTGGTGTACCGGTTGTAAGCCCCATTTCCAAGCCTCTTACATTGACTATAGGTCCTTTTACTGTGGATTCACCGTTCTTGTTGACATCAAACTGTGGAGAACATTTAATGGGCCTAGATTTATTGAAAAAGTTACATGCGACCATTTATTGCTCTCCGGAAGGTGTTTACATGACAATGGATCTGAATGTGGTCAGCTCTAAGCAGTGTCTGTCCAAAGATGCGCCCCTTCCTGCTGAGTTTAAGGGTGTGCCGCCCACTTTGTGGGCAACAGGTGACACGGATGTAGGACTATTGCAAATCCCCCCGGTTTCCATTAAAGTTAAAGACAATGTCATTTTGCCTCGTATTCCCCAGTCCACAATTCCACAAGCGGGGGAGCGAGCTTTGTTGCGGATAATACAGGACTTGATTGTGACGGGTGTGGTTGAAGACACAATGGCAAATGTGTGTAATAGCCCTATTCTTCCCATTCTGAAAAAGGCATCTTCAGACTCCCCCGATGATCACCCCGATGTTTATCGTTTTGTGATTGATCTGCGCGCAGTTAATAAAATAGTGGTCCTTCAATTCCCGGTGGTCCCTGACATTAGTGCCCTTCTGACAATGATTCCTTCCTCTGCTAAATTCTTCTCTGTCATTGACTTGAAAAATGTGTTCTTTAGTATCCCGATCCATCCTGACAGCCGACATTTGTTCGGTTTTACCCTAGCTGGCAGAAGCTTTAGATTCTGTCGAGCTCCTCAGGGCTATACTGAGAGCCCTAGTATATATAGCCAAGCCTTGAAAGCCCAATTGGACTCCCTCACGCTTCCCTCAGGTAATGTATTGCTTCAATATGTGTATGATATACTAATTGCTTCTGACATTGAACAGGGATGCAAAGACAGTACGGTTAAGTTGTTGCTGCATTTGGCTCACCATGGACATAAAGTGTCCCTTTCTAAATTTCAATATTGTCGACAGGAGGTCACCTATTTAGGTCACCTACTGTCGAAGGAGGGTAGAAGATTGACCCCTGAGCGCATTAGCACCATTGTGAAAATGCCTATCCCTAAACTCCGAGGGATGTGTGCGCTTTTATTGGCATCACTTCCTACTGTCGCCATTGGATCCCTAATTATTCATTACTAACAAAGCCCTTGCTCGCGCTAACCACTAAAGATGTGCATGAACCCTTGCCTTTGGCGTCTGAATGTCAGCAGTCTTTTGAGCAATTAAAAGTCGAGCTTTGCTCTGCACCTGTGCTTGGTACGCCTCATTACACGAAGCCGTTCGTGCTGTATGTACACGTAACGGCCGGTTGTGCGCTTTCTGTCTTAACACAGACCTTTGGAGGTAAGCAACAGCCGTGTGCTTATTTTTCTGCTCTTCTTGACCCTGTCGCAAGAGCCCTCCCGAGCTGTCTAAGAGCGGTCGCGGCAGTGGCCATCTCTATAAGGCAATCGGCTGGGCTCGTATTTGATACTGATCTCACAGTCATGGTGCCCCATGCTGTGGATACACTTTTGAATAAAACTAAGACACAGCACCTTACCAGTGCACGTCTGACCAGTTACGAATTGACCCTTTTTGCACCACACGTTACGATTAAAAGGTGTGCCACTCTAAATCCAGCCACGTTGCTACCCCTCCCTTCCGAGAGTGAGGAAGTTGATATACATGATTGCATTTTTCTGAGGGATGAGGAGACGAAGGGACGTGTAGACCTGACTGATGTTCCCTTATCTGACCCCCAAGGGGAACTATATGTCGATGGCTCTTGTTTCAAATTACCGGATGGCACCACCTCTGCAGCGTATGCACTTACTACACTGCATACGGTAGTTGAGACATCACGAGTTCCCTATCAGTCCATCCAGGCAGCTGAACTAGTTGCCCTTATTTGAGCTTGTGAATTGAGCAAGGGGCTGGTTGTTAATATTTATACTGACAGCCAAGTACGCCTTCGGGGTCGCCCATAGTTTTGGTCGGCTCTGGGCAGAGAGAGGGTTCCTTATACATGGCCCTCTTATACATAGGCTTCTGTCCGCTTTGACACTTCCTAAGAAATTGGCCATAATAAAGTGCAGTGCCCACAAGGCAATTACTGACAACGTGGGTAGGGGGAATGCATTTGCAGATCAGACAGCCAAGGAGACAGCTCGAACAAAGATGAGAAAGATGTTTGTAGCAGGTCCCGCTAGGTGGGTGCCCGAGGTTACTATGTTTGAGGATACGCTGGACAATGTGAAAGAAATTCAGAGTGAAGCAACGTTTGAAGAGTTAGCTGTATGGCAG
The DNA here is from genome assembly GCA_963921515.1 of Calotriton arnoldi. Taxonomy (NCBI): domain Eukaryota; kingdom Metazoa; phylum Chordata; class Amphibia; order Caudata; family Salamandridae; genus Calotriton; species Calotriton arnoldi. Next base: position 1,918,071 of record CAWUFW010001746.1, on the reverse strand, counting down.
CAGAGCACAGCATGTTTGGATGAGGACGGATGTTGGACGGATAAGTCGGGGAAAAAGAGATGGATGTTGCCAGATGCGTATGTCCTCCCTGTAGTCACTATGGCCCATATCAGTGCAAAAGGCATTTGTAAATTGTTAGACCCTGAATGGCAGAATGACAGTATCCCAAATATGGTTGCCCACTTGGTCAAATATTGTATGATATGCATGATGCATAATCCTGGGAAAGGTACCCCTACACCCCCTGGTAATTTTGCACCTTCCACTTTTCCTTTTGAGGTCCTTCAGATGGACTTCATCGAACTGGAGCGAGTCAACAATTTGAAATATGTGTTAGTGGTTGTTTGTGCCTTCAGTAAATGGGTTGAAGCTTACCCCACTAAAGAGAACACAGCTGTGGCGACTGCAAAGGTACTCCTAAAGGAGTTCTTCCCTCGTTTCTATTTGCCCCGTTTGATCTGGAGTGATAATGGCAACCATATCTGAAAGAGACACGTTAGTGACAGATTCCTTACCTTAGAATATCCCCAGGCGTCAGGCTGGATCCGGAAAGTTTTTGCGTAGCAGTACCCTTGCACGTCGGTAGGCGGCGTCGTGCGGCTCAGCGTCCGGCGTCGGCGTCGTGATCGCCGGGATGACGTCGCGGGCAGTACTTAGGCGCCGCCCCTGCGCGCTGACGTCAGTTCTTCTTTTTCCGCGCCAGCAAGCGCAGATCCGGGAAGAGCAGTGCCCTGGTCATTTTTTGACCATACTTTTGGTGAATTTTTCACTGTTTTTCTCAATCGACTTCAAGGTGTCGTAGGGATGCCCGGGTTTAAACGTTGCGGCGCCTGTGCTCGGATGATGTCCGTCACAGACCCGCATTGGGAGTGTCTCTTCTGCCTCAGCCGAGGCCACGACATGGAGTCTTGTACCGACTGCCAGGCCCTCAACCCGAAAGCTTTGCGAGAGCGGTCTCGAAAGCTCCTCGAGGCCCGGCATTCGGCTCCGCGGAAGCCCCGGTCGCGTGAGAGGTCCAGGGGTCGATCGCGGAGTCCACACCGGTCGTCGGCATCGAAGTCTTCTTCGGCCGGTAAGTCGAAACACAAAAAGTCCAAAAAGCATCATCGCTCTAGGACTTCGCCTCGCCGGTCTCGCGACTCGGTTGAGGCCCTTCCCGGCACCGTCCCCACGGCCCCGGACATGCCTGTGGAGTCGCCCCCTCAATACCCGCCCTTCCCGGGTTCGGGGGCGGATCCGGCCAAAGTGCAGGAATTCCTGTCGGCCATGGCCCGCCTCTTCGGGCCTCCAGGTCCCTCCGGTGCGCCTTCGGGCCCCGCGGGCCCTGATGGGGTTGCTCCGGCGTCGCCGACGGCTCCGGCCCCGGCGTCGCCCGTGCCTCCAGCCTCGATCCCGGCTCCGGCTTCTGCCCCGGCCTCGATCCCGGCTCCGCAACCCCCATCGACGCCGGTCGACCTAACGACACCTCCGCCGGCGCCGATGTCTCCGGTGCCGTTCTCGACGCCGCCTGGGGCTCCGGGCGGCGTCGTTCCCCAGTTCCTTCCGGCTCCGGACATGGACCCGGACCGACGCCGCTCGACGCCGGTTCCGGCGCCGATGAGACCTTGGGTCCCAAATGTCCCTCCTCCCCCTTATTTTGAACCTGAGGAGGACCAGGAGGACTGGGAGGGGTCTGATGACCCTCTGACACAACAGTGTCAGTACGATGAGGACTGGACAGAGGGTCTAGGGGATGCCAGTGGTCTAGATACTTCCCCTGACACTGGCATGCTGTCTCCTCCCGTGGCTACGGAGGAGGGAGCCAATTTTGCAACGGTGTTGCGTAGGGCGGCTGGAGCCTTACATCTCCAACTCCCTGCTGTGGCGGTCAAGGTTAATCTCTTGACAGAGGTGCTTCAGCCGGCAGCCTCCTCTACGGAGACTGTGCTGCCGTTTAACGACGCCCTCACTGACGTTCTTTGGGCGCCTGGTCCAAGCCCAACACAGGGGCTCCTGTGGATAGGAACGTGTCCCGACGCCATCGCCCAGCTCCGGGCGACCCCCTGTTTCTCTCTGTCCACCCTACCCCTGAGAGCTTGGTTGTCCAAGCCTCCGCTTCCCAAACCGCCTTCCCTACCGCCCCTCCGGATAGGGAATCCAAACGCCTGGATCAATTTGGGAAGAAGGGTTTTTCTTCCTCCAGTGCTGGCTTGCGGTCCATCAACACCGCTTGCCTTTTGGGCCGATATACCCACTCCTTGTGGGATTCGGTGGCGAATGTTTTGCCCCAGTGTTCTGAGGAGGTCCAGACACTGCTTTCCCGCGCCATTGCGGAAGGAAGGGATGCGGCTAAATACACAATCCGATGTGGCCTTGATACCGCCGACTCGCTGGGCAGGTCTATTGCAACGACGGTGGCGCTACGACGCCACGCCTGGCTGAGAACCACTGGTTTTTCAGGGGATGTCCAGAATACTCTCATGGACATGCCCTTTGATGGAGTCTGTCTTTTTGGGTCCAAAGCAGACCATGCGTTGGAGCGCTTTAAGGACTCACGGGCTACTGCAAAGTCCCTGGGCCTTTCTGCTACACGCCCTCCGCTGACTTCTGCTTTTCGCCCCTATCGTGGCCACGGTAGGGGCGCCCTTCACGTCAGCAGCCCAGCCACCGGCCCGCGCAGCAGGCGTCTTCGCGTGGCCGAGGACGTGGATTCCGCTGTGGCGGATCGGGCAACCAGCGTGCGGGTCAGGCCACCACCTCCAACCCGTCCGCGGCCTCCAAACCCTCCTAGTCCCTCCTTTCAGGTGCACAGCACGCCAGTAGGGGGCAGGGTCCGCCATCACCTTCCCCACTGGCGTACCATCACCTCGGACAGGTGGGTCTTGGACATTGTCCGAAGGGGCTACTCCCTCCCCTTCGAGTCCACCCCCCAGCCATGCCACCTCAATTCCACCGCATGTCAGGGGATCACTTGGTACTTCTGCAGAAGGAAGTCACGGCCCTCTTGGCCAAGAGGGCCATCGAGCATGTTCCGACCCCAGAAGTAGGGCGTGGTTGCTACTCCCACTACTTCCTGGTGCCCAAAAAGGACAAGGAGGACATGCGTCCTATCTTGGACCTCCGGAACGTCAATCGCTTCCTCCGGAAGGAGAAGTTCAAGATGCTCACCCTAGCTCAGGTCTTGACTGCCCTCGACCCTGGAGACTGGTTGGTAGCGTTGGACTTGCAGAACGCATATTTCCACATCCCCGTCCTGCCGGCCCACCGGCGTTACCTTCGGTTCACGGTAGGCCTCGAGCATTTTCAGTTCACCGTGCTCCCTTTGGCCTTACCAGTGCCCCTCGGGTGTTCACGAAAGTGATGGCGGTGGTCGCAGCTCATCTGCGCCGGGCAGGGGTTTCAGTTTTCCCCTACCTCGACGACTGGCTGCTGAAGGCGGGCTCGTCCCAGGCAGTCGTCTCCCACCTCCAGACTACGGCCGAAATCCTGCACTCGCTGGGGTTCTCCATCAATGTGCCGAAGTCGCATCTGATTCCTTCTCCACAGCTCCTTTTCATCGGAGCAGTTCTGGACACGACGCAGTTTCGGGCCTATCCTCCCGAACGGCGAGTCCGGGATATTCAGGCTATGATTCCGATCTTTCAGCCTTTATCCTGGGTTTCGGTACGGATGACCCTGAGGCTGCTGGGCCTCATGGCCTCCTGCATCCTGCTGGTCAATCATGCCAGATGGCATATGCGGGCTCTGCAGTGGGACCTGAAGTTCCAGTGGGCGCAGCACCAGGGCAACCTGTCCGATCACGTCCAGATCTCGGAGGGGACTGCAAAACAGTTGCAGTGGTGGCTCTCGAACCGGCAATGGGTCATGGGCAGATCCCTCTCCCTTCCCCAGCCAGAGCACACAGTTGTGACGGACGCGTCCCTTCTGGGATGGGGCGGTCACATGGGAGAGGCGGAGATCAGAGGCCTCTGGTCTCCGGCGGAGTCCCGGCTCCATATCAACCTTCTGGAGCTCCGGGCGATCCGACTTGCACTCAAGGCATTCCTTCCCTCTGTCAAAGGGAAGGTAGTGCAGGTGTTCACAGACAACACCACCGCCATGTGGTACTGCAACAAACAAGGCGGGGTGGGGTCGTGGACCCTTTGTCAGGAGGCTCTGCGCCTCTGGACATGGCTGGAACATCAGGGCATGTTCCTGATGGTTCAACACCTGGCAGGTTCGCTGAACGCCAGGGCGGACGAACTCAGCCGCAGGTGCATGATGGATCACGAATGGCGTCTTCACTCGGAAGTGGCGCAAGGACTCTTTCTACAGTGGGGAGAGCCTTGGTTAGATCTATTCGCCACCGAAGAGAACGCACAATGTCATCAGTTCTGCGCGTTGGAATTTCCAAGGCGGCACTCGCTCGGCGACGCTTTTCGTCACGAGTGGAGTTGCGGTCTATTGTACGCCTTTCCGCCTATACCACTTCTACCCAGAGTGTTGGAGAAGATTCGGCACGACCGGGCCCAAGTCATTCTTGTGGCTCCGGACTGGGCTCGAAGAGTTTGGTATCCCGAGCTACTCAATATGAGCGTAGATCCCCCGATCTGTCTGCCTCTTCGGGAGGATCTTCTGTCGCAGCAGCAGGGGACGGTCCTCCACCCGAATCTGTCCAGTCTACACCTGCTTGCGTGGAGATTGAGCGGCGGCAGTTGATTCCTTTCGACTTCCCTCCCGAAGTTTGTGATGTGATTCTGGCAGCCAGGCGTCCCTCCACTAAGGTGGTATACGCCTGCAGGTGGAACAAATTTGTGGCATGGTGCACAGCAAAGGCTGTGTATCCCCTTTCTGCCCCTCTTTCTGAGGTCCTTCTGTTCCTTCTCTCTCTGGCCCAACAGGGTTCTGCCCTGGGTACCATCAAGGGTTATCTTTGTGCTATCTCGGCCTTCCTCAGGCTCCCTGATCAGCCCTCCCTTTTCAAGTCCCCTGTTGTTAACAGGTTCTTGAAAGGCATTACTCACCTCTTCCCTCCTGTTCCGTTTGTGATGCCTCAGTGGGACTTGAACTTGGTTCTTACCTTTTTAATGTGCGCTCCCTTTGAGCCTCTACATAACTGTCCTCTTCGTCTTCTGACTCTGAAGACAGCCTTTCTGGTGGCCATCACCTCCGCTCGGCGGGTGAGTGAGCTCCAGGCTCTATCTTGCAAACCTCCCTTTCTGTCTGTTCATCCAGACAAGGTTGTTCTTCGGACGCGTCCGTCCTTCTTGCCAAAGGTGGTTACTGCTTTCCACATTGGGCAGACCATCACTTTGCCCACCTTCTTTCCGCCTCCGCATCCTTCCAGAGAGGAAGAGAGGCTCCACCGTCTGGACCCAAAACGTGCGCTCTCCTTCTATATTGACCGCACAAAACACTTCCGGGTGGATGACCAGCTCTTTGTTGGCTACGTGGGCGCCAAAAAGGTCGGGCGGTGCACAAGAGGACCATCTCCCGCTGGGTTACCTTGTGCATCAAGACCTGCTATTCTTTGGCTAAAAGGAGCCTCCTGTTGGGCTGCGTGCCCATTCCACCAGGGCAACGGCTGCTACCACGGCCTTGGGCCGCGGTGTTCCGCTGCCGGTTATCTGTCAGGCAGCTACGTGGGCCTCGCTGCACACGTTTACGAAGCATTACTGCCTTGACAGTCAGGTCCGGAGGGACGGCTTCTTTGGCCGTTCTGTCCTCCAGGACTTCCTTGTCTGATCTTTGTTCGCAGACCCACCACCGGGGTTGGTATTGCTGGGGTATCTATTCTAAGGTAAGGAATCTGTCACTAACGTGTCTCTTTCAGATGCACAAGTTACTAACTTGTGTAACGATATATCTGTAAGAGACAGTAGTTAGTGACAGATTCCTTACCGCCCCACCCATCCTCCCCGTTCTGCGAACTGATTTCTAGGGTTAAGGACATCCCTTTCAGGGCCCTAGTATTTTTCAGACACCTGTGTCAGCTTCTTGCATGGCTCTGCGTTCCTGGCGCGGAAAGTCGTGTACAGAACTGACGTCAGCGCGCAGGGGCGGCGCCTAAGTACTGCCCGCGACGTCATCCCGGCGATCACGACGCCGACGACGGACCCGGAGCCGCACGACGCCGCCTACCGACGCGCAAGGGTACTGCTACGCAAAAACTTTCCGGTTCCAGCCTGACGCCTGGGGATATTCTAAGGTAAGGAATCTGTCACTAACTACTGTCTCTTACAGATATATCGTTACACAAGTTAGTAACTTGTGCTTTAATTCAAAGGTCATCCAGTTAGTGTGTGAAGGTCTACATATCAAACAGAAATTTCATGCTGCACACCACCCCCAGTCAGCAGGCTTAGTTGAGAAGTACAACGGTACTCTCAAACTGAAATTGGCAAAGATTCAGGAGAGCACAGGGTTGCAGTGGCCAGATGCTTTACCTTTAGCCCTTTTGTCTACGAGAGTCACGGCTCACTCTAGGACAGGATTGTCACCGTAGGAGGTCATGTTTTAGGCACCCAGCAAACGTTTGGGGCGTCCCGCGACCTCGAACGCTTTCTGACATTGAATATCCTTTGCTGGTGGACTATTTGTATGAGTTAACTAAAAGTCTGCGTTCTATTTACCAACAGATCCAAGACACCCTTCCGCCAGCACCTGAGGGGCCAGGACACGATATTCGGCCCGGTGACTACACCTTGGTGAGGCATTTCCACAGGAAAGGAAGTTTGGAGCCGTGGTGGAAGGGGTTCATACAGGTGCTCCTTGCCACCCGCACCGCTGTGAAGGTCGCCGGCAGAAAGAACTGGATTCACACCAATCACTGCCGCCGAGTGCCTTTGCCCCTGCCTTATGATCAATGGGTTCTTGATGGCATCGGGGATTCGGAGGGGGAACAGGTGCCCCGCTTTGTCCCCTTCTCAGATGCCCAGCTAACGTGGACCCAAACGGAGGACGAGAATGATGCTGTGTTGAATGCAGCAGTGCCCCCTGAGGTCCGAGCCATTCAGGAGCCCCGCTCGGCTGGGCCATCTGTGCTTGAGTCCCAGCCCATTGGCCCCTCTGTGTCTGAACCCCTTTTTCCTGACCCTTCTGTGCCTGGAGTAGCTAGGTACAATATGCGGCCCCAACGGAGGAACAGTGCACCAAAGGAAAAGTCAGATTAGCAGGGACGGACTCGATAAGTTAGGCTGCAGTAGAATAGGGAGAGGCGAAATTGGTGCATTGTTCAGACATTGGACAGGATAAATAGAGCGTGCTCCCCTGGAAGGGGGTACCTTATCCTGAGCGACGTGGGATTTCTTCAGAAGAGCTGGGATCGCCTGGCTCCACCGCCGGTGCTCAACAGCGCCAACGTTGATGAACAATAGGAGTCTTCCAGTGAGGCTCAGAAGGACACTGGGAACATTTGCCCCTTCTTGTTTTCTTGTCACTGGCTCCATTGCATTTCCTTTCCTCTGGTTATAATGTATCCGTTTGGTCGCCCTATTATTGAGGAGGAACAGCCATTTGTAGCACCACGTTTTGGGCGAAATGATTCTGGTTGGTCCAGTTGATCGACAAAGAGTAAAATAGTTTTCATGGTGATTGTTCTGATTTTCCTGATAGCAGTACTTGGAATAGTATGGTTCCTTGAGGAGAAATATCCAGTGCACTCTCTGATTGGCACAACGCCTGTTCCTCCTGAACACATGTTTGTCACTTTGGCCCCTCATAAAGGTGAACACAGAAAGACATATGTAGGTAATGTGTTTTTACAAACGCTCCACCAAGCCCATGATACGTCTAATGTCACTAATTGTTGGACATGTGGACTGCTGCCTTCAGTTACACATAAGAGTGATAGCCTGTTATCGTTGCCCTTGTCATATCTGGGGAGCTGTGAGAGTTGGTTTGAATTGTTCTCTATGGTATACATTCATTATCATTCTTGTACTATGAATATGACATCTGCTGATTATCACACAGTGTTAGAATATATACGTGTCTATCAAGGATTTACTCATGGAGAACAAGGGACCCCTGATACATTGTCTCCGACAGCTTGCATGAATGTATATGAGAGAGAGAAAAATGTAACATGGCTTCAAAATGAAATGTTGGATTTTCAGGGGTTCAACGTCACTGAATACTTTCGCTCCTTTCAAAGGCGCAATATTACTCAGGATGAGGCAATACCGGTGTCTGTAGTCAACACAACAGCTGGTTTTTGTGTTCGAGGGCTTGGGAAGGTGAAAGTGGGTGAGAGTAATTGCAACTATACATATACGTTGAGCACGAGTAGTAGCCCGCCTTTGCTCCCACCGCATAATATCTACTTTGTATGTGGATCTCAGGCTTATGTTTGGCTTCCTAGGGGATGGTCAGGTGTATGTTACCTCTCTTTCCTCCTTCCCCCAGTGTACATAACACCGCCCAATTATCATAAGGATCATCGATTACAGCTTAGGAGTGCCCATCTGTTCCGAATTAGAAAGGTCATTAATACAGAAGATATAGATCAGACAGACACCACTCTGCAGCAGTTCACAGATGCTATGAAGGGTATCATACCCTTTTGGGGCCCTATGTCCAATAACCTTAATATTCGTCGGCTTACCAGAGTTGTAGAAGGGGTCATTAATACTACAGCAGGAATTTTGACCAATATTACAGCTGAGCTCCAGGCTACGAGGCTTGTTGCTCTACAGAACCGGATGGTGTTTGACGGCATCCTTGCTGACCGGGGAGAGGCCTGTCGCATCATTGGCAGCAGTTGCTGCATGTACATACCAGATCACTCCCTAATGTATATGCTGCTATACCGAAGTTGCCTAGGCTCGCATCTGACATCCACCAAGAGAATGGTACTTGGACTCTTTCTGGTTGGTTCTGGGGTCTACTAACATCCTGGTAGTAATTGCGGGTATCATTTTCACATGTTGCTTGTGTGTACATTGCCTTCCTGCTTGCTGTGCTTACTGTGTTGGAAAATGGACACCCACACCGAAGACCCCAGTACCTGATACTAAGCCCACGGCTATGATAATGCAGGCTGTCCAAGACCTAATGTCAATAGATGAAGGTATTTTTGAATATTGATAGTGTGTATTACCATGTAATAGTAGTCTTCCTACTTTGCAAGAAGTTATTAGTTTCCGAACACTAGACAAAATTGTTAGCAAATGCTAAAAGGAGGGTCTGTTGGACTGAAAATACGTCTGGTCGACTCCTTCTAGCATTGTGAGGTTTAAGTTAGCATTTGCGGCACCATTTTGTACTAGCCGCCATTTTGGGTAATGATCGAAACTAAAGTTTGTCTCATCTCGTGTCTGCCTCATCGAAAAGCAGCTGCCAATGTGCCCTCTGTATGTGTATTTCTTCAAGGTTGAGTTTGCTGTGCTGACTAAACTGCCTTTATCACTGCATACCATTCTGTCTAGATAGGCCTGCTTCCACAGCTCAGAATGGTGTGGGCAGGCAGAGTAACCTTGAATGCAAAATAATGTGTGCCCGGTCCCAAGATCGTAGCTCATCCTTCTGTACCTCCTTTGTTCACCAGCTCCCAGACTGGAAAATTCCTGTCTGGGCGTCTCTTCAGGGGTATTTGAAATGTACTTTATGCTTTACCATGATGTCTAAGGTCAGTCCCTCTGCAGCAATCTGCGGAGGCTGGTCAGACCGGACTCCGCTCGAGTGCATACTAATAAATAACTTTGGTTTGTATTCTCTACTGTCTGACCGACTCTTCATTTGTATGGAAGGCTGAGAGGTGGTCGCGAGTGACCCGTGTGGCCCTAATCGGGTCACTTCCTTCAGCTGTTGAAGGCGGGCTCGCCCCAGGCTGTCGTCGCCCACCTCCAGACTACGGCGGACCTCCTGCATTCGCTGGGGTTCACAGTCAACGTGCCAAAGTCGCACTTGACCCCTTCTCAGAAGCTCCTTTTCATCGGAGAGGTTCTGGACACGGCGCAGTTTCGGGCCTATGCTCCCGAACAGCGAGTCTGAGATATTTGGGCTATGATACCGATGTTTCAGCCTGTATCCCGGGTTTCGGTCAGAATGACCCTGCAGCTGCTGGGCCTCATGGCCTCCTGCATCCTGCTGGTGGATCATGCCAGGTGACATATGCGGGCTCTGCAGTGGGACCTAAAGTTCCAGTGGGCACAGCATCAGGGGAATTGCAGTGGTGGCTAACTAACCAGGATTGGGTCACCGGCAGATCCCTCTCCCTTCCCCAACCAGAGTTCACAGTGGTGACAGATGCGTCACTCCTGTGATGGGGCTGCCACATGGGAGAGTCGGAGATCAGAGGCCTCTGGTCTCCGGCGGAGTCCAGGCTCCACATCAACCTTCTGGAGCTCTAGGTGATTCGTCTTGCACTGAAGGCATTTCTTCCCTCTGTCCGGGGAAGAATAGTGCAGGTGTTCACGGACAACACCACCGCCATGTGGTACTGCAACAAACAGGGCGGGGTGGGGTCGTGGACCCTATGTCAAGAGGCTCTCTGCCTTTGGACATGGCTGGAACATCAGGACATATCTCTGCTGGTTCAACACCTGGCAGGTTCCCTGAACGCCAGGGCGGGCGAATTCAGCCGCAGGTGCATAATGGATCATGAATGGCGTCTTCACTCAGAGGTGGTGCAAGGTCTCTTTCAGCAGTGGGGAGAGCCTTGGTTAGATCTATTCGCCACTGAAGAGAACGCGCAATGTCAGCAGTTCTGCGCATTGGAATTTCCAAGGCGGCACTCACTAGGCGACGCTTTTTGTCACGAGTGGAGTTGCGGTCTTCTATACGCCTTTCCGCCTATACCACTTCTGCCCAGAGTGCTGAGGAAGATCAAGCGCAACCAGGCCCAAGTCATCCTTGTGGCTCCGGATTAGGCACGGAGAGTGTGGTATCCCGAGCTCTTACACATGGCCATCGATCCTCCGATCAGACTGCCTCTTCGGGAGGATCTTCTGTCGCAGCAACAGGGGACGGTCCTCCACCCGAACCTGTCCAGTCTCCACCTCCTTGCATGGAAATTGAGCGGCGACAGTTGACAGCTTTCGACCTTCCTCCCGAAGTCTGTAATGTTATTCTGGCAGGCAGGCGTCCCTCCACTAAAACAGTATACACCTGCAGATGGAACAAATTTGTGGCATAGTGCACAGCAAAGGCTGTGGATCCCCTTTCCGCCCCTCTTTTCGAGGTTCTTTTGTTCCTCCTTTCTTTGGCCCAGCAGGGCTCTGCTCTGGGCACACTTAAGGGCTATCTATCAGCTGTTTCAGCCTTTCTTCGGCTTCCTGATCAGCCTTCTCTTTTCAAGTCCCCTATTGTAAATAGATTTCTTAAGGGCATTACTCATCTTTTTCCTCCTATTTCTTTCGTAATGCCACAGTGGGACTTGAATCTGGTTTTGACTTACCTTATGTGCTCTCCCTTCGAACCACTACATAATTGTCCTCTCAGACTCTTAACTTTAAAAACTGCTTTTCTGATTGCCATCACCTCTGCTTGCAGGGTGAGTGAGCTTCAGGCTCTGTCTTCTAAGCCTCCTTTCCTTGCAGTTCATCCGGAGAAGGTTGTCCTTAGAACTCGACCTTCTTTCCTTCCCAAAGTGGTTACCTCTTTCCACATTGGACAGACCATCACTTTGCCCACCTTCTTCCCGCCCCCACATCCTTCAAAGGAGGAGGAGAGGCTCCACCGTCTGGATCCAAAACGTGCACTATCTTTCTATCTAGATCGCACGAAACAATTCCGGGTGGATGACCTGCTCTTTGTTGGCTATGTGGGCGCCAAGAAAGGCCGGGCCGTGCAGAAACGGACCATCTCTCAGTGGGTCGTTCTTTGTATCAAAATTTGTTATTCATTGGCAAAGAAGGAACCTCTGGTAGGACTGCGCGCCTATTCCACCAGGGCGACGGCAGCCACTACTGCTTTGGGACGTGGAGTCCCCCTTCATGACATCTGCCAGGCAGCCAAGTGGGCTTCATTGCACACGTTCACCAAACATTAGTGCCTGGACAGCCAAGTCCAGAGAGACGGCATCTTTGGCCGTTCAGTTCTCCAGGACTTTCTGGTGTGAACTTGGTTCGCAGACCCACCTCCCGGGTTGGTATTGCTGGGGTATCTATTCTAAGGTAAGGAATCTATAACTAGTTGTCTCTTTCACATGAACAAGTTACTTACCTTCGGTAACGATATATCTGTAAGAGACTTATATTAGTTATAGATTCCTTACCGCCCCACCCATCCTTCCCGTTCTGCAAACTGACTTCCAGGGTAAGGGACTTCCTTTCAGGGCCCTAATTTTGTGCACCAGTGGTCAGTGTCTTGCATGGCGCTGCGCTTCTGGCGTGGAATGTCGTGTAAAGAAATGACGTCAGCGTGCGAGGGCGGCGTCTAAGTAGATACCGCAACGTCATCCCGGCAATCATGACACCAATGACGAACGCGGAGTCGACCAACGCCACCTACTGACGCGCAGGGGTACTGCTACGAAGAGAAAAAAAATCCGGATCCAGTCTGACGCCGGGGGGTAATTCTACGGTAAAAAATCTATAATCAATATGTCTCTTACATATATATCGTTACCGAAGGTAAGTAACTTGTTCGACGGATGCGTCACTTATGGGATGGGGCGGTCACCTGGGAGAGGCGGAGACAGGGGTCTCTGGTCTCCGACGGAGTCCGTCTCCACATCAATCTTTTGGAGCTCCGGGCGATCCGTCTTGCACTGAAGGCATTCCATCCTTCTGTCAAAGGAAGAGTAGTGCAGGTGTTCACAGAGAACACCACCGCCATGTGGTACTGCAACTAACAGGGCTTGGTGGGGTCGTGGACCCTATGTCAGGAGGCTCTTCGCCTTTGGACATGGCTGGAACATCAGGGCATATCCCTGGTGGTTCAACCCCTGACAGGTTCTCTGAACGCCAGTGTGGACAAACTCAGCTGTCGGTGCATGATGGATCACGAATGCCGTCTTCACTCGGAGGTGGTGCAAGGTATCTTTCAGCAGTGGGGAGAGCCTTGGTTATATCTGTTCACCACCGAAGAGAACGTGCAGTGTCAGCAGTTCTGCGCGTTGGAATTTCCAAGGTGGCACTCGCTCGGCGTCACTTTTCGTCGTTAGTGGAATTGCGGCCTCCTGTACGCCTTTCCGCCTGTACCACTTCCGCCCAGAGTGCTGAAGAAGATCAAGCGCGACCGGGCCCAAGTAATTTTTGTGGCTCCAGACTGGGCACAAAGAGTCTGGTACCCCAAGCTCTTGAGCATGGCCATCGATCCTCCGATCAGACTGCCTCTTTGGGAGGATCTTCTGTCGCAGCAGCAGGGAACGGTCCTCCACCCGAACCTGTCCAGCCTCCACCTCCTTGCGTGGAGATTGAGCGGCGACAGTTGACAGCTTTTGACCTTCCTCCTGAATGTCATCTTGGCGGCCAGGCGGCCCTCCACTAAAACAGTATACGCCTGCAGATGGAACAAGTTTGTGGCATGGTGCATAGCAAAGGCTGTGGATCCCCTCTCTGCCCCTTTTTCGGAGGTTCTTCTGTATATACTTTCTTTGGCCCAGGAGGGCTTTGCCCTGGGCACTCTTAAAGGCAACCTTTTGACCATATTGACCTCTCTTCGCCTTTCTGATCAGCCTTCTGTTTTCAAGTGCCCTATTGTACATAGATTTCTTTGTGTCTGGTGTCTGGAGTGCGACCACGACTCAAAGTCATGCTCTGACTGCCGGGGCATGGCTTTAACAGCTTTGAGGGAGCGTTCCTTAATGCTGCTTGCAGCCCGGCAGGCGACACGGCGTCGCTCGACTCCTCGGAGGTCAACGTCACGGTTGAGAGGAAGGTCCTGGCACTGCTCCAGGAGTCCCATGTTCTCTTCGTCCCACTCGAAATCGTCAGGACATTTAATTAAGGGGTAGAAAACGCGCAAGAAGTTTTAGGGTGCTTCGAGTTCTCCCTGTCCGTCAGCCGATGCGAGAGAGGAGCCTCGGTGTTCAAGGCCTCATTCTATGAAACCTGCGCCTGGGTCGGCTCCGCACCGCCCCGATTTTCCAGGAGACGGAGCGACCCCCTCTCCCAACATAAAGAATTTTAGGAGGCCATGCGCCTCATTTTTGGGCGGCCTGACCCCACCGGCATGCCTTCTGGCCCCGGGCAGGGGTCAGAGGGGAGCCCATCGGGTTCCGCGCCTTCGGCTCTAGTGCCGATGACCCCCTATGGATCCGGACCGGTGCCGGCCGTGCTGGTACGACCTTTCCTGACGCTGGCCCCAGCGGCGATACTCCCAATGCCACCTGCGGCGTCAGCCCAATTCTGATCCCTGAGGACCCAGAGCCGGTACCACATCGCCTAATTCCGGTGCCGCCAGGACCTAAAGGTCCTAGGTAGTTTCCTGATCCTTTTTCTGAAGGGCTAGGAGTGTGAGAAGATTAGGAGGGGCCACTGGACCCTTTAGAAGACCAGCCTGATGAGGAAATGGACTGGTATTGGGTGTGGCCAGTGGACTAGAGACTTCTCCAGATACTGGCATGCTTTCTCCCCCTATCGTGGCTATGGATGAGGGAGCGCCTTATGCTATGGTGGTGCGAAGGGTGGCTGAGGTCCTTTGCCTTCAACCTTCTTCAGTGGCGGTCAAGACTAACATCTTAGAACCTGGTCCTAGCCTAGCACAGGGGTTCATGTGAATAGGACGATTGCCTGCCGCCACCGCCCTGCTCCGGGTGACCCAAATGTCCTCACCACCCACCCTACCCCAGAGAGCTTGGTAGTTCAAGCATCTACGTCCCAGGGCGCGTTCCCTTCTGCTACCCCAGATAGGGAATCCAAGAGGCTGGATATTGGGGCAAGAAAATCTTTTCTCCCGCCAGTCTTGCATTGCGGTTGATGAACACTGCATGCTTATTGGGCTGTTATTCCCACTCTCTGTGGGAAACGGTTGCGCAAGTGCTGCCACAGGTCCCGGAGGAGGCCCAGGCCGTCCTTTCCCAAGCAGTGTCAGATGAGAGAGATGCAGCAAAGATCGCCATTCGATGTGGTCTAGACACAACTGACTCGCTGGGCTGATTTAATCAGCGGTGGCTGTCAGATGCCATGCCGGGCTGAGAACATCTGTTTTTTTCACTCATGAACATGCCCTGTGATGGCACTTGTCCATTTGGAGACAAGTCAGACACGGTGCTGGAGGGACTCACGGGCTACGGCCAAGTCCTTTGGCCTCTTAGTGGGCGCATGTCCCCAGTCTGCCTTTCGCCCTTTTCATGGCACGCAAGTTCAGCAGCCCAAACGCGGCCACAGTTCGTCCCGACCTTGTTGGTGGTGCGGCCAGAGGTCTAGACCCCCCTCCGGCCCCCCGGTTCAGCTTCAGCCTCCAAAACCTCCTAATCTTGCCTCTCCAGACCATGGGCCTCCAGTTGGTAGCAGGATCAGCCATCACCTCCACCACTGGCAGACCATTACATCAGACGGGTGGGTCCTCCAGATAGTCCGATGGGGCTACTCCCTCTCCTTCGAGACCACCTGTAGGAGGCTGGCTTAGTATATGGTGCACACTTATTTAAGTGAAGCACCCTTCACTAATCCAGACAACCCTTTTGGTGATTTTAGTGGTCTTAGACAACCATAGAAACTTCTCTAAGTGGTAGCTGTGGAGAGCAGCCTTCAGGCTTAGTCCAGGCTTAGTCCAGAAGGAGTTATTTCACCAGAACTGATCATATAGTGTAGGTTAAACGAAAAAGAACCACACAGTGTAGTTATAAAAATAGTTGCATTTATTATACACACTCACTAACACATTGGTTTATCTCCTACCCGGAGATATCAGCACAATACATACAAGACTTTAAATGTAAACAGGTAAGTAAGCACGAATACACAGTGGTCTCCCGGTGGAGACCAAACCATATTCTAAAGAATTGGAATGCGAACTGCGACCAAAGAGCTGGGGACGCAAGGAACCACCCGAGGTAAGTACCCAGGAACCCCACGGAGGCTGTGTGTAGAGTGAAAACACAGCTGCGTGCTCAATGCAAGTCAATGGGAAAGTCGTGGTTGCAGTTTTCAAGAAGAAGGACCCCTCCCAGTGGACTCTGAAAAAACCCTGTGGAAGGCATAAGGTTGGAGAGTCACACCACCCATGGATACCCCAGGAACCAGGATACCTACACCAGGGAAGCCAGGTGCATAGGTGCAAAGTGATGTCAGAAACTGCCGTAGACAGAAATGGAGGACTTCAGGAAAGATGCTGCTGGCGAAGAAGGTGGAAGACTCCTGTGGAATCCAAGGATGGATTCTGGAAGAGAAGAACCTGCAAGCAGAGGGGACAGAGTATATGCCACTCGGAGGTGACCAGGAGGCATGAAACAGCAATGACCACCGATAATGGAAGATGCAGGAGTGATGACGGTGACCTTGTCACTGCAGCTGTGAGGACCGGGCGATGCTGTGGAAGACCAGGAGCCATTCACGAGCTGTCCCACGTCAGAAGTCAAGAACCAGGGGGTCGGTGTCTGGCGGGAGCACGAACAAGCCATGGCAGCAGCAACAGACGTGGTAAACGAAAAAGGAGCAATGTTGGGACCAGCAAGATCCAAGGGACTCACCAACTGCAGGAGAGTCAGAGCAGGCCCCGAGCAAGCAGGGGAACCCACTGTAGCCAAATAAGACCCTCAAGAGGACCCACCGCCCGAAGGCACAGGAGTCACAAGAGGACCTCAAGCAGCTCACCAAAGATGGAGGCCCATGTTTCAGGATGCGGTGAGGATGAAGATCTTGGTAGGAGGAGATGCTGGAGCTTCTTGTAGCTCGAATATCTCTGGAGGACAGCAGCCCCCCCAGCCCAATACACCAAGTCTTGTTTGGGAGGAGGTCATACCTCCCTGTGGTAGTAAACCTATTGTTCTGCCTTCCCTTGCTCGAGCTCAGCAGCAGGAGGGCAGAAACGTGTCTGTGGTCGGCAGCAGCACTAGCTTGCTTTTAGACCCCGAAAGGCTGGTACCGGGAATACAGGGGGGGCACTCTAGGGGAATTGGTGTTGGGGTAGGATTCCAACATGTTTGATACCAAACATAACCAGTTTCGGTGCAGCCAATATATAGTTAGATATCTTGTAATTGACTTGATGTCCACTATATGTATTAAATGGCTGACCGCACTTACAAAGCCTGGAGAATTGACTCCGGGGTATGTAGGGGGTGTCCTGCTCGTGCAGGGCACCCTCACACTTACAACCTAACCCAGGCCTTAAGGATTGAAAGGCCAGCTTAGGGGTGAATTACAGGTTTTAAGTGCAGTGACCTCAGGTATAAGGAAACTTATATCTGTCGTAAGTCGAGCTAGCACCAACTTACACAGGCTGCAATGGCAGGCCTGTAATAAAAGTTTGAGTGGTCTCTCATGGGTGGCACAATACATGTTGCAGCCCATGGGAGACCCCTAGTGTACCCATGCCCTGGGTACCTTAGTACCATACACCAGGGACTTACATGGGTACACCAGTAGCCAATTGGGAAGGTACCAAAGTACTTACCACTGTCAAATTTAGGGAGGATACACAACGACTGGGGTCCTGATTAGCAGGATCCCAGTCAGACTTGTCAGAAAACAGAATAACACCAGAAAAAAGTGGGGGTAACCATGAAAGCAGATCCTACTTTCCTACACCACCCCTCCCTCCATTGCCTCCATTCTAAGACTGGCTGACGGAGGATCATTTAAATTTAAGTTTATGGTATGCCACAAGCACTTCTAGTTCACTGTGCTCCCTTTTGGCCTTACCAGCGCCCCTTGGGTGTTCACCAAGGTGATGGCGGTGGTTGCAGCTCATCTGCACAGATCAGGGGTGTCAGTCTTCCCCTATCTTGACAACTGGCCGTTGAAGGCTGGCTTGACTCAGGGTGTCATCTCCCACCTTCAGACTACGGCGAACCTCCTGCATTCACTGGGGTTCCCTATCAACTTGCCGAAGTCACACTTGACTCCCTCTCAGGCGCTCCCTTCCATCGGAGCTGCTCTGGACACTGTGCAGTTTCAGGCTTATCCTCCCATCCAGCAAGTCCAGGATATTCAGGCTATGATTCCGAAGTTTCAGCCTCTGTTCTGGAGACCTTCTGCATCCTGCTGGTAACGCATGCCAGATGACATATGCAGGCTCTGCAGTGGGAGCTGAAGTTCCAGTGGGCACAGCATCAGGGAATCTCTCTGACATGGTCCAGATCTCGGAGGGAACTGCACAAGACCTGCAGTGGTGGCTGACAGACCGCAGTTGGGTCAGAGGCAGACCCCTCTCCCTTCCCCAACTAGATTTCACAGTAGTGAAAGATGCATCACTCCTGGGATGCGGCGGCCATCTGGAAGAGGTGGAGAACAGAGAACTCTGGTCGCCGGCAGAATTCGGACTCCACATTGACATGCTGGAGCTCCGTGCTATCCGACTAGCATTGAAAGGTCTTTTTACCCTCCAACAAGGCTAGTGCAGGTTTTCACTGACAACACCACCGCCATGTGGTAGTGAAACAAACAGGGTGGAGTGGGGTTGTGAACCCTTTGTCAAGAGGTCCTGCATCTCTGGACAAGGCTGAAACAGCAGGGCATATCCCTGGTGGTTCAACACCTGGCAGGTTCTCTGAATGCCAGGTCGGACGAACTCAACCATCGATGCCTAGCGGATCACGAATGGCGTCTCCATCCGGAGGTGGCACAAGATCTCTTTCAGCATTAGGGAGAGCCTTGATTAGATCTCTTCGCACTCCAGCGAGAACGCGCAATGTCAGCAGTTTTGCTCGCTGGAGTTTCCAAGGCGGCTCTCGCTCTGAGACGCTTTACGTCTTGAGTGGAGCTCAGGCCTCCTATACCCCTTTCCGCCCATACCAGTCCTGCCCAGAGTTCTCAAGAAGATCAGGAACCACCGGGCCCAAGTCATCTTATGGCTCCTGATTGGGCACGTAGAGTTTGGTATCCCGAGTCCTGCAAATGAGCACCGATCCTCCAATCAGGCTGCCCCTTCAGGAAGAACTTTTGTTGTAACAGTAAGGGAGGGTTCTCCACCTGAACCTTCCAACTCTACACCTTCTGACAACTTTTGACCTTCCTCCCGGAGTTTCCAATGTCATTCTGGCAGCCAGGCGTCCCTCCAATAAGACAGTATACACCTGCCTGTGGAAGAAATTTGTTATATATCGACCCTCTTTCTGCTTATCTTTCCGAAGTTTTACTTTTTATTTTGATCATTGCCCAGCAGGGCTCTGCTCTGGGCACCCTGAAAGGGTATTTGTCTGCTTACCTGAGGATGCCAGACCAACCCTCCTTATTTAAGTCACCCATTGCAAATAGATTCCTAAAAGGTCTTGTACATATGTTTCCAACTTTCCCCTTCATTATGCCTCACTGGGACCTTAATTTGGTTTTCACCGTCATGTATGCTTTAGCAAGTAAGCAGCCTCCTAAAGGCTTCAAAGCTTTCCACCAGAGGTAAAGCTCCAACTACTGCACTAGCACGTGCAGCCCCAGTGCTGAATATCTGCCAGGCAGCGACGTGGGCATCTCGACACTCGTTCATCAAACATACTGCCTGGACAGGCAGGTCCGCATGGATGGGTATTTCGTCCTTTAGGTCCTGCAGGACTCCTTAGTTTAGAATTTGCCTGCAGCCCTCCAACGGGGATAGTGTTGATTGGGTATCTATTCAAAGGTAAGGAATCTGCGGCTAGATGTCTCTATCTGAAAGACAAGTTACTTATCTTCGGTAATGCCTTATCTGGTGGAGACATAATCTAGCCGCAGAATCCTTACTGACCCACCTATCCTCCCCGCACTGCAGACAAGTTTCTAGGGTCACACTTGTTCCCTTTCAGAGCCCTAGTTTTTTCAAACACACCAATGTCCGTACTCTTCATGGCTCTGCATTTCTGGCGTGTAAAGTTGTGAAAAGTAACTGACGACAGCGCGCCGAGGTGGCGCCTTTATAGGTGACGCGGACGTCACTACCGGCGCAGATGACGCAGACGAAGTCACGCGGAGCTGACCGATGCCACCTACCGGTGCACAGGGGTATTGCTGGAAGAAAAATCTTCTGGATCCAGTCTGACGCCGGGAAATTCAAAGTTAAGGACTCTGCGGCTAGATTATGTCTCTACCAGATGAGGCATTACTGAAGGTAAGTAACTTCTCTAATTTTAGCACTCCTTAGCTGAGTTGAGGATTTCCAATTTTTAAGTACCCTTTTTGGTGGAGCACTTCTATCAAGCCTCCACAATTCGAAAAGAAAAGCCAGTGATGTTTTGGAACTTTCTCTCCTCATTGCTCAAACAAAGGTAAATCTCTTCACAGGTACTATCACAGATAAACTAGAAATGTTAAAGATATAGGCTTTCCTGGAGAATTTGTCATACCAAATAATTTAATCATGATCTATTTGCCATTTTCACTCGTAAATTATATTTTTATTCCTGAGTGTTTCGTAATCAAGACTTGAGATATTAGCTACATAAATAATTTGTATATACACCATGCAAACTAAAGTGTGCTTTTGCAATTCAGAGACCACAAAATAAGAATATTTATGCACAGTTTGAAAGAAAATATGTTGTTGTCACAAATCCAGTTGTTTTATTACTTTTAGGATGGCTCAGTATTGCAGACTGCCGTTACTGGTTCAGGATCTATTCAAACTACTGAGTGGATTCCTGATGTTGGGGTTGCTGCTTGCTCTAGTCGATCAAAGGTAATGTTCTTCACAGTATCATGAGCTAATTAAACACATTATTTTTGATATGCAAAATATTGTCATTTTTGCTTTTAAACTAAAACAACATACATTCCATGCATGCAGTGTTTCAGAATCAGTTTGATTTGCGAGTTGCAGGGGTGTTTCCTCACCAGTTTCAGCCAGTGGCTCTAAGTGACTGGTTGCCAGTGTTAAGTTATCATATGAGGGTGAAGACAACCGGCTTAATGTATTAAATGACCCCTAGCTCTACTTGGGCGGAAATACAATTAAGGCACTACTCCTTGTCTGGGCCTCTTGCAAAACCCCAGGATGCATGGGCCCAAACAACAACTGTACGTCTATTAGGGGGGGTGGATAGTGGTGCTATCCATGAGGAGGAAAGGGGTGTAATCTTGGATCATAGGCTTGATTCTATCCCACTGTTGTACCCCAGGAGCAGTTAAGGGTCCTGGTTTGGAATGTTGCTGGGATTGCTAGAATGCTAGTAGAACCAGAATGGGGCAACTTTATGGATTCTCATGATGTGATCTTATTCCAAGAGACCTGGAGTTTATATACCCCCTATAGGTGTGGGTATTCCTTTTATGGCATTAACGCAACAAGGGAAGGGGAGACCCTCAGGTGGCTTAGCAATTTGAGTGAAAATTGCACTTCGGTGCAAAGTTAAACTAGTCCCCGTTGACTCCCAGGACCTCTTGGCAAATGATCTTGCTTTGCACTCAGGCTTAAAAATCAGAATTTTTAATATATATATAATAGAGTGGGCCAGGGTACAGAGGAAACCAATACTATAGGTATTTTAGATCAAGTCCTGGCTGGTAGCCGGGGATTTTAACTGTACATTTGAACTCCTTGCTCCTGCCCATTTAGATTTGACCAAGGAGTGGGACAGCTCCTGGCAAATCCTGCAGCTAAACCGCCCAATGGTTAGATGGACAAAGAAAGTAGGACAAGTGTTGGCCTTTACCCTGCAGCGTGATTTGAGAGCCACAAATGGTAGGCCGAAATCAGATACTAATGGTGAAATTACATTCAATATACCTGGTTATGCTAGCAGAATTGATTACTGTTTGGTCGATCTTAGCCTGTGGCCCATTGTGTCCGATATGATAGTGGTTAAGATATCCGACAGTGACCACAATGCTCTGAGAATTTTCCTAACTAATCATGGAGAGTGCGAACCCGATATTAGGGGCTGGACAGACTCAGGCAAGCTATCTATTACAGATAACCTGAGAATGATTAGATGGAATTTGGTGGAGGAACACCTTGGGGGATTTGAAAGTTGTTAATTCCAAAGTGCTTGTGGAGATGGCAGTGCTGTCTAAACTTTCCAGCGATACAAAAGGGGATGATGGACGGAACGCTTGAGCCAATCAAACACTCACCCCCAGTCAACTGATCTGGGTTTAATCCATCATCATTCTTTAGCTCTCTCCACCACCCCAGTTCAGACATGGCCATATGCAAATCAGTCTGACCCTGTGCCTCATGGGAACAGTCCAGCCCGAACTGCCAAGCCATGTCTTCCCTGGACCGGAAACAAGCATCCTAGGACCGGTTTCTGGCATTCCAGCCGTCATCAGCCAGGCTTGCTTGAATCCAGTGGCAAAGTGAGCAAGGGACCCACGTCTGGGCATACCCCCGCCAACTTAGGGCGAACAAAGCGATACAAAAGGGGATGATGGACGGAACGTTTGAGCCAATCAAACACTCACCCCCAGTCAACTGATCTGGGTTTAATCCATCATCATTCTTTAGCTCACTCCACCACCCCAGTTCAGACATGGCCATATGCAAATCAGTCTGACCCTGTGCCTCATGGGAACAGTCCAGCCCGAACTGCCAAGCCATGTCTTCCCTGGACCGGAAACAAGCATCCTAGGACCGGTTTCTGGCATTCCAGCCGTCATCAGCCAGGCTTGCTTGAATCCAGTGGCAAAGTGAGCAAGGGACCCACGTCTGGGCATACCCCCGCCAACTTAGGGCGAACAAAGCGATACAAAAGGGGATGATGGACGGAACGCTTGAGCCAATCAAACACTCACCCCCAGTCAACTGATCTGGGTTTAATCCATCATCATTCTTTAGCTCACTCCACCACCCCTTTTCAGACATGGCCATATGCAAATCAGTCTGACCCTGTGCCTCATGGGAACAGTCCAGCCCGAACTGCCAAGCCATGTCTTCCCTGGACCGGAAACAAGCATCCTAGGACCGGTTTCTGGCATTCCAGCCGTCATCAGCCAGGCTTGCTTGAATCCAGTGGCAAAGTGAGCAAGGGACCCACGTCTGGGCATACCCCCGCCAACTTAGGGCGAACAAAGCGATACAAAAGGGGATGATGGACGGAACGCTTGAGCCAATCAAACACTCACCCCCAGTCAACTGATCTGGGTTTAATCCATCATCATTCTTTAGCTCACTCCACCACCCCAGTTCAGACATGGCCATATGCAAATCAGTCTGACCCTTTGCCTCATGGGAACAGTCCAGCCCGAACTGCCAAGCCATGTCTTCCCTGGACCGGAAACAAGCATCCTAGGACCGGTTTCTGGCATTCCAGCCGTCATCAGCCAGGCTTGCTTGAATCCAGTGGCAAAGTGAGCAAGGGACCCACGTCTGGGCATACCCCGCCAACTTAGGGCGAACAAAGCGATACAAAAGGGGATACAAAAGGGGATGATGGACGGAACGCTTGAGCCAATCAAACACTCACCCCCAGTCAACTGATCTGGGCTTAATCCATCATCATTCTTTAGCTCACTCCACCACCCCAGTTCAGACATGGCCATATGCAAATCAGTCTGACCCTGTGCCTCATAGGAACAGTCCAGCCCGAACTGCCAAGCCATGTCTTCCCTGGACCGGAAACAAGCATCCTAGGACCGGTTTCTGGCATTCCAGCCGTCATCAGCAAGGCTTGCTTGAATCCAGTGGCAAAGTGAGCAAGGGACCCACGTCTGGGCATACCCCCGCCAACTTAGGGCGAACAAAGCGATACAAAAGGGGATGATGGACGGAACGCTTGAGCCAATCAAACACTCACCCCCAGTCAACTGATCTGGGTTTAATCCATCATCATTCTTTAGCTCACTCCACCACCCCAGTTCAGACATGGCCATATGCAAATCAGTCTGACCCTGTGCCTCATGGGAACAGTCCAGCCCGAACTGCCAAGCCATGTCTTCCCTGGACCGGAAACAAGCATCCTAGGACCGGTTTCTGGCATTCCAGCCGTCATCAGCCAGGCTTGCTTGAATCCAGTGGCAAAGTGAGCAAGGGACCCACGTCTGGGCATACCCCGCCAACTTAGGGCGAACAAAGCGATACAAAAGGGGATGATGGACGGAACGCTTGAGCCAATCAAACACTCACCCCCAGTCAACTGATCTGGGTTTAATCCATCATCATTCTTTAGCTCACTCCACCACCCCAGTTCAGACATGGCCATATGCAAATCAGTCTGACCCTTTGCCTCATGGGAACAGTCCAGCCCGAACTGCCAAGCCATGTCTTCCCTGGACCGGAAACAAGCATCCTAGGACCGGTTTCTGGCATTCCAGCCGTCATCAGCCAGGCTTGCTTGAATCCAGTGGCAAAGTGAGCAAGGGACCCACGTCTGGGCATACCCCCGCCAACTTAGGGCGAACAAAGCGATACAAAAGGGGATACAAAAGGGGATGATGGACGGAACGCTTGAGCCAATCAAACACTCACCCCCAGTCAACTGATCTGGGCTTAATCCATCATCATTCTTTAGCTCACTCCACCACCCCAGTTCAGACATGGCCATATGCAAATCAGTCTGACCCTGTGCCTCATAGGAACAGTCCAGCCCGAACTGCCAAGCCATGTCTTCCCTGGACCGGAAACAAGCATCCTAGGACCGGTTTCTGGCATTCCAGCCGTCATCAGCCAGGCTTGCTTGAATCCAGTGGCAAAGTGAGCAAGGGACCCACGTCTGGGCATACCCCCGCCAACTTAGGGCGAACAAAGCGATACAAAAGGGGATGATGGACGGAACGCTTGAGCCAATCAAACACTCACCCCCAGTCAACTGATCTGGGTTTAATCCATCATCCATCATCATCGGGGTGAGTGTTTGATTGGCTCAAGCGTTCCGTCCATCATCCCCTTTTGTATAAACTTTCCAGAGCGGAAATAATAGAGAAGTTGAGTAATCAGCATGAGATACTCTATACGCAGATCAGGGAAATACTGGGCCAATTGAAAAAGGGAGGGATTTTTGTGGAAAAAAGGAGGGAAAAGGAGTGCCCCTGTGACAGACTGGTATAATCAGGATTGTAGAAAAGCCAAGGGTGAGCTCCTACAGGCAGTGAAATCTAAGATCCGCCCAGATATGGTGGTATGTAGAGCCAGATATAGACAGGTCATTAGATTATGCCAAAAAACAATGGGAATGTTCCCTATGGTCCTTTCTACATAGCGCACTGGTAGCCAAAGATAATAAGTCCTTCTGGAGGAAAGCAGCCCTTTGTTTGAATGGACCCACGTCTGCATTAGAGTTTACAGTCAAGCCGGAAAAGTGGGTATCCCACTTTGGGGGCCTGTATGCTCTAGGAAACAAGGAGGAAGAGGAGATAGTAGGCACGAGGGAGATTGTGCCATCTGGCACTGTAGAAGCTTTAGAAATATCTCTTGTGGAAACTCAAGTAGCTATAAGTTCCTGTATTTCAGCTAGAGCTCCCGGCCCTCATCGAATCCCTAATGACCTATATAGCGAAGATCTAGAAGTTTGGGTCCCCTACATTAATATGTTAACCAATGCTATCCTTTCGGGTATGAAAATTCCTCCTTCCTGGAATTTAGCCGAGATCATGCCTATTTATAGGAAAGGAGATAGGGCTAATCTGGTCAGCTACAGACCTATCAGTTTAATTTACTCAGAAAATGTTCTGTAAGCAGTTATTGGCGCGTATCCAGGATTGGATTTTAGAAAAAAATATCCTGTCTGATTATCAATGGGGTTTTGGTGCCAATATCTGAAAGAGACAATTAGTTATAGATTCCTTACCTTAGAATTACCCCCAGGTGCCAGACTGGATCCGGAGAATTTTTTTCTCTTAGCAGTACCCCTGCGCGTCGGTAGGTGGCGTCAGTCAACTCCGCGTCAGTCGTCAGCGTCGTGGTCGCCGGGATGGCGTCGTATGTCTACTTAGACGCCGCCTCTGCGCGTTGACGTCAGTTCTTTCTTTTTCCATGCCAGCCTAGTGCAGAGAGCTTGCCCCTTTAGTGACTTTTGGCGACCTCTTTTTTTGAGTCATTTACTCTTGGTGCGCGAGGGATGTCCCATCGGCGAACCGGCTTCAACCCCAGCGAGGTCTGTCACAAACTGATGTCTGTGACGGAACCGCACCTCGTGTGCCTTTGATGTCTGGAGCGCGACCATGACCCGAAGTCGTGCCCTGACTGCCGGGCCATGAATCCGAAGTCTTTGCGGGAGCAGTCCCAAAAGCTCTTGGAGGCCCGGCAGTCTGCTCCGCGTCGTTCCCGGTCTTGCTCGAGAGGAAGGTCTTGAGACCGCTCGTGGAGCCACCTCACCTCCTCCAAGTCTTCGCACTCATCGGGTAAGTTGAAGCACAAGAAGAAGGCGTCGCACTTCTCCTTCACCCCGTCAGTCGGCTGACACGACGCGGGATCCGGAGCGTCATCGCTCTAAGGCTCCGTCTTCGGAGCCCCCTTCAGGGACGACTCCGCTCCTCCCTCCGTTTCCGGGAGCCGGGGTTTCCCCTGCCCAGCTACGTGCCTTTTACGAAGCCCTTCACGGCATCTTTGGGCAGCCCGACTCCGCCGGCACGCCTTCGGGCCCGCGTAGCTGGTCAGGGGTCCTGGGCCTTCGATGCCGGCGGCTCCGGCGGGCCCCTGAGGATCCGGGCCTGGATCCAGATCGACTTGACCTTCCCTGGCGCCGATCTCGATGACGACGCCCCCGGCGCCAGCCGTCCCCATCCTGAGCCCCGAGATGGACCCAGAGCCGGACCGACATAAAATCCGACACGAGGGGTACTTTTGTTCCCTTGTTCATCCCAGGTGTTCCCTATCGCCCTGAAGGTGGTGATGAGGATCGGGAGGGGTCGCTGGACCCTTTAGCATACCAGCTGGAAGAACCGGACTGGAGAGAGGAATTTGGTGACACCAGTGGTCTGGACACATTCCCAGACCATGGCATGCTTTCTCCCCCTACCGTCGCTACGGAGGAGGGAGCGTCCTATGCTGTGGTGGTGCGTAGGGCAGCTGAGGCCTTGGGCCTGGAGCTCCCCACAGTGGCAGTCAGGACTAATCTCCTGACGGAGGTGCTTCAACTGGCGGCAACATCTTCTGAACCCCTCTTGCCCTTCATCGAAGCCCTCACAGACGTCCTTCTGGGCACTTGGTCCAAGCCCAGCACAGGGGCTCCTGTGGAACGGACGATTGCCCACCGCCCGGCTCCGGGCGATCCCATTTTCCTCACCCAACACCCTTCCCACGAGAGCTTGGTGGTCCAAGCTTCTTCTTCCAAGGGTGCATTCCCTTCTGCCCCTCCAGACAGGGAATCCAAGAAGCTGGATCATCTTGGGAAGCGCATGGTCTCTTCCTCCAGCTTGGCACTGCGGTCTGTGAATACTGCGTGCTTCTTGGGCCGATACTCCCATTCAATCTGGGATATGGTCGCGAAAGTGTTGCCTCAGTGCCCGTATGAGGTCCGGGACGTTCTCTCCCAAGTGGTAGCAGATGGGAAAGACACAGCGAAATTCACGATACTCTGTGGACTGGACACCACCGACTCACTGGGCAGAATCATTGCCACGTCGGTAGCCCTTCGGCGCTACGCCTGGTTGAGGACGTCTGGCTGAGGACGTCTGGCTTTTCGGGGGATGTCCAAGCCACCCTGCTGGACATGCCCTTCGATGTCCGTCGCCTTTTTGGTGACAAGGCAGACTCAGCGCTGGAACGCTTCAAGGATTTTCGAGCTACAGCCAGATCCTTAGGGCTTGCTGTGTCCTCCCGTCCACCACTGTCTGCATTTCGCCCCTTTCGTGGCTACGGAAGGGGCACCCCACCGCGTCCGGTCCAGTCTAGCCACCTGTCCTTGCAAGCTGCCGAGCATCTGTGGAGCCGCGGACGCGGGACCCAGCGACCTCGCTGGTCTGGGAGCCAGCGTGCGGGCCAGTCCACCCTTTCCCCCCCTGCAGCAGACTCAAAACCCTCCTACTCTGACCTGTCAGGCCCATCAGCGGCCAGTTGGTGCTAGGTACCCCTCCCTCCATGCCACCGTCTTTCGACCGCATATCGGAGGATCATTTGGCACTTCTCCGCCTGGAAGTTTTAGCTCTCTTTGCCAAGGGAGCTATCAAAAGGGTCCCTGCGCCAGAAGTAGGTCGTGGTTGCTATACCCGCTACTTTCTGGTGCCCAAGAAGGACAAAGGCCTGCATCCTATCCTAGACCTCAGGGCCCTCAACCGTATCCTCCGGAAGGAGAAGTTCAAAATGCTCACATTGGCTCAGGTCCTGTCTGCCCAAGACCCTGGAGACTGGATGGTGGTGTTGGACTTGCAGGACGCTTACTTCCATATTCCCATCCTGCCAGCCCACAGACGCTACCTACGGTTCACGGTAGGCCACGAGCAGTTTCAGTTCACCGTGCTCCCCTTTGCCTTACCAGTGCCCATTGGGTGTTTTCAAAGGTGATGGCGGTGGTCGCAGCTCATCTGGGCAGATCAGGGGTTCCAGTCTTCCCCTATCTCGACGACTGGCTGTTAAAGGCAGGCTCGCCCCAGGCTGTCGTCTTCCACCTCCAGACTACGGCGGACCTTCTGCATTTGGTGGGGTTCACTATCAATGTGCCGAAGTCGCACCTGACTCCCTCTCAGACGCTCCCTTTCATCAGAGCTGTTCTGGACACAGTGCAGTTCCAGCCTTATCCTTCCAAGCAGCGATTCCGGGATATTCGGGCTATGATATCGATGTTTCAGCCTCCATCCCGGATTTCTGAGAGAATGACCCTGAGGCTGCTGGGCCTCATGGCCTCCTGCATCCTGCTGGTGGATCATGCCAGATGGCATATGCGGGCTCTGCAGTGGGACCTGAAGTTCCAGTGGGCGCAGCATATGGGGAATCTTTCCGACTAACTCCAGATCTCGGAGGGAACTGTGCAACAGCTGCAGTGGTGATCTGAAAGAAACACGTTAGTGACAGATTCCTTACCTTAGAATTACCCCCAGGCGTCAGACTGGATCCCGAAAGTTTTCGTCAGCAGTACCACTGCGCGTCGGAAGGTGGCGTCGTGCGGCTCCTCGTCCGTCGTTGGCGTCGTGGTCGCCGAGATGACGTCGCGGCAGCTACTTAGACGCCGCCCTCGCGCGCTGACGTCAGTTCTTTCTTTTTCCGCGCCAGCAAGCGCAGATCCGGAGAGAGCGGTACCCCCAGTCATTTTTTGACTGACTTTTTCGAGGCCTTTTTGTCTCTATTTTTCGAGTCGATCGACTCCTGGTGCAGTAGGGATGCCTGGCTTCAAGTCCTGCGAGGACTGTCATCGCATGATGTCGGTGACAGACCCCCACCGCATGTGTCTTTACTGCCTGGGGCACGACCACGACCCCAAGTCGTGCCCCGACTGCCGGGCCATGGCGCCGAAGACTTTGCGGGAGCGGTCCCGAAAGTTGCTTGAAGTTCAGCAGTCGGCTCCGCGCCGCACAAGGTCCCGGTCCCGTGGGAGGTCGAGGGACCGGTCGCGGAGCCATTACCATCCTTCATCGGGATTGAAGTCTTCGCACTCGGGGTCAGGTAAGACGAAGCACTCAAAGAAGTCGAAGAAGCGCCGTCGCTCTCCGACTTCCCCTCGCCTGTCGCGCGACGCAGCTGAGGGTGCGGGTGGTGCCTCCCCCGCGGCTCCGGCGGAGCCTACGCAGTCGCGCCGGCCTACCCGCCCTTCCCGGGTCCGTCGGCGACTCCGGCCCAGCTGCAGGAATTTCTGTCAGCCATGGCTCGCCTCTTTGGGCTGTCGGGCCCCGCCGGTGCGCCTTCGGGCTCCGCCGGTCCGACTGGGGGTCCTTGCCCTTTACTGCTGGCGACTCCGGCATCGCTGTCGGCTCCGGCCCCGGAGCGGCAGGGCCCCCATGGATCCAGGCCTGGATCCCGGTCGACGCCGTTTGACCTTGTGACATCTCCACTGACGTCGACTCCTCCGGCACCACTCCCGACGTCGCCCGTTCCACCGGACGACGTCGCCCCCAGTTTCAGGCCCGAAGTGGACACGGCGCCGGAACGGCGTCGCTCAACGCCGATTCCGACGGGACCTTTCTATCCCTATGTCCATCCTCCTTATTTTCGGCCTGTTCATCAGTCTTCGGAGGAAGGGGAGGACTGGGAGGGGTCTGAGGACCCTCTCACAGCACAATGTGAGTTAGACCCGGACTGGGCAGAGGAGCTGGGGGATGCCAGTGGTCTTGATACCTCTCCTGACCTTGGCATGCTCACTCCTCCTACCGTGGCTACGGAGGAGGGTGCAAGTTACGCAGTGGTGTTGCGTACGGTGGCCGAGGCTCTCCACCTTCAGCTCCCTACAGTGGCCGTCAGGACTAACCTCCTGACAGAAGTGCTTCAGCCGTCGGCTTCCTCTGCGGAGCCACTGCTGCCTTTTAATGATGCACTTTCAGACGTTCTTTTGGGCACCTGGTCCAGGCCCACCACAGGGGCTCCTGTGGAAAGGAACGTGGCCTGACGCCATCGCCCGGCCCCGGGCGACCCCCTTTTCCTCTCCCAACACCCCACCCCTGAGAGCTTGGTTGACCAAGCCTCTGGGTCCCCGAGCGCATTCCCTACCGCACCTCCGGACAGGGAATCCAAGAAACTGGAACAATTTGGTAAGAAAATGTTTTTCTTCCGCCAGTTCAGAGCTGCGGTCTGTGAACACCGCATGCCTCTTGGGCCGTTATTCCCACTCTCTGTGGGATACGGTGGCGCAAGTGCTGCCTCAGTGACCGGAGGAGGCCTGGACAGTGCTCTCTCAGGCTATTGCTGAAGGGAGAGATGCAGCAAAGTTCACGATTCGATGTGGCCTTGACACCGCCGACTCGCTGGGCAGGGCGCTTTCCACGACAGTGGCGTTCCGTCGCCACGCCTGGCTGAGAACTACTGGTTTCTCTGGGGATGTCCAGAACACCCTGATGGACATGCCCTTTGATGGCATTCGCCTTTTTGGCAACAAAGCGGATAGTGCGTTGGAGCGCTTTAAGGACTCGCGGGCTACGGCCAAGTCCCTGGGCCTCTCCGCCACGCGCCCTCCTCCGCCTTCTGCTTTTCGCTCCTTTCGTGGCCACGGAAGGGGCGCCCCGACACGTTCGCTTCTGAGCCACAGGCCTGCGCAGCAACAGTCTCAGCGCGGCCGTGGACGTGGGACCCGCCGAGGTGGGTCAGGGGGCCAGCGGGCGGGTCAGTCCACCTCGACCCCGGCCACCACTGCCTCCAAACCTTCCTAGTCCGGTTTTTCAGGCCCATCAAACGCCAGTGGGCGGCAGGATTCGCCATCACCTCCTCCACTGGCGCACCATCACTTCGGACAGGTGGGTTTTACAAATAGTCCGAAGGGGCTACTCCCTCCCCTTCAAGACTACCCCTCCAGCCATGCCACCCCAGTACCACCGCATGTCGGGGGATCACTTGGCACTTCTTCAAAAGGAAGTCGCTGCCCTCTTGGCCAAGGGGGCCATCGAGCGCGTTCCTGCGCCAGAAGTAGGACGTGGTTGTTATTCCCACTACTTTCTGGTGCCCAAGAAGGACAAGGGCCTGCGTCCTATCTTTGACCTCAGGGACGTCAATCGCTTCCTCCGGAAGGAGAAGTTCAAGATGTTAACTCTTGCTCAGGTCTTGTCTGCCCTCGACCCTGGAGACTGGATGGTAGCGTTGGACCTGCAAGACGCATATTTCCACATTCCCGTCCTGCCGGCCCACCGTCGTTACCTGCGGTTTACGGTAGGCCACGAGCACTTTCAGTTTACCGTGCTCCCCTTTGGCCTTACCAGCGCCCCTCGGGTGTTCGCGAAAGTGATGTCGGTGGTCGCAGCTCATCTGCGCAGATCAGGGGTTCCAGTCTTCCCCTATCTCGACGACTGGCTGTTGAAGGCGGGCTCGCCCCGGACAGTCGTCTCCCACCTCCAGGCTACGGCCGACCTTCTGCATTTGCTGGGGTTCTCCATCAATGTGCCGAAGTCGCACCTGATTCCCTCTCAGAAGCTCCTCTTCATCGGAGCGGTTCTGGATACGACGCACTTTCGGGTCTATCCTCCCGAACGGCGAGTCCAGGATATTCAGGCTCTGATTCCGATCTTTCAGCCCCTATCCTGGGTTTCGGTCAGGATGACCCTGAGGCTGCTGGGCCTCATGGCCTCCTGCACCCTGCTGGTCATTCATGCCAGATGGCATATGCGGGCTCTGCAGTGGGACCTGAAGTTCCAGTGGGCACAGCATCAGGGGAACCTGTCCGATTACGTCCAAATCTCAGAGGGCACTGCACAACAGCTGCAGTGGTGGCTCACGAACCGGCATTGGGTCAATGGCAGATCCCTCTCCCTTCCCCAACCGGAGCACACAGTGGAGACGGATGCGTCCCTCCTGGGATGGGGCGGCCACATGGGAGAGGCGGAGATCAGAGGCCTCTGGTCTCCGGCGGAGTCCAGGCTCCATTTCAACCTTCGGGAGCTTCGGGCGATCCGACTTGCACTGAAGGCATTCCTTCCCTCTGTCAAGGGGAGAGTAGTGCAGGTGTTCACAGACAACACCACCGCCATGTGGTACTGCAACAAACGGCGGGGTGGGGTCGTGGACCCTATGTCAGGAGGCTCTGCGCCTCTGGACATGGCTGGAACATCAGGGCATTTCCCTGGTGGTTCAACACCTGGCAGGTTCACTGAACGCCAGGGCGGACGAACTCAGCCGCAGGTGCATCACGAATGGCGTCTTCACTCGGACGTGGCGCAAGGTCTCTTTCAACAGTGGGGAGAGCCTTGGTTAGATCTATTCGCCACCGAAGAGAACGCGCAGTTCTGCGCGTTGGAATTTCCAAGGCGGCACTCGCTCGGCGACGCTTTTCGTCGCGAGTGGAGTTGCGGTCTGTTGTACGCCTTTCCGCCTATACCACTTCTGCCCAGAGTGCTGAAGAAGATCAGGCCCAAGTCATTCTTGTGGTTCCGGACTGGGCTCGAAGATTTTGGTATCCCGAGCTACTCAGTATGACCATCGATCCCCCGATCCGACTGCCTCTTCGGGAGCATCTTCTGTCGCAGCAGCAGGGGACGGTCCTCCACCCGATCCTGTCCAGTCTCCACCTCTTTGCGTGGAGATTGAGCGGCGGCAGTTGATTCCCTTCGACTTGCCTCCCGAAGTCTGTGATGTCATTCTGGCAGCCAGGCGTCCCTCCACTAAGTTGGTATACGCCTGCAGATGGAACAAGTTTGTGGCATGGTGCACAGCAAAGGCTGTGGATCCCCTTTCTGCCCCTCTTTCTGAGGTCCTACTGTTCCTTCTTTCTTTGGCCCAGCAGGGCTCTGCTCTGGGCACTATCAAGGGCTACCTTTCTGCTATTTCGGCCTTTCTCAGGCTCCCTGATCAGCCCTCTCTTTTCAAGTCCCCTGTTGTTAACAGATTCCTCAAAGGCATTACTCACCTTTTTCCTCCTATTCCCTTCGTAATGCCACAGTGGGACTTGAACCTGGTTCTCACATACTTAATGTGCGCTCCCTTTGAGCCTCTTCACAACTGTCCTCTTCGTCTGTTAACTCTGAAGACTGCTTTCCTGGTTGCCATCACCTCTGCTAGGAGAGTGAGTGAGCTCCAGGTTCTTTCTTGCAAACCTCCTTTTCTGTCTGTCCATCCGGACAAGGTTGTCCTCAGGACATGTCCATCCTTTCTGCCAAAGGTTGTTACTGCCTTTCACATCGGGCAGACCATCACTGTGCCCACCTTCTTTCCACCTCCGCATCCTTCCAGAGAGGAAGAGAGGCTCCACCGTCTGGACCCAAAACGTGCACTCTCATTTTACCTGAGTCGCACACAACAGTTCCGGGTGTATGACCAGCTCTTTGTTGGCTACGTTGGCGCCAAGAAATGTCGGGCCGTACACAAGCGGACTATCTCCAGATGGGTCGTCTTGTGTATTAAAGCCTGTTATTCTCTAGCAAAGAAGGAGCCTCCGTTGGGGCTGCGCGCCCATTCTACCAGGGTGATGGCTGCCACTACGGCGTTGGGACGTGGTGTCCCCTTACAAGACATCTGTCAGGCAGCTACGTGGGCCTCACTGCACACTTTTACTAAGCACTATTGCCTGGACAGCCAAGTCCGGAGAGACAGCTTCTTTGGCCGTTCTGTTCTCCAGGACTTCCTGGTGTGATATTGGTTCGCAGACCCACCACCGGGGTTGGTATTGCTGGGGTATCTATTCTAAGGTAAGGAATCTATCACTAACTTGTTTCTTTCAGATGCACAAGTTACTTACCTTCGGTAATGATATATCTGTAAGAAACAGTTAGTGATAGATTCCTTACCGCCCCACCCATCCTCCCCGTTCTGCGAACTGATTTCTAGGGTTAAGGTCACCCTTTTCAGGGCCCTAGTTTCAATGCACCAGTGGTCAGTATCTTGCATGGCTCTGCGTTCCTGGCGTGGAAAGTCGTGTACAGAACTGACGTCAGCGCGCGAGGGCGGCGTCTAAGTAGCTGCCGCAACGTCATCTCGGCGACCACGATGCCAACGACGGATGCGGAGCCGCACGACGCCACCTTCCGACGCGTAGGGGTACTGCTGACAAAAACTTTCCGGATCCAGTCTGACGCCTGGGGGTAATTCTAAGGTAAGGAATCTATCACTAACTAATGTTTCTTACAGATATATCGTTACCGAAGGTAAGTAACTTGTGCGTTAACGAACCAGGATTGGGTCAGAGGCAGATCCCTCTCCCTTCCCCAACCAGACCTCACGGTGGTGACCGATGCATCACTCCCGGGATGGGGCGGTCACCTGGTAGAGGCGGAGATCAGAGGAGTCTGGTCTCCGGCGGAGTCCGGGCTCCATATCAACCTGTTGGAGCCACAGGCGATTCGCCTAGCACTGAAGGCATTCCTTCCCTCCCTCAAGGGGAAGGCAGTGCAGGTGTTCACAGACAACACCACAGCCATGTGGTACTGCAACAAACTGGGCGGGGTGGGGTCATGGACCCTCTGTCAAGAGGCTCTTTGCCTTTGGACATGGCTGGAACATCAGGGCATATCCCTGGCGGTTCAACACTTGGTAGGTTCTCTGAACGCCAGGGCGGACGAACTCAGCTGCGGTGCCTGGTGGATCACGAATGGCGTCTTCACTCGGAGGTGGTGCAAGGTCTCTTTCAACAGTGGTGAGAGCCTTGGTTAGATCTGTTCGCCACCTAAGAGAACGCGCAATGTCAGCAGTTCTGCGCGTTGGCATTTCCAAGGCGGCACTCGCTCTGCGCCGCTTTTCGTTGTGAGTGGAGCTGCGGCCTCATGTACGTCTTTCCGCCTGTACCACTTCTGCCCTGAGTGCTGAAGAAGATCAAGCGTGACCGGGGCCCAAGTCATTCTTGTAGCACCGGACTGGGCACGAAGAATGTGGTACCCCGAGCTCCTGAGCATGGCCATCGATCCTCCGAACAGACTGCCCCTTCAGGAGGATCTTCTGTTGCAGCAGCAGGGGACGGTCCTCCACTCGAACCTGTCCAGCCTCCACCTCCTTGCGTGGAGATTGAGCGGCGACAGTTGACTGCTTTTGACCTTCCACCCAAAGTTTGTAATGTCATCTTGGCAGCCAGGCGTCCCTCCACTAAGACGGTATATGCCTGTCGATGGAACAAATTTGTGGCATGGTGCACAGCAAAGGCTGTGGATCCCCTCTCTGCCCTTCTTTCTGAGGTTCTTTTGTTCCTTCTTTCTTTGGCCCAGCAGGGCTCTGCTCTGGGCACTCGTAAAGGCTATCTGGCAGCCATTTCTGCTTTTCTTCGGCTACCAGATCAGCCCTCTTTGTTCAAGTCCCCTATTGTAAGTAGGTTCTTTAAAGGCATTATTCACCTCTTTCCTCCATCTCCTTTCATAATGCCTCAGTGGGACTTGAACCTTGTCTTGACTTTTCTTATGTGCGCTCCCTTCCAGCCTCTTCACAACTGTCCTCTTCAGCTCCTCACTCCGAAGACTGCCTTTCTTGTTGCCATCACCTCTGCTCGCAGAGTGAGTGAGCTTCAGGCTCTTTCTTCTAAGCCCCCTTTCTTCTCTGTGCATCCAAACAAATGGTGCTTAGGACGAGACTCTCGTTCCTGCCTAAAGTTGTTACACCTTTTCACATCGGACAGACTGTCACTCTGCCCACCTTTTTCCCACCTCCGCACCCTTCCAAAGAGGAGAGACTCCACCGTCTGGACTCAAAACGTGCACTGTCCTTTTACCTTGACTGCACTAAAGATTTCGGGGTGGACTATCAACTCTTCGTTGGCTATGCTGGTGCCAAGAAAGGTCAGGCTGTCCAAACGTTTACCATCTCTCGATGGGTTGTCATTTGTATAAAGATTTGGTACGCTTTAGCTAAAAAGGAACCTCCAGTGGGGCTGCGGGCTCATTCCACTAGAGCTATGGCAGCAACTACTGCTTTCACACTTGGAGTCCCACTTATTGACATTTGCCAGGTGGCCACGTGGGCATCTATGCACATGTTCACCAGACATTACTGCCTGGATAGCCAAGTCCGGAGGGACGGCTACTTTGACCGTTCTGTCCTCCAGGACTTACTGGTGTGTACTTGGTTTGCAGTCCCTCCTCCGGGGGTGGTATTGCTGGGGTATCTATTCTAAGGTAGGAATCTATAACTAACTGTCTCTTTCAGATAAACAAGTTACTTAGCTTCGGTAACAATGTATCTGTAAGAGACATATGTTAGTTATAGATTCCTTACCACCCCACCCATCCTCCCTGCTCTGCGAACTGACTTCTAGGGACAGGGACTCCCTTGCAGGGCCTTAGTGTGGCACACCATTGGTCAGTGTCTTTCATGGCTCTGTGCTTCTGGCGTGGAAAGTCGTGTCAGAACTGACAGTGCGCAGGGGCGGCGTCTAAGTAGACACCGCGACTTCATCCCGGCGACCACGACGACGAACGCGGAGCCGACCGACGCCACCTACCCACGCGCAGGGCATCTATGCACACGTTCATCAGACATTACTGCCTGGATAGCCAAGTCCGGAGGGACAGCTACTTTGCCCGTTCTGTCCTCCAGGACTTTCTGGTGTGAACTTGGTTCGCAGTCCCTCCTCCGGGGTTGGTATTGCTGGGGTATCTATACTAAGGTAAGGAATCTATAACTAACTGTCTCTTTCAGATGAACAAGTTACTTACCTCCGATAACGATGTATCTGTAAGAGACATAGGTTAGTTGGTGCGATGCCCCAAAAGTCGGGAAGTGCAGAGCACCTGCTCTACTCTACGGCAACAACACGTTATTAATATCAAAATCTCCACAAGGGCTCCAACAGCTGCTAAATGATTTTGAACTCTTTTGTGATAAGCGTGGTTTGGAGCTCAATGATGAAAAACAAAGTACATGATATTTGCTGAGGGTACTTCGAAGCCATCTAAGAGACTATGTATGTAGGGAACCGGTCTGCTATAGAATTAGTCTCTGTTTTTGATTATTTGGGGATATCGCTTAACCCCAAACTTATGTTGGGCACCCCATATAGAGAATAAACATTTGTCCCTAATTCAACAGACTGCCCACATACTAAAGCCTTAGGAGCAGTTTTGTATGGAGCAGAACTGTGGGGTAGTGGGAACACAGAATGTCTTACCACCACCGAACATCGTTTTATAAGATCCCTCCTTAATCTACCAGCTAGCACTCCCCTGGCCCCTATTTTTCCCGATCTGGCCCAAAGAAAATTAGTTCACATGCTGGACTACAAGCACTTACTGTTTTGGTATCGACTATGGACGATCGAGGAGCTTGCCCCCTATCGAGTGGCTATCAGGGATCTTTTGACACAACCCAAGATAAATTTAATTCCCTGGTTTAGCACCCTGAGAGAACTATTGAGGAAATTGGGGATGGAGGAATATTGGTTAAGACCAGAGGAGCTGTGCTCGATCACGAAGAGTAGGATAAAAGCTATTTATTGGGTGTTTATCCTGGCGAAGGGCGTGCTAAATAATATGGGCTCCCTGACCCAGGACTTTATGAATTTTAAACCCCTCCCACTCTTTGAGGAAACGATCGATGAAATTGTTCCACCACTCGCACATAAACTGTTCCTCCTTTTAAGACCCTTCCTACCAAATTGTTTTGTAGCAAATGGGGAACCAATGCATCTTCCGATGATAAATGTCCAGCCTATAAAGGAAGTCCTTAATCCCTAGTCCATTTGTTATTTTTTTGCCCGCGCTACGAGTCCTTGAGGGCTAAGTGGATTATTCCCCTGTGTAGGCTTATCGGACCTGGTCAATATTTAGATGTGCTTCGAATTCTTGCTACAGACACCCGTAGAGTAAGTCTTTGGTTTAGCAAAACTTTTGTTAGCTTTATGGATCAGACGCTCAAAGTGTATTGTATAATATTTTTATATTGTAGCTGTTCAATTGTATATAGAAGACGTGTTTTTATATGGTTCTTACTCTTTAACGATATTTCAAATGTTTCATAGAATTGCTTATTATCTTTTAGTTTCTTTATAATCATCCAGGCGTCTGTAATTTATCATCGAATGTATTTGGTTGTGATGTACGTTTAAGATCTTTATGATCGAAATAAAGTTTTTGATGATTATATGTGGATCTAGTGAACACAGCTGGAAAAGGTCAGAGTCTGAAATTAATAATGTCGCTGAACAATCTCAAATGTAGTGGAGACAGTGATCCTAAGAAATGCAAACATCCTGTAGCTTGATACTTGAACTTTGTGGTGTTCCTGCATAGTTGTGCTCTAACATACGCTAATTTTTGTATTTGTCTTAGTTCTCTATATGAGACAGACTTGTATTTCTCTGCAGGCCGTTCAAATGCAGGAATGATCATATGTCTTCGACGGTCTTATATGAGTTTGTGATCACTATTTAGGATTTTGTTAGTCACATTGACGTGTAGACGCAATACGTGGACGCCGCTCGGAGCCCGTCGTAGCTTAAGACTATCCAAGGATGAGGTGCAGCAGGGCAGAGCCGCAATGGGGCGGAGGCAGGGACCGAAGCAGCTGTTGTCCTTGTGCTCTCTTTCGGCCAGATCCCAGGCCGCTGTAAACTGTGTCGGCTTGTACCAGAGTGTGGGTGCCCCCCGGTTCATCAGCGTGGCCCCTGGGAAGAAGGCGGCATAAGTGAGACTCGTTGTCAGTGTAGCTGTTTGACCTGCTGCCCTACATTCTCTCAGCACCCTCCCACAGCACCAAGCGGAACTCGAAAAGCACCTTAAAAAGATCACCAATGTGCCTTGAGTCTACCTAGTTCCCGGAGTGAGTCACCGCTAGCACTGCTGCAGTCCACAGTGTGCTAAAATCCAGGGCCAAACTAAATCCAGGGCCAAACCGCCTGGAAAACCTCCTACAAGGGTCTGAAAGCTGTGAAAAGTCCAAGATGCGGTCGGGCTGGGAAAGGATGCCACAACCTCCGAAAAGGAGGAAGAAAAGACTTCAAACTCTGCAGACAGATAAAAGTGTTGAAACAAAACCCGTCTGGGAGAATCAGTGTTTAATCTCATCAGTGTCCCATATGTTCGAAAAAGCTACAAAGATCCCACATAAATTTGATTATCTAAAGTACCCAGTTGGGGCCATTTTCTCCACCTCCCTCCCAGCACCAATTCCCCCAACCAAAGTACTAACCGTCTCCTCCACGAGTCAATCCAAAATACTGATCCTTGTACTGATGTTTTAATGCCTGAGAAGGAAGAGAACAAAGAGACTGCCTGGCGTCTGATAACTGACCTGCAGCTGCTCTCCCTGAGGTCATTATTACCACAAACTTCTCTCTTTCCACCGCCTCATACGTTCCCCAGACCTTTAGTAATAAACGGTGATCCGCTTCCAAATGAGATCAGAGAAAAAATGAACAAGGACGAAATACTCTGGAAACTCAGCTGCACCCAGAAACTCAAAATTCACTGTACCAAGCAGCAAATGCGCTATTGGAGCAACAACAGCTGAGCCCTAGATCGAACTCCCCTCAATCTGCCCATAACTTAGAAAGTGAACAAACAATGGACAACTTATGTCACTGTCGTTTAACTCCAAGTAGGCGAGTTCATTGGACAATCGATACACACCCCCACGAGGAGGGTGATACTCACTGCTGGAGCACTCTTCGCTTAACCAATAACTCAGTCACTAAGCCCCGAATTATATGGACCAAAGCAGACACCAGCCTCAGAGCCACCGAGGCGCCCGCCAAGAAGGACCTCAACCACCTCCGGTGCATCCTACTGAACACCCGCTCCGCACGCAAACACGCCGTCGAGCTCTGGGACCTGCTCGACACATCATCACCAGACGTCGCCTTCCTGACTGAGACCTGGATGAACGACTCCTCCGCCCCCGACATCGCCATAGCCATCCCAAACTGCTATAAGATCACCCGCAGAGACCGCATCAACGCAGTAGGAGGAGGAATCGCCATCGTCCACAAGAACACCATCAGGGTCTCGACCAGCACCGACGACACTCTCAGCACCGCCGAACACATGCACTTCCAGATCCACACGGACCCCAACACCACCCTTAGAGGCACCCTTGTCTACAGACCCCATGGGCCCCGACCCCAGTTCAGCGACTCCATCGCCGACTTCATCAGCACGCACGCCCTGACCTCTACCGACTACATCCTCCTCGGAGACCTGAACTTTCACCTGGAGAACAACAACGACAGCAACTCCACCACCCTGATCGACAGCCTCGCCAACCTCGGTCTGAGCCAGCTCGTCACAACACCGACCCACTCCGCCGGCCACACGCTTGACCCCATCTTCTCCTCAAGCTCCCACGTCTCCTTCAGCCACACCACGGAACTCCTCTGGACCGACCACCGCTGCATCCATTTCACCTTCCAGAAACCCACCACACACCACCGCACCCAACAGATCCCACGCCGCTGCTGGAGCAAAGTCACCGAAGACCAACTTCGGGCAACCCTCGCTCTCAGCCCTCCCTCCGACCCATCCGACACCGGCGACGCTGCCTGCAACCTCAGACGATGGATGGACGACTGTGCCAACACCCTCGCCCCGCTGAAAAAGCTCACCTACAGTGACACCACCAAAAGAGCCAGCTGGTTCACCTCGGAACTCCTAGCTTCCAAGCGTACCTGCCGGAAACTAGAGAAGAAATGGCACAGTGATAAGTCACCGGACAGCCACACAGCCCACAAAGACGCCATCCGTAACCACCACCACCTCATCAGGTCCGCCAAGAGAATCTCCTTCAAAGACCGCCTCGACAACAACGCACACAACAGCAAGGAGCTTTTCAACATAGTGAAGGAACTCTCCAATCCCAGCTCCAACACCAACGACATCCCGCCGTCGCAACCCCTGTGCGATTCCCTCGCCACCTTCTTTCACCGCAAGATCGCCGACATCCACGACAGCTTCAACACCCAGACAGCCCCAACTAAGATCGATGCACCAGACCCGCCGCACACCATCGACCACGACCCCCTGCCAGCCTGGGCCAGCGTGAACATCGAGGACACCATCAAGACCATGAGCACAATACACTCCGGCTCCCCGTCAGACCCTTTCCCGCACCACATCTTCAACAAAGCCAGCAGCTCCATCGCACCCCACCTGTGCAACGTCATCAATCTCTCCTTCGAGACCGCGACCTTCCCAGAGAGCTGGAAACACGCAGAGATCAACGCCCTACTCAAAAAACCCAAGGCGGACCCGAGAGACCTCAAGAACTTCCGGCCCATCTCCCTGCTTCCGTTCCCAGCCAAGGTCATCGAGAAGATCGTCAACAAACAGCTAACCCGATACCTCGAAGAAAACAGCATCCTGGACCCATCCCAATCAGGGTTCCGCAGCAACCACAGCACTGAGACTGCCCTCATCGCCGCCACCGACGACATCAGGATCCTGCTGGACAATGGTGAGACCGCAGCCCTCATCCTGCTGGACCTCTCCGCCGCCTTCGACACTGTCTGCCACCGCACTCTACGCGCACGCCTCCACAACGCAGGGATCCGAGACAAGGCCCTGGAATGGACCACCTCCTTCCTCGACGGCAGAACCCAGAGAGTCCGCCTCCCACCTTTCCGATCCGAAGCCTCCGAGATCTGCGGCGTACCCCAGGGATCTTCCCTCAGCCCAACACTGTTCAACATCTACATGGCCCCGCTCGCACGCATCGCCAGACAGCACGACCTCAACATTATCTCCTACGCCGACGACACTCAACTGATCCTCTCCCTCACCAAGGACCCCCTCGCCGCCAAAGCCAATCTCCATGAAGGAATGAAGGCCGTCGCCGATTGGATGAAGATCAGCCGACTAAAGCTGAACACGGACAATACGGAGGTCCTCATCCTCGGCTCCAACCCCTCAGCCTGGGACGACTCCTGGTGGCCAACGACGCTGGGAGCAGCCCCGACACCCACCGACCACGCACGCAACCTGGGAGTCATCCTCGACTCAACGCTCTCCATGGCCAAGCAAGTCAACGCAGTCTCCTCCTCCTGCTTCAACACCCTCCGCATGCTTCGCAAGATCTACAGGTGGATCCCGACAGACACAAGAAGAACAGTCACCCAGGCCCTCGTCAGTAGCAGACTTGACTATGGGAACGCCCTCTACGCGGGAGCCCCAGCCAAGCTCATCAAGCGACTGCAACGCATACAAAACGCCTCCGCACGCCTGATCCTCGACGTACCACGCCACAGCCACATCACCCCCACTTGAGGAACCTGCACTGGCTCCCCGTCGACAGGAGGATCACCTTCAAACTCCTCATCCACGCACACAAGGCACTCCACAAAACTGGCCCAGCCTACCTCAACAGACGACTCTTCTACGTCCCCAACCGCCAGCTCCGCTCCGCCGACCTCTCCCTCGCCACCGTCCCTCGCATTCGAAGAACAACCACCGGCGGCAGATCCTTCTCACACCTCGCCGCCAAGACCTGGAACACCCTTCCACTCAGCCTACGACAGACCCAAGACCTGCTGACCTTCAGGAGGCTACTCAAGACCTGGCTGTTCGACCAGTAGCAGCACCCCCCCCCCCTTCCCTCTCCCCAGCGCCTTGAGACCCTCGCTGGTAAGTAGTGCGCTCTACAAATTCTGTGATTTATTGATTGACACAGGGCCCCAAAAAGGATCGCCCTCAGTGTGCAAGAGCCCGGGAAAGAACATCACTGAATCCTCCCAAAACCAAGGCTCCCCAGAAACAATAGGATCAAGGGCTGTATGGGATTTTCTGTTTAGAACGTCACAGCTGACATTAGACGTCCTGACATAGCAGTCAAACTAAATAGATGTACAAGTGGATCTGCTTAATATCATGACTG
The DNA here is from genome assembly GCA_963921515.1 of Calotriton arnoldi. NCBI lineage: Eukaryota > Metazoa > Chordata > Amphibia > Caudata > Salamandridae > Calotriton > Calotriton arnoldi. The sequence continues at coordinate 1,874,877 of CAWUFW010001746.1, read as the reverse complement.
AATCTGTTTCAGGAATTGATCAGAAGCTGGCAGACTTAAACAAACTGATAATCCGGGCCCAAAATTATGCTACAGCAGCTTACGTAGACTGTACTTGTGCTCCAGTGATCAACAAGCTTACAACAATCCCAGACTCCCTGAGCACCCTAATAGAAGATCTAAAATTGAATCTCGACATCCCCCATGGCAAAAAACATCCAACTCCACCAGTGTAATTGACCCGGGAATGTGGCAGAATCTGGGACTCTAGTAAAATGAACACCAGTGCAACAGGGAAAGAAGACGTCGGGCAACTCGTAACCCCAATGGAGGAGGCAAATGTACTCGCTAACAATAAGGATAACCTAAGGGAGGGCTCCCACTGCAACTCCCAACTACCTCTTCAAGCTCAATCAGAAAAACCAATGACAAAAAACAGAGGATAAAGCAATGCTAGGCTAGAAACAAAAAGAAAAGCAGTCTAATAATCGTCCCCTGTACTAGGCAATTAAACCAGCCGAAAATACAATCAACCTCAACAATAGGCCAACCAAGTGCATAGCTACGACAGCAAGTACCTGTTAAAGAAAAGGAAGCCTTATCCCTTATTTAATAAAAAGACAGGAAAACTCACTCAAAGTAGCAGCACCTTTGAAGTTCGCAAGGTGTTTGTCCGGCTCGAATCTTTGCCCCTACAGTCTCCAGCTTCCTGGTGGAACCAGCTCTGCTGGATTACAGCCAAACGGAGAAGGCTCAACCCCACCAAGAACCTACGGCTAACAACTGCGGAAGCCTAGAAGCTTCTACAACCAATTCAGACCAGGCTCCCCCCATACTCCCACAGAGAGTGACTAACTGCATGAGCAACAAAAATCTGGCGGTTCAGTGGCACACACTAGCCGCTACCGGCCGCTAGGCTAGATCAACTCACCCTCCACAGGCCGACAACAAAGCGGTAAGGGTCCTGCAAACCTCAATCCAGACAGTACTGCCCAATACTTGGAACCTTATCCGACAGCAATCAAACTGTTTTTACCCCAGAATACCTTTGGTCTCCTTCCAGGCCATGCTCACACTGTGCACTGGCTCACGGACACTTAAAAGGCTTTGTTTTGGGACACTTAAAAGGCTCGCTGGAGACTGTAAAACCAGGGAGGAATACATTGTACAAATACTTTGTGTGTGCTCTGGTCTACTGAACGAGAAGATGGCGTTAAGAGCACGTTTTAACCAATGGGGCATTCGCTCGTGCAGGCATGCCGTGATTGCATGCTTCAAGGCAACGGAAACTACTTTGAAGTGCCATTTTGCTAAATCTTTAAAGCTTGTGGCAACAAAATTGGGAACCTGTGAGGCTTTGCCATTTTAAGTTTTCTGATGCCTTATTGAGCTCCCCTTTTTAGGTCGAGCCTCGAGTAGCGCGCAAGCGCTGCTTAGAGGCGAAGACTTAATGTAAGCGAGTTTTCAAAGCAGTCCAAGAAACGCTCGTGCGTCGTGGCTGGCCTTTTGAGATGGGTACGCGCGGCAAACATGTGTTTCCAATTATCGTGCCCAGACGCGGGCGCGATAAGTGGAAACACATGTCTGCCGCGCGTACTCATCCAAAGGCCAGCCACGACGCACGAGCGTTTCTTGGGACTGCTTTGCAGGCTGCCGCGCTCGCTCGCCCCCGCTCCATGTCCCCCGATGCGCCCCGTAGTTTTCGGCTTCGCTCACCTTCTGCGGCTCACCGCTCGCGGCCCCGCTCCCCACATGATTTCCGTCGCTCGCCGCCTCGTTCCCATGTCTCCCCACATGATTTCCGTCGCTCGTTGCTTTTTTTCACAGGTGAGTGATCTAGAGTTATTTGACCTCGAACACTGCAACCCCAGTACTTTCTTGGCAATGATTTATTCAAATCTCCTAGGTTCCATTACGATGGGTTGGGTAATACTGTGGTGGTTGCCTGAAATTGCACATTCAGCTAGTTGTTTCCATGAGCATGTTTTTTTGGCTTGTTTTTGGAAATTGCTGCCAGGGGAGACGAGGCACTCGAACTGTTCTGTGCTGTTTTTGTTTGATAAAATCATTCCTTCCTGTAAACGCTCTGGTCTCTAGGAGCAGAGGGCTCTGTGAGACCGTTCTAGAGCCTCCGGCGAGAGAAGCCCTCTAAAACCCTCTAAAATATTTGTTTTCTGGGTGACTGATCAGTTGTCAGACGTGAACCTGTAGGCTCTGTGTAACAGGAAGATTAGCTCTATTGATGCCTGAGCCTGTGAGATCTGTGTAACCCGAGAGACGGCTATAATGACGGAGCCTGTGAAATCTATGTAACTTGAGAGATAGCACCGATGGCTGAGGCGGCAGCCTGTGATATCTATGTAACCTGAAAGACAGCACTAGTGACTAAGCCCTGAGCCTGTGAGGTCTGTGTAATATGAGAGACCGGACTACTGAGCCCTGAGCTTGTGATGTCTGTGTAACCTGAGAGACAGCACTGGTGGCTGAGGTGGGAGTCTGTGACATCTGTGTACCCTGAGATACAGCACTAGTGACTGAACACGGAGCCTGTGAGATCTGTGTAACCTGAGATACAGCACTAGTGACTGAACACTGAGCCTGTGAGATCTGTGTAACCTGAGCTACAGCACTAGAGACTGAACACTGAGCCTGTGATATCTGTGTAACCTGAGAGATAGCACTGGTGGCTGAGGTGGGAGCCTGTGAGATCTGTGTAAGCCAAGAGACAGGACTAGTAACTGCACCCTGAGCCTGTGAGGTCTATGTAACTTGAGAGATAGCACTGATGGATGAGGCGGGAGTTTATGAGATCTATGTAAACTGAGATACAACGCTAGTGACTGAGCCCTGAGCCTGGGAGATCTGTGTAAACTGTAAGATGCTCTACTGGCTGTTGCTGTCATCTGTAACATGTATGTAACCTGGGAGGCATCTCTGCTGGCTAACGCCTCAACCTGTAAGAAATGTATAAATCTAAAGACAGCTCTGCTTGTATAAACTTGCATGGTAGGTTCAGAGTAAGCTTTCGGCTATCTCTGCCGGTGAAGGCCTGGACCTGTATAACCGTGTCATCGGAGTAAGCTTTGTTGGCATTGGCCTGATCTGGGGCCACTGGAATTATGCAATTCTGTGGCTGTGGCTTTTTTTTTGCATAATTATGGATTTGCCACATAATCCAGATCTGCAGATTTTAACCCAAAAATTTTCTCTAGCTCAAACCGATCAAAAGTTACTAAAAATGTTGCAGCATGTTTTCGCACACAGTGGAAAGCCCTTAGTGAAGGTTAACTGGTCATCTTACAGGTCCCTATTTCTGTATTTTTCTGTTAAACTGGTACTAATGAGGAGAAATCTTCCCCAGACAGTATTACCATTCCGTATAATACATGCGGCCCTGGCCTGGGCCTGGGCCTGGGCCTATTCTATCTTTGTAACTGAGGGCTAACTCGAATCACTGAGCCCTGAGTCGCTATGATTTGTGTACAGGGTGAGCTTACTGCTAGGATACACCTGAGTTGTAATACGTGGTTAATCTGTGGGTAGTTCTATTGTCTGAGATTTAAGCCTGTATGAACGGTGTAATCTAGGGGTTGCTCCACTGCCTGAGGTCTGAGGCTGTGCATTCTTTGGGACCTGCGGGATAGCTCCACTGTATAAGGACTAAGCGGTCTGTCGTGTCTGTGCCTACAGAGAACAAGCGAAACCCATGAATATTTAGGGACCAGGGGTGCATAGTGCTTTAAAGGAACAGAGGTCCCTAAAGAGAACTTATCTAGGCGTTTAACTGGGAAAACAATTATGACCAGACATGCGGTCAATTTGAAAAAATACAATCACATTTATTAGACAATTTAGTCAAATCGGTGGGAGAAAACACAAATGACACAAAATTAAATGAGCAGAACAAAAACAGAAAAACTCAGGCAATAGTGTGTGACATAAGTCAAAACATTTAATTTATTTAATTAAATTTAAAGCAACACTTCTGCCCCTATGTGCCTTACTCTGTACATTATAATATGGGTCAGTGTGCGAGAGTCGACGTTTCGATCCTTACAAAATAACAGGATCGTCATCTGTGTCTGTGCCCTCAGATTTAAAACAGTGGGTTCTAACCTGTTGCCTGCTTCAGATTACCTTGGACAGGTTGTCAAATAGCCTCCTGAGACTGTGTGCGTCCCCATCAAAGGGTGCATTACACACCTGATTGGATGTCCTTGGATCACCACAGTGCTTAGAGACGCTGCAACTCGTCTGGAGCTAGGCCCTTCACATCAGCACTGCTTCCCTACTCTCGTCAGTGAAAATGTATTGGGGTACCAACATTATGTGTATTTGTAGGTCGAGCTTATCACTCAGGAGGATATCCTGCACCTGAAGAAGGACGGTGCGATCCTGGCTGGGACCTATTGTAAGAACCAGGTTTTCAGCCTTTTTTGCGGGATTCAGGGACTGAGCTGGTGGCTCTAATGTGCCGGGGAAGGTCGTTCCAGGCTTTGGTAGCCAGGTGGAAGAATCCATTCTCGCCGGCTTTGGCTCTTCGGATTCGGGGTACATGGGCGAGCAAGAGGTTGGCAAAGTGGAGGTTGCTGCTAGGGGAGAGGATGTGGTCTTATGTCTAGAGCGGTCGACCTCGGTGCTGGGGAACTGGGTTCGAGTCTCGGCAAGGATGCTCAACATCATTTATTCTGGGCAAATCACTTAATCTCCCCGTGCCTAACAAAAAACAAGCATTGGCATAGCCAATAGGTCTCGCCTTTGGGACCTTATAAGTTTTTAGCCATGCAACAGTTGATGTTATTGCACCAAGGATATTGTGCTGCATAACTAAATACTTATAAGGTCCCAAAAGCGAGACCTATTGGCTATGCCAATGCTTGTTAACCTAGGTCACAGACAACTGTTATTACAGTAACTCTTCGAATGTTACTATTTATAGATGTTTTACAGAATGTTGCTTTAGCGGTTTTAAAATGAATTAACGTATGCTATGGTTTTTAACAGCTATGCATAAAAAAATCAATCTACCTAGGAGGTTTTCCCTCCTGTAAAAGTACTAGAAAGCTTGCAGACATGGGGCTGTAACCCTTGTGAAAGGCCATGCGGTTCGCTGTTTATTCATGATCGCCCATTTTCATGAAACACACTCAACCAGGTGCTTGTCAAAAGGGTATCAGTTGAGACATTCGATTTTCTTCCTCCTTTGAAATTGATCATCAGTTGATTGCCAGAAACGTAGTTTGACATTAGTAATTTGGATCTTCACCCTGATTTCTTTTTTGAAGAAGTGGCCTGACTGTAACTGCTTAGGATTCTAAAGCAGTGAGTCTCAGCGGAGCTCAATAAAGCTTTAAAGTTGCAGCGGTACATTCTCTTTCATGAGAGTAGTACCTTTCTGAATAATTTCATGCTTTAATTTTCCATTTAAAGAGGATTTTAGATTGCACTTCTGCAGACTAATGTATTTTAGCATCAAAATTGATCTTTGTGCTACAAAACTGAAAAATGCTGATATCGGCTGTTTTTTTCCAAGTGGATTTAATAAAAAAAATTTAAAAAATCTTAATTTAAATATGTTCAGATTCCCACACATAGACACAGATATTCTGAAAAATTGATATCAGAAATGCTTCTGATGAATACTTAGAACATTTTTTTAGCTGACTGTACTGACCCTTGTAATATGCTATGAAACCTACAACCTCGCCTCCACCAACAAGCCAGCCTGCTATAATAATCTGTGTCTTTAATGGTCAGTAACTCATATTCACTATGATACCGCTTACAGCGCAGAAAGTCTTTTACTGTAAAGTGATGAAGAATTTGCTCATATCTGAAAGAAACACATAGTGATAGATTCCTTACCTTAGAATATCCCCAGGCGTCAGACTGGATCCAGAAAGTTTTCGTCAGCAGTACCCCTGCGCGTTGGTAGGTGGCGTCGTGCGGCTCTGCGTCCGTCGTTGGCGTCGTGGTCGCCGAGATGACGTCGCGGGCGCTACTTAGAAGCCGCCCACGCGCGCTGACGTCAGTTCTTTCTTTTTCCGCGCCAGCAAGCGCAGATCCGGGAAGAGCAGGAGCCCCCAGTCAATTTTTGAATGACTTTTTGAGGCTTTTTGTCTCTGTTTTTTCTTCAAGTCATCGACTCCTGGTGCAGTAGGATGCCAGGTTTCAAGTCCTGCGGGGATTGTCACCGCATGATGTCGGTGACGGACCCGCACCGCATGTGTCTTTTCTGCCTGGGGCGCGACCACGACCCCAAGTCGTGCTCCGACTGCCGGGCCATGGCGCCGAAGGCTTTGCTGGAGCGGTCCCGAAAGTTGCTGAAAGCCCGGCAGTCGGCTCCGCGCCGTTCGAAGTCCCGGTCCAGAGGGAGGTCGAGGGACCGTGCGCGGAGTCATCATCGATCTTCGGGATCGAAGTCTTCGCACTCTGGGTCACAAGAAGTCGAAGAAACGCCATCGTTCTTCGACTTCCCCTCGCCGGTCGCGCGACGCGGCTGAGGGTATGGGTGATGCCACCCCCGCGGCTCTGGCGGAGCCTGTGGAGTCGCCGCCCGACTACCCGCCCTTTCCGGTGTTGTCGGCGTCTCCGGCCCAGATACAGGTGTTCCTGTCGGCCATGGCTCGCCTCTTTGGGCCGTCGGGTCCCGCCGGTGCGCCTTCGGGCCCCACGGTCCTGCATGGGTGTCCTCGCGTTTCCTCGCCAGCGGCTCCGGCGTCGCTGTCGGCTCCAGCCCCCGCGCCGCAGGACACCCTTGGATCCAGGCCTGGATCCCGGTCAACGCCGGTTGACCTTGTTACGCCTCCACCGACTCCACCGACACCGATCCTGATGCCGCCCGCACCTCGGGACGACGTCGACCTCAGTTTCAGCCCCGAAGTGGACGCGGCGTCGAGCCGGCGTCGATCGATGCCGTTCTCGAAGCTGCTTTGGGATTTCTATCCCCATGTCCCTGCTCCTTATTTTAGACCTGTTGAACAGCCTGAGGAGCAAGGGGAGGACTGGGAAGGGTCTGAGGACCCTCTCGCTGCAGCCTGCGAGTCTGAACAGGACTGGGCTGAGGAATTGGGGGACGCCAGTGGTCTGGATACCTCACCAGACCTTGGCATGCTGTCTCCTCCTACCGTGGCTGCGGAGGAGGGCGCTAGTTATGCAGTGGTGTTGCGTAGGGCGGCCGAGGCCCTACACCTCGAGCTCCCTACTGTGGCCTTCAGGACTAACCTCCTGACAGAGGTGCTTCAGCCAGCAGCTACTTCTGCGGAGCCGCTGCTTCCTTTCAATGAAGCCCTCTCTGACGTTCTTTTGGGCACTTGGTCCAGGCCCACCACAGGGGCTCCTGTGGATAGGAACGTGGCCCGACGCCATCGCCCGGCTCCGGGTGACCCCATTTTCCTCTCCCAACACCCCACCCCCGAGAGCTTGGTTGTCCAAGCCTCTGCTTCCCCTACCTCCTTCCCTTCCGCACCACCGGATAGGGAATCCAAGAAGCTGGATCAGTTTGCAAAGATTTTTTTCTTCCACCAGCTCTGTGCTGCGGTCCGTGAACACCGCATGCCTCTTGGGCCGTTATTCCCACTCTCTGTGGGATACGGTGGCGAACGTGCTTCCCCAGTGTCCGGAGGAGGCCCGGCCTGCTCTCTCCCAGGCTGTTGCAGAGGGGAGAGACGCAGCAAAGTTCATGATTCGGTGTCGCCTAGACACCGCCGACTCACTAGGCAGATCGATTGCAACGACGGTGGCGGTTCGCCATCACGCCTGGTTGAGGACCACTGGATTTTCGGGGGATGTCCAAAATACACTTATGGACATGCCCTTTGATGGCCATCAGCTTTTCGGCGACAAAGAGGACAGCGCGTTGGAGAGGTTTAAGGACTCGCGGGCTACGGCCAAGTCCTTGGGACTCTCGGCAGTCTGCCCTCCTCCGCCTTCCGCTTTTTGCTCCTTTCGTGGCACAGGAAGGGGCGCCGCGCAGCGTTCGCAACAGAGCCACAGGCCGGCGCAGCAATCATCCCAGCGGGGACGCGGGTTCCGCCGTGGCATACAAAGGGGCCAGCGGGCGGGTCAGTCCACCACCACCCCGTCCACCACTGCCTCCAAACCTTCCTAGTCCGAACTTTCAGGCCCATCAAACGCCAGTGGGCGGCAGGCTTCGCCATCACCTCCCCCACTGGCGCACCATCACTTCGGACAGGTGGGTTTTAGAGATAGTCCGGAGGGGCTACTCCCTCCCCTTCGAGACTACCCCCACAGCCATGCCACCTCAATACCACAGCATGTCGGGGGATCACTTGGTGTTTCTTCAGCAGGAAGTTGCGGTCCTCTTGGCCAAGGGGGCCATCGAGCGCGTACCGACGCCCGAAGTAGGTCGTGGTTGTTATTCCCAATACTTTGTGGTGCCCAAGAAGGACAAAGGCCTGCGTCCTATCTTAGACCTCCGGAACGTCAATCGCTTCCTCCGCAAAGAGAAGTTCAAGATGGTCACTCTAGCTCAGGTCTTGTCTGCTCTCGACCCACAAGACTGGATGGTGGCGCTGGACGCCTATTTCCACATTCCCGTCCTGCGAGCCCACCGGCGTTACCTACGGTTCACGGTAGGCCACGAGCACTTTCAGTTTACCGTGCTCCCCTTTGGCCTTACCAGCGCCCCTCGGGTGTTCACCAAGGTGATGGCGGTGGTCGCAGCTCATCTGCGCAGATCAGGGGTTTCAGTCTTCCCCTATCTCGACGACTGGTTGTTGAAGGCGGGCTCGCCCCAGGCTGTCGTCTCCCACCTCCAGACTACGGCCGACCTCCTGCATTTGCTGGGGTTCTCCATCAACGTGCCGAAGTCGCACCTGATCCCCTCTCAGAAGCTCCTCTTTATCGGAGCGGTTCTGGACACGGCGCAGTTTCGGGTCTATCCTCCCGAACAGCGAGTCCGGGATATTCGGGCTCTGATTCCCATCTTTCAGCCCTTGTCCCGGGTTTCGGTCAGAGTGACTCTGAGGCTGCTGGGCCTCATGGCCTCCTGCTGGTCAATCATGCCAGATGGCATATGCGGGCTCTGCAGTGGGACCTGAAGTTCCAGTGGGCGCAGCATCAGGGGAACCTGTCCGATCACGTCCAGATCTCGGAGGGCACTGCATGACAGTTGCAGTGGTGGCTCACGAACCGGCATTGGGTCGACGGCAGATCCCTCTCCCTTCCCCAACCGGAGTTTACAGTGGTGACGGATGCGTCCCTCCTGGGATGGGGCGGCCACATGGGAGAGGCGGAGATCAGAGACCTCTGGTCTCCGGCGGAGTCCCGGCTCCATATCAACCTTTTGGAGCTGCGGGCGATCAGGCTTGCACTAAAGGCATTCCTTCCCTCTGTCAAGGGGAGAGTAGTGCAGGTGTTCACAGACAACACCACCGCCATGTGGTACTGCAACAAACAAGGCGGGGTGGGGTCGTGGACCCTCTGTCAGGAGGCTCTGCGTCTTCGGACATGGCTGGAACATCAGGGCATGTCCCTGGTGGTTCAACACCTGGCAGGTTCTCTGAACGTCAGGGCGGACGAACTCAGCCGCAGGTGCATGCTCGGTCACGAATGGCGTCTTCACTCGGAGGTGGTGCAAGGTCTCTTTCAGCAGTGGGGAGAGCCTTGGTTAGATCTATTCGCCACCGAAGAGAACGCGCAATGTCATCAGTTCTGCGTGTTGGAATTTCCAAGGCGGCACTCGCTCAGCGACGCTTTTCGTCGCGAGTGGAGTTGCGGTCTGTTGTACGCCTTTCCGCCTATACCACTTCTGCCCAGAGTGCTGAAGAAGATCAGGCGCGACCGGGCCCAAGTCATTCTTGTAGATCCGGACTGGGCTCGAAGAGTATGGTATCCCGAGCTACTCAGTATGAGCATCGATCCTCCGATCAGACTGCCTCTTCGGCAGGATCTTCTGTCGCAGCAGCAGGGGACGGTCCTCCACCCGAACCTGTCCAGCCTCCACCTCTTTGCGTGGAGATTGAGTGGCGGCAGTTGATTCCTTTTGACTTGCCTCCTGAAGTTTGTAACGTTATTCTGGCAGCCAGGCGTCCCTCTACTAAAGTGGTATACGCCTGCAGGTGGAACAAATTTGTGGCATGGTGCACAGCAAAGGCTGTGGATCCCCTTTCTGCCCCTCTTTCTGAAGTACTACTGTTCCTTCTTTCTTTGGCCCAGCAGGGCTCTGCTCTGGGCACTATCAAGGGCTACCTTTCTGCTATTTCGGCCTTTCTCAGGCTACCTGATCAGCCCTCTCTTTTCAAGTCCCCTGTTGTAAATAGATTTCTCAAAGGCATTACACACCTTTTTCCTCCTATTCCTTTCGTGATGCCTCAGTGGGACTTGAATCTGGTTCTGACATACTTGATGTGCGCTCCCTTTGAGCCCCTTCACAACTGTCCTCTTCGTCTTTTAACATTAAAGACTGCCTTCCTGGTGGCCATCACTTCCGCTAGGCGGGTGAGTGAGCTCCAGGCTCTTTCTTGTAAGCCTACTTTCCTTTCAGTCCATCCGGACAAGGTTGTGCTCAGGCCCCATCCTTCCTTTTTGCCAAAAGTGGTTACGGCCTTTCACATTGGGCAGACTATTACCTTGCCCACCTTCTTTCCGCATCCTTCCAGAGAGGAAGAGAGGCTCCACTGTCTGGACCCAAAACGTGCGCTCTCTTTTTATCTCAACCGCACACAGCAGTTCCAGGTGGACGACCAGCTTTTTGTTGGCTACGTTGGCACCAAGAAAGGTCGGGCGGTCCATAAGAGAACCATCTCCCGCTGGGTTGTCTTATGTATCAAAGCCTGTTACTCTTTGGCTAAAAAAGAACCTCCGGTGGGGCTGCGTGCTCATTCCACCAGAGCTACTGCAGCCACTACTGCATTGGGACGTGGTGTCCCCCTGCAAAACATCTGTCAGGCAGCCACGTGGGCCTCGCTGCACACGTTTACCAAGCATTATTGCCTGGACAGCCAAGTCCGGAGAGATGGCTTCTTCGGCCGTTCTGTTCTCCGTGACTTTCTGGTGTGATCTTAGTTCGCAGACCCACCACCGGTGTTGGTATTGCTGGGGTATCTATTCTAAGGTAAGGAATCTATCACTATGTGTTTCTTTCAGATGAACAAGTTACTTACCTTCGGTAACAATATATCTGTAAGAAACATTAGTAGTGATAGAATCCTTACCGCCCCACCCATCCTCCCCGTTCTGCGAACTGATTTCTAGGGTGAAGGTCATCCCTTTCAGGGCCCTAGTTTCAATGCAGCAGTGGTCAGTATCTTGCATGGCTCTGCGTTCCTGGCGCGGAAAGTCGTGTACAGAACTGACGTCAGCGCACGTGGGCGGCGTCTAAGTAGCGCCCGCGACGTCATTTCGGTGACCACGACTCCAACGACGGACGCAGAGCCGCACGACGCCACCTACCGACGCGCAGGTGTACTGCTGACGAAAACTTTCCGGATCCAGTCTGACGCCTGGGGATATTCTAAGGTAAGGAATCTATCACTACTAATGTTTCTTACAGATATATCGTTACCGAAGGTAAGTAACTTGTTCATTAATATCATTGATATATGTGAAAAACACAAATGCCTGTATTTTATAACTGACTGAGCCTGATCTTTGCATGTTTATTGTACTTTGAGGTGTTAGCCTTTCTAATGCAGGAGATTTCAAGTATCTCTATTAACCAGGAAGGAGGGAGCATCTGTATCCGTTTGTGGCAGCTCACGAAATATGGGAACAGTAACAGTAGTATATCTGTTTTTTCAATTCGATTCATGGGCTCCCGCGTTTTCTTTTATTATGTATAGTGTATTAATGTGCTCCTTCGCTTTCATTTACAGCACAGGTTAATCCAAATGCCCTTCACTTTATTGTAATGCCCACATAAAAGGTAAAACTCTAATACAATGTAATACTTCCAAAAGATCGGTTTTGCAGTAAAGGTTGCAGTACTTGGACATCTAGGATCATTTGGTCTAGCTGTAGTACATGTATTGTCGGTGTGGTGTTTAATTTTGTTTTGTTACTTTGCTTCATTCAGGATGTGTTGGTGTTGAATTGCACACCAGAATGGATGTCTTCTAATCATGTTCTAGCAACCTGTAGGGCAGCGTTAAAACAACAAGGCATTCTTGGACTAAACATGGCTCCATGCATGCGAGCTTTCCTTGAGCGATTACCGATTATGCTTCAAGAGCAGTATGCTTATGAAAAGGTAAGATTCTATGGCCAAGCCTACTATATAATTTTGCTACTTTAGATCAAAGTTATGACTACATATCAATACCTACAGCATGTGCTTGAAGTTTACAATAGCAATCAATTAACTTTGGGTAGTAATGTGTTAAAATAGACATGGTCAGTCACAGATCAAATGACGCTGCCAGCATAAAAGAAAAACATATATTTAACAATTTTCTGCAGCTCTCCTGCACTAGGTGGTATTGGGGCACTTTAGAGGTGACTCAAGTTGATCACATTACATATAACTGGAGAAGGACATTTTCAACACTAGGATGTACAGCAGAAGTATGGATCTTTCATGGAGCACGTAATGAACTGTATGGGTTAGTATGACATTTTGGTAGATCAGTGGTAGGTGGTAGGTTTTAGGAGTGAAAGGGAGTATTTAGGCTAAGGAGAGGGAGAAAATGTGGCTTTTTAGTGTGTCCGAAAGTGATAAGGGCTGGTATTATTAAAATGTCAAACGAAAGAGTTTCCACTGTAGTTGCAGCTCCAGAGAAGGGATGGCTGGCTCTCCCCAAACAAGGAAGGCTGTGTATAGATCGAAAGTTAGTCAGCCGGTCTTGAGAAAGATTGCATTTGAAGATGGGGTAATTCGTACCATTTTTAAAGAGACATAGAAACTCTCTTGGGAAAGGAATGTGTTTATCAGTGACACCATGCGAAGTCGAAGATGTAAATGTTTCCTTTGATTATGTTTGCAGACAAATGGCATAAATAATTAGTTGTTTTCAGCAGCTTAATAATATATAGTATTATATACAGTATAGATAGAGTATAGTTCATTACAATTAATTGGAATGTAAGGGTTCCACATGTTTCCTGTTTTAGCAAGGGAACATCCTTCCAGTCATATCTAAATTTGTTTGTGATGCAATGTATATTGAAAATAAAGGTGAAGAGGAATTTGTCGCAATCAGTGGGTGAGAATATAAATTACAGGCAAGGGTATTGGATCAAATGTGCCAGAAGAGGGACCAATAATGGTTAGGTGACGGGATGTGTCCTTTGAGAAAGTTGGAATTGGGTACTAGTTTGGTCTGTTTCTAATCTCTTCACTCCTAAAATAAAGTAACTGGGTCTATCCACTGACATTAATGGCACTGTGAGCTACAATGATATTCATACAGTAATCAACTCAGTACTCTCAGATTACCAAGGTGCAGCCCCCAACTTTGGATGAACCCACCCACTCCATTGACGTTAGTATTATCGTAGGCTGGTGGAAGCCTTGTTCAGATCAGATTCTACAGAGTTGGACTACCACCAGTACCTTTCCCCTGAGAAGGGTGCATCTTTTGCTGTAGTAGTCCGCAGAGCAGCAGAATTGTTGGACCTACTATTAGAGACTAAGGCAAACTACTGAGAAATCTTGCAGATTGGGCTTGCCACGTCTGAGCCCCAACTCCTCTCAACTCAGCAACCAGCTCCTGAGAGTTTGGAAGTTCGAACTTTTAATAGCAAAATGAACTCCTGTGTATTACCTACTGCTCCACCATGTAGAGAATCAAAACATATTGACGCATTCAAGAAGGAGGGTCTTTCGGCCACTAGATTGGGCCTGATATCCTTGAAAGCCATCTGCCATCTAGGACATTAGGCACATGCACTTTGGGATATAAGCAGTGGATGCTAGCAGTCCAGGACTAATTCAGGGATGCCCTTTCTCAGACAATCTAAGGACAACAGAATGTAGTAAAATGTTGTGTGGGCCTGCTTGGGCGTGACTAACTGTGTGGATCACGTCATGGGCTCTAGTCTCGTGATCAGGCAACACAGCTGTGTGTGCAGCCCAGGATTTTCTGGTGAAGTGCAGGCATCTCTTATGAATATCCCATTTGACTGTGCCTGGCTTTTTGGCTAGAAGGTAGATTCTGTGCTAGAATGTTTTTAATGACATCTGTGTTACAGCACATTCTTTAGGGTTGCCCTCTCTGGACCATCAGTTCCATCAACATTACCAAAAATTCCAAGGATACTCTTGAGACCTCGCCTATCGTTAAAGGCATACCTTGCAACCCTTACAAGAGCCATAAGCCACTTCAGGGCTCTAGATAGAATTTGTTTGGCAGAGGCCGTGAACACAACTAGGAACAGCAGTCCTCTTCTTCCTCCTTCCCTGCAACAGCTACAACTCTGCCTCTTCAATGTCCCCTCACATGGACATGGGCGACCTGTATGGGGCAGAATGTGTTCTTTCCTGCCCAGCTGATGTGCTATACCTTCAGGCCAGTGGGGGCTGCAGCTCAGTCAACAAGGTTAGCCCTCCCCTCACACCCATTCCCGATCGTTTTCCAACAGCTTTTGTTCAAACTTTAGTGGATCATGTGTCCATCCCTGCCCAGGACGTCTGGTTGCTAATTTCCGAAGAGACCATAGATATGCTTGTAGAGGAAGAGAAGGGCAAGGGGGTGCTACTTCAGTAAAATTGTTTTGTGCTAAAACAACGATATGTTTAATGTAGTTACATGGTCGCATGGTGCAGATTTGTTATTAACTATTGTTTGCAATTACTAAGTCAAGATTATGAATGTTTATCATATTGTGTATTGTCTTGTGCTTAAATAGTTAGCACAGTTATGATTCTTTTTTTTACGAATCCATTAATTATTCAAAATCTATGACCATGTATTTTTCAAATATATTGGAAAATGAAATTGAATAGAAAAATATATATGTCTGTAAAGTAAGGGACCATTTTTCATCGCTGATTATGGGATTGTTAGCATGAAGATGAATGCTTTGTACATCTTAAAGTTAGGACTGTGACGAGGAAGACCGAGACATGGAGGTAATGTACGGGTTACTTATCGATAAACTTCATTACTCCTACTTCCTCAACAGTCCAGCAATCCCTCCTCTCCCTACCCATTAGCTGCCATAAAGAGTTGATGTTGCAGGAAGTGTGAGGGGCTGCAGTTGATTTATGGGTGAAGGTGAGGCATCATTGACCGTAACCTGAGAGAAAGGAGGTACTTTCTACTAAAGACTTGAAATATGTGCTTTGCCTGCTCGAAAGTGTGTTCGCTCACAGAGTAAAGCAAGGACTGAGAAGGTAGACTCATACTAAGATTTATGGGTGAAGGTGAGGCATCATTGACCGTAACCTGAGAGAAAGGAGGTACTTTCTACTAAAGACTTGAAATATGTGCTTTGCCTGCTCGAAAGTGTGTTCGCTCACAGAGTAAAGCAAGGACTGAGAAGGTAGACTCATACTAGAAGTAATGAAAACTACAGGTAAGTAAACAGGTCATTGCCAGGGGGTGACCATGGATAAGGTGGAAATATCAATAACTATCCTTGGGTACCCCTAATTAACGTCCACAAGGACTGCAGGGGTGCGAACAAAAATAAAGTTATCTAGACAACTAGTGTAAACATTAGAGAGAGAGATGATCATCAGAGCTGCCTTGCAGGTATTGATTGGTTTTGAAAAGGAAAAGAAAGCATGTTTTTCCGTTTGTACTCGGGCTGCTTATCTTGTTCTTTTTCAGAAGTACCAAACCAGGTCATTTTGTAAACCGATTATTAATCTGACATTTCTTTACCGGCCCCCTACATTCATACTTTGAACAGCGCGTACAGATGCACACCTAGTGCAACAAGCAGTCCCACTTTTAAGAAGTCCTAATGAGCGAAACAAATTAAAATCAGATGTACTCCATGTAGGGCCAAGACTCTTTCTAAGGCTCTTTTTGGTATATCACAAGTTCATGCTTTTCTCTTTCGACTCTGATTTCAGTTCTCATGCCTTGCACGTTTTACGATTATGCATCACCTTCTTTTAAGTGTGTTAAATCGCAACACATTGAATAATTCTAAAGGTCAAACTCTCTAGCCAGACTTAGAACCCAACATGAGATCAGGAGAAAACTGACTCTGAAGCATTCCCAAAGTGTGAATCGAGCTTTGGATATGTTTGCATAGACACTGGTGTCGGATCTGCTAATTCTTTTGTTTAATTCTCGTGTTTTACCACAATGGGATTTTAGCCAATCTGTTTTTTGTTAGACTCTTCTATCTGAAAGAGACACGTTAGTGATAGATTCCTTACCATAGAATATCCCCAGGCGTCAGGCTGGATCCGGAAAAGTTTTGCGTAGCAGTACCCTTCGCGCGTCGGTAGGCGGCGTCGTGCGGCTCCGCGTCCGTCGTCGGCGTCGTGATCGCCGGGATGACGTCGCGGGCAGTACTTAGGCGCCGCCCCTGCGCGCTGACGTCAGTTCTTCTTTTTCCGCGCCAGCAAGCGCAGATCCGGGAAGAGCAGTGCCCTGGTCAATTTTTGACCATACTTTTTGGTGATTTTTTCATTGTTTTTTCCAACTTTAAGGTGTCGTAGGGATGCCCGGCTTCAAGCGATGCGGCGCCTGTGCGCGGATGATGTCCGTCACCGACCCGCATTGGGAGTGTCTCTTCTGCCTCGGCCGAGGCCACGACACCGAGTCTTGTCCCGAATGCCAGGCCCTCAACCCGAAAGCTTTGCGAGAGCGGTCTCGAAAGCTCCTCGAGGCCCGGCATTCGGCTCCACGGAGGCCCCGGTCGCGTGAGAGGTCATGGGGTCGCTCGCGGAGTGCACACCGGTCGTCGGCGTCGAAGTCTTCTTCGTCCGGTAAGTCTAAGCACAAGAAGTCCAAGAAGCATCGTCGCTCTCGGACTTCGCCTCGCCGGTCTCGCGACTCGGCTGAGGCCCCTCCCGGCACCGTCCCCGCCCCCGCGGCCCCGGACTTGCCTGTGGAGTCGCCCCCGCCATACCCGCCCTTCCCGGGTTCGGGGGCGGATCCGGCCAAGGTACAGGAGTTCCTGTCGGCCATGGCCCGCCTCTTCGGGCCTTCAGGCCCCTCCGGTGCGCCTTCGGGCCCCGCGGGCCCTGATGGGGTTGCTCCGGCGTCGCCGGCGGCTCCGGCGTCGCCCGTGCCTCCAGCCTCGATCCCGGCTCCGGCTTCGGCCCCGGCCTCGATCCCGGCTCCACAACCCCCATCGACGCCGGTCGACCTCACGACACCTCCGCCGGCGCCGATGTCTCCGGTGCCGTTCTCGACGCCGCCCTGGGCTCCGGGCGGCGTCGTCCCCCAGTTCCTTCCGGCTCCGGACATGGACCCGGAGCGACGTCGCTCGACGCCGGCTCCGGCGCCGATGGGACCTTGGGTCCCAAATGTCCCTCCTCCTCCTTATTTTGAACCAGAGGAGGACCAGGAGGACTGGGAGGGGTCTGATGACCCTCTGACGCGCAACTGTCAGTATGATGAGGACTGGACAGAGAGTCTAGGGGAGGCCAGTGGTCTGGATACTTCCCCTGACACTGGCATGCTGTCTCCTCCCGTGGCTACGGAGGAGGGGGCCAATTTTGGTACGGTGTTGCTTAGGGCTGCTGGGGCCTTACGTCTCCAGCTCCCTACTTTGACGGTCAAGCCTAACATCTTGACAGAGGTGCTTCAGCCGGCAGCCTCCTCTGCGGAGACTGTGCTGCCGTTTAACGACGCCCTCACTGACGTTCTTTGGGCGCCTGGTCCAAGCCCAACACAGGGGCTCCTGTGGATCGGAACGTGTCACGACGCCATCGCCCCGCTCCGGGCGACCCCCTGTTTCTTTCTGTCCACCCCACTCCTGAGAGCTTGGTTGTCCAAGCCTCCGCTTCCCAAACCGCCTTCCCTACCGCTCCTCCGGATAGGGAATCCAAACGCCTGGATCAGTTTGGGAAGAAAGGTTTTTCTTCCTCCAGTGCTGGCTTGCGGTCCGTTAACACCGCTTGTCTTTTGGGCCGATATACCCACTCCCTGTGGGATTCGGTGGCGGATGTTTTGCCCCAGTGCCCTGAGGAGGTCCAGGCACTGCTTTCCCGCGCCATTGCGGAAGGAAGGGATGCGGCCAAATACACTATCCGTTGTGGCCTTGACACCGCCGACTCGCTGGGCAGGTCGATTGCAACGACGGTGGCGCTCCGACGCCACGCCTGGCTGAGAACCACTGGTTTTTCAGGGGATGTCCAGAATACTCTCATGGACATGCCCTTTGATGGAGTCGGTCTTTTTGGGTCCAAAGCAGACCATGCGTTGGAGCGCTTTAAGGACTCACGGGCTACTGCCAAGTCCCTGGGCCTTTCTGCTACACGCCCTCTGTTGCCTTCTGCTTTTCGCCCCTATCGTGGCCACGGTAGGGGCGCCCTTCACGTCAGCAGCCCAGCCACCGGCCCGCGCAGCAGGCGTCTTCGCGTGGCCGAGGACGTGGATTCCGCCGTGGCGGATCGGGCAACCAGCGTGCGGGTCAGGCCACCACCTCCAACCCGTCCGCGGCCTCCAAGCCCTCCTAGTCCCTCCTTTCAGGTGCACGGCACGCCAGTAGGGGGCAGGGTCCGCCATCACCTTCCCCACTGGCGCACCATCACCTCGGACAGGTGGGTCTTGGACATTGTCCGAAGGGGCTACTCCCTCCCCTTCGAGACCACCCCCCCAGCCATGCCACCTCGATTCCACCGCATGTCAGGGAATCACTTGGTGCTTCTACAGAAAGAAGTCACGGCCCTCTTGACCAAGAGGGCCATCGAGCATGTTCCGACCCCAGAAGTAGGGCGTGGTTGCTACTCCCACTACTTTCTGGTGCCCAAAAAGGACAAGGAGGACATGCGTCCTATCTTGGACCTCCGGAACGTCAATCGCTTCCTCCGGAAGAAGAAGTTCAAGATGCTCACCCTAGCTCAGGTCTTGACTGCCCTCGACCCCGGAGACTGGTTGGTAGCGTTGGACTTGCAGGACGCGTATTTCCACATCCCCGTCCTGCCGGCCCACCGGCGTTACCTTCGGTTCACGGTAGGCCCCGAGCATTTTCAGTTCACCGTGCTCCCCTTTGGCCTTACCAGTGCCCCTCGGGTGTTCACGAAAGTGATGGCGGTGGTCGCAGCTCATCTGCGCCGGGCAGGGGTTTCAGTCTTCCCCTACCTCGACGACTGGCTGCTGAAGGCGGGCTCGTCCCAGGCAGTCGTCTCCCACCTCCAGACTACGGCCGAACTCCTGCACTCGCTGGGGTTCTCCATCAATGTGCCGAAGTCGCATCTAATTCCTTCTCCACAGCTCCTTTTCATCGGAGCAGTTCTGGACACAACGCAGTTTCGGGCCTATCCTCCCGAACGGCGAGTCCGGGATATTCAGGCTATGATTCCGATCTTTCGGCCTTTATCCTGGGTTTCGGTACGGATGACCCTGAGGCTGCTGGGCCTCATGGCCTCCTGCATCCTGCTGGTCAATCATGCCAGATGGTATATGCGGGCTCTGCAGTGGGACCTGAAGTTCCAGTGGGCGCAGCACCAGGGCAACCTGTCCGATCACGTCCAGATCTCGGAGGGGACTGCAAAACAGTTGCAGTGGTGGCTCTCGAACCGGCAATGGGTCATGGGCAGATCCCTCTCCCTTCCCCAGCCAGAGCATACAGTTGTGACGGACGCGTCCCTTCTGGGATGGGGCGGTCACATGGGAGAGGCGGAGATCAGAGGCCTCTGGTCTCCGGCGGAGTCCCGGCTCCATATCAACCTTCTGGAGCTCCGGGCGATCCGGCTTGCACTCAAGGCATTCCTTCCCTCTGTCAAAGGGAAGGTAGTGCAGGTGTTCACAGACAACACCACCGCCATGTGGTACTGCAACAAACAGGGCGGGGTGGGGTCTTGGACCCTTTGTCAGGAGGCTCTGCGCCTCTGGACATGGCTGGAACATCAGGGCATGTTCCTGATGGTTCAACACCTGGCAGGTTCTCTGAACGCCAGGGCGGACGAACTCAGCCGCAGGTGCATGATGGATCACGAATGGCGTCTTCACTCGGAAGTGGCGCAAGGACTCTTTCTACAGTGGGGAGAGCCTTGGTTAGATCTATTCGCCACCGAAGAGAACGCGCAATGTCATCAGTTCTGCGCGTTGGAATTTCCAAGGCGGCACTCGCTCGGCGACGCTTTTCGTCGCGAGTGGAGTTGCGGTCTGTTGTACGCCTTTCCGCCTATACCACTTCTACCCAGAGTGTTGAAGAAGATTCGGCACGACCGGGCCCAAGTCATTCTTGTGGCTCCGGACTGGGCTCGAAGAGTTTGGTATCCCGAGCTACTCAGTATGAGCATAGATCCCCCGATCCGTCTGCCTCTTCGGGAGGATCTTCTGTCGCAGCAGCAGGGACGGTCCTCCACCCGAACCTGTCCAGTCTACACCTGCTTGCGTGGAGATTGAGCGGCGGCAGTTGATTCCTTTCGACTTGCCTCCCGAAGTTTGTGATGTGATTCTGGCAGCCAGGCGTCCCTCCACTAAGGTGGTATACGCCTGCAGGTGGAACAAATTTGTGGCATGGTGCACAGCAAAGGCTGTGGATCCCCTTTCTGCCCCTCTTTCTGAGATCCTTCTGTTCCTTCTCTCTCTGGCCCAACAGGGTTCTGCCCTGGGTACCATCAAGGGTTATCTTTGTGCTATCTCGGCCTTCCTCAGGCTCCCTGATCAGCCCTCCCTTTTCAAGTCCCCTGTTGTTAACAGGTTCTTAAAAGGCATTACTCACCTCTTCCCTCCTGTTCCGTTTGTAATGCCTCAGTGGGACTTGAACTTGGTTCTTACCTTTTTAATGTGCGCTCCCTTTGAGCCTCTGCATAACTGTCCTCTTCGTCTTCTGACTCTGAAGACTGCCTTTCTGGTGGCCATCACCTCCGCTCGGCGGGTGAGTGAGCTCCAGGCTCTATCTTGCAAACCTCCCTTTCTGTCTGTTCATCCAGACAAGGTTGTTCGTCGGACGCGTCCGTCCTTCTTGCCAAAGGTGGTTACTGCTTTCCACATTGGGCAGACCATCACTTTGCCCACCTTCTTTCCGCCTCCGCATCCTTCCAGAGAGGAAGAGAGGCTCCACCGTCTGGACCCAAAACGTGCGCTCTCCTTCTATATCGACCGCACAAAACACTTCCGGGTGGATGACCAGCTCTTTGTTGGCTACGTGGGCGCCAAAAAGGTCGGGCGGTGCACAAGAGGACCGTCTCCCGCTGGGTTACCTTGTGCATCAAGACCTGCTATTCTTTGGCCAAGAAGGAGCCTCCTGTTGGGCTGCGTGCCCATTCCACCAGGGCAACGGCTGCTACCACGGCCTTGGGCCGCGGTGTTCCGCTGCCGGTTATCTGTCAGGCAGCTACGTGGGCCTCGCTGCACACGTTTACTAAGCATTACTGCCTTGACAGTCCGGTCCGGAGGGACGGCTTCTTTGGCCGTTCTGTCCTCCAGGACTTCCTTGTCTGATCTTTGTTCGCAGACCCACCACCGGGGTTGGTATTGCTGGGGTATCTATTCTAAGGTAAGGAATCTATCACTAACGTGTCTCTTTCAGATGCACAAGTTACTAACTTGTGTAACGATATATCTGTAAGAGACAGTAGTTAGTGATAGATTCCTTACCGCCCACCCATCCTCCCCGTTCTGCGAACTGATTTCTAGGGTTAAGGACATCCCTTTCAGGGCCCTAGTATTTTTCAGACACCTGTGTCAGCTTCTTGCATGGCTCTGCGTTCCTGGCGCGGAAAGTCGTGTACAGAACTGACGTCAGCGCGCAGGGCGGCGCCTAAGTACTGCCCGCGACGTCATCCCGGCGATCACGACGCCGACGACGGACGCGGAGCCGCACGACGCCGCCTACCGACGCGCAAGGGTACTGCTACGCAAAACTTTCCGGATCCAGCCTGACGCCTGGGGATATTCTAAGGTAAGGAATCTATCACTAACTACTGTCTCTTACAGATATATCGTTACACAAGTTAGTAACTTGTGCTTCCGTCGCAGACACTCACATATTACTGACCATATCTAGTTGTCACATTGTTAACCTTTTTATTTCCATGGCACGACCAATTATTAAGGTGGCCAAGTATAAAAATGATAAGTTTTACAAGCTCGAGAATATTGAAGATGTTTTAAACGTTTCCTTATAAAGGGACCTGTTTGGTGTGTGATATGTAGGATTTTCGTTATTTTTAAGTGATCAATTAATGAAATGGCCTTTTTATTGAATATTTTTCGTATTTAATTTTATTTACATCTTTTTGTTTTTCTTTCAGCCTCATGTGGTGTGTGGAGAGCAGCTTGTTCACAGTCCTTACATGCAATGCTTAGCATCACTGGCGGTAGGACTTCACTTGGACAAACTCTTATGCCGCCCACCAGTCCCGCCTCATCACCAGTTGTGTGCTCCTGACCCTGCTGCTTGGAATCCCACAGAGTGGGCTTGGTTAGAGTGCTTCTCAACCACAATCAAAACCGCTGAAGCACTGGCTAAAGGCGCACAGTTTCCAGAGTCCTTCGCCGTCCCTGACCTGGAACCCGTGCCAGAGGATGAATTAAGACTTCTGATGGTATGTTATGGTAACCTTCGAAAATTATTCACATATTGAAATATCCTTGAATGCAGGTAACGGCTTGGCAGGCATCTACATAGCATCGCTGTGTGAGATAAAACATGAATTTGAGTCGGTGGAGGTGCTGGCTCACCAAGTTGAAATCACGCCTTCATTTCTTTAAACTCTCAGAAGGAGACGCTGTTTTATTCGTTAATATACATCGGGGCCTGCAATTCCCCTATAAAAGCCCAGCTCTAATTTCCTTATTGCAGGCGACTTGTGACATCCTTAATCGCTTGTAGTAAAGAAAGGTAATAGTCACTCTACTGTAATAACTTATTACAGGTGAGTTCTCACATCACTTTGCCCACTGCCAGAGCCAGTAGCCGAGAGGAAAGGCAGGTCACAAACCATAATTAAAGCTGCACTTTAAAATACGAAAACAAAACATGACTTTTTCTTCTTCTGCTCTGTTGTTCTAGATGAACAATGATAAGCACAAAGGAGCTATTTGTGGCAGCATGTTTGTTTTCCACGTATCTGAAAGAGACACGTTAGTGACAGATTCCTTACCTTAGAATATCCCCAGGCGTCAGGCTGGATCCGGAAAGTTTTTTGCGTAGCAGTACCCTTGCGCGTCGGTAGGCGGCGTCGTGCGGCTCCGCGTCCGTCGTCGGCGTCGTGATCGCCGGGATGACGTCGCGGGCAGTACTTAGACGCCGCCCCTGCGCGCTGACGTCAGTTCTTCTTTTCCGCGCCAGTAAGCGCAGATCCGGGAAGAGCAGTGCCCTAGTCACTTTTTGACTATCTTTTTTGTGAAATTTTTCACTGTTCTCTTCAACGAGTCTTCACGACTCCTAAGGTGTCATAGGGATGCCCGGCTTTAAGCCCTGCGAGGAATGTGGTCGTATGATGTCCATCACGGACCCCCACCTCGAGTGTCTCTTCTGTCTCGGCCGAGGCCACGACACGAAGTCGTGCCCTGACTGCCGGAAACTTCATCCGAAGGCTTTGCGAGAGCGGTCTCGAAAGCTCCTTGAAGTCCGGCAGTCGGCTCCGCGCCGCAGCAAGCCCCGGTCCCGGGAGAGGTCGAGGGCCGGACGCGGAGTCCCCGCCGTTCGTCGGAATCCAAGTCTTTGCGCTCCTCCGGTAAGTCGAAGCACAAGAAGTCTAAGCGGCGTCATCGCTCTAAGACTTCGCCTCGCCGGTCGCGCGACTCGGCTGAGGTCCCTGTCGGCACCGTCCCCGCCCCGCGGCCCCGGACGTGCCTGTCGAGTTGCCCCCGCATTACCCGTCCTTCCCGGGTTCGGGGGCGACTCCGGCCGAAGTACAGAAATTCCTGTCGGCCATGGCCCGCCTCTTCGGGCCTCAAGGTCCCTCCGGTGCGCCTTCGGGCCCCGCGGGCCCTGATGGGGTTGCTCCGGCGTCGCCGTCGACTCCGGTCCCGGCGTCGCCTGTCCCACCAGCCTTCGTCCCGGCCTCGGCTCCGGCCCCGGCCTCGACCCCGGTTCCGGTGGTGCCGCAACCCCCATCGACGCCGGTTGACCTAACCACGCCTCCGCCGACGCCGATGTCCCCGGTGCCGTTTCCGACGCCGTCCGGGGCTCCGGGCGGCGTCGTTCCCCGGTTCTCCCCGGGTCCGGACATGGAGCCGGACCGGCGTCGCCCGACGCCGGTTCCGGCGCCGATGAGGCCTTGGGTCCCTTATGTCCCTCCTCCTCCATCTTTTCAACCTGAGGAGGACCAGGAGAGCTGGGAGGGGTCTGACGACCCTCTCACACAACAGTGCGAGTTTGACCCGGACTGGGTTGAGGAACTTGGGGATGCCAGTGGGCTGGATACCTCCCCCGACTCTGGCATGCTGTCTCCTCCCGTGGCAACGGAGGAGGGGGCTAATTTTGCAACGGTGTTGCGTAGAGCTGCTGGAGCCTTAAATCTCCAGTTGCCTACAGTGGCCGTCAGGACTAACCTCCTGACTGAAGTGCTTCAGCCGGCGGCCTCCTCTTCGGAGCCTGTGCTGCCGTTCAACGATGCACTCACTGACGTTCTTTTGGGTGCCTGGTCCAAACCCACCACAGGGGCTCCTGTGGATAGGAACGTGGCCCGACGCCATCGCCCGGCTCCGGGCGACCCCCTGTTTCTCTCCCAACACCCCACCCCTGAGAGCTTGGTTGTCCAAGCCTCTGCCTCCCAAACAGCCTTCCCTACCGCCCCTCCGGATAGGGAATCCAAGCGCCTGGATCACTTTGGGAAGAAGGCTTTCTCTTCCTCCAGTGCTGGCTTGCGGTCTGTTAATACCACTTGCCTCTTGGGCCGATACACCCACTCCCTGTGGGATTCGGTGGCTGATGTTTTGCCGCAGTGTTCTGAGGAGGTCCAGACACTGCTTACCCGCGCTATTGCGGAAGGGCGTGATGCGGCTAAATATACCATCCGCTGTGGCCTTGATACCGCCGACTC
Organism: Calotriton arnoldi; assembly: GCA_963921515.1. NCBI lineage: Eukaryota > Metazoa > Chordata > Amphibia > Caudata > Salamandridae > Calotriton > Calotriton arnoldi. Next base: position 1,849,865 of record CAWUFW010001746.1, on the reverse strand, counting down.
ACTGGGCAGATCGCTTGCAACGACGGTGGCGCTGCGTCGCCACGCCTGGCTGAGAACCACTGGTTTTTCAGGGGATGTCCAGAATACTCTCATGGACATGCCCTTTGATGGAGTCGGTCTTTTTGGTTCGAAGGCAGACCATGCGCTGGAGCGTTTCAAGGACTCACGGGCTACTGCTAAGTCCCTGGGCCTTGCTGTTGTGCGCCCTCCGCAAACGTCTGCTTTTCGCCCCTTTCGTGGCCACGGAAGGGGCGCCCAGTCACGTCCACAGCCCGGCCAACGGCCCGCGCAGCAAGCGCCTTCGCGTGGCCGAGGACGTGGATACCGCCGTGGCGGTTCGGGCAACCAGCGTGCGGGTCAGGCCACCACCTCCAACCCGTCCGCGGCCTCCAAGCCCTCCTAGTCCCTCCTTTCAGGTGCACAGCACGCCAGTCGGGGGCAGGGTCCGCCATCACCTTCACCACTGGCGTCCCATCACCTCGGACAAGTGGGTCTTGGACATTGTCCGAAGGGGCTACTCCCTCCCCTTCGAGACCACCCCCCAGCCATGCCACCTCAATTCCACCGCATGTCAGGGGATCACTTGGTGCTTCTACAGAAGGAAGTCACGGCCCTCTTGGCCAAGAGGGCCATCGAGCATGTTCCGACCCCAGAAGTAGGGCGTGGTTGCTACTCCCACTACTTTCTGGTGCCCAAAAGGACAAGGAGGACATGCGTCCTATCTTGGACCTCCGGAACGTCAATCGCTTCCTCCGGAAGGAGAAGTTCAAGATGCTCACCCTAGCTCAGGTCTTGACTGCCCTCGACCCCGGAGACTGGTTGGTAGCGTTGGACTTGCAGGACGCCTATTTCCACATCCCCGTCCTGCCGGCCCACCGGCGTTACCTTCGGTTCACGGTAGGCCTCGAGCATTTTCAGTTCACCGTGCTCCCCTTTGGCCTTACCAGTGCCCCTCGGGTGTTCACGAAAGTGATGGCGGTGGTCGCAGCTCATCTGCGCCGGGCAGGGGTTTCAGTCTTCCCCTACCTCGACGACTGGCTGCTGAAGGCGGGCTCGTCCCAGGCAGTTGTCTCCCACCTCCAGACTACGGCCGAACTCCTGCACTCGCTGGGGTTCTCCATCAATGTGCCAAAGTCGCATCTGATTCCTTCTCCACAGCTCCTTTTCATCGGAGCAGTTCTGGACACGACGCAGTTTCGGGCCTATCCTCCCGAACGGCGAGTCCGGGATATTCAGGCTATGATTTCGATCTTTCAGCCCTTATCCTGGGTTTCGGTACGGATGACCCTGAGGCTGCTGGGCCTCATGGCCTCCTGCATCCTGCTGGTCACTCATGCCAGATGGCATATGCGGGCTCTGCAGTGGGACCTGAAGTTCCAGTGGGCGCAGCACCAGGGCGACCTGTCCGATCACGTCCAGATCTCGGAGGGGGCTGCAAAACAGTTGCAGTGGTGGCTCTCGAACCGGCAATGGGCCATGGGCAGATCCCTCTCCCTTCCCCAGCCAGAGCACACAGTTGTGACGGACGCGTCCCTTCTGGGATGGGGCGGTCACATGGGAGAGGCGGAGATCAGAGGCCTCTGGTCTCCGGCGGAGTCCCGGCTCCATATCAACCTTCTGGAGCTCCGGGCGATCCGACTTGCACTCAAGGCATTCCTTCCCTCTGTCAAAGGGAAGGTAGTGCAGGTGTTCACAGACAACACCACCGCCATGTGGTACTGCAACAAACAAGGCGGGGTGGGGTCGTGGACCCTTTGTCAGGAGGCTCTGCGCCTCTGGACATGGCTGGAACATCAGGGCATGTTCCTGGTGGTTCAACACCTGGCAGGTTCCCTGAACGCCAGGGCGGACGAACTCAGCCGCAGGTGCATGATGGATCACGAATGGCGTCTTCACTCTGAAGTGGCGCAAGGACTCTTTCTACAGTGGGGAGAGCCTTGGTTAGATCTATTCGCCACCGAAGAGAACGCGCAATGTCATCAGTTCTGCGCGTTGGAATTTCCAAGGCGGCACTCGCTCGGCGACGCTTTTCGTCACGAGTGGAGTTGCGGTCTATTGTACGCCTTTCCGCCTATACCACTTCTACCCAGAGTGTTGAAGAAGATTCGGCACGACCGGGCCCAAGTCATTCTTGTGGCTCCGGACTGGGCTCGAAGAGTTTGGTATCCCGAGCTACTCAATATGAGCGTAGATCCCCGATCCGTCTGCCTCTTCGGGAGGATCTTCTGTCGCAGCAGCAGGGGACGGTCCTCCACCCGAACCTGTCCAGTCTACACCTGCTTGCGTGGAGATTGAGCGGCGGCAGTTGATTCCTTTCGACTTGCCTCCCGAAGTTTGTGATGTGATTCTGGCAGCCAGGCGTCCCTCCACTAAGGTGGTTATACGCCTGCAGGTGGAACAAATTTGTGGCATGGTGCACAGCAAAGGCTGTGAATCCCCTTTCTGCCCCTCTTTCTGAGGTCCTTCTGTTCCTTCTCTCTCTGGCCCAACAGGGTTCTGCCCTGGGTACCATCAAGGGTTATCTTTGTGCTATCTCGGCCTTTCTCAGGCTCCCTGATCAGCCCTCCCTTTTCAAGTCCCCTGTTGTTAACAGGTTCTTAAAAGGCATTACTCACCTCTTCCCTCCTGTTCCGTTTGTGATGCCTCAGTGGGACTTGAACTTGGTTCTTACCTTTTTAATGTGCGCTCCCTTTGAGCCTCTACATAACTGTCCTCTTCGTCTTCTGACTCTGAAGACAGCCTTTCTGGTGGCCATCACCTCCGCTCGGCGGGTGAGTGAGCTCCAGGCTCTATCTTGCAAACCTCCCTTTCTGTCTGTTCATCCAGACAAGGTTGTTCTTCGGACGCGTCCGTCCTTCTTGCCAAAGGTGGTTACTGCTTTCCACATTGGGCAGACCATCACTTTGCCCACCTTCTTTCCGCCTCCGCATCCTTCCAGAGAGGAAGAGAGGCTCCACCGTCTGGACCCAAAACGTGCGCTCTCTTTCTATATTGACCGCACAAAACACTTCCGGGTGGATGACCAGCTCTTTGTTGGCTACGTGGGCGCCAAAAGGTCGGGCGGTGCACAAGAGGACCATCTCCCGCTGGGTTACCTTGTGCATCAAGACCTGCTATTCTTTGGCTAAGAAGGAGCCTCCTGTTGGGCTGCGTGCCCATTCCACCAGGGCAACGGCTGCTACCACGGCCTTGGGCCGCGGTGTTCCGCTGCCGGTTATCTGTCAGGCAGCTACGTGGGCCTCGCTGCACACGTTTACAAAGCATTACTGCCTTGACAGTCAGGTCCGGAGGGACGGCTTCTTTGGCCGTTCTGTCCTCCAGGACTTCCTTGTCTGATCTTTGTTCGCAGACCCACCACCGGGGTTGGTATTGCTGGGGTATCTATTCTAAGGTAAGGAATCTGTCACTAACGTGTCTCTTTCAGATGCACAAGTTACTAACTTGTGTAACGATATATCTGTAAGAGACAGTAGTTAGTGACAGATTCCTTACCGCCCCACCCATCCTCCCCGTTCTGCGAACTGATTTCTAGGGTTAAGGACATCCCTTTCAGGGCCCTAGTATTTTTCAGACACCTATGTCAGCTTCTTGCATGGCTCTGCGTTCCTGGCGCGGAAAGTCGTGTACAGAACTGACGTCAGCGCGCAGGGGCGGCGCCTAAGTACTGCCCGCGACGTCATCCCGGCGATCACGACGCCGACGACGGACGCGGAGCCGCACGACGCCGCCTACCGACGCGCAAGGGTACTGCTACGCAAAAAACTTTCCGGATCCAGCCTGACGCCTGGGGATATTCTAAGGTAAGGAATCTGTCACTAACTACTGTCTCTTACAGATATATCGTTACACAAGTTAGTAACTTGTGCTTTAGGTAAATATAGGAAAGATAGAACCTCTCTGGACGTTTCTACACCACATTTTGAGCTATAGAGTTTGCTCTATATCTGACTTTCATTAAACTGACTCTAATATCTTTATCTCTTTTTAGGTTGAGCCTAGAGTAGCGCGCAAGCGCTGCTCTGGCGAAGACTTTATGTAGGGGCTTCAAAAAGCTGACCAGACGCTCGTGCGTCATGGCCTTTTCCGTGCGGTTACCCGCACGGCCGCCATCTGTTTGCAATTATCGTGCCCAGACGCAGGCGCAATAATTGAAAACACATGGCCATTGTGCACGAGCGTGTGGTCAGCTCAGCAGGCTGCCGCGCTCGCTCGCCCCCGCTCCTCTCTGACGCTGCCGACGTCTCTGCTGTCCAGCGCTTCACTTGTGCTGACGCTGCCTCCCTCCTCCCTACTCTGTCATTTCTCTGCTGCAAGCAGGCAGCCGACTTCCCTCCCCCGAGTTCAGCTCTCGCTTCACAGCCTCATGGACCCCTACAATTTAGGGGAGGCTCGGGTTCTGCTAGCCCTGAAGTCTTAAAGTGCATAACGAAGGCACTGACTCGCTTGCAGAGTAGAATGCTTTCCCGATCTGCTGCTCAAGAACACACTATGCAGGGATTGCTCGGTGCTGTGAGTGGCGGTGCGCTCCTCCAATGGTTAGCAGAAGAGCAGTGAGCACATGGAGATGGATTCATTTCGAATCTTCTCAATCCCCTTAGTCACGTGCGAGCAGAGTGACACCGGCGAGTGTGTAAACCAGTTTGCTATTGCGCTCCGTTCTCTGTACACAGTGCACGTGGGCGGCACAGTGGTCTTCGTAATAGCCGAGTCTATTGTTCCAGTAAAAGACCACCCTATATGGAAGGCACGCTGCTCATCAAACCCCTCCTCTTTCGCCACGTCCGAACTATATGGAAGGCACGCTGCTCATCAAACCCCTCCTCTTTCGCCACGTCCGAATTAATTTCCACCTTGAGCCACGAGCATGTCTCATACAGTGATTCATAATTTTGGGGATGCAAGCGCTGAATGTTGCAGAAAGCATGTCCTGCATGCAGTAGAAAACAAGCATTGGCATAGCCAATAGGTCTCGCCTTTGGGACCTGCTGCATAACTAAATACTTATAAGGTCCCAAAGGCGAGACCTATTGGCTATGCCAATACTTGTTTATATTAATTGTCACCACACCAATGATTATAGCAGTTTGTAGGAAGAATGATAATGTAGCCATGCATCATAAAGAACACAGTACCCCCTGCCATATATTATAAGGGTGTAGCAAGTCACTTTGGGAGTCCATGACCTTATTAAGGATGGTCACGGAACTCTTCAGTGACTTACAATACACTTATAATGGATGGCGGGGGTACTTTCTCCCATATATCTAACAGTTTTGTATAGCGCACATGCAACACAGGGAGAATTAGGACACTCTACATGGAACATAATTGATTAAATCTCAACAGAAAGAATAACATAGAGCAAAAATGTTGCATTAACAAAATAGGAGTATTATTTAGAGCTTGATAGATAAGAAGCCAATACCGTAACTTAGAAACATTTGGCCATAGAGTGTACAGATTAAGACAGAGAGGAGAGACCGGAATTTGTTCTGATCGTGATAAGAGGTGAGTTTTTAGGTGTTATCCAAACATGAGAAGTGTGGGTTTATTTTAATATAAAGAAACAGAGGGCCTGATTACGACTTTGGCGGTCTTCCTGTAGGATCACCGTCGTGGTGGTCCCAGGAAGACTGCCAAGCCAACGGCATTCCTGCCCGCCGGATTGCAACAGTAATCCAGGGCAGGCAGTGCGGCAGCGGTGTCACGGCTGCGGGAATGTTTGGTTCATAGGAGAGCCTAAACAGCATACCACGGCCGTGACAGTGCCTACAGCATGTTCATGCACGGTGTGGCATGTACCCTGTTGTGCATGCCATACAGTGCACGCACAACCGTGCAATTTTGAGGGGGCACACCATGTCCCCCTCCCGCAAGCACCCCCATGCGCAGATTTGTCCGGGGACCCTGTTGAAGGGCTCTTTTACATGCCTTTCCTCCAAGCCTTTCATGGCGGGAATGTAGCCTGTAAAGGACATGCTCTTATATAACAGTTTTCAGGTGATCTGAGGAGAGTATGTTTGACTTTTCCGAGTGAATTTGGGAATGAGGTGACAGACTTAGCCTGCAGGTATCTAGTGATAATATACAACTTATCCAAGTCTTTCATTGGAATTCGAAATGCATAGTTTGATCAACATTTACACCCATGATACTTTCCTCCACTCTTTGTTTTAGGAGCTTTGTCATATCCTCGCTATACCACTTGCCTAACACATGTATAAGAAACAGTTAAGAATGTGCATGTTTTGGAGTCTGACTGGATGCTCTCATTTGCTCCTGCTTCAATAGAAAATATGACTATGTACCATTAGATGCATAGGTTTACAGTGTAAACCTTGTGCCCACTTCAGCAACCCTTAAACTTTGTACATAAAGGGCAAAGGCCTTGATTATTATTGTGCATAGGTCAACTCTCCCTGTTACACCCCACTTTCTTCGCCATCAGCAAAGAAAATATAGTAAACTCTTCTGTTTGATTATGTGTGTCCTCTTTTGCGTTTCCAATGAGCTGACCATCTTAACATGTAGATGAATAATTTCTTCCTCCAACCCTTGGACAGTGATGAACTCCTTAGACTGTTTCTTAACTACTTGAACAATACATGCAGAGAGATTCTTATCACAAAGGATCAGGTGGCGGAGGTTAGAGATGAAAAGGGATGTTCAGTTTGTTGTGTGATTAAGAGCTAGGGAACACTGTTATATCCTTTTTCACCCACTCACTGCTGTCACATTTACATTACCATGTCTTCAGTCATCACTGAAGGTAGTCCAATAGCGTGAGGGTACCAGATCTGCCCCAAAAGAACATCTGGCAACATTTCACTGCTCGTGATTACAACAAATTTCAAAAGTCAAACTTGTTTTGATTGTTGTTTTGCTGGTCAGTGAAATAATGTAGGCCTGCAACTATTTGCAGCTAGCGAATTAAATTATAAATAAAAAGTCCTTGCAATATAGGGAAATTATTAAAATATTAAAATAAATACTCCACAGTACACCAGTATAAATTGCAGTGGTCTAATGTGCCACACAAACCAGTAAAATATGCAAAGCGCAAAATAATGCAGAAGTTATAACAAGTGTCAACTAGAATCTAAGCCCTACCAAATGCATCTGCAAATCATAAATATATTGAGTCGATATACAGCTATTGAATCATCATTTGAATCATGGATATCCCTTTCCAAAATACAAACAATAGACGGATTACACGCTTGACCTACATATAAAGTGCAAGTGCAAAAATACAAAAGACATTCTAAATGCAGTTTCTATGCTTCATAGTCCTCTCAACATGTTCCCAGGCAACAAACGATTAATTAGCAACTGCAAGTTGTACTGAATGTAGTTGAGTGGTTCTACAGATCCATGCAGAATGAGGCGTGACATTTCTCGCATCATAACTTTTAAAAATCGTCAAAAAACCATATCTTTCTGAAGTTAGTGTATAGATACAAACTATGCTTGTCATTGGCAAAGACAGTTCACAAATATATACACATCCTAAGGGTTTGCCCCAAAGCACTATAAGCTTGTAAGCTCAAAAAAAAATCTAAACTGAGAATTGACGAAACATAACTGGTCGGGATAGACGAGGTCTAAATGCAGTTCTTCACCAGCAATGACTTTATGATAAAATGATACTGAACTGGGCTCCCAAACAATGTCTGGATAGAGCCCGCAGTGTACTGCTGTGATGTCTGTCGGGCTAGGTTGCATGAGTTTTAATCAAATATTAATCATGAAATATTGTTTGATATTTTCTTCATTCTTGATTTCTTCTGATAAAGCTATTGAAGTACATAGTTCATTCTCCACATGGCATCTACCACAGTAAGGCAAGGGTCGTTAATTCCCATGTTCATTAAAGACAATTGTAACGAAACCACACATCCCTCTGACCCAGTATTGCTGACTTGCAATTCTGCCCTGAACACCCTGGTGCCGGAAACAGCACCGCTGGAACACCAAGTCCCTCAAACTTCTTCTGAAGCAGCAGACAGCTGAGATACCAACCGGTACCCAGCACCTGATAATAGGCAGGGACAAGGCTCTTTAGGCACCCAAGAAGAGCTATCCCAGGCACCACCAAGAGGCTCAGTGCACTCAAACTGCCTAAACAATCTTAGCAGCATGCCAACCAGGGGACAAGCACTCACAGAGAATCATAAAAATCCTGATATTTCTCAGAAATCCCGCTCTAATCTCTCCATAAGAGCACCCCTAGGTGAAGTTTGTCAGATCGATTTTCTACCACGCCACTCTCCTCCTATGATGCTGAGTGTTTGGGACCACCCCAATTGCCCATCTGATTCTCCCGGGCATTAGCAGCTGGTTCTTATACAATCAAGAGGGGCCCACAACATTCTAAACAGGGGTAATATATGTTCGAGGCATCTGAGCTGCAGATTGTATACTTTTGCATAGATCACCATCTGGTGTTGGGCTCGGATGTTTGCACTTTGTTTTTGTCTTGGAAGAAGTCTTTGTAGTCACGAGGCAGGTGACTTCTCCTTAGGTCGACAGTGCGCATGGGCATCAGCTCCATCCCCAGATTGTTTTTTTCCGCCATCGGGTTCGGATGTGACTTGCTGCGCTCCGGGTCGGTGTCGTTATCAAAACCCCCCCCTTCGACGCGCAATCACTATTACTCTACGGTATTGTCTCGATCGTGTTCCTTTCGACGCGCACCCTCAACACTCCAAGAAAACTTCAGAAAACTTTGACGCAGGCCATTGGGCCTACCCGCGCCGGTAACGACGGAAGTCCATGGAACGGACTCCCTTCAAGAAATGTCCACAGTGTGGTGCTAAATTCCCACACTCGGACCTACACTCCGTTTGTAATCTGTGCCTCTCTCCAGAACACCGAGAGGACAACTGTGAGGCTTGTCTATCGTTCAAGTCCAAGAAGACCATTCGTGATCGTCGGGCTCGACGCCACGAGATGTCCAGAGGAACCGGTTCCATTCCGGACATCTTCCATCCAGGCCCCGACAGCCTTCCGCAAGAACAGGAGGAACAGGTCTCGGTCTCCGAAGCAGATGACTCCGACGCCGAAGACGAAGTCACCCCAGCTCAGCGGACTGTGAGTACCGAGACCCCTGCCCTACCCAAGCCCATACCAAAGGCTCCGGTAACACCTTCACCTCAGGGCCCAGGTCCACACCAAACAAATATTTCGGAAGCCCCGCCCTCGGGCCCGGCTACGAAAGACAAAGACAAGCCTTCCGGCTCTGACTCGAGCCAGCCACTCGGTCCCGAAAAAACACCCTCGGCACTGAAAACTAAGCCCTCCGAAATGCTGCGCCCTCCTCCGTCGGCACCGGAAAAACATTCGGCACCGAAACAGCTAAAGGACCCTTCGGCACCGAAGCAACCAGATAAGACTTCGACACCGAAGACCTCGAAGCCAAAACCATCGGAGGAAAAATCTTCCACAGCTAAACCTCCGAAACAAAAACCTCCGGAGCCGAAACAATCCGCACAGAAGGGTTCGGAGCCGGAAAAAGCTTCTAAACCGGACACTGTTCCTAAACAGCCAGACTGTTTCTAAAGAAAAAGCTTCGGCACCGAAGAAGAGCATCGGATCCGAAGAACTTTTAGTCCCAGATCCAAAACAGACAACCATCCGTATACACCCAAAGACTGGTCATATGGTTACTACACCACCTACAAAGAGGAAACCAAAACATTTGCAATATTCACCGGTTCCTCCAAAGAAGATACACATGGGCACTAATACTTCACCACCTCCTTCACCTCCTCCTCCACCCATTAACCCTAATTTACTGATTTCTCCAGGACACTCTCCAGAACACACTTTCCCACTACCACAACCAGAGGATAGTGATGATGGACATGGGGATGGGCAAGGGGATGACAATATAGTCCCATTAGATATTGATGATACTGATGATCCACCACAGGATCCAGATCCATGGCATGACTATAATACCGATCCTGATTTACACAACGACCCGGATCTTTATCCCTCAAAACCATCCCCACCAGACGACAATGTAGGTTTTGCCCAACTAATAGATAGAGCCGCAACATACCACGGGGTAAATTTACACTCAGACCCTGTAGAGGAGGATTTTCTCTTAGAGACCTTTGATCAACCACAAAAATTGTCACATGTCCTACCAATCCTGAAAGGTCTACTTAAACACGCTCCAGAAGTGTTTAAAGACCCAGTTAGGGCTAGGGTTCTTAACCCCAGAATAGATAAAAAGTACAAAGCAGCTCCCAGTGACCCCATATACATTAAGGGTCAACTCCCTTTAGATTCCCTGGTCATAACTAATGCACGTAAAAGGGCAAATTCTCAGGGGTCAGGTGACACCCCACCTCCTGACAAGGAGTCTAAATTATTAGACGCATAAGGCAAACGTATGGCGTCTCAAGCTGCAAACTATTGGAAAATAGCCAACACACAAGCCCTCTTGGCAAGATACGACAGGGCTCACTATGATGAGCTAGAAAAGCTCATTCAACACCTACCTCAACAATACAAGGACAAGGCCAATGACCTCATACAGGAAGGCAAACTAATCACAAACACATCCATCAAGTGTGCGCTAGACGCAGCAGACACTGTGTCCCGTGCAGTAAATACTAGTGTTTTACTACGCAGACATGCCTGGCTCAGGATATCTGGCTTTAAACAAGAAGTGCAGACCAGTATCCTTAATCAGCCCTTTGACCACGAGCACCTCTTTGGCCCTGCAGTGGACACATCTTTAGAAAAGATCAAAAAGGACTCAGAGACCGCTAAGTCTATGGGAGCCTTGCAGTCATCTTCTACTAGAGGCTCCTTTCGACGCTCCTTTTACAGAGCAGGCTCAAAAACAAATACACCAGAACACCCATCCTCATCCTACAAAAGCCCCAATCAGAGCTCCTTTTCCAAAGGATACTCTAGGGGAGGTTACAGGGGTAACAACAACAAGGGCAGAGGCAGGGGTAATAACACCCGCAGCTCCCCTAATACCAAGCAATGACTTTCCTGCGCTTCCCCCCGATCATCCCACTCCTGTCGGGGGACGTCTCTCACAGTTCCTGCCTGTCTAGAATTCCATCACAACAGACAAGTGGTTAAGACAAATTATCCAGTATGGTTATTGCCTGGAACTCACTTCTACCCCTCCAAACATTCCTCCCAGACAGCGTCCAATGTCACCAGAACACCTAACGCTTCTCAAACAAGAGGTTCGTGCACTATTACAAAAACATGCAATAAAGCCAGTTCCCGTGCCTCATCAAGGCACAGGAGTCTACTCCCTCTATTTTCTAATTCCAAAAAAGGACGGCTCTCTCAGGCCTATACTAGACCTCAGACCACTAAACTTTTACATCCAATCAGACAACTTCCACATGGTCACTCTCCAACAGGTGCTTCCACTACTTCAGCAAGGCGACTTCCTCTCCACTCTAAATCTAAAGGACGCCTACTTCCATATTCCCATTCATCCCGCTCACAGGAAATATCTCAGGTTCGTGGTAGATGGTCAACACTACCAATTCAAAGTTCTCCCATTCGGAGTCACCACAGCACCCAGAGTCTTTACCAAATGCCTCGCAGTGGTGGCAGCCCATTTAAGAAGACAGCACATTCATGTCTTCCCATATCTGGACGACTGGCTCATAAAAGCGAAATCACACAACAGCTGTGTCCAACATACACACAGCACAATTCAACCACTTCACAGTTTGGGATTCACAGTAAACCTCGACAAATCCCATCTTCAACCGTCCAGCATACAACAATACTTAGGGGCTGCAATAAACACTTCCAAAGCTCTAGCATTTCCCAATCCAGTCAGGATAAGCACTATCAAAGCTCTAGTCCAAAGATTTCAGCCTCAACACTCACTACCAGCACGAGTGTTCATGCAATTAATAGGGATGATGGCCTCTTGCATTCTCCTCGTCCCTTATGCAAGACTCCAGATGCGTCCCTTACAGGAGTGTTTGGCATGTCAGTGGAACCAGGCTCAAGGTCAGCTGACAGATCTGGTGTTGGTAGACGACCGCACCCATCGCTCTCTGCAGTGGTGGAACACTCAAAACCTTTCCAAAGGGCGGTCGTTCCTCAACCCGGTCCCACAGGCAGTGCTAACAACAGACGTATCGCTCACCGACTGGGGAGCTCATCTCCAAACCCATACCATTCAGGGTATCTGGACCCCCCAACAAAGACAATTCCACATCAACTACCTGGAATTATTAGCAATCTTCCTAGCGTTGAAATCGTTTCAACTACACCTCCTAGGGAAAGCTGTCCTGGTCCGTACAGACAACATGACAGCCATGTATAACATACAGAAGCAAGGGGGAACACACTCCCTACAGCTTTCACACCTAGCTCAAAGCATATGGAGATGGGCCATTCCGCAAAAGATATATCTCCTTGCAGAACACAGCCGTCAAACACAACAGATCCACGAATGGGAACTTCATCCTCAAGTTCTTCTTCCATTCTTTCATATGTGGGGACACCCAGAAATAGATCTGTTCGCCACACATCAAAACGCAAAATGCCCAAACTTTGCGTCCAGGTATCCACACCCATTGTCCAAAGGCAATGCGCTATGGATGAACTGGTCAGGCAAATTTGCTTACACTTTTCCGCCTCTCCCACTCATTCCGTTAGTGGTTCGGAAACTCAAACAGCATTCCCTCACAATGATCCTCGTTGCTCCAACATGGGCAAGACAACCATGGTTCACAACCCTATTGGAACTATCAGTAGTTCCTCATCAAAAACTACGCCTCTCACCCAGGCTTCTCACTCAGAACCATGGAGAGATGAGACATCCAGATCCCAATCAACTCAACCTTGCGATCTGGCACCTGAGATCTTAGAGTTTGGCTACCTTAACCTCCCGCTAAACTGTATGAACGTTATTAAAGAGGCTAGACGTCCTACCACCAGGGCATACTATGCAGCAAAATGGAAACGATTTGTCATTTATTGTACAAACGACAAAATCAACCCACTAGTTGCTTCCATTCAGAACATCATCTGTTACTTCTTGCATCTACAACAATGTAACCTAGCATATACATCTATTAGGCTACATCTAGCTGCCATAGCAGCCTATCTACAAAACAGACAACACTTGTCTTTGTTTCGAGTTCCCGCTATCAAAGCTTTTATGGAAGGACTTAAAAGAATAATTCCACCAAGAGTTCCACCCTCTTCAGTGTGGAACCTAAACGTTGCCCTTACTAGACTCATGGGTCCCCCTTTTGAGCCTCTCCACAGATGCGAACTACTGTTCCTCACTTGGAAAGTGGCCTTTTTAATCGCTATCACATCTCTCAGAAGAGTTAGTGAACTCCAGGCATTAACCATACAAGAACCATTTTTACAAATCCATCATAACAAAGTGGTTCTTAGGACTAACCCAAAATTTTTACCCAAAGTAGTATCTGCCTTCCATCTCAACCAGTCTGTTGAACTTCCAGGGTTTTCCCTCAACCAGACTCAGTGGCAGAACGAGCTCTACACACCTTAGATGTTAAAAGAGCAATACTCTACTACATTGAGAGAACAAAATCCTTTAGGAAAACCAAACAACTCTTTGTGGCTTTCTCCCCACCTCATAAGGGTAATCCCATATCCAAAGCAGGGATTGCAAGGTGGATTGTTAAATGCATACAAATATGCTACATCAAAGCCAATCGCACATTAACCATTCCCCCCTAGAGCTCATTCTACACGCAAACTAGGGGCTTCTATGGCATTCTTAGGGAACATTCCCCTAGATGACATATGCAAAGCAGCAACTTGGGCTACACCACACACCTTCACAAAACACTATTGTGTAGACGTGCAGGCAAAACAACAAGCTAGTGTGGGCCAGGCTGTATTAAAGACACTATTTCAAACTACTGCAACAGATACAGGTAGCCACCGCTAAGGAGGTAACTGCTGTATAGTCTATGCAAAAGTATACAATCTGCAGCTCATATGCCTCGAACGGAAAATGCTACTTACCAGTATGCATCTGTTCTTGGCATGTAGAGCTGAAGATTTGTATACGCCCACCCGCCTCCCCGGATACCTCTATCTGTTCCAGTATTATCTTAATTAGATACATTACACTTGGACATCTTTCTACTTCTCACTACTCCATCGTAACCCTGCATGGCAAAAACAATCTGGGGATGGAGCCGATGCCCATGCGCACTGTCGACCTAAGGAGGAGTCACCTGCCTCGTGACTACAAAGACTTCTTCCAAGACAAAAACAAAGTGCAAACATCCGAGCCCAACACCAGATGGCGATCTATGCAAAAGTATACAAATCTGCATCTCTACATATCTGAAAGAGACACGTTAGTGACAGATTCCTTACCTTAGAATATCCCCAGGCGTCAGGCTGGATCCGGAAAGTTTTTTGCGTAGCAGTACCCTTGCGCGTCGGTAGGCGGCGTCGTGCGGCTCCGCGTCCGTCGTCGGCGTCGTGGTCGCCGGGATGACGTCGCGGGCAGTACTTAGGCGCCGCCCCTGCACGCTGACGTCAGTTCTTCTTTTTCCGCGCCAGTAAGCGCAGATCCGGGAAGAGCAGTGCCCTAGTCGCTTTTTGACTATCCTTTTTTGTGAATTTTTTCACTGTTTCTTCAACGAGTCTTCACGACTCCTAAGGTGTCGTAGGGATGCCCGGCTTTAAGCCCTGCGAGGCCTGTGGTCGCATGATCTCGATCACGGACCCGCATCTCGAGTGTCTCTTCTGTCTCGGCCGAGACCACGACACGAAGTCGTGCCCTGACTGCCGGAAACTTCATCCGAAGGCTTTGCGAGAGCGGTCTCGAAAGCTACTCGAGGTCCGGCAGTCGGCTCCGCGCCGCACCAAGCCCCGGTCCCGGGAGAGGTCGAGGGGCCGGTCGCGGAGTCCCCGCCGTTTGTCGGAATCCAAGTCTTCGCGCTCCTCCGGTAAGTCGAAGCACAAGAAGTCTAAGCGGCGTCATCGCTCTAAGACTTCGCCTCACCGGTCTCGCGACTCGGCTGAGGCCCCAGTCGGCACCGTCCCGCCCCCGCGGCCCCGGACATGCCTGTAGAGCCGCCCCCGGAGTACCCGTTCTTTCCGGGGTCGGGGCGACTCCGGCCGAAATACAGGAATTCCTGTCGGCCATGGCCCGCCTCTTCGGGCCTTCAGGTCCCTCCGGTGCGCCTTCGGGCCCCGCGGGCCCTGAAGGGGTTGCCCCGGCGCCGCCGTCGACTCCGGTCCCGGCGCCGCCTGTCCCACCGGCCTTCATCCCGGCCTCGGCTCCGGCCCCGGCCTCGATCCCGGCTCCGGTGGTACCGCAACCCCCATCGACGCCGGTTGACCTAACCACGCCTCCGCCGACGCCGATGTCCCCGGTGCCGTTCCTGATGCCGTCCGGGGCTCCGGACGGCGTCGTTCCCGGTTCTCTCCGGCTCCGGACATGGAGCCGGACCGGCGTCCGCCCGACGCCGGCGCCGATGAGACCTTGTGTCCCAAATGTCCCTCCTCCTCCATATTTTGAGCAAGAGGAGGACCAGGAGAGCTGGGAGGGGTCTGAGGACCCTCTCACACAACAGTGTGAGTTTGACCCGGACTGGGCTGAGGAACTTGGGGATGCCAGTGGTCTAGACACCTCCCTGACACTGGCATGCTGTCTCCTCCCGTGGCTACGGAGGAGGGGGCTAATTTTGCAACGGTGTTGCGTAGAGCAGCTGGAGCCTTACATCTCCAGTTGCCTACTGTGGCCGTCAGGACTAACCTCCTGACAGAAGTGCTTCAGCCGGCGGCTTCCTCTTCGGAGACTGTGCTGCCGTTTAATGATGCACTCACTGACGTTCTTTTGGGTGCCTGGTCCAAACCCACCACAGGGGCTCCTGTGGATAGGAACGTGGCCCGACGCCATCGCCCTGCTCCGGGCGACCCCTTGTTTCTCTCCCAACATCCCACCCCTGAGAGCTTGGTTGTCCAAGCCTCTGCCTCCCAAACCGCCTTCCCTACCGCCCCTCCGGATAGGGAATCCAAACGCCTGGACCAATTTGGGAAGAAGGCTTTTTCTTCCTTCAGTGCTGGCTTGCGGTCCGTCAACACCGCTTGCCTTTTGGGCCGATATACCCACTCCCTGTGGGATTCGGTGGCGGCTGTTTTGCCGCAGTGTTCTGAGGAGGTCCAGACACTGCTTACCCGCGCCATTGCGGAAGGGCGAGATGCGGCTAAATACACCATCCGTTGTGGCCTTGATACCGCCGACTCGCTGGGCAGATCGCTTGCGACGACGGTGGCGCTACGTCGCCACGCCTGGCTGAGAACAACTGGTTTCTCGGGTGATGTCCAGAATACACTCATGGACATGCCCTTTGATGGAGTCGGTCTTTTTGGTTCAAAGGCAGACCATGCGCTGGAGCGGTTTAAGGACTCACGGGCTACGGCCAAGTCCCTGGGCCTTTCTGTTGTTCGCCCTCCGCTCAGCTCTGCTTTTCGCCCCTTTCGTGGCCACGGAAGGGGCGCCCAGTCACGTCAGCTGCCCAGCCACCGGCCCGCGCAGCAAGCGTCTACGCGTGGCCGAGGACGTGGATACCGCCGTGGCGGTTCGGGCAACCAGCGTGCGGGTCAGGCCACCACCTCCAACCCGTCCGCGGCCTCCAAGCCCTCCTAGTCCCTCCTTTCCGGTGCACAGCACGCCAGTAGAGGGCAGGGTCCGCCATCACCTTCACCACTGGCGTCCCATCACCTCGGACAGGTGGGTCTTGGACATTGTCCGAAGGGGCTACTCCCTCCCCTTCGAGACCACCCCCCAGCCATGCCACCTCAATTCCGCCGCATGTCAGGGGATCACTTGGTACTTCTGCAGAAGGAAGTCACGGCCCTCTTGGCCAAGAGGGCCATCGAGCATGTTCCGACCCCAGAAGTAGGGCGTGGTTGCTACTCCCACTACTTCCTGGTGCCCACAAAGGACAAGGAGGACATGCGTCCTATCTTGGACCTCCGGAACGTCAATCGCTTCCTCCGGAAGGAGAAGTTCAAGATGCTCACCCTAGCTCAGGTCTTGACTGCCCTCGACCCTGGAGACTGGTTGGTAGCGTTGGACTTGCAGGACGCTTGTTTTCACATCCCCGTTCTGCCGGCCCACCGGCGTTACCTGCGGTTCACGGTAGGCCTCGAGCATTTTCAGTTCACCGTGCTCCCCTTTGGCCTTACAAGTGCCCCTCGGGTGTTCACGAAAGTGATGGCGGTGGTCGCAGCTCATCTGCGCCGGGCAGGGATTCCAGTCTTCCCCTACCTCGACGACTGGTTGCTGAAGGCGGGCTTGTCCCAGGCAGTCGTCTCCCACCTCCAGACTACGGCCGAACTCCTGCACTCGCTGGGGTTCTCCATCAATGTGCCGAAGTCGCATCTGATTCCTTCTCCATAGCTCCTTTTCATCGGAGCAGTTCTGGACACGACGCAGTTTCGGGCCTATCCTCCCGAACGGCGAGTCCGGGATATTCGGGCTATGATTCCGATCTTTCAGCCTTTATCCTGGGTTTCGGTACGGATGACCCTGAGGCTGCTGGGCCTCATGGCCTCCTGCATCCTGCTGGTCAATCATGCCAGATGGCATATGCGGGCTCTGCAGTGGGACCTGAAGTTCCAGTGGGCGCAGCACCAGGGCAACCTGTCCGATCACGTCCAGATCTCGGAGGGGACTGCACTACAGTTGCAGTGGTGGCTCTCGAACCGGCAATGGGTCATGGGCAGATCCCTCTCCCTTCCCCAGCCAGAGCACACAGTTGTGACGGACGCGTCCCTTCTGGGATGGGGCGGTCACATGGGAGAGGCGGAGATCAGAGGCCTCTGGTCTCCGGCGGAGTCCCGGCTCCATATCAACCTTCTGGAGCTCCGGGCGATCCGACTTGCACTCAAGGCATTCCTTCCCTCTGTCAAAGGGAAGGTAGTGCAGGTGTTCACAGACAACACCACCGCCATGTGGTATTGCAACAAACAAGGCGGGGTGGGGTCGTGGACCCTTTTGTCCAGGAGGCTCTGCGCCTCTGGACATGGCTGGAACATCAGGGCATGTTCCTGATGGTTCAACACCTGGCAGGTTCCCTGAACGCCAGGGCGGACGAACTCAGCCGCAGGTGCATGATGGATCACGAATGGCGTCTTCACTCGGAAGTGGCGCAAGGACTCTTTCTACAGTGGGGAGAGCCTTGGTTAGATCTATTCGCCACCGAAGAGAACGCGCAATGTCATCAGTTCTGCGCGTTGGAATTTCCAAGGCGGCACTCGCTCGGCGTCGCTTTTCGTCGCGAGTGGAGTTGCGGTCTGTTGTACGCCTTTCCGCCTATACCACTTCTACCCAGAGTGTTGAAGAAGATTCGGCACGACCGGGCCCAAGTCATTCTTGTGGCTCCGGACTGGGCTCGAAGAGTTTGGTATCCCGAGCTACTCAGTATGAGCGTAGATCCCCGATCCGTCTGCCTCTTCGGGAGGATCTTCTGTCGCAGCAGCAGGGGACGGTCCTCCACCCGAACCTGTCCAGCCTCCACCTGCTTGCGTGGAGATTGAGCGGCGGCAGTTGATTCCTTTCGACTTGCCTCCCGAAGTTTGTGATGTCATTCTGGCAGCCAGGCGTCCCTCCACTGAGGTGGTATACGCCTGCAGGTGGAACAAGTTTGTGGCATGGTGCACAGCAAAGGCTGTGAATCCCCTTTCTGCCCCTCTCTCTGAGGTTCTCCTGTTCCTTCTTTCCCTGGCCCAACAGGGTTCTGCCCTGGGTACCATCAAGGGCTATCTTTGTGCCCTCTCGGCCTTCCTCAGGCTTCCTGATCAGCCCTCCCTTTTCAAGTCCCCTGTTGTTAACAGGTTTCTAAAAGGCATTACACACCTCTTCCCTCCTGTTCCGTTTGTAATGCCTCAGTGGGACTTGAACTTGGTTCTTACCTTTCTTATGTGCGCTCCCTTTGAGCCTTTACATAACTGTCGTCTTCTGACTCTGAAGACTGCCTTTCTGGTGGCCATCACCTCCGCTCGGCGGGTGAGTGAGCTCCAGGCTCTATCATGTAAACCTCCCTTTCTGTCTGTCCATCCAGACAAGGTTGTTCTTAGGACGCGTCCGTCCTTCTTGCCAAAGGTGGTTACTGCCTTCCACATTGGGCAGACCATCACTTTGCCCACCTTCTTTCCGCCTCCGCATCCTTCCAGAGAGGAAGAGAGGCTCCACCGTCTGGACCCAAAACATGCGCTTTCCTTTTACATCGACCGCACACGCCATTTCCGGGTAGATGACCAGCTCTTTGTTGGCTACGTGGGCGCCAAAAAGGTCGGGCGGTGCACAAGAGAACCATCTCCCGCTGGGTAACCTTGTGTATCAAAGCCTGCTATTCTTTGGCTAAGAAGGAGCCTCCTGTTGGGCTGCGTGCCCATTCCACCAGGGCAACGGCTGCTACCACGGCTTTGGGCCGCGGTGTTCCGCTGCTGGATATCTGTCAGGCAGCTACGTGGGCCTCGCTGCACACGTTTACAAAGCATTACTGCCTTGACAGTCAGGTCCGGAGGGACGGCTTCTTTGGCCGTTCTGTCCTCCGGGACTTCCTTGTCTGATCTTTGTTCGCAGACCCACCACCGGGGTTGGTATTGCTGGGGTATCTATTCTAAGGTCAGGAATTTGTCACTAACGTGTCTCTTTCAGATGCACAAGTTACTAACTTGTGTAACGATATATCTGTAAGAGACAGTAGTTAGTGACAGATTCCTACCGCCCACCCATCCTCCCCGTTCTGCGAACTGATTTCTAGGGTTAAGGACATCCCTTTCAGGGCCCTAGTATTTTTCAGACACCTATGTCGGCTTCTTGCATGGCTCTGCGTTCCTGGCGCGGAAAGTCGTGTACAGAACTGACGTCAGCGCGCAGGGGCGGCGTCTAAGTACTGCCTGCGACGTCATCCCGGCGACCACGACGCCGACAACGGACGCGGAGCCGCACGACGCCGCCTACCGACGCGCAAGGGTACTGCTACGCAAAAAACTTTCCGGATCCAGCCTGACGCCTGGGGATATTCTAAGGTAAGGAATCTGTCACTAACTACTGTCTCTTACAGATATATCGTTACACAAGTTAGTAACTTGTGCGCCAAGAACAGATGCATACTGGTAAGTAGCATTTTCCTTCTCCTGCTTCAATCGATCCCTTATCTACACTGCATAAAATCTACTGATATTTCTGCTATTTCGTTCTTAGAGCCAAGAGGGAAGCAAGAATCAGAACCACTTGGGTCACAGTTGTTTTACCAGCATGGGTTGAATCAATTCTGGTGAAATCTGTAGTTTCAGAAGGCTGGGGTATAAAGGTCGAAAGAGTGAAGGTTAAAGGATATCCAACTGTGCTCTCATGCCAGTCCATTTGTCCCACTTACACCATCCTAAAAAATGCACAAGGAGCTCAAGGTCCTAAAAATTGTGTCCTGTTAATACATACAGCTTCCCAGATCAGCTACCCGGAAATAACAAGTGCACACGAAATAAATGGACCCAGGAAAACTGAGACCCTGCAAACTGACTGGAACTGGCTGCCAAATGCCCTTCAGGCAAGGAATTCGCTGTGACAAAGGAACAAAAGTCATGCTAAACAATCCCCAGCCAGGGCCAGATTTAGTCTATGCTCATGGAATATCCACGGCCTCATGCAAAAATAGGAAGACAATGAAGTCGAAACATTTTGAAGTGGCTTTGATCTCCTCATACTACAAGAAACTTGGGCTTAAATTGCAGTGCCTGTGACCGGCAATGTTGAGTATCAGAAAGCCCCCATCAAAATCAGTAGTTATGGTTGGCCAATGGGAGGCCTAGCTATTTACATTTCTACATCGCTGCATTATTCGGCAGAGGATATTGCTTTGGAAGTACCATGGGCTGAAGCAATTCACTTCAGAATACTGCACACTAACACAAAGTACTCACTCCTGAATATTAACGTCTACATTAACCCCGCCAAGTCTTCTGGGAAGAAGAAGAAACACAGGGACTTAGTGTCCAGTCTAACAGAACTTAAGCTAAAATTTCCAGCAGTAAATGTTTTGTTATCCGGCGACTTTAATACCAACCTATTCGAAGGGTCGCTAGATCGCGATATTAACAACTTGGACATTGTGTGTAACATCCCAGCTCAAAATCTACCAGTGGCAACTTGCAGGAACAAACTGCCAGAGTTTTTCCTGACAGTGCAACTTCTTAGGCCTCATGGTCCTCAATGGACTCTTCAGTGGCGATATGCCACCCGGCTGGACGAGAGCCGTAGAGAAATTCACCTCCTACATTGACTTTACCCTAGGTAGTACGACTTTTTAAAAACATCGACGACTCCTCTCTAGGGGCCCACTTTGACAGTGACCATAGACTGCAGCAAATCTACTTAACTATCTGCCAATCGAAACCGGAAGCCCCTCCTTCCACTAGCACTGGAGTGTGCACAAAAAATCTTTAACGGCTAAAATGGGACAAAGAAATAAGCCAGGAATCTCTGTCATGGGTGAGAGCTCAATACAATGCATCCATCATCCTAAAAACATTTCCCATTGGACAGTGGACGCTCTACACAGAACAAATCCTTCAGAAATTGCAAGTGAGATTTCCTTCGCGCACAAAACCATGCTATTCTTCTTCTAAATCTAAACTCAAACTGACAGGATCCCAGAAGGCTCTGAAAGGTGAAACCAACTGCATTATGCGAATTCTTGCCCAATGGCCCTCTTCTCCGACCACAAAATTTAACTTAGATAAATCACGGTCTTTTTCAGGAAATCAATCTGGCTTTCCAAAAAAAGGAAAGAAATGAGGAATTCTGGACCCTAATACTGTTTATTAGTAAGGAAAAGAGCACCAAACTATTTTGGTCAATGGTTAATCAAGTTGCAATCGGAAGTAAGAGGGGCTCCAACTCGAATATTCGACACCTGTTTAGGTCTCATTTTTGACAACACACTTCTCATCGGACGCGGAGTGTCCGACTACACAATTTCCTCATTTAAAAAAAAACCCAAATTTTTTTTAGACTTTTATATAACGCAAACTCGACCCGAAGATATCAGGTATCAGAGCGCCTTACATGAGCATCAGTTTTGTTACAGATGGACACATTCATTTTTGTTAGGCACGGGGCGATTAAGTGATTTTCCCAGAATCACAGGATGTTGAGCGTCTCGCTGAGACTCGAACCTGGTTCTCCAGCTTCGAGGTCGACCGCTCTAGCCGTAAGGCTATATCCTCTCCCCTCCCCTCTCCTCTCATTGTCCGCCAAGCGATCCCCTCGCTGTTCTGGAAACTTCAAAAACACCTGTAACGAACACGCTCAATGAAGAATCATCCATCGATTGCCATACACCTAGTCAAACAGAGGAATGCTGCCTCTCATAACTGGCGGGGCTGCGGATAGTCAGGGCGCCTGGTCCTAATGGACTCCCCACAGCTTTCCTTACATCTGACTCAGTATTTTGGTCCAAGACGCTAACACCTTTGTTCGAACACTGCTAAGAAACTAACAGCATCCTGGATTGGCTCCATTATCCAGCCAATCTTCAAAGGCGGCACTAATTCCGATCCTCGCCATTTTTGACTTATTGCCTTAATCGATAATGATGCAAAGCTCTACACCAGCCTGCTTCTCGATGATGTAAGAGCCTAGGCAGAGGAATGCCAGGTCATTCCAATAAATCAATGCAGCTTCAGGGAAAAAAGCGGTACTACCTCAAATTTGATGGCGTTTACCCTCATACGTGACAAAGCCCTTAGAAATAAACGGGTACTCTACTCCTGTTTTGTGGGCTTTAAAGCTGCTTTCGACAGCATGCAAACCGCTTTGCTGAGATCAATTGATCGGCTGTATACTAACACATGGATGAGGGTCAAACTAGGAGATGACTCTCGGATCTCAAGGAAGATGCACACAAAATCTGGGCTGAAGCATGCTCACTCCCTTGCCCTTCATTTTATATATTGCTGATATGTCTAAGCAAACTGTCACCCAACCAATCTGGGAGGTCAACGCAGGATGCACCTGCTATACGCAGACGACCTCGTACTCCTTAGCCAGACAAAGATTGGCCATCAGCGGCAACTATCCATCTTACATGTGTATACAACCAGGAACGGGCTGGAAATCAATCAAACAAAAACCTTGACGGTTACATTTGGACCTAAACCGATCCGACATGGCAGGTGGCAGCTCAATGGTGCCTGGCACCATCATAGCAACGAATACAAATACTTGGACGTTCATCTAGACAGTAAGGGATCATTCAAATCTCACTTTAGCTATATGTACAGCAAAGGCTCCAGCTTAATGTTTGCCCTTTCAACTGTCGCTCAGAACCTGCTAGGACCAAGTCTTGACCCCCTTCTCCAGGTGATGAAAGCAATTGTCATCCCCACATTAACTTAAATGAGCAAAATTACCCTGGCCAGGGAGGCTACAATGGCAGATAAACTCATCATCAGAATTTATAAAGCGGCTCTCACTGTACCAAAGAGAGCATCACCAGTGCAAGTAAGACTTGATTTCAGTATCATAAAACAGCACTGGGCCAGAGGCAGCTGCTTTTTGGTCTCGCCTACGCAGCGAGCATGCGTTGCATAGGCAAAAAGACCTTTTGGAATCGCTTCGGCTTTTCAGCCAAAAACGTGCACGCGTTCCATTGCCTTCAATGGCAACGCGTGCACGTTTGGCGATTCACTTGCGGGATTGAGCGGCGCAATATGGTAGCAATTATCGCTCCTGACGCCGCTTGCTCCTGCAAGGGAAACGCTTTCACATTTGCCGACAGTTTTTTTTTTAGGTCTCGCGCCTAGCTTTGCAGTGCGCAGCACTGCTCGCACAGCGCGAGACCTCTAGCAGCGCGCGTTCGCCTCGCTGCCGCGCTCCCTCCCCCGCTCCTCTGTGGTGCGCGCGCATTTACCCAGAGTAAGTACAAGAATGTCCCGGATGTCCATTATTGTCAAGTGCTTTGCGTCGACTGCATCGGGGACCCCACTAGAGATCTTGTGCACACAGTAATGCGATGGGCTAGACACTTCAGACACCAGGTGAGCAATACACTAACAGAGGTACAGGCACATCGCGGATGACCAGAAATTGCTACTTTTGAACATTCCACTTGACTTTTTTTTTTTTTAAGGAGTTTTATATAGCGCGAACTTGACCCGAAGGTATCGGGTATCAGAGCGCTTTACCCGCAACTATCCCGCGATTGAAAACAGATGGGTGAGACGCAGGCTTCCCCCCGCTGCAGCTCCAGCCCTATTGCAGCCTCCAAAAACACACCTCAAGGCAAGTCTCTCTCCCAGGTCCATGCGCGAGGACCCGCTCCAACCTGGGCCCCTCCTGCAGTTGCATTAGAAAACTGGACTACAAGTCCCACAACCTAAAGAAAAAAACTGAACCAGAGCAGTCCATCGGGCGGGAGCTATGCTCCCGTGCTCAGAGCTACAGACGGACACCAGCGCAGGGCTGAAGTCCTCCAAGGCCCTCCCACAACAAGTTTGCATAGAGCTTACCACATCAGGCAGTCGTCAGAGCGCTTTGTATACATGTTCTAGCAGCTGTCGGGTCTAATATATATGTATATTTAGATTTGCACATCTCCGTATGCGGGGCGTGGAATCATGTTTTGGGCCATCGGTTAAGTAGCAAGTTACACCGTGGTGCAGTACCAGGCTGGGACAGTGTTCTGTTTCTGTTGCTGCTGTGTGGTACATGTTTTGGCGTCGTGGGGAGCAACCAGGGAGGTGCCCTTGTCTTGGGGTGCCGTTGTGATAGTCATATCAGGGTTACTGTATTTATGCGATGCTGAGGCTATTCCCACATAATTACAAATTTGCCACATAATCTTTCCCCTGCTGCACTGTTTAAAAATGTAATTAAAATACTTACTAGTTAGAATGCATTAAAAGCCCTGCCACGTGTCAAACTCTGCAGT
Organism: Calotriton arnoldi; assembly: GCA_963921515.1. NCBI lineage: Eukaryota > Metazoa > Chordata > Amphibia > Caudata > Salamandridae > Calotriton > Calotriton arnoldi. The sequence continues at coordinate 1,824,912 of CAWUFW010001746.1, read as the reverse complement.
GGTATGCTGTTTAGCCACAATAGTGTTCAAATTCACTTCATAGTGAAGCAGTGTGGGACAAAATATGCTGCACATTGACCCTCCATGTTACTACAAACTGCCAGCAGACGGACATCCGATCTCATGCCAGCGGGAACACACATCACCAGAGTTATCCTGACATGTTTCTTGTTGTCTGAAAACTGCAGTCCGCTCCTTTTACCCTCTCAAACCTGGGGGTGGGGTGGACAGGCGTGCACTTAACAAAGGCAGGGTTACGTCCCTTACGCTCCATTATGTCGTGGAGCTGTGTGCACAGCACACCAAACAACACAAACAACAAATGGACAACCACCATCCAATGAGAACAGAGAAACACCCCGGCCTTGGTTCTGGAGACAGTGCTGTTTGTGCGGAAGGGGCACAGAAATTGCAATTGTGTGTTGCACGATTTTTTATTATGCACGTAACAGCAAACACCTTGGTAGGGCAAATGCATAAGAGTATTTGTCCAAGGTTTATCCGGAGCTCAAGTATTTAAAAGTACTTAGAGATGTGATAAATGCCCAAGATCACACAGGGTGTGCCTGCAGGGACGCCATAATTGTGCCCAGTTATCAGGTTTTACAGTATGCAGTTCAGACACTGGATGGGGGTAGAATTTGTAAAATGTGCCCAAGATCACACAGTGTGGTCATGCAGCGTTTTTATTGTCTACTGGACCAATAAAACAAAAAATTTCCAGTATACCAATCAAATTGCTCTCCAATGACCCCAGGCAAAGCAGACACTCCCTCCAAAAGATCACGAAGCGCACCCAGCTGCGCAACGGCAATCAACAAACTCGTCAGCCTTCATTGGAAATATGCACCGCACAAACAAGATGTATTATGCCTCCCATTCTGGATGCATCCATTGTCCAACTTAACACTGCACTCCCTTAATGTGCAGTGTTAGTGCTTCTTTACAGGCATGTCTTATTTAATGTGCAGTGTTAGTGCTTATCTGCAGGCATGTCCTATGTGTGTGATTTAATGTGCAGTACTATTACTTTTTTTCTCTTTTTGCTATATTTCACCAGTTTTACAATTCACGATGTTGACAGATTTTTAAAAAAGTATTCAAAGATGCAAAACCTCTAATTTTGCAACTTCGAACACCCTAGACTGAACATCACATTAAAATATATTAGAACCTAAAATAATTAATAAACCGGTAGGATAGGTCGCATGTGTCATCAGCATCTTATTTCTAACGCGTATAAGTTATGACCGAAGCACCTAACAGACATTAATAATATATACGTACATTAAATAATAAAACATAACGACATATCAGATTTGGGGAGGGAGGGTCGAAGTGCATTCGAAAGTTCCACCCGTGGTTCACTACAACTGATGCATTTCTAAAAATAACAGAGAGGGCCTTGCTCAGTGAGCACAGCACTGCACTGACTGATCGGAGGGAGCTCTCGCCACTCCATTGCCCTCAGAAGAATCACCCAGTAATGCAGTCTCCACTTCATCACCTAACAAGTGACCTTATGTGACAGTGTCTGCATGAATACCCCGCTAATCACAGGAGTGATTGTGTCTTGTTCTGCTGCAGGAGTCCAGGCAGGCAGTCACATTATCAATGGCATCTCTGGGAAATCTATTGCCATTACCGGGAGAAGCGTGACAGTGTTTATGAATGAATGCAGTCTTTACACGGGGATTCATTTCTTAGAACACCAGAAGGTATTTCTTTAGCTCTTTAAAAAAAGATTGGACTTGTCATTTATAATCATTTAAATTACTCTGCTAAATCACCAGGAATCATTTATTTCTTGGCATTGTTGCTCTGGAAATGCTGGAGACGCTGCTAGATCGACACGTTTGGTGGGAATGAGATACGAGTAATGACGAGCATTTGCAATGCAATAGGTCTCGCATTTACGCGAGTTTAAGCTATTGGTATTGTAAATGACAATGCGTTTTATTTAGGTTTCAAAAATCTAAATAAAACGCATTGTCATTTACAATGCCAATAGCTGAAACTCGAGTAATGCGAGACCTGTTGCATTGCAAATGCTTGTTTTACTTTGAGGCACGCACGCGTGTTTTAAATTGGCAGGTCTGCAGGATTAAACTCCAAATCAGCACTTCAAGAGGTGCTTCAAGAGGAAAAGTTTCAAGGACACAGCAGAAGGAGACTGGACACTCAGAAAACACAGGGCTTTTTGTAAAAACAATGAAGATGAAACAACAATTTAAAAACGCGGGACAATCTGCAGCTATAGCTGAGATAACTGACCCACGCTGATAAAAAGTTGAAACAGTATGTCCCTTAAAGTGAAAGTTTTAAGCAACGTTTTGCGGCAGTTCCACTTGAGAAAGACTAACTGTAGACACCCCCACGCTTCTCCGGCTCGGTCACATGCTGGTTCCAGTGCACAATGCACACAGTTTACACAACTTTTACTGTAAAATGTATACAAAATACAGAGCTGGGAAGCGATTGGAAAGTGTCAAGGCCAACACAGGCTGTACCAGGCAGCTGGCGCTCTGTGTAAATGCTGCACCAGCAGCTCTCAGCAAGGGAGGCCGGTATTTTCATTCCACGCAGTGAGCCTATTTTCCCTCCCTTACAGGGACGTAGCTATCAATAGTTCAGCAGGTACAGTGGCACCGGGGCCCCAAGGCTGTGAGGGGCCTAATGAACCCCAAATATAGTCGTTTTTACTACCAGCTTTTCGGCTAGGGGCCCATATTCCTAGCTTGCACTGGGGCCCATTGCACCTTTGCTACATTGCTGCTCCTTGTCCTGGGCTGTCTCTGTTCGCTCTCCTCTCTTTCTCAAACCTTGTTTCCTGCTCTCATATCCCCGCTGAGAGAAATGCAGGCAGCCTGCGTGCGTCGGGCGCGCGCTCTGTCTCCCTGGGGGAATCTGCACTTTAGCAGCTACAGGTAGTTTCTACGGGGTCTAGTTGCAGAACGTGGGGAGTTTGGACAATGGGTTGCGTGAAAACAAAGATATTCTAGTAGTTACACAAAAATACCAAATTATGCCAACAGATGTCATTGGAACTGGCACCCTCATCCCGGTTTTCAAGGACGGCTAGAGCTGCCGACTTTGGTGCTGGAAACCAAGGTTCGAGCCTCGGGACACATCCACATCCTGTGATTCTGGGCAAATCACTTAATCTCCCCGTGCCTGCCAAAAAAAAAACAAAAAAAAGAATGTGTCCTTGTGTAACGTAACCGGTGCTCATGTAAAGCGCTCCAATACCTTCGGGTCGAGTTCGCGCTATATAAATCTGCAACAAAAAAAAAGAAAAACGAGGCGCTTACAGTTTACTTCCTTTACCAGCACATGGTTCACGTCACCTAGCTAACCATACCAAATCTGCTTTCCTATCTTTATTGTTTTGTAAATATGAATCTATGTTGAAATCTCTTCATCTGGTTAAAGTTCTGTTTATTTCTTTACTTTTTTTTATTTTTTCCTGAAATGTCCTTAATTAGAATAACACTGAAGCCATCTGCAGCTTGGTTTGCGTTTTCACGCAACATAGTTGGGGACAAAAACTCGATTTCAGTATGCATCTGAAGCAAGTAAAATATTCCTCATAGCAATTCAACAGATGGGATTTCCACCAGGGCAGGAGTGGAGTGCAGGATAGAGGAGGAGAGACAGTTAAAGGAGGGAAAGATTCTACAGCATTTTAAACATAGTCTGTATGAACGAGTGAGAAAACCCGTGAAGCCACAACAGAAATGTAACCACTTCTACGTTTTTAAAACTAACACTGAGAGCAATGAGGGGCTGAGGTGAACGAATATATGAACACACATGCATTTGAATTCATCCTACAATTCAAGGTGTTTTTCAAAGTTTGATAGGGTCTTTAGCAAATTGTTCCAAAGTTTGGAATCAAAAGCCACATTGTTCCAAATTTTTGAACTAACATTCTAGAACCTCCTCATACACCTGAGGGTTTAAGGTGGGTTTGAAGCATATGTGACAAAGGACTGGTGCAATGAACCACCAATATGGTCAAAAGATATTTTAAAAATCCCTCGTGAACTGATAAAGTCCGAAGCTTTTTTGAAAAAAACCTAAATAATATTAGCTTGGAATCAGATATAAACAAATACTCTAGTGATATGCAGCCAACACGTTACCTACCACTGTAACAAGCTCTCGGTGCTGAATGAGCAGGGTGGATTATGCTTAGAAAACACTTTGAAAGTCATGTGTGTGTGTGTGTGTATATCTATCTATCTATATAGATAGATAGATAGATAGATAGATAGATAGATAGATAGATAGATATAGATGTATATACAGATTTACCAACTCTGGCGCTCCTGTATATACAGATTTACCAACTCTGGCGCTCCTGCACCTGAAAAACAGGACGCACTCTCTGCAGGTTTGCTTTACTAATTTATTATTGAGTACACCTACACCCAACGTGTTTCGGTCTGATCTCAGACCTTAATCACGGGCAGTTTCTCATAATTCCTGTGTTACATATATTCACCCTTTACAATGACATCATTGCTATGTACTCCAAAGCATGATGGTACATGTAAGTCAGTAAATCTTTTGGAATTTGAATAATACTTAAAGTGACTAAGTGAATGGTGCACATTTTGCTATAAAGTGCATGAAACAAATGTGCAAGACATGCTTAGTGCAATATGCAAAATAGGATTTCAAATTTCATTGTAGTTTAAAAAGAGGCTTCATTAGTCTTCTCAGTGCAATTTCATACTGGTATGAGTAATAATTATTTATGCAGTTTTCCTATTTGAAAGTTCATCATGCAGTTAGATTTTTTTATATTCTGCCTTCATGTTATCTTCAACTTTTTGTTATTTAATTTCTTAACTTTTTTCTTCTACATGTTTTGAAACTGGGTGTTCCTTCAGTCCTTCAGCTTAAAGTTGTTATATTATTTTCCTCACACACTAAATTTACCCCCTCCAGTGAGCTTTCTCCTGTTTAGATATTCATCACCATTTATATCCCTTTTCGATTTTCCTTGTGTTGTTTATTTTAATTATAAAATGTTGGCCCATTGGTGGGTGCACTTTAACTTCTATGGTGGGCTCAACATCACTGATTAGTTTCCTCCGGTTTGCATTTTATTTCCTCATTTTTGCAAAAATTGTGTCCAGCATGCTAGATGCTTGAATGTATTGATTCCTTTTTAGGTCTCGCCTATGCAGCGCGCATGCGCTGCATAGGCAAAAAGACCTTTAGCAATCGCTCGGCTTTTCAGCCAAAAACGTGCACGCGCTTCCATTGCCTTCAATGGCAACGCGTGCACGTTAGCATTCACTGCGGGAGCGAGCGGCGCCATATGGTAGCAATTATCGCTCCTGGCGCTGCTCGCTCCCGCAAGTGAAACGCTTTCACTTTTGCCTACACTTTTTTTTACTTTTAGCGCGCGTTCCTTTTTAGGTCTCGCCTACGCAGCGCGCATGCGTTGCTTAGGCAAAAAGACCTTTTGGCATCGCTTCGGCTTTTCAGCCAAAAACGTGCACGCGTTCCATTGCCTTCAATGGCAATGCGTGCACGTTTGGCGATTCACTTGCGAGAGCGAGCTGCGCCATATGGTAGCAATTATCGCTCCTGGCGCCGCTCGCTCCCGCAAGGGAATCGCGCAGGCCCCCTCCTCTCCCCCCTCCCCCTGCAGCCGTGCGAGGCGCGCGCGCGTGTTTTCATTGCTCTCTCTTCACCCTTCCCGTAACCTTGTCCTTCTTGTGTCGTTTACCCTTGTCTGCTCTCCTCTGTGCTGCCTCTCCTCATCCCTGCCCCCGCTGGAGGAGCCTGCAATGCCTTGGGGCCGCGGTTTAGAGGCGAACATGCAGCCGGGGTGCATTGCGGGCCGTGGAGGCTTGGACCGGGAACGCGTAGGGGAGAGGCTGCAAGCTGCCCTGGCTGGTCTGCGGGAGTTGCACCTGCTTCGAAGCCGGCAGCAGGCACTGGCGATGGACCCGGCCGCGGGGGCCCCAGTCCAACCGGGGGGCAGCAGCGAGGAACTGCGGCTGGAGTGCACTCTAAGTGCCCTCAGGGAGCAGCTGCTGAGTACCCTGGAGAGGAGGGCTTGGGCGCACATGCAAAATAGTGATCGGTATATGTATATAAAGTAGCATGTTTGTCGATGCACCAGTAGAAACTATAATAAGCTCGTGTCACCGATAATGCAGGTGAGTAGGACAAATAGAGCAGGGGTAGGGGGACATGCCCCATCAGCCTTGATCCTTACTGTTCGGGGTTTTGTGGGCATTTCTCAGTGTGCTGGAGCTTTGGAGGCCGGTTTTAGGGCAGGGTCAACTGCTGGCGCCGCTGGCCCTTTCTCCAGTTTTCCCATGTAATTTAGAGGTGGCACACGAGTTGTTACTGGGGGTAGAGGGGGGGTGGAGAAGAGGAATAGAGAGGAAAGAACAGAAGCAGGGTTAGTTTGAGCGTTTTTTTTTTTTTGTCAGCAGTGCTTTCGGTTCCCAGTCGACCATGCATCTGTAACCGCTCTGGAAACGCCACACGTACATTACAGAACGAGGGACGAGTAGAATCTGGGGGGTTTTTTTAGGGGGGGGGAGCGGCTCCGAGGATCACCTAATGCCCCACCTGACCTATAGGCCCCCTGCGCTTTCCTGTGCTCTAGTACTACATTCAAGTCCGATTCTAATTTCTTCAGATATCAGTGACTAGTCAAACTTGAAAAAAAAACTAATTTTATGTAACAAGTTTACGTTCTGAATTTAGGAAGTGTTGAGTTGTAAGGATCGGTTACTATGCATTGATTTTAGAGATGTCCTGGTTTCTCCACCGTGGTCCTGATAATGGAGAGGCACGCGGCGCCCACAGTGGCTTCTGAGGCAATATCCGTCTGGGGTCAGATCCTTCATACACTCATTATTCACATGAAGCCGTTGCTGCTACTCCCGATCCTTTTACTGACTGTTTGGTATAAAGTGCTGTATGGGGCTGCTCACTTATGTCAGTGCTTTCACCTCGAGCGATAACAATCAACAACTTCTGCATTGAATTATTCAGCCAGTGTTGAGGGCAGAATATTCAGTGCCCGTAAAAGGATTAAAGGAGGCTTTTCCCATGACCTAGTCACATGCGGTTTATGTCGTAAGAAGTGGAGCGTTGCAATTCTGAAATAACTGAAGTACGGAACGGTATTCAGGATATATTGGATAGCTTACTAAAACTAGTTGCCAAATGTGTGGGCGAGCAGCAGGTAGAGTGGCAGTAGGTTCTAGGCACTTCAGAGGCTCTTTGTACGCCAATTATGGATGTCTTTTGCTTCCCCACCGGGGGGATAGTTTGCCCCTTTTCGTTGGTCCCACTAGGGCCCCTTGGCAAGCATTCTACACTGCTGACACCAGCATAGGTATAAGGATGTACAGACACCTATACACTACCTATACTGACTTTAGTACACACGAACACAATAGAATTTCACTGTGGGGTGTAAAAAGTTCAGGGTTCAAGATATGAAGGGCCGATTGCACCCCAGTTATGGGTGTCTTCTACTGGCTTACCCGAAGGACCCGACTGGGCCCATTCATGCTACTTTTATTAGGGTCAATTGAATCCTTGCTGTGTCACTGTGTGTATACATCATGGCCAATACATTCCTGCCAGGCGCAGTATGTATGACGTTACCGGGGTTAAGGGGGGCATTGACTCACTCAGGACTTTAAGTGGGATGAAAAAACTGGGGGTCTCTCAAAGGGGCGTGGCCTACGTAATTAATGGCGTGGCTTAAAAACACCTAAGCTAAAAATCTGTGCTAAGCATAATGTGCCGCCTGACTGGTATTTTGCTGTTTCTGTCATTGCTTTCAGATATATGATACAGCAAGTAACATCATATCTACAACAAGTCAGGACTATTTGCGTTGTCAATGGTTGTTAGTTGCATAAGATAAATAAGCAGCAATTATGGCTTGTATATAATATTGAAAAAGCTTCCACTTAAAGCCCTGGTGAAACCACGACAATGTTGCTGCTCCTGAGTTTCAAAAAGAGAAGGGAAATCCGGAGAGAAAATGACTCTAAAGGATTTCTCTTCCCCTACAACGCTCACCTGGCATGACGTCATGCCACTTCTCCACTAGTGAGAAGTGAGCAGTGTGAGCACACGCACATCGAAGTGCCTGCTTTCACTGCAGTCCAGAAAAAAACACGGACCGCCTGTGCCAGGTCACAAAACAGAGCCCAATAGACACGTTTCAATGCCTCCTTTAAAAACAAGCATTGAAAATGCAATAGGTCTCGCCTTTGATTAAGTTAAAGCCATTTGCTTTGCTAATGGTATTTTATAGCAAAGCAAATGGCTTTAACTTAATGAAAGGCGAGACCTATTGCATTTTTAATGCTTGTTCTCATTAGTCAGTGTTGCAGCTTGCTCCTCGTTGCTGTCCCGCCCCGGGGCGCGTGCACAATTACCTCACCATGCCTGTCCCTGTGCCGCGCACTCAATCTTGCCACCTATCCTTTCTTATTGCTTTCCCGTGCCTTTTACTTTACCCCGCACACTGTACTCCTACTTATGTTATTGCTTCATCTTGCTTTCTACTCTCGCTAACACACTGTCCTGCCACTTTTCCTCATTTTTTTAGCTCGCTATACCTCTCTCTGCCCCGCCCTGCGCTCTGTCCTGCCACCTATACTTACAGTTTGCTTTATCCTGCCTTTTACTGTGTCCCGCACTCGCTCTTCACAGTTCTCCTTATGTTCTTCAATCAACACTACCGTATTCAGATTTCTCTGCCCCCGACCTTTCTTTTCTCATTTATCCTTATGTTATTACCTCACCATGCCTGTCCCTGTGCCGCGCACTCAATCTTGCCACCTATCCTTTCTTATTGCTTTCCCGTGCCTTTTAGTTTACCCCGCACCCTGTACTCCGACTTATATTGTTGCTTCATCTTGCTTTCTACTCTCGCTAACACACTCTCTCTGCCACTTACCCTCATGTTATTCTCTCTTGTGCCCAGTCCCTGTGCTCCACACTTTGCTTTGCCACTTACCCTTATGTTCTTCGCTCATCGTGCCTACTTGTTTATCCCGCACTCTGTCCTAACAGTTATCCTTATGTTTTCACTTTCTGCCTATCATCTGCCCCGTACTTTGTCCTAACAGTTATTCTAATATAAGTGCTCGATTGCTGATTTGGCATTGAATTGGGGGCAACGTATTTTTAGGCTCATCACAGCAGCACTACACTCTTCTGCTGCCCCCCTGCTCGGTCTTCTTCCCAGTGGCGTGGCGTTGCCAATGTATTATAGGCTTTTTACGCTTTTGTTGCCACAACAGTGCGTATTCTGTTCCCTTTGTTACGCACTTTCCTTGCCACTTAGCCTCATACTCTTTAATCACCGTCCCTGTCTCTCTACCTCGCACTTTCTCGTGCCACTTATCCTCATGTTTTTAGGCTCGCCCTACCTGTCCCTTTGTCCAGCACATTTTGCTGCCACCTAGCCTTATATTCTGGACACCCCTTGCCCTTCACTCTGCCTTCACTTTATCCTGCCACCTATCATCATGTTATTGCCTCCCCATGGCTTTCTTATTATCACGCACTTTGTACTGCCATCTATCCTCATGCTTTTGGCTCTACGTGCCTGTCCCTTTTTCGCACCGTACGCCTCCCATTCTGTCCTGCCGCCTATGCTCGTGTTCTTTATTAGCCGTACTTTTCCCTCTGCCACGCACTCTATCCTGATACCTTTCCTTATGTTCTCACTAATGTCTTTCCTTTTGTGTCGGCGTGCACATAGGGCAAAACATATAGACGCGCTCTGCCTCTAGTTCCCATATAACAAACTCATGCCCTGCAGCGCTGTTTACTGTCTGCGAGAAACATTCCTTTTCTAATCTATCACACCATCTATTGTGTGTTCTAAATTGGCCACTAAAACACGCTTGTTTTGGTTTCGATACCTCAAGCTGTGCCTTTACCCCTCCCTTAAAGCTTCAATGACAATTACAAACAGCCAGACTAAAAGGCGCCTTTAGCGCATCTACCAGTTACATTTCCTGTTTGCCAATATCACAACACTTTTGGAAAGTTTTTAGCTCGCTATACCTATCTCTCTACCCCGGAATAAGTCCTGCCACCTAATATTAGGTTCTTCACTCGCCGTGCTTTTCATCTGCCCCGCACTCTGTCATAAGTTATTCTTACTTTTTTCAATTAGCGTCCCTGTCACTGTATCCTGCACTCTCTCCTACCACTTTTCCTCATGCTTTTCACTCCCCGTGGCTGTTACTCTGCTTTGTCCTCTATCCTCACAGTTACACTTATTTTCTACACTCGCTATGCTTGTCCCTCTGCCTTGCACTCTGTCCTGCCACCTTCTTAAAGAGGCTGGGGACCTACAAAACGGCTCTGCACATGCCGCACTTGTGCGCAACTTACAACTGAGTCACCGTGAAATCATACTCAGCCCTCACGCTTAGGGGGCGCACTGGGACGCTAACACTTCATGAGCTCACTTAAAACATTACCAAGATTGCTCCCGCAAAGGCGCCCTTTTTGTAAATTTTATGTATCGCAAAAACAACGATGGGTGTACTGGTGGCCTTCAGTCCTTTCCTTCAATGTCTACAACGCGAGTGAAGAGAGGGGGTTAATAAAGTGCTCTTGAGTAACTAAAAATGTAAACAGGACGCATCGCAAAAACAACTCGCCTATAAATATAATCTAGGGTTGCTACCTTGCTTGCGCCTTACTCTATGCTGTTAGGACATCATGTTTCTACTACGGGCTTGTTATCCGGTGTGTCTGTTCTATTACTTTATCTGACATGCTAGTCCAGCTGGTTCAATAGAAAAAAACATCACAAGTCCTCGCACTTTCTCCTGCTACCAAATACAGTTCGGCCATTGCTGTCTGTCCCTGTCCCTCTGCCTTGCACTCTCTTTGCCACTTATCCTCATGTTATTCTCTTGTGCCCAGTCCCTCGGCTCCACACTCTGCTTTGCCACTTACCCTTATGTTCTTTAATCATTGTACCTACTTGTCTATCCTGCACTCTGTCCTAACAGTTATCCTTATGTTTTTCACTTTTTGCCTTTCACCTGCCCCGTACTCTGTCCTAACAGTTATTCTCATATAAGTGCTCGTGAGTAACTACAGTTGTAAACCGAACGCAGCGCAAGGACTACTCTCCTATAAATATAATCTAGGGTTGCTACCTTGCTTGCGCGTTACTCCATGTTGTTAGGACATCAGGTTTCTGGTACGGGACTTGTTATCCGGTATGTCAGTTCAATTACCATATCCGGCATGCTAGTCCAGCTGGTTCAATAGAAAGAAAACACGACAACTCCCAGAACGTATAACGTTGTCTCACAAATATTCAAAAAACTTTATACTTATCCCTCTGTCCCGCACTCTCTCCTCCCACTTAAACATATGCATACAGTCTACCTTTCCTTACACCTCGTTGCTTGCTCCCTTTTTTTGTCTTTATTAGGTCCCTCATGTTTTATTTTCTGCCACTTAGTACTTACTTTGCATTTTTTCGCTTTTGCTGCCTAAACACGCACCAGTACAATATTCTCTCCCTTTTGCCCTACACTCTAACTTGCCACTTATCCTCATATTCTTCAATCATCGTGTCTATCTCTTACTACACACTCTCTGCTGCCACCTCTCCTCATGTTTTTCCACTTGCTCGATCTGTCTCTCTGCTTTGCACTCTCTACTGCCACCTATCCTTATATTTTACTACTGTACTACTTACAAATTTTATGTTTCTTTCATTTTTACTTTTGCTGTTAGCCAATATTTTGCCACTACAGATTTTTTTAGAGTGCATACCTTAATGTCCAACAGTTATCATTGCACACGCACACATCTTTAACATAACAGCTCTATTATACCAGCCTATTTACAAACATTACGACAAAAAGACATCAGATTACCTCTTCGTAAATACACTCCAATAGATTTGCAATTATACTTAAAAAAAACTTTTCCCAGCATGCTTTTAAACCCCTAACACATCTAAAAAAAAAAACCTTCACCATTACATACCGTATTTTCAAACACGTTAATATACCACATGTCTTTACATAACAGTTGCACCCTTCTTACACACATTTAGTCTTCTATTCTCTATTATACCATACCTAAAAAAATAAACCATTTCTATACACACATTATATGGCTTTGATACCGCTGCTCAAAAAAGTATACATGCTGTAGCTATAATTATTACATTTACCCACTGTGCTACTGCATTAATCTGACAATGCATACAATTACTTCTATTACATATATCTGTACATATAGAAGCCATTTTTTGTAAACTCTTTCTCAAAATATATTTTTTTGTTAACAAGCTAAACAAGCATTTGCAATGCAATAGGTCTCGCATTTACGCGAGTTTGAGCTATTGGCATTGTAAATGACAATGCCTTTTATTTATGTTTTGGTTTTTAAAGCATAAAATAAAAGGCATTGTCATTTACAATGCCAATAGCTTAAACTCACGTAAATGCGAGACTATTGCATTGCAAATGCTTGTTAAACTTCTGTCATAGGCTTTGGCCTGCACCGCAAGACGCCATGCATGGCCTAATCTGGCGTGAATTAGAGGACGCCGGTCCAACTTCGTCCTACAGGCAACACCTTGTAGACAAACTAAAAGAATTTTCACTTACCAAGGCCTGGGGCAAGCATCTCTCTCACCAAGTTTTCAAAAAACTAACAGCAACCACAGCAAAAAAACTCTCCAAACTGGAGGAAATGGTCGGCCCTGAGCAAACGCTCCCACACATGGCCAGTAATCAAGTCCTACTCCTCCAGTAAGCAGCAGGACTACATTTCGTGCACATATCCCCTGTGGATTAAGGCCAGGTTAGTGGCATTAAGACTGGATGAGTGGAATTTGCGAGCTCACTTTCCGGCATGGCGTCGCTCAGATCCCACGATATAAGATGCCGTCTCTGTGGTCAGGAAAAGAAACTATAATCCATATGAAATGCACTTGCCCTTTTTTTGCTGCAGCAAAGTAAAATCCTTCTCCGCACTGACTTCATTCGCCTTGGAGTTCCTAATTGCCGAAAGCCAGTAATAGCCAGTCTGAACCCTGTGAACCCCTTATTAAACTTTAAAACTGTTAAGTTTCTACGGATAGCTGTGGCCAAACTGGACAATGTTAATTCCATCTATACTGCAAACAACATGATGTCAAGTGTTACAGCTTAAGAACCCCTCTTATTTTGTCCTGCATACTTTTTTTTTTTTTTTTTACATTTTAACACCCGAGCAACCTAATACTGCTGGCCTGTGCTTGCAAAAAGGTTTTGATACACGTTACATTAAAAAAATTCCGTTGCACATGGCACAATTGCTAGCACAATGTGCCTCAAAAGGGCTTGGTATAGTCTATGCTGCTATTGCAATTTATTCATTGTCTTTTAGCAATCAAATATGCTGCAAATCCTGTTTTTCTGTTTTAACAATGGCTTAACTTCATCTTTTTTGTGCCTTAAAAAGGCTTGTCTATGCTGCTATTGCAATTTTGCACATTGTCTTTTAGCAATCAAATATGCTTCAAATTCTGTTTTTCTGTTTTAACAATGGCTCAGCATAATCTTTTTGTTCCGAACTCAGACCTGCTTGTTTTTATGGGACGTTCTAACGTTGTATGCTGAATGCTTTTAATTTGTATGTCTGTTTGTTAAGGTTTTTATTAACCGTACAATAAATTACTACTAATAGTTCATTCTCCAATGGCTTAAAACAAAAATATTTAAACTCTGGCACAATGCATTTCAGGACTCCTGATCCATTCATCAGAGAGCCAGGTTGATTGTGCAATACAATCTACAAATTGAGGAGAAAAACAATTTAATAGGCAGAATCCAATCAGGCAGAAAATAATTGTCAAATAAGCATCTGGGTGAATGCAGCCTCTAACACACATTGCATACCACGTTATTGAAGTTGAACTAGTTAATGCTGGTAAAAAAAAAATTATTTCATTGCCTAACCATGGTATGATTTCATCAGTATGTGGCATAGCCATAGTATGTGTATTAATTCAATCGAAAAAATACTATATAACAAATCCAAGTTCATTTTGTAAACAAATACAGTTTCATTTGTTTACAGCAGTCTGTCTGAATACAGACCAACCACAATAAAAGCACTTCCAGATGAAACCAATAACAGACTGCAGACGAACATTGACTTGACATGCTCTACAGACTCATTCTCTATGGGTACTATCAAACTTTGAAACATGAAGCCATGAGTAGGCCCGAGGCCTAATGCTACAAAACTGAAACACGTGTTGGCGGAACCATGTAACTTATTAAGTATAATAACTGCATCGAAGCAAGAAAATAATTAAACTACCAAAATGTAACTGGAATGTGTATAATGTTCTAGAATACAGAAATATATCCATATGACATAGGACGTACTGCATATATATTATAATGAGCTGGAACGTTCACATTATTGTTATATGCAAAAAGAGATGAACGTTTGCATATTTAATCCACTTTTGTTCCTTTTTAGAATAACGGTAAATGGATCAATGGTATGGATGAACAGATTATGTCCTGGGCAACATCAAGGCCAGAGGTGTGTACAAGCTTTCTGTTGTGTTTCTCTTGCATTGTATAACAGTCACAGGTGTTTTCGGGTGGTCATCCTGTTTGTTTTGATTGTTTTACAGGATTGGCATCTTGGGGGTAAATGTGATGTCTATCTTTGGGGAGCAGGACGTCATGGACAGCTGTCAGAGGCTGGTCGGAATGTGATGATTCCGACATCGGCACCTTCATTTTCCCAAGCTCAGCAGGTAATGGATCTATACATGGGTATTTTGATCGTGGAATAAAAATGAAGGTTTTTATGACTTATGGTTTCACAGTGGTCAGTCACATTGTTTGAAGTCTGCATTGTGTTCCTAATCAGTATAATTTCTATTGCTCATGTTTCGCTAGGCTCCTTGGAAAGTTTAGTATCTCGTTCCTTTGCTAACTCCATACATTTCTTCCCTTGGCCTCGCCTCTTCTGAATATTTCACGAAGTATCCTTCGGAGAGCACTGGCATCACTGCAGTATGATACATGCCTGTCGGGTCTTGTCCTGTACTCCAAATGTTATTTCCATTTACTTACTAATTTCCCATCATCAAGGTCAGTGGGAGCTCACTAAGCTGCTGAAGAGTGCTTCAAATAACGTGTTTTTCGCTGGATGAGCACGTTCTACCTATTTATTTATTTCCTCGTTAAATTACTTTGACAATTTAGTGCCAGCTATTAAGGCACAAATGGAGACTGGGAATTCACTGGGATTTCAGCAGAACAAATTCTTTAAAGATTGCATCACTCTATCTAACAGACAAAAAAGTGGTTCCGTCAACAGCGTGGGATCAAGCCCCATCGTTGGTCACAACATTCATCGGGAAAGCCAGCAAAAAGGTTGCTGAGGCGATGGCAGAGGTGCCGCTCGTTCCGCTGCAAAAACAAAGTAGGCCATTAAACCCTAGTAGTAACTCCTTTAGGGACGTCTGCACATTCCACTACCTTTTGTGAAAGCGTGCAGACTTTCATAAGACTTTGGGAACACTTTCCTCAGACTGCTGTGTCCTAGACCTCATTAGCAAAAGGCATACTTTGCAGTATGTCAAAAGGCTTCCAAATATTACCCCAGCAGAAGAGACCGCCTTTCATAGACATAGACAGCTTGTATGTAGAAATGGAACTTAGAGCTGGATTTACATTCTAATAGGTCAAGGGATCAAGCAGTTTATGCCCATTAAATAAGCATTGCATTTATTTCACACCTTTTCACCCAAAGCTTCTATGCGCCGAACTGCCAATCGCCTGCAGTCTTATAGAGTAAGAAAGAATAGAAATACCAACAGAGCCAAGGCCAACACAGAAACACAAAAGCTAAAAGGTTTTAAGATACTGATCAAACTCCATCCTTAATTTTATCCCTTACATTATATATGACATAATGTAAGGGATAATGTAGTATTCAATAGATCTCGTTTTGGGTAAACAGAGATAAACTCTATCATTACTCTGAAGACATTTATGGCTCAACCCTTGCATTTAAACATTATTTAGTTGTTTACATTCAATAATTGGGGACTATGTATAGCTTCACTTATATGGTCATTTCCTGCCCTACCCCAGCTTGTGGGATAATAGTCATTTTTGGATTTACATCTGGGTAATACATACTGTAGGAGGCTGGCTTATTATATTGTGCACACTTTTTTAAGTGAAACAAATTGCACTAATCCAGACAACCCTTATGGTGATATCTGAAAGAAACACGTTAGTGATAGATTCCTTACCTTAGAATTACCCCCAGGCGTCAGACTGGATCCGGAAAGTTTTCGTCAGCAGTACCCCTGCGCGTCGGAAGGTGGCGTCGTGCGGCTCCGCGTCCGTCGTTGGCGTCGTGGTCGCCGAGATGACGTCGCGGCAGCTTCTTAGACGCCGCCCTCGCGCGCTGACGTCAGTTTTCTTTTTCCGCACCAGCAAGCGCAGATCCGGAGAGAGTGGTACCCCCAGTCATTATTTGACACAGTTTTTGAGGCTTTTTGTCTCTGTACTTTTCGAGTCGATCGACTCCTGGTGCCGTAGGGATGCCCGGCTTCAAGTCCTGCGAGGAATGTCAACGCATGATGTCGGTGACGGACCCGCACCGCGTGTGTCCCTACTGCCTGGGGCGCGACCACGACCCCAAGTCGTGCCCCGACTGCCGTGCCATGGCGCCGAAGACTTTGCGGGAGCGGTCCCGAAAGTTGCTTGAAGTCCGGCAGTCGGCTCCGCGCCGCTCAGGGTCCCGGTCCCGTGGGAGGTCGAGGGACCGGTCGCGGAGCCACCACCATCGTTCGTCGGGATCGAAGTCTTCGCACTCTAGGTCAGGTAAGACGAAGCACTCTAAGAAGTTGAAGAAGCGCCGCCGCTCTCCGACTTCCCCTCGCCCGTCGTGCGACGCGGCTGAGGGTGCGGGTGGTGCCACCCCCGCGGCTCCGGCGGAGCCTACGCAGTCGCCATCGGCCTACCCGCCCTTCCCGGGTCCGTCGGCGACTTCGGCCCAGCTGCAGGACTTTGTCAGCCATGGCTCGCCTCTTTGGGCCGTCGGGTCCCACCGGTGCGCCTTCGGGCCCCATGGGTCCGATTGTGGGTCCTTGCCTTCCACTGCCGACGGCTCCGGCATCGCTGTCGGCTCCGGCAACGGCGCCGCAAGGCCCCCATGTATCCAGGCCTGGATCCCGGTCGACGCCGGTTGACCTCGTAACACCTCCACCAACGTCGACCCCTCCGGCACCACTTCCGACGTCGCCCGTCCCGCCGGACGACGTCGTCCCCGGTTTCAGCCCCGAAGTGGACACGGCGCCGGAACGGCGTCGCTCGACACCGATTCCGACGCCGATGGGACCCTTCTATCCCTATGTCCATCCTCCTTAGTTTAGGCCTGTTCATCAGCCTTCGGAGGAAGGGGAGGACTGGGAGGCGTCTGAGGACCCTCTCACCGCACAGTGTGAGTTAGACCCGGACTGGGCAGAGGAACTGGGGGATACCAGTGGTCTTGACACCTCTCATGACCTTGGCATGCTCACTCCTCCTACCGTGGCTATGGAGGAGGGTGCAAGTTACGCCGTGGTGTTGCGTAGGGCGACCGAGGCCCTCCACCTCGAGCTCCCTACAGTGGCCGTCAGGACTAACCTCCTGACAGAAGTGCTTCAGCCGGCAGCTACCTCTGCGGAGCCACTGCTGCCTTTTAATGATGCACTTTCTGACGTTCTTTTGGGCACCTGGTCCAAGCCCACCACAGCTGCTCCTGTGGATAGGAACGTTGCCCGACGCCATTGCCCGGCCCCGGGCGACCCCCTTTTCCTCTCCCAACACCCTACCCCTGAGAGCTTGCTTGTCCAAGCCTCTGCTTCCCCGAGCGCATTCCCTACCGCATCTCCGGATAGGGAATCCAAGAAACTGTAACAATTTGGGAAGAAGATTTTCTCTTCCGCCAGTTCAGGGCTGCGGTCTGTGAACACCGCATGCCTCTTGGGCCGTTATTCCCACTCTCTGTGGGATACGGTGGCGCAAGTGCTGCCTCAGTGTCCGGAGGAGGCCCGGACAGTGCTCTCTCAAGCTATTGCTGAAGGGAGAGATGCGGCAAAGTTCACAATTCGATGTGGCCTTGACACCGCCGACTCGCTGGGCAGGGCGATTTCCACGACAGTGGCGCTCCATCGTCAAGCCTGGCTGAGGACTACTGGTTTGTCGGGGGATGTCCAGAACACCCTGATGGACATGCCCTTTGATGGCATTCGCCTTTTTGGCAACAAGGCAGATAGTGCGTTGGAGCGCTTTAAGGACTCGCGGGCTACGGCCAAGTCCCTGGGCCTTTCCGCTACGCGCCCTCCTCCGCCTTCTGCTTTTTGCTCCATTCGTGGCCACGGAAGGGGCGCCCCGACACGTTCGCTTCAGAGCCACAGGCCTGCGCAGCAACAGTCTCAGCGCGGACGTGGGACCCGCCGAGGCGGGTCAGGGGGCCAGCGGGCGGGTCAGTCCCCCTCCACCCCGGCCACCACTGCCTCCAAACCTTCCTAGTCCGGTCTTTCAGGCCCATCAAACGCCAGTGGGCGGGAGGATTCGCCATCACCTCCCCCACTGGCGCACCATCACTTCGGACAGGTGGGTTTTACAAATAGTCCGAAGGGGCTACTCCCTCCCCTTCGAGACTACCCCTCCAACCATGCCACCCCAGTACCACTGCATGTCGGGGGATCACTTGGCACTTCTTCAACAGGAAGTCGCGGCCCTCTTGGCCAAGGGGGCCATCGAGCGCGTTCCTGTGCCAGAAGTAGGACGTGGTTGTTATTCCCAATACTTTCTGGTGCCCAAGAAGGACAAGGGCCTGCGTCCTATCTTGGACCTCAGGGACGTCAATCGCTTCCTCCGGAAGGAGAAGTTCAAGATGTTAACTCTGGCTCAGGTCTTGTCTGCCCTCGACCCTGGAGACTGGATGGTAGCGTTGGACCTGCAGGACGCATAGTTCCACATTCCCGTCCTGCCGGCCCACCGGCGTTACCTGCGGTTTACGGTAGGCCACGAGTACTTTCAGTTTACCGTGCTCCCCTTTGGCCTTACCAGCGCCCCTCGGGTGTTCACGAAAGTGATGGCGGTGTGTTATGTCCCGTATAGAGGCCCTAATGTAGACCCGTTCATACATGCCCTAAAATGGACGTATTCATATTTGCCCTAATAAGGTCATATTCGTACTTGCCCTATTATGGTCAAAGCCGCATATTCCCTATTACGGTCATAACTGTACATGTCCTATTATAGTCATGATTCCTTATATAGGCATGATCTTTCACCTACATTGGTCCTCGCTAGTACACAACGAGCTCTGAGGGCTGAACGTTATCTAGTCTGTGGTTTTGAATACAGCAGGGTTTTTGACAAACACAGGCCCACACTGTACTCATCAATTATGCATGGCTCTCTAGGAATACACCACCTGCATAATATGTATGTACAAAGTTCACCCCTGACGTCTTCCTCACGTCTAACAAGGGCCAATACAAACCATACGAAGCAACTAGAGTCTTCAGGGTATAAATACACCACATCTTACCCCGGTAAGACAGAGGGAACCGAGACTTCCATGCTGACACACTGACCAGAGACGCTGAGGCTCCTGCATGCAGTCGCTCCAGCTGACAGCGGTCTAACACAGCCCTTGCGGGGTGTCCAACTCGAGACCAGGACGGGGTCCCACACTCTCTCTATTCAGGTATGGGGGTTCGACTAAATCCTAGAAGGATTCTTGGCTCTTGGGCTTCTAGACCTACACATATGCTAGGTACACTCAGGTACATCTAGTTAGGCATCGTAGGAGTACGCGCACTTTTCATAATGCTTTTTATATTCATGTATGTATTCATGATTATTGCAATATGGTAGAACTGTTCTATCCCTTTGCTTTTATCGTACTGCTGATAATATATCTCTGCTATTGCCTGCTGGTTACTGCAGCACATATATTTTACACTAGAATAACAACTGTTCAATAAATACTTATTGAAACGTCCAGACTGTTTATTCTGTGTAACTCTCTGAGACAAACCGAATAAGTAAGCACGAGTGACTGAGCGAAAGGTAGTATATTGTTTCCACGATTCTGAGGAATTTGGGTTGTCATGATCTAAGGTTGCCAGAAACTAATCTCTCCCCGATAAGAGGAGATTCTAGTGGCACTGTGAGCTAGCTAATGCAAATCAGGCTAACATATGCGGTGGCGGTGCACAGAGCCAGTCAGTCACCAAGCCCACAGTTTATGTTATCCAAACGCGCAGGTCCTGCATGGGTACTATAGGAACTACACGACATGGCGCCACCAACGTTGGTTGGGTACTTATTTAACAGTAGAATCTGAGTAGTTCAGTTGTGCTGTTCTCAGAGAACCTACTCACAAAACCCCAGAGACGTCTGGAGTAGGTGGGCACAAACTCCGCCACAGCTGAGTAGGTGAGATATCCTATTTATTGGCTGTTGGTTAGTCAAGCTTGAAGGACATTTAGTTCCTAAATTGTGCATAACACCTCATCTTAGTTCCCTGGGAACACCTCTTCCTCCAAGCATGACTGGTTCAGGGGATGAGAGAGTTGACCTGAACGTTTAAGAGGGAGAAGAAGATCCTGAGGGTGCAATACAGATTGCACCACAATTCAGAAGGACAGTCACCCTAAGACTATTATAAAATGGCTTACCAGCCAAGGGTGGCATGGTAGTTTTCGTGATTGAGGCACACGAATCAAACAAAACAGAGGTATTCTATTCATGGGTTACACTCCCAGCAGCAAATGCCATAACAAAGACATTTCACTACTATTTGAGAGGAGATGCACCACATGAATATGCCCCGTTTGAGGACATAGAGATTCCACTCACTTACCAGGAACATTATTACTGGTTTAATGGCGCCCTACCCCACGTACGAGGAAGAGTAAGATTAGGCCCGCTCGGAGGAGACGGGGCCACATGGCCAATACTAGCGGCTTACACACCGCAACCTGACATTGGAACAATGCCACAGCCTGAATTACTCACACAACACAGAGATTTAATTAAAATCTACAGAAACCTGACACAATTCGTCATGAGGACTTTAACAATCCAACCTGCACCAGGTGCAGCAAATAGTACTCCAGCTCAAGGTACAGGAAATAAAATTACTCCTCAAACATTACACATGGTAATGGGCAAAATGCCCGCAAAACGCGAACAAATACCATTCTGGATAGCTCAGAAAATAACTCGGCTTGAGGCAGTATTCCCGAATACTACCACCTATGATAAACACAGAATTCTAACAATCTGCTTGCCCATGGGGGATCACACCACAAGTAGAGGACTGCACCTCTTGGGGTTCAGTCTTTACTGCCATATATACCAGAACACATGGTATCCCGTCCTTAGCAGTAGTGCCAGACATATTGAGACAGATACAAAATGAGTACGGAGCAGAACCTGCCCTTAACTTAGGGATGAAGTTACTAAATAACTTTGACCAGGTATCAGCCATAATACTAGCTAACATTAAGGGGGAGGCAGCTTCAGTGGCGATCCGCCAACGCCTAAGGGAGTTCGGTCCAATAGATCAACAACACGAACTACCCAAAATCATTGAAACTGCATATGCAGAACTAGGCAGAGACAGTCTAGGTGGGAAAGCATTAAAACCACAACTGGTGGGCAGTCCTGAAAAGGACACTACGAAGCAGACACCTATTTCTTCTAAAAAGAAGTGGGAAAATAAAAAACAACAAAAGTCTAAAGACAGCAGATCTCAATCCAGAGGTAGGTCTCCTCAACAGGAGCCCTCTGAAAGGAGGTATAACCTCAGGAATAGGGATAATATTAAAAACCCTGACAGGTATCAGGATACTGATACTCGTTCCTCTCGTTCCTTTCAAGGTTCATCAAAAAACTCCGAGAGGGAAGGACGGTCAGAGGAGCGTACAAAGTCCAGAGACACGCAATGCGCTGCAGACTACGCACCTAAAAAAGAAGATAAACAAAAACAGAAACCTCAGTTCAAAAAGAAGAAGGTAACAGGTCTCAAGATCAGACATGCCCAGAATTCTGAGGACACAGCTTCTGAACGGGGAATGGGCTCTGACAATGCTAGACAGCGCGGCAGAAGTAACAATAGCTCGCCAGAACCTGAAGGAATTTCTGGTGACAGCGGAGTTGAGTGAGTATATCACGGTGGAAACACCTGATACTTGGGTAAGTGTAATCAAACAGTTGGAGGAGTACACCCTGGAGACAACTCAATGTCTCCGCGGTATAGGGAGAGGTGCACAAAAAGGTGAATTTCTCCTTTTTAAGAAGACCCCTCACTCACCAACCTAGTTGGTGACATGCTTCATCATAGGGGTCCCACCCGAATAGCCGAATGCTATCCGGGTGTGCTTCGACACCTGATTACAGTGGAGCAGGTTTTTTCATGGTGCAAGTGAGTGAAAAAAGTGAATTAAAAATTGGCCAGATATAACTCCCTCAAATTTTTTTATTCTGGAGCAACTGGACAATGTTAAAAATTCGTAAGATGCCGTTCTCGGTTAAATTGACCTCCGGTATCTTTATAGTGAAACAAAAAGTGAATACAGATGGTCTACATGTTTCAACCTGATGGCGATAATACCAGGTTTTCGTCAGGACCAGTGGACGTGACCCGGGCGGTCTACACACACTAAGGTGTACCCTACCCTTGGTCACTGCAAAACCCAACCATGTACTCAGAGTCTGGCACCCTCTCTTCAAATGTTGAAAGGGAAATATCTGTAAAGACAAACCAACAATCAAACGCAACACATACAGGGTGTCTTTGACAAAGTAATGAGTGCTCCTCTTATCCACAATCCAGTGTATTAAAAAATGAAGATACACGAGATGTGTCTGGTGACTACTAATAATAATCACACGTGGTGTGCCCCCTAGAGTGTGAGGCACTAAGGAGTAGTCGCACAATCACTCAGGATACATAATCAGCCCGTGATCATGAGATACAACCCACTAACGACATTCATTAAAGTGGGTGTCTACGAGCTCAGGCAAATTTGTGAGGCAAATGGAGTGAAGTTATGCCAGTCGCACAAACACTCAGGGTACATATTCAGTCCGTGAATATCTTAATCAACTCCACTTTCATTATTCATTTAAAGTGGGTGTCTACGCGCTCAAACAAATTGGTGAGGGCGTACAGACAAGTAAAAGCATGCATGCTGGTTAAGAGCGTAACAATGGAGATGCCGTGAATCGCAGGTGCGAAGAAATGGGGGCTTACTAGAGACACAAAGTCGCGTGCCTCATGGAAGCCAGGGTCAAGGTGCTGGCTCTATTAAACGTCTGTAAAAATGGATGGGATGTCATGTTAGAGAGATCGTACTGCCCGTAAAAAACATGGGTTAAAGAGCGGGGAAGAGTAGGACAGAGCGGTGCCCACCCGCATCGTGCCTGCCTTACTCACTGTGTGAAGCTCAGTCACCGGCTGCTGTGCCTAATCTGCGACTTGTATCGGCATCCCGAGGATCACTGGAGTGATGTTTCAATGCTGTATAAATGTGAGGCGCTTCCGGGTACGTGTCACGGAGGCGTGGTAACGTGGTCACATGACCGGCCTAATAACGCTCAGTGAGGGCGTTGCTGGGCGTGGCTTACCAAGTTGTTATAGACGCCAACCGGTGGAACGTTCAGGCAGTGGACGCAGATTAGTGCAATGAAAGGGGCGTGACTACAAGTGGCTGGCGTAGTGACGCTCCAAAGTGGCAAAGCCGGGCGTGACTGTAAGATAGTACAGGACACCACAATATATTAGTGGGCGTTAAAGAGGCCAAGAATGTGGTAAAGAGGCCAATTACACTCCAAAGAAGGGTTGATGACGGGACTAGGATGTGACGGGACACAGTGTATCAATTCAGGAGCGTGCTTCATAAGTAGAAGAGTGGAAAGCACTGGACAAATTCTGCACACTCGATGCTACCAGGTGTAAAAAGAAGGAGGGGGGATTTTGAGGGGGGGTGGGAATGTAGTGTGCCCGGGCTGAACATTGCCCATTCATTACAATGAAACTCCAACCTCAGATGAATGGAGTAAGTGGATTACTACCAAAGGGTAAGATAAACTGCATAATGCATTAAGGTGAAATAACTAGGGCCCACTAGGGTCAGAATCAGGGATAGTGACTGTAGTGGGAGTGTCAAAACCACCAGTTGGTGATCACTGATACCTCGATCAGGTTAAGGCAAGAGAGAGAAACACAGGTGATGAATGTGGTGTCTAATAGTAGACAGCACAGAGAAATGATTCAGATCTATTTGGGAATGACTGAGTTCCACGGGATATTTTCATTCAGCCCATTCTTATGTGTGGATAGCCTATATATCCACTGCTGCTCCTTTTCGAATAAGCGTTGTTGTATTTTTTCTCCTGATTTTATTTGCTCAATAATGGTCCACCTCATGTCATTGGTTGTGTGGTTATTCCAGAGAAAGTGCTCAGTGAGTTTTGTTGTTATTTTCTTACCTGATCGTGCCACGGTGTTCACAGATTCTCTGTTTGACTTTCCTGCAGGTCATCCCCACTTATTGGAGGTCGCATGGGCATTTGATCAAATAAACAACGTTGGTGCTGTTGCAGTTAGTGTGTGCCCGTTGCGTCCACACTTTCCCGGATTCCAGTGCTAGTGTTTTTGTGATGCTAGTTAGGTGGCACACGCTGCAGTTCCCGCATTGGTAGTGGCCTACGATGTTGGGTAGGCCCCAAGCGTTAAGGACAGTGGCTGTGTTCTCCTGTCTAGTTGCCCTCGGGCGTGTGCTCACTAAAGAATCCTTTAAACTCCTCGCCTTTTTAAAGGAGAATAGTGGTTTTTCCCAATGCAAATTTCCAGTATTGAGGATGGTCCAATGTTTATTAATGGACCTTGTCACTTGATTCGATGCTGTACTATATGTGGTTACACAGGTCAAAGGTATTTCTTCCTCAGTCTGTACCTTGTCTTCCAAAAGGGCCTCTCTTGGTTGATTACGTGCTCTTTTCTGGCACTTGTTAAGAATTCTTTCGGGGTAACCTCTGTATGACAGTTTTTTTGTAAGGTCAGTTGCTTGACTACGATAATCTGTGGTCTTACTGCAATTACGGCGTAGCCTTAGATAGTGGCCATAGGGCAGGTTTTCCCTTAGTGGTCTGGGATGAAAACTCTCATATCTGAGTAGATTGTTCTTGGCAGTGGATTTATGGTGGGTCTTTGTTTCTAGACGACCATTGTCTTTGGTAATCACAACATCCAGGAATATCATTGTATTATAATCCTTAGTGTGGGTAAACCTCAAGTTTTGATCACAGGTGTTGATCCATGTCATAAAGTCTGATAAGGCCTCGTTCGGTCCCTGCCATATGGCAAGGACATCATCGATGTACCTCTTCCAGAAGACGATGTTGGGAAAGAAGGGGTTCTGTTAGTTGAGTATGTATTTTTTCTCAAAATCG
This sequence comes from Calotriton arnoldi, assembly GCA_963921515.1. Lineage (NCBI taxonomy): Eukaryota > Metazoa > Chordata > Amphibia > Caudata > Salamandridae > Calotriton > Calotriton arnoldi. The sequence goes on along the minus strand of CAWUFW010001746.1, from coordinate 1,799,365 downwards.
AAAACGTAGAGTCCTGCCACACTAGGGGCGAATGTGCTCCCCATTGAAGTGCCCCCGATCTGGAGGTATAGGGCTCCCTCGAATTCGAAATAGTTTCTCGTCAGGGCCAGTTTGGCGCATTCCAGGATGAAATCCTTGGGTGTCTTGTAAGTCCAGTCTGTCTCGTCCAGGGCTCTCTTCAGTACTTCCAAAGTGTCATCTTGGGGAATGCTGGTATAAAGGCTTTCGATGTCAAAGCTCACCAGGATCGTAGTTTCATCCACTGCGATATCCTTAAGTAGTTTAAGTAGACTTTTGGTATCCTGTAGGTAGGTCGTAGTGTTCTGTACTAGGCTTTGAGAAAAAAACCCGGGTAAGTGTCCCACATAAGTTACATGAGATAACACTCCGGATGGAGGGGGACAAAGCCAGAAAAATTAAAGGTCTCTTTTGGAAAAATCTGTCATCTGGTTATGACATTCTATTAACAGAGCAAGACTGGCCTCCAGCATTCGTCATGGAGTGCCCTAGGGGAGAAACCGTAATTTTTCCAGCCTTTTCCGACCTCGTCCCATACATTTAAAACATGCATATGCGCAGGAGTGGGCGGTAGCCCTAGCTCCAGCATTGCACAAAAATCATGTTGGTTGGGATGAGGATTCAACCCACCACGTGATCCCGTTGAAAGTTTCCCCGAATGCTCAAAGGCAATACCCTATAAAGCAGGAAGCGAAAAAATAAGTCAGGGAGATCCTAGATCAACTAGAATACCAGTGGGTGATTGAAAATTGCACTTCACCTATGAACAATCCGTTGTTTCCCGTATTGAATCCTGGCAACACATATCGTTTAGTTTTGGATTACAGACATTTAAACACTTGCACAAAGACATTTGCAGTTCAAAATGCACACAGTGCCGCATGAATGAATAACATTGTGCGCAAAAAATACAAAACACTTGATATCTCAAATGGAATTTTCTGCCAAAATATAGCGCCTGAAAGCAGGTATCTGACCGCATTCAGTGCGTTAGGGTCCCAGCGACAATTTTGTCGACTAGCCCAAGGGTATAAAAATAGCCCTGGGGTGTTTTCAGCAAGAGTAACAGAGTTACTCAAAAATTTGGATGAAAAAGCATTGTCCTATGTGGATGATATTTATCTGACGGACGATGACTTACCGAGGCAATTGACCAGGGTGAGCACCATTATTATGGGATTCGCCTCTGAGGGCTATAAATTTAATTTTAAAAAATCAAAAATTGCCCACCTCAGTGTCTTATTTTTAGGGTATGAGCTGTCAAGTGAAGGAAAAAGCCTAGCAGCTAACTTTTTAGAAAAGTGTGCGCTGCTCCAACCTCCAAAATCATTAAAGAATTTACAATTAATTATGGGATTCCTAAATTTTGGTCGAACATACATTTTGGATTATGCAGAAAGAGTAAAACCTTTCTACGACTTAATAAAGCCTGATTTTTCAGTCAGACAATGGACACAGGAACATACAAATATCCTGCGTTCCCTACAGGAAGACATGATAGCTTCTAAACATTTACAGACACGCGTAAACGTACGCAACTTAGTGATCCGAGTAATAGCGGGTCAATGCGGGTACACTTATTTGACTTTCAATGAAGGCGAAACAGTACCAATCGCATACAAATCACACATGTACACAAACGCAGAGATGCGTTTCACTTCAACAGAAAAATCCTGACAGCAGTGCAGACCGCTGTAGCAAGAGAAAGAGCTCTGGCTCAGGGTAAACGCATAATTGTCGTGACCCCAGTACCAGCTTTAGAAGCTGTTACAAAAGCTAGCATTCCAAATGCGAAAGCCTTACATCCCAGATGGATACAATGGGCTAGTTCTCTTACTGCAACGGATGTTGAATACAGATTTGATTCAAGTTTAAAAACACAAGCATTTCTGCAATACGAACAAGAATATCCTCTTCCAAATGAGATTTTGCCTCTAGATCAGTATGAATACATTATTTACACTGACGGATCTGCTCAACCGGCCATAGGGAGTAAGCAAGCTTACAGCGCAGCGTGTGCGATTGTTAAAGGTCGCATGCATGATAGAAAGTTCCATCCGAGTTGCACTAAAACGCAATCTCTAGGAGACTGCACGGCTCAGTTGGCAGAGTTAAAAGCACTGATACTGGCACTTGTAAACACGGAACACGAATTCCCCACACTAATTGTGTGTGATTCCTTTTACTGTGTAGAGTCGTACAATGAATATTTACATCATTGGGAACAAAACGGGTTCAAAGATGCAAAAGGTGGCGCAATTAAGCATAAAATGCTATGGGAACAGGTAGTGGAGTTGAGAAACGAACTACAAAGGGCTCACGTGATACATACACTGAGTCATCAGCGTGATGGCATTCACGTTGAAGGGAATTCATTGGCTGATGAAGCCGCAAAGGGGGCTGTACACATAGCCGCCGTAGCTGCAGTTACTCGTTCAAAGACGAGAATAGACGGTGAGATTATGGTAGCTGTCAATGCTTCACGCAAAGGCAGCACAGCAGTACCAAAGAAATTTCCACTCAAGTACTCCTACAAGTTAGATGCACAAAACATTCCATATGCTCAGATTCCTGGAGTGGGGGATAGAGTAATACCAAATATGGATCGTAGGCAAGGTTTAATTGTGGCGGCAGTGGCGTCACTAGTGGGGTGCGGGGGTGCGGACCGCACCGGGTGACACCATCACATGGGGTGACACCTTTCTCAAATGAGACTATTTACTAAATAGTCTCATTTGGGAAAGGTGTCACCCCATCTGATGGTGTCATGGGGTAAGTCGTGCACCGGGTGACACCATCACATTACCGCACTGGGTGACACCAACCCTAGTGACGCCGCTGTGTGGCGGCACACGAAGGGAAAGGTTCTGTACATAAGGGACTTAGGGAGACTGTTTCTTTGTTGAAACAACGCTACTGGTGGCCCGTGATGAGAAGGCAGATTAGAGACTATGTCTGGAACTGCGACATCTGCAAGCAGATGGAAGGGTCCACCGCAACACGTCCAGTACAGATACCATTATTAGACAGCATTAGGTTGTCCGTTCGTGTACGTCCAGCTCAAGTTTCCTCAAGGTCTGGCCTCAGCGCTCGGCTGACGCTCGAACTGTTATAAAAGATTTGCGAGTCTTTATTGGCACATACGCAGTTGGCACGTTACATTCTGACCGTGGTCCGGCGTTTAGCTCTCGGGCTTACAAAGAGGCCATGGAAGGAATGGGCGTAGCATTGCGGTACTCCTGTCCGTATCATCCTGAGGGAAATTCTGTTGTGGAGAGGAAAAACCGTGACTTAAAGCAATCTTTAACAGCTAGGGTATTAGGCAAGGGCGGTAGATGGGTTGATCACTTATATGGGGTACAACGAGCAATAAACAATCAGCCAAGAAGCTCTCTAGGAGGTGTCACTCCTTACGAGGTCCTATTTGGGACAAGAATGTGGGTACCTGACCTTGATTGTGAAGGCACAGTGGCTGATGAAAAACCATTTGATATCCATGATCGTTTGGCTGTTTTACAGGATCTAAATGAATCCAGGACACAACTATGTAACGTGCTCCAGAAACAGGCCGCCACTGAGGAAGTCAAGGCAGTAACGGCAAGACCTGTCTGGATCCCAAAAGTCGGGGATCTGGTCAGAGAGAAGATTGCTGATAAGAAAGAATTTGGGCCATCCTACAGAAAGCCTGTACCGGTCCTTGCAATCCAAGGCACAAGAACTGTACTTCTGCCACCTCTTGCCGGGAAAAAGGAGAAAAGATTTGTCTCAATCGACTTAATCAAACCACACTATGTGGCCGATACTAAACAGTAGGCCATGTGGACTCCACAGTAGCAGACGCCCTCCTCTCGCTACAGTACAAGAAGTTCAAACAGAAAGACTCATCACGTTTGAAGAGCCACCTGTACGGAATGAAGGACTAAGCAACAATGCTATGGAACTCGTTCCACTTCAACAAGAAATTCATCTTCAAAATGAAAATCAACTTAACAACCAAGTTGCAATCAGACCGACTACAGACATCTATGTCAACATGCCTCGGCAAGAGCAAAATCCAATTTCAACAAATCCCGATGCAATTCCAACAATTGATCGAACTGCTTCTGGCTATTTCATGAACTTTGATATGTTTTCACTGGACCCAAGTGAGCCGGAAACAACGCCAGCCAAAATATCACGCAAACAGAAACTCACTGACTTTTTGAACTTTTTTAGAAAGACTTACCTGGTGTCACCTTGGATTGAACTATGGTATATCACTGGGATTTTCTTTTTTCTTTTCTGGCTAGGTTTAATAATAACTTTTAGTATGCTTATTAATGGACGATACCTCCAGCAGAGCTCTACAGCCCAAAGAGTCAATTTGATTTTAAAACCACACCAGTCTTCACATCATGAACCAAGAGACTTGTCTTCAGTGAACATCACAGCAGTTCCTATACCGGACGGTATAGTATGGGACAATATTGATTATGATATATTCGGTCCAACTGAACTTTTAAAGCTTAAACGTATTTAAAATTTCTTTAAGTGATATCATTACCTCCAGTACATTTTCTGATGATTGGGACACTGAAACTGTAAATGCTATGATGTCTGATTTAGAAAAAACTGCAGCATTTCCGAACAATGAAATGTTAGAAGGTACTTCAGACTATGATACATTGTACTGTTATCAACACTTTGGTCATCATTTCTTGCACAAATCTATAACACCTAGAAATGTATTTCAATACCACCGGTGGGAACACTGCCCAACTCCTCCAAAAGGTAGTTCGCAAACCTTTGCACAGAAATTCACATACTTTTCAGGGTTTAATACATCAGACCCAAAGTCATTTTATTACAAAGTGGCAAAAACATCAGCACAGAAAATTATGTTGACTAACACCAAACAGATTTACTTCCTTTATGGCCCAGTTGTCTACACAGGGTTTCGACCTATGGAAGGACACTATAGATTTAAAATCAATCTGGGGTTCTAGGGACTGGGAAGTCCAGGGGAAAGAAGCGCTATTTAGAGCATCCCTCATTCCACAGCAGATTATATTTCTGAATGAAACTGTGCAACAGACATCCTGTCTTGGACTAGCCAAGAATAAGGAACTGAACTCACCCGGGTTTCCTACAGCATCACAGATGGGTGGGGGGCAGAATTCAACTACACAAGGGGTAGGATTAGATGACATTCTCCAGTACAACCGATCAGATCGTGATTGGACGAAATGGCTGATTTGGCCCATTGACACAAACACCTGTCAACAGAGATTTAATGAATACAACCGAAGGGTTTAGTATCCATAGGCCAGATACACGCTATGTGCAGAGACAACACCCAGGGGTAGTGACATCCTATAGTGTTGGGAAGTTGTGCCTTGATTGGCTAGAGACCTCAACACTCACAGAAGTAAAACATCACTTGACCTTACTCACACCTGATGTAGACCTTAGGGATTTTTTACTAGGCCCAAGGAAAACACGTCAGAAACGTTTCATATATGCTGGCATTTATGCCTACTAGAATGAAAACTGGAAAATATCCCAACAGGAGGCCGCAGAAAGAATACGGGAAATAGACCATATTAACTTAGAGAAGGCATTAGCTGTAGTGGATAATGGGTTAACAACTTTGACCTTCAGGATTTACTCCTTAGGCAACATTGTGTCTTCGGCAATCGACATATTAGAACAAGATCTGGCCTTGTTACAACACGGGCAACCTCAGCTACGTTCTATTATGATGCTAAGTTGGACGCTGCAATCTTTGCGTGCAGGCTATGTGCCCTGGCGTTTTATAAACACCACGTCTCTGTTTTCAGAATACAATCTAACTGATAGACAGACAGAAATGGCACAGAGGGGAGCCAAATATACAATGCTGCGTATTGAGAAACTGGAAAGGTTACCATTCACTGTAGCCAAATCACCATCAACACAATGGGTAATTCATGGCCAAATCACTTTGCCGGTCACTACGTTTCAGTTTCAATATTGCCTTGAGCAAAGGCAGCCAGGCAAATATGAAAAGATGGGTAAGGGTTACATTAAGGAAACTTGGGAGTTACCATATAGATACCGATGCCGGAATGGGGATCGAGAAGTGTATCTGAGTGGTACAAACTGCAAGAACGTTTTAAGCGGTTCTCTCACGTGTCAGGATATTTCACTGCACAGAGCCTGTAACGGTTCAGTAGCAAACCTATCCTGTCACATGACAGGGACCCCAGCGGCCATGATCACACCGGTTTTTCAGCTGCTCTCGAATGGGAGTTACTTGATGCTAAATGATCAAGGTTGCTGTGGGATGCTTCCGGGCGTCGCCTATCTGGTCACTGTTAACTCCAGGGTTACTTGCTGTATGCAAGTATTGTTTCCGCCACTGAACACAGTCAGGGAGGCGCCGCTATGGCCTTCACTGAACGTTTCTTTCATACAATTTGATACTCTGAGCAGACTGCAAGCCATGCTTTTACAGCAACCCGTGCCCTTAACCTCCGCTCGAGAAACCTATGAACTTCAAGTTGCAAGGACCTCGACTGAGATACAGGCGCTTATACGTACAAACTGCCCCTTTCATTTCGTAGAAATGGTGGGACGTATCTTCAATATGGCTGATACGAGCGGTATTGAACACCTATTTAAGACCATAGGGTCAGGACTGTTAAGCACCTTTCAGACAGTCCTCGGAGTAATCCCAAATTTTATACACTCCGTATTGGGAAGCGTATTTGGAGGACTCCCGCTTATCCTATTGCTGGTTGGAGGGGTCCTATTCATAATACTACTGCTACGCAATGGACGGCCCAATTCCCGAGGGAATGGCGAACATGCTCCTGGAGCGGACATACCGTGAACGCATGGTACAACTTCTGGGCATTTCTTGCCTGCGAGAACTCAATGCCTCCTGGTTTCTATCCTTTCGACCAGTCTGGGTAGACTGCATCTCACCTGTTCTTCGATGCCTGCTTTGCGGAGAAGAATGCACGTTGGATCTTTGTCTAACATTTCCATCAGATGTGCCTCTGGACACGGATGCAATGCTGGACCCCCTAAAGGCCCATGCTCTGCGTTGTCCCCAGTGTCTTCCGATTCTGATGAACGCATTCCTGGAGAATCTACAGGTGCCGTTTGCTCCTGCTGGGTTAGGTGACTCCTCCACAGGCACCCAGGTAACAACTGCCGCACAAGCTGCAGCAGCACCGACTGTTGGCAGTGCTACATACCATCTATGTGCAATTGACGTTCTCTGTGAGGCGTTGGATTTGGTGTCTGCAGTAGCTCACACTGATAATGTTGTGCTTCCCAGCCAGGACACCTAATCTCAAATTGGCTCATCGCGTCCTGGGAAAGAATTTGGCTTCTCCACTCGTTTTCATAATAACAGAGTAAATTTGGAACATTTCCTAAATTGACACTTTCGCTTGAGAAAAGCGTGGCCTTCTCCCGCTTTGAGTGAAGCAACTTTATAAAGAGAAACAAAATAGACATTCGTTTAGTGGCAATTGGAAATAGCTGAATTATTAACATTTTAGGAAGAATCTTTTTTTTTAACAATTTTAAAACCATGTTTTTACTTGCTTTTAAAATGTTTTTAAATTGTCCAGATTTTAAGTATGGTCATTGTCATCCTATTCGGAAGAGGAGTGGGTGTTATGTCCCGTATAGAGGCCCTAATGTAGACCCGTTCATACATGCCCTAAAATGGACGTATTCATATTTGCCCTAATAAGGTCATATTCGTACTTGCCCTATTATGGTCAAAGCCGCATATGCCCTATTACGGTCATAACTGCACATGTCCTATTATAGTCATGATTCCTTATATAGGCATGATCTTTCACCTACATTGATACTCGCTAGTACACAACGAGCTCTGAGGGCTGAACGTCATCTAGTCTGTGGTTTTGAATACAGCATGGTTTTTCCCAAACACAGGCCCACACTGTACTCATCAATTATGCATGGCTCTCTAGGAATACACCACCTGCATAATATGTATGTACAAAGTTCACCCCTGACGTCTTCCTCACGTCTAACAAGGGTCAATACAAACCATACGAAGCAACTAGAGTCTTCAGGGATAAATACACCACATCTTACCCCGGTAAGACAGAGGGAACCGAGACTTCCATGCTGACACACTGACCAGAGACGCTGAGGCTCCTGCATGCAGTCGCCCCAGCTGACAGCGGTCTAACACAGCCCTTGCGGGATGTCCAACTCGAGACCAGGACGGGGTCCCACACTCTCTCTATTCAGGTATGGGGGGTCGACTAAATCCTAGAAGGATTCTTGGCTCTTAGGCTTCTAGACCTACACATATGCTAGGTACACTCAGGTGCATCTAGTTAGGCATCGTAGGAGTACGCGCACTTTTCATAATGCTTTTTATATTCATGTATGTATTCATGATTATTGCAATATGGTAGAACTGTTCTATCCCTTTGCTTTTATCGTGCTGCTGATAATATATCTCTGCTATTGCCTGCTGGTTACTGCAGCACATATATTTTACACTAGAATAACAACTGTTCAATAAATACTTATTGAAACGCCCAGACTGTTTATTCTGTGTAACTCTCTGAGACAAACCGAATAAGTAAGCACGAGTGACTGGGTGAAAGGTAGTATATTGTTTACACGATTCTGAGGAATTTGGGTTGTCATGATCCAAGGTTGCCAGAAACTAATCTCTCCCCGATAAGAGGAGATTCTAATGGCACTGTGAGCTAGCTGATGCAAATCAGGCTAGCATATGTGGTGGGGGTGCACAGAGCCAGTCAGTCACCAAGCCCACAGTTTATGTTATCCAAACGCGTAGGTCCTGCATGGGTACTATAGGAACTACACGACAGGTGTTCGCAGCTCATCTGCGCAGATCAGGGGTCCCAGTCTTCCCCTATCTCGACGACTGGCTGTTGAAGGCGGGCTCGCCCCAGGCTGTCGTCTCCCACCTCCAGACTACGGCCGACCTCCTGCATTTGCTGGGGTTCTCCATCAATGTGCCGAAGTCGCACCTGATTCCCTCTCAGAAGCTCCTCTTCATCGGAGCGGTTCTGGATACGACCACTTTCGGGTCCGGGATATTCAGGCTATGATTCCGATCTTTCAGCCTCTATCCTGGGTTTCGGTCAGGATGACCCTGAGGCTGCTGGGCCTCATGGCCTCCCGCATCCTGCTGGTCGATCATGCCAGATGGCATATGCGGGCTCTGCAGTGGGACCTGAAGTTCCAGTGGGCGCAGCATCAGGGGAACCTGTCCGATTACGTCCAGATCTCGGAGGGCACTGCACAACAATTGCAGTGGTGGCTCACAAACCGGCATTGGGTCAATGGCAGATCCCTCTCCCTTCCCCAACCGGAGCACACAGTGGTGACGGACGCGTCCCTCTTGGGATGGGGCGGCCTCTTGGGATGGGGCGGAGATCAGAGGCCACTGGTCTCCGGCGGAGTCCAGGGTCCATATCAACCTTCTGGAGCTTCGGGCGATCCCACTTGCACTGAAGGCATTCCTTCCCTCTGTCAAGGGGAGAGTAGTGCAGCTGTTCAGACAACACCACCGCCATGTGGTACTGCAACAAAGAGGGCGGGGTGGGGTCGTGGACCCTATGTCAGGAGGCTCTGCGCCTCTGGACATGGCTGGAACATCAGGGCATTTCCCTGGTGGTTCAACACCTGGGAGGTTGTCTAAACGCCAGGGCGGACGAACTCAGCCGCAGGTGCATGATGGATCACGAATGGCGTCTTCACTCGGATGTGGCGCAAGGTCTCTTTCAACAGTGGGGAGAGCCTTGGTTAGATCTATTCGCCACCGAAGAGAACGCGCAATGTCAGCAATTCTGCACGTTGTCATTTCCAAGGCGGCACTCGCTTGGCGACGCTTTTCGTCGCAAGTGGAGTTGCGGTCTGTTGTACGCCTTTCCGCCTATACCACTTCTGCCCAGAGTGCTGAAGAAGATCAGGCGCGACCGGGCCCAAGTCATTCTTGTGGCTCTGGACAGGGCTCGAAGAGTTTGGTATCCCGAGCTACTCAGTATGACCATCGATCCCCCGATCCGACTGCCTCTTCGGGAGGATCTTCTGTCGCAGCAGTAGGGGACGGTCCTCCACCCGAACCTGTCCAGTCTCCACCTCTTTGCGTGGAGATTGAGCGGCGGCAGTTGATTCCCTTCGACTTGCCTCCTGAATTCTGTGATGTCATTCTGGCAGACAGGCGTCCCTCCACTAAGTTGGTATACGCCTGCAGGTGTAACAAGTTTGTGGCATGGTGCACAGCAAAGGCTTTGGAACCCCTTTCTGCCCCTCTTTCTGAGGTCTTACTGTTCCTTCTTTCTTTGGCCCAGCAGGGCTCTGCTCTGGGCACTATCAAGGGCTATCTTTCTGCTATTTCGGCCTTTCTTGCCAATCCTGCCCAAAGAGAGTCATCAGTTAATCATCACGGCTTTAGTAATGTCCAGACTGGATTACTGTAATAGTTTATATGTCAACATCCAGGAAGGACTAATGAACAAATTACAACTTCTGCAGAACGCAGCAGCCAGATTGCTGACTGGCACTCCCAAACATGCCTCTATTTCAGCAGAAATTAGAAGGCTCCACTGGTTGCCAGTGCGGAAACGGGTACAGTTTAAGGCTCTGTGTACAGTACACAAGGCACTTTATAGAACTGGGCCCAATCATCTTAAAAAGCAATTTCAATGGTACACACCAACCAGAAGTTTACGCTCTTCAGATGCTAAACTGGTGGTGGTACCTTTAGCAAAAAAAGCCAACTGGGGGGGAAGAAGCTTTGTGGTTGGGGCTTCTAAGGCATGGAACGGCCTTCCGATGTATCTTAGAACCTTGTCAAGCCTACTGGCCTTTAGAAAGGCTTTGAAGACGTGGCTTTTTGCTGGCTAGGCTCATTCTATGTCAAATCTCCCCTTTTCTCGCCTCTGGACACAGGAAGGATTTCAAGCAGCGCCAGGACACCTTCGGGTAGCAGTTCGCGCTTTAGAAATGCCAATAACATTAACATTTCTCAGGCTCCCTGATCAGCCCTCTCTTTTCAAGTCCCCTGTTGTTAACAGATTCCTCAAAGGCATTACTCACCTTTTTCCTCCTGTTCCCTTTGTAATGCCACAGTGGGACTTGAACCTGGTTCTCACATACTTAATGTGTTCTCCCTTTGAGCCACTTCACAACTGTCCTCTTCGCTTGTTAACTCTGAAGACTGCTTTCCTGGTTGCCATCACCTCTGCTAGGAGAGTAGTGAGCTCCAGGCTCTTTCTTGTAAACCTCCTTTTCTGTCTGTGCATCCGGACAAGGGTTTCCTCAGGACACGTCCATCCTTTCTGCCGAAGGTTGTTACTGCCTTTCACATCGGGCAGACCATCACTTTGCCCACCTTCTTTCCGCCTCCGCATCCTTCCAGAGAGGAAGAGAGGCTCCACCGTCTGGACCCAAAACGTGCACTCTCATTTTACCTGAGTCGCACACAACAGTTCCGGGTGGATGGCCAGCTCTTTGTTGGCTACGTTGGCGCCAAAAAAGGTCGGGCCGTACACAAGCGGACTATATCCAGATGAGTCGTTTTGTGTATTAAAGCCTGTTATTCTCTGGCAAAGAAGGAGCCTCCGTTGGGGCTGCGCGCCCATTCTACCAGGGCGACGGCTGCCACTACGGCGTTGGGACGTGGTGTCCCCTTACAAGACATCTGTCAGGCAGCTACGTGGGCCTCGCTGCACACTTTTACTAAGCACTATTGCCTGGACAGCCAAGTCCGGAGAGACGGCTTCTTTGGCCGTTCTGTTCTCCGGGACTTCCTGGTGTGATCTTGGTTCGCAGACCCACCACCGGGGTTGGTATTGCTGGGGTATCTATTCTAAGGTAAGGAATCTATCACTAACGTGTTTCTTTCAGATGCACAAGTTACTTACCTTCGGTAAAGATATATCTGTAAGAAACATTAGCTAGTGATAGATTCCTTACCGCCCCACCCATCCTCCCCGTTCTGCGATTTGATTTCTAGGGTTAAGGTCATCCCTTTCAGGGCCCTAGTTTCAATGCACCAGTGGTCAGTATCTTGCATGATTCTGCGTTCCTGGCGCGGAAAGTCGTGTACAGAACTGACGTCAGCGCGCGAGGGCGGCGTCTAAGTAGCTGCCGCGACGTCTTCTCGGCAACTGCGACGGCAACGACGGACGCGGAGCCGCACGACGCCCCCTTCCGACGCGCCGGGGTACTGCTGACGAAAACTTTCCGGATCCAGTCTGATGCCTGGGGATATTCTAAGGTAAGGAATCTATCACTAACTAATGTTTCTTACAGATATATCGTTACCGAAGGTAAGTAACTTGTGCTTTAGGCGTCTTAGACAACCATAGAAAGCTCTCTAAATTGTAGCTGTGGACAGCAGCCTTCAGGCTTAGTCCAGGAGTGTTAAGCAGCTTGTTTTACCCGATCTAATCATATAGTGTAGGTGAAATGAAAATGAACCACACAGTGTATTTATAAAAATATGTCTATTTATTATACACAACACTCACTAACACATTGGTATATCTCTTACCAGGAGATATCCACACAAATACACACAATACTTCAATTGCAAACAGGTAAGTAAGCACAGTACACAGTGGTCTCCAGGGGGAGACCAAACCATATACTAAGAAAGTGGAATGCGAACTGCGACCGAAGTCAGGGCTTAGACAAGGAGTCTCAGAAGAGCTGGGGACACAAGGAACCACCCAAGGTCAGTACCCAGGAACCCCACGGAGACTGTGTGTCGAGTGGAAACACAGCTGCGAACTCAATAGAAGTCCACAGGAAAGTCACGGTTACAGTTTTGGAGAAGAAGGACCCTTCCCAGTGGACCCTGAAGAAACCCTGTGGAACACTGAAGGTTGGATAGTCACCCCACCCGTGGATACCCCAGAAACCAGGATACCTACCCCAGGGAAGCTGGGTGCATAGGTGCAAAGTGACGTCAGAAACTGCCATAGACCACTTGGAGGACTTCAGAAAAGATGCCGCTGGCGAAGACTGTGTCAGAGTCCGGTGGAATCCAAGGGTGGATTCTAGAAGAGAAGAACCTGCAAGCAGAGGGGACAGAGTCTATGCCACTCTGATGTGACCAGGAGGCACGGAAGAGCAATGACCACCGATGATGGAAGATGCAGGAGTGATGACGTTGACCTTGTCGCTGCAGCTGTGAGGACCAGGCGACTCTGTGGAAGACCAGGAGCCCTTTGTGAGCTGTCCCACGTCGGATGTCGAGAGCCAGGAGGTCAGTGACCAGCAGGGGCACCAACAAGCCTTGGCAGCAACAAACAACGTAGTTGATGAAAAAGGTGCAGTTTCGGGACCAGCAAGGTCCAAGTGACTTACCACTGACAGCTAAGTCAGAGCAGTCCCCTAGCAAGAAGGGGAGCCCACTGGAGCCAAAGAAGATCCTCAAGAGGACCCACGGGCCGGCACAGGAGTCGCAGAGGACCTCGAGCAGCTCACCAAAAGATGAGGGCCAGCGTGCAGAGGATGCGATGCAGGCGAAGATCTTGGCTGTAGGAGATGCTTGAGGTAGGAGCTTCTTGGAGCCCGAAGATCTCTGGAGGAGAGAGTCTACAAGCCTTGGCAACGGCAAGTCGACGCAGTGCACAGGGGTTCTGTTCCAGTGGTTCCGACGAGGGATACTGGCCTCAAACTCGGTGAGAAGACAGTGCAGGCCTCAAGGGAATTGCAGAACCAACGCCTGTGTTGCTGAGCCTTTCGGAGTCCGTGGGAGCCCAGGATCAGCAGACCGGTCAGCTGCGTTGCGGTGCCTGCAGATGCAGGGAAGTGACTCCTTCACTCCAAGGGAGATTCCTTCAGGTGTCTTTGGATGTCTACAGGCCTGGTGAAGAACGTGTATGGGCACGAGGACGAGACCAGGAGCAGCAGGAATCTTCCCCGGTGCAGTCTCGGTTCCCTAAGCAAAGTCCAGAGGGTCCAGACGGTCGAAGTTGAAGTGGTATGTGATCTGAATCTTGTCCTACAACGAATCTAGGGACCCACCCACAGGTAAGCCCTTAAGTACCCCTAGGAAAGGGTTGGGACAATTCAAGGGTCCCTCCCAGAGGAGGGGCTGGACAGTGGGGAGAATACTCCCATGTCCTTTGTCCAGTTTCGTGCCAGAGCGGGAGCCAACGGCTCACTGATTTGGTTTGGACTGGAGTATGCACAGAGGGCACCAAAATGTGCCCTTCGAGCAGTGTCAGTGGCGCTGGCAAGCACCCCCAACCTGCACCAATACACTAAACCCTGTCTGGGAGGTGGTCACACCGCCCTGTGACAGGATATCTATTGTCCTGCCTTCCCCTGCTTGAGCTTGACTCAGCAGAAGGAGGGCAGAAACATGTCTCTGGTCGGCAGCAGCCCTCGCTTGCTGTCTGGTTCTGGAAGACTGATACCGGGAGCACTGAGGGCCTCCCAGAGGAGCTTTACAGTACATGGAATCATTATGATTCCAGCATGTTTGATAATGAACATGACAGGGTTCATTACAGCTAGTTTAGAGATGGTCATCACGTAATGACGCATGGCCCCTCTATATGTTATAATGGATGATGCACTTACAACCCGGGAGAATGGACATCGAAGATTGTAGGGGTGCCCCGCTCATGCAGAGGCACCCTCACACTTAGAACCGAGCACCCTGCCTTCAGGATTGAAAGGGCTGCCTTAGGGGTGACTTATAGGTTTTAAGTGTAGTGACCTCAGATATAAGAAAACGTATATCTGTCGTAAGTGGTGCTAGCACCAGCTTACACAGGCTGCAGTCGCAGGCCTGTAGTCACAATTTGAGTGGTCTCTCATGGGTGGCATAATGCATGCTTCAGCCCATGGGAGACCCCTGGTGTTCCTATGCCCTGGGTACCTTAGTACCATATACTAGGGACTTTTCTGGGTACACCAGTAGCCAATCTGGACTGGTACCTAAGTACTCACCATGTCCAATTAAGGGAGGAAGTACAGAGACTGAGGTCCTGGTAAGCAGGTTCCCAGTCAGACTAGTCAGAAAAATATAATGACACCAGCAAAAAGTGAGGGTGACCATGAAAGCAGATCCTACTTTCCTACACATGGGCACACCAGTAGCCAATTGTGGAGGTACCAAAATACTTAACATGACAAATTTAGGGAGGAAGCACAGAGGCTGGGGTCCTGATTAGCAGCAGCAAAAAGTGGGGGTAACCATGAAAGCAGATTTTACTTCTCTATACATACACACTGGCTCTTGGAGTGATTAAGCCTCCAGTTTACAGCCAGGTCCTCCAGCAGGTGTACAATGAATGACATTTTATGAACAGGTGATGATAGATACTGCTTGAGCTAATTTTGTGTGTGTTTTGTGCACCGATTAACAACAGCAGGCAACACAGATGAGGCTCCATAAAGAATTACAACTCTTACAAATGCAGCATAAACCTTCTCAAATATTTTCTCAAATATTACATTTTCCCATGAAAATCCCCACACTAAAACTCACTTCTTCAGAGGGAGCAAGAAGGAAAAAGAGATAGCAGAGAGCCAAAAACAATAAAGAAATATAATGCAATAATCTGTGAACCAGCACCTGTCAGGTTCCCACATCACTCATTCCCCATTTTAGCTCTCTGGCCTCCATTCTGCCCTGTCCACCCATAAGTCACCCAAACCAACTGAGCCTCAGAAAAAGAAAACATATTAGACATGTGAGTTATCATCTTAATTGTAAACCTTTTGAGAAGGCTCTAACAGATCTTCCTGTGAAAAAAAACTTCTTCCCTTTTACAGGAAACCCCTTTGGGTCCATGAGATTTTTTGAGAGCAATTCTTATTTAATCTTGAACAGCCTTTTTTCCATGCCAGGGTGCTCCCTAGTAGATCTGTTAAAACCACAATCCTGCACTCCCTGGATGTAACCGCATTCGTTTGAATATTGGCATTCAAGATACATTCTATCCATTCTGATAACAGCATTACTAACATCACAGGTCTAGCTTCCGCATTTGTGCCCCCCCTGCTCTGTGTGGCAGTCTATACACCTTCACTACTTTGCTGTCATCCCTTTCTGTAGAATAGCAAGTCACAGATCACACCCTCAGACTCCAGGCCCTGATAGTCCTACAAAATCTCAGCTGGTATGACCTGCGCTCAAGTAGTAGTATACCTTCAGTGGTAAAGCACATCCCATTGGCCCACCAATAAAGTACCTCGGTACACCAACTCCTGAGGCCTCACTGTGCCTTGTGGCTGTGGGCGGACACCAAAATAATAGCTCATACAAGACCTCTAAGAACCAGTCGCCATCTTGGCTTCTTTTTGACCTACCAGTCGTTTACCGTTTAACAGGTATTTTTAGACACGTAAGAGAGATGCTCTGCTACAGCGCAGTGGGCATCCAAAATACGATTTTTTTAACATATTTTAACACATCAGGTGTAGGAAAGTAGGATCTGCTTTTATGGTTACCCCCACTTTATGCCTGGTGTGATGCTGTTTCTGACTAGTCTGGCTGGGATCCTGCTAACCAGGACCCCAGCCTCTCTGCTTCTCCCCTAAATTGGACATGGTGAGTGCATAGGTACACTCCAGATTGGCTACTGGTGTACCCTGCTAAGTCCCTAGTATATGGTATACCCAGGGCATAGGTACACCAAGGGTCTCCCATTGGCTTGCAGCATGTATTATGCTACACATGAGACACCACTCATACAGCTTCCTCACAGGCTCTGTGGACACCCAAGACACCCGAAGGAATCTCCCTTGGAGTGAAGGAGTCACTCCCCTGCATCTGCAGGCACCGCAACGTAGCTGACCGGTCTGCTGATCCTGGGCTACTACGGACTCCAACAGGCTCAGTAACACAGGTAGCGGTTCTACAACTCCCTCAAGGCCTGCGCTGTCTTCAGACCGAGTCTGAGGCCAGTATCCGTCGTCTGCACCGCTGGAACCGAGCCCCTGTGCACGGCGTCGGTTGGCCATTGCCAAGGCTGGGCGACTCTCATCTCCAGAGATCTGCGGGTCCTTTCAAGGGTCTTCTTTGATTCCAGTGAGCTCCACTATTTGCTTGGGGCCTTCCCGACTCACCTGCACTTGGTGAGTCCCTTGGACATTGCTGGTCCCAACACTGCATCTTTCTCATTGACTTCGTTGCCTGCCGCTGCCAAGGCTTGTCGGTGCCCCTGCCGGACACTGACCCCTTGGCGCTGGACATCCGATGTGGGACAGCTCGTGTCCGGCTCCTGGTCATTATCCGTGTCGCCTGGTCCGCACAGCTGCAACTTAAAGAACACCATCAACCTCTCCTGCATTCCTGACATCGGTGAGCATTCGTCTTCCGTGCCTCCTGGTCACTTCTGGACGGCATAGACTCTGTCCCCTCTGCTTGCAGGTACTTCTCAACTTGAATCCACCGTTCGGTTCCACCGGACACTTTCACCTTCTTCGTCAGCGACATCTTCCTGAAGTTCTCCATTGAGTTCGATGGCTGTTTCCAATGTGACTTCACACCTATGCACCCGGCTTCCCTGGTGTAGGTATCCTCGTTCCTAGGGTATCGACGGGTGGGGTGACTCTCCAACCTTCCATCTTCCACAGGGTGTGTTCAGGGTCCTCTGGAAAGGATCCTCTTTCGTTACAATTGCAACCACGACTTACCCATTGACTTGAGTTGAGTTCGTGGTCGTGTTCCCACTCTGCACATGACCTCCGTGGGGTTCCTAGATACCGGCTCTCTTACGTCTTCTGGGTCCACTCTTGTCTTGAGTCGTGGTTCAAATTGCACTATTTTAGTATATGGTTTGGTCTCCACCTGGCGACCACTGTGTATTTGTGCTACTTACCTGTTTCATTTGCAAAGTATTATGAGAATTGTGTTATATCTCTGGGTAGGAGATATTATGTGTTAGTGAGTGTCTTATAATAATACCTATTTTTATAAATACACTGTGTGGTTCTTTTTCACTTAATCTATACCATAAGATTACGAACTGGTAAAACAAACTGCTTTACACTCCTTCTGGACTAAGCCTGAAGGCTGCTCTCCACAGCTACTACTTAGAGAGCTCTCAAAGGTTGTCTAAGACCACTAAAATCACCATAAGGGTTGTCTAGATTAGTGCAAGGTGCTACACTTACATAAGTGAAAGACACACAATTGCCCCCCAGATCTCTGTACTGGGGTGAATGTATGACATTGTTCTGCATTCTGTCCATCAATTGTTCTTTTTACACTTACATAAGTGAGCACCATATACTAAGCCAGCTTCTCTCATTGGTGGCAGCGGTGGGATTCAAGCCTGCATTGTTTTACCAGCTAATCTTGGTGTGGATTAATTGAAAAACCATCAATAACATTAGGCACATATATACAGCTTAGAATAAGTTAGTTCTACTGAATTTAGGGTTGGGTAGTTAAGGGTCTAGCACAACCCTTTCTTCAATCTTAGAGAGTTTAGTTTACGCTAGGTTAGGTAGGTGCAACACCACACTACACCTAGTAACCATGTCTTTAGTTTGGGATGCTAGTGCACACCAGTCTTCTAGATACAATGGTCTTAAGTTCCAAGAACTAAGGACCCTGTGTACTTCTAGGAAGTTAAAGACCAGTTGCAATCCACCACTAAGCATCTTTCAGAACTGCTTATCCTAGATGATTTGCAGAACCCTGACAGGTCAGGGGATCAGAACAAAGTGGGCGGGGATGCTCCAGAAAAAGGGACAGGAGGGGTAAACCCCAGTGGCCCTAATTCTGAGCATGACCAAGAGGAGTCTGAGGACTCCACCTTGATAAACTCTGAGATAGGGGATAGTGCAGATGGCACAGAAGGTGTCTCTAGAAGTAGGTCCCCCTTTATTCCTCCTGGGAGGGTTCAGAGCAGACAGAGGAGATCAAGGGTCCCTTTGCTGAGTCTAAACTTCAGTACATTCCATAGGGACCTCCCACTCTAGTCAGAGAGAGGACTCCTTGGAGAGGGAATACCACCTGATCAAACTTAAGAGAGTTATACTCAAGCTCAGGCTAGACCAGTTGGCCCTTGACAAGGTGGCCCTGGAAGTCCAAAAAGCTAGGAAAAATCTGGGATTAGATTCCCATTGTGGCAGCCCAAGTGTACCTAGAATCAAGGAACCATCCTTTGACACTAGGAACCTGATCAGGATAGTCCCTCCTTACCATGAGTGGGATGACATTCAGAAATGGATGTCTGCCTTAGACAGGGTCTGTAAAGTACAGAAGGTCCCTCAAGGGCATTGGGCAGCTATCCTGTGGCTCTCCTTTGCTAACAAAAGTAGAGATAAGCTCCTCACTGTTAGAGAAGAGGATACTGACAATTATTCAGTTTCGAAGAGTGCACTCATTGATGGGGTTGGCTTAACCACTGAACAGTACAGGATTAAGTTCAGAGACACCAGAAGGCACACACCCAGGACTGGGGAGACTTCATTGATAGTGCTTTTAAGGCTCTGGAAGGTTGGCTTCATGGAAGCAAGGTGCAGGACTATGAAGGATTGTACAATTTGATAATGAGGGAGCACATCCTTAATAACTGTCAGAACCAACTTTTGCACCAGTACCTGGTGGACTCTGATCTGACCTCTCCCCAAGAATTGGGAAAGAAGGCACACAAATGGGTCCGCACCAGGGTCAAGCAGAAAAACCATGGCAATGGAGGTGACCAGAAGAAGCAAGATTCTTCTAAATCCCAGGATAATGGTGGGGACAAGTGTAAATATTAAAAAGAGTCTTCACAGGTGCCCCAAAAACCTGCATTTGGGAGTGAGTCCCAAAATTCCAAAAAAGGCAAAAAGAAACCTTGGTGTTATTTATGTAAGGTAAAGACCCATTGGGAAAGGGATGCTGATAATCCAAAGGCCAAGGAAACTTCTAGCACCAGTAGAAGTGATAGTACAGCAACTAAGGGATTAGTGGGGTTAACCTTGGGTTCTGAGATGGGCTCTGACTTAGTCAGAACTCCAGCTCAGGCTGTTCTAGTTTGTGATGGTGGCATGGACCTTGCCACCTTACTAGTAAGTCCTAGTAACTTGGGCAAGTACAGACAGCCTTTGATCAATGGAAAAGAAGCAATGGCTTACAGGAACACATGTGCCAGTGTCATAATGGTGACAGAGAAACTTGTGTCCCCTGAACAGGTCATTCTTGGACAAGTGTACCAAGTCACCAACGCTAGCATTGTCAGGACTGATCATTCCTTGGCAGTTGTGAATCTCTGCTGGGGAGGGGTAAGTGGACCTAAGAGAGTTGTGGTATCTCCAAACCTACCTGTAGATTGTCTGTTGGGCAATGGCCTAGAAACTTCAGCCTGGTCTGAAATAGAGTTCAGGACTCATGCAGAGATGATGGGCATCGCTGCCAGTGTTTTTGCTGTCACCAGGGCTAAGGCAAAACAGCTCAGCACTGAAGGAGCACTGGATCCTGGAAAAATGGTCCATGTACCTCCTAAGAGAAGGAGCAGGAAGGGTAAGGACATACCCTCATCTCAAACTGTCAGTGAAGATTAACCTCCTGAAGGAGATAATCTCATCCCCTGTGAAGGAACTGTCCCAGAGGAACTTGGGCCCGACCAGGCAGAGTTCTTGGGGGCAGGGGACCCTTCCAGGGCAGATTTGAGTTTGGAGCAGCAAACCTGCCCCTCTCTTGAACCCCTCAGGCAGCAAGCTGCTGCTGAGGAAGCAGGGAATATCACTGGGTCCCATAGGGTCTATTGGGAAGATGGACTTCTGTATTGTGAAGGTAGAGTCCCCAAGCCTGGTGCTACCAGGAGGTTGGTAATACCCCAGAAGTTCAAAGGTTTCCTCCTCTCCCTAGCACATGATGTTCCTCTTGCAGGACACCTTGGGCAAAGTAAGACTTGGGACAGACTCGTCCCTCACTTTCACTGGCCCCATATGTCTGAAGACACTAAGGAGTTTTGTCGCTCTTGTGCCACTTGCCAAGTCAGTGGTTAGTCAGCTGGCACCACAAATGTCCCCCTAATTCAACTTCCAGTGGTTGGGGTTCCCTTTGAAATGGTAGGGATTGACATTGTTGGTCTTTTGAACCCTCCAACTGCATCTGGGCACAGTTACATCCTAGTGGTGGTGAACCATGCCACTAGGTACCCAGAGGCCATTCCCCTTAGAACCACTACAGCTCATGTAGTGGCCAGGGCCCTCCTGGGAATCTTTTCCAAAATAGGATCTGCTTTTATGGTTACCCCCACTTTTTGCCTGGTGCTATGCTGTTTCTGACTAGCCTGACTGAGATACTGCTAACCAGGACCCCAGTCTATGTGCTTTGTCCCCTAAATTGGTTATGGTAAGTAGTTGGGTACATCACAGATTGGATGCTGGTGTACCCTTATAAGTCCCTAGTATATGGTACTGCGGTACCCAGGGCATAGATACACCAGAGGTCCCCCATGGGCTGAAGCCTGTATTATGCCACCCATGGGAGATCACTCAACCTGTAACTACAGGCCTGCCATTGCAGCCTGTGTAAGCTGGTGCCAGCACCACTTACGACAGATATAGGTTTCCCTATATCTAAGGTCACTGCACTTAAAACTTATAAGTCACTCCTAAAGCAGGCCTTTTAATCCTGAAGGCAGGGTGCTCAATTCTAAGTGTGAGGGTGCCCCTGCATGAGCAGGACACCCCTCAACCCTCGGAGTCCATTCTCCTGGGTTGTAAGTGCATCAGCCATTACGACATATAGAGTGGCCATGCGTCATTACGCGATGACCATCTCTAAACTGGCTGTAACAAACCCTGTCAGTTTGGTATCAAACATGTTGGAATGCTTCCATGCACTGTAAAGCTCCTCCAGGAGGCACTCTGTGCTCCCGGTACCAGTCTTCTAGACTCGGACAGCACAACATGACTGCTGCCGACCAGAGACACGATTCTGCCCTCCTGCTGCTTAGCCAAGCAGGGGAAGGCAGAACAATAGGTATCCTGTCACAGGGAGGTGTGACCACCTCCCAGACAGGGTTTAGTGTATTGGGGCCGAGTGGGAGCGCTTGACCACGCCACTCAGTCTGCTTGAGGGGCACATTTGGTGCCCTCCCTGCATAGTCCAGTTCAAACCAGCTCAGGGAGCCATTGGCTGCCGCTCTGGCGCGAAACTGGACAAAGGACATGGGAATATCCTCCCCACTGTCCAACTCTTCCCCTGGGAGGGAACCCTGAATAGTCCCAACCCTTTCCTTAGGGTACTTAAGGGCTTAGCTGTAGGTGGGTCCCTGGATTCGTCGTGGGACAAGATTCATATCAAGACACCACTTCTTCAACCGTCTCGGCACTCTGGACTTCGCTCTGGGTAGCGAGAATGCAACTGGGAAGACTCCTGCTGCTCCTGGTCTCGTCGCCCTGCTCGTCTGCTGCAACGTCCATGCCTGTGCTCTAGTCAGGAACCTTCCAAGGCCTGTGGACTTCCAAGACACCTGAAGGAATCTCCCTTGAAGTGAAGGAGTCACTTCCCTGCATCTGCAGGCACCGCAACAAAGGTAACCGGTCTGTTGATCCTGGGCTCCCATGGACTCCGAAAGGCTCAGCAACACAGGTTGTGGTTCTCCACATCCCTCGAGGCTTGCCTTGATCTCTCACCAAGTTTGGAGCCAGTATCCCTCGTCGGAGCAGGAACCGAACCCCTATGCACTGCGTGGACTTGCCATTGCAAAGACTTGTTGGCTTTCTTCCTCCAGGATCTCTGGGCTCCAAGTAGCCCCAACCTCAAGCATCTCCTGTGACCAAGATCTTTGTCCTCACTGCATCACTCGCACCGTGGGCCTGCATCTTTGGTGAGCTGCTCGAGGTCCTCTTGCGACTCCAGTGTCTCCGGCCTGTGGGTCCTCTTGAGGGTCTTCCTTTATTTCTGCGGGCTCCTCTGATTGCTCGGGGCCTGCCCTGACTCCCCTGCTTGTGGTGAGTCACTTGGACCTTGCTAGTCCCCACACTGCACCTTCTTCGCTTTCCCTGTTGTTTGCAGTTGCTAAGGCTTGTTGGTGCTACCGATGGACACCGACCCCTCAACTCTCGACATACGACGTGGGACAGTTCGCAAAGGGCTCCTGGTCTACCAAGCGTCGCCTGGTCCGCACAGCCGCAGCTCCAAGGTCACCGTTGGCTCTCCTGCAGCACCCGACATCGGTGGGTATTCGTCTTCCGTGCCTCCTGGTCACTCCTGTGTGGGATAGACTCTGTCCCCTCTGCTTGCAGTTATTTCTCACCTTGAATCCACCTTTGGGTTACACCGGACACTTTCGCCTTCTCCAGCAGAGGCATTTTTGGAAATGGCCCTTTTTGCAGGGTTATCCCCAAACTTTTTGCTTCTTCCTCCTATTTTTTCCTGACCTGTCTTTGTTGGTTTTAGGACTCTGGGCACTTTACCACTGCTGATCAGTGATAAAGTGCATATGCTCTCTGTGTAAATTGTGTTATGGATTGGTGTTTCCATGATTGGCATATTTGATTTACTTGTCAGTCCCTAGTAAAGTGCACTGAGTGTGCCAGGGCCTGTAAATCAAATGCTACTAGTGGGCCTGCAGCACTGATTGTGCCACCCACATGAGTAGCCCTGAAAAGGTAACTCAGACCTGCCACTGCATAGTCTGCGCGCAGTTTGTGACTGCCATGTCGACTTGGCAAGTGTACCCACTTACCAGGCCCTAACCTTCCCTTTTCTTACATGTCAGTCACCCCTAATGTAGGCCCAAGGTACCCCTGTGGGCAGGGTGCAGTGTATGTGAAAGGTAGGACATGCCCTGGTGTGTGTGGCATGTCCTGATAGTGAATTACTGCCAATTTCGTTTTTCACTATTGCAAAGCTACCTGTTCCCATAGATAGAATGGGGAGTTTGTTTATAACATCTTATAAACATAACTGGCCCTGGGAACTAGGTAGGGAAATAAAGTTTAGTATGCCTGAACTCAGAATGTTAAAATGCATCTTTTGGTGAAGATGATTTTTACATTCTGTGTTTGAAAATACCACTTTTAGAAAGTAGGTATTTCCTTGCTCAGCCATCTAGTGTGCCTCTGCTGGGTTTGTGGATTGACTGTCTGGGTTTTGGATGACAGGGGCTGGAGAGGAGCCGTGGCTCCAGAGAGTCTAGATGGGTCAGGGATGGGCTGAATAGACCTGGGCTGCATTCAGAGTAGTGGGAGGAGTTGTCACTAGCACCTGAATAGGCCCGGTCTGCATTTTGAGTGGAGGGAGGAGATTTCCATTGCACCTGAATAAGCCCTGTCTGCCTTTGACAATGCTGTCTCCGCCTCCTGCTGGGAAGCTACACCAGAGAGGACAGAACTGGTTCTGGCTGGGCACAGACACTCTCTGCCTGAGAGGACAATGGATTTTGGGCTATAAAAAGTGGGGTCCAAACCCCGGAACTTTAGAACTCTTTCGGACCAAGAAGACTGCCAAGAAGAAGAGCTGGAGAAGCTGTGAGGAGGAACTACCACTTTGCTGTGTGCTTTGCTGTGTTGGCCTGCAGTGGCTGCTTCTGTCTTGGGCAGTGAAAGGACTGGACTGAACTTTCTGCTATCTATTTTTGTGAGTTTCTCCAATGGCTTGAGGTAGAGCTTGCCCCCTGTTCAAGAAGTCTCAGGAACGGCAAAGACTTCAAGTTCTTCTGGCCTCAGCACTGCGAACTGTGTGTTTTGTGCTGCAACAGAAGAAAAAGCAACCCGACGCCGTCTACGACGCTTCTGCCGACTCCGTGTCCTGAAGGCACCGCAGAGGGCAACGCCGCACCGCGACCCTGGTCTCACCGACGCCGCCACCTAGCCGCTGCTTGCACCGCGACCTGTGGGCACCGCACTCGGCACCACCTCAATTCACGACGACGCCTTGGTATCCCCGACGACGACGCTCCACTCCGAAATCTACGCCGCTGCTTGCACCGTGGTTCGAGGGCACTGCTCATAAAGTTACACGACGCACCGCCCTCATCCCGCACCGCAGCCTTGGCCTACCGACGCCGGCGCCATCGACTCCTGTTCATCAGCCGACGACAGCGCCTAAGCAACGACGACGCCGCTGCTTGCACCGCGACCTGCCAGCACCGCGACGAGCACCGCATTCACGTCGCACCGCGACCCTGGTCTCACCGACAACGCCATGTGACGCCGCCACCGAGCCGCTGCCCGCACCGCGACCTGAGGGTACCGCACGCCGCATCGCTGCACTTCACACCGCAGCACCCGACGCCTACCTACGCCAGCGCTCCTGACTTCAACAGAGTGGAGTTCGATCTGCAATGCGTGTGACTTCAAGGGCCCCGACGACTCCTGCACCGACCTCCGGAACCAACGCCTGCGGACGCCGTGCTTTCGGAAGCTCAACGAGAGGTCACCGACGCCCTGCATTTCTAAAAGGTACTGTTTGCGGGTCTTCCCGACACCGTAGCTGGCCCGCGACGCCGCGGTCAGCCAGAACTGTTTGGATTTGTTTGTTCACGACGCCGTGATAGCCCCGGACGGAGCTATCGACATCAAGGAACTGTTTTTCAAGCATATTTTGATAACTGAAGATTTTTAAGTACTGTATTGTTGATTTTTATCATTTTTGGTCTTGTCTTAAGTATATAAAAATATTGGATATTTTTCTAAACCGGTGTGGTGTCCTTTTGTAGTGCTTGCACTGTATTACTGTTGGTTATGTGCAAATGCTTTACACACTGCCTCTAAGATAAGCCTGACTGCTCGTGCCAAGCTACCAAGGGGGTGAGCAGGGGTTATTTTAGGAGTGTAACTCCCTTATCCAGCTAGAGTGGTGGTTTCTGCCTGGCTTTGGCACATACCCTTGCCTACCAAAAATCCCATTTCTAACATTGCCTCTAACCAAAGCATGAGTTGAGAGAATGTAAGATCTACTGCACCTTTTCTTCTAAAACCGTCAAGGTCAGTGAGAGAAGGTTGTTGCTGTTGCTTCAAACCACTAAGCACCAGACGATTTCATCTGATGATGAGAGTGAGAAGTCCTCCACATCTCATAAAAGGGCGAGATCTAAGTACAGTTTCTCAGGAGAAGGTAGGAAACACCATAAACCTTCCCAGGACTCCAAGAGCTCTAAAACAGAGTAAAAAGAGCTACGCACTCCTCAGAACCTGCGTTATCTGTGCCCTCTACGCCGTCTACAAAGGAAGAAGAGCACCTAAGAGCCTCCTCTTCAGATCCTGTGAGGCGAAAACCTCATAAAATGCCATCGTCAACGACGTTTCCTCAATCTCCGATGACTGAGTGTAGCATCGTGGCCGCCGTCATCGACGGCAATTGTGGCAAAAACGGCGGCAATCTTGGCTCCTGTGTCGTCTACGAGGGTCTCGCTCTCCAAAAGCCCGTCGACAGTGAGAGCTCCATCATCGTCGAAGACCGTGTACGCCTTCCCGTTGACAAAGGATCCGTCGGCCAAGATCCCGTCGACGACAGTCTCGCCGACGAGTGTACCGTCGACGACTGTCACACTTCCGTTATTTACAACCGCACCATCGCCGATCGCACCGTTGAAGGTTGCAACTGTGGACGATAACACCGATGACTCTGT
Source organism: Calotriton arnoldi (assembly GCA_963921515.1). Lineage (NCBI taxonomy): Eukaryota > Metazoa > Chordata > Amphibia > Caudata > Salamandridae > Calotriton > Calotriton arnoldi. Next base: position 1,772,801 of record CAWUFW010001746.1, on the reverse strand, counting down.
CGACAATGGAATTTGCCTTGCCGATTACATCTGCACCGTCGACGCCACCGTTGACGAGGGTTACTCAGGTGACCAAGACTTTTCTGCGTCCAACCATACCAGAATACAGTATAGTTTCTCCTTTAATCCCGTTGCATCTACTGAAGGCCTATATTGATGATGATGAGGATGACAATGGCCTTTATGGGGTGGCTCACAGCTCATCCAAGCTGCATGTAAAATGCCAAGACGACGAGTATGAGGAGGAGGAAGACTACCACGATGAGTCGCAATATTATCAACAGGGCTATATGGCTCCAAATCATCAATACCATTCATATGGTTATCAGCCAAACCCGCGTCCCAGAGAAATGGCCCATCTGCCACTGTCTCTCATTCAGGACTTGCAGGCTATGGTGGCGGATTACAGGCAGTGTTTTCCGACGCAAAAGGATCAGCCCGACAAGCCTGTACCACAGCCAGATCCACCAGTTTCACCTGTTGTTCAGCCACCAACCACAACTGTTATTATTCCTCACCCTGGAGTAGGGGATACCTCTTCTTCGGATGAAGAGAGAGAGGAGGGTGAGTTGCCGGATCCAGCCTCTGCTCCGGACCCTTGGGAGGATTATGTCATACCAACACCCTCCCCTCCTCCGCACCTACCATCAGACTCTCCTACTGAAGATATTGGAGGATTCCATAATTTAATGGAGAGAGCAGCCAACAGATTTTATTTGCCTATGACGGTCAAGCAGACAAAACGTTTCTTATATGATTTTAAAGAGGACACCAGAAAAACGATCCATTCCATACCAATTATATATGGCAGGAAGTCATCAAAATCATGAAGACACCAGTGACAATTCCACCGGTGCTTCCTCGTGTTGAGAAGAAGTATAAGGCTCCTGAGGATTATCCATCTTGCCTCCTTGGACACCGCAAGCCGGACTCTGTCATCTCTCAAGCGGCACAAAGACAATCAAGAATCCTGCTACCCCAATCACTACTCGACCTGATAGGTAAGGGCGCAGAATGGACATTCTTGGAAAACGTTTCTCTTCGATGGCCGCACTTACGACCAGGGCAGCAAATGCATTGGCCATTATTGGCCGCTATGACCGCCAGATGTGGTCAGATATGGCAGGGTTAGTAGACCTGATACCAGAGGACAGAAGGCAAGAAGCAAGGAAAATACTCTTAGAAGGAGAACATACAGCTTCGGAAACTATTGACTGCGCCCTTGATAGCCAACACGGGCTTCAAACAACTGGTGGGGGCTGCGGTGCTCAGTAGACAAGGATGGCTAAAGACAACCATGTTTACGACGGAGGTGCAGACAAAAGTCTTAGATATGGCTTTCGATGGTGATTCCCTCTTCGGAAAACATATCGATGAAGCACTATTGGCGATCAAGACTTGTACAGATTCTGCAAAATTGTTGGGTACGTTGCAGTATAGAAAAGTACCAATCAGACGGGTTAGAGGACGTGGCTTTACCTCTTACAAAGGGGGTTACCAGAGAGCCCAACAGTATCAGCCTTATCAAACACATTACCACCAGAGTTACAACCCTCAATTCTATCGTCATTCATCTACAGCTGGTTTCTTTCGCCAATTGGGGCCACAAACGAATGCCTTCGCAAGGTTGTGACTCTAACAGGAAGCAATAATCACGTTCGGGTACCAGCTTCCCTCCCAGCCTGTGGGTGCGAAGATTTCCTACGTGCACCAGTGGCGCAAGATAACATCAGATCTCTGGGTGTTAGACTCTATCACCTTTGGTCACACTCTAGAATTCACTCAGCACCTGCCGACTACTCCACCCAAAGGAGCTCCCCCCCTCCTCCTCGTCTTTACTTTGGTCATCCTCGCCAAGGGAGCAATTGAAGAGGTCCCTATGGCGCAAAAGGGAGAAGGTTTCTATTCTCGTTTTTTCTTAATAAAAAATAAATCATGGGAATGGAGTACAATATTGGACCTCAGAAATCTCAACAAGTTTCTCAAGAAACCAACGTTCAGGATGGTAACACTCTCCGAGATTCTTAGCCGTCTCAACGAAGGAGACTTCATGACCTCACTCGACATGGAAGACGCATATTTTCATATCCCTATCCATCCGAAACTTCGGAAATTCTTAAGATTTACAGTAGCTGGCACCCACTACCAATACAAAGTACTTCTGTTCAGCTTCAAGCTTCAGGTCGGCGCCACAGATCTTTACCAAGTGCCTAGCACCTGTAGCAGCAGCCCTGCGATCTCAAGGTCTGCAAGTATTTCCATATCTGGACGACTGGCTGCTCAAAGCTCCAACAGCACAAAAGGCCAGTCAAGCTACAAACACCTGCCTTCAGTTGTTCCAGACTTTAGGACTCACTGTAAACAAAGAAAAATCTTTGTTCCTCCCCAATCAAGTCATATCCTTTCTGGGGGAGACCATAGAAGCCATGCAGTGCAAGGCCTTCCTATCACATGAAAGGCAACTTCGATTACAAAGACTGGCGAGGAACATGTCAAGAAAAAAGGCAGTTTCAGTACGAACATACAAATCGTTCCTGGGAATCTGTTCTTCAGCAATAGATCTAGTGCCTCTGGCCTGGCTGAGGATGAGGCCTCTTCAAGAAGAACTACAAAAGCAATAGCTTCAAACCTCGGGATCGTTCGAGAATGTAATACAGATCACAGCACGCATGGGGGAGACACTGCAATGGTGGTCTCACGCACCAAATCTCCTAAAGGGCCTGACTTTCCTTTAAACTATCCCAGACTTCATACTGACAATGGACGCCTCGATGGATGGTTGGGGAGGCCATCTGCAAGAGTAACAGATACAGGGCAAGTGGTCCTCTGCGCAGAAACATCAGCACAACAACAGGCTGGAGCTCAGGGCCATTTTCCTATCCCTCCAGGCTTTCTTGCCATGGATAGCAGGTTCCTCCGTGCTGGTGCGTACGAACAATGCCACCGGCATGTACTACGTCAACAAGCAAGGGGGAACCAAATCCATCACTCTATGGCAAGAAGCGTAGGAGCTATGGGATTGATGACACAGCACAGGATCTCGCTCAGAGCCGAACATGTCCAAGGCCTGCACAATACACTGGAGGATACGTTAAGCAGAACGCAGTCCAGTTGTTACGAATGGGAGTTGGAACAGTTCCAGCTCGACAAGGTCTTTTCAGAGATGGGGAAAGCCAGCTTTAGACTTCTTCGCAACGAAAGAGAACGCCAAATGCCAGTACTATGCCAGCAGGTTCCCTCTGCCAGAGTCAAGGAGGAATGCCCTTTTAATGCGATGGTCCGGGATATATGCTCACGCTTTTCCCCCCATCCCATTAATTCCCAGGGTACTGACCAAGGTGAAGACGGAGGGCTATCTTTTGATCCTAAAAACGCCTCAATGGCCCAGGCAGTACTGGTTCCAGGAGCTTCTCTTGATGTCGGAATCGAGGCCCATACGCCTACAACCATCTCCATCTCTTCTGACCAGTGACAAGGGCCAGGTTTGTCACCCAGATCCTGAGTTCCTAGAGTTCAAGGATTTGGATAGTTCACAAGAATGCAGAGAGATTATTGCAAAATCCAGAGCTGACAGCACTAACAAGACGTACCATCTTAAATGGAAGCGGCTTTGCCTTTGGTGTCAACGAAACAACTTGCACCCGCTTCAGGCGCCTCCTGAACGGATTTTTGCCATATGTCCTGTCTTTGGCAAAGTCAGGTCTCATGTTCCCTTCGGTGAAGGTTCACCTTGCTGCAATTTCTCTTTACAGAAGATCTCCTCAAGTTCCCCCTCTGTGCTTCTAGTCTGGTAAAGCAATTTATGAGGGGCCTCTTCTGCGCCTTTCCCCCGGTGCGTGCTCCCCCTCCGGAATGGAAGCTCATCTTGGTCCCCACACAATTAATGAGGTAGCCCTTTGAACCAATTCACAAAGCAGAGCTAAAGTTTCTCACCTGGAAGGTAGCCCTCCTACTGGCTCTCACTTCAGCGAGGGGGGTTAGCAAAATCCCAGTTTTTACAGTCAAGGAACCATTTCTGCATTTTGCTGATAACTATGTGGCTCTGCGAACAAACCCAACTTCTATTCCAAAAGTCCCAACACAATTCCACCTCAACGAACCGGTAATACTTCAGTCTTTTTTCCCAAATCCATCTAGTCCGGCAGAGCAAACATTACACTCGCTAGATGTGATAAGATGTTTAAAATTCTACCTGCATAGGACAAAAGACATGAGAATGACTGATCAGCTACTGGTGTCTTACAGACAGGGCAGAGAGGGAGCAGCAGTAACTAAAGCTACTGTCACCAGATGGGTCTCCTCTGCGATACAATTCTGCCATGACAAGGCTTACAAGCCCTTAACAAGAAGAACTAAGGCAAACTCCACCAGGGCAGTTTCTACATCGGCAGCGTGTTCTATGGAGTAACACTAGAAAAGATTTGCCATGCTGGAACATGGAAGAGTGTCCACACCTTTACGCAGCACTACTGTCTGCAATCTACCCAACGTGAAGATGCAGCTGTGGGCCAAGCGGTGCTACGTCATCTCTTTAATTAAGGTGGACCTTAATTTTCTGGTAAAAGAGGAATTTTATTTTCATTAAAGTGACATAGCTTTATGTACTATCTTTTGCTAATGTTTAAATTGTTGATAACTCTAGAAATTAAATAGTGACTTAATTGTTTTATTGTTTGTTCTTTCTAAACACTTCATTGGATGTATCTTGAATATCACAGTATGTTAAGGCTTCAGGTTTGTTATGGACAATTTAAAAAAAAAACTTTAAAAAATGATCTAGAATTGAAAGGGTATGTGTATGCTTACAAATGTCACTAAAGCATTGGAATAACTTGTGGGGGCTATGGGTTGCATGTCTCCCTCCTTCCACTAACGACAGTACACATTTTGGGTACTGCTTGCTATTCTGATTCTAGTATGTGAATCTATGAAAGATACCCCAATACTGGATAAGAAAATATGTTACATACCTGTAACTGCGGTTATCCAGTATTGGTATCGTTCATGGATTCACAAGCAACCCACCCTCCTCCCCTTAGAGGTAGTTTTCTTTAATTTATGGGATTCTTACTTCCCACTTGTGCTTAGAAAATCTGAGGGAATCTGCCTCTGCTGGGAGTGGTCTAGAGGGTGCTGACAGCTGATTGGCTGTGTTCCAACATTAGGTCCTTTTTTAAAAAGAACATAGATAGGCTACTGATAAGATGGCTTATGGCCATTATAGCCTATGAGATTTATTAAACGCTGCTTGATTATTTTACCATGGGACTCCCATCTCGACGATGGGAAATGATTCAAGCATGTGAATCTATGTAAGATACTAATACTGGATAACTGCAGTTATAGGTAAGTAACTTATTTTCTTCTAGGCAGTGTGACTATGTCATCCATATTCCTGGCATCCCTGGTGAATTGCACAAAAATAGAATAATCCAAAAGCCTCACATGAAATAAATGCATATGCAAAACACAGATGGGACCATGTAATGGGGCAGAAGAGCAAAGTGACCAGAGTCTGCAACCAGCATAATAGTATAGGGGACAGAGCGGTCTGGCCCTGAAGTCTTTTATTTGGTAGTGCACTAGAGAGGATGTTGAAGCTAAATTCTACAATTATAGGGATCGCACTCTTTGGCAGACTTGAGAATGTAGAATCCCTTCAAACTGGAAAAATCAGAAAAGATTATCTGGCACATGCATCAAAAATGTCATTTGCGATTCCTAATTAGCGAAAAATAAGGATTCGCTAATAAGGAATTGCAAATGCCTATGCATGTAGGAATCCCTAAAAAAATAGCGATTCCTAAACATTCCTTAATTGCGACTCGCAAATTGCGAGTCGCAATTAAGGAATTGCTGCCCATTCATTCCTGTGGGCCTAGACGCCCATAGGAATCAATAGAAATTGCATGCGCAATTTGCGAGTACCCAATAGGTACTCTCAAAATGCGCATGCAATTTCATGGGTGCAAGGGTGCCAAAAGGACACCCTGTTGCACCCCTGAAATTGATATGTGAACACATGTTACGCACACACATGCCCCAAGGGCATGTGTGTGTGTAACCTGGAACTTTGAAAAATGCACTTAAGTGCATTTTTCAAAGTTTTCGCTAATTAACATCAGGTATAATTTTCCGGTAATTAGCGGACCCTAATAGCGTACTCGCTATTTTGAATGGCATCTTGCATTGCATTCAAGGCATCGCAATTTTCGATGCCTTAAATGCAATCGCAATTTGCAATTTTTGCTTTTGGGATGATGCATCCCAAATGCAAAAATACCGGTTGCAAAGGGACAGATTCTGAGAATCTGCCCGTTTGTGACCGGTTTTTTCCTTGATGCATATGGCCCAATATTATTGAATAGGAATTGTACTAAGAGCAACTTGAATGGAACTTTACAATAGGGACTATAATAATGCCAAGACATTGCATATATGTAGACAGTCTCCATTACTATAGCAACACACAAACACTAATTTGTACTAATAATAATAATAATGTTTGTAAATTATTGACTGGATCAAGTGAGAGGTTTCCAAGCATCCTATCATATATACTTTTCATTGAAAAAGTAATTCAGTTATACCTAGGGAGATATTAATCAGTAAGTGACATACACTGTCTCATTTCTGGAAACATTGAATATATTTATTAGATTTATCAAATTTCTCATAACCAACAAACTGGAAGTTTTAAAGGGATCAATAATAGCACACACACACACATGTATGTCCTGTGAAAAATGTGAAATACCATAAGTTGCGGAAAAGAAGTTGACATTTCAGTCTGGTACTGTCATGTGTACATAAGACCATCCTGAGAGCAATGTAGCTTTTATTTATTTTTTGCAAAATGACAGAGCCTAAACAACATGAAGCATATGCATCAAGGCAGAGTATATAATGCAGGTGAAGAAAAAATGTTTAGAAATTATGCCAGCTCCAACATAAAAATCAATCCCTGTTTGTCATCTAAGGGTGCCCGAAAAAAGCAAGAATACAACTCATGCTGCTAAGGAACCCATAACATTGGATGTCACATGATCATAATGATTCTGTATAGGCCACCTCAAAAGGACTCTACATGCAAATGGATAAGAAATGTTTCCCAATACCAACACGGAACATTCATGGTAATAAAGAAACCGTTCATGAGGTGACACCAAGGCAAAATCCAGGCACCGTTACCTGTTTCCTGTTGAACTTGGCATCCGTGGCGTGGTTTTCTCCCAACGTTTTGCCTTAATCCTGTTTTTTTGCTGACTTCCAGTTTGCTGACCTTAGGACTGTGCGCACTTTACCACTGCTAACAAGTGTTAAAGTGTGTGTGCTCTCTCCCTAAATCATGGTAATAGTGGCTTACACCCAAATGGCACATTTAATTTGCTTGTAAGTCCTTAGTAAAGTGGTACAACCTGTACTCAGGGCCTGTATGTTAAATGCTAATTGTGGACCTTCAGCATTCATTGTGCCACCCACTCAAGTAGCCTTCTAAACATGTCTCAAACCAGTAATTGCAGCCTCTGTATGCACTTGTAAACTGCCTTTCAACCTGGCCAAATAAATCTTTTGCCAGGCCTAAAGCTTCCTTTTTAGGTCGAGCCTCGAGTAGCGCGCAAGCGCTGCTTAGAGGCGAAGACTTATTGTAAGTGAGTTTTCAAAGCAGTCCAAGAAACGCTTGTGCGTCGTGGCTGGCCTTTTGAGATGGGTACGCGCGGCAAACATGTGTTTCCAATTATCGTGCCCAGACGCGGGCGCGATAAGTGGAAACACATGTCTGCCGCGCGTACTCATCCAAAGGCCAGCCACGACGCACGAGCGTTTTTGGGACTGCTTTGCAGGCTGCCGCGCTCGCTCGCCCCCGCTCCTCCGTGCTTATTACACCAGACCTTCGCTGGCTTGTTTTTTATCTTATGCATCTAACAGCCATTGACAAAGACAATAGTCCTGGCTTGTTGTAACATAATCAGCACAGCGCCCTTTTACGAGCGCCGCGCTGTTAATGGTTTCTCTCTGCTCTCACACACCCCTCCCTTCTCCCACTCCCTCCCCCATGCCCAGTGTACGTAGTTTAATCCTACTCAGGAGGTGGCCCCTCCTTCAGTGACACGCGGCAGCCCCTCTCTTTGCTGTCACGTTAGTGTTAGAAGGGGCCTCCGCTCTCTCTTCCACGAGTCTACGTCACGCTTTCTCCGCCTCTCCGCTCCGTTACTGAAGTTACTTTCCAGGCCTCAGTGCCATGCCGGTCACTGTCTCAGAACCGTCTAGCTCGGGGGCACACTCTGCTCTGCTTGTGTTCTTCAGCACACACCGCTCTGCTCTCCGTCTCCTCGGCGCTGCTCTCACATTCCATTCCATGGGCCTCCCTTTCTTGAACCTTAGCTGTCTGATCAGCCCCTCTCTGTGACTGGGACCCCGCGGGAGCTTTGCTGCTGATACCGCCGTCTCCAGGGCCTGTAATCTCGCCAGTCAGCTCCGAGTTCACCTCCTTATCACTACTTTTGTACGGCGGACTTAAGTCGAGCCGTGTGATCCTTGACACAATGGCCGGCCCAGGATCCAATCCCGCTAAGACTCTTAAAAGATGTACCTCGGGCCTGAGCCGCCCCCCGCTGAAGTTTAAATTACTGCAAAAAGACTCTGTTAGGCAAAATAAAAACGAACACACACATAAACATGACCAGCACAAATATTCTCTCAAACAATTAAAACAAGCATTGGCATAGCCAATAGGTCTCGCCTTTGGAACCTTATAAGTTTTTAGCCATGCAACAGTTGATGTTATTGCACCAAGGATATTGTGCTGCATAACTAAATACTTATAAGGTCCCAAAAGCGAGACCTATTGGCTATGCCAATGCTTGTTTAGGTCGAGCCTCGAGTAGCGACGCAAGCGCTGCTTAGAGGCAAAGACTTTTAGTAAGCAGGTTTAAAAGCAGTCCCAAAACGCTGCGTGCGTCGTGGCTGGCCTTTGGGATGGGTACGCGCGGCAAACATGTGTTTCCAATTATCGTGCCCAGACGCGGGCGCGATAAGTGGAAACACATGTCTGCCGCGCGTACACATCCAAAGGCCAGCCACGACGCACGAGCGTTTGGTCAGCTCTGCAGGCTGCCGCGCTCGCTCGCCCCCGCTCCCTGTCCCCGATGCGCCCCGTAGCTTCCGGCTTCGCTCCCCCTTCTGCGGCTCACCGCTCGTTTTTTCAGTTGCCGGTCTCCAGGCTGGGCTTCTCGCTCGTTAACACACGCGATTGTCCTTGCTGCTTTTTCCAGATGGAGAGGACGGAAACTTCTTGACAGGGTGAAGATTTTTTGAATATGTCCGCATTATGAGCACCTATCGGAACAAGGCAGGATATTTGAGACCATGTGTGCCAGCACTTGGTTCCTTTTTAACTTAGAGTACCCCTCCCACCTCAACATGGTCAAGTGCCTTTATTTACATCGCTGGCGCTTTCAGATCCCTCCCGCCTCCCAACACACCATGACAAAGCGCCTTTATTTATTTAATATCACCGGTGCTTTCAGGCCCCTCTCGCCTCCCAACACAGCCTGGGAAAGCGCCTTTATTTAGTTATCATCACGGGCGCTTTCAGATCCCTCCCGCCTCCCAACACTGCATGGCGAAGCGCCTTTATTTATTTAATATCACCGTCGCTTTCACTTTGGGCTCGTCTGCTGAGAGAGGCTAGATGTTAAGTCTGAGTCTAAGGTAAAATTCAGAGATATGGTGGGGCAAATACACGTGTTTGATGTGGGTTATGTAATGGCAGGCTATTATGTTCAACTGTTTGCTGGCGGACTGTACTGAGGTCTTGTGGAGGGCTACTCGATTATTTTGGGCTAGAGGGATGGAAAAGTCTTTGACATTTCAAACCATAAGTTGCCCACTTTCGCTCATTTGATGTGTGCTCTTCTTGATGTATTCTACTGTAATAATCAAAATAACTATTCTTATGTAGCTTTTCATTTTGAGCTTCTGTTTCTGTGTGTTGCAAATATGTGTTTTATATTACCCAATTTTGTACTCCATTTTCCCGACCTCTTACGGACATAAGGCTAAACCTGGCTCTAGACTGAAATCTCATACTAATTGCCCCCTATCTTGGAAACAGCTGAAACCCACACACTGAAGAACCTCCAGCTATTAATGTCTGCTAAGCCTCCTGGACTTCTGTTGTCTCTGCCATGCTAGTTCCAGTAAGATAGCTCAGTGGGTTAATATGCCTACTGCAGATTTGCGCGGGCCAAACTACAGCTTATTAAGGTAAGTAATAATCCTAGTTTTATTGAAGCACAGTAAATAAATAGCAACCGTGTAATTAAGTCATCCTGCTTCTCTGATATAAATTGCTTTCAGGTCTTTACAAGTGTGTTAATGCCTTATGTATTACAACCAAACAGTGCACTCGCTGGAAAATGATGCAAGGCACTGGCAAACATCTTTGCTCAAAAAGTGTAATTTTATGAAATGTATTTCGAATTTCTTGAAAAATATTAAGCAGTTTCGCACACTCCTAGGGAATCGTAAAAAACATGTTTTCTCTTTAACCCTGGCAAGTTTTGCCCATAGTTCATAAAACTGCAGATACTCGGCTGGATTGTATAGGTGCTTGGACAAGTGAAGTGTGTGACCAGTAGTCATAATTTCAAGGTCTTTAATTCACAATGTTTGAGGTCCTGGTCCAAGCTCAGGAACCTCTGTGAAATATTTAAAGCCTGCTGCAAACAGATCCGTTGAGTTCCACCTGCACCTAGAACCCAGTGGTTTCTTATTTAATTTACAATCTCACTACATAAAAACCACTGGTTTCCCCTATTACCACTCGCGTTTCCAATATGCCCACTGTCATGATAAGGGCGGCCAGGCCATGTATTTTTTTTCTGGGACTATTGTTTTTTAACTTTTCATGCTATTAGTGTGGCCTGCAAATCCCAGCATGTTCTCTTGGCATAGCTCTTCAATCCCTGGGGCACAGCACCCAGGATAATGTGCTGCATGGCTAAACACTTATAAGGTCCCAAAGGCGAGACCTATTGGCTATGCCAATGCTTGTTATACAAAGAAGTCATCCTTAGGGTAGGCCCTAAACAGCCTGTAGGGCAGGGTGCAGTATATTTAAAAAGTTGGACATGTACTTTTAAGTTTTATATGTCCTGCTAGGACTCTCACATTCGTTTTTCAGTACTGAAAGGCCAACCTCTCCCGTAGAATAGATAACATTGGATTTCCTTTTTACATTTAATAAGTGATAACTTTCAATTGGGAGCAAGTAGGAATATCGGGTTTGGTGTCTAAAGAATTGTAATTAAAAACGCTCTTTAATGGTAAATGTCGGATTTTAGTCACAATTCTGAAAATGCCACTTTTAGAAAGTTGGCTTTTTCTTGTCCTAGCTATTCGGTGCCTGTATCCTGAGTCACATAACTAGGTGTAGCTGGCAGTTTGACTTTGTATATTGCTCCCAGACAGAGAGACAAAGGGAAAATAGGTGTTGGCAGGTAAGGCCATCTCTGACTTGATGGTGGAGGCGAGGTGTCACCTACCACACTTGCACATCATAAAGGCTCTACCTTAGCACACATCACAAAGGAATTGACCCTAGTCATTTGTGCCCCCAGACGAACTGGGCCTAGGGCAGGGAGGCTGGAAATTCCAGACACCTCTGGGTGTAGAAACCTCCACAACCTTCTCCTACTTCAAAGCAGGCACTAGGTATAAATATTGGGGACACAGACTCAACTCTTCAGTACACCTCTGGACCTGTGGAAGACTCGGAAGGACTGCTGTGCTGCTCTGCTGCAAGAAGCACTGCGGCTCTGCTGACTGAGTAAAAAGGGCTGGATCTGCATCTTGAACTAGGACCATCAGAGTGACTCCAAGGGTTAGTTAGCTGGCCTCCTGAGCAGAGCCTCGGGGACAGAAGATGCTTCCACTTGTCTGCTGTGAGTCTTTCCCCCCAAGTGGTACCACTCCAGTCCTGGACACTTGGAGGTGGGCCTAAAGGTTCTCTGCCAGCCCATCTGCGGTCTCTTGGGCAGAACCCGACACAGCACATCTCCTTGTAACTCCACATCGGAACTGGAGCTGAGCGACGCATCCCCAACACAGGACCCTGCAGCTCTTCATAACTGCCACTGTGCGACACATCCTCGACGCAGGACCTTGCATCGCAGCCCTACAACTCCACTGAACTGCCGCTGCACAACCCATCCTTGACGCAGGACCTCACATCGCAGCCCAGCAGCTCCCTGGAATCGCTGCTGCAAAATGCATTCTCAGTGCAGGACCTCACATCACAGCCCGCAGCCCATTGAAACCGCCACAGCGCAACACATCGTCTACACGGGATCTCGCAACGCTCCTTAACCTGGATTTAAAGGTACTTTGTTCAACAGGCCTAACTTGATCCCTGTATCTGCCATGCTTTCCATTGCAGTCAACCTGAACTTGTGACTTTGTGCCGGGCTGGCACGACCAGATAACCACTGTTGGCATTTTTTGCGTTTAGGCACTATTTTCACTTAAATCTTTCAAATTGCATATCTGAAAGAGACACGTTAGTGATAGATTCCTTACCTTAGAATATCCCCAGGCGTCAGGCTGGATCCGGAAAGTTTTGCGTAGCAGTACCCTTGCGCGTCGGTAGGCGGCGTCGTGCGGCTCCGCGTCCGTCGTCGGCGTCGTGATCGCCGGGATGACGTCGCGGGCAGTACTTAGACGCCGCCCTGCGCGCTGACGTCAGTTCTTCTTTTCCGCGCCAGCAAGCGCAGATCCGGGAAGAGCAGTGCCCTGGTCAATTTTTGACCATACTTTTTGGTGATTTTTTCACTGTTTTTTCCATCTTTAAGGTGTCGTAGGGATGCCCGGCTTCAAGCGATGCGGCGCCTGTGCGCGGATGATGTCCGTCACCGACCCGCATTGGGAGTGTCTCTTCTGCCTCGGCCGAGGCCACGACACCGAGTCTTGTCCCGAATGCCAGGCCCTCAACCCGAAAGCTTTGCGAGAGCGGTCTCGAAAGCTCCTCGAGGCCCGGCATTCGGCTCCACGGAGGCCCCGGTCGCGTGAGAGGTCCAGGGGTCGCCGCGGAGTGCACACCGGTCGTCGGCGTCGAAGTCTTCTTCGTCCGGTAAGTCTAAGCACAAGAAGTCCAAGAAGCATCGTCGCTCTCGGACTTCGCCTCGCCGGTCTCGCGACTCGGCTGAGGCCCCTCCCGGCACCGTCCCCGCCCCCGCGGCCCCGGACTTGCCTGTGGAGTCGCCCCCGTCATACCCGCCCTTCCCGGGTTCGGGGCGGATCCGGCCAAGGTACAGGAGTTCCTGTCGGCCATGGCCCGCCTCTTCGGGCCTTCAGGCCCCTCCGGTGCGCCTTCGGGCCCCGCGGGCCCTGATGGGGTTGCTCCGGCGCCGCCGGCGGCTCCGGCCCCGGCGTCGCCCGGGACTCCAGCCTCGATCCCGGCTCCGGCTTCGGCCTCGATCCCGGCTCCACAACCCCCATCGACGCCGGTCGACCTCACGACACCTCCGCCGGCGCCGATGTCTCCGGTGCCGTTCTCGACGCCGCCCTGGGCTCCGGGCGGCGTCGTCCCCCAGTTCCTTCCGGCTCCGGACATGGACCCGGAGCGACGTCGCTCGACGCCGGCTCCGGCGCCGATGGGCCCTTGGGTCCCAAATGTCCCTCCTCCTCCTTATTTTGAACCAGAGGAGGACCAGGAGGACTGGGAGGGGTCTGATGACCCTCTGACTCGCAACTGTCAGTATGATGAGGACTGGACAGAGAGTCTAGGGGAGGCCAGTGGTCTGGATACTTCTCCTGACACTGGCATGCTGTCTCCTCCCGTGGCTACGGAGGAGGGGCCAATTTTGGTACGGTGTTGCGTAGGGCTGCTGGGGCCTTACGTCTCCAGCTCCCTACTTTGACGGTCAAGCCTAACATCTTGACAGAGGTGCTTCAGCCGGCAGCCTCCTCTGCGGAGACTGTGCTGCCGTTTAACGACGCCCTCACAGACGTTCTTTTGGGCGCCTGGTCCAAGCCCAACACAGGGGCTCCTGTGGATCGGAACGTGTCACGACGCCATCGCCCCGCTCCGGGCGACCCCCTGTTTCTTTCTGTCCACCCCACTCCTGAGAGCTTGGTTGTCCAAGCCTCCGCTTCCCAAACCGCCTTCCCTACCGCTCCTCCGGATAGGGAATCCAAACGCCTGGATCAGTTTGGGAAGAAAGGTTTTTCTTCCTCCAGTGCTGGCTTGCGGTCCGTTAACACCGCTTGTCTTTTGGGCCGCTATACCCACTCTCTGTGGGATTCGGTGGCGGATGTTTTGCCCCAGTGCCCTGAGGAGGTCCAGGCACTGCTTTCCCGCGCCATTGCGGAAGGAAGGGATGCGGCCAAATACACTATCCGTTGTGGCCTTGACACCGCCGACTCGCTGGGCAGGTCGATTGCAACGACGGTGGCGCTCCGCCGCCACGCCTGGCTGAGAACCACTGGTTTTTCAGGGGATGTCCAGAATACTCTCATGGACATGCCCTTTGATGGAGTCGGTCTTTTGGGTCCAAAGCAGACCATGCGTTGGAGCGCTTTAAGGACTCACGGGCTACTGCCAAGTCCCTGGGCCTTTCTGCTACACGCCCTCCGCTGCCTTCTGCTTTTCGCCCCTATCGTGGCCACGGTAGGGGCGCCCTTCACGTCAGCAGCCCAGCCACCGGCCCGCGCAGCAGGCGTCTTCGCGTGGCCGAGGACGTGGATTCCGCCGTGGCGGATCGGGCAACCAGCGTGCGGGTCAGGCCACCACCTCCAACCCGTCCGCGGCCTCCAAGCCCTCCTAGTCCCTCCTTTCAGGTGCACGGCACGCCAGTAGGGGGCAGGGTCCGCCATCACCTTCCCCACTGGCGCACCATCACCTCGGACAGGTGGGTCTTGGACATTGTCCGAAGGGGCTACTCCCTCCCCTTCGAGACCACCCCCCAGCCATGCCACCTCAACTCCACCGCATGTCAGGGGATCACTTGGTGCTTCTACAGAAGGAAGTCACGGCCCTCTTGACCAAGAGGGCCATCGAGCATGTTCCGACCCCAGAAGTAGGGCGTGGTTGCTACTCCCACTACTTTCTGGTGCCCAAAAGGACAAGGAGGACATGCGTCCTATCTTGGACCTCCGGAACGTCAATCGCTTCCTCCGGAAGGAGAAGTTCAAGATGCTCACCCTAGCTCGGGTCTTGACTGCCCTCGACCCTGGAGACTGGTTGGTAGCGTTGGACTTGCAGGACGCATATTTCCACATCCCCGTCCTGCCGGCCCACCGGCGTTACCTTCGGTTCACGGTAGGCCACGAGCATTTTCAGTTCACCGTGCTCCCTTTGGCCTTACAAGTGCCCCTCGGGTGTTCACGAAAGTGATGGCGGTGGTCGCGGCTCATCTGCGCCGGGCAGGGGTTTCAGTCTTCCCCTACCTCGACGACTGGCTGCTGAAGGCGGGCTCGCCCCAGGCAGTCGTCTCCCACCTCCAGACTACGGCCGAACTCCTGCACTCGCTGGGGTTCTCCATCAATGTGCCGAAGTCGCATCTGATTCCTTCTCCACAGCTCCTTTTCATCGGAGCAGTTCTGGACACGACGCAGTTTCGGGCCTATCCTCCCGAACGGCGAGTCCGGGATATTCAGGCTATGATTCCGATCTTTCGGCCTTTATCCTGGGTTTCGGTAAGGATGACCCTGAGGCTGCTGGGCCTCATGGCCTCCTGCATCCTGCTGGTCAATCATGCCAGATGGCATATGCGGGCTCTGCAGTGGGACCTGAAGTTCCAGTGGGCGCAGCACCAGGGCAACCTGTCCGATCACGTCCAGATCTCGGAGGGGACTGCAAAACAGTTGCAGTGGTGGCTCTCGAACCGGCAATGGGTCATGGGCAGATCCCTCTCCCTTCCCCAGCCAGAGCATACAGTTGTGACGGACGCGTCCCTTCTGGGATGGGGTGGTCACTTGGGAGAGGCGGAGATCAGAGGCCTCTGGTCTCCGGGCGGAGTCCCGGCTCCATATCAACCTTCTGGAGCTCCGGGCGATCCGGCTTACACTCAAGGCATTCCTTCCCTCTGTCAAAGGGAAGGTAGTGCAGGTGTTCACAGACAACACCACCGCCATGTGGTACTGCAACAAACAGGGCGGGGTGGGGTCTTGGACCCTTTGTCAGGAGGCTCTGCGCCTCTGGACATGGCTGGAACATCAGGGCATGTTCCTGATGGTTCAACACCTGGCAGGTTCTCTGAACGCCAGGGCGGACGAACTCCAGCCGCAGGTGCATGATGGATCACGAATGGCGTCTTCACTCGGAAGTGGCGCAAGGACTCTTTCTACAGTGGGGAGAGCCTTGGTTAGATCTATTCGCCACCGAAGAGAACGCGCAATGTCATCAGTTCTGCGCGTTGGAATTTCCAAGGCGGCACTCGCTCGGCGACGCTTTTCGTCGCGAGTGGAGTTGCGGTCTGTTGTACGCCTTTCCGCCTATACCACTTCTACCCAGAGTGTTGAAGAAGATTCGGCACGACCGGGCCCAAGTCATTCTTGTGGCTCCGGACTGGGCTCGAAGAGTTTGGTATCCCGAGCTACTCAATATGAGCATAGATCCCCCGATCCGTCTGCCTCTTCGGGAGGATCTTCTGTCGCAGCAGCAGGGGACGGTCCTCCACCCGAACCTGTCCAGTCTACACCTGCTTGCGTGGAGATTGAGCGGCGGCAGTTGATTCCTTTCGACTTGCCTCCCGAAGTTTGTGATGTGATTCTGGCAGCCAGGCGTCCCTCCACTAAGGTGGTATACGCCTGCAGGTGGAACAAATTTGTGGCATGGTGCACAGCAAAGGCTGTGGATCCCCTTTCTGCCCCTCTTTCTGAGGTCCTTCTGTTCCTTCTCTCTCTGGCCCAACAGGGTTCTGCCCTGGGTACCATCAAGGGTTATCTTTGTGCTATCTCGGCCTTCCTCAGGCTCCCTGATCAGCCCTCCCTTTTCAAGTCCCCTGTTGTTAACAGGTTCTTAAAAGGCATTACTCACCTCTTCCCTCCTGTTCCGTTTGTAATGCCTCAGTGGGACTTGAACTTGGTTCTTACCTTTTAATGTGCGCTCCCTTTGAGCCTCTGCATAACTGTCCTCTTCGTCTTCTGACTCTAAAGGCAGCCTTTCTGGTGGCCATCACCTCCGCTCGGCGGGTGAGTGAGCTCCAGGCTCTTTCTTGCAAACCTCCCTTTCTGTCTGTTCATCCAGACAAGGTTGTTCTTCGGACGCGTCCGTCCTTCTTGCCAAAGGTGGTTACTGCTTTCCACATTGGGCAGACCATCACTTTGCCCACCTTCTTTCCGCCTCCGCATCCTTCCAGAGAGGAAGAGAGGCTCCACCGTCTGGACCCAAAACGTGCGCTCTCCTTCTATATCGACCGCACAAAACACTTCCGGGTGGATGACCAGCTCTTTGTTGGCTACGTGGGCGCCAAAAAGGTCGGGCGGTGCACAAGAGGACCATCTCCCGCTGGGTTACCTTGTGCATCAAGACCTGCTATTCTTTGGCTAAGAAGGAGCCTCCTGTTGGGCTGCGTGCCCATTCCACCAGGGCAACGGCTGCTACCACGGCCTTGGGCCGCGGTGTTCCGCTGCCGGTTATCTGTCAGGCAGCTACGTGGGCCTCGCTGCACACGTTTACTAAGCATTACTGCCTTGACAGTCAGGTCCGGAGGGACGGCTTCTTTGGCCGTTCTGTCCTCCAGGACTTCCTTGTCTGATCTTTGTTCGCAGACCCACCACCGGGGTTGGTATTGCTGGGGTATCTATTCTAAGGTAAGGAATCTATCACTAACGTGTCTCTTTCAGATGCACAAGTTACTAACTTGTGTAACGATATATCTGTAAGAGACAGTAGTTAGTGATAGATTCCTTACCGCCCCACCCATCCTCCCCGTTCTGCGAACTGATTTCTAGGGTTAAGGACATCCCTTTCAGGGCCCTAGTATTTTTCAGACACCTGTGTCAGCTTCTTGCATGGCTCTGCGTTCCTGGCGCGGAAAGTCGTGTACAGAACTGACGTCAGCGCGCAGGGGCGGCGTCTAAGTACTGCCCGCGACGTCATCCCGGCGATCACGACGCCGACGACGGACGCGGAGCCGCACGACGCCGCCTACCGACGCGCAAGGGTACTGCTACGCAAAACTTTCCGGATCCAGCCTGACGCCTGGGGATATTCTAAGGTAAGGAATCTATCACTAACTACTGTCTCTTACAGATATATCGTTACACAAGTTAGTAACTTGTGCATCTCAACCAATAACCCAATTTCCTACACTGCCGAAGATCGAAACTGGTTTACTTGATCCACTCAATAATTTAGAAATCTATTTATTGTGAATTGGTTCCTTCATGAGCATTTGTTCGTTGCTATAGTATTTTATTCATTCTTCTGGGTGATTATTGAGTTGCTCTAATGCAATCGAAGTACTATTACAGCATAGTGCTGTGAAGTACAAGGTTCAATGCCTATGGATATCTTATTTTACATTCTCCCTTTTTCGCTGATGGCAGTAGAAAACTACAGCTGAAGTGGGATTCTTTTTTGTTGTCTCTATAATGTAGTGCTCTTTTGTTGCTTAAATACTCTCCCTCAGTACAGGCAACTAATTCACAGCATTATTTTCCAACCCTGCATGAAGCATGCCATATTTTAGATTGAGCATTCGGCTTCTGTTGTACACAAGGGCTGCATTGTTACTTGTGGTGGAGTGATGGTTCTGTACTGTTTCACCTTTACTCTAGTAAAACTGGGTTGACTTCAGTACAAAGTAAAAAGTATAATTTAGCACTTGATAAGTAAAATGTTTATTTCCTTTATCTTTGGGTAGTGCATCACTTAACATGATGCATAGTTCACGCCACAACTACTGCCCTTTTTTATTTTGCAGTGTGCTTATTGTGCTCTGTGTTTTGGTCAGTTAACATTTTTCTTCTCTTTCTCATTAGGTTATTTGTGGACAGAACTGTACTTTTGTCATTCAGGCGAATGGAACAGTATTGGCTTGTGGGGAAGGAAGCTATGGTCGGCTGGGACAAGGAAACTCAGATGACCTTCATGTGTTAACAGTCATCTCTGCTTTACAAGGTATCCTATGTTTTAAAAGTCAATTAAATATTATGGATATATTATGTATTTAATATTTTTGATTGCACAGAAAGCCAGTATTTCCCAGGAGTGAAATCATACGGTTCACAATTTTATTATAGCATTCGAATCACATCATCCTTGTGAATTAAGGATTTACATCAGTGAGAAGCCTTGGAACTAGTATTGTTTTCTGTAGTGTACTATAGTATATTGTGGTACTGCTCAGTCAGGACGTCACAAAACCTCCACTTTAGCTGCTTGAGGGGGGTGAGTCCCACTGATTAGTGCTACGCAACCTGAAGCATTTAAATTCTTTACAGCTCCTTTTACTTTGTTTGGAAACACTGGTCTCCAAACAGAAGCTCATAAATACTTCTGCAAGAGAATAGTAAATATAGCTGAGGGTGAGGAACAAATGGGACAAAAGTGCGATGGATGGATGGATAGTTTTAGGGAAGTATGGAGAGACAGAGCGAGAGAGAGAGGATGAATTGGGGAATGGACGTATGATGTGTGGACCTTGCTGGTGCTCTTGTTCCCTCTTAGGGTCCACTCACTATTTACAGTTGGACTTTTTGAACTAAGGTCAGCCCTGCGTGTTTTCACAAAGGTCATGTCGGTATTTGCTAGACATTATTGCAGGTTAGGCATATATTTGTTACTGCACCTTGATGACTGGATATTGAAGGTGGCTTTGCCACAGGTGTCTTACAATCTTCACAGCATGATCGCTCTCCTCTTCGACATGGGTCTTTCTATCAACTACCTCATATCTCACCTCCACCACACACAACGTTTCTTCTTCACTGGAGCGGAACTGGATGTGATTGCTAAAGAGACCTTCTTGCCTCCTCAGAGAGACCGAGAAATTTAGGGTATGATTCTGTTGTCCTGGCTTTGATTGTCCTGCATCTCCTAGGTCAGTGTGCTTCCTGTATCCTTCCTGTATCCTGCTTGCTCCCCAAGCTTGATAGCATATGCAGGCTTTTCAGTAGTGGCGCCTTCATGTTTAGTGGGCTCAGCACTGGACTGGTAAGTTCTGAAGGACATCATTCAGATTTCTCCCAAGGCAGCTGAAAACGTTTCTGTGGTTGCCAGTGTAAGCACATGACTAGCAAAAGAGCCTTTTTGTCTTTTGCCGATGGTTGCTTCCTCTTTTGGTTGAGTGGTCATCATGGAGATTAAAGCCCTGCGGACTCCTGCGGAGCAAAAGTATTGTATAAATGTGCTTGACCTGCAACCAATCCGGCTGCCCTTAAAGAATTCTTGCCATCCATTTTCAGTCAAGCCAAGTCCTGACGAACAACGGAAACGTGGTTTTCTATGCCAACAAGCAGGGTGGCATGTGCTCAAATGTCTTGTGACTGGAAGCCCTAAGCTATGGTGTTGTCCCTAGGCTTTCTATGTCCGGCTGACTGCTAGTCATCTGGCCGGATTGCTGAACATGAAGGCAGATTACCTAAGTCAGTGTCACTTTACCGACTTAGAGTGGTGCCTCCACCTGAAGGTGGATAAGTCTATCCTCGTCCTATGGTGCACACCTTTGATGAATCTCTTTGACGCTCATCAAAACTCTCACTGTATGGCCTCTTCATTTCTCTCTGCATGAGTCTCTGGGGTAACGCATTGCACCTGACATGGTTCTTTAAACTTAATTTCACATTTATGCCCATTACTCTGATTTCTCGTGTTTGGATATAGCTTTGTCTTGACCAGAGTGCAGGTGATCTCGACCGCACTGGATTGGCCAAGCAGGATGCGGTATTCAGATCTATTACCTCTATCTCTGTGTACTCTACTTCCACTACAATTCAGGGTGGACACCCTCCTGCAATGGGAGATTAAATAGTGCAGTCTATCTGAGCTTTATTGATCTACCTTCTAACGTGGTGAATGTTATCTTGGCTTCACTTTTTACTTCCGTCAAAACTGTGCATTGCAGTCATTCAACAAATGTTTTCTTAGTGTACTGAAGAGGAGGTGTATCCTTTTCAGGCAAGGTTATCAAATATCTGACCAAGGAAGGCTTTTCTCAGGTCACAGAAAAAAAATATTCATCCACAATGTAATCTTTTCCTTGTTTGCTAGATCGCCATCCTTGTTCAAGTCACTGATTGTAATCAGTTTTTTTTCAAAGTTTAATTCATTTATTTCTTCCTTCACCGTTTGTCATGACTCAATGGCACAGTTGTTCCTTGAGGTTTCTTTTGCTTTCAGGCTGTCTTTTTAATTGTCAATATATCTTCTCCACGTGTTAGTGAGCTGCAGGTTTTGTGCATCAACCATTCACATCTTTCCTTACAAGCTGGTGCTTCAGACAAAGGCTTGGTCTCCCCATTCTACATTGGCCAGTCCATGACCTTGTTGTGCGATTACGCTTTCTGTATTCTCCAGAACTCTCAGTTTTCACATTGATAAGACTCAACAACATCCTCTGGATAACAAGCTTTTCATTGTCTACAGTGGTTCATTCCATGAAGGGCAAGGCGATCCAGAAGTGGATGACTTCATATTGGATCATCCTCTTAATCAAGAGCTGCTATGCCTTTGCCAAACACGAGCCCCTTGAGGTTTTCGGGGCCCATTTGTTGCCACTGATGAGGGATGCTTCTGTTCGTTGAGCTGCAACATGGCCTTCATCAGCCACACCTTCATCAAGCATTATTGCCTTGGCTCTAAAGTCTCAAGGATGACCACAAGACTTCTTGGTTTATTTCTTCAGACCCACTTCCTGGAGAGTACTGTTTACGTACTGATTCAGGAGGTTATGTTAATTAAATTTGTAGAGCCCGCTGCTACCCTAGGGTGTCCTGGCGCTATGCACTGCCTGCTAGAGAAGAGGCCAGAAGGTTCATTGATTAAAAAGCCAGGTCTTGAGCCCCTTCCTGAAAGAGAGGAGATCTGTAGCGTTCCTCAGTTGGAAAGGAAGCTCATTCCAGGCTTTGGACGCGCTGTTAATAAAGCTTCTGCCTCCCCAGCCTGCTTTTTTAAAACCGCTAATTGTGACTTTCTTCGCCCCTGTCGATCGTAACACTCTCCTTGGAATGTACCACTGTATTTTACGTTGCAAGTAATCCGGGCCTTTGCCATTGAGGGCTTTAAAAACGGTGCACAGCGCTTTGAAGCGTATTCTGTGTCTGACAGGGAGCCAGTGCAACTGTTTGATCTCTTCCTTTACAGAAGCAAACTTTGAAGTCCCCGACAGCAGTCTGGCTGCCGCATTCTGAACTATCTGAAGCTTATTAATATATTGTTTTTGAGCATTCAGGTAGAGTCCGTTGCAATAATCCAGCCGAGACATGATGAGTGCCGAGATTATTGTTTTGAGGCCATTATCGTTGAGGAAGAACTTAAACTTTTTTATGATCTTTAATACATAAAAACAGGCCGAGGTAACTGAATTTATTTGGTCACCTAGTGCCAGCTTATTGTCCATTAACACTCCCAGATTCCTAGCTTTCTCAGTAGGTATGGGGCATGAGCCCAGGTCAGCCGGCCACCAATCTGGGGTCCACACTAGCGGGTTCTTCCCAAATTTTATGACCTCAGTTTTATTAGAGTTAAGTTTTAAGCAGTTTGCAGACATCAATCCGGAGATAGCAGCCAAACAGTCATGAAATCGAGCCCCTGTTTCCTTTTCAGTGCCCTCCCTTAGTGACAGCACTATTTGGGTGTCGTCAGCATAAGAGGTCAACTGGAAGCCAAATGACCTAATCACACCCGCTAGGGGAGCCACGTACACGTTAAAAAGTGTCGGGCTGAGGGAAGAGCCCTGTGGCACCCCACATGGAAGGGTGAAAGGTTTAGACTGGCAGTTATCCATATCCACAATTTGTACTCTGTCAGAGAGAAATGACTGCAGAAGCTTCCAGGCAGACCCCTTTATCCCGGCCCCAGACAGACGGTCCATCAAAACTTTGTGATGAACCGTGTCAAAGGCTGCGGACAGGTCTAACAGGATCAATACAGCATTACCTCCCCTGTCCAGGGCCTCCCGAATTTCCTCCGTGGATTTAATTAAGGCAAGCTCCGTGCTGTGTTCTGCTCTAAAGCCATATTGGGATGGATCAAGAGTCTGGTTAGATTGAAGAAAGGCATTAAGTTGTATGTTCATGGCTTTTTCCAAGGCCTTAGCAGGAAGCGGGAGACGAGATATAGGCCTATAATTGTTGGGGTCACCTGCATCAAGAGTCTGTTTTTTTAGGAGGGGGAGAATGGAAGCAACCTTCCACTTCTTGGGAAAAATACCAGAGCTGAATATCTCGTTCGGCAAAGGGGTAAGGGCCGAACCAATGACTCCTGAGATTTGTTTCAATAGATAAGCTGGACAAGGATCTGATGGGGCTCCCGAGCGAATGGAATTCAGAATTTTAATAATATCTGGGACCGCGAGAAGTTGAAAGTGTTCTAATGCGGCAGGGGTTGTTGAGCTTTCTTTTCCGATCGTGTATGGCAGCTCAACCTCTTTATTATCTGCTGGGGAGAAAGAGGCGAAAATAGATTCCACCTTAGATTTAAAGAAATCAGCCAGTTGATCGCAAATTTTTGGGCTGCTGGAGCTCTTAGGAACATTAGGTATGGCTAATTTTTTGAGTGTCTTAAAGAGTTCCTTGGGATTCGATTTGGCTTGGGCTATTTGTTCCTCATAGAATTTCTTTTTAGTTTCCAGCAGCATTCCCTTATAGATAGCGATGCTGTGTCTATAGGTGTCCTTGTCTAGCCTATTATATTCTCTCCTCCAAGCCCGTTCCAGCCGTTTACAATTCAGTTTTTGACTTCTGAGCTCCTCTGAGTACCAAGGGGCCGAAGGTGTAACACGTTTAGGAACCCACTTTTTAACAGGAGCAAGAGTATTGCAGGTGGACTCTAGCCATGAAGTGTAGACTGAGGTAGCCTCTTCTGCTCCAGCGTGAAGAGGGCACAGAGATTTCCAAAGCTCTTCTTCCAACTTGGAGCTGTCTACCTCTTTCCAGGCTCTGGTTTCAATCTCGTGAGCAGTTGTTAAGGGGGTTATGGGATTCGCGGGTGTATTTAGTTGAAACTGGATCGCCCTGTGGTCAGACCATAGCAGCGGGAATACCGTAGTACAGACGAGGTCCAAATTGTTTGAGTAGATCCCGTCTAGGGTATGTCCCTTATCGTGGGTAGGGTTATCCACCAGCTGCTTAAAATCTCCCATTCACATAATTTGCTGTAAACGGGATGTATCGGGGTCAGAAGCGGCCTCTAAGTGGAAATTAAAGTCGCCGAGCACTGTAAATGAGTTAAGGCATAGCCCTTCCTCCAACAGTGAGCCCAGCAGCTCCAAAAAACCACCTCTGGAGCCAGGGGGTCGGTAGAGCAAGATACCCTTGAATGTACTGTAATAGGCAGAGTGGAAGCTAAATGAGAGGGCCTCGCAGCAAGGGTTGGAAGCATTGTGGAAAATAGGCTTTAATGAATCGTGGTAGATAACAGCCAGACCCCCTCCCCTTCCCAGTGGCCTATCTAACGTGTAGCAGAGGAAACCTGGGGGGTAGCTTTTACTAGGTCGGGACCTGAAGCTTTATCTGTCCAGGACTCCGTAATAAAAGCAATTTTAATCATCCACTCCTCCAATAGTAGAGCACATTCCGTGCTGTGTTTAACTAGAGACCTGGCGTTCACTAAAATACAGTTTAGCGGACCAACCTCCGCTGCCCTTAATTTCATGATATGTGTAGCTGATAGGCTCTTCACCGGGGTATCTAATATATCAGGACGGGCATCAAGACAGTTGGGGCAGATGTTGTTAGTGTTGTTACTGGTCTGCGTCATAGACATCAGAGGACAGTTAGGAGTTCCTTTACGGGAATCTAACATCCGTAGCTCTTCGCTGGTATACACTATAATTCCTGAGGTAACATGACCAGAGGAACTCGCCCTGAGCCCGGTACGAGCGCGGACGGGCGCAGACGGGCTTGCCTTAGGCGCGCCTCTTATGTAGGCAAGCGTCCAACAGCTAGAGCGGTAAGAAATCTGCATGTAGAAGTGCTGATCAGAAGAAAAGATCCTTCAGTTAAAATCTTCTCAGACTGCTTGATGGATTTGCACCAAATGACAAAAAGCATACAATTATGTGCACCAGAAATACGGTACACCGAAAGCTAGTACATGCTATATACACTACCCCATTGGATAGCTGCACACGCTGCGGGCCTGGCAGAAGACTTTATATACATGGTTTGGGCTTGTCCATCCCTATCCCCTTAATGGCAGGAAGTACTGTAGAATCTGAATGGGCCACTGGGTGGACCGTGCAGCTGGAGATACGACAAGTTCTGTTAGGCGTGCTCGCCTCCCACTCTAATAAAAAACTTAGTAGGTTTGTCCTTGGCTTACTATTAGCAAAATGATGTACAACTGTTAAATGGCTGAGTTCAACACCTCCAACGTATATGGCTCTGAATAGGCGTCTGACGAGGAAGTGCGAATGAGACATGTCGGTAGGGATGACAACCTGGATGATGACTTGAGAGCCTGGTCCGCCATGTTGTCTGAGTTCAGCGAACCCCCCGGGAGGTGTCCCCACCAAGGGACCCTATGGTGTGATGTGCCTGCCAGGCCTTTTGGTTGAGAAGAGTAGGGGAGGGCATTGTGTTCACAGATGGATACAGCATGAGCCTCAACGGATCATCCTCTCAACTTTTTTCGGATTACTTTCTGGGATCTAGCACAAGAGCTGGGGTGGGTTGAAGGGAGTTGTGTTTTAAGTTTACTGGGTCTGGAAGAAGACCACCAAAAGTTGTCGCTTCAAATGTTTATTAATTGTAACTGGTATTGGTGGCATCTTATGACACTTTTTGCATTTTGTCATATAATGCTGATATTCATTTCATCCCGCTGAACCTCAATAAAAACCTCATGAACAAAAACTTTTTTAAAAAGCATGCTTTCTGATAAATTTGGTCTTTGCTGTTCTTTCCTATGTCGGACACCAAATTAAAAACTAAGGGCCAGATGTATCAAAAAACCATTTCGCGATTCCCAAATAGCAATTTTTACCGAATTGCTATTTGGGAATCGCAAAATGCAATGCAGGAAAAAATTCGCAATAAAATAGCGATTCGGTAATATTCGCATTTGCAATTACAGATTCCCAATTAGCGATTCTGTAATAGCGAATTGGCAAAATAAGAAATTGCAAAATAGGGAATCTGCTATTCCGATGCAGTTTGATGACATCACAACCAGGAAGTGTGTTTCCCCATGCTGTTTCAGAGTGCCTGAGGCTGTGTAAGAGGCTGAGAGCAGGAGCACACCACTCAGGAGAACATCGAGAGTGCAGAGACAGGCACAAATACACATCATGGCTTCACAGGAGAAGGCAAAGGAGGCTGCAGGACGCAAAAGAAAGCAAAAGTTGAGTGAAAACGAATTGGAGGTCCTAATTGAGGAAATGGTGAAGAGCCATGAGCAACTCTTTGGAAAAAAATCCCTACACATCCCCAAGTCAGAGAACAGGAAGATCTGGCTGGACATCCAAGCCAAAGTAAATGCCATAGGGGTCACACAGCGCTCCACAGAAGACCTACGCAAGCGCTGGTAGGACTTGCGCTCAAGGGCAAAAGAGAAGGTGGCAAGCAGGCTTGCGGACGCCAAGAAGACCGGTGGAGGAACATCAACACAGCCGGCGTCAACCCCCCTTGATGACTTGGTGGAGTCCACCCTACAGCCTGAAACCATCAGTGGCATAGCAGACATCGACAGCTAAGCCACAACCAACACCAGCCAAGGTAGGATGCATGCTAAAATACACCTGCCCCATTACTCACAAAAACTCCCACTTAGAAATAACTTAATGAAAAAAGTTAGATTGCCACTCCAGTCCACATTTTTGTTACCACCCAGCAATGCATCATGGGAGATGCAGTCAGACACATAAGATAGTAAAACAATGATACTGAGAAACATATCCGCAGTTGAGACCCACCATTAAATAACCAATTAAAACACACCATTTAGGTATAACAACTCAAGTACATTTCATTTTCAAATAACATAAAGGACACACAATAAGTAGTTTTGTTATATTCACAGATGAACCTGCGCCACAGGGTAAAGACACACCAATAGATGAGCCAGCGGAGATCCAGGAACAGGCAGGGGAAGAAGAGTCAGACACCACAACACCACCTGCACCAAGACCACGCAGATACACTGTGGCTCCACTACAGGAGTTGGAGGTAGAAGGGGAAGACATCCAAGAAGAGCCACAATCAAGGCCAGATGAGCAGGCACAGCCTCTAAGTGATCAGTCTCTCGTGCAGCGAGCAACACCAATCGCAGGAGATGCAGAGCAAGAGCACACGGTGCTGTTGAGGAAGGAGAGGGATCCTCTGTCTTTGCTGGGCTAGAGGGCACTTTGGTGAAGGTGCAGCGGCTGCAATTGAAAAGCATGCGGTCAATGCAAAGGCAGCTGGTGTGTCTGAATCACAAAATGGCTGACATTAAGGACCGCATCAGGGAGATGAACAACACAGTGGCAGAGGGCCATAGGGCAAATGCAGAAAGCCTAAGGGACATGACAGCAGCGATTAAAGTGCTCTGTACCACCATGCAGAGGGAGCATGCCTCCATTCGCTGTGAAAATCACCACCTATTTAGCTGTTTGGATGGTTACACTAAGGCAGTTAACCGTCTGTGCAATGCCACAGCTGTCCTGTCCAGACGCACTGTGTCCATGCAGGTGGAAATGGCCCACTGCAGTAATGATGTTGCCAGGGGATTGGTGCAGGTCACCACTGCTGTTGAACATCTACAGACAGCTACTATAGCTGGGACAGGTATACTGGGTGCAGGGGACAGTGAGGAGGCCTCCAGCCTCAGCAGCATTACTCCACCGGTCACTGAGCCCAGACGGCGCAGTGCAAGGCAAGGTACAGCATCCGAGGCCTCATCAAGGGAGGCCAGTGTAAACATTGACCGCTCTAGTGCTGTGCGTGGCCGTAAGAAGTAGTCAGTGGTGTGATCGAGGGATGCAAATGGGTGAGGTAACCCATAGCATATAACGCAAACTGCTGAATGTTGTGCATGGTCTGTATATATGCCATGTTGACCTACACAAGCCACACACAAGAAAGGAGTTGATGGCTGTGAGCACACAGTTTACCTGATGTTAAAGTGAATAAAAACACAGTTGATAAAAAGTCATGAGGTGCATTGTCTCATCATTACTCACCTAGAAATAGTTGCGTGTTATTTCATCACGTCTCTGTCTGCCATCTGCTGCCACCTACACCACCTGCTGCTCTGTGAGGTGGACGTGGTTCATCCTCTTCATCAGACTCCGAATCTGTGAGGTCCAATGGTATGCCATTGGTTGTTGCTAGGTTGTGCAGCATGGCACAAGTGGCCACTATTTTGCAACAGATCTCTGGCCTATACTGCAGTGCACCTCCAGTTTTGTGTAGACAGCGGAACCTACTCTTCAGTGGGCCGAATGTCCGCTCTATGACAATGTGCGTCGACTTGTGTGCAGCATTGTATTTCCTTTCACTCTGAGTTGCAGGATTAAGGTATGGTCTGAGTATGAAGGCGTGCACAGCATATGCACTGTCACCTAAAGGATGAAGGGCAATAGGTCAATCACTGTCCTATTTCTACGGATATAAGGAGTCTATCAGAGTGAGTAACATGCATTTACCTAGCAGGTATCCTTCGCCAAATTCACCCCCAGTGAGATGTGTGTATATTCCACTGTGTCTGAATATGAATGAATCGTGGGTACTACCAGGATATTTGGCCACTATGTCAGTTATTATGTGTGAGGCATTACATATTACCTGGATGTTGAGTGAATGAAAGGATTTCCTATTCCTAAACACATACTCATTATCTGAAGGGGGACAGATGGCTACATGTGTCCCATCAATGCACCCAATTACATGTGGAAATCGTGCTATTTGGTAGTTATCCAATTTGGTCTGCTGCAATACCTGTTGTGTAGTGGGGAATCTGATGTAATGGTGTATCCTCTGTACCATTGCATCCAAAAAAGCATTCAGGAAGCGTGAAACGCAACTTTGGGACACCCGTCCTGCTGCAGCTATCACCCCCTGGTAGCTCCCTGATGCTAGTAGGTGCAGTGAACATAGGACCTGCACATGTGTGGGAATGGCTTGGGTCCTGTGGGTCTGATGCTCTAGTATTGGATGTAGGTCAGCTATCAGGTCTAGTATTATTTCTGAGTCTAGTCTATATTTGTCATGGATTTCTTCCTCTGTCTGCTGAAACAGTGTTATGCGCACTCTGTAAATGCTTTCCTGTCTCCTCCTCCTTCTCTGTGCTGCTGCTTGAATCCGCATCCTCCTTGCTATGACATGCAGCGCTGCCATTGTGAAAGATTCTGAGGCCCAGTGGGCCTGTTTAAATAGTTTGCACCTGATTACCACCTGACTTGAGTTGGTGGTAATTTGCACGTGCAAAATAGCGATTTTTGGGTCATTCGCAATTTGCGAATGTTTCATACATTGGCCTGCGATTCCCAAATTGCGTATTCACAATTTGGGATTCGCTAAATCGGGATTTGCAAAATTGGGATTCGCATATATTTGCGATTAGCAATTTTGCGATTGCAAAAGCTTTTATACATTGGATTAGGCCATTTTGCGTTCGCAAACGGCCGAAATTTGCGATTCGCACCGTTTGCGAACGCAAAATAACTTGATACATCTGAAAGAGACACGTTAGTGACAGATTCCTTACCTTAGAATATCCCCAGGCGTCAGGCTGGATCCGGAAAGTTTTGCGTAGCAGTACCCTTGCGCGTCGGTAGGCGGCGTCGTGCGGCTCCGCGTCCGTCGTCGGCGTCGTGATCGCCGGGATGACGTCGCGGGCAGTACTTAGGCGCCGCCCCTGCGCGCTGACGTCAGTTCTTCTTTTCCGCGCCAGCAACGCAGATCCGGGAAGAGCAGTGCCCTGGTCAATTTTTGACCATACTTTTTGGTGATTTTTCACTGTTTTTTTCCAAATAAAGGTGTCGTAGGGATGCCCGGCTTCAAGCGATGCGGCGCCTGTGCGCGGATGATGTCCGTCACCGACCCGCATTGGGAGTGTCTCTTCTGCCTCGGCCGAGGCCACGACACCGAGTCTTGTCCCGAATGCCAGGCCCTCAACCCGAAAGCTTTGCGAGAGCGGTCTCGAAAGCTCCTCGAGGCCCGGCATTCGGCTCCACGGAGGCCCCGGTCGCGTGAGAGGTCCAGGGGTCGCTCGCGGAGTGCACACCGGTCGTCGGCGTCGAAGTCTTCTTCGTCCGGTAAGTCTAAGCACAAGAAGTCCAAGAAGCATCGTCGCTCTCGGACTTCGCCTCGCCGGTCTCGCGACTCGGCTGAGGCCCCTCCCGGCACCGTCCCCGCGGCCCCGGACTTGCCTGTGGAGTCGCCCCCGCCATACCCGCCCTTCCCGGGTTCGGGGGCGGATCCGGCCAAGGTACAGGAGTTCCTGTCGGCCATGGCCCGCCTCTTCGGGCCGTCAGGCCCCTCCGGTGCGCCTTCGGGCCCCGCGGGCCCTGATGGGGTTGCTCCGGCGTCGCCGGCGGCTCCGGCCCCGGCGTCGCCCTTGCCTCCAGCCTCGATCCCGGCTCCGGCCCCGGCCTCGATCCCGGCTCCACAACCCCCATCGACGCCGGTCGACCTCACGACACCTCCGCCGGCGCCGATGTCTCCGGTGCCGTTCTCGACGCCGCCCTGGGCTCCGGGCGGCGTCGTCCCCCAGTTCCTTCCGGCTCCGGACATGGACCCGGAGCGACGTCGCTCGACGCCGGCTCCGGCGCCGATGGGACCTTGGGTCCCAAATGTCCCTCCTCCTCCTTATTTTGAACCAGAGGAGGACCAGGAGGACTGGGAGGGGTCTGATGACCCTCTGACACGCAACTGTCAGTATGATGAGGACTGGACAGAGAGTCTAGGGGAGGCCAGTGGTCTGGATACTTCCCCTGACACTGGCATGCTGTCTCCTCCCGTGGCTACGGAGGAGGGGGCCAATTTTGGTACGGTGTTGCGTAGGGCTGCTGGGGCCTTACGTCTCCAGCTCCCTACTTTGACGGTCAAGCCTAACATCTTGACAGAGGTGCTTCAGCCGGCAGCCTCCTCTGCGGAGACTGTGCTGCCGTTTAACGACGCCCTCACTGACGTTCTTTTGGGCGCCTGGTCCAAGCCCAACACAGGGGCTCCTGTGGATCGGAACGTGTCACGACGCCATCGCCCCGCTCCGGGCGACCCCCTGTTTCTTTCTGTCCACCCCACTCCTGAGAGCTTGGTTGTCCAAGCCTCCGCTTCCCAAACCGCCTTCCCTACCGCTCCTCCGGATAGGGAATCCAAACGCCTGGATCAGTTTGGGAAGAAAGGTCTTTCTTCCTCCAGTGCTGGCTTGCGGTCCGTTAACACCGCTTGTCTTTTGGGCCGATATACCCACTCCCTGTGGGATTCGGTGGCGGATGTTTTGCCCCAGTGCCCTGAGGAGGTCCAGGCACTGCTTTCCCGCGCCATTGCGGAAGGAAGGGATGCGGCCAAATACACTATCCGTTGTGGCCTTGACACCGCCGACTCGCTGGGCAGGTCGATTGCAACGACGGTGGCGCTCCGACGCCACGCCTGGCTGAGAACCACTGGTTTTTCAGGGGATGTCCAGAATACTCTCATGGACATGCCCTTTGATGGAGTCGGTCTTTTTGGGTCCAAAGCAGACCATGCGTTGGAGCGCTTTAAGGACTCACGGGCTACTGCCAAGTCCCTGGGCCTTTCTGCTACACGCCCTCCGCTGCCTTCTGCTTTTCGCCCCTATCGTGGCCACGGTAGGGGCGCCCTTCACGTCAGCAGCCCAGCCACCGGCCTGCGCAGCAGGCGTCTTCGCGTGGCCGAGGACGTGGATTCCGCCGTGGCGGATCGGGCAACCAGCGTGCGGGTCAGGCCACCACCTCCAACCCGTCCGCGGCCTCCAAGCCCTCCTAGTCCCTCCTTTCAGGTGCACGGCACGCCAGTAGAGGGCAGGGTCCGCCATCACCTTCCCCACTGGCGCACCATCACCTCGGACAGGTGGGTCTTGGACATTGTCCGAAGGGGCTACTCCCTCCCTTCGAGACCACCCCCCAGCCATGCCACCTCAATTCCACCGCATGTCAGGGGATCACTTGGTGCTTCTACAGAAGGAAGTCACGGCCCTCTTGACCAAGAGGGCCATCGAGCATGTTCCGACCCCAGAAGTAGGGCGTGGTTGCTACTCCCACTACTTTCTGGTGCCCAAAAAGGACAAGGAGGACATGCGTCCTATCTTGGACCTCCGGAACGTCAATCGCTTCCTCCGGAAGGAGAAGTTCAAGATGCTCACCCTAGCTCAGGTCTTGACTGCCCTCGACCCAGGAGACTGGTTGGTAGCGTTGGACTTGCAGGACGCGTATTTCCACATCCCCGTCCTGCCGGCCCACCGGCGTTACCTTCGGTTCACGGTAGGCCCCGAGCATTTTCAGTTCACCGTGCTCCCCTTTGGCCTTACCAGTGCCCCTCGGGTGTTCACGAAAGTGATGGCGGTGGTCGCAGCTCATCTGCGCCGGGCAGGGGTTTCAGTCTTCCCCTACCTCGACGACTGGCTGCTGAAGGCGGGCTCGTCCCAGGCAGTCGTCTCCCACCTCCAGACTACGGCCGAACTCCTGCACTCGCTGGGGTTCTCCATCAATGTGCCGAAGTCGCATCTGATTCCTTCTCCACAGCTCCTTTTCATCGGAGCAGTTCTGGACACGACGCAGTTTCGGGCCTATCCTCCCGAACGGCGAGTCCGGGATATTCAGGCTATGATTCCGATCTTTCGGCCTTTATCCTGGGTTTCGGTACGGATGACCCTGAGGCTGCTGGGCCTCATGGCCTCCTGCATCCTGCTGGTCAATCATGCCAGATGGCATATGCGGGCTCTGCAGTGGGACCTGAAGTTCCAGTGGGCGCAGCACCAGGGCAACCTGTCCGATCACGTCCAGATCTCGGAGGGGACTGCAAAACAGTTGCAGTGGTGGCTCTCGAACCGGCAATGGGTCTTGGGCAGATCCCTCTCCCTTCCCCAGCCAGATCATACAGTTGTGACGGACGCGTCCCTTCTGGGATGGGGCGGTCACATGGGAGAGGCGGAGATCAGAGGCCTCTGGTCTCCGGCGGAGTCCCGGCTCCATATCAACCTTCTGGAGCTCCGGGCGATCCGGCTTGCACTCAAGGCATTCCTTCCCTCTGTCAAAGGGAAGGTAGTGCAGGTGTTCACAGACAACACCACCGCCATGTGGTACTGCAACAAACAGGGCGGGGTGGGGTCTTGGACCCTTTGTCAGGAGGCTCTGCGCCTCTGGACATGGCTGGAACATCAGGGCATGTTCCTGATGGTTCATCACCTGGCAGGTTCTCTGAACGCCAGGGCGGACGAACCTCAGCCGCAGGTGCATGATGGATCACGAATGGCGTCTTCACTCGGAAGTGGCGCAAGGACTCTTTCTACAGTGGGGAGAGCCTTGGTTAGATCTATTCGCCACCGAAGA
Source organism: Calotriton arnoldi (assembly GCA_963921515.1). NCBI lineage: Eukaryota > Metazoa > Chordata > Amphibia > Caudata > Salamandridae > Calotriton > Calotriton arnoldi. The sequence continues at coordinate 1,739,139 of CAWUFW010001746.1, read as the reverse complement.
GAACGCGCAATGTCATCAGTTCTGCGCGTTGGAATTTCCAAGGCGGCACTCGCTCGGCGACGCTTTTCGTCGCGAGTGGAGTTGCGGTCTGTTGTACGCCTTTCCGCCTATACCACTTCTACCCAGAGTGTTGAAGAAGATTCGGCACGACCGGGCCCAAGTCATTCTTGTGGCTCCGGACTGGGCTCGAAGAGTTTGGTATCCCGAGCTACTCAATATGAGCATAGATCCCCCGATCCGTCTGCCTCTTCGGGAGGATCTTCTGTCGCAGCAGCAGGGGACGGTCCTCCACCCGAACCTGTCCAGTCTACACCTGCTTGCGTGGAGATTGAGCGGCGGCAGTTGATTCCTTTCGACTTGCCTCCCGAAGTTTGTGATGTGATTCTGGCAGCCAGGCGTCCCTCCACTAAGGTGGTATACGCCTGCAGGTGGAACAAATTTGTGGCATGGTGCACAGCAAAGGCTGTGGATCCCCTTTCTGCCCCTCTTTCTGAGGTCCTTCTGTTCCTTCTCTCTCTGGCCCAACAGGGTTCTGCCCTGGGTACCATCAAGGGTTATCTTTGTGCTATCTCGGCCTTCCTCAGGCTCCCTGATCAGCCCTCCCTGTTCAAGTCCCCTGTTGTTAACAGGTTCTTAAAAGGCATTACTCACCTCTTCCCTCCTGTTCCGTTTGTAATGCCTCAGTGGGACTTGAACTTGGTTCTTACCTTTAATGTGCGCTCCCTTTGAGCCTCTGCATAACTGTCCTCTTCGTCTTCTGACTCTGAAGACAGCCTTTCTGGTGGCCATCACCTCCGCTCGGCGGGTGAGTGAGCTCCAGGCTCTATCTTGCAAGCCTCCCTTTCTGTCTGTTCATCCAGACAAGGTTGTTCTTCGGACGCGTCCGTCCTTCTTGCCAAAGGTGGTTACTGCTTTCCACATTGGGCAGACCATCACTTTGCCCACCTTCTTTCCGCCTCCGCATCCTTCCAGAGAGGAAGAGAGGCTCCACCGTCTGGACCCAAAACGTGCGCTCTCCTTCTATATCGACCGCACAAAACACTTCCGGGTGGATGACCAGCTCTTTGTTGGCTACGTGGGCGCCAAAAGGTCGGGCGGTGCACAAGAGGACCATCTCCCGCTGGGTTACCTTGTGCATCAAGACCTGCTATTCTTTGGCCAAGAAGGAGCCTCCTGTTGGGCTGCGTGCCCATTCCACCAGGGCAACGGCTGCTACCACGGCCTTGGGCCGCGGTGTTCCGCTGCCGGTTATCTGTCAGGCAGCTACGTGGGCCTCGCTGCACACGTTTACTAAGCATTACTGCCTTGACAGTCAGGTCCGGAGGGACGGCTTCTTTGGCCGTTCTGTCCTCCAGGACTTCCTTGTCTGATCTTTGTTCGCAGACCCACCACCGGGGTTGGTATTGCTGGGGTATCTATTCTAAGGTAAGGAATCTGTCACTAACGTGTCTCTTTCAGATGCACAAGTTACTAACTTGTGTAACGATATATCTGTAAGAGACAGTAGTTAGTGACAGATTCCTACCGCCCCACCCATCCTCCCCGTTCTGCGAACTGATTTCTAGGGTTAAGGACATCCCTTTCAGGGCCCTAGTATTTTTCAGACACCTGTGTCAGCTTCTTGCATGGCTCTGCGTTCCTGGCGCGGAAAGTCGTGTACAGAACTGACGTCAGCGCGCAGGGGCGGCGCCTAAGTACTGCCCGCGACGTCATCCCGGCGATCACGACGCCGACGACGGACGCGGAGCCGCACGACGCCGCCTACCGACGCGCAAGGGTACTGCTACGCAAAACTTTCCGGATCCAGCCTGACGCCTGGGGATATTCTAAGGTAAGGAATCTGTCACTAACTACTGTCTCTTACAGATATATCGTTACACAAGTTAGTAACTTGTGCATCTGGCCCATAGGATTTAAGATGGTAAATCACACATTTGGGACCCCCTGTTTTTCTTGGCTTGCGCTTCACAGATCAGCGCAAAACTTTTCATGAAGAAGCTAAAGTGAATGATCATTTATTTTTGAACGTTTTGTGTGGATTTGGCAAACTGCAGCAAAGTTCTTAGGAAAACAAAAAATGAAACTCTGACCTAACTATAACAACATAGTGACACTCGCCACTGGGAAATAAAAACATGCTCTTTATTTATGATTGTATTGTGCTGTAGTCCCATAGGAAATGCATTTCTTGAATCTTTAATAATGAAGGCAAGGCCCTGCGCACAGAAGCTGATGCACATTAGCGAAGGACATGCGGAGGGTGAGCTTGGAGTTGGGCACAACACTTGACCTCACAAACCCCCTGCGCATGTCCTGGAGGTTGGTGCTTGTGTTCAAAGACCATAATCAGGTGTTTATGTTCGAATGGGTAACCGTGCTGTGCACGTCTGTAGGTCATGTGTGTAGCTTTGGGTGGGACAGGGCCTGACCCTGTGGCAAGATCCATGCATATGACCAAAGACTGTGCACAGCTGGTTTTGGGTGGGATGGTACTAGACACAAGGCTTAGATATACACCAGGCCCTGCACCTAAAGTCTGTTGCTCACAGCCAAGGCAGTGCACCATTGGTTTGGATGGGAACGTCTGGGTGCAGCATATCATAAATAAAAACAAAAAAATCAATTAACCTATTTTCTTAGTCAAATTGTGTTTAATTTTGCTCCTAATAAATACATTAACAAGCATCTCAGAATTTCCCTTCAAATCTCAACTGTTACAGTTACAATACAAAACCTAAAATTCACTGACATTTCCAAACTATAGTAGTTAGTTCAGACCAGTCATAGTAAGCATGGGATAGGCCTCTGCCCATAGTTGCTTTGTCAATGGAAGAATGAATGTAATTAAAAACAGAAACAAAACTTTACTGAAAAAATCCTGTTAACGTAGAGTAGAGTGGTTAAGTACTAAAAAAACAAATTCTTTAAAAAAAAGGGGCAACAGAGTTTCCCCTAAAGCTACTGAAATTCTCCATCTATGCTGAGCAAAGCAATCATTACTTGCGCTAATGCGCTGTTTGGGACCTCACACATAATGTTCCAGATGACGTCATTGGTGACATCTCATTAACTCAGAATTTGTACTTTGCAACTGCAACATTACCACAAAGGCAAGCCCCAGTCAGTTAAGGGCGTTTGTACTTAAGTCCATTTCTTTCTCTTCTTGTGCAGACCGCTCATCTTCAGCTTCCACCATTAAAGTGCTGCAATTCCTGTATATACTGAAAAAGTGAAACTATATAATTCATTGTAATGCAATTTGCAAATCATTATACACAATATGTTGTACTTTGTCTCGTGTTTATGGCAGTCTTCTATTTAATGGCAATTGAATTTGTTTTTAATCATATTAGGGTTTGTTGTGACTCAACTTGTTACATCATGTGGATCTGATGGCCATTCCATGGCCTTAACAGAGAGTGGTGAGGTCTTCAGCTGGGGAGATGGAGATTATGGAAAACTTGGCCATGGAAACAGTGACAGACAGCGGCGACCAAGACAAATAGAAGCATTGCAAGGCGAGGAAGTTGTACAGGTATTGCATTGCAAGAATATTCATCTTTTAAATGTTTCCCTTGATATGTGATCACTCGCTTAACATGTTAGTCATGAGACAGCACAGGAGCATGTACGACCAGGAAGAAATATGTATTCTGATAGTAGCCATGTACGGTAAGAGCATTTTCAGACAATAATGTTGTAGATTTGCCTTTACGTTTGAAAGGAGCAGTGAAAAGGAGCATCTCATTACAAGTAGCCCATAAATTCTGATGGTTCTAATAATGAGGATTGCAAGTTTTGCCTTTCATATGGAAATGTGTGTGTGAAACTCCTGGGAAAAACATAGGTGAATTCGGTAGAAACCAATTGTTTCCCTCCCCAGAATTGCTATGACCCCCCATACCGTAATTTCTGGACACGGAAATAACAGGGATTTCACCAGGCGACTTGTAATGAGAGCCTTCGTATGCGAACTAGAAATTACTCATGTTAGGGTACTTTTGTTCACAGTTTTTATTTTTGTCTCAAATTGATGGTCTTATGACATGGTGTGGCATAGTACATAGTCATACAGATTTCCTGTGTTTAAACAAATGTGTGTACTTACACATGATGTATGTTCTCAAAATAAGCGTTTAACCTGCGCTTTACATTTTTATGTGGTGTAGGCTTCTGCATAGTTGTAGTTTGAAGGGTTTTTGAACAGTGTGCTGAAACTAGTTACATACTTCTTAATTGCAATATTATGGAGCAGATGTCTAAAGTCTGCACGGAGGAGTTCTCCAGTAACGATTATTTCCTAGATTCACATGCTTGAATCTTTCCCGTCGTCAGGGTGAGAGTCCCATGATAATTGTTACAAGAAGTGCATTACGAATCATTAAAAGCAATAGTTAAATTAAGTGACATTGTAAGCCAGTTCACATTGTTTAATAAGGACCAGAGTTCAGCCAATCAGAACGCAGCTCCCTGAGCATTCTTCCTCTGCAGAGCCACCATAGCTCAGATATCTAACCGCACCTCGTGTGAAAGAGTTTCCCTGAGCTCTGCTCAGTTGTTCAGTGCATCCAGTCTATTTTTGACATATTGTCCTCAGTGATTCTGATTTTTTCTTCAAGCAGCAGTTAGGTAACTATTGAGCTGGGTTTTTCTGACTGACCATCATGTCAGACAGGTCTGAAAAAGCTTTTCAGGCAATGTAAATCTTCTGGAAAACCAAGATTATTTTTACAAGATCCAAATAAAGAATGTCTATATTGTTCATACCCTCTTCATAAGCCAAAGAAATGTTAACCGTGCCAGACGTTTTTGGCAAATACCTTAAAGGACAAAGAGGTAAGGTTATTTCAGTGGCTCCAAAAGAAAAAGGCTCAGGTGATAAAGGCGAAAATCCTTCTTCGCTCACCAGACAACGTAAGCAAAATGGGATTCCTCTTATGGCAAAACATCTACTACGCTTAAGCATCATAGAAATTCAGAAAATGCTGAATTTCTATGATCTGTGACTGGGGTGAATGCTTGACAATTTTCAGCACTCCGTCCATCATCTTTTTTTGTATTGTAAGTTGAAGCATCCCTGGAATCTATATGTTTAATTAGGTTTTGTGTATAAAGGCTCAAATATAATGGACATGTTTGCTTGACGTACTTAAACGATAAGGGTGATGCCTATCTATAAAACTATCTGTTGTGGTTTTAATTTTTTTGAATGACAATATTTCTATAGCCAAGGGAACTTTGCAGCACCTAATCCTAATCACATTTAATATACAAAATAGAAATTGATGCTACTGGATGGAATGAAAAATTTCCTAGCTAACGTAACGGAAAGTTTCATTTCTATTAAGGACTCGGAGGCGAGGATTATGCTGTATCTTTCAATCCTTTATTCACAGCAGCCATTTTTTTAAAACTTGTAACTCGGACCACATTTCCCAAACGCCCTCGGGAAAGAGTGGTCAACAAAAAACAAAAGAAGGACAACATATCCCAAGTCCAAATAGCCAATCATATCACTGGATCCACTGCCTAGTCCGTCTTCACCCCTTGCTCATCCTCTTTCTTTGCGCGAGTACGCCGATATTCCTTTCCTAGTTGTCCTGTTTCCCGGTATCCGTTCCTAAAACCAAAATACAATATCAGGACTGGAATACACAGAGGTGAAAGCAAAATTGCAAGCAAGGGCATTAAAAGAGAAGACTGAAAACGGAGTCTAAACATGGTGAACACAATTGAAACCATAAACATTAAGCTGTAACAGGAGTACATGATAAAACAATATCTATCCGTACACTTCATAGAAGAAACCATAATTAATGTACTTACTTCCAACGGGCGGGATATCTCGCAGAGATCCCTGGGTGGGATAATCCTCGCCTCCAAGTCCTTAATAGAATTGAAACTTTCCGTTACGTTAGCTAGGAAATTTTTCATTCTATGTCAGGACCGGAGGCTTCAGATTATGCTAGTTCAAAGCTTACTTACCACCAAATGCGCCATATCGATAATTGGCTTAAAATAAAACCGTTTAAAGGTTGAATCCGAGGACCAATCCGCTGCGTTCATAATGTCCTCCAGCCTTGCTCCTAACGAGAATGCCTTGGATACCATTGCACCTCGTGCGGAATGAGCTCCAAACTGACGTAGGCTAATGCCTGCCTCCTGCCTGACCCACCGCACCCAACGTGCGATCGTGGGAGAAGAAACCGCCCTGTATGGTTTCCGGAGAGCAATTAATAGTTGCCTCTCCCCCGGAGGCCTGAGCTCCAAAGACATCTCCTCATAAGCTTTCAAACACTGCACAACACAAAGCTTGGGAGAGTCCTGAAACGCCGGGTAATCGATGACACGAGTATGACTCTTGGCCCTGCGTCTGATAGTAAACGACACCCCTGAAGGAGAAAAAACTCTGCCCGAGATGTCAAGGGCTCTCACATCCGACACTCTGCGGCATGAAATCAAACAAAGGAGCATCGCTAACTTCGCAGAGAGCTCCTTGCGGGATAAATACTCATTGGGTTGCCAGGAGAGGAATAAATTAAGTACTCTGTTAACATCCCACAACTCCGAGTATCGGGGTTCCGGAGGAAGCGACAAACAGAGTCCTCTCAAGAGTCTGCATACAAAGGGATGTTCACCCACTGGCTTGCCTTCCATTGGGGCATGTCCTGCTGAAATCGCCGACCGAAAGGTGTTAACCGACCGGTAGGCCAAACCCTGTTGGGCCAAATCCGCAAACAAATTCAAAATGTGGACTTTATCCGCCCCCACGGGATCGCAGCCCCGTCGCACACACCAACGACACCATCGTCTCCAGGCCGAGCGATAGCGTTTGATGGTACTATCCGACCAGGCCTTGGACAAGAGGTCCTCAGCGAATCCCGAAAGACCCGGGAGTGACCATCTACCCCTGTAATCTTCCATGCCATGAGGCGAAGAGAGCCGTCGAGAACCATCTGATGAGGGAGGTTGTCGGGATTGAGAAGAAACTCTGGAAAATGGGGGGAGTGGGATTGGAAAATCCCAAGAAAGTTCCAGAAGAACTGGAAACCAAACTTGCGACCTCCAAAGGGGAGTAATGAGAACCATGCTGGCTTGTTGTCTCCTGACCTGGGCCGAAACTCTGGTAATCATCGCGAAGGGCGGAAACGCATAAGGCCATTCCTGCGTCCAAACCTGCAGGAACGCATCCGTGGCTACTGCCAAGGGATCCGGCCTCCAGCTGAAAAAGCGAGGCAGCTGATGATCCAGTCTGGAAGCGAAAAGATCCACGGAAAAAGGACCCCAAAGGTCCTGTACCCGAGAAAAAACGTTCGGATGCAATTTCCAAAGACTGGACTCCTTGAAGTGACGCGATTGCCAATCTGCAACCAGATTCTCCCGACCGGGAAGATACTCTGCCGTCACCACAATGTGGTGGTCGAGGCAAAACTGCCAAAGATTGGCTGCCAGGTCCGAAAGCACCTTCGAGCGAGTGCCCCCTGGGTGATTGATGTACCTGACCGCGGATATATTGTCCATCTTCAAGAGAACACAGGACTAGACTCTGTCCTTGGTCCAACAGCGCACAGCGAAGGAACCCGCCAGGAGCTCCAGGCAGTTTATGTGAAGCTCTCTCTCCTGCGGGGACCATGAACCACCTGTGGAAAAATCTCCACACCTGGCGCCCCAGCCGGACTTGCTGGCATCTGACTCTATAACCAGGTCCGGGGCGGAACCGAAAATTGCCCTCCCATTCCAGGCCGCCATGTGAGAGAGCCACCAACGAATTTCCTCTAGCGCCTCTTCTGACAGGGAAACCGGATGGGAATACGGGAGACCTTTGCGCAGGTGTTTGGCCTTCAAGCGCTGCAAGGCCCGATAGTGCAGCGGGCCGGGAAATATTGCCTGGATCGAGGCCGAGAGCAATCCCACAATGCGGGCAATCTGCCAAAGCGGCACCGTGCCTTTGGTCATGGTGCGTCTGAGCTCGTGGCGGATCTTCGCCACCTTCCGCGACGGAAGGCTGAGAGTCGCGTCCATGGAGTCCATCACAAATCCTAAAAAGGTGACTCTTTGTGCCGGCACCAAAAGGGATTTCTTGGTGTTTATGACAAACCCCAAACCTTCCAACAGACCGACTGCCTGTTGCAGCTGATCGCGAAGCACCAACGGATCTTGGGCCAAAAGAAGCATATCGTCTAGGTAAATGATGAGCCGCGTCCCTCTCGCCCTCAGGTATTCCACCACCGGTTTGAGAACCTTGGTGAAGCACCAGGGGGCGGAGGAAAGCCCGAAAGGGAGTGTTGTAAAATGAAACGCCTGTCCGCGCCAGAGGAACTGCAGAAACCTTCTGTGGGGGGGAAAAATAGGAATGGCCAAGTAGGCATCTTTTAAATCCAAGTGGACCATCCAATCTGCCGGCCTGAGCACATCCCTCAGGAGGTGAATACCCTTCATCTTGAAATGGCGGTAAACCAGCCATTGGTTGAAATCGCTCAGGTTTAGAACCGGTCGCTGTCCCCCATCCGTCTTGTCCACTAAGAAGATGTTGCTTAAGAAACCCTGCGGATGCAAGACGGTGCGACAAATAGCTCCTTTGTCCAAGAGCGCGGAGACTTCTGCGTCAATTAACGCCCCCTCGTGCTGGGAAAAACGAATAGGGTTGGGTCGAAACGTTTGCCTGGGTTCGCTGCAAAGCTCGATTTGAAAACCTTGCACTGTTTGCAAAACCCAAGAATCGGATGTGATCTCCTTCCACGCACTCAAAAACTCGGCCAAGCGGCCTCCCACTCTCACCAGCAAATTGGAGGAAAGACTTACCGGAGTTAGAGGAGCTGTCTCCTCCACGGAAACCTCGGCCTCTGGAGCGCCGCCCTCGGGAAGGGTAGAAGTTGGAATACCTTGCCTGGTTCTTGAATTGCCGCTGCCTGGAGCCTTGCCCCCTGGAGCCTTGCCCCCTGGAGCCTTGCCGGAGGTGCTGAGGGCTAGGCCGGTCGAGCGGCCCCTTCCTCGACCGGCCCCACGGAAAACCCGGGAGGAAAAAACCTTCTTAATGGAAGTTTGGGCCTTGTCCAGAGATGTGAACGTGTTCACAAATTTACCTAGCTCCTTTATGAATGGTTCGCCGAACAAACCTCCCTGGGCTACAGCCCCAGCCTCGGAGTCAGCCAAGTCTCCCAACTTTGGATCCACCTTTATTAGAAAGGACCTCCTGCGCTCAGTTGAGAGCGCACAGTTAGCGTTTCCAAGGAACACTAGCGCCCTCGGCGCCCAACTGGAGAGGCCGTCTGGGGATATTAAGGTTCCTGACGCCTTGGCATCCTCCGCCATTTCTAATATCATGGTGAGGGGGCCCAGGGCATCCAGGAGCTTATCCTGGCATGCCCTCCAGGACCGGTCTATCCCCTTCTTAGGTTCTTTAATAAATGTTGCGAGAAAAGTCGCCATCCTGGAATCTAACTCTGGGGTATGTGCGATTTTCCTGTCCAGAGAGGGGCGAGGGCATTCTGAGCGAAGGCGGCTTCTGGCTTCCTTACCCACTGGTGTTTGGATCCTACTTGCCACATGGCCGGCAACCTTTGCTGAAGGGGTCCACTCAGAGGACCTAGGGTTCATTAACAATTCTGGGTCCAGCATGTCGGATCCCTCACTGGTACCCTGAGGAGCTGTAGGAAGGGATGAAGGAGCCGGACGCCACGGCCTAGAAGGCTCTGGCTCCTCATCAGTATCCCCGTGGATGCCATCTCCCAAATCTTGCGAGGGACTCGGAGGATCAGTAGGCGTCGGTGTAGGGGAAAGGGTCAAGGGGGGGGCTGCGATGGATTCTGCGCTAAAAAGGCATCTCTCAAACGCTGAAAAGCGTCCTGGTCAACTCCATCCAACTTGGGACGCTTAGCCGGTACTGGGTTGCTACCTGAAGCAGCCTGCGATGCCGTGGGAGTAGTACCTGCTGGCGGGGCCCATTTAGAACAAAACTCCTCCAGTTTCTTACACAAACGTTCCTCCATGGGGGTCATGACTTCTTCTACGGCGCGGTAAATGGACGCATCCACCGCGTCGCAGAATTCGTCATCCCAGGGCAATTGGGCCAGGGAATCCTCTTCCCCATACATGTCTCCTTGTTTTGACATGAAAAAGAGCACCAAGACTCTATCCCACCGGTTGAGAGACTTAAAGCACCGGTGGCACCCTCCCACAGTCAACTGACCGTCTATTCACGTGCTGGGGACCAGCCAATTCAAAACGGGGACACCCCCAGGAAATGCAAACGAGGCACAACAGAAACCTCCGGGACACCCTGCACACACTTACACTCGCGGTGTAAAAGTAAGTCTTTTAACCCTGGGAGCGTGTCCCTCCAGGCCCAAATCCAGCCTGATTACAATAAGGCCAATCTGAAAGAGACACGTTAGTGATAGATTCCTTACCTTAGAATATCCCCAGGCGTCAGGCTGGATCCGGAAAGTTTTGCGTAGCAGTACCCTTGCGCGTCGGTAGGCGGCGTCGTGCGGCTCCGCGTCCGTCGTCGGCGTCGTGATCGCCGGGATGACGTCGCGGGCAGTACTTAGGCGCCGCCCCTGCGCGCTGACGTCAGTTCTTCTTTTTCCGCGCCAGTAAGCGCAGATCCGGGAAGAGCAGTGCCCTAGTCACTTTTTGACTATCTTTTTTGTGAAATTTTTCACTGTTCTCTTCAACGAGTCTTCACGACTCCTAAGGTGTCGTAGGGATGCCCGGCTTTAAGCCCTGCGAGGAATGTGGTCGTATGATGTCCATCACGGACCCCCACCTCGAGTGTCTCTTCTGTCTCGGCCGAGGCCACGACACGAAGTCGTGCCCTGACTGCCGGAAACTTCATCCGAAGGCTTTGCGAGAGCGGTCTCGAAAGCTCCTTGAAGTCCGGCAGTCGGCTCCGCGCCGCAGCAAGCCCCGGTCCCGGGAGAGGTCGAGGGGCCGGACGCGGAGTCCCCGCCGTTCGTCGGAATCCAAGTCTTCGCGCTCCTCCGGTAAGTCGAAGCACAAGAAGTCTAAGCGGCGTCATCGCTCTAAGACTTCGCCTCGCCGGTCGCGCGACTCGGCTGAGGTCCCTGTCGGCACCGTCCCCGCGGCCCCGGACGTGCCTGTCGAGTTGCCCCCGCATTACCCGTCCTTCCCGGGTTCGGGGCGACTCCGGCCGAAGTACAGAAATTCCTGTCGGCCATGGCCCGCCTCTTCGGGCCTCAAGGTCCCTCCGGTGCGCCTTCGGGCCCCGCGGGCCCTGATGGGGTTGCTCCGGCGTCGCCGTCGACTCCGGTCCCGGCGTCGCCTGTCCCACCAGCCTTCGTCCCGGCCTCGGCTCCGGCCCAGGCCTCGACCCCGGTTCCGGTGGTGCCGCAACCCCCATCGACGCCGGTTGACCTAACCACGCCTCCGCCGACGCCGATGTCCCCGGTGCCGTTTCCGACGCCGTCCGGGGCTCCGGGCGGCGTCGTTCCCCGGTTCTCCCCGGGTCCGGACATGGAGCCGGACCGGCGACGCCGGTTCCGGCGCCGATGAGGCCTTGGGTCCCTTATGTCCCTCCTCCTCCATCTTTTCAACCTGAGGAGGACCAGGAGAGCTGGGAGGGGTCTGACGACCCTCTCACACAACAGTGCGAGTTTGACCCGGACTGGGTTGAGGAACTTGGGGATGCCAGTGGGCTGGATACCTCCCCGACTCTGGCATGCTGTCTCCTCCCGTGGCAACGGAGGAGGGGCTAATTTTGCAACGGTGTTGCGTAGAGCTGCTGGAGCCTTAAATCTCCAGTTGCCTACAGTGGCCGTCAGGACTAACCTCCTGACTGAAGTGCTTCAGCCGGCGGCCTCCTCTTCGGAGCCTGTGCTGCCGTTCAACGATGCACTCACTGACGTTCTTTTGGGTGCCTGGTCCAAACCCACCACAGGGGCTCCTGTGGATAGGAACGTGGCCCGACGCCATCGCCCGGCTCCGGGCGACCCCCTGTTTCTCTCCCAACACCCCACCCCTGAGAGCTTGGTTGTCCAAGCCTCTGCCTCCCAAACAGCCTTCCCTACCGCCCCTCCGGATAGGGAATCCAAGCGCCTGGATCACTTTGGGAAGAAGGCTTTCTCTTCCTCCAGTGCTGGCTTGCGGTCTGTTAATACCGCTTGCCTCTTGGGCCGATACACCCACTCCCTGTGGGATTCGGTGGCTGATGTTTTGCCGCAGTGTTCTGAGGAGGTCCAGACACTGCTTACCCGCGCTATTGCGGAAGGGCGTGATGCGGCTAAATATACCATCCGCTGTGGCCTTGATACCGCCGACTCGCTGGGCAGATCGCTTGCAACGACGGTGGCGCTGCGTCGCCACGCCTGGCTGAGAACCACTGGTTTTTCAGGGGATGTCCAGAATACTCTCATGGACATGCCCTTTGATGGAGTCGGTCTTTTTGGTTCGAAGGCAGACCATGCGCTGGAGCGTTTCAAGGACTCACGGGCTACTGCTAAGTCCCTGGGCCTTGCTGTTGTGCGCCCTCCGCAAACGTCTGCTTTTCGCCCCTTTCGTGGCCACGGAAGGGGCGCCCAGTCACGTCCACAGCCCGGCCAACGGCCCGCGCAGCAAGCGCCTTCGCGTGGCCGAGGACGTGGATACCGCCGTGGCGGTTCGGGCAACCAGCGTGCGGGGCAGGCCACCACCTCCAACCCGTCCGCGGCCTCCAAGCCCTCCTAGTCCCTCCTTTCAGGTGCACAGCACGCCAGTCGGGGGCAGGGTCCGCCATCACCTTCACCACTGGCGTCCCATCACCTCGGACAAGTGGGTCTTGGACATTGTCCGAAGGGGCTACTCCCTCCCCTTCGAGACCACCCCCCAGCCATGCCACCTCAATTCCACCGCATGTCAGGGGATCACTTGGTGCTTCTACAGAAGGAAGTCACGGCCCTCTTGGCCAAGAGGGCCATCGAGCATGTTCCGACCCCAGAAGTAGGGCGTGGTTGCTACTCCCACTACTTTCTGGTGCCCAAAAAGGACAAGGAGGACATGCGTCCTATCTTGGACCTCCGGAACGTCAATCGCTTCCTCCGGAAGGAGAAGTTCAAGATGCTCACCCTAGCTCAGGTCTTGACTGCCCTCGACCCCGGAGACTGGTTGGTAGCGTTGGACTTGCAGGACGCCTATTTCCACATCCCCGTCCTGCCGGCCCACCGGCGTTACCTTCGGTTCACGGTAGGCCTCGAGCATTTTCAGTTCACCGTGCTCCCCTTTGGCCTTACCAGTGCCCCTCGGGTGTTCACGAAAGTGATGGCGGTGGTCGCAGCTCATCTGCGCCGGGCAGGGGTTTCAGTCTTCCCCTACCTCGACGACTGGCTGCTGAAGGCGGGCTCATCCCAGGCAGTCGTCTCCCACCTCCAGACTACGGCCGAACTCCTGCACTCGCTGGGGTTCTCCATCAATGTGCCGAAGTCGCATCTAATTCCTTCTCCACAGCTCCTTTTCATCGGAGCAGTTCTGGACACGACGCAGTTTCGGGCCTATCCTCCCGAACGGCGAGTCCGGGATATTCAGGCTATGATTCCGATCTTTCGGCCTTTATCCTGGGTTTCGGTACGGATGACCCTGAGGCTGCTGGGCCTCATGGCCTCCTGCATCCTGCTGGTCAATCATGCCAGATGGCATATGCGGGCTCTGCAGTGGGACCTGAAGTTCCAGTGGGCGCAGCACCAGGGCAACCTGTCCGATCACGTCCAGATCTCGGAGGGGACTGCAAAACAGTTGCAGTGGTGGCTCTCGAACCGGCAATGGGTCATGGGCAGATCCCTCTCCCTTCCCCAGCCAGAGCATACAGTTGTGACGGACGCGTCCCTTCTGGGATGGGGCGGTCACATGGGAGAGGCGGAGATCAGAGGCCTCTGGTCTCCGGCGGAGTCCCGGCTCCATATCAACCTTCTGTAGCTCCGGGCGATCCGGCTTGCACTCAAGGCATTCCTTCCCTCTGTCAAAGGGAAGGTAGTGCAGGTGTTCACAGACAACACCACCGCCATGTGGTACTGCAACAAACAGGGCGGGGTGGGGTCTTGGACCCTTTGTCAGGAGGCTCTGCGCCTCTGGACGTGGCTGGAACATCAGGGCTTGTTCCTGATGGTTCAACACCTGGCAGGTTCTCTGAACGCCAGGGCGGACGAACTCAGCCGCAGGTGCATGATGGATCACGAATGGCGTCTTCACTCGGAAGTGGCGCAAGGACTCTTTCTACAGTGGGGAGAGCCTTGGTTAGATCTATTCGCCACCGAAGAGAACGCGCAATGTCATCAGTTCTGCGCGTTGGAATTTCCAAGGCGGCACTCGCTCGGCGACGCTTTTCGTCGCGAGTGGAGTTGCGGTCTGTTGTACGCCTTTCCGCCTATACCACTTCTACCCAGAGTGTTGAAGAAGATTCGGCACGACCGGGCCCAAGTCATTCTTGTGGCTCCGGACTGGGCTCGAAGAGTTTGGTATCCCGAGCTACTCAGTATGAGCATAGATCCCCCGATCCGTCTGCCTCTTCGGGAGGATCTTCTGTCGCAGCAGCAGGGGACGGTCCTCCACCCGAACCTGTCCAGTCTACACCTGCTTGCGTGGAGATTGGGCGGCGGCAGTTGATTCCTTTCGACTTGCCTCCCGAAGTTTGTGATGTGATTCTGGCAGCCAGGCGTCCCTCCACTAAGGTGGTATACGCCTGCAGGTGGAACAAATTTGTGGCATGGTGCACAGCAAAGGCTGTGGATCCCCTTTCTGCCCCTCTTTCTGAGGTCCTTCTGTTCCTTCTCTCTCTGGCCCAACAGGGTTCTGCCCTGGGTACCATCAAGGGTTATCTTTGTGCTATCTCGGCCTTCCTCAGGCTCCCTGATCAGCCCTCCCTTTTCAAGTCCCCTGTTGTTAACAGGTTCTTAAAAGGCATTACTCACCTCTTCCCTCCTGTTCCGTTTGTAATGCCTCAGTGGGACTTGAACTTGGTTCTTACCTTTTTAATGTGCGCTCCCTTTGAGCCTCTGCATAACTGTCCTCTTCGTCTTCTGACTCTGAAGACTGCCTTTCTGGTGGCCATCACCTCCGCTCGGCGGGTGAGTGAGCTCCAGGCTCTATCTTGCAAACCTCCCTTTCTGTCTGTTCATCCAGACAAGGTTGTTCTTCGGACGCGTCCGTCCTTCTTGCCAAAGGTGGTTACTGCTTTCCACATTGGGCAGACCATCACTTTGCCCACCTTCTTTCCGCCTCCGCATCCTTCCAGAGAGGAAGAGAGGCTCCACCGTCTGGACCCAAAACGTGCGCTCTCCTTCTATATCGACCGCACAAAACACTTCCGGGTGGATGACCAGCTCTTTGTTGGCTACGTGGGCGCCAAAAAGGTCGGGCGGTGCACAAGAGGACCGTCTCCCGCTGGGTTACCTTGTGCATCAAGACCTGCTATTCTTTGGCCAAGAAGGAGCCTCCTGTTGGGCTGCGTGCCCATTCCACCAGGGCAACGGCTGCTACCACGGCCTTGGGCCGCGGTGTTCCGCTGCCGGTTATCTGTCAGGCAGCTACGTGGGCCTCGCTGCACACGTTTACTAAGCATTACTGCCTTGACAGTCAGGTCCGGAGGGACGGCTTCTTTGGCCGTTCTGTCCTCCAGGACTTCCTTGTCTGATCTTTGTTCGCAGACCCACCACCGGGGTTGGTATTGCTGGGGTATCTATTCTAAGGTAAGGAATCTATCACTAACGTGTCTCTTTCAGATGCACAAGTTACTAACTTGTGTAACGATATATCTGTAAGAGACAGTAGTTAGTGATAGATTCCTACCGCCCCACCCATCCTCCCCGTTCTGCGAACTGATTTCTAGGGTTAAGGACATCCCTTTCAGGGCCCTAGTATTTTTCAGACACCTGTGTCAGCTTCTTGCATGGCTCTGCGTTCCTGGCGCGGAAAGTCGTGTACAGAACTGACGTCAGCGCGCAGGGGCGGCGCCTAAGTACTGCCCGCGACGTCATCCCGGCGATCACGACGCCGACGACGGACGCGGAGCCGCACGACGCCGCCTACCGACGCGCAAGGGTACTGCTACGCAAAACTTTCCGGATCCAGCCTGACGCCTGGGGATATTCTAAGGTAAGGAATCTATCACTAACTACTGCCTCTTACAGATATATCGTTACACAAGTTAGTAACTTGTGCATTAAATACACCCAGCTGGCGTCAAAAGCTTAAACCAACACACACACCCTACTCAGCAGCAGCAGAGCGTCAGAAAACTGGCCTGAGCAAAGCTCTACCGACCCTCGATGAGGGCGTATCTCTCCAGGGGCGTGAGGCAGGCAGGCAACGGCGGGCGGAATGAAGGGAAACTGACCCGACGTTCAAATTCCGCGCGCCGTTGTCAGCGAGGTGCGGACGGGCTGGTATCGCGCGACAGCGCCCCTAGCGGTCGGAGGGGAAGACCGCGCCTCACTGCAGGAATCACTGACGGTCCCGCGTAGGCCCGCAAACGGACCCGCGGGCCGTGGCGCTACGATGCACACTTACTACGTAAGAGTCAGAACTGCCTACCCGGGCCGCACACAGCTCCGGAGCACTGACGGTAGCGTGCTGAAGCGGCCCCTCAAGGAAACTGACAGAAATGAGGTGAGGCGCCACAGCGTGCTAGCGTTGCAACTGAAACATCAATACGCCGGCAATAAAAACCGGAACGACACAACCAAACAATTAGGCAATAGAAAAATGAACAGCAGGCGTGGGACGCGGAAACGCGGTCCCGCGGCTGCTGGGCATCAAATATCGTTAGCAATACAATATCTTATCAATACCAAAGAGAAGCAAAACAAGCATTGGCATAGCCAATAGGTCTCGCCTTTGGGACCTTATAAGTGTTTAGCCATGCAACAGTTGCATAACTAAATACTTATAAGGTCCCAAAAGCGAGACCTATTGGCTACACCATTATAATCGCGGCACCCGCGCTTACTTTTAACATTAAAAGTAAAGCGCTTTAACATTAAAGTAAAGCGGGTGCCGCGATTATAGCAAAAGTAAAGAATAGATTATTTTTCTATTTCTTTACTTTTGCTACAATCACGGCACCCGCGCTTTACTTTCAATGTTAAAAGTAAGCGCCGGTGCCGCGATTGTAGCAAAAGTAAAGAAATAGATTATTTTTCTATTTCTTTACTTTTGCTACAATCGCGGCACCCGACATGAGAAAGAGGATTCTGCGCATGTCCTCTCGACACTAGTGTCTGCTGCGTGAATCCGAGCTGCGTCAGCGGGGGCTCCTCAAGCCGGGCTCAGAGGCCCGGGGGTCTTCGTGCATGCAGATGTGAGCGGTCGGCGCTGTCCTCGGCCCTGGAGGCCTCTGGGCCTGGGAGGAATCCAGCGCCTCTCTGAAATCAGGGCGTTGTGCCTGAGAAAAAGAGCCGAGGGACAGCGAGTGCTCCCGCAGCGGTGGGGACACGGCCAGTCAGGGGATTAAGTGTGAAGGGGGTGTGAGGAAAGGGGGGTGACGTAAGGGAGAGGGGAGGACGCGTGGGATATGGGAGAGGCGGGAGGTGGGGGAGGGGGGGAGGAAAGAGGTGCGTAACTGAAAAAGAGGCGAGAGGACAACGTAGAAACCGGAAAACGAAGAAGAGAGAGGGGGCAGAAATATGAAAGAAAATAGCAAAGAGGGGAATGGAAAAATAGGAGAAAAATAGGAATGACGAGCAGGAAAGAGGAGTGATGGGGAGGAGGCGAAAATTGATGAGACGGGTTGAAAGGAGAAGGGGAATGAAAATAAAGGAAAAAGGCAATATTATAGGAACACAGGCAAGAGGTGGAGGAGTGGAGATGGAAAAGTGGGAGCAAGGAAGAAGCAGCGTAGATAGGAAACTAGGGAATACCGGTTAAAAATGGGAGAGGTGGAAATAGAAGGGAGAGAACAACGAGCTAAAGAGGTAAAGTAAAATCGAGAAACGGTAGTAACATGAGAGACAGTGGCGTGGAGTAGATGGGGAGAAGGGGATAGACTAGGTGGAAAATGGAGGGCGAAAGGGAAATAGGACTGAGGTTGTTTGGAGATAAATAGCACAGGTAGAACAGACAGAAGGAGAGAAAGGAAAGTAATATAGGGCAAAAGAGAGAAATTTAAAAAAGGACAGAAAAAGAAAAGAGGACGAAAGAAAGAAAAATACGTAGTGAGAGAGAACGCAGTAGGAGGGACGAACAATGAGACCGAGTCAGGTCAAGAGGAGATTCCGGCATGAGTTACAAGAAAAAGAGCGTGAGAGCGGCCAAAAAAAACACGGCAGTAAGAAGAAAAAGGGGCGAAAGGAAACAGTGAGTTTAGAAGGCGTGTTTGAAAGGAAGGTTAAAAGAAACAGGGCGAGAGACGAAGAGAAAGGAATACGAGAGATGGGAAAAGAAAAACAATGAATAAAACGTATGCTTTAAAGAAGGAGGTGTGTAAAGAGAAATTAAGATGGTTAAAGGCAAAGAAAAAGAACACGAAGGAGAAAGGGTGACATTAGTGAGAAGGGGCAAGAAGAAACGAAAGAACGATAGAAGTGGTGATACAGTTAACAAAACAGAAAAAAAACATTTAAAAAAGATAGAAAGAGTTAAATACATGAAAGGATAAAATAAACAGAATAAAACATACTCCAGCAAATAATTTAAAAAAACAATTAGAATGTAAAAAAAACGAAGTGGTTCAATTATAAATAAAATACACGAGAAAAGAAACAAGCATTGGCCGCGCGGCCGTGAAAGTAATCGTGAATAAGCGGGTTTTGAAAGTGCAAACAGTGGCTTTTGCTGGCGACCAGCTTGCGTTCACGCGAGCGTCCAGATGGCGAGGGAAGCCATATGGCGTCTGATCGCGCGTGCACGCTCGCGTGAACGCAGGCTAGTCGCCAGCAAAAGCCACTGTTTGCACTTCCAAAACCCGCTTACTAAAACTCTCGCCAGTGCAGCGCATGCGCTGGCTCAGGCGAGACCTAAAAACCACTCATCTCATGGCTGCGAGCAGCAAAGAAAGAGGATGAGCAAGGGGTGAAGACGGACTAGGCGGTGGATCCAGTGATATGATTGGCTATTTGGACTTGGGATATGTTGTCCCTCTTTTGTTTTTTGTTGACCACTCTTTCCCGAGGGTGTTTGGGAAATGTGGTCTGAGTTACAAGTTTTAAAAAAATGGCTGCTGTGAATAAAGCATTGAAAGATACAGCATAATCCAAAGCCTCCGGTCCTGACATAGAATTTATTTTATTAAATCATTTCTAAATTCACCAAGGTGGAGATATTCTAAAGCTTGTCAACTGAAGGCTTCCAATGATGGAAAAACTAGGAGCAAAAGTAAAACCTTTTGTATCTGGAAGAAGTGAAATATAGAACACTAGATAAGTAAGGAATAGGAAAACCAAATTAAGAGTCCTAGGCTGATGGGAGACATAGAAAGGGTTTCTGATAGAAAGAAATGAGGCAGTCTGCTCATAAGTTTCTTTTAGGAGGCAGTGTATTTCTGTGGATAGAGAAAACTGATCCTACAGCAGAGTAAAGGGGTGAGAGTCTGAGAATGGGTCCATCTAAGTGCTCACAAGCTTCTATGCTTACATTAAGTTGTTGATTTTCTGTTGCACCTGATCTAGTACTGTCCAGCATGAAAATGGCCCATACATAAGGCAGAAATGATTTGGAAGCAAATGTAAAATTTGTTCTAAAAGCACTCTATGCTGTGATTGCATTGTAGGTTTTTTTTTTACAAAAGTTGACACATGGCCCTATCACTGCATCCACAACCTACATCCTAGCTTCCTAGACCTCGTAATTTTTTTACTGTGCTAAATGAAAGTTGTTAATAAAAAGTACTTTATAGGTGCAGATCATTTATTTATACACAGCACTGGTTTTGAAATCTATAAAATTCACATTTTAAAAATGTAAAGAATTTGTTGGTTCACATTCAGATTAAACCTGTCCCTTTTGTGGTGTGACCAGCACTGATTTACCTGTGGTTGGTCCCTGTCTATAATGGCTCAGATAAGCCAAATATTATGGAATGAAATAGGATGTGATAAGATCAAAGTCCAGTGGTTCAGATGGATTCATGCATGTTCATCTGTGTTCTACTACACTTAGCATTGAGGCAGACTGAAATCTCATTTTCACACAAAATAGTATTTTGGTATTTTGTTTAAAAATTGATCCATAGAACGCTGCAGGTAATAGCTACCATAGTAACCACTACTGTTTGGTAAAATCGTTAAGTATAATTGCCAGGAAATCCTATATACTTTTTGGAAAATGTAGTTTTATTATGTACATGCAAAACTATCTATAATAGGATTAACATGGAGTGTGAAGATCCTTATACTTCAAAGATAATAGTTATTTTCTTGTCAAGGTAAAATGTTGTCTAAGAGCTGAACTGATAACACTTCTAACTGTCTGAATGTACATTTTTTGTTGTTTTCATAGATGTCATGTGGCTTTAAACACTCAGCAGTGGTAACTGCCGATGGGAAACTCTTTACGTTTGGGAATGGAGACTATGGTCGATTGGGATTAGGGAACACTTCAAACAAGAAACTACCTGAAAGAGTATCTGCACTTGAGGGTTATCAGATTGGACAGGTATGAAACCTTTATTGTACCGTATTCTTCTCAGAAATGTGTTGGGCAACAGTGTCATTTTATTGTGCTATGCTACTTTAAACTCTTCCACCCGAAGCATAAAGTAATAATGGGTAATTCAATATCAGAATACCAAATCCTGTGTTTTTTTTTGTTTAATTCTGAGGACCTATAGATCCTGTGCCATGGAGTTAAAAAGATGTTACTTATATTGTTTACATTATTTATGGCAGTATTGAATGAGTGGACAAAGCTTTATATATTCCTTATTCACTGGTTCAAGACCATCTTTTCAACTGTTACAAACATAGTTAAGGGCTTAGATTGTATAGTAAACTCATTGACTAAAGTTGCTTTCAAGTTCAGGGGCAGTCAGGACATCACATCTCTGCACATCTCCCCAACTGTTTAACAAGACATTCACAGAATCTCTTTTCTCTGTATAAATAGCTGTCTTGTCATCATCAGGAAACTTTAGCCGCTCCTCTAATTCAGTTTCCGTCATCATGCATCCTATTTAAGAAAGTCTCTGGTGCGCCTATTGAGGGCAAAATCTAAACTACGTGTCTAGCTTGTGCCTCTCCTAACTGAGTCAAAAAAGGTGAAAACATTTGGAAAAAAAGTTTTTTACCTCTGAATGTTATGCCAGAAGCCTTTACTCTACATTTTCTGAAACCTTGCAAAAAATTGCTCAAGAAATATAAAACCTCCTGCCAATTAAGATTAGATTGACATTTGCCAAAATGACGGTTTGTGGTATGGAGTCATTCAAATGTGCAATGTAAAATCTTTGTCCACTGTAGGTACCAAATGAAATTAGATTTGTGTATATGTCCCACCTTTTCATGAGAAAATCTCTTTGGGATTAATTATGATGAGTTCTTACAAAAATGTGGTAGTAGCATCAGGAGGTCTAATTATGGCTCTGCTATCCTTTTGTCACCAGAATTAGCAAATCTGAATCTTTCTTTGGCTATCGTTTTTATCTGATAGAGACATCTAGCCGCAGATTCCTTAACTTAGAATATCCCCAGGCGTCAGACTGAATCCGGAGAATTTTTTGCAGCAGCACCTCTGCGCACCGGGGGGCGGCGCCGCATGGCTCCGCCCTGACGTCGTCCACGGACATGACGTCAGCGGAGCCATAGAAGTCCCTCCCGTCAGTTTCCTTCTTTTCCGCGTCCCAACGCGGATCCAGGAGTAAGCGGTTCCTCTGGCCTGTTGTTTCAGGCCTTCTCGACGCCTTCGGCGTCAGAGAACAGTGTGCGATGCCTTCGGGTTTCAAGGCGTGTGAGACCTGTACGCGGCAGATGTCAGCGACGGATCCGTGCACGATCTGTATGTGGTGCCTGGGAGAGCACCACGACTCCGAGGAGTGCGACGCCTGCCGGCAGATGAAGCCGAAGTCCCTGCGGGAGCGCCGGATGAAGTTGTTGACCGCCCGGATGTCCCGCTCGGAGCCTTCGCGCCGCCGATCTCCATCTCGAGCTGGGGCTCCTGTTCGGGTCCGGTCACGGAGTCGTTCCCGCGGACGTCGTTCGCCTGTCGCAGGTAAGCACAAGTCACGGAGGTCGTCGACCTCACATAAACGTGACGCCGGGGCCCGCTGCTCCCGGTCCTTACCGGGCGCGGGCGCCCAGGAGTCGGTCCCCTTATACCTGCCCTTTCCAGGTGTTTGGGCGACTCGGGCCCAGATGGAAGCCTATTCCAAGGCTCTTCACTCCATCTTTGGGTCACCCCCTCTTCCTGGCGCGCCCTCGGGCCCCACAGAGGGGGTAGGGACTCAGGTCGGGTCCTCGCCGGCGGGTTCGCCCTCGGCGCCAGCCAAGTTCCTCGACTCCGGTTCCGGAGTCGCTGCAACGTCGGGACACGTCCCGGAGGGGCATCCCAGTCAGACGTCGAGCCCTTCTGCCCCTTCTCCGCATAGCCCTTTGGGGCTCCCTGCGCCGACGTCGGATGCGGCTGCAGCACGGAGCTCGACTCCTTGTCGACATCCCTCCTCCCCGCAGGCCTCAGTAGACTGATTGTCGACGTCGGTCGACGCCGGTCCCTGTTGTTCCTCTGTTCGAAGAGGATGAGGACCCAGAGCACCCAGGGTTGTTTCCACGCTCTCCGGCTCCGCTGCCCCCTGGCCAGTGGCCCTTTGCTCGGCCTCCGGCTGCGGCGTCTCTCCTTTCTGGGGGACGCGTTAGTTATCAACCGTACCCTACAGATGGTTTGTTATCGCCACCTAGAATGGCTACAGAGGCTAGCAGGGCATTTGCGAGGGCTGTTCGCAGGGCTACAGCTATTTTACACCTGAAACCCCCCTCAGTCTCTTTGCCTTCTGATCCATTATTGGATCTCCTCCACCAGGATGCTGTGGAGGTGGAGCCCTTGCTGCCTTTTGGCGGGTCGTTATTTGACACCCTTCTTGGCACGTGGGCACGGCCCTCCTCGGGAGACCCTGTGGATCGGGCCATCGCACGTCAGCATCGCCCGGCTCCAGATGACCCTGTCTGTTTGTCCCTTCATCCTATGGCTCAGGGCTGGGTGGTCCAGGCGGCTTTCGCCTCGCAACCTTCCTCTACTCTCCCGTTGCTACCTCCCACTAGGGAGTCCCATTGGTTGGAGACATGTGGCCGCCAAATTTTTGCGTCCACTAGTTCGGGCATCCGTGCTCTGAACACGTCTTGCGTGTTTGCACAGGCTACTTTTGCCCTTTGGGACTCGGTCGAGCGTCTTCTTCCCTCTCTTCCAGAGGGTCCCCGTGCTAACCTGGATCGTCTCCTTCATGATGGCCGAGAAATGGCACAATTTACCATTCGGTCGGCTATGGACACCACTGATTCTGTGGGTCGGGCGATGGCCAGGTCCGTTGCTCTGCGTCGCCATGCCTGGCTGCGCGATGGCGGTTTCCCTGACAATGTTCGGGAGAGCCTTCGGGATTTGCCATTTGATGGCGTGTCCCTTTTTGACAGTCATGCGGACTCAGCAGTAAACCGCCTCATGTCTGGGCTCCCATGACTTTGTGTTTTCTAGTCCTTTTGTGGACTTTTGTTTTCCGGTGCAGTGTTGTCTCTGCTTGTTCTGGGCCCTGGGTTCATGACATAATACCCAGACGGCCTGTACGGCTTCCCACCGTCTTTTGCTCTATTTAGTGCAGCTGGTCAGCTGCTTCTGCTTTCTTTTGACTCCTCTGTCTATGGGTTCATGCTCAAGAGATGCCCCTAGCTGGGGTTGAGGCTTACCCTATGCGGGGTATTCGTGGGCTATTGTATAGCTGTCTTCCTTACACAGAAGGCTTGGTAGGCTCCTATGGAGTCTTCTTCAAAGGGGTTGTCCTGCGGATCAGACTGTGGTCTCTTTCTGCTGTTGTGGACCCTTCCTTTTCCTTCTTGCGGCCCACAGGTTGGCATCGCTCTATTGCCTACCCGTTGGGGTCTGCGGTTGGTCCGTAGCACTCCCCTGCATCTGTAGGTGCTCACTTTCTCGAGGTTCTGCCTCGCCTGCCTCTTCCAGAAGTGTCATTTCAGCTTCGCCCTCCTTGTCTATAATGGCTGCCCTTATTGTCAGCCATTGTCCCTTGGACCACCTTGTTCTGTTCCATTCCGGCACAGTTCGTCCTGCCCATGGACGACCTCAGGGTGGAGCCTTGTGGCGCTGCCCCCAGGCATGCAGGGCTGACGCGGCACGATTTTTCTGTGTTCTATGCGCGTCAGGTGACTGCTCCCTAGTATGTACGCTGTCACGGGCGGCTTACGCTTTCCTTACGCTTCTGCGATGACTGGTTTCTACTCTCCTCTCTCTGGGATGGGTAGTACTTTCTCGTAGTTCAGACCTGTCTGGACTTTGTCTATAGACGGTGGCATCCTCGCCACGTCCGTCAATACTGTACATTGCCTTGTGCCCTACTTTCCTGGGCACTTCCCAAGCAAGAGTTTCTTCTTCCCCTGCTGCTTTCCGCGCAGGAGTTTCACACTTCTACTTCGGGCTGGTGCTCTCTGTGGAAGTGTTCTCTTCAGGACTGTCTTGTATGTACATCTCTTTACAATTTCCTGTTACTCTATGTACGTTTAGTACTGACTCTTTCTTGTACTGCTCAGTCTCCCGGTCTGTCTCGCGGGGGACCGTGGCTCCTCCCTGCCGGGTGGCTGATGTCGCTTACGGATCCGGACATTGCTCTGTCCGGTTCTGCTGCAACATAGCTGTTGGTACCTATGGTGCACTCTTGTATTCTTTTAAGAAACGCATCCTTCATGGCTGTGTCCTTTCTGATGTATATTCTGTCCTGCGCTCTACACACAACCAAGGGTCACGCTTGCTAGGGTTTCCTTGCTGCAGTGTCCGTGGTCTTGCTCTCGGCCTTCTCTTGGGAGCAAGCCTTCTGTATGGGTCCAGCTTGCCGGATCCCTTTTACCGGTTGACTACTTGGTGATGCATCTTTCGCATCTGGGCTGTTCTTGCTGCGTTCCATTGGACAATTCTTTTTACGTAGTGTTGTTCCAGCGGTACACACGGTCTGCCCATGTGTACTTCTGTGCCCCGCATGCATGTCTCTTCTTGTAGTCATGGTTATATGTCATTCTGCTTGTTGACGTCCGCCTCATGTCTTTTTGTGAAGGGGCGACTGCGCAATGGCAGGTCTTGTGTCTCTGGTAACACAGGCTCTTTCTGGACATGGTCAGATTCCTACCACTGCTGTCCAGGTTTCCTAGCTGGTACGCTTGCAACAGTGCTTCTTCCACTGTTGTGCATGCTCGACATGTATGCCCTGACTCGGTCATACCATCTGTCCTCTCTCTGGGTCTTTGTCTCTTGCAGATCCATCGGATCTTGTGGATCCATCGGCTCCTATAATCAGTTCACCTTCTTTTGCGGAAGTTATAGACCCTCACATTCTGCACTGACATTCTGGTTCTGTGCTCCCTTTCAACCCTGTAAAAACGAGAGGGTTTTCATGCCGTCCCTGGGCGGCTTGTGATGCCTTTGCCTCCCATTGTTTTCCGCTCCTTACAGAGCTTACTGGTCTGGTGTTGGCCACGCTGGCATTGCTGCCCCCACTGTGTTTGGTCACCTTGTTGACGACTGGGTTCTCTTAAGAACTTAGTGGGGTTCAGTCGCAGACCCGCCTCCTATGGGCTATGGCTTTGGTATCTATTCTAAGTTAAGGAATCTGCGGCTAGATGTCTCTATCAGATGAACGAGTTACTTACCTTCGGTAACGATGTATCTGGTAGAGACACAGTCTAGCTGCAGATTCCTTAACGCCCGCCCATCCTCCCCGCTCTGCGAGGACCTATTCAGGTTGGGTTTTATGCACTCGCCTCCTTCCGGGTGGCTTTTGTCTTCCTGCGGGGTGGCGTCTTTCACCTCCCTCCTGGGTAGGATGATTCATTCTGTTTTACTTGTTTTTCTCCACCCATTCTCATGATTGTGCGGTGGGTTCATGTATCCTTCTACATCCCTACACCCTGGTTCTTCCAGTGTGGGGCCTGCTAATGTTGTTCTTCCCTCCCTCCCACCTTCTCCATTGCTTTGGGGTCTCTTGTCTCTTGACCCCACTACAGTCAATTGGTTTAGGGTCTATTTGACTGTGCTTCAGTCCATAGATCTCTTACAGGGGATACGGCATTCCTGGTGTTGCCGACCTGTGGTAGATCGTCATTACTTATGTGGTTCCGGTCTTGTTGCCCTTCATAGTTAGATCTTGAGTTTGCAGGCTTCCTGTCGTCTGCCTTGACATTCTTTTCATATGTCATTTTGCCTCGGGGGAGGGCATAGCCTTCGCTTTTGCGGGGCTGTTTCTCAGAGCGGTGCTCTGCTCTTTCTCTTCAACGGCTTTCAGTATACAGTGCTTGTCACTGTCATTTATAGTGACGCTTCTCACCATTAGATTCTTTCAGATTTTTCATCTTTTTCGCACACTGTTCCCATACTCTCACAGTTTTTGGTGGTGGCTCCGCGTTGTGGCGCGGAAAAGTTTCTCCGAAGAAAACCGACGTCAGCGCGCCGGGAGGGACTTATATGGCTCCGCTGACGCCTGTCTGTGGACGACGTCAGGGCGGAGCCATGCGGCGCCACCCCCCGGCGCGCAGAGGTGCTGCTGCAAAAAATTCTCCGGATCCAGTCTGATGTCTGGGGATATTCTAAGTTAAGGAATCTGCGGCTAGACTGTGTCTCTACCAGATACATCGTTACCGAAGGTAAGTAACTCATTCGTTTGTGCCCCTCCTGGTACCGACGGATACACTTCGGTAGGTTTTAACTAGGCTGCTGCTTAGGCAGCCTAAATTATTTTTTTGTAAATTTTCATGTCACCATGTCGTTCTAGTATTGCGAAGTATGTAGGAACTCTTGGAGATGGACTGGGAGACATTGTCGGCGTTTTTAATCAATCAGACAAATTTCCAGCTGTTATCTTGTCAGAAGTTACAGGTTATGAAAGCTCTGAAAGATAATCTCTTAGGCCTTATATTTCTGTCCCAGAAAGAGTTGTAGCGTTGAAGCACATAATCCAGCATTTTAACAGAAGCACGAATACATCAATATGCTGGTTGTAAAGGCTTCTAGGCCTTTCTATATTTTATGTTCTTGGCAGGTGGGAGACCTAATGGTGAGATCCTTCTCATAACGGGCCCAAAAATAGGGTGCTCTATCATTACATTGCCTGCAGCACTTCGAGCGCCGTTCCATCGCAGGTAAGTACTTCACAGACAAGTACATTGAGGGTAGTACTTCAGTACCTTTGCATCATGGTGCTTGAAGAAAAGTGCAATTTTTATATTTTTAAGTGACATAACCTTCATTCTGAAATATACTTCTATCCACAGATTCCTTATCTTGTGAAAACCCTCGGGCACCAGACTGGATCTGGAAATCTTTCTCTGGATTGCGCCAGCATGCCAGTAGGTCGCATTGTGCGGCTCTGCCACAGCTTTGTCCAACACACCCCAGCAGTGACACCGGACTCTCATATATACGCCACCCCTGCATGCTGATATCCGTTCTTTTTTTTCTGTACCTTTGGACACAGATGCGGAGCTCGCTACCGCAACTTGTTCTCGTCTTGTTGATGAGTATTATTTGTCAAGAAGTTCTGTGTGCGCACGGGATTATGTCCCCCCTGAAGTCTACAGGGTTTAAACCTTGTAGGAACTATCACAAACAGATGTATGTGACAGATCCCCACCAGGGTTTTCTCTGGTGCCTGGGGTCTTCCCATGACGCCAAGTCTTGCGGGGACCATGCCAGATGAATCCTAAGATGAGCTGGGACTGGGAAACCAAATGTATGCCGCCAAACACCATTGGAAGGCATGTAAGGGCTTGTCCTGATCTAGGACGCAGACCCTTTCCTGTTCTTGAGGCTCTTCCCTCAAAAGATCCTCCTCACACGCCAAGTCGTTGGATAAGTCCAGATGACAAAGGAACATAAGAAATCAAATTGTGACTCCCCATCTTCCCACTACTCTCATCAGGAGTAGTCATTTGGATGTCGAGTGTCTCCCGATCACATTCTCACGCCCCTACCAAGGAAATATCTGAATACAACACAAATTCCTGGGTCCATTGGTGATGCAGCAACAAGTTGAGTCCTTCAAGGAGGCAATGTTGCATATCTTTGACACCCTTCCGGCTCCCTCTGGTGTGCCTTCCAAGAATCCAAGGAGGCCTCCAGGCGGGCGACAGCCAGTGAATCTGTCCTCGACACAGTCTGCACCTCTTGAATCTACTGTGGGGTCTGCCCCGATTCTGGGGTTGACGCCCAACTTCGAACCGGTGCCACAATCTTTTTCAGCCCTCTCACGTCAAAGTCGGCACAGATGCCGCCAATGCCGGAGGAAGAACTCACTTTCTTATTGGACTCAGAAACACACCCGACACGTCTTCTGTCGAAGTTGCACCCTTCACTTCCTTTTGGTGCAACCTGTTCAACCTGATTCTGACTCAGCTAGAACTCTGCCTTTTCCGAGAATGCTCCGCATTCCTTTTCCTCCAGACTCAGAATACAGTCAGCATGGTGAGGGAGATGATGGGGATAATGCACCCTTTTTTTGTGATGAGGACAATCTTTTCATGGACCTTCAGAACGCCAGTGTGCTTGACATTTACCTAGACACTGTGTTGAACGCTCCGCCTGGCCTCTCCACAGAGAAATCAGCTTCTTTTGCTGTGGTAATCAGACAGGCTGCTGAAGTTTGAGATCTGCAACTTCTGTCTGTTGAAGTAAATACTAAGTTCACCAAAGATGTCCTAGAACCTGGGCAGACTTCCATGGAACCACTTCTTCCTTTTAATGAAGCCCTGAGGACACACTGATGGGCACTTGGCCTAAGCCTGGCTGTTGCCCACCAGTCTACCGGCAGATTGCCGGAAACCAACCCTTCTCCCTTCCTTATCCCTCCCTACTCCTGAAAGCTTGGTAGTCTAGTCGTCAAAAAGTAGACTTCACCCTAACTCATTTCATGTGACCCCTCCTGACGGAATCAAAACATATGGAGGCGTTTGGGAAGATGATGTTCTCCTCAGCCAGCCTTGCCCTCCGTTCACTGCTTGCCAGTTGCCACCTGAGACGATGCGCGCATGCACTGTTGAAAATGGTCCGCAATATTTTCCGACAGTCCCTGAAGAATTCACTGCCGACCTTGTGCATATTATCAAAGACGATCAAGAGTCAGCAAAGTACATCCGCCACTCTAGTCTGGACACTACGGATTGCTTGTGCAGGGCAGTTGGTACCAGCCTAGTGCTTTGGCAATAATAAATTTACAGCATCAACTACGTTTTACGATATATGCAGTAAAGTCACACCTGTCTCCTCTCCAAATACAGCCTTACGTGGAAGCCATACTAAATTGTCAAACAGGAGTAGCCAGGATACAAACTTTCAAGAACCTGGTGCCACAGTTTCATCCTCAAAATCAGTTATCAGTGAGAACAGTTATGCGTCTTCTAGGGACCATGGCATCATGCTTAGTCATAGTACCTCATGCCAGACGCAATATGCGCCCTCTGCAACAATGCTTAATGCAACCATGGTCTCAAGCAGAGGGCCAATTATAGGATCTAGTGTTGATCAGCCGTCAAGTTTGCCACTCTGTGCAATGGTGAAACTCCAAAAATCTATTACAAGCGCGGCTGTTTATAGTGTTAATTTTAATATATTTTGTAAAGCGTGCATCTACCAATTAGGCATCTTTGCGCTGTGTCTAAGAGAGTGTTCTGTCACTGGCAAGAATGATCTTGTCAGTGGGCAGCAGGGAATAACCAGGTATTAAGGAGTGTTCTATTCCATATAGGTACCCTATATAGGCGCAGGTAACATTGTAACCTTTCACCTATATTCTTCCCTACATTACACACATAACGGTTCTTGGGTACTGACCTTTTACCTAGATATGACACTGCATTCAGAATGCGGGTTTTTCCCTGGTTCGATTCTCATACATTATGCATGAGGCTTCTTGGAAGCACAGCAGGACTAACAGTAGGATTACCATCTCCTGTATACTATCTCTGTATAAAGTTCAGGCTCAACATCATCCTTTAGGCCGACACAGTAACACAGCAAGGTAGGCCCCTGGGGAGTACTATGGGTATATATACAGCACATCTTGCTTAGGAAGATAGAGGAGACCGAGACTTCCCGGCTGACACACTGACCAGAGACGCTGAGGCTCCTGCATGCAGACGCTCCAGCTCGCAGTGGTCTAACATCCCTCGCGGGGTGTCCAAATGCGAGACCAGGACAGGGTCCCATATTCTCTCATTCTCAGGTAATGGGGTTGACTAGATCCTAGAGGGATTCTTGGCATAACACCTACACAGATGCTAGGTACATCTAGTTAGGGAGGCATCGTAGGAGTACGCACTTTTTATCATGTGTTTTATGTACTTTTATATATTCATGATTTCTGCAAGATGGTAGAACTATACCATCCCTTTACTTTCATAGTACTGCTAATCATATATCTCTGCTATTGTCTAATGGTTGTTGCAGCTCATCTATTCTACACTAGAATAAGAACTGTTCAATAAATACTTATTGAAAACGCCCAGCCTGTTTATTCTGTGTATCTCTCTGAGACAAACTAAGTGAGCACGAGTGACTGATCGAAAGGTAGTATATTGTTTCCACGATTCTGAGGGATCAGGGTTGTCATGTTCTGAGGTTGCCAGAATCTATTCTCTCCTTTATAAGAGGAGATTATAGTGGCACTGTGAGCTAGCTGATACAGACAGGCTAAAGTATCCGGTGGGGTTGCACGGTATCAGTCTGCCACCAATCCCACAGTTTATGTTATCCAAACGCGCAGATCCTGTATAGGTTATATAGGAACTACACGACAGGATCTTTCTGAAGCGGAGCAGGTTTGTCTACACTCTCAGGAGAACAGGCAGAGCATTCCACCAGTTACAGGTATTGTAGGAAAAACTTTCTTTATCTTGGGAACCACCACCTTGTTGTCAGTAAGGGATCGGAGGTTGCGCAAGGGTATATACGAGTTAATCTTAGCTTGTAGGGATAGAGGCCCAACTTTTTGAAGGGCCTTACGGGCCAGGCACAAGGCTTTACATTTTATCTGCTCTCTAATAGGCAGCCAATGGAGATTGCAAATGCTCTGCGATAAGGAGCTAAACTTTGGGAGATTCAGCAGGATACGGGCCGCAGCATTCTGTAGCATCTGGAGTTTATTTAGGACATTCTGTTGTGCACCCACATACAGTGCGTTACAGTAATCCAGCTTTGAAATCACAAGGGCCGAGATCACTGTTTTCTTTAGTTCCAGTGGAAGAAATAAAAGGATTTTCTTCAGGACCTTTAAAGTGAAAAAACAAGCAGAAGCTACTTAGTTTACATGATCTGAGAAAATCAATTTGGTGTCAAAAATGACCCCCAGGTTCCTAAATTTGTGGACTGGTATTGGGGGGACTCACCGCTGTGAGGTTCCACCAATCTGAGCTCCATAAAGACGTATCATTGCCAAAAAGCATCACCTCTGTTTTGTCTGAGTTTATTTTAAGGTAGACCCAGTTCCGCAAATAACCATAACAACTGGCGCATCAATGACTGCATAGGGAGCGCATTTACAAAAAATGACTGTACATGGGCATTGGACACACAGTCAATCCCTTCTAAATATCAATCACATAGAGCTGCTAGCAGTTCATCAAGCGATGAAAGCATTCCTTCCTCATGTGATAGACAAAGTAGTCTTAATCAAAACAGACAACATGACTGCCATGTATTATCTGCAATAACAGGGGGGGACCAGATCTCCACAGTTGTGTCTTCTAGCACAGAAAATCCGGAAGTTTGTTCTACAACAAGTCCATGAATGGGAATTCAATATACACTTCCTACACCCATTCTTCCAACAATGGGGACAACCAGACATAGACCTATTTGCAACCCCACAGACCGCAAAATGCCAAAACTTTGCATCCAGGTTCCAACATCCACAGTCCAAAGGCAATGCCCTATAGATAGGCTATCCTGTTTTAGGTTTAAACCTATAATATCTGATAAACCCCCACCGAAATGAAAATAGCCCTCACCAGTGTAAACATATGAACACTGAAGAAACACCTTTGCAACCACAAACTAAATGCCATTCAAAGAAAGGAAGAGGTGAGTGTAAGAGTCACTTTATTTCTTCCTGAAGGGGCCAATACAATGTAACTTTAACTTTGTTATACAAGGCAGCATCAAGAAAGATTCTGCTTGAGTTTTTAGGGATTTCACTAAAATATTGTTTCTTCTTCCTTTTGCTTTTTTCAGTTTTGTGGTCTTTGGTCTAAAAATGCAAGATTTAGAAGCATATTTTAGGTCTTATTTAATTATTTTATAAACTGTAGAGAATCAGGAAATATCAAAATCATATTTGATATTTTGGCTAAGTTTGATTATTTCACAGATAGGTAAAATGGCTGGCTTCATAAGAATCTTTCCCAATATGTACTATCACTTTTACCCACAGAGAATGGGAGAAACCCTTTGATACAGCAGCCCCTTTTCTAGCAAGTCAGTATAACACCCCAGGCTTTAAACATTCAATGCAAGGTGTAGTGGCAGGTATATGTGAAAAGAGTGCTGTCACAAAGCATCTGGGATAGTGGTGAAAACATGACACCAGACGTTTGGAAAACATGGAACGCAGTGTCACTTGGAATGCTGCTGCAAAAGGTTCTTACCAAGTTCAACAAAGATTGGAGTGATATTGTTTGTATTTGCAGTAATTCAGTTACGCATATGAAAAAGTTGTGTGATGACCTGTCAAAATCAATACATGAGCTGAAGTGCTTCCCTGTAAGAGATCCTTGCCACTTGCTAGATGGTATTCTGAAAGCATCTTTACATTCTTCAGAGTTAATAAAGAATGCTATTGACTTTGTAGTCCATTCTGGTGCACTGCTTCGTTATGCACAGGAACTGAAATGCAAATATTTCTCATTTTGTGCTTTTTGTGGCATCAAAGAAAGAGTCATCCCAACTGTGTCATTTAGCCGGTGGTTCTCAGTCTTAGAGGCTGTGAATGCTATAGTATCCATCTGGCGACCGTTTACAGAAATGTTGCTTAGTGATGATGCCAAAGGCAAGAAATGTGAGGATCTTTGGTCGCATATTGGTAGTGATGTGAAAAAGTACACTCTACTGCAGTCTTGGATTTTTATAGGAAAACATCACTGCTGTAGTGGACATAATAAAAACTAGAGTCTGAAAACACCCCTGTCAACTAAGTGTTCAGCGTAATTGGTGTAGATGTGAAACGTCTCCTTGAGAGTAGGCTGGGGAACACTTTTAATGACTCTGGCACTGCAACATGTTCCATGTTAGAATTCTTGCCGCTTGGTAAGCAAAGAATTGTTGAGGAGCAATTCAGGAAATGTTATTTTACAGTGCATGAGAAATGGCTGGCAATGATGCATAGAAATGTCCCTTCAATAACCATGGGATTTAAAGTCAATGAAGCCTCACTGAGGTACTCTGCACATGCTCTACATCCCTTCAGTAAAGGGGAATTTTCTCTGGACTTTGAAAAGTACTGCTTCATTTCTGACTGCTTCAGTAACTGAGGGCATATGTGCCCAGTTCAACGCATATGTTGCAGAACCTGTCCCAGAGAATCACAATCTTCAAGTGCACCAGTATTGGCATAGAAAGCTATGTCAGTGGGCAGAGTTTGCAAATTGTGTACTAGCTGTTTTGGCATTGTCTGTCTCAAGTGCCAAAGCCTTTTCAAAGATAAACGTTTAAATGGGAAGGAAAGAGCGAGCGCGTGCATGACCAAAGAAGTATTGTATGGTGTACTACAATAGGTTTGATTTGTAAACATGTATTTGTACCTCATATACCCTGTACCCACACTGTCTATACACATTCACTATCAGTGCAGAAAGCAAGCAATAATAAAAGCAAAACATGCCATAAATACCAGAAAAACACTGTTTCTATTGTTTTTAATGGCGCGAAAATGTGTGACCACTCATAACCACTGTTTTTTTAAGGTATTGAAAACACTGAAAAATCCCCCCAGAATTTACCAAAATTAGAAACTGAAAACAGGAAAGCCTACATATAGATCAATTGGTCAGGGATATTTACTTACGCTTTTCCACCTCTCCCCCTGCTTCCATTTGTAATTTTGTAATTCAAAAACGGAGGCAGACTTCCCTGACACTCATCCTAGTTGCTCCCACATGGGCCAGGCAACCTTGTTACACAACATTACTGGAGTTATTATTATTCCTACATCAACTACTACCCGACAGACAAGACCTCCTCACTCAGAATCAAGGAGCAGTAAGACATCCAAATCCCAGATCACTCAATCTTGCACTTTAGCTCCTGAAGTCTTAGAATTTGGATACCTAAATCTACCACAAAAAAGTATTTATATCTTAAAAGAAGCAAGAAGGCCTACAACAAGGGCATGTTATGCAGCAAAGTGGAAACGATTCATTGATTATTGTCACTCAAAAGATATTGATCCACTAAATACATCACCTCAAAACATTTTATGTTACCTGCTTCATTTACAAAATACAGAGTTAGCTTTTACTCCTGTAAAGATACATCTTACAGCCTTAGCTGCATACCTTCAAAATAGAGAACAAACCTCTATATTCAGAATTCCTGTAATTACAACTTTTCTACAAGGCCTTAAAAGAGTTATTCCACCTAGAGCTCCACTTACACCAGTATGGAACCTTAATATTGTGCTAACAAGGTTAATGGGTCCACCATTTGAACCATTGCACAAATGTCCTTTACAATTTTTATTATGGAAACTTGCTTTTCTCATTGCAATTACTTCACTCAGACGAGTAGGAGAAATTCAAGCGCTAACTTTAAAGGGACCTTTATTCCAAGTACATAAAGACAAAGTAGTTTTAAGAACTAATCCTAAATTTCTACCTAAGGTAGTATCACAATTTCACATGGGTCAATCCATTGTATTGCCTGTATTTTTTCCTCAACCAGATTCAGTGGCAGAAAGAGCGTTACACACATTAGATGTTAAAAGAGCACTATTGTACTATATAGATAGAACACAATCCTTTAGGAAGACTCAACAACTATTTGTGGCATTCAACAAACCACATAAAGGTAAAGCAATTTCCAAACTGGGTATTGCACGTTGGATAGTAAAATGAATCCAAACCTGCTATGCTGAAACTAAAAGACCTCTTCCTATCCCACCAAAAGACTACTCTACATGCAAAAAAAGGGGCTTCTATGGCTTTTCTAGGGAGTATTTCAATAGCTGACATATGTAAAGTAGCTACATGGACTACACCACATACATTTTCAAAACATTACTGTGTAGATGTTATGGCACGACAACAAGCAAATGTCGGTCAAGGAGTACTACGTGCATTATTTCAAACAAATGCACCTGGCAAAAGTTAGTCATCGCTTACAAGGGGAACTGCTTTTTATTCCATGCTAAGCATGTATATCTACAGCCACACATGCCACCAAACTGTGAATTTTACTTACCCTGTAAGCATCTGTTTGTGGCATGTAGTGCTGTAGACTCGCATGTGCCTCCCCTCCTCCCCGGTGACTTGTGCTTCTTGCATTTATATACATTATACATCACATTGTTACATTGTCATCTACATGGAATACACTATCCTTTCACTCCATCCTCACCCGCCAAACGGAAAACAATCTAACAGAGGAGTCGATGACCATGCGCACAGTAAGCAAGAAGAGGAGTCACTAACTCGTGACTCGAAAGTCTTCTTTGAAGAAAAACAACTTGCACACTTCCGAGCCCAACACTAGATGGCGGACGTATGCTAAGCATGTGAATCTACAGAACTGCATTCCACAAACAGATGCTTACAGGGTAAGTAACATTATATTACTTTCAGTAGTATTTGGAGTAAATATACCCCACGCCACTGGGTAGTTACATTTAGGACC
Source organism: Calotriton arnoldi (assembly GCA_963921515.1). Lineage (NCBI taxonomy): Eukaryota > Metazoa > Chordata > Amphibia > Caudata > Salamandridae > Calotriton > Calotriton arnoldi. The sequence continues at coordinate 1,703,148 of CAWUFW010001746.1, read as the reverse complement.
ATGTTTCCGTGGAAAAGCATTTTTTGTTTTGTTTTGTTTTGCTTATACCTTTGGCACCATTTGACAAATCTTCTCAAAACTTTCCCAATAAAAAGTTAATCTACTCCAGCGCTTTCCTGGATAGATTTGGGGGGATCCATCAAGCGGGGTCTGAGGAAAAAGGGGGGGGGGAGGGGTTCCCAAAATGCGTTAAGCTAGATCTTGGTCCAGAAAAAAGGCCTTTTGTGATTTGATGTACATCCGTTCAGTAGTTTTAAAGAAATTATGGTTCAAAATGTATGCTTATTTCACGCTGCAGAGGACCTGCAATTCTATCAGATTGAAAGATTTGATCTGATTGGCTGCCACCACATCAACAAAGACATGATGGCATCCATTTTAGGATTTTGGGACTCTGTCCTGTGAAAAAAGTATAACAAACAAATAGGGGGGCAGGGCATGGATACCCTGCCCCCGCTAGCCCCCGCCAGCCTGTGAAATTTAGTGCAGTAGAGTGTATTTTTAACTTTTTTACATATTTATTTAGGTACCAAACTATTTCCTTGAGGGGACCACGGTCCTCCTTGACCTTTAAAAAAAATATATATATATATAGAAATTTATAAATAATTTTTCCTACCTAGTACTGCTTTAATAAAGTGCTGATAGGTAGGGAAAAATATAAAACCCATAACCTAGATGTAAGTCCCTAACCCAGAGCACAGCCAAAGTGTGCTTGAAACAACATGGGTGCCTTTAACTTTTGTAAAGGCAGTCATTAGCCAATCACATAATGCCTCGTCATTGGTGTGTACCACTGTAGTTTCATGAAACTACAGCATCCTGATAGCTCACTAAGTTTTAAAGCATTATAATTTTAAAAATACTTACCCTACTCACATGTACTACCAACAAGCATTGGAAATGCAATAGGTCTCGCATTTGCTTAAGTTAGAGCTATTGGCGTTGTAAATGGCGTTGTAAATGATAATGTCTTTTATCCATGTGTTATGCAGTGTATGTGGTGTGTAGTGAAGTTCCCGGTTTCAGATTTACTTGTAGAGCTGTGCAGTGTTTGAAATAATAGTTTTTTTTGCTGAGTTCTTATTGTTTTTTGCAACAAAAGTGTGTTACTGTACACTCACTTATGCAATGCTTTGCTTATTTTATTATTTACTTGTGTTTATGAAGCCTGTAACTGTATTGCTTCATAAAATGTTTTCTCATACTGTATGCTACAGGATGTGGCTCACGGCTAGATATGCCGACTTTGGAGCTGGGAAACCAAGGTTTGAGCCTCGGGGTCGACTCTACATCCTGTGAGTCTGCGCAAATCACGTAATCTCCCCGCGCCTACCCAAAAAAAAATATATATATATATATGAATGTGTCCTTGTGTAAACGTAACTGGTGCTTATGTAAATAGCTCAAATACCTGTGGGTCGAGTTCGCGCTATCTAATTCTGCCCAAAAAAAAAAAAAATCTTGAAAGCACTCCTACTTCCAGTTTTAATCTGCAAATAACTGCTGGGTGGTAACACTCCTACACTGGTGCGATATCTCCATTTCATAAAAGGAACAGACTATAAAACAAATTATTTATACATAAAATTTAAAAAAACTCAATTCTTTGTGGTGCATCTATAAAAATGGTTCCCATTGCTCCAACAATGACGATATGGCTTAACCAAGCCGAACCTATTGGCTTTGCCAGTGTTTCTTAACAGTATGAGATAAATGACTGGCAGCAGTGATTTTGGTTGTGAATAATTTGAATTGCAACTATTTCATTTCTGAAAGTGAGAGACCGTAAATGAAACATGACTAAAGTCTGTGGGTCTAGTGTTCTTCAGTGTCTTAGTCACTTACGTTTTCCCCTTCACATTACTTCCAGTTCTCTCCTTCACATTACTTTGCTTTGCAGTCTCTTACTCAGTTGGTCCCTGCTTCTCAAATCCTTTCTACATGTCTCATACGTCACATCGTTCCCTTTCATAAGTGACTTCTTGCTCTTCCCTTCTGTGGCTTCTGCATGTCATTCCTTCTGTAACCTCCACTTCACCATGTCTCTCCTCTCTCTCCCCCTCTTTCTCCTCACCTGTAAATGTAGCTATTTCTTTTCCTTTGGTGCTGTCAATGTTTTAACAGCTGTGCGCCTCCTTCACGTATATTGGTAATCACAGTTGGCAAACCTGTGACTATCTTTCTGTGCTTTTTGCAGAGAGGCCAAGGATTGGATGCTAAAAGAGTCTGAACACCTCTTTGACCCAGTGACAGGCACTGTGAGAAATTCGTACTGTCTTACAACCTTATCTCCAGAGCTCAATTGTGCCCCGTTCCGAACACCCACCCGCTCACACCTTGCACTCACACAGACACCTAGAGGCGAACAGTTCACAGTATGCGCTATCGAAGAGTCAGTCATGCGTTGCATGCAGAAGAGCTGCAAAAACACAGTATCGGGAAAAAATAATTATAGGGAACGAAAGGTGAAGTAAAATATGTTAAATGTAAATTGGTATTGCATCGCTGACGTGAACTACCAGAAGGGTTTTTATAGTTAATGTTGAGAAATTGATCAATGCTTTCGCGGTAAAGATAAGGACATGAGCACAGAGCCCGGTTTTAATAATTCCTGGGTCTGAGACTCGCTCCACTGGAAGCGCTGCTCACTGCTCCATTTTCTCGTACTCCTGTTTCTAAATTCGCATCAGTGATAAGGGGCCAGCCCCCGAGTACCACCAAGAGAAGAGTCGGGGTGCATGCCTGCCAAGTATCACGCTTCACGTGTGACACTAACGCATTTCAGTGTGGTGTTCCGCATCACCCCACTGAAATGCGTTGTCACGCATTTAAATGCCACTGTCTCACTTTGCTGTACCAGCGCTGAAACTTGTTTCCAGGCTGCTAGCGCGCGCACAGACTCTGCTGCTCCCTGCAAGGACTTGCCAGCAGTCTCAGCAAACAGTTAATATCTTGAACACTGTCTGCTGCTTGCTACAATGTTACTTCTTTTAGCCCTGCTGCCTCTGGCCTTAGAAATTCCCGCCCGCGCCGCGGCTGTCCGGAAGTGAGGTCGGATTCAGGAAGCGGCGGGGGACTCGACTCAAGTGGAGTGGTGTGCTGAGTGCTGTCCCAGCGACGCGGCATAATAAGTGCGCTGCTGCCTGCGCATATTTATTACCGGGGCTTTGGACCCGACAGGACGCAGGAATCAACAGGACGCAGGAATGGCAGTGCATGAGTCGAGGCCTCGGGCGTTGCGGGAAGCTGCAGTCAGTGCTGTGCGGCCGCGACCGGTGTGGCTCACCGCCGCCGCTGCACCGAACTCACGCTCAGAGTGCCAGAGGACTCTGTGGGCTCACTGACTGACTCGACGCGGGCCGCGCCGGCCCGGCCGCAACGTCGCGACTACCAGCCTGACAGACAGTCAGACTACAGAACATAAGTAAGTACTTTGGTCAGGCAGCCTGCCTTAACCTGAACATAATGCGAACTAAGAGGGTTATTCCATGTATTAAGCTCAGGTACCCGCAATTTTGAAAACGATTAGTCATCATGGTTTTATGAAATTTAAATTATGATCGAATCCCTTCTTAAGTATCGACAGAGCATTGTGTATTTACCTGTGTTACAGTGCTGTTTACTTAAAACCTTTTATGTCTCAATATTCATCGCAATTTGATGCCTCCTTTACTTTTGTGCCCTCGCTAAAAATCTTTCCTGGAGACCGCACAAGTTTGGATGCCACTCAACAGAGATGGGTCCGTAGCCACCTTCTTTGCATAAGTGAATGTACCTAGAGTTAATTTCTGTTCCACCTTATCCTTTACCCCTAAATGTTGCGATCTGGTTGGTGATTTTACTCACTGCATGAGCTCAGCTTGCTGCTTGCCTGTAGACGTTGCTACCTTTGTTTCATCTAGAAAAGCGCATCAAGGCACGTGGCATGGTGTACAAACCTACTCAACGTTCTGATATTGGTTGTGCGATGTATGCTCATCATCTGTATGTTACAGATTTGTATCAGTGACACACTTTTTGAGGTTGACTACGAGTCTGGCTTGTATGTCCCGTGCTGCTTGATGTTTTTTAAAATATCTATTTTTTCATTTTCCATGAACCTGTCATAGGAACGATTTATACAAAAAATTAAAAAAACAGGAGAGTTACCGAAAGCCACAGTGAATCCATCCTTGTGCTGCATAAACTTAAAGTCTCAGAGGCACCTGTGCTGTACCAGGCAGCTGCAGCCGATGCACTGCAGGTGCTAGTACTCTAAGGTGACACTGCAGGATGTTTTTAATTTCAAATATCCAGATGGCCTTGGCCCCCAGTTACTTATTCCATATTTCTGCTGGAGTTCTTACAGTGCACCATGCAGAATGCTTGGGCACACTGCAGTTTCATCCTAGACTATTGCTGGATGGATGAACTACCTATGACAACACTTCAGCTGTTGTCAGGGGGGATGTGCTACAAATATCATTTCTAGACTGGATTACCTACAAATGAGTCATTCTGTCTGTATATTGTGTGTGTGATGTAAAGTGCTCTGACACCCTGCACTGGCATGAGCAGCACTATAAAACAAATGAACGGTTTGTGAGAGAGGGATTGAAAGATGTTAGAGTGCTTTACAAATTAAATAGATGATATAAGGCATATAAATAATACTACAAATGATTTTGGGCCTTTTACGATAGACAAAGAGCATTAAAGTAGAAATTACAGCAGACACAAATATTGAGTAACAACAAAGCCATAGGTCAATTGCAGCAGTTTTAAGATCTTCTTAAAGTTTTTCATTGCTCAAGTGGGTGCGATTTCTGCTATTTATATGCTTCTCTCATCTTCATTGCTTGATTTTGCTCGCGAGAAAGTGTCACTCATAGCGATTGAAATGTCACTCATAATTTCACTGAAATTATGAACATGTCACACATAAGCAATCTGAAACCTTGGCAGCAATGGGGGTGTAATTAACCTAACCGGGCACCTGGTACCTTAAAGCCAGCAAGTGTGGCACCAAGCAAGGCACCATAGCTACAACCTAATACAGGGTGCGGAGTCCCTCATACTACAGAAAGGGCGCTCAGTGCACAAATGGCACGATGGAGAACATGCGCCTTATACCTCACGAGGAGGTGTTGGCTAGTGTTTTATACCACACAAGGGGAAATCCAGCATCGCTAATCCCACAAGGTGGAGGGGGGTCAAGCACAGCCATCCCAACATGGGTGCTTGGTCCATTATACCAAACGAGCGGAGAGTGAAACACCACTAAGGGTAATGGGGTCTGAAGCAGTGCTTTAATTGGGAAAATAGAAGTGCAGGTACTCTGTAAGGAACCATGGACCCGACAAACCAAGAGAGGGGTGATGCAGCACCGTAGACCTCAGAACTGGGGAATTCTACTGCTTCAGACCCCACAGTGGGGGATGTGACGACTCACATCCTACAAGGGAATAGTGTCTTATGTCATACTTTGGGACTCCAGGTGCTACTAAGTAAACAAGCTGGGGTTCTTCCATTGTGCGGAGCATTTTGCTATTTTTTTTTTAGTAACTTTTGATCGGTTCAAGCTAAAAACAAAAATTATTTTAGTGAAATTTGCAAATTATGCAGCAGGTGGTGAATTATGAGGCAACAACGTAATTCTGTGTAAAGCACAGCAGCCTCAATATCCACATAATTCCGGTGCAGATACCAGTTTTGTCTGCAGGCTTTGATGAGGCACCTGCACAGTATTTCTGGCGCACAAAGAGTATAATCACCTTGGCGACCCTGCGCCACCGAAACCAGAGCTTTAAAATCTGGTTTCGGACACTTGAGAACAATCAGAGCACTTCCCCTAGTGGTGCCGGAAGGGAATATATCTGCAGAGCTGCGGTTTCTGAGGACAGACTGATTGCGACAGCACGAGCTAACTTCAGCTTTAGAATTAAGGTAGCGAGTAGTCTGCAGTGTCCTTAAAAAGGATCGGTCTGTGCGTGTTTATAGGGTCACAGTAGGAAACAGCTCACCTTCTGGTCAGATACTATAAGATAAAAAAAGGACGGGCTCCTTTAATTACAACAAAACATTAAACTACTAACAACCAATATGTCGGACACCAAAAACTAAACTGCACTGCCTCTTGAGTGACAGGCGTGTTCCTCATCCTTTCAGCTGGAAGGATTATGCAGAGCGGGCCACGTTGGATGTATACTCGTGTCCCGCAGCTTTCACACACATCTGTGCAGCCGGCTGTCAACCCACCGAGCTGTCTTGGTATGCGTGCTTTGCTCTCAAGCCAGTGCAACAAGGAAGCATCCTGTTGGGAACTTGCCAGTGTGATGTGATGTTTTAACTACAATCTGAACAAACAAAAAAAAAACTGTTCCCACGAGTTTGCAGGTAAAAATAGTTGTTAATTATGAGAGCTGCAACACTGCAGAAACAGAAGTCTAAGCAGATGAATCTGTCTTGGTAATGTACATATGTGACTCAGTGAATACGGCAAGACGTTGTACTAAAAGTAGAAATCTGAAAGAGACACGTTAGTGACAGATTCCTTACCTTAGAATATCCCCAGGCGTCAGGCTGGATCCGGAAAGTTTTTGCGTAGCAGTACCCTTGCGCGTCGGTAGGGGGCGTCGTGCGGCTCCGCGTCCAGTACTTAGACGCCGCCCCTGCGCGCTGACGTCAGTTCTTCTTTTTCCACGCCAGTAAGCGCAGATCCGGGAAGAGCAGTGCCCTAGTCAATTTTTGACTGACTGTTTTGTGAATATTTTCACTGTTTCTTTTTCGAGTCTTCACGATTCCTAGGTGTCGTAGGGATGCCCGGCTTCAAGCCATGCGGCGCCTGTGGTCGCATGATGTCGATCACGGACCCGCATCTGGAGTGTCTCTTCTGTCTCGGCCGAGACCACGACACGAAGTCGTGCCCTGACTGCCGGAAACTTCACTCGAAGGCTTTGCGAGAGCGGTCTCGAAAGCTACTCGAGGTCCGGCAGTCGGCTCCGCGCCGCACCAAGCCCCGGTCCCGGGAGAGGTCGAGGGGCCGGTCGCGGAGTCCCCGCCGGTCGTCGGAGTCCAAGTCTTCGTGCTCCTCGGGTAAGTCGAAGCACAAAAAGTCTAAGAAGCATCATCGCTCTAAGACTTCGCCTCGCCGGTCTCGCGACTCGGCTGAGGCCCCAGTCGGCACCGTCCCCGCCGCCCGGACATGCCTGTAGAGCCGCCCCGCATTACCCGTCCTTTCCGGGTTCGGGGGCGACTCCGGCCGAAATACAGGAATTCCTGTCGGCCATGGCCCGCCTCTTCGCGCCTCTGGTGCGCCTTCGGGCCCCGCGGGCCCTGATGGGGTTGCCCCGGCGCCGCCGTCGACTCCGGTCCCGGCGCCGCCTGTCCCACCAGCCTTCATCCCGGCCTCGGCTCCGGCCCCGGCCTCGATCCCGGCTCCGGTGGAACCGCAACCCCCATTGACGCCGGTTGACCTAACCACGCCTCCGCCGATGTCCCCAGTGCCGTTCCTGACGCCGTCCGGGGCTCCGGACGGCGTCGTTCCCCGGTTCTCTCCGGCTCCGGATATGGAGCCGGACCGATGTCGCTCGACGCCGGCTCCGGCGCCGATGAGACTTTGGGTCCCAAATGTCCCTCCTCCTCCATATTTTGAACAAGAGGAGGACCAGGAGAGCTGGGAGGGGTCTGAGGACCCTCTCACACAACAGTGTGAGTATGATCCGGACTGGGCTGAGGAACTTGGGGATGCCAGTGGTCTAGACACCTCCCCTGACACTGGCATGCTGTCTCCTCCCGTGGCTACGGAGGAGGGAGCTAATTTTGCAATGGTGTTGCGTAGAGCAGCTGGAGCCTTACATCTCCAATTGCCTACTGTGGCCGTCAGGACTAACCTCCTGACAGAAGTGCTTCAGCCGGCGGCTTCCTCCTCGGAGACTGTGCTGCCGTTTAATGATGCACTCACTGACGTTCTTTTGGGTGCCTGGTCCAAACCCACCACAGGGGCTCCTGTGGACAGGAACGTGGCCCGACGCCATCGCCCTGCTCCGGGCGACCCCTTGTTTCTCTCCCAACATCCCACCCCCGAGAGCTTGGTTGTCCAAGCCTCTGCCTCCCAAACCGCCTTCCCTACCGCCCTCCGGATAGGGAATCCAAACGCCTGGACCAATTTGGGAAGAAGGCCTTTTCTTCCTCCAGTGCTGGCTTACGGTCCGTCAACACCGCTTGCCTTTTGGGCCGATATACCCACTCCCTGTGGGATTCGGTGGCAGCTGTTTTGCCGCAGTGTTCTGAGGAGGTCCAGACACTGCTTACCCGCACCATTGCGGAAGGGCGAGATGCGGCTAAATACACCATACGTTGTGGCCTTGATACCGCCGACTCGCTGGGCAGATCGCTTGTGACGACGGTGGCGCTACGTCGCCACGCCTGGCTGAGAACAACTGGTTTCTCGGGTGATGTCCAGAATACACTCATGGACATGCCCTTTAATGGAGTCGGTCTTTTTGGTTCAAAGGCAGACCATGCGCTGGAGCGTTTTAAGGACTCATGGGCTACTGCCAAGTCCCTGGGCCTTTCTGTTGTACGCCCTCCGCTCACCTCTGCTTTTCGCCCCTTTCGTGGCCACGGAAGGGGCGCCCAGTCACGTCAGCTGCCCAACCACCGGCCCGCGCAGCAAGTGTCTTCGCGTGGCCGAGGACGTGGATACCGCCGTGGCGGTTCGGGCAACCAGCGTGCGGGTCAGGCCACCACCTCCAACCCGTCAGCGGCCTCCAAGCCCTCCTAGTCCCTCCTTTCCGGTGCACAGCACGCCAGTAGGGGGCAGGGTCCGCCATCACCTTCACCACTGGCGTCCCATCACCTCGGACAGGTGGGTCTTGGACATTGTCCGAAGGGGCTACTCCCTCCCCTTCGAGACCACCCCCCAGCCATGCCACCTCAATTCCACCGCATGTCAGGGGATCACTTGGTACTTCTGCAGAAGGAAGTCACGGCCCTCTTGGCCAAGAGGGCCATCGAGCATGTTCCGACCCCAGAAGTAGGGCGTGGTTGCTACTCCCACTACTTCCTGGTGCCCAAAAGGACAAGGTGGACATGCGTCCTATCTTGGACCTCCGGAACGTCAATCGCTTCCTCCGAAAGGAGAAGTTCAAGATGCTCACCCTAGCTCAGGTCTTGACTGCCCTCGACCCTGGAGACTGGTTGGTAGCGTTGGACTTGCAGGACGCTTATTTTCACATCCTCGTCCTGCCGGCCCACCGGCGTTACCTGCGGTTCACGGTAGGCCTCGAGCATTTTCAGTTCACCGTGCTCCCTTTGGCCTTACAAGTGCCCCTCGGGTGTTCACGAAAGTGATGGCGGTGGTCGCAGCTCATCTGCGCCGGGCAGGGGTTTCAGTCTTCCCCTACCTCGACGACTGGCTGTTGAAGGCGGGCTCGTCCCAGGCAGTCGTCTCCCACCTCCAGACTACGGCCGAACTCCTGCACTCGCTGGGGTTCTCCATCAATGTGCCGAAGTCGCATCTGATTCCTTCTCCACAGCTCCTTTTCATCGGAGCAGTTCTGGACACGACGCAGTTTCGGGCCTATCCTCCCGAACGGCGAGTCCGGGATATTCAGGCTATGATTCCGATCTTTCAACCTTTATCCTGGGTTTCGGTACGGATGACCCTGAGGCTGCTGGGCCTCATGGCCTCCTGCATCCTGCTGGTCAATCATGCCAGATGGCATATGCGGGCTCTGCAGTGGGACCTGAAGTTCCAGTGGGCGCAGCACCAGGGCAACCTGTCCGATCACGTCCAGATCTCGGAGGGGACTGCAAAACAATTGCAGTGGTGGCTCTCGAACCGGCAATGGGTCATGGGCAGATCCCTCTCCCTTCCCCAGCCAGAGCACACAGTTGTGACGGACGCGTCCCTTCTGGGATGGGGCGGTCACATGGGAGAGGCGGAGATCAGAGGCCTCTGGTCTCCGGGCGGAGTCCCGGCTCCATATCAACCTTCTGGAGCTCCGGGCGATCCGACTTGCACTCAAGGCATTCCTTCCTCTGTCAAAGGGAAGGTAGTGCAGGTGTTCACAGACAACACCACCGCCATGTGGTATTGCAACAAACAAGGCGGGGTGGGGTCGTGGACCCTTTGTCAGGAGGCTCTGCGCCTCTGGACATGGCTGGAACATCAGGGCATGTTCCTGATGGTTCAACACCTGGCAGGTTCCCTGAACGCCAGGGCGGACGAACTCCAGCCGCAGGTGCATGATGGATCACGAATGGCGTCTTCACTCGGAAGTGGCGCAAGGACTCTTTCTACAGTGGGGAGAGCCTTGGTTAGATCTATTCGCCACCGAAGAGAACACGCAATGTCATCAGTTCTGCGCGTTGGAATTTCCAAGGCGACACTCGCCGGCGACGCTTCGTCGCGAGTGGAGTTGCGGTCTGTTGTACGCCTTTCCGTCATTCTTGTGGCTCCGGACTGGGCTCGAAGAGTTTGGTATCCCGAGCTACTCAGTATGAGCGTAGATCCCCCGATCCGTCTGCCTCTTCGGGAGGATCTTCTGTCGCAGCAGCAGGGGGCGGTCCTCCACCCGAACCTGTCCAGCCTCCACCTGCTTGCGTGGAGATTGAGCGGCGGCAGTTGATTCCTTTCGACTTGCCTCCCGAAGTTTGTGATGTGATTCTGGCAGCCAGGCGTCCCTCCACTAAGGTGGTATACGCCTGCAGGTGGAACAAGTTTGTAGCATGGTGCACAGCAAAGGCTGTGAATCCCCTTTCTGCCCCTCTTTCTGAGGTTCTTCTGTTCCTTCTTTCCCTGGCCCAACAGGGTTCTGCCCTGGGTACCATCAAGGGCTATCTTTGTGCCATCTCAGCCTTCCTCAGGCTTCCTGATCAGCCCTCCCTTTTCAAGTCCCCTGTTGTTAACAGGTTTCTAAAAGGCATTACACACCTCTTCCCTCCTGTTCCGTTTGTAATGCCTCAGTGGGACTTGAACTTGGTTCTTACCTTTCTTATGTGCGCTCCCTTTGAGCCTCTACATAACTGTCCTCTTCGCCTTCTCACTCTGAAGACAGCCTTTCTGGTGGCCATCACCTCCGCTCGGCGGGTGAGTGAGCTCCAGGCTCTTTCATGCAAACCTCCCTTTCTGTCTGTCCATCCAGACAAGGTTGTTCTTAGGACGCGTCCGTCCTTCTTGCCAAAGGTGGTTACTGCCTTCCACATTGGGCAGACCATCACTTTGCCCACCTTCTTTCCGCCTCTGCATCCTTCCAGGGAGGAAGAGAGGCTCCACCGTCTGGACCCAAAACGTGCGCTTTCTTTTTATATCAACCGCACACAACACTTCCGGGTGGATGACCAGCTCTTTGTTGGCTACGTGGGCGCCAAAAAGGTCGGGCGGTGCACAAGAGAACCATCTCCCGCTGGGTAACCTTGTGTATCAAAGCCTGCTATTCTTTGGCTAAGAAGGAGCCTCCTGTTGGGCTGCGTGCCCATTCCACCAGGGCAACGGCTGCTACCACGGCTTTAGGCCGCGGTGTTCCGCTGCAGGATATCTGTCAGGCAGCTACGTGGGCCTCGCTGCACACGTTTACCAAGCATTACTGCCTTGACAGTCAGGTCCGGAGGGACGGCTTCTTTGGCCGTTCTGTCCTCCGGGACTTCCTTGTCTGATCTTTGTTCGCAGACCCACCACCGGGGTTGGTATTGCTGGGGTATCTATTCTAAGGTAAGGAATCTGTCACTAACGTGTCTCTTTCAGATGCACAAGTTACTAACTTGTGTAACGATATATCTGTAAGAGACAGTAGTTAGTGACAGATTCCTTACCGCCCCACCCATCCTCCCCGTTCTGCGAACTGATTTCTAGGGTTAAGGACATCCCTTTCAGGGCCCTAGTATTTTTCAGACACCTATGTCAGCTTCTTGCATGGCTCTGCGTTCCTGGCGCGGAAAGTCGTGTACAGAACTGACGCCAGCGCGCAGGGGCGGCGTCTGAGTACTGCCCGCGACGTCATCCCGGCGATCACGACGCCGACGACGGACGCGGAGCCGCACGACGCCGCCTACCGACGCGCAAGGGTACTGCTACGCAAAACTCTTCCGGATCCAGCCTGACGCCTGGGGATATTCTAAGGTAAGGAATCTGTCACTAACTACTGTCTCTTACAGATATATCGTTACACAAGTTAGTAACTTGTGCATCGCACCCAGAAGAATATCAAATTTAAACATTTTTAAAAGCCAGGCTCACAATGTAGTTTGTGTTCTTGTGCGATGTCATGCACAGAATGTGAGAGCTAAATCAGGACAGCTAAGGGAAAACCTGAACCTCACCAAAATAATCCAGCATTATGACAACGAACCAGAGACCAAGTTTAAAATAACTCTAGGGTGAACTGCACTGCGCCTGAAGTTGAATTTTTAGATGGAATGCTAGAACTTACTGCAAACTCGCGCTGCTGAACGGGTGGCCTGGCTGTCATCAGAGAGCTATTTGGAGACATGTCTCATGTGCAATTATGTTTAATTCGGCTCACAGGAGCCTATTGCAATGCAGAAACGTCCTTGCACGATGATTCCACATGCAGCTCTACAGAAGTGATGATTAAATAGTAAAACCTGAGCACAAAGGCTTCATTGCGTCGAGTGAGTTAAAAGCTCACTGCACAAAGTGGCAACCGGCATGTTAAATAATACCTCGTGTGTAAATGGAACTCAGAAACATTTGCTCAAGTGCATCCTTGCGTGCTCCTGAACGCATGCGAAAAAAAAAGGAAAGCGGGGTCCCGAAAGAGGACCGCGCTGCAGCCGATCTCTTGTCTTTATGGGGCCATGTGTTTAAACACATGGCCCCATAAAGATAAGAAATCGCTTACGACAGAAGGAAAGCAGGCGAGGCAGTCCAAGTGGGCCGGCACAAAAAGCCAAAGGGAGGCAACATACATAGCTCATTTCCAATGGCTGGCCACCGCTTAGCATAAACGGTGACGCCAGCCAATGGAAATGAGGGGTGGGGCTTAAAGCCCTCTTCTGAAAATCCTCTCCTACAAAATCTCTCGCGGAGGCGGAGCAGGGCTCTGCCCTTCAACGCCACGCGAGACCTAAAAAGGATCATCATTTTGTTTGCTCGCAGTCAGGCCATTTTGTTGCAAGGTTATTGGGGTTCATGACCTGGACCCTCCATCTTACGGTTTCGATAGACTCCCAGATTGAGTCATGCCGCTGGTCAGCGCCTTTACCTCCAGATTGACCATTGCCTTAAGTCTACCCCCTCTTGAGACACCTACACCCCTCTCTTCTTGTTTGGTCACTGATAGGCACCCTTTCGCCCCCTCCTTCGGACCCGTTCCATCTCAAATTGCGACCCGACGCAGTGAGGGAGTCTGGCTTTGGATGCTGTTGATCACTGGTCCCCTACCGGTTTGTTGACTCGCTTACTCTTGACTTTTTGGTGTCCCCTGAAGTATTATACTCCATGGCCGGTCTGCCGTGACCTGATTCTGCATTCAAACCCCTTTACTATACCCCCACTACCCTCTATGCTCCATTGGACTTGTTTTCTATGTTATTTATTGCTCTAGTAACGGATGTAATTGTGTAACACGTTTTTTCTTTATGCTATGGTATGCTCTAGTAACTGATTTAATTTTGTAACACTGTTCCTTTCTAACGCTAACCTCATGTAAAGCACTCTGATACCTCCGGGTCTAGCCAGCGCTATATAAAACTCTTCAAATAAATAAATAAATTGTTTACCGTCAATGTGAACCGGGTTTATTATCTACAGGTTTCTGGCCGTCAGTGTCATCGGTTCGAATCCTGGGCTTTCACTTTAATTAATCAAGCTGGTGAAATAGACCTCGGCCGCTTGTTGCCTGCATTTAAGACTTTTGAGAAAAGTTCTACCACACTTGCCAACTACAAAATGGCCATTGCTGGTTCAAGACATTATAATGAGCCGGCTGGATTATTGTAAAGTGTTACACCTGGGCTCCACTTCTAAGAATATGACTCATCTGCAGAGCCCCAAAAATGGCGGTCAAGATGCCACTGGAGCGTCCTGAGACCTTGGACGGCTATGGGTGTCTGAGAGTCTTTTTCCTAATGCTCTCTATTTAATATTTAAAGCTTTGCACCGCTTCGGACCTTTCTATTTACAGCATAAATTGCTGCATTACCAGCCCTGCATAATCTCGAGGATGTCTCATTCTTATTTGCTCCAAATGCAAACGCAGCAGGACAGGCTTTCCGGTTGTAGCCGTTGGGGCCTGGAGTGCTCCGCCTCCGCATATGCGCTTGATCTTTCAATTGCTGCCTTTCAGGAAAACGTTAAAAACACGACTCTTCAGTAACTAACTCATTGATGCTGTATTTGCTGCACGTATTCTTCTTTCCTTTTCCCATAGCGCCAGGCCGCATTTCTTGGCATCAGTTTGTGCTGTAATATTTTTCACATTACATTTTACGTTGTGTGTGAAGTTATTCAAGGTTTTTTTGTGTATGCTTGTCTTACTTTATTTTTCTTCCAAATTTGTATGAAGTTTTTTATTCAAATATTATATTGTTAGATGTGGACTGTAAACAGCCGACTTTCTACACACGACATGGACCTGCCCCTCCCCCCGCCGGTGGCGGCCTTTTGGGTTCCATCTACTCTGTCACCTATTGCGGCATTGCCACTTGATAGGGCGGTAAAGCTATGCTTATTAAACATTCTTAGAAAATGGAAAAAATGAAAAATTAGGGCACGCATGGTGGCACTATGAATGGTCCAGGCTAAACGCAGGATTGCAATTCTCTGGAAGTCCCTTCAGGTGCTGAGGTGGAAGAGAGATCTCCTAGAATGGGCGATGGCGGCACAACACATGAAACGAGTGAGGCGAGATGAAAATTGGAAGAGGATTTAGAGATATGGGAGGGGATGATCAATGGGATCATGAGACAAAGTGCGGGGACCTCTCAGGAGTCAGTGGTGAGTGGCATGGCCACCTGCCATTGAGGCCAGACGCGACTGGATTGGATCCTCTTGAGATGGTGCTATGGAGTATACTAGTATTGCATTGTGTTTGTGAGATGTCAACTGTCAGTGTAAACTGCTGGAATGGTTGCGATGATTGTTTAACTGTTTCATTTCTAAAATAAATAAAAATAATATTAAAAAATATATATTATATTGTTTTATTGTTATGAAATCCGAATTTGGTAATTGAAATTCTTTTGGCCAGACCCAAGTTTATAAAATCTGATAATTCAAATAAAATAGTTCGGATCTATGAGTCGCATACCGTGTCCTTCGTGGTGACTTCTGCATGCCTCGTCCTAGCCTTTTTCTTAAAATGTCCAGGGTGCCTAGTCACAGTGATTATTGGGTTCTCCCTGCATACCGTGTGCTTTCTTGGTTTGAAAAGACTTTGTAAAGCACTGTAAGACCCTGTTCTTGGTGGCAGGCCTCCCAGTGTGTTTATAAAGAACCTATGATTAGACAAGCTGAATAACCGCACATGCAGATGTATGCGTGATGGTAAGATGAAAGAAGTGTGTTGTTTACTAGAATATTTAACGTTTATGGGCTTGTAAAAATTGTAATTGATTCTTTCTTGTTTCTTTAAAGGTTGCCTGTGGATTAAATCATACTTTAGCCGTATCTGCAGATGGATTAGTGGTGTGGGCCTTTGGTGATGGCGATTACGGAAAGCTTGGTTTGGGAAATTCAACAGCCAAGTCATCACCACAGGTTAGTAATATTTAATCTCGCCCAACTTCTCTTTAATGCATGTATTCCTCCTTAGTGTGCAGGGCAGGACTAAAACTAAGTTGTTTCATTTATTTCTCTGTGTTCTTACCTCCAAGATTGACTTTATCGAGTAAACACAGACACCGTCCTGTGCATGAGTTACTTTGTAAGTAGTAAGATGTTTTTATTGGCATGTAATCCTCTCCCTAAAGTAGTGGTTTGATGAATGCAAAAACCACTACATAGTGAGAACCTACAAAGTTAGCTGCTCCTTCTCTTCTATTCATTGGATATTTAAATATTATGTCAAATGGTTTTTATATTGCACACACTTGCTGCTGACCTGCTCTCTTAGTGCCGCCGGCTGCCCCCATTGTGCATTACTGCCGGCTGCCCCCATTGTGCATTACTGCCGGCTGCCCCGGTTGTGCATAGCTGCCGGCTGTCCCGGTTGTGCATTGCTCCCGGCTGCCCCGGTTGTGCATTGTTGCCAGCTGCCCCGGCTATGCATTGCTGCTGGCTGGCCCGGTTGTGCATTACTGTCAGCTGCCCCGGCTATGCATTGCTGCCGGCTGGCCCGGTTGTGCATTGCTGCCAGCTGCCCCTGCTATGCATTGCTGCTGGCTGCCCCGGTTGTACATTGCTGCCCCGGCTGCGCATTGCTGCCAGCTGCCCCGGTTGCGCATTGCTGCCAGCTGCCCCGGCTGGGCATTGCTGCACAATTTCATAGGATGTATATTTCGCGACCCTGAGAACAAAATATGAAAATTGGAAATAAAAATTATCTGAAAGAAACAGTTAGTTATAGATTCCTTACCTTAGAATTACCCCCAGGCGTCGGACTGGATCCGGAAAGTTTTTCGTCAGCAGTACCCCTGCGCGTCGGAAGGTGGCGTCGGTCGACTCCGCGTTCGTCGTCGGCATCGTGGTCGCCGGAATGACGTCGCGGTAGCTACATAGATGCCGCCCTCGCGCGCTGACGTCAGTTCTTTCTTTTTCCACGCCAGCAAGCGCAGATCCGGAGAGAGCGGTACCTCCAGTCACTTTTTGACTGACTTTTTCTCGACTTTTGTCGAGTTCGTTTTTTGAGCCCATTGACTCCTGGTGCACGAGTGATGCCCGGCTTCAAGGCTTGCGGTTCCTGAAACCGACTGATATCGGTGACTGATCCGCACCGCGTGTGCCTCTACTGCCTGGAGCGCGACCACGACCCCAAGTCGTGCTCCGACTGCCGGACCATGGCCCGAAGTCTTTGCGGGAGCGGTCCCGAAAGCTCCTCGAGGCCTGGAAGTCGGCTCCGCGCCGCTCGAGGTCCCGGTCGCGTAGGAGGTCGAGGGACCGGTTGCGGAGCCAACACCATTCTTCATCTAGGTCTTCGCACTCGGGGTCAGGTAAGTCGAAGCACAAGAAGAAGTCGAAGAAGCATCGTCGCTCTTCGACTTCTTCCCGTCCGTCGGCCGACGCGACGAGGGATGCGGGTGGTGCCCCTCCCGCGGCTCCGCGTGCGGAGCCCGTAGGGTCGGCTACGGGTTTCCCCCCCTTCCCGGGACCAGGAGCGACCCCTGCCCAGCTATGTCAGTTTTACGAAGCGATGCACGCCATCTTTGGGCAGCCCGACTCCGCCGGCGCGCCTTCGGGCCCCGCGGACTCGGCTAGGGTCCCTGGGCCTTCGGCGTCAGCGGCTTCGGCGCCGCAGGGCCCCCTTGGATCCAGGCCTGGATCCAGATCGGCGCCGGTCGACCTTGTTACACCTCCCCCGGCGCCGATTCCACCGGCACCACGTCCGCAACCGGCGTCGGCTGTGTCCCCAGCCGAAGTCGACCCCGGCCTCCACCTCAAGGTAGACACGAAGTCGGACCGGCGTCGACCGGCGTCGACCGACGCCGGCGGGTACTTTTGTGCCCCTGTTCTACCCTGGCTCTTTGAGACCAGATTGGCAGCCAGAGGAGGGTCAGGAGGACTGGGAGGAGTCTGGAGACCCTTTAACCGACCAGTTGGTTTACGAACAGGACTGGAGAGAGGAACTGGGGGAAGCCAGTGGTCTGGATACCTCACCAGACCTTGGCATGTTGTCTCCTCCTACCGTGGCTACGGAGGAGGGTGCGTCATACGCAGTGGTGTTGCGTAGGGCGGCCGAGGCTCTCCACCTCGAGCTACCTACGGTGGCAGTCAGGACTAACCTCCTGACAGAGGTGCTTCAACCGGCAGCGAGCGCTTCGGAGCCCCTGCTGTGCCAGTGAGGTGTAGAAGCCTTAATATCAAATAAAGAGGTGTCAGTCAAACAAGTTGCTGAGTGTGCCATAAACTTTGCTCGGTGCCAACCATTTAGAACCTCAAGAGTGGGCTTTGGGTGTTTGTTGAGTCATCTCCAACTACCGAACACGGGGAGGAAGGTATGGAGAGGATGTAAACATGTTTTTAATTTATTTTGTCTGGTACTTATTGAGTTCTCTTGTTGTGGTGGGAGCTGGAGCACTTTCCCCTTATTTTTATCGTATTTCCTGTGTGTTCGTATTTAAATTATCGAATCTCTGTTGTATGTTATTTAGTTAACTCATCTCTGAACGGTCTCCTTTTTTAATGTCATCCTTCCTGCGTTGCGACTTGAAGATCGAAAAGCAGTAAAACAGACGAGGTTTCACAAGTGAACACAGTGGCAGCGCGCCCTTGCTTTCGGCTGGGTGTTTGTTGCACCTTCATCCCAACATTCCTCTGCCACGGCCTTAAGGCCTTGAGACCTCGAAGTCCTCTCCTATGATTGGTAGCATCGAGCTCCCTCTCCTGTTTGTTGACACCTGAGACTACACCTCCTTTATTGACTAATGCGCTTCGTTCAAAAAGTAATCTTAAAGTACAACTCTCAGCTGCCATAAGATACTAACACCTTCAAGTTCAAGTGGAGCTCCAATCACCCTCTTCCTGTTCTGTGGAACCTTCCATTCCTCTAGTGAGCTCTCAAGCAGGGTTCTCAATGGTGCT
Organism: Calotriton arnoldi; assembly: GCA_963921515.1. NCBI lineage: Eukaryota > Metazoa > Chordata > Amphibia > Caudata > Salamandridae > Calotriton > Calotriton arnoldi. The sequence goes on along the minus strand of CAWUFW010001746.1, from coordinate 1,684,463 downwards.
TCCCAGCTCTCTATGCTCTTTTCATATTCTGGGATGCATTTCAACTGAGCCCGCTAACTAATCAAATTCCAGAGGGACTTTCCTTTGTAAATGTGCTAGTGTCTACTTCTCGTGTTCTCACTTCTTTCTGGTGCGAATACTAAACTCACGTCTTGGCTCCATTACAACAACTTCATTCCTTTTTGTTTGTGTCAATATTCTCTTTTATTTAGAACACTTAATAATAGAATTACAGACCCTACAGAAGTGTTTGAAATGTTTGACTGACAAGGAAGTCTGTGCTGAAGGTATCGTTATTTACTAATGATGAACCCACTTGTTCAAGTGGAGAAGTTGCGGTTAGAATCCAGGTCTCCCGGATTCATAGCTGTCAATTTCCCAGGCACATCTCCCTAAATGTAGGGTGCTGGTAGAAGCCAGGATGCTTACCAGTTGTGCTGACCAGTTGTGTTTTAGGTATCAAACGACCTTAAATCACTAAGAAGCTAAGTTCTCTCTGCTCAAACGTGTCATTTATTTTATGGGTTTAAAGCAGGTTCTCTAGTTACTGAGTTCTCAAAATGCCAAGCAGTTCTGTCATGTAATTATTGCTTTTGGTTGATCAAATTTAACAGGTAAGGACTTACGCTATTATTCAAAACTATTGTTTATTTGAGCCTTTGTGCATCAGACATATAATTCTCTTGGTATGGTATTATTTCTATCTACCATTATATTTGTATTATGTTTTTTTCAGAAAATAGATGTTCTATGTGGAATTGGAATTAAAAAAGTTGCCTGCGGGACACAATTTTCTGTTGCACTGTCAAAGGACGGGCATGTGTACACATTTGGGCAAGGTAAGGAAGGCCTTTCAGTTATGAGTTACATGCCTTTTAATGCTGGTAGTTATTAATGTCTGCTCATTTATTCGTATGCGTGTCGCTAGATAATTTATTAATACAAACTTGTGTGGTTGAGCTTTTTCCGCCATGTTGAATGGCAATGTGTGGGAGATCAGATGGAGTTAAAAGGGTGGGGGTAGACATTTTTGTAAACCATATTCAACTGTGACTCATCACTAGTATTGTCACTGTGCTTTCAACCTTGTTGATGTTTTAAAAGCATTGCATCTGTGATAGCTAAATGTCATTCAGCAAGCGTTATAGATATTCCCTTAAACAGTTTGCAGCATTTTTCCATATTCCTAGCTCCATTGAGCAAATTTAGTGAACCAAAAAAGGATCAATTAGAAGATTTAAGTCCCTTCCAGTTATAAAGTGTTGACTGTACTGTGCCAGTCAATCAATACTGCACCAAGTAGGGCCAAAAGACGATTGTATTACTCCGCTGGGGTCAGTCCATCACCCAATCTTATCTTTTGACTGGTATACAATCACTGATTTTGGGTAATGATAATAACGCTCTTTACTGTGAAATTAACCGAGGAACGCAGTTCTAGTTGTACCCAAATGTGATCCCTTAGCAGTATGATCTCCACTATGACTCTGATTAGGAAGCCACAAAGTTGGTCTCCCTAGGCTTGTGGGCCATTGACATTCTCTGTACATATTTTAAATTGTGGGGTTTACATTACTATCAATTTCAATGCTTCTGAAGCTGGCGAAATCTTCATATAAAATGACGGGATGGAAGATATTTACACTATCATTAGAGGGGTCTAATTTACGTTTTTTATTCTCATCCATGCCTCCACTCTTTTCTAGTAACCCTCCCAACAGAGAGCCAGACTTGCACCAAAATCGAAACACTAATTACCTTGGATCTGAATGGTAAAAAGCATAAACATGAATTTCAAAAATGTCAAATATCCAATCAAAGTGGACTTAATATTGCAGCTACTAATCATAAACGTTTGGTCAACCATGTGTTACCGGATTATCGTGTACAAATAAATGTGGACTCTGCCGTCCTTGAATATCTTCAGTCCTCAGGGCTTTTGATGATACACAGTTAATCCCTAAATCTGTATAGCAGGTATCTGATGTTTTAGCTTTCATCGGCAAGCAAATGTGGCAGGTTTATTTTTATATCAAAGAAAAAGATTAGCCCCTCAAATAGCACAGGTTTATTTGGTCAGAGGTGCCTCATCAATTTCCCTTTAAGTAGTAATTGCCAGAGAACCTCACTGAGCTGTACATAACAGATGTTACTACTACTCAATTTGTGATACTAAATTTACTGTCCTGCTGGAAATGGAAGGCTGAGCTAGCCTTGCTGGGATTCAAATTTATGGCCTTCAGATCACAGCCGGTGTAAGCAGTAAGTGTTAAGCTCATTGAGCGATACAGGCAGATGTTAAAAGTTTGTTTAATAGAGACATTACCCTTGGTATCTTCCCCCTGAGGACTACTAAATAACTTTATATTGACTCAATGATTCATATTCTCCAAGCCCTTCTGCTTTCAATGGAGGGTTGTCTTGTGCATTGTCATATCTGTATTAGACTACGGTGCTCTGAAACCATATCTTCAACAAGCATGAGTTTTTGCTTTACTTTTCACGTCTAGCTTGTAAATGTAAATAATCAAAAGCATGATACAGAAGGCAGATTCCAGACACTATCGAGTCTAATCTGTCAGCTTATGACTAGACACTTGAGGCATAGATGGTTCTGTTTTGCCCCCACAGACCTAGCTGGCTTGTCTCACCCTTTTTGAATAAACTAGCCTGTCTTGATAATAGATATTTGGATTGTTGTCTCTTGTAAACAAGCTTTATTCCTATTGCCTACTAATTGAGGCCATTGCAGGGGTCGTAATCCATACTACATTGCTTATCATTCAATGCATTGTAACTCTGTAGTATATTTGCCAATCTAACCTTCCTCCTAGGTGCTTCCATTATTCCCTTAATTTAATGTGTGATCATATTGGAAATGTAGGGTGGCTTTTCACCAGAAAGGGTTTCCAATCATTCAAGTTTCAGAGCTGTATCAGCATTGAAGATTGCCACCCAGATTGGAGCAGACTGTGAGGCTAAGTGGGTCTTTTTTGTGAACCTTGATAGCCCCATGGGATGGGGACTCCAAGGGTTGAGTTGTTGTCAGCAATTCCACAATAGCAGTTATTTTCTCATTTTGAGTGTTGACTGAAAAACCACCTACCTCACTATTTTGCATAGGTTAGCTAAACCTTTGGAAGTATGCCATCACTTCACTGAGTCCTTAGGGCCCTCTAGTGCTGTGTGGATGCAGTAATTCTTTCCATCTTTGTCACCATAGACATATGTTGCATCTTTGATTTGAGCTTCGAAAGGTGCACTTGTACGTTCAACCTTAATGCCACCCTGTACTCCTCTGAATATCTCATCCTTTACTCCATGCATACTTCTGCACCAAGAGGGGCCAAGCATTCATATTTACGGAAGCCCATGGCTACTCATGTAGCACCTGGTGCATCGATTGCATGCGTCCTGTGTTTGCCAAACTAAATGTTCTGGATGTGAAACTAGAAGCTTTTCTTGGAACAGTAGTAGTGTCCATGGTGTCTTCCAAAATAACTTTCATTTAGTCCCAAGTAAGTGGATCTCCGGCAAATTTATGTAACATTGTCTAGACATAGTTGAAAATGCCCTGAATTAAACCAACTGTATCCTAATTGCTCACCTTCAACCAACTGCCCAGAGGTGTCTTTTGCACAGACTAAAACCCATTTACCCCAGCTTTGTAATGAATAAATGCTAACATTCACCCCCAGTATGCCTGCTCTAGGCTATCCTATATTCTTTCTAAACCTTGTGCTGGGTGATTTGTATGTACTTTGGGGTGGATTCCTGGCAAATTCTCTCCATAATATGAAAACCTCTATGAATAAAATTTCGCTTCTGCTGAACCAAATCAACTCAGGTTACGACTCCATTCATCTATAGAAGTCTCATTTGACCTCAATAGTTGCGAGGATTTTCAGATTCTGTGTGAAGCAGTCATAGAAATTGCGCCCAGTCCCTCTACTCTTCTCTCGGAGTGCCTCGCCAACTGCCCGGTGTCTGCTCTTTCCTTCGAGTTCTGGTCATCTTCCAGGAGTTTGTCAGTATGAGCTTTCCTGGGGCTTCACGCGTAAAGTCTTTGCATTCAGCTGCACCAACGACCTCTGGGATGTAAAAAAGTAACTTTTACCATTAAGGATGACTTTGAGCTACGCCAGGTGGAGAAGCCTATAGTCCCGTATCATGACACAGAGCTTTTTTTTACTACTTTAAAGTGTTTTCGTTGTTTCGGTGATTCGTCGGTCTTCTGGCTTTTTTGTTGTGCTAACTTCAGCATATAGTTCCTGTAGTTAAGAATATTGACAAGGCTAGCCTAGGCACAGCCCTGGGAGGAGCGTGCAGTGCTATTGCTTGATGAGCTCCCTGAACAGCTAGATAGTTCTTCTGGTGCTGCAAAGGGCCTGATCCATTCCTTCCAAGAGTCTGACCACTCTAAGATTGCTCCTTCAGGCCCTCCTCTCAACATCTTTGACTAATTCAACCAGGATCTTGGAGGTATCTAGAACCTGTGTCTTTGCCGACTAAAACTCCATGCAGAGTTCTCCTGTATCAAAATGTTCCATTCTTCTTCTGTGATCCTTGTCCACAGCGTTTCTCAAATCTTGGAGTAATTGATACATCAGTGTCCATTTCTCCAGTTCTCCGGCTAGAGAGTGACATTAATTACTTTGAGGACTATCTCCATTGAAGCGTCTACTTCCACAGTTTCTCAGTGCACCTCTTCCAGTTACACTGGATGAGTTCTGTCAAAAGTGAGTGGGTCCCTGGCAAATGTGTCCAGCATGCTTTGGTTGGGCATTTGGACCACTTTGTTTTGCACCATTTCTGCATCTGTAATCCAGCCAGCCTCTTCTTTCCCAGCAGCAGCCTACAGCATCCAGATGGCAAGGGCAGTGCCAGCAGAAACCCAGGCTAGATGTGCCTGGGTCTTTCCGTGTTCTCACAGGCACAAACCCAATACCTAAAATGCATGCTAGAGAATTTCCCCATCATACTGCTTCACTTCTCCCCTGCATTCTCTGCAAGTGTGCCTTTCGTCTTGTTGCTGCCAAGACACACTTTCATTGTGACCATTTGAGACGCCATACACCCTGCATTACCCTGACCATAGGTCCCAGGCACATCAAATTCTGGGGCACCAGGCAGTCTTCTGGGCATGAATGCACCCCCCAGCACCCATTCACTGTGTCTGTGCCATTATGTTAGAAAGTGCCAAGGTCTAGCCGAATGCGCATTGATGTTTGTTTCATCACCCAATACTCATGGTGCAGGGGTGTTACCAAAGTTTCTTCGCACCAGGAAACTAGTGTAGTGCTGAGAAGCCCCCAGCATAAATAATGGAAGTGAGTGTACTGGAAGAACCAGAACTGCACTGGAGACTCAGTGGAGACATGACCCACTTGAACACTGCAGCGTCTACCAAGCCCCCTTTAGCTTCTGTGTTGCATAGTCCATAATCCTCATAGAGATCTAGGAATCCTCAAGCACCCTCTGTGCACTTTACCCTTGTGGGGCAGTGCATGTCTACTCTCTTGGGCCCATCCAATTACTCAATCTTCTGGCTAAACCCATTTAAGTCACTCTCTGTCCCTGAGGATTGGACCAGCTTTAGCCCTCAAGTCATAGGACACGCAGAAGCGACCACAAATGACCACAAGCGAACAGCCCAACCTGCCTGGCTAAGCAGACCTGTCTCATACCAAAGACTGCTATAGTGTACAGTGAACGCAGAGCTGCCAGAATGAGGGATAGTCACACTCATTCATCCAGGCCTGATCTGTATTGGCCAAATCTCTGTTAGCACCTGTCTACCTCTGCAAGGATCCACTTCTTATCGATTCTCCAGGGCTGCTGATCTCTGACCGCAAGCTCCCCGGGGCATTGTCTCTTCGCAACACCACCTCTTGTTGCTCCTTCATTTCATACTTTCTCTTCCCCACCACCATAGAACCCTTAAGATCTCTATTTCCTTCCTTGTAAGATCGGCATCTCGGTCCACAAATGTACAGGGTCCTCAGCAGCCAGATGCACTTCACTCCTTCTTGTACCGCACTGAAAAGTGTGGGCTACCGCTTCTCAAATCCACTGACCAGACGTTCACCGGAGACCATGGCAACATTATGGTTGCATGCAAAGCAGAAACACTTTATTTTACTGACGGGACTTATCTGACAGCTATTTACTGGTTTGACTGATTTTTAAGAACTTTGTGGGAAGAAAGCAGGAGTTCCCTTCAAATACCAATTCACTTGTTTGATGAGGAGGAATGTACCATGAGTAACATGTTGAAATATTGTTATGTTCCTTGTGAATTATCTAATGTCAGCTTATTACTGTGTAATCTCATATGTTACAAAATCAAGGGAGATTGAGACAGTTTTAATGCAGCATGTGAATTATTTATGTATTTTAGACCGTCTGATTGGCTTGCCGGAAGGCCGAGCTCGTAATCACAATAGACCTCAGCAAGTGCCAGTGCTTTTGGGAATCTTCATTGAAGATATAGCAGTAGGAGCAGAGCATACGCTTGCGCTTTCCTCAGCTGGTGATGTTTATGCCTGGGGCAGTAATTCTGAAGGACAGGTATGTATTTCTCAATCTAAATTTGTGTTTTATTTCTGTAGCACTTCAGTGCTTATAAAGTATTAATTTTGTTTTTAAAATAATCAGAGAAATTCTGCAGCTAGTTCAAGACTTCAGTGTGAAATTTAAACTAAGAAGCAGCCTGTATCTCACTCTATCATGCTTAATGTTTCAGAGGCATATTTTTACAGTGACTTGCACTCCCCAACTCTATGGGCTTTCAGACGCACAAGCTTAAAATTTGGGTGACTCTCCGTCAGCCCTGCCTCCCCTTTAGAGGCATAAGTGTGGCATGATACTAACTACACCCCATGTTTGCAATGAGGTGGTCTCTTTTGAGCTCTGTCAGCTTTTCACAGGTTGCACCCATAATATGACTGATAAGCGCCTCAAGTGACCTTTCAGCAGCACAGGCATAACATGTGATTGACTCTCTGCCAGCCCACCTGACTTTTAGAAGCACTAACCTGATAGAGGGGCTCCCTCTTCCAACATCTAGTTCACTTCTAGAACCAATCTGGGATGTCACTAACTCTATCCAGACTAATTAGCTGTTCTGTGGTATAAGCTTAATTGGTAGCCACTGGGGCAACCCTCATCCAAACTCAACAGTACCTTGTGCCCCACAGTTGTAGTACTTACCCCTGAGTTTGGCCTGGGGCCTCTTGACTGCTTCCACAATTCCAAATCTTGTGACCTTTCTGATAAAGATCTGTTCCATTTGGGATTTTCCAGTTGTGAATCCTATGTGAAGTACAGTGGTAATTTTCAAAGTCTGGGCCTGCTGAAATGTACTGTTGTTTCTATGGTCTTTCACTCCCTGATTACCCTGTCCCTTCTGTCGTACCTGATTTGCTCTTCACTGGTCAGTATGTGCTGCAAGCTACATGACATCAGCAAACTGCGAGGTAGTCAAATATAATGCAGCTGTACTAGACAAGTACCTAAAAGTTGCTCAGATAGCATTAGATAAAACTACCCCTCAGAATGAGGCACCCTACATACATATTCAGCTACCTTATACAAATATTTCACATTTCACATACATTATCTTGCCTTCACTCTTAAGGCTTTTATAGAACGGAGTCAGAGTCAGACAAATCTTCGAATAATGTTATCTTTTATAATGGATTCTTTTTCCCTTTTACTGTCATTCGACTCCATAACTACTTAATGTCCTGCTAAAGGAAGCCTGCTCTGTAAAGCAGCTGCTTTGTTACCCTTACTTAACTTGAGGATCTCGTATGCTCTTTCAAAGTCCTTTACCCATACTGTAAATCACACCCTAGGATATATTGGAGAGCTTAAACCTTGGGGATGTGATGGCAAAGAAAAGAGTCATTTGGCAGTGCAGTACTCCCTACTAACACAAATAGAACCTTCACAGTCTTTAATTTAAGTTTCTCAATCTCTGTGGTATTACAAGTTGCTTTTTCCTAGTTCTCCATCTTTCCCTTCCCACTTTAGGTTCTCCTCTTTTTTCTGTAATCTCTGGTGCTGCAGCTTTTCTCATTTCATTTAACAGTGTGCCCTATACTTTAGTGCTTTGTAATAGAGGCTTTCTGTTATCTGGGTTCTTGATCAGTCACTTCTTCCCGCCATAATCAGGCTTGTTTTTTGGGGGTCTGTGAGACAAAAGAGCAACAAGGTAATGCTTGTGACGAGGACTAGTGTTGTTTCTTGACCAATACGAGCATGATGCTACTGTGAGTCACTGAAAGTACCTCCTTTTAGGCCATGACTTGCAGTGTATAGCCATTTCAAATAATCAAGGTTTACTTTTGAAGGAAGAGGGATTAAAACATCAGGTTTAGCTAGTACTTTTATATAGTACAATAACATAATTGTCCTGGCAGTAATATCTTTTTGAAAAAAAGACATTTAGGTCTGTTAAATATAAAATGCTTGAAAAATATGCTAATACAGCCCAGAATGCATCGGATAGAGACTTATGGCCGCAGATTCCTTACCTTAGAATACTCCCCAGGTGTCAGACTGGATCTGTAAATTTTTCGTGTTCAGTACCCCTGTGCGCTGGTAGGTGGATCCAGCTCTGTATTGCATCATCGTCTGCACCGGAAGTGACATGTGCGGTGCCTATATAGGTGCCACTTCTGCGTGCTGACAACAGTTATTTTCTTTCTGCGCCAGTCAGCGCGGATCCCGAGAAGAGCAACCCCCAGTCTTTTTTTTACGGACTTTTTTCGGCATTTTGATGAGCGTTTTTCGAGACTGTGTCCTGGTGTGTTGAGGATGTCCGCTAGGAAGGCTGACAGATGTCGGTGACGAACCCACACTTTTTTTTTTTAAATCTTTTTATTTGAGTCATAGTTTATGAACTTTATGTGCCTCTTGTGCATGGAGCGTGACCACAACGCCAAGAACTGCATCGCTTGCCGCACCATGCACTCCAAGGCCTTGAGGGAGCTGTCCCTCAAGCTCTTCGATGTGTGATACCGCAACATTCACATTCTGTGTCGAGAGGAAGGTCTTGAGATCGGTCGTAGATCCACTGCAAGCTCTCGTCATTGCTATCGAGGTCGTCGGGAAAATCAAAATTTGGTAAGTCCCACTGAGACAAGAAAAGTTAGAAGTTAAAGAGATTTTCGACTTCGCCACATCCGTCGAATTCATCCAACGAGACGAGGGAATGTCAGCACTCGAGGGCTAGCTCTGTGGTGGAGCCTACTGTCAGAGTTTCCGGGAGCCAGGACGACCCCTGCTCAGCTACGTGAATATATATATATGGCCACGCACCTGATATTTGGAAGACCCGTCAACGCTGGAGCAGCTTCGGGCCACCCGTGCTGAAGAGGGCACGCTACTGGTCTTCCGCCGGCGGGTTTGCCCCGGCGCCAGTCGGGCCGCTTGAATCCGTTGATGGATCTGGAGCGGTCGCGCCACCTCGACCTTCCCCGGGGCTTGCTCCACTGCTGACTTCCCCTGCGCTGCCAACGTCCCTCGGCAGCGTCATCCCTGACTCCAACATGGAGCCAGGTCCTCATGAAGGAACCAGTGCCTTATTCGTATGATAGGCCTAGTTTGGGGGATGAATGGGAGGAGTCTGCGAACCCTTATTGATACCAATTAGAAGAGATGGAGGACAGCTGGTACGAAGATCTGGCAGATGCCAGTGGAATTGTCACCTCCCCAGACAGTGGCCTGGTCTCTTCCCATACCGGGGCTACGGAGGAGGATGCCTCTTTTGCAATGGTGGTGTGAAGGTCGGCTGAGGTCCTGGACCTTACGCTACCCTCAGGGGCAGTCAAGACGAACGTCTTGACAGATGCTTCAGCTGGAAATTGCCCTCACAGAAATATTACTCGCATTTTATGAAGCCCTTTCGGATGTCCTACTCAGGGCCTGGTCCAAGCACTGCACAGGGGCTCCTGTGCATAGGACTATTGCCCGCCACAGTGGTCCTGCCCCAGGGAATCCCAGTTTACTCACCCAGCACCCCCCTGGAGAGCGTGGTGGTTTAGGCCTCTACCTCCAAAGTTCACCCTGGTGCATTCCCTTCCACTCCACCCGGCAGGGAATCTAAAAGGCTGGATACCTTTGCGAAAAGAATGTTCTCTTCTGCCAGTCTGGCACTGCTGTCAGTGAACACCTTGTGCCTCTTGGAACGATACTCCCATACCATCTGGGACTCGGTTGCACAAGTACTGCCCATGGACTTGGCCCGAGCCATACTCACCTAAAGCAATTGTTGGTGGGAGGGACGCCGCCAAGGTCACCATATGATGTGGACTGGATACGAGCGACTTGCTTGGCAGAGCCATTTCATCCTCTGTGGCCCTTAAACGCCACGCCTGGCTTAGAACCACTGGCTTTTCGGGGGGTGTCCAGGCCTCTCTCATGGACATGCTTTTTGATGGCGCTCGTTTCTTTAGTGAAAAGACTAGTTCTGTGCTCGGGCGCTTTAAGGACTGCAGTGCTATCGCCTGGTCCATAGGCCTTTCGATGGCTCCACACCAACGCCAGTCTGCCTTCTGCCTCTTTCGTGGCCACGGAAGGGGCTTCCAATTGCGTCTGTACACACCCAGACTCCCTGGCCAGTAATCCGCACAATGGTTTTGTGGCTGAGGACGTGGTTCCCACAGACTACGTGAGTCAGGCAACCAGAGGTTGAGCCAGTCCATTAAACACCACCCACCACTCTCGCCGGCAACTGCAGCCTCTATACCCCTTTATTATGACCTCCAAGCATCATGGGCATCCAGTGGGTGGCAGGATACGCCATCTCCTGCACACCACTGTAGGTCAATAACATCAGACTGTTGGGTTTTGCAGCTCGTCCAAAGCGGCTACTCCCTCCCCTCTGTGACCACGCCCCCACCCATGCCACCTACTTATGACAAGCTGACAGAGGACCACGTCTCCTTGCTTCATCAGGAGGTGTTGGCTCTCTTGGCCAAGGGAGCTATAGAGAAGGTGCCGGCATCAGAAGTAGGTTGTGGTTGCTATTCCCACTACATTCTGGTGCCCAAGAAGGACGGAGGACTTTGTCCTATTTTAGACTTGGTCCTTTCCAATCTCTTCCTGAAAAAGGAGAAATTCAAAATGCTTGCACGAGTTTTGTTTGCCCTGGACCTAGGAGACTGGATGGTATATCTGGACTTGCAGGATGCTTATTTTCTCATCCCTGTCCTGCATGCCCACAGGCACTACCTGTGGTTCACGGTAGGCCAAGAGCACTTTCAGTTTGCTATGCTCCCCTTTGGCCTTGCCAGCACCCCTCAGGTGTCCACGACAGTGATGGTGGAAGTCGCAGTTCATCTGCGGAGGTGAGGGATTCCAGTCTTTCCCTACCTCGACAATTAGCTGTTGAAGGAGGACTCGCTCGAGGCAGTCGTCTCCCACCTCCAGCCTACGGTGAACCTTCTGCACTGGCTGGAGTTCACAGTCAACGTGCCAAAGTCACATCTGACTCCCTCCCAGGAGCTCCCTTTCATCAGAGCTGTTCTGGATACAGTGCAGCTTCAGGCCTATCTTCTGGAGCGGCTAGTCCAGAATATTCAGGCTATGAAACCGATGGTTCAGCCTCTATGCTGGATTTCGATGAGACGGACTCTGAGGCTGTTGGGCCTCATGGCCTCCTGCATCCTTCTTATGACACCTGCCTGCTGGCATATCCAGATCTGCAGTGGTACCTGAAGTTCCAGTGGGCAAAGCATCAGGGCAATCTCTTTGACATGGTCCAGATCTCGGAGGGAACCACAAAAGACCTGTAGTGGTGGCTAGCAAACCGCGATTGGATCAGTGGCAGATCCCTTTCCCTTCAGGAGCTGACTGTAGTGACAGATGCTTCACTTCTGGGCTGGGGCAGCCATCTGGGAGAGGTGGAGATCAGAGGACTCTAGTCTCCAGCGGAATCCGGACTCCACATCAACCTGTTGGAGCTCCAAGCGATCTGACTGACATCGAAGGCCTTCCTTCCTTCCTTGCTTCATTCAGAGGAAGGATGGGTAAGGTGTTTACAGACAACACCACCGCCATGTGGTACTGCAACAAACAGGGCTGGGTGGGGTCATGGACCCTCTGTCAAGAGGCCCTGTGCCTCTGGACATGGCTAGAACATCAGGGAATAGCCCACCAGGTCAGATGAACTCAGCCTTCGATATCTGGCAGATCACGAATGACGTCTCCATCCGAAGGTGGCACAAGGTGTCTTCCAAGAATGGGGAGAGCTTTGGATGGATCTGTTCGCCTCTGTCGAGAACACGCAATGTCAGCAGTTTTGCACATTGGAGTTTCCGAGGCGGCTCCCGCTCAGAGGCGCCTTTTGTCTTGAGTGGATCTCAGGTCTTCTGTTTGTCTTTCTGGCAATACCACTCCTTTTTCTCAAAAAGATCAGGAGCAACTGGGCCCGAATAATTCGTCTGACTCTGGATTGGGCACGGAGAGTTTGGTATCCCGAGCTGTTAAACATGGGTTCTCTGATCAGGCTACCTCTGTCGAAGGATCTTCTGTTGCAGCAACAGGGCAGGGTTTTGCACTCAAACCTGTCAACGCTTCGTCTTCATGTGTGGAGATTGAGCGGCGACAGTTGACAGCTTTCGACCTTTCGCCTGAAGTCTACAATGTTATCTTGACAGCCAGACGTTCCTCCACCCGGACGCTATACACCTGCTGTTAGATCAATTTCTTGGCATGGTGTACAGATATGCAAGTTGACCCCCTATTTGTACCCCTTTCCCAATTTCTTCTGTTTATTCTTGCTCTGGACCTGCAAGGTTCTGCTTTGGGTACCGTAAAAGGCTATCTTTCTGGCATCGCGGCATTTCTGCCGTTGCCAGATCAGCCCTCCCTGTTCAAGTCCCCTCTTGTACATAGGTTATTGAAAGGTCTCTAACACATATTCCCATCTTCACCCTTCAGCATGCCATAGTGGGACATAAATTTAGTCCTAACCTGTGCTGCTTTCGAGCCGTTACACAACTGCCCTGTCAGGCTCCCTACTTGTTAAAACAGCCTTTCTACTGGCAATAACATCTATCCGGAGGGTCAATAAGCTACAGGCTTTAACATCTCAGCCTCTGTACCTTACCATCTACCCAGGCAAGCTGGTTCTTCGAACAAGAGTCTCCTTCCTACTGAAGGTGGTCACCCCCTTTCATTTAGGACAGTTCTATCGCCCTGCCTACCTTTTTCAATCCGCCTCACCCCTCTAAAGAAGAGGAGAGACCTAAAAAGAACATTGTCATTCTACCTTGACCCCAAAAAAGAGATCCGAGTGGACAATCAATTTTTTGTGGGGTACTTTGGAGCCAAAAAAAGAAGGGCGGTGCAGAAATGGACTTGTGATGGATAGTGCTCTGCATCAAAATCTGCTATGCATTAGCCAAAAAGCAACCTCCTGAAGGTATGCAAACTCATTCTATCAGAGCCAAAGCTGCGACCACTACATTAGCTCGTGGAGCACCCATCCTGGATATCTGTCAGGCAGCAACTTGGGCTTCTCTGCACATGTTTATGAAGCAGTACTGTTTTGACAGTCAGGTGTGTTGAGACTGGCATTTTGCCCATTCGGTCCTATAGGACTTTTTAGTGTAATCACTGTCGCAGCCCCACCTCCAGATAGGTATTGCTTGGGTATCTATTGTATGGTAAGGAATCTGTAGCTAGAAGTCTCTTATCAGATGAACAAGTTACTTACCTTCAGTAACGCCCTATCTAGCTGTAGATTCCTTACTGAACCATCCATCCTCCCCTTTCAGCCAACACATTCAGAGTATAGCGATTTTCCCTTTCAAGGGCCCTAGTTTGACTCACCAGTGATCAATGTTCTTCGTGGCTCTTTGGTACTGGCTTGGAAGGTAGGGGAAAAGAAATTGACATCAGCGCACATGAGTGGGACCTATTTAGGCACCGAGCCCATCACTTCCGGCATGGGCGACGCGACGCAGAGCTGAGCCACGCCACCTACTGTGGTACAGGGGTACTACTCATGAAAAATGTCCAGATCCAGTCTGATTCCTGGGGAATATACTAAGGTAAGGAATCCGCGGCTGGATAGGCTCTACCAAATAAGGCGTTCCTGAAGGTAAGTAACTTGTTCTCTAATACTCTGAGAAAGGGCCTGCAAGCATCGTGTGGTTCAATTGTTTGAAAAAACATTTACTGAGGTTTGCCAGAGAGGGCCTTGCGAGAGGGAACAATTGAATCACAATGTACGAGTATCAGGAGGAAATGAGCATTTACAGCATTAGTCTTTCACAATTTGTTTTATGCATCACATTGTTCTCAGGGTCACACGTAGGGGACTGCATGGACTCCAAGTCACTGGTTTGAGCCAGGAACAGCGATTTCTCATTCAGTGGTGTCAGCAGCAGTTACGGATGCACGGGCTATTTCTAAAACTCTTGATACTCTCTCACCTTTAGAGCTTAAATCACAAAGGAGTGATGTGATGGCAAGGTGCAGAATGGGGAAGCTCCATAGACTCTGGCAATTGCAACAGAATGTCAGTGAGACCAGCACTGAATAGTTGACTATACTCTTGGGGGCTGTGCAGCCACAGGGGTTCACCACCCCCAAGAGACCGTGACGGGCCCACAGAGTTCATAAAGAACAAGCAGATAGCACTCTGGTTGCAACTCATTCTGGGAATCAATGATACAATGCTAGAAGATGGGTCTCATGCAGTTTGTGGCTGCTTGCAGTGGTACACCCATCGGCTTCTTGGCTCTCTCTATTGTCACTATGTCTTGGGTGGCTGCAATTGCAGTTTCTTAAATAAAAAGGGTCAGGTAGTTCAGAACTCTGATCTCACCTTGGTTGAGACACGGTGGCCAATGTGGGCTTCGAATCTCAGTAGCAGTTTGTAAGTCAAAGTTACTCAGGGCAGCACCTGGAGCAGCCTCGATCTCCAGACTTGACATATGGAAAGTTTTCAACACAGTAGGCAGACTTCCTCCTTCACCTTTCAGATCCTGAACTGCTTTTAATAAGTCTATCCTTGAGTAGAGGCAGCCTTGCCATCCTGCCTCTGACCAAGAGATTTCTCTGCATAGGTATACAGTGAAACCCTGCAAGTCAAAAGGTGAACTCTGACATGAGTCAAATGGTCATTTTAGGGTCATTCAGATTCTTTGTTATCTCCAGACTTTTAGAGGTATATTAAAAGGTCAGTCTTCTCTTTAGGTATTTTACAGTTCCAACTAAAGATGTTCTCTCACTCTGTTTTCTCTGAGGGCAGCAGTCATTTCCTAATGTCCACTGGTTGAGTGTATTTCAGCCAGCTGCCCTTCCAACTATTCCTGGGCTCCTGTTTGTTGGGACAGTCATGACATAGGATGTTGGGAATGGTCAGAAACCCTATGTATTTTGTGTTGGTGAGTTTTAGCGACCATACCCCTGACCACAGTATTTTGTCCAGGTGTCCCATCTCTCAGACAATAGGTAGACTTGCTGAAACGGACTTGATCTGGGGAAGATGAACACAAAGGAGCCTTACTTGCTCCCTCGAAGATGATGTGAATCCAAACCAGACACATACACTTGGCTTTATATACATATACACTTGGCTGCAGCAGGGAGTGAGGAGGGCCTGGGGTGATATGACAAGCACATACTACATAAACATGAGGTGGAATGGTATATTATGTTGCTCTGTGCCTGTGACAGTAAGCCCTTAGAAAGGGAATTTGAGTTGGTGCAGCTTATCTAGCTGAGGCTTTGACCTAAAATCAGGCACTCTGTGCAACCATGAGTCGGAAGTCATTTAGCTGATAATACTCAAACATTCACAGCTTGCAGGTTTCAAGCATTGGGCGAGTTTACTCAACAGAATTTCCTGGAACTAATTCATTAGGGAAAACATTCAGTATTGATTGTCCAGTCCCACTTCATTTTGCATTTCCTCCTTTCCCTCTCTTGGCAAAAGTGATCCAAAAACTAAGCAAACACAGAGAATAGTTGATGTTCAGAGCCTATGATTGGATGAAATATTCTAGGTATTTGACCTGTTCGAAAACACATGAAAGACATCCATTACATTTTCTGCTACAGGATTTCCCAATAGTTTGTGAATGTTCCTCCATCACCTTGACACAAGAGCACAATCTTCTACCAAAACTCTAAACCAAATAGTGATTACAAACATGGCTTTCTGAAGGATACTTCTAACCTTCCTCAGCTTTTGAGAAATCTTTCAGTAATGCTCCTGTGTGCCGATAGGTCGTGCCATGTGACCCTACAGTGACTCTACACCGCCCCAAAAGTGATAGAGTGGAGCTGCATATAAACTCCACCCCTGCACACTGATGTAATTTTCTTTCTTTCTGCACCCTTCAATGTGGATCCGGAGCTCTGCTTCCAATTTTATCAGTCTTCTGACTACTTCAATTTCTTCCTAAGACAGTGCACTAGGGAAAATGTTCCCATTGTGACTCTAATTTGTGCAATACGTCCGCCCATATGCACCCAAAGGCAATCTGGGAACGAGAGGCAAAGTTCTATGTTGCCGAACATAAGAAGAGGTTGCGGTTGAAAGACCTTACCCCTTCAGTGTTACCCAAACCCAACCTGTTCCTCAACTCGGCACACCCCGAATCCTGTGGGCTGTCGTCAACTCCACTGCAAATAGTGACTTTCAAAAAAGTCATGCTGCAGCTTTTTAAGGCACTTCTGATTGGTGCTTATAGCTGCAGTTTCCTCACCTTGTGTACATTCCACAGGTGTCAGGCTGGATCTGGAAACTTTAAAGCAGTACTCCTGTGCAACAGTAGGTGGCATTGTGCTGCTCTGCATCAGTGTCATTTTGCTTTGGAAGTGACGAGCCTAGCCGCATATAAATGCCACTCATGCATGCTGACAGCCCTACTCCATTGTCTTTTCAAGACTCTTTTTGAAAAATGTACCAGTGTGCAAGAGAAAATGTCACCTCCTAAGACAACAAGTTTCAAGCTGTGTAGGGACTGTCGCAAACCGATATCTGTTGCAGACCATGACAAAATGTGTCTATGTTGTCAGCAGTCAGAGAGGGAACAATTCCAAGGCCTATGACAACTGCAAGCAGATGTATCTGAAGGCCACACAGGACCACATAGGCAAAGCTGTAAGTACCCAAATATCAGAAGACTCTACGCTGTGTTATTTGTCGAAGTGGAAAGGAAGGTTATATTCCTGATCATGAATTTTTAGTCATGGGAGATTGTCATGATTGAAGTCTTCAGGTAAGTCTAGGAAGAATCATAAAAAATCGAAGCAGGAATCAGCTACTCTCTTGAGAGAGGACATGAGGCTGTCAATGTTGCCACCGGGTTTCGCTCCTAATCTCCATCAGAGCCGATTCAGTCTAGTCCTGATGCACCCCAAAAGTCTGGATCCATAAGCGATGTACCAGTAAGTGGAGGCCGTTCGAGAGGCCATGATGTGCATTTTCTGAACTTTACTTTCTCCTTCTGACATGCCTTTGGGTCCTAAAGATCTGCAGTGACCTCCAGTCGGACTTCCACGACTGGTCCGCTCTTTCGGTGCCCACCGTGCCCAAGAACCTACTTAGGGTTCCACAGATGCTCTGGTGCCGACTTCATTTCCAGCACCAGTCACTGTACCTGATCCTTTTGCATCAGTGCCAATGCCTTCAACACCGAAGGAGAATTTGTGGCCCTTTGTACTTTCCAACTCTGATCTGAGCCCACCACAACTGTGGCTGAGCCCTATCACCCTGTTCCCACAGGAGCACAGCTGGCCGGCAACCATTCTGATTCAGATACCTTGCCCTCACCACCTGGTAAGGCTCAGACTTTACACACTGTTTTCGGGACAGACTCGGTCGATGACAGTTTTGATGAAGGGATTGATTTTGTGCCCAAATATGAGAAGATAAACCGGTATGAGGAACTACAGGGCACTAGTGGCCTGGATACTTCTCCAACTAATGGCTTTGTTTCTCTTCCCAGCCCTGCCACCGAGGAAAGCACCACCTTTGCTGGTGTGCGGAGGGCATCAGAGATACTAGACCTACACCTTTCTACTATGGAGATGAAGTTTAATGTCCTGACAGAGGCACTCTAGCCTGGTCAGTCGCCTACAGAACTTCTAATACTATGTTATGATGCCCTCTTAGACACCCTTTTGAGCTCTTGGGCGAAACTATGTTCGGGACCACCAGTTAATAAGCAGTTTGCTTGGGACCATAGACCAGCAACAGGCGCTTCTGACTTTCTTACACAATATCCAATGCTAGACAGCTTGATGGTGCAGGCTTTTACCAGTAAAGTTAATCCCAATGCCTTCCCCACCTGATCGTGAGCCTAAGAGGATAGAAACATTTGGCAAGTGGATCCTTTCCTCCATGAGTCTCGCATTGCTCTTAGTGAACCCCAGCTGCCTCATAGTCGCTACTCCCATGCCCTGTGGGACACGGTTGACCAAGTTTTACCTGCAGTTCCGGATGACATACGTTTGTCCCTGTTCCAAGCTAGCCAGGATGTCGTGACACAGCTACATTTGTAATTTGCTCAGGCAGACTGCTTAGGTTGGGTGATGGGTACGAATGTGGCACTTTGGCACCACGACTGGATGAGGTCTACAGGCTTCTCCGGTGTTGTCAAAGTGTTCCTATGCATTTGTATGCTCTTACCTTTTTTGTGAGAAAGCGAACACCACCATGGAAGGTTTAATGGAAATGAGGGCAGCAGCACATTTCTTGGTCCTGTCTGTCCTACCCAGACAGTTCCATCAGCAATTGTACCCCTTTCAGGGTTACGATAAGGGTTTACAAAGCCACCATGAGTCCCTGCAGCCAACCCAACTGGTCTCAAAGCCCTTTCATGGCCAAGGCCACGACCTGCAAAGTCAGCGCCAAGGACATCAGAGACAATGGGCAGCTCAGGAATTCACACCCTGCTGCATCCACAAAACCTCTTTATTGTGACCTTCACGGCACACAGCCACCATATTGGGGCAGAATCTGGCACTTCCCCCACAGGTGGCAATCCATTACATCAGGCAAGTGAGCCTTCCAAATTGCCAGTTGGGACTATGCCCTTTTGTTTCTTTCTACCGCACCTTCCACCACCATCAGGACAGCTGACGGAGGACCACATGTCCATCTTGCAACAGGAAGTGCAGGTCCTTCTGGGCAAAGGGGCCATTGAGAAGGTTTTAGCCTTGAAAGTAGGAACTGGGTGTTACCCACGCTACATCCTTGTAGGCCTGGGCAGTAAATTCCGTTCCGCTCCCGGAATTTGCGGAATTTGGGTAATTTCGCGTTCCGCGGAGAACGCGAAATTGCCAAAAATTCCGCGATCTGCGACTTCGCGGAGTTTTTTGCTTGTTTGCACTTTCAATATGCGTGTTCGCGAGATATTTCTCCCCGAGCACGCAAACAGCGTTCACGAACAGGAAAAAAGCATCGCGAACGGGCGGAACAAGCAATTCCGCGTGTTCGCGGAACTTTTGCGTGCTCGTGGAGATTTTTTACCGTTTCGCGGAGCTTTGCGTAGCGCGACTACGCAAATTCCGCCCACCCCTACATCCTTGTGCAGAAGAAGTACAGAGGCCTTTATTCTATTTTAGCTCTCCGCCCTCTCAATGCCTTCCTGTGGAAGGACAAATTCAAATGCTCACTCTGACCCAGGTCTTGTATGCCCTAGACCCCGGAGACTGCAGGAGTTGGACCTGATGGATGCCTATTGCCATATTCCCATCCTGTAGGCCCACAGGCACATCCTGTAGCTCATAGTGGGCCAAGAACATTTTCAGTTCGCAGTACTTCCTTTTGGTTAGGGGTACCAGTCTTCCCCGTATCTCGACGGCTGGCTGTTGATAGCGGACTCGCCCCAAGCAGTCGTCAACCACGTCCAGCTGACAGCAGACCTCCTAACATTGTTGGGGTTCACTATCAACATGCCGAAGTCACACCTGACTCCATCGCAGACGCTCGTGTTCATTGTAGCCATTCTGAATACGTGTACAGTTTTGTGCCTTTACCCTGGAGCAGAGAGTTCAGGACTTTGGGGCCACGAGCCCAATGCTTGAGCCAGCGTCCTGGATCTTAGTGCAGATGACTCTGAGGCTGCTGGGATTTTTGACCTTCTGCATCCTGCTGGTGAAGCTTGCCAGATAGCATATGTTGGCTCTTCAGTGGAACCACAAGCTCAGGTCCCAGTGAGCACAGCACCAGGGGAACCTGTCCAGTAGAATCCAAATTTCGGAGAAGACTGCAAGAGACCTGCAGTGGTGGTTGATGGACTGTGATTGTGTCAGCAGCAGATACCTCACCTTACCAAACCCAAAATTGTCAGTGGAGGTGAAATTCAGATGCCTCTGGTCTCCAGCAGAAGCTCAACTCCACATCAGTTTGTTTAAGGCAATTTGGTTGGTGTTGAAGACCGTTCTGCCCACCATCAGTGGAAGGCTTGTGCAAGTGCTCACAACATCGCCATGTGGGTCTGCATCAAGCACGGTGGGGTCTTGGGTCCTGAGCCAGAAGGCTCTACTACTCTTCTGTCACAGCAGCAGGACAGGGTGCTACACCCGGGCCTGCGCAATATGTATCTGTATGCTCGGAGATTGAGTGGCAGCAGTTGACCTCTTTTGACCTTCCTCCTGAGGTCGTTGATATCATTTTGGCAGCGAGATGTACAAAATTTGAGTACTCTAGTTGCTGGGAAGAATTTGTGGCTTTGTGCGACACCCGCCAGTTGAGTCACTTCAAGCCAAGTAGTCTGAAGTTTTGTTGTTTGTTTTATACCTGACCCAGCAAGGACTAGCTTTGCCACAGTTAAAAGGTATTTATCAGCTCTTTAAGCTTTTTTGCGGTTGCTGAGTTGATTATCTGTCTTGTGGATACTCTACCTAACTTCAGATTCCCTTCTGCCTAACCAGTTCTGTGAACTGCACTCTGTTACCAGCTAAAAAGGTCCCAATTTAGAGATCTGCAGACAAGTTAAGCCAATCTGCAGATAGGTTCAAAGTCCGAGGGCGTGGATGTCCTGAGAAAGCTACTGATGCATATGGGTGGTGATTATATGCGTCTCTGCTCATCTGAAAGAGACACGTTAGTGACAGATTCCTTACCTTAGAATATCCCCAGGCGTCAGGCTGGATCCGGAAAGTTTTTGCGTAGCAGAACCCTTGCGCGTCGGTAGGCGGCGTCGTGCGGCTCCGCGTCCGTCGTCGGCGTCGTGATCGCCGGGATGACGTCGCGGGCAGTACTTAGACGCCGCCCCTGCGCGCTGACGTCAGTTCTACTTTTTCCGCGCCAGCAAGCGCAGATCCGGGAAGAGCAGTGCCCTAGTCATTTTTTGACTAACTTTTTTGGTGAATTTTTTCACTGTTTCTTCGAATCGACTCCAAGGTGTCGTAGGGACGCCCGGCTTTAAACGATGCGACGCCTGTGCTCGGATGATGTCCATCACAGACCCGCATCTGGAGTGTCTCTTCTGCCTCGGCCGAGGCCACGACACGAAGTTGTGTTCCGACTGCCGGGCCCTCAACCCGAAAGCTTTGCGAGAGCGGTCTCCAAAGCTCCTCGAGGCCCGGCAGTCGGCTCCGCGCCATTCCAAGCCCCGGTCGCGTGAGAGGTCGAGGGGTCGGTCGCGGAGTCCTCACCGGTCGTCGGGATCCAAGTCTTCGTCGTCCGGTAAGTCTAAGCACAAGAAGTCCAAAAAGCATCATCGCTCTAGGACTTCGCCTCGCCGGTCTCGCGACTCGGCTGAGGCCCCTCTCGGCACCGTCCCCGCCCCCGCGGCCCCGGACATGCCTGTGGAGTCGCCCCCGCAATACCCGTCCTTCCCGGGTTCGGGGGCGGATCCGGCCCAAATACAGGAATTCCTGTCGGCCATGGCCCGCCTCTCCGGGCCTCAAGGTCCCTCCGGTGCGCCTTCGGGCCCCGCGGGCCCTGATGGGGTTGCCCCGGCGTCGCCGCCGACTCCGGTCCCGGCGTCGCTCGTGCCTCCAGCCTCGATCCCGGCTCCGGCCTCGATCCCGGCTCCGGTGGTACCGCAACCCCCATCGACGCCGGTCGACCTGACCACGCCTCCGCCAGCGCCGATGTCTCCGGTGCCGTTCCTGACGCCGCCCGGGGCTCCGGGCGGCGTCGTCCCCATGTACTCTCCGGCTCCGGACATGGAGCCGGACCGACGTCGCTCGACGCCGGTTCCGGCGCCGATGGGACCTTTGGTCCCAAATGTCCCTCCTCCTCCTTATTTTGAACCGGAGGAGGACCAGGAGGACTGGGAGGGGTCTGAGGACCCTCTGGCACAGCAGTGTCAGTATGATGAGGACTGGGCAGAGGAACTAGGGGATGCCAGTGGTCTGGATACTTCCCTGACACTGGCATGCTGTCTCCTCCCGTGGCTACGGAGGAGGGAGCCAATTTTGCAATGGTGTTGCGTAGGGCAGCTGGAGCCTTACATCTCCGACTCCCTACGGTGACGGTCAAGACTAATCTCTTGACAGAAGTGCTTCAGCCGGCGGCCTCCTCCTTGGAGACTGTGCTGCCGTTTAACGATGCACTTACTGACGTTCTTTGGGCGCCTGGTCCAAGCCCAACACAGGGGCTCCTGTGGATAGGAACGTGTCCCGACGCCATCGCCCAGCTCCGGGCGACCCCTTGTTTCTCTCTGTCCACCCCACCCCTGAGAGCTTGGTTGTCCAAGCCTCCGCTTCCCAAACCGCCTTCCCTACCGCCCCTCCGGATAGGGAATCCAAACGCCTGGATCAATTTGGGAAGAAGGGTTTTTCTTCCTCCAGTGCTAGCTTGCGGTCCATCAACACCGCTTGTCTTTTGGGCCGATATACCCACTCCTTGTGGGATTCGGTGGCGACTGTTTTGCCCCAGTGTTCTGAGGAGGTCCAGACACTGCTTTCCCGCGCCATTGCGGAAGGAAGGGATGCGGCCAAATACACCATACGATGTGGCCTTGATACCGCCGACTCGCTGGGCAGATCTATTGCAACGACGGTGGCGCTGCGTCGCCACGCCTGGCTGAGAACCACTGGTTTTTCAGGGGATGTCCAGAATACTCTCATGGACATGCCCTTTGATGGAGTCGGTCTTTTGGTTCCAAAGCAGACCATGCGTTGGAGCGCTTTAAGGACTCACGGGCTACTGCCAAGTCCCTGGGCCTTTCTGCTACACGCCCTCCGCTACCTTCTGCTTTTCGCCCCTATCGTGGCCACGGAAGGGGCGCCCAGTCACGTCAGCAGCCCAGCCACCGGCCCGCGCAGCAGGCGTCTTCGCGTGGCCGAGGACGTGGATACCGCCGTGGCGGTTCGGGCAACCAGCGTGCGGGTCAGGCCACCACCTCCAACCCGTCCGCGGCCTCCAAGCCCTCCTAGTCCCTCCTTTCAGGTACACAGCACGCCAGTGGGGGCAGGGTCCGCCATCACCTTCACCACTGGCGTCCCATCACCTCGGACAGGTGGGTCTTGGACATTGTCCGAAGGGGCTACTCCCTCCCCTTCGAGACCACCCCCAGCCATGCCACCTCAATTCCACCGCATGTCAGGGGATCACTTGGTGCTTCTACAGAAGGAAGTCACGGCCCTCTTGGCCAAGAGGGCCATCGAGCATGTTCCGACCCCAGAAGTAGGGCGTGGTTGCTACTCCCACTACTTTCTGGTGCCCAAAAGGACAAGGAGGACATGCGTCCTATCTTGGACCTCCAGAACGTCAATCGCTTCCTCCGGAAGGAGAAGTTCAAGATGCTCACCCTAGCTCAGGTCTTGACTGCCCTAGACCCTGGAGACTGGTTGGTAGCGTTGGACTTGCAGGACGCCTATTTCCACATCCCCGTCCTGCCGGCCCACCGGCGTTACCTTCGGTTCACGGTAGGCCTCGAGCATTTTCAGTTCACCGTGCTCCCTTGGCCTTACCAGTGCCCCTCGGGTGTTCACGAAAGTGATGGCGGTGGTCGCAGCTCATCTGCGCCGGGCAGGGGTTTCAGTCTTCCCCTACCTCGACGACTGGCTGCTGAAGGCGGGCTCTTCCCAGGCAGTCGTCTCCCACCTCCAGACTACGGCCGAACTCCTGCACTCGCTGGGGTTCTCCATCAATGTGCCGAAGTCACATCTGATTCCTTCTCCACAGCTCCTTTTCATCGGAGCAGTTCTGGACACGACGCAGTTTCGGGCCTATCCTCCCGAACGGCGAGTCCGGGATATTCAGGCTATGATTCCGATCTTTCAGCCTTTATCCTGGGTTTCGGTACGGATGACCCTGAGGCTGCTGGGCCTCATGGCCTCCTGCATCCTGCTGGTCAATCATGCCAGATGGCATATGCGGGCTCTGCATTGGGACCTGAAGTTCCAGTGGGCGCAGCACCAGGGCAACCTGTCCGATCACGTCCAGATCTCGGAGGGGACTGCAAAACAGTTGCAGTGGTGGCTCTCGAACCGGCAATGGGTCATGGGCAGATCCCTCTCCCTTCCCCAGCCAGAGCACACAGTTGTGACGGACGCGTCCCTTCTGGGATGGGGCGGTCACATGGGAGAGGCGGAGATCAGAGGCCTCTGGTCTCCGGCGGAGTCCCGGCTCCATATCAACCTTCTGGAGCTCCGGGCGATCCGACTTGCACTCAAGGCATTCCTTCCCTCTGTCAAAGGGAAGGTAGTGCAGGTGTTCACCGACAACACCACCGCCATGTGGTACTGCAACAAACAGGGCGGGGTGGGGTCGTGGACCCTCTGTCAGGAGGCTCTGCGCCTCTGGACATGGCTGGAACATCAGGGCATGTTCCTGATGGTTCAACACCTGGCAGGTTCCCTGAACGCAAGGGCGGACGAACTCAGCCGCAGGTGCATGATGGATCACGAAAGGCGTCTTCACTCGGAAGTGGCGCAAGGACTCTTTCTACAGTGGGGAGAGCCTTGGTTAGATCTATTCGCCACCGAAGAGAACGCGCAATGTCATCAGTTCTGCGCGTTGGAATTTCCAAGGCGGCACTCGCTCGGCGACGCTTTTCGTCACGAGTGGAGTTGCGGTCTATTGTACGCCTTTCCGCCTATACCACTTCTACCCAGAGTGTTGAAGAAGATTCGGCACGACCGGGCCCAAGTCATTCTTGTGGCTCCGGACTGGGCTCGAAGAGTTTGGTATCCCGAGCTACTCAGTATGAGCGTAGATCCCCCGATCCGTCTGCCTCTCCGGGAGGATCTTCTGTCGCAGCAGCAGGGGACGGTCCTCCACCCGAACCTGTCCAGTCTACACCTGCTTGCGTGGAGATTGAGCGGCGGCAGTTGATTCCTTTCGACTTGCCTCCCGAAGTTTGTGATGTGATTCTGGCAGCCAGGCGTCCCTCCACTAAGGTGGTATACGCCTGCAGGTGGAACAAATTTGTGGCATGGTGCACAGCAAAGGCTGTGAATCCCCTTTCTGCCCCTCTTTCTGAGGTCCTTCTGTTCCTTCTTTCTCTGGCCCAACAGGGTTCTGCCCTGGGTACCATCAAGGGTTATCTTTGTGCTATCTCGGCCTTCCTCAGGCTCCCTGATCAGCCCTCCCTTTTCAAGTCCCCTGTTGTTAACAGGTTCTTAAAAGGCATTACACACCTCTTCCCTCCTGTTCCGTTTGTGATGCCTCAGTGGGACTTGAACTTGGTTCTTACCTTTTTAATGTGCGCTCCCTTTGAGCCTTCTACATAACTGTCCTCTTCGTCTTCTGACTCTGAAGACAGCCTTTCTGGTGGCCATCACCTCCGCTCGGCGGGTGAGTGAGCTCCAGGCTCTATCTTGCAAACCTCCCTTTCTGTCTGTTCATCCAGACAAGGTTGTTCTTCGGACGCGTCCGTCCTTCTTGCCAAAGGTGGTTACTGCCTTCCACATTGGGCAGACCATCACTTTGCCCACCTTCTTTCCGCCTCCGCATCCTTCCAGAGAGGGAGAGGCTCCACCGTCTGGACCCAAAACGTGCGCTTTCCTTTTACCTCAACCGCACACAACATTTCCGGGTGGATGACCAGCTCTTTGTTGGCTACCTGGGCGCCAAAAAAGGTCGGGCGGTACACAAGAGGACCATCTCCCGCTGGGTAATCTTGTGTATCAAAGCCTGCTATTCTTTGGCTAAGAAGGAGCCCCCTGTTGGGCTATGTGCCCATTCTACCAGGGGGACAGCTGCTACCACGGCTTTAGGCCGTGGTGTTCCGCTGCAGGATATATGTCAGGCAGCTACGTGGGCCTCGCTGCACACGTTTACCAAGCATTACTGCCTTGACAGCCAGGTCCTCCGGGACGGCTTCTTTGGCCGCTCTGTCCTCCGGGACTTCCTTGTCTGAATCTGTTCGCAGACCCACCACCGGGGTTGGTATTGCTGGGGTATCTATTCTAAGGTAAGGAATCTGTCACTAACGTGTCTCTTTCAGATGCACAAGTTACTAACTTGTGTAACGATATATCTGTAAGAGACAGTAGTTAGTGACAGATTCCTACCGCCCCACCCATCCTCCCCGTTCTGCGAAATGATTTCTAGGGTTAAGGACATCCCTTTCAGGGCCCTAGTATTTTTTCAGACACCAATGTCAGCTTCTTGCATGGCTCTGCGTTCTTGGCGCGGAAAGTCGTGTACAGAACTGACGTCAGCGCGCAGGGGCGGCGTCTAAGTACTGGCCGCGACGTCATCCCGGCGATTTCGACGCCGACGACGGACTCGGAGCCGCACGACGCCGCCTACCGACGCGCAAGAGTACTGCTACGCAAAACTTTCCGGATCCAGCCTGACGCCTGGGGATATTCTAAGGTAAGGAATCTGTCACCAACTACTGTCTCTTACAGATATATCGTTACACAAGTTAGTAACTTGTGCATCTGTAAGAAACATTAGTTAGTGATAGATTCCTTAGCCCTCCCCGTTCTGCGAACTGATTTCTAGGGTTAAGGTCATCCCTTTCAGGGCCCTAGTTTCAATGCACCAGTGGTCAGTATCTTGCATGGCTCTGCGTTCCTGACGCGGAAAGTCGTGTACAGAACTGACGTCAGCGCGCGAGGGCGGCGTCTAAGTAGCTGCCGCGACTTCATCTCTGCGACCACGACGCCAACGACGGACGCGGAGCTGCACAACGCCACCTTCCGACGCGCAGGGGTACTGCTGACGAAAACTTTCCGGATCCAGTCTGACGCCTGGGGGTAATTCTAAGGTAAGGAATCTATCACTAACTAATGTTTCTTACAGATATATCGTTACCGAAGGTAAGTAACTTGTTCTTCGAGGGACAATGCAGAGTGAAAATTAAATAAATAATTAATTTTCCCTCGACATTGTCATTCGAAATCCCCCCCCACCCGGCCCCACTGCTGTTACCTGCACGGACCGCGGCTGAACTGCATTCTAAATTGAATAAGGTTTTGCCAATTACCCAGAATTACATTTAATTGTTGAGCATTGTGATTTGTACTGCATTTCATTTTAAAGTAATCATTTCCTTCCACAGCACAAAACACAGCTATATATTGTTGTCTTTATAGAATACCTATTGTGTTTATTGTTAGAAAAGTATATGTTTGCTTGTTCATTATCTTAGGATAATGTATACTGTATATTGAGTGACAAAAAGTTTATTTGTGATGGTACATATTCACAAATGTCGAGAACTCGCTTTAAAAGCAAAATTGCAGAAATATTACTTTTATACACCTGTGATTTGTTGAGTAGATGTAGATTCTGCAATATTTCCCAGAACCTTTCGACGGCTGAAGACAAATGGAGACATAAAATTTCAGTGATTGTAAATTATGTTGGATAGTCTGCTTTGTGAGACTGCCTCGTGGAATAAAACAGTTGTCACAGTAGTTCTATATCTGCAGATTGCATCCTGCATTCCTTTGTGCTATGAAGTAGTTCTGAAACCAGTTCCAGATCTTACCATCCTGTACAATAAGCTGATCATCAACCTTTATGCTCAACTCATATGTGCAATATCAGGTGCTAGTCCTCTTGGAGTTTTCATTAACTGTCCTTTTATTGATGTTTTTTTAATATGTGACTTCAATAGTATGTATAGTAATTTTGTTGTTGGACAGCTCATTTTACTGCTATATTGCATCGTTTGCTTATATATTGTTTACTGTTTTATAGCTTGGCTTGGGCCACACAAACCATGTTAGAGAACCAACCTTAACAACTACAATGCAAGGAAAAAGCGTACGTCAGATTTCTGCAGGGCGTTGTCACAGTGCTGCTTGGACAGCCCCACCAGTTCCACCAAGAGCACCAGGTAAAATGTTTTCAAATGGTTTCATATTTTTCATGTCAATCTTTTGACTGCTTGAGTACCATCGAAATGTTTTGGCTCATGTGCAAATATATAGAACCTTGGCATCTGTCAAAATTAAGCCTGGCTTTCACCATTAAAAAATGGTAGAAGCCCTTGACAAGTGCCAGTTATGACATGCTACTGACGTCATGGAACTCAGACTTATAGGGTGTGGTGCGCATAACTCTTCCTTGACCAAGCTCTCATACATTGTGGCCGATATCTCTCCAGTCACAGCCACACCTAGAGCTGGGCCCGATGTTTTGTTAATCTAGTGCGCTGTCTGCATTAATCAGTGAATGCCCTTTAGCTCATCATCTCCTAATTCATGTTGCCTGAAAGAATACGAGCCTCAACCACAAATTTGTTATGATTAGTCTTCAAAGAGAAAAAAATGTACTTTAATAAAACAATTTTCTGATGGATACATCTAGCTGCAGATTTCTCACTTTAAATACTCTCCAGGCGCCAAACTGGATCCAGAAACTTTTCTTCAGCAGTGCTCCTGTGTGCCACAAGGTGGTGCTGTGCGGCTCCGCGGCTTCCCAGAAGTGACCGGTCCTCATGGCAGTCAAGGTTATCCGTTAAGTCAAAGTCCAAGTCGAAGCGGAAACACAATAAGGAGAAGCGGGACTCAACCCTATCCCGGTACTCTCTATCTAAAGAGAAGTGTTGAGGGCATTATGGTACCACTCGATCTCGCTCCCTATCGGAGTTGATAACCCAGTTGATACTGATGCACCTCGAGTTCCCTGGGCGACACTAGAGCTGGTTAAGGCCTTTCCAGAGGCTAAGATGCATATTTTTGTCACTCCTCCGGCTCTCTCTGTTTTGCCTTCAGGCCCCAAGGATTCGCTGAGGCCTCTAGTATGATTACCGCTGGGAGATCCATCCTGGCTCCACCAGAGCATCTGAAACCTGCCTCAGGTCCCGCACAAACACCGGTGCGACTTCCACTCAGACTCCAAGACCCTTGCCAGTCCCTTCTTTGTTTACACTGTTCCCGACATTGCCGAAGGTGAATCACCTGCTGACTTTGGTGTCCAACCCAAAGCCAACTCCATCTATAGTCCCAACCGTGGTCATTCTCTGACTCCCCTCCAGTGCACCTGCTTCCCATACTATTTGATTCTGACAAAATACTGCCTCTACCACAGAGCCATACTTTGTTGCTCCACCAGTGTTTTGATTCCAACTCTAACCATAGTTTGTCACCACTTGGAGATGAAAATGAAGATGATGGGGATGATTTACCACCACATGATGATGACAGTTTATATATGGATTTGCAAGTTGAGCTTGATACTTCCCCTGACCTAGGTCTGTTTCCCCCTTTGTGCTGCCAACGGAAGAGAGTGCTTCCTTTGCTGTAGTCATCAGGCATGCTGCTGAAGTCCTGTATTTACAATTTCCTTCTGTTGAAGTTAAAACAATTGTGCTTACTTAAGTTCTTCTGCCTGAGCCATCAGCTTCTGAGTCCTAACTACCATTAAATGAAGTCCTAACTTACACCCTTATGGGCAATTGGTCTAAACCTTTCTCTTGCCAACCAGTGAACAGGCAGGTAGCCAAGTGCCACAGACTAGCATCTGGTGATATTTTTTTTTAAGCAGCATCCTACTCCTAAGAGTTTGGTGGTTTAAACTTCAACTACCAAGGTGAACCCTAATTTGTTCTCCATAACCCCCATTGTAGGTAGTAGGCCAGCCTAGCCTTGAGGTTAGTCAATGCCAGTTGCTTGCTGTGCCATTATATGAATGCCCTATAGTACATGACAAGCGGTCCGCGAAGGGTTCAGGGCCTCCTTGGCTCAAACCATCCAGGATAGTCAAGAATGCAACCAAATATGTAACTCGGCCTTGCTTGGATACTACTGATTATTTGGACGAGCAGTCTGCAATATTGCGATGCTCCATCGCCACGCATGCATGAGATCCACAAGCTTTCCTGGAGGTGTACAGGCATTATGCCTTTTGATGAATCCTGCCCCCTCGCACCCTTTTTGGTGAATAAGCTGATTCCATCCTGGATTACTTCGAGGAAAACCGTTCCACAGCACTCTCTTTGGGCCTTTCGACCCATGCCAGACAGTTCTCTAATTGGTTCCAGTCCTTCCTTGGCTACTCCAGAGTTGTGGAGTATAGACAACACCAGCTTCCCCTGACCCACCCCTCCCCCGGCTGTAGTCACCTCAACCCTGCCTGGGACGGGGATCAGATACACAGCATTCACCCTGGGTACGATCTTCTTAGTCACCCGCCCCTCCGGCATCAGCCTCCAAACCGCTTTAGATTTCTTAGCGGCTCAAAACCACCATGTGGAAGGTAGGATTCAACTTTGTTCCCCTAGGGTGGCAGTCCATCACAACCGATAGATGGGTCCTCCAGATCATCCAGCAGGGCTATGCCTTTCCGACTCACCACAGCTTCTGCCCACATTAGAGCGACTCTCAGAGGAGCACCTATACATTTTACTGAAAGAGGTGCAAGCTGTACTGTCCAGATGTGCTATTAAGAGGGTGCCCACCTCATAAATAGAGACAGGTTGTTACTGCTGCTATTTCCTCATGCTGTAGATTGACAGAGATCTTCATTCTATCTTAGACCTCTGAATGCATACCTGCAGAAGGACAAATTTAAAATGCTCACTCTGGCCCAAGTTCCATCTGCTCTGAATCCGGGTGACTGGATGGTAGCCTTGGACCTGCAAGATGCGTACTTTCATGCACCCATTTTGCAGTCCCACAGACATTAACTGCAATTCTAGGTTGGCCATGGGCATTTTCAGTTTGCTGTGCTCCCCTTTGGCCTTACTTTTACCCCTCGGGTGTTCATGAAAATGATAGTAGTGGTTACTGTCCATCTTGGGAGCTTGGGGATACCAGTTTCCCCAACCTCAATAACTGAATGTTGAAGGCAGGCTCAACAAGAGCTGCAGTGGGAGCTACTTGATGACAACCGGACCAGCAGCAGACCCTTATTCCTTCCCCACCCAGAGCTGAAAGTGGTGACAGATACATTCCTGCTAGGCTGGAGAGGTCATCTGGGAGAGGGAGAGATCATAGGACCCTGGACTCTGTCATAAACCCAACTTCACATATCTCTGTTGGAGTTGTGAGTCGTCTGCCTGGCGTTAAAGGCCTTCCTGCCATCCATCAATGTAAGGCTGATGCAGGTTCGCACAGGCCACACCTCTGCCATGTGGTACTGCAGCAAGCAGGAAGGAGTGGGGGCCTTGGCTTTGTGCCAAGAGGCGCTACGTCTCAGGAGATGGCTGAAGCGTCATGGTATCTCCCTGGTCATGAACCATGTTAAATGCCAGGGCGAACAATATCAGCTGATCACAGCTGGCGGATCAAGAATGGTGATCGCATCCCAAAGTTACACAGGAAGTCTTCCAACAGTGGGAAGAGCTCTGGCTAGATCTGTTATCCACCATAGAGAAAGTGCCATTTCAAAACTTCTGTGTGTTGGAGTTCCCAAGAACGCTTTCTCTTGTTGATGCATTCAGACTACAGTGGAGCACAGGTCTCCTGTCTACAGTTTCTCAACTGCCTCTCCTGAGTTCTGAAGAAGATAACTTGTGAGGTTGTGGATGTCATCTTTGCAGCTAGGTATCTCTTTACAAAGTTTATTTATGCAGGGTGCTCAGACTAATTTGTGGCCTGGTGTGGGATCCACAACACAGACCCCTTACAGGCCAAACTGTTGGATGTTTTGTTGTTTGTTTTATCTTTGCCACAGCAAAGTCTTGCAGTGGGCATCAGTAAAGGTTATTTGTCAGCCCTTTCAGCCTTTTTGAGTTTGCTGGACCAGTGCGCATTTTCATAAAGCACTACTGCATTGAAAGCCAGTTGCTACATGGTGGTGACAGAGAGAGCGTAGCTTTAAAATTTTAATCTGCATTCTCCCTGGCACCATATATTTGTCTTCACAGCTCTCTCATGTTGTGCAGTACTAGTTTGCTAGTCCCACATCTAGGCCACGGTATGTTTGTGACAGGCACTTTTAGTGACTGTCAAAAAAATACAGAAAATTTAGCTTTTTTGGGCTGCATTTTATTTATTTTCAGGCTGTAAATATTGGCAGAACAGACCGCAATGTATCAGGGGCTTGATTCTAAAGGTGAGGAATCTGCTGATAGAGTATCCACCAAAAAGAGCAATACAATCTCAATTATGCGACATGGGGGAATGCTGTAATCGCTGGCATTTTTCATAACAAACATAACGTGAAAAGTCGAAGATTATTTCAGTGTAATTGAATTTTTGCTCGGGCCTAGTCATAAATGGTTGTCCAGCTCCAGCTGTTGTTTTTATTCGAGGCAGCAGGCTGCTGATCCCCGGCAGTCAGTTAATGTAAGCTGTGTCCCAGGCTGTGTGTTGGGTCTTGTTGTCTGAGTAACAATCTTAGGTGTGTACCATGAAACTAATGATATAATAAAATGTTAGAATTAAATTGCTTATGTGTCAGTGGAGGTGTTGCCAGTTGCTTCAGGGCTTGGCCTTTGACAGCCGTTACATGCAAGCTCTAAATGAAAGCTTACCTTAGAAGTCTGCCCCTGCTTCTTAATATAGGCGAAACAAATCCTTGTTGGTTAACTGTTTGTATAAATCTCAAAATAACATTATCGGATAGAGATTTCTAGCCGCTGATTCTTTATGTTAGAATTATTCCGCAGGCGTCAGACTGGGCCTGAAAATTTTTCGTAAGTAGTACCCCCTGCACGCCGGTAGGTGGCGTTGTTCGGTTCCACATGGCGTCATCCACACTGGAAGTGCTCTTTGCGGTGCCTATATAGGCGCCACCCAGACGCGTTTCCGTCAGTTCTTGTCTTTCCGCACCAGTCAGCACAGATCCAGGAAGCGCTACTCAGTCACTTTTTGACTGAGCTTTTTAAAAAAAAAATTGTCGAAGTCTTTTTTTAGGTCTTACCTCCTGCTGTGGCAGAAATGTCATCTATGAAGGCCAACATCAAGCTTTGTGGCATCTGTCACCGACTGATGTTGGTGATGGATCCGATGTTCGGGAGGGGCCCCTACTGGATCCACGCTGCCGGCTCCGGCACCAGTTGGGCCCCAGGGATCCACAAATGGATCCAGATCAGTGCAGGTCGTGCCATGTCGACCATCCCCGGCCGGTCCCGAGGCCGACGCTCCCAGCACCCCATTTACATCCCTGACTCCAACACAGACCGGAGGGGCGTTGTCCAAAGCCAATTGAAGCCATGCCTTCAATGCTAGAGCCTGAGCCCTATTTCCATGGGCTAGGACTCAAGGAAGAGTGGGAGGGGTTGCTGGACCCTGAGGAATACCAGTCTTATGAATCCTTGGACTGGTGTGAGGAAGTGGGTGACGCCACTGGACTGGACACTTCTCCAGATACTGGCATGCTTGCTCCTCCTACTGTGAATACAGAGGAGGGAGCTTCATTCCCTATAGTGGTGCGGAGGGCAGCTGAGGTCCTGGACCGTAGTTTGTCCTCAGTGGCAGTCAAGACTAATGTTTTGACTGAAGTTTTTCAACTGGGAGTGTCCCGTTCAGAATCGCTTCTCCCATTCAACGAAGCACTTACTGATGTCTTGCTTGGGGCCTGGTCCAAGCCCAACACATGGGCCCCTTTGAACAGGACAATTGCACCCGCCACTGCCCCGCTCCAGGGGACCCCAAATTCTTCACGAAGACCTGGTGGTCCAAGCCTCCACTTAACATGTAAACTTTGGCACATTCCCAACCGCTCCACCGGATCAGGAATCCAAGATGCTGGATAATTTAGGCAAAAAATGGTTTCTTCCACCACCCTGCCATTGTGGTTGGTGAAAACCGCATGCCTTTTGGGCTGCTGTTCCCACGTCCTGTGGAATACGGTGGCGCAGGTGCTGCCAACGGTCCCAGAGGAGGCCCGAGCCATGCTCTCCCAGGCTCTTGCCGACGGGAGGGATGCAGCTAAGTTCGCCATTTGATATTGACTAGACACCACCAACTCACTAGGCAGAGCGGTTTCATCGACAGTGGCCCTGCAACACCATGCCTGGTTAAGGACTACTAGCTTTTCTGGGGGTGCCCAGACATCACTCATAGACATGCCCTTTGATGGCTCCAGTTTCTTCAGAGACGAGGCTGATTTGGCGCTGGAGCACTTTAAGGACAGCAGGGCTACAGCCAGGTTCTTGGGCCTTTCTATGGCCCCTCTTCACCCTCAATCCGCCTTTCGCTCCTTTCGTGGCCACAGAAGGGCCGTACAGCCGTATCCTTACCTGCCCAGCCACCACAGAGTGCAAGCTTTTCAACCTCTGCCTGGCCGCAGACGCTGTTCCTACCAGTGACGTCGGTCGGGTGGCCAACGGTCGGGTCAGTCCACCACCCCCCTCTCCCAGCAGCCGCAGCCTTAGTCTGCCTGTTTACCATCATGGGTACCCAGTAGATGGCAGGATTTGCCATCACCTGGGCCACTGACAGCCCATAACATCGGATAGGTGGGTTTTGCAGATTGTTCGAAAGGGCTGTTTCCTCCCCTTTGAGACACTCCCTCCCTGCATGCCACCTACTTACGCTGGCTGACGGAGTACCACCTATCTTTTCTTCGCCAGGAAATGATGGCTCTTTTGGCCAAAGGAGCCCTTGAGAGAGTGCCGACACCAGAAGTGGGTCGTGGTTGTTATTCCCGCTACATTTGGTGCCCAAGAAGGACAAAGGCCTTTGTCCTATCCTCGACCTGCGCTCTCTCAACTTCTTTCTCAAGAAGAAGAGGTTCAAGATGCTTACTCTTGCTCAAGCCCTATCTGCCCTGCATGTTGGGAGACTGGATGGTAGCGTTGGACTTGCAGAACACATATTTCCATTTTCCCGTCCTGCCTGCCCCCAGGCGTTGCCTGGGGTTCACAGTGAGCCACGAGCACTTTGAGTTCACTGTGCTTCCCTTTGGCCTCCCCGGTGCACCTCGGGTTCTCACCAAGGTGATGGCGGTGGTTGCAGCTCATCTGCATAGATCAGGGGTGTCCATCTTCTCCTATTTCGACGACTGGCTGTTGAAGGTCGTCTCCCACCTCTAGACTACGGCTGACCTCCGACATTCACTGGGTTTCACTATCAAAGTGCCGAAGTCACACCTGACTCCCTCTCAGAGGCTCCCTTTCATTGGAGCTGTTCACGGTGCAGTTTCAGGTCCATCCTCCCAAATGGCAAGTCCAGGATTTTAAGGCTATCATACTGATATTTCAGCCTCTATTCTGGATTTCGGTGAGATTGACTCTGAGGCTGCTGGGCCACATGGCCTCCTGCATCCTGCTGGTGACACATGCCCATTGGCATATGCAGGTTCTGCAGTGGGACCTAAAGTTACAGTAGGCGCAGCATCAGGGGAATCTCTCCGACATGGTTCAGAACTCAGAGGGAACTGCAAAAGATCTGCAGTGGTCGTTAACGAACTGCGATTGGGTTAGTGGCAGACCCCTCTCCCTTCCCAAACCATGGTTCACAGTAGTGCCAGATGCGTCACCCCTGGGATGGGGCAGTCATCTGGGAGAGATGGAAATCAGAGGACTCTGGTCTCTGGCGGAATCCAGACTCCATATCAACTTGTTGGAGCTCCGAGCGATCCATTTGGCATTGAAAGCCTTTCTGCCCTCCATCCAGGGAAGGTTGGTGCAAGTGTTCACGCACACCAACAGTGCCATGTGGTACTGCAACAAAAAAGGTGGTGTGGGGTCATGGACCATTTGTCAAGAGGCCCTGCTTCTCTGGACATGGCTGGAACAGCAGGGCATTTCCCTGGTGGTTCAACATCTGGCGGGTTCTCTGAACGCCAGAGCGGACGAACTCGGCCGAAGATACCTCGCGAATCATGAATGGCGTCTCCATCAGGAGATGGTGCAAGGTCTCTTTCAGCAGTGGAGAAAGCCTTGGTTAGATCTGTTTTCCATCAACGAGAATGCTCAATGTCAGCAGTTCTGCGTACTGGAGTTTCCAAGGTGGCTCTTGCTCAGAGACGCTTTTCAACTGGAGTGGAGCTCAGGTGTCCTCTACGCCTTTCCACCCATACCGCTCCTGCCCAGTGTTCTCAGGAAGATCGGTAACGACCAGGACCAAGTCATCCTTGTGGCTCAGAACTCGGCATGGAGACTCTGGTATCCCGAGCTGTTGAGCATGGCCTCCCTTTAAGCCTTCGCACAATTGTCCACTCAGGCTCCTTTCCATCAAGACTACCTTGCTGGTGGCTATCACATCTTCCCGGAGGATCAGTGAGCTTTAGGCTTTGTCATCCAAGCCTTATTATCTTACCATCTACACAGACAAACTGGTGCTTTGTACGAGAGCTTCCTTTCTTCCAAAAGTGGGCATTCCATTTCACGTAGGCCAATCCATCACTCTGATTAACACAAGAAGCCTCTCCTAGTTATTGACCTAATTGCTATTATGTCTTTTACGTGAGTGTAGACATCTCACAAAAAGTAAAAGACTGGTCTCACACACCACCTGGTGTCATGCTTCATCATTGACCAGTCCTCGCCCTCTAAAAACTTGGTTTGATAGAGGGCGGGCATACACCTGAAGACAGCAATGCACTTCTAAGACTAAGTGGGGGCCCTTAACAAAAAAAGTGAAATTTAAAAAGCCATTACGGATGTCAAACCTCCTTTTAATATGACTGACATCTGTATGGTGTTTAAAAGAAATGATCGGTGTGTTGGGGATATCATAGTCCCCCCACCGTATAACTAACGGTCAACATGTTTCTGCCTAGTGGCCCAAACGGGTCCGCGGCATTCATCAGGACCTATCATACACCAACGGGCTCCTACCTTACCATTCAGTATAGGTGAGGTATCCACTAAGTGGGGTGATCGAGGTCACACACCACAGAGTTGCGGCTAATTTGTTCCAGCCCTATTCCCTGGGACCTACTTGCTCCATAGGTAGAGTGAGGGAGGAAGACCCCTTAGGTCACGCGCCTGTTAATGAAAGGATCTCCCGCTGCTGCACCTACGACTGCATGCCTCACCTCCTCGCAATCCATCACTCTGCCTACTTTTTAATGCAACTTCACCGTCTGAACCCAAAAAGAGCGTTGTTGTTCTACCTTGATCACACACGAGCGTTCCGAGTGGACGACCAACTCTTCGTGGGAGTTGTCGGTGGGAAGATGGGACGGGCCGTACAGAAAAGGATCATCTCACGATGGATAGTACTATGTATCAAAACCTGCTACACATTGACTAAAAGGCAACCCCCTGATGGGTTTGCATGCTCATTCCACCAGAGCTAAGCTGCAAAGTCGGAGCTGTAAAGAGGGAACCTGGATGATGGAATTCACAATGGAAACATACGTGGAAAACAGTAAGAAAGGTAAGTTCTTGCCTCATTTCCTTCGATTCCGCCAGCTCAAAGTAGGAGGTATTTCCGCCACAGTTACCTGGACGGTAAGCCACATTGTGATTAGCTCAGCAGTCATCTTGGCTGGACTATCTCAGACAGCCGCTTCTACCTATGATGCCGTCGCCGAAGGTGAGAATTCCTGGCAGAGTCGGTGGGACACTGGCGGTCTTACATTCATGGACCTGCCAACATCGAAATAGAGCGGGCGGACCACCAAGTAGGCGGGCAGTGAAAAAGTGACAGTGAGACCATTACTGCCAAGGTCTAAATCAGGCCCTTAATCTTTTAATCTATTTTCAATGTCGGAGGCCCTCGCTTAAAAATAAACAAAAAAATGATTAAAGGCAATAGATTTGGCTTCGTCAAACCTATGCCGCAAACCCGAAACTAAAAAAGCCAAAAACCAAAATGCCTCCATCTAAACGTGATGGGCATATGCGTGCAATAAAAACGTTGTTTTTTTTAAACAAGCCACGTAATTTTAATAGATCAATACGGCACTTCCTAGCAAGCAAGCGTATTTAGTACAGGCTTAGAAGCCTTTTTAGTTGTAATACGCATCACAGGAAAATATGATTCTTGTTGGCACAAAGGAAAGGTAATGTTTTCTTTTATTCACTGTAATCTGGTGACATCGTTTAAACACACATCTATGACTGGAATTTTTTTTTTTTTAAAGGATAAAGAGTAGGAAGAAGACCACATTGTCAGAGTTGAGTATTGGCCCACCAGCCTTTTTAACTCTTTAGCGGATGTACTCGTGATCAGGCAAAATGGCATCACTGACAGTGCAAAAGAGCCAAGTGGCTGAAGTGGGCTAACCAGTTGCCTCATGCTTCATGCTGTGGTGGGAGGAAGCAAATGGCAATAAAAGTAGAACAGACTAAGAGGGCTGCCCCAAAGCCCCTCTGCGTATGTATTTATTATTACATTAGGCTGAAAAAGAATGAAAGCTGTCTCTATGCCTGATCTAAGAAAATAAGGATCTGTCTCCTAGTAAACAAGGGCACTTCCAAAAAGCCTTGTGTGCACGTAGTCACCTTAGTTCTAATTTCTGTCTCACAGAAGAGATCGCATTCAGTTTTCTCCTAAAAATAAGAGTTGGGACAACTATGCGCCTGATAAAGGACTGCAGTTGCATTTAAATAATGTTTCTATTTCTCTAATGGAATCCTTACCGTCATGCATATCTTTTTAGAAAAAAGTAGAAGGCCCAGTATCCCTACAGTATCCATGTATGGTGGTGGTGTGGGGTCCAAAAGCAAAGAAGAGAGGGGTACGCCCTATTCCTAGCTTTGTTATGTAGTGTTTGTATATACCTTGCATGGCCTCTTGTGGCTCCTTTACTGGGTAGTCGGGTGAAAACAAGAACGTGTTCTCCGCTGGTCCAATGCTTTATTGCAGCCGTTCCCATATTGTAATAGTTTTTATTGCATGTGATACCCCTTCTATTCTCGATTTAAAGGTTGGAACATAGAATTACTGGGTTATGGTGGACCACAAGATTCTGAAGTGGATCCTTGCTTATGAAAATGCATAGTGCTTTAAACTCGTTGCTTTGGGAGGGAGCATACGCCCAGCACTGCTGATCATATATCTTATTGTTAGAAATCCACTGAGCCTCTAGGATGGTTCTCATTTGGTTGGGAAGCAGGAACCTAAAGCCTGCTTATCTGTGCAACTGCTGTGCGACACAAATATACAAAATCAATAATGCTTAGTAAAGATGCATTTGTAGCCATCACTCTTGTGGAATGAGCTTCGGAGCCGTGCAGGCAAAGAATGACTGAGATTCCTACAGTAAAGGAAAGGTTATGGAATACGGCGTTCTCTTCCAGGGGATCCTCATCAAAGTCATAAGCACTGAATAATCCCGCCCATGTGCGGGGACCCCGGAGAATAATAAAAAATATATATGAAAAAATATATATGAAAAAACATATATATACAGCTCTATATATATATATATCATTTTTTCCCATATCAATGCAGCCCCATATAGGAGGCTAAACAATGCAATAATAAGTAAATGAATGCATTTGCAGATACACAATGTAAATATATACCACAGTAGTACAAGTACACTTGAACTCTTTTTAATGAGTAAATTCATGAAAAACTGCGCAAAAAGTAAGCATTGTTAGCCTACAGGCTGCATTGTAAAGCAATAGCATAGAAACTGAAAGCTATTGTACAGAAAACTGGCACTGTGCCTTTAAGGCAGCCATGACCCCTAGCTTCCCATCATGCCTCAGGGGTGACAGTTAGGACAGTTGTTCTTTCCGGCTCCTTCTGTCAGGACCCTGGATTCACAGCTCTCTCTTTTTTGACTTTTCTGTCAAAAATACCTTGATTTTTTGTGGGTTTTTCGCCTTCACTCGACATCTTTGGACCTTAGAGTGAGGTTTAAACCATTTTTTTGTGACAAAGAAAATGTTTCTGTCAAATATGCCTTCTTTGTTTGACTCTTGCCCAGCCTGTGGCAAAAAGAAGGCCAAGTCAGACACACATGATGTGTGCATCCTCTGCCTCCCCGAGTCTCACTCTCCTGCCAACACTGCAGGAAGTTATCTAGAAGAACCATCAAAGACAGGGAGAGAATCTGACTTTATGGCCTCTCTGAAAGAGGTAGGTCTCCAGTGAGAAGAAAGAAGAGAACGCGATCGACGTCGAGGAGCAAGGTCCCGATTTGTTCTCCTTCGGCGTCGGGTTCGACGTCGAAGTTACCGGCGGCGGAAAAACAGTCGTCGTCGAAGGCTTCGGTGGCGCAGGAGCGTCACTCTTCAACTTCGAGGGCCAAGTCTCCAATGACGTTAGAGAAGCGTCCGGCGTCGAGACAAGATCCTCCGCCGACGACCCTTCAGCGACGTTCGGCGTCGAGACACAGGTCGGCGGAGCAGTGACGGTCGACGTCGAGGCAGAGATCTTCGGCGTCGAGGCGTAAGACACCATCACCGACGTCGAGACTGAAGACTCAGTCGGCCTCTCACTGCAGGTCGACGTCAAGACACAGGTCGTCGTAACACCAACGATCGACGTTGAGGCAGAGGCTTCCGTCGACGTCAGCAAGGCGTTCGACGTCGAGGCATGGGTCTCCGGCGGTTTCGCAACCGACGTCGAGACAGAGTCCTCCGTCTAAGGAAAGACATTCGGCGTCGAGACAGGAGTCTCCGTCGATGAGAAGATGATCGACGTCGAGGCAGAGCCCTCTGTCGAAGAGAAGACGATCGACGTCGAGACAGGGGTCTCCGTCAAAGGGAAGACGATCGACGTCGAGGCAGAGCCCTCCGTCGAAGGGAAGACGTTCGACGTCGAGACAGAGGTCTCCGTCGATACAGTCGGCGTCGAGGCAGAGGTCTCCGCTGGGAACGTCGAGACAGAGATCTCCGTCGCGGACGACATCGAGGCAGAAGTCTC
The DNA here is from genome assembly GCA_963921515.1 of Calotriton arnoldi. Taxonomy (NCBI): domain Eukaryota; kingdom Metazoa; phylum Chordata; class Amphibia; order Caudata; family Salamandridae; genus Calotriton; species Calotriton arnoldi. The sequence continues at coordinate 1,643,402 of CAWUFW010001746.1, read as the reverse complement.
CGTCGGTGTCAGTTCCTTTAAGCCTTTCTCCATCTCCATCATCGACGTCGAGAGCAGGCTCCCACCGTTCCATCTCCAAGTCTGGATCTCCGGAGGTGGTGATCTCGTCATCAAGTAACCAGACTTCTCCATCTGAGCATCAATGTTCAGTTGAAAGGTCTCATCTGGATGGGCGTAAATCTCCTTCCGCACGTCGCTCTCCTGTAAGAGCAGAGAGGACACCATCTATTCACCTCTCACCCAGATGGATGCGACCTCTGCACCACTGGGCTGATCCTACACAATCGGCAGGTGCTCGGCGCGATCCGAGCCCACTTCGCAGGTCTCCTCTGGCTCGCCTGGTACAGGCTGCGGATCTCTCTCCGCCAAGAGAAAGAGCCCGCACTCACACTCCTGCACCTTCCTCCAGGAGGAGATCAAGATCACGCAGCAGAAGGAGAAGGCGCAGATCTCCAACACTTTCCACCTCCTCAACACACTCCTCAGAAAGAGGCTACTCGCCCACCCTTACCGACAGTCCACCGTCGAGGATCTCTCCGGTGGACGATGTTAGCACGTTCCAAGACGTGCTTTCCAGGGGAGCTAACAAGCTGAGCATTCCTATGCCAACTCAGCAGAGCTCGTCGGTAATTTTCGAAACTTTACACCAGAGGACTGCTGCTAGACCGTTACTTCCATTGGTACCGGGGCTCCTCCAGCCGGTTATGGACATCTTCCTCACGCCGGCAACCCTCAAAACAGCACCGGCGAGAATTCTAAAGAAATATCGCCCACCGGAGGGGGACCCTTTATTCCTAAAGTCCGATCCACCTCCGGACTCTGTGATTATCGCTGCGGCTTGGAAGACCCACTCAGTGTCCTCCTCGTCTACAGTACCACCGGACAAGGAGAGCAAGATGCAGGATTCGTGGGGGAGAAAAGTATGTGGTACGTCCGCCTCCATGCTTAAAGTCTCCAGTGCATCGGCGCTCTTGGGGCGCTATGATAGATCTCTGTGGGACTCTCTCCAACGCTTCACAGAGAAACTGTCCAGGGAAGACCGTAAGGACTTCGAGGAGATCTTACAGGAGGGCAGCTTGGTGGCGAACCAAGTAATCAGTGCTGCAGCGGATGGGGCTACACTCTCAGCCCATTCCTACGCCCACGGGATTTGCGCCAGAAGATCATCCTGGCTTCGCCTCACAGCACTGAAGCCAGAAGCGCAGTGCCGGATCCTCAATCTCCCTTTCTCCGGCTCATCTTTATTCGGTACTCACACGGATGAGGAAATGGCTCGGATGAAGACTGAGTTGGATACCCTGAAGGCGGTGGGGCTGGAGAAGAAAAAAGAGTTCCATCGCCGCTACCGTCCTTATGATCGACGATCCTTCCAACAGAGGGTTCAAACCCCTCATTGGCAAAAAGACCAAAACCAGCAGGGTCAACAGAAATCCCAGTATCGGGGCCGTCGATCCTCCAGAGGAAGAGGAACAAATCGCCAGTCCTCTACCTCCACGAAGACTCCAGCCAAGCAATGAGTGCCCGCTTCCTCCATCACCATCCACCACTCCAGTGGGGGGAAGTATTGCAAATCATCTGCAAGAGTGGCGAGCTATCACGAAGGACCAGTAGGTGTTAGCTACGCTGCAGAATGGGTACTCTCTACGTTTTCGACATTGTCCACCCTCGATCCCTCCGGTGCCATCATCGTGCCACCAGATCAACATGCTGCAAAGTGAAGTGGCGATCCTTCTACTCAAGTCAGCCATAGAGAAGGTGCCAAAATCACAAAGAGGTCGAAGAGTCTATTCAAGATACTTCTTGGTAAAGAAAAAAGGTCGAAAATCAGAATACAGGCCCATTCTGGATCTGCGAGCACTCAACAAGTCCATCAAACGGGAGAAATTTCGCATGTTGGCTCTCCACCAAATATATCCTCATCTCCGACAAGGGGATTGGATGTGTTCGCTGGACCTACAAGATGCCTACTTTCACATCCCGATAAGTCAGCATCACAGGCAATATCTACGATTCCTAGTCGGATCGTCTCACTATCAATTCAAAGTGCTGCCCTTTGGTCTGAAGTCAGCTCCCCGAGTGTTCACGAAGTGCATGGCGGTAGTGGCAGCCACTCTGCGACGCAGAGGCATCTTTGTCTATCCTTACCTGGACGATTGGCTGCTGAAAGGCCCCTCTCCCCAGATTGTGAGGAACCATTTCCGGCAGTGCTTAGATCTTTGTCAACAACTGGGCCTCCATGTGAACTTCGAAAAGTCAACACAGCAGCCCACACAGAGAATCCACTACCCGGGGGCTATGATAGACTCCGAGCTAGGAAAAGTGTTTCCTTCGGAGGAGAGACAATTATCCATCACACAGAAAGGCAGACAGATTTTAGGCAGCAACCTGTCTTCGGTACGTCCGATCGCCTCCCTGCTAGGGTCAATGGCATCCTGCATTTTTCTGGTCCCCAATGCCAGGCTGAGAATGCGTCCTCTACAGTAGGATTTGGAGGACAAATGGGATCAGCGGACATCTCGCTGGGAAGACAGAATCTATCTGTCTCACGCAGCCAGAGCATCCATCCCGTGGTGGATGAAGAAGGACAATCTGAGAGTAGGGGTTCCGTTCCATCAAGCTCCTCCTTCTCAGACTCTGATCACAGACGCATCCCTCCAAGGATGGGGGGGCTCACATGGGGTCTCTCCAGACGCAAGGCCTATGGTCCTTAAAAGAGCAATTGTACCACATAAACATGTTGGAACTAAGAGCCGTTCATCTGGCTCTCAAGGCTTTCCTTCCTTCGATTCAGGCGAGTTCCATCCTAGTACAGATGGACAATATCACCACCATGTACTACCTGAACAAACAGGGGGGAACTCACTCGAGGACACTCTCTTTGGAAGCTCAGACCCTTTGGCACTGGCTCCTGGCAAGGAATCTATCCATCACAGCAGTTCACCTGCTGGGAGAGCAGAACTCTCAAGCGGATGCCCTCAGCCGGCACTTCGAGGACCAGCAGGACTGGGTTCTCAACGACGAGGTGGTCGAAGACATTTTCCAGGCTTGGGGTCGTCCAGATATCGACCTGTTCGCGGACGACGAAAACACAAAATGCCGAGACTTCGCCTCAAGGTACTACCGGCCAGGATCGAAGGGGAATGCCCTTTTGATCGACTGGTCAGGGGCATTTGTGTACGCCTTTCCACCCCTTCCTCTCATCCCGAAGGTGGTGACCAAGCTCTCACATTCAGATACTACGATGATCCTGATTGCTCCGGACTGGCCGAGGCAGTGGTGGTACCCGGACCTTCTGCGTCTGTCAATATGCCCACATAAGAGGCTGCAGTGCAGACCGGATCTGCTGTCCAAGATGAATGGGAGGATTCATCACCCCAACCTTCCCTCACTGAACTTGGCAGCATGGCTCCTGAGGTCCTCCAATATGGTCATTTAGGCCTTCCTCAGGACTGCATGACCATATTGAAAGAAGCGAGGAGACCCTCCACAAGACACTCATATGCTTGTAAATGGAAGCGTTTTTATGTACGGTGCGTACAAAATCATTGTAATCCTACCAAGGGGCAGGAGGAAGTAATTTTGCCATACCTGCTTCTTCTAGCCAGAGCAGGTTTGAAATTCTCTTCCATTAAGGTGCACCTAGCTGCCATTACTGCATACAGGCGTTCCCCTTCTCAACCCTCGTTTTTCCAGCTACAGGTAGTGAAGGACTTCCTACAGGGTCTCAAGAAAGTCTACCCTCCGGTTTCACCCCCTTGGGAGCTGAACTTGGTACTCTCAAAATTGATGGGTCCATCCTTTGAGCCTATTCATTCACAAAGCAACCTTACAACACCTTACGTGGAAGGTAGCTTTCCTGGTGGCTATCACCTCAGCTCGTAGGGTGAGCGAGATACAGGCTCTCTGTTCAAAAGAACCCTACACAGTCTTCCATCTCAATAGAGTGGTCCTGAGAACACATCCCTCCTTCCTTCCGAAGGTGGTGTCCGATTTTCATGTAAACCAAACCATTTCTCTTCCGACCTTTTTCCCTAATCCCTCCACTTCAGCTGAGAGGGCTCTACACTCATTAGACCTGAAAAGGGTTTTGAAGTTTTATCTAGACAGGTCGAAGTCAATTAGAAAGTCTGATCACCTATTTATTAATTATGGTTCGATCAGGACAGGTTTTCCAGCATCAAAGCGATCCATCTCCAGATGGATAGTTTCATGCATCAAATTGGCTTACCAGCTAGCACAGAAGCCTCTTTGTCCCGCTCCCAAAGTTCATTCCACGAGAGGAAAAGCTGCTACGGCTGCTTTTCTCAATAATGTTCCACTCTCCGAGATCTGCAAAGCAGCCACTTGGAGATCGGTGCATACATTTGCAAGACACTATTGTCCTGACTCAGATACCAGAGCGGACACCCAAGTAGGCCAAGCCTCCTTGAGGAATCTGTTCAACAGCTGATTATTTCGGTTGTTGTTAATTGGGTCACTTTGTTTTCTCATTTGCCTGCAGGTGGAAGATGGGCTTGCTATTCTATTCAGTGCTTATGACTATTGATGAGGATCCCCTGGAAAAGAAGGATAAGTTACTTATCTGTAATCCTAGTTCTCTTCCAGGGGTATCCTCATCAAAGTCATAAGCAACCCACCCGCCTCCCCAGGCAAATGAGATTGTTTTTTATGGCTAAGCTTTACCTTTGTGCCCTGACCTTCGGGTCTCCGCAAAGAACAACTGACCTAACTGTCACCCCTGAGGCATGATGGGAAGCTAGGGGTCATGGCTGCCTTTAAAGCACGGTGCCAGTTTTCTGTACAATGGCTTTCAGTTTCTATGCTATTGCTTTACAATGCAGCCTGTAGGCTAACAATGCTTACTTTTTTGCGCAGTTTTTCATGAATTTACTCATTAAAAAGAGTTCAAGTGTACTTGTACTCCTGTGGTATATATTTACATTATGTATCTGCAAATGCATTCATTTACTTATTATTGCATTGTTTAGCCTCCTATATGGGGCTGCATTGATTTGGGAAAAAATGATATATATATATATATATATAGAGCTGTATATATATGTTTTTTTATATATATTTTTTATTATTCTCCGGGGTCCCCGCACATGGGCGGGAATATTCAGTGCTTATGACTTTGATGAGGATACCCCTGGAAGAGAACTAGGATTACAGGTAAGTAACTTATCCTTTCTAACAGTAGCTTCAGACTTCTAATAGAGAAAATGCTCCCCAAATATTGCTTGTGTCATCATGAGTCATGACAGGCACTATCTCTTGGCCCTTCTCACTTCAAACTATGTGCGGCTCTTTCAGCTACCGTAGATAATAAGACTTAATAATCCAAAACGGGCATATATATATGTGCAAAACCATTTTCTCCCCTCTGAGGAGAAAACTGTGTGTCCCTAGCGTGGAAAACTTGAATTTCAGCAGATCTATGAAATGATGTCTTTAATGTAAAGACGCAACTTAGTAAGAAAGATACTTGAGCTGTGTATCACCCCTGGGTCAAAAGAGGGCTCCTGAACCCAGGCAGTATGGCTTCCAATCAAGTGTCGGTCCTTATGGTATTCTTTTGAAAAGACTGGAAGGTAAAAGAACAAGTGACATGTTTGGATTGTCCCCATTGACTGTCATGGACATCTCGGAGAAGGTCACTGACAGCTCCATGACACCAGCCTTAAAACATGATCATGGAGATGAAACGTGCAAATTGTGATGGTAAATTACATACGTTCTGTTGATGAGGCCATAGTCACGAGATGCCTCCCATTCCTTGTGGTGATTAGCACTTAAATCATCTTGTAGCAGAGCCATGCACTTTGAGAATAACATCATGGTAGGCCTTAACTTGGAAGCGAAGAAATAAGCTAGACAACATTTCGGAACACCAGCCTTGTTCAGTGTAAAATAGTCTCACTCATTATACTCGTTTGAGCATAAGTCCATTAAGAGTATGTTTGCCTGTGAGAGACAGGAGCAAGCCAAAGTAAAGGCTTATGCGCCTGTATTTAGCTCTGGCATGCCTCTTTGATACTTGCAACTGAAGGAACGAGTGATGTATTTTTTCCTGGAATTGAATTACCTTCGACCCACGCAGTGCTTAATTTTTAAAAGGATGAATACCGGTGCCCAAAGCTCTACTCCGACTGTGCTATTACAAATCTGCGCGCCGAATACCAAGGCTGTACAGTGTTGAATTACCTTCAGGCCTCTTTAGTTCACTACCGAACACTGCTGCCCCTTTATTTCATCCTTTCCGGTTCCTAGTTTCTCCCTTTGTGCCCGTTTTTAGGTCTCGCCTGAGCCAGCGCATGCGCTGCTCTGCGAGACATTTAGAAAGCGGGTTTTCAAAGTGCTACCACAGCCGCCATCTGTCTTTCCTCCTGTCACGGGTCATTAAGTGGATCGCGATCGCGATGCACTTTCACGGCGCACGCATACAACTCCTGGTTTCCTTTTGCCGTCACGCGTGCCTCGCTTCAATGCCCCTCCCCCTCCCCCACCACAGAGCACGTCTCGCAGCTTGTGCGCCGCCCGCCCTGTGCTGCAGCGCCCTCTCTTCTTATCTTTAATCTGTTTTCACCCAATGCTTCTCTTTCCTCCCACCAGGTCCTTCATCTCCTTTTACCCTCATACAGCTACCTCACAGCCCCATCGCACCTCCACCTCATAACTGTCTGTAACCCTCTTAGCATATAGCTGTCAGCTCACACCCGTTTGATGGCTGCCTGTACCCTCTTTTCACGTACAGTCACCCCCTAACAAGCAATGCCTCAGTGGACTTCAATAGGGTCACTCTCTTTGCAAACCGGACCCCCCTCCAAACTCAGTCCATCCTCTGGTCATCTGAATGGGACCCCCCCCGTCTGACTCCATCCTTTTTAAGAGGCAGCAGGTTACACAGAATGCATTGTGCTGCGTGCTTCCGTGCCACACCATCCAATAAATGTCACCCAACGTTTAAACGTTGTGCTCAACTCATTGACATCGGCAGGGTCTCAGCCACTTGCACCTAACTGACCCCTCTTGGAGGATGAATACTATGAGACTTCCGGTGTCTAGTGACTCTTTTTGCAGCCCCTCGACCACTTCCTGTCCCTCTTGCCCTTTCAACGTTTTGTTTTGCCCTTTACCTCTGTTCCGCAGGACCTGTGTATCACCTCTCCCTCTATTCTCTCCCCCCGTCCAGCAGTACCTCCTTGCCGTTTCCTGCTCCCCCGCCCCCTCGACTCCAGCTCGCCATGGCTCTTTTCGCCCTAGATCTGTCTCCTCTATTCCCCTCCACCCGTCTCTCCCCTCAGTTACCTTCCAACTTCAATGCCGTGCTCCTCTTGTCTTCCACTTAGTTTGTCTTCTACCATACTTCTTCCATAGTTCCTGTCTTCCTTCAACTTTTCTATTTTTAACGTCTCCATTTCACTTTCCTCTCCCTCATTTTGCAGCCACCCTTTGAAGCTCTTCCTCCACCTCTTGCCACGCCTCACACCTCTTTCCTTCACATTACCTGCTCTCACTGTTTATCGCTGTTCCACGTGGGCCCCATGTCCACTGTCCCTTTCTTCTCTCCATTCTCTTCTGCACCCGCCCCATGTTCCTTCTGCCTCGTCACCATTCCTCGTCTTCCTTTTGTCCCCCTCTTTCTCCTGGCCCCTTCCCTTTCTCTTTTTGCTCCACCTTCTCTGCCTCTCACTTTCCTTGAGGGAACTGAGGCGATGACCCCTTCTTTGAAAGGTTTCATAAAAATCCGTCTAATGGTACCTAAGTTATTGGCAAAACAAAGAATTGATTTCCTGTAAAAACCCGGTCCTAACTATAACTACACAGTGGCGACTGCCACTCTCTAATTATTATATACAACTATATATTTTCTTTACTCCCGTTGTCCTGCATAGATGCTAGTAACCCCAGCCCTACCTATTTTCTTCCACATCTACTGCTAATTGTTAACTAGAGCCTCTGTCCTACCCACACCCTACTACTTTCTCCCTTATCTGTACCCTAGTACCTAAATACCTACCTGAACCCTAAGCCACTTACATCTACTCATAGCTTTTATGGCTCCCACTTTCGATACCCCACTGAAACCCTCATATGCCCCTACTTATACACTACTATCTTAAGGACTACCTATGCTGTAATACACATATACCTACCTATATCTATTTAGTGCTCCCCCTTTCAATGCCCCACTTATACCCTCCTATATCCATACCTACAACTAGTACCTCTGCCCCTACTTATTCCACAATGCATTGGCCGCTGCCTAGACCCGAATGACCTTACTCCTACCTACACCTCCCCTCTTGTCGTGACCCTTCTGCAAGTTTTAGATTGGTGCATGTGAAGTTTTCTGTATTTTTGCTTAAAGATGCACAACACGAGGTGGTGGTTACGGTTTAAAGCACTAAAATCGATATCTTCAATATGCAGTGTATAAAACCCTAGTAATTCTTCAATGTCACAGAAACCTGGCTGTCTTGGAAATTAAGAATCTGTGCAGTGTTAAATAGTATGTTTAATGTGTTATGTTACAACACAGGACAGATACATAGCTTGTGTATTCAAATGTGAAGCTTGTCTGATCTGCAATATGAAAATAACCAGGAACTAAATAGTCTAGTGCCAGTTCTTTATCTTGTGTGGGAGGTTATCACTGGAAGGTAGAAAAGTTAAATAATGTGTTTAGTGTGGTAGGGCTCTATAGGAGAGATTTGCGTAGCTTGTATTGTCAAGTGGGAAGTTTGCCGATCAGCGATGAGTTAATTTGGTACACACTTACTATTATTATAGTGCCAGCATGTTATCTTGTGTGGGAGGCTGTCACCAGAAGAGTGGCTGGTGTGAGTAGGAATTAGTAGAAAGAGGTGTTGCAAGGGCAGGACTTCTAACACAAAAGTAGATTATAGAAAGAGGGGCGAAAAAGCACATCAGGGGTTTACAGAGACGTTTTCTCTTCGTTTCGAAGAGGTTTCATTACAAGAACAACATGCACTGCATATTAAAAGATTAAACGTCATCGTTTAATGGAGAACATCGGGATTGTAATTATTTACTCCTCACCCTACTGCTCCCCTGCATCCCATCTGTCTGTCTTGCACAGCTCTAACACTCACTAGATTCACTAGATTCACCTCCCCAGCAGAGCGGAGGCACTGGCGACCTTCATGATAGAAGCTGAAGTGTTGCACATCCTTCTACCTAAAGAGTCCATCAGTTTACTATCCTTATCCGGAGGCGCTGAGGAGGAAGACATAGATGAGTGCGTCTTTCTAGCCGCCGCCACAATGATGGAATCCGGAGGAGGATCCGATCGAAGGAACAAAGGATCTTGGTCCGGAGCCTTGTACTTTTGGCTATTCGGGAAGGAACAGCTCCCACCGTTGCCAGTGTCAAAAAGGTCTGCATAGCAGGTTCGAGAAGGCCTGGGACAAGAGGAAGCAAAGGCCGAGCCGAGGAGCGATGATGAAGAGTCTCGAAAATCACTGAGGAGGTAACAGCCGGGACATACATAGAGATGTTCAGCTTATTCGCTCCTCTACAGAGAACTTCACTAAAGGTGCTGAGGTCATCGATTGGAGAAACTCTTGATGGAGGTAGTTGTCAAAGTTGGAGAATAGTCTCTGATAGAGGACCTGGTGGAAGACGACCGGGTGGGAGACCTATGCCGCCTTCTCTTCGGAGAAGAATGATAAGAGCGAGATCTGTCCCTTGATCTAGCATGGCGGGCATGTGGAGATCGTGATCTGCTTGGACTCCTCCTTCTGGAAGAAAGCACAGTCGGTGATCTTGATCTTCGAGGTGTTTTAGGGGATGGAGAATCCCTGGACAAGCGTGAAGGAGAATAGGTACGGGAAAAGTCAGACCTCGGGCTACTGAGGGCCCTAGGCTTCCTGCGCCGTGCATCTTCACCAACCACCGGAGAGCCTTCCGGGGAGATCTGGACAATATGCACTCCTGGAGAAGATCCAGATTTTGAAGACGATAGAGATGCAGCTCTAACCTCATCCGAGGCAACAGCAGGCTCTTTAGCTCTCGACGTCGAGCGCCTCGACGTCGACCTGTGTTTTTCCCTCGACGTCGACTTCTCCCTTGACGTGGGATGATGGCTAGGAGGAGTTAAGGACTTCGCTGCCCTCGACGGCGACCTCACCTCCCTCAAAGATGTCCTCGACGACGACCGTCTACTCAGGGACTTCGACGTCGAACGCTCTCGCCTCCTCGACGTCAATAGCCTCGAAGTCTTCGCCGACTGGTCTCGCGGCACCCTTGCCGTCGGCAAACTTCTCGATGTCGACCTACGGGGAGGTGACGGAGAGTGCCTTGACGTCGACGAATGTCTCGACGTCGATGGGTGTTTTGACGTCGATCGGTCTTTGCCATGACCATACCTCGAGCCCGAGGCAGTATGCTTCGACGTCAATGCCTTTCTCGACGACGGAGACTCACGCCGTCTCGACGTCGGAGATTGTGTCGGTCGCTTCTTCAACGGCGGCAACGACGTCGACGGCGAACAGTCCGGAATCTGCCGTTTCCTCGATGTTGAAGAGGCAGAATGATGCTGGCGTCGGTGTTCTTGAAGAGAGGAGGGCTCTTGACACGCAAGGCCACTTTCCAGCCGGGCTTTTCCTCTCTCGAGCACAGCTTGAAGGCGAATCCTCTCCCTGTCGCGAAGAGTCCTCGAAGAAAACTTACGACAATGGTAACAAGTGTCAGGCTTGTGACTGGAAGGAAGACAGGCGATACACACGGAGTGTGGATCAGAGATGGCCATCTTCTTTCCACAGGATGGACATTTGCGGAAAATAGCTGGCATTCTGACAGAAAAAGAGTGAAATTTTGTCAGAGAATGGTAATAAACCACTGCCAGCACAGGAAAATCGCCAAAAACCAAAGAAGAAAACAATTCCTGACTGAAAAGTCAGAAAAACTGTCGAGCTCAAGCTCCAGGATCCTCATAGAAGGAGCCGGAAAAAAGAACTGACCTAACTGTCACCTGTGGTGCATGATGGGAGCAGAGGGTCTCCTAGAGGCCTTAAAGGCAAAGTGTCCAAGTTCTTGGAAGCCTTAAAGGTAAGGTGCCAGTGTATCTGAAATAGACACGTTAGTGACAGATTCCTTACCTTAGAATATCCCCTGGCGTCAGGCTGGATCCGGAAAGTTTTTGCGTAGCAGTACCCTTGCGCGTCGGTAGGCGGCGTCGTGCGGCTCCGCGTCCGTCGTCGGCGTCGTGATCGCCGGGATGACGTCGCGGGCAGTACTTAGACGCCGCCCCTGCGCGCTGACGTCAGTTCTTCTTTTTCCACGCCAGTAAGCGCAGATCCGGGAAGAGCAGTGCCCTAGTCAATTTTTGACTAAATTTTTGGGTGATTTTTCACTGTTTTCTTTTCGAGTCGTCGACTCCTAGGTGTTGATAGGGATGCCCGGCTTCAAGCCATGCAACGTCTGTGGTCGAATGATGTCGATCACAGACCCGCATCTGGAGTGTCTCTTCTGTCTCGGCCGAGACCACGACACGAAGTCGTGCCCTGACTGCCGGAAACTTCACCCGAAGGCTTTGCGAGAGCGGTCTCGAAAGCTACTCGAGGTCCGGCAGTCGGCTCCGCGCCACACCAAGCCCCGGTCCCGGGAGAGGTCGAGGGCCGGTCGCGGAGTCCCCGCCGGTCGTCGGAGTCCAAGTCTTCGCGCTCCTCGGGTAAGTCGAAGCACAAAAAGTCTAAGAGACATCATCGCTCTAAGACTTCGCCTCGCCGGTCTCACGACTCGGCTGAGGCCCCTGTCGGCACCGTTCCCGCCCCGCGGCCCCGGACGTGCCTGTCGAGCCGCCCCCGCATTACCCGTCCTTTCCGGGTTCGGGGGCGACTCCGGCCCAAATACAGGAATTCCTGTCGGCCATGGCCCGCCTCTTCGGGCCTCAAGGTCCCTCCGGTGCGCCTTCGGGCCCCGCGGGCCCTGATGGTGTTGCTCCGGCGTCGCCGGCGACTCCGGTCCCGGCGTCGCCTGTCCCGCCAGCCTTGATCCCGGCCTCGGCTCCGGCCCCGGCCTCGATCCCAGCCCCGGTGGTGCCGCAACCCCCATCGACGCCGGTTGACCTAACCACGCCGACGCCGATGTCCCCGGTGCCGTTTCTGACGCCGTCCGGGGCTCCGGACGGCGTCGTTCCCCAGCTCTTTCCAGGTCCGGACATGGAGCCGGACCGGCGTCGCCCGACGCCGGATCCGGCACCGTCGAGACCTTGGGTCCCAAATGTCCCTCCTCCTCCATATTTTTCACTAGAGGAGGACCAGGAGAGCTGGGAGGGGTCAGAAGACCCTCTCACACGGCAGTGTGAGAATGATCAGGACTGGGCAGAGGAACTTGGGGATGCCAGTGGTCTAGATACTTCCCCTGACACTGGCATGCTGTCTCCTCCCGTGGCTATGGAGGAGGGAGCAAATTTCGCAACGGTGTTGCGTAGAGCAGCTGGAGCCTTGCACCTCCAATTGCCTACTCTGGCTGTCAAGACTAATCTCTTGACGGAAGTGCTTCAGCCGGCAGCCTCCTCTGCGGAGACTGTGCTGCCGTTTAATGATGCACTGATTGACGTTCTTTTGGGCACCTGGTCCAAGCCCACCACAGGGGCTCCTGTGGATAGGAACGTGGCCCGACGCCATCGCCCTGCTCCGGGCGACCCCGTGTTTCTCTCCCAACATCCCACCCCCGAGAGCTTGGTTGTCCAAGCCTCTGCCTCCCAAACCGCCTTCCCTACCGCCCCTCCGGATAGGGAATCCAAACGCCTGGACCAATTTGGGAAGAAGGCCTTTTCTTCCTCCAGTGCTGGCTTGCGGTCGGTGAACACCGCTTGCCTTTTGGGCCGATATACCCACTCCCTGTGGGATTCGGTGGCGACTGTTTTGCCCCAGTGTTCTGAGGAGGTCCAGACACTGCTTACCCGCGCCATTGCGGAAGGTAGGGATGCGGCAAAGTACACCATACGTTGTGGCCTTGATACCGCCGACTCGCTGGGCAGATCGCTTGCAACGACGGTGGCGCTGCGTCGCCACGCCTGGCTGAGGACCACTGGTTTCTCGGGTGATGTCCAGAATACACTCATGGACATGCCCTTTGATGGAGTCGGTCTTTTTGGATCCAAAGCAGACCATGCGCTGGAGCGCTTTAAGGACTCGCGGGCTACTGCCAAGTCCCTGGGCCTTTCTGTTGTGCGCCCTCCGCAAACCTCTGCTTTTCGCCCCTTTCGTGGCCACGGAAGGGGCGCCCAGTCACGTCAACAGCCCAGCCACCGGCCTGCGCAGCAAGCGCCTTCGCGTGGCCGAGAACGTGGAGACCGCCGTGGCGGTTCGGGCAACCAGCGTGCGGGTCAGGCCACCACCTCCAACCCGTCCGCGGCCTCCAAGCCCTCCTAGTCCCTCCTTTCAGGTGCACAGCACGCCAGTAGGGGGCAGGGTCCGCCATCACCTTCACCACTGGCGTCCCATCACCTCGGACAGGTGGGTCTTGGACATTGTCCGAAGGGGCTACTCCCTCCCCTTCGAGACCACACCCCCAGCCATGCCACCTCAATTCCACCGCATGTCAGGGGATCACTTGGTACTTCTGCAGAAGGAAGTCACGGCCCTCTTGGCCAAGAGGGCCATCGAGCATGTTCCGACCCCAGAAGTAGGACGTAGTTGCTACTCCCACTACTTCCTGGTGCCCAAAAATGACAAGGAGGACATGCGTCCTATCTTGGACCTCCGGAACGTCAATCGCTTCCTCCGGAAGGAGAAGTTCAAGATGCTCACCCTAGCTCAGGTCTTGACTGCCCTCGACCCCGGAGACTGGTTGGTAGCGTTGGACTTGCAGGACGCTTATTTCCACATCCCCGTCCTGCCGGCCCACCGGCGTTACCTGCGGTTCACGGTAGGCCTCGAGCATTTTCAGTTCACCGTGCTCCCCTTTGGCCTTACCAGTGCCCCTCGGGTGTTCACGAAAGTGATGGCGGTGGTCGCAGCTCATCTGCGCCGGGCAGGGGTTTCAGTCTTCCCCTACCTCGACGACTGGCTGCTGAAGGCGGGCTCGTCCCAGGCAGTCGTCTCCCACCTCCAGACTACGGCCGAACTCCTGCACTCGCTGGGGTTCTCCATCAATGTGCCGAAGTTGCATCTGATTCCTTCCCCACAGCTCCTTTTCATCGGAGCAGTTCTGGACACGACGCAGTTTCGGGCCTATCCTCCCGAACGGCGAGTCCGGGATATTCAGGCTATGATTCCGATCTTTCAGCCTTTATCCTGGGTTTCGGTACGGATGACCCTGAGGCTGCTGGGCCTCATGGCCTCCTGCATCCTGCTAGTCGATCATGCCAGATGGCATATGCGGGCTCTGCAGTGGGACCTGAAGTTCCAGTGGGCGCAGCACCAGGGCAACCTGTCCGATCACGTCCGGGGACTGCAAAACAGTTGCAGTGGTGGCTCTCGAACCGGCAATGGGTCATGGGCAGATCCCTCCCCCTTCCCCAGCCAGAGCACACAGTTGTGACGGACGCGTCCCTTCTGGGATGGGGCGGTCACATGGGAGAGGCGGAGATCAGAGGCCTCTGGTCTCCGGCGGAGTCCCGGCTCCATATCAACCTTCTGGAGCTCCGGGCGATCCGACTTGCACTCAAGGCATTCCTTCCCTCTGTCAAAGGGAAGGTAGTGCAGGTGTTCACAGACAACACCACCGCCATGTGGTACTGCAACAAACAAGGCGGGGTGGGGTCGTGGACCCTCTGTCAGGAGGCTCTGCGCCTCTGGACATGGCTGGAACATCAGGGCATGTTCCTGATGGTTCAACACCTGGCAGGTTCCCTGAACGCCAGGGCGGACGAACTCAGCCGCAGGTGCATGATGGATCACAAATGGCGTCTTCACTCGGAAGTGGCGCAAGGACTCTTTCTTCAGTGGGGAGAGCCTTGGTTAGATCTATTCGCCACCGAAGAGAACGCGCAATGTCATCAGTTCTGCGCGTTGGAATTTCCAAGGCGGCACTCGCTCGGCGACGCTTTCGTCGCGAGTGGAGTTGCGGTCTATTGTACGCCTTTCCGCCTATACCACTTCTACCCAGAGTGTTGAAGAAGATTCGGCACGACCGGGCCCAAGTCATTCTTGTGGCTCCGGACTGGGCTCGAAGAGTTTGGTATCCCGAGCTACTCAGTATGAGCGTGGATCCCCCGATCCGTCTGCCTCTTCGGGAGGATCTTCTGTTGCAGCAGCAGGGGACGGTCCTCCACCCGAACCTGTCCGGCCTCCACCTGCTTGCGTGGAGATTGAGCGGCGGCAGTTGATTCCTTTCGACTTGCCTCCCGAAGTTTGTGATGTAATTCTGGCAGCCAGGCGTCCCTCCACTAAGGTGGTATACGCCTGCAGGTGGAACAAGTTTGTGGCATGGTGCACAGCAAAGGCTGTGAATCCCCTTTCTGCCCCTCTTTCTGAGGTTCTTCTGTTCCTTCTTTCCCTGGCCCAGCAGGGTTCTGCCTTGGGTACCATCAAGGGCTATCTTTGTGCTATCTCGGCCTTCCTCAGGCTTCCTGATCAGCCCTCCCTTTTCAAGTCCCCTGTTGTTAACAGGTTTCTAAAAGGCATTACACACCTCTTCCCTCCTGTTCCGTTTGTGATGCCTCAGTGGGACTTGAACTTGGTTCTTACCTTTCTTATGTGCGCTCCCTTTGAGCCTCTGCACAACTGTCTTCTTCGTCTTCTGACTCTGAAGACAGCCTTTCTGGTGGCCATCACCTCCGCTCGGCGGGTGAGTGAGCTCCAGGCTCTTTCATGCAAACCTCCCTTTCTGTCTGTTCATCCAGACAAGGTTGTTCTTCGGACGCGTCCGTCCTTCTTGCCAAAGGTGGTTACTGCCTTCCACATTGGGCAGACCATCACTTTGCCCACCTTCTTTCCGCCTCCGCATCCTTCCAGAGAGGAAGAGAGGCTCCACCGTCTGGACCCAAAACGTGCGCTTTCCTTATACCTCAACCGCACACAACACTTCCGGGTGGATGACCAGCTCTTTGTTGGCTACGTGGGCGCCAAAAAGGTCGGGCGGTGCACAAGAGAACCATCTCCCGCTGGGTAACCTTGTGTATCAAAGCCTGCTATTCTTTGGCTAAGAAGGAGCCTCCTGTTGGGCTGCGTGCCCATTCCACCAGGGCAACGGCTGCTACCACGGCTTTAGGCCGCGGTGTTCCGCTGCAGGATATCTGTCAGGCAGCTACGTGGGCCTCGCTGCACACGTTTACCAAGCATTACTGCCTTGACAATCTGAAAGAGACACGTTAGTGACAGATTCCTTACCTTAGAATATCCCCAGGCGTCAGGCTGGATCCGGAAAGTTTTTGCGTAGCAGTACCCTTGCGCGTCGGTAGGCGGCTTCGTGCGGCTCCGCGTCCGTCGTCGGCGTCGTGATCGCCGGGATGACGTCGCGGGCAGTACTTAGACGCCGCCCCTGCGCGCTGACGTCAGTTCTTCTTTTTCCGCGCCAGCAAGCGCAGATCCGGGAAGAGCAGTGCCCTGGTCATTTTTTGACCATACTTTTTGGTGAATTTTTTCACAGTTTTTTCCATCTTTCAAGGTGTCGTAGGGATGCCCGGCTTCAAGCGATGCGGCGCCTGTGTGCGGATGATGTCCGTCACCGACCCGCATTGGGAGTGTCTCTTCTGCCTCGGCCGAGGCCACGACACGGAGTCTTGTACCGACTGCCAGGCCCTCCACCCGAAAGCTTTGCGAGAGCGGTCTCGAAAGCTCCTCGAGGCCCGGCATTCGGCTCCGCGGAAGCCCCGGTCGCGTGAGAGGTCCAGGGGTCGATCGCGGAGTCCACACCGGTCGTCGGCGTCGATGTCTTCTTCGTCCGGTAAGTCGAAACACAAAAAGTCCAAAAGCATCATCGCTCTAGGACTTCGCCTCGCCGGTCTCGCGACTCGGCTGAGGCCCCTCCCGGCACCGTCCCCGCGGCCCCGGACATGCCTGTGGAGTCGCCCCCGCCATACCCGCCCTTCCTGGGTTCGGGGGCGGATCCGGCCAAAGTGCAGGAATTCCTGTCGGCCATGGCCCGCCTCTTCGGGCTTTCAGGCCCCTCCGGTGCGCCTTCGGGCCCCGCGGGCCCTGTTGGGGTTGCTCCGGCGTCGCCGACGGCTCCGGCCCCGGCGTCGCCCGTGCCTCCAGCCTCGATCCCGGCTCCACAACCCCCATCGACGCCGGTCGACCTAACGACACCTCCGCCGGCGCCGATGTCTCCGGTGCCGTTCTCGGCACCGCCCTGGGCTCCGGGCGGCGTCGTCCCCCAGTTCCTTCCGGCTCCGGACATGGATCCGTACCGACGTCGCTCGACGCCGGCTCCGGCGCCGATGGGACCTTGGGTCCCAACTGTCCCTCCTCCTCCTTATTTTGAACCAGAGGAGGACCAGTTGGACTGGGAGGGGTCTGATGACCCTCTGACACGACACTGTCAGTACGATGAGGACTGGACAGAGAGTCTAGGGGAGGCCAGTGGTCTGGATACTTCCCCTGACACTGGCATGCTGTCTCCTCCCGTGGCTACGGAGGAGGGAGCCAATTTTGGTACGGTGTTGCGTAGGGGCTGGGGCCTTACGTCTCCAACTTCCTACTTTGACGGTCAAGCCTAACATCTTGACAGAGGTGCTTCAGCCGGCAGCCTCCTCTGCGGAGACTGTGCTGCCGTTTAACGACGCCCTCACTGACGTTCTTTTGGGCGCCTGGTCCAAGCCCAACACAGGGGCTCCTGTGGATCGGAACGTCTCACGACGCCATCGCCCAGCTCCGGGCGACCCCCTGTTTCTCTCTGTCCACCCCACTCCTGAGAGCTTGGTTGTCCAAGCCTCCGCTTCCCAAACCGCCTTCCCTACCGCTCCTCCGGATAGGGAATCCAAACGCCTGGATCAGTTTGGGAAGAAAGGTTTTTCTTCCTCCAGTGCTGGCTTGCGGTCCGTTAACACCGCTTGTCTTTTGGGCCGATATACCCACTCCCTGTGGGATTCGGTGGCGGATGTTTTGCCCCAGTGTCCTGAGGAGGTCCAGACACTGCTTTCCCGCGCCATTGCGGAAGGAAGGGATGCGGCTAAATACACAATACGTTGTGGCCTTGATACCGCCGACTCGCTGGGCAGGTCTATTGCAACGACGGTGGCGCTCAGACGCCACGCCTGGCTGAGAACCACTGGTTTTTCAGGGGATGTCCAGAATACTCTCATGGACATGCCCTTTGATGGAGTCGGTCTTTTTGGGTCCAAAGCAGACCATGCGTTGGAGCGCTTTAAGGACTCAAGGGCTACTGCCAAGTCCCTGGGCCTTTCTGCTACACGCCCTCCGCTGACTTCTGCTATCTGAAAGAGACACGTTAGTGACAGATTCCTTACCTTAGAATATCCCCAGGCGTCATGCTGGATCCGGAAAGTTTTTTGCGTAGCAGTACCCTTGCGCGTCGGTAGGCGGCGTCGTGCGGCTCCGCGTCCGTCGTCGGCGTTGTGATCGCCGGGATGACGTCGCGGGCAGTACTTAGGCGCCGCCCCTGCGCGCTGACGTCAGTTCTTCTTTTTCCGCGCCAGTGAGCGCAGATCCGGGAAGAGCAGTGCCCTAGTCACTTTTTGACTATCTTTTTTGTGAAATTTTTCACTGTTTTCTTCAACGAGTCTTCACGACTCCTAAGGTGTCGTAGTGATGCCCGGCTTTAAGCCCTGCGAGGAATGTGGTCGTATGATGTCCATCACGGACCCCCACCTCGAGTGTCTCTTCTGTCTCGGCCGAGACCACGACACGAGTCGTGCCCTGACTGCCGGAAACTTCATCCGAAGGCTTTGCGAGAGCGGTCTCGAAAGCTCCTTGAAGTCCGGCAGTCGGCTCCGCGCCGCACCAAGCCCCGGTCCCGGGAGAGGTCGAGGGCCGGACGCGGAGTCCCCGCCGTTCGTCGGAATCCAAGTCTTCGCGCTCCTCCGGTAAGTCGAAGCACAAGAAGTCTAAGCGGCGTCATCGCTCTAAGACTTCGCCTCGCCGGTCGCGCGACTCGGCTGAGGTCCCTGTCGGCACCGTCCCCGCGGCCCCGGACGTGCCTGTCGAGTTGCCCCCGCATTACCCGTCCTACCCGGGTTCGGGGCGGCTCCGGCCGAACTACAGAAATTCCTGTCGGCCATGGCCCGCCTCTTCGGGCCTCAAGGTCCCTCCGGTGCGCCTTCGGGCCCCGCGGGCCCTGATGGGGTTGCTCCGGCGTCGCCGTCGACTCCGGTCCCGGCGTCGCCTGTCCCACCAGCCTTCGTCCCGGCCTCGGCTCCGGCCCCGGCCTCGACCCCGGTTCCGGTGGTACCGCAACCCCCATCGACGCCGGTTGACCTAACCACGCCTCCGCCGACGCCGATGTCCCCGGTGCCGTTTCCGACGCCGTCCGGGGCTCCGGGCGGCGTCGTTCCCTGGTTCTCCCCGGGTCCGGACATGGAGCCGGACCGGCGTCGCCCGACGCCGGTTCCGGCGCCGATGAGACCTTGGGTCCCTTATGTCCCTCCTCCTCCATCTTTTCAACCTGAGGAGGACCAGGAGAGCTGGGAGGGGTCTGACGACCCTCTCACACAACAGTGCGAGTTTGACCCGGACTGGGTTGAGGAACTTGGGGATGCCAGTGGGCTGGATACCTCCCCCGACTCTGGCATGCTGTCTCCTCCCGTGGCAACGGAGGAGGGGGCTAATTTTGCAACGGTGTTGCGTAGAGCTGCTGGAGCCTTGAATCTCCAGTTGCCTACAGTGGCCGTCAGGACTAACCTCCTGACTGAAGTGCTTCAGCCGGCGGCCTCCTCTTCGGAGCCTGTGCTGCCGTTCAACGATGCACTCACTGACGTTCTTTTGGGTGCCTGGTCCAAACCCACCACAGGGGCTCCTGTGGATAGGAACGTGGCCCGACGCCATCGCCCGGCTCCGGGCGACCCCCTGTTTCTCTCCCAACACCCCACCCCTGAGAGCTTGGTTGTCCAAGCCTCTGCCTCCCAAACAGCCTTCCCTACCGCCCCTCCGGATAGGGAATCCAAGCGCCTGGATCACTTTGGGAAGAAGGCTTTCTCTTCCTCCAGTGCTGGCTTGCGGTCTGTTAATACCGCTTGCCTCTTGGGCCGATACACCCACTCCCTGTGGGATTCGGTGGCTGATGTTTTGCCGCAGTGTTCTGAGGAGGTCCAGACACTGCTTACCCGCGCTATTGCGGAAGGGCGTGATGCGGCTAAATATACCATCCGCTGTGGCCTTGATACCGCCGACTCGCTGGGCAGATCGCTTGCAACGACGGTGGCGCTGCGTCGCCACGCCTGGCTGAGAACCACTGGTTTTTCAGGGGATGTCCAGAATACTCTCATGGACATGCCCTTTGATGGAGTCGGTCTTTTTGGTTCGAAGGCAGACCATGCGCTGGAGCGTTTCAAGGACTCACAGGCTACTGCTAAGTCCCTGGGCCTTGCTGTTGTGCGCCCTCCGCAAACGTCTGCTTTTCGCCCCTTTCGTGGCCACGGAAGGGGCGCCCAGTCACGTCCACAGCCCGGCCAACGGCCCGCGCAGCAAGCGCCTTCGCGTGGCCGAGGACGTGGATACCGCCGTGGTGGTTCGTGCAACCAGCGTGCGGGTCAGGCCACCACCTCCAACCCGTCCGCGGCCTCCAAGCCCTCCTAGTCCCTCCTTTCAGGTGCACAGCACGCCAGTCGAGGGCAGGGTCCGCCATCACCTTCACCACTGGCGTCCCATCACCTCGGACAAGTGGGTCTTGGACATTGTCCGAAGGGCTACTCCCTCCCCTTCGAGACCACCCCCAGCCATGCCACCTCAATTCCACCGCATGTCAGGGGATCACTTGGTGCTTCTACAGAAGGAAGTCACGGCCCTCTTGGCCAAGAGGGCCATCGAGCATGTTCCGACCCCAGAAGTAGGGCGTGGTTGCTACTCCCACTACTTTCTGGTGCCCAAAAGGACAAGGAGGACATGCGTCCTATCTTGGACCTCCGGAACGTCAATCGCTTCCTCCGGAAGGAAAAGTTCAAGATGCTCACCCTAGCTCAGGTCTTGACTGCCCTCGACCCCGGAGACTGGTTGGTAGCGTTGGACTTGCAGGACGCCTATTTCCACATCCCCGTCCTGCCGGCCCACCGGCGTTACCTTCGGTTCACGGTAGGCCTCGAGCATTTTCAGTTCACCGTGCTCCCCTTTGGCCTTACCAGTGCCCCTCGGGTGTTCACGAAAGTGATGGCGGTGGTCGCAGCTCATCTGCGCCGGGCAGGGGTTTCAGTCTTCCCCTACCTCGACGACTGGCTGCTGAAGGCGGGCTCGTCCCAGGCAGTCGTCTCCCACCTCCAGACTACGGCCGAACTCCTGCACTCGCTGGGGTTCTCCATCAATGTGCCAAAGTCGCATCTGATTCCTTCTCCACAGCTCCTTTTCATCGGAGCAGTTCTGGACACGACGCAGTTTCGGGCCTATCCTCCCGAACGGCGAGTCCGGGATATTCAGGCTATGATTCCGATCTTTCAGCCTTTATCCTGGGTTTCGGTACGGATGACACTGAGGCTGCTGGGCCTCATGGCCTCCTGCATCCTGCTGGTCACTCATGCCAGATGGCATATGCGGGCTCTGCAGTGGGACCTGAAGTTCCAGTGGGCGCAGCACCAGGGCAACCTGTCCGATCACGTCCAGATCTCGGAGGGGACTGCAAAACAGTTGCAGTGGTGGCTCTCGAACCGGCAATGGGTCATGGGCAGATCCCTCTCCCTTCCCCAGCCAGAGCACACAGTTGTGACGGACGCGTCCCTTCTGGGATGGGGCGGTCACATGGGAGAGGCGAAGATCAGAGGCCTCTGGTCTCCGGCGGAGTCCCGGCTCCATATCAACCTTCTGGAGCTCCGGGCGATCCGACTTGCACTCAAGGCATTCCTTCCCTCTGTCAAAGGGAAGGTAGTGCAGGTGTTCACAGACAACACCACCGCCATGTGGTACTGCAACAAACAAGGCGGGGTGGGGTCGTGGACCCTTTGTCAGGAGGCTCTGCGCCTCTGGACATGGCTGGAACACCAGGGCATGTTCCTGGTGGTTCAACACCTGGCAGGTTCCCTGAACGCCAGGGCGGACGAACTCAGCCGCAGGTGCATGATGGATCACGAATGGCGTCTTCACTCGGAAGTGGCGCAAGGACTCTTTCTACAGTGGGGAGAGCCTTGGTTAGATCTATTCGCCACCGAAGAGAACGCGCAATGTCATCAGTTCTGCGCGTTGGAATTTCCAAGGCGGCACTCGCTCGGCGACGCTTTTCGTCACGAGTGGAGTTGCGGTCTATTGTACGCCTTTCCGCCTATACCACTTCTACCCAGAGTGTTGAAGAAGATTCGGCACGACCGGGCCCAAGTCATTCTTGTGGCTCCGGACTGGGCTCGAAGAGTTTGGTATCCCGAGCTACTCAATATGAGCGTAGATCCCCGATCCGTCTGCCTCTTCGGGAGGATCTTCTGTCGCAGCAGCAGGGGACGGTCCTCCACCCGAACCTGTCCAGTCTACACCTGCTTGCGTGGAGATTGAGCGGCGGCAGTTGATTCCTTTCGACTTGCCTCCCGAAGTTTGTGATGTGATTCTGGCAGCCAGGCGTCCCTCCACTAAGGTGGTATACGCCTGCAGGTGGAACAAATTTGTGGCATGGTGCACAGCAAAGGCTGTGAATCCCCTTTCTGCCCCTCTTTCTGAGGTCCTTCTGTTCCTTCTCTCTCTGGCCCAACAGGGTTCTGCCCTGGGTACCATCAAGGGTTATCTTTGTGCTATCTCAGCCTTCCTCAGGCTCCCTGATCAGCCCTCCCTTTTCAAGTCCCCTGTTGTTAACAGGTTCTTAAAAGGCATTACTCACCTCTTCCCTCCTGTTCCGTTTGTGATGCCTCAGTGGGACTTAAACTTGGTTCTTACCTTTTTAATGTGCGCTCCCTTTGAGCCTCTACATAACTGTCCTCTTCGTCTTCTGACTCTGAAGACAGCCTTTCTGGTGGCCATCACCTCCGCTCGGCGGGTGAGTGAGCTCCAGGCTCTATCTTGCAAACCTCCCTTTCTGTCTGTTCATCCAGACAAGGTTGTTCTTCGGACGCGTCCGTCCTTCTTGCCAAAGGTGGTTACTGCTTTCCACATTGGGCAGACCATCACTTTGCCCACCTTCTTTCCGCATCCTTCCAGAGAGGAAGAGAGGCTCCACCGTCTGGACCCAAAACGTGCGCTCTCTTTCTATATTGACCGCACAAAACACTTCCGGGTGGATGACCAGCTCTTTGTTGGCTACGTGGGCGCCAAAAAAGGTCGGGCAGGACCATCTCCCGCTGGGTTACCTTGTGCATCAAGACCTGCTATTCTTTGGCGAAGAAGGAGCCTCCTGTTGGGCTGCGTGCCCATTCCACAAGGGCAACGGCTGCTACCACGGCCTTGGGCCGCGGTGTTCCGCTGCCGGTTATTTGTCAGGCAGGTACGTGGGCCTCGCTGCACACGTTTACAAAGCATTACTGCCTTGACAGTCAGGTCCGGAGGGACGGCTTCTTTGGCCGTTCTGTCCTCCAGGACTTCCTTGTCTGATCTTTGTTCGCAGACCCACCACCGGGGTTGGTATTGCTGGGGTATCTATTCTAAGGTAAGGAATCTGTCACTAACGTGTCTCTTTCAGATGCACAAGTTACTAACTTGTGTAACGATATATCTGTAAGAGACAGTAGTTAGTGACAGATTCCTACCGCCCACCCATCCTCCCCGTTCTGCGAACTGATTTCTAGGGTTAAGGACATCCCTTTCAGGGCCCTAGTATTTTTCAGACACCTATGTCAGCTTCTTGCATGGCTCTGCGTTCCTGGCGCGGAAAGTCGTGTACAGAACTGACGTCAGCGCGCAGGGGCGGCGTCTAAGTACTGCCCGCGACGTCATCCCGGCGATCACGACGCCGACGACGGACGCGGAGCCGCACGACGCCGCCTACCGACGCGCAAGGGTACTGCTACGCAAAAACTTTCCGGATCCAGCCTGACGCCTGGGGATATTCTAAGGTAAGGAATCTGTCACTAACTACTGTCTCTTACAGATATATCGTTACACAAGTTAGTAACTTGTGCGTCGGGTCCGGAGGGACGGCTTCTTTGGCCGTTCTGTCCTCCGGGACTTCCTTGTCTGATCTTTGTTCGCAGACCCACCACCGGGGTTGGTATTGCTGGGGTATCTATTCTAAGGTAAGGAATCTGTCACTAACATGTCTCTTTCAGATGCACAAGTTACTAACTTGTGTAACGATATATCTGTAAGAGACAGTAGTTAGTGACAGATTCCTACCGCCCACCCATCCTCCCGTTCTGCAAACTGATTTCTTGGGTTAAGGACATCCCTTTCAGGGCCCTAGTATTTTTCAGACACCTATGTCAGCTTCTTGCATGGCTCTGCGTTCCTGGCGCGGAAAGTCGTGTACAGAACTGACGTCAGCGCGCAGGGGCGGCGTCTAAGTACTGCCCGCGACGTCATCCCGGCGATCACGACGCCGACGACGGACGCGGAGCCGCACGACGCCGCCTACCGACGCGCAAGGGTACTGCTACGCAAAAACTTTCCGGATCCAGCCTGACGCCTGGGGATATTCTAAGGTAAGGAATCTGTCACTAACTACTGTCTCTTACAGATATATCGTTACACAAGTTAGTAACTTGTGCTTTACTGTACGGTGATATTTATTCAGCTATGCAGCCTATGGGCCAACTGCCTGCTATTACATGTTTTCTTCTCTGAAAATAAAGGTTTTCTTGCATAACACTATTACAGTGTATGTTCTCTATTACAGAGTGTATATAGGAGATTGTCTGTACAGGGAAAACCTTTGTAATTTTGGCATTTTGCCTTATTGGAATTTGTTAGGCTGCATATTTATGTATTTATATACATGTATATATGTATGTCGCGGAAGTGCTATGCACTTGTGATCCCCCAACATACTCATATATATATGTATATTTCTATATGCTCCGGGATCCCGCAGGTGGGCGGGGATAATTCAGTGCTTATGACTTTGATGAGTATACCCCTGGAAGAGAACTAGGATTACAGGTAAGTAACTAATCCTTTACTACTTTACTCCTACTGTTAAAAAAAAATTAAAATTGTTTTTTTTATAAATTCTGCCTCTCCAATGCGCTACCCTATATCTCACTTAATATATCCTCTACCTCCACTCTCTGACTCATCCTAAACCTCATTCTACTACTATGATCCCCAAAATAACCCTTTCTATACTCTTCTCTCCTCTATCCCTCCTTGCATCATCTCAAACCTCTTTTTACTATTCAGATCTCCCAAACAAGCCTTTCTAAACCCTTCCCTCATGTATTTCTCCTACACTCATCCGATACCTAATTTTTCTCCCTGGTCCACTACTAGAGATTCTGCCCCTCTCCATCTCTCCTTTACTTATCGCAAACCTCCTGCTACTGCTATAATCCCCAAATAAACATTTTGTTGACCCTTCCCACTTCTAGCCCTCCATTATTCTTTTCAATCTAACTGACTCACATGTCCACTTCTCAAATTAATTTATTTTTTCCTATACTAATTCACCAATAATCCTTTTTGGGTTCCGGAATAGCATGCTACTTGCAGAAAGCTGTTCGCCTTGTCAGGGGTAGTATGCGCTATTTAAATGCAATTCCACTTACAATTGTGAAGGAGTCCCATTTCCTTTTCACACAGATGGAGTTGATGTTACTTGTGGCCGTGTTAGAGAGCCTGCAGTGTTCCCTTGCTCACACTACAGAACTGAGTTCACAGCAGAAACCACTTCACTATTGTGCCCTTAGTTACATTCACAAACAGGGGTTGAAATGTAGTAAAATATTAGTGAGCCTGGCAGCAGGACGCAGGCATGGTGAGGAGACTCGTCAAATCAATTGACAGTTTAAGGGCCTCGGTTACCCAAGTGAAACAAGTCACATCAAAGAGAGTGTAACACAATTGATAAAGAAGAGACTTGCTTAAACTTTACAAAGAAAGACCTGGAACCGTGAAGATGGTTATACATAGCAGTGAAACAGTAAAAATAAAAGTAGTAGAATGCAGTCCCCGTAGGTTTTTACTCACCTCGTTCTCCGTTTGCTTAATTTTGTTAGTTTCTGAATGCCCCAGTCAGCTTTGTTAGACGTGAGGAAGAGAGTGCAGGTTGTGATGGCTTCGCCTGCTAGGTCATCGAGACTACTGGTATGTTCGGTACCCGTTCTTCCATAGTCTAAGCTTGCCATTGAGCAGGCTGGGAGGCAGACCATCTCTTACACAGTAAAGACAGCAAGCAACTGACACAGCTTAATAAGGCTTTTATTTTAGTGAAAGTGTTTCTTCATTGATGGGCGAATTTATATTTGTGGTTGTGCAGATTGTTGAGTGGATTAATGTGAATGTGAGTCAAAGGGTAAATGAATGGATGACTCGTCGAGTGCATGTATGGTGGATAACTTACTGCATATATGAACGGATGAGTTCAAAGATTGATGAATGGCTATGTGACTGAATCAGTATGAATGGATGAGTTCCTAGATTGATGAATGGGTTGTATGATAGGATAGGCGAGCACCTGGGCGACTACATTCATATTGCTGGCAGGAGGCTATTTGTCCATCGTACTGTTTATTCACCTTTCCACTCACCCATCCACTCCCTATTTATCCATTTATAATCCCTCACATTCACCACCTTTCATAACTTCTGCATTCAGTTATGATACATCCCCACAGAAACATACGTAAGCCTGCCCATCATTGAACATGTACTTTCACTAATGAAAAGTGTGACCTTTCACAGTGCATGTTTGTTTTCATGACAAAAGCTCAATCAATCAATCGGGATTGTAAGCGCGCTACTCACCCGTGAGGGTCTCAAGGCGCTGAGGGGGGGGTGGGCGTCCGCAGATCCGCTCAGCCAAAGAGCCAGGTCTTGAGGGTCTTCCTGAAGGTGTTCAGGGAGGGGGCGCGTCTGATGTCTGCCGGCAGCTCGTTCCACGTCTTGGCTGCAATGTGAGACAAGGATCATCTGCCTGCTCTGGCTCTGTGGATGCGCGGGGTTTCGGCCAGTGCGAGGTTGGTAGATCGAAGGTTTCTTTTGGGTACGTGGAAGTTGATTCTGTCGTTGAGGTATTTGGGTCCGTTGTTGTGTAGGCATTTGTAGGCGTGAGTGAGGATTTTGAAGGTGACTCTTTTCTCCACGGGGAGCCAGTGGAGTCTTCGTAGGTGTTGGCTGATGTGTTCGTGCCGGGAATGCCTAGGACGAGTCTGACGGCAGTGTTCTGTATTGTCTGGAGTTTGCCAAGTAGGGACTTGGTGATGCCAGCGTAGAGTGCGTTTCCATAGTCCAGTCTGCTGGTGATGAGTGCGTGGGTGACTGTCTTCCTTGACTCAGGGGGGATCCATTTGAAGGTCTTGCGGAGGATGTAGAGTGTGTTGAAGCAGCTGGAGGTGACGGCGTTGACCTGTCGGTTAATGGTGAGTGATGAGTAGAGTACGATGCCGAGGTTTTTGGCGTGGTCTGAGGGGGTAGGTGGGCTTCCGAGGGCGGTCGGCCACCAGGTGTTGTCCCATGCCGAGGGGGTGGTTCCAAGGACGAGGACTTCTGTTTTCTCGGCGTTGAGTTTCAGGCAGCTGTTGGTCATCCAGACTGCGACGTCTTGCATTCCTTTCTGGAAGTTGAGTTTGGCATTGGTGGGGTCTTTGGTGAGGGAGAGGATGAGCTGGGTGTCGTCAGCGTAGGATACGATGTTGAGGCCGTGTTGTCGGACGATGGCTGCGAGAGAGGCCATGTAGATGTTGAAGAGGGTCGGGCTCAGTGATGACCCCTGTGGGACTCCGCAGGTGATTTTTGTGGGATCGGAGAGGAAGGGTGGCAGCCTGATCCTTTGGCTTCTTCCGGTGAGGAATGATCTGATCCAGTCCAGGGCTGTTCCTTGTATTCCTGCGTCGTGTAGTCTGGCGATTAGTGTGCGGTGGGAGACGGTGTCGAAGGCCGCTGATAGGTCGAGTAGGATGAGGGCTGCGGAGTGGCCTTGGTCCAGGAGGGTGCGGATGTCGTCTGTGGCGGCGAGTAGGGCAGTCTCGGTGCTGTGGTTGCTTTGGAATCTGGATTGGGACGGGTCGAGGATGGCGTTCTCTTCGATGAATCGTGTCAATTCCCTGTTGACTGTTTTCTCTGCAACTTTGGCTGCAAAGGGGAGGAGTGAGATGGGCCGGTAGTTCTTGAGGTCGGTGGGGTCCGCTGTGGGCTTTTTGAGCAGGGGCCTGACTTCTATGCGTTTCCAGGAAGGTGCCTGTTTTGAAGGTGGTGTTGATGGTGCGTTGTAGTTCGGGTGCGATGGCGGCCGCGGCTCTGTGGTAGATGTGAGGGGGGCAGGGGTCGGTGGGGGCCTCCGAGTGGATGCCTTTCATGGTCGAGGCGGTGTCTTCGGTCGTGATCGGTGTCCAGTTGGAGATGGTGGGCTGGCTGGTGTCTCTGGGGGGCGGGGGTCCGGCTGTGGCGTCTGGTGGATGGTCGACGAAGTTGTCGTAGAGGTTTTTGATCTTGAGGTGGAAGTAGGTTCCAAGCTTGTCGCAGAGGTCTTGTAGATGGGGTGATGTCTGTGGCTTCGCTGCGTGGGTTGGTGAATTCCTGAATGACACTGAAGCGT
This sequence comes from Calotriton arnoldi, assembly GCA_963921515.1. Classification (NCBI taxonomy): domain Eukaryota; kingdom Metazoa; phylum Chordata; class Amphibia; order Caudata; family Salamandridae; genus Calotriton; species Calotriton arnoldi. The sequence goes on along the minus strand of CAWUFW010001746.1, from coordinate 1,614,725 downwards.
TCCTTGGAATTGGTGGAGTTGGCGAGGATTTTGTTGTGGATAAAATTCCTCTTGGTGGTTCTGATTTGGTTGTGGTAGCCCGTCATGGCGTCCTTGTAGGTGGAGTAGTTTTCGGTTGTCTTGGTGTTCCTCCAGTTCTTCTCCAGGCGTCTGCATGTCGCCTGGCTTCTTGGAGATCGGTGGTGAACCAGGCGGCTTTCCTGGGGCGCTGCTTGTCGCGGTTGCGTAGCGGGGCGAGCTCGTCTGCGCAGTCTACCACATCTACCTTTCGTGCCACGGAAGGGGCGCCCTTACACGTCCGTTCAGCCAGAGGCCTGCGCACAACAAAGCCTCAGCGCAGCCGCAGGCATGGTGGCCGCCGTGGCGGCACAGGGGGTCAGCGTGCGGGTCAGTCCGCCTCCACTCCCGCAGCATCCGCCTCAAAGCCTTCCTAGTCCGAGCTTTCGGGTGCACCCCACGCCGGTGGGCAGCAGGATTCAACATCACCTCCCCCACTGGCACTCTGTCACTTCGGACAGGTGGGTGCTGCAAATCGTCCGAAGGGGTTACTCCCTCCCCTTCCAGTCTGTCCCCCCCGGCCTTGCCACCTCAGTTCCACCGCATGTCGGGGGATCAATTGGCACTTCTCCGACAGGACGTCACAGCCCTCTTGGCCCAGGGGGCCATCGAGGGCGTTCCTGGGCCAGAAGCAGGACATGGTTGTCATTCCCACTACTTTCTGGTCCCCAAAATGGTAAAGGAGGGCCTGCGCCCCATCTTGGACTTCAGGAACGTCCATTGTTTCCTCCGGAAGGAGACGTTCAACATGTTGACTCTGGCTCAGGTCTTGGCTGCCCTCGACCCTGGAGCCTGGATGGTAGCGTTGGACTTGCAGGACGCATATTTTCACATTCCCGTTCTGCTGGCCCACCGGCGTTACCTGCGGTTCACGGTAGGCCGGGAGCATTTTCAGTTTGCCGTGCTCCCCTTCGGCCTTACAAGCGCCCCTCGGGTGTTCACCAAAGTGATGGCGGTGGTCGCAGCTCATCTGCGCAGGTCAGAGGTGTCAGTCTTCCCCTACCTCGACGACTGGTTGTTGAAAACGGGCTCGCCCCAGGCAGTCGTCGCCCACCTTCAGACTACGGCCGACCTCCTGCAATTGCTGGGGTTCTCCATCAACGTGCCGAAGTCGCACCTGAGTCCCTCTCAGATTCGACACAGTTTCGGGTTTATCCTCCCGGGCAGCGACTCCCGGATATTCAGGCTATAATTCCAATGTTTCAGCCTCTATCCTGGGTTTCAGTCAGGATGACCCTCCGGCTACTGGGCATGTTGGCCTCCTGCATTCTGCTAGTGCAACATGCCAGGTGGCATATACGGGCTATGCAGCGGGACCTGCAGTTCCAGTAGGCAGCATCAGGGCACCCTGTCCGATCATGTCCAGATCTCGGGGGCACTGCACAACAATTGCGGTGGTGGCTCACGCATCACGATTGGGTCAATGGCAGATCCCTCTCCCTTCCCCAACCGGGGCACACAGTGGTGACAGATGCGTCCCTCCTGAGATGGGGTGGCCACTTGGGAGAGGCGGAGATCAGAGGCCTCTGGTCTCCGGCAGTGTCCCGGCTCCATATCAATCTTTTGGAGCTTCGGGCGCTCCGACTTGCACTGAAGGCATTCCTTCCCTCTGTCCAGGGAAGTGTGGTGCAGGTGTTCACGGACAACACCACCGCCATGTGGTATTGCAACACACAGGGCGGGGTGGGGTCGTGGACCCTATGTCAGGAGGCTCTGCGCCTCTAGACATGGCTGCAACATCAAGGCATTTCCTTGGTGGTTCAACACCTGGCAGGTTCTCTGAACGCTAGGGCGGACGGACTCAGCCGCCGGTGCTTGATGGATCACGAATGGCGTCTGGACTCAGACGTGGCGCAAGGTCTCTTTCTGCAGTGGGGAGAGCCTTGGTTAGATCTATTCGCCACCGAACAAAACGCGCAATGTCATCAGTTCTGCTTGTTGCAATTTCCAAGGCGGCACTCGCTCGGCGATGCTTTTCGTCGCGAGTGCAGCTGCGGTCTATTGTGCGCCTTTCCGCCTATACCACTTCTGTCCAGAGTGCTGAAGACAATTCGGCGCGACCGGGCCCAGGTCATCCTTGTGGCTCCGGTTTAGGCACAAAAATACTGGTATCCCGAGCTGCTCCACATGGTGATCGATCCCCCGATCCGACGCCTCTTCGGGGGATGTTCTGTCACAGCAGCAGGGGACGGTCCTCCACCCGAATCTGTCCAGCCTCCGCCTCCATGCGTGGAGATTGAGCGGCAACAGTTGACAGCTTTCGTTCTTCCTCCCGAAGTCTGTGATGTCATTCTGGCAGCCAGGCGTCCCTCCACTAAGACGGTATATGCCGGCAGGTGGAACAAGTTTGTGGCATGGTGCACAGCTAAGTCTGTGGATCCCCTTTCTGCCCCTCTTTCTGAGGTCCTTCTGTTCCTGCTCTCCTTGGCCCAGCAGGGCTCTGCTCTGGGAACTATCAAAGTTTATCTTTCGGCCATCTCTGCCTTTCTCAGGCTCCCAGATCAGCCTTCTCTCTTTAAGTCCCCGGTTGTTAACCGTTTCCTGGAAGGCATTGCACACACATTTCCGCCCGTGCCTTTCATAATGCCTCAATGGGACTTAAATCTTGTCTTAACCTATCTGATGTGCGCTCTCCTTGAGCCCCTTCATAACTGTCCCTTACGTCTTCTTACTCTCAAGACGGCTTTCCTGGTAGCTATCAACTCTGCCAGAAGAGTGAGTGAGCTCCAGGCTCTTTCTTCTAATCCTCCTTTCCTTTCTGTTCATCCGGACAAAGTGGTTTTATGGACCCGTCCTTCTTTTTTGCCAAAGGTTGTCACGCCCTTCCACATCGGGCAGACCATCACTTTGCCCACCTTCTTTCCGCCTCTGCATCCTTCAAAACAGGAAGAGAGGCTCCACCGTCTGGACCCAAAACGTGCGCTCTCGTTCTATCTGAAGCACACACAACAGTTCCAGGTGGATGACCAGCTCTTTGTTGGCTACCTAGGCGCCAAAAAAAAAAAAAAGGTCGAGCCGTGCACAAACAATCCATCTCTCGGTGGGTCGTTTTTTGCATCGGAGCATGTTACTAGTTGGCTAAAAATGAGCCTCCTGTGGGGCTCCGTGCCCATTCTACCAGGGCAACGGCAGCCACTACTACCTTGGGACGTGGCGTTCCCTTGCAGGATATTTGTCAGGCAGCTCCGTGGGCCTCGCTGCACACATTTACCAAGCATTACTGCCTTGACAGTCAAGTCCGGAGAGACAGCTTCTTTGACCGTTCTGTTCTCCGTGACTTTCTGGTGTAATCTATTCGCAGACCCACCACCGGAGTTGGTATTGCTGGGGTATCTATTCTAAGGTAAGGAATCTATCACTAACGTGTGTCTTTCAGATGCACAAGTTACTACTTGTGTAACGATATATCTGTAAGAGACATTAGTTAGTGATAGATTCGTTACCGCCCCACCCATCCTCCCCGTTCTGCGAACTGATTCTAGGGTTAAGGTCATCCCTTTCAGGGCCCTAGTTTCATGGCACCAGTGGTCAGTTTCTTGCATGGCTCTGCGTTCCTGGTGCAGAAAGTCGTGTACAGAACTGACGTCAGCGCGCATGGGTGGCGCCTAAGTAGTCTCCGTGACGTCATCTCGGCGCTTACGACGCCAGCGACGAACGCGGAGTCACACATCTGAAAGAGACACGTTAGTGACAGATTCCTTACCTTAGAATATCCCCAGGCGTCAGGCTGGATCCGGAAAGTTTTTTGCGTAGCAGTACCCTTGCGCGTCGGTAGGCTGCGTCGTGCGGCTCCGCGTCCGTCGTCGGCGTCGTGATCGCCGGGATGACGTCGCGGGCAGTACTTAGACACCGCCCCTGCGCGCTGACGTCAGTTCTTCTTTTTCCGCGCCAGCAAGCGCAGATCCGGGAAGAGCAGTGCCCTAGTCATTTTTTGACTAACTTTTTTGGTGAATGTTTTCACTGTTTCTTTCGAATCGACTCCAAGGTGTCGTAGGGATGCCCGGCTTTAAACGTTGCGACGCCTGTGCTCGGATGATGTCCATCACAGACCCGCATCTGGAGTGTCTCTTCTGCCTCGGCCGAGGCCACGACACGAAGTCGTGTTCCGACTGCCGGGCCCTCAACCCGAAAGCTTTGCGAGAGCGGTCTCGAAAGCTCCTCGAGGTCCGGCAGTCGGCTCCGCGCCACACCAAGCCCCGGTCGCGTGAGAGGTCGAGGGGTCGGTCGCGGAGTCCTCACCGGTCGTCGGGATCCAAGTCTTCGTCGTCCGGTAAGTCTAAGCACAAGAAGTCCAAAAAGCATCATCGCTCTAGGACTTCGCCTCGCCGGTCTCGCGACTCGGCTGAGGCCCCTCCCGGCACCGTCCCTGCCCCCGCGGCCCCGGACATGCCTGTGGAGTCGCCCCCGCAATACCCGTCCTTCCCGGGTTTGGGGGCGAATCCGGCCCAAGTACAGGAATTCCTGTCGGCCATGGCCCGCCTCTTCGGGCCTCAAGGTCCCTCCGGTGCGCCTTCGGGCCCCGCGGGCCCTGATGGGGTTGCCCCGGCGTCGCCGACGACTCCGGTCCCGGCGTCGCTCGTGCCTCCAGCCTGGGTCCCGGCTCAGGCTTCGGCCCCGGCCTCGATCCCGGCTCCGGTGGTACCGCAACCCCCATCGACGCCGGTCGACCTGACCACGCCTCCGCCGGCGTCGATGTCTCCGGTGCCGTTCCTGACGCCGCCCGGGGCTCCGGGCGGCGTCGTCCCCATGTACTCTCCGGCTCCGGACATGGAGCCGGACCGACGTCGCTCGACGCCGGTTCCGGCGCCGATGGGACCTTGGGTCCCAAATGTCCCTCCTCCTCCTTATTTTGAACCGGAGGAGGACCAGGAGGACTGGGAGGGGTCTGAGGACCCTCTGGCACAGCAGTGTCAGTATGATGAGGACTGGGCAGAGGAACTAGGGGATGCCAGTGGTCTAGATACTTCCCCTGACACTGGCATGCTGTCTCCTCCCGTGGCTACAGAGGAGGGAGCCAATTTTGCAACGGTGTTGCGTAGGGCAGCTGGAGCCTTACATCTCCGACTCCCTACGGTGACGGTCAAGACTAATCTCTTGACAGAAGTGCTTCAGCCGGCAGCCTCCTCCTTGGAGACTGTGCTGCCGTTTAACGATGCACTAACTGACGTTCTTTTGGGCGCCTGGTCCAAGCCCAACACAGGGGCTCCTGTGGATAGGAACGTGTCCCAACGCCATCGCCCAGCTCCGGGCGACCCCTTGTTTCTCTCTGTCCACCCCACTCCTGAGAGCTTGGTTGTCCAAGCCTCCGCTTCCCAAACCGCCTTCCCTACCGCCCCTCCGGATAGGGAATCCAAACGCCTGGATCAATTTGGGAAGAAGGGTTTTTCTTCCTCCAGTGCTGGCTTGCGGTCCATCAACACCGCTTGTCTTTTGGGCCGATATACCCACTCCTTGTGGGATTCGGTGGCGACTGTTTTGCCCCAGTGTTCTGAGGAGGTCCAGACACTGCTTACCCGCGCCTTTGCGGAAGGAAGGGATGCGGCCAAATACACCATACGTTGTGGCCTTGATACCGCCGACTCGCTGGGCAGATCTATTGCAACGACGGTGGCGCTGCGTCGCCACGCCTGGCTGAGAACCACTGGTTTTTCAGGGGATGTCCAGAATACTCTCATGGACATGCCCTTTGATGGAGTCGGTCTTTTTGGTTCCAAAGCAGACCATGCGTTTTAAGGACTCACGGGCTACTACCAAGTCCCTGGGCCTTTCTGCTACACGCCCTCCGCTACCTTCTGCCTTTCGCCCCTATCGTGGCCACGGAAGGGGCGCCCAGTCACGTCAGCAGCCCAGCCACCGGCCCGCGCAGCAGGCGTCTTCGCGTGGCCGAGGATGTGGATACCGCCGTGGCGGTTCGGGCAACCAGCGTGCGGGTCAGGCCACCACCTCCAACCCGTCCGCGGCCTCCACGCCCTCCTAGTCCCTCCTTTCAGGTGCACAGCACGCCAGTAGGGGCAGGGTCCGCCATCACCTTCACCACTGGCGTCCCATCACCTCGGACAGGTGGGTCTTGGACATTGTCCGAAGGGGCTACTCCCTCCCCTTCGAGACCACCCCCCAGCCATGCCACCTCAATTCCACCGCATGTCCGGGGATCACTTGGTACTTCTGCAGAAGGAAGTCACGGCCCTCTTGGCCAAGAGGGCCATCGAGCATGTTCCGACCCCAGAAGTAGGACGTGGTTGCTACTCCCACTACTTCCTGGTGCCCAAAAAGGACAAGGAGGACATGCGTCCTATCTTGGACCTCCGGAACGTCAATCGCTTCCTCCGGAAGGAGAAGTTCAAGATGCTCACCCTAGCTCAGGTCTTGACTGCCCTCGACCCTGGAGACTGGTTGGTAGCGTTGTGCTTGCAGGACGCCTATTTCCACATCCCCGTCCTGCCGGCCCACCGGCGTTACCTTCGGTTCACGGTAGGCCTCGAGCATTTTCAGTTCACCGTGCTCCCCTTTGGCCTTACCAGTGCCCCTCGGGTGTTCACGAAAGTGATGGCGGTGGTCGCAGCTCATCTGCGCCGGGCAGGGGTTTCAGTCTTCCCCTACCTCGACGACTGGCTGCTGAAGGCGGGCTCGTCCCAGGCAGTCGTCTCCCACCTCCAGACTACGGCCGAACTCCTGCACTCGCTGGGGTTCTCCATCAATGTGCCGAAGTCGCATCTGATTCCTTCTCCACAGCTCCTTTTCATCGGAGCAGTTCTGGACACGACGCAGTTTCGGGCCTATCCTCCCGAACGGCGAGTCCGGGATATTCAGGCTATGATTCCGATCTTTCGGCCTTTATCCTGGGTTTCGGTACGGATGACCCTGAGGCTGCTGGGCCTCATGGCCTCCTGCATCCTGCTGGTCAATCATGCCAGATGGCATAAGCGGGCTCTGCAGTGGGACCTGAAGTTCCAGTGGGCGCAGCACCAGGGCAACCTGTCCGATCACGTCCAGATCTCGGTGGGGACTGCAAAACAGTTGCAGTGGTGGCTCTCGAACCGGCAATGGGTCATGGGCAGATCCCTCTCCCTTCCCCAGCCAGAGCACACAGTTGTGACGGACGCGTCCCTTCTGGGATGGGGCGGTCACATGGGAGAGGCGGAGATCAGAGGCCTCTGGTCTCCGGCGGAGTCCCGGCTCCATATCAACCTTCTGGAGCTCCGGGCGATCCGACTTGCACTCAAGGCATTCCTTCCCTCTGTCAAAGGGAAGGTAGTGCAGGTGTTCACAGACAACACCACCGCCATGTGGTACTGCAACAAACAAGGCGGGGTGGAGTCGTGGACCCTCTGTCAGGAGGCTCTGCGCCTCTGGACATGGCTGGAACATCAGGGCATGTTCCTGATGGTTCAACACCTGGCAGGTTCCCTGAACGCCAGGGCGCACGAACTCAGCCGCAGGTGCATGATGGATCACGAATGGCGTCTTCACTCGGAAGTGGCGCACGGACTCTTTCTACAATGGGGAGAGCCTTGGTTAGATCTATTCGCCACCGAAGAGAACGCGCAATGTCATCAGTTCTGCGCGTTGGAATTTCCAAGGCGGCACTCGCTTGGCGACGCTTTTTGTCGCGAGTGGAGTTGCGGTCTGTTGTACGCCTTTCCGCCTATACCACTTCTACCCAGAGTGTTGAAGAAGATTCGGCACGACCGGGCCCAAGTCATTCTTGTGGCTCCGGACTGGGCTCGAAGAGTTTGGTATCCTGAGCTACTCAGTATGAGCGTAGATCCCCCGATCCGTCTGCCTCTTCGGGAGGATCTTCTGTCGCAGCAGCAGGGGACGGTCCTCCACCTGAACCTGTCCAGTCTACACCTGCTTGCGTGGAGATTGAGCGGCGGCAGTTGATTCCTTCGACTTGCCTCCCGAAGTTTGTGATGTGATTCTGGCAGCCAGGCGTCCCTCCACTAAGGTGGTATACGCCTGCAGGTGGAACAAATTTGTGGCATGGTGCACAGCAAAGGCTGTGAATCCCCTTTCTGCCCCTCTCTCTGAGGTCCTTCTGTTCCTTCTTTCTCTGGCCCAACGGGGTTCTGCCCTGGGTACCATCAAGGGTTATCTTTGTGCTATCTCGGCCTTCCTCAGGCTCCCTGATCAGCCCTCCCTTTTCAAGTCCCCTGTTGTTAACAGGTTCTTAAAAGGCATTACACACCTCTTCCCTCCTGTTCCGTTTGTGATGCCTCAGTGGGACTTGAACTTGGTTCTTACCTTTTAATGTGCGCTCCCTTTGAGCCTCTACATAACTGTCCTCTTCGTCTTCTCACTCTGAAGACAGCCTTTCTGGTGGCCATCACCTCCGCTCGGCGGGTGAGTGAGCTCCAGGCTCTATCTTGCAAGCCTCCCTTTCTGTCTGTTCATCCAGACAAGGTTGTTCTTCGGACGCGTCCGTCCTTCTTGCCAAAGGTGGTTACTGCCTTCCACATTGGGCAGACCATCACTTTGCCTACCTTCTTTCCGCCTCCGCATCCTTCCAGAGAGGAAGAGAGGCTCCACCGTCTGGACCCAAAGCGTGCGCTCTCCTTCTATATCGACCGCACGAAACACTTCCGGGTGGATGACCAGCTCTTTGTTGGCTACGTGGGCGCCAAAAAGGTCGGGCGGTGCACAAGCGAACCATCTCCCGCTGGGTTACCTTGTGCATCAAGACCTGCTATTCTTTGGCTAAGAAGGAGCCTCCTGTTGGGCTGCGTGCCCATTCCACCAGGGCAACGGCTGCTACCACGGCCTTGGGCCGCGGTGTTCCGCTGCCGGTTATCTGTCAGGCAGCTACGTGGGCCTCGCTGCACACGTTTACAAAACATTACTGCCTTGACAGTCAGGTCCGGAGGGACGGCTTCTTTGGCCGTTCTGTCCTCCAGGACTTTCTTGTCTGATCTTTGTTCGCAGACCCACCACCGGGGTTGGTATTGCTGGGGTATCTATTCTAAGGTAAGGAATCTGTCACTAACGTGTCTCTTTCAGATGCACAAGTTACTAACTTGTGTAACGATATATCTGTAAGAGACAGTAGTTAGTGACAGATTCCTACCGCCCACCCATCCTCCCCGTTCTGCGAACTGATTTCTAGGGTTAAGGACATCCCTTTCAGGGCCCTAGTATTTTTCAGACACCTATGTCAGCTTCTTGCATGGCTCTGCGTTCCTGGCGCGGAAAGTCGTGTACAGAACTGACGTCAGCGCGCAGGGGCGGCGTCTAAGTACTGCCCGCGAAGTCATCCCGGCGATCACGACGCCGACGACGGACGCGGAGCCGCACGACGCCGCCTACCGACGCGCAAGGGTACTGCTACGCAAAAAACTTTCCGGATCCAGCCTGACGCCTGGGGATATTCTAAGGTAAGGAATCTGTCACTAACTACTGTCTCTTACAGATATATCGTTACACAAGTTAGTAACTTGTGCGACGCCACCTACCGACGCGCAGAGGTACTGCTGACGAAAAACTTTCCTGATCCAGTCTGACGCCTGGGAATATTCTAAGGTAAGGAATCTATCACTAACTAATGTCTCTTACAGATATATCGTTACACAAGTAGTAACTTGTGCGTTAAGTTGCTCGTCGGTAGCCTTGCTCCAGTTCCTTCGTGGTGGGCGTGGGGTTGGTTTGGGTGCCTTGGGTTTGTCGACGGTGAAGTGTACGCAGTGGTGGTCGGTCCATGGCGGTTGCATTGTGTGGCTGAAGTGAACGCTGTTTCCTGCAGCGAAGATGGGGTTGAGGGTGTGTCCTGCTCTGTGGGTTGGTGTGGTGACGAGTTGTTTAAGTCAGATGTCGGCAAGGTTGTCACGGAGGATGGTGGAATGGTGGTCGCTGAGGTTGTCGAGGTGGAATTTAGGTCTCCAATGAGTATGTAGTTCATTGAGGCGATGGCGTGGGGTGCTATGAAGTCGGTGATGGTGGTGGCGAAGGGTGTCCGGGGGCCGGGGGGCCTGTAGACGAGGGTCCCTCGGAGTGTGGCGTTGGGGCTGGTCTGGATCTGGAAGTGCAGGTGTTCGGCGGCGTGGAAGATTTAGCTGGAGGTGGTGAGGCGGAGCATGCTCTTGTGGGCGATGGCGAGGCCTCCTCCCGGGTGGTTTGGGCGGTCCTTCCTCTGGATCTTGTATCCGTCCGGGATGGCGTTGTTGATGTCGGGGCGGAGGAGGCGTTGGTCAAGGTCTCCGTGAAGAGGGCGATGTCGGGCGAGAGAGAGTCGAGTAGGTTCCAGATTTCCATGGCGTGTTTGTGTACGGAGCGCACGTTGAGGAGGATGCATCTTAGGGTGTTGCCGGTGCTGGTGTCGGGGGTGTTGGAGGCCGGGGTGGTGGTGAAGGTCTGGCGGCAGTGGAGGCAGGAGAACTGCCGTGGGTCGAGTTCAGCGAGGCCTGTTGGCAGTCTCTGGGTCTTAATGGGTTGAGTCCGAGGAGGTTGGTGGTGTCGTAGCGGTGGATGGTCAGAGTTCCAGTGTTCCTGGCGCTGGTCGCGGACGGGCGCAGACGGGCTTGCCTTAGGCGCGCCAGCGGTGCGCCCGCTGCGCGACCGAGTAGCGGCCGCCATTAAGTAGGGGAGGGACGTGCAGCTGGGAGGCGGGGGCGGTCAAGGGGGACGGGTCACGGGGGCAGAGGTGTCGGCGGGAACGGGGGGAAAAGCCAACAGCAGACAGCAAAACAAAAACGGATGGGCACAGGCACAGAAAGCGAGTCAAACAGAATGGGCACAATGCAAGGAGAAACAGAATGAAAAAAATACCAGCACAACAAAACGGGCACAATGCAAGGAGAAAAGGAATGAAAAAAAATACCAGCACAACAAAAGGGAAGCGCAGCAACGGGCACCAGCAAGGTGCACGAGGCACGGCGCGGTCTCGAACCCTGCCTGGGTGGGATCAGAGGCAGAGCACAGCGGAGCTGCTGGGGAAGAGCAGATCTCACACTGAGGGTCAGAGGTCTTGCTCGCGCTCCCCCGCAGCGGCCGCCATTAATTAGGGGATGGGGGAGGGGCGGGGGCGGTCAGGCGGGAGGGGTCACGGGGGCAGAGGTGTCGGCGGGAACGGGGGGAAAAAGCCAACAGCAGACAGCAAAACAAAAATGGATGGGCACAGGCACAGAAAACGAGTCAAACAGAATGGGCACAATGCAAGGAGAAACAGAATGAAAAAAATACCAGCAGAACGAAACGGGCACAATGCAAGGAGAAAAGGAATCCCAAAAAAATACCAGCACAACAAAAGGGAAGCGCAGCAATGGGCACCAGCAAGGTGCACAAGGCACGGTGCGGTCTCGAACCCTGCCTGGGTGGGATCAGAGGCAGAGCACGGCACAGCGGAGCTGCTGGGGAAGAGCAGATCTCAGACCGAGGGTCAGCTCTGGCTGCTCCAGATATAAAGAAGCATTGACAAAGGTAATAGGTCTGGAGTTGGCCTTTTGGCAATTATTGTTTTGTTTTGTCATGGTTTTGTAGAACTTTATTGTTCAAGAAGCAGCTTCGCCCTTATAAATCTAAAAAAAAAAAAGCATTGACTAAAGGCAAAAATGTTTTTGGGGTTTGAAAAATGATCATATATCTCCTTGGCACTGAAGGGAACTACCTTATATGTGGATGAGCTCACTGTGAAAGTCCAGTGCTCTATAAGTCATAGTGAGATCAACCAGTGGCTGAAGTGAGCTGACGCATTGCCCTTTGATGCATGATGGAGTCGATGGAAGAAAAATGTGAATGACATAACCATAGACTATGAATGAAGACTGGCTGAAAACCCCCTAAGTGTAATATACACTTAATTTGAGTAAACTCAAAAGCTCTTGGCTTACCCAGACCTAAATAAGGATGCAAAAAAGCAGGGAAGGAAGGAGAGAAAGAAAGAAAGCAGGGGGTGACAGAAAGAAAGCAAAAGTGAAAGAAGGAAAGGCAAGAAAGAAAGCAAGAATGAAGGAAATAAGGTAATAAAGAAAGAATGCAAGCACGAATGAAGGGAAGAAGGAAGACAAAGAAGGCAAGAGGAAAGGCAATAAAGAAAAAGGAAAGGCAGCAAAGCAAGAAGGAAAAGTGGTGGGAAAGAAAGAAAAGAAAGCAGGAATGGCCAAACAAAAGAGAAAAAAGGCAATAAAGAAAGACCGGGTTGAAAATATTTGTAGAGAAAACTGATTAGCTTATATTCAGAGTTCATGTGAGCTGATGTGAAATAGCAGTAGTCAGATAAACAAAGGCAACTCGAAAGGAATTTACAACAGCATTAGCAGGAGATGGGATCTGATAAAGCTGGAATGTGCCCTGCGCTTACATCAAAAGTGTCCCGCTATCACACCATGCTCAAAACACAACACAATAGAAATTATAAAGTAAACCCACTGGCACTGAAGGGAGGTACCTTGGGTGTGGATGTGCTCCTCAAAAAAGAGCAAAATGCAGTCACTCAAAGGAAGTTAACCAGCGGCTTGTGTAGGCTGTTCCATTGCACCATGCTGTATGCTGTAGTGGGAGAGACTGTCATGTATCCAACCGTCCAGATATCTATGAATTTGAACCTTAATTTCTCAAAAACCACTGAACAGATTTACTCCAAATCACAAAAACGAGCTCACTGGGTAAAGATCTAACTTTCTGCCAACTTCGGTGTAATTCGATTCAGCTGTTTTGGCTGTAGCGCTGTCTGAAATTCCTTATTGAATTTTCATTGGGCAATTGCATTTTGGGAGCCGCCTTTTTCTTGGTCTCCGGTTGATGGATCTCCCTAAAACTTTCCATGAAGATGCTGAGTTGGATTAACTTTTTTGGGAAACATTTTGTGAAGATTCATCAAACGGTGCCAGAGTAATTAGCAAAACAAGTTGCTGCCTGTCAATCAAATCTTTTGGCCATGCCCAGGTATATATACATTTTGAACCTTAATTTCTCAAAAGCTACTGGACGGATTTACATCCAATCACAAAAAGCACGCTTTCATGGTATAGTTCTAGCTTTGTGCCAAATTTGGTGCAACTCTGTTCAGCCATTTTTTCTGAATCGCTGTTCAATCTTCCTACGAAAAATGTAATGGAGAAAACACGTTTTGGGAACCCCACCACCTTTTTCTCGGCCCTCACTTCATGGACCATCCTAACACTTTCCAGGAAGGAGCTGATGTTGATGAGACTTTGTTTTTGGGAAGTTTTGTGAAGATTCGTCAAATAGCACCAAAGTTATTAGCAAGCAACTGACACAGCTTAATAATATATATATATATATATATTTATTGGCAAAGCCAATAGGTCCCAAAGGCGAGACCTGTTGGCTTTGAGAAAACATGGGCTGTAAATGGCCTGCCTTATAGTCAGAATGTTTTATTAAAACATGTGATACTGTGAATTAGCAGGTTGAAATTCTAATTGCAAAATCTTTTTTTTGTGGCAGGTGTGTCAGTGCCTTTACAGCTTGGTTTACCTGATGTGATACCTCCCCAGTATGGATCTTTGAAAGAAGTGAGCACACATACAGTTAGGGCCAGGCTACGACTTTTATACCATTTCTCCGATCTCATGTACTCATCTTGGAGGTTGCTTAATCTTAGCCCCAATAACCAGGTATGACTTCATAATTTTTATACAAAATGTGAAAATGAACATGGTTATTTCCTCTAAACGCTTTCATATAGCAGCTGCATTGTTGACAGTTGTAGGTTTTGCATAAACCACTATAAAAATGCCAATGCCAAAACTACTTTAACATATGCATTGTTTGCCCATTACCCATGCTATGCTAAATTGTGCCCTTTTTGATCTATCAATATATGGTATTATATTGTAAGATTTTCTATGACTAATTAGATACATATTTTTAAAAAACGGTAGAAAATGCTGCCTCATATTGACATGCTTTATTTTATGTAATGCTTTTTTTCATGTGAAAAAATATCTTCTAAAATTGATCTCGCGATCTGGTCTGGGCGCGCTGTTCATTTATGGGTTCTGGATGCTGATGACAGAGACTTGGGGTTACTGGTAGGTAACCTTTCCTTTCTATTATTGCAAGCCTCGATAGGTATGTGGTGTAATAATATAGTGAAGGCCAGTTATTGTCATGGGAAATCCCTGAATGATTCGGAACCTGAGAGATGCATTCATTGTGATTTTAAACAATGCTGTAGTGTAACCTTCTCTCAGTATCATTATACCGGTCACATTTATGCATTTGCAACCTTCTCAGATTACTGCCATCTCCTAGGGGAGCAGGAGGATATGATATCAGTGTGGGCTGATCACATTGACAAAGATCCTGCATTTGCTGTTTTAGAGCAGGCAGAAGGGACCTCAACCCAATCCAAAGATCATGCGCTGCATGCGCTATTCTTAAAAGCTAAAAACATATTAACTGCAATCTAGTCATCTAAGATCTGATTTATATGGCCCGGCGTTTGTCTAGTGGAAGGATTTCCAATATCACCAGTATTTTCCTTGATGTGCTTCTTACAAAGGTCATTGGTTTTCTTGTTCAGCCTTTGAGGCTCTACATGTTCAGGTTACTTTGGCGAAGACTTGCATAAACGTCAGCGCAGCAGAAGGTAATGCATGTGTTCTATGATGGATATAGTGTGGTCTTACTTTGATAACGCTTATGTTGAGATCATATTAGACCCACTCACTGCACCTGTACAGTCTGTTATCTTTGAAATGCAGGCAGCTTTTCAAGCTAATATTCAATAGTATCTTTTTATTGGAAAGTAATGCTGCATATAGTTTCATCATCATCTTTGTCAAACATTTCATAAAATTTGACATCTTGATCTTAAAATGGATCCCTGAAGTCCAGATGGCCTATTCACCAGGGCCATGCTTGACCCCAGCCTTTTATTTCTGTTATGAGATTTATTATCATGACGATTCTGAAAAATGAACAATTGATGGCAATTTCGGAACCCCTCACCATAGTTTAGAAGGAGGCCACATTGTTCTGATCTTGCCTAAAAGTGATGTGAATGATTAGACCAAGAGGCAAAGACCACGGAACGAGGAGACAGTAATAATTTGGAAAACGGATATTTAGAGTATTGATTTCAATACGCCAAAATACAAGAGGTTGCGTAATTGACACTGTGTACTCTCTGATCCCTGATGACATCAGGTAATTGACTTATTGTCCCCCAATTAGACCTAGGAAAATGAAAGAGCACGAAACACGGGGTACAAAAGAGCAAGTCATGCTCAGCAGCTGCTATCCCAACTGCAGCCTGTGACTCGAACAATTAAATGATTAATAGACTGAAAAAAATAGAGATATTTTAGACTAGAGACACTGTGGACGCTAGAAACAGAACAGACTGCTTGTCTGAGAGTGGCCATGAAACTGCAAGGCAATATGACCTGCAGACATCAGCAAAAGATGTATACGCGCACTGGAGTGACTGGCCCTTGGCAGCCCGAAATATTGCAGAATAATTGTACTTCATGTTCAAAATCATGTTCAAAGCTTGTTGAGCAAAACATTCGAAGTGGAGTCTGATTGTGTTCATTTGCCACTTGTTTCTCTATTGGGCCTTCTGAAGGTAATCTCCGGTGGCTTGCTGTTATGTAAATAGACTCAGGCCTTATTTTTCAGTCGTTTTCAGTGGCATTGTAGGTGATTTAGTATTGTGATAAATCAATTCAACAGGGATCTACCACATGTGTAAGTCTGTAAAATCAGTGTAGGCCTTCCCCGGTGGTGTTAAATCAGCCTTCATATGATCCCTTCCCATTATAGCGCTGAGTGATGGTAGTCAAGCCCCAACCTGTGTTCTGTAAAGCTGCTGCATGCCATGCTTACTGTCTTGCTGGCAGAGTGGTCTTTGGAAAAGATACCTTTTGCATAGAGGCTGAGCTGCTTCACTTGGTACGTTGGGGCAATGTGATTATTACCAGACTAGATCTTCTATTCAGTATTTCGTAACAGAGCACAATTGTATTACAATATTATTAATTAAAAAGATTTCTTCCTATCTTCTGCTTGCAGAACAGTACCTCTCATTACAATGCAGGGACGTGGGGGATTGTGCAAGGACAACTGAGGCCTTTATTGGCACCAAGAGTCTACACACTTCCAATGGTGCGCTCCATCGGAAAGACCATGGTTCAAGGGAAGAACTATGGCCCTCAGATAACTGTGAAAAGAATATCCACAAGGTTGGTGTTTCAAGTCTTTGTTTACAGGTCACACATATTATACAGTGTCTACTTAGAAAGTGACATGTTTTAATTTGAAGAACAAAAGAGCACAACTTCTAATGTCTGTTTGTTTTCTTTTTGAAGAGGCCGGAAATGTAAGCCTATTTTTGTACAAATAGCAAGGCAAGTCGTGAAGCTAAATGCATCAGACCTTCGACTGCCTTCACGTGCCTGGAAAGTGAAATTGGTCGGAGAAGGAGCAGATGATGCCGGCGGAGTCTTTGATGACACCATCACAGAGATGTGCCAGGTACTCATGAGGAGAGAGCTAAAACTGTCACACTGTAGTTTACCACTAAATGAACGTTGATTTGATTCCCTGTTTCTGAGTTCTCTGTTTTCTCTTTTGTCCTGTGAACCCATTTTGTTGCAAGGCAGGAGAGTTGGGATTGAGCATACTTATTATCTCAGATAGTGCTAACCTTGTGCTAGTCTCAGTGGTCTTTCATGTCAGAGTCAAATATCAGGCAGCAGTAGAAAACAAAACCCAGTATTTAATGTTTACATAACATCATGGAATACGCAACCTCCTCGGTCAAGCCAGTTTCACATTGTCCCGTTAAGCATAGAGGGAACTAAAAAGGCAGTCCAAACCAAAGAGTCAGTCCAAGGGTTAATCAAAGTCAAAACCAGGTTTATTCGGTGTAATATTTACATCCATAAAAGCATACTATGACACAGTAAAATCAACACTCCTAATAAAATGGCAAAGTTAATCATACTCTCATTATTATCAAATACAGACAAAATTACTTAAAACTGTTGTGCAAAAAAATATAGCATGTGCAAAGTTAATGCATAATTGTGCAAAACTACAAAGATCTCCGTAATACAATTATCTGAAAGAGACACGTTAGTGACAGATTCCTTACCTTAGAATATCCCCAGGCGTCAGGCTGGATCCGGAAAGTTTTTTGCGTAGCAGTACCCTTGCGCGTCGGTAGGCGGCGTCGTGCGGCTCCGCGTCCGTCGTCGTGGTCGCCGGGATGACGTCGCGGGCAGTACTTAGACGCCGCCCCTGCGCGCTGACGTCAGTTCTTCTTTTTCCGCGCCAGTAAGCGCAGATCCGGGAAGAGCAGTTCCCTAGTCACTTTTTGACTATCCTTTTTGTGAATTTTTCACTGTTTCTTCAAACGAGTCTTCACGACTCCTAAGGTGTCGTAGGGATGCCCGGCTTTTAGCCCTGCGAGGCCTGTGCTCGCATGATGTCGATCACGGACCCGCATCTCGAGTGTCTCTTCTGTCTCGGCCGAGACCACGACACGAAGTCGTGCCCTGACTGCCGGAAACTTCATCCGAAGGCTTTGCGAGAGCGGTCTCGAAAGCTGCTCGAGGTCCGGCAGTCGGCTCCGCGCCGCACCAAGCCCCGGTCCCGGGAGAGGTCGAGGGGCCGGTCGCGGAGTCCCCACCGTTCGTCGGAATCCAAGTCTTCGCGCTCCTCCGGTAAGTCGAAGCACAAGAAGTCTAAGCGGCGTCATCGCTCTAAGACTTCGCCTCGCCGATCTCGCGACTCGGCTGAGGCCCCAGTCGGCACCGTCCCGGCCCCGCGGCCCCGGACATGCCTGTAGAGCCGCCCCGAATTACCCGTTCTTTCCGGGGTCGGGGCGACTCAGGCCGAAATACAGGAATTCCTGTCGGCCATGGCCCGCCTCTTCGGGCCTTCAGGTCCCTCCGGTGCGCCTTCGGGCCCCGCGGGCCCTGATGGGGTTGCCCCGGCGCCGCTGTCGACTCCGGTCCCGGCGCCGCCTGTCCCACCAGGCTTCATCCCGGCCTCGGCTCCGGCCCCGGCCTCGATCCCGGCTCCGGTGGTGCCGCAACCCACATCGGCGCCGGTTGACCTAACCACGCCTCCGCCCGGCGTCCCCGGTGCCGTTCCTGACGCCGTCCGGGGCTCCGGACGACGTCGTTCCCGGTTCTCTCCGGCTCCGGACATGGAGCCGGACCGGCGTCGCCCGACGCCGGTTCCGGCGCCGATGAGACCTTGGGTCCCAAATGTCCCTCCTCCTCCATATTTTGAACAAGAGGAGGACCAGGAGAGCTGGGAGGGGTCTGAGGACCCTCTCACGCAACAGTGTGAGTTTGACCCGGACTGGGTTGAGGAACTTGGGGATGCCAGTGGTCTAGACACCTCCCTGACACTGGCATGCTGTCTCCTCCCGTGGCTACGGAGGAGGGGCTAATTTTGCAACGGTGTTGCGTAGAGCTGCTGGAGCCTTACATCTCCAGTTGCCTACTGTGGCCGTCAGGACTAACCTCCTGACAGAAGTGCTTCAGCCGGCGGCTTCCTCTTCGGAGACTGTGCTGCCGTTTAATGATGCACTCACTGACGTTCTTTTGGGTACCTGGTCCAAACCCACCACAGGGGCTCCTGTGGATAGGAACGTGGCCCGACGCCATCGCCCTGCTCCGGGCGACCCCCTGTTTCTCTCCCAACATCCCACCCCTGAGAGCTTGGTTGTCCAAGCCTCTGCCTCCCAAACCGCCTTCCCTACCGCCCCTCCGGATAGGGAATCCAAACGCCTGGACCAATTTGGGAAGAAGGCTTTTCTTCCTCCAGTGCTGGCTTGCGGTCCGACAACACCGCTTGCCTTTTGGGCCGATATACCCACTCCCTGTGGGATTCGGTGGCGGCTGTTTTGCCGCAGTGTTCTGAGGAGGTCCAGACACTGCTTACCCGCGCCATTGCGGAAGGGCGAGATGCGGCTAAATACACCATCCGTTGTGGCCTTGATACCGCCGACTCGCTGGGCAGATCGCTTGCTACGACGGTGGCGCTACGTCGCCACGCCTGGCTGAGGACAACTGGTTTCTCGGGTGATGTCCAGAATACACTCATGGACATGCCCTTTGATGGAGTCGGTCTTTTTGGTTCAAAGGCAGACCACATGCGCTGGAGCGGTTTAAGGACTCACGGGCTACGGCCAAGTCCCTGGGCCTTTCTGTTGTACGCCCTCCGCTCAGCTCTGCTTTTCGCCCCTTTCGTGGCCACGGAAGGGGCGCCCAGTCACATCAGATGCCCAGCCACCGGCCCGCACAGCAAGCGTCTACGCGTGGCCGAGGACGTGGATACCGCCGTGGCGGTTCGGGCAACCAGCGTGCGGGTCAGGCCACCACCTCCAACCCGTCCGCGGCCTCCAAGCCCTCCTAGTCCCTCCTTTCTGATGCACGGCACACCAGTAGGGGGCAGGGTCCGCCATCACCTTCACCACTGGCGTCCCATCACCTCGGACAGGTGGGTCTTGGACATTGTCCGAAGGGCTACTCCCTCCCCTTCGAGACCACCCCCAGCCATGCCACCTCAATTCCACCGCATGTCAGGGGATCACTTGGTACTTCTACAGAAGGAAGTCACGGCCCTCTTGGCCAAGAGGGCCATCGAGCATGTTCCGACCCCAGAAGTAGGTCGTGGTTGCTACTCCCACTACTTCCTGGTGCCCAAAAAGGACAAGGAGGACATGCGTCCTATCTTGGACCTCCGGAACGTCAATCGCTTCCTCCGGAAGGAGAAGTTCAAGATGCTCACCCTAGCTCAGGTCTTGACTGCCCTCGACCCCGGAGACTGGTTGGTAGCGTTGGACTTGCAGGACGCTTATTTTCACATCCCCGTCCTGCCGGCCCACCGGCGTTACCTGCGGTTCACGGTAGGCCTCGAGCATTTTCAGTTCACCGTGCTCCCCTTTGGCCTTACCAGCGCCCCACGGGTGTTCACGAAAGTGATGGCGGTGGTCGCAGCTCATCTGCGCCGGGCAGGGGTTCCAGTCTTCCCCTACCTCGACGACTGGTTGCTGAAGGCGGGCTCGTCCCAGGCAGTCGTCTCCCACCTCCAGACTACGGCCGAACTCCTGCACTCGCTGGGGTTCTCCATCAATGTGCCGAAGTCGCATCTGATTCCTTCTCCACAGCTCCTTTTCATCGGAGCAGTTCTGGACACGACGCAGTTTCGGGCCTATCCTCCCGAACGGCGAGTCCGGGATATTCAGGCTATGATTCCGATCTTTCAGCCTTTATCCTGGGTTTCGGTACGGATGACCCTGAGGCTGCTGGGCCTCATGGCCTCCTGCATCCTGCTGGTCACTCATGCCAGATGGCATATGCGGGCTCTGCAGTGGGACCTGAAGTTCCAGTGGGCGCAGCACCAGGGCAACCTGTCCGATCACGTCCAGATCTCGGAGGGGACTGCAAAACAGTTGCAGTGGTGGCTCTCGAACCGGCAATGGGTCATGGGCAGATCCCTCTCCCTTCCCCAGCCAGAGCACACAGTTGTGATGGACGCGTCCCTTCTGGGATGGGGCGGTCACATGGGAGAGGCGGAGATCAGAGGCCTCTGGTCTCCGGCGGAGTCCCGGCTCCATATCAACCTTCTGGAGCTCCGGGCGATCCGACTTGCACTCAAGGCATTCCTTCCCTCTGTCAAAGGGAAGGTAGTGCAGGTGTTCACAGACAACACCACCGCCATGTGGTACTGCAACAAACAAGGCGGGGTGGGGTCGTAGACCCTTTGTCAGGAGGCTCTGCGCCTCTGGACATGGCTGGAACATCAGGGCATGTTCCTGATGGTTCAACACCTGGCAGGTTCCCTGAACGCCAGGGCGGACGAACTCAGCCGCAGGTGCATGATGGATCACGAATGGCGTCTTCACTCGGAAGTGGCGCAAGGACTCTTTCTACAGTGGGGAGAGCCTTGGTTAGATCTATTCGCCACCGAAGAGAACGCGCAATGTCATCAGTTCTGCGCGTTGGAATTTCCAAGGCGGCACTCGCTCGGCGACGCTTTTCGTCACGAGTGGAGTTGCGGTCTATTGTACGCCTTTCCGCCTATACCACTTCTACCCAGAGTGTTGAAGAAGATTCGGCACGACCGGGCCCAAGTCATTCTTGTGGCTCCGGACTGGGCTCGAAGAGTTTGGTATCCCGAGCTACTCAGTATGAGCGTAGATCCCCGATCCGTCTGCCTCTTCGGGAGGATCTTCTGTCGCAGCAGCAGGGGACGGTCCTCCACCCGAACCTGTCCAGCCTCCACCTGCTTGCGTGGAGATTGAGCGGCGGCAGTTGATTCCTTTCGACTTGCCTCCCGAAGTTTGTGATGTGATTCTGGCAGCCAGGCGTCCCTCCACTAAGGTGGTATACGCCTGCAGGTGGAACAAGTTTTGGCATGGTGCACAGCAAAGGCTGTGAATCCCCTTTCTGCCCCTCTCTCTGAGGTTCTCCTGTTCCTTCTTTCCCTGGCCCAACAGGGTTCTGCCCTGGGTACCATCAAGGGCTATCTTTGTGCCATCTCGGCCTTCCTCAGGCTTCCTGATCAGCCCTCCCTTTTCAAGTCCCCTGTTGTTAACAGGTTTCTAAAAGGCATTACACACCTCTTCCCTCCTGTTCCGTTTGTGATGCCTCAGTGGGACTTGAACTTGGTTCTTACCTTTCTTATGTGCGCTCCCTTTGAGCCTCTATATAACTGTCCTCTTCGTCTTCTGACTCTGAAGACTGCCTTTCTGGTGGCCGTCACCTCCGCTCGGCGGGTGAGTGAGCTCCAGGCTCTATCATGTAAACCTCCCTTTCTGTCTGTCCATCCAGACAAGGTTGTTCTTAGGACGCGTCCGTCCTTCTTGCCAAAGGTGGTTACTGCCTTCCACATTGGGCAGACCATCACTTTGCCCACCTTCTTTCCGCCTCCGCATCCTTCCAGAGAGGAAGAGAGGCTCCACCGTCTGGACCCAAAGCGTGCGCTTTCCTTTTACATCGACCGCACACGCCATTTCCGGGTGGATGACCAGCTCTTTGTTGGCTACGTGGGCGCCAAAAGGTCGGGCGGTGCACAAGAGAACCATCTCCCGCTGGGTAACCTTGTGTATTAAAGCCTGCTATTCTTTGGCTAAGAAGGAGCCTCCTGTTGGGCTGCGTGCCCATTCCACCAGGGCAACGGCTGCTACCACGGCTTTGGGCCGCGGTGTTCCGCTGCGGGATATCTGTCAGGCAGCTACGTGGGCCTCGCTGCACACGTTTACGAAGCATTACTGCCTTGACAGTCAGGTCCGGAGGGACGGCTTCTTTGGCCGTTCTGTCCTCCAGGACTTCCTTGTCTGATCTTTGTTCGCAGACCCACCACCGGGGTTGGTATTGCTGGGGTATCTATTCTAAGGTAAGGAATCTGTCACTAACGTGTCTCTTTCAGATGCACAAGTTACTAACTTGTGTAACGATATATCTGTAAGAGACAGTAGTTAGTGACAGATTCCTTACCGCCCACCATCCTCCCGTTCTGCGAACTGATTTCTAGGGTTAAGGACATCCCTTTCAGGGCCCTAGTATTTTTCAGACACCTATGTCAGCTTCTTGCATGGCTCTGCGTTCCTGGCGCGGAAAGTCGTGTACAGAACTGACGTCAGCGCGCAGGGGCGGCGTCTAAGTACTGCCCGCGACGTCATCCCGGCGACCACGACGCCGCCTACCGACGCGCAAGGGTACTGCTACGCAAAAAACTTTCCGGATCCAGCCTGACGCCTGGGGATATTCTAAGGTAAGGAATCTGTCACCAACTACTGTCTCTTACAGATATATCGTTACACAAGTTAGTAACTTGTGCGTTTGCGCGTTGTATAAATCTAATTCAAATTTCACAGCTTTCATCGGTTTACAATCAAAAGAACCTTTAAAAACATAAAAAGTTTCAATTTCCATAGAACCATATAAAACTTTTAAAAAACATCTAAAAAGAAATCTTGTAAGTCAGCTATAAAAAGAATACAGTGCCAAAGCAGTGGAAGTGTCAGTTACAATTAACAACTTCCATAATCATTGAACAAAGGCTCTAAATCTCATTTTACTATCCGTAAACGAGCCGTTTTATTACAATTCGATTTCTTCATATAAGAGGGCCTCTAAATGCGACAGGCTCTTTCGTACTTTTATAGCTTTTTGGATATAAAGTGCCACTGCGTTACAGACTTTCACATCCTTCAATGCGCAAATGTATTCAAAGGCAGATTTATAAGAGTATAGCCTTTCTTTTTGAAACAGAGGGCGTAAAAAATGTTTCCTAATCTGTTTATAAAAATCACAAAAAAGGATAAAATGCAAAGATGATTGTTTCATAATGCCGTTGCATGGGCATTTTGGCAAGTTTCGATTCCACTTTCCTGCAATCGGAAAGCTATTAAAAAATGAGCCAAGCCCATGCGCACTCTAGTAAGATAAAATCTGTGGGTAATATTGGTGACTTGTAATAAATAAGATTGAGTACCCAGCCCTATAGTTATATCCAAATATTCCCTAGTAAGTGGTTTTGAGATGGCTTTTACTTCGCGCCGCTGTGTGCGTAGTTCAATCAAGTCAGTCTTGATTTTCCTTTTTCCATACCACTGTATTTGGGACGGATCTTCTAAATCAGAATTTAAACCACATTCTTTTAGTAGATTTTTTATGTATATTAACCAGGGAATATTTTTCCCATAATCTAATGCAATTACATCTCTAATTACATCCTGTGTGAATTTTGTACCCTCCTTGCTCCATATGCCGTGCCAAGTATCTGAAAGAGACACGTTAGTGACAGATTCCTTACCTTAGAATATCCCCAGGCGTCAGGCTGGATCCGGAAAGTTTTTTGCGTAGCAGTACCCTTGCGAGTCGGTAGGCGGCGTCGTGCGGCTCCGCGTCCGTCGTCGGCGTCGTGATCGCCGGGATGACGTCGCGGGCAGTGCTTAGGCGCCGCCCCTGCGCGCTGACGTCAGTTCTTCTTTTCCGCGCCAGCAAGCGCAGATCCGGGAAGAGCAGTGCCCTGGTCATTTTTGACCATACTTTTTGGTGAATTTTTTCACTGTTTTTCTATCAAGGTGTCGTAGGGATGCCCGGTTTCAAGCGTTGCGGCGCCTGTGCTCGGATGATGTCCGTCACCGACCCGCATTGGGAGTGTCTCTTCTGCCTCGGCCGAGGCCACGACACGGAGTCTTGTACCGACTGCCAGGCCCTCAATCCGAAAGCTTTGCGAGAGCGGTCTCGAAAGCTCCTCGAGGCCCGGCATTCGGCTCCGCGGAAGCCCGGTCGCGTGAGAGGTCCAGGGGTCGATCGCGGAGTCCACACCGGTCGTCGGCATCGAAGTCTTCTTCGTCCGGTAAGTCGAAACACAAAAAGTCCAAAAGCATCATCGCTCTAGGACTTCGCCTCGCCGGTCTCGCGACTCGGCTGAGGCCCCTCCCGGCACCGTCCCCGCGGCCCCGGACATGCCTGTGGAGTCGCCCCGCCATACCCGCCCTTCCCGGGTTCGGGGCGGATCCGGCCAAGGTGCAGGAATTCCTGTCGGCCATGGCCCGCCTCTTCGGGCCTCCAGGCCCCTCCGGTGCGCCTTCGGGCCCCGCGGGCCCTGATGGGGTTGCTCCGGCGTCGCGACGGCTCCGGCCCCGGCGTCGCCCGTGCTTCCAGCCTCGATTCCGGCTTCGGCCCCGGCCTCGATCCCGGCTCACAACCCCCTCGGCGCCGGTCGACCTAACGACACCTCCGCCGGCGCCGATGTCTCCGGTGCCGTTCTCGGCGCCGCCTGGGGCTCCGAGCGGCGTCGTTCCCCAGTTCCTTCCGGCTCCGGACATGGACCCGGACCGACGTCGCTCGACGCCGGTTCCGGCGCCGATGAGACCTTGGGTCCCAAATGTCCCTCCTCCCCCTCCGACGCCATCGCCCAGCTCCGGGCGACCCCCTGTTTCTCTCTGTCCACCCCACCCCTGAGACCTTGGTTGTCCAAGCCTCCGCTTCCCAAACCGCCTTCCCTACCGCCCCTCCGGATAGGGAATCCAAACGCCTGGATCAATTTGGGAAGAAGGGTTTTTCTTCCTCCAGTGCCGGCTTGCGGTCCGTCAACACCGCTTGCCTTTTGGGCCGATATACCCACTCCTTGTGGGATTCGGTGGCGGATGTTTTGCCCCAGTGTTCTGAGGAGGTCCAGACACTGCTTTCCCGCGCCATTGCGGAAGGAAGGGATGCGGCCAAATATACCATTCGATGTGGCCTTGATACCGCCGACTCGCTGGGCAGGTCTATTGCAACGACGGTGGCGCTACGACGCCACGCCTGGCTGAGAACCACTGGTTTTTCAGGGGATGTCCAGAATACTCTCATGGACATGCCCTTTGATGGAGTCGGTCTTTTTGGGTCCAAAGCAGACCATGCGTTGGAGCGCTTTAAGGACTCACGGGCTACTGCAAAGTCCCTGGGCCTTTCTGCTACACGCCCTCCGCTGACTTCTGCTTTTCGCCCCTATCGTGGCCACGGTAGGGGCGCCCCTTCACGTCAGCAGCCCAGCCACCGGCCCGCGCAGCAGGCGTCTTCGCGTGGCCGAGGACATGGATTCCGCCGTGGCAGATCGGGCAACCAGCGTGCGGGTCAGGCCACCACCTCCAACCCGTCCGCGGCCTCCAAGCCCTCCTAGTCCCTCCTTTCAGGTGCACAGCACGCCGGTAGAGGGCAGGGTCCGCCATCACCTTCCCCACTGGCGTACCATCACCTCGGACAGGTGGGTCTTGGACATTGTCCGAAGGGGCTACTCCCTCCCCTTCGAGTCCACCCCCCAGCCATGCCACCTCAATTCCACCGCATGTCAGGGGATCACTTGGTACTTCTGCAGAAGGAAGTCACGGCCCTCTTGGCCAAGAGGGCCATTGAGCATGTTCCGACCCCAGAAGTAGGGCGTGGTTGCTACTCCCACTACTTCCTGGTGCCCAAAAGGACAAGGAGGACATGCGTCCTATCTTGGACCTCCGGAACGTCAATCGCTTCCTCCGGAAGGAGAAGTTCAAGATGCTCACCCTAGCTCAGGTCTTGACTGCCCTCGACCCTGGAGACTGGTTGGTAGCGTTGGACTTGCAGGACGCATATTTCCACATCCCCGTCCTGCCGGCCCACCGGCGTTACCTTCGGTTCACGGTAGGCCCCGAGCATTTTCAGTTCACCGTGCTCCCCTTTGGCCTTACCAGTGCCCCTCGGGTGTTCACGAAAGTGTTGGCGGTGGTCGCAGCTCATCTGCGCCGGGCAGGGGTTTCAGTCTTCCCCTACCTCGGCGACTGGCTGCTGAAGGCGGGCTCGTCCCAGGCAGTCGTCTCCCACCTCCAGACTACGGCCGAACTCCTGCACTCGCTGGGGTTCTCCATCAATGTGCCGAAGTCGCATCTGATTCCTTCTCCACAGCTCCTTTTCATCGGAGCAGTTCTGGACACGACGCAGTTTCGGGCCTATCCTCCCGAACGGCGAGTCCGGGATATTCAGGCTATGATTCCGATCTTTCGGCCTTTATCCTGGGTTTTGGTACGGATGACCCTGAGGCTGCTGGGCCTCATGGCCTCCTGCATCCTGCTGGTCAATCATGCCTGATGGCATATGCGGGCTCTGCAGTGGGACCTGAAGTTCCAGTGGGCGCAGCACCAGGGCAACCTGTCCGATCACGTCCAGATCTCGGAGGGGACTGCAAAACAGTTGCAGTGGTGGCTCTCGAACCGGCAATGGGTCATGGGCAGATCCTCTCCCTTCCCCAGCCAGAGCACACAGTTGTGACGGACGCGTCCCTTCTGGGATGGGGCGGTCACATGGGAGAGGCGGAGATCAGAGGCCTCTGGTCTCCGGCGGAGTCCCGGCTCCATATCAACATTCTGGAGCTCTGGGCGATCCGACTTGCACTCAAGGCATTCCTTCCCTCTGTCAAAGGGACGGTAGTGCAGGTGTTCACAGACAACACCACCGCCATGTGGTACTGCAACAAACAAGGCGGGGTGGGGTCGTGGACCCTTTGTCAGGAGGCTCTGCGCCTCTGGACATGGCTGGAACATCAG
Organism: Calotriton arnoldi; assembly: GCA_963921515.1. NCBI lineage: Eukaryota > Metazoa > Chordata > Amphibia > Caudata > Salamandridae > Calotriton > Calotriton arnoldi. The sequence goes on along the minus strand of CAWUFW010001746.1, from coordinate 1,587,679 downwards.
GGCATGTTCCTGATGGTTCAACACCTGGCAGGTTCGCTGAACGCCAGGGCGGACGAACTCAGCCGCAGGTGCATGATGGATCACGAATGGCGTCTTCACTCGGAAGTGGCGCAAGGTCTCTTTCTACAGTGGGGAGAGCCTTGGTTAGATCTATTCGCCACCGAAGAGAACGCGCAATGTCATCAGTTCTGCGCGTTGGAATTTCCAAGGCGGCACTCGCTCGGCGACGCTTTTCGTCACGAGTGGAGTTGCGGTCTGTTGTACGCCTTTCCGCCTATACCACTTCTACCCAGCGTGTTGAAGAAGATTCGGCACGACCGGGCCCAAGTCATTCTTGTGGCTCCGGACTGGGCTCGAAGAGTTTGGTATCCCGAGCTACTCAATATGAGCGTAGATCCCCGATCCGTCTGCCTCTTCGGGAGGATCTTCTGTCGCAGCAGCAGGGGACGGTCCTCCACCCGAACCTGTCCAGTCTACACCTGCTTGCGTGGAGATTGAGCGGCGGCAGTTGATTCCTTTCGACTTGCCTCCCGAAGTTTGTGATGTGATTCTGGCAGCCAGGCGTCCCTCCACTAAGGTGGTATACGCCTGCAGGTGGAACAAATTTGTGGCATGGTGCACAGCAAAGGCTGTGAATCCCCTTTCTGCCCCTCTTTCTGAGGTCCTTCTGTTCCTTCTCTCTCTGGCCCAACAGGGTTCTGCCCTGGGTACCATCAAGGGTTATCTTTGTGCTATCTCGGCCTTCCTCAGGCTCCCTGATCAGCCCTCCTTTTCAAGTCCCCTGTTGTTAACAGGTTCTTAAAAGGCATTACACACCTCTTCCCTCCTGTTCCGTTTGTGATGCCTCAGTGGGACTTGAACTTGGTTCTTACCTTTTTAATGTGCGCTCCCTTTGAGCCTCTACATAACTGTCCTCTTCGTCTTCTGACTCTGAAGACAGCCTTTCTGGTGGCCATCACCTCCGCTCGGCGGGTGAGTGAGCTCCAAGCTCTATCTTGCAAACCTCCCTTTCTGTCTGTTCATCCAGACAAGGTTGTTCTTCGGACGCGTCCGTCCTTCTTGCCAAAGGTGGTTACTGCTTTCCACATTGGGCAGACCATCACTTTGCCCACCTTCTTTCCGCCTCCGCATCCTTCCAGAGAGGAAGAGAGGCTCCACCGTCTGGACCCAAAGCGTGCGCTCTCCTTCTATATTGACCGCACAAAACACTTCCGGGTGGATGACCAGCTCTTTGTTGGCTACGTGGGCGCCAAAAAGGTCAGGCGGTGCACAAGAGGACCATCTCCCGCTGGGTTACCTTGTGCATCAAGACCTGCTATTCTTTGGCTAAGAAGGAGCCTCCTGTTGGGCTGCGTGCCCATTCCACCAGGGCAACGGCTGCTACCACGGCCTTGGGCCGCGGTGTTCCGCTGCCGGTTATCTGTCAGGCAGCTACGTGGGCCTCGCTGCACACGTTTACGAAGCATTACTGCCTTGACAGTCGGGTCCGGAGGGACGGCTTCTTTGGCCGTTCTGTCCTCCAGGACTTCCTTGTCTGATCTTTGTTCGCAGACCCACCACCGGGGTTGGTATTGCTGGGGTATCTATTCTAAGGTAAGGAATCTGTCACTAACGTGTCTCTTTCAGATGCACAAGTTACTAACTTGTGTAACGATATATCTGTAAGAGACAGTAGTTAGTGACAGATTCCTACCGCCCACCCATCCTCCCCGTTCTGCGAACAGATTTCTAGGGTTAAGGACATCCCTTTCAGGGCCCTAGTATTTTTCAGACACCTATGTCAGCTTCTTGCATGGCTCTGCGTTCCTGGCGCGGAAAGTCGTGTACAGAACTGACGTCAGCGCGCAGGGCGGCGCCTAAGTACTGCCCGCGACGTCATCCCGGCGATCACGACGCCGACGACGGACGCGGAGCCGCACGACGCCGCCTACCGACGCGCAAGGGTACTGCTACGCAAAAAACTTTCCGTATCCAGCCTGACGCCTGGGGATATTCTAAGGTAAGGAATCTGTCACTAACTACTGTCTCTTACAGATATATCGTTACACAAGTTAGTAACTTGTGCATTTAGGCCTGCAATACTAATAGAATCGCCCATATATGCGACCCCCAATTCTCGATGTACACTATAAGTGGGGGTTGAGCTTGGTACTGCCAAGAGTCTCCGAAGGAATACATTTTCCTGTGACAAAATACTAGTACAATTTCCGCCCTCCTACAAAGCAGAACCATAACTGGTGCTTCCTATACATTTGGTTCTGTATAAGGTCAGGATTTCTTTTATAGGTTTATTTCCCATTTTTTGGGAGAATCTAAAGAGTGCCTCAGTTGTTTTAATGAGCTTTTTCCTACAGTGCTCAATGTGGGCTCTCCAACTTCCGTTTGCCTCGAAAACTAACCCTAAATATTCAAAGGATTTTGTCGAATTAATGGGAAACATTTTCACATAGTGCGTCTTTGTTTTTGCTTTCCTATTACCGCACACCATTGTAAAAGTTTTTTTCAAATTTAAAACCAAATCTTTATTAACCATAAAATCTGCAAATGTTTCTATTAAAAGCTGTAAACCATTTGATGTTCTTGATAAAAGTACCGCGTCATCTGCATACAGTAAGATTGGTACACTACGCTTTCCCACTTTAGGGGAATCGGCATTCAGCTTTTGCAGTTCCGTGTCGACCCCGTTTATATATCATGAAAAAAGCAGCGGGGCCAACACGCAACCCTGGCGAATCCCCTAGTTACTTTAAAGCTTTCAGTGCATTCTCCGTCTATACCATAGCGGACTTTCGCACTTAGATGCCTATAAATTTGTGAAAGGAGTATAACAATATCCTTTGGGGCACCCATAAGAGATAATGTCTGCCACAACTTAGAGTGGTTTACTAAGTCAAAAGCACTCGTTAAATCCAGGAAACATAAATGCAAGTGGCCGCTTTTTGTAATAGTATATTTACTAATTAAAACATGTAGATTAATACACTGTTCAATAGTTCCAATTTCTCTACGGAACCCATATTGTGTCTCAGTGAGAACATTTTGTTCCCCTACCCATAATTCCATCCTCTCGAGTAATATTCTGCCCAACAATTTGGAGGTAGTATCAAGGAGTGAGATCGGGCGGTAGCATCTCACGTTGCCCCTATCTCCCTTTTTAAATATCGGGACAATAATACTTACCGTCCACGACCGTGGAATCATGCCCTTAATAATAGCGTTAAAAACTCTATGGAGAATCGGGACCCAAAAATCTGATTTAAATTTAAAAATATCTAGGGGCACCCCGTCTACCCCAGGTGCTTTCCCATTTGCACTCTTTTCCAAAGATGATTTTACTTCTTCACTACTGATGGGTGACATATTAGGGTTTTCTATTATTATAGTTCTTCCATCACCAGCTTTATCATTTGGGCGATTTAGACCACCAGTCAATGTATCATTTTTTAATTCCTTTCCGGGGTTAAAAACTTCAGAAAAATAGCTTATCCACTCCTGGGGCTGTATTAGACATTCTATTTTCGCAGTGCCACATTCTTTAAAATAAGCATGATTTAAAACTTTCCAAAAAAGGGTTGAGTCTTTAGTGTCTGCGGCCCGTTTCAATTTCTCCCAGGCCTCAGATTGGATCTCCCTCCTCCTCTTGGTTATAACATGCTTATATATCTGCCTACGACTTTGAACCAGCTCCCTATCTTTTGGACTGGCATTAACAGCCTCCCTTAGAAGTTTATTTGCTAATGTACAATCAGCATCAAACCAGCCCACTGATTTCTGTCTATTCTTCCTACTATTTTTCTTTCTTAAACCATGTGAGATTTCCATAGTAATGTTATGGAAGGCCTTTAGAACCTCACTATCTACTACCTCCTGATTGGTACATCTTTCAAAATCCATTTTACAATCAACCATTAGTTTTTCTGTAAAACCATCAGGATTTATTCCGGTCCATTTGATTGATATACCGTTTTCTCCCTGCGTCGCGATTTGGGGGGCTAGACATAATCCAATCTGTTTAATAGAATGTAGTCTAAAGGTTAAAAGAAGTGGATTATGGTCACTTATAATACTCTCTTTAACCTCCATTTTCACGACTTGCTGTTGACCTTGTCCCGAAATCAGAATATGGTCTATAGTGGATACCGATCCTTGTCTAACAAAAGTAGGCAGTACTGAATTACCCTCCACTGTTGCCTGGTCAACCATCTCCAAGTTATATTTATGCATCAATGTATTAATTGATTCACCATAAGTATTATGGTAAAAATGACTGTGGTTACTTGCCCCACCATTACCATATCCACAGAACTTCCCTTCATCATCATCACATTTCCCAATATTAAAATCCCCTGCCCAGATTAACATGTATTCAGACTTAATTACTCCTAGAAAATTTCCGAGCTCATTATCTAGTGTTGTAATTACTTGGTCCTTGGTGCTATCAAAAACATTATTATAAAAATTGATAATAACAAAACAATCTAAATCACTTGACAGGTGTAACAATTGAAAATAGTTAGAATTAATACATTTTCTTAATAGAGTCAGGGGAGAAGTGGTGGAAAGAAGGGTAGCTAGCCCACCCTTAGCCCTACCATTAGTCGATGGTGTTGCTTTTGTATCTATTATAGAAAACCCATCAATATAAAAAGATTCTGTGAGCCACGTTTCTTGGACACATATTATATGCGGTTTTATAAAAGAATCCAACCATATATTATTATCTAGTTTTGCCTTAATACCAGCAATATTCCAGGAGACCAGGTTTAAATTTTGCGTGCGGACTTTCTCATTTGGAGTGCTACTCTGTGTCAGTCAATCGCAATCATCCAAATTTGTAAGTGGGGCAAAACGATTTGATAACTCTGAATTTAAGGGGGCAAATGGAAAAATGTCCTGGGTCATGTAGGTATCATTTTCTACCAGAGGTATAATTTGTAATCCAGATGCCTCGTGAAGCCTTCGTGATCTAAACAGTGTACTATCATGGGCATCAAAAGAATTCACCAGACGTTTTCTTGCTCCGTTTTACGGCTTATAAAAAAAACCCAGAGGGAGTGCCACCACTTTTGACTTTAGAGTACAATTTCTTGACGCAAAAGAATTCTTTCAACAAGTTGCGATTGATTGAAATTAATTATAACACAATCCCCAGTGAAGGATTTCCTCTTACTTCCCCAACTAACCCTTCGGACCATATTTATATATCTGTCTACTCCTATCGCCAAATCTGTATTGCCTACTAGCCAGTGTAATACCTTATTTTTCAATTGGGAATAGTCCTCAGAATTCCCCTTTATAAGGGGTGGGACATTTCCCAAAATCACCACATAAGGAGTAGATTCTGGGGGTAAATGTATATCTGGTAAATTGGATCCAGAGTACACGGTGGTTACATTTGGTATGTTGTATTGTGGTTTCTGTGTCTGCTGAGGACCTTTTTCACCATCATTATTGGTGCGCACACTATTATCTTGCCTTAAAATGGTATAGGACTCTCTTACAGGGGGCTTTATAGATGAAGATGCAGAATTTCCTTGGGGGTTAGTTAAATTCGATATAGACTTTTGTTTTGTGGGATGGGGAGGGGAACCCATCAAGAGTTCTAGTGATGATTTCCCGTTTCTGGTTGTTGGTACCTGTCCCTGCTTCGTATTTCTTTGTGTCATAATTTCAGGGGTACTTCCCTCAAGTCCTTTATTGATATATTTATTATATTCAATAAAATTTTGCTCAATTGAAGTTAGTCTCTCGATAATTGGACTTAACTTCGTGTCCATAACTTCATTTAGGACTGACCGTATTAGCTCATGTAATGGACTCCCATCCTGACTCGTTGTTTTAATATTTGTCGGTATAACCCTAGGTATATGGTCTGCTTTTTGCCTTTTGGCTTTTCCCCCTGTTAGGTGACTTTTCCTTTTTGTCCCAATCCCAGTCCCTGTCCCGTGTTTAAGACTCTCCGCCCCACCCAAACAACCACGAGTGACTGGTCTATTAAAGGGTGTGATATCATTCCCTTTATCCGTATTTAACTCGATAGCTGCGACGATACCTCCTCCCTTTGTTACACAAATTGTGGGGGTAAGTGGTAAATGATTTCTAGACACATTTATCTCAGCTGTATTTCCTTCTAGACTACCTTGTTCAGATTGTACCGCTATCCTGGGACATTCTAAAGCATTTGACAGGTTTTCATCCATTATTTGTACAGCTGGAGACTCCAGGATGTGGCCGTTTATTGGTGATCTTGATAAACGCCTATTTACTAATTCGATTTCTTTGTCTAATACAGAAGCTGCCCATTTTAAAAAAGAATCCATCGTAACTTTCGTGCCTGCAGAACTTACTGAGGTACCTATAGTACCAGCCGTTCTCCGCTTCCCCATTTCTTAATACAGAACTATATTACACACTGTTTCTTCTCCAAACGGTGACCCAAAATTTAATAATTAGCATACGGGCACAATACTAGGTTTTTTCTTCTAAAACCTATACAACATACACTTTCATACTCTTTCACTGTTCGTTAATTCACAGGTTACGAGGGGGCACTAGAAAGCCCACCCCCCTTTACCTTTACTGTCCTTATTTCCGATTCCCAGTCTCTAGCAGGCAAGGCACGGAACCAAGGGGGGGGGGGGCCCAGCCCGGCCTCGATCGTCCTCGGACGGGCTCAGACGGGCCCGTCTTGGCCCGGTCTTCGCCCCGAGCTACGTCCCCGCGCGCGTCCCGCGCTGCGGGCTCTCTCTGCCTTCTTGTAGCACTCCTGCGCTCGTGACTCCTCCTCGGTGGGGACTGCAGGGAGAGAGGCTAAAGTGCTGGTGCAAAGTGCAAGGGTTCTGCGGTAAGGGCTCAAAAAATCCCAGGGCTCCCCATTTCAGAGGACATGTCTGTTCCTTATTTTCAGTAGCCATCAAAGCAAGCAAGGGAAGCATGACTGGACCTGTCCTTCTGGTCAGTGGGAGTGGCTGCGACTCTCTGTATCACCATTGCATCGCATAAAACATTCTATTGTTTCAGATAACATGCTTTTGGTGCTCGTGAAACCATCTGTCTGTCTGTGTATGTAGACTATCAAAAAATAAAAATGCATCTTCTGTAACGTATAAGTATAAAGAGATGCAAAACTTGAAATGTGCCACTGGTATATAATTTCTAAGACCTAAGATATATAGTGAATTAAATTAGATGGGGGCCGGGATTGGACAGTTAATGCTTAGTCATCGAGATGGGTTGGGGAGCTCACCTTCAAGATATGACAATTCAGGGTGTACGGGACTCCAAACACAAGGGTCTCCATATCAATAACTTAGAGCTTCAAGCTGTCGCAGCATAAAAAGCGTTCCTACCTCACCTAATACACAAAGTTGTCCTAATCCAAACAGACAGTATGACAACAATGTACTATCTACAAAAACAGGGGGCGACTTTCTCTGTAATTATTATGCTTAGCCCAAAACATATAGCGCTTAGCTATGCATCACAACATTCATCTCCTGGCAGAACACGTACCAGGGACAAGTAATCAAGTTGCAGACCTTCTCAGCAGGACGCAGCAACAAGTCCAGGAATGGGAATTTCACCCCAAAGTTTCTCCTACCATACTTTAAAAAATGGAGGTTTCCACAAATAGACCTGTTTGCAACCCCAGAAAACGCAAAATGCCCAAACTTCGCATCCAAGTTCCCACACACCCTATCCAAGGGCAATGCTCTATGGATGAATTGGTCAGGGATATTTGCCTAGGTTTTTCCACCTCTCCCACAACTTCCGTTAGTGGTCAGAAAGCTCAGGCAGACCTCCCTCACCGTAGTGCTCATAGCTCCAACATGGGTTCGTCAACCATGGTTTATCACACTACCGAAACTCTCCCTAGTCCCACACGAAAAGCTTTCCCTTAACCCGGACCTTCTCACACTTCACTTAGGTGTGTCGGTGAGCTCCAGGCACTAACCTTGGAAGAGCCATTCTTCCAACTTCATAGAGACAAAGTAGTGCTCAGAACAAACCCAAGGTTCCTTCCTAAAGTAGTTTCACCTTTTCACATCAATCAATCAATAGTGTTACCTGTCGTCTTCCCACATCCTGACTCTGTTGCAGAACGGGCTCTACATGCTTTAGATGTTAAAAGAGCTTTAATGTATTATATCAACAGAACAAAAACCTTTAGACAGACTAAGCAATAATTCATTGCTTTTTCACCTCCTCACATTTGAAATGCTATTTCTAAAACTGGGATGTCAAGATGAATAGTAAAATGCATCCAAACTTGCTATGCTAAAGCTAAAATACATTTACCTGTTCCCCCCCCTTAAGCTCACTAAACTCGTAAAATACGGGCTTCTATGGCATTTTTAGGTAACATTCCTATTGCTGACATTTGCAAAGCAGCAACGGGGTCCACACCCTCACAAAACATTACTATATGGATGTATCTGAAAGAAACACGTTAGTGATAGATTCCTTACCTTAGAATTACCCCAAGGTGTCAGACTGGATCCGGAAAGTTTACGTCAGCAGTACCCCTGCACGTCGGAAGGTGGGGTTGTGCGGCTTCGCGTCCGTCGTTGGCGTCGTGGTTGCCGAGATGACGTCGCGGCAGCTACTTAGACGCCGCCCTCGCGCGCTGACGTCAGTTCTTTCTTTTTTTGCGCCAGCAAGCGCAGACCCGGAGAGAGTGGTACCCCCAGTAATTTTTTTACTGAGTTTTTCGAGGCCTTTTTGTCTCTATTTTTCGAGTCGATCGACTCCTGGTGCAGTAGGGATGCCTGGCTTCAAGTCCTGCTAGGATTGTCATCGCATGATGTCGGTGACGGACCCGCACCGCGCGTGTCTTTACTGCCTGGGGCGCGACCACGACCCCAAGTCGTGCCCCGACTGCCGGGCCATGGCGCCGAAGGCTTTGCGGGAGCGGTCCCGAAAGTTGCTTGAAGGGCAGCAGTCGGCTCCGCGCCGCTCAAGGTCCCGTGATAGGTCGAGGGACCGGTCGCGGAGCCACCACCATCGTTCGTCGGGATCGAAGTCTTCGCACTCTGGGTCAGGTAAGACGAAGCACTCAAAGAAGCGCCGTCGCTCTCCGACTTCCCCTCGCCCGTCGCGCGATGCAGCTGAGGGTGTGGGTGGTGCCACCCCCGCGGCTCCGGCGGAGCCTACGCAGTCGCCGCCAGCCTACCCGTCCTTCCCGGGTCCGTCGGCGACTCCGGCCCAGCTTCAGAAATTTCTGTCAGCCATGGCTCGCCTCTTTGGGCCGTCGGGCCCCGCCGGTGCGCCTTCGGGCCCCGCGGGTCCGACTGTGGGTCCTTGCCTTTTACTGCCGGCGGCTCCGCCTCCGGCATCGCTGTCGGCTCCGTCCCCGGCGCCGCAGGGCCCCCATGAATCCAGGCCTGGATCCCGGTCGACGCCGGTTGACCTTGTGACACCTCCACCGACGTCGACCCCTCCGGCACCACTGGACGACGTCGCCCCTGGTTTCAGCCCCGAAATGGACACGGCGCCGGAACGGCGTCGCTCGACGCTGATTCCGACGCCGATGGGACCTTTCTATCCCTATGTCCATCCTCCTTATTTTCGGCCTGTTCATCAGCCTTCGGAGGAAGGGGAGGACTGGGAGGGGTCTGAGGACCCTCTCACAGCACAATGTGAGTTAGACCCGGACTGGGCAGAGAAGCTGGGGGATGCCAGTGGTCTTGATACCTCTCCTGACCTTGGCATGCTCACTCCTCCTACCATGGCTACGGAGGAGGGTGCATGTTACGCAGTGGTGTTGCGTAGGGCGGCCGAGGCCCTCCACCTCGAGCTCCCTACAGTGGTCGTCAGGACTAACCTCCTGACAGAAGTGCTCCAGCCAGCGGCTACCTCTGCGGAGCACTGCTGCCTTTTAATGATGCACTTTCCGACGTTCTTTTGGGCACCTGGTCCAGGCCCACCACAGGGGCTCCTGTGGATAGGAACGTGGCCCGACGCCATCGCCTGGCCCCGGGCGACCCCCTTTTCCTCTCCCAACACCCCACCCCAGAGAGCTTGGTTGTCCAAGCCTCTGCGTCCCCGAGCGCATTCCCTACCGCACCTCCGGACAGGGAATCCAAGAAACTGGAACAATTTGGTAAGAACATTTTTTCTTCCGCCAGTTCAGGGCTCCGGTCTGTGAACACCGCATGCCTCTTGGGCCTTTATTCCCACTCTCTGTGGGATACAGTGGCGCAAGTGCTGCCTCAGTGTCCGGAGGAGGCCCGGACAGTGCTCTCTCAGGCTATTGCTGAAGGGAGAGTGTGACGAGGTGACTGCCCATGATCCACGGACAGGGGACGATTCGGACTTGTTCCCCCCTCATGTTTCCCCTCTCCTCTATTTCCAGTCTTCTGCTGCGGTCGATTACCGGGACCCGCACTGTACCTTTAAGGATTTGGAACTCCAACCTCCTGGGCCGCCACATGTGACCTGCTCACATGCACCTATCAGCGACTGGAGGCGTTCGGAGGAGGAAGTGTAAGGGTCAGCACAACGAGCGCGTCTCCCGAGTCGAGTGGTCTCCTGCGAGAAGCTACAGAAGCGGAAACCGATGGCCTAGACGTCCCGGTGCGGAATCCCCCCAGCGGAAAGAGGGAGCCGAACCCGATTCGGCACTGCGACCACGCCAGCCACGTTCCAGGAGGAGCGTGGCTTCAAGAGATACGTGATCGTGTCTTGGCCTTTTGGGTTGAGGATAGGGGAGGCGGGACGGTATCTGGCACCCAGAAGCCAAAGTAAAAGACGTGCTGACTTAGCCCGGATTGGAAGCAACGCGCGCGATTCACTGGTGGCGGTACTTGGGTCTTACGTCCCGTGCCCCCACTCCCTTCCCTTTTGCAAAGTATTGCCTCCACAGGGCCCAGCCTTACTTTTCCTTCTCTTTTCTTTTTTTTGACTTTACTCCCTGAATCACAGAGCGTGAAGATCCGAAGAGGACGCAACGACTCCTTGGCCCGTGCACTGACGAGCACCGAAGCGTACGCCTCGTATCCCCCCCCCCTCCGAGAAACTGCCTGCTTAAAAGAATAAAAACCCTTGAAACTCTACCTCACACCGTCTTTCTGTCTCTAAGCGCCACAGAGAGATGCAGCAAAGTTCACGATTCGATGTGGCCTTGACACCGCCGACTCCTGGGCAGGGCGATTTCCACGACAGTGGCGCTCCGTCGCCACGCCTGGCTGAGGACTACTGGTTTCTCTGGGGATGTCCAGAACACCCTGATGGACATGCCCTTTGATGGCATTCGCCTTTTTGGCAACAAAGCGGATAGTGCGTTGGAGCGCTTTAAGGACTCGCGGGCTACGGCCAAGTCCCTGGGCCTCTCCGCCACGCGCCCTCCTCCGCCTTCTGCTTTTCGCTCCTTTCGTGGCCACGGAAGGGGCGCCCCGACACGTTCGCTTCAGAGCCACAGGCCTGCACAGCAACAGTCTCAGCGTGGACGTGGGACCCGCTGAGCCGGGTCAGGGGGCCAGCGGGCAGGTCAGTCCACCTCCACCCCGGCCACCACTGCCTCCAAACCTTCCTAGTCCGGTTTTTCAGGCCCATCAAACGCCAGTGGGCGGCAGGATTCGCCATCACCTCCTCCACTGGCGCACCATCACTTCGGACAGGTGGGTTTTACAAATAGTCCGAAGGGGCTACTCCCTCCCCTTTGAGACTACCCCTTCCGCCATGCCACCCCAGTACCACCGCATGTCGGGGGATCACTTGGCACTTCTTCAACAGGAAGTCGCGGCCCTCTTTGCCAAGGGGGCCATCGAGCGCGTTCCTGCGCCAGAAGTAGGGCGTGGTTGTTATTCCCACTACTTTCTGGTGCCCAAGAAGGACAAGGGCCTGCGTCCTATCTTGGACCTCAGGGACGTCAATCGCTTCCTCCGGAAGGAGAAGTTCAAGATGTTAACTCTGGCTCAGGTCTTGTCTGCCCTCGACCCTGGAGACTGGATGATAGCGTTGGACCTGCAGGACGCATATTTCCACATTCCCGTCCTGCAGGCCCACCGGCGTTCCCTGCGGTTTACGGTAGGCCACGAGCACTTTCAGTTTACTGTACTCCCCTTTGGCCTTACCAGTGCCCCTCGGGTGTTCACGAAAGTGATGGCGGTGGTCGCAGCTCATCTGTACAGATCAGGTGTTCCAGTCTTCCCCTATCTCGACGACTGGCTGTTGAAGGCGGGCTCGCCCCGGACAGTCGTCTCCCACCTCCAGACTACGGCCGACCTCCTGCATTTGCTGGGGTTCTCCATCAATGTGCCGAAGTCGCACCTGATTCCCTCTCAGAAGCTCCTCTTCATCGGAGCGGTTCTGGATACGACACACTTTCGGGTCTATCCTCCCGAACGGCGAGTCCAGGATATTCAGGCTCTGATTCCGATCTTTCAGCCTCTATCCTGGGTTTCGGTCAGGATGACCCTGAGGCTGCTGGGCCTCATGGCCTCCTGCATCCTGCTGGTCGCTCATGCCAGATGGCAAATGCGGGCTCTGCAGTGGGACCTGAAGTTCCAGTGGGCGCAGCATCAGGGGAACCTGTCCGATTACGTCCAGATCTCGGAGGGCACTGCACAACAGCTGCAGTGGTGGCTCACGAACCGGCATTGGGTCAATGGCAGATCCCTCTCTCTTCCCCAACTGGAGCACACAGTGGTGACGGATGCGTCCCTCCTGGGATGGGGTGGCCACATGGGAGAGGCGGAGATCAGAGGCCTCTGGTCTCCGGCGGAGTCCAGGCTCCATATCAACCTTCTGGAGCTTCGCGCGATCCGACTTGCAGTGAAGGCATTCCTTCCCTCTGTCATGGTACCGCCATGTGGTACTGCAACATACAGGGCGGGATGGGGTCGTGGACCCTATGTCAGGAGGCTCTGCGCCTCTGGACATGGCTGGAACATCAGGGCATTTCCCTGGTGGTTCAACACTTGGCAGGTTCCCTGAACGCCAGGGCAGACGAACTCAGCCGCAGGTGCATGATGGATCACGAATGGCGTCTTAACTCGGACGTGGCGCAAGGTCTCTTTCAACAGTGGGGAGAGCCTTGGTTAGATCTATTCGCCACCGAAGAGAACGCGCAATGTCAGCAGTTCTGCGCGTTGGAATTTCCAAGGCGGCACTCGCTCGGCGACGCTTTTCGTCGCGAGTGGAGTTGCGGTCTGTTGTACGCCTTTCCGCCTATACCACTTCTGCCCAGAGTGCTGAAGAAGATCAGGCGCGACCGGGCCCAAGTCATTCTTGTGGCTCCGGACTGGGCTCGAAGAGTTTGGTATCCCGATCTACTCAGTATGACCATCGATCCCCCGATCCGACTGCCTCTTCGGGAGGATCTTCTGTCACAGCAGCAGGGGACGGTCCTCCACCCGAACCTGTCCAGTCTCCACCTCTTTGCGTGGAGATTGAGCGGCGGCAGTTGATTCCTTTCGACTTGCCTCCTGAAGTCTGTGATGTCATTCTGGCAGCCAGGCGTCCCTCCACTAAGTTGATATACGCCTGCAGGTGGAACAAGTTTGTGGCATGGTGCACAGCAAAGGCTGGGGATCCCCTTTCTGCCCCTCTTTCTGAGGTCCTACTGTTCCTTCTTTCTTTGGCCCAGGAGGGCTCTGCTCTGGGCACTATCAAGGGCTACCTATCTGCTATTTCGGCCTTTCTCAGGCTCCCTGATCAGTCCTCTCTTTTCAAGTCCCCTGTTAACAGATTCCTAAAAGGCATTACTCACCTTTTTCCACCTATTCCCTTCGTAATGCCACAGTGGGACTTGAACCTGGTTCTCACATACTTAATGTGCGCTCCCTTTGAGCCTCTTCACAACTGTCCTCTTCGTCTGTTAACTCTGAAGACTGCTTTCCTGGTTGCCATCACCTCTGCTAGGAGAGTGAGTGAGCTCCAGGCTCTTTCTTGTAAACCTCCTTTTCTGTCTGTCCATCCGGACAAGGTTGTCCTCAGGACACGTCCATCCTTTCTGCCGAAGGTTGTTACTGCCTTTCACATCGGGCAGACCATCACTTTGCCCACCTTCTTTCCACCTCCGCATCCTTCCAGAGAGGAAGAGAGTCTCCACCGTCTGGACCCAAAACGTGCACTCTCATTTTACCTGAGTCGCACACAACAGTTCCGGGTGGATGAGCAGCTCTTTGTTGGCTACGTTGGCGCCAAGAAAGGTCGGGCTGTACACAAGCGGACTATCTCCAGATGGGTCGTCTTGTGTATTAAAGCCTGATATTCTCTGGCAAAGAAGGAGCCTCCGTTGGGGCTGCGTGCCCATTCTACCAGGGCGATGGCTGCCACTACGGCGTTGGGACGTGGTGTCCCCTTACAAGACATCTGTCAGGCAGCTACGTGGGCCTCGCTGCACACTTTTACTAAGCACTATTGCCTGGACAGCCAAGTCCGGAGAGACGGCTTCTTTTGCCGTTCTGTTCTCCGGGACTTCCTGGTGTGATCTTGGGTCGCAGACCCACCACCGGGATTGGTATTGCTGGGGTATCTATTCTAAGGTAAGGAATCTATCACTAACGTGTTTCTTTCAGATGCACAAGTTACTTACCTTCGGTAACGATATATCTGTAAGAAACATTAGTTAGTGATAGATTCCTTACCGCCCCACCCATCCTCCCCGTTCTGCGAACTGATTTCTAGGGTTAAGGTCATCCCTTTCAGGGCCCTAGTTTCAATGCACCAGTGGTCAGTATCTTGCATGGCTCTGCGTTCCTGGCGCGGAAAGTCGTGTACAGAACTGACGTCAGCGCGCGAGGGCGGCGTCTAAGTAGCTGCCGCGACGTCATCTCGGCGACCACGACGCCAACGACGGACGCGGAGCCGCACGACGCCACATTCCGACGCGCAGGGGTACTGCTGACGAAAACTTTCCGGATCCAGTCTGACGCCTGGGGGTATTTCTAAGGTAAGGAATCTATCACTAACGAATGTTTCTTACAGATATATCGTTACCGAAGGTAAGTAACTTGTGCATTAGCACGTCAACAATCCAATGGTAGTCAAGCAGTACTACAGAGACTCTTTCAAACAACTTAAACCCCCACATGCTAGCCACTGCTAAGGGAGAGTGACTGCTTTACAGTCTATGCAAAGCATCTGAATGTACAGCACACATGCCTCAAACGGATTGTTACTTCCCCTGTAAGCATCTGTTCTTGGCATGTAATGCTGTAGATTCACATGCACCCTCCCTCCTCCCCAGAAGCCTGTATAGGTCGCAGTTTATTTACTTTAATTCACATTATATGCATGGGCATCACATTACTGATACTTACTACAACTCCATTCTCACCCACCTGCCGCAAAACAATCTAACAATGGAGTCGATGCCCATGCGCAGTATCACCAACAGGAGGAGTCACACAGCCTTGTGACTCGAAGAAACCTTTCCAAACAGAAACAACTTTTATTCATCCGAGCCCAACACTCGATGGTGGACTTGGGCAAAGCATGTGAATCTACAGCACTACATGCCAAGAACAGATGGTTATGTTATGTTAATTGAGTTTATAAGGCGCACAGCTACCCCAAGGGGTTTCCCGGCACCAGCCTGAAAGGAAAAGAAAGACCGAAAAAGGGGATTACTGGTTAAACAACCAAGTTTTCAGACATCTGCGAAAGTTCTCATAAACTGTTTCTTTCCGTAGTGACATGGGAAGAGAGTTCCACAGGGAAGGTCCTAGGTAGGCAAAGGATCGCCCGCCCATGCGCGTCAATCTGATTCTAGGGACCGCAAATTTCATCTGCGTTGTAGAACGGAGGGGGCGTGAAGGAGTTTAGGGTTGAACTATAGATTGCAGGTATTGAGGGGCTGAGCCGGTTTTGATTTTAAACATGTAGCTCAAGGCTTTGAATTTGATACGATTCTCCACCTTGAGCCAGTGAAGGTTGCGAAGAGAACCAGAAGTAGAGGCAGCCCTTGGAACCTGGCAGAGCAGTATAGCGGCTGCATTCTGCACCATCTGCAGTCTTTGTAACACATCCTTGTTTGTTGCCAAGTATAGAATGTTACCGTAGTCCAGCCTAGAAGTAACAAAGGCCTGGACTACGGTTCTCTGAGTAGAGAAGGGCAGCATCCAAAGAATCTTCTTTAGCCATTTAAGGATGGTAAAGCAGGTTGAGGCCACCTTCACGACTTGCTGTTTCATTGATAGCTGATCATCAATGACAAAGCCTAGGTTACGGACTTGATGAGTGGGCTGCGGTAAGAAACCCATTTCCGAAGGCCAGTGCTGTGGACCCCAGAGATCTTGTTTCTTCCCCAAAATCAGGACTTCCGTTTTTTCTCAGTTTAGTTTGAGTAAGTTCGCTTGCATCCAAGATGCAATTTTCCTCAAACCAAACTGGAGAGTGGATGGCTCGAATTCCTTCACTGCAGAGAGGGAAAAAATTATCTGGGTGTCATCCGCGTAGGAAAATAAGGACAGCCCTGCCTCTTCTGCAATCACCGCTTGGGGGCGAACATAGACATTAAACAGTAGAGGGCTTAATACAGAGCCTTGGGGTACTCCATATGGGGATGGGTGGATTTTAGAGCTGGCCGTGGAAGAAAAAACCTGAAACGTACGGTTAACCAAGAAGGAGCAGAGCCATTTGAGTGCAGGGCCGTTGATGCCCAAAGATTGCAGAGCTTTTAGTAACACGGTGTGTGACACCGTGTCAAATGCGGCGCTTAAATCAAGTAAAATAAGGGCCACTGTGTCCCCAATGTCCAAACTGTGCCGTAGCATTTCCGTGACTCCTAAAAGAGTTGTTTCGGAGGAGAAACCTGCCCTAAAGCCAGATTGTAAAGGGTGTAGAAAGTTTTGGGACTCAACAAAATGGGACAACTGCGAGTTTATATGTTTTTCCAAAATTTTGGAAAAAGCCGGAAGCAGTGAGATTGTCCGAAAATTGGAGAGCTGGGAGGGATCAGCATTGGCCTTTTTTAAAAGTGGAAGTACCATGGCATGTTTCCATTCAGGCTGAACTATTGCCTCCTGTAAGGAGGCATTAAGGAGCTCCATAATTAACATAAGTGAAGGCAGCTCCAGTTGCTTCAGTACGGGGATGGGGAGTAAATCACAAGGAGAGCCAGATTTTATGTTGCCTAAGAGCAGATTAAAAGAGTTTGTGTCCAAAAGAGACCAAGTTTCCAATTTGTTGATGGATTCAGTATTCTTGCAGTTGACAAGTCCAGAGTTGTTGACTGCGTAGGAAAGAGTGTTGGCCGGCTGAGTGGGATTAGCCAGCTGATCACCTTCCAGTGCGGAGTATATTTTTTCAACTTTACTCACAAAGAAGTTGGCCAGGTCCTCGCATTGCGTTCCATTGAGGATAAGAAGGGTGGTCTGACTTTCTGACCCAGATAATTCTTTGACCACCTTGAACAAGGTTCTAGAGCAGTTCTGAGCATTAGAGATTGTAGAGGACACATATTCAGCTTGGGCTGTTTTACAAAGAGATTGATAGTTCCTTATAGCCTTTTTATAGGCAAGTTTGGTATCAGGCGCATAATTTTTCCTCCATTGTCTTTCTAAAGCTTTACATTTGGTTTTTTCATTTTTTAGTCTCTCAGTAAACCAAGGGGCAGGGGGGCGATGATTATTAACCCGCTTGTTAAAAAGAGGGAGACAAATGTCAATTGACCTTTGAATCCAACTTTGAATGGCCCCAAGATCATCAATTGCCATTCATTTAATGACAGGAGCATTGTTAGACAAAAGGTTATTTAAAGCTCCAATATCAAGCTTTCCCCAATTTCTAGTTTTGGACTTAGTTCCCAGTGCGGCTACAGGCGAGCTGGAAGCAACTTTAATCCTAAAGCTAACCGCAAAATGATCCGACCAGCACAATGGGAGGGCCGGGGGACAGTAAATATTGGACAAATTAGAAAAAATTGGATCCAATAAATGGCCAGCCACATAAGTTGAACCCGAGTTACAAAGCTGAACATTCATTGCTGCAAGATCGGAAATGAATGCAGCACTTTTTGCACAAGCCAGGTTGTCAAAATGGAGATTAAGATCACCTAAGATGGTAAAGTTGGCAGCATTAAGAAGGTGAGGGATAACTAAATTGGGAAACGAGACAGCCCATGGGCCGGAAGGCCCAGGGGGACGATAAACCAGTATACCCGAAAAGGTTAACTGGGGAGTAAGAGTAAGTTTGAAAAAGGAGGCCTCACAACCCGTGAAGGGTAAGTCTTCGAATTTGCAATCGAAGGACTTATTGTAAATTACAGCAATATCTCCCCCTATCTTAGATTGCCTGTCTTTCCTAACAATGGAATAGTTAGTAGGCAATGCTGTGGCTACATCAGGACCTGAACTCTCATGCAGCCAGGTTTCTGTAAGGAAAACTGCATCAGGCTGCTCCTTGATCAAAAGATCAAAGATATCCGCCTTGTGTTTCGGAAGCGAACGACAATTAATGTTAAAAAAGGTGAATTCCTTATTGGATGGAGGGGTGCTATCTTGTAGAGAGTGTCCCCGTAACTTCGTATAAGTAGAGGTCTTAGGGTCACTTTGTTTAAGGCATGCTCTGTCGACATGATCCTTATGTATCCCAGTTTTGAAAGCAAACTTACAACATGAGCAATTAATGTAATATTCCTCAGGATTAAGTAAAGTGCAATCAGAAAGCGGCATGCTGCGGTACTCCAGTAGCTTACAGGGTAAGTAAAGTAATCCTTCTGACTATTGAGGATAAAATGAAGGTTTTCTTGTCCTGTCTCATTTGTCTGCATTTGACGATTTACCATACATAGAAAATAAAACACCCCATATTTTTGTCTGTTGGAGCACGATGTTGATTGGTGTAAAATATATTAACATTTTCAGCAACATCTTAGTAGTCATTGACTAGCCCTAAGTACTATTTAATGTTTTATTCTGTGATCAACATTACACTTTTAAAAGAATATTATGAGCTGTGTAAATATTTTATAGTAATTGAAAATCTGGAGCACATTTGAAGAAGTTTTATAAATTAATATTAGGGCATAATATATAATTTCTGTTTTTATTTGAAGGAACTTGAAACAGGGGTGGTTGATCTGCTCATTCCTTCCCCAAATGCAACAGCAGAAGTGGGATACAATAGAGATAGGTAAGTGGGGTCTTGATACTGATTAACAACATCTAAGGTAAAGGACCTGCATTTATAGCAATCAGTACGACATCTTTTGCTTGCCTTCTCTTAAAAATGAATTCTTAATCCAAATAACATTATCTCTGATCAGAACACCAGGAAGGATGGAAAGAAATAACACTGTTGTGTAATGCATCTATTTTGGGCTTAACTCTTAAGCAAGAGGGATCTTTGCTCATTTTAATATGTGGGTTTGCCCTTTACAGATTGCTTAAAAATTAATTAAACTCTCCTGTGCTCCCTTCGGAAATGAAAATAAACAATGGTAGCATTAGTATCAAATGATAGAAATCCATCTAGTATGTCAACCCAAAATAAGATTTCTGATTGATACTGTACCTGCAGATTCTTCCCCTCTTATACCCTCCTCCTAGGTACTAGACTGGAACTGGAGTCTAACAGATCTCCTACACTGGTAAATCGTGCCATAGCTCCCTTTCGTTCCACCCTGGACATATATAATGGAATTGCACAAGGCACCTGGCGGTAGTATTTTTTTTTCTCTGTCCTGGGATACTGATCCTCTGAACTTTGTGTGAAATGTGCAATGTTTTCGGGAAGATGTCCCCTCCAAAGCGGTCAGGATAGAAAAAAAGCCACTTCCATAGCTATGCAAAGGCCATAAAGCAGAAAGAAGCGAAACAGTTTATGGCTTAAGCCAGGATTGGTGGGGGGGGGGGGGGAGCAGATGGCACTACTCCACATCTAGGTATCTCACCAGGTTCCACTCTGGTTCATCTTCGACCAGTAAGAAGTCATCCTGGGGTCACACAACGTGAGCAGAAGCGACCCTTTGGTTTCACAGGCTGTTCCTAGTCCAGAGGTAGAGTTTCCAGCTGAAAGTTCTGCTCCCAGTGCCCAGCTTCGGCACCATCCTCGGTGCTGGAGTTGGGATGTTCACAGAACTTGAAGATTTGCTGCCTGCTTACCCAGCCCCTTCTGTTGACCCCACTTACCTGGTGGTCTTTACCCAGGCAAGGCTAGAATTTTTTCTCCCCTGTCTCCCTCCAGTGCACTTGCTTGACCCAAGGAACATGTGGGACATTCAGGCTATTATCTTGATTTTATGAGCGGGAGCTCTTATACCAGCCCTGGGGGCACTAAGGCTGTGGTCTTGGACTTAGGCTTATGACATTTGGCTGGTTCCCTGAATGTGAGGGCAAACCACCTCACTCGGTGCCACCTTGCTACTTGCCACCATGAGTGTACCTTCACCCGTAGGTGACTCAATTCATCATCAACCTCTGAGACAGGCCTCCAGTGGGTCTCTTTGTTTCTCGTGAGAACAAGTACTGCCTGTAGCTATGCTGCCTGCAGTTTCTGCTGCGCGATCTCTGGGAAATGCATTTGGTGTGAGGTGGGCCATCCGTCTCCTATTCCCTCCCATTCCTCAGATCCCTTGTGTTCAGAGGAAGTTGTGTCAGGAACGAGCACAAGTGATATGGAGTTCATTTAATTTTATTGGCCTTGAAGGGTGTGGTACTTGGATCTTCTTCCCTATCCCCTCTCTTCGTCCTCAGGGCCATCCTCCTCTCTCAGCATGAAGGGCAGTTCCTGCATGCGAACCCCCAGAGCCTCCACCTTCATGCCTAGAGAATGAACGGGGCAACATGAGTCTAGTCTGGGCATTGGTCCAGGTTTGTTACCTGGTATGGGTATTGGCTGCCTCAAGACTCCTTTATCGAATATGTTGCATTTTCTCATGCCTGGCAAAGCTTTGCTGTGGCCGCAGTTAAAGTTATTTGTCGGGCCTTTCTTTGTTTTTCTGATTAGGCATCACTGTTCAAATCTATTGTCATGAGGTTTCTGAAGGGGATATTGCATTTTTTCCCTCCCTTCTGCTTTTGTTACACCTAAATGGAACCTTAATTTGTTGCTCATGTTCTTGATGTGTTTTCCTTTCAAACCCATGCATAGTTAATTCAGACTTCTGAATAGGAAAACTCTTTCTTTTCACCTTCATGTTGTCTAGGTGTGATAGTTAGCTGCTGTCTTATCTGTTCAGCGTTATCCCCCTCATTTTTCCCAGATAGGATGGTTCTGCAGAATAAGACATTGTTTCTGCCTGAGATGATCACTCACTTTCATATGGCCCAGTTCATTACTTTTCCCGGCATTCTACCCACTTCCTCATATCATGAAAGAGGAGGAACGGCTACATTGTTTGGACCCTCACAGGGGCATTTTATATAGGCAAGACCTTTGAGTTTCACTAAGATGGCCACCTTTTCCTTGGCTACATTTGTTCCAAGAAGGGCAAGGTGATTACGAAGTGGACAGATTACAACTGAATCGTCCAGTCTACCAATATTTGCTATACCCCTGCCAAGAATGAGCCTCTTGAGGAAATCAGAGTCCATTCAAGCAGAGCTAAGACTGCCTTTTCTGCGCTTTCATGGGGTATGTTGATGCTGGATATCTGCTGTGCGGCGATGTGGTTGCCAGTGCATACCTTCAACAGGCATTATTGTCTGGACACTGCAGATATAGCTATTTTTAGGTCTCGCCTAGCGACGCAGCGCATGCGCTGCTCGCTTGCGAGACTATTGTCGTCGGTTTTGCTTCGGAAGCGGGGTGGAAGCTCCACCCATGCTTCTGATTGGCGCGCGTCAAAAATGCGCGCTTTTAATTGGAAGGGAGGCATGTTTGTACCCTCCATGTCTCCTGTTTGCCGTGCCTGCCCGGACAGGAGATGTGCACGCGTACGGTGCGCGCGCGCGGCGCGCTTCCACTTTCTTCTCGCGGGCGTCTCTTGTGATCACGGCGTTTCAGCACAGCGCGCGCATGGCGCGCTTTCACTTTCTTTTACTCCATATTAAAGAGCAAAGTCCTCTTGAGTTGATTCCATACATTCCATACAGCGGGCGTCCTTTTGATCACGGCGTTTCAGCACAACGCGCGCATGGCGCGCTTTCACTTTCTTCTACTCCATATTGAAGAGCAAAGTCCTCTTGAGTGGATTCCATACAGACCCACTCAATCAGACAAAACAATAAATTAATGTACATAGCACATGTTCTGTCACTGCACAAGCAGCCATCTTATGCCTAGCCGCAGTGCTACGATAATGATCTTCTAACGGAGCATTACCCCACGGGGTAGCGTACTACCCATTTGCTAATAGGCTTCTGCACCTTTAATTTTGCCCTTAAGAAATAATTTTGCCCTACATACTTTCCACGGGCCAGCCACATGCCCTCCAGCACTTTTTTTACTATCTCAGAGGCTAATTTGTAGCGCCTTGAGACACGTATTACCGTTCGCCCCTCGCTCGCTCCCTCCCTCCCCCCGTCCGGTCCCTCCTCCCTCCATTGTGTGATGTTGCTCGTTAGAGCCCGGCGTGGCTATAGACAGACGCTGTACGGGTTTCAAGCCGCTGCCAAAAACAATAGATTAATGTACATAGCACGTGTTCTGTTACTGCGCCTAGCCACAGTGCTACCATAATGATCTTGTAACGGAGCATTATCCCACAGGGTAGCGTACTACCCATTTGCTAATAGGCTTCTGCACTGTTTACTTTCCACGGGCCACACACATTTCTAAAGCACCTTTTTTACTATCTCAGAGGCTAATTTGTAGCGCCTTAAGACACAGATTCCCGTTCGCCCCTCGCTCGCACCCTCCGTCTCCCCGTCGGGTTCCTCCTCTTTCCATTCTGTGCCGGTGCTGGTCAGAGCCCGGCATGGCTATGGACGGACGCTGTACGGGTTTCAAGCCCCTGCCAAAACAATAGATTAATGTGCATAGCCCGCGTTCTGGTACTGCGCCTAGTCACAGTGCTACCATAATGATCTTGTAACAGAGCATTATCCCACGGGGTAGCATACTACCCATTTGCTAGTAGGCCTCTGCACCTTCAATTTTGCCCTTAATAAATAATTTTGCCTTCCATACTTTCCACGGGCCAGACACATGCCCTACACCACCTTTTTTACTATCTCAGAGGCTAATTTGTGGCGCCTTAACACACGGATTCCCGTTCGCCCCTCGCTCGCTCCCTCCCTCCCCCCAGACGGGTCCCTCCTCCCTCCTTTGTGTGCCGGTGCTGGTCAGAGCCCGGCGTGGCTATGGACGGACGCTGTACAGGTTTCAAGCCCCTGCCAAAACAATAGCTTAATGTGCATAGCACGCGTTCTGTTACTGCACAAGTAGCCATCCTAAGCCAAGCCGCAGTGCTACCATAATGATCTTCTATCTGGGCATTACCCCACGGGGTAGCGTACTACCCATTTTCTAATAGGCTTTTGCACTTTTAATTTTGCCGTTAGTAAGTAATATTCTCTTCCAGGGGATCCTCATCAAAGTCATAAGCACTGAATATTCCCGCCCATGTGCGGGAACCCCGGAAATAATAAAAATTATATATGAAAAACATATATATATATACAGCTCTATATATATAAAAACATATATCATTTTTTCTAGTATCAATGCAGCTCTCGTATAGGAGGCTAAACAATGTAATAAAAACACAAAATTGCTTTTGCAAATATACATAATACATGTATAAAAACACATGAGGGCAAGATGCACTTGAACTCTGTTTTTAATGAGTAAATCTCATGAGTAAACTGCAAAAGAAAACACAGGCATTGTTAGCCTACAGGCTGCATTGTAAACCAACATAGAAAATGAAAGCAATCTTTCATAAAAACTGGCACCGTGCCTTTAAGGCAGCCATGACCCCTAGCTTCCCATCATGCCTCAGGGGTGACAGTTAGGTCAGTTGTTCTTTCCGGCTCCTTCTGTCAGCACCCTGGAATCTCAGCTCTCTCTTTTTTGACTTTTCTGTCAGAAATACCTAGTTTTTTTGTGGTTTTCTACCTCACTTGACGTCTTTTGATACTAGTGTGAGGATTAAACCATTTTTTTGTGGCAGAAAGTGATATTTTCTGTCAAATAATGCCTTCTTTGTTCGATCCTTGCCCTGCCTGTGGCAAAAAGAAGGCCAAGTCAGACACAAATGATGTGTGCATCCTCTGTCTACCGGACTCTCACTCTCCTGCCTCCTGTCAACACTGCAGGAAGTTATCCAATAGAACCATCAAGGACAGAGAGAGAATCCGTCTTTATGGCCTCTCAGAAAGAGGTAGGTCTCCTGTTAGAACAAAGAAGAGGGCGCGTTCGACGTCGAGCAAGGTCCCGATATGTTCCCCTTCGGCGTCGGGCTCAACGTCGAAGGTTCCGGCGGCGGAGTCGTCGTCGAGGACCTTGGTGCAGGAGCGCCATTCTTCAAAAGCTAAGTCGATGGAACAGCGTCCGGCGTCGAGACAAGATCCTCCGCCGTCGACTCGACGATCGACGTCAAGACACAGATCATCGACACCGAAATGTACGTCATCTTCGACGTTGAGGCCGATGTCGCCGTTGCCGTCTCAGCGCAGATCAGCGTCGAAGCAGAGGTCGTCGGATGTCCAGTCGACGTCGAGGCCGAGGCCTCCGTCGACGCCAGCAACACTGTCGACGTCGAGACAGCAGTCTCCGTCGCATTCGCAGCCGACGTCGAGGCGCAGTCCCCCGTCGAGGGAAAGGCGCTCGACATCGAGGATGGATACCCCGTCGAAGCAAGGACCATCGACATCGAGGCACGACTCTCCGTCGAAGCGGCGCTCGGCGTCGAGGAGTAGCCCTCCGCCGAAGTGAAGAAGATCGACGTCGAGACGCAGATCTCCGTCGGCGAGGCGCTCGGCGTCTCAGCAGCGTACTCCATCGAAGCAAAGAAGTTCGGCGTCGAGGCGCATGTCTTCACCGCGATCAAGAAGATCGACGTCGAGACAGAGGTCTCCGTCGGTGTCAGTCCCTGTAAGTCTCTCTCCGTCCCCTTCATCGACGTCGAGAGCAGGCTCCCACCATTCTATCGCCAGGTCTGGTTCTCCAGAGGTGATTATTTCATCTTCAAGTAGCCAGGACTCTCCATCTGGTCATCAACGTCCAGTGGAAAAGGCTCAGCAGGAAGGACGGAAGTCTCCACGTCGTTCTCCTGTGACAGCGGAGAAGTCTCCGTCCATTCACCTCTCGCCCAGATGGAATCGTCCATTACACCACTGGGCAGATCATACACAGGCAGGTGTTAGACGGGATCCCAGTCCTGCTCGCAGGTCCCCTCTGGCTCGCCTGGCACAAGATGCGGATCTTTCTCCACCAAGAGGAAGAGCTCGTACTCGCTCTCCTGCACCAACATCCAGAAGGAGATCAAGATCACGCAGCAGGAGGAGAAGACGCAGGTCTCCAACACCTTCCACCTCCTCAACGTACTCCTCAAAAAGAGACTACTCGCCCACCATTACTGACAGTCCACCGTCGAGGATCTCTCCGGTGGACGATGTAAGCACATTTCAGGAGGTGCTTTCCAGAGGGGCGGCCAAACTGAACATTCCTATGCCTGTTCAGCAAAGTACTTCTTCGGTTATTTTCGAAACCTTGAACCAGAAGGCTTCATCTCGCCCGTTACTCCCACTGGTACCGGGGCTTCTGAAACCGGTTATGGACATTTTTCTTACGCCGGCCACTCTCAAAACGGCACCGGCGAGAATTCTGAAGAAGTATCGTCCTCCGGAGGAAGATCCATCTTTCTTAAAGTCAGATCCTAAACCGGACTCTGTAATAGTGGCTGCTGCCAGAAAAACCCATTTGGTGGCCTCCTCGTCCACAGTCCCACCGGACAAGGAGAGCAAGACACAAGACTCATGGGGAGAAAAGTATGTGGCACTTCTGCATCCATGCTTAAAGTCTCCAGTGCGTCAGCTCTATTAGGGCGTTACGATAGAGCTTTATGGGATTCGCTACAGCGTTCTACAGACAAACTGCCCAAGGAAGACCGTAAGGACTTCAAAGAAATTGTACAGGAGGGCAGCCTGGTAGCGAACCAGGTAATTAGTGCTGCGGCTGATGGAGCTACGCTTTCAGCACACTCCTACGCCCACGGAATTTGTGCCAGAAGATCTTCATGGCTTCGCCTAACAGCATTGAAGCCAGAGGCACAGTCACGTATCCTCAACCTGCCATTTTCCGGGTCATCGTTGTTTGGCTCGCATACCGATGAAGAGATGGCACGGATGAAGACCGAGCTAGATACCCTGAAGGCGGTGGGGCTGGAAAAGAAAAAAGAGTTTCGTCGCCGCTACCGCAATACTGATCGCCGTTCCTTCCAACAGAGGGTTCAAACCCCTCATTGGCAAAAGAACCAAAGCCAACAGGGTCAGCAGAAATCGCAGTTTCAAAGCCGGCGATCCAACCGGGGAAGAGGAGGGAACCGTCAGTCCTCTACTTCAACCAAAGCTCCAGCCAAGCAATGAGTGCCCGCTTCCTCCAGTACCGTTCACCGCTCCAGTAGGAGGAAGTGTTGCGAATCATCTGCAAGAGTGGCGAGACATCACCAAGGATCAGTGGGTGTTGGCTACGCTGCAGAATGGATACTCTCTACGTTTCCGACGTCGTCCTCCCTCGATCCCTCCAGTACCATCATCGTGCGGCCGGATCAACATGCTGCAGAGGGAAGTGGAAATACTTCTCCAAAAATCAGCCATAGAGAAGGTTCCACGGTCACAAAGAGGTCGAGGAGTTTATTCCAGATACTTCCTGGTAAAGAAAAGAGGTCGAAAGTCGGAATACAGGCCCATTCTGGATCTGCGAACACTCAACAAGTCCATCAAACGAGAAAAATTTCGCATGTTGGCTCTCCACCAAATGTATCCTCACCTCCGCAAAGGGGATTGGATGTGTTCGATGGATCTACAAGATGCTTATTTTCATATACCGATAAATCAGCATCACCGGCAATATCTACGATTCATAGTCGGAACATCCCACTATCAGTTCAAAGTGCTGCCCTTCGGACTGAAGTCAGCTCCTCGGATGTTCACGAAATGCATGGCAGTAGTGGCGGCTGCTCTGCGACGCAGATGCATCTTTGTCTATCCTTATCTGGACGATTGGTTGCTAAAAGGTCCCTCTCCACAAAGTGTGATGAACCACTTCCAGCAGTGCCTAGGTTTTTGTCAAAAACTGGGCCTACATGTGAACTTCGAAAAATCGACGCAGCCACCCACTCAAGCAATCCACTACCTGGGGGCGCTGATAGACTCCGAGCGAGGAAAAGTGTTTCCTTCAGAGGAGAGACAATTATCCATCATTCAGAAAGGCAGACAGATTTTACACAACAAACTGTCTTCAGTGCGTCAGATCGCCTCCCTGCTAGGATCGATGGCATCCTGCATTTTTCTGGTGCCCAATGCCAGATTGAAAATGCGTCCTCTACAACAAGTTCTAGAAGACAAATGGGATCAACGGTCTTCTCGCTGGGAAGACAAAATTTGTCTATCACGCACAGCCAGAGCATCCATCCTGTGGTGGATGAAGAAAGATAATCTGAGGGTAGGAGTACCGTTCCATCAAGCTCCTCCTTCTCAAACTCTGATCACAGACGCCTCCCTGCAAGGATGGGGAGCCCACGTGGGGTCTCTCCAGACGCAAGGCCTATGGTCATCAAAAGAGCAGTTGTACCACATAAACATGCTGGAACTAAGGGCTGTTCATCTGGCTCTCAAGGCTTTCCTCCCTTCGATTCAGGCGAGTTCCATCCTAGTACAGACGGACAATACCACCACCATGTACTACTTGAACAAACAGGGAGGAACTCGCTCGAGGACCCTCTCTTTGGAGGCACAGACCCTTTGGCACTGGCTTCTGGCGAGGAATCTATCCATCACAGCGGTTCACCTGCCGGGAGAGCAGAATTCTCAGGCAGATGCCCTCAGCCGTCACTTCGAGGAACAGCAGGACTGGGTCCTCAACGACGAGGTGGTCGACGACATCTTCCGAGCTTGGGGCCGTCCGAGCATAGACCTGTTCGCGGACGAAGAAAACACAAAATGCCGAGACTTCGCCTCCAGGTACTTCCGACCAGGATCGAAGGGGAATGCCCTTTTGATCAGCTGGTCAGGGGCATTTGTGTACGCCTTTCCACCCCTGCCTCTCATCCCGAAGGTGGTGACCAAGCTATCACACTCAGACACCACAATGATACTAATTGCTCCGGACTGGCCGAGGCAGTGGTGGTATCCGGACCTTCTTCATCTGTCAGTCTGCCCACACAAGAGACTGCCGTGCAGACCGGACCTGCTATCCAAGATGAACGGGAGGATTTAAACCCCCCAACCTTCCGTCACTGAACTTAACAGCATGGCTCCTGAGGTCCTCCAGTATGGGCATTTAGGTCTGCTACAGGACTGCATGACCATATTGAAGGAGGCAAGGAGACCTTCTACAAGGCATTCTTATGCCTGCAAATGGAAACGTTTTTACATTTGGTGTATGCAAAATAATTGTAGTCCTACCAAGGGGCAGGAGGAGGTAGTTTTGCCTTATCTACTTCACCTAGCCAGAGCAGGTTTGAAATTCTCATCCATTAAGGTACACCTAGCTGCCATTACGGCGTACAGGCGTTCTCCTTCTCAGCCCTCGTTTTTTCAACTACAGGTGGTGAAGGATTTCCTGCAGGGTCTCAAGAAGGTCTATCCTCCGGTCCGACCTCCTTCACCTCCTTGGGAGTTGAACTTGGTTCTGTCAAAATTGATGGGTCCACCCTTTGAGCCTATCCACAAAGCAACCTTACAACACCTTACGTGGAAGGTAGCTTTCTTGGTAGCTATCACCTCAGCTCGTAGGGTGAGTGAGATACAGGCCCTATGTTCTAAAGAGCCCTACTTGGTTTTTCATCTCAATAGGGTAGTCCTCAGGACTCATCCTTCCTTCCTTCCGAAGGTGGTCTCTGATTTTCATATAAATCAATCTATTTCTCTTCCGACCTTTTTCCCAATCCCTCCACTCCAGCTGAGAGGGCTCTACATTCATTAGACCTTAAAAGGGTTTTGAAGTTTTATCTGGACAGGTCGAAGCCATTAAGGAAGTCTGATCAACTATTTGTTAATTATGGATCGATCAGAACAGGTTTCCCAGCATCAAAGCGGTCCATCTCCAGATGGATAGTCTCATGCATCAAATTGGCTTACCAGTTAGCACAGAAGCCTCTTTGGTCCGCTCCCAAAGCTCATTCCACTAGAGGAAAAGCAGCGACGACTGCTTTCCTCCATAATGTACCGCTCTCTGAGATCTGCAAAGCAGCTACTTGGAGATCAGTCCATACATTTACAAGACATTACTGTCTTGACTCAGATACTAGAGCGGACACTCAAGTAGGTCAAGCCTCCTTGAGGAATCTGTTCAACAGCTGATTTTTCGGTTGTTGTTAACAAGGTCACTGCATTTCTCATTTGCCTGCAGGTGGATGTTGGGCTTGCTATTCTATTCAGTGCTTATGACTATTGATGAGGATCCCCTGGAAGAGAAGGATAAGTTACTTACCTGTAATCCTAGTTCTCTTCCAGGGGTATCCTCATCAAAGTCATAAGCAACCCACCCACCTCCCCAGGCAAATGAGATTATTTCATTGTTAAATATTATCTTGGTGCCCTGATCTTCAGGGTTACGCAAAGAACAACTGACCTAACTGTCACCCCTGAGGCATGATGGGAAGCTAGGGGTCATGGCTGCCTTAAAGGCACGGTGCCAGTTTTTATGAAAGATTGCTTTCATTTTCTATGTTGGTTTACAATGCAGCCTGTAGGCTAACAATGCCTGTGTTTTCTTTTGCAGTTTACTCATGAGATTTACTCATTAAAAACAGAGTTCAAGTGCATCTTGCCCTCATGTGTTTTTATACATGTATTATGTATATTTGCAAAAGCAATTTTGTGTTTTTATTACATTGTTTAGCCTCCTATCACGAGAGCTGCATTGATACTAGAAAAAATGATATATGTTTTTATATATATAGAGCTGTATATATATATGTTTTTCATATATAATTTTTATTATTTCGGGGTCCCCGCACATGGGCGGGAATATTCAGTGCTTATGACTTTGATGAGGATACCCCTGGAAGAGAACTAGGATTACAGGTAAGTAACTTATCCTTACCCTACATACCTTTCACGGGCCACACACATGCCCTTCAGCACTTTTTTTACTGTCTCAGAGGCTAATTTGTGGCGCCTTAAAACACGGATTCCCATTCCCCCTCGCTCGCTCCCTCCCCCCCCGTCGGGCCCGTCCTCTCTCCATTGTGTGCCGGTGCTGGTTAGAGCCCGGCGTGGCTATAGACAGACGCTGTACAGGTTTCAAGCCGCTGCCAAAACAATACATTAATGTCCATAGCACACGTTCTGTCACTGGACAAGCGGCCATCTTTAGCCTAGCCGCAGTGCTACAATAATGATCTTCTAACAGGGTATTGCCCAACGGGGTACCGTATTACCCATTTGCTGATAAACTTCTGGACCTTTAATCCTGCCCTTAATAAATAATTTTGCCCTACATATTTTTTACCGACCACACACATGCCCTCCAGCACTTTTTTTACTATCTCAGAGGCTAATTTGTAGCGCCTTAAGACACAGATTCCCGTTCGCCCCTCGCTCGCTCCTTCCCTCTCCCCGTCGGGCCCTCCTCCCTCCATTGTGTGCTGGTGCTAGTCACAGCCCGGCGTGGCTATGGACGGACACTGTACGGGTTTCAAGCCGCTGCCAAAACAATACATCTGAAAGAAACACATAGTGATAGATTCCTTACCTTAGAATACCCCCAGGCGTCAGTCTGGATCCGGAAAGTTTTCGTCAGCAGTACCCCTGCGCGTCGGAAGGTGGCGTCGTGCGGCTCCGCATCCGTCGTAGGCGTCGTGATCGCCGTGATGACGTCGCGGCAGCCCTCGCGCGCTGACGTCAGTTCTTTATTTTTCCGCGCCAGCAAGCGCAGATCCAGAGAGAGCGGTACCCCAGTCAATTTTTGACTGAGTTTTTTGAGATTTTTGTCTCAACTTTTTGAGTCGATCGACTCGTGGTGCAGTTAGGGATGCCGGGTTTAAATCTTGCGAGGACTGTCATCGCATGATGTCGGTGACGGACCCGCACCGCGTGTGTCTCTTCTGCCTGGGGCGCGACCACGACCCCAAGTCGTGCCCCGACTGCCGAGCCATGGCACCGAAGACTTTGCGGGAGCGGTCCCGAAAGTTGCTGGAAGCCCGTCAGTCGGCTCCGCGCCGTGAGAGGTCCCGGTCCAGAGGGAGGTCGAGGGACTGGTCGCGGAGCCGTCCGAATCGGAAGTCGTCCGAATCGAAGTCTTCGCACTCGGGGTCAGGTAAGGCGAAGAAACGTCCTCGTTCTTCGACTTCCCCTCGCCGGTCGCGCAACGTAGCTGAGGGAGCGGGTGGTGCCACCCCGCGGCTCCGGCGGAGCCTACGCAGTCGTTGGTGACCTACCCGCCCTTCCCGGGTTCATCGGCGACTCCGGCCCAGGTACAGGAATTCCTGTCCGCTATGGCTCGCCTATTTGGGCCGTCTGGCCCCTCCCGTGCGCCTTCGGGCCCCGCGGGCCCGACTGGGAATCCTCGCCCTTTGACGCCGGTGGCTCCGGCCCCGGCGTCGCCGTCGGCTCCGGCCTCGGCGCCGCAGTTCTCCCATGGATCCCGTCGTGGATCCCGGTCGACGCCGGTTGACCTAGTCACACCTCCACCAACATCGACCCCACCGGCACCACGCCGGACGACGTCGACCCCGGTTTCAGCCCCGACGTGGATACTGTGCCGTAACGGTGTCGACCGACGCCGATTCAGACGCCGTTTGGGAATCTGTTTCCCTATATCCATCCTCCCCTTTTCGACCTGTGCAACAGCAGGAGGAGGAAGGGGAGGACTGGGAGGGGTCTGAGGACCCTCTCACAGCTCAATGTGAGTATAACCCGGAGTGGGCTGAGGAGCTGGGGGACGCCAGTGGTCTGGACACCTCTCCAGACCTTGGCATGATGTCTCCTCCTACCGTGGCTACGGAGGAGGGCGCTAGTTTTTCTGTGGTGTTGCGTAGGGCTGCTGCGGCACTCCACCTGCAGCTACCTACTGTGGCCGTCAGGACTAACCTCCTCACAGAAGTGCTTCAGCCAGCAGCTTGCTCTGCGGAGCCACTGCTGCCCTTTAATGAAGCACTATCTGACGTTCTTCTGGGCTCCTGGTCCAGGCCCAGCACAGGGGCTCCTGTGGACAGGAACGTGGCCCGACGCCATTGCCCGGCCCCGGGCAACCCCCTTTTCCTCTCCCAACACCCCACCCCTGAGAGCTTGGTTGACCAAGCCTCTGCTTCCCCAAGCGCATTCCCTTCCGCACCCCCGGATAGGGAATCCAAGAGGCTGGAACAGTACGGGAAGAAGATTTTTTCTTCCGCCAGCCTCGGGCTGCGGGCTGTGAACACTGCATGCCTTTTGGGCCGTTATTCGCACTCCTTGTGGGATACGGTAGCGCAGGTGCTGCCTAGCTGTCCGGAGGAGGCTCGGACGGCACTCTCAGGCTGTTGCTGAGGGGAGAGATGCAGCCAAGTTCACAATCCGTTGTGTCCTTGACACCGCTGACTCGCTAGGCAGAGCGATTTCCACGACAGTGGCGCTCCGCCGCCACGCCTGGCTGAGGACAACTGGCTTTTTGGGGGATGTCCAGAAAACTTTGATGGACATGCCCTTCGATGGCATTCGCCTCTTTGGCAATAAGGCAGACAGTGCTTTGGAGCACTTTAAGGACTCACGGGCTACGGCCAAGTCCTTGGGCCTTTCGGCCATGCGCCCTCCTCCGCCTTCTGCCTTTCGCTCCTTTCGTGCTCGCGGAAGGGGCAACCCACCACGTTTGCAACAGAACCACAGGCCAGCGCAACAGTCCACGCGCGGCCGCGGACGTGGGAACCGCTGCGGCGGTTCAGGGGGCCAGCGGCCGGGTCAGTCCACCTCCACCCCCGCCACCACTGCCTCCAAACCTTCCTAGTCCGACCTTTCAGGCCCATCAAACGCCAGTGGGTGGCAGGCTTCGCCATCATCTCCCCCACTGGCGCACCATCACGTCGGACAGGTGGGTTTTACAGATAGTCCGAAGGGGCTACTCCCTCCCCTTCGAGACTACCCCTCCAGCCATGCCACCTCAGTACCATCGCGTATCGGGGGATCACTTGGCACTTCTCCAGCAGGAAGTTGCGGCCCTCTTGGCCAAGGGGGCCATAGAGCGCGTTCCGATGCCAGAAGTAGGTTGTGGTTGTTATTCCCACTACTTTCTCATTCCAAAGAAGGGCAAGGGCCTGCGTCCTATCTTGGACCTTCGGGACGTCAATCTCTTCCTCCGGAAGGAGAAGTTCAAGATGCTCACACTTGCTCAGCTCTTGTCTGCTCTAGACCCACAAGACTGGCTGGTAGCGTTGGACTTGCAGGATGCTTACTTTCATATTCCCATCCTGCCGGCCCACCGGCGTTACCTACGGTTCATGGTAGGCCACGAGCATTTTCAGTTCACCGTGCTCCCTTTTGGCCTTACCAGCGCCCCTCGGGTGTTCACGAAAGTGATGGCGGTGGTCGCAGCTCATCTGCGCAGATCAGGGGTTTCAGTCTTCCCCTATCTCGACGACTGGTTGTTGAAGGCGGGCTCGCCCCAGACAGTCGTCTTCCACCTCCAGACTACGGCCGACCTCCTGCATTTGCTGGGGTTCTCCATCAACGTGCCGAAGTCACACCTGATCACACCTGATCCCCTCTCAGAAGCTCCTCTTCATCGGAGCGGTTCTGGACACGGCGGTTTATCCTCCCGAACAGCGAGTCCGGGATATTTGGGCTATGATTCCGATCTTTCAGCCCTTATCCTGGGTTTCCGTCAGGATGACCCTGAGGCTGTTGGGCCTCATGGCCTCCTGCATCCTGCTGATCGATCATGCCAGGTGGCATATGCGGGCTCTGCAGTGGGACCTGAAGTTCCAGTGGGCGCAGCATCAGGGAAACCTGTCCGACTACGTCCAGATCTCGGAGGGCACTGCACAACTCTTGCAGTGGTGGCTCACGGACCAACATTGGGTCAGCGGCAGATCTCTCTCTCTTCCCCAACCGGAGTACACAGTGGTGACGGACGCGTCCCTCCTGGGATGGGGCGGCCACATGGGAGAGGCGGAGATCAGAGGTCTCTGGTCTCCGGCGGAGTCCAGGCTCCATATCAACTTTCTGGAGCTTCGGGCGATCCGACTTGCACTGAGGGCATTTTTTCCCTCTGTCAAGGGGAGAGTAGTGCAGTTGTTCACCGACAACACCACCGCCATGTGGTACTGCAACAAACAGGGCGGGGTGGGGTCGTGGACCCTATGTCAGGAGGCCCTGCGCCTCTGGACATGGCTAAAACATCAGGGCATTTCCCTGGTGGTTCAACACCTGGCAGGTTCACTGAACGCCAGGGCGGACGGACTCAGCCGCAGGTGCATGATGGATCACGAATGGTGTCTTCACTCGGACGTGGCGCAAGGTCTCTTTCAACAGTGGGGAGAGCTTTGGTTAGATCTATTCGAAGAGAACGCACAATGTCAGCAGTTCTGCGCGTTGGAATTTCCAAGGCGGCACTCGCTCGGCGACGCTTTTCGTCGCGAGTGGGGCTGCGGTCTATTGTACGCCTTTCCGCCTATACCACTTCTACCCAGAGTGCTGAAGAAGATCAGACGCGACCGGGCCCAAGTCACCCTTGTGTCTCCGGACTGGGCTCGAAGAGTTTGGTATCCCGAGCTACTCAGTATGAGCGTGGATCCCCCGATCCGACTGCCTCTTCGGGAGGATCTTCTGTCGCAGCAGCAGGGGACGGTCCTCCACCCGAACCTGTCCAGCCTCCACCTCCTTGCGTGGAGATTGAGCGGCCACAGTTGATTCCATTTCACTTGCCTCCCGAAGTCTGTGATGTCATTCTGGCAGCCAGGAGTCCCTCCACTAAATCGGTATACGCCTGCAGGTGGAACAAATTTGTAGCATGGTGCACAGCAAAGGCTGTGGATCCCCTTTCTGCCCCTCTTTCTGATGTCCTACTGTTCCTTCTTTCTTTGACCCAGCAGGGCTCTGCTCTGGGCACTATCAAGGGCTACCTTTCTGCAATTTCGGCCTTTCTCAGGCTCCCTGATCAGCCCTCTCTTTTCAAGTCCCCTGTCGTGAATAGATTCCTCAAAGGCATTACTCACCTTTTCCCTCCTATTCCGTTTGTGATGCCACAGTGGGACTTGAACCTGGTTCTTACTTATTTGATGTGCGCTCCCTTTGAGCCGCTTCACAACTGTCCTCTTCGTCTCTTGACTTTGAAGACTGCATTCCTGGTTGCTGTCACCTCCGCTAGGCGTGTGAGTGAGCTCCAGGCTCTTTCCTGTAAACCTCCTTTGCTGTCGGTTCATCCAGACAAGGTTGTGCTACGCACACGTCCATCCTTCTTGCCTAAGGTTGTCACTGCCTTCCATATTGGGCAATCTATCACCTTGCCCACTTTCTTTCCTCCTCCGCACCCTTCTAGAGAGGCTTCACCGTCTGGACCCAAAACGTGCGATCTCATTTTACCTGAACCGCACACAACAGTTCCGGGTGGACGACCAGCTCTTTGTTGGATACGTAGGCGCCAAGAAAGGCCGGGCTGTGCACAAGAGGACTCTCTCCCGCTGGGTCGTCTTGTGTATCAAAGCCTGTTATTCTCTGGCTAAAAAGGAGCCTCCGGTGGGGCTATGCGCCCATTCTACCAGGGCGACTGCAGCTACTACTGCATTGGGACGTGGTGTCCCCCTGCAAGACATCTGTCAGGCAGCCACGTGGGCCTCGCTGCACACTTTTACTAAGCACTATTGCCTTGACAGCCAAGTCCGGAGAGACAGCTTCTTTGGCCGTTCTGTTCTCCGTGACTTTCTGGTGTGATTTTGGTTCGCAGACCCACCACCGGGGTTGGTATTGCTGGGGTATCTATTCTAAGGTAAGGAATCTATCACTATGTGTTTCTTTCAGATGAACAAGTTACTTACCTTCGGTAACGATATATCTGTAAGAAACATTAGTAGTGATAGATTCCTTACCGCCCCACCCATCGTCCCCGTTCTGCGAACTGATTTCTAGGGTTAAGGTTATCCCTTTGAGGGCCCTAGTTTCAATGCACCAGTGGTCAGTATCTTGCATGGCTCTGCGTTCCTGGCGCGGAAAGTCGTGTACAGAACTGACCGCAAGAGGGCGGCGTCTAAGTAGCTGCCACAACGTCATCCCGGCGATCACGACGCCTACGACGGACGCGGAGCCGCACGACGCCACCTTCCGACGCGCAGGGGTACTGCTGACGAAAACTTCCCGGATCCAGACTGACGCCTGGGGATATTCTAAGGTAAGGAATCTATCTCTACTAATGTTTCTTACAGATATATCGTTACCGAAGGTAAGTAACTTGTTCATTAATGTCCATAGCACGCGTTCTGTCACTGAGCAAGCAGCCATCTTTAGCCTAGCCGCAGTGCTACGATAATGATCTTCTAACGGGGTAGTACCCAACGGGGTAGCGTACTACCCATTTGCTGATAGACTTCTGCACCTTTAATCCTACCCTTAATAAATAATTTTGCCCTACATACTTTCCACGGGCCAGACACATGCCCTACAGCACTTTTTTTACTGTCTGGAAGGCTAATTTGTAGCGCCTTGAGACACAGATTGCCGTTCGCCCCTCGCTCGCTCCCTCCCTCCCCCCCTCGGGCCCCTCCTTCCTACATTGTGTGGCGGTGCTGGTGAGAGCCCGGCGTGGCTATACACGGACGCTGTACTGTTTTCAAGCCGCTG
Source organism: Calotriton arnoldi (assembly GCA_963921515.1). Taxonomy (NCBI): domain Eukaryota; kingdom Metazoa; phylum Chordata; class Amphibia; order Caudata; family Salamandridae; genus Calotriton; species Calotriton arnoldi. Next base: position 1,550,876 of record CAWUFW010001746.1, on the reverse strand, counting down.
CCAAAACAATACATTAATGTACTAAACACGTTTTGTCACTGCACAAGCAGCCATATCTGAAAGAGACACGTTAGTGACAGATTCCTTACCTTAGAATATCCCCAGGCGTCAGGCTGGATCCGGAAAGTTTTTTGCGTAGCAGTACCCTTGCGCGTCGGTAGGCGGCGTCGTGCGGCTCCGCGTCCGTCGTCGGCGTCGTGATCGCCGGGATGACGTCGCGGGCAGTACTTAGGCGCCGCCCCTGCGCGCTGACGTCAGTTCTTCTTTTTCCGCGCCAGTAAGCGCAGATCCGGGAAGAGCAGTGCCCTAGTCACTTTTTGACTATCTTTTTTGTGAAATTTTTCACTGTTTTCTTCAACGAGTCTTCACGACTCCTAAGGTGTCATAGGGATGCCCGGCTTTAAGCCCTGCGAGGAATGTGGTCGTATGATGTCCATCACGGACCCCCACCTCGAGTGTCTCTTCTGTCTCGGCCGAGACCACGACACGAAGTCGTGCCCTGACTGCCGGAAACTTCATCCGAAGGCTTTGCGAGAGCGGTCTCGAAAGCTCCTTGAAGTCCGGCAGTCGGCTCCGCGCCGCACCAAGCCCCGGTCCCGGGAGAGGTCGAGGGCCGGACGCGGAGTCCCCGCCGTTCGTCGGAATCCAAGTCTTCGCGCTCCTCCGGTAAGTCGAAGCTCAAGAAGTCTAAGCGACGTCATCGCTCTAAGACTTCGCCTCGCCGATCGCGCGACTCGGCTGAGGTCCCTGTCGGCACCGTCCCCGCGGCCCCGGGACGTGCCTGTCGAGTTGCCCCCGCATTACCCGTCCTACCCGGGTTCGGGGCGACTCCGGCCGAGCTCTAGAAATTCCTGTCGGCCATGGCCCGCCTCTTCGGGCCTCAAGGTCCCTCCGGTGCGCCTTCGGGCCCCGCGGGCCCTGATGGGGTTGCTCCGGCGTCGCCGTCGACTCCGGTCCCGGCGTCGCCTGTCCCACCAGCCTTCGTCCCGGCCTCGGCTCCGGCCCCGGCCTCGACCCCGGTTCCGGTGGTGCCGCAACCCCCATCGACGCTGGTTGACCTAACCACGCCTCCGCCGACGCCGATGTCCCCGGTGCCGTTTCCGACGCCGTCCGGGGCTCCGGGCGGCGTAGTTCCCGGTTCTCCCCGGGTCCGGACATGGAGCCGGACCGGCGTCGCCCGGCCGCCGGTTCCGGCGCCGATGAGACCTTGGGTCCCTTATGTCCCTCCTCCTCCATCTTTTCAACCTGAGGAGGACCAGGAGAGCTGGGAGGGGTCTGACGACCCTCTCACACAACAGTGCGAGTTTGACCCGGACTGGGTTGAGGAACTTGGGGATGCCAGTGGGCTGGATACCTCCCCCGACTCTGGCATGCTGTCTCCTCCCGTGGCAACGGAGGAGGGGGCTAATTTTGCAACGGTGTTGCGTAGAGCTGCTGGAGCCTTGAATCTCCAGTTGCCTACAGTGGCCGTCAGGACTAACCTCCTGACTGAAGTGCTTCAGCCGGCGGCCTCCTCTTCGGAGCCTGTGCTGCCGTTCAACGATGCACTCACTGACGTTCTTTTGGGTGCCTGGTCCAAACCCATCACAGGGGCTCCTGTGGATAGGAACGTGGCCCGACGCCATCGCCCGGCTCCGGGCGACCCCCTGTTTCTCTCCCAACACCCCACCCCTGAGAGCTTGGTTGTCCAAGCCTCTGCCTCCCAAACAGCCTTCCCTACCGCCCCTCCGGATAGGGAATCCAAGCGCCTGGATCACTTTGGGAAGAAGGCTTTCTCTTCCTCCAGTGCTGGCTTGCGGTCTGTTAATACCGCTTGCCTCTTGGGCCGATACACCCACTCCCTGTGGGATTCGGTGGCTGATGTTTTGCCGCAGTGTTCTGAGGAGGTCCAGACACTGCTTACCCGCGCTATTGCGGAAGGGCGTGATGCGGCTAAATATACCATCCGCTGTGGCCTTGATACCGCCGACTCGCTGGGCAGATCGCTTGCAACGACGGTGGCGCTGCGTCGCCACGCCTGGCTGAGAACCACTGGTTTTTCAGGGGATGTCCAGAATACTCTCATGGACATGCCCTTTGATGGAGTCGGTCTTTTTGGTTCGAAGGCAGACCATGCGCTGGAGCGTTTCAAGGACTCACGGGCTACTGCTAAGTCCCTGGGCCTTGCTGTTGTGCGCCCTCCGCAAACGTCTGCTTTTCGCCCCTTTCGTGGCCACGGAAGGGGCGCCCAGTCACGTCCACAGCCCGGCCAACGGCCCGCGCAGCAAGCGCCTTCGCGTGGCCGAGGACGTGGATACCGCCGTGGCGGTTCGGGCAACCAGCGTGCGGGTCAGGCCACCACCTCCAACCCGTCCGCGGCCTCCAAGCCCTCCTAGTCCCTCCTTTCAGGTGCACAGCACGCCAGTCGAGGGCAGGGTCCGCCATCACCTTCACCACTGGCGTCCCATCACCTCGGACAAGTGGGTCTTGGACATTGTCCGAAGGGGCTACTCCCTCCCCTTCGAGACCACCCCCCAGCCATGCCACCTCAATTCCACCGCATGTCAGGGGATCACTTGGTGCTTCTACAGAAGGAAGTCACGGCCCTCTTGGCCAAGAGGGCCATCGAGCATGTTCCGACCCCAGAAGTAGGGCGTGGTTGCTACTCCCACTACTTTCTGGTGCCCAAAAAGGACAAGGAGGACATGCGTCCTATCTTGGACCTCCGGAACGTCAATCGCTTCCTCCGGAAGGAGAAGTTCAAGATGCTCACCCTAGCTCAGGTCTTGACTGCCCTCGACCCCGGAGACTGGTTGGTAGCGTTGGACTTGCAGGACGCCTATTTCCACATCCCCGTCCTGCCGGCCCACCGGCGTTACCTTCGGTTCACGGTAGGCCTCGAGCATTTTCAGTTCACCGTGCTCCCCTTTGGCCTTACCAGTGCCCCTCGGGTGTTCACGAAAGTGATGGTGGTGGTCGCAGCTCATCTGCGCCGGGCAGGGGTTTCAGTCTTCCCCTACCTCGACGACTGGCTGCTGAAGGCGGGCTCGTCCCAGGCAGTCGTCTCCCACCTCCAGACTACGGCCGAACTCCTGCACTCGCTGGGGTTCTCCATCAATGTGCCAAAGTCGCATCTGATTCCTTCTCCACAGCTCCTTTTCATCGGAGCAGTTCTGGACACGACGCAGTTTCGGGCCTATCCTCCCGAACGGCGAGTCCGGGATATTCAGGCTATGATTCCGATCTTTCAGCCTTTATCCTGGGTTTCGGTACGGATGACCCTGAGGCTGCTGGGCCTCATGGCCTCCTGCATCCTGCTGGTCACTCATGCCAGATGGCATATGCGGGCTCTGCAGTGGGACCTGAAGTTCCAGTGGGCGCAGCACCAGGGCGACCTGTCCGATCACGTCCAGATCTCGGAGGGGACTGCAAAACAGTTGCAGTGGTGGCTCTCGAACCGGCAATGGGTCATGGGCAGATCCCTCTCCCTTCCCCAGCCAGAGCACACAGTTGTGACGGACGCGTCCCTTCTGGGATGGGGCGGTCACATGGGAGAGGCGGAGATCAGAGGCCTCTGGTCTCCGGGCGGAGTCCCGGCTCCATATCAACCTTCTGGAGCTCCGGGCGATCCGACTTGCACTCAAGGCATTCCTTCCCTCTGTCAAAGGGAAGGTAGTGCAGGTGTTCACAGACAACACCACCGCCATGTGGTACTGCAACAAACAAGGCGGGGTGGGGTCGTGGACCCTTTGTCAGGAGGCTCTGCGCCTCTGGACATGGCTGGAACACCAGGGCATGTTCCTGGTGGTTCAACACCTGGCAGGTTCCCTGAACGCCAGGGCGGACGAACTCAGCCGCAGGTGCATGATGGATCACGAATGGCGTCTTCACTCGGAAGTGGCGCAAGGACTCTTTCTACAGTGGGGAGAGCCTTGGTTAGATCTATTCGCCACCGAAGAGAACGCGCAATGTCATCAGTTCTGCGCGTTGGAATTTCCAAGGCGGCACTCGCTCGGCGACGCTTTTCGTCACGAGTGGAGTTGCGGTCTATTGTACGCCTTTCCGCCTATACCACTTCTACCCAGAGTGTTGAAGAAGATTCGGCACGACCGGGCCCAAGTCATTCTTGTGGCTCCGGACTGGGCTCGAAGAGTTTGGTATCCCGAGCTACTCAATATGAGCGTAGATCCCCGATCCGTCTGCCTCTTCGGGAGGATCTTCTGTCGCAGCAGCAGGGGACGGTCCTCCACCCGAACCTGTCCAGTCTACACCTGCTTGCGTGGAGATTGAGCGGCGGCAGTTGATTCCTTTCGACTTGCCTCCCGAAGTTTGTGATGTGATTCTGGCAGCCAGGCGTCCCTCCACTAAGGTGGTATACGCCTGCAGGTGGAACAAATTTGTGGCATGGTGCACAGCAAAGGCTGTGAATCCCCTTTCTGCCCCTCTTTCTGAGGTCCTTCTGTTCCTTCTCTCTCTGGCCCAACAGGGTTCTGCCCTGGGTACCATCAAGGGTTATCTTTGTGCTATCTCGGCCTTCCTCAGGCTCCCTGATCAGCCCTCCCTTTTCAAGTCCCCTGTTGTTAACAGGTTCTTAAAAGGCATTACTCACCTCTTCCCTCCTGTTCCGTTTGTGATGCCTCAGTGGGACTTAAACTTGGTTCTTACCTTTTTAATGTGCGCTCCCTTTGAGCCTCTACATAACTGTCCTCTTCGTCTTCTGACTCTGAAGACAGCCTTTCTGGTGGCCATCACCTCCGCTCGGCGGGTGAGTGAGCTCCAGGCTCTATCTTGCAAACCTCCCTTTCTGTCTGTTCATCCAGACAAGGTTGTTCTTCGGACGCGTCCGTCCTTCTTGCCAAAGGTGGTTACTGCTTTCCACATTGGGCAGACCATCACTTTGCCCACCTTCTTTCCGCCTCCGCATCCTTCCAGAGAGGAAGAGAGGCTCCACCGTCTGGACCCAAAACGTGCGCTCTCTTTCTATATTGACCGCACAAAACACTTCCGGGTGGATGACCAGCTCTTTGTTGGCTACGTGGGCGCCAAAAAGGTCGGGCGGTGCACAAGAGGACCATCTCCCGCTGGGTTACCTTGTGCATCAAGACCTGCTATTCTTTGGCTAAAAGGAGCCTCCTGTTGGGCTGCGTGCCCATTCCACCAGGGCAACGGCTGCTACCACGGCCTTGGGCCGCGGTGTTCCGCTGCCGGTTATCTGTCAGGCAGCTACGTGGGCCTCGCTGCACACGTTTACAAAGCATTACTGCCTTGACAGTCAGGTCCGGAGGGACGGCTTCTTTGGCCGTTCTGTCCTCCAGGACTTCCTTGTCTGATCTTTGTTCGCAGACCCACCACCGGGGTTGGTATTGCTGGGGTATCTATTCTAAGGTAAGCAATCTGTCACTAACGTGTCTCTTTCAGATGCACAAGTTACTAACTTGTGTAACGATATATCTGTAAGAGACAGTAGTTAGTGACAGATTCCTACCGCCCCACCCATCCTCCCCGTTCTGCGAACTGATTTCTAGGGTTAAGGACATCCCTTTCAGGGCCCTAGTATTTTTCAGACACCTATGTCAGCTTCTTGCATGGCTCTGCGTTCCTGGCGCGGAAAGTCGTGTACAGAACTGACGTCAGCGCGCAGGGGCGGCGCCTAAGTACTGCCCGCGATGTCATCCCGGCGATCACGACGCCGACGACGGACGCGGAGCCGCACGACGCCACCTACCGACGCGCAAGGGTACTGCTACGCAAAAAACTTTCCGGATCCAGCCTGGGGATATTCTAAGGTAAGGAATCTGTCACTAACTACTGTCTCTTACAGATATATCGTTACACAAGTTAGTAACTTGTGCTTTAAGCCTAGCCGCAGTGCTACGAGAATGATCTTCGAACGGAGCATTACCCCATGGGGTAGCGTACCCATTTGCTATTAGGCTTCTGCACCTTTATTTTGCACTTAATAAATAATTTTGCCCCACACAGATGCCCTCCAGCACTTTTTTTACTGTCTCAAAGGCTAATTTGCAGCGCCTTAAGCCACGGATTCCCGTTCGCTTCTCGCTCGCTCACTCCCTCCCCCCGTCGGGCCCCTCCTCCCTTCATTCTGTGCCGGTGCTGGTCAGAGCCCGCAGTGGCTATGGACGGTCGGGCCAGACACATGCCCTCCAGCCCTTTTTTTTACTGTCTCAGAGGCTAATTTCGTAAACTTATCTATAACACCATCTATTGTGCACCCTCAATTAGCTGCTAAAAGCAACGTGTTGTAGTTTCTACACCACATGCTGCGACTTTTTCCATGTCCATGAAAGCTTTCATTAAATTGCAACCAAGAAAAAGCCAGGCTGGAAGTCGCCTTAGGCGCATCTGGCCGTTACTACCTGGTTGTTTTGCATTCACTGTCTGTTGTGTGTCTGCTGCCATCTTCATAACACTCCTACTTTAGTTTAAGAAAATATTCTATGCTCTTCATATGTACAGACTGAAAATAAAGTTATAAGAAGGAAACGGCAACGTGCAATGCATGCCACTTTATTATGCAGTGTGTATCTTCTTACATTTTGAGAGCACTTCCATTAAAACATTTACACTCTTCTTTTTAGTACGTACCTATTCAAAACTGCTTAACGCATTCACTTTACCAACACGCAACGCTTTATTTGCGGTGTGTGGTTTTTTATATTGTTATAGTACTTTTGCTTTACCAAGTTACATGTGCCTTATTGTTCTTAATTGGTGTCTATTAATATCAATTTTACCCTTAATGATTACATGTTAGTACCCTGCCACAGTCGTCCAGCAGTATCCGTATCAATGTTAATAGTAAAACAGCGCTACAATATTACGACTTCTTACGTGTACAACTCCCAGTTTGTTTGCCTTTTTGACTTTTGACATACTTACTACCCACATACATACCACTACTTATATGTAAAATACATACACTACACTCCAAACAAAACCATCAAGCAACATTGTAATTACAACCCCAATAACTCGAAGTCTAACTGATGCGAGACCTGTTGCATTGCAAATGCTTGTTCCAGATTAGTGTTGCTGGACTACTTGGCTTGTCAATTTCTTTTGAATCGCTGTCTGTGAGGTACTGCTTTGTTATTGATTCAAGAAGTGAGGAATCAGCAGGTAGAAGGATCCAAGAGAAGAACAAGTTACTTACCTTCAGTAACAATCTTTCTGCTGTATACATCATCTACCTGCAGATCCCTCACCGATGCCTGCCTGGCTTACCGTTCTGATGAAGGATCCTACTCTTTTTAAAAAATTATTTTTGTTTTATATAAGGTCCCACTAAAGATCCACACACTGCACATTCTGTCAATCTTGTCACCGCCTCCAAGAACCTGGCAAAAAGGATGGGGATCTGACATAATTGTCCTGAGGTGGATGGAGCCTGGTGGCGCAGGAGAGCTTTTACAATTTCTGGATCCAGTCTGACACCGGAGAGGAATCAACAGGTGCAGAATCTGCTGGCAGACAGATTAGCCACCAGAAAGATTGTTACTGAATGTCAGTAACTTGTTCTTTATGTTTTAATCAATTTTTATATTGATTTTTCCTTACACAATAGACATAAACAAAGTACACCATTCCATTGGTCCCAACAACTGCTGTTTCCACCACCACCCCGATTCTCAAACCAGAACTGAGACCTTATTATAGTTGACATTACTTTTGCATTCCCTATATTTGTGCATTATCTTATCCTTTATATCCCTCTGGTTGATAGGTGTAGTTGCCCTCTGAATTCCTGATCTAGTCTCTATCTCTAGTCTTGTTAGTTGGCCATGTCTTTTAGGGACGATTCCCAATTGAGGTATTTGGGGCATGGAGGTTCTATGAATATTTTAGAGAGGAAGTCTAATAGTTGTGCCACCTTTTGTGGAGGGCAGGCCACTTTATTTTATCTTGGTCCTATTTCCAAGTATAATGTTGGCAATCTTATCAATAGAAAGTAGATACCAATGAGATGCTTCCTTGCACACATCAAAGAAAATTATAATTTCCCCAATACATGGTCATCACCTTCTTCCCAAGGAGAGTAGCTTCACAATAAATGTACCCCTTCTGGAATTCAAGGGAAATTGCTTCACTCACAAGAAGAGCCAGCAATACTTTTGCAATACAGTGTCAATGATGTCTTCTCTAGAACTGCTACCAATTTTCAAAGGTGTTTTATTTTGTTTTCTGGGTTCATCCCAAAAATACATGCAGCAGCATACCCACCTCCCCACTGGCTATCCCAACAGTGGTGTGACTTTTCAGTCTTGTTTTTTTGTAATATAAAAAATGTGGTGTAGCTTTTTAAATCTGAGCTCCTCAAACACACACATTGCTGTATCGTTAGCCCTTGTTACTAATAACTTCTGCTTCATCGTCCATCTGCTTCCCCAGAACCTCTTTCCATGATATATAAATTACTTGCTTCACATTGGCCTGATTTTGCTTTAATAACTTGTAAATACAAGATGTGTGTCTGAGTCTTTGCTCTTCAATAATCTTGTGACATTTCATTATGATTGATGCTGAATTTTTTCTCTTGCATGCCGTGCTTCTGAATTCGATTTCTGTGGAACACATTCAGAATGCTGAAAGCAAAGTGGAACCTATTAGTGATTGTGATAAATAATTAGTTGTGTATGATTTTGAATATATAAGCTTTGTTCAAGCTGCTTAAATTAGGTCAATCTTCCTACCCCTCTGACAAGTTAGCCCTGAGTGAAAGTGACATGAACCTTTTTCAGAAAAGCTCACAGTGTTCACATATATGAAAGGACTTTAATGTTCCATTATTATGCTTCCATGATGTTCACATCTCTCAGAGGTTATCATTTTAGATTGTGTCCAGTTCCCTGCTCCTACGGCATGTATATTATTTGTACACCTGTTGTACACTAGGTTTGTGGATGCAAAAAAACAAATAATCTGAAAGAGACACGTTAGTGATAGATTCCTTACCTTAGAATATCCCCAGGCGTCAGGCTGGATCCGGAAAGTTTTGCGTAGCAGTACCCTTGCGCGTCGGTAGGCGGCGTCGTGCGGCTCCGCGTCCGTCGTCGGCGTCGTGATCGCCGGGATGACGTCGCGGGCAGCACTTAGGCGCCGCCCCTGCGCGCTGACGTCAGTTCTTCTTTTTCCGCGCCAGCAAGCGCAGATCCGGGAAGAGCAGTGCCCTGGTCAATTTTTGACCATAATTTTGGGTGATTTTTCACTGTTTTTTCCAACTTTAAGGTGTCGTAGGGATGCCCGGCTTCAAGCGATGCGGCGCCTGTGCGCGGATGATGTCCGTCACCGACCCGCATTGGGAGTGTCTCTTCTGCCTCGGCCGAGGCCACGACACCGAGTCTTGTCCCGAATGCCAGGCCCTCAACCCGAAAGCTTTGCGAGAGCGGTCTCGAAAGCTCCTCGAGGCCCGGCATTCGGCTCCACGGAGGCCCCGGTCGCGTGAGAGGTCCAGGGGTCGCTCGCGGAGTGCACACCGGTCGTCGGCGTCGAAGTCTTCTTCGTCCGGTAAGTCTAAGCACAAGAAGTCCAAGAAGCATCGTCGCTCTCGGACTTCGCCTCGCCGGTCTCGCGACTCGGCTGAGGCCCCTCCCGGCACCGTCCCCGCCCCGCGGCCCCGGACTTGCCTGTGGAGTCGCCCCCGCCATACCCGCCCTTCCCGGGTTCGGGGGCGGATCCGGCCAAGGTACAGGAGTTCCTGTCGGCCATGGCCCGCCTCTTCGGGCCTTCAGGCCCCTCCGGTGCGCCTTCGGGCCCCGCGGGCCCTGATGGGGTTGCTCCGGCATCGCCGGCGGCCCCGGCGTCGCCCGTGCCTCCAGCCTCGATCCCGGCTCCGGCTTCGGCCCCGGCCTCGATCCCGGCTCCACAACCCCCATCGACGCCGGTCGACCTCACGACACCTCCGCCGGCGCCGATGTCTCCGGTGCCGTTCTCGACGCCGCCCTGGGCTCCGGGCGGCGTCGTCCCCCAGTTCCTTCCGGCTCCGGACATGGACCCGGAGCGACGTCGCTCGACGCCGGCTCCGGCGCCGATGGGACCTTGGGTCCCAAATGTCCCTCCTCCTCCTTATTTTGAACCAGAGGAGGACCAGGAGGACTGGGAGGGGTCTGATGACCCTCTGACGCGCAACTGTCAGTATGATGAGGACTGGACAGAGAGTCTAGGGAGGCCAGTGGTCTGGATACTTCCCCTGACACTGGCATGCTGTCTCCTCCCGTGGCTACGGAGGAGGGGGCCAATTTCGGTACGGTGTTGCGTAGGGCTGCTGGGGCCTTACGTCTCCAGCTCCCTACTTTGACGGTCAAGCCTAACATCTTGACAGAGGTGCTTCAGCCGGCAGCCTCCTCTGCGGAGACTGTGCTGCCGTTTAACGACGCCCTCACTGACGTTCTTTTGGGCGCCTGGTCCAAGCCCAACACAGGGGCTCCTGTGGATCGGAACGTGTCACGACGCCATCGCCCCGCTCCGGGCGACCCCCTGTTTCTTTCTGTCCACCCCACTCCTGAGAGCTTGGTTGTCCAAGCCTCCGCTTCCCAAACCGCCTTCCCTACCGCTCCTCCGGATAGGGAATCCAAACGCCTGGATCAGTTTGGGAAGAAAGGTTTTCTTCCTCCAGTGCTGGCTTGCGGTCCGTTAACACCGCTTGTCTTTTGGGCCGATATACCCACTCCCTGTGGGATTCGGTGGCGGATGTTTTGCCCCAGTGCCCTGAGGAGGTCCAGGCACTGCTTTCCGCGCCATTGCGGAAGGAAGGGATGCGGCCAAATACACTATCCGTTGTGGCCTTGACACCGCTGACTCGCTGGGCAGGTCGATTGCAACGACGGTGGCGCTCCGACGCCACGCCTGGCTGAGAACCACTGGTTTTTCAGGGGATGTCCAGAATACTCTCATGGACATGCCCTTTGATGGAGTCGGTCTTTTTGGGTCCAAAGCAGACCATGCGTTGGAGCGCTTTAAGGACTCACGGGCTACTGCCAAGTCCCTGGGCCTTTCTGCTACACGCCCTCCGCTGCCTTCTGCTTTTCGCCCCTATCGTGGCCACGGTAGGGGCGCCCCTCACGTCAGCAGCCCAGCCACCGGCCCGCGCAGCAGGCGTCTTCGCGTGGCCGAGGACGTGGATTCCGCCGTGGCGGATCGGGCAACCAGCGTGCGGGTCAGGCCACCACCTCCAACCCGTCCGCGGCCTCCAAGCCCTCCTAGTCTCTCCTTTCAGGTGCACGGCACGCCAGTAGGGGGCAGGGTCCGCCATCACCTTCCCCACTGGCGCACCATCACCTCGGACAGGTGGGTCTTGGACATTGTCCGAAGGGGCTACTCCCTCCCCTTCGAGACCACCCCCCAGCCATGCCACCTCAATTCCACCGCATGTCAGGGGATCACTTGGTGCTTCTACAGAAGGAAGTCACGGCCCTCTTGACCAAGAGGGCCATCGAGCATGTTCCGACCCCAGAAGTAGGGCGTGGTTGCTACTCCCACTACTTTCTGGTGCCCAAAAAGGACAAGGAGGACATGCGTCCTATCTTGGACCTCCGGAACGTCAATCGCTTCCTCCGGAAGGAGAAGTTCAAGATGCTCACCCTAGCTCAGGTCTTGACTGCCCTCGACCCTGGAGACTGGTTGGTAGCGTTGGACTTGCAGGACGCGTATTTCCATATCCCCGTCCTGCCGGCCCACCGGCGTTACCTTCGGTTCACGGTAGGCCCCGAGCATTTTCAGTTCACCGTGCTCCCCTTTGGCCTTACCAGTGCCCCTCGGGTGTTCACGAAAGTGATGGCGGTGGTCGCAGCTCATCTGCGCCGGGCAGGGGTTTCAGTCTTCCCCTACCTCGACGACTGGCTGCTGAAGGCGGGCTCGTCCCAGGCAGTCGTCTCCCACCTCCAGACTACGGCCGAACTCCTGCACTCGCTGGGGTTCTCCATCAATGTGCCGAAGTCGCATCTAATTCCTTCTCCACAGCTCCTTTTCATCGGAGCAGTTCTGGACACGACGCAGTTTCGGGCCTATCCTCCCGAACGGCGAGTCCGGGATATTCAGGCTATGATTCCGATCTTTCGGCCTTTATCCTGGGTTTCGGTACGGATGACCCTGAGGCTGCTGGGCCTCATGGCCTCCTGCATCCTGCTGGTCAATCTTGCCAGATGGCATATGCGGGCTCTGCAGTGGGACCTGAAGTTCCAGTGGGCGCAGCACCAGGGCAACCTGTCCGATCACGTCCAGATCTCGGAGGGGACTGCAAAACAGTTGCAGTGGTGGCTCTCGAACCGGCAATGGGTCATGGGCAGATCCCTCTCCCTTCCCCAGCCAGAGCATACAGTTGTGACGGACGCGTCCCTTCTGGGATGGGGCGGTCACATGGGAGAGGCGGAGATCAGAGGCCTCTGGTCTCCGGCGGAGTCCCGGCTCCATATCAACCTTCTGGAGCTCCGGGCGATCCGGCTTGCACTCAAGGCATTCCTTCCCTCTGTCAAAGGGAAGGTAGTGCAGGTGTTCACAGACAACACCACCGCCATGTGGTACTGCAACAAACAGGGCGGGGTGGGGTCTTGGACCCTTTGTCAGGAGGCTCTGCGCCTCTGGACATGGCTGGAACATCAGGGCATGTTCCTGATGGTTCAACACCTGGCAGGTTCTCTGAACGCCAGGGCGGACGAACTCAGCCGCAGGTGCATGATGGATCACGAATGGCGTCTTCACTCGGAAGTGGCGCAAGGACTCTTTCTACAGTGGGGAGAGCCTTGGTTAGATCTATTCGCCACCGAAGAGAACGCGCAATGTCATCAGTTCTGCGCGTTGGAATTTCCAAGGCGGCACTCGCTCGGCGACGCTTTTCGTCGCGAGTGGAGTTGCGGTCTGTTGTACGCCTTTCCGCCTATACCACTTCTACCCAGAGTGTTGAAGAAGATTCGGCACAACCGGGCCCAAGTCATTCTTGTGGCTCCGGACTGGGCTCGAAGAGTTTGGTATCCCGAGCTACTCAGTATGAGCATAGATCCCCGATCCGTCTGCCTCTTCGGGAGGATCTTCTGTCGCAGCAGCAGGGGACGGTCCTCCACCCGAATCTGTCCAGTCTACACCTGCTTGCGTGGAGATTGAGCGGCGGCAGTTGATTCCTTTCGACTTGCCTCCCGAAGTTTGTGATGTGATTCTGGCAGCCAGGCGTCCCTCCACTAAGGTGGTATACGCCTGCAGGTGGAACAAATTTGTGGCATGGTGCACAGCAAAGGCTGTGGATCCCCTTTCTGCCCCTCTTTCTGAGGTCCTTCTGTTCCTTCTCTCTCTGGCTCAACAGGGTTCTGCCCTGGGTACCATCAAGGGTTATCTTTGTGCTATCTCGGCCTTCCTCAGGCTCCCTGATCAGCCCTCCCTTTTCAAGTCCCCTGTTGTTAACAGGTTCTTAAAAGGCATTACTCACCTCTTCCCTCCTGTTCCGTTTGTAATGCCTCAGTGGGACTTGAACTTGGTTCTTACCTTTTTAATGTGCGCTCCCTTTGAGCCTCTGCATAACTGTCCTCTTCGTCTTCTGACTCTGAAGACTGCCTTTCTGGTGGCCATCACCTCCGCTCGGCGGGTGAGTGAGCTCCAGGCTCTATCTTGCAAACCTCCCTTTCTGTCTGTTCATCCAGACAAGGTTGTTCTTCGGACGCGTCCGTCCTTCTTGCCAAAGGTGGTTACTGCTTTACACATTGGGCAGACCATCACTTTGCCCACCTTCTTTCCGCCTCCGCATCCTTCCAGAGAGGAAGAGAGGCTCCACCGTCTGGACCCAAAACGTGCGCTCTCCTTCTATATCGACCGCACAAAACACTTCCGGGTGGATGACCAGCTCTTTGTTGGCTACGTGGGCGCCAAAAAGGTCGGGCGGTGCACAAGAGGACCGTCTCCCGCTGGGTTACCTTGTGCATCAAGACCTGCTATTCTTTGGCCAAGAAGGAGCCTCCTGTTGGGCTGCGTGCCCATTCCACCAGGGCAACGGCTGCTACCACGGCCTTGGGCCGCGGTGTTCCGCTGCCGGTTATCTGTCAGGCAGCTACGTGGGCCTCGCTGCACACGTTTACTAAGCATTACTGCCTTGACAGTCAGGTCCGGAGGGACGGCTTCTTTGGCCGTTCTGTCCTCCAGGACTTCCTTGTCTGATCTTTGTTCGCAGACCCACCACCGGGGTTGGTATTGCTGGGGTATCTATTCTAAGGTAAGGAATCTATCACTAACGTGTCTCTTTCAGATGCACAAGTTACTAACTTGTGTAACGATATATCTGTAAGAGACAGTAGTTAGTGATAGATTCCTTACCGCCCCACCCATCCTCCCCGTTCTGCGAACTGATTTCTAGGGTTAAGGACATCCCTTTCAGGGCCCTAGTATTTTTCAGACACCTGTGTCAGCTTCTTGCATGGCTCTGCGTTCCTGGCGCGGAAAGTCGTGTACAGAACTGACGTCAGCGCGCGGGGCGGCGCCTAAGTGCTGCCCGCGACGTCATCCCGGCGATCACGACGCCGACGACGGACGCGGAGCCGCACGACGCCGCCTACCGACGCGCAAGGGTACTGCTACGCAAAACTTTCCGGATCCAGCCTGACGCCTGGGGATATTCTAAGGTAAGGAATCTATCACTAACTACTGTCTCTTACAGATATATCGTTACACAAGTTAGTAACTTGTGCATTAATGTACTTAAATTAACACTAGCCATGCATGTTTCCCCACAGCTTTATTGCGATGTCCACTATCAGATTTCAAACTGAAAATGGTACTTGTGTTTCTAGGTTCCTTCTGAATCCTTCAGCCTGTCTAGATGAACATCTCATGCAGTTCAAGTTCTTAGGCATTCTGATGGGCGTTGCTATTCGTACCAAGAAACCTTTAGATCTTCACTTGGCTCCAATGGTTTGGAAACAATTGTGCTGCATCCCACTAGCTTTGGAGGATCTAGAGGAGGTGGATCTGCTCTATGTGCAAACCCTTAACAGCATTCTTCACATTGAAGACAGTGGAATAACTGAAGAAAACTTTCATGAGGTAAATTTCATCAGCTGCATTACTAGTTGTGTTACTGTCTGGTCTATATTCTTTTTCTAGCAAGAATTGCTAAAACAAAAATCAAGAGGGCGGTAAGGCTGACTGTTAACATCCAAAGGTTTTGTTTACCAGTATTCTTTTTCACTGATTCACCAAGAGTGCCACTCCTTAAGATTTAAACTGTTATAATTTAAAATAGATCTCCTATTAAAAAATCAGACATATCTCTCACATAAGGAGTAGAATCACTCTTCTCTCCTTCCCATTTACTCTGAGTATTATTCAGTGCTCCCATCACTGTAAGTTATCATCCATTAGGTCCACCATATGTCTCACCAGAGCTGAGTATCCAAATCAATTATTCTATCAGCTTCCTTCAGTTCTTTATGTCCTCTTCTTGATAATCACTTTCAGTAGTAGTAATGCTCTGTGTCTGGTTAATACTAGTGAAAATGTTTTTTTCTTCAAGTCTCTCCCCAGTTGATCCTGTTTGTCGAATATGATCTTTCGAATATTTTCTTCTTCCCTTCTCTTCCTCCTATTTTCAGTTATCTGCAAGTATAAAATGGATCCAGAAAAATTGAAATCCAACAGAAAACGCTTGATAACTCCAAAATGACCTTTATCACTGCTCTCTGCAGTGTGTGAGAGGTGTTACAACATGTCTCTACAAAGTGCCTCCTTGATGCCCATGATACCCGTAGTCTGTTCTGCAAACCACAGGTTCTAGGATGTGCAGCTTGGCCTGTTTTTTGGAGTTTTCTTTTGAGATTTTGCAGGATTTTTCAGACCAACTCCACAAGTAGTAATCAAATATCTGAAAGAGACACGTTAGTGACAGATTCCTTACCTTAGAATATCCCCAGGCGTCAGGCTGGATCCGGAAAGTTTTTGCGTAGCAGTACCCTTGCGCGTCGGTAGGCGGCGTCGTGCGGCTCCTCGTCCGTCGTCGGCGTCGTGATCGCCGGGATGACGTCGCGGGCAGTACTTAGGCGCCGCCCCTGCGCGCTGACGTCAGTTCTTCTTTTTCCGCGCCAGCAAGCGCAGATCCGGGAAGAGCAGTGCCCTGGTCATTTTTTGACCATACTTTTTGGTGAATTTTTTCACTGTTTTTCTCAATCGACTTCAAGGTGTCGTAGGGATGCCCGGGTTTAAACGTTGCAGTGCCTGTGCTCGGATGATGTCCGTCACAGACCCGCATTGGGAGTGTCTCTTCTGCCTCGGCCGAGGCCACGACACGGAGTCTTGTACCGACTGCCAGGCCCTCAACCCGAAAGCTTTGCGAGAGCGGTCTCGAAAGCTCCTCGAGGCCCGGCATTCGGCTCCGCGGAAGCCCCGGTCGCGTGAGAGGTCCAGGGGTCGATCGCGGAGTCCACACCGGTCGTCGGCATCGAAGTCTTCTTCGTCCGGTAAGTCGAAACACAAAAAGTCCAAAAAGCATCATCGCTCTAGGACTTCGCCTCGCCGGTCTCGCGACTCGGCTGAGGCCCCTCCCGGCACCGTCCCCGCGGCCCCGGACATGCCTGTGGAGTCGCCCCCGCAATACCCGCCCTTCCCGGGTTCGGGGGCAGATCCGGCCAAAGTGCAGGAATTCCTGTCGGCCATGGCCCGCCTCTTCGGGCCTCCAGGTCCCTCCGGTGCGCCTTCGGGCCCCGCGGGCCCTGATGGGGTTGCTCCGGCGTCGCCGACGGCTCCGGCCCCGGCGTCGCCCGTGCCTCCAGCCTCGATCCCGGCCCCGGCCTCGATCCCGGCTCCCCAACCCCCATCGACGCCGGTCGACCTAACGACACCTCCGCCGGCGCCGATGTCTCCGGTGCCGTTCTCGACGCCGCCTGGGGCTCCGGGCGGCGGCGTTCCCCAGTTCCTTCCGGCTCCGGACATGGACCCGGACCGACGTCGCTCGACGCCGGTTCCGGCGCCGATGAGACCTTGGGTCCCAAATGTCCCTCCTCCCCCTTATTTTGAACCTGAGGAGGACCAGGAGGACTGGGAGGGGTCTGATGACCCTCTGACACAACAGTGTCAGTACGATGAGGACTGGACAGAGGGTCTAGGGGATGCCAGTGGTCTAGATACTTCCCCTGACACTGGCATGCTGTCTCCTCCCGTGGCTACGGAGGAGGGAGCCAATTTTGCAACGGTGTTGCGTAGGGCGGCTGGAGCCTTACATCTCCAACTCCCTGCTGTGGCGGTCAAGGTTAATCTCTTGACAGAGGTGCTTCAGCCGGCAGCCTCCTCTACGGAGACTGTGCTGCCGTTTAACGACGCCCTCACTGACATTCTTTTGGGCGCCTGGTCCAAGCCCAACACAGGGGCTCCTGTGGATAGGAACGTGTCCCGACGCCATCGCCCAGCTCCGGGCGACCCCCTGTTTCTCTCTGTCCACCCCACCCCTGAGAGCTTGGTTGTCCAAGCCTCCGCTTCCCAAACCGCCTTCCCTACCGCCCCTCCGG
Source organism: Calotriton arnoldi (assembly GCA_963921515.1). Lineage (NCBI taxonomy): Eukaryota > Metazoa > Chordata > Amphibia > Caudata > Salamandridae > Calotriton > Calotriton arnoldi. The sequence goes on along the minus strand of CAWUFW010001746.1, from coordinate 1,533,408 downwards.
ATAGGGAATCCAAACGCCTGGATCAATTTGGGAAGAAGGGTTTTTCTTCCTCCAGTGCTGGCTTGCGGTCCATCAACACCGCTTGCCTTTTGGGCCGATATACCCACTCCTTGTGGGATTCGGTGGCGACTGTTTTGCCCCAGTGTTCTGAGGAGGTCCAGACACTGCTTTCCCGCGCCATTGCGGAAGGAAGGGATGCGGCCAAATACACAATCCGATGTGGCCTTGATACCGCCGACTCGCTGGGCAGGTCTATTGCAACGACGGTGGCGCTACGACGCCACGCCTGGCTGAGAACCACTGGTTTTTCAAGGGATGTCCAGAATACTCTCATGGACATGCCCTTTGATGGAGTCGGTCTTTTTGGGTCCAAAGCAGACCATGCGTTGGAGCGCTTTAAGGACTCACGGGCTACTGCAAAGTCCCTGGGCCTTTCTGCTACACGCCCTCCGCTGACTTCTGCTTTTCGCCCCTATCGTGGCCACGGTAGGGGCGCCCCTTCACGTCAGCAGCCCAGCCACCGGCCCGCGCAGCAGGCGTCTTCGCGTGGCCGAGGACGTGGATTCCGCCGAGGCGGATCGGGCAACCAGCGTGCGGGTCAGGCCACCACCTCCAACCCGTCCGCGGTCTCCAAACCCTCCTAGTCCCTCCTTTCAGGTGCACAGCACGCCAGTAGGGGGCAGGGTCCGCCATCACCTTCCCCACTGGCGTACCATCACCTCGGACAGGTGGGTCTTGGACATTGTCCGAAGGGGCTACTCCTCCCCTTCGAGTCCACCCCCCAGCCATGCCACCTCAATTCCACCGCATGTCAGGGGATCACATGGTACTTCTGCAGAAGGAAGTCACGGCCCTCTTGGCCAAGAGGGCCATCGAGCATGTTCCGACCCCAGAAGTAGGGCGTGGTTGCTACTCCCACTACTTCCTGGTGCCCAAAAAGGACAAGGAGGACATGCGTCCTATCTTGGACCTCCGGAATGTCAATCGCTTCCTCCGGAAGGAGAAGTTCAAGATGCTCACCCTAGCTCAGGTCTTGACTGCCCTCGACCCTGGAGACTGGTTGGTAGGCGTTGGACTTGCAGGACGCATATTTCCACATCCTCGTCCTGCCGGCCCACCGGCGTTACCTTCGGTTCACGGTAGGCCTCGAGCATTTTCAGTTCACCGTGCTCCCCTTGGCCTTACCAGTGCCCCTCGGGTGTTCACGAAAGTGATGGCGGTGGTCGCAGCTCATCTGCGCCGGGCAGGGGTTTCAGTCTTCCCCTACCTCGACGACTGGCTGCTGAAGGCGGCTCGTCCCAGGCAGTCGTCTCCCACCTTCAGACTACGGCCGAACTCCTGCACTCGCTGGGGTTCTCCATCAATGTGCCGAAGTCGCATCTGATTCCTTCTCCACAGCTCCTTTTCATCGGAGCAGTTCTGGACACGACGCAGTTTCGGGCCTATCCTCCCGAACGGCGAGTCCGGGATATTCAGGCTATGATTCCGATCTTTCAGCCTTTATCCTGGGTTTCGGTACGGATGACCCTGAGGCTGCTGGGCCTCATGGCCTCCTGCATCCTGCTGGTCAATCATGCCAGATGGCATATGCGGGCTCTGCAGTGGGACCTGAAGTTCCAGTGGGCGCAGCACCAGGGCAACCTGTCCGATCACGTCCAGATCTCGGAGGGGACTGCAAAACAGTTGCAGTGGTGGCTCTCGAACCGGCAATGGGTCATGGGCAGATCCCTCTCCCTTCCCCAGCCAGAGCACACAGTTGTGACGGACGCGTCCCTTCTGGGATGGGGCGGTCACATGGGAGAGGCGGAGATCAGAGGCCTCTGGTCTCCGGCGGAGTCCCGGCTCCATATCAACATTCTGGAGCTCCGGGCGATCCGACTTGCACTCAAGGCATTCCTTCCCTCTGTCAAAGGGAAGGTAGTGCAGGTGTTCACAGACAACACCACCGCCATGTGGTACTGCAACAAACAAGGCGGGGTGGGGTCGTGGACCCTTTGTCAGGAGGCTCTGCGCCTCTGGACATGGCTGCAACATCAGGGCATGTTCCTGATGGTTCAACACCTGGCAGGTTCGCTGAACGCCAGGGCGGACGAACTCAGCCGCAGGTGCATGATGGATCACGAATGGCGTCTTCACTCGGAAGTGGCGCAAGGACTCTTTCTACAGTGGGGAGAGCCTTGGTTAGATCTATTCGCCACCGAAGAGAACGCGCAATGTCATCAGTTCTGCGCGTTGGAATTTCCAAGGCGGCACTCGCTCGGCGACGCTTTTCGTCACGAGTGGAGTTGCGGTCTCATTGTACACCTTTCCGCCTATACCACTTCTACCCAGAGTGTTGAAGAAGATTCGGCACGACCGGGCCCAAGTCATTCTTGTGGCTCCGGACTGGGCTCGAAGAGTTTGGTATCCCGAGCTACTCAATATGAGCGTAGATCCCCGATCCGTCTGCCTCTTCGGGAGGATCTTCTGTCGCAGCAGCAGGGGACGGTCCTCCACCCGAACCTGTCCAGTCTACACCTGCTTGCGTGGAGATTGAGCAGCGGCAGTTGATTCCTTTCGACTTGCCTCCCGAAGTTTGTGATGTGATTCTGGCAGCCAGGCGTCCCTCCACTAAGGTGGTATACGCCTGCAGGTGGAACAAATTTGTGGCATGGTGCACAGCAAAGGCTGTGAATCCCCTTTCTGCCCCTCTTTCTGAGGTCCTTCTGTTCCTTCTCTCTCTGGCCCAACAGGGTTCTGCCCTGGGTACCATCAAGGGTTATCTTTGTGCTATCTCGGCCTTCCTCAGGCTCCCTGATCAGCCCTCCCTTTTCAAGTCCCCTGTTGTTAACAGGTTCTTGAAAGGCATAACTCACCTCTTCCCTCCTGTTCCGTTTGTGATGCCTCAGTGGGACTTGAACTTGGTTCTTACCTTTTTAATGTGCGCTCCCTTTGAGCCTCTACATAACTGTCCTCTTCGTCTTCTGACTCTGAAGACAGCCTTTCTGGTGGCCATCACCTCCGCTCGGCGGGTGAGTGAGCTCCAGGCTCTATCTTGCAAACCTCCCTTTCTGTCTGTTCATCCAGACAAGGTTGTTCTTCGGACGCGTCCGTCCTTCTTGCCAAAGGTGGTTACTGCTTTCCACATTGGGCAGACCATCACTTTGCCCACCTTCTTTCCGCCTCCGCATCCTTCCAGAGAGGAAGAGAGGCTCCACCGTCTGGACCCGAAACGTGCGCTCTCCTTCCATATTGACCGCACAAAACACTTCCGGGTGGATGACCAGCTCTTTGTTGGCTACGTGGGCGCCAAAAAAGGTCGGGCGGTGCACAAGAGGACCATCTCCCGCTGGGTTACCTTGTGCATCAAGACCTGCTATTCTTTGGCTAAAAAGGAGCCTCCTGTTGGGCTGCGTGCCCATTCCACCAGGGCAACGGCTGCTACCACGGCCTTGGGCCGCGGTGTTCCGCTGCCGGTTATCTGTCAGGCAGCTACGTGGGCCTCGCTGCACACGTTTACGAAGCATTACTGCCTTGACCGTCAGGTCCGGAGGGACGGCTTCTTTGGCCGTTCTGTCCTCCAGGACTTCCTTGTCTGATCTTTGTTCGCAGACCCACCACCGGGGTTGGTATTGCTGGGGTATCTATTCTAAGGTAAGGAATCTGTCACTAACGTGTCTCTTTCAGATGCACAAGTTACTAACTTGTGTAACGATATATCTGTAAGAGACAGTAGTTAGTGACAGATTCCTTACCGCCCCACCCATCCTCCCCGTTCTGCGAACTGATTTCTAGGGTTAAGGACATCCCTTTCAGGGCCCTAGTATTTTTCAGACACCTGTGTCAGCTTCTTGCATGGCTCTGCGTTCCTGGCGCGGAAAGTCGTGTACAGAACTGACGTCAGCGCGCAGGGGCGGCGCCTAAGTACTGCCCGCGACGTCATCCCGGCGATCACGACGCCGACGACGGACGCGGAGCTGCACGACGCCGCCTACCGACGCGCAAGGGTACTGCTACGCAAAAACTTTCCGGATCCAGCCTGACGCCTGGGGATATTCTAAGGTAAGGAATCTGTCACTAACTACTGTCTCTTACAGATATATCGTTACACAAGTTAGTAACTTGTGCAATAGTGACAGTAGAAATAGGCTATGTGATCCATCCTCCTAAATTACTACTCCAAAGCCTGGTTCATATGCCATCCGTACACCCCAAGATTTTGTGCGACATCAAGGCCAGGCTTGGCCCCCTCATCCTCCGATAAGTAAATTGAGTAAACACTACAGATCCTCATCAAAATCATCATCTTCTTCCAAGCATTTGGTGCATCTGAGTAGTTGAGGTTCCTCTCAAGTGCCACACTCTTCCATATTATCTTCCTGTCTTCTTGGAAGCTATGTTGGTGGTGTTTGGCATGTATGGCCCGACATGCTGTTCAATTCCCTTTAGTTTTTTCTTACCACCACAGCTTTTCCAGCATTGATCTCTGTTTTGCCACCAATATAAGCAGTTGTCAAGGACCTTATGCAAAAGTCAAAGGAACATTGAAGGCAATTTGCGCTTTTGCACTAGGAAACTTTCAAATGATGTGTGTTGAAATATTTGAGGGCATCCAAGGAAAAGCTGAACAGCCATACTTTGACCCAAACAGTTAACATCGTCTATGCGACTTGTCACCGGAAGTGACTTGTACAGCCCTCAAAAGTATTACCCACATCATGTCATATGTTCCTGTTTTTTCGTATGCTTAGGTTAAGATCTGAAGCTCACTAATGTTTTTCTTAATTCATTCAATTCAGCCAGAAAAAAGAAGGTACTTGGATGATGCCTCCTCATAAAACCCCAGAGTTTAAGCCCTGTTATGTGTGCATGTGCCAAATATTCATGTGGGAACACTGTCAGCCCTGCATGTGCAGCATGGGAAACCAAATCACAACCCCACTGCTCATGAGACATGCATCCTTAGTTCCAGAATGAACAGGGAGAGGGAGATAAAACATTCCGAGCTCTGCATGGTCTGCTTAGAGGATGACCTTGGTGAAGTCAACCATTATTGATCCCTGAAGTTCCGCGCCTTTTTACAGAACGAAACAATATATTTGGGACCATTTTGATTATTCTGGGTGTGTAATGAAGACTAAGAAGGGATTGCATTCCAAGTTGTCATCCTTTTCTGTGCACCACTTTAGTTAATGCGCAGACAAGGCATACTTCAGTAGCGCAGTATTTCTGCAGTGCTGACAGTTGTCTTCCCCAACACCATCAAAATGTGCTACATTATCGTATCTTGCATGGCCTATCTTCTTCTGTTCTGTTTTCACTTCCAGTACCACTGCTGTCCCCTCTCTGATACCCTTCATAGAAAGTGTTGCTCTGATTAAACATGGCAGGATAAATAAAACCGGTCATGCAGAGTCCTTCAGGAGGTTCCAGTCCATTTATGGGGCTGATTCTAATACTTTGAAGAGCAGGGCACAGAGGATGATTGACCATTTTCTGTCACAGATGTAAGTCTCTTCTGTTTGCACAACTCTACTGGACTTGGTACCTTCTCCTTTTCTTGACTCTATATGAAAGTATCTGATGAAAAATTGAACGTTCTCTTCAGTGTTAAGCAGGTGCTCAGACTCTGAACATTCAGATACTCATAACAGAGATAAACTGTTCCAGATGGATGTTTCTTTCTACCTGCTAATCTTACCTCTTGAATGCCCTCCAGAATCTAGATTGGATTTGCATATGTTGAACTGGCTTTCCTGCATCAGCGGGTGGCTCTGATTCTATTACAGTGCCTCCAAAGCCATGTATGGTGCCGCTCAACACACCGAGGTCAGATAATTGTTTTCCGTACACTTTGACACAGTTCCAAAGCTTATTAAGTAGGTTATTCCAGTGATTTGTATCACCTCCACGAGCGTCCGGTTTTAAAAGATGTCATAAGCAGTCGATTTCCACCCCCCACATCATCTGTCTTTGATGCCTGGGTCAAAGCACGACTCCAGTGAGTGTTGCTAGTGTTCCCTTATACATACCAATGCTGTCAAGGAGCAGGAAGGAAAGTTCTTTATGCTGGAGCACGCAACAAGCTTGTTAACACTCCAGGTTCCAAATCCAGGTTTCAGTCCTTGGAGCAAGCTCCATCAAAAGAGATGGCCACCTGCACGAAACACAAAAAACATCACCAGAAAGATTATTCTTCCTTTCAGTGTTGTTCCTGTTCATGGGAAAGGTTGTCTAGTCCGTGATGCCACCATTCCTCCGTCATCTTAGAAACCTGCCCCCGTTGTAGAGGATATAGGCCAACAGCTCAGTTCTGCTCTGCTTACAGAATGGCCTAACTTCCTGCTGGCGTTTTTGACCCCTGAGACTGCCCCCTCACCCAAGTTGCAGCTTTCACTCAAGCTTTGCTGACTATATTTAGGCCTCCTCTGGTAAGCCATCAGGCTCCAAGAAACCTGCAGGGCTTTAAACTGTATTCCGTCACATGTCTGTCCGCCTTTCTTCCATCCCTGATGCCCCACACATCTCACCTCATCAAATCAGGGTCTCCAATAGATCCCGCCCCCCTCATATCCTTATTCAAGGGGGTGATTCCATCTGAGCCAAGCTTACCAATCTCATCTCCCTTTCTCTTGAGAATGGCCTAGTACCCAAAGAATGGAAGCATGCCATTGTAAAGCCTCTGCTAAAAAAAAACAACTTGACCCCGCATCTATGGGAAATTATCGTCCCATTTCACTGTTGCCCATTCTGGGAAAGATTGCGGAGAAACATGTGAACAGTTCCATCTCGCAATTCCTGGAAGACAATGGCATTCTGCACCAGTCCCAGATGGGGTTCCGCCCGGAACACAGCACTGAGTCAGCCCTACTCGTGGTCACCGAAAAATTAAAATCCATACTTGATCAAGGAAGAGCCGCCGCTATTTTGCTTTTAGAACCAAGTGCTGCCTTTGACACAGTAGACCACGAGATTCTCATTCACAGGCTCAAAGAGATTGGGATTAGAGACACGACCAACCAGTGGTTGGCCTCGTTCCTAAGTAATAGATCCTTTCAATGCATGGAAGCAGGTATCCTGTCGGATACCTTCTCGGCCCCGTGTGGAGTACCTCAGGGATCGTCCCTGAGTCCGACCCTCTTTAACATTTACATGAGCCCACTAGCTCACATAGTGCAGGAGTTCGGACTATCCATCGTATCATATGCGGATGATACCCAATTGGTGGTCTCGGTGGCAGAAACTCCCAACTCCAACCACCGGCAACTAATCCCCTGCCTGGAAAAAATAGGAGCCTGGATGGCCAACTGCAGCCTCAAACTTAATGGGGATAAAACTGAGCTCATGCTTTTAGGTAATGGTCCAGGCCCACGCCCTGAGATTAATTGGCCAGGAAACTGGGGACCTCCACCCACCCCAAAAACCTCCATAAAAAACCTGGGTATGTGGTTAGACCAAAACCTAACCATGGAGACGCAAGCCAAAAAACCTGCGGGGACCTGCTTTGGCATCCTTCGGATGATTCGAAAAATCCTGAGCCTACTCCCAGAGAAATCGAGAAGGACGGTGGTACAGGCCTTGGTAGTCTCGAGACTAGATTACGGCAACTCTTTGTACCTCGGCTCCCCCAAATATGTCGCAGACAGGTTGCAGGTGGTGCAGAATGCTGCAGCCAGACTGCTTCTTAAGATCCCCAGGCACCAGTCCGTTAGATCATCCATGAGGGAGCTACACTGGCTGCCAATTCAAGCCAGGATTAAATTCAAGGCCTTCTGCCTGGCCCACAAGGCCATGCATGGGAGAGGCCCCACTATGCTACGAACCTTGGTCTCTCAGTACTCCCCCCATAGATGCCTTAGGTCAGGAGCTAGCTTCCTGATGAATACACCAAAAGTCAAGAGAGCAAGATGGGGTGGAAGATCCTTTGCACACCTGTTCCCTAAACTTTGGAACAGCATGGATCTAGAACTACGGCTAATCAAGAATGAACAGTGTTTTAGAAAAAAACGAAAAACGTGGCTGTTCTCTTAAAGACCTTGCATGATGTTTGCCCCTTCCTGTTCAGTGCTGGGATGCCTGTGGGAAGCCATGCGCTTTATAAATCCCTAAACCCCTAAACCTTGTAACCCCCAAACACCACCCCCAATCCTATCCCACTGATGCTGAAGTCCTCACCAATTGTTCCAGTCCGGGCAACGAGGTTGGCACCGATATAAGATCTGACCTCAGAATTATCAAATTTGCCCAAATCCATTTCGGGCAAGAAAAGAAGCAGGGTTCAAACTAACTTCAATGATGCACCTTTATATCTGCCTTTACCTTAGACTCAACGTTTTGCATGCATGTATGAAATGTTTTAATCTAATTGTGATTTTCTTTTCTGTCGCCTAATATTGTATATAATCTTGAGTCATCACTAGTAAGACATACAGCCTTCTACCTCCTCCTAACGCTGATGGGGGAAATAAACTGACCAAATAGACTGCATTGAGGTTTTGGAGTTTCTCTAAAGGAGAATAAGGCCAATCACCATCCAGAAATCTATCTGCCTTTATCCTCTGAGCCCTTTTTGCCATTGAACGCATAGGACAAGCTGACTTCTGCTCATGTAGTGAACTGCCAGTTAGCCAATGCCGTGTAGTTCCTACAAACCTATATAGGATCTGCGTGTTTAGACAGCATAAACTAAGGGATTGGTGTTCATACTAATTCCAGACACCCCCAAAGGATATGCTAGTCTGTAGACCAGCTAGCTCAGAGTGCCACTATGAGCCCCTCTTACCAAGGAGCGAAACGTTTCTGGCAACTATTGAACATGACAACTCTGACCCCTCAGGGATCGTGGAAACAGTAAAGTACTTTTCGCTCAGTCACTGGTGCTCACTTTGTCTAAGAGAGATACACAGAATATATCGTGGGGACGTTTTCAATAAACATTTATTGAACCAGCGTCATTCCAGTATAAAATACGTGTGCTGCAACAACCATGAGACAGAAACAGATATATACGGTTATAAGCACCAGTAGAGTAAAGAAAAGGTAGAATTCTTCCATAGTGCTAAAACAATGAATATATGCAGGCATATGAATACATGACAGTAAAAATGCGTACTCCTACAGTGCAACCCTAACTAGATGTACCTAAGTGTACCTAGCATGTATGTAGGTGTAAAGCCAGTAATCCCCTTAGGATAGAGCCAACCCCATTACCTGATATGGGAGAGCGAAGGACCCCATCGTGGTCTCGAGATGGACACCCCGCAAGGGATGTCAGACTACTGCGTGCTGGAGTGTCTGCGTGCAGGAACCTCAGCGTCTCTCATCAGCGTGTCAGCATGGAAGTCTTTCTCCTCTGGTTTGCCCAGCGAAGATGTAGTGCTTATATACCTGAAAGGTACCCTCAGGGGTTCTACCTAGAAGTGTACTATGGGCATGGCGGGCAAGGATGACAATAGAGGTGAACCTTATACAGAGTTATTATGCAGAAGATGGTAATCCTACTGTGATACTGAGAATCCTCATGCATAATACATAAGGCTAGTTTTCGGAGAAAATCACACGACAGTCATGTAGCACCTAACTAGGTAAAAGGTCAGCGTCAGACCCGTTATGGAGAACAATGGTAGGACAGATGTAGGTAAAAGGTGTAACTACCTAGGCCTATATTGGGGTACATTGGGGTTCATAACACCAACTGCTATCATCCGGCCCTGAATGACCCCAGGTGCTTATTTGTTCACCCTTTCCCTAAGAGCTCGGTCGCACAGGCTTCCTCTTCTTTAAAGTTCAACCCCAATGTGTTTCCCTGTACTTCCCTGATTAGGTGTTAAAGCGAATAGTGGTCATGGACAAGAAGGTCTCTTCTGAAAGTCCAGCTCTTTATTCCTCCAGTGGCATGTGTCTGTTGGCCTACCCTGTGGGAGATGCACCAAATGGTAGTTCTTATTCTTACATGATCTCTTTGTAAAAATTGTTTGTGATGGGTAGGATGCTGGTAAGCAACTTCTCGTCTCTGGCCAAGACCCTGTGGATTTGGCGGCCAGGTCAATGTGCTCCTTGGTGTCTATACAGCGACACACCCGATACGTTCCAGCGGGTATATCATTGTATATCAAACAAAAAAGGTGATTGGGGGGATATTTCCTACTGTCCCGCACTAGACGAGGCCTTATGGCAAATAATACTGACCCTGCTCCTCATGGAAACAGTCAATTCAGATCTGCCAGGCAAGGCATCCTCGTGAAAGGAATACAAGCAACCCCAGATGGGGGAAGATGCTTTAAATTTCTCCACCTCCTGCACCTAAAAAAAACTGTTTGAGTAGAGTCATCTTGTATTTACCTGTAAATATGTCTCTTCCTGCTACCTCAATATAGGTTACAAACCCTCCTTTCCATTTCTCTCATTCTTGTGGTGGTTGTCCTGGTGAATGCAGACATGCTAGGGAGGATAACACTCCCTCCATGACATAATATCTTGTCTTTGTTCACAGCATAAAATCCAGGACACTCTGAGAGCTCAGTACAGGTTACCAGAATGGAATAGTAATTACTGGTTAATGGTGCTCAAATCGCTGAAGCTCCACACACTTTTGTCGATACAAGTAACAACAGTGAAAACAATAACTACCTAACATTGTCTCAAAAAGGTACCAGCTGAGCGTATCACCATTGTTTCCTTGGACACGGACAGGACTATCTTTGCACTTTGCGAGGTGTGTATATCACCGCATAAACTGAAAGTATTCCTACTGATCCATGTGTCTCCTTCTCCACTACTTTGTGTCATGCCTAATTGTTGAATGATAGTGATGTATGCATCAGTGTGCAGACCTTTGTGGGAGGTGTGATGTGTACGTCACCATTCTGATGTTTAGCAGTCAGTAAGTAGCCTTTGCTAAAGGTCGTTTCTTAGTTGAGCATCATAATCTTCTCCTCAGTGTAGCAGCAACCCTGATGCTGTATGATCACACTTGCTGACTCTGAACTGAAGGTCAAGCGCAAAAAGAACCAATGAGCCGGTCTCAGCGATTTCAATTTAAGCAATGTGGGCTTTCTCAAACAAGTCTAATCCAAGGATTGCCATCAGTGACCTCTGTCATCTGGTGCCTTTGCTACGCTTCTTGTGCCTGGGGCTCTGTAGCCAGCTAGGCCTGGTCCTCCGTGAGCGGGGAGTCGGTTCAACTGCTCATTGCCACTAAAAGGATGCTGACGGATACCATGATAACAAAGGTACTTGTTAATTGTGAAAATGAAACTTATAGCATCTCTCTCCATAGAGAACTAGCCTGCAACCTCCGTCCCCCAGATTCCTCCCCTTTTCCTCCCCTTCAGCTTCCAGAACATTGAACATGGAACGGTCACATGCAAGTAAAAAAAAGAACTTAAAACATAGCATTATACAATACATACTTACCCTCTGTTGCCGCCTCAAGAGTGCCTCTTGGCTCTGGTGATGGAGAATTTTTAAAAATAAAATAATAATAAGAATAATTCCACATTTGTAAAGCGTGACTTAACACCCTGATGGGTATCCAGGCGCTGGGGGCCATCGGGGAGATTAAGTGAGCTTTTGCCCAGAGTCACATGATGCTGAACTGAGCTGTCGGCGCCAGTGATCGAACCGTGAGCCCCGCGCTCCGGAGTCAGCCACTCTGCCCGCTGCGCCAAACCTCTCCCTAAATCTTCTCGAACATGCCTGAGGACTTAAAAAGGGCTTAAGTGCAGCAATCTACTGGAAGATGTGTATTCATTCGAGAGAACAACACCTGGTCGTAAATAACTTTTTCTTTCTTTCTCTCGCAGAAACAAGTTTTTGCAAATAGTTTAGTGTTTTTGTGTGCATTTTGTAATTCATGTGAACTTTTTTGTTTCAGATGATTCCTCTTGATTCGTTTGTTGGCCAAAGTGCTGATGCTAAAATGGTTCCCATAATCCCTGGTGGAAACAGTATTCCACTCACCTTTTCCAACAGAAAAGAGTATGTGGAAAGAGCAATTGAATACAGACTTCATGAAATTGATCGTCAGGTGAGACGCATACTTTTGCCTTTAAATTAATATTTTTAATAGGTGTCTCTACTTTTCTTCATATAGAATCACAATATAATTTACTTACTACAACCACCAACTCCATTACCTACCCACCCGCCAAATTTGGTCTTTAGAGCTTAGTACAGAATAGTAAGATCCAGTGCAAAGAATGGTTTGTAGAAAACCTTTACTGCTAACAGATGCTTACACGTGCTATAAGGATCCAAATATACTAAGGGACTGATTAGGAGTTTGGCAGACAGGGTACTCCACCACAAGCCTGGCGAAATATCCAGTCTGTCAGATTGATGGTCTGTCCACCATGTTGACTTTTTTGGTCTGGTTGCTGACTGCTTTAGCTGATTTCTATAGATCTTGTCAAAACAAGTACTGGCAAAGTTAGTAGGTATCTGTTGTTAGCATAAAGTACATGAGACCACCTTTAAGGTATCCTTGTTACAGGCTAAATCTAAACACACATCGAACAAGGTGCCTCACAAATAGACACACAAGTCAAACATGTCCTATTTATTAGAAACAGAAACGACTCCTCTTGAGACCGTCTTCCACTTGAGTTAATCGACCATTGAGGTAAGGTGGTTTCAAGAGGAGTCGTTTGTTTTGTGTGTTTATTTAGATTTGGCCCTTAACAAGGATACCTGTTTGTGTAAACATTGATGGTCGTTGTTGAAAAAAATAGCCTCCCATTTCTGTGACAAAGTTGGTCAAATGTATAATCAATTCACTTCCTTCAGAACTGTTCCAGAGGGTGGGAGCCAACAACCTGAAAGATCGACCGCCCGCTCTGGCCCTCTGTATCCGAGGAACTCTGGCCAGGAGCAAATCTGCTGAGCGCAGCCCGCGTGTGGGAGCATAGTAGGAACATAAATCACTCAAGATTCTGGGGCCAGTACCCAGCAGGATTTTGTGGGTGATGCACAGCGTTTTGAAGCGCACTCTCTGTTCAAAGGGGAGCCAGTGTTGGCGACAGAGGAGGCTGGAGATGTGACAATGTTTGGGGAGGGCAAAGATTGCGCGGCAGCAGCGTTCTGAACGCGCTGCAGCCTTTTAATAGCGGATTTGTTGGCTCCCAGAAGAAGCACATTGCAGTAATCTAGTCTGGCAAGGACAGAAGATTGGATGATCAGTTGCTGAGTCTTGAAGTCAAAGAGACCTAGTATAGGTTTGAGGCCCTGCAACAGCCAAAACATTTCCCTGCCACTGATTTGGCATGGATCTCAAAGGTGAGATCACTATCCATCATTATGCCTAGGTTCTTCACCACAGGTTTGGGTAGGGGGGGAGCTCCAAGAGCAGGAGGCCACCGCTCATTGCCCCATAGATGGTAATCTCTACCTACCAGAAGGATCTTGGATTTGGATGAATTGAGCTGCAAGTAGTTAGCAGCCACCCACTCAGAGATAGCTGTCAGATCCTGTCTAAATTTCACCATATCCTGGCTGGGGTTGTTGGAGAAGGCAAACACCAGCTGGGTGTCATCTGCGTATGACACCAGGGAGATGCCCTGGGTTATGGCCAGCAGAGCCAGCGGTCTCGCATATACATTGAATAAGGTAGGGCTTAATGCTGACCCCTGGGGCACCCCACAGCGAAGTGGGTGAGTGCAGGAGTGGAAGGGAGGGGCCGAAACGTGGAAGGTCCGATCATCTAGAAGGATGCGAACCATGAAAGGGCTTTGCCCTTGACACCGATCTCCTCCAGACGTAGGAGCAGGGTCTCATGGGAGACCGTGTCAAAGGCCGCACTCAAATCCAGCAAAATTAATGCTGTGGTTCTGCCGGCATCCAAGGAGGTCCGTAGCTGTTCTATGACTGCCAGCAAAGCGCACTCGGTGCTATGCCGAGGCCGGAATCCATTTTGAGAAATGTCAAGTATTGAGTTGGCTTCCAGATAGGAAGTTAGTTTAGAATTGACATACGATTCCGAGATTTTGGACAGAAATTGAAGCAGCGAGATAGGACGGAAGTTTTCTGGCATGGAGACATCTAGAGATGGTTTTTTCAATAGGGGAACTATCTTGGCGTGCTTCCAAGGCTTAGGGACCACCACCTTCCTAGATTTTCTGTAACTTTGGGGCTAATGGCAGTGTTAACCACTCGGGTCACAGATCGTATTTGTCTACTAAAAATACGTTTGTTAATGAAGTTATTTGCTATGAAATATTTGTATGTACTCTATTAAGAGTTTTATAGACTGTAAGCACTTTACTTGGATCCCTTTTGTAAGAAGGATTTGTTTGAATGAGATGTTTTACCACTTGTGTCACTGTGTTACTGTTTGAAACATAATTGTGTGATCTTCAACTCCATCTACAACATTCTTTTCTTAGGTGGCAGCTGTTCGTGAAGGGATGTCATGGATCGTGCCTGTTCCTTTATTGTCTCTTCTCACTGCGAAACAGCTTGAGCAGATGGTGTGTGGCATGCCAGAGATCTCTGTTGAGGTTCTGAAGAAGGTTGTGCGGTACAGGGAAGTTGATGAACAACATCAGTTGGTGCAGTGGTTCTGGCAGACTCTGGAGGAGTTTTCGAATGAGGAGAGGGTTCTTTTTATGAGATTTGTGTCTGGACGGTCTCGACTGCCAGCAAACACTGCTGATATCTCTCAGCGATTCCAAATCATGAAGGTTGATAGAGTAAGTTGACCACATTCTTCACTTATTTTTGACTTTCTTCGATCATTTACTTGAAATAGTTAACAAAGCTTGAAAACAGAATGTTTCAGGAATGTGCAGGATCAGTGACCAAAAGTTGACAAAGATTTTGATTTGCCCAGGAAAACATCTATGGAGCTTCAACCAAGCTCTCAGCAACATGTGGAGAAAAATTCTCTATGCACATTTTGCTCTTTCCAAGGGAACCCATAATGGATCATTTGGATTGGAGGAGGGATTGGGGGGGTAGATGGTTTTCTCTACTGCAAGTCAGTGTTTGAGTACACTTGATCACTTGGGTGAGATTCTCTTGTGAGCAATACACATAGCTGCCTATTTCATCCTCACCCCTCACATTTTGATTTCCGCAGGGATACCTGACTGGATCTGTAAACTTTTTAGCTATTGCTCTTGCGCACTGATTGGACACAATTGGAATCCACGACCTCCTGTCTCAGCCTCCAAAAGTGATGGTGCAGAGTAACATAGAGGCACCACCTGTGCTTGCTGATGTCAGTTCCTTTTTACTTTGAGCCCTTTGCCACAGATCCGGCCTTTTGTTAGTTCTTCATCGACTTCTAAAACATTTTTTCATGGCAGTGTGCTTGAGATAACGTCTCACCTGAAGACTGCAAGCTACAAATTGTGCCGAACCTCTGTCACCGAGCACAAGAAATAGGGCTGATTGCACTCAAAGTCTGTTCCTTCTCCATTGTGAAACTTTTGCAACTTGTAACACGCTGTTCCCTTATGTAAAGCGCTCTGATACCTCCGGGTCTAGCCAGCGCTATATAAAACTCAAATAAATAAAAAATAAAAGCCTCGATCCAGGTCTTCATCCCCTTGCAAGTCTAAGACGAACTCGAAGTACAAGTCTTGGCTCAAGCATAAGAAGTCCAGACAAGAATCCTCTCCCAGGTTCTCCTGTTCCAGTGAGAGATCCTGCAGTTGGCACCAAAGAGGCGCAAATCCATGCCAGTCGTCTGACCCCATTGCCCAGCTGAAGCCAATATGGCCTGAATTGCCAGAGGCATCTTTGTCTTCACAGCAGTTTGAGTCCTTCAGGGCGGCAATGCTTCAGTCTTTTTGGAATATCCAGAGTCCTCCAGAGCCCCTTTGGGCCCCATAGATCCATCCATTACCCCAGTTAGGATTATGCTGGCGGGGCATTCTCTCGCACTGAACGATTCCTTTGAGTCGGCCCAGCTCCCTGTCACACCTGCACTCTTTTGCCGAAGGCCAAACTGGTTTCAGTGGTTCCATGCCAGTTATGGATCCGACAATGATCTCAGATTTGAGCGGAGTTCGTCTAGATCTCGGCCAATATCTCTTTACAAGTCCACTAAGGCACACGCCATGGTATTTGAAGATTCTCCAGCAGTGACTTTGGCTCGACACCAGTATTTTTTAGTGCTTGGTTCAGATTGAGATGCAATATCAGGAAGTTTCGCATGGCGAATAAAATAAGTAGAGATGGCCGTGTCAACAAATTAGCAGGGAAAGCCAAGCCGGAACCGAGCCAAGGGTCTGGCTCAGATCTTAGAGCCTGTGCACGAGCAGAGCCCTGAAAATATTTGCTCTGTAAATCATACAACAAACATGACGTAAAATATTATAAAGTCTCTTCAAAATTTGAAAAAAGTATTTCTTTCACATGTAGAAGCTTTGATATTAATGGGGCATATTATGGCACTGCACTGAGAAGTACTTCTTAAAAGCGATATTTTTGTATAACTGGAAGTCTGAACTCACATATTTAAAAGTGCTTTCATACGCGATAATGAAGAAAAAAGGAGTCCTCCAGTATAGGATCTTATATAGATTCACATGTTTGAATCATTCCCCGTCGTCGAGGTGAGAGTCCCACGGTACAGTTGAAAAAGAGTGCAGGTTATACATAGCCCAGAATGGCTAGAAAACACTCACTTCAGTAACTTATCCACATCATTACATAAGAACTAAACTCCAGCCAGTCATGCAACAGCACCCTCTAGAGCAGTCCCCACAGAGACTTCACTCCCTCAGATTGTCTACCGCATGTTGTGTGAAGGGAGTCTACCTCAGCACTGCTCAGTTATGCAGAAATTTTACATACATTCCAGACAAGCAGCACTGTCTACTGTTCAAGCTTGTCTGCTCAAGATGTCAGATTCAGCCAAAAAAAGACTTTTCAGACCTTGGGGAACTTGTGGGAAGAAAGGGCTACATTCAGAGGGTTCTCACAAGGAATGCACTTACTTTCTCCACCCTTCCCATAAGGTAAAGGACTGAAAAATTTGCCTTACTTTCTCTTCAAAAACCCTTAAAGACAGGGAGGAGAGGTTTTTGATAAGGCTTCAAAAACTTAAAGCCAAGGACACTCCACTTTATGAGGAGGAGGATGAAGATTCTTTAAAATCTCAGTGGAAACTTCAAAAATGGGAAAGGTCAGAAGGCCCAATGCATCATGAACCACCAAAGAAAGCTCTAAAAAAGACTCATCATGGGTCATATGAAGAGCATGTTTCATCAAATGAACATTCCTACAAGCATTCAAAAGAGGATATCTCCTCAAAAATATCAAAGTCAGAACCTACAACACCTTCTCCAAAGTTGACATTAGAGTTCAAGACGCCCTCCTCAGTACCGGCAACGGAGAAATTCGACTTAACCGTGACGAAAAAACAGCTGACGAAAACTACCTTTGACAATGATGAGGACATCGCCAACGGCACACATAACACCTTCGTCTGGATTGACACCTATGTCTTCCACGGAGATACCGTCGAAGAGGCAGCCGTCGACGACTCAGTTTATAACTGTGACAGTGACACTGTTGATGAAAGCACTGATTATGTTGACTTTGACAACGTTTATCGGCAAAGGCAATACATTATCAGCTTTACAAATGACAGAAAACACCTCTTCAAGTAGTTTCACCACTTCCACCAGCCCATTTGCTGGATGAGGAGGATTCGGATGATGAAGAACCCTTTGGAACAGCCCATAGTACTTCTGAACTAAATGTTAAATATCAGGAGGAAAGTGAGGAATATTTTGAGGAGGAATGTTACTCTTCAGAGGAGAAATTTCCTAATAAACATATTCCATACATGGAACACCATCAACCCTATAGCCATTTTCAGCTTCAAGAGTACATGGTCCATGTACCAAGAGCTTTTTGTTCATGATCTACAAAGCATTTTGCAAGATTACAAGAAATTTCGGGAACCCTCAAAGGTTATATCGCCAACACAACAAATACAGTCCCCAAAATCTCCTTGAGTACTATCTCCTACTCTGAGCACACCGCATAATCTTCCGGCGGTGCATACACCTAAAAGGAGACCAGCATCAAACATTGCAGTTCCACTTGCTAGTGATGGAAAATCTGCTGAAGAGGAAGGTGACCTACCAGGTGACCAAACTGCATCCAATGAACGGGGTGACTGCCTGCTTCTGACACCGTTATCACCGGCTCCTCATCAGGTGGATTCTTCACCTGACGATATTGGGGAATTTCATACTCTCATGGAAAGAGCAGAAAAAAGGCTTGACCTTCAAATGCCAGTAAAACAATCAGATTGTTTTTCATATGACTATAAGTAGCCTGCTAGGAAATCGATTAGGGTTATCCCTATTGTGGATTTCATCTGGTAGGAGGGTGTAAAAATAATGAAAATGATTAAAAGTACCTGAAAGTTGACCAGCTTGCTTAAGACGGCCAAAGCCAGACTCCATCAGAACTGAAGGAGCTCAAAACCATTCAAAAAATCCCTCAGCGCCCATCTCCATGCAACCTGATAGGGAGGGTAGGCATTAAGATAACATAGGCAAGCGTTTTTCCACAATGGCAGCGACTACTGTTAGAACTTCCAATTCTCTAGCGATCATTGGCCGCTACGACAGGCAAATGTGCTCAGATATTGCTCAGTTCATAGATCATTTGCCTGAGGATGTAAAGATGGAAGCAAAAAAGATTCTACAGAAGGGTGAAAGAACTTCATCGGACTGTGTGATGGATATCGCTTGTAAAGGTTTTCATAATTAGCAGGTGCTGCGGTCCTCTGCAGAAAAGGGTGGCTTAAAGCTACTTCCTTCAGACTTCAGAATAAAATACTAGATATGTCATATGACTGGGAGGCATTATTTGCAAACACATTAACAATGCTTTACAGTCAATAGAAATGGATAAAGTCATAGCAAAATCGCTAGGTACTCAGCAGATGAGGCGAATGAATTTTCTAACAGCAAGAGGCAGAGGTCTATTTTCATATAGAGGTAGATTTCAGCCTTATTCAACAATACCGGCCTTTTTTAGTAACAATACAGGCCGCAATATCCTCAACAACATTACAGGCAGCGCCGTCAGAGGCTTAAACAAATGACAAGAAGAAAGCAAACTTCTCAAGGAAAGGATACAAGTAGAAAGCAGTGCCAATGCAAAATTGCCGGCCACTGGAATCAGTAGGTGGACGAATGGCAAATTATTTTGAACAGTAGAAATTAATTTCAACGGATAAGTGGGTTTTAGATTTAATCACCTATGGCCACACTCTAGAGTTCACAAAAAAAACCTCATACACCTCCAAGAGTAGCATCCTCACCTCATTTCCAACAACTACAATTGGAGATATGACCCATGTTCTGCAAAGGTGCTATTGAAAGGGTACCCCACAACCAGAAAGGGATGGGCTTCTATTCCTGATTATTTTCAATTAAGAACAAGTCGGGCCCATCTTGGATCTTCAGAGATTGAACAAAAATAAAAGCAATCGTTTTGCATGGTCACTCTTCAAGAAGTCCTCCAGTTCCTAAATAATGCCTATTTTCACATCCCAATTCACCCAAAGCATCGAACATTGTTGAGATTCAGAGTATCCTGCATTCACTATCAGTTCAAAGTCCTTCCTTTTGGACTCCAAAAGGCCCCCCGCATTTTCATGAAATGTCTGTCTCCAGTGGCAGCTCATTTCAGACAGGAAGGTTCTCAAATATTCCCATACCTAGACAATTGTCTGATAAAGGCACCTACCGGGTGAGAGGCAACCAAAGGTACAAGGGCCAGTCTGGCACCTTAAACCAGCAAAAATTATCACTTCATCCATCACAAACTCTAACATTTTTGGGAGCCATTTGAGACACCATGCCGGACAAAGCATATCTAACAGAGGACAGACAGGCCAGACTCGAATTCTTAGCGAGGAAGTTACTGAAAATAAGGTCTGTTTCAGTTTGCCTCTTCAAATCCCTTTTAGGGATGATGTCCTCCTGCATTCCTCTGGT
Organism: Calotriton arnoldi; assembly: GCA_963921515.1. Lineage (NCBI taxonomy): Eukaryota > Metazoa > Chordata > Amphibia > Caudata > Salamandridae > Calotriton > Calotriton arnoldi. Next base: position 1,513,459 of record CAWUFW010001746.1, on the reverse strand, counting down.
CCCATTTCGCCATCTTCAAATGCGAACTCTACAGGAAGAGTTAGAAAAATAATGGCTACTAACTCAAATCTGTTTTGTGGACATCATCCAGATCACTTCGAGCATAAAAGAACCCCTTGCCTGGTGGACTCAAGACAAGAATATTTTCATAGGATTAAACTTCCTCCCTCAAATGGCTGATTTTGTGGTGACAACGGATGCCTTCCTATAGCGGTGGGGTGCTCACCTTCAGGATTTAAAAATCAGGGAATAGTGGGCTCTACAGCACAGAAGTCTTCATATAAATCTATTGGAGCTCAAAACAGTGGCACTGAGTCTACAGTCCTTCCTTCCATGAATAAACTGATCATCAGTGCTGATACGCATGGGAAATACCACCACATTGCATTACATCAACAAACAGGGTGGCACAAGATCCCAAAAGCTGTTTCACGAAGCTCAGAAGGTTTGGAAATGAGCACTGAAACGTCAAGTGCAGTAAGGAACAGAGCATGTTGCGGGGATAAGAAAGGTTACAGCAGATATATTAAGCAGAACCAAAACAGCTGCCACGAGTGGGAGCTCAACAAAGTTACTCTAAACAATATCTTCAATCTTTTGGGCAGACCACTTCTAGACCTATTTGAGACTCATCAGAATTGAAAATGCTGGTTCCACGCTAGTTGGAAACCACAGCCGGGGTCGTGGGGGAATGTGTTTTCGATAAGATGGTCAGGGATCTTTGCTTATGCTTTTTCCCCGATCCCGAAGCTTCTTTACTAGATGAAGCGAGAGCCATGCAAGATAATTCTAATAGCCCCGAAATGGCACATACAGTATTGGTTCACCAAACTAATCCTGCTATCAGAGAAACAGCACATTCGCCTGAAACCATTTCCGGCTTTGTTATCAATGAATCACAACCAAATACTTCATCCGGATCTGACATCCTTATACTTATCGGCATAGTACCTGAACACAAGTTTTCAAACCTGAATTTCCCACAGGAACATAAGGAGATTCTTGCTAAGGCCAGAGCTGCTTCCACCAACAAAAGTTATCAACTTGAATGGAAATGCTTCTGTTTATGGTGTCAAAAGTTACAACTGCATCGTATGTCAGCTCTGCCAGAACGTATTCTGCCCTATCTGCTACATTTAGTCAAAACAGGTCTGACTTTGAAAAAAGTACACTTAGCTAGATCAAGATTTGGAAGATCATCCGGTTCAACATCTCTGTGGTCCAATAGGATTATCAAAGAATTCCTTAAAGGGCTTTGCCGAGCCTTCCCTCCAATAAAACAGCTTCCTTTATCTTGGCATCTTTATTTAGTTCTTTTTCAGTTGATAAAGGCTCCATTTGAACCCATTCACAAAGCAGAGATAAAATTTCTGTTTTAAAAAACATGCTTTTATTAGTCTGAACTTCCGTAAGAAGAGTAAGTGAAATACAGGCTTTCACAATTAAAGAACCCTTTCTACAGTTCAGAGAAGATAGAGTGATATTGCGAACCAATACCAAATTCATTCCAAAGGTTCCAACAGACTTCCATCTTAACGACCTATAGTACTAAAGACATTCTTTCCAAACCCACGAGATGCAACAGAAAGGATGTTACACACATTAGATGTTAAAAGGTGTCTAAAATTATATTTGCACCAGACACAGCAGTTGAGAAAATCTGACCAATTAATGGTTGCTTATGGTTACCTTCGAAAAGGGTTTCCACTCTCCAGAGTATTGCACAATGGATTGTCCAGTTTTGTCATCGTATAGCCGGAAAACCTATGCTGGCTAAGGTATGAGCGCGCTTTACAAGAAGTTTCTCTACGTCTATGGGTCTTTTTGCTGGAGTGTCTCTACAAGACATTTGTAGAGCAGCTACTTGGAAGACCAGATACACGTTTATGCAGCACTACTGTCTGGACTCAACAGTGCAGAGGGATGCAGCAGTAAGACGAGCAGTATTGCACAATTTATACCAATAAGGTGAGCTTTTGTTTCTTCCATTATCTCAGCATCCACCATTTTCTCTTCATGATCATTACTGTGCATTGTTTTAACTGCCAGCTATTCTTATTCAACCATGTGAATCTATAAAAGATCCAATACTGTTGAAGAAAATAAGTCATTTACCTGTAACTGTGGTTCTCCAGTATTGGGATCTTTTCCATAAATTCACATGCAACCCAACCTCCTCTCCTTAGAGGCTCAGCTTATCTGATGGGATTATATTTCTTTCCCACTAGCTTGAAAATCTGAGGGATTGAAGCCTCTGTGGCGAGTGTTCTAAAGGTTACTGTTGCCTGATTGACCAGTTTAGTTTTTAGGTATAGCCTGAGCAGCGCATGCGCTGCTCTGCGAGCCATGCTGTATTGGAGTATGTACTTGAAGCCCTGCCCACTCTTCGCCCATATTTGTCATTGGCTTGGGTCCTTCGTAAATGCTGGCCTCTGATTCTATTAGGCCTGTTAGTCCCTCCTTAGTACCGCCTTGGCTTCATTTGTAACCTCCCTTGAGGATTGGCCCTTTTACTTAGGTTGTTACACAGTATGTCTTCTTCGAAGTTGCTCTAACACCCCCTCAGGCTGTCATCTGCAGTTAATAAGGGAGCAAGATAATGTTTGCTTGTCCAGCTGGCAAACCTTACCTCTGACCAGTGGGTCCTCAAGGTTGACCACCGACTTGTTTATTTAACTCGTAGCAAACGGGGAGCTCTTCAGGGGCCATGGGAGACAGAAGGGGGCAACTCAGCGATCCCTTCAAGCATTTGGAATGCGTTAGGTCTCGCATTTGCGAAGGTTTAAGCTATTGGCATTGTTAATGACAATGCCTTTTATTTATGTTTTAAAAACCAAAACATAAATAAAAGGCATTGTCATTTACAATGCCAATAGCTCACACTTGCGTAAATGCGAGATCTATTGCATTGCAGATGCTTGTTATGTAATGTTGTGGATAAGTTACTGTAGTGAGTTTTTTCTAGCCCTTCTGAACTATTTATAACCTGTACTGCTTTTTCAATTGTACCCTGGGACTCCCACCTTGATGACCGGGAATGATTCAAGCATGTGACTCTGTGAAAGATGCAGTTACTGGAGAACCACAATTACAGGTAAGTAATGTATTTTCTTTTGGTGAAATAAAACATTTGCCTAAGATAACATAATTTAAGTGGGGAAGCCGCAATTTGTCCAGGTTTTCTGGTTCTACTTTGTACAATGTCAGCCAGTAAATGGGTTACGCTCTTCCTGTTCTCTCATCCTCCCCTCCAGTTCTTCCTGCTGTTGATCAGACTTCAGCAACACATGCCTACATCCTTGCCAAATTGGTTTAGTCATTGCTGGTAATAGGTGCAATAAAGAGAATCCCGAGAAAGAGAAGAGGAAAGACTACTTCTTCTGTTACTTCTTGGTACCAAACAAGATGGTTGGCCTTTCTCCTTTTTTTCCTGCCTCTTGCCCCCTCCTCCTTTCCTACAGCCTCTCTACTCTTCTTCCCACATTCTCCTTCTATTCCTCCTCTTCCTTCCACCTGTAGTTCCTCCGGCGACTGCTCCATAATCCTCCTGCTTCTCCACTTCTTCTATTTATTCCGTCCTCATATGCACTTTTCCTTTTTCTCCCCATCGTCTTCCTCCATTTCCTTCCTTTTTTTTCCTCCCTCTTTCTGCTCCCTCTGCTCGCCTTCCTTATCCTCCCGTGTCCTCTGTTTCTGTCTTTTTTCTTCCAAATCCACCTCCATTCAGTTCTTCTTCCTGCTTATTTATCATTATTTCACTTCCTCCTTATTCTTCATCCTACCTTGTCCTTCTCCATCTTGCTTCTCCCTATTGCTTCATCTTACTCTCCTCCAGCCACCCTCATTTAGCTACCATGATATCTTACTGTCAGTCTCCGGATACTCTCACAAGCTCTGCAATCCTCATACCTCCCGGTCTCCTACCTTCTCCCAATATGCTCACTCTATGGTCCCTCCTTGCAGTTCTCCTATCTGCTGTGTATCTTCTGTCCTCACCTTCCTGTCCAGCTGACCCACCACCTAAGGTTCGCTAACCATTGCATACTACTACTCCTTTATTCACTCTCTTGAATCCGTACTTGTCTCTTTTTCTGGCCCTTCCTCTTCGCCTCTCCTCCACTTCGGTTTGAGATGGCATCAGGGTTGTTTTACAAAGTTAGCCTTAATACTGTTTTCAGTACAAACAGGAGTTTTCTCCCTTAACAGTGTTACAACTCCAGTACAATGGTAATATCAGATGCAATAATACTTCATGGTTATGCAGGGCAAATCCAGATAGGATCCAGGATAGGATAGGATAGGATCTGGAAACTCTAACCCTGGACAAAATCCCAGAATTACAGGTTCGCCACTGGAAATCGGCGTGGCATCACTGATTTTCAGTTGTTATGCCCCAGGCCATCAGGGCATGTTGGGCATTATTTATTATCTTCCATAATGCCACTACCCGGTATTACTGATAACACCTCTACCAGAAATACTGGGCATTATATCAGAGGAGCTAGGCCACTTGTAATTAGAGCCTAAGTACCGTATAGACAACCAACATAACTTTCTGATGGATATTCCCTATATTTCTCACGTCATGACTATCTCTAGGTGCCAGATAAGATCTGGAAACTTTTTCTCTTAGCAATAGGTCTCTTGAACTTCCAGGTGGCGCTACTCGACTAAAATCATGGTTCCAACCACCCAGGAAGTGACGATACCTGCATAAACACAGCAATGCCTGCTGATGGCCTGGTCCTGTTTTTATGTACCATACAGACACTGGTGTTGACCATAAGCTCGTAACATGTGACTCCTGTACCACCGTGCACCTGAAGGTATTAAGGTAGTGAGAACTAAGTTGTTGGCTCAGTTTTATAAGGAGCCTCCAAAAGGTCCTTCTCCTCTCCCTCAGGTAAGTGCCCTGACATGGAATGATCCCCCAAATGATCCTTGCATGAGAAAATATAAGTAAAACCATAACAAAGGCAAGTCCTGTTGTTTGTAATCACATAAACAGTCCTGTAAGTCGGCGACACAACCCCACAGTTCTGGCTTTTCTTTGGAGCTGATTACGGTTCTCTGAAAGTTTTGACCGAGTTTCCGACTTCATTCACCAATCTGTCTCAGCTTTGGCCCAGTAACTTCGTCCCTAAAGCCACACGACTCCATGCCTCCACATGCTCCAGCCTCTATCACTTCTTCTGCAACCACCGTCTTCTAGGACACCGGCATGATTGACTTAAACACAGCTTCAGATATCCTCTCCAACACTGCTTTCAGAGCTGCATTCGGGACTGGCACAGCTCTCTAAAGTTATGGAAATTCTTTGGGTGGCTTGTGAGAAGATTAAAACTTCAATTGAAGATCAGCAATTTGCTGACCCTCTACCTAGAGGTTTGCGTCTGTGAAAAAAACTTGTAGCCTCAGATTCAGATGTGCTTGAGATACAAAGCATGAATTTTAGGCTCCCAGAAGAGGAAGATTCAGAGGCTTCTCCATGCTGGACTTTACTTAGCCATTCACAATGCCAGTGGTCTAAATACATCCCCGGAGTATAGTATTCCCTTACGTTAGGGCTTTCTCTCTTGGGAAATTTGTCCATTCATGACCTTTGTGTGTAAATCAGCGGAGGCTCTTGATTTAACCCTACCATCTGCGAAGTCTACATCCAACATTCTTATAGAAATCCTGCAACCGTCTTCGACAGCTTTGAAACCTCTTCTACTTTTCAGTGATTATCTACTAGAACCAGTTCTGGCTGCCTGGGGAAAACACATTTCGGTCTGGCAGTTCACAAGCAGACCAATCAGTGTGAGATATGTAATTCAAAATACTTGTCAACCAATCCTTCTGCAGAGAGCATGGTGGTTCAAGCATCTTCAATACAATTGAATTCCAATGCTTTACCTACAGCAACTTCAAACCAGAAATCCACACCACTTGACTCCATAGAGTACAAAGTTTTCTCTTCGGGCAGTCTGTTCCTATGCACCACTACACTAATGCCATATGCCTAATCAGGCGGTGTGCCCACATCCTGTGTGAAATAGTGAGGTTTGATCCAGTTTGTCTCCCAGATCACTTTAAAGGTCAATTTGCCTAATCAGACGGTATGCACACATCATATGTGAAATAGTGAGGTTTGATCCAGCTTGTCTCCCAGGTCCCATAAAAGGTCAGTTTTCCTAGTTAGTTCAAGATTGCCTTAATGCTTCAGAGCAAATTCTGATATGTGGACTAAATTCACTTTGGCCCTCTCCACGGTTATGTAGTGATGTCCCTTAAGGGCCTACTTTAGTTCTCCCTTAGTTTAGCGTAGTAGATGTTTTAGGCTGCTTCTGCTTGCACAGTCGCTCATAACACTTTTGTTTTGCGGCATTATTTTAGAAATACGCGGTACATGTTGTTTTGTTATTCAGCGAGTCTTCTTTGAATTTTGTCTGCACATTTCGTACAAAAACGTTTACATAACACCATGTTGTACTGTTTTCTGCTCGGTCAGCAACAGCTCGTAACATTTTAGACATAACACAGTGGTATAGCTGCAGCTTTCCAACACAATAGTTTTATCATATAAACTGTGTTTTGTCCCTTACGAGGGAGAAAAATTCCAGCAGAAAGCCCTATCCTGGAACGAACGCACGCCAGATATGGGGTCCGTTGCTACTCCCAGAGATCACTAATATATCCCTTTGCTTACACAGTTCTTACTGAGGCTTTTCTCTGTCTCAGAGGCTCTCAGCTATGCAAATTATCAATCTGTCTAGGCCTATTCTTATAGGCCTAGACAGATTGATAATTTGCCATGTTTGGGTTGTTCATTGTATGCAGTCTGCTAGTAATGTTGATTATTTTGCTTAGTTGTATTTGTCTACTAATCGCAGCACATCTGCTTCATAATAGACTACAATAGTTTCAATAACTGTATTGTAAACTTTCATCGTGTCTTTCCTTTGTTTACTAAGGACATGCATGCGTGAGATACGAAAGGTGATGATCTGTTACCACGGTTTCAGTTAGGGACTAGAGGTTCATGTTCTAGGTTTGTCAAAATCACCTGCTACTCTGGAAAAGTTTTGAGTTCAGGTGAGGCACTGTGAGCTAACCCGGATTTGGGCTGCCAGGTACTGGCGTGATAGAGAGAGACAGTCCCTACATTCTGACGTCCTGACATCCGAAAGCACAGTTCTGCTTGCTAGCAGAATCCCTGCAACAGTTACTGGAGTTACCTTGTGCAGACATGCCTGATTTACTTTACTGGACTCATCTAGGCTGCCCTATTAGATATGCATTTGATGATGATCCGAGATCTCTCCATTGAGAATGCAGACTCCTCCTTGAAGAGCCTCAAAAACAACTGCTCCTCAGCACCCTTCTTGGAACTGAACCTCCAGACTAAACCATTTTTTCCAACAGTACCACCATTTTTGTGGCATACCTTCCTAACCATGGCAATCTTCTGACCGGTTTGAACCCGAATTAATTTTTATGCTCCTTTCACAGGAGAGAGGGATGTGAAGGATGCCATTAACATACATAGTTCCAGTCTCCCTCTACAGTAGCGGGTTCTGCCACCTCAGACCCCCTTTGATTGTGGAAGGTATTCCATTTTCTGAGTCTGTGGGAGGCCCTCATGACGGATGGCTGGGGGCTCCAGTTGACAGGGGCTATGACCCTCCATTTGTGTTCTATCTTCCAGAGCCTTCTTCAACCGTCTGTGTGCAACTGCCCACTTCTCAGTCTTGGAAGGGTTGGTCTTGGTTTTGCTATAATAAGGGGCCATACAGAACAACCCACAGAAAAAAGATTCATGGGGTTTTAATACCTCTACGTTTTGGTCCCCATGAATGAGGATCACTTATCCCAGCTCACAGGTGTTACCATCACTTGTTGGCGGAGTTCCAACACTGCTGATTCGTAGTGGTTCCTTCTTGGGTCTTAGAACCACTCCTCAAGTCTTCACCAAGGTGTTGACTTTGGTGGCAACCTCCCTCCGAAAGTGAGACAGCCATGTATTTCTGTGCTTTGACTATTCGCATCTGATGGTATGTTCACCTCACAGATTTTGCACCATTTGCCCCTCCTCCTGACCTTGACCCTGTTTCATTGACCCACCTAAGACTAACCCAGTTGTTGGCTTCCATTGGCGCGACCGAGGGCACAACATGCATTAGGGCTTTTCTCTGTCTCAGAGGCTCTCTGCTATGCTGGCTGTGATCCTGAGGTTTTGGACTCAAGCTCTGATTACTATTCTGAAGGATCTCTATCTTTTGGACTTGATGACCTCATGCAACCTTCTGGTGCCACATACCCGGTGATAAATGAGGTCCCCTCTGTGGTGCCTCAGAATGTAACCATTTCAACATCAGGGGACGTTCTCTGCTTCTCAGAGATAGTCCTCCCAGTCCTTGCCGAACTTGAATGGTGATTGTGCCTATCCAACCTCACAGTGGGGTCCGCCCTTCTGCCCTCTGCTGTCAAAAGCAAATTCTGTTATGAATCCCTCCTATTTGGGCTGGGGACCCTATCTGGGAGTGATGATACTGTGTGACCTTTGGTCTCTGTCAGAATCAAGAATGCACATAAATGTGCTGGAGCTGAGTACCATGCACCTAGCACTGAAAGCGTTTTTTCCCTCCATCTTGGGCCACATTGGACAGGTTCTTTTGGACTATCTTATACTATCTCAGAAGACAGGGCCATGGGGGCACTGTACTGGAATGACTTGCTCGTGTGGCAATGGGCTCTAAAACACAGAATTTTCTCCTGGTGTCCGCTTATCTGGTGGGTGCTCTGAATGTGAAGAATGAGTCCTTCAGATGCCTTTCTCTGGAAGATCATGAATTGGATATCTTTCCTCAAATTCTTCCAAGTAGGATCGGTTCCACAGGCTTCAAACTAGTCGAGCCATCTCCTACATTCATCAGAGAAGATCAGAGTGAGTGGATCACCAATAATTTGTTGTTTTTTAATAAGAACGCAAAGTAATGACCAACCTTACTATTGTGCATCAGATCTTTTTTCGCATTACAATGTGTTATGCCTTGGGCAAGAAGGGCCCTTCGGTTTGCATTCCAGTAGGCAATAGCTGCATCAGCTGCCCCGACCAGATGGGTCTCAGTGCCGGATATTTGCTGGGTGATAACTTGATCTTCCTTCGTATTTTTGGTAGGCATTATTGTCTTGCGGCTCAGGTGTGAAGAGAGGGGTGCTTTACTAGGGCTAAGTTTCATTTTTTACTTTGTGTAGTCTGCACGACTCTGTCGTGCTTCTTAGTTGTTAGTGGTTTAAAATTCATCAATAAGGTGAGGAATCTGCAGAAAGAAGTATGAATCGGTAGAACTCCTCACCTTTTTTTTTTTTTTTAGAGTTTTTTTATATAGCGCGAACTAGACCCAAAGATATCAGGTATCAGAGCGCTTTACATGAGCATCAGTTTCGTTACAGAGGGACACATTCATTTGTTTTTTTTGTTAGGCACAGGGAGATTAAGTGATTAGCCCAGATTCACAGGATGTTGAGTGTTGTTGCCAAAACTCAAACCCGGTTCCCCAGCTGCAAGGTCGACCGCTCTAGCCATAAGGCTACATCCTCTCCCCAAATTACCTTCTGTAATGATATTTCTGGTGCATACTAATATCACTCTGCAGATCCCTCACCATCCTCCCCATTCCCCTTGTATTGTTTACATACAGTTCTAAGGGTATCCATCTTGGTACCTCTGTTTTATTGCCTGCTGTTGTTAAGCTCTTTTGGTTCGTCTCCACACGCCTCAGGTGGGCGAGGCAAAAAGTAGTGAACTGAACCCATCACACAAGGTGGTGCCGTGTATGGGTTGGTGTTTTCGCTTCATGGATAGGCAGAGCTGTGAAGGAGAGCTCTAACAATAGCTCTCCCTCACAGCACTGCAGAGCTATTGCTAGAAAAAACATTTCCAGTTCCATTCTGGATTCCGAGATATTCATGAGGTAAGGAATCTGCAGGAAACTACAGTATTCACCAGAAAAGTATGTAACTTCTTTTGTCCATTCTCCTGTTCTTGTTTCCCAACTTAGTGAATTGTGCATGAGCTTTCTGTTTCCTTCTGTGTTGAATAATTTTTTCAAAATAGCTGCTAACAAATCGGAATGGGTTTTTACCAGTTTTCTAAATGTCTGGTACCATGCAAGGTGTACATCTGCATTTTGGGCAAGATGATACTGAACCTTAAATTCGTATTGCAGATTGGCTGTGATAATGCAGATTTTTCTGTGACTTGGGGAGAGCACCTGGTGATCATAGAATAACTAATCTAGTTTCGTTGTTGGAAGTAAAAAATATTTTCTGCCTTAATAGGGCAAACACAACTAAACAAATGTGAGCTTGTGTTAAGCGTAGCCGCATTAACAAGGTTTGACACCGATACCTCTTAACGTGGAAAAAGTCTGTTTGATATTTAACTCAGAAACTGTCAGTTAACACCCACACTTACACATTTGCTAAGCAAGCATGCAACCTCCTTGCTCACGCTTCCCTCATGTTTTGCTAAATTATCTCTACCGCATCTGTACTGCACTTAGAAAATCATGACATCACAAGAAAAAAAATAAACAATTTGCCTGAATTCCTAGGAAGAAGCACATCCCGCTATTGACTAAACATCAGTGACTAACCCAATTAGCAGTCATCCAAAAGAAGAATGGTCACATACACTGTGTGCCCACTAACCCAGGGCGTAGTAGCGCTACGCGAAGTGCACTTCGCACTACACGAGCTACGCGTAGCACTACGCGAACTGCGTAGTGCGGTAGGAAATGCTGTTCGCAATGATTGCACAGTGCCGGATGCTTGTCCGCACTGTGCAATCATTGCAAACGGCATCTTGCACAGTGCAAGCGGTCGTTTTCTGCCGCTCGAGTAGATTTGTACTCGAGCGGCAGTTTTCTCAACGCGGACTGGTAGTTTCTCATCGCGAGCGGTCGCGAGCATACGCGACCATTCGCAATGAGAAACCTGACCTCCCCGCGTTGAGAATCTCGCCGGGAGGTTTATTTTCCACGCTTGCGATCGGCAACTTGATGTTGCAGATCGCGAACGAGGAAAAAGTCTCGCCGGGATGTCATTTTGCTCGCTCGCGGTCGCCAACTTGACGTTGAGGACCGCGAGCAAGCAAAAACCGCCCGCTACGCGTTTTTGCACTGTGCTACGTGCAATTCGCGTAGCGCGTAGTTGCGCAAACTATGCAAGCGTAGCGTAGTTTTCCGCCCAGGCCTAGTGCCCACCAATGCAGTTGTGACGTTGAAAAAGACAGGTGAATGGGAAGCATTAAGGCTTGCCTTATTAGATTGCCCCACAAGCTTGCACGTTATTCAACTGGTCCAGTGATTAAGAAGATATTTTGTATCAATAGAGGACTGTTCTCTCAATTTCTCCGAAACGTTATGCTGTATAATTGGATATTTGTTAGAAAGAAACAGATTTCACCTTAATTCCTTGCTTTGTTTGATTATTCACCAAACCACGTTTCTCTAATGCAGTTTAGCTGAAAGTATTTATTCTTAAAACCACTTTGCAATATTTATGTTTCATTTTCTTATTTCCTACAGCCTTATGACAGCTTGCCTACCTCACAGACCTGCTTCTTTCAGCTGCGACTCCCACCTTACTCCAGCCAGCTGGTCATGGCAGAGCGTTTGCGATATGCTATCAATAACTGTAGGTCAATAGACATGGACAATTACATGCTGTCCCGGAATGTGGACAATGCAGAGGGGTCTGACACAGACTATTAACATTATGTGGACATTATTATCTTTCTTTTATTATGAAACGGTGCCCTGAATCAGACTCTGGTGACACAGTTTTATGACAAACATGGGTGTTTTAGCATCATAAACCAACATTATAAACAGTGGCCACATTTTACTCTAAATGTAAAGAATGTAGTGTGGTTTTGTGACTGTAAAATAAAAACTGCAAAAAAAGTGAAAATGGTATGTTTTTTCATATGTTTGTCATTTTTCATAAGTTTGCATGGAGAGATTTTGGCTAATTTTTTGGGGGGGCTAGTCAATTTCGATACCTTCCTGTTGAATATGAAGCGTTGTACATTGTGTATAATTGTTCATTAGAAAGACCAGTTTTCCGTATACATGCACATATTTATTTTGGTTTTATTTGAATTGCCTGTGCAGGGTTTCTTAAGCAGAAATAAATACATTATGGTAAAGGATTTTGATTGTGTGTGTTTGTATTGGCAGTGATTAAAGGCTATTTAAGTATGTGGACTTTTGCCTCTTAATGTTAAAAATGAGTTAAATCTAATGTGTTCTGGAGCTTAAGTAAGCAAGGCCTCCCTGAATCCATAACTTTATTTTTTCTGAATATTCAGCAACAATGCAACTATTATTGGAATTAAAATTTTACACTTTTACTAGAAAGGTTTGGACTAAAAGGCAAGAAAAATCAAATTTCATTCATGCCAAATTTTTCTGTTATTAATGGAATTTCTGACATGCAAAACTGTTAACATTATGTGAAGGTGGGATATTCCAGGCAAAGTCTAATCCACACCCACCAATAATTCCTATATTCTTTCAGAACAGTTGCAGGTGGGCAGGCAGCACATGCTCCCACGTGATTGTGCTCTCTGTTTACGACTGTACTCGTAGAGAGAGAAACACTATTGAATGCTGAAACTGGATGACATGCTACCTGTTTAGCACCGTGATGCCTTCGTTGACTGCGCACGCTCTATAAAGAAACAGATATATGCAGAACAGTGCATTCACATCTAAATTTCACATACATTCCTGCAGTTTCTCAAAGGAGTTACAAAAGTGGACTGTGTGGTGTCTTAATCCCTGAACTGTGTCTGCATCTTTTGGATGTAGTCACAGACTGTGCTATTTGTTTTAACACAATGACAATAATGTTGCCGTTAGGTATCTGTTGGGTTCACATATATTGTAGAGTCTTGCATAACATTGGAGAGGCAAGATGTGATGCATTGATCTCATTAGAGCAGCAGATGCAAAGGCTCCAGAGCACAATGCACCTCATTTATGGGCCCAGCAAAGACTCTGGTAGCACTCAAAGCAGCACATGATGTGTCATAGGTGTGTGCCTTCAATACTGCCCTGAAGGCCGCCAACAAGTCGAGAAGAATGAGTGCTGTAGAGCCTCCTCTATCCAGGATAGTTCTTAACTCAACAGTGGTCTTTATTATTGCTGTCTCTGTGCTATGCTCGACGCTGAAGCCAAATTGTGTAGGGTCCAGTAAATGATATAAATGAATGAACTGTGTCAGTTGTGTATTTATTAGTTTTTCTACTATTTTTGCAGGAAATGGTAACCTGGAAATGGGACGATAATTTGCTGAGTTATCTGGGTCGAGGTTAGGCTTCTTAAGAAGTGGCAGACTAGACACCTTTTTCCACATGTTAGGAAAGATCTCAGTACTAAACATCCCGTTAAAGATGTTGGTTAGATATGAGGCAATAGGAACAGGGATCTGTTTAAGAATGGAGGGGGGCAGGGGTCGTAGGGCAACCCCGATTTGGTGGATTTGATTGAATTAAGGACTTCTGATACCGTGGTAAAAGAGAAATGACTGAGTTTAGATAGGGAGCTGCTAACAAGAAGATTAGAGTCATAAGTAGGAGATTGAGCTATGGGAGGGCTAATGATAGATCATGAACTGCATCTATCTCCGTGTTACAGGGCTTGTTCCCGCACGATGTCGGTTACCGATCCCCACCGCGTATGTCTGTGGTGTCTTGAACGCGACCATGATTCGAAGTCGTGCTCAGACTGCCGGGCGATGGCTCCAAAGACCTTGAGTGATCGGGCATTGAAGTTGCTCGCGGCCCGGCAGTCGACACCGTTGAGCGAGACTCAGAGGAGGTCACTATCCCGTTCGAAGAAGATGAGGTCGCAGGATCGCTCTCGGAGCCCTAATTCCTCTTCCTCCCATTCGAGGTCATCTGGACACTCAGGGAAGAGGCACAAGAAGAAGAAGAAGAAGTCCAAGCGGACTTCGACTTCACCTCAACTGGTGTCCGTCATCGAGAGAGGTAAATAGCACCGACGCTCTAGGCACGGTTCTGCGGAGCCGGAGCCAGAGTCGACTTCGCGCCTCCCTCCATTTCCGGGAGCCGGAGCGACTCCCGCTCAAATCAAGGATTTTTACGAGTCCATGCGCCGCGTATTTGAGCGTAACGACCCCGTTGATGAGCCCGCGGGGTCGGATAGGGCCCCATTGGGTTCGACGTCGTTGGCTTCGGCCACGGCGCCGGTGGGGCCTCAGGGGTCCGATCTCGGATCCAGTTCGACGCCGGTCGTACCAACGCGACCTTCCCCGACGTCGAACCCGAAGTCCGTGCCAGTGGCGTCGCCGGCGGCTGTCGGTGGCGCAAGCCCCATCCTCAACCCCGACGACACGGAGCCGGAACGGCGTCGAGCGACGCTGATTCCGACGTCGACAGAACCCAGGGGTTCTATGTTGTTGCCTGAGCACTTTGTGGACGTGCTAGGCTCAGGAGAGGAATGGGAGGAGTCTGGAGACCCCTTAGAGAACCAGGATGTCTCTGAGGAGACTATGGACTGGTATGGGGAACTTGGGGAAGCCAGTGGTCTGGATACTTACCCAGACACTGGCATGCTCTCTCCACCTACAGTGGCTACGGAGGAGGGGGCGTCTTATGCTATGGTGGTTAAGAGAGCAGCTTAGGTCCTTGGACTGAAGCTGCCCTCAGTGCAGGTCAGGACTAATCTCCTGACCGAAGTGCTTCAACCAGGGGCTTCCACCTCTGAACCCCTTTTGCCCTTTAATGAGGCACTTACGGACGTCCTACTAGGAACTTGGTCCAAACCTAGCACAAGGGCTCCTGTGAACAGGACGATTGCATGCCGCCATCGCCCAGCACCGGGCGACCCAAAGTTCCTCAGCCAACACCCCACCCCAGAAAGTTTGGTGGTGCAGGCCTCTACTTCACAGAGCGCATTCCCTTCCGCCCCTCCGGATAGGGAATCCAAGAGACTGGACTCTTTGGGGAAGAAGATGTTTTCTTCCTCCAGTCTGGCATTGCGGTCGGTGAATACTGCATGCTTATTGGGCTGTTTCTCCCACTCTCTTTGGGAGACGGTTGCACAAGTGCTGCCACAAGTCCAGGATGAGGCCCAGGCTGTGCTCTCCCAGGCTGTCAAGGACCGGAGAGATGCGGCAAAATTCACCATTCGGTGTGGTTTGGATATGACCGATTCGCTGGGCAGGTCTGTTTCATCGACAGTGGCCTTGAGGCGCCACGTCTGGCTTCGTACATCTGGCTTCTCAGGGGATGTCCAAGCCAATTTGATGGACATGCCCTTTGATGGAACCCGCCTTTTTGGGGAAAAGGCTGACTAGGCCCTGGTCAGGTTCAAGGACTCTCGAGCTACGGCCAGATCCTTGGGCCTCTCCTCCACTCCTCGTGGCCAGTCTTACTTTCGCCCCTTTCGTGGCAACGGAAGGGGTTTCCAACCGCATCAGCCCTATCCTAGCCACCGTCCCACACAGACTTCCCAAGCTGTGCATGGACGTGGACGCGGTACATTCCGTCCTCGGAATGGAGGTCAGAAGTCGTCCGCCACCCTGCCCCCAGCAGCCGCAGCCTCCAAGCACTCCTAGGCTGATTCTGCAGGACCACAATACTCCAGTGGGTGGGAGAATTCGTCATCATCTCCCCCGCTGGAGATCTATAACAACAGACAAGTGGGTCTTGCAGATCGTCCAGGAGGGCTATTCTCTTCCTTTCCTTTCCTCCTACTATTCTGCCAAGTCAGGAATGGCTGGCGGAGGATCACTTAAAACTGCTCCTTTGGCCAAAGGAGCTATAGAAAGGGTTCCAGTTTCAGAAGTAGGCAGTGGCTGTTATTCCCGCTACTTTCTGATTCCGAAGAAGAACAAGGGTCTTCGGCCTATTTTGGATCTTTGGACCGTCAATCTCTTCCTCAAAAAGGAGAAATTCAAAATGCTCACATTGGCTCAAGTCTTGTCTGCCTTAGACCAAGGAGACTGGATGGTAGTGCTGGACCTGCAGGCTGCCTATTTTCACATTCCCATCCTGCCGGGCCACAGGCGTTACCTACGGTTCAAGGTAGGCCACGAGCACTTTCAGTTTACCGTGCTCCCCTTCGGCCTTACCAGTGCCCCTCGGGTGTTCACCAAGGTGATGGCGGTGGTTGCATCTCATCTGCGCAGGTTAGGGGTTTCAGTCTTCCCCTACCTCGACGACTGGCTGTTGAAGGCATCCTCGCCCCAGGCAGTCGTCTCCCACCTTCAGACTACGGCGGACCTCCTGCATTCGGTGGGGTTCTCTATAAACGTGCCGAAGTCACACCTGACTCCTTCTCAGACGCTCCCTTTCATCGGAGCTGTTCTGGACGCAGTGCAGTTTCGGGCTTATCTTCCCGAGCAGCGAGTCCAGGATATTCAGGTTATGATTCCGATATTTCAGCCTCTATCCTGGATTTCGGTGAGGTTGACTCTGAGGCTGTTGGGCCTCATGGCCTCCTGCATCCTGTTGGTAAGACACGCGAGATGGCGTATGCGGGCTCTGTAGTGGGACTTGAAGTTCCAATGGGCACAGCATCAGGGAAATCTCACCGACATGGTTCAGATCTCGGAAGGAACTGCGAAGGATCTGCAGTGGTGGTTAACGAACCGAGATTGGGTCAAAGGCAGACCTCTCTCCCTTCCCCAACCGGATTTCACAATCGTGATGAATGCGTCACTTCTGGGATGGGGCGGCCACTTGGGAGAGATGGAGATCAGGGGTCACTGGTCTCCGGCGGAGACGGGGCTCCACATAAACGTGTTGGAGCTCCGAGCGATTTGCTTGGCATTGAAAGCATTTCTTCCCACTGTCAAGGGGATGTTGGTGCAGGTGTTCACTGACAACACCACCACCATGTGGTACTGCAACAAGCAAGGCAGGGTGGGGTCATGGACCCTTTGTCGAGAGGCCCTGCATCTCTCGACGTGGCTGGAACATCAGGGCATAACCCTGGTGGTTCAACACCTGGCAGGTTCTCTGAACGCCAGGGCAGACGATCTCAGCAGTCGATGCCTAGCGGATCACGAATGGCGTCTCCAGTCGGAGGTGGCGCAAGGTCTCTTTCAGCTGTGGGGAGAACCTTGGTTAGATTTGTTCGCCTCCGAAGAGAGCGCGCTGGAGTTTACAAGGCGGCTATCGCTCAGCGACGCGTTTCGTCACGAGTGGAGCTCATACCTGTTGTACGCCTTTCCGCCCATACCACTCCTGCCCAGGGTTCTGAAGAAGATCAGGAGCAACCGGGCTGAAGTCATCCTTGTGGCGCCGGACTGGAAAGGAGAGTTTGGTATCCAGAGCTTCTGAGTGTAGATCCTCCGATCAGGCTGCCCCTTCGGGAGGATCTTCTGTCGCAGCAGCAGGGGAGGGTTCTCCACCCGAACCTGTCAACTCTGCGCCTCCATGCGTGGAGATTGAGCGGCAGCAGTTGATGGCTTTTGACCTTCCTCCCGAGGTCTGTAATGTTGTTCTGGCGGCCCTCCACTAAGTCGGTATACGCCTGCCGTTGGCAGAAATTTGTATTATACTGTACAGAAAGGTCTATTGACCCTCTTTCTGCTCCTCTTTCTACTGTACTTTTATTCATTCTGACCCTTGCCCAGCAGGGCTCTGCTCTAGGAACTCTCAAGGGTTACCTTTCTGCTCTGTCTGCTTTTTTGCAGCTGCCAGACCAACCTTCTCTCTTTAAATCTCCTATTGTAAATAGATTTCTAGAAGGGCTGGTTCACTTGTTTCCACCCACGCCTTTTATTATGCCACAATTGGACCTTAATTTGGTCCTCACATATTTGATGTGCGCTCATTTTGAGCCTTTGCATAATTGTCCCCTCCGGCTGTTGACCATCAAAACAGCCTTCTAAGTGGCGAATACATCGGCCTGCAGGATGAGTGAGTTACAGGCGTTATCCAGCTCGCCTCCTTATTTTATGTCCTTCCAGGACAAGGTGGTGCTTCGCACCAGGGCATCTTTTTTGCCAAAGGTTGTGACCCCATTCCATTTGGGTCAGTCCATCACTTTGCCCTCCTTCTTTGCTCCCCCACATCCCTCTAAGGAAGAAGAGCGTCTCCATCGACTGGACCCAAAAAGAGCGCTGTCGTTCTACCTTGACCGCACAAGAGCGTTCCGGGTGGATGACCAACTCTTTGTGGGGTATGTGGGAGCAAAGAAGGGAAAGGCGCATGCAGAAAAGAACCATCTCCCGCTGGGTTGTTCTCTGCATTAAAATCTGTTACGCCTTGGCGAAGAAGCAGCCCCCTGAGTGATTAAGAGCCCACTCCACCAGGGGAAAGTCTGCGACTACGGCCTTGGCACAGGGTGTCCCAGTCCAAGACATCTGTCAGGCTGCAACGTGGGCATCATTGCACACGTTCCCAAAACATTATTGCCTTGACAGTCAAGTGCGCAGGGACGGGCACTTTGCCTGCTGAGTCCTGCAAGACTTTTTAGTCTAGTCCATGAGTCCGCAACCCACCGCCAGGATGGTATGGCTTGGGTATCTGATTCAAAGGTAAGGAATCTGCAGCTAGAAGTTTCTATCAGATGAAGAAGTTTACTTACCTTCGGTAACGCATTATCTGGTAGAGACTCTATCTAGCTGCAGATTCCTTATAGCCCCACCCATGCCTCCCTGCCTTGCGGACTGATATAGTAGGTCTAGGGTTACTCCCCTTTCAGGGCCCTAGTTTTGCACACGTTTACGTCAGTCACTTCGTGGCTCTGCGCTTCTGGCGTGGAAAAACGAAAAGTACTGACGTCCGCGCGCCTGGGTGGCGCCTATGTAGGCACCGCGACGTCATAACCGACGCTACCGACGTCACCGACGACACGCGGAGCCGAATGGAGCCACCGAACGTCGTGCGCAAGGGGTATTGCTCAGCAAAAGTTTCCGGATCCAGCCTGACGCCTGGGAAATTCAAAGGTAAGGAATCTGCAGCTAGATCGAGTCTCTACCAGATAATGCGTTACTGAAGGTAAGTAACTTGTTCATCAGGAAGTAGCCTCAGTGAAGCTGCAACTGCACTATTAAAATGAAATGAGTTTATCTTGTTGGAAATTGCTCAATATTTGCTGCTAAAATGAAGCTTGAAAATATAAATGGAAACTGTAACTTTTCCAGCATTGGATCTGTCATAGCTTCACATGCTTGAATCATTCCCCGTCGTCAGACAGGGAACCATTGGCTAGAATGTAAGTATAGCCGTGTAGGCCCTACACTCAGTGACATCGAAATTTCTCATAGACTTTAGCAACCCATTCACCTCATTATGTACTAACCAAATGCACCCAATCAGAGACCAGCACCCTCAGGTGTTCCCAAGCCAGAAGCTTCCAACTGTCAGTTTTTTTCACCACAGGTCACAGTGAGTTACCCTCAGAAGAAGCTCTCTACTAGAATATCGTTCTTCAATCTTTTCTCTGTCAGATGCAGTCTTAGAACAACGTGACCGAGCTGGGACAGAAAAGGTAACTCTTCAAAACTTGTAAAGCCTGTGGGAAGAAGAAAACCTTTATGGCCGACCCACATTCAGAATGTCTTTACTGCCTTCATCCCAGCCACAATCCAAAAAAATGTGAGATATCTAACTTTGTCTTCAAAGACTCTAAAAGATCATGAAAGAAGATTAGCTTTAGCCATTCTTGGGGAGAAAGTTGAAAAGCCACGCCTGCAGGTCAGGGTAAGGACATAGGGGCTCATAAAGAGTAGTCTGTCAGCAAGACTCCCAGGCAGGCTCCAAGACCCTCTGACCCTGCTTCTAGGGGTCAGACTTCAGGTCAGCTGCTATATGATACCACCTCTAAAGATTTGGATGCACACAGAAAAATCAAAGAGGAAAGCTGATTTGGGTGACGGCACTTTCACTAAGAGGTTAAAGGTAGTCCTGCAAGAAACAACACCCAGAGAGACATCCCTTGAAAAACAAAAGTACACTTCAGGTATGTTACCTGTCGATGAAGACGGCAGTTCCTAAAGTTTCTACTAAAGAGACATTGACAAAGACATTGCCGACGATGGTGCAGTAATCATCCATGACTCACTTGTCTACAGTATAATCAACCAGCATGATGGCACCAACATAGTAATCGACGACAACAACAACTTCATCGTTGTGGGATATGTTGATGGTATAACCGTCAACGCATACTAAATCACTGTTGACGCCCCCAAAAAATGCTCTCATCAACGACAGTAAATATAACACAGAAAAAGACTAAATTTATAGAGCCATTACCTGTTCCTCATATGAATCTTCTGTCACATGCTTTTAAGTGTCTAGTGCTTCTGTAATCGCCTATGAAGTTGTTATAAGATGTCTTGCGTACTCATTGGTTTTTGATGATGACCATAATATAGAAGAAATAGAAGTCTTTTCTAGTGTGGAAAGTGAACATGATAATGATCAAGACCATCTGACCTTAAAATTGGATATGTGGACTCAGCCAGCGAACAAGAACTCCATACGCTGTATTGCAAGGTACGTGAACTACGTACGCCCAGATTGTCGGGTTTGGTCTGTACAGTAGCTGTTGGCAACCTCAGCCACAGATGGTACATATTCCATTAGCTATGGTTAATGATATACAAGAGATGGTTAAAGACATCTATCTGAAAGAGACACGTTAGTGACAGATTCCTTACCTTAGAATATCCCCAGGCGTCAGGCTGGATCCAGAAAGTTTTTTGCGTAGCAGTACCCATGCGCGTCGGTAGGCGGCGTCGTGCGGCTCCGCGTCCGTCGTCGGCGTCGTGATCGCCGGGATGACGTCGCGGGCAGTACTTAGGCGCCGCCCCTGCGCGCTGACGTCAGTTCTTCTTTTTCCGCGCCAGTAAGCGCAGATCCGGGAAGAGCAGTGCCCTAGTCACTTTTTGACTATCTTTTTTGTGAAATTTTTCACTGTTTTCTTCAACGAGTCTTCACGACTCCTAAGGTGTCGTAGGGATGCCCGGCTTTAAGCCCTGCGAGGAATGTGGTCGTATGATGTCCATCACGGACCCCCACCTCGAGTGTCTCTTCTGTCTCGGCCGAGACCACGACACGAAGTCGTGCCCTGACTGCCGGAAACTTCATCCGAAGGCTTTGCGAGAGCGGTCTCGAAAGCTCCTTGAAGTCCGGCAGTCGGCTCCGCGCCGCACCAAGCCCCGGTCCCGGGAGAGGTCGAGGGGCCGGACGCGGAGTCCCCGCCGTTCGTCGGAATCCAAGTCTTCGCGCTCCTCCGGTAAGTCGAAGCACAAGAAGTCTAAGCGGCGTCATCGCTCTAAGACTTCGCCTCGCCGGTCGCGCGACTCGGCTGAGGTCCCTGTCGGCACCGTCCCCGCGGCCCCGGACGTGCCTGTCGAGTTGCCCCCGCATTACCCGTCCTACCCGGGTTCGGGGCGACTCCGGCCAAAACTACAGAAATTCCTGTCGGCCATGGCCCGCCTCTTCGGGCCTCAAGGTCCCTCCGGTGCGCCTTCGGGCCCCGCGGGCCCTGATGGGGTTGCTCCGGCGTCGCCGTCGACTCCGGTCCCGGCGTCGCCTGTCCCACCAGCCTTCGTCCCGGCCTCGGCTCCGGCCCCGGCCTCGACCCCGGTTCCGGTGGTGCCGCAACCCCCATCGACGCCGGTTGACCTAACCACGCCGACGCCGATGTCCCCGGTGCCGTTTCCGACGCCGTCCGGGGCTCCGGGCGGCGTCGTTCCCGGTTCTCCCCGGGTCCGGACATGGAGCCGGACCGGCGTCGCCCGGCGCCGGTTCCGGCGCCGATGAGACCTTGGGTCCCTTATGTCCCTCCTCCTCCATCTTTTCAACCTGAGGAGGACCAGGAGAGCTGGGAGGGTCTGACGACCCTCTCACACAACAGTGCGAGTTTGACCCGGACTGGGTTGAGGAACTTGGGGATGCCAGTGGGCTGGATACCTCCCCCGACTCTGGCATGCTGTCTCCTCCCGTGGCAACGGAGGAGGGGGCTAATTTTGCAACGGTGTTGCGTAGAGCTGCTGGAGCCTTGAATCTCCAGTTGCCTACAGTGGCCGTCAGGACTAACCTCCTGACTGAAGTGCTTCAGCCGGCGGCCTCCTCTTCGGAGCCTGTGCTGCCGTTCAACGATGCACTCACTGACGTTCTTTTGGGTGCCTGGTCCAAACCCACCACAGGGGCTCCTGTGGATAGGAACGTGGCCCGACGCCATCGCCCGGCTCCGGGCGACCCCCTGTTTCTCTCCCAACACCCCACCCCTGAGAGCTTGGTTGTCCAAGCCTCTGCCTCCCAAACAGCCTTCCCTACCGCCCCTCCGGATAGGGAATCCAAGCGCCTGGATCACTTTGGGAAGAAGGCTTTCTCTTCCTCCAGTGCTGGCTTGCGGTCTGTTAATACCGCTTGCCTCTTGGGCCGATACACCCACTCCCTGTGGGATTCGGTGGCTGATGTTTTGCCGCAGTGTTCTGAGGAGGTCCAGACACTGCTTACCCGCGCTATTGCGGAAGGGCGTGATGCGGCTAAATATACCATCCGCTGTGGCCTTGATACCGCCGACTCGCTGGGCAGATCGCTTGCAACGACGGTGGCGCTGCGTCGCCACGCCTGGCTGAGAACCACTGGTTTTTCAGGGGATGTCCAGAATACTCTCATGGACATGCCCTTTGATGGAGTCGGTCTTTTTGGTTCGAAGGCAGACCATGCGCTGGAGCGTTTCAAGGACTCACGGGCTACTGCTAAGTCCCTGGGCCTTGCTGTTGTGCGCCCTCCGCAAACGTCTGCTTTTCGCCCCTTTCGTGGCCACGGAAGGGGCGCCCAATCACGTCCACAGCCCGGCCAACGGCCCGCGCAGCAAGCGCCTTCGCGTGGCCGAGGACGTGGATACCGCCGTGGCGGTTCGGGCAACCAGCGTGCGGGTCAGGCCACCACCTCCAACCCGTCCGCGGCCTCCAAGCCCTCCTAGTCCCTCCTTTCAGGTGCACAGCACGCCAGTCGAGGGCAGGGTCCGCCATCACCTTCACCACTGGCGTCCCATCACCTCGGACAAGTGGGTCTTGGACATTGTCCGAAGGGGCTACTCCCTCCCCTTCGAGACCACCCCCAGCCATGCCACCTCAATTCCACCGCATGTCAGGGGATCACTTGGTGCTTCTACAGAAGGAAGTCACGGCCCTCTTGGCCAAGAGGGCCATCGAGCATGTTCCGACCCCAGAAGTAGGGCGTGGTTGCTACTCCCACTACTTTCTGGTGCCCAAAAAGGACAAGGAGGACATGCGTCCTATCTTGGACCTCCGGAACGTCAATCGCTTCCTCCGGAAGGAGAAGTTCAAGATGCTCACCCTAGCTCAGGTCTTGACTGCCCTCGACCCCGGAGACTGGTTGGTAGCGTTGGACTTGCAGGACGCCTATTTCCACATCCCCGTCCTGCCGGCCCACCGGCGTTACCTTCGGTTCACGGTAGGCCTCGAACATTTTCAGTTCACCTTGCTCCCCTTTGGCCTTACCAGTGCCCCTCGGGTGTTCACGAAAGTGATGGCGGTGGTCGCAGCTCATCTGCGCCGGGCAGGGGTTTCAGTCTTCCCCTACCTCGACGACTGGCTGCTGAAGGCGGGCTCGTCCCAGGCAGTCGTCTCCCACCTCCAGACTACGGCCGAACTCCTGCACTCGCTGGGGTTCTCCATCAATGTGCCAAAGTCGCATCTGATTCCTTCTCCACAGCTCCTTTTCATCGGAGCAGTTCTGGACACGACGCAGTTTCGGGCCTATCCTCCCGAACGGCGAGTCCGGGATATTCAGGCTATGATTCCGATCTTTCAGCCTTTATCCTGGGTTTCGGTACGGATGACCCTGAGGCTGCTGGGCCTCATGGCCTCCTGCATCCTGCTGGTCACTCATGCCAGATGGCATATGCGGGCTCTGCAGTGGGACCTGAAGTTCCAGTGGGCGCAGCACCAGGGCGACCTGTCCGATCACGTCCAGATCTCGGAGGGGACTGCAAAACAGTTGCAGTGGTGGCTCTCGAACCGGCAATGGGTCATGGGCAGATCCCTCTCCCTTCCCCAGCCAGAGCACACAGTTGTGACGGACGCGTCCCTTCTGGGATGGGGCGGTCACATGGGAGAGGCGGAGATCAGAGGCCTCTGGTCTCCGGCGGAGTCCCGGCTCCATATCAACCTTCTGGAGCTCCGGGCGATCCGACTTGCACTCAAGGCATTCCTTCCCTCTGTCAAAGGGAAGGTAGTGCAGGTGTTCACAGACAACACCACCGCCATGTGGTACTGCAACAAACAAGGTGGGGTGGGGTCATAGACCCTTTGTCAGGAGGCTCTGCGTGTACGCCTTTCCGCCTATACCACTTCTACCCAGAGTGTTGAAGAAGATTCGGCACGACCGGGCCCAAGTCATTCTTGTGGCTCCGGACTGGGCTCGAAGAGTTTGGTATCCCGAGCTACTCAATATGAGCGTAGATCCCCGATCCGTCTGCCTCTTCGGGAGGATCTTCTGTCGCAGCAGCAGGGGACGGTCCTCCACCCGAACCTGTCCAGTCTACACCTGCTTGCGTGGAGATTGAGCGGCGGCAGTTGATTCCTTTCGACTTGCCTCCCGAAGTTTGTGATGTGATTCTGGCAGCCAGGCGTCCCTCCACTAAGGTGGTATGCGCCTGCAGGTGGAACAAATTTGTGGCATGGTGCACAGCAAAGGCTGTGAATCCCCTTTCTGCCCCTCTTTCTGAGGTCCTTCTGTTCCTTCTCTCTCTGGCCCAACAGGGTTCTGCCCTGGGTACCATCAAGGGTTATCTTTGTGCTATCTCGGCCTTCCTCAGGCTCCCTGATCAGCCCTCCCTTTTCAAGTCCCCTGTTGTTAACAGGTTCTTAAAAGGCATTACTCACCTCTTCCCTCCTGTTCCGTTTGTGATGCCTCGTGGGACTTAAACTTGGTTCTTACCTTTTTAATGTGCGCTCCCTTTGAGCCTCTACATAACTGTCCTCTTCGTCTTCTGACTCTGAAGACAGCCTTTCTGGTGGCCATCACCTCCGCTCGGCGGGTGAGTGAGCTCCAGGCTCTATCTTGCAAACCTCCCTTTCTGTCTGTTCATCCAGACAAGGTTGTTCTTCGGACGCGTCCGTCCTTCTTGCCAAAGGTGGTTACTGCTTTCCACATTGGGCAGACCATCACTTTGCCCACCTTCTTTCCGCCTCCGCATCCTTCCAGAGAGGAAGAGAGGCTCCACCGTCTGGACCCAAAACGTGCGCTCTCTTTCTATATTGACCGCACAAAACACTTCCGGGTGGATGACCAGCTCTTTGTTGGCTACGTGGGCGCCAAAAAGGTCGGGCGGTGCACAAGAGGACCATCTCCCGCTGGGTTACCTTGTGCATCAAGACCTGCTATTCTTTGGCTAAAAAGGAGCCTCCTGTTGGGCTGCGTGCCCATTCCACCAGGGCAACGGCTGCTACCACGGCCTTGGGCCGCGGTGTTCCGCTGCCGGTTATCTGTCAGGCAGCTACGTGGGCCTCGCTGCACACGTTTACAAAGCATTACTGCCTTGACAGTCAGGTCCGGAGGGACGGCTTCTTTGGCCGTTCTGTCTTCCAGGACTTCCTTGTCTGATCTTTGTTCGCAGACCCACCACCGGGGTTGGTATTGCTGGGGTATCTATTCTAAGGTAAGGAATCTGTCACTAACGTGTCTCTTTCAGATGCACAAGTTACTAACTTGTGTAACGATATATCTGTAAGAGACAGTAGTTAGTGACAGATTCCTTACCGCCCACCCATCCTCCCCGTTCTGCGAACTGATTTCTAGGGTTAAGGACATCCCTTTCAGGGCCCTAGTATTTTTCAGACACCTGTGTCAGCTTCTTGCATGGCTCTGCGTTCCTGGCGCGGAAAGTCGTGTACAGAACTGACGTCAGCGCGCAGGGGCGGCGCCTAAGTACTGCCCGCGACGTCATCCCGGCGATCACGACGCCGACGACGGACGCGGAGCCGCACGACGCCGCCTACCGACGCGCAAGGGTACTGCTACGCAAAAACTTTCCGGATCCAGCCTGACGCCTGGGGATATTCTAAGGTAAGGAATCTGTCACTAACTACTGTCTCTTACAGATATATCGTTACACAAGTTAGTAACTTGTGCATCACAGGCTTCCGCCACCTTATTGAGATGGATCTGAAGAGTTGTCAACCTTCAACCCTTTAGTAAACACAAGACACCAGAAAAGAGTATACCAGCAGAATAGTTACATTCACCGGTAAAAATATCGTCTGACACAGATGGGACCTGCAAGTGCCTATCATGCATAAGAGGATATGGACTACATAGCCTCACAATAGTCACATGAATTGAATGTTGATGACGATGCATTTCATGTGTAGAATGCGACAACTTTGATAGGAGACCCAGACTGGAAGGATTTTGTAATTTCACTGGATGCAAGTCCTGGCCCAAAACCAAGAGACCCCCCACCTGGTAATATTTGGAGATTTCATGCACTTATCAAAAAGGTGTCTCAACGCTTTAGCTTACCAATTTTGTCAGTTTAGAAATCAAGTTTCCTTTTCGACTTCAAAGAAAAGGCACGTATAAGTTAAAGTTCTATACCTGTATTAGACCCTTAATGGAAGAAGGCCTGGTAACTATGTAAAATCCAACAACGGCTACTATTATTCCATCAAGGATAAACAAAAAAAATACAAGGCTACCGATACAGCATCACCTTGTAAACTCAATCAGTTTAAAACTGATTCGGTAGTCTCTGCTGCAGTCAAACAAAGGTCTCGAAATCCATCCACTCCTTGTTCTGCACCCACCGACAAGGAAGGACACAAATGAAACACTTGGTAAAAGAGTAACCATACTAGCTGCTAATGTAGTTAAAATTTGCAGTGCCACTGCCATTGTGGCTCGTTTTAATCATCAACTTTGGAGAATATAACTCCATTATTGGACAAGCTGCCGGAAGTCGACAAAGCCAAAGTTAAAGCAATCATTAAGGATGGGGAACAAACTTCAGTCTCTCAAATTTACGCAGCTATGGATTTATCCACCTGTGCTTTTTGTCAAATAGGCAATACTATCGTTATTAGATGGTATGGATGGTGGAAAAGCATATCCTTAGGCCTGAATTAAAATGCAGAGTAATGGACATGCCTTTTGATGGTACCAACAACTTTGGGGGAAAAAGTGGATGAAGCTATTCAGTGAATAAAGACTGTTACCGAAACGACTAAATCTTTGGGTGTCTTCCAAACCAGACAATCCAGAAATTATAGGAGACAAGGAATTAGATCCTATAATCAAGGATCCTTTTTTCGCTCATATAGACAATATGGATCAGACTGACAACAATAAAACGGTAACGACAACAAAAACAGCAAAATGATGGTGCCAATAACCGAGGACAAAGAAGAAGAGGGAATCATTCCTCTAAATATTACTCTTATAGGGACGCGAGCATGACTTTCCAGGGGAGGAACACTCCCTAACCCAGTTGCCAGTAGGGGGCAGAATAACAATATTCAAGGAAAACTGGCAAAATAGACAAATGAGTACTGAAAATAATTCATCAAGGTCATATCCTGAAGTTTGTAGAGAAGCCACCATTTGTTCCACTACAGAAATAAAAACACAAACATCTCCCTCAGTTATTGGCAGAGATTGCAAAACTATTACAAAAGGACGCAATAGAATAGGTGCCCTTAGAGAGAGATCTCAGGGATTTTGCTCAAGAATATTTTCTCATCTTGAAAAAATCAGGAGATTGATGACCTATCCTGGATCCAAGGAATCTCAACAAATACACGAAAACACAAAGTTTTCGTTTGGTCACCCTGAAAGAGATTTTGCATTTCTTAAAGGAAGATGATTTCCTACCATTTATAGATCTGAAAGACACTTATTTCAACATCACTATACATTCTAAGCACAGGAGTTTCCTTCACTTCATGGTGGCAGGTCGCCATTTCCAATTCAATGCCTTGCCATTTAGTCTGAAATCGGCACCAAGAGTTTTCCTGAACTGCATGACTCCAGTAGCAGTCTTCATAAGACACAAAAGGGTATGATATACCCGTACCTAGACAATAGGCTCATACAGGCAACAACTTTGTTTCAGGCTGTGGAGGCTGTTAGTCTCATGAGGTTAACACTCTACAGTTTGGGACTAGCAATCAACCACAAACGTCTCAGCTACCACACCGCAACAATGAGGACCCTAAAAGCAAATCTTGATACTATGTCCTCTTGCATTCTTCTAATCCCTTATTGTCATTTGCAGGTAGCAATAAATTCAAGGAGATTGGGATGATGTTGCCCAGGTGACTTCCCCGATGAAAAAGTCGCTCGGATGGTGGTCGATAACCAACAACATTTTCAAGCACCAACCATTAAATCCAATGAGGCCCCAAATATTCTTGACAAGAGGCGCAACTCTTGCAGGATAGGGCTCGCGTCTCCGGGATATGGAAACAAATGGTATATGTATGACAGAAGAGTGTAATCTGCGCATCAATGTCCCGGAACTAAGTGTAATACAATTAGCCTTGAAAGCTTTCCAACCTCTGGTCCAGAATGCTCATGTCAGGGTTCAGACAGACAGCACTACAATAGTGTTATCTATCTTGCAGCTGGCAGCATCCAGCTCCCTCACACTGCCCAAGGAAGCTCGGAATCTTTGTAAATGGGCCATTCATTAGAATATAAAAATTCCCAGCAGAGCATGTTCTGGGATTGCACAACGATGTTGCAGATCGCTTAAGCAGGCACTACTCAAATGTTCACGAGTGGCAGTTAGACAACAGCCAGCTGCGTCATATCTTTCTCAGATGGGGTTTTCCACTCGGGACATATTCGCCACAGAGAAGAACAGCAAGTGTGCCAACTTTGCCAGTAGGTGGCCATGCCCGGGTTCCAGCGGACGTGCTTTTAAAATGGATTGGACGGGAAGGTTCATCTATGCCTTTCTTCCAATACCACTCATCCCGAGAGTTATTCACAAGTTACAAATGGAACAATGCAAGACCATCTTGTTAGCCCCAGCATGGCCTCGGCAACATTAGTTGCAAGAACTGTGCAACATTTCGGTACAAACACCGAACTGTGCAACATTTCGGTACAAACACCAATTCAGATAAAATCGGACCCACACCTGCTATCAAAAAACTACGGAAAAATTCTGCTTCACTATCCAAGTTGCCTCAATTTGACAGCATGGCTCTTCAGCACTTAGAATTTGGTCACCTGCCAATCCCAGTGAGTTGCAAACAAGTCTTGAACGCAGCAAGACCACCTTGTACAGTCAAAACATGAAACATCAAGTGGAAACATTTTGTTATGTGGGCTACGAAACAAAAACTAGCCCCATTTAAAATGTTACCCTACAAAAGTTTGCCATATCTATTTTGTCTGGTCGAGCAATGCTTGTCGATTGCTTCTATCAAAGTACATCTAGCTGCAATTTCTAGATTTTTGAGGAAACCTAATCAATTATCTTTATTTTCACAACGTATTACTAAGAAGTTCGTGAAAGGACTCTTTAGACTCTACCCCTCCGCACCACATCTCCAAGATTGGCTCCAGAGTGGCTGCTGAATACGATTTTGGCAGCTTTGAAGAGGCAACTGTTTGAACCAATCCACAAAGCAAGTATCCAACATATATCTTGAAAGGTGGCTTTCCTGCTAGCTATCACCTCAGCTAGGAGAGTCAGTGAGTTACAAGTGCTATCTTGCAGGGAGCCTTTTTATATTAATAACCAATCCAAAGTTCTTTCCGAAGGTACCATCAACCTTTCATTTGAGACAAAAAATAGTGCTTCCTGCATTCTTTCCGGATCCAAACACTAAAGCTGAAAGATCCTTATACACTCCCTGGATGTCATAAGAGGTTCAAATGTCTATTTACAGGCCCTAAAGTCTTTTTGAAAAACAGAACAACTATTTATAGCCTTTGGAAGAATAAATACAGGCGGTCCAGTTACAAAACAGACTCTTGCATGTTGGATAGTTACATGCATCATGAAATTCTATGAGCTCATGAATTAGTCTCTGATTAGATCAGTAAGCACTCATTCTAGAAGAGCAATGGTAGCCACTACAGCTCTTTTTGCAGGTCTTTCGCTGAAAGAGATGTGCAAGGCTGCCACTTGGAGAACTACATATGCTTTCCCCAAGCATTACTGCATAGACATGGATGTTAACAAGGATACGGAAGTCAGAAGGGCTGTGCTCCAGAACCTTTTGAAATGAGGGAAGCCTTATGCCTGCTATTAACTGTTTTGACATACCATACTGTTATTATAATCTTAATTCAAGCATGTGAATCTATGAAAGCTTACACCTTTTATAAGTTATATCCTACTTTTGCAGTGGACCACTATACTTTTATTCAATTGACACCAAACAAGTACCGTACCTACTCTTATGACAGGACTTCCACATTAATAGCCTTGTGACACAAAATAGCAACACCATCTTTATGATTAACCCGGGAGAACAAAAAACATTGCCGACCTATTGCTTCTTGAGTTTAAATTATTCAGTATCAGTACCGTGGGTTTCTAGTAACAGAACAATGGATACATGCACTCGAGGAGAATGAGTGAGCACTTTCTTCCTTTGTATTGAATTACTCAAGCCCTTCTCATTCCAGGAAATTATATTATAGAGTAATGTAGAGAAATTTAAAAAGGATAATCCCAAAGGTGTAAGGAAGAAAGACGAATGTAAGAAGAGAAAAGATAAACAGAAGACATGATTTAAAGAAATGTAAGCAATTCACAGGAGAAATATCCTGAATTGATTAAGAACAAATGTGACAGTGGGGTGTGGCTAGCAGCCAAACATGGCGGATGCTCCTTGCGAGGGCTCCGGGGCCCGCGTGGCCTTCCCCAGCTTTAATCTGAAAACATCCATTCCCATTTGGTGGGGGAACCTATCCCCGTGCTCCGGAACGGCTGGGATGCCGGGAGACCCCCTCCCGCTACTGAGGGAGTCTGTGCGACCCACCAGACTGCGCCTGGGTCGGGCGTCATCGAGTGGCCTCCTGGGATCAGCCTGGGCTGTGGCGGTGGTGGACGGTGCCGGCCTGCGCTTGGAGTTGAGGTGACAGTGGCTGCATTCTGAGCGGTAGGAGATCCTGCGGGGTGCGGACGCGCCCAATTCCAGGGACTGCCCGCCTTACAGGCCCTGCTGAAGTGCAGCGTCTCCTGCGGTCGGCCCGGCGGAGGAGAGGACGTGCAGCCGGCCGTGGGGACAAGTTGTGTGAGCGGCACCATCGAGGGAGAGTGGCGCAGAGGCCGCCTAAGGTGAGAGGCGGGGCAGAAATCCAGTGCGGCGCAGCAACCGCGGGCTGCTGCGAGTGAGGACATCCAGGCACCCCCTTCTCTGCAACAACGGGGTTCTCTGGCTGGGCCCGCATACTCCTCTAGACCCAGTCTGCCCGGAGGATCTGGCGCCGCGCAACCTTGAGGACAGATTCTCGTGGGGGCCCAGCAACTGGTGGTAAGGCCTGGGGGCCCACTCACAAAGCAGCCACGCCGACAGACCACAGGGGGGACCCATAGGTGGGGATGCCCGGTCACGTGCCCTCCCTCTTCACTCCCTGGGTCTCCAGCCCAACAGGTGGCGGTGAGTGGCATTGCGGAGTGGTTTTGGGCCCTTGTACGCGCCATCTGAGATGCGTCCATCCATCATGGCAGGAGGCAAAGAGGGGAAGAAAACGCAACAAAGCAAAATGGAGCGCTATGCCCTCCCTTTGCCCATACACAAAGACAGCGGGCCGCTCTGGGTGAGCTTCAGCCGAACAAAGAGGCCCAGGAGCCGTTGCTCCGGGAGATCATGGCAGCCATCCAAAGCATCAAGGGGACTCGGGAACCAAAACTTGATTCCATGGTGGTGGAGATGTCGCTGATGAGGGCAGAGCGCAACAAAGAAAAAGACCGCCTCCGCGACACCAGACAGACCGTCACTGACATCAGCGAGGCCACTGCACAGCTCCAGAAACAGGTCACCTCCCTACTTAATGGCAATGCCACCATGCAGGCATGTCTGGAGGACATGGAAGGAAGATCCAGATGAAACAATACCTGCCTGGTGGGGGTTCCGGAGAGAGCGGAGGAACCATGCACAGACCTTTTTGTTGAAAACTTTATTACTACTGTGCTTCAACCCAGGGGCCTATCAAAAGTTTTCTCTGTTGAGAGAGCGCACAGAGTGCTAGTGACTGCCCCCAGGCCGGGTATGCCTCCTCGCACTATCTTTGCGTGCATATCCAATCCTAGAGATAGGGATGCAATTTTGTAAGCAGCAAGGTGCACTCCAGACCTGAAGTTCGAGGGGGCACCGATCAGCCTCTACCCTGACTGCACACTCATGGTCCAACAGCTGCGGAGGAGCTTCATGGACGTTAAGAGAGAGCATTGGAACCACAACATCAAGTACACAATTCTTTTCCCAGCCAAACTTAGAGTAATAGCCGAGGGGAAAACATGTTTTTTTGACTCTCCCGAGGCAGTGTAGGAGTGGCTGGAGGGCTGACGCACTGTAGGAAGTGGCAAGAGACAAAGGAACCAGCGGCCAAAATGTAACGACGGAGAGGGGGGACCTCCCGGCGACCGTTCGCCTCGCCAGGGAGATCCCGGAGGATGCAGAAGCGTGGTCGGACTGGGCCCCGTCTGCGCCGGGCACCTGAGGCGGGTTCGAGTAGGCCTGCAGGTCCACTAGCAGCAGACAGTGCAGCTCAATGAACTGTGACTGTCCTCTACGGCATCTTGCAATGTGTGGGGGTTTCCCAGGGAGGGACGGGCGAGCCTGCGGGGACATTGATATCTTAGACTGAGGTGCAATGTACTGTGACTGTGTTCTAATGCATCCTGCAATGCACGGGGGAAAGTTCCTCCACATGGAGACATCTTGGGTGTTATGGTTGCGCGGGGTCGCCTCGGCCACTTTCACCCCCTGGTTGTAAGGTAACTAACATGTTTCTATTTTTCAGGGGAGACAGGTGCCTTGCCAGTTGGGGTTGGGTGGGCAGTTCAGTCTCCCCTGGCAGGGTAGGGGGGTTATTTGGTTCACATAGAGTAGTTATAGTTGTGTTACAGAGCAGCAACAGTCAACTGTTTGATGTTGCCATTTAAGGCCTCCTCATGTGGGGGGTGAATGCCCTGCCTCTCTACATACACTATGTCATTGACCCCCTAATTCCCGAACATGTTTAACTGTACTGTCGTGGAACGTAAACGACCTCGGTAATAAGATCAAGCGGGGAATGGTCCACCAATACATTCGGTCACCTGACATGGTGCTGCTGCAGGAAACCCACCTCCTATGCAACACTTGAAAAGCCATGTCCAGAGAGGGGCTACACCATGGTGG
Organism: Calotriton arnoldi; assembly: GCA_963921515.1. NCBI lineage: Eukaryota > Metazoa > Chordata > Amphibia > Caudata > Salamandridae > Calotriton > Calotriton arnoldi. The sequence goes on along the minus strand of CAWUFW010001746.1, from coordinate 1,480,071 downwards.
CTCACTCTGGCTACACAGCTGACTCACGGAGGTGGGTATCGTCATCAAGAATTCGACTCCCTACATCCCGCTTAGGTCATGGATCGACCCCAGGGCAATTTTGTGGCCCAGTCGGGCACTTGGGAAGGGATCCCGATCAACTTATGTTCAGCCTGTGTCCCGCCCCGTCACCATCATCTTACACTGCTGGGTCTAAGTGAGCTTTTGCTCCAGCTGCCGTAGGGGGTCTTGCTCTCCTCGAGGGGGGGATTCAATGCCCTCCCCTCACCCGATCTGGATAGACATTCCCCGGCACCCGCTGGGACGCCAAGCTGGCCGACTTCGTCACTGCACTGGGTCTGGCCGACATTTGGTATATACAACACCCGGCAGAGCGTCAATACACCTTCCTTTCCTCTCTAGACTAGACTACATACTTACTCAAACCACTCACTCGGCGTGAGTGGCCGAGGTCCACCATTTAGCCAGAGGGAATTCGGATCACTCGCCGGTGTGGCTAGTGGTGTGGGGGCATTCCAATAAACCACGGGGTCCGCAACCTATTAGCGCCTGGCACCTTAAAGACGCTAAATCAGTTAGTGACCTGGTCTAAGCCAGTGCTACATACTGCGATCTCAATTAGGGGTCGGTTGATTCTCACTTAACTCTGTGGGAGGCATATAAGACGGTCGTCCGGGGACGCATGTATTCCCTGTTAAAGGGACGGAGAAGGGATAGGCAGGCACAACTCCTGGCGCTGGAGATTTAAATGACGGCCCTAGAGCGTTTGGGGCAGCAGGGGCCGAGCGATGAGAACTTGCATGCTCTCCACCTTAAACAGAAAGAATACATGGATTTGATTGAGGAAAGGGCGAGGGCCTCCCAAACTCTATCCCAATGGCGCCTCTACGAAGTGGGCAATAAAACGGTCAAGCTGCTGGCCTGGCTGGAGAAGCGGGACAAAACAAGGGGATGGGTCTCGCACATCAACACTGGCTCGGGTGACAATCTTGGATCCTGAGGGTATAGCTGACACATTTACAGAATACTACGAATACCTCTACTCTCCCAAAACAAATTGCACACCCTCTGACATTGGGGACTTCTTGAGGGACATAAAACTTCCCACACTTGCAGAAGAACACCGAAACTTCTTGGAGGTGGATATAGACCCACAAAACGTTGGCCAGGCACTGAGATCATTGAGCTAGGGCAAGGCAATGGGGCCTAACGGCCTCCCTATCGAACTCTATGAACGTCGTGCCTCCAAGTTGGAGCCTCAAATAAAAATGTGGAGAAGGGCGCGAGAAGTGGGCGTACTCCCCAAGTACCAGCGCCTTGCTACAATAGTTGTAATACATAAGGCCGGGAAACCCCTGAGCACTGTAGCTCTCATCAACCCATTTCCCTTCTCAATGTTGAGATAAAACTTCTTGCCAAGCTACTGGCCAATCGTCTCCGACAGGGGATCACTTCGCTGGTCCATCCAGACCAGTCTGGCTTTATGCCAAACAGAGAGACACGCCTGAATCTTCATAGTCTCTATGGCAGGCTCAGGAAACAAGGATATATCCTCTAGGGAACTATCTATGGATGCCTCTATGGCGTTCGACACCCTGGAATGGACCTACATGTTTGGGGTGCTTGAACAGATGGGGTTTGGTCCCAATTTCATGGGCTGGTTGCATCTACTGTACAGGGACCCGGTTGCCCATGTCAAGGTCAATGGCACCATATCCCGTAATTTCAAACTAGGCAGGGGGACTAGACAGGGGTGCCCACTTTCCCCGCTGATATTCGGCCTCGCCCTGGAGCCACTGGCAGTGTGGGTCTGGCAAGACCCGCTGTTACAGGTTATTAGTTGGGGGGAACCATGGGAGGAGTGTATATCTCTATACGCTAATGATATTCTCTTCTATGCAACGAACCCCCCCTGCGACAATCACCCGACTATGCATCTGATTATGGGTCCTGTGCCCATGCTGCCCAGGGATGTCCGTCACGCCTTGTCCACTGGGAGCTTTCAATATTTAGGGATCCATGTCACTATGGACCCCCACCTCTTCTATCGACTCAACCTGGTTCCCATCCTGGAGCGTTTCGCATCAGACGTCCAACACTGGAGGGCTCTGACGCTCCCCCTACTGGGAAGTGCAGCGATGTTCAAGATGATGACATTGCCCCGTATGCTTTATGCGCTGCAAAACACCCCTCACTGACTTCCCGACTATTTTTATTGCAAGACAGAATCCCTTCTTTGTCTGCTTCTGTGAAATTCAGCCTCGCCACGTATAGCCCTCCCCAAGTTGATGCGGGGGTATACGATGGGGGCACTGGTCTCCCTGACATCAGGAAATACTATTGGGCAACATAACTGGCGGTGGCCAATGATTGGGCATTCGCATCCTGGGATGATCCCGCCTTCAGGTTGGGGAAGTTTTCGATGGGGATCTGGGGATACCCAGGGGTGCTCTTTGGTTTGCCTGATGCTGAGAAGTGTCTGCCCCAGACGCTCACCATGGCCTGGGTGTGGAGGACGGCCACGTCATTCCTGGGTTGGAGGGGGAAGCCCACTGAAATGACCCCACTGTGGTGTCGCGATTCCCTTAGTCAAGTGCGTAGGTTACAGGGCTTCAGGTCATGGAACCTCATAGGCGTATCCACGGTGGCCGATGTGCAGAGGGACGGAACATGCTTACCTGGGCTGAAATTCAGGCCCAGTACGGTTTAGCACCCACTGAGGCCTTCCTATATATGCAACTTCACCATGCCCTCAGAGCACACATCCCTAATCGGACCTCCGTCCCTGAATCCTCGACGTTAGAGGACAGAGTCCTTTGGAAGGTGTTACCCAAAAAGACTGTCTTGCTCATTTACAAGAAACTTCTCAATAATTCACCAGACATCCTCACCACACTTAGAACTAAATGTGAAGGAGACATTGGAGATTGTGAGGATGGGGAGTGGGAGGTGGCCATTGATACAGGGTTTCGCCTGGTCCACCAACATATCCTACATCGTTCATATTACTCCCGCACTGCGTTCCAGGCCATGGGCAGCTGCCGAACGGACCTCTGTCTCCAGGATTGCGGGGAGAGGGGCACCTTCTTCCATACTCTGTGGTCTTGTCCGGCTGTTAAGACCTATTGGCTGGTGCTGCAGAGGATCATGGGAATGGCACCCCAGGACACGGCGAAGATATGCCTTCTACACATATGGGGGGACGATCCACCACCAAGATATTGCAAATTGTGGCTCTCATTGGGTTTTGAGGTGGCTAAGCGAAACATTGCACGCCTATGGGGCGCCAGAGAGGCTCCAACTGTGGTCGGGTGGGAACGAGATATGGACTGGTGTATGACAATTAAAAAGATTATCTATCTGGGCAGGGGATGTGCACGTAAATGGGTGCGGGTTTGGGCTGGATGGCCCTCCCACAGAGGTCTGAACACCAACTTGGTCCACGGTGACCACGACGGGGGCTCCCAATAATACAGTGGAAAACTCCAGTTAAGGTGTGCGCTCTATTCAATTTCTTGAAGTCATGATGCGTCACATGTCTCATTTGTAGGGGGTCTAACCCCAGAGGTGACACACAAAATTGTTATGCAATATATTTGCTGCTCTAATTCTGTTGTTTGAAAATGAAATAAAAGATTCTTGAAAAAAAGAACAAATATGACACATAATGAAGACAAAATGACAACATGAGGATAGCATCAAGTGGAAATCAGCAAATGACTAACAGTACGCAACATAGGATTAAAAATATGATGCAGCTGCATGTGTAGCATCCATTTCCTTCACATTCACTTTTTTTAATGTGGTCCTTAAGTTCAGCTGGATTCTCAGCGAGCATAGATTTGCCATTGAGTTATTTTGAACTGGGATGGAATAGACCATACAGAATATATAACTGTTTCAATGGGAGCCGCAGAGCTAAGAATTATTTTTTCTAAATGCTGTGGTGTTGGATAAATCTAGTGAAAAAAATAAATTATGGTCACTAGATGTTTTTTTTCTCTTTTGCATCCTTAACGGCTATGTTTTGTGTATTTGTGTGATGCACATATCACCCAGGGGCTATCCTGGTGCTTTGAAAAGGAGGGGGCTGCCCTGACTGTGGTCCATTGGAATAGCCAGGTAAGGTTTAAGGTTTCTTGCAGAATTCTTTGATAGAGCTGGCAGCTCTGAGGTGGAACGGAGGTTGTTCCAGGTTTTGGGCGCCAGGTACAAAAAGGTGTGGATGCCGGCTATGGTTATTCGGATCCGGGAGGTGTGGGCCAGTAGTGGAAGTTGATGCAGCTGTTGAGGTATGCCGGGTCTTGCTTGTGTAGTGCTTTGTAGGTCTGTGTGAGGAGCATGAATCCGGCCAGTTTGTGTGTAAGGAGCCAGTAGAGGTCTTCGAGGAGTTTGTGTATGTGAGGTGGGGTGGGTGTTTGAGAGTGACTGGCTACTGTGTTCTGAATGATCTGGAGACTCCTGGTGAGCTATGTTGTGATGGCTACGAAGAGTGTGTGTGTGTCTGTAGTCCAATATGCTGGTAATCAGGGCTTGGGTGATGGTTATTTGACTGCCATCTGAAAACTTTCCTGAGGAGCTTGACAGTGTGGAAGAAGGAGGCAACCATGTTAACTTAGTTGGTCATCGAGATTTGATTGTCGAACATGATCCCTAGATTCTTGCCTTAGTTTGACAGGTTGGGTGTTGGTCCTAGTTTAGAGGGCCACCAGTCCATAGACCAGAGAAAGGTGTCAATCCAAAGAATACCACCTCTATCTTGTCGGAGTTTATCTACAAACAGTTGGTCTGGGTTTGATAGGTGTGTTTGCAGAGTAGAGGATGAGCTAGGTGTGGTCGGCATCGAGATGATGTTGAATTTGTGGGCTTGGACGGGGCTTGATCCACATAAGTCATTGAATCACTGTGTTCACAGAAAACAGTCCTTAAGGGTGGGAGCCTGTCAATTGGTTTTCATGAAACCTATTTATGGAAGGCAGTGAGGGCGCATGCATTTTCCAGGTGGTGTTGATGACATTGAGGCGCTGCTACAAATTGGCTGGTGAACCTGCTTCTTAAGGGTTTCATGCCCAATTCAGTAAAGGTATGGCGCTCACCTCTGCCCTCTTAAGGGGCCTCCATGTCAAACAATTTGCAAAACTGCAACATGGTCTTCTATTTATTCCTTCGCTAAATATGTTTGTTTTGTATCAGAGGAACAGAGCCAGCTCTATACTGTAGAGTGCTGCTGCAATCTTTCTTGCTGTAGGCCTCTGTATATTCTCAACCTTCCACCTTCTGTTATGCTATGGCAGACCACGAGTGGGAATTGGCTTAGCATGTGGTGGATCAGGTATCTGGCAAGTGGAGTTTGCGAAAGATAAACAATGTTGTTCCAAGCTCGAACAGGAAGTGACTTCTAAGTTGTTTCAAGCAGTATCCTCTCCACGATTTCCTAGGAGATGCTGTTAAGTCGTCCTTGGAAATATGGTCTTTCAATTCCGCTACTTCAATGAGTCATTCAGAAAATCAGTATTTGCAAAGCTTGGTTAATTTTGATTGCTTCAACTGGGACAGACTTCTGTGGTACTCTCATGAATTGAAATTCTTAACCGTAAAAACGACCTTGTTCCTCACCTTCATTTTATTTTGGTGAGTTTGTAAGCTTCAGCCTCCATAGGCTTCTCCTCTTTTCACTGTATTTTCTAATAACAAGGTTGCTCTTCCAAACTTCTCCTCATGGGGCTAGCGTTCGTTTCTTCAAAAGATAGCACCAGAGTTCCACATTTCACAAGTAATTTCCTCGTTCTTTTCACTGCTGCAATCATACAAGGTTAAAGAGTTCTACTGTAGGTCTCTAAACCACTTTGTTCATACAACTCAGTCCTTGACGATAGATGATAATCTCTTGGTGGCGTTTCAAGGCTTACAGCAGGGTAAGGCTGTGAGGAAAAGGGCTATTTATATATGGTTATTGATGTTCAGGCACTGCCACGGATTTGTAGCCCTCGGTTCCAAGCTCATTTTACCAGAGGAGCTACTGCTACCTCTGCCCACTTGAGGGGCTGTTCTGATTTAGATGATTTGCTGTGCTGCCGGTCTTCTGTGAAGGTTTTCGCTAAAAAAATATCTTGTATCGGAAGAGTGGAAGCAATCTCAGTTGAGCAGAGCGGTGCTTCAGTCCTCCTTGCTGCAATTCCTGGTAGGATCCTCAGCTCTCCTGTTGATGCTTTGGGAGTGGATGGCTGCGAGGCTCATCACAGGCTCCAAGAAAACCAACCACATTTCCCCGGATTTGAAATCTCTAAATTGGCTACCTTTTGAAGCAAGGATTCAACTAAAACTGGCCTGCATGACCCACAAAGTACTTCACTTCAACACTCCTCTGTACCTTGCAAATAAGCTAGAACTCTCGGGCGGTGCCAGTTCTTCCAGGAGCTCCAGTACCTTGTTACTTAAACCAAAGAAATTTAAAAAAATGAAAACCTACAATCGATCCTTCTCAGGTATTTCCCCGAGAATCTGGAACTCCCTACCTATGGAAACTAGACTGATTCCATCAACAGTGTCCTTCAAAAAGGAAGTGAAAGCGCTACTGATGAGTACCTTTCTGAGTTAGAAGCTTAGCCTCGGCCTTTCGGCATACCAGCCTAGTCCTGGCTGGCCCCCAAGACCAACGGTCTGTTCCTCCTCATCTAGTGTCACGTCGACACCTTTTGCCTTACTCTACTTACATGTTCTTCTGCCTTCCTTGTCTTGCTCCTCTGCTCACTTATGATATTTTGCAATGTTGTGGTTCTGATGCCCTCCATTATTACTTCATTATGTACCTGTTGTTATTTTTCTTGTATACTGCTCCTGTCGTGCCACAACTGTCCCCAGTATGTTTGTCGCAACTCTTCTGTAAAGCGCTCCGATACCCTATTGGGTCATGTTCGCGCTAAACAAAACTTTAAAAAAAAAAAAAAAAAATTAAGATATTTGTGGGAGTGAATATCTATTAAAGAACAAGTTGCTTACCTTCAGTAGCATTCTTTCTGTTGGACACAGTAGCTCCTGCAGATTCTTCACAAACCTCTCTCCTCCCCTCTTGAGGATGAATATTTTTGCTTTCGCTAATGGTTATATATCCATTTCTTTATCAAGCCCTGTCCTTTACGTCCTTTTCATCAGTGGGGTGTGGAAAATCTCAGACGGAACTGATGTCACCTGTGCTCATGCGCCATTTTTATGACTCTGCACATCACTTCCAGTATAGTCATGTGAAGCTGGTCAGGACATCAGGTGGCGCCACGTTGTTTCAAAATTTCTCTATCCAGTCTGGTGTAGCTACTGTATTCTTCAGAAAGAACACCACTGTTAGTTAGTAACATGTTAATTGGCCTCCCCAAACCTGGTGGTTTTTCTCCCCTAGTGCCTGCGCACCATCTTCATAGGGCAGAGAACCTGACCACTGCAGCCAGGTGCATGACACCCTGCCAAGATTAGGGCTCACAGGCACAGAACTACCTAAGATTTCAGTCAAACTCTGTCGGTTTTGCATGTGGGTATTGCACTCGCAGAAGTTCCAGCAATCGAAAACACAAAATCAATTTACAGGAGGAAGTCTAAGGAGGTTCAGTTTTTAGCCTATGTAACAAGCATTAGCAAAGCAAATATGTCTAGATTTTAACATGCAGTGGTAGAGCTATTGGCTTTGCCAGTGCTTGTTTGGTTTGTCAGAATTTGTCAAAAACCATTTAATGATGGCTGTGTATGTGTCCACACAAATGCACATGCTTTGGAGACCATCTTGGAAAGATTTTTATTTTTGGGTTAAAGTATACCAAAAATCTTTCAAAGGTGGCTGCTTGTGCGTTCTTATGCATGAACTGCAGCGATCTTGCAATTATGTTTTGTTATACTTTATTATTAATTACTGTTCTGAGATGGCTGACAAACATTTTGGACTGGTAAATTAAAAATAAAGGGGTGTGATGCAAATCAGCACAAGAAAACGGATCCGTAGTAATATACTGGGAGCTACTGGACCTTGGGGGAAAAAAGATACATTTTGTGATTTTTCTCCTAAATATGATAACCACAACGGTGCTTACTCTCTGATTAGTATTCATAAACGTTTTCTACACTCATGCTAATGTTGCATCAGAAAGTGATTTTGTACTAAGTGTAGGTAAAGAATCTGCAGCTTGATGGAGTCTGTACCAGATAAGGTGTTACCAAAGGAAAGTAACTTGTTCTTTGTGCTTCTAAACGTTTTTCACGCTTATACTGATGTTGCACCAAAGGGGATTTTACACCTCAAAGTGTTTTCAAACTCATCACATTATAATGATTCACACCTTTTGCCTCTAATGTGACATCATACAATTGCATTTCTTTCTGTATTGAGTGATTGTGCATGTAAATGTCATACCACACTCGTTCTGACTTCTTGAGGATTATTTTGCAGCAAACTGTGTTTGTGCATCTACACGTGTTTTTGCATATGCAAGCCTTTTCACACTCCTGCTGGTATTGCACCAAGGGTAATTCTGCATCTGAATGTGACTTTTTTGTGTAAATAGGATTGTTCTTTTGACATGTTCACAAAGGGTTCGCATATACATGTCACTTTGCTTCTAAATATGATTGTACTACAAACAGTGTTGCAACACACCTGTTGCACGAGGGGTAATTTTGCACCTAAAACTGTTTCCACAGTCCGGCTTGGGTTGCACTGAGGGTGTGTTTGCACCTAAATGTGATTTTTCATCTTAAAGTCATTATGCACCTAAATATGATTTGTTGGCTGTATGTTTTCATTCCCATGTTGATCCAAGGATGATTTTACATTTACATGTCTGTTTGCTTCTAAATGTGATTCGTGCTTCGAATTGTGTTTTCACACTCCTGTTGATGGTGCACCGAGTGATTGTGCATCTAAATGTGAATTATCACCCGCAAGTGAATTTGCACCTAAATGTTTTTTTGTCTCCTGTTGACGTTGCACCAAAGCGAGGTGGTTGTATATAAACATCTTTTTCCACTTATACATGTTTTTTACTAAATGTAGTATCATAATACTTCGTCTGTGCACCTAGAGTGATGTTGCACCTAAAAAGTCCTTTTTGCTCATAAATGTGATTATACAGACTAATGTGAATTTTGCTGCTAAAAGTTTTTTAAATTACAGTTGATGCAACATAGCGATGTTTCACCGATAGTGATTTTGCACTATGATGTGGTTTCAATCATGTGTGAAGTCATGTGACTCATACCATTAAACCTAATTTGAGACCTTACTACTGCGTTTTCTCTCTGTACTGGGAGATAGACATACTGCTTGGCGGGAAACATCCACACCGCGATGCATTTAGAACGCTGCCATTACAACGCAAGCGTTACATCGACTTGCACTGGAGGGCGCTATAAACTAAGGATCTGAAAGAGACACGTTAGTGACAGATTCCTTACCTTAGAATATCCCCAGGCGTCAGGCTGGATCCGGAAAGTTTTTGCGTAGCAGTACCCTTGCGCGTCGGTAGGCGGCGTCGTGCGACTCCGCGTCCGTCGTCGGCGTCGTGATCACCGGGATGACGTCGCGGGCAGTACTTAGACGCCGCCCCTGCGCGCTGACATCAGTTCTTCTTTTTCCGCGCCAGTAAGCGCAGATCCGGGAAGAGCAGTGCCCTAGTCACTTTTTGACTACCTTTTTTGTGAATTTTTTCACTGTTTTCTTCTACGAGTCTTCACGACTCCTAAGGTGTCGTAGGGATGCCCGGCTTTAAGCCCTGCGAGGTCTGTGCCCGCATGATGTCCATCATGGACCCGCATCTCGAGTGTCTCTTCTGTCTCGGCCGAGACCACGACACGAAGTCGTGCCCTGACTGCCGGAAACTTCATCCGAAGGCTTTGCGAGAGCGGTCTCGAAAGCTGCTCGAGGTCCGGCAGTCGGCTCCGCGCCGCACCAAGCCCCGGTCACGGGAGAGGTCGAGGGGCCGGTCACGGAGCCCCCATCGTTCGTCGGAATCCAAGTCTTCGCGCTCCTCCGGTAACTCGAAGCACAAGAAGTCTAAGCGGCGTCATCGCTCTAAGACTTCGCCTCGCCGGTCTCGCGACTCGGCTGAGGCCCCTGTCGGCACCGTCCCCGCCCCCGCGGCCCCGGACGTGCCTGTCGAGTCACCCCCGCATTACCCGTCCTTCCCGGGTTCGAGGGCAACTCCGGCCCAAGTACAGGAGTTCCTGTCGGCCATGGCCCGCCTCTTCGGGCCTCAAGGTCCCTCCGGTGCGCCTTCGGGCCCTGCGGGCCCTGATGGGGTTGCCCCGGCGTCGCCGTCGACTCCGGTCCCGGCGTCGCCTGTCCCACCAGCCTTCATCCCGGCCTCGGCTCCAGCCCCGGCCTCGATCCCGGCTCCGGTGGTGCCACAACCCCATCGACGCCGGTTGACCTAACCACGCCTCCGCCGACGCCGATGTCCCCGGTGCCGTTCCTGACGCCGTCCGGGGCTCCGGACGGCGTCGTTCCCCGGCTCTCTCCGGCTCCGGACATGGAGCCAGACCAACGTCGCCCGACGCCGGTTCCGGCGCCGATGAGACCTTGGGTCCCTAATGTCCCTCCTCCTCCATATTATGAACCTGAGGAGGACTAGGAGAGCTGGGAGGGGTCTGAGGACCCTCTCACACAACAGTGCGAGTTTGACCCGGACTGGGTTGAGGAACTTGGGGATGCCAGTGGTCTAGACACCTCCCCTGACTCTGGCATGCTGTCTCCTCCCGTGGCTACGGAGGAGGGGGCTAATTTTGCAACGGTGTTGCGTAGAGCTGCTGGAGCCTTGAATCTCCAGTTGCCTACTGTGGCCGTCAGGACTAACCTCCTGACAGAAGTGCTTCAGCCGGCGGCCTCCTCTTCGGAGACTGTGCTGCCGTTCAATGATGCACTCACTGACGTTCTTTTGGGTGCCTGGTCCAAGCCCACCACAGGGGCTCCTGTGGATAGGAACGTGGCCCGACGCCATCGCCCTGCTCCGGGCGACCCCCTGTTTCTCTCCCAACACCCCACCCCTGAGAGCTTGGTTGTCCAAGACTCTGCCTCCCAAACCGCCTTCCCTACCGCCCCTCCGGATAGGGAATCCAAGCGCCTGGACCACTTTGGGAAGAAGGCTTTCTCTTCCTCCAGTGCTGGCTTGCGGTCCGTCAACACCGCTTGCCTCTTGGGCCGATATACCCACTCCCTGTGGGATTCGATGGCGACTGTTTTGCCGCAGTGTTCTGAGGAGGTCCAGACACTGCTTACCCGCGCCATTGCGGAAGGGCGAGATGCGGCTAAATACACCATACGTTGTGGCCTTGATACCGCCGACTCGCTGGGCAGATCGCTTGCAACGACGGTGGCGCTGCGTCGCCACGCCTGGCTGAGGACCACTGGTTTTTCGGGTGATGTCCAGAATACACTCATGGACATGCCCTTTGATGGAGTCGGTCTTTTTGGTTCAAAAGCAGACCATGCGCTGGAGCGTTTCAAGGACTCGCGGGCTACTGCCAAGTCCCTGGGCCTTGCTGTTGTGCGCCCTCCGCTCACATCTGCTTTTCGCCCCTTTCGTGGCCACGGGAGGGGCGCCCAGTCACGTCAGCAGCCCGGCCAACGGCCCGCGCAGCAAGCGCCTTCGCGTGGCCGAGGACGTGGATACCGCCGTGGCGGTTCGGGCAACCAGCGTGCGGGTCAGGCCACCACCTCCAACCCGTCCGCGGCCTCCAAGCCCTCCTAGTCCTTCCTTTCAGGTGCACAGCACGCCAGTAGGGGCAGGGTCCGCCATCACCTTCACCACTGGCGTCCCATCACCTCAGACAGGTGGGTCTTGGACATTGTCCGAAGGGGCTACTCCCTCCCCTTCGAGACCACCCCCCAGCCATGCCACCTCAATTCCACCGCATGTCAGGGGATCACTTGGTGCTTCTGCAGAAGGAAGTCACGGCCCTCTTGGCCAAGAGGGCCATCGAGCATGTTCCGACCCCAGAAGTAGGACGTGGTTGCTACTCCCACTACTTTCTGGTGCCCAAAAAGGACAAGGAGGACATGCGTCCTATCTTGGACCTCCGGAACGTCAATCACTTCCTCCGGAAGGAGAAGTTCAAGATGCTCACCCTAGCTCAGGTCTTGACTGCCCTCGACCCTGGAGACTGGTTGGTAGCGTTGGACTTGCAGGACGCTTATTTCCACATCCCCGTCCTGCCGGCCCACCGGCGTTACCCTACGGTTCACGGTAGGCCTCGAGCATTTTCAGTTCACCGTGCTCCCCTTTGGCCTTACAAGTGCCCCTCGGGTGTTCACGAAAGTGATGGCGGTGGTCGCAGCTCATCTGCACCGAGCTGGGGTTTCAGTCTTCCCCTACCTCGACGACTGGCTGCTGAAGGCGGGCTCGTCCCAGGCAGTCGTCTCCCACCTCCAGACTACGGCCGAACTCCTGCACTCGCTGGGGTTCTCCATCAATGTGCCGAAGTCGCATCTGATTCCTTCTCCACAGCTCCTTTTCATCGGAGCAGTTCTGGACACGACGCAGTTTCGGGCCTATCCTCCCGAACGGCGAGTCCGGGATATTCAGGCTATGATTCCGATCTTTCAGCCTTTATCCTGGGTTTCGGTACGGATGACCCTGAGGCTGCTGGGCCTCATGGCCTCCTGCATCCTGCTGGTCAATCATGCCAGATGGCATATGCAGGCTCTGCAGTGGGACCTGAAGTTCCAGTGGGCGCAGCACCGGGGCAACCTGTCCGATCACGTCCAGATCTCGGAGGGGACTGCAATACAGTTGCAGTGGTGGCTCACGGACCGGCAATGGGTCATGGGCAGATCCCTCTCCCTTCCCCAGCCAGAGCACACAGTTGTGACGGACGCGTCCCTTCTAGGATGGGGCGGTCACATGGGAGAGGCGGAGATCAGAGGCCTCTGGTCTCCGGCGGAGTCCAGGCTCCATATCAACCTTCTGGAGCTCCGGGCGATCCGACTTGCACTCAAGGCATTCCTTCCCTCTGTCAAAGGGAAGGTTGTGCAGGTGTTCACAGACAACACCACCGCCATGTGGTACTGCAACAAACAGGGCTGTGTGGGGTCGTGGACCCTCTGTCAGGAGGCTCTGCGCCTCTGGACATGGCTGGAACATCAGGGCATGTTCCTGATGGTTCAACACCTGGCAGGTTCCCTGAACGCCAGGGCGGACGAACTCAGCCGCAGGTGCATGATGGATCACGAATGGCGTCTTCACTCGGAAGTGGCGCAAGGACTCTTTCTACAATGGGGAGAGCCTTGGTTAGATCTATTCGCCACCGAAGAGAACGCGCAATGTCATCAGATCTGCGCGTTGGAATTTCCAAGGCGGCACTCGCTCGGCGACGCTTTCGTCGCGAGTGGAGTTGCGGTCTGTTGTACGCCTTTCCGCCTATACCACTTCTACCCAGAGTGTTGAAGAAGATTCGGCACGACCGGGCCCAAGTCATCCTTGTGGCTCCGGACTGGGCTCGAAGAGTTTGGTATCCCGAGCTACTCAGTATGAGCGTAGATCCCCGATCCGTCTGCCTCTTCGGGAGGATCTTCTGTCGCAGCAGCAGGGGACGGTCCTCCACCCGAACCTGTCCAGCCTCCACCTGCTTGCGTGGAGATTGAGCGGCGGCAGTTGATTCCTTTCGACTTGCCTCCCGAAGTTTGTGATGTGATTCTGGCAGCCAGGCGTCCCTCCACTAAGGTGGTATACGCCTGCAGGTGGAACAAATTTGTGGCATGGTGCACAGCAAAGGCTGTGAACCCCCTTTCTGCCCCTCTTTCTGAGGTCCTTCTGTTCCTTCTTTCTCTAGCCCAACAGGGTTCTGCACTGGGTACCATCAAGGGTTATCTCTGTGCTATCTCGGCCTTCCTCAGGCTCCCTGATCAGCCCTCCCTTTTCAAGTCCCCTGTTGTTAACAGGTTCTTAAAAGGCATTACACACCTCTTCCCTCCTGTTCCGTTTGTGATGCCTCAGTGGGACTTGAACTTGGTTCTTACCTTTTTAATGTGCGCTCCCTTTGAGCCTCTACATAACTGTCCTCTTCGTCTTCTGACTCTGAAGACAGCCTTGCTGGTGGCCATCACCTCCGCTCGGGCGGGTGAGTGAGCTCCAGGCTCTATCATGCAAACCTCCCTTTCTGTCTGTCCATCCAGACAAGGTTGTTCTTAGGACGCGTCCGTCCTTCTTGCCAAAGGTGGTTACTGCCTTCCACATTGGGCAGACCATCACTTTGCCTACCTTCTTTCCGCCTCCGCATCCTTCCAGAGAGGAAGAGAGGCTCCACCGTCTGGACCCAAAACGTGCGCTCTCCTTCTATATCGACCGCACAAAACACTTCCGGGTGGATGACCAGCTCTTTGTTGGCTACGTGGGCGCCAAAAAGGTCGGGCGGTGCACAAACGAACCATCTCCCGCTGGGTTACCTTGTGCATCAAGGCCTGCTATTCTTTGGCTAAGAAGGAGCCTCCTGTTGGGCTGCGTGCCCATTCCACCAGGGCAACGGCTGCTACCACGGCTTTGGGCCGCGGTGTTCCGCTGCAGGTTATCTGTCAGGCAGCTACGTGGGCCTCGCTGCACACGTTTACAAAGCATTACTGCCTTGACAGTCAGGTCCGGAGGGACGGCTTCTTTGGCCGTTCTGTCCTCCGGGACTTCCTTGTCTGATTGTTGTTCGCAGACCCACCACCGGGGTTGGTATTGCTGGGGTATCTATTCTAAGGTAAGGAATCTGTCACTAACGTGTCTCTTTCAGATGCACAAGTTACTAACTTGTGTAACGATATATCTGTAAGAGACAGTAGTTAGTGACAGATTCCTTACCGCCCCACCCATCCTCCCCGTTCTGCGAACTGATTTCTAGGGTTAAGGACATCCCTTTCAGGGCCCTCGTATTTTTCAGACACCTAGGTCAGCTTCTTGCATGGCTCTGCGTTCCTGGCGCGGAAAGTCGTGTACAGAACTGACGTCAGCGCGCAGGGGCGGCGTCTAAGTACTGCCCGCGACGTCATCCCGGCGATCACGACGCCGACGACGGACGCGGAGCCACACGACGACGCCTACCGACGCGCAAGGGTACTGCTACGCAAAAACTTTCCGGATCCAGCCTGACGCCTGGGGATATTCTAAGGTAAGGAATCTGTCACTAACTACTGTAGCTGAAAGAGACACGTTAGTGACAGATTCCTTACCTTAGAATATCCCCAGGCGTCAGGCTGGATCCGGCAAGTTTTTTGCGTAGCAGTACCCTATCGCGTCGGTAGGCGGCGTCGTGCGGCTCCGCGTCCGTCGTCGGCGTTGTGATCACCGGGATGACGTCGTGGGCAGTACTTAGGCGCCGCCCTTGCGCGCTGACGTCAGTTCTTCTTTTTCCGCGCCAGCAAGCGCAGATCCGGGAAGAGCAGTGCCCTGGTCATTTTTTGACCAAACTTTTTGGTGAATTTTTCACTGTTTTTTCTTCAATCGACTTCGAGGTGTCGTAGGGATGCCCGGGTTTAAACGTTGCGGCGCCTGTGCTAGGATGATGTCCATCACAGACCCACATTGGGAGTGTCTCTTCTGCCTCGGCCGAGGCCACGACACGGAGTCTTGTTCCGACTGCCGGGCCCTCAACCCGAAAGCTTTGCGAGAGCGGTCTCGAAAGCTCCTCGAGGCCCGGCATTCGGCTCCGCGCAAGCCCCGGTCGCGTGAGAGGTCCAGGGGTCGATCGCGGAGTCCACACCGGTCGTCGGCATCGAAGTCTTCTTCGTCCGGTAAGTCAAAACACAAGAAGTCCAAAAAGCATCGTCGCTCTAGGACTTCGCCTCGCCGGTCTCGCGACTCGGCTGAGGCCCCTCCCGGCACCGTCCCCGCCCCCGCGGCCCCGGACATGCCTGTGGAGTCGCCCCCGCAATACCCGTCCTTCCCGGGTTCGGGGGCGGATCCGGCCCAAGTACAGAAATTCCTGTCGGCCATGGCCCGCCTCTTCGGGCCTCAAGGTCCCTCCGGTGCGCCTTCGGGCCCCGCGGGCCCTGATGGGGTTGCTCCGGCGTCGCCGACGGCTCCCGCCCCGGCGTCGCCCGTGCCTCCAGCCTCGATCCCGGCTCCGGCCCCGGCCTCGATCCCGGCTCCACAACCCCCATCGACGCTGGTCGACCTAACGACACCTCCGCCGGCGCCGATGTCTCCGGTGCCGTTCTCGACGCCGCCTGGGGCTCCGGGCGGCGTCGTCCCCCAGTTCCTTCCGGCTCCGGACATGGACCCGGACCGACGTCGCTCGACGCCGGTTCCGGCGCCGATGAGACCTTGGGTCCCAAATGTCCCTCCTCCCCCTTATTTTGAACCAGAGGAGGACCAGGAGGACTGGGAGGGGTCTGATGACCCTCTGGCACAACAGTGTCAGTACGATGAGGACTGGACAGAGGGTCTATGGGATGCCAGTGGTCTAGATACTTCCCCTGACACTGGCATGCTGTCTCCTCCCGTGGCTACGGAGGAGGGAGCCAATTTTGCAACGGTGTTGCGTAGGACGGCTGGAGCCTTACATCTCCAACTCCCTACTGTAGCGGTCAAGACTAATCTCTTGACAGAGGTGCTTCAGCCGGCAGCCTCCTCTACGGAGACTGTGCTGCCGTTTAACGACGCCCTCACTGACGTTCTTTTGGGCGCCTGGTCCAAGCCCAACACAGGGGCTCCTGTGGATAGGAACGTGTCCCGACGCCATCGCCCAGCTCCGGGCGACCCCCTGTTTCTCTCTGTCCACCCCACCCCTGAGAGCTTGGTTGTCCAAGCCTCCGCTTCCCAAACCGCCTTCCCTACCGCCCCTCCGGATAGGGAATCCAAACGCCTGGATCAATTTGGGAAGAAGGGTTTTTCTTCCTCCAGTGCTGGCTTGCGGTCCATCAACACCGCTTGTCTTTTGGGTCGATATACCCACTCCTTGTGGGATTCGGTGGCGAATGTTTTGCCCCAGTGTTCTGAGGAGGTCCAGACACTGCTTTCCCGCGCCATTGCGGAAGGAAGGGATGCAGCCAAATACACAATACGATGTGGCCTTGATACCGCCGACTCGCTGGGCAGGTCTATTGCAACGACGGTGGCGCTACGACGCCACGCCTGGCTGAGAACCACTGGTTTTTCAGGGGATGTCCAGAATACTCTCATGGACATGCCCTTTGATGGAGTCGGTCTTTTTGGGTCCAAAGCAGACCATGCGTTGGAGCGCTTTAAGGACAAGCGGGCTACTGCAAAGTCCCTGGGCCTTTCTGCTACACGCCCTCCGCTGACTTCTGCTTTTCGCCCCTATCGTGGCCACGGTAGGGGCGCCCCTTCACGTCAGCAGCCCAGCCACCGGCCCGCGCAGCAGGCGTCTTCGCGTGGCCGAGGACGTGGATTCCGCCGTGGCGGATCGGGCAACCAGCGTGCGGGTCAGGCCACCACTTCCAACCCATCCGCGGCCTCCAAACCCTCCTAGTCCCTCCTTTCAGGTGCACAGCACGCCAGTAGGGGGCAGGGTCCGCCATCACCTTCCCCACTGGCGTACCATCACCTCGGACAGGTGGGTCTTGGACATTGTCCGAAGGGGCTACTCCCTCCCCTTCCAGTCCACCCCCCAGCCATGCCACCTCAATTCCACCGCATGTCAGGGGATCACTTGGTACTTCTGCAGAAGGAAGTCACGGCCCTCTTGGCCAAGAGGGCCATCGAGCATGTTCCGACCCCAGAAGTAGGGCGTGGTTGCTACTCCCACTACTTCCTGGTGCCCAAGAAGGACAAGGAGGACATGCGTCCTATCTTGGACCTCCGGAACGTCAATCGCTTCCTCCGGAAGGAGAAGTTCAAGATGCTCACCCTAGCTCAGGTCTTGACTGCCCTCGACCCTGGAGACTGGTTGGTAGCGTTGGACTTGCAGGACGCATATTTCCACATCCCCGTCCTGCCGGCCCACCGGCGTTACCTTCGGTTCACGGTAGGCCCCGAGCATTTTCAGTTCACCGTGCTCCCCTTTGGCCTTACCAGTGCCCCTCGGGTGTTCTCGAAAGTGATGGCGGTGGTCGCAGCTCATCTGCGCCGGGCAGGGGTTTCAGTCTTCCCCTACCTCGACGACTGGCTGCTGAAGGCGGGCTCGTCCCAGGCAGTCGTCTCCCACCTCCAGACTACGGCCGAACTCCTGCACTCGCTGGGGTTCTCCATCAATGTGCCGAAGTCGCATCTGATTCCTTCTCCACAGCTCCTTTTCATCGGAGCAGTTCTGGACACGACGCAGTTTCGGGCCTATCCTCCCGAACGGCGAGTCCGGGATATTCAGGCTATGATTCCGATCTTTCAGACTTTATCCTGGGTTTCGGTACGGATGACCCTGAGGCTGCTGGGCCTCATGGCCTCCTGCATCCTGCTGGTCAATCATGCCAGATGGCATATGCGGGCTCTGCAGTGGGACCTGAAGTTCCAGTGGGCGCAGCACCAGGGCAACCTGTCCGATCACGTCCAGATCTCGGAGGGAACTGCAAAACAGTTGCAGTGGTGGCTCTCGAACCGGCAATGGGTCATGGGCAGATCCCTCTCCCTTCCCCAACCAGAGCATACAGTTGTGACGGACGCGTCCCTTCTGGGATGGGGCGGTCACATGGGAGAGGCGGAGATCAGAGGCCTCTGGTCTCCGGCGGAGTCCCGGCTCCATATCAACCTTCTGGAGCTCCGGGCGATCCGACTTGCACTCAAGGCATTCCTTCCCTCTGTCAAAGGGAAGGTAGTGCAGGTGTTCACAGACAACACCACCGCCATGTGGTACTGCAACAAACAGGGCGGGGTGGGGTCTTGGACCCTTTGTCAGGAGGCTCTGCGCCTCTGGACATGGCTGGAACATCAGGGCATGTTCCTGATGGTTCAACACCTGGCAGGTTCCCTGAACGCCAGGGCGGACGAACTCAGCCGCAGGTGCATGATGGATCACGAATGGCGTCTTCACTCGGAAGTGGCGCAAGGACTCTTTCTACAGTGGGGAGAGCCTTGGTTAGATCTATTCGCCACCGAAGAGAACGCGCAATGTCATCAGTTCTGCGCGTTGGAATTTCCAAGGCGGCACTCGCTCGGCGACGCTTTTCGTCGCGAGTGGAGTTGCGGTCTGTTGTACGCCTTTCCGCCTATACCACTTCTACCCAGAGTGTTGAAGAAGATTCGGCACGACCGGGCCCAAGTCATTCTTGTGGCTCCGGACTGGGCTCGAAGAGTTTGGTATCCCGAGCTACTCAATATGAGCGTAGATCCCCCGATCCGTCTGCCTCTTCGGGAGGATCTTCTGTCGCAGCAGCAGGGGACGGTCCTCCACCCGAACCTGTCCAGTCTACACCTGCTTGCGTGGAGATTGAGCGGCGGCAGTTGATTCCTTTCGACTTGCCTCCCGAAGTTTGTGATGTGATTCTGGCAGCCAGGCGTCCCTCCACTAAGGTGGTATACGCCTGCAGGTGGAACAAATTTGTGGCATGGTGCACAGCAAAGGCTGTGGATCCCCTTTCTGCCCCTCTTTCTGAGGTCCTTCTGTTCCTTCTCTCTCTGGCCCAACAGGGTTCTGCCCTGGGTACCATCAAGGGTTATCTTTGTGCTATCTCGGCCTTCCTCAGGCTCCCTGATCAGCCCTCCCTTTTCAAGTCCCCTGTTGTTAACAGGTTCTTAAAAGGCATTACTCACCTCTTCCCTCCTGTTCCGTTTGTGATGCCTCAGTGGGACTTGAACTTGGTTCTTACCATTTTAATGTGCGCTCGCTTTGAGCCTCTACATAACTGTCCTCTTCGTCTTCTGACTCTGAAGACAGCCTTTCTGGTGGCCATCACCTCCGCTCGGCGGGTGAGTGAGCTCCAGGCTCTATCTTGCAAACCTCCCTTTCTGTCTGTTCATCCAGACAAGGTTGTTCTTCGGACGCGTCCGTCCTTCTTGCCAAAGGTGGTTACTGCCTTCCACATTGGGCAGACCATCACTTTGCCCACCTTCTTTCCGCCTCCGCATCCTTCCAGAGAGGAAGAGAGGCTCCACCGTCTGGACCCAAAACGTGCGCTCTCCTTCTATATTGACCGCACAAAACACTTCCGGGTGGATGACCAGCTCTTTGTTGGCTACGTGGGCGCCAAAAAGGTCGGGCGGTGCACAAGAGGACCATCTCCCGCTGGGTTACCTTGTGCATCAAGACCTGCTATTCTTTGGCTAAGAAGGAGCCTCCTGTTGGGCTGCGTGCCCATTCCACCAGGGCAACGGCTGCTACCACGGCCTTGGGCAGCGGTGTTCCGCTGCCGGTTATCTGTCAGGCAGCTACGTGGGCCTCGCTGCACACGTTTACAAAGCATTACTGCCTTGACAGTCAGGTCCGGAGCGACGGCTTCTTTGGCCGTTCTGTCCTCCAGGACTTCCTTGTCTGATCTTTGTTCGCAGACCCACCACCGGGGTTGGTATTGCTGAGGTATCTATTCTAAGGTAAGGAATCTGTCACTAACGTGTCTCTTTCAGATGCACAAGTTACTAACTTGTGTAACGATATATCTGTAAGAGACAGTAGTTAGTGACAGATTCCTACCGCCCCACCCATCCTCCCCGTTCTGCGAACTGATTTCTAGGGTTAAGGACATCCCTTTCAGGGCCCTAGTATTTTTCAGACACCTATGTCAGCTTCTTGCATGGCTCTGCGTTCCTGGCGCGGAAAGTCGTGTACAGAACTGACGTCAGCGCGCAGGGGCGGCGCCTAAGTACTGCCCGCGACGTCATCCCGGCGATCACGACGCCGACGACGGACGCGGAGCCGCACGACGCCGCCTACCGACGCGCAAGGGTACTGCTACGCAAAAACTTTCCGGATCCAGCCTGACGCCTGGGGATATTCTAAGGTAAGGAATCTGTCACTAACTACTGTCTCTTACAGATATATCGTTACACAAGTTAGTAACTTGTGCCTCTTACAGATATATCGTTACACAAGTTAGTAACTTGTGCAATAGTAAGATTTACTATTCCAACACCTTCCCTACTGTACGTAGACTGGTGTTGGAATAGTAAATTTTACTACTCCTAAGTCCAGCGCCCTCCAGCGCAAGTCGTTGTAACGACTTGCGTTGTAAAAACTGCGATGTTACATACCGCGATCATTTTGATCGCGTTGTAACATCACATATTCTGCTTGGCAATATATTGATAGTGTGCCATACTGTGCTTCTGAAGTTCAGTAGCCTATGCATTTTTTTGCAAGAACTTTTTAAAGTCAGGAAACCTAAAATAAAGTGAGTTTCATATCAGATCAAACACCAGGATGCACATTACAAGACCTCGGAGATCCTATTCTACCACTGCATATCCTAAACTTCTTACAAATACCAAGATCTGATGGCCAAACTGGATACCTTACCATAGTTTCACACTAGGCTCCATGAAAACTGACCACTATTTCTTATACCATAGACATATCCTCTTGGCCCCATACACTGTGCTTTCTCTTTTTAATCACTTGGATTACAAACATATTTTACAGGAAAAATCATACTGTCTTAGGTCACTGTTAGACCTGGCCATTTTTACAGGTTTATCCCCAAACGTTTTGCCTTTTGCCTCCTAGGTTTCTGACCTGTTTTTGTTGGCTTTAGGACTCTGGGCACTTTACCACTGCTGATCAGTGCTAAAGTGCATATGCTCTCTGTGTAAATTGTACTTTTGATTGGTTATCCATGATTGGCATATTTGATTTACTGGTGAGTCCCTAGTAAAGTGCACTGAGTGTGCCAAGGCCTGTAAATCAAATGCTACTTGTGGGCTTGCAGCACTGGTTGTGCCACCCACGAGTAGCCCTGTAAATGTATCTCAGACCTATCACTGCAGTGTCTGCATGCACAGTTTTCAACTGCCATATCGACCTGGCAAGTGCACCCACTTGCCAGGCCCTAACCTTTCCTTTTCTTACATGTAAGGCACCTCTCAGGTAGGCCTAAGGTACCCCTATGGGCAGGGTGCAGTGTATGTGAAAGGTAGGACATGTGCTGGTGTGCTTTGCATGTCCTGATAGTGAAATACTGCGCATTTCGTTTTTTCACTATTGAAAGGCTGTCTGTCCCGTAGGTTAACAGGGGAGCTGCCTTGTAACATCTTACAAGTGTAACTTGCCATTGGGACAAGATAGAGAAATTCAGTTTAGGCTCTCTGAACTCAGAATTTAATAACACACCTTTTAGTAAAGGTGGTTTTTAAATTGTGTTTGAAAATGCCACTTTTAGAAAGTGGGCATTTTCTTGTTTAACCATCCTGTGTGCCTCTGCCTGTTTGAGTATTCACCATCTGGTTTTGGAGTGACAGGAGCTGGGGATGTGCATTCACTCTAGACAATCACAAGGGGGGGTTGAGGTGTGTCCTGCCTTTTCTGGGTGACTCATAGCCAGGCTCAATAGACCTTTCTGCATTTAGAGTGGTCGGAGGAGTTTTCACTAGCACCTGAATAGGCTGTGTCTGCTCAGCACAATGCTGGCTCCACCTCGTGAAGTGAACTGGACCAGGGAGGACCGAACTGGTTTTTACTGAGCTCAGAGACTCTTGCAACAAAGACTACAAAGAGAAAATGGGGTATAAGTAGTAGACATAAAACCCCAGAACTTTAGATTACTTCTGGAATCAAAAGGAACCTCTGCCAAGGAAGAAGAGCTGAAGAGTTGTGAGGAGGAGACTGCCCCTTTGCTGTGTGTTGCCTTGCTGGGTTGGCCTGCAGTTTCTGCTTCTGCCACGGAGAGGACAAAGATTAGAACTTTGCTGTGAACCTGCTTGTGAAGAATCTCCAAGGGCTTGTGTGTGCTTGCCTCCTGTTCTGAGGTCTCAGGAACACAAAGACTTCACCACCAGCTTCCATGAACCCCACTGTTGGGAGTTCTGACCTAATTACCACTATAAGTATCCTACCATACAAGTTGCTTAGGATAGGAAAGGAGAAAGGCCTGTCTGGGATTGCCACTCAATCGTGGGGAAGGAAGCAATTCCTTTTGTTCATGTAACCCTCACACACTCTAGTAGTGTCATGCTTCATCATCGGGTTCACCCTGACTCCTAAAGGTCAGTGTGGGCTCAACCGTATTTCAGGGAGCTCTTACAAGAACATGGCCAGGGGGTATAAAGATTAAAACGTCTCCTACAGGTCCAGGTATCCCTTTATTATGGAACTGTAGGGGATATTAAAATATTAAAAAATTAATACGGGTCGTCAGGAGATTGATGGTCTTATGACCCTAGTGCCAACATGTTTCAGTCCGTAAAAAAATTGGCCCAAAAAGGTCCCGGACTTTCTTCAGGGCAAAAAAGTGTAGTCCTCCCTGGTTATAGTATCATAGGAATTACCTATTTACGTATCAATATTTCTAGGAAGCAGATAGCTGCTCCTCATTCACAACGGAAAACAGATACCTTGTCTTGTTCCCTCGTTGGGTAATGGTCACTCCATCTGAAATGAAAGTATCACAGGAAAAAACCTTTTTTTTTTACATGTAAAACAATCCATCCATGACAAGCTCTACATACCCATACTCAACCTTCAGGAGGGGTGTGTGGGAGCTGTCAATGTTCATACCTATTTGATATGGTATCCAGACTCATGACACTTCCTTGAGTCCAATTTTTTGTTGTGCAAAGTGGCGATGTAATTCACATGCTGCCACTAATCCAAATTCAGTATAGGAGTATAACCTCCAAAAGTGCCGTAGTTCATTACCCATCAACATCCACACCAGACAAGACACATACACATAAATCATGCAAACATATATACATATATGTGCACACTGCCACATAAATCGATAGTATTGTATTGTCAACATTCTGTCAGCCCCCTTACCCCAATGTGGAGGAAATATAACTTCTCACGGTATCGCAGTACTGCGGGGGTAGCCCTGTAGTCACACTCTGGACAGGGTAAATAGAAATGGTGATCGGAAAAGAAAGGGAGGGGCGGGAAAAAAGACACTCGTAGTTAGAGTGGAAAAAATGTTGTCAGCATAAGTCATACCTCCACGATGTAGGGTACTCACTGCATCAAGAGTCCTGCCCCGTTGTCTACCTACTTGGTCTGCGTTTCCAGGCTTTTGCACCCTTCAATGTTGAGTCCCGGAATTTATCTTGTGGTTTTCGGCAATGAGCCGGGAACAGAGCCGGTGACCACGCCTCCAGCGCGTATTGATGACGCGTCGCGTCACTTGCGTGAGCGAACTACTGTGTGTGGCCTAAGGAGTCGGGAATTGTAGTTTTAGTCCAATCGCACAACAACAATGAGCAGACATGGACATGTTCGCTCCCATCAGTCGGAATAGACCATCACTATCATCTATCTGTTAAATCTAGATACCTAGTACACCCTGACACTGATCAGGTACCTGACACTATCACTAAGTATAACGTGTCCCTCACACACAGCGATTCCGTTTGAACACCACCGGACCCTGTGGGAGGGTATAAAATACTTATATCTTGACTGGGCATTGACCTACACCCATAGCCTTCTCTTACACTTTAGCACGGCGCGATAGCACTAATGTGTGTCTATAACCTTTATCACACTTTTAGCACTGCGGCTTTGTATAAGACTTAGAGGAATATTAAATCTTATAAGTAGGGCATGTCACTTTCACTGAGAGTGCCCCGGGTCTCTACGCGTACATGCAATCACCGACACCAATAGCCGTCAATACACTGAAATATTACTGAGTATAATTCCTGTAAGTGTGGCACGCCACTCTAAATGAGAGGGCTTCGTGTCTCAATATACAGATGCTGGGTGTGAGTCCACATTCACGGTAAAAACGACAATTTACTCCAGCGGGGATCTGTCATATATTTCTAATAGTTGTGCACAGAGGTCCCGGTGTAGCCGTTTTTACGTTTGGATGTCCGGAACAGTGATAACTGGCATCGGGCACTATATGTCCATCTATATAAACCGCGATTGGACTAAAACTACAATTCCCGACTCCTTAGGCCACACACAATAGTTCGCTCACTGCTCCGTTCCCAGCTCATTGCCGAAAACCACAAGATAAGTACCGGGACTCCACACTGAAGGGTGCAAAAGCCCGGAAACGCAGAACGAGTAGGTAGACTACGGGGCAGGACCCTTGATGCAGTGAGTACCCTACATGGTGGAGGTATTTCTTACGCTGACAAAAGAATTTCCACTCTACTAACTACGAGTGTTTTTTTTTCCTGCCCCTCCCTTTCTTTTCCGATCAACATTTCTATTTACCCTGTCCAGAGTGTGACTACAGGGCTACCCCCGCAGTACTGCGATACCGTGAGAAGATATATTTCCTCCACATTGGGGTAAGGGGACTGACAGAATGTTGACAATACAATACTATCGATTTATGTGGCAGTGTGCACATATATGTATATATGTTTGCATGATTTATGTGAATGTGTCTTGTCTGGTGTGGATGTTGATGGGTAGGGTGCTACGGCACTTTTGGAGGTTATACTCCTATACTGAATTTGGATTAGTGGCAGCATGCGAATTACATCGCCACTTTGCACAACAAAAAATTGGACTCAAGGAAGTGTCATGAGTCTGGATACCATATCAAATAGGTATGAACATTGAGAGCTCCCACACACCCCTCCAGAAGGTTGAGTATGAGTATGTAGAGCTTGTCATGGATGGATTGTTTTACATGTAAAAAAAAGGTTTTTTCCTGTGATACTTTCATTTCAGATGGAGTGACCATTACCTAACGAGGGAACAAGACAAGGTATCAGTTTTCCGTTGTGAATGAGGAGCAGCTATCTGCTTCCTAGAAATATTAATACGTAAATAGGTAATTCCTATGATACTATAACCAGGGAGGACTACACTTTTTTGCCCTGAAGAAAGTCCGGGACACTTTTGGGCCAATTTTTTTACGGACTGAAACATGTTGGCACTAGGGTCATAGGACCATCAATCTCTTGACGACCCGTATTGATTTTTTAATATTTTAATTTCCCCTACAGTTCCATAATAAAGGGATACCTGAACCTGTAGGAGGAGTTTTAATTTTTATACCCCCTGGCCATATTCTTGTAAGAGCTCCCTGAAATACAGTTGAGCCCACCCTGACCTTTAGGAGTCAGGGTGAACCCGATGATGAAGCATATCTGAAAGAGACACGTTAGTGACAGATTCCTTACCTTAGAATATCCCCAGGCGTCAGGCTGGATCCGGAAAGTTTTTTGCGTAGCAGTACCCTTGCGCGTCGGTAGGCGGCGTCGTGCGGCTCCGCGTCCGTCGTCGGCGTCGTGGTCACCGGGATGACGTCGCGGGCAGTACTTAGACGCCGCCCCTGCGCGCTGACGTCAGTTCTTCTTTTCCGCGCCAGTAAGCGCAGATCCGGGAAGAGCAGTGCCCTAGTCACTTTTTGACTATCCTTTTTTGTGAATTTTTTCACTGTTTCTTCAACGAGTCTTCACGACTCCTAAGGTGTCGTAGGGATGCCCGGCTTTAAGCCCTGCGAGGCCTGTGGTCGCATGATGTCGATCACGGACCCGCATCTCGAGTGTCTCTTCTGTCTCGGCCGAGACCACGACACGAAGTCGTGCCCTGACTGCCGGAAACTTCATCCGAAGGCTTTGCGAGACCTGTCTCGAAAGCTGCTCGAGGTCCGGCAGTCGGCTCCGCGCCAAGCCCCGGTCCTGGGAGAGGTCGAGGGGCCGGTCGCGGAGTCCCCGCCGTTCGTCGGAATCCAAGTCTTCGCGCTCCTCCGGTAAGTCGAAGCACAAGAAGTCTAAGCGGCGTCATCGCTCTAAGACTTCGCCTCGCCGGTCTCGCGACTCGGCTGAGGCCCCAGTCGGCACCGTCCCCGCGGCCCCGGACATGCCTGTAGAGCCGCCCCCGAATTACCCGTTCTTTCCAGGGTCGGGGGCGACTCAGGCCGAAATACAGGGATTCCTGTCGGCCATGGCCCGCCTCTTCGGGCCTTCAGGTCCCTCCGGTGCGCCTTCGGGCCCCGCGGGCCCTGATGGGGTTGCCCCGGCGCCGCCGTCGACTCCGGTCCCAGCGCCGCCTGTCCCACCAGCCTTCATCCCGGCCTCGGCTCCGGCCCCGGCCTCGATCCCGGCTCCGGTGGTACCGCAACCCACATCGGCGCCGGTTGACCTAACCACGCCTCCGCCGACGCCGATGTCCCCGGTGCCGTTCCTGACGCCGTCCGGGGCTCTGGACGGCGTCGTTCCCCGGTTCTCTCCGGCTCCGGACATGGAGCCGGACCGACGTCGCCCGACGCCGGTTCCGGCGCCGATGCGACCTTGGGTCCCAAATGTCCCTCCTCCTCCATATTTTGAACAAGAGGAGGACCAGGAGAGCTGGGAGGGGTCTGAGGACCCTCTCACACAACAGTGTGAGTTTGACCCGGACTGGGTTGAGGAACTTGGGGATGCCAGTGGTCTAGACACCTCCCCTGAAACTGGCATGCTGTCTCCTCCCGTGGCTACGGAGGAGGGGGCTAATTTTGCAACGGTGTTGCGTAGAGCAGCTGGAGCCTTACATCTCCAGTTGCCTACTGTGCCCGTCAGGACTAACCTCCTGACAGAAGTGCTTCAGCCGGCGGCTTCCTCTTCGGAGACTGTGCTGCCGTTTAATGACGCACTCACTGACGTTCTTTTTGGTACCTGGTCCAAACCCACCACAGGGGCTCCTGTGGATAGGAACGTGGCCCGACGCCATCGCCCTGCTCCGGGCGACCCCCTGTTTCTCTCCCAACATCCCACCCCTGAGAGCTTGGTTGTCCAAGCCTCTGCCTCCCAAACCGCCTTCCCTACCGCCCCTCCGGATAGGGAATCCAAACGCCTGGACCAATTTGGGAAGAAGGCTTTTTCTTCCTCTAGTGCTGGCTTGCGGTCTGTCAACACCGCTTGCCTTTTGGGCCGATATACCCACTCCCTGTGGGATTCGGTGGCGGCTGTTTTGCCGCAGTGTTCTGAGGAGGTCCAGACACTGCTTACCCGCGCCATTGCGGAAGGGCGAGATGCGGCTAAATACCCCATCCGTTGTGGCCTTGATACCGCCGACTCGCTGGGCAGATCGCTTGCTACGACGGTGGCGCTACGTCGCCACGCCTGGCTGAGGACTACTGGTTTCTCGGGTGATGTCCAGAATACACTCATGGACATGCCCTTTGATGGAGTCGGTCTTTTTGGTTCAAAGGCAGACCATGCGCTGGAGCGGTTTAAGGACTCACGGGCTACGGCCAAGTCCCTGGGCCTTTCTGTTGTACGCCCTCCGCTCAGCTCTGCTTTTCGCCCCTTTCGTGGCCACAGAAGGGGCGCCCAGTCACGTCAGCTGCCCAGCCACCGGCCCGCACAGCAAGCGTCTACGCGTGGCCGAGGACGTGGATACCGCCGTGGCGGTTCGGGCAACCAGCGTGCGGGTCAGGCCACCACCTCCAACCCGTCCGCGGCCTCCAAGCCCTCCTAGTCCCTCCTTTCCGGTGCACGGCACGCCAGTAGGGGGCAGGGTCCGCCATCACCTTCACCACTGGCGTCCCATCACCTCGGACAGGTGGGTCTTGGACATTGTCCGAAGGGGCTACTCCCTCCCCTTCGAGACCACCCCCCCAGCCATGCCACCTCAATTCCACCGCATGTCAGGGAATCACTTGGTACTTCTGCAGAAGGAAGTCACGGCCCTCTTGGCCAAGAGGGCCATCGAGCATGTTCCGACCCCAGAAGTAGGGCGTAGTTGCTACTCCCACTACTTCCTGGTGCCCAAAAAGGACAAGGAGGACATGCGTCCTATCTTGGACCTCCGGAACGTCAATCGCTTCCTCCGGAAGGAGAAGTTCAAGATGCTCACCCTAGCTCAGTTCTTAACTGCCCTCGACCCTGGAGACTGGTTGGTAGCGTTGGACTTGCAGGACGCTTATTTTCACATCCTCGTCCTGCCGGCCCACCGGCGTTACCTGCGGTTCACGGTAGGCCTCGAGCATTTTCAGTTCACCGTGCTCCCCTTTGGCCTTACAAGTGCCCCTCGGGTGTTCACGAAAGTGATGGCGGTGGTCGCAGCTCATCTGCGCCGGGCAGGGGTTCCAGTCTTCCCCTACCTCGACGACTGGTTGCTGAAGGCGGGCTCGTCCCAGGCAGTCGTCTCCCACCTCCAGACTACGGCCGAACTCCTGCACTCGCTGGGGTTCTCCATCAATGTGCCGAAGTCGCATCTGATTCCTTCTCCACAGCTCCTTTTCATCGGAGCAGTTCTGGACACGACGCAGTTTCGGGCCTATCCTCCCGAACGGCGAGTCCGGGATATTCGGGCTATGATTCCGATCTTTCAGCCTTTATCCTGGGTTTCGGTACGGATGACCCTGAGGCTGCTGGGCCTCATGGCCTCCTGCATCCTGCTGGTCAATCATGCCAGATGGCATATGCGGGCTCTGCAGTGGGACCTGAAGTTCCAGTGGGCGCAGCACCAGGGCAACCTGTCCGATCACGTCCAGATCTCGGAAGGGACTGCAAAACAATTGCAGTGGTGGCTCTCGAACCGGCAATGGGTCATGGGCAGATCCCTCTCCCTTCCCCAGCCAGAGCACACAGTTGTGACGGACGCGTCCCTTCTGGGATGGGGCGGTCACATGGGAGAGGCGGAGATCAGAGGCCTCTGGTCTCCGGCGGAGTCCCGGCTCCATATCAACCTTCTGGAGCTCCGGGCGATCCGACTTGCACTC
Organism: Calotriton arnoldi; assembly: GCA_963921515.1. NCBI lineage: Eukaryota > Metazoa > Chordata > Amphibia > Caudata > Salamandridae > Calotriton > Calotriton arnoldi. The sequence goes on along the minus strand of CAWUFW010001746.1, from coordinate 1,450,409 downwards.
AAGGCATTCCTTCCCTCTGTCAAAGGGAACGTAGTGCAGGTGTTCACAGACAACACCACCGCCATGTGGTACTGCAACAAACAAGGCGGGGTGGGGTCGTGGACCCTTTGTCAGGAGGCTCTGCGCCTCTGGACATGGCTGGAACATCAGGGCATGTTCCTGATGGTTCAACACCTGGCAGGTTCCCTGAACGCCAGGGCGGACGAACTCAGCCGCAGGTGCATGATGGATCACGAATGGCGTCTTCACTCGGAAGTGGCGCAAGGACTCTTTCTGCAGTGGGGAGAGCCTTGGTTAGATCTATTCGCCACTGAAGAGAACGCGCAATGTCATCAGTTCTGTGCGTTGGAATTTCCAAGGCGGCACTCGCTCGGCGACGCTTTTCGTCACGAGTGGAGTTGCGGTCTATTGTCCGCCTTTCCGCCTATACCACTTCTACCCAGAGTGTTGAAGAAGATTCGGCACGACCGGGCCCAAGTCATTCTTGTGGCTCCGGACTGGGCTCGAAGAGTTTGGTATCCCGAGCTACTCAGTATGAGCGTAGATCCCCCGATCCGTCTGCCTCTTCGGGAGGATCTTCTGTCGCAGCAGCAGGGGACGGTCCTCCACCCGAACCTGTCCAGCCTCCACCTGCTTGCGTGGAGATTGAGCGGCGGCAGTTGATTCCTTTCGACTTGCCTCCCGAAGTTTGTGATGTGATTCTGGCAGCCAGGCGTTCCTCCACTAAGGTGGTATACGCCTGCAGGTGGAACAAGTTTGTGGCATGGTGCACAGCAAAGGCTGTGAATCCCCTTTCTGCCCCTCTCTCTGAGGTTCTCCTGTTCCTTCTTTCCCTGGCCCAACAGGGTTCTGCCCTGGGTACCATCAAGGGCTATCTTTGTGCCATCTCGGCCTTCCTCAGGCTTCCTGATCAGCCCTCCCTTTTCAAGTCCCCTGTTGTTAACAGGTTTCTTAAAGGCATTACACACCTCTTCCCTCCTGTTCCGTTTGTGATGCCTCAGTGGGACTTGAACTTGGTTCTTACCTTTCTTATGTGCGCTCCCTTTGAGCCTCTACATAACTGTCCTCTTCGTCTTCTGACTCTGAAGACTGCCTTTCTGGTGGCCGTCACCTCCGCTCGGCGGGTGAGTGAGCTCCAGGCTCTATCATGTAAACCTCCCTTTCTGTCTGTCCATCCAGACAAGGTTGTTCTTAGGACGCGTCCGTCCTTCTTGCCAAAGGTGGTTTCTGCCTTCCACATTGGGCAGACCATCACTTTGCCCACCTTCTTTCCGCCTCCTTCCAGAGAGGAAGAGAGGCTCCACCGTCTGGACCCAAAACGTGCGCTTTCCTTTTACATCGACCGCACACGCCATTTCCGGGTGGATGACCAGCTCTTTGTTGGCTACGTGGGCGCCAAAAAGGTCGGGCGGTGCACAAGAGAACCATCTCCCGCTGGGTAACCTTGTGTATCAAAGCCTGCTATTCTTTGGCTAAGAAGGAGCCTCCTGTTGGGCTGCGTGCCCATTCCACCAGGGCAACGGCTGCTACCACGGCTTTGGGCCGCGGTGTTCCGCTGCAGGATATCTGTCAGGCAGCTACGTGGGCCTCGCTGCACACGTTTACAAAGCATTACTGCCTTGACAGTCAGGTCCGGAGGGACGGCTTCTTTGGCCGTTCTGTCCTCCAGGACTTCCTTGTCTGATCTTTGTTCGCAGACCCACCACCGGGGTTGGTATTGCTGGGGTATCTATTCTAAGGTAAGGAATCTGTCACTAACGTGTCTCTTTCAGATGCACAAGTTACTAACTTGTGTAACGATATATCTGTAAGAGACAGTAGTTAGTGACAGATTCCTTACCGCCCACCCATCCTCCCCGTTCTGCGAACTGATTTCTAGGGTTAAGGACATCCCTTTCAGGGCCCTAGTATTTTTCAGACACCTATGTCAGCTTCTTGCATGGCTCTGCGTTCCTGGCGCGGAAAGTCGTGTACAGAACTGACGTCAGCGCGCAGGGGCGGCGTCTAAGTACTGCCCGCGACGTCATCCCGGCGACCACGACGCCGACGACGGACGCGGAGCCGCACGACGCCGCCTACCGACGCGCAAGGGTACTGCTACGCAAAAAACTTTCTGGATCCAGCCTGACGCCTGGGGATATTCTAAGGTAAGGAATCTGTCACTAACTACTGTCTCTTACAGATATATCGTTACACAAGTTAGTAACTTGTGCGACACTACTAGAGTGTGTGAGGGTTACATGAACAAAAGGAATTGCTTCCTTCCCCACGATTGAGTGGCGATCGCAGACAGGCCTTTCTCCTTTCCTAGCCTAAGCAACTTGTATGGTAGGATACTTATAGTGGTAATTAATCTATCTCGGGAGGTTGTATCTCTACCCGGAACCCCTCTCCTTCCCTTTGTGGCTCTAGAGAGGTTTCCTCTCTGTAGCTACTGTGTTGAGGGAGGTCTGACCTGCCAGGTCGTACTGTGCCAGTTCTGGGCCTCTAGCGGTTGTTCCTGTTGCTGTGAGCTGCAAGAAACTAAGAAAATCGATGCTTTGCTCTTCCAGCACCTGTTTTTCTGACGCCGCACCGCCATGCAGGAAGAATTTCCACGCACCACCACTGGGCGGCCAAAGAATCAACACAGCGCTTGCCAGCAGCTGAAAAATCCGCTGCATGCCGAGTCCAGTGCACCGACTTCCGAAGTCCGAGATCACCGCACCGACTCCTGCCCTGCTGTGCGGCTGAAAGAATCGACGCACTGTGGGACAGTGGCTGAAGAAACTGACGCAGCGCCTGTTTGCTACCACCACATTGACCTCCAGCGTGTCCTGGATTTTCATGCATCGCACTTGTGCAGCAAGTTTTCCGACGCATCACCTGCAGACCAGAACCGTCTTGGAATCAATGCATCACTACCCCCTACAGCCCGGATTCGATGCATCACTGCTCCTGCGTGCAGCAGAACTGTCGCATCGCCTCCCTAAGGACTCAATAACTGACGCAGCGCTGTGTTTTTTGATGCTTCCCTTCTCTGCGGCTGTTTGGACTTGTGACTTTTGACGCACCTAAAGGCACATTGTGTAAAATCACGCATCCATAGATTTCTATGGACAGAGTTGCTTGAAACATCTTAAAAATCATATTTTGAATTGTGTATATTGGATTTTTGTTGTTTTGGTCTTGTTTGGTTTAGATAAAGATACTTTATTTTTCTAAACTGGTGTGGTGTCCATTTGTAGTGTTTTCACTGTGTGACTGTGTGTCTGGGTGCAAATACTTTACACATTGCCTTTGGGATAAGCCTGTCTGCTCATGCCAAGCTCCCAAGGGGGTGAGCAGGGGTTATCTAAAGTATCTAAAGAATCAAGGGTGCCTATTTGTACAAGGTCAAACCTCTGCCAACTAGAGACCCCCATTTCTAACAGTTACCATAACCAGAAATATAGGTTGCACATATAATCCTGCATAAAAATGGGAATGTCTGATCCAATCCTAGGATATCAGCCTCCATGATTGACTACATTGTTTGGTACTCTGGTGGCCCCAAAAAGCTTCTTACGTAATGGGGACGTTAGCAACAATACCTTGCTCACCATCTTTATTTACTACGACACCACTAGCTCATCCTCTGCCACTTCCACAATTTCCTTATTATCACACACACACACCCCTCTCAGAATGAAATCAGAAGCATAAATTAAAGTAGTCTGGACTATTACCAACAAAAAAGCTACTGCTATTTTGACACTGACGAAAATACTGTCACTGGCCCAATACACAGACCTCTCCGTAGCCACTACTGCCCCTCGATACAGCTTCCCTCTGGTAGCCTTCTTGAACATTCCTGTCACAAAAAATGAAGAAATACCACAGGGAAATCTCCAACCCTCTTAAATTGTTCACACCACTTCTTCCTTTTCATGATCTTGACCCTTAGCACAGCCTCCTCCTGTTAAACCGGAACCGGAAATAGTCAAATCAAGAGACCTCAAGCACATTGACAACATATTTTGGCAGACCCAATGAATATACTCTGCTCACGCATACAAATGTATCCACATAAAAATGTACACAGACTGTTTGTGCCTTGTCCCTTTGCAACGTGTGTCCTCTGTGCGTTTTATTTTTGTTACCTAAACTAGAGGTGCTGCTTTTTTATTCCCTAAGCTTGTCATCTGGTGTCATGCAACACCACAAGCTTGGGGAATACAAAATAGAGGACAGACCTAGAAAGCGGCAGATCTCACGGACGCACCACACAAATAATCTGTGCACTTTTGTGCATGCCTGTGTTGGCACATTAAAGCCAGACCTACTGGCTTTTCCAATGCTTACTGGGTCATTTGATAGCGCTGGGCCTTATATTTAGTTGACCACCTTCCGCCACCCACAGTGCGTACTTGAGGGCAGTTTAGGGGACCCTTGGACTGTTCATTTTTGGGTACCACTCAATGTTATCACCATCTTGCAGTATGTGCAGTGAAGCTCTCATGCAAACTGTAACGTGACAATGTTCTTATGGTTTCTTTTCACTTAATATATGACTTGTTCCTTTCCGGTGGTGTATTTAATGGAACCCAAACCTTTTCCAAAAAGAAAAGCAGAGTGCAATCTTATTTTTTGAACTGCTGCGTCCACAACTTGCCAGATCCACAGAAGTATGGATCCTTACTCTCTTTCAATCTAAAATTGTTGTTGGATATCAAAATAGTTAAAGGTTACAATTGAAGTTGTTGCTATTGCACAAAAAGCTGCCATTTAAAACGTGTAAGTTATGAAAATATATCTATTAATTATTTTTACTAATTCAGGGCGGAGAATGTGTGGAGTAAGAAAAATTAAACCTGCAGACATAGGGTCAATGAATGAAAAAACAGGCAGGTAATGGGCAAACGAGCGGTAACATACATTTACCTGAAGAAAGGATGCATTCTGGGTTCATTGTTGATTTTTTATTTTATATGAATGCGCTTGTAATCATACTTTGTTGTAAAAATCAATAAATTATTTATCTTCAAAAAGGTGGCACGTGTTTCACTCAAATGAAGAACTTTTTGAAGGCTCCCAGCTCAACTCATCAGACCATAAATGTGATATACGGCAAACATGTATTAAAGGTTTGAATCTCTTCTCCCGTTTCATCTAGTGTTAAAATAATAACCTGGTATTCCGAGGATCTGGTGGTATGTTAAGCTGTAAATTTGCTTTATGGTATGAGGACTAACATGTTAATTTTGTTGGTTAGATTACTCATATAAAAATTGCTTGGGAACAGGAAAAAAATAGCTCTACAGTAATATTAAGATTGGGGTTGGTGTACCATTAGTCGAGGAAAGCAATGGCATGTGCTGTTAACTGAAAAAACATAAAAAGTAAAATGTTGAAGGAATTAAAAACGTGCATCATATAAAGGTGAATTCATAAATGCTCCAGTACAATATTTAAGTATCCGTAAAATGTTTTTTGAATGTTCAGTTGCAAAAACATATGTAAATCAATGTCTGGTGGGTTTGGGCCACAATATTTTCCTTTAGTACTGTAATAATTTTCTGAAAGTCCTTTGTAGTGCCAGCTTTTCTCTGGGTTTGACGTCGGGAATCATGTCTGCACTTCTTTCGGCCTTCAGAACGACGGAAGGACATTTCTGGCGCACAGCCTTCAGCCCCGCTTGGCTTATGTTCCGACAGAAGTCCAGGTGCAGCGTGGTGATGGCCCTGCCGGAAGCAGTCACGGCCTGCAGGAGCGCGTCCGTCACCCGCGCGCAGTTCTCCAGCTTGAGGGTTCGAAGCTTGGAGCAGCTCTGCAGAATCAGTGTGACGTACTCGTCCGTCACGTGGCCGCAGCCGGACAGCGTCAGCGACTGCAGGTTTGGACAGCTGAAAAATATTGGAATTTCACGTAAGGAAACTTTGTATGTATTTCACAACACATTTACTGCACATACCAGGACGCAGTTTCTCAAATGACTTCAATTCTGACTAAATCTATGATTAATGCTATTATATAGCAAATACGTGACAGACTGCAACACAATTACCCACCTAAAATACCATTGAGGGGCTCTCGTGACGCCATTAACCAAAAGCCCGGTGCCTGAGTAGTTTACTATAACCAAACCCCAGATGGCAACGTAGGGTTGGAAGCACATGACATGAACCTGTTATACGAGTTATTAATACCAGGGAAAGGCAAGCAACAGCCCATGAAAGGTAGCAAGGAAATGATTCTTTAGGAGTTCGCGTCCTTTAACAAGGTATAGACAGCGGTAATATTCCTGTAGTGTTTTTCATAGTTTTCGATAAGTATAGGTACCCTCTCAGTTCTGATTTAAATGTCAACCCAAATACAATTTCCTAGTAATAGTGTATCTTCAAGTTATCCTCAGAGCATTTAAAACCCACTTACCTCAAAAGTATAGGCGGCTTCCAGACAAAATGCAGTTAGGTAGCTCAGAAGCCAGAGGCAATGCTGCAGAGCTTGATGTTTGTAAGCACCCTAAATTTCACAATCAAGCCTGCTAACCAATGGGATCGTTAGAGCTTCTTATGGATCAGTCCTGCCAAGTACCACGCATCAGGGGTTAGACTAAAGCATTTTAGTGCTGGAGTCCGCATCACAACAATAAAATGTATTAGTCATGCATTACAGCTCCTCCGTGAATTAGTGATTACGAGGTGTTGCAGGAATGGATAACAAAAGGGCCTCGGGCATGCTTTTAGCTGTTTACTGTGTTGCAGTCTGCCCCAGGCAATAAATTTACTTGGCTGCTGTTGGCCTGTACTTGTTTATGGTGACCACACAAGTAATTTGACTGATAGATTGTTTCCACTGTGACGCACAGATTTTAAAACAAACCTACTCTCTCACAGCCTCTCTTGACATGTCATGTGGATCCTGGAGGTGGAGCCTGTCATTTTCAGTCACAGAATTGAGCATTTTTGATCAGTGAAACAAACAAGCAGAAGTACCACTAGGCCCAGCTAGCAAGTTGATCTGGCAGCGCCTTCTGTTCTTTTCTTGGCACGGGTTGCACCGTGCTGTGCCCGCCTAGACAAGTGGCACTGTGCTTGATCCCTTAAGGGTGTCTTGGGTGGTAGCTTTCGGATCAGGAGGTAGAGATGCATGGCACTGCAGAATGTTTGCTGCCGGGGAGAGTGAGCGCTCTCTTATGACCCTACTGCCCCCCAGATATTATGATTTTTCCAACTGGGTCAACCACAATTGGCACGCATGCAGAGGGTGGCCGTCCTTCAAGTCCTCTGTCTGGTCTGGCTGGCGTGAGCAGTGTGCACTCCTAAAACTGCCCTCAGCGCTGGCCATCTCTGACAGCAACTTCACCTCCGACGGGTCCCGATGGACCCAACGCAAGCACTACTGGCCAGCCCTGACCACACTAGAGCAGATTAAGGACCTCCATCAATGAATCTTCAGCTGCAGGCCTGCTCCTCATCAGAACTACAATCCATCTTGAGCACGACTGCCCTGGCCTTCTGCAGCCCGATGACCCCCCCCCTTCACTGCCCCCTCACACCCATTGACGAGCCCTCGCAGAAGAAGACGCTGGTGGTCCTCAACTGCCTCACTCTGTGGGGAAGCACTTCTGGGCAACCAGTCAGGTGAGTGAGCCCAGCAGTGACTTTGTACTACAAAAAAATAATCTGCTTTTTCATTGCAAGCTTGGAAAGCGCTGTTTGCTCTCTAAAACATGGTACGCTAATTGACTGGTATTGGTCCACGATCTTGTCAGGCTAATAAAGACTCCAAAGCGCCCCGCTTCTCAGGGGTACGCATCTGCTGATCACAGCCTAAGATAATCAAGCAGTCCATTTTTGTTTAGGAACAGAAAGCTTATGTTTTCATTAATGCCCCCCCAATTTTTTTTTAGAAAAACAGTATGACAACAGAAAAGGGACCACTTCTCCCTAAAAACATTCCACTTGGGTCTTATAGTTCACATTTAAATGTTTCTAAATGGTATGTCTTAATTATGATGACTGATCATCTGTGTTGTAATTTGCACCTCCGTGCAGGTGTAAAAGCCAAGCCTCTTACCATCATGTAATATGACACGGCAGTGCTTGACTGCCCTCTCTGTAACAATCGTCTTGGAAAGGGGCAGTAGGTTAGTGGCCTTCCAATTCAGGGGTTTCACAGCAGTTCTAAGATATTTTTTAGAGCGTCTTACTGCTTAAAAGAGTGTCATTTCTGATATTTATCTCTTTCCATGGACTTAATTGCTTCTTTCTATTCGGGAGAAAGTGTCACTCTTAAGTGTCACAAGTATGGCAGTTGAATGTCACTCGTAAGTACACTGAAACTATAAAAATGTCACGCATAAATAATCTGAAAACTTGGTTGCTAACAGAACCTTAAGGTATTGGGACAAAAGTAAAGTCAAGCTTAGAACAAAATTATTTTTTTCCAGTGTTCAGCAACTTCAGGGGGCTCGATCTTAAATCTCCAAGTTACAGTCGAGGCACGGAGACCTAGGGCGCACCAAGGGTCGTCCTCTATGTGCTAGGCCCTGAGCGAGACTGGCTAGAAAGTATATTCTAGTGTTCTCCTTTGGTAAACTGACAAAGTGTATAGGGACCCTGTGAAGTGCAACAGATTCAACCCCACCAGTTCAGCTGAAGTGAGGGCTCAAAAGGGAATCCTTCATCGTTCATCCATACATACACAAGCTCTACAGATGAGCACAGCTTGCCAAACACCAGACTGCAGGAAGCAGTTCTAAATCAGAGCCAGGGATGAAACAGGGGAGCTGGTGGACCAAGCACGTCTTCCACTGGACGACCTTCAGCAGTCTTCTCTCCTGATTGCCAATGTTTTTACTACTGGGTCATACTGGGAAGCTGGGCAGATGAGCCTCTGATCTTGGGCCGGATCTTTGTCCTTGATCAGGTCCTCACAGCAGGTCTCTGTTATTTGGAACTCAGTCTGGTTCAAGAAAGTACTTTCAGCTCAGGATAGCCCACTACCTCCTCTTTCTTGCAGGGTATTGCAGCTGGAGTAGTAGCTCTGTGGTTCCGGGTCTCATTATGGCCTTACAGATCACAGCAACACAAGGTGATGCAACTACTCTGTCTAAATGTAAACCTGGTGTCCAAACTCTGCACCTCTGTAATTGAGGTGTCTGCCCAATACATTCAAATGACATCTTCCTGGGCTTTTACGACCGGTGAGAGAGGGCGAGGGATGAAAGAACTGGCATGTGAATTTGGTTTACATCCAGGCTCTATTTGCCTGTCAAATTTGTTACTTGTTTTACGTTTAGAAGAAGCTAGAGGGATATCCAGTGAGCTGTTACTGGCAGGCTTTGGATTACAGGTGCCACTCAGGAAAAACAACCAGAGGAGGTAAAATTAGGTGTCTGGGGGTGCAGGCACAGGCTTTCCGAGATCAGAAGCAAATTTAAGCGGAGAGATGCTGCTAGTGGGACCACGTCAATGGGTGGCCCCACTTAGGTGTGTCTTTAATACACCTCAGTAGGGCCTGCATCCTGGAGCACAGTCATTGTACCATTTGAAAGGAACACCAGCCATATTTACTGCACATTCACAAACCATATGACACTGAGAGTCCTAGTGATGATAGACTATTCGGAGCTTCCCATTGGGCACTTCATACAGGCATGAAGAGAAAAAGTGTTCTGTACTCCTACAACCAACTCCTGTATGCCAGCAGCCACCACTCTTCCAATAGCCTGGTGAGGACGCCGTGGCACACATTGGGGGTGCCCGATTCTACAAGAGTCTAGATATCTGCCCAAGAGAGCAGTTACAAAAGGATGCCATGACAAACATTTCACCGAATTACTGGACATGAGGAAAAGTTGAACTTAAGGGTCAGAGGTGTGGTCTACAGGCAAAATTCCTGACGTTTGAACCCAGACGCTACAGTTAATCCTGGTTTTGGTATTTGGAAAAGTAAGTGTTTACTACTTTAATTGTACATATGTGATATATTTATATCTATCTACATATATATTCACTGAAAATAAAGGTTACAGTGACGTTCTAGTTTGGTGAAAATTTCAGTGTCAACATAACATTTTAAAGTAAAAAAAGAAAAACACAGAAATTCACTAGTTGTAGTTATCTGTAGTAACTATAACTTGTGCCCCAAGGTAACTATAACTTGTGCCTCGCCATGCACAGTTTTGTCATCAAAGATGTAATTTCACATGTTGCAGTGATGTTATCAATGATGTCATAGAACATGTCATGAGTGATGTATTATGAGTGGAAATTAGCAGTACATGGCGATGGTGAGAGTTTTAGTTACCTTAGGGCGCAAGTTATACTTACTGGAGATAACTATAACTGGGGAATTTCAGTGTTTTTTTAAATTTAAAACATTACATTGGCACTGGCATTTTTACCTAACAATAACATCACCTTAGCCTCTGTATTTTTTCAGTGAATTTCTAAGGTTTCATTAGCGTAAAGTAATATTTTATTACTATACATAAAGCCAAACCCCCGCCGGCATGGGGTTGGCCGCAGGCCCCCCATTGACAGCCAACCCCCCCTGTTGGGGCCCCTCACTGGGGGTGGGAGGGTCATGCAGCCCCCTCCCAAAGCCACTATTGGCCCCAGGGCCTTTTGTTTTTAAAAAGGGGGCGTGCACGCTGCCCCACCTCCCTGAGCCTCTAGAGGCCCCGGGAACCCTAAACCCCGGGCCTTCTTTTTTGATAAGGGGAGAGGACGCGTGGCCGCCTCCCAAAGCCACTATTGGCCCTGGGTGCCACATCCACTGGGGCTTTTTTTTTTTGTTAAAAAGGAAGTAAGGAGGCACGTCTCCCTCCCACCCCCTCCCCAAGCCTCTATTGGCCCCGGGGACCCCATCCCCCAGAGCCAAATAGGTTAGTATTAGGGTAGGACAGTGCAAAACCCCCCTCCCCAACCCAAGGGGACCCAGGGACCTCATGCCCACACAATTATAGGAGAGGGGAGCATGGCCTCCCTATTTTGATTCTTTACGGCCCAGGGAATGGGGTCCCTAGGGCCTCCTAAGGGTCGTGAAGTGGGGGGCGTGTGCCCCCTCCCCTTTTTAATGACTTGGGCCCCCGGAGATGGGTTATCTGGGGCCCACATGCCCCCCTCCTCAAATATTTTTAATTCTAAAATGCAGACGGGCGTTATCTTTTTTTAACAAAAAGTTTTAAATATATATATAAATATATATGTAAAAAAAAAATATATATATATATATATATATATCCAATCCGTTTCACACTACGTGATAATAATGCACTCTCAGGTTCCAATGAAGTAAATAAATCAGGAAGTTTATTTCCACGTGGAAATAAACTTCCTGATTTATTTACTTCATTGGAACCTGAGAGTGCATTATTATCACGTAGTGTGAAACGGATTGGATTGGTTTACCGGGTGCTCTCCCGGGGTATGCACCACCCTCCACGGGTCCGTAGTCTCGATAAGGGCGCTTTTGGAAAATATATATATATATATATATATATATATATATATATTGGCCTTGGGGGTCCCTCTGCCCCCCCAAGGACTAGGGGGGCAGGGTATCCCTACCCTGTGCCTATATATATATTATTATTTTTTATTGCAGGACAGGGGAACTAAGTCTCTGAGTCCTGTAATGGCTGCCAGCATCATTTTTATCCATGTTACTGGCAGTGAATCCGACCGCTCACTTCTGTGGCAGAGAGTCTGTCATGGGAGTGAGTTGGCCCAAGGGGAAAAAAAAAACCCTGGCCCAATAAGATTGCTCTATTTTTTTAAACTGGGTTTGAGGGACTCTCGCAAGAGTCCCTAGAACCCAATCATCCTGATATACAAATATTTTTGGAGCGTAATATCTCCAAACCTACTGAACGGATTTAGACCAAAATAACAAAAAGCATGTTTTCTGGACCATGATCTAGTTTCCTGCCAAATGTGGTGTCATTCCGTTCAGCAGTTTTGCAGTAGTGCTTCTTAAAAAAAATCTATTACAGATGCATGGGGATTTTGTGTTTTTGGACCCCACCTTTTTCTTAGCCCCCGCTTGACAGATCACCCCAAAATTTTCCATGCACAAACCAGTCAAAAAGTAGCATGTTTTTTTTTTTAAAGTTTTGTTAAGGTTCGTCAAAAGGAGCCAAAGTTAGCAAAACAACAGTCATTTCTTATGGACGTCCCAGTCCTTACTAGATGAGGTCTCATCCCATGCGTCAGCAGTCTTCCTCTATCCAAGAAAACTTTGCATTTAGGCAAAAGATAGAACAAAAGCCACATCATATGACATCACTCGTTGTCCTCATCAACTAACTTTTAAGCATGGAGAGAGCTCACCAATGGGAAAGAAGAGAGAGAAAACAAGGATAGTGACGAGGGAGACTTGGACTCGAATTAATGAAGATTGCCAGTAAGTAACCGGCTCATGCATATGCTTTACACAATGCAGGCTTACAGCTGTGCGCTGCATGAATGTACACCTTCGTGATTCCGGCCCCTTTAACAACCGAATGCATTGTGGAAGATGTAGCCCTGATACACTCACTTCAGCTGAGCCAATTGGAGTAACCGGCTTGAAAACAATGATTTGCAAAGAGCCAGGCCTCCCGCATAGCCTTCTTGCGGACATGGTGTCACGATAGAAGGCTTATAGCGCGTGCCCACTTTTAGACCGCAGAGTGCAGATACTCGTGTCAGCCGCCAGTGACAGCTCGAGGCCCAGTGCGCGTGCAGCTGCTGCTGGACAGCTGGCCTCCTTGAGCTTGCTGCTGAAAGGGATTTAGTGCTCAGTGGGGGGCATGACCTGCCATTTAGCAGGAAATACAGTTAAACAGGCATGAAGCTTGGGTGGGAACGGGGGAAGCTTCATTTTACCCATCAGGCCCTGGCAGTATTCGCCAACCAAAAACAATTTGGGATTTCTGAGGATCACAAAGTGTCAGGTGAAGATAACCTGATTTAAACATGGGCAACTGTGCGCGAACCTGCTGCCAATTATGGACTGCCAAATGCTTAGACACGCACTCGGATTCTGTCTCTAATGTAACTATAGTTTGTTGTTGTTTGTTACCCAACAGCACTCTTCTTGCAGGCCCAAGCTGGGAAAAGGAAACTACAAATCCCAGAAATCAGAGTGTTGCTAGCTGAAAAGCTGGGGCCAGGGAAAGGTGACCTGGAGCCATAAGAGATGCAGCACCTCTTGATGTCACCGTAGCCCAGCAGTCATTTTCACGAACCAATTTCTGCCTTTAAGACATCCAAAAAAAAGGCCAGTAATGTTTTAAGCCTGTCTAGGTGGCTAGATTCCTCACTGCTCTATAGTCAAACATCATAAGCTACAGCTCACTTAGGGCACTGTCCTGGACTGGGTAAACAGGGTAAAGCTGGTTTGCAGGTAGGCTGTGTGAATGGTGAGCAAGCAACAAACCCGCCCACTGAATCACTATATTTGACACCCATTTTGTTTTACGTATAACACCCCTTTGTGTCGATTTCACTATTCATAAAATCTCTTTGTCACTTCCATTATGTATTTCACAGTATGTAATCTCCCCTTTGGCACTGTCGGCATGTAAAAGTCAGCTTGTTATTTTCACCAGGCCTCTGTATCACTTAAGCATACACTTATTTGCCACACTTTCACTATGTAAAACATCTATCTTTTTAGGTTTACCACTCATCTGTATCACTTTCGCTATGTATAACGCCCTCGATAGCACCTTTACAATATCTACGCCCCGGGCCACCTTCAGTGTATATTTCACCATCAATGACACCCCTCTCTGTCACTTCACCATATAACATTCTCACGAGGTACAACACCCACTTCACCATGTATGTTGCTTCTCTCTTCCACTTTCACTATGTATGACACCCTTCTGTTTCAGGTTTACTACATATTTCACCATGTAAAACACAAAAGTGCAGACATGCGTCTGCTCACAAGAATGTTAAGGGTCTAAGTAATAGGTGGACGTGTGCTATGGATATAAAAACAAAAGAAACAATTGATGGACGGAATGCTGGACAATGCAAACATTCACCCCCAGTCACAAACATCTGGGTTAAATCCATCATTCTTTTTCTCACCACACCACCCCAGTTTGAACCCAGCCATATGCAAATCAGTCTTGACCCTGTTCCTTGTGGGAACAGTCCAGCCCGAACTGCCAAGCCAGGTCCTCCCTGGAACGGAAACAAGCATCCTGGGACCGGTTTCAGGGCATCACCCTTCTTCAGCCAGGCTAGCTTGAATCCAGTGGTGTAGTGAGCACGGGACCCCCGTCTGGGCATACCCTTCCCACTTAGGGCGACAAATGCAAAAGAAACAATTGATGGACGGAATGCTGGACAATGCAAACATTCACCCCCAGTCACAAACATCTGGGTTAAATCCATCATTCTTTTGCTCACCACACCACCCCAGTTTGAACCCAGCCATATGCAAATCAGTCTTGACCCTGTTCCTTGTGGGAACAGTCCAGCCCGAACTGCCAAGCCAGGTCCTCCCTGGAACGGAAACAAGCATCCTGGGACCGGTTTCAGGGCATCACCCTTCTTCAGCCAGGCTAGCTTGAATCCAGTGGTGTAGTGAGCACGGGACCCACTTCTGGGCATACCCTTCCCACTTAGGGCGACAAATGCAAAAGAAACAATTGATGGACGGAATGCTGGACAATGCAAACATTCACCCCCAGTCACAAAGATCTGCATGACACTACATAGTCCCTTGGTGCCACTTTCACCAGGAATAACATGGTTGTGTGCCACTTGTACTATTTATATCAACAATTGGGGCAATATTGTCATGTGTAAATCACTTTGTGTGAAACCTAATATAGGAATCCTCTGCGCCATGTACACCATGCAGAACACCCCTGTGTTATTTTCACCATGTATGATCTTTTGTATCACTTTCACTATGTATATAGCTATCTTAGTATCACCTATCTGTGGCACTTTAACCTCGGGAACAGGTATCTTGCAAAAAATACTCGGGGATATATGTATTAGCCTTGTATAGCTTTCATTGTGGATATCTTGTCTTGTGTAGCACTAGTGTGTGGCTGGTGGATATAGCACTACAGTGTGGCACGAGGACATAGCACCTAAGTGCGGCTCATGGATATAGCAACACAGTATGGCACGTCTATATAACGCACCTGTGTGGCACATAGACCCCAGAAGTCTTGAATAGCATTACTCAATAGAACCCAATATGTCTTTTATAGCATTATTCAGTGGAACCTTCATTCCAGATGTCTTGTATGGAAATACTCAGTGGAACCACTTTCGTCGTTTTGTTCTCTTTTTTTTTACACTCAATCAGCGTTTCATCTCAAACAGCGTTTCACTTAAATAGTATTACTCAGTGGAACCTTCATCCCAGATGTCTTGTATAGCATTACTCAGTGGAACCTTCACCCCAGATGTCTTGTATAGCATTACTTAGTGGAACCTTCACCCCGATGTATTAAATAGCATTACTCAGTGGAACCTTCACCCCAGATGTCTTGTATGGCATTACTCAGTGGAACCTTCATCCCAGATGTCTTGTATAGCATTACTCAGTGGAACCTTCACCCCAGATGTCTTGTATGGCATTACTCAGTGGAACTTTCACCCCAGATGAATTTTACTCATTGGAACCTTCACCCCAGATGTCTTGTGTGGCATTACTCAGTGGAACCTTCACCCCAGATGTCTTGTATGGCATTACTCAGTGGAACCTTCACCCCAGATGTCTTGTATGGCATTACTCAGTGGAACCTTCATCCCAGATGTCTTGTATAGCATTACTCAGTGGAACCTTCACCCCAGATGTCTTGTATAGCATTACTCAGTGGAACCTTCACCCCAGATGTCTTGTATGGCATTACTCAGTGGAACCTTCATCCCAGATGTCTTGTATAGCATTACTCAGTAGAACCTTCACCCAGATGTCTTGTATAGCATTACTCAGAAAAAATTTCACACCAGATGTCTTGTATAGCATTACTCAGTGGAACCTTCACCCCCAGATGGCTTTTACTCATTGGAACCTTCACCCCAGATGTCTTGTATGGCATTACTCAGTGGAACCTTCATCCCAGATGTCTTGTATAGCATTACTCAGTAGAACCTTCAGTCCAGATGTCTTGTATAGCATTACTCAGAAAAACTTTCACACCAGATGTCTTGTATAGCATTACTCAGTGAAACCTTCACCCCCAGATGGCTTTTACTCATTGGAACCTTCACCCCAGATGTCTTGTATGGCATTACTCAGTGGAACCTTCATCCCAGATGTCTTGTATAGCATTACTCAGTAGAACCTTCACCCCAGATGTCTTGTATAGCATTACTCAGAAAAACTTTCACACCAGATGTCTTGTATAGCATTACTCAGTGGAACCTTCACCCCCAGATGGCTTTTACTCATTGGAACCTTCACCCCAGATGTCTTGTATGGCATTACTCAGTGAAACCTTCATCCCAGATGTCTTGTATAGTATTACTCAGTGGAACCTTCACCCCAGATGTCTTGTATAGCATTACTCAGTGGAACCTTCACCCCAGATGTCTTGTATAGCATTACTCAGTAGAACCTTCACCCCAGATGTCTTGTATGGCATTACTCAGTGGAACCTTCATCCCAGATGTCTTGTATAGCATTACTCAGTAGAACCTTCACCCCAGATGTCTTGTATAGCATTACTCAGAAAAACTTTCACACCAGATGTCTTGTTTAGCATTACTCAGTGGAACCTTCACCCCCAGATGGCTTTTACTCATTGGAACCTTCACCCCAGATGTCTTGTATGGCGTTACTCAGTGGAACCTTCATCCCAGATGTCTTGTATAGCATTACTCAGTGGAACCTTCACCCCAGATGTCTTGCATAGCATTACTCAGTGGAACCTTCACCCCATATGTCTTGTATAGCATTATTCAGTAGAACCTTCACCCCAGATGTCTTGTATAGCATTACTCAGAAAAACTTTCACACCAGATGTCTTGTATAGCATTACTCAGTGGAACCTTCACCCCCAGATGGCTTTTACTCATTGGAACCTTCACCCCAGATGTCTTGTATGGCATTACTCAGTGGAACCTTCACCCCAGATGTCTTTTACTCATTGGAACCTTCACCCCAGATGTCTTGTATGGCATTACTTAGTGGAACCTTCACCCCAGATGTCTTTTACTCATTGGAACCTTCATCCCAGATGTCTTGTATAGCATTACTCAGTGGAACCTTCACCCCAGATGTCTTGTATAGCATTACTCAGAAAAACGTTCACACCAGATGTCTTGTATAGCATTACTCAGTGGAACCTTCACCCCAGATGGCTTTTACTCATTGGAACCTTCACCCCAAATGTCTTGTATGGCATTACTCAGTGGAACCTTCACCCCAGATGTCTTTTACTCATTGGAACCTTCACCCCAGATGTCTTGTATGGCATTACTCAGTGGAACCTTCACCCCAGATGTCTTGTATGGCATTACTCAGTGGAACCTTCACCCCAGATGTCTTTTACTCATTGGAACCTTCACCCCAGATGTCTTGTATGGCATTACTCAGTGGAACCTTCACCCCAGATGTCTTGTATAGCATTACTTAGTGGACCCTTCACCCAGATGTATTAAATAGTATTACTCAGTAGAACCTTCACCCCAGATGTCTTGTATGGCATTACTCAGTGGAACCTTCATTCCAGATGTCTTGTATAGCATTCCTTAGTGGAACCTTCACCCGATGTATTAAATAGTATTACTCAGTAGAACCTTCACCCCAGATGTCTTGTATGACATTACTCAGTGGAACCATCACCCCAGATGTGTTGTTTGGCATTACTCAGTGGAACCTTTATTCCAGATGTCTTGTATAGCATTACTTAGTGGAACCTTCACCTCGATGTATTAAATAGTATTACTCGGTAGAACCTTCACCCCAGATGTCTTGTATGGCATTACTCAGTGGAACCTTCATTCCAGATGTCCTGTATGGCATTACTCAGTGGAACCTTCATTCCAGATGTCTTGTATAGCATTACTTAGTGGACCCTTCACCCCGATGTATTAAATAGTATTACTCAGTAGAACCTTCACCCCAGATGGCTTGTATGGCATTACTCAGTGGAACCTTCACCCCAGATGTCTTGTATAGCATTACTCAGTAAAACGTTCCCACCAGATGTCTTGTATAGCATTACTCAGCGGAACCTTCATCCCAGATGCATTAAATAGTATTACTCAGTAGAACCTTCACCCCAGATGTCTTGTATAGCATTACTCAGTGGAACCTTCACCCCAGATGTCTTGTATAGCATTACTTAGTGGAACTTTCACCCCAGATGTCTTGAATTGTATGACTCCGTGGAAATTTCACTGCAAATGTCTTGTACAGCACCGCTCCGTGCCAGTCTTACAACAGATTCATACAACCAGATTACTCCCCACGGCAGCCCTTCACTTAGGCTCAGACTGATTAAAATGAAAATTGTTCCTTAAAGAGGCCATCCGATGAATATCACCACAGGTCTCAAAGCCAAGCAGACATCATCAAACAAAGGAACATTCTGAGATGTCTGTTGCTAATTGTTAGAGATGCAGGACTGGGTGAAGGGAGACTTTTTTCCCCCTCTACTTTGGGTGACCTCTTTAAAATATCCAGAACATAATCCCAGAAATGTCAAAGACCCGAGCCTGCTAATGTGTTCTTAATTTTCACATTCAAGACCTGCCTTGGATGGATGGGGGTTCCCAGACTCCTACGGTCAGGTAATGGCCACGTGGCTACTGAAAAAAGTCTCAGAAGATTAAAATCGCAGGTCAGAGACTGTCACTTCTACTTGTCCGAGAGCAACCAGTAAGTGCATCTTCCCTACCACTGTGTAGCATTTTGTGAATTATTTTGAACAAATAAAATATAAAGATGAGAGAAGATCCCTGGATATTGTTATTTGTTGTTATATACTGTGAATCCTGTCAGTGAATACATCTCATCCAAGAAAGTAGTAAATCTCATAGAATAAAGATTTACTCATCCTAAATGCACAAAAACACTTTGGTAAAAGTAATCAATGATACGTTTATAAAGTAAAGTCCACGTGCCATGAAGGAATCTGCCACTGTCAATCAAGTGTAATGTTCGGCAGCAAGCTGTACTGACCTGGTTCTCTGGCTCTACAGTGGCTCTGCTGACCTGGTTCTCTGGCTCTACAGCCGCTCTGCTGACCTGGTTCTCTGGCTCAAGAGCAGCTCTGCTGACCTGGTTCTCTGGCTCTAGAGCGGCTCTGCTGACCTGGTTCTCAGGCTCTACAGCCGCTCTGCTGCCTGGTTCTCTGGCTCTACAGCAGCTCTGCTGACCTGGTTCTCTGGCTCTAGAGCAGCTCTGCTGACCTGGTTCTCTGGCTCTAGAGCAGCTCTGCTGACCTGGTTCTGTGGCTCTAGAGCAGTGCCCTTTGCTCCTCCTTTCAGCCGCGCAAATGATTTAAAAAAATATATTAGAGGAACACAGACATGATAACGGCCTGGCATAGAAGGAAAAACGCGGTCAACGGCCAACATTCAAATCCCAAGATGCGACTGACTCCGACCCAACCCCACTGGCGTTTCACAAGTCTCACACATGGAGGGAGAAAATCGAGGATCGGTTTACAGATTTCTCTTATATTTTTGGAGTCCAGGTTGTTTCTGCACCTTTTAAATCCAGATGGCCAACAGTGAGCGCCTCCCTCCTTAACACCTAGCGCCCTTTGCTCCTCATTTCAGCCGCGCAGTGCGTGTAAAAATTCCTGCGTGCAAAGAAAACTGCAAATGATTTTAAAAAAAATATATGAGAGTCGTTTAGGAACACAGACATGATAGCGAGGCAGCCGCTTGTTTAGCCGAATGATAAAAATGTAGTGCCTACCGACTTATGAAGTAGACCGTGTCAGGCCGCAAGTAAAAGATCCAGTCCGGATGGGCGAGCCCAAAAGGAGACAGGGCGGTAACAAAGAAGCCTGTTTTCAATGGGAAGCCAGCGTTTAGCATAAACGATGACGCCAGCCAGTAGGAATGATGGGCGGGGCTTCAAGTCCCCTTCTGAAATCTACTCGATTACAAAAAGCCTCGCAGAGCGAGCAGCGCATGCGCACTGCAACGCAGGTCTGCGAGACCTAAAAAGATGTCTCTTTTCACCCTCTGTTTCTCTCACTAAAGAACATGGCTCCAATTACCTCAAAAGCAAACCCCCCTCCATTCTTCTTAGAAAGCAACTACCTCAACGCTTACTCGCTAAGAAGTGTTACAGACATATAGAAACAAAACACAAACCCGTCAGAGACAGACCTTCTTCTAACCAGTGCCATGTCAGATCACCCCAGGCATCTTCATTCACTTCAGCCATGCAGACACACATCTTCAGCCCATCCAAACTCTCTGTGGGTAACACTGCGGATGACGTCATGCTCCTGACTGACCCTACCGTATCCCGCCCCGCAGGAAATATTTAAGCAGGCACTATGCAACCACCAGTCCCAAATCCTAATGAAAAATTCACTCAAACGTGATAGATGTATTTATTGCTCATACATACATAATGATGAAAAATACATTCATACGCTCACCATACACTGACAACACTAGCCAGGTCAGCAGAACCGCTGTAGAGCCAGAGAACCAGGTCAGCAGAGCTGCTGTAGAGCCAGAAAACCAGGTCAGCAGAGCTGCTCTAGAGCCTGAGAACCAGGTCAGCAGAGCTGGTGTAGAGCCAGAGAACCAGGTCAGCAGAGCTGCTCTAGAGCCAGAGAACCAGGTCAGCAGAGCCGTTGTAGAGCCAGAGAACCAGGTCAGCAGAGCTGTTGTAGAGCCAGAGAACCAGGTCAGCAGAGCTGGTGTAGAGCCAGAGAACCAGGTCAGCAGAGCTACTGTAGAGCCAGGGAACCACGTCAGCAGAGCTGCTCTGGAGCCTGAGAACCAGGTCAGCAGAGCTGCTCTAGAGCCTGAGAACCAAGTCAGCAGAGCTGCTGTAGAGCCAGAGAACCAGATCAGCAGAGCTGCTGTAGAGCCAGAGAACCAGGTCAGTAGAGCTCCTGTAGAGCCAGAGAACCAGGTCCGCAGAGCTGCTGTAGAGCCAGAGAATCAGGTCAGCAGAGCTGCTGTAGAGCCTGAGAACCAGGTCAGCAGAGCTGCTGTAGAGCCAGAGAACCACATCAGCAGAGCTGCTCTGGAGCCTGAGAACCAGGTCAGCAGAGCTGCTGTAGAGCCAGAGAACCAGGTCAACAGAGCTGCTGTAGAGCCAGAGAACCAGGTCAACAGAGCTGCTGTAGAGCCAGAGAACCAGGTCAACAGAGCTGCTGTAGAGCCAGAGAACCAGGTCAGCAGAGCTGCTGTAGAGCCAGAGAACCAGGTCAGCAGAGCCGCTGTAGAGCCAGAGAACCAGGTCAGCAGAGCTGCTGTAGAGCCAGAAAACCAGGTCAGCAGAGCTGCTCTAGAGCTTGAGAACCAGGTCAGCAGAGCTGCTGTAGAGCCAGAGAACCAGGTCAGCAGAGCTGCTGTAGAGCCAGAAAACCAGGACAGCTGAGCTGCTGTAGAGCCAGAGAACCAGGTCAGCAGAGCTGCTGAAGAGCCAGAGAACCAGATCAGCAGAGCTGCTGTAGAGCCTGAGAACCAGGTAAGCAAGGCCTTTGTAGAGCCAGAGAACCAGGTCAGCAGAGCCGTTGTAGAGCCAGAGAACCAGGTCAGCAGAGCCGTTGTAGAGCCAGAGAACCAGGTCAGCAGAGCCGCTCTAGAGCCAGAGAACCAGGTCAGCAGAGCTGCTGTAGAGCGAGAGAACCAGGTCAGCAGAGCTGCTCTAGAGCCAGAGAACCAGGTCAGCAGAGCGGCTGTAGAGCCTGAGAACCAGGTCAGCAGAGCCGTTGTAGAGCCAGAGAACCAGGTGAGCAGAGCTGTTATAGAGCCAGAGAACCAGGTCAGCAGAGCTGCTCTAGAGCCAGAGAACCAGGTCAGCAGAGCGGCTGTAGAGCCAGAGAACCAGGTCAGCAGAGCGGCTGTAGAGCCTGAGAACCAGGTCAGCAGAGCGGTTGTAGAGCCAGAGAACCAGGTCAGCAGAGCTGCTGTAGAGCCAGAGAACCACGTCAGCAGAGCTGCTCTGGAGCCTGAGAACCAGGTCAGCAGAGCTGCTCTAGAGCCTGAGAACCAAGTCAGCAGAGCTGCTGTGGAGCCAGAGTACCAGATCAGCAGAGCTGCTGTAGAGCCAGGAACCAGGTCAGCAGAGCTGCTGTAGAGCCAGAGAACCAGGTCCGCAGAGCTGCTGTAGAGCCAGAGAATCAGGTCAGCAGAGCTGCTGTAGAGCCTGAGAACCAGGTCAGCAGAGCTGCTGTAGAGCCAGATAACCACGTCAGCAGAGCTGCTCTGGAGCCTGAGAACCAGGTCAGCAGAGCTGCTGTAGAGCCTGAGAACCAGGTCAACAGAGCTGCTGTAGAGCCAGAGAACCAGGTCAGCAGAGCTGCTGTAGAGCCAGAGAACCAGGTCAGCAGAGCTGCTGTAGAGCCAGAGAACTAGGTCAGCAGAGCTGCTGTAGAGCCTGAGAACCAGGTCGGCAAGCTGCTGTAGAGCCAGAGAACCAGGTCAGCAGAGCTGCTGTAGAGCCAGAGAACCAGGTCAGCAGAACCGCTGTAGAGCCAGAGAACCAGGTCAGCAGAGCTGCTGTAGAGCCAGAAAACCAGGTCAGCAGAGCTGCTCTAGAGCCTGAGAACCAGGTCAGCAGAGCTGGTGTAGAGCCAGAGAACCAGGTCAGCAGAGCTGCTCTAGAGCCAGAGAACCAGGTCAGCAGAGCTGTTGTAGAGCCAGAGAACCAGGTCAGCAGAGCTGTTGTAGAGCCAGAGAACCAGGTCAGCAGAGCTGGTGTAGAGCCAGAGAACCAGGTCAGCAGAGCTACTGTAGAGCCAAGGAACCACGTCAGCAGAGCTGCTCTGGAGCCTGAGAACCAGGTCAGCAGAGCTGCTCTAGAGCCTGAGAACCAAGTCAGCAGAGCTGCTGTAGAGCCAGAGAACCAGATCAGCAGAGCTGCTGTAGAGCCAGGAACCAGGTCAGTAGAGCTCCTGTAGAGCCAGAGAACCAGGTCCGCAGAGCTGCTGTAGAGCCAGAGAATCAGGTCAGCAGAGCTGCTGTAGAGCCTGAGAACCAGGTCAGCAGAGCTGCTGTAGAGCCAGAGAACCACTTCAGCAGAGCTGCTCTGGAGCCTGAGAACCAGGTCAGCAGAGCTGCTCTGGAGCCAGAGAACCAGGTCAACAGAGCTGCTGTAGAGCCAGAGAACCAGGTCAGCAGAGCTGCTGTAGAGCCAGAGAACCAGGTCAGCAGAGCTGCTGTAGAGCCAGAGAACTAGGTCAGCAGAGCTGCTGTAGAGCCAGAGAACTAGGTCAGCAGAGCCGCTGTAGAGCCAGACAACCAGGTCAGCAGAGCCGCTGTAGAGACAGAAAACCAGGTCAGCAGAGCCGCTCTAGAGCCTGAGAACCAGGTCAGCAGAGCCGCTGTAGAGCCAGAGAACCAGGTCAGCAGAGCTGCTGTAGAGCCAGAGAACCAGGTCGGCAAGCTGCTGTAGAGCCAGAGAACCAGGTCAGCAGAGCCGCTGTTGAGCCAGAGAACCAGGTCAGCAGAGCCGCTGTAGAGCCAGAGAACCAGGTCAGCAGAGCTGCTGTAGAGCCAGAAAACCAGGTCAGCAGAGCTGCTCTAGAGCTTGAGAACCAGGTCAGCAGAGCTGCTGTAGAGCCAGAGAACCAGGTCAGCAGAGCTGCTGTAGAGCCAGAGAACCAGGTCAGCAGAGCTGCTGTAGAGCCAGAAAACCAGGACAGCAGAGCTGCTGTAGAGCCAGAGAACCAGGTCAGCAGAGCTGCTGAAGAGCCAGAGAACCAGATCAGCAGAGCTGCTGTAGAGCCTGAGAACCAGGTAAGCAAGGCCTTTGTAGAGCCAGAGAACCAGGTCAGCAGAGCCGTTGTAGAGCCAGAGAACCAGGTCAGCAGAGCCGCTCTAGAGCCAGAGAACCAGGTCAGCAGAGCTGCTGTAGAGCGAGAGAACCAGGTCAGCAGAGCTGCTCTAGAGCCAGAGAACCAGGTCAGCAGAGCGGCTGTAGAGCCTGAGAACCAGGTCAGCAGAGCCGTTGTAGAGCCAGAAAACCAGGTGAGCAGAGCTGTTATAGAGCCAGAGAACCAGGTCAGCAGAGCTGCTCTAGAGCCAGAGAACCAGGTCAGCAGAGCGGCTGTAGAGCCTGAGAACCAGGTCAGCAGAGCGGTTGTAGAGCCAGAGAAATAGGTCAGCAGACCCGCTCTAGAGCCAGAGAACCAGGTCAGCAGAGCTGCTCTAGAGCCAGAGAACTAGGTCAGCAGAGCTGATCTAGAGCCAGAGAACCAGGCAGCGGAGCAGCTGTAGAGCCTAAGAACAAGGTCAGCAGAGCCGTTGTAGAGCCAGAGAACCAGGTCAGCAGAGCCGCTCTAGAGCCAGAGAACCAGGTCAGCAGAGCTGCTCTTGAGCCAGAGAACCAGGTCAGCAGAGCGGCTGTAGAGCCAGAGAACCAGGTCAGCAGAGCTGCTGTAGAGCCAGAGAATCAGGTCAGCAGAGCTGCTCTAGAGCTAGAGAAGCAGGTCAGCAGAGCTGCTCTAGAGCCAGAGAACCAGGTCAGCAGAGCCGCTGTAGAGCCAGAGACCCAGGTCAGCAGAGCCGTTGTAGAGCCAGAGAACCAGGTCAGCTGAGCTGCTGTAGAGCCAGAGAACCAGGTCAGCAGAGCTGCTGCAGAGCGAGAGATGCAGTTCAGCAGAGCTGCTGTAGAGTGAGAGATGCAGGTCAGCAGAGCTGCTGAAGAGCCAGAGAACCAGGTCAGCAGAGCTGCTGTAGAGCCAGAGAACCAGGTCAGCAGAGCTGCTGTAGAGACAGAGAACTAGGTCAGCAGAGCGGCTGTAGAGCCTGAGAACCAGGTCAGCAGAGCTGTTGTAGAGCCAGAGAACCAGGTCAGCAGAGCGGCTGTAGTGCCTGAGAAGCAGGTCAGCAGAGCCGTTGTAGAGCCAGAGAATCAGGTCAGGAGAGCTGTTGTAGAGCCAGAGATCCAGGTCAGCAGAGCTGCTGTAGAGCCAGAGAACCAGGACAGCAGAGCGGCTGTAGAGCCTGAGAACCAGGTCAGCAGAGCGGTTGTAGAGCCAGAGAACCAGGTCAGCAGAGCTGCTGTAGAGCCAGAGAACCACGTCAGCAGAGCTGCTCTGGAGCCTGAGAACCAGGTCAGCAGAGCTGCTCTAGAGCCTGCGAACCAAGTCAGCAGAGCTGCTGTGGAGCCAGAGTACCAGATCAGCAGAGCTGCTGTAGAGCCAGGAACCAGGTCAGCAGAGCTGCTGTAGAGCCAGAGAACCAGGTCCGCAGAGCTGCTGTAGAGCCATAGAATCAGGTCAGCAGAGCTGCTGTAGAGCCTGAGAACCAGGTCAGCAGAGCTGCTGTAGAGCCAGAGAACCACGTCAGCAGAGCTGCTCTGGAGCCTGAGAACCAGGTCAGCAGAGCTGCTGTAGAGCCTGAGAACCAGGTCAACAGAGCTGCTGTAGAGCCAGAGAACCAGGTCAGCAGAGCTGCTGTAGAGCCAAAGAACCAGGTCAGCAGAGCTGCTGTAGAGCCAGAGAACAAGGTCAGCAGAGCCGCTGTAGAGCCAGAGAACCAGGTCAGCAGAGCTGCTGTAGAGCCAGAGAACCAGGTCGGCAAGCTGCTGTAGAGCC
Organism: Calotriton arnoldi; assembly: GCA_963921515.1. Taxonomy (NCBI): domain Eukaryota; kingdom Metazoa; phylum Chordata; class Amphibia; order Caudata; family Salamandridae; genus Calotriton; species Calotriton arnoldi. Next base: position 1,424,725 of record CAWUFW010001746.1, on the reverse strand, counting down.
AGAGAACCAGGTCAGCAGAACCGCTGTAGAGCCAGAGAACCAGGTCAGCAGAGCTGCTGTAGAGCCAGAAAACCAGGTCAGCAGAGCTGCTCTAGAGCCTGAGAACCAGGTCAGCAGAGCTGCTGCAGAGCTAGAGAACCAGGTCAGCAGAGCTGCTGTAGAGCCAGAAAACCAGGACAGCAGATCTGCTGTAGAGCCAGAGAACCTGGTCAGCAGGGCTGCTGAAGAGCCAGAGAACCAGATCAGCAGAGCTGCTGTAGAGCCTGAGAACCAGGTAAGCAGAGCCGTTGTAGAGCCAGAGAACCAGGTCAGCAGAGCCGTTGTAGAGCCAGAGAACCAGGTCAGCAGAGCTGCTGTAGAGCCAGAGAACCAGGTCAGCAGAGCTGCTGTAGAGCCAGAGAACCAGGTCAGCAGAGCTGCTCTAGAGCCAGAGAACCAGGTCAGCAGAGCCGTTGTAGAGCCAGAGAACCAGGTCAGCAGAGCCGTTGTAGAGCCAGAGAACCAGGTCAGCAGAGCTGCTCTGGAGCCAGAGAACCAGGTCAGCAGAGCGGCTGTAGAGCCTGAGAACCAGGTCAGCAGAGCGGTTGTAGAGCCAGAGAAATAGGTCAGCAGACCCGCTCTAGAGCCAGAGAACCAGGGCAGCAGAGCTGCTCTAGAGCCAGAGAACCAGGTCAGCAGAGCTGATCTAGAGCCAGAGAACCAGGCAGCGGAGCAGCTGTAGAGCCTAAGAACAAGGTCAGCAGAGCCATTGTAGAGCCAGAGAACCAGGTCAGCAGAGCCGCTCTAGAGCCAGAGAAGCAGGTCAGCAGAGCTGCTCTTGAGCCAGAGAATCAGGTCAGCAGAGAGGCTGTAGAGCCAGAGAACCAGGTCAGCAGAGCTGCTGTAGAGCCAGAGAAGCAGGTCAGCAGAGCTGCTCTAGAGCCAGAGAAGCAGGTCAGCAGAGCTCCTCTAGAGCCAGAGAACCAGGTCAGCAGAGCCACTGTAGAGCCAGAGACCCAGGTCAGCAGAGCCGTTGTAGAGCCAGAGAACCAGGTCAGCTGAGCTGCTGTAGAGCCAGAGAACCAGGTCAGCAGAGCTGCTGTAGAGTGAGAGATGCAGGTCAGCAGAGCTGCTGTAGAGCGAGAGATGCAGGTCAGCAGAGCTGCTGTAGAGCGAGAGATGCAGGTCAGCAGAGCTGCTGTAGAGTGAGAGATGCAGGTCAGCAGAGCTGCTGTAGAGCGAGAGATGCAGGTCAGCAGAGCTGCTGAAGAGCCAGAGAACCAGGTCAGCAGAGCTGCTGTAGAGCCAGAGAACCAGGTCAGCAGAGCTGCTGTAGAGCCAGAGAACTAGGTCAGCAGAGCGGCTGTAGAGCCTGAGAACCAGGTCAGCAGAGCTGTTGTAGAGCCAGAGAACCAGGTCAGCAGAGCAGCTGTAGAGCCAGAAAACCAGGTCAGCAGAGCCGCTCTAGAGCCTGGGAACCAGGTCAGCAGAGCCGCTGTAGAGCCAGAGAACCAGGTCAGCAGAGCTGCTGTAGGGCCAGAGAACCAGGTCAGCAAGCTGCTGTAGAGCCAGAAAACCAGGTCAGCAGAACCGCTGTAGAGCCAGAGAACCAGGTCAGCAGAGCCGCTGTAGAGCCAGAGAACCAGGTCAGCAGAGCCGCTGTAGAGCCAGAGAAGCAGGTCAGCAGAACCGCTGTAGAGCCAGAGAAGCAGGTCAGCAGAACCGCTGTAGAGCCAGAGAACCAGGTCAGCAGAGCTGCTGTAGAGCCAGAAAACCAGGTCAGCAGAGCTGCTCTAGAGCCTGAGAACCAGGTCAGCAGAGCTGCTCTAGAGCCAGAGAACCAGGTCAGCAGAGCTGCTGTAGAGCCAGAGAACCAGGTCAGCAGAGCTGCTGTAGAGCCAGAAAACCAGGACAGCAGAGCTGCTGTAGAGGCAGAGAACCTGGTCAGCAGAGCTGCTGAAGAGCCAGAGAACCAGATCAGCAGAGCTGCTGTAGAGCCTGAGAACCAGGTAAGCAGAGCCGTTGTAGAGCCAGAGAACCAGGTCAGCAGAGCCGTTGTAGAGCCAGAGAACCAGGTCAGCAGAGCCGCTCTAGAGCCAGAGAACCAGGTCAGCAGAGCTGCTGTAGAGCCAGAGAACCAGGTCAGCAGAGCTGCTCTAGAGCCAGAGAACCAGGTCAGCAGAGCCGTTGTAGAGCCAGAGAACCAGGTCAGCAGAGCTGTTGTAGAGCAAGAGAACCAGGTCAGCAGACCTGCTCTAGAGCCAGAGAACCAGGTCAGCAGAGCGGTTGTAGAGCCTGAGAACCAGGTCAGCAGAGCGGTTGTAGAGCCAGAGAAATAGGTCAGCAGACCCGCTCTAGAGCCAGAGAACCAGGTCAGCAGAGCTGCTCTAGAGCCAGAGAACCAGGTCAGCAGAGCCGATCTAGAGCCAGAGAACCAGGCAGCGGAGCAGCTGTAGAGCCTAAGAACAAGGTCAGCAGAGCCATTGTAGAGCCAGAGAACCAGGTCAGCAGAGCCGCTCTAGAGCCAGAGAACCAGGTCAGCAGAGCCGCTCTTGAGCCTGAGAATCGGGTCAGCAGAGCGGCTGTAGAGCCAGAGAACCAGGTCAGCAGAGCTGCTGTAGAGCCAGAGAACCAGGTCAGCAGAGCTGCTGTAGAGCCAGAGAACCAGGTCAGCAGAGCTGCTCTAGAGCCAGAGAACCAGGTCAGCAGAGCCGTTGTAGAGCCAGAGAACCAGGTCAGCAGAGCCGTTGTAGAGCCAGAGAACCAGGTCAGCAGAGCCGCTGTAGAGCCAGAGAACCAGGTCAGCAGAGCCGCTGTAGAGCCAGAGAACCAGGTCAGCAGAGCTGCTGTTGAGCCAGAGAACCAGGTCAGCAGAGCTGCTGTAGAGCCAGAGAACCAAGTCAGCAGAGAATGAATGAATGAATGAATGAATATAAAACTTGTAAAGCGCGAACTAAGCCCAAGGGCGTCAAGGCGCTGTAAACGAACCTAAGGATGCAGACAGAAAGACATGCTCATACCGAGGTCTGAGAGAAAAACCAAGTCTTTAAGGCCCTACGGAAAAGAGAGTAGGACACCTGACTTGAGAGATGTTCCGGGAGGGAGTTCCACAGTTTAGCAGCAGCAGTGGAGAAAGCTCGACCACCCCATGTGACCTTCTTAAATCTCTGTACCATAAGCAGATTCTTATCTGCAGAGCGGAGCCGCCTTTTGGGAACATAATGATGGAAAATGGACTTAATCGCTTCAGGGCCTGACCCATAATAAGCATTGTGAGTCATGCACAGGGTCTTGAAAAGGATCCTACGGTCCACAGGCAGCCAATGCAGCAATCTAATGGCATCAGAGACTGAATCATATTTAGACAAATTCATCACCAGCCTGGCAGCGGCATTCTGCACCATCTGCAGACGTCGTATCAGGCCCTTGTTAATGCCCAGATAAAGTGCATTGCAATAATCCAATCTGGATATAACCAGTGCAATGACAACCTGCTTACGTGCATCGAAGGAGAGATAGTGGGAGATTTTCCGTAGGATCCTGATGATCCCAAAGCACGTGGAAATTGTCCTACTAACCTGAAGGTTCAAGGACAGTGAGTTATCCACGATTACCCCCAGGTTTTTGCCATGGGAGACCGGAGAGGGGCAGACGCCAAGGGCATCCGGCCACCAGTCTCTGGACCATACCTCCTGCTTACTCCCAAAGACTAAGACCTCCGTCTTCTCTCCATTCAATTTTAAAAATTCTCCGCCATCCAGGAGGATACTGCCTGCATACAGTTCCTAAAATTAAGGGCCGAGTCCTTTATGTTATGCGAGATAGACACCATAATTTGGGTGTCGTCCGCATAGGACAATACTTCCAGCCCAAAAGATCTCACAACCTTCGCAAGAGGGGCAACATAGATATTAAAAAGAGTAGGGCTCAGGGAGGAGCCCTGAGGAACACCACACAACAGAGGTTTGGGGGATGAGTAAAAACGGCCAAGCTTAACCATCTGTGCCCGCTCGCTAAGAAAGGAAGCAAGAAGCCCCAAAGCAGTACCCCCAACACCTATCTCTCTGAGACGATCAATCAGTCTACAGGGAGACAGGGTGTCAAAGGCTGCGGTGAGATCCAGTAGAATAAGGAGGGTGGTATGACCTGCATCCACTTGAACTCGAATATTGTCAAATACAGCTGTCAAAGCAGTCTCTGTACTATGAAGGCCTCTGAATCCATGTTGCGAGCCATCCAGTAAATGGAAATCCTTAAGATAGGTACTGAGAAGGGAATTGAGATATGTTTCAAAAATCTTAGCTGGAACAGGAAGCAGGGAGATAGGGCGATAGTTCTTCAATTCATCAGGATCCAGAGAAGGTTTCTTCAAGAGAGGCTTCACTACAGCCGTCTTCCACAAAGTGGGAAATAGCCCCTCTGAGATGGCAGTATTGAAAACATCCGTCAAATGAGGGACAATAGCTTCACGACCAAGTTTAAGCACCTTGAGGGGGCAAGGATCCAGAGGGGAGCCAGATTTAACCCCTTCAAGGATCCGATCGGTCACCTCATAAGACATATTCGGAAAAGTGAACAAACTGGGCGACCCTTCAGTAGGTACAGCACCAATAGAGTGAAAGGTGGAACGAACAGAAGCCACCGGTGAGGGGTTGGAGGCTTCAAGCAGGGAATAGATATTTGCAATCTTAGTGTGGAAAAATCAGATATTTTATCACAGCGCTCCTGTGAAAAAATTGAAGGGTCAAAGGCAGGGGAGAGGTAAGAGACTTTATTACCTTGAAGAGATCTCTAGAGGATCTCATGGAGTCAGTGGTTTTAGAGAAATATAATCTCTTTTCCTCCATGCAGAGCTGCTGTAGAGCCAGAGAACAAGGGCAGCAGAGCTGTTGTAGAGCCTGAGAACCAGGTCAGAACACATTCTGTCGCAATATTTTGCTATTTTGTCATTTTACAACACAGTAGTACTGTCTGGGCAAACGTTTCTCCTCATTAGCAGCACTCTAGCACCCGAATACAGCCGTCAGCAACGAAATGGTGACAGTTAATTTTTGCAAAGCGTCTGTCCCCCCGGGGGACCACAGCTGATGCTTTTTAAAGCCTCTTTTGATCCATCTGAGCTAGAATCAGTGTTTGCAACTGATACAGAAGATCTGAATCATGCGGCAAGTGTGGAAAATATGTAAATACTCCGAGAACGCGGCGGCCACAATATTGCGTTATTCCAGTGGTCCTGCCTATGAGCAAAGACTTGAGGTGTAATGGCCTTGATTTACTGACTGTGTTGTAAATCCATGGAACTGTCCCCCAGAAGAATATTTGGGCAAAAAATAGCCTCGAAGTACTCATTCTGTGGTACTGATAAAGTAAGGGTAAAAGTGGAGGCCATGCAAGGTCACTGAAGTCAGGAAGGAATGGGTAGTTCTGGACAGCATTGTCATTCTCCAGGTAGGAATTCCCATGCAGGGCAGCGCCAAGTAGCTGGGATGAAACAAGCATTTGCAATGCAATAGGTCTCTCATTTACGCAAGTTGAAGCTATTGGCATTGTAAATGACAATGTCTTTTAATTATGTTTTAAAAACCAAAACATAAATAAAAGGCATTGTCATTTACAATGCCAATAGCTCAAACTTGCGTAAATGCGAGACCTATTGCATTGCAAATGCTTGTTAAGGTAGACTGTGAAGTGGCCTGAGAATAGCTCTGATCTGGAGACTGTCTGGAGTTCAACGTCTTTTACAACTCTTACCCCCCATGAAGGTCAGTTCACCAAAATGTCTGGGGTAGCTGCAGAGGTGACTTCATGCGCCATTTGACCTTTACTTTCACTCACTCTCACATGCTTTACACATACACACACACTCTCTTACATAAACACACACTCAAGCATGCACATAATATACATTTTAAAGCATTTTTTACTTATTTCAGCTGCCAGGGAGGGTCATAGTCTAGCCAATTGTACTCCACTCTTTATTATACAAATAGTGATTCATGTAATACTATTCACTACTAGTGTAATAACATTTTTTACTGAAAACAAGGAAACTGGGCCCTAACCAACGTCTATAAGGACTAGTTGCCTCTATGTTCCTGACACTGATTTTGCCACCTCTGAAGCTTGTGATCGCAAAGGTAGTACTAGTGGTCACAAAAGGCATGCCAGGGGTTGCAACTGCGACCCTTAAATGACGTCCATGCTCATCCCGCTTAAGGATTGGGTTTAGTTACTGTCTCTACCAGTTTTGTTTTGTGAGTGTCTGACAGACAGAAGATCACACCACCATTAGTGCTGACCTGCATGTTGTCTAGTCAAACAGGTAAGATTTTAAAACATATCTGTTTAAAATGTAATTAGGATAGTTTCCAGTAGGGATGGCTCGCTCTGCAAACCCCGATTCGGGTAGCCATGCGCTTAACAAATGCTGTTAATAATAATAAGACTTTAGGCTTTTTCCTGATGCTTAAAAGTGTACACTGCCATTGAGATGTGTACATACTTTATTTTTTTTAATTTACTGCCATCTAGGAATGATAAATTAAATTGAAAAGATGGCTGCCACGAGTGAATGACCAAGTACGACGGCATCTTTGAATAATATTTCTTTTACTTCAAGAAAAATTCAGGATGACTGCCATTCTTTTATGCATGCACATTGACCATCTTTGAGTGATTTTTCTTTTGCTTTATGAATATTCTTTCATAATAACCACGACACCTGCGTGAACACACACACGGCGCTCAAGTAGGAGAAAACATTTATTTGCAAAGCCAATATTTGGCATTGGTGAGTCCTATTGGCTTTGCCAATGCTTGATTACAGCAGGCCGGATGTTGCTGTATTTTATTTTACACTTGATTAGTGTTTCCAGCAGATGTGCGCAGCCCATAGGGCCTGTGTAGTGGGGCTTTTCCATATTAGGGGAATGAGGGTTTTCTTCAGATTAGAAGTCAGAGGGATGGATGCAGCACATGTACAGAGGTTAATAAATATTAATTCTTGTTCTCCTTTGGGTGGAGTCTGCTAAACATTGAGCGATAATTATACCCCAGGTGAGTTCCCTTGCTGTTGCACTGTATTGTATTGTAATTGCATTTATATAGCGCTTACTACCCCTGACGAGGTGTTGAAGCGCTTTTTCGGCGAGTAGCACGCTACTTCGGAACCCATAAAGGATCAGTGGTGAATTAGTATGGTGAAAATATGAAAATAATTTTAGTGGTGGATATGTTAGTCGGTTATTTGGATTGAGAAGGATAGTGGAGGGATAGAGAAAGGAAAAAGGTTTGCATTTATATAGCACTTGCTACCCCTGATTGGGGGGGGTTAAAGTGGTTTTTTTCAGTGAGTAGCACGCTACTCTGGAACCCATACAGTGTTAGTGGTGAATTAGTATAGTGAAATATGAAAGTAATTTGAGTGGTGGATATGTTAGTCAGTTCCTTGGATTGAGAAGGATAGCAAAGGGGTAGAAGAGGTAAAAAGGTTTGCATAGACCCATTCCTACTGGGTGCAGGCACATTTTCCGACACTAGTGCATTTAGTCAGGTAAACAACGGTCAGAAATAGGAACATATCCTTCAACATCCCTACAGAGTGCATGAACCCCTCCTCATTCAGAGCCCCTCTTTGGCCTTATCTCCTATTACGACGGTAGAGCATTTCCACCCCAGGAGGATACATGCAGGTGCAGGGGGGTAACTTTGTGGCCCATCCTTAAAAGTCGTCACAAATTCCCTATCTGGCATCTCTTAATTCTGAATCATCATCTGAGAATGATGGAGAAGGGATGTCGAAAAAATAAATGCCTCAAAGACAAACTGACATTTTTGTGCTTTAACCCCGCTCTTTGTAAGCAGTCAAATATACCGTAAAAAAACTAATAATTTAGAAACATCCGCAAAATTACACCTCTAGAGTCCAGTGCCTTTAAAATACCCAAGACCCTCTGCCATAAATGAATGCATGGAAAAGTCTAGAACCACCTCAGCAAAAAGATAAAACACCAAGGCCTTAATTATGAATGGCCCAGAGTGTGGACTGATGGGGTGGGAAAAATCCAGTCCATTGCACGTTGGAACCTGAGGGTCCACTAAGAAATAAGCCATTGCCAGGGAATCTGTAATGCTAAATCTTACTCCCTTGGTCATTCCTCATTTTGGGGAAAGAGAAAAAAAGAAAAAGACAGAATTTTTTTTTGCAGTTTTAAAATAGTGCGAACTCGACATGAAGGTATTGGAGCTCTTTACATAAGCACCAGTTACATTCACGGGGAGATTAAGTCATTTGCACAGAATCACATGAAATTGAGCCGACAGCAGAGACTCCAGCCCGAAGTTCCAAATTCGGCCGCTCTGGCCGTTATGCCAGACTTCTCCTACCCCACAACAGTAGAAAGCAGGAACATGCACGAGTGAAATAAAGGGGCAGCGCCGCAGCGGGTGTCTGCTAGTTGAATAAAGAGGCGGGAGGTGGACCGAAGCCTGCGCAGCCCTGGTACTCGACGCGTTGGCATTTAAAAACTTCGGCTGCGGGCTTCTCAGCACAGCTTTGGGCGTCGGCATTCAGTCTGTTTGTTACAAGACGGGGCCGATAACTGCTCTACTAGCACATTGGGCCGAGGTGCTAGAATATTCCTTTGTGAAACCAAAATCTACTCTATATATCAGCACACTGCAGCTCAAAATGTGAAGGCTGCTTAGCGCCTCAAGGACTCAGACAAGCCCATTCACAAAGCCATTAATGCTTACAGGTGGAACTTACACATGTACGTGGCTTGACATAGGAGTGTTAAGTAATTTGGGGAATTCACAAAATGTGTATTTGCACTCGTAAATGGATTTAATCATGCATAATGTTACCCCATAATGATGTAGTATTAAATATGCGTCAGCCTTTCCTCAGGGGCTCTGAATGTCATGGAAATGCTGGAAAGTTTGAGCTGACCCACAAACGTCGGTGTTCCCAAATTACTCCAAGGCCTATCCTCACACTGGCATGTCAGAAGTTTGCACCTGCCGAGGTATGAGTAAATCCTTTTTTCACAGCGGGAATGGGGATGGGGCACCCCCAACATTGAAAACAAAAATATAAATGCAGTTGCACTAATGCAAAGGCATTTTCGTATGTGTAGTTAGTTGTACACTATGTAAACGTGTGCGCACAGAAGAGGTTTAGCGTGGGCCTAATTAGAAATTCCCAACACGTTTCCAGGAATACTCCTTCCCTAACACCTGTGGCACGAGGTATTACCATGCCCAAAAAACTGAAAATGTGGCTCCTAGCTCCACCGCATAAGTCCGGTCTCCTGTTCAGCCAGAAAGCGCTCAGAGGTGATTCTGTTTACGGTACAGCACTAAACAAGTCTTAAAGGAATTAATACATTATGAGCACCATAGGCCAGAACACAGCACCTCTAGGCGCTATGAGGTCCTGGACCAAGCAGGAAAGCGAGGGGAAATAGTGATCTTCAAGAGCAGAGCAAATACTGCGAATATTATGAAATAGGTTCACACAAGCATGATATATGGCATACAATATAGCTGTTATTGCACTGACAATCAGCATGCTCAATATAGTTTATTCTGGGAATGGTCAACAAGGTACAATAACGAATTACCCCTAAAAAATATATAATCTCTAGGATTTAAACAAATACTATCAACTAAGGAAGCTGACAGTGCACGGCAGTAGGGAGTTACGGATTAAGTAACTGGTTCCTGTCTTGAACAGTTCCTATATTAATGCATTGCATGCCCGCGCGCATTGCGGATTTCCTGTGCTCGTGAAATGGGGAGGAGCCTGGTATATATCACCGCTGTTACTTAGGGTACATTTAGGAAGTTATCCATTAGCACATATCATGAATTCCTCGCAGTGACGCCTGCTCACCTGCGGGCCACGCGCACCAGGAAGCGGTTGACGAGCTGCTCGTGCCGGCTGCAGATGTTCCGCTGGAAGGCGCTCTTCATGCAGTCCTCGACGTTGCACACCTTGACCCGGCTCGAGTGCCAGCGGATGTTCAGGTGCCTCAGAGCCGGCCCCAGCACGTAGTTGCTCCTCTGCAGCTCCGCCGGCGAGTTGAAATTCAGCAGCGGCCAGAGGGCAGGGTCCGAGAAGACTTCCAGGAGGTCCCGGCAGGTGCGCGCCAAGCTCCGCCGGCTGTCCTTGTCCAGGAAGGAGAACACGTGCAGGAGGCACTCGCGGTTCAGCTGAGTGACGCGCATGGCCCGGAGAGATGGGCCCGGAGGGGGGGGCCACTGAGGGGCCGGGCCGAGAGAAGATGCCGGGACGAGGATGGGGCCGAGTCTCACTGAAGAGAGACCAGGCCTGGATGTGAGACAGGAGTGAGAGAGACCGGACCCGTGGAGAACCCCTACGATGGAGAAGGCCTATAACGAGATGGGACAGGCCTGACCCCGTGACCCGAACACTGCTGTGTTGAACAATCTATAGCACTCAATGGGGCAGGCGCGTCTCTGACCAACCAGGTCTATTCACAGCACTAGGCGCTATGTGGAAAGTGTTACCTCAGATTGCGCTAAACCCGAAAAGGAGAGACCTTGGGGCACAGAAAGTGTGGAGTGGGTACGAGGGTCGGAGACAAATGCGACACTGAAAGGGGCACAGCTTGGAGGCAGATCTGGTCTGGATGAGGATGAGGCCTGTTGAACTGAGAGACCCGAGTGTGTAAAGAGCAGCTCGGCCTGAAGCCTGCACCTAACAGGGAGGGGGGCCTCCAGAAAGGCGAGATCGGCCTAGAGAGCGGGAGGTGCGGAGCAATGAGAGAGGAGTCTGTACAGAGAAGTGAGGCCTGCAGAAACCAGAGACCGGCCTAGAGAGAGAGGCCTGTGCAGAGCAGGGAGGTCTGGAACCCAATAGGAGTCTGTACCGCGCACAGAGGCCTGTAGAAACAATAGACACTGGCCTATAGGACGAGGTATGTGCATAGCAGTGAGGGCTCCAAGCTAGGAGAGGCGTCTGTACGGAAGAGAGAGGCTTGCAGTGAGACGGTGCCAGCTCGAAGGACGGGCTGCACCCGGAGCAGCCTGTCTGCGGCCTGTGCAGCTGGGAGTGCTCTGCGCTCCCAGCCAGCGCTGGACTCCTGGACATATATGGTCGAGGAATGGAGTTTATTTTAAGACCACAACTGGTGCAGCAGATAAAAAAAAAAGAGCCCCAGGCACTCGTTCACCCCCACCGTCATCTCAGTGTTTGACCCAGGGACCACTCGAACAACGCCAGTTTTGCAAAGAGAAAGTGAAAAAAACGCAGTCCACTGGAGTGTGCAATTATTAATTATTTATCACCCTCGTCGAATTGTGTGGCAATCCAGGTAAAGCCAGAGAGTTTAAATGCTAAGGAAACGTCCACGTTGGTGTGATGTTCTTGCGCATTGATTCTTGCATGAACCCCCTCGGGAAGCCCCCCCCCCTCCACTATGAGTGTGGCTCGTCCTTCTAAATATTTCATTTCTGCTAAGAAAAATAGACGAATGCACGTGCAAGCCGCTCACGTCTCGCTAAACCCGAGGGCACCCCTTATGTGGCACCACTATCACTGGTTTTATTCTTAAGCACAAATCTCAGTGACGTTAGTTTAATTGCATCCAAATGTACACGATAAAATATTATAATGATCCCAGATCTGTTTGAAATTGATTTACTACACATTCAGAGACACTGAAAAACAAATTGAAAATAATAAAAACAACATGGACTAAATTAACTTTATAACGAGAGAGAGAAAAACACAACTGTCTCTCTCTGGTGTTATTGCGGGCGGCTTCTGGTTAAAGAATTCAAGCTGCTGAAATGGGTAATAAGACGCCTTTTTTAGGAACTACTTTCTAAATCGTGTTTCACAACGGCGAGCAATATTTGCTTTAGAATAACCTCTTGAAAATCTACACGTGCCTCATCTCTAGGGATGAATTCACTATCTGAGGCCGGAGTATGAAACGCCTCAGAGATCTGTGGAGGGCTTGTTGCTACAAACCGGCTGTTTTGTTTGTAATGAATATACTGTGTAAAACGTTTCGAACAGTTGTCAGCCCCCAGACACCCCCCTCCGCCCAGTAGCACATGGCACGCAGGTGATAGCAGCAACATTTTTTTCTAGCCCAAAACCTACCCAAGGCCTAATTTTGGGATTGAGGGACATGACACACAGCGCCCCAAGTATTAATTTTTCTGCTTAGAAACAGTGTCATATTTCACGATGGTGGATTTCCCACCACATACCACAAGGGCAGCTACTCCCTGTAAAAATAGAACTGGGCCTAAAAGCAGCTGAAACGAGTACTATAAACGACAGAAAAAAAGCACAAATTGTATCTCCAACCGCCAAAAGTGCTTGGTTGCGTAGATGGGGATCTAGCACTATGTAAATGCGCGTTCCAGTAAACAAGATGGCGCAGGCAGTGGCGAACAATGGCCACGTCCACCCACCATTCCGAAGCGCCATTGTTGGAGCACCCCTGTGAAAAGGAGGCGCTCCAACTCGCTGGCAAGCAAAAATACTGGGTTATTGTACGCAGAATAATATACCCTAACATTTAATAATACAATTACAGTATTCTTTTGTGCTATGGCATTGCCATTAGGATGACCATGCAGAAAAGTAATCCAACACCTGAAACAACACCAGGTCGGTAGGAATCCTTCAAGTTTGCGTCTGGAGATCTGTTCATGCCGCCGATTAGAGATAATCTACTAATAATACTGTGTGATAGGGCGAGACTGGATTTCTTGAGAAGGGGGTCGATTTGCCTAGATTTCTGAAAGGCAACAAGGAGATATTGGATGAATTTGAAATGCTGGGAGCCCAAAGAAGCCCAATATTTATTCTTTTGTTTGCAAGTCTTGCAAAGCTGGACCTGGAGAGGAGATGCAGTTGATGGTAGATTGCCCACTTTGGAACCTGGGGACCTGGGTTCTACTCCCGGCGTCGGCATTTGACTGATAATAATGTGATTGTGGGCAAATCATTTAATTTCCCTATGCTTAAAAATTATGAACATGTAAAGCAAATATAAGTATACCAAACGTAAATTCACACATTAGGCTTAAGCTTCTACTTGACGTGCAAAGGATTGGAACTGCAAAGAGAACAAGCGAGATGAGATACATTTTAAGAACGTCTGTAAGGCAGTAGGAGTTCTTCCAGGTGCATAGGTTCCTGAGAAGGCTTTAGTTGGGCAGTTTCTTGTTTTAATTTCACTGGAGAAAGGTGCTAGACATCAGGTGTAGGCCGAGCATTCCAAAAGTTTTTGTGGAGATAGCCTGCCAGACTGCCAGTCCCTCAGTAAAGCTGGTATAGCGATACTGAATCTCTGAATGTGAAGGAAAGGTTGAGATGATTTCTCAGGCCTTTTGATCTGATCAGTTCAGGCACCAGAGATGCAGATTACATTGTTCTTTTCCTAAAGTTGTACCAAATCTAGCCACTGTCTCCCTTCCGCTTTGTGGGCGCTGTGTTGATATAGTGCACCCTCCCCACAACCTCTGCTTTTGCAGTGCGACCTTCCAGCTCTAGTACCTTTCCAAACTCAGCTCGGAGAACAAATTCACCAGCTTACACTCGTAGCATTGTTTAATTGGCATTAGTGAGGGGGACTTCTGCTTCATATCAGCTAAATTTTATCCAGTTCTGCATCCAGCGGTGAATTGCCGTGATACCTTGGTAAAGAATGATGTAAATGTCGCCATAGTTGTTGTCCACCTCAGTTTGGAAGTTCTGTTTAGATGCACTGCGGAGGCTAAATGACATAGTTAGTTGTTACAGAGGGGAACGGTGAGTGAGGACCCTCGACCTATATCACCAGAGCCATCCTATGATTTAGATTGGAATGGTGAAAACAAGGCAACCCAATGCCTGTCTCATATGAATGAACAGATCCATTGCAGAGCTGTACCTTTTAATCTGGCTGTGATGATTCTTGCGAGGAGGATGTTTCAGCTGCTCTGAACTGTGCTGATAAGTCATTCAGTGAGTATGTGCTAATCGTCAAGGAATGAGCCAGTGACAAATTCTGTGCCTCTGATGGGATGGAACCCAGCATGGTTGCCACCCACAAGACTAGCAGATTCGAAAAAGGATTGGAGATGTTGAAATACAATGCATTGTAAGAGTTTACCGAGAAATGGAAGGCCAGAGATTAAGTGGTGGGTTTTTTTTTGGTAGAAAGGTTGAGAGAGAACTTTTCCAGCATTAACGAGATGATCGAGAGACAATTCCTAAAGTGAATAAGTTGAAGACGAGTCTGAATTGTTCTGGGAAGAGGACTGCAAGATCGTTAAAGAAGGAAAGTGGACAAGGATCAAAAGGAGATCCAGATTTATTGGCTTTGAGAAGTAGATTTTGGAGAATAAATTCAAGTCATGGGGTGGAACGTGATGACTAGGGAGTAGGGGGTTATGGTTTGGAAGGAGATGTGGCAAGGTCAAGGTTATCAAAAAGCAGAGCAAACACACTTTGACAGCTAAAAGTTGTCTCCTGACCCGTCCTAAAGGGTCATCCCTAGTTGTTTTAAAAGGACTCTCAGCCACTAGGATTCCTAGTGACATGCTTCATCATTGACCCCTCGCCCAGATATCATAAGTATCTGGACATGCTCAACCTTGACCATCAGGGGAGCACTTGTTATTGTGGGGAGGGATCATCTATACGTAAGATTGTCTAGAGGTATCTTAACCATTACAAGAGCATTTACTTCAGGGTCTACTGGCAAGATTAAAAACGAAAGGCGATGCTCTTGGAGGGGATAGTTTGCTCCAGCTGTAAATGTTTCAGCATGCCACTAGGAATTCTAGTCGGTGACAGTTCTTTTAACTCAGCAAGGAATGCCTCTTGCGAATGGGTCAGGAGACAACTTATATCTGTCAGAGTATGCCTCATATTTGAGGCCCACATGTATAATAATTGTGTCCTCCACTGGCAAATAATTATATTGGCCATGCATACAGTGCTCTTTATTCCCACCTTCAGGCAGCTTCTGGGAAATGAACGAAACGCAGTTTACATTGCTTTTCAGAACAATCACATTTCATTCATTTATACATTTATTAATGAGTACACTAGATATTTCAGCCCAAAAGTCTAGAGAACTGGGTGCTTGCTTGTGTTTTTAGAGCCCTGGGTGCTTTGCGTTTTTAATGCGTAAATATTTGTGTGTGCATGGTTCTGTCACTGATATTTAAAATTCTTCAGATGCACTGCTTAGGGTGAACCATTTGGAATAAATTAAAAACACTTTAGTGACGACGAATAGACAGTTTTCTTTTATTGCAATAAAAGGGCAAACATAAGGTGATAGCTAAGATTGCATCAGCGAGCAGCTGTTTTCAGCATTACAGCATGAGTAGTGTGTCTAACGAGAAAGCCACTGCAATGTTATACTTAAAGCCCAATTACTTGCTAAGACAATGAGGGTCTGATTCTCAAACTACATTATATAATACTTTTTGTAGTATTTCAAAACGTACAACAAAATGTAAGTTTTGCCTGGACTTATGTGTGCGGAGTTCTCTGCCTGACCGTGGAGTCTGCACACATGAAGTATAGATTTTAGTATTAAATATGAGAGGGATACAAGGGAGTGGTTGTTAAAAGGAGCAGACTTAAAGGGAATGGGATTAGAGAAGAGTAAGAGGTGTTCAGGGCGGCTCAGGGAAGGGTTTAAGAAGTGATGTCACCCATCCACGCATGAGTAAGCCAGTTGTGGTGTTGGAGGTGCAGACATGTAACTCACACTTTTATAGTAAGTTTACACTCGGAGGACCCTAAAGAAACTATAACTCGGCCCCCTACCATCCACAGTGTTATCAATGATGTCATTTAGATGTTGCAGTAATTTTATTAATGATGCCAGAGAACATGTCATGAGTGATGTAATATGTGAGGTAATTAGCAGTGCCTGGCAAGGCATGCGTTAAAGTTACTTGAGATAACTATAACTGGTAGATTTCAGTGATTTTGTTAGTTTAAAATAGTATGCTAACTGTAATGTCCTATTTAAACTTTGCTTTTTCTGTGAATTTCTATGTTATCCGTAATCTAAAGTAAGATATCCATCGCTGTGCACAGTGCAGGGTTGGGCGTTGGGCTCAGGGCCTGGGCAGGGGTCCCTGAACTCCAGCTTAAGAGCAAATAGCTGTAGCTTAGAGTGCTTTAAAAATATATATTACTGACTCTTAGGGTCATGGATTCATCAATCCAGTTGACTTACTGTGTGTTTTTTTAATGTTGCTGGGGGGTGCTGCCCTCCCTGCCGCCTTCCAAAACATAAAAAAAATGCTTGGTGTGGTGCCCCTGCCTCTTCTAGCGGCACCTCCAGGATCAAAAAATACCAATAAAAAGTGCTCGTATGGCATTCTTTGGATTCTTTTAAAAAATGTTTTTGGGTGTCCCAGTCCCACCCAGAACATTCAAACTTAATATTAACTTTGGGCTGTGGGAGGTACCCCAAGGCCCCCTACTGGCTCACCTGTCAGCACTCATAGTGGGTGCTGGTTAGAGCTGGCATTATTTAAAATTGACGCCCAGGGCACCGACCGCATGGCCAAACCTTAGGGGCACAAAGGGGCGCTCTAAGGCCCCCATGGCCACTGCCGGCTCCCCAGCCAGCACCCATTATTTTAAAGTGGGTGCCCCATTTCTGGAAATTATTTCAAGGTAAGCGCCCCGTTTCCCACCATGGTCACCCACAACAAGGCAAATTGTTGGGGACCGTGGATGGAGCCCTACGGTCCTCGCAGCCCCTGCCGGCTCACCAGCCAACAACTATCCTGGGTTCCTGGCAGGAGCCAGCTTCATTCCTTTGCTTTCACCTGGGTGGGAGCATCTTTTTTCTTTACTCCGACCAGGCAGGAGCAAAGTTGAATTCCCTGCCTGGGAGAGTGTATTCACGGCCTGCACTTTCCCAGGCAGGGAACAGCAGTATCCCAGGGTATGGGATCCACAGGACAGCGCTTCGACCGGGCCACAGAAGATGGGGTCTAAGAGGGACCAGGTCGAGGGGGCCTATATGTTTTTGTTTTAATACTTTTTTTAGGACCAGGGACTGAGTCCCCAGCCCTAATATGGCTCCCACTACATCTTTGTTGATGTGGTGGCAGCCAATCAGATCTTATCTTTTGATCTGTCGAATCCCTGGACTCTCAGAATCTCTATATATACATACATTTTAATTTCTCAAAAACTACAGAATGGCTTTGCACTAAATCACAAAAAGCACACTTTCTAGACTAAGATCTAGCTTGCTACCAAATTTGATGTAATTCTGCTCAGTGTTTTTTCCTATGTAAAATTGCATGGGGAAAATGCATTTGGGACCCCTGATTTTTTTCAGCCCCTGCTTGATAGATCACCCAAAACTTTCCAGGAAGAAGCAGAGCTGGGTGAATTTTTTGTGTGGAAAGTCTTGTGAAAATTCGTCAAACCACACCAAAGCTAACCAAAAAATCCTTTTCCTATGGGAACATGGTCATAATTATAACTACCCAGTGATAACTGCCACTTGTGTGTATATATATATATATGTATCAAAACAAGGATGGGGGGAGAGCGAGGAAAGGTCAAGGGACATCCCTATCCCCAAATTCAATATACAAACAATGTGGACGTACCCACTGAAAGAAACAAAGAGTTAGGACTCACTGTGCTAGCAGCAGTGCCACACAACCCTTAGGTTTTATTAAAAGACCCCTCACACACCAACCTGGTTGGTGTCATGCTTCATCATTGGGGTCCCAACCGGGTGGCCTAGTGCCGCCCGGTTGTGCTTCAACGCCTGATTACAGCGGAGCTGGTGTAGTGTGATGTGAGATGTGCAAATTAAAAATATCTCTGGGGATCCTTGCCAAATGTATTTAATTGTGGCGGCCCAGGATATATTAAAATCCAAGAGCGCAACTAATGGAGTTGTTTAAACCCGTAGTTGTCTGTGACAGGTCTACATGTTTCAGCCCCTGCAAAGAAATAGAGGGGGCTTTCATCAGGACCGGGTGAAGAAAAGTGAATGAGTGGCAAAATATGGCCACGTGAGTATTAAAAAAATCACAACACACACGCTAAGGTGAGTTGGAAAAACTGAAGGGAGTCGATACTTACGACCCCACTTGAAATAACACTAGAATATAGTGTCTAGCAGGAAATCAGGGCCCGGGAGGGGAATCGTCTGTAGTCACACTTTCGTCAAGACGGATATCCCGCTACAACCTACTGCGGTCTCTTTGTTTCTTTCAGTGGGTACGTCCACATTGTTTGTGTATATATATATATATATGAACAAGACCGATTTGTTTCGGTCGAAACGCGTCATGCTGAGGCACTGGCCAGGATTGACTGGTTGCTATAATCATGTGATTTAAATAAAGCACTGCAGTTTGAAAACGTCCCTGGAAGTGGTCCGTACCTGTGTTGTGCGCCGTTGGAAGTTGGTAACGATCCAGGATTTGCTCTATATATATATATATATATATATATATTTATATATATATATATATATATATATATATATATATATATATATATATATATATATAGATATCCACAAACGGAACCAGCAAACCAAATCCTCGTACCAGAACACGACACCGCAATCCAAGCTTGAGGTAAAGTTATGATTTATTGCAAAGTCCGGGCTATGACGCGTTTCGGCAGGGTCCCCTGCCTTGATCACATACAGAGCCAAACTCCCAACTCAATTTTAAATGCATTGTTACCATCACGTGGTAACATGAACATAGACAAAATACCACACAGTGACGATAAAGCTCATATTTTACATTGCAAATATCGTGTTTTTTTTAAACAAGCGAAACTCTTTTGACTTTTTAAATTATTTTTACAATTGTACACTTTTGTCTTTCATTTTATATTGCTTTCTTTTCTTCCCTACAATCGCTTTTTCTTTTTTATCTCTCTCAATGAACTTTATTGTACCAAACAAACAAGCCCTTCATGAGTGTTACTATAACTGGTGTCTCACCACTTGCTGTGTCAACTAGTGTGGTTTTCTAGCTGGGTCTATAAATCCATTTCGTATATTTCAACACCGTGCATCCGACATGGCATCTTTCCTGAGCTGTTCAACGTGTAATACACATATATCTATCTAGATTCGGACTGCGCATCTAAGTTACAGTGCAAAGCGCTAATGCTGCATTCTGCTGAAAACCAAATTTTTTGGCTGCGGTTGCTGACATTTTTGACCTGTTTTCTGATTTAAAGTGCAAGTGCATATTTCAAGCAATCTCATTTACCTGTTTTTTGATTTAAAGTGCAAGTGCATATTTTAAGCAATCTCATTACGACATATATATATATATATATATATATAATACACCACTCATTTTTATCAGAAAGTACATTAATAACTGGTTTTATTTTTAACAATTTTGTAAGTCTGCACAACATTCGTGCTTTTACTGAGGAGAATCTGTCATCAGTAAATGTATTTCACATACTGAAAAATACACCTAAAAACATTTTTTAAATAAAGTTTAAGTCTAAATATTTAGTAAAATATTGTTTTAACTTTTCTTTCTGTGATCAATTTAGAAGAAAGCCACCTTTACAAAACAAATTGTATTCGCTACTACCAACGTCATACCTCATTCATCTCCAGCCTTCTTCTGACTACTATTGCTCCTTCACTTCAAAATGCTTAGAGTATGGATTGTGGGCCACAGCTATATCTATTGGGCTAAAGAGGCTGTAAAAAGACAGGTATTGACAAGGACTTGAGTTTACCAAATGTGCAAATTACTTGGTTTGGCCAGAGAGGGTTAAAGTTTCATCAGTTGCTGGCTTTGGTTATATAATCCAACACTCACCTATACTGCCTTTAACATGTCATTTGAGATGTCATCAGTGATGTCACTGACCATGTCATGAGTGATGTAATATGTGAGGTCATAAGCAGTGCATTGCGGGGGCGCGAGTTATAGTTAACTCAGCTAACTATAACAGCCGAATTTCTCTTGTTTTGTACGAGTGAAATATCACCCTAACTTTTCAGTGAATTTCTAAGGTTTTTTTCAATTCTATTTCCGAACTATAACGTCCCTGTAACCTTTGTTTTTTTCAGAGAATTTCTAAGGTTTTTTAAATGCTAATTGTTAACTATGACGTCCCTGTAACCTTTATTTTTTTCAGTTTCTAAAGTTTTTTTAAATGCTATTTTTTAATTGTATCGTCAATTTTATTTTAAGTGAACCTCTAAGATTTTCGTATTTTCTTTCTATAATTGGGTATTGTGTATTATATTTATATAATACACCACTCATTTTTTGATTGCATGTGTTTATCAGAAAGTACATTAATAACTGGTTTTATTTTTAACAATTTTGTAAGTCGGCACAACATTCGTGCTTTTACTGAGGAGAATCTGTCATCAGTAAATGTATTTCACATACTGAAAAATACACCTAAAAACATTTTTTAAATAAAGTTTAAGTCTAAATATTTAGTAAAATATTGTTTTAACTTTTCTTTCTGTGATCAATTTAGAAGAAAGCCACCTTTACAAAACAAATTGTATTCGCTACTACCAACGTCATACCTCATTCATCTCCAGCCTTCTTCTGACTACTATTGCTCCTTCACTTCAAAATGCTTAGAGTATGGATTGTGGGCCACAGCTATATCTATTGGGCTAAAGAGGCTGTAAAAAAGACAGGTATTGACAGGGTCTTGAGTTTACCAAATGTGCAGATTACTTGGTTTGACCAGAGAGGGTTAAAGTTTCATCAGTTGCTGGCTTTGGTTAAATCCATTGTGGACTCCCAAACTCCTCACCTCATGATTGTGCACTGTGGTGGCAATGACCTAGGCACATTGACTGGAGTAGGGCTGGAAATCCTAATGAAAGAAACCTTTGCAGAACTGATGTCACTTTTCCCTCACACTGTCTTGGTGTACTCTAATATATGTCAAAGACAGAAATGGAAGAGGTCAAATCAATGCTGTCCACAGATTGACAAAGCCAGGAAACATGTTAATAAAACTGTTTCTGCATTACTCAGAGAACATCGTATGTGGATCTATACCAACAATCTGCGTTTTGACATGCATGGAATTTATAGAACTGATGAAGTGCACTTTACAGATGAAGGCAACAGGTTGTTTCTAAGTAACCTGAAACTCTGCATCGGGTCTTATGTATAGCAGCCATATACACACAACCCACAAAACAGCTCTTGTTAGAGCCACCATAGTACCCGAAAAAGTGTGATTTTTTTTCCCTAAAAGGTATTTTTTTTCTTTCGTTTTTGGGGATCTTTGCGACGACGTCACGATCCCCGCGGACACGTTGTGAAACCGGAAAACAAAAGCAGACATTCAATGACCACCAACACACCCAAAAATAATATGTAAAGAAATCCATTCTGAACATTGCACTACACAAATTACTATATACATTCTACTTTCAAAGCATGTTTAGACTTATATTTTTCTACTAAGTTTCTTTAACAACCATCTTTCTGACCTAATTTCCGTTTTCGCAGTTATACAATGCAATGCATCGCAATGACGTCGTTAACCGTGATGATCACGCCTTTTCCATAAAGTGTACAACACATATAGCCACACATATTACAGTATTTTACACACTAGGAGTTTTATTACAGTATTCTCAAAAGTCATGTTTTTCTATAGAGTTTATATAAAAGCCATCTCTAAAACCTATTTTCCGTTTTCGCGTTGGTGACGGAGATCGCAATGACGTCGATAATCGCAATCCCGGTGGACACGTCGCGAAAATAGAAAACAAAAGCAGACATTCAATGGCCAACAACACATCCAAAAATAATATGTAAAAAAAATCCATTCTGAACATTGCCCAACACATATTACTGTATACATACTTATTTCAAAGCATGTTTAAACTTATATTTCTCTACTAAGTTTCTTTAAAAACCAGCTTCCAGACCTATTTTCCGTGTTCGCGGTTATGTGGGACGTCGCAATGACGTCGTGAACCGCGACAATCGTGCCTTTTCCATAAAGTGAAAACACATATATGCACACATATTACAGTATTTTACACACTAGGGGTTTATTACTGTACACTTCAAACATGTTTTTCTAGTGTATTTCTAGGACAACCCTCCCTAAAACCTATTTTCTGTTTTCGCGGTGAGGCCAAAGATTGCGATGACGTCGGTAATTGTGATCCCCGCGGTTACGTCCCAAAAGCAGAAAGCAAAAGCAGGAATTCAATAGCCACCACCAGGTTAAAAAATTATAACTATATAATTAATTCTAACCCTCACAGTACATAACTCACTATATAAATAACTCTATAAAAACATTTATCAAAATCTCAATATCTCTAAAACAATGCATATTATTGATTCACTGATATCTTTTTTTATATTTCCACCAATATATTCGTGACGTTGATAGTTGCGATGTCCCCGCAATGGTACACGGCAGACCATGCTGGCGGTCTCGTTGTCATCGCAAATATCGCACGCAATTAAAAAAATCAATTTTGGACACATAACTTGTGTCACTAACACCCCCATTTCTCAACCATTGGGTCAGAGTATCTCCACCCTGACCCCTTATGTGGGGTTTCACACAAATTTTCAGCCCCGGGAACCATTCCCGATAGATAAAATGGCGGCCACAACTTTCTATTCAGATTGCGTCCAGCCAATCAGAGCATTCCCGTTGGTACGTGCATTCGCGATTCATCGTGAAACCACCACAGCCAGAGATATCACTATAGTTTTAAACTTATATTTCTCAACAACTACTGAACAAGAGAGGCTGCTTCATCTGTGCGCTTTCTTTTGCTACGTAGTTGTCATAGAGTTCTGTGAGATGCAATATCAGATCATCCACATTCTGTCAAGTTATTGCAGATGGAGGAATCACCTTTTCTTTCACCCTCTGTCGAAGGAGCTGCAGTTTTTCTGGGACACTTGAAGGTCCATTTTGAAGCCCACAATGGCATGTGGTCTCTTTGATAAGCCTTCTTCATATTGCTCAAGTTCATATTTCAGTTCCTGCAGCTGTGCCCATTGCTGAGCTACAGACATGTCCAGTACACACAGAAGGAAGCGGCAACGCTCACTGTGACTCTGAAATGCAAATTGCAGCCCTCTATTCTGGTGTGCCCAGTGATAATACCAGGTATATCAGCCACAGTGACTTGCTCATGGTCCTGGTAGTGGACAATGGCTACATGATGTTTCAAGGTGGTAAATGGATAAGCAGCCACCACAGGTGTCGCGTTGGAGATGTCTCTCAAAAGGGACAACTTTCCAGCATTAGTTAAGCCAACCAGCCCTGCCTGAGCCATAGTTTTTAATTCCAGCTGCAGCACTTGCTCTTGCCTTGG
Source organism: Calotriton arnoldi (assembly GCA_963921515.1). Taxonomy (NCBI): domain Eukaryota; kingdom Metazoa; phylum Chordata; class Amphibia; order Caudata; family Salamandridae; genus Calotriton; species Calotriton arnoldi. The sequence goes on along the minus strand of CAWUFW010001746.1, from coordinate 1,401,386 downwards.
CTGCCCTAGTGTGGCTGTCATAGGTGCTCGGTTTTCATTGCTCAGTAAAAAAGGTTGCCTTTCCCTCTAGCACCTGCTGCCACATACTCTTCACCTGGCTGAGACAGGTCAGCAGGCTCCACTGGCTCCAAAACAGCTTTTGCTTCCACCGCTAGGACCTTCATGTCCCCGACATACTGCCTGAACCGATGCCAAAGATTTACCTTGCTGGTCCACTTTGAAGATAACATCACCGCCGTTTCTGCCATCGCCACCATCTGGCCCCCCATATTCTTTCTGGGGTTCACAGTGGAAACAGCTGCGTAATGCGCACAGCTCACAGAGATATTTTTCAGGGAAATCCAACGATCTCTAAAAGATGTTCTTAGCTGGATCGATGAGCAGGCATTATGTCTTCCTAACGACAGACAATCCAACAGACCCCAAGTTCTCCTGGACAGGAACTTTCACCTCAGCATGCTCAACTACTCTCCCAAAATCTGTGGAAACAATTGAGGCTTTACTTGAAAAGTTCAAAAGGCAAAACTGTAACCTACCTGTCGGATTTGATTATATCTCTAAAGAGGGTGTGACCAGCGTCCTCTATAGAGGGGCCAACTGTCAACGACTTACATGGATACACGTATCTTCCATGTACACAGCCTCATGCCCGTCACTAATATTTTAGCGGATGCCGTTTATCCATCATTTTAGCACTTATGGGTGTTACACTTGAATAGGTTGTGTCCTGCCTCCACTCAAAGGGCTGCATACCTTCTGTAGTTAGTCTGTAGCCAGGACAGGGAAGGCAGGATGCCTGGGGACTTCAAAGGGAATTCTAGAAACTTCTGCCACTTTCCAGAGGAAGAGTACAAGGTATATTGGACCTCAAATACCACCTCTTCAGTACACTTCTGGACCTGTGGATACTCTGTCAGGAAGAAGGGCTGATGTACTGCTAAAAGGACAGCCACTCTGCTGGACTGCTCCTCTAAAGGACTGCAACCCTGCTGTGCTGCCCTCTTGCCTGGCTGGGAAGGACTGGACCATCATCTGCTGAACCGAAGATCACCAGAGTGACTCCAAGGGCTAGTTGGCTGGCCTCCTGATTTCAGTCTCAGGGACAGAGGGCTCCAGCAACCTTGAACTAAGCACAAGGACTCTGTCATCTGAGAGTCTACCCTACCAAGTGGTGCCACCCCAGTCCTGGACTCTTGGAAGTGGACCTAAGGTGCTGCGCCAGCCTATGTGGATGCAGCAGAATAGACAAATCTCCTCTGCTATGTGGCCCAAATCCGAGCAGAACCGAGTCATCACCGTTGCTGAGTGGATCGGTTCCGAGTCACAAAGGGAGGAGGGCAAAATAAAAATAATAATTAAAAAAACAATTACCTTCAGCCAGTCGCGTCGCGCTCCTCTGCTTTAGGCACAGGCTCCCAGAATGCCCTGTGGCCAATCCTGAAACTGCTCTCACATGAGAACAGCTTCAGAATTGGCCTGAACGCCCTCAATTAGCGCTCCAAACCAGACTGGGAGTCTGTGTCTCCTCTCTCCAACCCAGCAATGCAGCTGGGGTTGGAGAGAGTTTCACAGCGCATGATGGTTTGGCCGGACTGAGACGGCTGGCCATACCATCTGCGCAGTGAAGGGAGTGCACTACCACTTCCCTCAGTGCCGTCAACCCCGAGGCCCCGTCCCCCCAAGACTCGGCAGGAAAGGAGAAATAAAATGAGTGTCATTTTTTTTCTCCTTTCCTGTCGTTTTTGTGGGAGCGACGCTCCTCAGCCATAGCGGACGAGCCGCTGCTGTAAAACATTCAAAATTGCATCTCTCAGGATCTACTGATTGGATTGTTGTCATTTTGGTCTTGTTTTATTTATTGCAAATTACTCTATTTTTCTAAATCTGTGTGGGATCATTTTGTGGAGTGTTTTCACTGTATTACTGTTTGAAGTATTGCACAAATACTTTACACCTTATCTCCGAGTTAAGCCTGACTGCTCTGTGCCAAGCTACCCGAGGGTTGAGCTCAGGTTAATTGAGGGCTTGCTTGCGAATTCACTCCGAGAAGAATTGTAGGTTGTTGCTAGAGAAGGTTTTCACTCTCCTCAGCCAACAGTACAACAGTAACCTAATTTCTTTATTATATATATATATATATATATATATATACACATATTTTTTTGAATATGGATTAAAGCACGGCGACTCACTGAAGTAATACAAAGGCACTACGAAGACCAACAGGCCACAGGAGTGGCCACGCCCACGGGGGCGGTTTAAAACATTTAAAAGCAGTGCTGGAGAAAACTGACGTAGCCTTCATTCAGTAGAAAGCCCGGAGCCCTTGAGGAAGTGCTTTTAGGCACGAAACGCGTTGGGCTGGACTTAAAAAATTGCGAGGCATTATGCTGTTGTAACCTGTCATCCTCCATTAAAGATGTGGCAAGATTAACCTTCCCTGTGTGGGCCCTCTTACTGCAGGCAACTTCTTGTTAGATATATATATATATATATATATTATGGCGGCATCCAAATAAAGATTTAACGAACACTGTATTTTTGGTCCGTGTCCGTGGTTTTGGATCAATCCGAAGAACTGGCGGAAAGTGGAGATGAATGAGGTATGACGTTGGTAGTAGCGAATACAATTTGTTTTGTAAAGGTGGCTTTCTTCTAAATTGATCACAGAAAGAAAAGTTAAAACAATATTTTACTAAATATTTAGACTTAAACTTTATTTAAAAAATGTTTTTAGGTGTATTTTTCAGTATGTGAAATACATTTACTGATGACAGATTCTCCTCAGTAAAAGCACGAATGTTGTGCCGACTTATAAAATTGTTAAAAATAAAACCAGTTATTAATGTACTTTCTGATAAACACATGCAATCAAAAAATGAGTGGTGTATTATATGAATATAATACACAATACCCAATTATAGAAAGAAAGTATGAAAATCTTAGAGGTTCACTTAAAAAAAAATTGACAATACAATTAAAAATAGCATTTAAAAAAACCTTAGAAACTGAAAAAAATAAAGGTTACAGGGACGTCATAGTTAACAATTAGCATTTAAAAAACCTTAGAAATTCTCTGAAAAAAACAAAGGTTACAGGGACGTTATAGTTCGGAAATAGAATTGAAAAAAACCTTAGAAATTCACTGAAAAGTTAGGGTGATATTTCACTCGTACAAAACAAGAGAAATTCGGCTGTTATAGTTAGCTGAGTTAACTATAACTCGCGCCCCCGCAATGCACTGCTTATGACCTCACATATTACATCACTCATGACATGGTCAGTGACATCACTGATGACATCTCAAATGACATGTTAAAGGCAGTATAGGTGAGTGTTGGATTATATAAGTGACTGTACGTGTGAGTGAGTGATTGTGAGTGTGGCTGTATTGGTGAGTGTGTGCTTGTGTCAGTGACTGTATAGGTGAGTAAGTATATGTTAGTATCTGTATGAATATGTGAGTTGGTATGTGTACAAGTGTATAGGTGAGTAAGTGGCTGTGTGATTGACTCTATGGATGTGAGTAGGTGTGTGAGTAGCTCTATGGGTGACTGAGAGTGTGTGAGTGGCTGTGTGGCTGTATGAGTAGATATGTCAGTGGCTTTATTAGTGAGTTTGTGTACGAGTGGCTGTATGGGTGACTGAGTGGATGTGTGTTTAGAACTATGAATCAGTAAGTGGGTATGTACGTACTGGTATGGGTGTGTCAATGGTTTCGAGAATGGTAGTGTGAAAGTTGGAGTGGGTTTATGAAAGGTTATATAAGATGATTACACTTTGTCACACATATGCCATTAGGGCAGAACACATGATGTGCTTTAGTTAAAGACGCTGTGATTAGGCCCACTCATTTCCATGAGGAGTTCTGGAAAATTCCAAGAACACCACACGAGATTTGGAAATCTCAGCAGCCATTTCATTTGGCAAAGTATATAAGCCACGCCCAGCGCCCGCCTTGCTTGGAAACTGGAATTCACAGAAGAGGACTCTTGCTCTGCAGGATAAAACTTAATTTACCTGATAAACCCAATCAGCAGATCTGGAGGGTCTGGTCTTGGCTCCTCTTCATCGCTGTAGCAGAGGGCCTTCATTCTGACAAACGTGCAACTCAAAAAGAAGGAGAATGATATAAGTAAAGACATTTCTTTTTAAAGCACACGCGCTCAGTGAGAGCCCATGCACAGCGCGCACCCAGTGAAAATCTATATACTGCGCACGGTTAAGCAAGAACAACCAATGCACTTTCAAGGAAAAGAATAATAAAACCATAATAATGAAAAGGTAAACAGAAGCCCTTACACAGAACAATCCAGCAGTGCTACCCAAAGAAATTCCCATATTGGTGCTTGTTAGTCAGTCAGTTAAGCGCTGGATTTTTCAGCACAACTAAGCCCCAAAACAAATTTAGTAGCGACTACTCAGAAAAGAGAAAAGCCCTGCTGTGTTGGCAGAACCATGATTTGTTTCAGGGATCAAAAACAATCCATGGTCTAGTGTGACATTCACAGGAGCAGCTTATATGACTAAACAAGGCCTCCTACTCAACATCAACACAATAAGAAAGAAAGAAAGACAAGATAACGCACTAAGTAATAAACGTTTATGTAAAAAAGGAGTATATGCTTGAGTGCTGATCTACCATATTGAAGGTTTGTTGTACTTTATCACATAACAATTCAGCTCTTGTTTGTTCACCAGACAACTGCAGTCGACCAAAACACTTGGGAGGAAGAGAGACGCATCTACCTGCGATTAGTCAGGCAAACACGCTGAGGTTGGCAGTGACAGAGCAGCACCAGCAGTCCAGTTCTCTCTTTCTCTGTACCCCTTGTTGCCCCCCTTACCCTCAATGTTCTCTGCATTGAGCATTCAGTTGTTCATAATGATTAGTGTAGTTAAGCACCTCTGAATTATACACCAGGAGATTGTTCCCCCTGGGTTTATACACATCAGGTTAGTGCAAGAATTTCTAACAGGCGGATTGGCTGCTTGTGAGGAGTTTGGGTGCAGGGCCTGACCAGAGGCGTTCCACAGTGGGGGATTGAATGTTTTTAGGGGTTTGCCGCAGGGCAGAATCAGTACCAACCGAGGGCTGAGAAAGAATCAGTGGTGTGTCGTTTTTTTGAACCTTCAGGTAGCCCTAAAAATAACTGCCCACGAGTTTACCTCTGCTTTATGCAACCAGGTGCTGCATAGAGGAAAGGCTGGGCCAGTGGTGTAGCTACAGTGTAAAGAGCAAGGAGCCCCCTGCTAATAGAATGAACGTTCCTTAAGGCAGGGATCAATGAATTAGTGCAAAGGCTTAAGGCAACAAACTGCTTATTCATCAGCACAACATTTGCAACATAGAATGAAAGAACCAAAGATACTTTTTTATCCAAAAATACAAAACATGATTTTATTGCTACTAATGAATACACATTACAATAAAAACTCTCTCAGACTGGCTCACTCATGTCCACATGCACTCACCACATCCCAAAAATATAATTTAAAAACACAATATGCAAAAGACAATCAAAAGGTGGTTGATATATTTTTTAGCAGGAGCTAATCTATTTTGCTCCAACAGTAATTAGATAGTTTGATACAAATTCAGACAAAGGTTTAAAATTCCAAAGATTTAGCATTAGGACTGAAAGGACAAACAGTGTGGCACAAACTCAGTTTACTTCGATGGTTTCTGCGCGCGTTTCGACACCAGAAGTGCCTTCGTCAGGAAAAGCCACAACTTTGACAACTTGATATCTGTAAATGCAAAAACCAATACATATGGGGCCAGATGTAGCAAGCTAAATTGCGATCGCAAACGCAGAAATTCACAGAATTTCAGCGTTTGCGATCGCAAAATCGCATGCTGCAATGTAGGGAAGAAAAAACCCACTTGCAAAATAAGGAATCGCAAAATTTGCGATTCCCTAAATGCTATTCTAGTAGCCATCGCAAATTGCGATATTGCTTTAAGGAATCGCTAATTACCACCAACTTCGAGTTGGAGGTAATTTGTGATTTCCAAGAAAAATGCACTTTTTTGCATTTTTCAAAGTGCCATGTGGCTCACATACATGCCCTTAGGGCATGTATGTGCGCCACAGGGGCACACATGCACATTTCAGGGGTGCAACAGGGTGTCCTTTTGGAACCCTTGCATCCTTGAAATTGCATGCGCAATTTGCGAGTACCTATTGGGTACTCGCAAATTGCGCATGCAATTCCCATTCATTCCTATGGGCCTCTTGGCCCATAGAAATGAATGAGAAGCCATTCCTTATTTGCGACTCGCAATTTGCGAGTCGCAAATAAGGAATGCGTAGGAATCGCAAAATATTAGCAGATTCCTACATACATTGCATTTTGCGAGTCTATAATAGCGAATCGGTAAAATTCGCTATTATAGACTCGCAAAATGTAATGTTGATACATCTGGCCCATGGTTCTTTCGGACAGGATGTTTGTGTTTTATTAACTTGATGAAAACAAAGTGTCTAATAGCTTGCTTACATTTGTTCGCAGTAAGGAATAGAAGTAAATATGCATTTCCAGTAAGGAAAATCAAGAACGGGGCAAGGATGCCCAAAGTCGCATGCTGTCAATGTGCCAATTGAAAACAGAAGAACAAAGAAAGAGTGCTCAGATAAAAACAAGTAGGCATGCTTGTGAAACGGAGAGAACCAAACACCCACAGTGTTACTGTATCAATATTGTTTATTCTTTAGTGATATTATTTCAAAAACAGATGACATGCTCATGAGCCACAGGTGACCAGAGAACAGCCACAGTGTTGCCGTGTTGTTTATAGTTTGATGCTAATGCCAGAAAAATGAAATGTTACCCTATGTTCTGCAAAGATCTACTATGCAAACGATGCCATGTGTTGGTCCTTTATCAATGAAAATGACGCATGCCGCGTCTGTTCTATGGGGGAAATAACAGCTATAGTTATTTTCAATGTCCAACTAGTCACATTAAGGCATGTTTAAATCTAACTATTTGTAGGACTCTATGGTATATCTACCTTAACCAGTGGATGCCAGACAATAAGGTGAAAAATGCGGCACAGAGACTCTTCTGGTCAGGACACCGCCAAGGAAATTCAACGGAAATTCGCTGAGGCTACACCGTGAGAGGATACTGAAGAAAAGAAGCGCATATTATCTTTGGCGTTTGTATATTAAAGTCAGGGTACTTCGCTATGTTTATCAAGATCTATGATTTACACGTTTAGTTAAAAACCACAAACGTGTAGATTATTTAAAAGTCTCTTGAAACGACAATGATCAGGCTGATGAAACGAGACTTGCGCGCCAACCCAAACTAATGGTAATGCACTGCTTCAAAACTTTGATTGATAACTGGAGCTGAAAAGAGACCCAAAACTCATTTATAGTTCATACCTCTGTTAAGATGATCATACAATATGCAAACAATGCGTCAGTGTTGCTGTACTAGCATTATGTTTCAAGCAACTTAAACGAGCAATATGAGCCAGTCAAATTAGTCCATATTACTTCTTGATGGCTTAAGGGTAACAAATAGTGGGTGAAGAGGGTTGTGACTGCCACGGGCCTTCAGGTGAAACTAGAACCTTTACACTGCCTACTCGCGCTGGTACGGAAGCCCAAGAGACAGAAGCTCCCCTATAAGCTTTTGCTGGTGCTTGCTAGGCGGAGGGTAGCTATAACCTGGATGGGGCAGAGGGCCCCTGAATTCAATTTTTGGCTTAAGGATGTCCGAGAGTGGTCCCTAGCCGAAGAGGCACATATGAAACTCACCAGGACAGATGAGAAGCTGCAGGATGACTTAACAGCTTGGCGAGCCCTGTGCACTGTGGGATTAGCAGAGGGGGGAGTCATTCTCACAGGATTCCACTGACGGGGAGCAGGAAGACTTAGACATATCCGGTGGCTCAGCTCCTAGAGGGGAATCTCAGGGTGGACTTTGAAGGGACTCGCATTGGCACCTGGTGCTTTGCCCGGTGTCTTCCTTACAGTGATAGGTCTGTGCATGTTCTTTCCCGTTGTCCTTTTCATCACGGGTGCGGCCTTAGATTATATAACTCCTTACTGTGCCCAATGTCATGCATATGTTTTACTGATGCCATTGTATTGTTATGCAAAATTGAAAATAAAGTTTAAAAAAAAAAAAAGGGTAACAAATAGTGCAATTGCGTGCCATAAGTGGCCTCCACCTACATCTTACTCACTGGACATTTATTTATGAGTGATACAGTTAAAAAAATGACGACATTGCGGCAAACTGCCGTACTTACATAATACTATACGCAAGAGGAAGAATCAATACTGGACAATGAGATAAGTCCATATATCTGAAACAAGAAACGGCACTGCTTAATGGCATGCAACTGAAAGCCATCATGAGGTAAATAGTTAAACAATAGAGCACAATCACGCACCCAAACAGCTGTCTTACTTGTAATATCGCTCGAGACCGCACGGTAATGGAACCTTCCTTCTTAAAACGTCCTCCACGTGACTAGAGTAACGCTCGCTGGCCGCTATTTAAAAGACCAGTAAGACGCAATCACATGATACATTGTTATCCTATCAAGCGTCAAGAATCAAACGTATGCAGCGTCACTCAACTTTATTGTAGTTGAACAATGTCAAACTAAACAGTGACCTCAACTGTGAAGTATTGTCAACTTGTTAAGAAGACTGCAAAAAGCCCGGTTTGTAATACGCAATTAATCCATTTGTTAATGGTTGATTAAGATGTAAATGGATCAAACAAACCGTCATATTGAAGAATGTACAAAGGCTAAGACGATCGTGGTCACTTAATGGTAAATAGTGGAGTCAGAGAACACTCTGTATGACCATATGTGGCGACCTGATACCAAGAGTATCTATGCATACTTCAGATGAAAAAGAAATATCAAGGGAATATAAGATAAAAACCTTAAGTCAAAATACCTTTGAGTCAAAGTGCAAGGGTATTGCTATAAGCACCTTGTGCGTTATATGACTATATGCATATAGTGACTAATTATAACTAGATAAACGTTCCATATGTCCAATAGCGATTGATTAATCAGATTTCCGCGAACTCTGGCATAAAGCCCTATGTCCGAGAGGATCATCCTCATGCAATTATGGCCATTCTAAACATAACTAGATAAACGTGCCATATGTCCCATGGAGATTGATTGATAAGATTTCTGCGAACTCTGGCATAGAGCCCAATGTCAGAGTGGATCATCCTCATTTGATTATGGCCATTCTAGAATCCTCTAGATTGTATGTCTGAGAGGATAGTCAAAAACCAGAGGAGAAGAAAAATAGAGGGGTTCAGCTGGCATTATATCGTATAGCTTGTTCGCACGGAATTTCCTGATTTAAACCTCGTGTGACCATATCGAAGGTGAAAATCCAGTAGACTTCTCTACTTTTCCTAATCCCTTCTGGATCAGGACCATGTTTTTGGTTTATTTTTTCTAGAATGAGCCAATCAATCTCTTCAGGGCCATGCCCAAGTTCCAGATAATGTTTAACCAGAGACGCCAATATGTTTTTGGTGCAGATGGCCGAACGATGTTCAGTTAGTCGTGTTGCTAGGGATCTAGATGTTTCTCCTACGTATCCCAGTTTACATGGGCATAATAAAAGATAAACGATGTTCTTGGTCTTACAATTTGTGAAAGATTTGACGGTTATCTTTTGAGAATTATGCACAAATGTCTTCATTATGATAGCGTTGCCACATGCTTTGCATTGCGAACATTTGTTATTGCCAACTAATGGATACGAACCATCTATGGTTTTCTGGATCAGAGATTTCTTATTGTTCATACGCGAATGGACTATCTGATCTTTCAAATTTTTGTTGCGCCTATGTGCAAACATGGGGCGCGGCAACTTGTCGTTCTCATCTGCATTGACATTTAATCTGTGCCAATTTGCACATATAATCTGGCGAACTTTCTCATTAAGTGTAGAATGTCTCGTGACACAGACCAACTTCAGCGCGGCTTTAGGAGAATGGTTACCTAATAGATGATCCCTGTCATAGAAACGTGCACGCTTGTACGCCTCGCGTACCAACCTTCTTGGGTACCCTCTAGATATAAATTTAGATCTCACCATGGTGGATCTGATGTCATAGTCCGCTAAATTGGTGCAGTTTCGCCTAAGGCGGAGAAACTGCCCAAATGGAATACTTTCCTTCTGATTTTTAGGATGGTAACTATTGAAGTGTAATAACGTATTCCTAGCTGTCGGCTTGATATAGAGATCAACTTCCAGGGTGTGATTTTGTTCTTTAATTTCTATGTCGAGAAACTCAATACTCCTATTGCTGGTATTAGCCGTAAATTTCAGGTTAGTGTCACATAAATTGACACATGATAGGAATTCATTCAGCAAGTCTGGCTCGCCACTCCAAATAAAGAAAATATCGTCAATATAATGTGCCCAATTATGGATGGATTCAAAGAAAGGGGCTATTTCGTTGTATATGAAGATTTTTTCAAAATGGGCCATGTAGATGTTTGCTACGGTGGGAGCACAGTAACCTCCCATGCTGACTCTCTTTACTTGTCTATAAAGGCTCCCATTGAATTCAAAGGTATTCTCCTCTAGTACCACTTGAAGGATCTCATTGATAAAAACAGGACAACAGTCTATTTGGAAATGTTCTATAAACCAAAGTACTGCTTTTAAAGCGCCTGCCTGTAGTATATTACTATAGAGGGACTCAATGTCCAATGTTACAAGAGTTTCTCTCAAGGCATCAAACGGGAGACCCTCCACCGTTTGTATCATGGCTTTGGTGTCTCTGATATGTGATGTCATCTTAGGTATGTATGGACGTAGAATACAATCAATGTATTTCGAAATTGGTTCGGTCACGGAACCTATTGTGGTGACAATGGGGCGATATGGAGGGTTAGAACTGTTTTTGTGAATCTTCGGTACTCCATATATGCTAGCCATTCTAGGACAGTCAATATTGAGAAAATCAAATTCTTTCTGACAGATCGTGCCTTGTTCTAGCTCTTTTTTCGTTGAATTATAGATCTTCCTTTTCACTCTGGATATAGGGTCCATTTTCATGGGTAAATAATACTCCGTATCATTTATAAGGGCCTGCATTTTGAAAATATATTTTTCCATATCTAACACTACTATACCTCCACCTTTATCACAATTTTTGATTGTTACATCAGCATTGCTTCTGGGATCAACTAAGGCATGGAGTTCATTTTTATTAAGATTAGGTGGAGGATGAGATATATTAGTGATAGATGTTTTGATGCGCTTCAGGTCAGCATTTTCAAAAATACTTACTTCAGGTCCAAGTTGGTCCAAAGTGGGGGTGAAAGTAAATATTGGACGTAGCCCTGAACGGTTGTCAGTCTACTGATCATTCTCTGTGATTTCTGAAAAGTATTTCTTCAAGCGTATTTTTCGGAAGAAAGCCATAATATTAACGTCTGTGTGTGGTACAAAGGGAAGCCCTTTAGATAAAAGTACGATGGTAGATTGTTCTAAGGGTTGATCTGACAGGTTAAAAATGGGTATCTCCTTTACGGTCTCCAATATTGGGCGTTCCGTGTCACTAAGAATTGTTGATTGTTCTGTTGGTAATTGCCCCGAATGAAATTGTCCCGATACCTTGGCTGATACCTCGGTCTCCAAGGGCCTCGTCGTGCTTGTCGCCTGCCTAAAAAAGGCTGACCTGTAGGTTGATTTAGTGGATAGGCTACTCTGTCTCCTTCAGAGCTAAAATGATGAGAACTTCCTTCATTATCTGAGTCAGAGGTATCTGAGAAAGTTCTTCACTTTGCGTGTAGATTGTTGATATCGTACTGATTCAGATTCGTGATATTCCCCTTGATTTTAGAAATGTTCATTTAAATATGGATAAGTCCTCTCTTTGGCGGTAAATCTAATATCTTTTTTTAGCTTCTCTGTCTTTCTCTTGATTAGGTAATCTGAATAAGATATAACTTCTCTATCTATGTCCTCTAGTTTTTCTTAGCCTCTTCTAGAGCGTTATTCTGCTTGATTTTGTCCTCTAAAGTTGATAATTCTACTAATAAAGTTTGAACAAGTTCCTTAGCCGTCTCTATTATCAAAATCATGAAGTCACGGGAACAACGATTAGCAATGAGGGACCATTTTTCTAAAAACATACATACCTGAACACAAAGACCCAGAATATTTCTTACTCCAAGTACTTGTGGGATGACACCTGCCTTTAGGTAATCAAGCATGAATTGCCCATGTAGTTCTATTCTTCGGATTTTCTTCTTAAGTAGGAATAGTGTATTTAAATCCTCATGAGTAGCAGGGTTACTACTGTTAGCTTGATTATTGAATGAAGACTGATTGCCTACTAGAAGAGCATATTGTTCATCGGTAAATCCGAATGTCTGTAAAGCTTCCATAGTGGAGTAGAAACACTCAAATAACTAATAGTGAAAAAGAAGAAACCCAAGAAATAATAGATCAAAATGAAAATTAATACTCTAAACAAACTATTGAAGAAAAAAAACAACCGCAAACTTCAAACAAATTGTAAAGCAAATACTACGGTAGAGCAATCTACCTGTACTCTGAGTAACAGCCCCACGCAGACAGGCTGCGGGTAATACAGTGTAAAGAGCAAGGAGCCCCCTGCTAATAGAATGAACGTTCCTTAAGGCAGGGATCAATGAATTAGTGCAAAGGCTTAAGGCAACAAACTGCTTATTCATTAGCACAACATTTGCAACATAGAATGAAAGAACCAAAGATACTTTTTTATCCAAAAATACAAAACATGATTTTATTGTTACTAATGAATACACATTACAATAAAAACTCACTCATACTGGCTCACTCATGTCCACATGCACTCACCACATCCAAAAAATATAATTTAAAAACACAATATGCAAAAGACAATCGAAAGGTGGTTGATATATTTTTTAGCAGCAGCTAATCTATTTTGCTCCAACGGTAATTAGATAGTTTGATACAAATTCAGACAAAGGTTAAAAATTCCAAAGATTTTGCATTAGGACTGAAAGGACAAACAGTGTGGCACAAACTCAGTTGACTTCGATGGTTTCTACGCGCGTTTCGACACCGGAAGTGCCTTCGTCAGGAAAAGCCACAACTTTGACAACTTGATATCTGTAAATGCAAAAACCAATACATATGGTTCTTTCAGACAGGATGTTTGTGTTTTATTAACTTGATGAAAACTAAGTGTCTAATAGCTTGCTTACATGTGTTCGCAGTAAGGAATAGAAGTAAATCTGCATTTCCAGTAAGGAAAATCAAGAACGGGGCAAGGATGCCCAAAGTCTAACTGCCCAAGAGTTTACTTCCGCTTTATGCAACCAGGTGCTGCATAGAGGAAAGGCTGGGCCAGTGGTGTAGCTAGACATTTGGCCGCCCGTGGCGGGCCCTGCGTTTGCCGCCCCGCAGCAGCCGCATGTAAGAGCAGGGGGGCGGGGTTGCTGGCGATGCCTGCGTTTGCTTTGCCTCCCCGTGAGTGCCGCAGGTAAGAGCGGGGAGGGGAGTCCGTCACCCCCAAAACTCGTGCCGCCCAGGGCGGACCGCCCCCGCCCTTGCTACGCCACTGGGCTGGGCAATATTCCATGGGAACCAATGGTATGTGGAAGAACATTAAGGCTATTCATCCCAACAGTATTGCTTGTGCTGAGATTCAGAAGAGTTGAGCAGCTGTACAGACTGCTCCAAAGGAAGTGATGTTTCAACAATGGGAGCAAAGTGATGACAAGTTGCAGCATTTTGCAATATGCTGCAGTTGCTATCTCAAAGTAGTGGCCTGTGGGGCAACTAATAAAGAATATTTTGAAATGCCATAGAAGGCCATCCCTTCAAAGACAAACACCTGTAGAAAACACAAAAGAAATACAAACATGTCAAAAACAAAGTTTAAAAGATGATATAAAAAATTAAAAAGCAGGAGTTCTAAATTGTAAAACAAAAAAAACAGCAAAAAAAGTATGAAAAACAACACAAAAAACAAAAATAAAAGTATGCATTCAACTCATTTAGACACAAAGAATCTGTGTGTAGATGGGGTCAGGTTGGATCAGAGGGCAGTGCACAGCGTAGAGTTGCCAGTCTGCACGATGGTTTAACACAAGGCCTGGCCACAGGCCAGGCCCTGCATCCAAAATCCTGCTGCGCATGCCGAATATGATTAAAAAAAAACTGAAATGTACTGAAAAAAACACAGGTTAAAGTGATGTCTTTGCTAGGTGATGGATTAAGATGAATACTAATGTTAACCCCCCCCAAAAAAAAACACTTAAATGCACCAGTTATAGTTTGTTGAGCTCTTTTATTGGAGGAGTCTGACAAAAAATTTAAATCTGTTTTTATAAATACAGGAGACACAAAATTATTTTTTGAGGACAGGACTTTCCCTCATGGGTGTCTCATCAATGGACTACCTCTAATATGGATTGCGTCTGATATTTAGAATTCGCAGCCATACAAATGTATGTAAATAGTGTGGAAGAGAGAAATAGTCCTTTGTTTAGAGATATCTGAATGTGTATATATATATGTTTGTCCTGTATCATTTAATTGATTTTGTGTATTATTGTCTTTTGTAATATATGTCTTTTTATATGTAAATACATTATTTTGTTCACCCCAACCCAGGAGATTGGGACGTTCGCTTTAAAACAAGACTAATAAATAATATTGGGGGATTATATACCATATCAGTGAGCAATTAATAAGTACTCTGAGTGAGTAGTCGCATTATCTATTCCCACAGGTCAAAAAACCCTTTTCTTTTGTTATACATTTGATGCTCATGTCCTAGTGGGAAGATTAGGGCAAACCTCTATTGATATACACAGGATTTCCTGTGGAAGCTGTTATCAGTTTTTGGCACAGAAGACAGATATCACAGAGTAGAGCCCCCCCTTCCTTTCAGAGCACACTTTACAATATAAAACACTGCACAAGAATGATGCCCTCTAGCTGATCTGAGGCATGGGGAATCACAATGAGTATTGCATAGAAACTTTAAGGGCTCCCTGTACAAAGTATGACGAGGGGACCCCGCTGTCTGCCTTTACAATTCGTCCCAGAGCTGCCGAGCAATGCCACATGCTACATAGACTTACAGGCTTTGGTTTTAGGCTGCTGGCCTATATCTCTCACATGAAGCAAATTGTGGGCTCACGCAATCACTTGTACTGGGTCTCTTCTTTTAACTCATGTCTAGTGCTAAGCTATGCAAATAACTTTTATGAACGATGCAAACTATCTGGACGTCTAATAGGCTGCAGCCCATCAAACGTGTAGGTTGGTGTTTTTAACTTATCCCCGGAGTTGTGTGGCAGAGACAACACTGCGCACCTTCAAGCTCTTGGGTGATGGGGGAGGAAGATGTAGGTGGTGCCTAAACACCCTTATGGATGACCTGGCACTATACATCAGTTTCTACAGATAAATGTGTAAAGATCCTGTCACATACAACAAGGTGCACTACTCAAGCCCTTACGGTGCAATATGTTTAAAACAGTTTTTTGTACACAAATTCAAATATTCCACTTATTTTAACAATTTCTAATTTACCTATTCATGCATTATGCATTCATATATTACTTATTGCAAGTCAATCAAATGAAAAACATGAACCAAGGATGACAAAATCAACAATAGTCACTTTTCAAATCAACCTTTCATTGATGTGACATTTATTTTACAATTTGCGCTTCTTATGTCACTAATTATATTTTATGCCGTGTTCCCAATGCATTTCGGGAATCCCTTTGTCAGGGGAACACTACAATAACAAATTATACAAAATTTGCAGTTACAAAATAACTCCATTCCTTAATTGTATATCAGAGCTTTTAAGGTGAAACGCCTTCACCAAATACATGATGCATTCATGCTGTTGCTTATAAGGCAATGCTTACCTCTTAAGTATCAGAAACAACCAAAAACGTGCCAACCCTTAATCTCATGCACCGTGCTCTGTGATGTCACTAAATCATGTGCCTTTAGGTTAAACTATTTACCTAATTAAAGTGCAAACAAACTCGACACCCCTAGATTATGTGTATAACCAACTCCAAAAACATCCAATGAGCTGACACCTACCCAGTCCTCAGTAAACCTTGACCTTCACTATGGGAGATGTTACTATAAATATAAACAAATGTGCACCTTGAACTACAATCCACTTTGACGTACAGTACAGTTAAGAAACATACAGGTTTCACACTCTACATCACTTACTGCTATTGTCTTTGAGGGACGTGAATCTGCCAGTGGTATCAAGGTAGATAAGTACTTCCAGATCTGAATGAAGAACCAAATTACATAAGTACCTGTCCCGTAGTTTAACGCTCCCCAAGCCTTCCCTAATCCACATCCTGCCATTTACTTGCCAGCCACTATCACATGCACGTCTTCTGTCCTTTATTTGGAGCCGCCACTCGCGTCACGGTAATCATGTACTAAGAAATCTGCATAAGGAAACAAGTCCTAATCATTGAAGGTCCCACAGCCTGTTATGCTCCATATTCTCCCCATATGCTATCTGCCACTTACTTTGAAATGCCATCCGCTATCAAATCTTCACTTCCTCTGACACCAGCGTTCAACACCCTACCCAACGCGCCATGAATTATAAATCAACGCGTACACGTTGCACATACGTACTTCCTACCATAACCAGGGAAAACAGACTTCCTGGACGGATGTGTTCTACCCTATTGTATGCTATTCAAAAACGATATTCATAAAAAATCATATTAATAATGTCATGAAACGACGCAAGTGTGCCCACCATAGACTTATGTGTTGTGCGTGTAAAGTCTCCAACTTATGGACTCAACCTTACGCTCAAAAGTAATTACCATAAAGTACCTAAGAGTTGCGCGCACCCTTACTTAGTATCAGTGACTCGTACCACAGATTATACAACAAGATCTGGGACGTGGTGAATCACGAGTGTCAGTCCTGGGTGATCAAGAAAATAATCTCCTTCCCTGATGTTTTTTTATTTAAAAAACATTCTGTACAATGCAAAAACCCAAAAAAATATAGGTCAAGTGTATCGAGCAACAAACAAGCCATTTGTCTTCTGTGCAACAGGTTGTCCGTCGCGCACCCTCAGCCCTGGGGACCACCACCTCCCCGGGGCTAAACACTACAATGGAGGGGGGCTGCGTGGGCCCCCCTTGTGGAGCCATGGATGGCCCTGTGGACTGCCACCCCCCATGGCCCACTCCTTCTACCTCCCGAGGTGCTCACCCTTGGGAGGTAGCTGTTTGCTTTTGCTTGGTGGGAGCTCACAGCTCCCACCAAGCAAAAGCAAACATAACTCTGCTTTCTGTAAGGTGAAGTTGTCAAACAACTCCGGCTTGCAGAATGCAGAGTTTTCATCTGTTTCCTTGTATGCAAATATGCGATCAGGGAAACAGATGAAAACATTGTTCTGACAAGCAGGGAGCTGCCTTACAGCAGCCACCTGTCAGTCAGAGCAATGCCGGCTCCCACAGGAGGCGGGTAGCTG
The DNA here is from genome assembly GCA_963921515.1 of Calotriton arnoldi. Classification (NCBI taxonomy): domain Eukaryota; kingdom Metazoa; phylum Chordata; class Amphibia; order Caudata; family Salamandridae; genus Calotriton; species Calotriton arnoldi. The sequence continues at coordinate 1,383,857 of CAWUFW010001746.1, read as the reverse complement.
GCTCGGATCACGGGGGTCTTGAGGCTCCCCCTCAGTCCCATTGCAGCCAGGGTGACCTGGGGGCACCCTGGTGACATGGCCGGGCCCTGGGGGATGGGTTCCCGGGCCCAAAATCGGCCCAGGGAGGGGAGCCTTGTGGCCCCCCTCCCCATAGTAAAACAAAGAAGCACTTACTGTCAAGTACAAATCATTCAAGAGTGTTTTCTTTGCATTTCTGCTGTGAGAAGTTATCTGCAATCTGTGACGGAGGTGTTTGCATCCTTGCTTTTTTTTAGTGCAGTATCTGTCTGTCTGTGATGAGGGTGTTCTTTCTTGTCATCTGCTGCGGAGACCAGAGATCGTGTTCTAAACTTTTAAAAACTAGAAGTATGTAAACTTGTCTAGAAACCCCGCTTGTTTTGCCACGCCCCATACACATTAGGGGTATGCAGCGTCTTCCCGACCTTTTCTCAGGATGATGGACAGCTCACTAAAAGGCCCCTAAGCGTGTTTCCAGCCGATTTTAGAGACAGGGTCTTGTTGCCTAGGAATACGATCACATATCCACCAAACAAAGAAGCACTTACTTCTGTAAAGTACAAATCATCCAAGTGTGTTGTCTTTGCAGTTCCACCGTGTAAAGTTATCTGTTGAAGATGCTCGAGCAACAATCACATTGGCAAAGTTACAGAAACGCAACAGGGTAGCACTTACTAGTTAACAAGTTGAAAGTACTCCAGTTGGATAGAAGTGTTGCACAAAACGGTGACCTCTTCTTGGATAAATATGCAGGGCAGAATTCATTCTGACACGATGCTCATTTCACAGAAATGAAACCTCGACAGGTTTTAAATTTTTTTGAAATTGACTGAAAAAACAAAGATTACAGGGTTGTTATAGTTAGGAAATAGAATTTTAGAAACCTTAGAAATTCACTGACAAAATCAAAGGTTACAGGGACGTTATAGATAGGAAAAATAATTTAAAAACCATTGAAATTCACAGAAAAAAACAAAGGTTACGTGGACGTTCAGCATTAATAGTTACCTGAGCTAACTATAACTTACGCGCCCACAATGCACTGTTTATGACCTCACATATTACATCACTCATGACATGGTCAGTGACATCACTGATGACATCACTCATGACATCTCAAATGTCACCTCTGATGATATCTCCAATGACATCATTTGTACGAGTGAAATCTGACCCTAACTATAACATCTCTGTAACCTTTGGTTTTGTCAGTGAATATATATATATAGTTACAATTTTGGTATACAATATTTAGGCCACAATATTTATTTCAGACAATATTTTAGTTATTGATAATTTGACATACAACTGGGTCTTCCATTTTCAACTGAAAATATTGATTTTTATCTTCCAAATGTTAACTGTCTAAAGTTTATTGCCAGCATAATTTTCCTCTATACAGTCATAGCTATCTGCACACCAACATGTTTGAATCTTATAAATCTGTCATGAGCTTATCGCAGGAACACTAAATGATAGCCCCCCAGCTATAGTGGAAAAGTGTTAGCTCTACACTATAGATTATAAAAACACCCCTGCTTGATAGCATGGTTGCTCTATATCTTATCTGACCATAATACATTTGAAACCAGATTTATCTGCACCCATATACTAGTATACAGTCACTGTATTGCTGTAAAACATGGGGGATGCCCCAGACTGAAGGTTTTTGCCAAACTAGTTCCTTATCCACACCATAAAATAATGCTTTTATAGACAGAGTGGCACAATATGACTGAAAAAAAGTTTGACTATATATCAACTTTTTCTTGGAGCGATTTTGGTAATTTCTCCGACAAAATGCTGACATAGAGTTTAGCTTTGATATCGATCAACACTCCAAGGCTGAATTTGGAAGGATCAGAAGAGAAGGAGTTTAGATCTGTACTCTATCCATCCTATTATAATCTAGAACAATGATTCATAACCTTTTGACCATGTTATTAGCCACTCAGACCTTCCACTTTACAACAACTTCGCACGAACCAAAGTGTTGGGAAGAATTTCAGAAATGCTTCTTTTGCATAGGTCTTTTTACCCATCTAGCCCTGGTTAATTTTTGCATACCCGCACTTTAATGGCCAATAGAAGCCATTACATTGCCATTAGAAGGAGGGTAGAAACTAGGGCATAAAGTTAGAAACCGAATCAAATACCGTGCACTTTCACTGCTTGCCAAAGCCAGAAGGTCTTTGCCAGTGTTTGTTTTTATTTTGAGGTTGTTAGTAATTTTATATAGAAATTGGTGTGCATTGTTTCATGAGTAGAATTTAAAAAAAAAACCAAAGTATATGGTCATCAATTAGTCTTTATTCGATAATTTACAATCATAAAAGACACAATACAAACATAAAAGTGTCATAAAATATCATATAAACAGTAACACCCTAAGAAATGCATCCTTAGGAACTAAAAATCAGCTATATCGAATTTCCTATCGTCATTGACTTAAATAATAAATATGTTAATACATCCATAAAACTATTTCCTACACAATTAGTCCAAAAGGCTGGCTACTACCATTAACATAGTCAAGTAGTATATGCAATTCCCAGACCAGCCTCCAAATTTTTCCTTCTCAGAGCCCAGAACCAACTAAGAAATTTCACCATCGCAATCACAATAACTGGACTTGTGTTCGATACCAAGATACGCAAAGCTGTCATACACGATCTGGTACCTAGATTGGAACACAGTGGCTTAAGCCACCTTCGACGGGGGCCATTATAGGCCGGGCACACAAACAATACATGGGTTATCGACTCAACCTGGGATGGACACGAAGGGCAGTTGGTATCAGGAGCCTTATTCCATTTTGCAGTAAAAGATCTTAAAGGGAGAGTGCCCACTCTGAATTGGTGATATAGTTTCCTATCACCAGGTTTTGTAATCAGATTCCAATCAATCAATCAGGGGTTTGTTAAAGCGCGACTACTCACCCGTAAGGGTCTCAAGGCGCTGGGGGGGGGGGGTGCAGGTTCCATCCATCAAGGAGGGGGTCTGTCGAAAAGCCAGGTTTTGAGGTTTCTTGCGAAGATGGGGAGCGATGTTGTTTGTCTGAGATGGAGCGGAAGGGCGTTCCATGCTTTGGCCGCGAGGAAGGAGAAGGAGCGGCCTCCCGATCTGGTCTTTCTGGTGCGGGGGACCACGGCGTAGGAGAGCTGGGCTGATCGTAGGGTCCTTTGGGGTGCGTGGAATTTGAGTCGGCTGTTCAGGTATGCTGGTCCGGTGCCGTGGAGGGCCTTGTGTGCGTGGGTGAGCATCTTGAAGGTGATTCTCGCCTCGACAGGGAGCCAGTGGAGTGTGCGCAGGTGCTGGGAGATGTGGCAGTGTTTTGGCAGGTTGAGGACCAGTCTTGCGGCGGCGTTCTGGATGTTCTGTAGCTTGCGGGTGAGGTTTTTGTTTATTCCGGCATAGAGTGCGTTGCCGTAGTCAAGTCTGCTGGTGACCAGGGCGTGAGTGACGGTCTTTCGGTGTTCGAGGGGGATCCATTTGAAGGTCTTACGAAGGAGGCGGAGGGTGTGGAAGCAGGAAGACGAGACAGAGTTGATCTGGCGGTCCATTTTGAGCTCGGAGTCCAGGATGATTCCCAGGTTGCATGCGTGGTCCGTGGGGGTTGGCGGGTTTCCGAGGGCGGGGGGCCACCAGGTGTCGCTCCAGGCATTCCAGTAGGCTTCTGCTTCCATTGCAGGCTTATGCTCCAGAAAGATACCTGTTAGCGAGCTCCTGCTCACCCCTGACAATGTCTTTTTAGTAATCATAACCCAGTATAGTTCTTTGTACTCATTTTTATTGGGAAATGAGTTCCCTATAGGATTTTCCCACAAATGACGAAGCCCCATGTCAGACAAATTACCCTTAATCTTCTGGAGCCATTTAATTTTAGAGGACAGATCGGCATTCCTAATATACATTAGTGCATTGGCGTAAGACGTCAATTCAGGGGTAGTCCAAAGCCTCCTCCAGTAAGCTAGGGGTCTAAATCCAGCAGCCTCATCAAAGGAGGTACATCCCAAGTCAAACATCAGGGGCTTGATGGGGGTTGATTGGGGGAGGGCAGTCAGTCTTCTCAAAAACTTATTTTGAGCAAGAACTAGGGGTGATACATTTTCAAACCCCCAGAGTTCAGCACCATATATTAAGGAGGCTCTAATCTTCCCATTATAAATCGATAGAGCGGGCCCCACCAGTTTGGTATTTGAGAGTCGATGTTCTTTAAGTAGGGCTCCTACTAACTGGTTGTGCCTAAGAACTAAAACATCTAACTGGGGTGTCCAGTTCATCTTCCTACCCATAATCACTCCTAGATATGTGAATGTATCAGTTTGTTCCAAAGGTGCTTTATTCATTTCAACTCTCCCTTTAATGAGTTTGTGTTTATGCAGCACCATGAACTGGTTTTGTCAACGTTTACTACAAGTTCATGGTCGTTGCAGAACTCTATAAATCTATCAAGGGCACGTTGCAGACCACATTGGGTTTTAGATAAAATTAAAGTATCGTCTGCAAACATTAAAAGCGGAACCCTTGAGCCGGCAAGAGTTGGAGCATCTGTAGGAAAATTAGTATAATACGAAATAACCTTGTTTATAAACAAGGAAAATAGGGTAGGAGCAAGTACACACCCTTGCCGCACTCCCTTGTTGACTGGGAAACGATCTGTTAATTCACCCTGCTGCCCCCACCTAACCTGAGCATAATTTGCCTCATGCAGTTTGATGATAAAGCTTAAGATTTCTAGGGGCATCCCGGCCTCCTTTAGTGTATCCCACAGCTTATGGCGGGGGACTAAGTCAAATGCTGATTTTAAGTCAACAAATGCTGCATATAGAGTTCCCCCCGCTAAGATCACTGTGCTCCAATATGTCATCATAAATCTAAAAGCTTGGTCGATGGTACTGACATGGGGTCGAAAACCCGCTTGATAGGTAGATAATACATTCTGATCTAATATCCATTCATTTACTCTACCTAGCACAAGTCTGGCAACTATTTTCTGTAAAGTATCAATTAGGCTTATCGGCCTGTAGTTGCCAGGTCTAGCACGGTCACCCTTTTTATATATGGGAATGATTTGGCCCGCGTCAAGTATCTGGAATCGGCGCGCCTCTGGCAATAACATTTATGATGATAAAAATATATTCGGTCCAGTTCTTCCTATCTTTTTTATAGATATCGGCCGGGATACAATCCGGGCCGGGTGCCCTCCCTGCTGGAACCCCGTCCAAGACCCTTTCTATCTCCCCTTTGTCAAATATTAAAACAGCATCAGTATTAGCCACAGGGTAGTCAATAACAATACTCAGCGAGGAAGCAAATTGGGCTTGATAGTATTCCACCCAGAGTTCGGGAGGTACATTGTTCACTGGTGTGGGCCCTATCACACCACTACCCCATTTGACTAATTGCCAAAATTTTAACCAATTCTTCCTATTACTGGCATCTGTTAAGCTCACCCATCTAACCTCATCAAAATCCTTCTTCGCCTTTATTTGTACTTTTTTATAATTTACCCTTGCTAATTTGACCTCTTGGGGAACCCCTTTCTTAATTGCTTTTGAAAGATGCTTAAATGCAACTCCGCAAGCCTCATTATACCAGTTGGCCGTTTTTTTATATAGTGCCTAAATGGTTTCTTATTTTTTGTGAACAGAGTCTTCAGTTTTGCAAATAGATCCTCATGAACCTTCATATAATCTAATGAGGATTTGTCAGGAGAGTCTAATAAGCCAAGCATTAGTAAGGTTTCTTCCAACGTTGACTTAATCTGCGTCAAGGTACCCTCATCTTCTGAGACTACAGACCATTTCAGCCGTCGGCAATCTTGTGACATAGTTATTTCGCCTATTGCAGTTTTCATGTCAGCCAATGTGGAATCCAACCCCGTCCTAGCTAAGGTTAGTACTAATGGATCGTGGTCACTCTCCAGTCTATGGTGTACCATCATATCCACCAGTCTAGGCCAGAGCTCTAGACTAATAAGAATATAGTCTATTCTGCTTCTTCTAGTCCCAGTAGAGAATGTATTAGAACCATCTATATCTGAGGGGGATCTCCCGTTAGCAGCCCTTAGCCCCCTCCCGAGGGATAAGCTTTTTAATTGTAACGCCGCCTCTGTCCACTTGATGATCGGTGGCAATGATAAAGACGGGATTCCCCCAACTCTGGTCTTCCTCCATACTGAGACTATAGTCATCTATGCCTAGGGGCCCAAATGTACAATTAAAATCACCTGCAATCACCAGGACATTTGAGCCAACTAAGTCATTAATAATTGTATCCAGGAGGGCAATAGTTGGTGACGCTTTCCCACCAGCAATCCCTCTCGCATACACATTAATTAAGATAAAGTCTAACTCACCCTTTACACGAATCTTAATAGCAAGGATGCCTGAGCTATCTACTGGTACTTCCACTATTTGGAACGATGTCTGTTGCTTAACCCATATAATCAATCCCCCACTAGATCTCCCCTTCCTATTTGCAACAGCCGCTTTACCAAAAGCTAGATATCCTGGGCGGTAGATCATGTCTACTGACCAAGTCTCTTGGAAGGCAATAATATCATACCCCTCTATAAAGCATGACCAATCAGCGGACAGGGTTTTTGAAAGTAAACCGGCAATATTCCAAGATAGCAGGGAAATTAGGGAGGGAGTTGTATCAGCAGACTCCATCATACATGATACGGACTGCGCACACACCTGTCTCTTATCCTCTACTTTATAAATTCCCTTTATGGGGGTAGGAGAGCTATCCACCAGCTCAGCCCGGATCGGGGTTAGTGGATGTAGTCAGTCACATATGGCTAGATCAGATAACGGCGCAAACCTATTGGTCAGAGGGACCTCTAATGGTCTATGTACTATACCCAGAGGTGCCCAAAATTGCCTATCATTCCCATTGGAATTCAGCGCCCTTGAATAATATGGCCCAGATTTATAAAAAAAAACCTAGTGGTAAAATAGTCACTTTATCCGTGTAACTTCCTGACATTCCTCCCAAATTATCCAAGAGAAATCTGGTTATATGGACATTATTAAAATTAACAACAACACAATCACCATTTCCTTCCTTCCTCGTGGGGCCAATCCACTGAGTACGTCTGGCCATAATCATGTGCTTATCGACACTCTCCTCCCAAATCCCAACATCCTTAAGACGATTGTTAAACCAATGCAAAGATTTTAACAACAGTTGGTCAGTAGTTTCAGACTGCGCTTCCCGCAGTGGTGGAACGTTCATCAGGACGACCACTAGAGGGGCAGCTGCCAGAGGAAGGTGAAGGGCCGGAGGATTAGCATACACAGCATTCTGTCCCAAGCCTCTGGATCCTTGTCGGCGAATAGATTTGCCGGCTTGTCCGGCTAAAGGGCAGTTTATACAGTTATTATCCTGCGTTAAAACGTTCACTACTTCCACTTCCACTCTATCAACATCCGGAGGGCTCGGATATGATTGTGCAAATTCACTAGACATGTTCCCTAAATCATCTTCATCCTTATGCAAGGGAACTGTTTTATTTTGTATTACTACAGCTACATTCGTCGGTGGCCCAGAAGCAATTGGCTCGATTGCCTGCATACTTAGAGGCTTACGTTTAACTAAATCCTTGTCAGGAACCAAAAGCCCCGTATTGCTGTTTAAAATCACAGGAGTAGGCTTAGATTGAACAAGTAAGTCCTCAAGCACGGAAAAGCCTGACTTAGCCTGGGATTCAGAGTTAGTTAATCGGTCCTCTATCCGGCTCAGTCTATATGTGATAGGAGATAGTAAAGTTGATAATACATTTTCCAGCCTTCTCCACATTTCCTCATTGGGTTTCTGGCTAGGGCCATCCAAGGATGAAAAGTTGATTTATCTGCACCCATATACTAGTATACAGTCACTGTATTGCTGTAAAACATGGGGGATGCCCCAGACTGAAGGTTTTTGCCAAAGTAGTTCCTTATCCACACCGTAAAATAATGCTTTTATAGACAGAGTGGCACAATATGACTGAAAAAAAGTTTGACTATATATCAACTTTTTCTTGGAGCGATTTTGGTAATTTCTCCGACAAAATGCTGACACAGAGTTTAGCTTTGATATCGATCAACACTCCAAGGCTGAATTTGGAAGGATCAGAAGAGAAGGAGTTTAGATCTGTACTCTTTCCATCCTATTATAATCTAGAACAATGATTCATAACCTTTTGACCATGTTATTAGCCACTCAGACCTTCCACTTTACAACGACTTCGCACGAACCAAAGTGTTGGGAAGAATTTCAGAAATGCTTCTTTTGCATAGGTCTTTTTACCCATCTAGCCCTGGTTAATTTTTGCATACCCGCACTTTAATGGCCAATAGAAGCCATTACATTGCCATTAGAAGGAGGTAGAAACTAGGGCATAAAGTTAGAAACCGAATCAAATACCGTGCACTTTCACTGCTTGCCAAGGCCAGAAGGTCTTTGCCAGTGTTTGTTTTTATTTTGAGGTTGTTAGTAATTTTGTATAGAAATTGGTGTGCATTGTTTCATGAGTCGAATTTTTAAAAAAAAACAAAGTATATGTATATATATACATATATATATACATATACATATACATATATATATATATACATATACATATATATATATGGAACCACAAAGATGAACAGTAATCTTCAGCCAATAACGAGGGCCCAAACATGTTTTTTTTTTTAATCAGAACTGCAAATTTGCAGAGGTTCCACAGATACGTGGTACGATGGAAAGAAAAAAAAGTGCACAATGAAAAGAAAAAAGCACAACCATCCACTTTTTGCCTTTTAAAAAATATTTTTCGAGAGGGGAGTGCGTGGTGCCTCCTTTCCCAAGCTGCTATTAGCTACAGGGATTCAATACCCAGGGCCAGAGATTTGAGACTCCGGGCTGGGCAAGGACCCTGGGGGCCGCCAGTTTAAAAAATATTTTTTTTGGGGAAGTAGGGCATGCGTAGGACCCCCCTCCTCTTTGCATGGCCCCGGGGTCACCATCCTCCAGGACTTAATCAATGTTTCCTTCCACCCAGTAGCAAACATTTCCTTTTCTTTGCGGGCAGGGAAGAATGTTTTCTCTTTCCACGGAATCAGAGGTATTGTGGGCAGGGAAGAATGTTTGCTCCTGCTGTGGGAGCAGGGGTAAAATCTGCTCCCGCAGGGTGGGAGCATAGTTGTTGCCGGAAGTAACTATAACTCGGGCCCTGAAGTAACTATAATTCATGCTCTCACCATGCAATGCTTATACCCTCACATAGTACTTCACTCATGACATGTTCAGTATTGATAACATTACTGATGACATCAGAAATGACATAATGTATGACTACACTGTGCATGACAGGGCCACAAGTAGAAATTACTTAAGTTCTCAAGATATAATTACCTCAGTTACTAATAGGGTCAATGATGCACATAACCCAAGTTTGCTATTGTATGTATAATAGCAGTAATGATTCTTCAGATTATTTTGAGCTATTTTTCACTTAGTTTCATAGCTCTAATGCTATGTCCGTTTTGTACAAAAGAAGCTTGGATTGTGTCATCAGTGCTGTCAACAATGATGTCATTTGAGATGTCATCAGTATTGTAATAAATGATGTCATAGAACATGTCATGAGTGATGTAATATATGAGCTTATAAGCAGTTCATGGCGAGGGTGCGAGTTATAATTATCTCTGCTAGCTATAACTGGTGAATTTATGTGTTTTCTTTAGTTCAAAATATTAATGTTGTCACTGACATATTCACCTAACTATAACTTTACTTTAACCTTTGATGTTTTCAGTGAATTTTGAGTTTTTTTTTAACATAAAGTAATATATTATCATCTGTAAAGCTAACCAGCTCCCGCGCACAGCAGGGGTTCCTGCGGCAAACCCCCTACAGGCAGCCAACCCATGCTGTGCACGGCTTTGGGCGTGCACAGCACCGGTTGGTAACATGGCCTGGTCTGCAGCCGGGCCCTCTGGCCAACCCACCCAGAGGCAGTCAAACACCCCTGAAGACATCCAACCTCACTCTGCACACGACCTTCCATCATGCATGGTGTGGGGTTGACAGCAACTCCTCACAGTTAGCCAAACCCACGCCGCCCATGGCCCTTGGTCGTGTGTGGGGATAGTCACGGGGCCTGTCTTGCAGCCAGGCCCTGCTTCCAACTCCCCGCAGGCAGCCATTTCCACCATGCACACAGCCTTTGGCCGTGCGCTGCAGGTTGTTGGCCACAGGGCTTGACCTACCCCCAGACCCTGTGGCCAAACCCCACTGCAGGCTGCTAGCTCCAAACCTCGCACAGCGCATCGCAGGGTGTCATTATCTAGAATAGTAATGCTCTCTTGCTTGCTTTATTGCTTTCATAATCTCTCAGTCAGTATTCCCAGGTCCACATTTTGCAAACTGCATTCAGCACTGGGGTGCTTTATATGGAATAAAGGGGGGCAGCGCGTGGTGCTTTGGAATTCGCAACTGACTGTAGACAGAGGGGGCTGGGATCCCCGAATTTTGAACATTATTACTTGGCAGCATAGCTATAATGGCCTGAACACTGGCTGGTGGGCTGACTCACTGAGGAATTGGGTCTCCCTATAGAAGCCCACGTGCAGCGATTGGTTCAGTAGGATCTCCTGCCACAAGCCCAGCTCCAGCCGAATGCAAATGGACTGTTTCAGATAGCATATAACAGTTTTGATCATGGTCTGCGTCTCATGCCACATATTCCCCAATACTCCCCTGATATACTTTTGAGCTCTATCCCCTCAATTAATGAGATGTTGAGGAGGTCAGGTTTGGAGGCCTGGGAGGCAGCGGGAGTAAGCACGCTGGGCTTATTGTTCCAAGAGGGTGCGCTCCAGCCTTATGTTCGGCTCCAGGAAGAGCATGAGCTACCGGCGGACCATTTCCTGGTATATGGCAGATTGTTGGCCACACTGGAGAGATTGTGGGACATCATGGACACAGCCTGCCCAACATCCCCTGATGCACATGCTTTAGATAATGGGTAGTGTTCGTAAACTCATTCCATGGTTTGTTTGGGCTGCCCTGCTGACTGCGACCCAGTGGCGTAGCCAGGTCAGGTGGTACCCGGTGCGGAAAATTTCTTGTCACCCCCGGCTTGACAAAATGGCAAAAATATGTGTTAAAATATGTGTTTAAAAGACATATTTTTGCCATTTTGTCATCCCCCTCAGTGATGACACCCGGGGCGGCCCGCACCCACCGCATCCCCCTTTCCTATGCCCCTGCTGCGACCCGTAGGTGCTGGGAGAGGTATGTGGGGAGAGAACTAGCGCAGAAGGAATGGGATAGAGTGCTCATGTACCCCAGGAAAATATCGCACCAAGTTCCAATACATCCAGCATAATGTTCTTCATAGGGCCTACCTTACCCCAGTGTCGCTCCAGCAAATTTTTGTGTCCCACTCCACTTGCGCTACGTGTCTGCACATGGGGGCTGATATGGCATACATGTTCTGATGCTGATCGGAAGCAGTGAGGCTCTGGGAATCGCTCTCAACTGCGCTGACAGAGGTATCTGAAAGAGACACGTTAGTGATAGATTCCTTACCTTAGAATATCCCCAGGCGTCAGGCTGGATCCGGAAAGTTTTGCGTAGCAGTACCCTTGCGCGTCGGTAGGCGGCGTCGTGCGGCTCCGCGTCCGTCGTCGGCGTCGTGATCGCCGGGATGACGTCGCGGGCAGTACCTAGGCGCCGCCCCTGCGCGCTGACGTCAGTTCTTCTTTTCCGCGCCAGCAAGCGCAGATCCGGGAAGAGCAGTGCCCTGGTCAATTTTTGACCATACTTTTTGGTGATTTTTTCACTGGTTTTTCCAACTTTAAGGTGTCGTAGGGATGCCCGGCTTCAAGCGATGCGGCGCCTGTGCGCGGATGATGTCCGTCACCGACCCGCATTGGGAGTGTCTCTTCTGCCTCGGCCGAGGCCACGACACCGAGTCTTGTCCCGAATGCCAGGCCCTCAACCCGAAAGCTTTGCGAGAGCGGTCTCGAAAGCTCCTCGAGGCCCGGCATTCGGCTCCGCGGAAGCCCCGGTCGCGTGAGAGGTCCAGGGGTCGCTCGCGGAGTGCACACCGGTCGTCGACTTCTTCGTCCGGTAAGTCTAAGCACAAGAAGTCCAAGAAGCATCGTCGCTCTCGGACTTCGCCTCGCCGGTCTCGCGACTCGGCTGAGGCCCCTCCCGGCACCGTCCCCGCCCCCCCGGACTTGCCTGTGGAGTCGCCCCCGTCATACCCGCCCTTCCCGGGTTCGGGGGCGGATCCGGCCAAGGTACAGGAGTTCCTGTCGGCCATGGCCCGCCTCTTCGGGCCTTCAGGCCCCTCCGGTGCGCCTTCGGGCCCCGCGGGCCCTGATGGGGTTGCTCCGGCGTCGCCGGCGGCTCCGGCCCCGGCGTCGCCCGAGCCTCCAGCCTCGATCCCGGCTCCGGCTTCGGCCCCGGCCTCGATCCCGGCTCCACAACCCCCATCGACGCCGGTCGACCTCACAACACCTCCGCCGGCGCCGATGTCTCCGGTGCCGTTCTCGACGCCGCCCTGGGCTCCGGGCGGCGTCGTCCCCAGTTCCTTCCGGCTCCGGACATGGACCCGGAGCGACGTCGCTCGACGCCGGCTCCGGCGCCCGATGGGACCTTGGGTCCCAAATGTCCCTCCTCCTCCTTATTTTGAACCAGAGGAGGACCAGGAGGACTGGGAGGGGTCTGATGACCCTCTGACACGCAACTGTCAGTATGATGAGGACTGGACAGAGAGTCTAGGGGAGGCCAGTGGTCTGGATACTTCTCCTGACACTGGCATGCTGTCTCCTCCCGTGGCTACGGAGGAGGGGGCCAACTTTGGTACGGTGTTGCGTAGGGCTGCTGGGGCCTTACGTCTCCAGCTCCCTACTTTGACGGTCAAGACTAACATCTTGACAGAGGTGCTTCAGCCGGCAGCCTCCTCTGCGGAGACTGTGCTGCCGTTTAACGACGCCCTCACTGACGTTCTTTTGGGCGCCTGGTCCAAGCCCAACACAGGGGCTCCTGTGGATCGGAACGTGTCACGACGCCATCGCCCCGCTCCGGGCGACCCCTGTTTCTTTCTGTCCACCCCACTCCTGAGAGCTTGGTTGTCCAAGCCTCCGCTTCCCAAACCGCCTTCCCTACCGCTCCTCCGGATAGGGAATCCAAACGCCTGGATCAGTTTGGGAAGAAAGGTTTTTCTTCCTCCAGTGCTGGCTTGCGGTCCGTTAACACCGCTTGTCTTTTGGGCCGATATACCCACTCCCTGTGGGATTCGGTGGCGGATGTTTTGCCCCAGTGCCCTGAGGAGGTCCAGGCACTGCTTTCCCGCGCCATTGCGGAAGGAAGGGATGCGGCCAAATACACTATCCGTTGTGGCCTTGACACCGCCGACTCGCTGGGCAGGTCGATTGCAACGACGGTGGCGCTCCGGCGCCACGCCTGGCTGAGAACCACTGGTTTTTCAGGGGATGTCCAGAATACTCTCATGGACATGCCCTTTGATGGAGTCGGTCTTTTTGGGTCCAAAGCAGACCATGCGCTGGAGCGCTTTAAGGACTCACGGGCTACTGCAAAGTCCCTGGGCCTTTCTGCTACACGCCCTCCGCTGCCTTCTGCTTTTCGCCCCTATCGTGGCCACGGTAGGGGCGCCCCTTCACGTCAGCAGCCCAGCCACCGGCCCGCGCAGCAGGCGTCTTCGCGTGGCCGAGGATTCCGCCGTGGCGGATCGGGCAACCAGCGTGCGGGTCAGGCCACCACCTCCAACCCGTCCCGCGGCCTCCAAGCCCTCCTAGTCCCTCCTTTCAGGTGCACGGCACGCCAGTAGGGGGCAGGGTCCGCCATCACCTTCCCCACTGGCGCACCATCACCTCGGACAGGTGGGTCTTGGACATTGTCCGAAGGGGCTACTCCCTCCCCTTCGAGACCACCCCCAGCCATGCCACCTCAATTCCGCCGCATGTCAGGGGATCACTTGGTGCTTCTACGGAAGGAAGTCACGGCCCTCTTGACCAAGAGGGCCATCGAGCATGTTCCGACCCCAGAAGTAGGGCGTGGTTGCTACTCCCACTACTTTCTGGTGCCCAAAAGGACAAGGAGGACATGCGTCCTATCTTGGACCTCCGGAACGTCAATCGCTTCCTCCGGAAGGAGAAGTTCAAGATGCTCACCCTAGCTCAGGTCTTGACTGCCCTCGACCCTGGAGACTGGTTGGTAGCGTTGGACTTGCAGGACGCGTATTTCCACATCCCCGTCCTGCCGGCCCACCGGCGTTACCTTCGGTTCACGGTAGGCCCCGAGCATTTTCAGTTCACCGTGCTCCCCTTTGGCCTTACCAGTGCCCCTCGGGTGTTCACGAAAGTGATGGCGGTGGTCGCAGCTCATCTGCGCCGGGCAGGGGTTTCAGTCTTCCCCTACCTCGACGACTGGCTGCTGAAGGCGGGCTCGTCCCAGGCAGTCGTCTCCCACCTCCAGACTACGGCCGAACTCCTGCACTCGCTGGGGTTCTCCATCAATGTGCCGAAGTCGCATCTAATTCCTTCTCCACAGCTCCTTTTCATCGGAGCAGTTCTGGACACGACGCAGTTTCGGGCCTTTCCTCCCGAACGGCGAGTCCGGGATATTCAGGCTATGATTCCGATCTTTCGGCCTTTATCCTGGGTTTCGGTACGGATGACCCTGAGGCTGCTGGGCCTCATGGCCTCCTGCATCCTGCTGGTCAATCATGCCAGATGGCATATGCGGGCTCTGCAGTGGGACCTGAAGTTCCAGTGGGCGCAGCACCAGGGCAACCTGTCCGATCACGTCCAGATCTCGGAGGGGACTGCAAAACAGTTGCAGTGGTGGCTCTCGAACCGGCAATGGGTCATGGGCAGATCCCTCTCCCTTCCCCAGCCAGAGCATACAGTTGTGACGGACGCGTCCCTTCTGGGATGGGGCGGTCACATGGGAGAGGCGGAGATCAGAGGCCTCTGGTCTCCGGCGGAGTCCCGGCTCCATATCAACCTTCTGGAGCTCCGGGCGATCCGGCTTGCACTCAAGGCATTCCTTCCCTCTGTCAAAGGGAAGGTAGTGCAGGTGTTCACAGACAACACCACCGCCATGTGGTACTGCAACAAACAGGGCGGGGTGGGGTCTTGGACCCTTTGTCCAGGAGGCTCTGCGCCTCTGGACATGGCTGGAACATCAGGGCATGTTCCTGATGGTTCAACACCTGGCAGGTTCTCTGAACGCCAGGGCGGACGAACTCAGCCGCAGGTGCATGATGGATCACGAATGGCGTCTTCACTCGGAAGTGGCGCAAGGACTCTTTCTACAGTGGGGAGAGCCTTGGTTAGATCTATTCGCCACCGAAGAGAACGCGCAATGTCATCAGTTCTGCGCGTTGGAATTTCCAAGGCGGCACTCGCTCGGCGACGCTTTTCGTCGCGAGTGGAGTTGCGGTCTGTTGTACGCCTTTCCGCCTATACCACTTCTACCCAGAGTGTTGAAGAAGATTCGGCACGACCGGGCCCAAGTCATTCTTGTGGCTCCGGACTGGGCTCGAAGAGTTTGGTATCCCGAGCTACTCAATATGAGCATAGATCCCCCGATCCGTCTGCCTCTTCGGGAGGATCTTCTGTCGCAGCAGCAGGGGACGGTCCTCCACCCGAACCTGTCCAGTCTACACCTGCTTGCGTGGAGATTGAGCGGCGGCAGTTGATTCCTTTCGACTTGCCTCCCGAAGTTTGTGATGTGATTCTGGCAGCCAGGCGTCCCTCCACTAAGGTGGTATACGCCTGCAGGTGGAACAAATTTGTGGCATGGTGCACAGCAAAGGCTGTGGATCCCCTTTCTGCCCCTCTTTCTGAGGTCCTTCTGTTCCTTCTCTCTCTGGCCCAACAGGGTTCTGCCCTGGGTACCATCAAGGGTTATCTTTGTGCTATCTCGGCCTTCCTCAGGCTCCCTGATCAGCCCTCCCTTTTCAAGTCCCCTGTTGTTAACAGGTTCTTAAAAGGCATTACTCACCTCTTCCCTCCTGTTCCGTTTGTAATGCCTCAGTGGGACTTGAACTTGGTTCTTACCTTTTTAATGTGCGCTCCCTTTGAGCCTCTGCATAACTGTCCTCTTCGTCTTCTGACTCTGAAGACAGCCTTTCTGGTGGCCATCACCTCCGCTCGGCGGGTGAGTGAGCTCCAGGCTCTATCTTGCAAACCTCCCTTTCTGTCTGTTCATCCAGACAAGGTTGTTCTTCGGACGCGTCCGTCCTTCTTGCCAAAGGTGGTTACTGCTTTCCACATTGGGCAGACCATCACTTTGCCCACCTTCTTTCCGCCTCCGCATCCTTCCAGAGAGGAAGAGAGGCTCCACCGTCTGGACCCAAAACGTGCGCTCTCTTTCTATATTGACCGCACAAAACACTTCCGGGTGGATGACCAGCTCTTTGTTGGCTACGTGGGCGCCAAAAAGGTCGGGCGGTGCACAAGAGGACCATCTCCCGCTGGGTTACCTTGTGCATCAAGACCTGCTATTCTTTGGCTAAGAAGGAGCCTCCTGTTGGGCTGCGTGCCCATTCCACCAGGGCAACGGCTGCTACCACGGCCTTGGGCCGCGGTGTTCCGCTGCCGGTTATCTGTCAGGCAGCTACGTGGGCCTCGCTGCACACGTTTACAAAGCATTACTGCCTTGACAGTCAGGTCCGGAGGGACGGCTTCTTTGGCCGTTCTGTCCTCCAGGACTTCCTTGTCTGATCTTTGTTCGCAGACCCACCACCGGGGTTGGTATTGCTGGGGTATCTATTCTAAGGTAAGGAATCTATCACTAACGTGTCTCTTTCAGATGCACAAGTTACTAACTTGTGTAACGATATATCTGTAAGAGACAGTAGTTAGTGATAGATTCCTTACCGCCCACCCATCCTCCCCATTCTGCGAACTGATTTCTAGGGTTAAGGACATCCCTTTCAGGGCCCTAGTATTTTTCAGACACCTGTGTCAGCTTCTTGCATGGCTCTGCGTTCCTGGCGCGGAAAGTCGTGTACAGAACTGACGTCAGCGCGCAGGGGCGGCGCCTAAGTACTGCCCGCGACGTCATCCCGGCGATCACGACGCCGACGACGGACGCGGAGCCGCACGACGCCGCCTACCGACGCGCAAGGGTACTGCTACGCAAAACTTTCCGGATCCAGCCTGACGCCTGGGGATATTCTAAGGTAAGGAATCTATCACTAACTACTGTCTCTTACAGATATATCGTTACACAAGTTAGTAACTTGTGCGACAGGGTGTTCAGATATGTGCACATTGGAGGGTGCACGCTGGGACTATTTAAGTGCCCCAAAACTGCTAAAACTGCAATCAGATTAATTGATTTAGCGGTGTTGATTCCGCGTAGACTTATAGCCTTGTACTGGAAAGTCCAGAGTGCAATGTACTGGTTCAAAGCGACGCTAAAATGGGGATGGCCAGAGTCTGTGGCTCTCAGGCGGGAAGAAGCCTGTGGGCTGCGTAAGTTTCCAATAGCAGCAGAATGGGAAGCTCTGTTAGCAGACCTACAATCTATAGTGATAATCTGGTTGTCTAATCCTTTTTTTCATGATAGTAAATATCTGTTGATCTATATGAGTCTGAGGCATAGGGACCCCGTTTGTCCACTCCCCCCCCCTCACCCCCCTTTGTGCTGACGAATCTGCCCATGTGCAAACTCTGTTGTCTTAGTGTAATTGCTCACCTGGTCCTCTCACACTGGTGTACTGCTTTCTCTATATTGCATGTTAAATGTTTCCGTAATCGCACAAGTGATGTCTGTCAATACCTTAGATGTACTGTCGAGCCCGAGCAAGTATGATGTAGATCCGGTCTAGAAAGGACTAGAACTGATGATAATGGATACATTGAATGGACTACACCTGCCGCATGTTCTCATATGTTCTGTTCGTTGTACGTTACTGGTAAGAACCAAGACTCCCTTAATTTCGTACCTCTTATACCGACAACCTGGATCACGTGATGCGCAATCTATTGCTGTACATGCATTACACTGATATGATGTATGGAATGGTATGTTGCAAAGTGCTAATAAAAATTGGTTAAAAAAAAAAAAGAATCCAACTGGGCAGCACAGTGGACATGGATTGCCAACTATCCGCAGGTGCAGAGAGGAGGTCCCACCATTAGAGAATCCAAAGTTTTATTGTCTGTAATGAGACCTGGATACCAGTGCTGATACCCAGGACCAGAGATCTCCAGCGCAGCATTTGAAGAGTAGCATGATGAGCAACATAGAAACAAGATAAAGGAGCAGCTCTGAGGTAAAAGGTTAGGAAACCCAAGCCAAGAGGTACTGAAAGAGAGGAAAACTACCAAGGTGACGGGATGCAGGGTAGAATACATGAACTGAGTGAAAGCAGGAAGCCAGTACAACCACGAAGTACAAATACTGCCAGGCTAAGAGGCATGTGTGCAGTGTCATAAAGTACTGATTCTGCTGCTATTGACCCAATTCTGAACTTCTGGCCCAGGAAGTTCTCATTCCCGTGGTGGTTAGCAGTCTAGTGTTCCTTAGATGCCACTGCTCAGTCTTCCTCAGTCTCCAGTCCCTTCCCTATCTGAATCGTGAAATTCTATGAGTAGAGGAAGGAGTGAACTGGCGCTGTTGTGATTGAGTCCCAAGAGTCTGGCAGATCTTAAAGTACATAGGTGCATCTGTGACCCTTCCCGACTCGTTCCTGACCTGAAATCCTGGCAATGAAACGCTGACAAAAGTCAAGAATGTTTGTTGCATGTCTTTGTTAGCTCCAACATTATATCATGATCCCTAGTGGGTCAAGGTACCCCTACCCTGCCACCTTATATAATTGTTTTTATTTTACTTGTTCAGGACAGGGGTCTAAGTCCCCGAGCCCTGTAATGGCTGCCAGCAACATTTTTCTCATGTTGCATACTCAGAAGGCTCAACGTACACATTTGTTTTGACAAACGGTATAATAATATTTGTTGTGGGTAACTTGTCATGCAGACACAGTCCTAATCCCTTTGTTTTAATGTGCTGTAACTTGTTGTAGAATGTCTTTCATTGTGAGTATACAAAAGCTGCATTCATAGTATCTCCTAGTGATTCGCTGCAATATGGTCTGAGCCCAGAATGATGTCACTTCATGTGGCTTCACATTGACCTCTCATTGCATCACTGATGTCACTCATCCAGTTTCATTTCTGGCAGTGAAATTTCTAACTCAATTTTTCTGTTTTTACTCATTTCTAACATGATCAAGGCATAGCTCACAAGCTATTCTGAGGAAAAACTATTTTAAACCAATTCTTAATTTGTCAAAGAAACATATAATTGAGGGGGCACAATATTTTTCTCAGGAGCCCACAGACGAAAGCTGGGTTCGCCAAATACACAGGCTGTCTATCTTGATTCCACTGCAGTTCTCTTTATTCCACCTACCTTCACTTCCTGGCTCTTTATGTCGCTTTTGAAGGTTCCTTTTAGTTCCTGCTTTTTACCTTTGTTAACTGTTTTCCTAACTTTCTCTTTCTTATTCTTTCTCCCGTTTCTGCCTTTCTCTGTCTTATTCTGGCTCAAATAATCCTGATCAGATGAGGAGGCGGTGCTGAAGGAGGCTGGCAAGGGAGGTGGTGGTCAGCCCTCTAGAACTACAAACATCTCTGCATCAGCCTAGTACCAAATCTCCAGGCATGTGTGACAGTCAGCCCATTGTGATTAATGTGTATCATACGGATGGTATAGTCATAGGATTTTTTTGAGCGCACATATCACCCGAGGGTCTCAAAGCGCTTGCCTAAACCCTAACAACGTGAAGGAAAGAGAGCCGGAAGAGTACCAGTAAGGGAGAAGAAAAGATTAGAACAGCCAGGTTTTTAGAGTTTTGCGAAATTGTCTGTGATTTGTTTCCATACGTAACTGTAATGGAAGTGAGTTCCACAGGGAGGGGGCAAGATATGAGAAAGATCTGCCGCCATTCCTGGCGATACGAATCTTAAACGGAGTGAGCAGATATTTGGTTGAGGACCTAAGAGTTCTGGTAGGTTGATACCAGATGAGTTTTTTGGCAATACAACACGGTCCGTTCCCATAGATGGTCTTATGGACCAGGCAGATGATCTTAAAATGGATGCGTTTCCTGATAGGCAGCCAATGGAGAGCTCTCAGACTTGGTGCCTACGGAGACCGTGAGGGTAGATTTAATACAAGCCTGGCGACTGTGTTTTGTAGCACCTGAAGTTTGGTAAGCAGCTCTGCATTGATAGAGGCCATCAGGGCATTTCCCTAATCAAGCCGACTGACGATTAGTCCCTGGACCATCGGCATCCTAGATGCAACTGGGATCCATTGGAAGATCTTACGGAGACAATGCATCATTCCATAGCAAACGCCCGACACATGATTAACATGGTCTACCATGGACTGGTCGTTATCAATCAACACCCCTAGGTTACGAACTACCGATTTGGGGGATGGACAAGGGTCGAGGTTGGGGGGCCACCAATCATTAGACCACAGAGTTTGGGCTTTCCCAAAGAGAATGAGCTCCGTTTTACTGGTATTAAGTTGAAAATGATTGGGTTGCATCCAGATGTTGATGTCAATCATGCAATTCATGAATCAGAGTTTGGTATCAGTTGGATCAGGGCCAAGAGTAATCAGTATTTGCGTGTCGTCTGCATACAACAAGGTGTCAAAACCATGCGATCTAATCACTATAGCTAGGGGTGCCACGTATAGATTGAAAAGCGTGGGGCTCAGAATGGAACCCTGGGGAACTCCCCTGTCTATCACTTGACTGCGAGAGACAAAGGAACCCATATGTATCCTTGAGGACCGATCAGCCAGGTAGCTACTAAGCCAGTTCAAGGCCATACCCCTGACTCCAATCTCCCACAGGCGATTCACAAGCGTCTCGTGGGAGATGGTGTCGAAGGCAGCTGATAGATGGAGTAGGACCAGCCTGGCTGACTGGCCGGAGTCCAAGGAAAGTCTGATATTGTCAACTACCTCTATCAATGTTGTTTCCGTGCTGTGAGCCGCCCGAAACCCAGAATGAGAAGGGTCCAACAGTTCATTAGTTTCTAGGAAAGTTGAGAGTTGTCTGTTAATTAGTGATTCCAAGACTTTCCCGAAAAAAGGAAGGAGGGAGATGGGCCGATAGCTGTTCGGTTCTTTGGGGCCCAAAGTGGGCTTTTTTAAAATAGGCTTGTCCATAGCCGCTTTCCATTTTATGGGAACCGTTGAATGACATAAGGATAAATTGAAGAGATCAGTAAGGCCTGTAAGAAGAGCAGGTCCAATAATGGACAGAATGTGAGGTGAGACTGGGTCGGCAGGGGAACCTGATTTGATCTTAGAGAGGGCAGTACTTACATCCTCTTGTGTAAATTCAGTGAATTTTGTCAAAAAATATTGAGGAGGATGTGTGATCACAATCGGACCAATGGTGCAAATTTTCGCATTGCTGGATCCTGTGAGGCAGGGTGTTCAAACTGACAGGATATGGGACTGGTAAATTCTTTTAATATTTTATAAAGTTCCTTGTGAGAGTTGGAGGCCTTATTTATTCTGTCGCCTATGTAAGCTTTTTTTGCTCTTAAGATATGATCAAGATAATGCCTATGAATATGTTTATAGGCTTGCCTGTCCTCAGTACTTTTAGAGCTTCTCCATTTACGTTCAGCTTTCCTACTTGCTAGCTTATCAGTTTTTAAGGCAGCAGTAAACCAAGGTGACATTTTAAGATTGCGTTTGACTTTAGTCAATGGGGCAATTATGTCCAGGGCATAGGAAATTGCCTTTTCGAAGGTTTCGACTGCAGAATTTAAATTGTGTGTGTTAGTCAGTGTGTTATAACTGTAAAATATTTTCTTAGCTAAAAGGGGCTGACCAAATAACAAAGAGGTCCTCTTACTTCATTTCATAGGTGAGGATGTGCAAAAAACCTTTAACACGTGACTGATCACTGGGAGAGGTATATTATGTTTCAGCACAACATCCCTCGCAGCATAATTTAGCCACCAGTTAAATGTAGATTACGAATGTTTTTTTACTAAAACAGACGAAACCGAAATAGCGTGAATCCATAGAAGTTTTCCACCCCAGACTAAAAGCTAGAGATCACATGCACTCTCAGGGACCTGAATAATTAGATGAGAGCAAAGTCATCACAGGGTGTCAGCATGATTGTAAGGACACATACTCTTTTGCCTGGCTAGCAGGACTAAGATAGTGACCCAGGGAGCGAAAGTATGGAAGCTCCATTTGAGAGTGTGGTCCCCAAAGAAAAGATATGGTCTCTATAGAACACAGACCAATGACAAAGTTACCCTGCAGGCATGATCATAATGCTATACAGGCATGCGTACGTTATGCACAACGAGGGAGTTCAGATTGAATTTGTGTAATGTGTACCGTTGGGGGAGTCTCCTTCACCAGGGACAGTGCTGTGCTGAGCAGTACACATAACAGAGAAAGGGCAAACGGCAGACCAAGGTCAAGCACATCCAGTCCACATGTACAATAGATTAAAAAGACGGTGCAAACACTTCCCACACCCGCCGTCCGGAGGTGTCAGTAGTAGCCAAATTCTAAAAAGGAAATGGAAGGTGCACTCGCTGTGAAGTCAATACACGCACGTCGAAATCTGTTCCAGAACTGCTTCTTTTTATTCAATCAATCTTTTTAAAACTGGCACACAGCCAACGCGTTTCGTTCCCGATTTTTGCCAGAGGGAACTTTGTCAGGGCTGTAACATTATAGACGGGACATAACATCAATAAAACAACAACAAACATGAATAAGCGAGACATAAATAATATCAGACGGCCCACAAATTTACATGACAAAACCTCACGTATATAATGCATATATTATTCAAACATGTAAAGAACATTTACAAAACATCACATAGTGTATATATCAAACAAACATGTAAAAAACATATATAAAACCTACAAAAGAAAAACTTCGTTTTCAAATACACATATTCTAATTTTTTGTACAGGGGATAAATAGTTTGTTCTTACAAGTGGCATAACATAAAGCAACACCATGTATAAAAGGTGCAGAGCAAGATAAGTCTATACAGAAAAAGGGGCACTTCTACCACATGAAACTAGAAGGAACATTCATGTGCTAATTCTTATTAATGAATCCCTCTATTAAAGTCAGCAACCCATTTTTAATACTCGTATATCCCATTGTCTTCAAACCATGTCTTATTTTTATATTTTCAAAGTTAATTGGAAACAGTGGAACCTTATGGCTAAAAGTCATTGACTGGGGCAAAAACCATAAATAAGTACACTTAAAAATAACAGACTAAATAATAAGCTAAATCTCACCTCATATAATCAGTTTGTCAGTGGCAGAATTGGACCTCATCGGGCATAAGTTAGCCACGATAACAGTATGGTTGATAAATTCTGAGACAAAAAAGAAGAGAGGAGGGATCAAGGAGATGAGCCGGTTGTAAGTCCCGTGAGGGGCCTGAAGTCAATACCTTTATTAAGGTTATTAAAGAAATGCAAACTCACCTCACGCCTCAGAATATTGGGCTTAAAATTATCCTATGTGGTGAAATCGAAGTGAAGAAAAGGTCCAAACAACACTTATTCGTCAAGAGACTTTATAAATAAAAAGTCATGCTGTATCAACTGTCAAAGAAATAGCAAATGTCAGAGGTGGCACCGGATGTTAAATTACATAAATACCTGAATAGCTTATAAGAACATCTATCAAAGAAATGACAAATATCAAGGGTGGCATCAGATGTTAGACTGCATCTAAACATAAATAGCCTCGAAATGCATCATCCAAAGCCACAGTGAATGGAGTCATCCATAATGATGTAAGATACCCCTATGTAAATGGGGAACACTCAAATAATTCACAACATATCAAAGGGAATAAAAAGTCATATCTTGCATACTGACGCTGTATTTGAGAAACATATCACCTGCAAATAAATCCCAAAAGATGTCAGGGGACCAATTAAGCAAAGAAAACGAACTATAAAAGAACAAAGAATCCAAAGCAAATTGTCCCTCACAAAGATGAGTCCCAAAAATAACCACCAGCCAAAAAGCAAGAAGATGATTCTCCAAATACCTCAATAACTCTGATATTACATATATGAAGTATGGCTGGTGTGGATATAATAAAACTGGCCACACCAATGACCCCTCAGTCATTATGTCATAAAAAATGAAGTATTGTTGGGCGAGATGAGTGTCCTTGAAACTGGAGACTCTAATCCCCCTCGTTTAACATAGAGCTCCATAACAAATCACTCAAACTTAAAAACACAATTAGAAAGCATGAAATAATGCGAACATTTTGAAACCGACAATAGGCTAAGACAGGGTTACTGACCGAAAGTAATAAATCACTAAGAAACCTCACAAAAACTTCATGCATTGATAGAGGCAGCACAAAAAGATGCCGCTTAAAATAACAACCCAGTAATCAGTTAAAATAGTCCGGCGTCGCATCCATAACGCAACTATAATGTACATAGTGCGTACCCATCGCCCCATAGTGCAGGATATAGGTACTAATCACCATATGGGTCTAGTTTAAAAAACGAACAAAATGTGCACTCTAAATTAAAAGGCCGAAGAATAGGCCCAGTGCTACGGCATGACACACGAGTTCTTCTTACTTAGTAAAGCAGCGTCTTCTCCTCAAGCGGCATGCTAACAGGCAGTCCTGACCCGGGCTGGATGGCGCCCCTATTTGAAGAACAGAGAGACTGCTGCCAAGCGTAGCGCGTTTCGATCACGTGACCATACACAAGAACGTGAAAAACAGATAGTCAGAACAAGAAAAAGACGGCGGCCATATTATAATGGCCAATATATGCCGAAAAACACCTATAATAGAGGAGGAAATAACGTAAAAAAGCAAGAGACATAATAACAAAATTAAAACCCAAGAAACAAAAATGATATACCGCTAAACAGATAGCCAGAACAAGAAAGAAACGGCGGCCATATTATAATGGCCAATATATGCCAAAAATCATCTATAATAGAGGAGGAAATAAAATAGAAAAGCCAGGGAAGTAATAACAAAGTTAAGACCCAAGAAACGAAAATAATATACCGCTACATGATAAAGCGAATTATAGTCACATCTGCCTCATAGAGAGTAAGAAGAGAGCAATTAATATCATATTGGTTCAAAATAGGCACTACGGCCGCCATCTTGAGCTCACCATTATATGCCGATTATAATTCAGTAAAGATAAGAGATAGTTCAATAATATCGTAGGGAGACAGATGCGCATCAATAGTACAGCAAATCGATCAAGTATCTTAAAAATGCAGATGTCTCGATGTCTTCAAATAACAAGTACTAAATCGAACTAATCATCATGTAATTTGACAAAGCAATAATAAACCTGAATAATGGACAGGACATATAGCAGTCATCTCCAAATGACGTTTATGTGCCAATTGTAATTCAATGCGACAAGGAGCATAAATAACCAACAATGAGCAAAATGCACCCAGTGAAATGGTATTATTACAGTTTAACATAAGAAGTGGTGTAGCTCCCTATCTGTATTATGTCCCATCACGGTGGCTTGAAGGCGACAGATCCATTTTGCCTCTCTCTGTCTGACAGTGAGTTCACGATTCCCACCTCTGTTTCCCACTGGGATGTGATCAATACCATGAAACCAAAAAGTGTTATTGTTTGGATGTTTTTCTCTATAATGGTCACTAAGGGGGTAACGGCTGTCGTTATTAAGTATAGCCCTTCGATGTTCTTGTATACGGATTTTCAATGGGCGTACCGTGCTACCCCCATAAATAATACCACAATCACATCCCAGTACATAAATTACATGAGTGGTGTTGCAGTTTATGAATTGTGCAATATTGTAGGGAACAGAGTTGTTATATGTGAAGCTGGTAGTTTTGTTACGGCCAAAAGGGCAAACATTGCAGGAGGTACACGTATAGAAACCAGGTGGTTTGGACGGTAGCCAGGTATTTTGACTTTGCTTGTTGATTACATAACTAGGACACAAGGCATCACGTAACGTTTTACCCCTACGGTAAGTCAGTGTTGGTACATTAGAGATGCAGTTTTTTAACCCAGGTACATCTAGTAACAGGCCCCAGTTCCTTTTAAGGATATTCTGGACCTTGTTACTGTTGGTATTGAATTGTGTGACCAAACTCACAGTTCTCTCGTTTGTAATATGTTTCTGCTTTTAGGAGTATTACAGAGAGTATGCTCCCTTGTCATATGTTTAACTTTTGTAATTGCCTGGTTTAAAATCTCCTTTTGTATCCCCTTTTAAGGAATCTTTTTTCACAATCATGTATATTTTTCCAATAGGTCTCTTCCTCACTGCAGTTTTAAAAAGATTGATTGAATAAAAAGAAGCAATTCTGGAACAGATTTCGACGTGCGTGTATTGACTTCACAGCGAGTGCACCTTCCGTTTCCTTTTTAGAACTGAGCAGTACACATGCCTGCAGTGTGAGAAAATGAATAATTTGCAAGAGTGTGCAGAGCAAAAGAGAATCCATCGCACTGCTCATTGCATGGACACGTCTCACAATGCCCCAAAGATCTGAAGAACCGGACACAAGCTCAACAGAATAAAATGAAAATGTTATAATTTCTGTGAGAAAGTGCCCCTTTTTGTGTGGTCACCTCCATTTTTTGCTGATTGGTATTGCTGTTTTTTTTAACTCTGCACGATGGAGCACCGCTGTCCAGGCCCCAGTGTATGTGTATATGCTCTGACCCTTAAAACTTGGTAAAATTGGCTAATCTTGTATTGACGTATTTAACTTTAAAGTAAGACCATAGTTTATGGTGCAGAATATACACCAATGGCATGGAAAGTTAAATGTCACATGTGGACTACAGCACATGTTGTGCCACCCAGTAGGCTGACAAGAGAACATAATTTTTTTTTGTTTTTTCCAACCATATTTTATTAATTTTCCAAGATAGAAGCATTGGTTACATACATTGATCTTGTCATCGCATGTTACAACATGCCCTTGTACTTCAGCATGCATGGTTTAACACCCCCTGCAACCAAACAAGTCCCCCTCCCCCCATTGAGTTGCTTTTATGCGAACGAATGTTGAGCTCTAGAGTCTGTTGGGTTCGTGCAAAGTGCGGTGGTTATGCATCATATTCGCTAGTGCCTATTGGCGCTGTTCTAAGTGTGCGTTCCCCTCTCCCTCCCTCTCTGGCATCACCGGTCGTGAGGAGTCTGTCTCGTTGTCATCTTGTGCACCCGTCATCAGTTCAGTCAGTAGGTTTTCCCACGCACTGGCTCTATCTATGCGGCCAATCCCTTGGCTCGCTTCCCTGAGGAGCAGTCTGCTTTCCGCCCCTGCCCATTTTTCTAGTTCATGTTTCCAGGACACAATCTGCGGTCCCCCCGGTGTCTTCCAATTCCTAGCTATTTCCCTTTTTGCCAGGATGTAGGCCAGGTCTTGGAATTTTCCCGTCACCTTATTTTTGGCCGTATGCGGAAACCATCCCAAGAGAAAGTGTTCCGGAGTGCGCGGGAGTTCCTTGTCGATGAGGTCGCCCACCACCCGCCTTATTTCCTCCCAGAAAAGCTGCAGTGTGGGGCAGCTCCAAAACATGTTTATCATGTGGGCCTCCCTCTCTCCGCAGCGCTGGCATGCAGCCGTCTCCGTCCCAAAGTATCTCCTAATGCGGGATGGAGTGAGGTACGCTCTATGCAGTATGTAAAAGTTAATTAGTTTAAAGCGCGCGTTTCGGGACACTTTCAATGTTCGCACTAGGATCTTATCCCACTCTATCTCTGGGATCTGTTTCCCGATATCCTCTTCCCACTGTAATCGCAAGCGCTCTAACGGCTGTTGCATGTCTCGTCTGATCGCCTTATAGAGGCAGGAAACTGTCTTAATCTTCCCCGTCGATAACGCAACATATCTGCATCCCGCTCGTGCTCGCGGCTCCGCCCCTCCCATTCCCCAATGTTGCCTGATCCTTCTGGTGAGGGCCCGTGCCTCAGGAAATCACCTGCCGGTAGGTCGTACGCCGCCTGTAGCACTTCGAATGGGAGAAATGTAGTGTCCTGATATAGAGCCCCCATCACTTTCAGTCCTGCCTCCGCCCAGTCTTCCAAACCCGTCCAGTGTTCTCCCTGCGACAGCCCCCTAAGGGCTGTAATGGGCAGATCTGGGGAGTAGGGAATTTTGGCTCCCACCCTTCTCAGGTACCTCGTCCAGCATCTCACCACCACCTTAATTTCCGATGTGACCTCCGACCATTTCTACGCACCCTCAGCATGATCCTCGCCAGGTCCGGGGTTTCCGGCGCATACGGATGTTGCTCCCTCTCCGGGTTGCGCCCCGCCGCAAACCATTGGATCAGCCAGTACAGCTGGGCTGCTAAATAATACCCTTCAAAGTCTGGGGGCTGTCAGTCCTCCCTCTGTCGCGGGTCGCTGCAGGGTGGTTAATGCTACTCGTCGGCGTCCCGCTCCCCAGATGAATGCTGTGATTGATGAGTCAAGATCTTTGAAAAATGCTCTCGGGATTCACGCTGGAAGAGTCCCGAAATAATACAACAGTCCCGGGAGCGCTACCATCTTTAAGACCGCCACTCGTCCGGCTACTGATAGCGGCAGCGTTCCCCAGAAGGCCATTGCAGATTTCACTGACCGTATCGCTCTGCCCACATTACCCTCTAAGAGATCCATCGGGCTGTGGTATATTTTGACTCCTAGGTATGGCAGACAATTGGGCTCCCACTTCATATTCTCTAGGTCAGGAGGCAGGTGGTTATTGGGCTCAAGCGGGTACAGACTGGATTTCCTCCAGTTAACTCGGAGGCCGGATACAATACCAAACCCAGCTAGCATGTCCCGCGCTCCTCTCGGCTCTCCCGCCGTATCGCCGAGGAATAGTAAGAGGTCGTCCGCGTACAGGGCTATAAAATGCTGCACCGTTCCTGCTCTTAGGCCGGCGTAGTGCTGTCCGCCCCTTGCTCTGCACGCCAGTGGCTCCATAGCCAACACAAACAGGAGCGGGGAGAGAGGGCATCCCTGCCTCGTACCTCTCTCCACGCACTGTCTGGGCGATATATAGTTCTCCCAGTGCGCACCCGGGCCGTGGGTGGCGCATATAATAGTTGTACCCACGCCAGAAAGACTCCTCCTAGACCCATCTTATCCAGGACCTCATACAGGTAAGGCCACTCCAGGCTATTGAAGGCCTTCTCTATATCTACTGCGAGCACTGCCGCCTTTTGTTTGTCGTACCCATTCGCACCCATGATGGCAAGCAGTCGCCTGATATTTATGGCCGTGTTCCGCCCCGGGATGAACCCCGCTTGGTCTGTGTGAGCCAAGGCTGTCATATGAGGGAGTAGGCGTGTCGCCAATATTTTGCTCAGGATTTTATAATCCATGTTGAGCATGGACAGCGGCCTGTAAGCTGTAAAATCGTGTGGCTCTTTCCCTGGTTTAGGCACCGGCACTATGAGGGCTTCCCTAGTGCTGTCTGGGAGCATACCCGCTGTCCGGGCCGCCTGGTACATAGTGACCAATCTGGGCGTCAGCTCCTCCGCATATGTCATGAAGAACTCGGCCGGCAGTGCCTGGGGTCTTGTTCCGCGCCATGCCCTTGATGGCGACCCGTACTTCCCTCTGGGTAATGTCTGCTCCTAGGTCTTCGGCCTCGTAAGGGTCCAGCCTCCTCATCCGCATGTCTGCAAGGTACTCCCTTGCATCAGCCTGCATACCTGTCTGCGACCTCTTATATAGCCTAGCATAATAGCGAGCAAAGACCTCATTGATCTTCAGCTGCGTGTAGTGCCTGGTCCCTTCCTCATCTTCAATTTCCACCAGTGGCCAAGATCTGCTCACCGGGTTTGCCAGCCACGCCAGGAGCGATCCCGACTTGTCCCTCTCCGCATGCGTACGCTCTAGAAATTTCTTGTAATGGAAGCATCTGAGTCTCTCCGTATGTTTTGCCACCTCCTCCTTAGCCTCTAAGACCTCGTGTTGGAGCTCTGGATGCTCTGGTCTTCTGCATTCTAGGGACCTAAGAGTCGCTTCTGCTCCTTCCACTTCCCCCAGAATGATGCGCCTAACCCCTGTGTAGCGCGTTATGCACTGGCCCCTCAAAACCACCTTAAAGGCGTCCCACTCAATGTTCGCTGTGGAGGCCGTTCCGGCATTAGACTCAAAGTAGTGTGTTATCTTCCCCCTAATCTCTTCTCGGAAGACCTGGCCCTCCAGGGTGTCCGGGCGGAGTCTCCATGTAGGAATCACCCCCGTCGGCTGCCTCCAGGCCAGGGAGAGGAGCAATGGGTTACGGTCTGATATCGTGCGCGCAAGATATTCTGCAGCATCAGCTGTGCGGTGGACTTCTACCGAGCCTAAAAAGGCGTCGAGACGGACATGCACGTCATGCATTGCTGAAAAATAGGAGTAGTCTCTATCATGCGGGTGTAGAACCCTCCAGGTGTCTATCAGTCCCCAGCTCTGTCTCCAGGCAGTGAACGCCTGTGAGGCTCGCGCTGCCTGGGAGTTTCGCAGCGGGGGATGGGATCTGCCCATAGAAGGGTCATCTACACTATTAAAGTCTCCTCCCACCAAAGTAGTGCCCGCTAGGTATTGCGCCAGGCGGTGACTCAGCTTCGCAAAAAAGGCCTGTTGCTCTACATTAGGGACGTATACGTTAATTATATTTATTTCCCGGCCCTCTAGCCACCCCCTGATGGCTACAAAGCGACCCTCCGGGTCTATTACCGACTCCAGTAGCTGAAATGGGACACCTGCCTGAATCCAAATTAGCACCCCCCGAGCATATGCCGAGAAGGTGGTGTAGAAGAGCTGGCCCCTCCACCGTCTCTGCAATGCTTGCCCTTCCTTCTGCGGGAGGTGCGTCTCCTGAAGTAGGACTATCTGTGCACCCCTCCGTCTGACATATGACAGAACTTTATGGCGCTTCGTCATTGTGTGCATCCCTCTGATGTTCCAAGTAATACATTTGTATCTCTGCGCATCAGCCATTTGGTGGGATAACAATTCCCCGCCCGCCATGTCCTTCGCGCACCTGCCAGGGCCCCATCAGCACACTCAGTCTCCTATAGTGCTCTGCATGTTGCAACTCAAAGCCCTCCCCCATAAAAACTTTGAACATTTCCCCCAACTCCCGCCCCCCAGGATAAGTAGGAAAACACCCCCCATCCAAACTAAGGTTAAGAGTCCACAAGTGACTACTTGCAGTTCGATCAGTCAATTGTAGGGGGGAAGGCTGCTCGTTCACCTCTCTCCTGGTCTCTGCGGCCGCCCTTCACTCTTGTAGTCCCAAAGGAGCCCCAACAGCGCCGCCCCATCAACCCCAATACCTCTGTGCCAGAACATTCTGCGTTGATGCTGATCCGCTCACAGCATGCTTCAGCCCCTCCTCCTCTAGGCGATATCATCAGCTGTCTGTGGTGTGACATCTGGGAGGACCACGCTCAGCACCTCGGAGTCACTAGATCCATGTTCCGAACCAGAGTCTGCTGCCGTCTCACTGCTCTCGGGAGAGACTGGGCTGCTCCCCCGCCGCTAATCCTTGCCACCACCTGCATCGCATTCCGCCGTTCCAGCTGTGCCTCTTCTTGCGTGGAGGCTAGAGTCTCTCTTAGGGTTCCTCGACTTCGGGAGCGACTAGTTCTTCTCCGTCTCCTTTCCGGAACTCGTTGTGGTGCCATCTCTGTATGGCTGTCCAGCCACTCTGACGCCTCCTGCGCTGTCTTAAAGAACTCAGTACCCCTTCCGGTGACCACCCGCAGTGTGGCTGGATATTGCGTTGTGTACTTAAAGTCCAGTTGCCGCAGCCGCTGCTTCACATCTCGGTAAGAGCCTCTCAGACGCTGGACCTCGCCAGAAAAATCTGGGAATATTCGCACCATTGAGTTGTCCACCGCTATGTCTCCCTTTATACGGGCTTGCGCAAGGATGTGGTCCCTATCCCTGTAGTGAAGTAATTTCGCTATCACCACTCGCGGCGGGGCTCCCGGCGCAGGCGGTTTCGCAGGTACTCGGTGCGCTCTCTCTAGGGTGAAGAAACTCGATAGACCTTCGGGCGCCACGTCTTCCCACAGCCATTTTTCCAAGTAATCGATCATATTGCGGCCTTCTATTTTTTCAGGCAAGCCTATGATTTTGACATTGCTTCTCCTTGATCTGTTTTCAGCGTCTTCCGCCCGAGACTCCAGCGTGCGCACCTGGGCCTCAAGCCTCTCTCCTCTGCCGTGTGCTCTATTGGGGCCTCCTCTCTGTCTTTTTTCTTTTGGACTTTCCCCATCGTGCCTTCTGGGTCTGCGGGGCCGCTGGCACCTGGTAGGCTCGCAGGCTCTGTTAGCAGATTTCGTGGTGTACTAGTGCGCCTTCCCTGCTGGGTGCTCTGCAATCTGTTGTGTGGGCTAGATCTGCTGTCTTGGCTCACCACTCTCCCCCGGTTCTGAGATAGGCTCTCTTCGGTGTCAGTCGAGGGCTCTAGGTTGGCGTGTCCCCGCACTCTGCCCAGCGCAGTAATCTCTTTGGGGCCCCAGCGGTCTCACCTGTCATCCCCCTCTCCTGGTCGCAGTATTCGCCCGCAGCGGGGCACCGTCAACTGGGGGGTCAGCACCGCCTCCAGCCGCTCCCCCTCTCATCTGCCGCTGCTTGGGGTCTCAGGCACTGCCGCCAACCTCCTCAGGGCACCCCCTAAGCAGGCCTCACCTCCAAGGGCTTCCCTGTCCTCTATGCGCTCCCCGCTCTCTGCTGACACTGCCCAGGTCACACTCTCGGGTCCTTACCCACTTCCTTCAGTCGTAGGGAGGCTCCCAGGTTGATCCTTCAAGGTGTGCAAGCCAGTCGCCCCTCTCTGCTGCGCTGCAGGCAGCTCCTCGGTGCAAGCAGGCCCCAGGCTCGTTCCTCTGCCTCAGCTGCTCGGCCTTCCCCCTCGCAGCCGGTCCTTGTGTATACCAGCGTCCAAGGGGAGGTCGCAGTGCCCCCCCGGTTCACCAGCAAGGGGTGTCTCCACCAAGTCTCTTAGTGAGGTCCCCCACACTGGCCCACGTATCGGTAATCGCTAGGCCCTTAGGGTTGCTGGGGTTCACCACCGCTCACGTCGGGGGTCCACACCGCTCTTCTCTCGACCAGGTCGGCACATTCACTCCCCTCCGCCCGTCTAGGGTCCACTGGCCGCGCCGCTCCTATCTCGTCAGGAGGGGGGAGGAAGGAGCCTCCCCTGCAGCAAGCCTCCCAGCGGCGAGTCCAGTTCACTCAGCTGCCCTCAGGGCCTGCCCGTTACCTTCTGTGTGCAGCAGGCGGGCTCGAGCAGTAATCCGGCCCGCGCCCGGGTCTGCCACGCGGGAAGTTCAGCCGCCGGTGCTCGTCACTGTGTAAGTCCTCCTCAGCGTTCACAAGGAGATTTGGGGTCCAGGCCGCTGTCCTCTCAGCAGCGGTATACCAAGGCACTCGGCTCGCTGCGGTCCGATGCGCGCCACAAACAACTGGGTCTCCTCCGTACCGCTACTGACTCCTGGGCGCCACCATCTTGGATCGTCGCCTCGCGGGGCTCCGCAGCTGCAGCTTTCCTGCCTTTGCCCAGCAGGACGGGTTCTCTCCACTTCTGAGGCACACCTCTCCCCTCTTGCTAGTGTGGGGGTGCACCGCCGGGGCTCTCGGCCCTCTCAAGGCATCAGGATGGCTCTTGATGGCGGCCGGTCGACCGGAGCGCGCGAGCTTCGCTGCTCACTCCATCGGCGCCAAGCCACGCCCTCCTGACAAGAGAACATACATGCGTAGTCTGACTCCTGCAGCTTTTAAACCTACAGGCAAAACTGTTGAAGTAACCATTTTTGACAGGAAAAAACCCTACTTTTAAATATTAATAGTCACCCTTAAGTGGGTTTGTATCTCACAAGGTAGTATGCCTAGTATTTCAAAGTGCTACATGCAAGAATGTAAATTTGGCATATACCTACAGTTCCTGAAAGCTGATTTGATTTTGAAAGGCTGTAGCTGTCCTATGAGAAAAACTAAAGGTCAGAATAAAATCTTAACTTTGCACTCCTCATTTTAGACAAGCTGCTAGAATAAGTCAAGCACTATTTTTAATGGTTATAAAAAAAAACAAATTCAGTGGTGATGTTGGATTTTTAATAAATATTTAGGAAAAGTGACTTTTAAAAAGTTAGACTTTGTGTACCAGAAACTCACTTAGGCAAATTAGCTTTGGCCTGCTTATATAATGCCCTGCCACTGCTTCACCTTAATGAGGTATGAAAACTGCTACCAGAGCAGAAACATGCCTTTACACAGTAAGAAGTGGGTGTACGGTAGTCCTGCTAGTCTTCCTGAGGGCGTATCAGCTCAGAAAGGCTAGCAGGACTTTATTAACCTCAAAGGGATCAGGGTGAGGCCTTGCCCATTCATAGTTAAGTGTAAAGGAATGCCTGGGAAAGAGAAGCCTTTTGTCCCCCTTTGCTCTCTGTAGCCAGTTTGGCACCAGCCCCGTAGGGGGTGGGGGAGCAGACCCCAGAACCAGATGGCGTACCTAAGGAAGAGGGGACTGCTCAATTCCCTAAACACACCTCTGGCTGGCACACAAGCTCCCTCCAGGGACTGAAATTTTCTGTCATTTTGGATTTTTTTCAGAATACTGCACTTTGGGATAGTTTGTCATAAAGCATATAGTATGTGTTGCAAAGGTGAAAAGGTTTGCCCCCTGGAACTTTGTTTTTATTGATCAGGCAGTGTCAAGGAGTCACCCCACCCCCTGGCTAATTAAGCCTACAAAGCTGGCATGTCACCCACAGCTCATCAGAACTCTCACTGAACCAGTGTAAAAAAAGAAGAAGCTGTTGTTTGAGACCTGTGTGGAGACCTGAAGGGCCTTGTACACTTGTACACTTGTACTCAGGACTAAGATGTGAACTTCAGGGGGCAGCTGGTTGACCTCCCATGTGGCTACAGTGACTAAATCAAGCTGTAGGAGGCCTTCTTCCTGAAGTGCCCAGCTGACCAGTGGCATCTACACCTGAACTAGACCCTGTTGTTAGCCAATGCTAGAGTGAGCCTGGCCCCCTATTTCTGTCCTGGGTGCTGTCCCTGAGGTCTGGGAGCCTTAGTAGTGACCAAGAGGAGTGTCTCCAGAAACTCTGAAAAGCTGGTACTATATGGGGCTTCCAAGACCTCTGCAGTGTCAGCTAAACATTGTGGCAAAGGTGCTTCGTCGGATACAGCTTCAGGCTCTCCCGGCTGGAGGTTATTGAGCTCCATAAGAAAGTCAGAAGGTAGAAATCTTGACTGGATGAAGGTGTGAATGGTATCCTCCCAATGCGAACACTTTAGCAGCTGTGAAATTTGAATTTCTCCCTCTTTGAACTTTTCCAGCCAAAACCAACGTCTTTAGCAGGGCTTTGTCCAGTGGCTGCCTGGCTTCAAGAGGACTTCAGCAGATATAGCGTACAACCGTGCCCCACTGCTTTATGATTTCGACTTCCATTTCAGAGACTAAGGGCCTGATCTAGAGTTTGGCATACAGATTTCTCCATCGCAAACATGACAGATATCCCATCCGCCTTATTACAAGGCCATAGGCTATAATACACTTGTAATAAGGCGGACAGGATATCCATCACGTTTGTGATGGAGTAGCTAATCCACAGAATTCTAAATCAGGCCCTTAGTTGGACTATAAAATCTTTGAACGTGTTTAGTGTATCCAACCTGCGCTCCATTGTGGTTGGCCTGACATTACTCCTAATTGACAACCGCCAACAGTGATCACTGGTTGGCACTTTACTTTTTATTACTCTTTTTTGCCTTAAATAAAAAAATAAAAATTCATATCTCTTGTTACCCTTAAAGGGTTTTTCTTGTTTTGTAGTCATTTTACTAATTTATCTGTCTCAATTTTTTTTAATCCATTGTGAGATATTTATTATGTTGTGGTTTGACATTCAAACTATTTTGTTAGTCAAATACTTTACACATTTTCTCTCAAGTTAGGCCTGTATGCTCTTTGAAATTACAACCTGGGAGTTGAGCGTTTGTTTAAATTATTGAAACTGTGTTTTACTCTGACAAGTTTGTGGCCCTAATCCTTGTGGTGGAGCTACATTCACCCTAATTAAAAACACATTTTCTTACAATATCCATGGATGAAAGCTGCATATAAAAGCCCACTGTCTCCCACCTTGCAAAATAAAGATTACAGTATTAGCAGTTTAGGGCTGACCAGCATATGGATTGCTGTTATGCTGAGAGGCTGGAAAGGCTCTTGGGGTCAAGACTGAAGCATCTGATTTGCATAAAAACAGTCACCAACACACAGGAGAGAGTCCGATTTTTGATATACAGGGCAGAGGATGCAGAGTGATGTTCAAGGAGAAATAACAATAGGGTGATGGGCCTTCTGAAACAGCTGAAAGTAAGTATCAAACTGTTTCTAGATGAGTTCCTCAGGAGGAGTGGATTGTCAAAATGTCCTCCTTCGCCTCCCCAAGGTTCATCATTGGTCATCAACAGGCTAGACAGAATGGTCTATTCAGAATTAATGGGGAGGGAGGATTGATATTCCATGACTACATCCCAGTAGTACAACATTGTGCCTTTCTTGATGGAAAGAGAAGACTTTGAGAACTACAACTTAAATGTCATGACAGAGAGCAAGCATTTTTTCTTTACAGACTCATCGATTGGCTGTGACTTGATCAAGACGTGGTCATCCTAGCATGGTGGCTGGGTTGGGCCCTCCTCAGGATGGAGGGGGAGACATCCCTTTAGTATGAAAAGGGTTCAAAACACATGAATGCCTATGGGGCAATGAGCTACAAGGAAAAGTGAAGCAATAGCTTTGATTGAGAATGCAGAAGCTGGCCACGGTCAATGTGGTCAGCACCGTCGGCGACCTCTCTGTGAGATTCAAGTTGCAAGAATCCATGCTACAGTACAGGCAGATCACTCCTCTTCCAACCAATGACATACTAAGGTTTTCTTTAAGTCTTGCTGCCTTTTAATGCCTTTGCAATCAAAATCTATTTTAGGCTGTAGAATGAGTGCAGGGATTCTCTGATATGATTACCTTCTCAGTGACTTTGCAGTGTAATATGCGTATTGTGGGGCGGGGGATTTCAGGCTTTGATCTTGGTTATGAAAATGTTGATTGTGCCTGAAAATGCCCATTAGCTAGAAAGAATGGGGTACATTTGTGGGGGGGTTGGATAGGTGGTGACTTGCCTACTCAACTCGCCCTCGACTTTATAGAGTGCAATTAGGGAAAGCATAACTCTTACTCTATTAAGCAATCTTACGTCATCAACAATTACCAATAATAAGAGCTCCATAATATACCTTTGTATGATGAAATTTGGTTCGGTTGTAAAATCCCTGTGACATCATTTACTATATGGCCCTTTTAGCGTTTCACATTTCTCAGATTTTGCTGAAGTTGATGCTTCTACTTGAGATTAGTCTCTATTTTGGATGTGCCCAATTGTGATCGTGTTGGGAGGAGGGCATTGAATATGGGTTATTGATAATTAGAGTGGAAATGTATCTTAAGTACTGACCACACAGGACTCAACCCCCATCAAATATGATGATGGGGGTTGAGACAGTGTGGGACTTTAATTTGTCCAGTACAATAATGTCTTGGAACGTGAATGTTCTGTGAGACTAAATAAAACATGGTATGGATCACTAAATTCCTCAAGAGACACAAACCTAGATTATTTTTACATCAAGGGGCCTATCAGCTATTAATCAAAAGCCAATTTGTTGGCATGACTCAAAACAGGCTATTGCATCACATTGGTTTCACAAGAGTGCCCAAAGAGATGGCCATCTATCCCATTTACTGTGTTTAAAAATGATTAAACACAGCTGGCTACTGTGTTATTGTCAGTGACTTATGCAGTGATGATCAGGTAACTGGGTTAAGTATAGGCTTTCCTATTTTCATTTTCTATTTGTTGTGGCTATGGTGTTTTTTTCTAGTGTTTTTCAATGTTTTCAAAAACTTTAAAAATAAGTGATTATTATTCCTCATTCTTTTTTGTGCATAAAATCATAAGTGTGGTGGTTATCTAGTGCTTTTAAAGAATGTGGATTTTATTTTCTTCCTCCGTTTATTGTGGTGTGCTTGGTGCTCTGTTATTGTAAAACAGTGTCACACTGTCCTTTTCTTTGTCTTGAGATACCAAAAAAGGACTGGGCTAATAGATGTGGTATTCTGAGTCCCTGGCTGCTCTTCAAAGTCATAAGGGCGAAGTCGTCTGAGGAATGAATGTGTATACTGTTAGCTATAGGGTCTTTGGTGACAGCTAACTCTTCTGCTATTTAGAGAGTATTAAGAAGCAGCTGAGGTGGTTAAGAAGCTTCATGACCTGCATGATGCCTTAAGTCCTTTGCTTGCCCTTACCGAGACCCTCCACACCTCAAATCAGCTGTGAAGCTGCTGGCAACTGCACAGCAACATGCAGTGAACAGTGAGCTAAAGCCATATTAATTCAGCCATGCTCCCAAATAGGAGTGAAGAAGGCTCCAGAGACTTTGCAGATGGCCGAAAGGGCTTACTAAGTGGCTTATCATGGGCCGAGTTGGTCACACTGGGAACATCAGGAAAAAAATTGCATTGAGACATAGGATGCATGTATCCTGTTTTGAATCCAGAGGGCAGTAAAGCAGCAAATTTGCAGCAAAATCGGGATGTTTTTTAGTTTTTACTCAAAAGGAAACATTCCTTTTGGTGGTATTTTGTCAGTTAATATTGGTTTTGTTTTATCTGAAAACTGGGACCCCTAATTATGTGTTTACGCCAGGGCCAGACTGGCTACCAGGCATTTCGATGGACTGGCCAGGTGGGGCCGGTTTCACTGCTGTGGGGGACAGTTTTTTTGCTGGGGGCCTGTTGGCCATGTTCCTACTTACAGAGCTTCTGCATAAACAATGCTAAAAAATGGTTTTAAAAAAATCGTATTTTAAAATCACTTTTCGCATTGTTTATTTAGAAGGAAATGCTCAGTAGCCAGTTCGGCCCTGGTTTACGCCTCTCCTAAACTTCAAGTGGGTACTTTGGAGAGGGTGGGCAGCATCCTTTTGGAGAAGACAGATCCTGCTGTAATTATTGAAAGTGGCTATGTTAGGATTTTAGAATAGATCCACTGTGTTCAGAGTCAGGTCTAGATATCTCTAACTTTGCAAATGTGTCATTCCCCAGGGCTTGAGGGATATTGGGGGACAGATAAAAGCAATACTCTTTATATTCTCAAACTCATGCCCCGTACTCCAGGACAGATATGTTTATGCCTGCAAATGATATGCTCCAAGTTATGGACACAGTGTTCCTGGCTAGATGGATTTCAGATCATTCCCTTCTAATATTGTCTACTGGGAAAAGATTGGTGAGATATTTGGAAATTGAATGCCTGGGGACTTCAAAACAAGGAATTTTCCTTAGTTTGCTGAAAATGCTAGTTGGATAGATTAAAATGTAGTACTGAGGGAGGCATAGAAGACAGTCCATCAAGGCTAAGCCATGTTTTTGATACTTCAGATTCATAAGAAGAGAACTCTGTGTACTAGGGTGTTAGAAGAATCTATCATTAAGGTATAACAGGATCCAAGGTGAAACCTCTATCCAACTATAACCTCTTAATTGAGAAATTGAGGGTTGAATATAAGTAGTTAATCTCAGGTGCTGCTAACAGCATTATCTTACAGGCATAGCACAGGGTCTATGAACTGGGATACAAAGCTGCAATAATAATAGCATGGCTGAGCAGAGAAGATAAGGCAAGTAGATGGATTGACCCAATTGAAATGTTAGCAGGCAAAATGGTGAAAGAGACACTGGTGAAATAATAAACTTTTTTTTAATATAGCTCTATTGGTATTTTAGAATCATAGACAGGCATTTTTAATATAGGAAGTATCAGAGATCTATTCATCTTCTCCTCCCGCCCCATACATCAGCGGATAGGATTTATTACATTCACATTATACATACTGTAAGGAGATCTGCTCTTCCGGCTCTGTTCGGATACTCCCACGTCAATAAGCAACCATTTTACTTCCCTCCCTCCCTTCACTCCCTCCCTCCCTTCACTCCCCCTTCCCTTCCCTTCCCTTCCCTCCCCCTCCCTATCTCCCTGTTCAAACTCTTTGTTTACTACCAAACTATACTGTGTATGTGCATCGCAGATATCCCAGAGTCTCCCTATTGTCCACCTACTAATATCCAGCTGCCAATCAGTACGTCTGGGGTATTCCGGTCTCCTATTCATCTGTGTTGTCTGACTCGTCCGAGGTCTGCGGGTCCCGTAGATCCGCCAGCATCAATGCCCATGCCCTGAGGTCGTCTTCAAGTTTGTTGTCCTTTCGGATATGTTTCATTCGTACCGCTTTTGGGGTTGCCCACTCACACATGTCTTTCAGCCATGTATCTGCAAGCGCAACCGTGTTATCGCAATGCGCCTTTCAGCCAGGACCAACCCCAAAAGGACATATCTTCTGCTCAGCTTCTTGTTAGGTCGAGCCTGGGCAGCGCATGCTCTGTTCTGTGAGGCATGCTGTATTGAGGTATGAAATAGAAGCTCCGCCCATTTCCCAACAATCTTTTCAATTGGATCCTGTTACTGTCCTTTCGAAATCGTTGCTTTTGATTGATAAGTAGGCTTAGTAGTCCCTCCTTGGTACCGCCTTTTCTGCATTTGTAACCTCCCATAAGGACTGGACAATTTACTTGTGTTGTTACACAGTCTGCTTTGTCTAGTCTGTAAGCACTATTTTCTTTAATAATCTTCCACTATTCCACCCACTACGTGCTTTTCTACAATGCAGCAAGCCGCCCGCTTTTATATTTTTAATAGTAATGGTTGCAGATCCGCTTTAACTATAGCGGCCACGCTTATTTATTTATTTAATTTGCAGCACAGTCCGCTTTAACTATATTGGCCACACTTATTTATTTAATTGCAGCGCGGTCCGCTTTAACTATAGCAGCTGCACTTATTTATTTAATTTTCCAGCAAGGTCTGCATTAACTTTAGCAGCCGCTCTACACAACCATTGTTTATTTATTTTTTATTTTTGGGTAAAAACGCCCCATACCGTGCTTTCACTTTAATGTTGGCCGCGCGCCCCTTTCTTTAGACACTGATCACTGTAACCTGAATACGGCGAGCAGCATCTAAAAAAAGGGGCGCAGCCACCATTAAAGTGGTCTCGCATTTGCAAGAGTTTGAATTATTTTATATGTGTGATATTTTTAAAAACACAAATAAAAGGCATTGTCATTTACAATGCCAATAGCTTAAACTCTCGCAAATGCAAGACCTATTGCATTGAAAATGCTTGTTTTTGGATGCTGGAAGCAGCCCCAGCAACACAGCCCGAACCTATCTGGGCACCACCAAACCGTAGCTCCCCTTAAACGCGCCAGTTCAGTCTCCCAATAAGGTGTCAGCGTTGGACAGGTCCATACCATATGTAAAAATTCAGCCTTTGTCACTCCACACCAGGGGCACACCTTTGAACGGTCCGGGTTGATTCTACTCAGCGTCTGCGGGGTAGGATAAGCTTGATGTACAAAATTATATTGAATGAGTTTAAACTGAGCATTAGAACTTGCACCCCTGACTCCCTCATGTACTCTAAGCCATTCTCGCTCCGTAAGAGGTTCCCCAACTATATCGTCCCACTTCACCTGCACTGGGAGAGCCTCCCAGCCCCCCAGAGCATCATCTCGGAGCGCCCGATATAAATGAGACACCAATCGACGTCCCTGGGCCATGTAGAGCATTACCCTCAGCACGTTGGTGCAGGGGGGCTCCTCCGAGAAGGATGGCAAGATCTCCTGGGCCACCTTTGAGATCTTCTCGTACTCTATGAACTGCCTCGTTCCCAGTGCGAAGGAGGGCTCTGCCTCCCCTCACGTTATAAAGCGCCCGTTTTCATAGAGATCTCCCATCTGCTGACATCCACCCTCCTGCCATCTCCACACCGACATGGAATCCGCTATACGCTGAAAGGGCTTCACCATCCACAATGGCATGTCTGGGGCTTAGGGCGCTCGTCGTACTACCCTACGGACCACAGACTTCCAAACAGCAGCCACATACTGGATAATGTAGGGTAGGGCAGTGGGATCTCCAGAGCCAAGCATCAGGAGCTCCGATAAGGACTGACCC
This sequence comes from Calotriton arnoldi, assembly GCA_963921515.1. NCBI lineage: Eukaryota > Metazoa > Chordata > Amphibia > Caudata > Salamandridae > Calotriton > Calotriton arnoldi. The sequence continues at coordinate 1,341,635 of CAWUFW010001746.1, read as the reverse complement.
CCCGTACGTGCCCGCTAGGAGCTGCTTTTCACAATTGTCATCATTGTCCAGCCAATGGACCGCGTGTTGAAGTTGGGATGCCATGTAATAGAGCTCCAAGCGTGACACCTCAAGCCCCCCTCTTCCCCATGTCCCCTGTAGCATTCTTAAGCGTACTCGTTTACGCTTGGAGCCCCACAGGAGATCTACCAGTAGTCCATCAATAGTGTCTGAGGATTCTATAAAGTGAGTGCTGTAGAGCATATAGGCATCAGGGCAGAATAATTATTTTTACAATAGCTATCCGCCCCATGAGGGACAGAGGTAAGTTCCTATAGAATCTTATGGTGCCTCATATACCCTCTACGACTCTCCCAACATTGAGGTCCAGATAAGAGGGGGCCGTAGTCACCAGTTGGATCCCCAGGTACCTTGTCCCCTCAGCCACCCAAGGGAGTCCCACCCTAGGCAGCGCATCCATCGATCCCACCGCCAACCTCCCAAGTGGAACCAGCTTAGATGTCCCTGGGTTTATATGGAGCCCCGAGACAGCCCCAAACCTCTGCAGCACGTTGAGGAGGATAGGCACCGACTGTTGTTGGACATATACCAGGGAATCATCAGTGTACAGGTGATGGAGCAAGAACTCACAATGAGACTTGCTCGTAAGCAATCCTCTTGCAGTATTAATTAATTAAACTTTGTAATGTTTTTACTAATAAGTGCATACACAACACCGTATCTGAGAGAAGCTTGCCTATGTGTTTAAAACTAATAAGTAATCCTTGTCTAATCCAAAATGGCCGCTAAAGCGCGGGAACTCCATTACGCATGTGTCAACCATATCACGTGGTATGACGTCTTTCTTTGCTTGGAGGGAATCTTTGCTTCTGCGCAGTGTATGCTAAAATGGCTGCTTAATGTTCTCACGTGCTAAAGCTCACGCATTTGCTGCAATTAACAATGTGGTATTCTAACGCTACTAATGCGGGATAGATTTTATAATTAAATGGGAATAGAGTAGAAGTAGGGGGTATACAGTGAAAACATTTATTTTTGATTTTAATATGTTTCTTCTTTAATTTCTATTAGTTCGTAAATTTGGGCCTGGGTTAACTGAACAGCAGCTCGAGACCTATGGAATGTGCGCCTGCGCTCTGAAAATAACAAGACAAAGCGATGAAGTCAACTTGGAAGACATCCAAGGCCACGAACTGTTGGTCAACTCCACTGTACATCTGCGATGTTTTCTCAAATGCAACAATGTATATACATTTTGTATTAAAATTTGTCGTGAGACGGGTGGGAAATAAAGCAAATGTATTAATTGTGAGGGGCGGTATTTAAAAACAATGGGCTTAAAGAAATTGAACTAAATTGTCATGGTGTGAGGATCAACCCCCTGTCCCTGTCCAATCAGAAGTAGTGGGCCCATAATTTTGAAATGGGAGGTACCTGGGTGTAGAAGGGTATAATAGATATAGAATTAGCTAATTAGTTAGCACAGAGACACAGGAGATCAGGCTTTGGTGCTCAACGAGCTGATCGATTGCAGACTGAACCGCTGTCCAGAGAGGTCCTGAGGTGGGGGCGGCGGATTCCATTAGAAAGAAGACAAGGAAGAATCGAGGAGGAACGAAGCGACAGAGAGGGGAACGACGCAGGCGTCGTTGGTAGAGAGGTCACCTATCCTGTTCTGAACCTGGTCCGGAGGTCTTTGGTCTTCATCCTTCTTGGGACCTATCTTTCCAACTCCTTGGCCAAGGTGTTTGGTTCTCACACTCTTAGGTAACTATAAGCGTAAACCCTAGCTGTACTGCTGTCTCTATCTTCTTCTTTCTGAGGGACCGTCATTGATTAAATAGGTGATTATTTAGTATGCTTCCTCTTTGATATGCGATTAAGTATTATGTGGTTTGTAATTTACTCTGCTAAAGATTTTAGATAAACATTTTAAAACTTCCTGAGTCTGTGATTATTTCAGATTTATGAATTGTATTGTATTTTCTCATTTTAAACTTCCCAATTATCAAAGGGTCCATTGGTAAGTCATTACTCTTCAATCAGAAAGGTAATTGGTAGCAGGGATATTGATAAAGAGTACAACTGACCCACCAGCGGAAGATGCTAGCGTAGTATGAATGAATGGGCCCAGGTGAGTATTCGGTGTATGAATGCTTGTTGCTAGTAACCCGTTGGGTCACAGGGAGACCACATGCTGGGTCTCCCCGAGAAGTATTCCCCAAATTAATAAACTTGTGAGTTTTGCTAAACCGGCTTTCACTCCTTCCTCATGGGGTTACTTCTTCAAAACATCATGGGCAGTGATATTTAGAAATTGTAGGACGATTTAACAAAGGATAGGGTGTATTCAGTGATTGGGCTTTTATAGACAGGCAAGTCCTATTGGCCTACCTGCTGAAATATAAAAAAATTGCTTGATATTATTGGGACTTAGGGGAGAGACTACTAGAATTTAAAAGCAAACATAATTAAGGTGCTCAATTTGTGCGATAAAGTGCAAACTGCAATTACAGCATGCAAGACGAGGTGAAGGCTCTGGGGTGGTATGCCCCTTAAGGGATTCAAAACCAGTTCTGTATTACCATGTCTTGCTTTACTGCAAGTTCTTCCCTTGAGTGAGTTAAGTGGTTTAAAGTGCCTGGGTTGACCCCCCTAATGTACGGAGGACTGAGGGCTAATGAGGGGGTGAAAGTGCGAGGGATTAAATTAAGGTGTAAGAATATGACCCCTGGCGAGCAAGTTCGTTGGCTAATTTGGTGATCTTGATCTGGGCGCTGGTGTGTCCTCCCACACCTGATAATAGTGGGGTTTTTAGCTCCGAGCAGCGATCCCGTAACAACTGCAGAAGTAAGAGACTAAAATGTTAACAGTTTGAGGGGAAATTATTGTCCTTGTGATCAAATTAGCTAGTAGTCTGTTGTAGGAAAGAGCACTTGTGGGGCTGGAACTCGAAATCTCGTTCACGTTTAAAAAAGTGTAAGTTATTGGAGGCTGAATATGAGCACATCAGTCGACCGCTGACCGTGGGGAGAAGTGCGGCTTAATTGCATTCAGGTAATACGTTCGGACTAAGTCATTGACTCTGAGCAGCAGAGTAAGCAGTACTTAAACAATAATATGTGTGATGCTGATAAAAGTGTACCTTGTTCCTATGGCGGACTCTGGAGCCCCACGCCCACGGCTGCTCCAACTGATATTTTTATCCACCTCTAAAGAAGTCTTTCAATCCTCTGAAGGCTGATTATAATCACAGCCCTAATCTAGGATCTATCTTCACCAGGAACATTAATCGCCAGAGTTACCTTGACATTTTTATTGTTGCCTGAAAACTGCTATACACATAGGAACTCTGCAGCAGGTGCTTTTAAACCCATAAGTTATTCTACACGCAGCACCCCCGAGCTCAGTGCAGGTGCGGCTGCAGCGCCCTAAACCCGGCTCCTCTAGATGAAGCATCATGAGCAGTTGAGCAGTAAGCATACTCATGACTGAGCACACAGAAATGCCACTGTGCATCCTTTAAGTCATAATGATCTGATGCATCATTCTCGAAGGCAGCTGTAACATATATCTGGACCTGTCCAGTGCGAGGTTTAGCATAGTGATGTACTCGAAGGTCACACGTGATACATAAACATTATGGGGCAGATTTACAAGGAACTGACGCATCTGCATAGATGCGTCAGTTTCCTTGCACCAGAGTCAAATGTCCTTGCGCCACCATGGATGCGCTGTATTTACAATACTGTGCTCCATGGTGCGAGGATTAACAGATGCGTCCGAAATTCAGACGCTTCTGTTTGCTCAAAAGTCACGCATTGCTGGAGCACGACACAACTCCAGCAATGTATTTTGAGACCTATACTTACTGTACTGCGTCACTCCTTATGCCTTCTTCAAGCAGGCGTAAGGTTTTGACGCAGTGGCGTCCTAAAAGTGGGGCAGTGAAATCTTGTAGATTTCACTGCGTCACTTTTACGAGGCCTTTCTGCGTGGGAACGCCCACCCTGCATACATTATACCTGATGCAGGTATAATGTGACGCAGGGGTTTACAACGTGACGCATCTCCCTAGATGCGTCACGTTGTAAATAGGCCGCATTGTTTGCGCAGCCATTGCATCAAAAAAAGTGACGCAATGGCGACGCAAGAAGGCGCAAGGGGCTTGTAAATCTGAACCTATAAGTAGATCTGTTTGAGCACTAGATACTATGACATATCTTCTACCTCTAGAAACCTTGTGACCTAGAATGATGTCAAATATTTCTCTGTACTACTTTATGGCAAACATCTCATTTCCCACATAAGAGATATGCGTCTCCTACAGGAAATGGTGCACTGATGTCACACATATTCAAACTGATGTACGAGAGGATCTTTTTACTTTTTATTTTATCACTAAGCCATTCAAGTTTACATGTCATAATGATCCCAGGACAATAATAATTTATGTTTGTCTTGCCTGTATGAATCTTCTAAACACTACTCTTTTCTTCTTACCAAATGTACCATAACTGAAATTTGTAGCCTATATCTGACCAGTATAAACTCACCCTCCCACACTGATTTTCCCCAACAGCCAGTGTGAACCATCCCTACACCTTGGACAGACAATCTGTAGTCAAGCAAGCGCTCCTGTCCACCTGTCGAGCTGCCAGCATAGCTCACCGTAAAGGAAAACAAAGGTATCACTTTGGCAACCTCTAAAGCTTACTTCTTTATGACATTTTTAAATTTGACGCTCACTTTTAAAATAGTGTTTGACTATAAGAAGAAGAAAACAGATGCAGTAGAGCAGTGGTTCTTAATCTTTTGACTTCTGAGGACCCCTACTTAATCATTACTGAAATCCTGCCCCCTCCTCCCCCCACTGAGCCATTATTAGAGTCCAGGATGCCCGGCCTAAGCAATTTCCATGATTTGAACCTCAAAACAATACAACAAAATACAAAAACAAGTACACATGAAACAGATATCAAAATATTGAAATGTTTTGTTTAATTCACAATCAAATACAGAAAAAGGTTTACATTTTTCAAATTTGCTTCTTGATTTCTATATACTTTATTAGTTTTAATGTATTATTTTTAATAATGTAGAAAAGTCACGGACCTCCTGAGTAGGCTTTACGGACCACCAGTGGTGCTCGGACCACAGGATAAGTACCACTGCAGTAGAGTAACAGTAGCATCAATTGTAGGTTGTCGGTCATTACATCGCAGATAAGTACAAAGGGAGTCACTACATTGCAAGTAGGTAAAATGAGAGTCACTACATAGGTAGAATTCTTCTCTTCACAACTTTGCAGATGTTCACAACCTCGCCATACACAGAGTTGTTATCAAAGATGTGATTTCATATGTCACAGTGCTGTTATTTACTGATGTCATAGAACATGTCATAAGTGACGTAATATGTGAGGTAATTAGCACTGCATAGCGAGTGATAATTCCAAACTATAACGTCACTTTAACTTTTGTTTTTTTCCAGTGAATGTCTATGTTTTTTTAGCGTAAAATCAGATGTCCATCACTATGCAGCCAACCCCTCCGGCAGGTGCACAACCCACCTGTCGCTCATGGCCTTTCACCAATAATTATAATAAAACATGTATTTTTAAATATATTTCAATGTTTAAAAATACTTATTGTCTCAAGATATTTTAAATACAGCATTTTTGTAAACAACCGTTAGCATGCCTTTGAGTCTTTTATTTAACATTTTTCGGGCCACAAAATGCAGTCATAGAACCAACCAAAAGGGACACTGCTCTCCAGCTAAAGAACATACAGCTCCAGCTTGGAGTGCTTTAAAAATAATTATAGGTTTTTCTGGGGTCATAGATTGAATAACCCTGGAGGCTAACTGCGATTTTCTTTAATGTTGGTGGGAGGCTGCTGCACACCCTGCAGCCCTCCACAACATGGGGCCCCTGCCCCTTTTGTGGGACTGCGGGCACCACCAGAATATAAAAATATAAGTATAAAGCTGTCACAGGGTGCTCCTTGCCTGGAACAGTGAATGATAAATGGGTGAATACTGCAAGTCATTTATTATTCCTTTTTGTTATTATTATTTTTTGGTGTCTCGGTCCCTCATGGGGCTCCCAAACTTTATTTACACTTTGGGGCCACAGGGGAAGCCCTAAGACCCCTGCGGCCCCTGCCGACTCCCCAGACAACACCCATCATGGTTGCCAGCAGTAGCCGGCCATTATAATTTGTACCTTGGGTTCCCTAGTTATCCTCCCGGGGCATCCATGCCTTTTTTAAATGTTGGGGGCTGCAGGGGGAGTCCCAAGACCCTTGTGCCCCCTGCCGGCTCACCAGCCTCACTCATCCTGGGTGCCGCAGGAGCCGGCTCTGTTGCTTTGCTGCCGCCCGGACGGGAGCAGTTTTTTTTCTCTGCTCCTGGCAGTCGGGAGCATAGTTGTGTTCCCCGGCTGGGAGTGTGTAGGCAGGGAATTAGATTTACATTCCCTGCCTGCACTATCTTGGGCAGGTAACAAGTCAGTGTTCCTGGGACCAAAAACTTTCCAGGAAGGAGCTGAGGTGAAGAGACTTTTTTTGGAAAGTTTTGTGAAGATTTGTCAAATGGCGCCAAAGATATCAAACCAAATATCCATTTCCTATCAAAACATGTTCCTAACTCTAACTACCCAGGGGCGCCCACTAAAAAGCCAAAGGTTAAAGTGTCATTGAAGTTAGGTTGGTCAATAATATCTTACTTTACATTAAAAAAAACGTAGAAATTCACTGGAAAAAGCAAAGGTTAAATTGAGATTAGAGTTAGGTGAAAATGTCAGTTGATAAATACAATTTTAAACAAAAAAACACTGAAATTCCAGTTACAGTTTACTGAGCTAACTATAACTTACATCCCCGCCATACACGGCTTATGACCTCACAAATTAGATCACTCATGACATGTTCAATGACATCTTTGATGACATCACTGATGACATTTCAAATGACATCATTGGTGACATCACTAATAACATCATTCACCATACTGCTGTTCAATTTACTCTACAAACTAGTGCATCCTTTGAAATATGTAGATAATTTTTCGCTATGTAAGAACGCTTGAGTATGTGTAAGGAGTGAGCTCTCTGTGACGAGCTGCCCAGAGTGCACCCTCTCTGTAGTAGGTGCTAGCCCACCTAATTGGGCTTGGGTGTCTGGAGGAAGTTGGCTCTTCATGAAGAGCAGCGCACAGAGTGCAGGCTGTGCGTAGTAGGTGCTTGCCCACCTAAGGAGGCTTGGATGGAGTGGGATCCATGCACAATCTTCACACTCATAGCTGATTATGCGTAGTAGGGTCTTGGCCACTTAATAGCACTTGCATGTCTAAGGGAGTTGGCTCTACTCACAGTTTGCACACTGAGTGCAGACTGTGCATAGTAGGGCTTTCTCACATAATGGGGCTTGCGTCTCTTGAGGGAGTGGGCTCTACACACTTTCTACACACTGAGGGCTCAATGTTTGTTGTAGGGGCTTGCCCACCTGATGACACATAGAACTCTGGAGGGAGTGGACTCTACGTACAGTCTATGCACTCACTGCTGACTGTGCATGGTAGGGGCTTGCCCACCTAATAGCGCTTGCATAGCTGGAGGGAGTGGGCTCTATATATATCTCTTAAACAATGCAGTCACACTGTTATCACAATGCACAGCTACTTTATGCTGGTGCTCAGTCTCTTAGGGAGGTCCACACCCAAATATCGCCAACATCAACACGTGGCAGCACTCCAGGGAATGCAAGATTCTTTATTTAATGGGAATCGAATGTGAAAGTAGAAACTCTCACCCAAAAACATTTTGCCAGAAGTCTTGATCACAAGGATTGTCAAGTCCATATACAATTATGTAATAGCACAAGCGCAGAGGCATCATGGTACATGTAGCCCCCTACATAAGATCACCTAAATTGCAGCCTTATCAGTACCATGAGTCCATTCCAATGCCTGAAAACAAAAAGATATTTGCTGAAGGATATATAGTAAAACCTGATACCCATTATCTCCATCATACTAGGCAGTGTTGGTTGACCTGAAGCAGCGATTTAGAAAAGGGTTCATACAGATACCCCAATTGACTATCAACCCTGTGTGAATACTTCATCAACAGGAGCCTCAAAACATCAGTATAGTATTGTGTAGGAGTATTGAGTATACATTCTCAATACCCAATTGCATAAATCTATTTTCAATTATTCTCACATATTGCAGAAATGCCATGTCTAATGGCCGATTCCATTTATCATTTAAAAGTCAGTGGGCTGATAGCACATACTAAGTTAGATGTATATATAATATGTTGGGTACTGATATTCTAAATGTTTCATTGCAACATATCTAAGATAATACAAGGACATGCTTATGAGTATCCTAGAGTTCTTGAGCCATGGAAAATGCCACGGAAAATGTCATGGAAAATGAATTGTTTCGAGGGTATTTGATCACATTACAGATGCTCAAACAACTCATCATCTAAATTGTGTCCCTCTGGACAGGTTTCCCCATATTATTATATATCTGGATTCTGCTTGTTTTAATTCCCTAATTCTGTTTTCCCCATGAGTGTTCTTTTTCACATCAGTCCCTCCGAATTTTAAGCTTTCAGAATTGGCATCATGCTTTTCTCAGTAATGCCGTGCTTCAGGTTAGCTTGGATCATTGTTGTTGATTGCCCAGATGTGTTCCATTGTCCTTTTCTATAAATTGCAAGTCATGCTACTGATATATCTTAGTTGATAAGGACATTGCAAGATATTGATCACATATGTATTTTTATATATTATAGTTTTCTGAAAATCTTTCCATTGCATTCAGGTTCCTTCGTATCGAGGTCATATTTGCATACAATAATTTTGTCAAATACACAAAAGGTTATAGAAGGAATGCTTGAAATAATTCATACCACTGGCAATCGCTCAGGGAAGCATTCCAACCCATAGTTCACAGCCTTTGGCTGTGCACAGCGGGGGTTGGCCGCCCACAGAGTGTTGGGCACGAAGCCTGGCTTGAGTCCAGGTTCCACCGCTATCTTCTACTGTGCCTGATGTTCGGCCAAGCGCTTTTAGGGTTGCCTGACTTTTGGCTGTGCATGGGTCTGAAGGTGATCCACAGTTGGTCATTATGCAAAGCAGATTAAGGAGGTGTAAGTGAGATATGGGGCTAAATTCATGCAATAGATTAATGATGCTGAATAACAGAATAGGGGATAGGATTGGGAGTGGAGGTCACTGTGATGTCAATGAAGTTGACAATATCTTATTCTTTGGTCAGAGCTTTTGAGCATAGCGTAATAAAAGGAGACGTCAATAGAGAGGAGAGTTTGTTCGGACCCTGAAGAATTCTTTGGCAGTGTTGAAGAATGAGAAATCATAACATTGATGTGAATATGGTGGGTGAATTTGGCAGCAGGCGAGTAGGACAAGTACAATGCCTGTTCCAAGAAAATAAAGGTTGAAGAATCTCAGTGGTAATTAATTTGGCCTACTGCCTCCCAAGAGATGATTGCATTTTCTTCAGAGAGGCAACCATGTCCATGGCATAGGTGAGGTGGACTAGTAACTGGACCCACACATAAGTAGCAGGTTTGCTAAGGGAATAAGGTTGATGTTGAATATGAAAGTAGTTGACTGGGTTTACCCATGGCCATATTTTTTGGAGTTCAATAGATGAAGTTCAAAACCCAGAAACCCAGAGTAAAATTCAATAAATAAATATTGTTGCCTATATATAGTTTCAATCATCTGAGTAGTACTATCTGGAAAATATTACCAGTGGGCCTAAATAGCCAACTGTTGTTATAGAGGAGAACTTCATAGGAAGGTCGCCATTTATACTTAGTGGATGTTCGAGTATAATAACACAATGAAAGGGCAGTTTTGGACTTAGCCCTTTCTCCAGGATCATCCCCCGACTTTTTGCCTTCACCCTCCTGTTTTCTGAACCCGTTTTTGTTGGCTTTTAGGACTCTGCACACTTTACCATTGCTAACCACTGCAAAAGTGCTTGTGCTCTCTCCTTTAAAAATGGTAAAATTGGCTTACACCCAATTGGCACATTTAATTTATTTGTAAGTCTCTAGTAAAGTGGTAATACATGTATCCAGGGCCTGTAAATTAAATGCATATAAGTCACCCCTAGGTAGCTCCAAGAGCTGGGTGCATTGTAATTTTAAATGTTGGCCGTGTACTTTTAAGTTTTACATGTCTTGGTACTGGAAAACTCCTACATTTATTTTTCACTACTGTGAGGCCTACCTCTCCCATAGGATAACACACTGGGTTCCCTTATTACATTTAATAAGTGGTAACTTTCAATTGGGAGCAGAAAGAAATGTTGAGTTTGGTGTCTAAAGAAGTGTACTTTAAAACACTCTTTAATGGTAAAGTCGGATTTTAAGTCACAATTCTGAAAATGCCTCTTTTAGAAAGTAGGAATTATCTTGTCCCAACCATTTGGTACCTGCAGTCTGTATCCTGGGTCACTTGACTAGGTCTAGCTGTCAGTTGGTCTTTGTGTGTAGCACCCAGACAGTGAGACAAAGGAGGAATAGGTGTTAACATGATAGGCCATCTCTGACTTGATAGGAGGGCGGAGCTGTTACCTCCCACACTTGCAATCACATAGCCTCTGCCTGAGCACACTTACATAGGGGTTGACACTAGTCTTTTGTGTCCCCAGACAAGCTGGGCAGGGAAGCAGGAAATTCCAAGCAACTCTGGGGATGGAAGCCTCTAGAAACTTCTCCTACTTCAAAGTGGGCACCAGGTACAAATATTGGACCCTCAGACCAAACTCTGGAGTACAGCTCTGGACCTGTGGAATACTCAGAAGGACTGCTGTGCTGCTCTGCAAGAAGGACTGCTACTCTCCTGCCTGAGTGAGCAGGACTGGACCTGCATCTTGAATTCAGGGCCACCAGAGTGACTCCAAGGGCTAGTAGGCTGGTCTAACGATCAGAACCGTGGGGTCAGAAAAGGCTTCAACTGCCTTGAACTCAGCACCTAGACTTTGGCTGCTGTGAGTCTTACCCACCAAGTTGTACCACTGTAGTCCTGGACCTTTGGAAGTAGGCCCTGCTGTGGTCTCATGGGCAGAACTGACGCAGCATGAGGCATTGCCTCGTAGCCTCTCATTGGAACCTTCACAGTGAGACGCATTCCTGATGCAGGACCCCACAGCTCCTCAGAGCTCCTCGGAGCCGATGTGCGACACATCCTCAACACAGGACCTCTCATTGGAGCCCCGCCGCTACTCAGAACCGCCGCTATGCAACACAACATCAATGCAGGACCTTGCATCGAAGCCCCGCAGCTCCTTGGAACTGCTGCTGCATGACGCATGCTTGACGTTTGACCCAGCAGCCGCCACTGCACAACACAGAACCTCCGAATGCCCCTCAACCCGGTTTTAAGGTACTTTGTTCAGCGGGTCTAACCTGGTCCCTGTAACTGGCCCATGTTCCATTGCGGTCAGCCTGAACTTGTGACTTTGTCCCAGTCCAGCGTGACCAGATAACCACAATTGATGCTTTGTGCTTCTAAGCACTGTTTTCACATAAATCTTTTAAATTGCATATCCTGGGTTCTACTGATTGGATTTTTGTAGTTTTGGTCTCAAATAATTTATTACATTTTACTGTATTTTCCCACTCAACCAGTAACCCAATTTCCTACAGGCAGTGTCTGATTTTTAGTTCTATAAACATTATTTTACCTACTGTTGACGATGATGAAGTATAATGGTTTTCCACAGAAATTTGCATTTGCTGCTCATAATCCACTGTTTGCTACATAAGTTACAGATTTCAACAAAACAACTGTTTCAAGCTCAAACTGATAAAAAGTAATGAAAAATGCTGCACATCGACTGCTACACTATTCCAGATAGTTTGATAAGTTGCGTTGCTTATCAGAATTACAATTGCAGCCTAAATTAAAGGGGCAATTATATTTTCAGCTTTTTTCAGAAATATTTCGTCATTGAAAATCGATAATTAGCTGATAACAAGGCATTTATGGCAGTATGTTTATATATTGACGTTATGGGGTTCATTATAAGGAAGCAGGAACCTATCTGCTACTACAAATTCTAAACGTAAGTTGATTTTGAAAGTGACACATTAAGCTGCTTAAATATTATTTGAACAATGGAATGTTGAAGCTCCATAGAAGACAATGGAGCCGCAACAGACTGTAAATATTGGTATAGTCCTGTTGCTGTCAACATGGCAATGCCCTAATCTGCTGCCTCTGACTCTTCCTCTGCCCTGCCTCAGGATAGCTGAATCGTGCAGAGGAATGAGAGAGAAGCAGAGATTCTGGAGCAGCGGATGGTGGAGGGGGGATTCTCCTCAGCTACTGTGCCTCCCTCGGCTCTGCCAAGTGAAACAAGCATTGGTGAATGCATTAGGTTTCGCCTATGTGATTAATAATAAGCTGTTTTCTGTTGTAAGTTGTAGCTTGCAGAGTAGTTATACATTATAAGTTACAGAAAGTCTGTTAAAGTGTTATGACTTGTTTATGTACAAAAAGGCAATATACTGTGCTGTTAGTATAGTGCAGGTAAGTAATAGCAAAATGTTGAAAAATTAAAGAGGGAATTAATTGATGTAATAGCAAGATTATGTGTTTAAAGGAGTTCTGACAACTTTTGGGCCTGGTGCCACTGCACCTGCTTCACCATTCAAATCATGCCTCTAGTGCCTGCAAGTTAACTGCACTTCTGACTGCCTGTTTAGTAGTAAAGTTTAGCGATATTCTGCGTTTGGTGGGGTCCCTAGAGCTTTTGGCCCCGGTGCCAATGCACCTGCTGCACCATTTAAATCAAGCCCCTTTCAACTGCAAGGTTACTGCAATTGCTACTGCCTATATAGTAGTAAAATATAGCAATATTAGGTGTTTAGAGAAGTTCTGACAACTTTTTGGCCTGGTGCCCCTGCTGCACCATTCAAATCATGACTCTTGTGCCTGAAAGATAACTGCACTTGTGACTGCCTGTTTAGTTGTAAAATATAGCAATATTAGGTGTTTAGAGGAGTTCAAACAACTTTTGGACCCGGTGCCACTGCACCTGCTGCACCATTCAAATAATGTTGCCTGCAAGATAACTGCACTTGTGACTGCCTGTTTAGTAGTAAAATATAGCAATATTTGGTGTTTAGTGGAGTTAGGACAACTTTTGGCCCCGGTGCCACTGTACCTCCTGCACCATTTAAATCAAGCCCCTTTCAACTGCAAAGTAACTGCAATTGTGTCTGCCTGCATAGTAGTAAAATATAGCAATATTAGGAATTTAGAGGAGTTCTCACAACTTTTGGGCCCGGTGTCACTGCACCTACTGCACCATTCAAATCATGACCCTGTTGTCTGCAAGGTAACTGCACTTGTGACTGCCGGTTTAGTAGTAAAATATAGCAATTTTAGGTGTTTAGTGGGGTGCCTAGAGCTTTTGTTCCTGGTGTCGCTGCACCTGCTGCACTATTGAAATTATGACCCTGTTGTCTGCAAGGTAATTGCACTTATGACTGCCTGTTTAGATTTAACTTTTAGCAATAATCTGGGTTTAGTGGGGTCCCTGGAACTTTTGGCTCAGGTGCGCGTTTAGAGGAGTTCTGAGCCCTTTTGGGCAATATGCTATTGCACCAGCTGTCTGTTTAGTAGTAAAATATAGCATCGCTCTTGTATGTTAATTTTATTTTTAATGTGCAATGTTTATTACAACATTTAGAATTTGATCATAATGACCAAATAGATTAAGTTGAAAAATCAATCCGATAATGCCTACGAAGTGCAAAGAAAGGTACTGAGGCATGAATAGGAAATTCCACAAATGTTCTAAGGCTAAGCATCTGCTTTACACTACTTAGTCATAAAAAGCAAGCATTCCAGCATACTTTTAGAAGCTGTCTGCCTTTTCTGTGGGAAGAGATCTTATCTTAACAGTGAATGGGGCTTTAACAGTGTGAGCAGCTTTAGTAGAAGTATTGTAAATGCATGCAGCCAGGGGAAGTTAACAAAAAAAAAAGTTCCACACAAAAGCGAATTAACACAGTAGTTCGGCGTGGTAACTGATAAAGCCCCCTTTTAAGATATATTAAATACAAGAGATTTCAAAAGCAGAGCGCAAGCAGGTAGTTTGGCATTGCCAAGGGAGAATCCAGGACTAACTTCAGTCTCCTTTTACAGCTTCTGCTCTGTATGTTTCATCTTTGTAGTTAGTGCTCTGGCTCTGCATGTGGAGGCGACTGTCAGACACACACAGCAAAGCTATGAAAGGCACTAAAGCTAATGGGACGGAAAGTTCTAATGGCCTTATAGCCATCTGAGGGGGCATTTGATGGCCAGTGTAGCCCACTAAGGTGGGCCATAAGGCTATATTTCGCAAACAAGCTTACACCGCATATTGAAATGTTTGTTTTCACAGTACAAATTTTATGCTTATACCCTGTACTTCAACCATAGTATATTTTTAAGACCGAGCAGTAGGGCAAAGATTTAAAAGGGGGTTCAGGCTATTACAAGACGAATTATTAAGAATAAATATAATCATATCACGAGTCACCTCAGAGTTCTGGGACTTTTTAATGAACCTTGGCCTTTGGTATCATTCCTTTGAATTTTAAAGAATGCCAGAGGGACTTGGCAATATACTTTTAATGTACGGTCACTGCTACTTTATCTCATATATAATGTGCAAAACTGTAAAAGACGGTGTTGATAAAATGTAATTTCTGTCACTACAAACTCATTATAGATGATGATCAACATTTTGAAAGTGACCTGCTGAAATTCTATAGCTTTTGGATTTCTTTTGCCTCAATTTGCGTTAATATGTTTAACCAGCTAGATGATAGTGCCTCATAATGTGCTGCAGATTTTGCCTTGTCCTGCTGCATAATTTGCATTTTCTTTGCCACATAATTGCAACAATGCAAGTCACACAATTTGGGTTTCAATTGCAACACAGCTCCAACGACCTTGAGTACAATGTACCTTATTGTCACCTACTTTGACGTGATCTAAAACAACATTTACATTGCTTCTTAACTACAATCACATATGCACTTGTGCTAACGGGTAACATTTTATTTTTCTGCCTCAGATTTCGTGCAGTGGCTGTGTTTGGTTCTAGCACTGAATATTCATCTGCGCACGGTCCTTTCAGTGATGAATAATGTGCTTCACCTGCACTGTCGTCTTCCTCCTTCATACCGACTGCACAGGGTGAACCTTTTGAAAAAAAAATTAAAACACTTGAATGGCGAGGAATAGAGATTTTTATTTTATTGCAATGAAAGTAATGGATAGCAAGCAACTGTTTTTAGAATTCCAGCACAAAGTGGGGGTCACAGAGAAAGGCATTGTAATAATATTGAATTCATTAAAAAATGCAATTTATTTCGGTTGTATGTGATCTCTTCAACACCATTGTTGACAATCTTTCCTTTTAGAATAGCTTTTACCAGGTTGACCAACCCATCCTGCTGAAACCCATTTTGCATCATGTTTGATTTTCGTTTTGTGGCTTTTAAGGGGGTTTCCCACCCGCATTAATCCCCTGTCCATTTTTTAAGACTCTCTTCCATACCTTCCTTGACCCTTGTAATACTTCCCCTCCCACTTTACTCCAGTTTTTTTTTAAACTCCTTACTAACCTCTCCCATTTTATGCCTGTTTTGTTCAAACCCCTTATTCCTAATATACTTCGTTTTTTACATACTGCTCTTCCTGCTTTATTCCATGTTTTCAACCTCGTACTCCCACTGTACTCCCTTTTTGAAACCCCTTACTCCTCTCCTGCTCTACTCCAACTTTTTTTACAATCCCTTTACTCTCACTTTACTCGGTTTTATCAAACCCATTACTTCCCCTCCCGCTTTACATTCATTTTTTGCAAACCCTAATCCTGTCTTTTTTACAGATTCCTCACTCCCACTTTAATTCATTTATTTTTAACTCCCTTACTCCCGTCCCACTTTACTCCCTTCCCACCTTCCCATTGTTTTTTCAAAACACTTTTTACCCATCCCCCTTGCTCCCCCTCCTGCTTAACCGTCAGGAGTAGGGCAGAGGGGGAATGAGGATTTGTAAAAAAAAAAAAAAGGAATAAAGCAGGAGGGGATAGAGATTGTAAAAGCAAACATATTTTCGTGGAAAAGATATTTTGCCATTTAAATTATTCCGTAAAATGAAGTTCCATCAGCCTGTTTTCGTCAAGCTGACTTTTTTCATTTTAGGAATTTGTCTATTCATTTACGAGTGCTATGGCTTTGGCCAATAAAGCAAAATCTTTAGAAGCATTATTCTGATGGTCTTTGTGTCTTCGTTGTTTTTTTAGGTGTGGACTGCAACAGTGTTGTCTATTAGACTACTATTGTTCAGTGGTGGCTTCTATCATTGCTTAGTGGTGGGGCGGGGGATACAATGAAAATCAAACACAATTAAAAATATTTCTTTTTTAATTTTTTATTTTATAGCCACGGACATAAATGCATCACATCGGAAAGAAAAAAGATTCAGAAACAAAATACCAATAATCGTTTGCAGAGCACATAGGAGCACAGAAAAAAACCAGAGCAACATTCAGCATATATCCAATTACAAGCACCACAATAATAATAAACAAGCATTGGCATAGCCAATAGGTCTCGCCTTTGGGACCTTATAAGTGTTTAGTTATCCAGCACAATATCCTTGGTGCAACAACATCAACTGTTGCATGGCTAAACACTTATAAGGTCAGACATCAGACATCCACAGGCATCAGACATCAGGCATCAGACATCCACAAGCATCAGACATCCACAAGCATCAGGCATCAGACATCAGACATCCACAAGCATCAGGCATCAGACATCAGACATCCACAAGCATCAGGCATCAGACATCAGGCATCATACATCAGACATCAGGCATCATACATCCACAGGCATCATACATCCACAGGCATCATACATCCACAGGCATCATACATCCACAGGCATCAGACATCCACAGGCATCAGACATCCACAGGCATCAGACATCCACAGGCATCAGACATCAGGCATCAGACATCCACAAGCATCAGGCATCAGACATCCATAAGCATCAGGCATCAGACATCAGACATCCACAAGCATCAGGCATCAGACATCAGACATCCACAAGCATCAGGCATCAGACATCCACAAGCATCAGGCATCAGACATCAGACATCCACAAGCATCAGACATCAGACATCCACAAGCATCAGACATCCACACATCAGACATCCACAAGCATCAGACATCCACAAGCATCAGACAGCCACAAGCATCAGACATCCACAAGCATCAGGCATCAGACATCCACAAGCATCAGGCATCAAGCATCAGACATCCACAAGCATCAGACATCAGGCATCAGACATCCACAAGCATCAGACATCAGGCATCAGACATCCACCAGCATCAGACATCAGGCATCAGACATCCACAATCATCAGACATCAGGCATCAGACATCCACAATCATCAGACATCAGGCATCCACAAGCATCAGGCATCAGACATCCACAGGCATCAGACATCAGACATCCACAAGCATCAGGCATCAGACATCCACAAGCATCAGGCATCAGACATCCACAAGCATCAGGCATCAGACATCCACAAGCATCAGACATCCACAAGCATCAGACATCCACAAGCATCAGGCATCCACAAGCATCAGGCATCAGACATCCACAAGCATCAGGCATTAGACATACACAAGCATCAGACATCAGGCATCAGACATCCACAAGCATCAGCCATCAGGCATCAGACATCCACAAGCATCAGGCATCAGACATCCACCAGCATCAGACATCAGGCATCCACAATCATCAGACATCAGACATCAGGCATCCACAATCATCAGACATCAGACATCCACAATCATCAGACATCCACAGGTATCAGACATCCACAGGCATCCACAGGCATCAGACATCCACAGGCATCAAACATCCACAGGCATCAAACATCCATAGGCATCAGACATCCACAGGCATCAGACATCCACAGGCATCAGGCATCAGACATCCACAGGCATCAGACATCCACAGGCATCAGACATCCACAGGCATCAGGCATCCACAGGCATCAGGCATCCACAGGCATCAGGAATCAGACATCCACAAGCATCAGGCATCCACAAGCATCAGGCATGCATCAGACATCAGGCATCATACATCCACAAGCATCAGACATCATACATCAACAAGCATCAGGCATCATACATTATCAGGCATCAGACATCAGACATCCACAAGCATCAGACATCCACAAGCATCAGACATCCACAAGCCTCAGGCATCCACAAGCATCAGGCATCAGACATCCACAAGCATCAGACATCCACAAGCATCAGGCATCCACAAGCATCAGGCATCCACAAGCATCAGACATCAGGCATCAGACATCCACAAGCATCAGTCATCAGGCATCAGACATCCACCAGCATCAGACATCAGGCATCAGACATCCACAACCATCAGACATCCACAGGCATCAGACATCCACAGGCATCCACAGGCATCCACAGGCATCAGGCATCCACAGGCATCAGGCATCCACAGGCATCAGACATCCACAAGCATCAGACATCAGACATCCACACTAGACATCCGCACTACTGCTCCTTTCCGCAGAATCAATGGCAGCCCCAATGGGTCACAAAGGGCCGAGGTACACCACAGGCCAAGATCCAGCGGGGTCCGGACACAACTCCAGCTCCTGGCCGCAGCCCGTGCAGATGGTGCATCTGGCGTTTTTCAGTCGCCTGAGGTTTCCAGGCCATGCCCCTGCAGTGATTTCTCTTTAAATTCATCATGGTGCCACCCAAATCACCACACACCTCACCACCACCATCACCCCTCACCATCCTCACCACCACCGACTACAACCTACCACCACCTTACTAACCAACACAACACTGTTAACCATCATCATTCTGCCAATAAGTCAGCACTCGCCTGTTAAAGGCGAGACCTATTGGCTTTGCCAATGCTTGTTTGCCATTGGTGCCTGACCCATATATGAGTGGCTTGTTCATGACCACTCCTGCAGCAAGGACATTCACTGCAATGCAACTCCTGACAAGACACACCAATGCAGTGCACAAGGCAGGAGTGCGGGCAATGCTAAGCCAAGTGTCTCAACGCCTCTCTGTATTGTCACTTTAATGCATTCAAGGTATGCAAAGGCGTCTCTTGAAAAGTCAGATCAGGGCGCACTCAGCTAGCCCTCAGGGGTGCCAGGACATACATACATGGACCTTCATCATAACATTTAGTGGCGGGCACATACGAAAACAAGCGCTTGAAAACAGAAAAGCTGAGCATGCCGACAATTCAGTGAAACAAGCCCCATACACACAGCATTTTCTCACCAGTGCCATTTCCCCACGTGTTTTTGGAGAATTTCAGTGCACGATCACTAAATGTAACTAGTTACACCTGGACATTTAACCATATAATGATATTAAATTGTGACTGCGTCTTTTGAAGAGGAAGGGTATCATTGTATCCACAAATAAGGCTGTAGCACTTCACAGAATGCAAGGGTCAGATTTGTAAATTTTATGCGGAGCGCTACATTTCTCATTTCCAACGGTTTCAATCACACACTGAGACCAGACACTGTAGAGTGATAACCACCCCCATAACGCTGGCAGGGATAAAGCTTTGAAGAGAATGGCAGAAGAACTCAAATATCAAAACGAACAGTATATTGGCGGCAGCTCAAGCGGCTAAAAAAGACAACGACGCACCAACTTTACTTAGCCGCACATCTGGTCGCAGATGTTTGTTCGGTCGTAGAACAATATAACCGACACTGCTCCCAAAAACAACGAGCCATTTTGCGCACAACACACAGAAAAACACAAGCAACGATTGAGGAGTGCAAGAGTTTTGGAAACAGAATAAAGTGATGAGAATTAACGCACTAGCCAGGCATAAAGAAAACCAGCACAAGCGCGCGCCTCGCGCGGCAGCAGAGGGAGGGGGCCTGCGCGATTCCCTTGCGGGAGCGTGCAGCAAGGCGCGATGATTGTGACCATATAGCGCCACCATATGGCGCTGCGCGCTCCCACTAGGGAATCGCCAGACGTGCACGCGTTGCCATTGCAAGCAATGCAACACGTGCACGTTTTTGCCCCCAAAGCTGTGCCGATGGCTAAAGGTCTCTCCTATGCAGCGCATGCGCGCTGCGTAGGCGAGACCTAAAAAGCAATTGTATAGGGAGGAATAATAAAAAAAATACTTTGAATCCTTAATCCCACTGGAGACTTGACCATATCCTTTTGAATTTTAACCAGGACCAAGGGCCTCTAACTTTAGCTAACGCTATCTCCATTTCGTATATTTCCCTTAATAAGAGCCAAAATTCATTAATACTTGGACTCGTACTTTGAATCCAAGAGCGAGCAATACATAGACGAGCACAAGCCGAGATAATGGAAGCAAAGGGTTTCGAAAGACAGCCCAACTCTGAAAATGTTCCCAATACCAACTCTTTCTCGGAAACCGGATTGTCATAGCCAACCCAGGTTGCAAGAGCAAGAGTTATATTGGACCAAAATTCTTTCAACATTGGACATGTAATAAACATATGGCTTAAATCAGCAGCAAATTCTTGGCATTTCGGGCAGTATGATTTAGTGGCAGTTAAATTATTAGCCCATTTAGAAATTCGCTCTGGAGTATAGTAAAGCATAAATATAATTCTATATTGCTGAAGTTTCAAATTGACTGATGTTACTGCTGAGTCTATAGTTTCCAGAGATTCCTGTACCTCCTCTTTGGTTATATTACAGTTGAAAATCCGGCTTAGTTTAGCCGCTATCTGTATGCCATCGTCACTGACCACTGCTATAAGTTTCTGATAGGTTTTGCCTATAATTCCTCATCCAGTAGTACCGAAAAATACAGACAAAACCTCAGAGGAACTAATTAGCTCTAACAGTCCACTACCACGAATGAAATAATCCCTGACTTGTAAATACTTATAGAAATTAGTTTGTAACAAACCAAATTCTTCTTTCAAAGATAAAAAAGATCGGAATCCCTGTCCGTCATATAAATGACCCAACCGTGTCACACCCTTACGTTGCCATTCTTTCCTAGCGTGATCATGGAATATATTAGGCAGCAAGGGATTGCCCCATAATGCAGAATATACGTGTAAGTCGGGTAGTGCATATACCTTACAAAATTCATTCCATATATTAGTAATGTCCCTAACTACCTTGAATCGTACCCGCTTATAGTAGTTAGGGTCAGATGTTTTGTACAATAGAAACCCAGTACTGAGTCCACAAGCCAACTGGTATGAGAGCCAGCTAGCACTAATTTCAGGTCTTTTAAGTAAGCTCTGTATTCGCCCAGTGAATGCAGCCCAGAAATACAATTTAAAATCTGGAAGTTTGAAACCGCCTTGCTTATAATTTTATATATCGGATAGCTCTCCTAGAACGCCGGTATCCCCAGATAAAGCTACCAACGGCACTATCAAGACGTTTAAAACAGTCGGTGGTACCCTTAATGGGATTGTGCGAAAAAGATACAAAAACTTCGGGAGAACGTTCATTTTAACAACGTTACATCTCCCATATATACTAAGGGGTAGCCGGTGCCAGCATCGCAATTTTGCCACTACTTTCTTCAACAGTGGTTCATAATTTAATGCAATGATATCATTGACTTGGCTACTAAGACAGACTACCAAATAAATTGCCGTCCTTGTAACCCCTAGGGCTGCTGGAGGCATTTCAAGTTGAAAATTCAATATCGTCTGTGTCTTATTCAAATTTAATTTATAGCCGGAGAAAGAGCCAAATCGCTGTGCTGCATGGGTTATCGCAGCCAAAGCATTAACTGGCTTAGTCGAAAAAACAGCGATATTGTCCGCATACGCGGTTAGTTTTAAATCCATCCCATTTAAAGTAGCCGGAAAAATATGAGCATTAGACAATAAGTGCTTGATAAAAGGCTCAATATAAATAGCAAACAATAAAGGGGATAGCGGACAACCCTGCCGCGTACCCCTTTGAACTAAACAAAAGGATGAGGAATGACCATTAAGTTTGATTGCAGCTGTTGGGCTCCTATACAGCTTCTGTACTGCTGAGATGAACCTTTGACCGAGACCTATTGAAGACATTGTTGCCCATAAAGCTCCCCAAGTGACTCGGTCAAAGGCCTTCTCGGCGTCCAACATCAACATCCCCAACTGCTGACCCAATTGACCCGAGACATCAAATGCAGCAATTGCCGTGTTAATATGCGCAGCCGTGTCTCTTTCGGGAACAAAACCGTGTTGCTGCTCCGAAACTAATAAATGAATAACAGGGGCCAATCGTGAAGCAAGAATTTTAGAAAAAAGTTTAGCATCAGCATTAATTAACGCTATAGGCCGGTAGGAGCTCATGTCATCTATGGGTTTCCCCTTTTTAGGAAAAACAACAATATTAGTAGCGTTCCAAGAAGAGGGAACTTCTTCTCCTTGCATGATTACATTACATAACGCAAGGAAGATGGGGATCAGTGTGGTTTTAAAAGTTTTAAAGAATTCGAGCGGGATCTTATCCTCGCCAACTGTCTTGCCAGCAGGCAAAGCATGAATTGCTTCCTCAACTTCCCTCGCACCAACATCTTTTTGCAGAGGCTCGGAGAGCAGAATCCCAAAGTGGCATTGCACACTCCTGTATATAATCTAAGGCGATTTGTTGGTTAAAGCAAACCGAATCGCCGTATAGGTCGGCGTAAAATAACCTAAATTGTTCTACTATGTCCATAGACCTAGTGTAAACCAAACCATCCACTCCTTTAATTGATTTAACATGTGATTTAGCCCTTTGATCTGCAATTTGGTTAGCCAGCAGTCGGCCCACCCTTTCGCCGTATTCATATTGTTTAGCTCTGTACTTATGGTAATTATTTGCGACTTTATCCCTCAGCCTTCTCTTTAGCTTAGCTCTTGCCTCGACAACCTGTTGATATATCAGTTGTTCACCTGCGTCCTTTACGGCAATAGCTGTAGCATGCAGACGCTCCAAATCTAGACAAAGCTTTTGTTCCAGCTCCAGCTGACAAAAGCCCTGCCGATTTTGTTTGATAATATATTGCAACGTAGCTCCTCTTACATTAGCTTTCAGACAATCCCATACTATTGCAATTGGCGCCGTGCCCCAGTTATCTTTATACTCCGAGTACAGTTCGCATAAACTCCACATATTCCGAATTACTGAGGAGGTGTCTAGGAAAAGTAAATTCCCTAATTGGTTCCTGAGCGCTTGACTGCAACTGCACTGTTAACATAACCGGATTGTGGTCAGATGTAATTTTAGGGCATACTACCACAAATGCATTTTCCAAAATAGTATTATTAGCAAATATCATATCAATCCTCGAATAATGTTTATGTGGTGATGAATAAAAGTATAACCTGGTACATTTGGAAATAACCTCCTCCAAGAATCCTCCAACTGATGTAAGTAGAGAAGTTCTAAGATAGCAGCCCTGGTCTTACACATTCTAGCACGGGCAGTGGTATTAGTAGTATCAATCTTTCTATCAAGAATACAGTTAAAATCTCCCATCACGATCATTTCGCCAGACCACTCCAACAGCTCAGAACTCAGATGAAATATAACATCTGGGCCATATACCATACATATTGTAACCTTACGCCCATCGATCATCATTTGAGAAATTGCCCATCTCCCTTTGGAGTCAGCAAGTGATCGAAGGACAACAGCCCTACATCTCCTAGACTTTAATAAAGCCACCCCTCGAATAGAAATTGCTTGCGACGTGCATACAATAATATCGTATCTCAGTTGTTTTAACAAAGCTCTATCCTTATATGCAATATGAGTTTTCGCAAGCCCTAATATATGGGGCTTAAACACACGCAGCTCTTCCGTTACTAACCGTCGCTTTCCAGCTTGATTGAGTCCCGCTACATTCCAGCACATACATTTAAATTCCGACATTAAGTAGTATTTGTGAACCCGGTCCAGTCATCAGTACCCTAATTACGTGCCCCTCTCCCCAGTGCTCTGCCCATGTGAAATTAACTAAATTGTGGCTTTTTACACCCCCCCTCCCAAGACACCCCTCCCCTTCCCTCCCTTCCCCCACCCCTGTACCTACGAAAAGGAATCACCCCCTTCCTTGCTGTCCCAGAATGACAGCATACCGAAGACACCCTCTCTATGCCCCCCCGCCGACCCCCGTGACTCCCACCATACCCTACCCGACTCAACCTCCCAATATAATTCTCTCATAACTGTGAGGAAAAAGCAACAAATTAAAGAATCACTTTGAAATCTCAAATCGACACAAAACCTTTTTCACAAGCGCAACCTCTCTTATAGTACAATAATTGCTGCATTAGGACTTAAAGTCATTCCTTGCCAGTTGCTTGCCATTTTGACAAGGCTTGTTTAGCATCCTGTTCGTTAAAGAAAAAATGTTGTCGACCGTCCTTTATAATCTTAAGACGAGCCGGCTCCTGCAAGAACACTTGTGAGCACACAGTTTTAAGAGGGTCCATTAATTGACGGAGCTTCCACCGTTTGTCCATTGTTACCTTACACAGGTCAGAACGCACAAAGATAGACATTGCATCCACCTTAACTGGTGCCGATGGGCGCGCCTTGAAATATATAGCTTGGCGTAACAGAAAATTACCCAGAAACACAAGGATAGGTCGAGCAAAGTTGAATTTGGCCTGACTACCCTGGGTAATAGACAATGGCAATCTGTGTGCCCGTTGAACTTGAGTGTCCATATCCCAGTCTGCTAGGTCCGGAAAGACTTTTTGGAGGAGACTAACAATAAAAGCCAGCGGATCGTTGCCTTCCCTTCCTTCTGGAATACCAAAAATCCGTAAATTCTGGTGCCTCTGACGATTTTCAAGATCTTCAATCTTAGATTGCATTAGCATCATTTGAGAATCCTGTGTTTTTACGAGATTAACTGTATACGTGTTGGATTCTTCCACGGCAGCCACTCGTTGCTGTAGGTCAGTGACTTCAGAAGAAAGCTGGCTGACCTTAGATGTTACCTCCACCAGAGCTTGCTTAATTTCGCTACTATCGGCTTTAGCCTGTTGGTAATACTCCTGAGCTTCTGCTCTCTGAGTGTACAGTGCTTGCATAATACTAGACAGTGAGGGCTCCTCTCCTATCTGTTCCCGATTATTAGCAGAAGCACCTGGCTCCGACATAATTGATGATAGCACTGCAGGGCTTGAGGCTGGGTAAAAGACTAAAGATGTTGAAGATTCACAAATAGCGGTGGGTGCAAACTTCTCTGGAGCGTCTGCTAATGCTGGCTGCTCAACGTCTTCTCCAGCTCCCTCTCCCTCTGGTAGTTCTGTAGGGGTGGTTGCCGTGCTGCTAGCATTTGATAGCCTAGAGATAATGTTTTTCATTTCGCCTTTTGAAGAGACCCATTTGCACAACGGACTGACCCCTGAACCAACTTTGGCAGTGGTAGCTGAAGCCTCCTTTAGTCGCCCCATTGCATCAATCACTTGTTGCTTTACTCCCCCGCCACGGCCTTTACATGTCCTGACAATTTTAGAGCTTTTGACTCCTCCACCCTTCCCCCCGCCGAGGGTATTGCATTGGTTGTTCTCCAAGCCTTGCACCGGATTGAGCCACTCCGTGTCAGAGGCAGTTGGGGTTCGGATTAGCCCAACAGCCCCGACATTAGCCACAGTATCAGTCGCAATATCAACAGGATTATAAACTAGATGTTCTGAAAAATCCCCTCCATTACTAGTGGCTCCATTACTAGTGGCACCATTCCCTTCCCCAAGGCTCTCGCCTATTAGCTGAGCGGCAGTCTCGGTGGAATCAGTGAGGTCCTCTGAAATTGATCCAGTAAGACCAGCAGTTGTAGCAATTATGGTTAAACTAACCGTCGAGTTGTCTATTTGGCTGTCTCCTGTACCCGCGGGACCATCTTTCTCTGCTAGATTTTCTGATACTGTATCGCTGGCCAGGCTAATCGCTACTGGTTCAGTTGTCTTACCAGCTTCTTGAAAATTAGCGGCGGGGAGCGCAGGAAATACATTCCTAGTGTTGTCTATGTTAACTGAGCCAGCCTCACCACCCCTGCCATCCTGTACTGCAGCGTTTAGCACTTCGGCCATCACAACACCCGGGATGGAGTTCTCGGACCCACATGACCGAAGTAATTCAGTTGCTCTCCCAGATTGGAGCAACTTCAGGATAGGTTTCCCAAGCTGTGACCCAGACCCAGCCTCTGCCCTAGACACGGTGGTGATATCGCCATCAGTCAAGGGGGTGCAAGCAGGCAAGTTTGGCTCACCTATTAACAAAGTAATGGCGTTGCTCCCTGCGTCCTTATCCTTGTCTGAACTGCCCGCAGTTTTGCTTGCTGTACTTGCTGAAGTTGGGGCTTCATTGCGCCGTCCTTTAGCGGTGCGTGGTGGAGCCATGTCGACTCCCGGCTCTCCCTCTAGGAGCACAGCTGAACATTGTTTATTTCTGCGGGTCCGAGTAAAACACTCGGCAAGTGTTCGTAGCGTCTGGAGTGCCTGTAGCGGAGCTGGCTGAAAAATCCACCGCGCAGCGCGGCTCACATAAACTTCTTTCTTCGCTGTAGAAATACGGCACATTTGTTTTACTGATATACAGATACGTGTCCAAACAAAATCCTAATTGCAGCCCAGCCTTTAACCTAACGGGCACAATACATTGCCGGGAGGCGGGCGGGTCGTCGGTGGTGGATCACTGGAGGTTCAGCGGGAGAAGCACAGAGAGCGTCCTCGAGCGTGCGGCATCAATCCGCCATCTTCCTTCTCCTACATCAATTAAAAATAATTCAAATGACACTTACCTGCCGCTCCGAGGGCCGCCACCTGGCTCCTCTCTCTAGATCCTTGACTCCGGCTGCACACTGCGCAGGCTCCCAGATGCCTGGGAATACAATTCCCAGCATGAGAGAAGCGCTGGGATTGGTCTGAGCGGCTTTGCTTGCCGCTCAGACAGTGCCTAGGAGCCTGTGGTGTTTCTCCAAACACAGCTGTGTTGGAGAAACTTAAGTGTGCATGTGTGTTTGGTCGGCCTAAAACAGCCGGCCAAATAGACATGCACACTTAAAAGTGCCCACCACTCCTCCCTCTGCCATGCCTGTCGAATAGGATTGCCTGGCCCAGCCCTGCTGAAGACTCACGTCGTCAGCTGTTAGACAGGCAAAAATAAAATGATAATAAAATGCTTTTATTATCATTTTATTTTTCCTCTTTTAGCAGGCTGAGTGTTGCTCCTCCGCCATTATGGAGGAGTAGCCCCTGCTATTGTTTCCAGTACAACCAAGAGTGGGCTTTGGTTCAGACACTTCCTTACGATCCAGATTCCAGGGATTTCCTCCCTATTCTTTTATTTGTCCCGCCAAGAAGCATTTAGAATTGTGTTTTGATTGAATGATGTTTCCTTCCTCTACTGATGTTAGCAACGCATGAGGGCTCTTTTCTCTCCCCCTTTCTCTCTGCTCCTCCTTCATTCCCACTCCCTATCTTTACCCCCTTTTTCCCACCCTTCACACTGCTTCTTCATGCCCTACATCCCATTTGCTCATTTTTTACCGTCTATCACAATGCTGATGGGAGGCCATTTTCAAATTATTTTTTTACCATTTAAAGATGCCCCATCACAAGTATGCACGAACAAGCAAAGTATGCACGAACAAGCATGTGTGGCAGACATCTTCAAATTGCTTTTGATTGCTTTTTAAAAAATCCCATTAAAAATATCACCATGCCAACACACCCAGCAACAAAATGCATTCATAGAAGGCTGACATAGATACGTGCATGCACAGTGGCCATCTTTGAACGGAACTCCCATTAATTGTGGCATGGTTGTGCTCAGCATTTGGTTCCTTGGCTCACTGCCAAATGGACTCATGCTGCACCTCAACAGTAAGGCCTTATATTGCCTTAACATACTTGAGCTTGGATATGTTCCCATTCAAATGAGTCTTGGACTAGCAGTTATGCACAGACTATCCCTCTTGGAGCACGGCTAAGTCTGATTTGTATATGGTTGGTCACTGTCTGTTATAGAACCATAAATATAAAGGATGGAAATAAATATACCCAGAGTAAATACCAGTGGTTAAGGTATGGCATGCGGCCAACAGGCACCTCAAATGGGAAGGCAAATTCACGCTAGCCACCCCACTTTGGAATTCGGAGAAATTGGGAAACCTCTGGAAGTCCAAGGGGTTTGATAAGTGGGACCTAATCGGGATCTCACGAATAAAAGACGTTTGGGGAGAGGGAACAATACATACATTTGACTCACTCAAGCTGCAGTACAACTTGAACGATAGTGAGCATTTCCGCTACCTCCAGGTTCGGCATGCACTGCTTACACACATCCCTAGGGGCACAACCCTTCCAGACGCTTCCCCCCTAGAGGATAGGGTGCTAGATGGACATCTTCCGGAGAAGACCACTTCTCTGATATATAGGAAACTAATAAACAACATGGAAGATCCATTGCTTAATATAAAAAGACACTGGAATGAGGACGGCCTAGAACTGGACGACGAGGATTGGCAGGAGGCGGTCTCTTCCCCGCGGGTGGTGGCTATTCAGACGAGGCTGAGGTTAGTGCAGTTAAAGGTACTACATAGGGTATATGTCACAGGACCCCGTCTGGTTCGAATGGGTCGCTCGGACAGTGGAGAGTGCAGAAGGGGCTGTGGGGAACTGGGGACATTTATGCATATCCTGTGGCGCTGCCAAAGCATACAAACATATTGGGGAGAGATTCACCACACGCTGAGGGCGGTCCTAGGGATAGACCTGCAGCCGGAGGCCCGTAGATGCCTCCTAAATATCTGGGAGCCGACGGACCTCAACACCTACACAACACAATGGGCTACTCTGGCATTCATGGTGGCGAAGCGTAACATCGCCCAACTGTGGGGGCTAGCCAGCTGCCCCGGACTGAGAAGTGGGCAGAGGATTTGGATTGGTGTATGTTTAGGGAGAAGTCGGTCTACATTGCCAGGGGATGTCCCGGGAAATGGAGCAGGGTATGGGACGCTTGGAACCATTATAGGGGGACATCTGTGCTCCACCGGACCGTTTGAGAGCGCTGAATCATGCGAGTCCCCTTGATCTACCAACTGTATAACTGTGTATTATTTTGACCTGTATGGAATGTCGTTGAGGAAAGATGGAAATATCTGCTTGTATTACTTGATGTGCATTTGGTCGAGTTGTTTAATAAAAAGAAATATAAAAAAAAAAAATAATATCCCTCAGTGTTACACTATGCAAATGTATTTATGAAGCCTCAGGTAGCCTACAAAAAGGTGCAATACCACACAATAATGCTAATGGAACAATAAACACAAACTATTGGCAAAGTGTTCCTGGAGCCTGCATGGTACGCTGCATAGCCATGGGCTATAAAAGGACACCACAATGCTATAGCTGGATATAGTATTTAAGGTATAGATTACTCTAAAACCAAGTCTGCACAAACTAGGGAATGGGAATAGTAGCCTTTGAAGGAGAGAGGCAACAGCTTTCATGCAAACCTAAAATGACCTCCCACGAGGCCTAAAAAATCTCACCCACAAAGATCAACTGGTTTTGATGAAGAATCTTTGGCTTACCCTGTAGCTTGGCACACCACTACTAGACAAACAACCATACAGTTAAGAAATAAAAACAACAAAATGTTAAAACAAGTAAGTCCAAACTACAAAATAATAAAAAGAAAAATGCCAGTGAAATGAAGAAAATCAGCTATTGAAATTAAAAGGTATAATGAAAATAAAGTCTCAAAGGAAAGCATTGTGAAAGGGCCTAAACTGCTACCCAACAGAAAATGCAAAAACGTAAAGAAATGGCAAAATATTATTCTTCAGACACTTGACTGGCCCATTAATGAACACACTAGATTGAAGTGGTAGCGACATTTGTCTGTGACCCGAACTTGGTGGTTGGGTCTGCTGAAAGTTTTTGTCTTTGCAATAAGAAACTTTTCTGGAAATCAAATATTTTTGTTGCGACAAGGTAGACGCTCCAGAAATACACTAGGTAAGCAGTTCCACTGTATCCTCAAATGTGCTTCCATAAAACTCTGAGCAGGAAAACCCAGAAAGTTTAAGCTTCTGAAGTTACATCGTTTTCGCGGAGGCAACTTTGGCATGTTGACCCTGTTCTACAAGAGTTTTTTTTTTTTTAAATCTAAGTCCACATTTTCCCTCAAATTCTGGCAGCGGTGCTACCCTCAAGGAAAAGTACTCCAATCTCGTTCCTGTGAAACCAATATGCTTCCCCAGTGGCGAAAAATTCCAACAACTTTGCTTTCAGACCCTCAAGACATGTCCAGTTCCAAATGGTCCACTTTTACCCGCATCAGATATCTACCGAGAAAGCAAGAGATGGAAAAACACACAGATAGGAAAGACAGAGGAAGAGAAAGGCAGCAAAACTGTCCCAAAGTGAGAATGCAGCTACCAGCAAGAGTGAGAAAAAAAGCAGGGAGTATCTGGTAGTGGATTAAAGATTACCAGCCTTAATATTCTAATGTCCTACGTTGGCGGCCGGCTTCTGATCAGAGCTTTGGGTACCAGTACTCTTTCTTTTACAAATTAAGCACTGCAGGCAACAATTTTTCCTGTCTTAAGGCCTTCTTCTCTCTTCAACCTTAAAAGTGAATTTTCATAGTGGCAATCACAATTCACTGAGATAACTTTGACCCTGATAGTGCTGCAGGTGAGCAAGTACTGCCCCTGAGACAACTCTTGGTCTAGGCCTCCAGCAAAGAGTGGTGGTCTTGCGGACCTCCCTTCTGAAAGGGACAGATGCTACAGGAGTCCTTTCAAACACAGATGTTCCCACTTCACAGACCACTGTGGCTTCCTCATTTCCATTCTGTACATTGTGGAGCCATTCCTATGAGGTGGAAGCTGGATAGCAGAGCCGATAAGGATTTGAGTGGGGTGTGATCACCTGACAGAAAGGTAGATGGTTTAGGAATGTACTTCCATTGAACTCAGACAAAAAAATTTGATATTGCAAAAGAGTGGTATAGGTAATTGGTAAAATAACTTTAACATGAATAAGGGTATTTTTAGCCCAAATTATCTATACGATGAAAATTTGATTTGCCATACCTTTAAAATCAAATGTTACTTGTTGTGTGTTATATTAAATTTCATATAGCTTAAGCACATATGTGGTGTGGAAGATGCGGCAAGAAAAAAATTCTGAAAATCACATTTTTGTGTTTAAAACAGTCACATCCTTCCGTCTTAATTGCCATATCAGTGGTCACTGGGGCCCAATGCAGTGACAATTTCCATACCAGAATGGTAGCTTGGAAATAAAAAAGTCTATGTCTTAAAACAGAGCACACGGGGGTGTGGCCTAGAGGGGAATGGAGTAGGACATGTCTTGCCTGCTCTCCGACTCCCCGGGGCCCATTCAGTGCCATCTACTGCACCGGAACAGCCTAAAGGACATGAAAACGCTGTGAGACGGTACATATCCTCCCGGCCTTACCGTAAAGGGGCTGAATACATGACGGCAGCCGCTGTCCCGCCGGGGCTCGGCGCGTCCGCCGGGTGCTCCCGTTGCCATCTTGCCTGGAGGCCTATGCTGAATCTGGCCAGCAGTGGTCGATGACGGCCCCTCCGGCGGCGTGCCCCTGAACTGTGCCTAAAGGGGGGACTGCCTTTTTCCTGCCAACAGACAGGGATGCGCCGCCGAGGGACACATGGAGCGGATCGGAGGAGCAGCACCGAGGCCTGGAGCCGTGAGCTGGACAGCTGTGCTCTCCCTGGGTGTCTGTGGCCCATCGACTATGGGAGACCCCGGGGGAGCTCTGACAGCACTTGTACACTGGGGGGGCCTGGAGCGGCGAGCTCTCTTGCCTTCACTGCCGTGGGGTGGTCGCTCATATCTCCCCTGGACCCGTGGAGAGCTCTACTGACGCCTCTGGTCGGGAGTGAAATACCCGGAAGGCGGTGCGTTTGCGGGGACTGAGTGACCCCTCCTGCGGCCTACTGCTCCGCATGGACTCGGAGGGAGCATTTGGACCGCGGCCCGACATCCAAGGTGGTGCTGCGGTGTGTTATAATGACAAGTTGTCCTTTCCCTTTAAGGACAACTTGTCTGTCACGAGCGCCTTCCCCGAGCGCTGTTTACATTTGTTCTTCACTCTGCACTCTGGCGTTCTCATTCAAGCTGCCTCAACTGTATACTTGGCAGTTTGGATGACAGCACCAGAGGCAGCGGTTGTGGGTCGCTGTTTGTCCCACGCATCTCTACTAATAAACCAACTTCAAAACTACTTACTGTCTGCTGCAGCCTATCTTTACATTTGGCGACGATTGGCTCAGCGACCCACCGACCGGATCCTCTCTACAAATTTACATATTCCTCGGAGCTTCGCCCACACGGAAGTGCTCCTGTCTTCCTGCCAAGTCTCCGCCCTCTCATTTTCCTGGCGCAGTCATTGGTTGGATTTCTTCGACGCTGTACGCCCTGAGGGGAGGGATTTCCCTCAAATTTGTGCAATCCCCTTGGCCCCCTCAGCGCAACGGAAACCTTCCCTGTCACCTAGCAACGCTAGCAACGCGAGTATTCACTCGAAGGAAGTGTTTCTCCCTACAGCCTCATACCTCCCCAAAGGATCATTTCCTCTTCAGCGATTTCCTTCGCTGCAACGTGCTCTTCAGCTGCCTTCACTTCAGCGATTTCCTTCGCTGCAACGTACTCTTCAGCTGTCTTCATTCCTCTGCTACCGGTAAGACCTGCCTGCGCTTCGGTGACAGGCACACCTTTACTGATTTGACCCTTTTTGTGTTTTTCACGCATTATCAGTGACTGGCACACCATTTTTGTTACTATTTTAGCCTAATCTCTTCATTAGAAAAAGGGAAAATACTATTTTGCAAGCAAGATTCATTTATATGTACTTTAAGGCAATTTTTGGGTACAAATCTTCCTTTACTTATTTTATTGTACCTTTTCAACATGGCTTCAAGCAATCAGCTACTCTCTATCCCTCACTTCTTGTCGGCTCCAGGAAACCACACATCCCTTGGAAACACTGGCTTGGCATGTTCCAGAATTACCTTATTGCCAATGACGCTATTGATTATGACCCTAAAAGAAAGTTTACGTTATTATTTGGTCATTTAGGCTATGAAGGACAACAAGTCTTTAACAATTTACCGCAAATTCAACCACCATCAGCAGCACAAGAAGGATGGAATGTTTATTCAGAGGGCATTGCTAGACTTACTAGAAAATTCGCAGAAGAACCAAGTGTTCTTTTAGAACGTTTTAATTTTATGCGAAGGAAACAAAATGTAGATGAGTCTGTTGAAGACTACATATCTGCTCTGAGACAATTGGCCTCAACCTGCAATTTTGGTACTGTTCTTGATTATTGTTTAAGGGATCAGTTTGTCTACAGTTGCTACTCCCAAAAAATTCAGGAGAGACTTTTGGGTTGTAGAGATCCCACTCTTTCTGAGACTATTGAAATTGCTAAGGGTATAGAGGTCCATTGTTTCGTCTAAGGTTATGTCTAATGATTCTTTTCCCAACAGTGTTTCAGTTTCAGCGATTTCAGAAGAAGGAGAACATATTTCTTCCATAGATGTAAGAAGTAAGCAGTATAAAGTACCTTTTAAAAAGCCCAATATGATTTGCTACAGGTGTGGTTCTCGCAGTCATATTGGTAATAATCCCAATTGTCCAGCCTCTAACAAACGTTGCACTAAATGTGGCAAGATAGGCCATTTTTCGTCAGTTTGCAAGAGTACCAGAAACCCAGTCAGGATAAGTTCAGTTCAAGTCACTCCTGAAACGTGTGCACATGATTTAGACAAGGTAACTCTCACTATTTCTTGTGATGATTCTGAGGAAATCTTTATCAAGGGTCCCTTTTGTGAAGCCATTGTCGCTCAAATCCCACTAGAAATGATGGCGGATTCTGGCGCTCCCATTACTATCATCTCAGACAAACTCTTTGATGACAAGTGGGGAGATCGAGAATTGTCCAAACCTGACATACATCCCAAAGCTTTTGGTGATCAAGACATTTCTATGTTGGGTTACTTTATTGACGTTTTATCTTGTTTAGGTAGACAAATCACCACCAAGATTTATGTTGCTTTGAAAGGTAAAAATATTATAGGTTGGAAGGATCTGGCCAGGCTGGGAATCATTCTTGTTCCTGGAGCTGAAAATCCTATTGTTCTTGGTGAACATTCCATCTCATTTGTTGAAGCTGACACTGAGACCAATGTGCACAACATTCTCAACAAGTTTCACAATATTTTTTCAGAAAAAATTGGCAACATTCTTCAGTTTGAACATTTCATTAAACTCAAACAAAATGTCATGCCAATTGTTCACAAAGTTAGGTCTGTACCACTTAGTGTGAGACATGATCTCAAACTCTTATTAGACAAACTTTGTTCTGAAGGGGTCATTGTGTCAACCAATTCCTCAGAATGGGTCAGTCCAGTGGTTATCGTTAAAAAAAAAACTGGCGAGATCCGCCTGTGTGTGGACTTGCGCACACTGAACAAAAACATAATCATTGACTGTCACCCTTTACCTAAGGTACAGGACCTTCTGGCAAATATTGGCTCAGCTAAAGTGTTCTCTTTATTGGACCTTAGGTCTGCTTACCATCAAATACCTCTTGCTGCAGAGAGTCAAGACCTTACCACTTTCATTACTCCTTTTGGAGCTTACAAATACTTACGGATGCCATTTGGTCTTGCCTCTGCAGCAAGTGTGTTCCAGAAATTTATGGACACCATACTTAGGAACATACCGGGTGTTCAAGCTTTCCAGGACGATGTTCTTATTTTTGCCAAATCCAAAAGGGAACACAATCTGATTTTAGAGAGAGTTTTGTCAATTTTTGAGAAAGTGGGCATCACTCTCAGAAAAGAAAAGTGCAAGTTCATGGTGGACCAATTAGATTATCTCGGTCACAATGTTTCCACACAAGGCATTAGCCCAAAAATGTCTCTTGTGTCTGCCATCCAAGATGCTGCACCACCCAATAACAAAGACACTCTCCGTTCTTTCTTGGGTTTATGCGAGTATTATTCTCGTTTTATACATGGGTACGCCATCATCGTTCAACCTCTAAGGGAATTACTGCATAAAGGTAAAGCTTTTGAATGGTCTAACTCAGTAAAGAATGCTTTTTCACAGGTCAAAGGTCTTATAACTTCTTCTCCCATTTTGGCACCATTTAATCAGTGGCGGCTGGTGACATTTGAAAGTGGGGGGGCGTAAAAGTTTTGGATGAGTGGTTCCTAAACAAATCTTCCTCTGTGATCTCTCCTCTGGCATCAAAATATATCCTATGAGCCTACAAATGAACTATTTTTATTTCTTTGCTCTAGACGTATGGATAAGGACGACATGTTTTTGCACTGTAATGTGTTTTTATATCACAGTGTGTGATGTGCGAGCATTGAGCACTTTCCTTTCACTTATTTTCGATGAGAATATTGCAGCCTTATGATCTTAAAAAAAAAACGTTTTATTTACATTCATTGTATATCAAGTACTCTGTGGATGATTAGTTGAAGGGACCATTGTTCTTTTTAACAAGACAAATATAGAGGTAAGCCATCTTCAGCTACATGCCAAGAATATAGCACAGCATCTTAAGACTTAACAAGTTTACACCTTCACTCCAACAATTCAGCAAAGAACTATATATATATTTGTCAAAGAGCATCGAATGTGTTGTCAACAGGTGCTCCCTCGACTATCTAGGTCAGGTTCACATGACTTCATCTCTCCTCTGTCAAGGCATTTGTACAAGATCTTGCATCTTCTTCCAAACTGCCGTTAATTAGGTAAACAGCAGGAGTGCCACGTCAAGCATGCCCCAGAGCAGCGCAAAAACAGACTAAATATGTATACAGCACACAGTGCGCGCACACACTCGCTAGAGACAGGCACCAGAAACGCACTCACAGCAGAGAAACACAAACCAGAAATGACACTACACCAACAGAAACTGAATTCTAGTGGGCAAAAACACACTGCTCAGAGATACTACCGAGTGACAAGGAAGAGCATTAACTAACAACCAAAAGTGACGTAACACAGACAGGCATGGCATACACATCCATCAGGCAGTCAAGAAACACTAATAGACACAAGCAACACAACACAGCACAAAAGTGACAGAAGGATTTGGCACCAACAGAAACGGTGATACAAACGATGCACAAATGAAAACGTTAATCAGACACAAGTTAATACTACACGAAGCACACAGACAACTCAAATGTATAAACAGACAACACGGATAAAAATGTAATGATAAACACGACACATTAAAACAAGCACAAAACTAAACTTTGCTGACAGAAACACTTCCTTGGTAATAAAATATATGGCTCATTTAACTGCCCACCTTTCTCCAATCTGTGAAAATGACTCTTCAATCGATAGCTGTTTACAACAGACTCCAAATATCGACCTTGGCTGCATGAGCATCCTATGTGCTTGCTCGAGCCATGCCTGCTCGCTCCCTCGTGCACCAGGCATGGGACTCCTCAGTGCCTGACGTCCCCAGCCATGCCCGTTTCCTTCCCAGTCTGCCGGCCGCACCTGCCGCGGACATCTGATGTAGCCTATACTGTTTGATAGTCACAAAGCCAAATGAGCCCTCAACCCTTCTGAGATCAATAAACAGAGTCGTTAAGCTTGGTAATAGTAACATCTGTTGTTTACGGGAATTAAAAGCGGCAGGAACGTGGTGTGCAGCGTAATACATAAAACACTTGTACTTTATTTCTCAAAAAAAGTGATGGGGGCATTCTAGGTATTCACGTCCACAATATAAATAAACTGAGCTTTGTGGATATATTTTCATTTTAAAAGATGAAGATTTACCTTACCAATGTTTTTTTGACGTTTCACTGTTCCGGTACATTTTTATAATCGCGTTGCCTTTGTCAGACCTGCAGCATAGTTTTGTCGTCACGTACAATAATGGCTTCCCATTTCAACACCAGAACATTTTCTTGGCTGCCAACACCCATACAAGAATGATTTATATTCCTTGAAAACATAATCCCAAAGGCCAAACAACCATTAACACTTCAGCAATGCGAAAGGCGTGCAGCCGGCCACCTCTTGTAGAACGTCGCACAACGCGTTTTAGTTTTTTCTTCTTCTTCAAAATATTTTATTGGCATTTCAAGGAAGTATAAACATTCTAGTGAGGTACACAGCTGTAAAGCACAAGCGGACAGCGTGGAAAAGGCCTGCTAGAAGCGAGCACAGAGAAGCATGTTAATCTAACACGGAAATCACTAAACGTCCTCTCACAGCGCAGAGTGTGCAAGTAAAGGACGGTGACAAAAATCCAAAGTGACTTTGCGAGGAAATAGAAAGGAAACTGCCCGGCACACACCTCTTCCTGAAGCGGGGCTGGCTTCCTTCTTCCTGCGGCCTCTCTTGCTGACATTCTGCTGAACGTAAAAAAGCATAATTCCACCTGAAACAAAGAACTGAAGCGAAGGAAAAAAACAGCCATTCATTTTCTTGTATTTCGGAGATTTCTTGTTGCCAAGCAATGCATTTAAAGAGTAGGGCAGACCAAATCCTACCTGACAAGGTCCGCGCCACCTCGCGTCCGTTCTGGCGCCTAGGAACAGCCGCATCACTAGTGGCAAACCCCTGTCAGCCAATCCTGGTGCTGCTGGCAGCGCCAGGATTGACTGAGGGCATGGTTACTCTCCGCCCGCCTGCCCATTAGGAGAGCGAGGTTTGAGCCTTTGCTCAACCCTTGCTCTCCTAATGGGCATGCGCCAGCCACAGCAGACACCAGTACGCATGACTGGGCACGGGCGAAAAATTCGCTCACCTTGCCCACTCATGCGCACTTGTGCTGCTGCCCCTGGTCTGACAATCATGTCAGTCAACATGACACCGGACCGCCCACCCCCTTCAGACTCTGAAGGGGGTGGGCGGTCCGACTTCAGGCTGACTGACATGATTGTCAGTTCTCTCGGCGTCTCTGAACTTAAGTAAACTGAGAGTTTACTTACGTTCAGAGACGCCGAGGGAGCAGCTGCGGGCGGGGGGGCAACGCCCCAACGCCCCAATGGACGCACCGCCCCTGCATTTAATGCTGGACAGCCCTGTTGTCTCACAGTGGATGCTAGTCAACTGGGGTTGGGGGCAGTCCTTTCTCAAAATATTGGATCTTGTGAACGCACCATTGCTTATGCATCACGTTCCCTTTCCACTCCAGAGACCAACTACAGTACGATTGAGAAGGAAGCACTTGCCTGTGCCTGGGCGGTTGAGAAGTTCAAAACTTATTTGTGGGGTACCCATTTCAAGATCTTTACGGATCACAAACCCCTAATTTTCATGCTCAATGGCAATGGTTCAGGCAAAGCTTCTGCGAGATTGGTACGCATCATTTCAAAGTTACAGGAGTACAATTTCTCAATACATTATTTACCTGGAGGGAAAAATGGACGTGCCGACTGTCTCTCCAGAATGCCTATTGTTGACCCAACTCTGCCAGTAAGTGATGACGTCGAGTGTGTAGTAGCTCTTGTTGAGGACGTTTTTACCATGCAATCCCCTGTTTCCAAGGAGTCATGGTTATCCGCCCTTGAGGAAGATATTCTTCTTCAAAGAGTCATCACTTATATCAGACAGGGTTGGCCTCACGACAGAAACTTGCCTCCTGATGTAAAACCTTTTGCACATGTTTTGGATGAATTGTCAGTTGTTGATGGTATGCTTCTTCGACATGATTTCTTAATTCCTCCACTTTCTCTTAGAGAGCTATTGTTTAGGAAAGGTCATGAGGGTCACATGGGTGTCTCTGCCACCATTCGAAATTTGAAACAATTTTACTGGTGGCCAGGTATTGATTCACAGGTTAAGACATGGATTTCTGGCTGCAGTACATGCTTAATTTCTGACAAACATTGGAAAACCTTTGAACCTAATATTCATATGGTTCCCCTTCCTGAGTCTGTTTGGGACAAAGTAGCCCTTGATTTTGCCGGTCCGTTTGAAATTCTTCCAGGCAACAAAAGATATCTCATTGTCCTTGTTGATTATATGTCCAAGTGGGTTTACTTCAATTTTGTTGCCTCGCCCGATACCAATTCCGTCATAAAGTTTCTCAAAGGAGTCTTCGAAGTTGAAGGTCCTCCAAGAGAACTTATCAGGGATAATGGCACCCATTTCAAATCTCATCAAATGGTAGAATTTGTACAAAATTTTGGAATTAAACATCTTACCGTGGCTTTGTATTCGCCATCAGCAAACGGCCTGGTTGAACGAGTCAACAAATTCTTGAAAGAAGGGATTCAAACCGCACTTTCTGGTGGTTTTCATGTTAAAGAATTTTTGAGACAAAAAATTTGGAACTATCACGTCACTCCTCACAGCACCACAGGTGTTTCACCGTTCAGGTTGTTACGAAATAGATTTGCTGCTTCTCATTTGTGTCCAAATTGGGTGAAAGAATTAACTTCTTCCACTTGCAATGTCAAGGGCAATTGGGAGAGTGTTAGAGAAAGTGTCAAACTTAAGCAATTAGCCATCTCAACTTACCATAAGAATGCAAAAAACACTAAAGACATACTATTTGGTGTTGGTGATTGGGTTCTAATTAAAAACCCAATAGAATTAGGAAAGGTGAATCCAAATTTACTCTTCCTGTGAAAGTTGTCAAAGAGTGCAATTTTATTAAACGGGAGAGGGTGGTGGAGTAGAAGATGTCTTGTGAAAATTACTAATGAACAGGCTGTCAAAATTGTTTCTGCGAAAAACGAGGTATTTGTATTTCTGACATTTATTCTGTGCAATTTTACTTTGAAAAGCCTATTCCTTCCTCCGAAGTTTCTGATTCTTCATCACAGGAAGGCGTCAACACCAATGTTCCTTTTGAGGTTCCCTCATCAGTTTCATCTATCCCTGGTTCAAGTCTTCAGGTTCCATCAGAGGAGTCATCATCTGCATCTCCGATTCCTGCATCAAGTGACTTGGATTTTTCTAATGCTTGTGGTTCTTCTCATAGTTGCTTGGTTTCTGGTACTTCACACAGGTCATCACGTAATGTTTCTGTACCTCAAAGATTTAAAGATTTTTATTTGATGTAATATTTCATTTCTTTACTTTTCTTACGCCAATTGGTATGGGCACCCTGTTGCTCCTATTATGTTTTGCTTTCATCCACTGTTATGTATTGCGCCTTTTCTTTTTGTTAAAAAAAAAAGGGGGTTATGTTATAATGACAAGTTGTCCTTTCCCTTTAAGGACAACTTGTCTGTCACGAGCGCCTTCCCCGAGCGCTGTTTACATTTGTTCTTCACTCTGCACTCTGGCGTTCTCATTCAAGCTGCCTCAACTGTATACTTGGCAGTTTGGATGACAGCACCAGAGGCAGCGGTTGTGGGTCGCTGTTTGTCCCACGCATCTCTACTAATAAACCAACTTCAAAACTACTTACTGTCTGCTGCAGCCTATCTTTACACGGTGCTCTTTCTATGCAACAGCAGCTGATTGGCATGTCGGGCGCCAGGGGGTGCAGCGGAAGGTGTTTTGTCTGCGGGGGAGGCCTGGATCCTGGATCTCCCGGCTTGTTAAACCACCGTGGAGTGAGCTCACTGGGCCACACCTGTTCGCTCCGAACCCCCGACAGCACCTCGCCACAGAAGACGGATGAAGAGGTGAGGAGCGAGCCCGTGGGTTAAATGACTAACCTGTGATCCCTGTGGCTTCTCCTGGGGCGTGCGCCCCGTCCGGCTGACTAATATGCCCTTTGACAGCCCTCTGAGGCCCAAGCCCCTGAAACCTATAGGGGCATATCAACAAAGAATAGCGATAAACATCGCTTAGCAGGCATAGCGCGGATTAGCTTAACGCCGGCTATCGCCGGATTTAATCGCCGAGATATCACGTTATTAACAACGCATATCTCCACAGCGATATTAAATCCGGCGATAGCGGCGAAATCCGCGCACATCGCAGGAAATCCAGCGCTACAACGGAAGCGATCAGGTAATCCTTGCTAATAGGGAGATGTGGATTCAGCCATAGAATCCACCTCCCATCATATGTATAGCTAAGTCTGCTTTTAGCAGACGTTAGCTTCGGCGTTATCTGCGGTTAACGCGGATTCTAACGTCGGAATTGGTGTCCTGGGCCAGCTTGTTGATAGGGAGTAGTGCTGTAACTCCTTGATTCCCGTGTTGTGTTAGTAGGAAACGCCCACTTTGCATCTCATTAGAGATGCAAAGCGAGGCGTCGGTAATAAGGCTGCTAACATGCGCTAATGCATGTTAGCACTGCCTTGTAAATAGGGCGAAAGCATTATCTCTGCTTTTTTGGCTTTAAAAGCCAAAAAAGCGGAGATAAGGCCCTTGATAATATGCCCCATAGACCCTTCCGGCCTCTCCCGGCGGTCGGAAGCCATGTCTCGTGTGGAAGTTGGGGCTCACCGGCAACTCTCCATCTGTGAGTGAGCCTTAAGGGTATCCCGTTCTCACTGCCTGCGGCCAGCCAGGGTGTGAAGACGGAGGCCCCGCAACTGTAATCTCATCGATGACCCTGAGAAGAGTGGGTGCGGGGCTCCTGGATGTGTCTTGGGCAGGGGCTGTGTGGATAGCCCGGGGACCGCCTCCTCATACTGCAGCGGCCTGGACTCCTGAGGGTCTCTCAGACTCTACGTGGGAACCCCCTGTGCTGTTTGTGGGACTATCCCCAGAGGTTTCTCATGTGCAATCCCCTGCTCCACTTGTGACTGCCCTACTAGCCTCTGCAGGGTGGACTGCACCGATCAACAGAAACCTCAGCCCTGCCTGGCGGAGGGGGGGTAAAGTGGAAAAGTGGACCCAGAAAAGCGTCCTCTACCCTCCCTGGGACCTCAATACCAAGTCTCTTCCACTCCAGCGAGATACAGCCTTATCACAACGGTAGCCATTCACCTGCCCCTATCTATCGGTTCCACTACATTACATCTGTTGGCATGCGTCCTACAATCTCGCTTTCTTGATCTGGGCCTGGCAAAGAACGCGCTGCTATGCCACACTCTAAAGCTGCGAAAGACAACCTGGTGATATCCCTCTGGACCAAGGCTGCGCCTGCTGAATAGGAAGCCCTGCACCCCCCCTCACACCCCAAAGACAGGGCCCCCATCCTCGGCCCCTGTCACGCAAAATTACATGGATCGCTTCCTGCAAGAGATTCGCTCGGACATTAGCTCCCTCAAAGATGAGTTTAAATCATGCCTCCGGGAAACCTCTGGAAAGACTTCTCCGATATAGGTGAGTAAGTGGACAACCTTGAACGTATCATGGACGCACGATCAGAAGATCAGGAGATGCTATTGCGGCGGGTAGCAGCTCTGGAAGAGCAAAACATCGAGATACAATCCAAGAAGGAGGACTTGGAAAATAGAAGCCGCCGTAAAATTATTTGCATCCTGGGGGTGGGGGGCAAAGAGGTGCGGGGGGCAATGACATCATGTCCTTTACGACTGACCTCCTCCAGGAGATCCGAGGAGACGATGACGCCTCTCCGCCGACTCTTATCAGGGCATAGGGTGGCCACAGCTTCCGAACGCAAAGAAGCGGCGCCAAATATCTTGACCAGAGTACACTTCTTTACCGAGAAAGAATCGATATTGCAGGCTGCCAGGGGCAAAGCTGAACTGGTGTTCCGGGGCCATACCATACAACAGTATCAAGATCTGTCTCCTATTACATTGCGGAAGCGACGAGAATTTAAACCAGTCACCAACAAGTTCCTCGACCTGGGGGTTCGCTACCAGTGGGGCCACCCCTTCGCCCTCTTGTTAACGTGGGAGGGCTGATACCGCTCATTGAGATCACTCACGGAGGCGAAGCACCTGGTGGGACTTCCTGATGACACTTGCAACCGTGCTGGTCCTCCAACCCAAGACCCACCCGGAAGAGATCTCCGACTGGTTTGGACCACTTTCAAACCGCAACGCCCCGACAAAGGACAGACAGAAGCATCCATGAAGGGAACCAAACGGGATATCATCCATCATCTCTGTAGCCTTGGGGGTGGGAGCCTCTCCCACACGCTCTACTACATGCTCCCTTTGAACATAAACACT
Source organism: Calotriton arnoldi (assembly GCA_963921515.1). NCBI lineage: Eukaryota > Metazoa > Chordata > Amphibia > Caudata > Salamandridae > Calotriton > Calotriton arnoldi. The sequence continues at coordinate 1,298,426 of CAWUFW010001746.1, read as the reverse complement.
CCACTACACTTGTGTTGACCATCATGACGCTGTCCCGTGAACTCACTTGCATTCTATTGGCGGCGCTGGGCCATGACGCTAGAAGAGACTCTCTATCCATGCTCCGCAAGGGACTCTGCTCCCCCGAGGAGGGTGACTCCTCTATGGATCCAGAGCACTCGGTGCGGGCCTCCGCGATGTGTGAAAGTCACTGTTGGGCCCAGTTAGTCCGTTGTTACTACTGGTTGTAATTGTTTCTTCTTTCCAGGTCGACTCATATTGCCGGTGAGCTCTGCCAAGAATGGCAAAGGTCCTGCCCAACATCAGGAGAGGCAGGAGACGCAGGTTCACGCTATATTTTTTCCCCCTGCACCACCATTTACAATGGATTCCCACTGCTGGGGGCTTAGTATGTGTTCTCTTTGGGCTGCTCTCCTCTCGGGGCGAGTTGGGTGGCAACGCCTTCTCTTTACTCATAGGTGCAGCGTGCCCCATAGAGTTACTCCCCTTCCTGCTGTAGTGTGCCCCACACGCATGATTTGCAATCATCTCTGAATGTGCGGGGCCTAAACTCCCCAAACAAGCGCAAGCAAATCTGGCGATACATACTGCAACATGACCCTGATGTCATCCTCCTGCAGGAGATCCACCTGCTGAGGACTGATTGCCACTGCATGGCGCACCCAAGATACCCCAGGCACCATTGGGCGTGCACGAATACGAAGACACTCGGGTGGGCATCCTTTGTAAGGCAGGCTTCTAAACCACAGTCTCTAGGGCGGTGCGGGACGGGGAGGGACGCTACTAACCACACTTCATCTCCTTAGGGGTCAGCGGAAGCTTACATTGCTTAATATTTATGCGCCGAATACCTCACAGGACACATACCTCAGTCTGATTTTGCGAGAACAACTAGAGGGGGGTGGAAGGTGACATTTTAGTATGTGGAATTTTAATCTGGTGTGGGACCCCATCCTTGACCGCAGCAGAGCCACATTCCAGGATGCGGTGGCCATGTCGTCGCATCTCAAGCCTGATACTGAAAACCTTGGCTTAGTCAACACATGGTGCTACAAACAACCCGACACGTGGGACTACTCCTTTTACTCACACGTACACACCTCCTACTCCCGCATCGACTATGCCCTTGTTACCCAATCTCTCCTTCGCCGCTTAGACACCATAGAGCTGTTGGACAACTCTGTTTCTGACCATGCACACTTAGAGCTGACATGGGAGGGTAGTAGCCACTCCACAAGGACCCTGGCGCTTGCCCCCCACGCCTCTTGCGAGACCAAGTTGATGTGTTCGACATCCAAAAAGGCATCACTGAATACTTCTCCCCTACTGCCCTCCCTGAAACCTCACTGCATACTCTCTGGGATGGCTTTAAAGCCCCATCTGGGGCACAATCACATCCATCACAATTGCTCGAGGGCGGGAGTCTAGGCTAGTGGAATCCAACCTCACGTCGGAAATCAAACAATTGGAGCAACTAGACATAGCTAAACCCTCATGCCGCACTAAACGACAGCTTGCAGTGCTGCGGGGTCAACTACGCACACATCGGACGGGATGGGCTGAGCGAGCACTCCTGGCATTAAAACAGCACTACTACAAGGGAGGTGACAAGGTCGGCAGACGCTTAGCCCGCAGGCTCCACCAAGCGCGTGCTAAGACCCATATTGCCAAACTGTGGTCAGATGACTTGGGTTGGGCGACATCCGAACGAGACAAACTCCAGACTTTCCACGATTACTATCAAATATTACACTCTCGAGAAGAGACGTCCCCGGGGATGATCAAATCCTACATTGATGCCTGTGACTGGGAGCCTTTGCATCCACGTCAAGCAGATCTCCTTGATGAGCCGATTACTCTTGAAGAGCTCCAAGCTGCGGTCAGGGTCCTTCCCCTGGGTAAAACTCCCGGGCCTGATGGCCTCCCAGCTTCCTTTTATCTGCAAGATCACCTAGTACGGCTACGGAAACAGGACTCACGCCTTCGTTGGCTTCGGCCGAAATCTCTCTCATGCACAAGGCAGGTAAAGACCCGGTCTTGTGCTCCTCTTACCATCCTATAGCCCTGTTCAACACGGACGCAAAGCTATTTACTAAAATACTGGCCAAGAGGCTGGAACCCTACCTTCCGGGCCTCATCGACCCGGTCAAGTCGGCTTTATGCGCCATAGAAAGGGTGCAGACAACGTTCACTGCATAGCTCACCTCGTGGACAAGACGCACCGCCACAACATACCCGCATGCCTCCTCTCGTTGGACGCGTAGAAAGCCTTTGATAGGGTAAATTGGTCCTTCCTCCGCGTCGTGCTGGTAAGGATTGGCTGGGGCCCGGTTTGCTCTCCAAGAAAATGGCCTCGTATGTGACACCGGTGGCCAAGGTGCGGGTCAATGGGCAGCTCACAAGGCCTGTTACCATCCTGCGTGGTACGCAGCAGGGGTGCCCACTATCGCACTTATTGTTTGCTCTGTTAATCGAGCCTCTCACCATTACGATTTGCAACACAGACGCGGTGAGAGGTATCTCATATGGGAGCCAACACCACAAGATTAGTCTCTTTGCGGACGATCTACTCCCTACACTCCCTCAGCCTGAGATCTCGCTCCCAGAAGTTGTGAATTGCCTCCAGGCCTATGAGGTAGTATCGGGCTTTCGGATCAATATGACCAAGTAAGTCCTCAGTGCTCAACTTGAACATCCCTGCTCAGGACCTCCCGGCCCTGCAACGCCCATCACCATTTCAGTGGTCTCAGGCTGCCATTAAATATTTGGGTCTCAATATCATCCCTACACTCTCCTCCTGGTCTCAAGCTAACTGGCCTCACCCACGCCACTCCATCTTGGTCGATTTTCAGAGATGGAAACCCCTACACATCTCCTGGATGGGGTGTGTGAATGTCGTGAAAATGAATGTGCTTCCGCTGTTCCTCTATCTTTTTCAGACTCTGCCTACGCCGATCCCGCAGGACGACATCCTGCGCTTACAACGCGAAATCCGAACCTTTATCTGGAATGGAAAGCATCCCCGGAGAGCAAACGAGCTGTATCTGTGGGATAGGGGAGGTCTGGTATGCCCCAATCTTCTTGAGTATTACTGGACTGCCCACTTGTGTAATATCTCCGACAGGCCTTCAAAAATCTACTTGCCCACTTTCAATTGTGAGTAAAATTTTATCAGGTCGAGCTATTTTTAGCACCTACTAGTCCCATCTGGCAAGTAAACTTAGGCTGGAAAGGAACAGGTGTTCTGTTCATTCAGAAAGTGAATGTGCAATAAAAATGCCATTAAATCTTGTTTTTATCTTGACACATTTGCTGTCTGCTCAAGGAAAGAGGTCAAATGTCAGTTTGTCTTTTAACTAATTGCTGCTTGGAAAAGGAGGTTTATTTGTGTCTCTCTTACAAGAGTTAGAGGTTTTTTTCAAGTGAGCAGTCTAAAGATGTCAGTTATTTTTTCTAACACATAACATTTAAATAAATAGCCTGTAAATTAATACTACAAATATTTCTAAAGATATCAGGAATTACAAAAGCAATTTTTTTTTGTAATTAAGAAGTGTGATGCAAACAAAGAGTTAAATAGGAGCAAAACAAACCAGAACACGTTACTTGGTGATGTGCAAGACTTGAGAGACGACGTTTCGTGGAGTGCACACTGAAGGACTAAGCTTCTCCTCTCTAATGAAAGGAATAGTAATACTGCGCCTCTGCCCAGACCTATGAAGACCTTCTAAAAAAGAAACTAAGGACTGGACAAAAAGTCCCATATGACCAAAAAAGAAGAAAAAAACTTCAAAGGTTGGAGGGAAAGTGTCCCATTTGATTTGACTTAATTTGACTTCATGAAGGGTTCCTAAAAAACAACCTTTCGGTCCTGACAAAAGCCATCGACCCATGGGGCGCAAAGTTGGCTGAAACATGTTGACCTGGTTCTTCCAGAGATAGATGTGAGAGACACCTAATACCTCGCTTTCCACATCCCGTATTTTTTAATCATACCACTACCTTTGATCTTCATAACAAAATACGTCCTTTCTAAAGGTAGGAGGTATTTTTAAACTTTCTTTTCCTCACATGGTGGCTCCTATATGGTCTCACATTCAAGAGACAATCCCTCCTGGTGGAAGAAAAGACCCAATGATGTAATGATCAGTGGCTAAGTATGCCAACGGGAGACATGCATTTGGCGGAACAACACTGTTGAGGGTCTCACAACAATTTTGGTGTTGCCCTCCCCACCACTTGTCTCAACCCAACTCTTTCACTCCTTTTGATTTTACATTTAGATGTGCAAATGATACATATTTGCAGAAAATCTATTTCCAAACATTATTGTTTGGACACTATATAGTTTTATCAGTAAAGCTGCATGTCAGTGGGAAAGTTTGTGGGCATTTCAATGTAAAATCTGCTGATTACAAATTACAGTGTGCTACCATTTTATGCTTTAGTTATGTATTTATTAAAAGTGATAGTTTTTAAACATGATTTGAGAAACATTCCTGCCCGTGCCCTGTTGAAAATGTTGTGAATGAACTAAGTGGCAAGTCAGGGGTCATGTGTATCCTATATGTGGCTAGATTGGTATTATATATGGAAAGTTTAGTGTATTAAATCAAACAAAAGAGTTTTTTTGTACAGCAGACATGCTGAACTAACACATTTGAAGGTGCTCTCATGTGTGATAATGAAGAAAATGGCGGCTCAATGAATTTAATTATTTTCCCATGATCACATCATTTGAAACTAGTTTATCGATCAAGACCACTACAAATAGGTTGAGTCGATTATTTAAGTCACTAGACCTGCAGGTCTAGTAAAAATTTTATGATTTTTCGAGGCCTGTCCAAGTGGGTGGTCTGAGAGAGTGAGAAGCACTGGTTCCACATGGACCGAGCGGTAGCGTGTCGACCACTGTGGGACTTGACTTGGCTGCCCAAACACGCCCGCCCGCGTAGGTTGCACATCGCCACCCCGACTCGGAAGGTACTCGATATATGGGACGAAGTGGCTTTTAAAAAGGGTCTGACCACCTTCGCCTCCCCAAACACACCGATCGCACGCAACTACGACTTCCCCCCCAGCGCTCTCTCCTCTTTCATTCCGCCACTGGATTGATGGGGAATATCGGACACTCCGTGACGTATTCATGGGGGACGGCATGAAGTCCTTCGATCAGTGCAAAGTGGACTATCAGCTCACGGACCCCTCACGGCTTCAGTATTGCCAACTGCGGCATTGGGCCTTACACCCATCGGTATATCCAGCGGGCATTCGACCCTACACCCTCTTCGAGAAGCATGTCCGCACTTATACTGGTTTGAAAGGCCTCATATCCAACACCTACCAGGTGCTTCAACACTCTACACCAATGCGTACCCATACCTACCAGCAGTGGCGGCTGGTGACATTTGAAAGTGGTGAGGCGTAAAATTATTGTCATACTGCACCGCAGCGAGCGAGGGTAGCGAGCGAGCCGGAACAACCTACGGGGGTGATTCTCCCCCCATGAAAATTTTGAAAAAAGAGTGGACAAATGCTGCATTTTCAAGCTAATTTGAGAAAGCAGGAAGGTTAATAAAGCAATTATGAAAGTGCAGTTATTACATTAACCCCCCCAAGAAAATGTCACTGATGAGCCCATATGCCAATACTGGGAGATTTCTGAAGATGACGAGCTTAGTAAATTGTTTTAAGCAGACAAGAAGCAACAAAGTCATCTTTTATTTGAATTTCGTTAAATGTTGTAGTTCAAAGGGTATTTGACGTTGTTAAGGGCCTGGGTTCCAAATTCCTGGTACGGGATTGAACCCTTGCTGGCACATTACACACATTAGCAATAACTCAATAATGTATGCATGGAAACCACTTCTGACGTGTGTGCCCCTCGGTGCACTGGCGTACAGGTGAGCCTAAGTGTGGACAAGTGCTGTGTGCAAACGTACGTTTCAGCCAGTAACTGACAGGTTGCCCGCTGAATTGGGAGGCAGGAGCATTAACCCACTCTGTTGTCTAACTAGCAGGACACGCATTGCTTCGCCAGAGTCGGGAAGGCATTGCTACAAGCCTGCACAGGGTTACAGTGCTGACATCCCAGCATGTTGTAAAGAGGCTATATAATGAAGCGTTCTTCTTTGGCTGTAGAATGTTTCGAAGCGCTATGCTACATTGAAGGATAATGGGAAACCCACAACTGGGATTGTGTGTCTGATCCAGGATTGACGGGGGGCGGAGCCGGGCTTGAAACAATACATAACGGATCACGTCATTAGCTCTAAAGTAACCTATTTGGAAGGTGATATTATACTTTTAGTATTGTATAGCCCCCGTGATGTGCTGCCTGGCGGTGTCAATTTAGTCATGTCGATATAATAATTATCTGCTGTACTGGGCAGACGCCGGATTCCAAAGTGCCGAGTACGTGTAAATCGACTAATGTACAACAACGTGCTCTCGGCGACCGGGTTGCAGCAATTTTTCTTCTTTTATTACCACATTTGAGACCCGCAGCCAGACTGAGGCAAAATCGTGACATTTTCTACGTTGCAACTCAAAAGGAAGTACAAAATCTGCATGAAAAGTCACCCTCAATCATAGGAATGTGTCTGCTACATGAAAATCCTCCGGGGAGCAGAGAGTGTGGGAACTGAGAGGCTTCCTTGCCTAAACTTGAAACTTTAGCAAACGCAACGTGTATAAATAAAACCTATTGGTGAGAAGAAATGCTCATGTATTTGTTTGGCCTTGCAACTCGTTTTCTGTAGCACGATGGACAAAAAAAGTTAAAAGTTAGTTAGCATAAGATAAAGTTTGCTACGGCACATTACATAAAACTGGTGAGCCAATATGCCTAAAGGCAAGTATTTGGGTCTGTACCTGCTCCTCGTTGCTCCCAGAAGAATTAGTCTTAGATGTTTTATGTAGCGCTGCGCGTGGCTTTCATGCCACCTCAGAGCGCTAAGGATGCTGTGAAGGTGCGACAGGCAAGATGGCTCAAGAAGAATCAGGTGTGTCCATGCTAATGTTTGATTAACCAGGCGTGGTATGCAGATTGGGCCTCTGAGTCCCGTGGGTGCGCACTGAATTGTGGGAGTCCAGGCGGACGATCAGAATTGTGTCGGCAGGATGGGGAATGAAAGGGGGCGGTGGGCACACCGAGTCGAGAGGCTAATTTGAGGGGAGGGAGAAGATAGGTATAGAGTGAATGAGAACGAGGCTGAATGAAATATCAATTTAAAGAGATTTACGTGGCCACCAGTCCATAGGAAGGAGAATCCTTGCCTCTGCAGTTGGGTGCAGCCCCTCCCTACTGTGCATTTTGAGGGTGGCCTTACAAGACAGTATGAAGTTTCTCTATAGGGCCTAACCCCCACCCAACCCCCACCGAGCACGCGAGGCACTTTTACCCAAAAATGTTTTGGTTACTTATGAAGTTAGTGATATTTAGAACTCTTTCAGCAAAGTGATTCTGGCAGTGAAACCCTCGCTGCTGACATCAGATGGGCAGATCACAAGATCGAACTCCTATGGATCATCCCTGAGTTTCAAACTTCAGGGGTCCGTAAACTGAGTACCATTAAACAGGAGAAGAGGGATAGCTGAGATCTACAATATTATGGGTTAGCTCTGGACTCTGGTATCAATGCATGTTTGTTCGTTTCCCGTCCTGAAAATCCCAATCTGCATAGGTTATCGGGTATTTCGCACTACGCGAGGCAAAGTGTTTTTTTGGCGATCTGCTCCCATCTAGCTTAACGCAGAACAGCTTTTGCACAAGAAAGTCGCTGCTGCTACTTGCACCACTTCTGCCACAAGAGCGCGACTCTATTCAATAATAAATCTCGGCCATCATTTTGAAAACTCATCTTGGGCGGGCAGTGATGCGATTTCTGCATTATTTCATATTTAAAATGCAAATTTTATTTTTCAGATTCGATCTTTTCAGGAAGATTAGCGAAAATTGTGGCCAGAGCAAGAGACTGTAGGGTCAGTCAACAAGACAGTTGTAGGGAATTATGTTCAATTATTTCTGTCTCAGAGATAAACATGTAAATGAGCTAGACCGCTTACCAGTCAGTGAATGAATCTATAGCCCTGGGCCGCTGAATTTCCTTTTCACCATTACAGGACACGAAACACGACCACTGCTCCTGAAGTTACGGCCTTCCCTCGGCTAAGGCACGCTGCGAGCCACCGAGCCCATCTTCCCCTAGCCCCTCCGCTTACAGCCACTTTCCATCTCCCGGGCCCTAATGAAATTCCATCCATTATGCAACCCCTAACATATAAAAGTCACAATTTGTAACCCCTGTGATTGGATGCAAAGCAGTGATAGAGAGCTTCACGGAAGCGCAGAGCTTCAGCTATTTTGCCTTCACAAAAGGTCAACTTTTTTCTTTAAAGCTGACCATAAAAAGAACGATGCCTGTGGACCGACCCCCTGCCTCCATCGCCCCTTCCTCCGAGGCTGCCCACGCATTTCCTAAAGGGTCCTCCCTTTGGAGGTGTCCTTATCTGACCAATGGTTTGGGGCTGCATTTCCAAACTGCAGAAAGGTTGGGGACGCCCATTTCAGTGCCCTCTTATTTACTATGTAAACAGGGTCACAAAATCCCTTTTATGAGCTAGAAAGACTTTTCAAACTTGTAAAAAGGTTTTTGTAAATACGTGTTCTTGCTGTCACAACTCCAGTGATTTTGCAAATCGTAGGCTTTGCAACTGCAGAATACCCTTGCATATCAGTTCCAAAGTGTCTGCAAAAGTGCCGAGAAGTGCCAAGCATGAGCAGATGTAGGGCGTGGTGGGGCATCAGTAGACTGGATGGTTAGGGATGGATAAACATAAAAAAGTACTCTAGCAATAAAATATTATTGTTTGGCACCTCCATGTCCCATCTCAGAGCCTGCCCGCAGGCCGGGCGAGCTCTGGCGGCGCTGTCTCCCCTCTTGAGGAGTCGGCTGGCATGGGAGCAGTGAAGGGAATGAGGCTTCAGGAGAGATCAGCTCTTCTAATGGGAAGGCAGAGACGGAGGCTGTCTGGGAGCCTGTGTCCCGAGTGAGGGTGATGGGGGTGACTTACTCAATGTCAGAGGCAGAGCCATCGCTCACAAAAGCTTGCGCAGCCAGTTTCACTGGGACAGCTTTTCCTGCAGGCTGCTTTCTCTCAGGAAAAGCCTTTCCTCTTCTAATTAATGCGCGGGAAAGAATACGACATTAGTTTTCCTCGGCCAGAAAATGAAATCTGCTTCGTTCAATCCGTTATTTCACAGGGAATGGGACAGTTTAATAATGCAGTTGCTGCAACAAGGCTCAGTCATAGTCCCATTATTGGCAACACACCCCACCCACACCACAACAGAGTATGCATGCATAAATAAATACACAACACAACTTTTGTTTGGGAAAATTAGTGCTGCAGGTTTATTCCATACAAAAGTATGCAATATGGTGGGTTATCTTACGGGCCATCCAAGGGCAGGCAGCTGTACCAACCTATGCTGCCCTGCCCGCCTGATGAGCCAAGCACTGTGGAGTAACCAATCAGCGCTACCCTTATGGGGGTGATCCCCTTACTGGATCACGTGACACATTGGTCCCTATTACTCACGCCCCTTTCAGGGCGGAGCGTAGCAAGGCAAGCCCCCGGTTGTTCAGGCCCACAACCGCCCGAAGGACTAACGGGGCGCCGACGTAATTGTTCCAGGACCCTCCCATGAGGCTCCTGGGATTTGGCTCTGGCACCCCTATTGTGCTCTTGCAGAGGTACTCTTCTGTACCCATTTGCTTCCAGATCGCCCTGTAACTCCTCCTGCAACGAGAAAGAAAACATTACAACGTTCTATGTATTTCGCCTGCCAACCCCACGCCGGGTAAGCGGTAGGGTGGGAGACGGCGTGTCCGGCGCAAAGAGGACGCCAAGATGGCCGGGGGGAGGCATAAATACCTCCCCACCTCCTCTGCGTGCCGGAAGTGACGCGTCTGGTAGGGGGACTCCTCCTTGAGTCCCGCACATCATTGGGGGGTGGGGAAGTGCCCAAATGGCACTAAAGGGGCTGCGGGCAGCCGCATAGTCCCATTATTGGCAACTAACCCCACCCACACCACAACAGAGTATGCATGCATAAATAAATACACAACACAACTTTTGTTTGGGAAAATTAGTGCTGCAGGTTTATTCCATACAAAAGTATGCAATATGGTGGGTTATCTTACGGGCGATCCAAGGGCAGGCAGCTGTACCAACCTATGCTGCCCTGCCCGCCTGATGAGCCAAGCACTGTGGAGTAACCAATCAGCGCTACCCTTATGGGGGTGATCCCCTTACTGGATCACGTGACACATTGGTCCCTATTACTCATGCCCCTTTCAGGGCGGAGCGTAGCAAGGCAAGCCCCCGGTTGTTCAGGCCCACAACCGCCCGAAGGACTAACGGGGCGCCGACGTAATTGTTCCAGGACCCTCCCATGAGGCTCCTGGGATTTGGCTCTGGCACCCCTATTGTGCTCTTGCAGAGGTACTCTTCTGTACCCATTTGCTTCCAGATCGCCCTGTAACTCCTCCACAGCTCTGGAGGCGGCCCCCGTCGCATAAAGAGCCCCCCCACCAAAACAGCTCCTTTCTCACTGCAACCTGCAATTTCCCGGGCCTCATTCATGTCCAGAGGAACAGATCCAAGCCCACCTGTGCAAGTGCACCCCAACATTGTCAAATTAACCTTTGGTGTTCGCCCGGCATAGCTCATGCCTGATGAAGCCAAAGCCCCTTGTTCTGCAAACTTGCGCATGGAGCGGTTTATCCTTCTCTGGGAATGTACCAGTGCCTCACATGCGCTGCAAGAATGTGATGGCCTCCCAGGAGGGAGCTCTACCCTTAAACATCGCTGTATTACCCTTCAAGCTGATGTGGCTCCCACCTCCTGCAACCTGAAGTTGCAGGCCTTCTAGCAGTTCGTGCTCCCTAACACCTGTTTCCCCAATACCTGGAACAGCAGCACACATGCTTGAAGACCGCTTCCACAACCAGGCTATATACTCTGGCTATACGGGCGGGGCATTTCCTGCTTAACTGAAGCAACCCGTAACCCGCCCAGGGAGCAGGGTGCACCTACTTTGTTGAGGTTGACCAGACATGTGCACCGACCTTTGTGATTAATAAACCATGGCGAACAGGACTGATCGCCTAGCGCACCCTACTGCAGTACAACAACCATTTGGAGTGACAACTTCGCCACCTGCCAGGCTTGCTTAACTAAAGCTCGATGACAGATACACACATACCTGCTAACCAGCTGTGACCCTTGATGTTCAACCCAGCTAATGACCTAGTACCTTGATATTCCAGGGAATTTTGCCCTCCACAAGATCAAGCCGCACATGAGCCTATGGCCTACACCTACTGGGCCGAGGTGCATAGTGTGCTCTGGAATTGTCAGTGATGGTGCTCCAAACACATTTCAAACCGCTATTGGAGCCACAGCACACATTCTGGCTCTAACCAGCTGGCGCATGCCACCTGAGCTACCTTGCCGCTGCGAGATTTTGCTCTTAACGCCAACCTCTTGCGGCTACTGGTGCACATAGTCTGTAGGTCTTGCCTCCACTCTATTTATGCAGATACCTGCAATGTACCCCTCTGCCCCTGTATGGGCAGGAAAATACCCGTAACATTGCAAATCCCCCTGCACTCACAGTCTCGGGCAGTCAAGAGGGGGACGAGAGGTCCATAGAATTGGTTCTGCTATCTTGCTTGGCCACCTAGCCCGCAAGCACCCTCGTCTGACAGCACCCTATCTGCTGTGTCGCCCGTGCAATGTCCGCGCCCTGGCGCAGGACGTCCCGATCGACACCTCTTCTAACAGACTGCCTTCAGGAAGCTGGAGTGAACGGTTGTATGTTGTGCACTGACCATAAAACCTAGGTTTGCTTTGAGAGGGATCAATTTGTTGCACTCAAACTAGTGGCAACGTGCAGTTCTATAGCATTCTACCCTGCAGGGTGTGCCTGGAAGATCCTAGACACCCCTGTGAGCCAACCTGCTTTGACCCAAGATGCAAGGCACTACACCCGGTACACTTGGTTATCCCGAACTTAATTGCCCTCCCCCGGAATCGTGTGTGAAGGTACCCGGTCCCTGAATTACTTCCTAATAGTCTATGTGTCACGCCATGCTCCTTTTTATTCCTTGTTCAAAGCAGTGAACTCGCTCACCCACGAGACCTGCAGAAGCAAGTTTAGTGTAGCCTGTACATGGAATTAAATTCCCCCGCCAACTGCACAGAGGGCAAGCCACACTCACTGCTACTGGTGTCTGACTAATTGGCCCTTGGAGGCCGTGGCAGTACTGCCCGGTCGGCAAGTACGCCCACGGTACAGTTGTAATTTAATAACTCCTGGCGCTGACAACTGCAGGTGCCTAATACCGGGCTGTGTGTATGCGGCCCAGGAAGCCTAAAAATAGGCTTGGTGTGGATGGGTAGTTAGCAATGCCTGGCAATAAGTGTAATGCCTTTGACAAACCTCTCCTGACTGGCATCTATGCCATTCTTAAACATTCACGGTTTTGCCACATGTCACCCTTCTGGTTGGTGATATGGAACCTCCTACCCAGCATAAGCGGACAGTCTCGCGTTGCCGTCACACCACCTGTGTATCTTGAATCACCCTCCTGTGTCACCTAACCTCGGTTCTAGAGTGCACTTAATCTACGCCGTTGACCAGAATTTCACAGGCCTCTTTGATTGCTAGACCCTGGTGAACACATTGATGGAGTCAATTCTGGTTTGAAACAATATATATGCATTGTGCCCTCTATTGGAGACAACTCACCCCTCATGTGTAGTTGTGGAGTGACAACTACACCAGTGCCTACACAAGTCACCCAACAGACAAGTAGACCCTGTCTACTTTGTGTTCTGGTGCTAGATTTGGGAAGAGTCTTGCCTTCACTTGCTGCTCCCTGGGAAACACACAATGCCCGTGCTCTGGCTACAACTCAGCGATGCCCTCGTGTGGCAATGAACCCCTGGTCAAATAAGAGTGCCACTCCAACTAATAAAACTTACACCTTGACCATGGGTGGGTGGAGTCTAGCTCTCCCCAAACTTCTGCTGTTGAAACCCTCGGACACTCCTCCTGTCAGTTCAAATTAGTAATTCATGTCACTGACCACCACAAGGGGCTCCTACTGGGCTGTGTAAGTGAGGCCCAGGGTGACCTTGACGATCGGCTTGGTGTGGATGGGTGCTAACATTACCTGGCTGAAGTGCAATCCCTTTGACAAACACTCCTGCCAAGATGTGCCACTCAGGTAGAAGCAAGAGTTATCCAGCCCACCTTGCTTCCTGTCCCAGTTATCTGAGTAAATTGTGAAAGATGCACATTTGAAATGGTAGCGGATACTGTAACTTACGCCTGCAAATGCTCTGCACAGAGCAGCCCGCTAGACAATGGCTTCCATTGAAAGGCGGTGCCAACAGACCTCCTAGCACTAAAGGCGGTACCTCTGAGTAGGGCTCTACTCTAACAAGTGCCCCATGCATCGGATACCGCCTCCGGCTGCAAGCCGCTCAGTGCTACTGATGCCTTGGCGCTTCATGCCCCACAGCCAGCTCACCCTGCTACAATGCGCTCGTGACTGGGCCTCAAAAGTGCGGCGAAAGCGCGAGACTTCCTAGCCTGACCTTGGCTCTTCACCAGGCTCCCTCGCAAGAGCCATCCACAACCTTGTGGCCTAAAACATTCGCCCTGTGGGGCGGATGCGAATTGACTGCAAACCACTCCTAGGCGTTCTCTACCCATGTTGTAAATGGAGTTTCAGGTAGGCTAGGGTATGCACCTAAGCCTGGCCGAAGCCACCCCTCTAGTCAGGGGAAGGGGTGCACACTTATGCTGACTCCTGCCCACCCCTTAGGTGGCTAGGCAGAGACTGGCTATCCCAGAGGCAGTTTAAATTTGATGTGCCATATGCACTCCCACATTGGCACCTGCAGCAGAGATTCCATACCAGGCAATTCTAAATACCCTGCGTATCATCCACCCAAGAGAGACTTAGTACCATCTGCCCCTATTACTCTGTGCTACCAAACCTTATCATGACCTCACTGGTATTATATAACTCACTAGGTCAATCGGGCCACCGTCCTACAGCTCAGATAGCACAACCCCGGGTTGTTGGCAGCAACTGTACTTCGCATAACAGCACAGAGTAAATAAAAATTGTGCTCCCCCCCCCTTGGGCCGGTAACTAACATCCAACAAGTCAGAACCTGGTCATGAGATCCCAGTTTCCTAGAGTAAAACAATGATTGTCCTGCACCATTAACAAATGTGCTACATGCCCGCATGACCTAGCCCCTTGGTGGTACAGTGGGCAGACACCCCCTGGAGGCAGTGGTCTTACCAACTCTCCTCCGAAATACGCAGCTATAGGGGCTCCAGATCTAGGGTGTGAGAAAAGTCTTTCTGACGTAGCCCACCAACAGTTTATACGTGTAAGTGACTGGCCCCCAATATGGTGTGACCAAAACAAGGCTGAAACAAAGGAGCATGAGGCCTTACGCAACGGGGTCTTTGTGTACTGGAAACATTACTTAGCCCCGCCAAGAACCATGGACATCTCCTAAATGCGGGTCACCAGATCGTCAAAGAAATATTGATGGATTAGAGACCTATGCCCCTTCCAAACTGCCGAATTAAAATTGGCGAGAATAGTTCTATGAAAGAAAAGCATTGAATGACCTGCTCAAAGCCAAAGGACATATCAAACCACTTATGTCTACTTAGCTGAGAAGGATGGAGCGATGCCCCTTATCGGTATTAGTGAATGGAGGCATTATTCATTGACGCACATGCTCAAGCTGAAGTTATCGATGCGCCTTTCATGAGCACCCGTCACGTAATACCATGACCTACGCCATATTACAGGCACAGTTAGCTCTACATGGCAGTGGCCCCCGCCAATTATTACACAAATTAAGCCCCTGCTCTCAAGCTGGGAGAGGGAAAGTGCAGTGGGCACAACTATCTCTGGGGTGGCACCCAAATTAATGGCCCGTGCGACAAGCTAACCAAAATATATACCAGGCACAAGGCAGCAGGTGCGCACCACCCGCCACCAGGAACTTGGCCCCCTCGGGGCACACGGCAGCCCCACCAGGAGAGTACGTCGCCAGCATAACCAGACGACCTCAGAACCGGAGCGGCGCCCTTATACAACTGCAAGCATGGTACTAAAAGCGAGGCATGGGTACGCCTTAAATATTTTCAGGAGAAACCCATTGAGTGAGGCGTTCATAGTACTCTCAGGGCAATGCCTTTGACCGTCCCATAGCCCTCTAAAATTCGAAATCACTGCCTCAAAGCGTAAACCCTGGCCCGTGGCGCAGTTCCCAGGCCGCGACTCTCGCCTTGTCCCCCAGCCATGTGGTGGCCTAAACACCTACGGCACCATAGAGGGTAAAGAGTCTCATAGGTCCGTGCTTTCCTTGGAACACAAAACCAGCAGAGGTGTTCTCTTTCCATCCTTCAGAAAATCACAATGCGACTTTATTTAGAACCAACTAATTAGTATACAGTGATGGTAATTTGGCAGTATACTCCCTGCTGAGCCGTCTCCCTGTACACTATGCCACATTTGGCACAAGAGCCTACACCACATTTTCCATACGGAATACCTATTCTTGTAAAGCCAGGTTCAAGCATAAAAAAAAATAAAAAAATAAAAAATTGGAGGGCCTTTGTCCATCTGATGGCGACATGTGCTCCAGCACGCAGCTCGCCCCAGGGGATCAGCATGAATATCAGTGCAGCCCAACAACCCAAACATCGATCAGAAACTACGATAGACTCATCAAAATCGAGCTGTACTGCATAAAATGTCTTAGACTCTTGTCGTCTCTTAGACACATGGCAAAACGGGCTGAAGGAATCACACAGGTATAGGTTTGCTTCTCAACTCCCCCACAGCAGGGTCTTCCCCGGGGGTGCTTTTCCTGCCCAATGCACAACTTCTGCCGGACACTCTGCTACCTTGACTCCTGCAGTGTCTAAGCATCGCGCTCAAGGCATATTGCTGTACGCGAGACACTTCCGCCAGAGCCCTGACCCGTGCCCCTGGCCCCATCGCCACTGCTCTTATTGAGGACGAAACGCACTACTCAACGAGACACAATAAGACGTGTAGGGCGCCATGGACCCCATAGAGGAGTTGGTTCCTGCGTTGACTTGTATGTAATATTGAAAAGCTTTCACTTAACGCCGCTGACACCATGACATTGTTGCTGCACTGCCCTAAACATCAATCTCAACAGAACAATGCAGCGAAGGACTCGATGTGTTTCCCTTGAAATGTGCCCATTTCCAAAGTACAAAGCTCTGTGTTTACCGTTTCCGTAACCCCCACTGTAACACAGGAGCAGCGGGGGGGATAGGAGCCACCAGGGACCCGCAGCTCCTAATACAAAATTGTCTTTATGACCAAGACCTGTTTCAAGAAATCCAAGGGTTTCCAACCTTGTCCCAACCCCACCTAATATCCGACCCTTAAATATGCAGCACAGCAAACCAAGACAAACGAGCACGTACACAAACTCACATACACGAGATTGAGTGGTGTGAAACAAACGTGCATTTTCACACATGAGTAAATTTTTGACTCGTAGACTAGCCATGTGGCTGTTTACACGAGTCTGTAAAGCTAAAGACCTGGGCTCAGCACCCGATTTCTGTATTTGTACACCGGCGCCTGTCTGAAGAACAGGAGAGTTCAAAGACACAAAAAGGATTGAGATCATAATGATATCGGTGTGTCTCACTGATGCCAACCATGTACCGATACCAGGTGTAACACAACATACCACGCCATTTGTTTCTCTGCAGAAGCAAACGTGTAAACTTGACGAGATGCCAGAGTGTGTTTCCGCTTAGACAGTCTGTTATACTTGAATAATTGCCTCATGCTTTGATAATGAAAATTTGAGCACGCAGAAGGGGTGGATACTGTGCTCTTAACAGGGCATTTAATCATGGCTAGGGAAAGAACAGGTAAAATGCTCGACTCCTTGTTAAGATTCCAGGTGCCAGTGACCAAACCTGCGTGCCTCCGGCCAGACCGGGAAACCATGTGCCTTGACGCACCACCCCGCCCACCGAAGGCGTTGACTCGGACTCGTGGCCGGCAGGGGTCCAGACAGTCACCACAACAGAAGAGGCCGGTAAGCGCTGCCACACATCCGCCACCACACGACGGAGGATGCCCGTGGATTCAACCACCAAACCGCCGACGCCCTACAAGCACCTCAGTTTTGCGGTGTAACGTGCAGTCAGAGCCAAAAAGTCAGAAGCTGGGGTGGTGGAGACACATCCTCACGACTAATCCACCACAGGATCGTTACGGGGCGAGCCACCTTGTACAGGGTGGAGCAAAAGTACACCGCGCCCCCGTGGAGATCTGGACTGGCAGACGTAGGGAGAGGCGCCACCAGGCTGCGAACCACCCATGCTGTGCTCAAGTGCCTTAGACAAACAATGTCTACGTCGGGGAGAAAAAGTGCCCTAAGGGCACGGACTCACCGCCGAAAACTGTGCCTCCCGACGCGATGCGCAGCGAGGGACAGACCTAAAGGCACGCACGCGGCCGCTTAGGCACAAACCCGGAGGCCCAGGGATCATGAGCAGCCGCCCAGTGCGCCACAGGCATCGTTTCGGCGCCCCCCCCACTATGGCCCGTAGCACTTTTCGCGAGCCCCATCCCCCCAATTAAAAGCTCGGCGGCCGCAAAGATGTCTTGCGGTCAGTGCTGGGACTGAGCCTCTCAGAGAAGACTGTCTACCCGCAGCGGACCAGCCAGATCTGCTGGCAGTCAGAATATGCCGGGAGGTGTGGAGGGTTGGGCCCAAAAGTGGTGGCCCACGCCAACACAGTCGGGGCCACGGCCACCAAACAACCCCACTTCCGGGGGAAACGCGCCACAGGCCTCCCCACACAAGCTCCACGGCCACCGCTATGCTCGGGGTAGATAACAACCACGCTGAAACAATGGCTGAACGCAGATGCAGCATTTCAGCACTGAATTGTTTCCGGTTATCAGCCCTTCAAAGCCTGCTCCTGCTGTTCCAACCCATAAGTTTCACGGGGCACCAGCCAGGCAAATTCAAGATGGAATGCCTCTCCATCCCCACCCTCTCTGCACCAGGGAACAAGCCACGCACACCGCCCGACTAGTTCCCGGACACACCAATACCATCGGGGTCACCACAGGGTCTCTCGCGCCACGCCACCACAGCCAATACACACTACAGCCTAACGTCACACCGAGAGAGGCAGGGGCGACACACAAACTCTGACTCACCATGCTAACACCGAGGGCACGACGATGACCCCGGCGAGCCTGGACAAACAGACGGCGTGTCCGGCGCAAACGGGGAGCTCTGACTATGCATGACAGATTGGTCAATGCTAATACATGACCTTCCGTGGACGGAAGGACATAACTTTAGTGCCCAGTTCTCGGAGCTCTTGTGGGGGAAGCGGAGGGCGCGAGGACTCGCTCACATCCCTAAGGCAATCTTTCACCTGCCTCCCAATTTACCTAGGCAGGGGAGCGCTCCCACACCCGGCGCCATGCCCCATTACCCCGACGCCTGCCTGCACCCGCAGAACAGGGACTCGAACCTGCACCCTCGTGACCGAAAATGTACGCACGCCATACGGATGCTGAATTTACGGCCGCCCGCTACCTTCTGTAAGTCTATACCTCTCCGCAAAACCAGGGAGCCTGACAACTACCGGGGGAGCTCCTAAATCCGTCCCCCCCCCCTCCTTAGGCATCACAAGTCCAGCAAATGCCGGGCAGCGCCAACCCGAAGAGGCTTGGGGGGGGTGGGACAGACGACTCACCCTCACTTGCAGCTCCCTCAGACGGCGTTTATCTCAGCACGAGGAAAGACGGCGGGAGACGACCGACCAGACGGCGTGTCCGGCGCAAAGAGGACGCCAAGATGGCCGGGGGAGGCATAAATACCTCCCCACCTCCTCTGCGTGCCGGAAGTGACGCGTCTGGTAGGGGACTCCTCCTTGAGTCCCGCACATCATTGGGGGGTGGGGAAGTGCCCAAATGGCACTAAAGGGGCCGCCCGTTTAGGGTGGCCCCCTGCGGGGGCCGCGGGCAGCCGCACAGTCGCGGCCGGCAAAACGGGCGGGAGGGTTCGCGCGGGGAGGGGGGGTGGTAATCTATATAAAAACAAGCATTGAAAATGCAATAGGTCTCGCATTTTTTTGAGTTAGAGCTTTTGGCGTTGTAAATGGGAATGTGTTTTACCTATGTGTTATGGAGTTGTATGTATGTGGTGTGCAGTGGAATTATGTGTGTTGTATTGGGATAGTTAGTTGTGGAGCAGTATGAACCATAAGTAAGGAGAGTGAGGAGAAGAGCAGCAGGAGGTACAAGTAAGGAGAGCGAGGAGAAAAGTAGTGTGAGGCACAAGGAAGGAGAGTGGGGAGGAGAGCAGCGTGAGGCAAAAGGGTGGAGAGGGAGGAGAAGAGCACAGTGAGGCATCAGGAAGGATATTGAGGAGGAAAAAAGCAGCGTGAGGCAAAAGGAAGGAGAGTGATGAGAAGATGAGCCAAAGATACAAAGAAGGAGAGTGAGGCAAAGAACCGTGTGAGGCAGAAGGATGGAGAGTGAGAAGAAGAGCAGCAGGAGGTACAAGGCAGGAGAGATTGGGGTGGAAGAGAAGCAAGGGATTAGGAAGACTAACACCACTACAAGGGAGAAATAGAGGGTATAAGCAATCACTGGAACAAGGAGTTACATACATGTCACCAAGACACAAACAAACATCAGGTTAGAACTACTACTGCTTTTGGAAGGGAGGGATGGACTCTAGAACTGAAAAGGACATGCACACTTATGTGGAGAATGCCAACAGTTGGTCACAATGAGAAATTAATGAGATGGTTAGACACATCTACAGCCAGACAAGCAAATTGGTCACTAGCAGTGGGCAAAGGAATCGTGTACATTGGGATAAGGCAAAAACAGGAAGGCACACGACAAGGCACTTGGCGAGCGAAACTTTCAAGCACGGTGGAACAAAGGAATAGCAACTCACTACCTAACACAGAGAGAAACAAAGGACTTCAGCACAAAGAGATATGGACAGCACACTTATACCTGCAGACACGCACCCTACGACTAAGGCACTCTTTTACACAAGGAGGTAGAACACGCAGATAATAAATGAATACTAAACTATGCTAACTTGGATTTGATAAGACTGTATAACACAACCATGACAGGAATGCACCATCACTGATAACTAAACTCAATTCTGTGGGTACAGAGACACCCATGTAAGTGATTACACCAACCAAACCCTCTAAAACCAGCAGAGACTTTTATATTACAGCTTTAGAAGTGGGGAATGGGACACCTAGGTAGATGTACAGAACTAGTGAATAAGCAATATAGGAGGAACTCACACATGGTCAGTAAACATCAGTGTGGCGCAAGAAGATGCATTGGGACCAAGAGAACTTGGATGCCAAGTAAGAAAGGACACAAACACTGGGGATGGAAACTTCTCCAAACAGAAGGCAAGAACCACAGAACTCAAACTGTAAAGAACGAAGCAGACCGTGAAATACTGGAAAAGGAAAAATCCTGGAGAACTATAGCAGAGAGCAGGAGTCCCTGAGACACGGAAGCCTGAAACATAGTACCAGCATCCAGACTAGTAGACGGGGAGCATACTGACCCACCCACTTCTGCACTGCTAGGTGCTTCTTAGTTGCTACCAGGTTAAGGAGAATGATCTGTGGGCCGATCTCAACGCTACTCCAGCTCTCTACATTCACCAACAGCTCAACAACACTAGTGAAGAGGCTATTGGACAGCAATTCCTGGGAAGCCACTGCAGAAAATTGTGCTACAAGTGTGGGTAGCTCAGTGCCATCAAGAATTAAGAGAACGCTAACATAAATCCACCCCTAGATTGAATGACACGAGATACCTACCACGACTTGATCCCTTCACATGTTGCCATAAAGTTGCATGATCAGACTCCTACCGGAGTAACACACCCCTAGCAGATAAGAGTGAGAGAAATTGGGAGTACATGATTAACAATAGCAAGAACATGATCAATTTAGGAAGACACCGGCAAAGAGAACTAAGGAAACACAATTAGCAGATTAAATGCTACCAGTATCCAATAGCAGTAGGAGCCTAATTGTAAGACTAGACCTCTCCAAGTGACTCTGTAGTCATGCAACCTATTACCATGCTCTGTAAGCCACCGTATACTGCCGAGCAACAAATAAAACCAATTAAGCTTTGTAAAAACAGGATATAGGCCCTGGCTAATACGGCACAGCTTCCACACAGGGAAGTAACGCTTGTGATAGACTGACATACTACAATTCAGAGCCGCAAAAGCGACAGAGAGACTGTGCGAACTAACCAGAGCTCCGACACACAGAATGAAAACTATGAAAAGTCTCTACACATACAAAGCCACAGCTTCAGCCTACAGAATAAAAGCCATCAACAGACCGTTCACATACCCAACACCGCTCTGATCAAGATTGAAAGCTATGGACAAATCGTGCACACACCGACCACAATTCAAGACAGACACACATAAGCAAAGCCCGCTCCAAACCGTGTATATTCTGGACAAAGCTGCAACACACATAGCAGCTAAGCTATGGCAGACCATACACATGCTTACTACAGCTTCAAAACATAGAATGATAGTTCTAGGCAGACCGTATACACAAGGGTCAGGTCACAGTGAATCAAAACAATAGTGAGACCGTGCACATACGCACCACGGCTCAGAGAGGCTGAATACAAACTATGGACAGACCAAACCGCGGACAACAGCTCCAAAAATCTGAGTGAACGCAATAGACAGACTGCACACAGCTCCCACACAAAGAAGGAAAGCTCTGGACAGATGTACATATACTTACCACAGCTCCGACACAAAGAAGGAAAACCATGGACAGAAAGCACATACTGGACACCCCTTAGGCCCATTTAAAGAATGCTCAGGGCAGAGTGCAGTTGGGACCACGGCTGAAATACAAAGAAAGCAGGCTACAGACTGCACATACTGACCACATCTCAAACACAGAAAGAATGCTACAAGCAGACAGTGCACATAGGGACCCTTATCATATACTAAGAAACAAGTTATGGACAGCAGTACACATGCTGAATAAAGCTCAAAGGCGAAAAAGGAGCACCGGGGATAGACAATGCACACTCAGAACACACACATGCAACACACAAAAGAAAGCTGCTCTGGACTGTGTTTGCACATAATGACCACAGTTCGTGGAGGGAGAAGGGAAGCTCTGAACAGGCAGGGCACACAGCCCTGAGGCAGAAAGGGAAGCTTCGGACCGGCTCTGCACAATAAGCCATGGCTCGTAGACAGGAGGAGAGCGTTATCAGACTCAGTCAGGAGCGACAGCCTGGGAGGAGTACAGGGGACCCCAAGGAACAGCTGAGAAGTTGTGGACAACAGACATCTTGTAAGTCCAGATGGCAAGAGCAGGCAAACCAGATACAGCCTCAGGTGGGACTCTCCGCTCGAACAAAGCAGCATATCACAGAGCATGGGGCTCCACGTATCCACATTCTGAATTTCTTCCCCCAGCACAGACCCTTCTTACCTTGTGATGGCCCGCCTCTCCCTTCTCGAACATCATCTTCAGGTTGGTGAGGGGCACATTGTACTTCTCGATCTTGGGGGGCGGCTCCGTGCCCTCCCCTTGGGCTATGCCCCTGTCCTCTTCCCCCCGTCCTTCAGGTGATCCTCCATGCCTGGGCTGAACGGCGGCGAGCTGGGGTAGAAGAAGTGTCCTCGGGCTCCGGCTGCAGGGCTGACCGTGCCTCTCGGGGTGAAGCCTGCCGAGGGGGGGTGGCTGTTCTCGCAGGGTGCCTCTGAGCTGCTGACCCTCGGCTGGACCTCGGAGGGGACAATGCGGGCAGCTTCCTTCGGAGGCTGCGGCTGCACCACCAGGTTCTCCCACCGTTTCTTCAGCATGCTCAAAGCGCCCCTCCTAAAGTTTGGGGGAGGTTTTCGGAGTTCTAAAAAGCACAAAAGGCGATTGGAGTTATAAAGAGCGGAGCCGGGAAAGCAGCGCGAACCCCCTGCTAGCTACGAGGAAGCTGCTCACTCCAGGAAGGCTGCCGGCAGCTGGGAATGCCACATGTAGCACCGAGCCGCCCCTCAGGGAAAGGAACAAGCATTTGAAGGCACGAACGGGGAGGGGGGCTGCGGCATCGGACTGCGGGAGGAAGGGGGGGGAGGGACGGGAAGAAATTGCCTCGCGCGAAACGCGAAAATGAAACGGAACCAGGTTTGAGCCTCGCTGTCGGCTCACCATCCGGTGATTGTGGGCAAATCACTTAATCTCTCTGTGCCTGCCAGAACACGCACCCTCGGTCCATTAATTCTTCTGCTGTTGCTGGGTCTTTTGAAGTCTGGGCAATGGTTACGAAGTAAACACACCCTAAGCGTTGCCTCCCTTCTCCATCCCCCATCCTTCGAGGTGTTTTTTCTCACCGTCCTCACAAACAGCGTGTGCCTCCCCTCAGATTCTCGGCGCAGTGAACATTTAATGAAAACGCTGCCCGGAGTTGTCTGTCCAGAACACGCACCCTTGGTCCGCCGCCTTCTCCGAATTAATGGCGCACAGTGTCCATTCTACAGCCGGCCCACCTGGATCACGGGATTACACGTTGTGTTTCCAATCATCCGTCATAACGGCCACTCCCCGGGACATGGAATCGCATTAGCCCCCCGGCCGCCGCTCCCCCTGTGTGCCCGGAATAATAACGACCCGTGATGGGTGGATTATCAATCAATATACACACGGCGCAGGAAAAGCATCCCGCCGCTGCGTCCAACGATGAGAAAAGGGAAAGTTATTAATATCCGCTATTAGACACCAAGGGAAACAAGGAAGACGGAGAGTTAAGAAAAACATGAAACTAAACAGTGGTGCGCGCGCACCACAGAGGAGTGGGGGTAGGGAGCGCGGCAGCGAGAAGAACGCGCGCTGCTGCGCGTGCTGGCCACCGACAGGAATGGGCGGAGCAAAGGCGGGACATGCGCCCGCCTTTGCCCAATTGCGTGCTGTATTTTGTAAAAAAAAAGCACGCAAAAGCCAATGGCAGCCGCGGAAAGCAAAACCACACGCACGAGCGTGTGGGTATCTTTCAGAAGCCCTTTCTAGAGGTCTCGCGCTGCGCGAGCAGTGCTGCGCACTGCAACGCTAGGCGCGAGACCTAAAAAGCTTACCTTCCTCCGCGGCCGCCGCCTCAGCTCCTGCTGCTCTGGAGTCTTGGCGCGTTGCAGGCAGCCTCCCTCCTCCTGCTCCCCTAAGCCATTGGTGAGACGCAGCGGAGAGCGCCCCAGCCGGGCCATTTTCTCTATGTAGGCTGCATGCAGCAGCCTACATAGAGAACAAGCATTGGAAATGCAATAGGTCTCGCATTTGTTTGAGTTAGAGCTATTGGCACTGTAAATGGCAGTGCCTTTTCCCTATGTGTTATGGAGTGTATGTATATGGTGTGCAGTGGAATTTTGTGGGTTGTATTGTTTTAGTTTTGGTATTGTGGGTTGTGGAACTGTGTTGCGTGGAGTGGATTTGTGTAGTGGAATTATGTGGCATGGTGTGCTGTGGAAATTATGTGGATAGTAATTATGTGGTATTGAGTGTAGTGGAATTATGTGGATTGGGCTTGTTGGTTTTGGAGTGCAATAATGTGGAATGGTATTTTGTTTTGTTGAATGGCATGCAGTGTAGGTTAATTATGTGGTGTGCTGTTGTATTTTTGTGGCATGATGTGGAATTTTGTGGTGTGGATTGGATGTGTGTGGTGTGTAGTGAAATTGTTTTGTTGAGTTTATGTATGTGGTTTGGTGTTTTATTATGTCGTGTGGATTGGAAATGCGTGCATTTGAATTGTGTGGTATGGAAAGCTTTGCATTTTGTGGTGAAGGAAAAAAAACAAATAGTTAGGAGCTTTGCTTTAGATCTGTGTCTTTTGTTGTTATAAAAAAATGAAAAACTGATGTCTGGACTCATAAGTGGAGCCCTTTTGTGGCTTGCTGTTATGATGTTCATGGGCACGATGGAGAAGCGACAGAGGCAATAGTGGCACCTACCAGAAGAGAGAAGGTATTGCAATAGTTGCCACAGAAAGAAAGAGGCAGATGGTCCCACCTACCAGAGGAGAGAAGCTATTGCAAGAAGGCTGCCACAGAAAGGCTAGACTGAGTGAAGCCAGGATCAGGAACAAGAATTGACAAAGCCAATCAGTCTGGCATGGCTTGCCAGCCTTTTGGCTTTGGCAATGCCTACCTTGTTTTATTATGATTTTTGCAAAACGTTATTGTTGGGGATGCTGCAAGGCCCTCATTAATCTAAACAAAAACATGGCTAAAATGTTGTTTTGGTCATGTTTGGTCAGTGTTGTTTGGTCATTGCCATAAAAGTCCCTGGCACTTCAGATAACCACATTGTATGTGTGGATATGTTCTTTGTGAAATGAATGTAACCAATGGTTGAAGTGGCAGGTATACTGCTCTATACTGTGAGCTGAAATGGGTTGAAGTAAAATGTGAATGAGACAATAAAAGATCAATGGATAAAATGGGCTGTCTGAAAGCCCCTAAAGAATACTATTCTTATAACTTTGCTAAAATAAAAATTTGGATACTCCAGACCTAAACAGGCCTCCTGGTTGGTGAGGCTTTAATGAAGTTCGTCAAAGTCCCATAGGGGCACTATCACTACAGCTTGATATTGCATGTGGCTGGCAATAAGACGCAGTGAAGTCGTCACAAACTAAAGAGACATCACCACCATGGATCACTTGAACCTGGGTCCTTTGCAAGGTAAAAATCTTAAAACACAAAAAAAAGTTTCTCAGCTTTCCCGTAATTACAGCAAGTAAGGAATACTACAGTTTACAATGGACAAAAAATGCTACTTTCCTACTACATGTTACAACATAATTTTTCTCCATAGCAGGTACCCAGAAGGAAATTCCAGTAACTTGTTAAAAGCTTCACAGAACACAACTGTCATTTGGACCGGAGTCATTTTATTCATCTAAATGTCGCTGATGAAACAGAGGGTGTGTTAGATAAACAGTGACAGAAAAAAGTAAACAGGTTTCACTATTTGTTGTAATTGCAGTATCACGTTTGTAGCGAAGATCAGTGGGGTGTGTGTGTGCCATTGCAGCTTCTGTGGCACAGGTCCCCTTTGTACCTTACCTCTCTTGTGACCTTTTACAGCAAGTGTCAGGATTTAACTCACTGAGCAGAGCCATATCGCCGTTGAAAGCATGCGCATGCGCATGCTACTGGTGTTAATCAGTGGAGATAGGGGATGTCAGAGAGTCATGTTGGTGAAGAGAGGCGGACGTCAGAGTCGTGTCAGAAGATAAACACACACATGGTCTGGTGGAGCGCCGAGGGGACCAGTTACAGCCCAACCATTGCAAGCTCTACATTTACATACAATTGTTTTACATAAAGATGGAAGCACAAGGCTCGTGTGTCTTCTGCTTTTCTTTCTCCCTCAGTGTGTTAACAGACTATGAGCTTTTGTGACCTGCAGCATGTTTGCATGCTAATTCCGTTTTATATCAATTATTTTACTACGTGCTTCTCAACTTTTCGCTCGAACATTCTGGGTCTGATGGCTCAGTTAAAAGATTCTAACATTTCAATGATTGTTAATCGACCCCCAGGAGTCACGTGGCTGCGCGCAACTTTTCCTCCTCATGAAGAAGTCTGATTACGGCAAACTATGCTTTGTGCGTTTTTTTAATACAGAGCGAACTCGACTTAAGTAAGAGCATTAGAGCACTTTAGAGTAGCACTAGATTAGACTGCACACGACCAGATTCGTTTTTATAGGCATGGGATTAAATGATTTATCCAGAAACAGAGGATATTGAGCTGACGCCGGGACTCGAACCTGGCTCCTTAGATCCAAAGTCAGCAGCTCTGACCGTTAGGCAGCCAAATGCAAGAAGCCCTTTCGATGTTTGTATAAAGGAAGCAGTGAAAATGTAAAGCGCTCCAATACCTTCACGTAGTGTTGGCGCTTTATAAAACAGTCCCCAAATTAAACAAGCAGGTTTACAGATGGCAGGAACTGGTGGTCGGAGGGTATGTGGGCTGGAGAAGTGATTGGTGATTGGTGCAACAAGAGTTTAGAGGGGCAGGTAGTGAGCTGCCAGCGGGATATCTAAAATAACTGGTGCTTATATGAAGCGCTCGGGTGTTGTTGGTCCAATTTAAAAGAACATAAAATAGAGTTGTGAAAGGCATAGTTGGTAATTTAGTAAACAAACATATGTGTAGCACCTCAGCTACAGGTGGATTTTATTAGTAAATGCCCATTCAAAAATCTGCAATTCCAAACACGCGTGGCGTGTAGTTTAAAATGGAGTAAGCGAGCATATGTGCAGGTTTGGGTGTGGAAGCGATTTGTGGGCTGGAGTGGATCTGTGCAATGGTAGTACATACCATAGGCACAGCCCTTTGTAGCTCGGTGACTGCTTACCCAGCCCCTACACTGCCAACCCTGGTGCTGCAGAGCCGAGGCGTGGCCCTTTCAGGCCCAGTGCTTTGGCAAATAAAACAAGCCAGTTGAACAGGAGGAGGAAGGAAAATAAAAGGTGACATAAAAAAAAAAGCAGAAAGGGAATTCACAGAAACTAGAAAAAAGACACGTGCTGCCCGGCATCCCTCAAGAACTCTAAATGACAGCTGATTGGCTTGCTTAACTAAGCAAGTATGGATGGCCCCCTTCCGTCTGGGCAATCCTTAGACCCGCAAATGTAATACGCGGCCATATTTTCACCTGATGTTTGCTTTAAAAACAAAGTCTAGTTCATTATATCCGGTGAAAAACAGTTGCTTGATTCATATCTGGTGAAGATCAAATGTTTATTAAGTAAGATCTAGTTCATTATATCCGATAGAGTCAGACGAATGAGTGTCATATCGCCGTGTGCCCTTTAAATTCCCCATGTACCTTGGAGGCATGCCACATTTTCAAACGACCCCTATGTCACGAGCAGTGCTTCACAAAACTATTGGCCCAGTTAGCACTCTTCTCGTAATACATTGTACAAGTCATGCATACCGCAGGTCTGTACTCCAGAAGAATATTCCCGCCGTACAGATAATACCTCAATCAACAGACCCTCAACGGAACACACCATGTTCTGCTAAATTCACATCCATACCAAAAGAAAACGGCGAAAAATAGTACGACCAACAGAAAGAAAACCAGCCCCAAGACTTACTTGTATCTGCCAATATCCTCACAACAAGATGCCGAGAGACGCCAACAGCGGTGTGGGAAGTTCGTCTCCCAATTCGCGTACCGCGTCCATTCAAATTTGAAAGTATTTAAGCCAATCTCCATAAACACCATCACACACTGACGTAAGTAGGGGTGTCTCCCAAAGTGAGATAAAGACCTATCCCACTATGCCACGTCAGAGATTTACACACGGAGGGGGCGTATTGTGACTCCTTCAGAAGTCAAACCTTCCCGCGAAGGAAAACTTTATTGTAATGCCATTATATGACAACAAGAGGCCGTGTCAGAAGTTTTTGAAGAAAGCTTTATTGGCTCCAAACAAGCTGTCCAAGCAAATTATTCTACCCAACACTGCCGCAGAGGCCATGGTTAGCAAATCACCATATTTAAGTAAAACACAGACTGTATTCTTGCGCTGCCGGACCCTCAATAATGCAATCCGTCTTGCCTGTGCACTGCGTCCCAAACACACCACAAACAACAAAACACCGCAATAGGACAGGACACGATTGCTACAGTTCATTGTACCAATGCACTCTGTCTCCAACATACAGACTTAGATGCTCTTTCAACACATGCCCATGCTCCTAACGCGATCGAACTCTTACGGCCATGGTGAGCGTGGGCAGTGGGTTACACACTAAAGGCAAAGGCAGTGGCAGCTGCTCCAAGCACGCAGGACTCCCACGTGGCCAGTCAAAGCCATGGTGAGTGCAAGCAGCAAGTCACGGGCGTGGACTAGCGCAGCTTGGCAAACCCTCACGAAAGGAACCAACAAGAGTTCAGAGCCGAGAAGAGTCCAGCGCGTCAGGCAACTCACCGTTTCAGGTAATATTGTTCCCCCAAATACAGCGAGCCATTCGAAGAGCATACTTCCATCGACACTCTTCAGTATGGTTTGCCGACACTCGCTTACAGCCGCCGATCGAGCCGCCTCTCACGCACACCGGCTCCTGCCGCAGCCTTGCGCATGCGCCTTGAAGCGATGCCATGTTTACGTCAGGCAGACATGCGCAAGACAAAGAAAGAGTGCGAACACCCAGCCAAAAGCGGACGAAAACTGTAGTTAGTGGCCGCTGCTTCCGGACTACACGGAAGTCAGTTTGACATCAACAGCCACTAAAAAGCCAGCTAACAGGAGCTGTGGCAACATTCAGCAAATGGCAAGCGGCAGGAGAAACTACCGGCCGTTTGCCAACACACAGAGATTACTTGATGCCTCGTAGAGGGAGCGCATGCGCTGCCTATGCAAGACCTAAAAAGGGAGAGTGTGCATGACTGAGTTGGTCGGCCCTGGGGCCGACCAAACAGTCAGTACCCACAACAGTGGGCAAAGCCACTCCCCCCCTGCCCTCGAGCAGGACCGACCACCCGCCCGCCCCCAACCAGGCACTTCTGCTTTCTCGCAGTGCGAGAAGCAGAAACATAAAATGGTAGTTTTACCATTTTATGTTTCTGCCTTCTCACACTGCGAGAAAGCAGTGGGGCGACGCCCCCACACCCCAATGGAGGAGCCGCCACTGCCTACCAGTAAACATGGCAGGCCACCACACAGGTAGACATATCACCCAAGCAATGGGAGACTCTGTGGCGAGATATACCCAAAACTTACCGCAGTCTCTCTCTCTCAGGGAAACAGCCTACAAATTGATGTTTCAATGGCACCACACATCGACCGACTCTCCGTAATCTACCCAGGAACATCCTCTCTTTGCTAGCACAGTGGGGAGGGAGAAGGAGACTGCCAACATATTTGTGGTCATGTAAAGTCATAACGACGTACTGGAAACAGATTCTGGGCCACATTAAGGATGCCATTGGCTACCCGCTCCTGTCCTCATACCTCACGGCCATTTTGGGCATTAGGCCCCCAGATCTACAGGCTATGACCCATGCAGACTGGAAGCTTATCAACTACTTGCTCCTAGCGGTGCAGCAGCTTAAAGCACTCATGTGGAAACAGACAGCCCCCCTCCCTAGCGCAATGGTTCGCCCGCGTTTGGCATATTTTAGCCATGGAACAGATATCCCATAATTTGGCAAAAATAGAGAAAAAGTTCCAACGCTTGTCGAGGCCTTTAATTCAATACCTTATGTGCATAGAGTTCACCTGCTTTGGCCCAGTGAAACTCCGAATGCTCCAGCTTTTTGATTAAGATTACCACTCATACCCCACTTCGCTGTGATGGCTGAGACCAGGTAGAGGGGGGTGCTCTGTCCATGCTTCGCGTGTGACACCATCGCCCCTCCCCTTGCCCTCCCTACTGCAAACCTCGATCTGTTCCTCTAAGGTGTGTTATGGTTTTCTTTCAAAGTTACAAGAGAATGCTTAATCTTGTCTTTCTCGTTTTTATTTGTGTACACAGCCATGCGATGCTGCTCACAAATTATTATGTATTTATCAGACGCTATCTCATTGCAGCCTGATGCATATCTGATGTAACATTATGTCAAAGCAAATGCTAGTGCGAACATTTTCCATGTTATTCTGAAATCTAGTCAGGACTGACTATTGCTTGTCTACACTAATGTTGGCAATGTGCTATGTATGTTCTGATGATTGGATACACAATAAACAGAATCTGAGTAAAAAAAACTGAGCATACGTGCCCGTTTAGCAGGTCACAGAAAAAAGACAACAAAACGGAGGAGGATAAACGTGGCTCGAATCAGGAATGTGGCTTTCACTGCAATAACAAAACTGCAGCAAAACAACTCCCTTCCCCTATTTTAGTAAACTCACACTAACAAGTTCCTTTACTTGAATTATATTACACTGACCTCACTGCAGTGATATAGTCCTAACTTGTACAACTGAATGTAAAACTGCCCACGTTTGGTGGTGGTGGGTTGTGGAACAGTGCAAACTAAAACTAGAACCATAAATTCATAACTGTTGAAAAAATGATTGAGGCCTGAACATGATCACCATACCTCAGCACCCATCTTACAGGGAATGTGCTTCATTGTAACACTCCCCTGTTTGTCTTTCATCCTCAATATATACATTGTAACCTTTTATTTACCTTCTTTGAAGCTTACAAAAGAGCTTTCACATTAACTGCTACTAAGGGTCCGAGGTCTCCAAAAACATTAAATACACTTACATTCGTCGTTTTCAGGAGTTCCCGGGTGATCTGTGTTTCTAGTGCTTAAAAGAAAGAGAGGAAGAGAATTTGGATGAGTGTCTTTACTTCACACTCAAGTAAGGAGTGGTAATGGTGCGAACACTTGCTTCTTACAGTACCTGAAACTTCCTGTAACTTCTTTCCCTGCAAGAGATGACATAGATAAAAACTGTTATAGTAATAGTGATAAACACAACATAACTCTTTGCAGAATTATATAGTCCTGTTACCTTTAGATTTGTTCCTCTTCAGAAGTATCAGACATACTATTAATCCACTGATCAGAGTTACTGATCCTATTACAATCAAAATGGGCTTCCATGGCTCATTGCCCAGAGGATCTGAAAAGGATAATAAAAAGGACTTCACTGATAGAAATTCCATCACTGGATCCAAATATATTGTCACAATGCCTTTTTCATCAATGGAACTTACGACTTTTATACCACTGGCAAGCCAATTTATTGGTGTTGTTAAATGTGTTGTCATTCATTCGCTTATTATTAGACCCACTGGTTTTGGTGTACAAAAGTAGATTGTAACATAAGGAATGGCAAAGCCAGTAGGCAAGCCTTTAATGAGGTACTGAATGCAAATCCAGGCATGCATACATTCTGTACATGAGTTTATCACACTAAAGCCAGATCATTTGTCTTTGCAAATGCTTCTTTTATTACTAATATCATACATTAAACTCACAAACACAAAAGCATGATAGTGGTGGTAGTAGTGGCGATGGTTGTGGTAATTGGGGTAATGTTGATAATGGTGGTGGTAATTGTGGTAGTAGCAATTGTGTTAAAGGTGGTGGTAGGTATGATGGTGATAATTATGGTGGTGGTAAAGATAGTGCTTGTAGTAAGAGTGTTATTGTAATGGTGGCTGTAACGTGGCTGGTTGTAGTGCATGTGGAGGTGGTGCTGGTAATGGTGGTAGCAATGATGTTTATGGTAGTGGTGATGCTAAGGGCAAAGGTGGTGATCGTAATGAAGGTGGTGGTAATGGTAATGGTGGTGTTTAGAATACAAATATGAGATAAAGGGTTCTATGTTGCAGAAAAGTGTGATGACTGATGATTCCCTGTAAAGGAGCCCCTCATGCTTTGCAATGGAAGTATCCCATTGGAGGAGAAATGATAAACCAAACAGCCAGTAGTATCCTCACATAAGTCCACTGTTTTAAGAATTAGTAACAACACCCCTGTGACAAATACCTAAAGCTACCAATAACCAGACCTAAAAATATAGCATCACATTTTGTAAAAGCAAAGAAACGAAGCACGCTCTTTATGAGGTAATAATTCTTTAGTTATTGGGCAGATTATAATGCAGAATCGAAAGGATCTTTGCTGGTTCGCTCACGCACAGTGAAAATGTTCACAGGTCCATCCAGCTTAAGGTCTACATATTCACGAGCTTAAATGAAAGATGGGATAATGACAACTAGGGATGGGTCAAGAAGTACTGCAGTTGTATTCCATAAATGTGGGCAAATGTGGTGGAATGTCGTTGAATGGTAGTAGTTTGGTAAGTCGCAGCTCCTCGCCCCATTCCTATACAATCAGAGTGGTGTACCCATCCTTTTGTGCTTACTCTGGTAATATGCCTCGAGTCCAATAGCCAGATATATGTATGACCCACTTTATCTCTTAGCCAAGAGAGTTTTGCTCCACGGAACATTCTGTAGTTTCCTAGTCATTGGTTTAGGCACATCGGTGAACAGAAATGGTTGTTCTCTCAATAGACCTTCCAATTGCCCTTGATGTGTCCTTGGACTAATGAGGAGAACATAGATGGATTGATGCAGAGGTGGTTTATTGGTGATCCTTGTCTGTGATGCAATGTTCTTTCACGTTTTTGAAGTTATTCCACCGTGATCAGTAAGCTTATATTATACATTTTTCCCTTTAGCTTCTTATTCGCCTCCACCAATCTGGGAAAATCTGACTTTTATAACTCTCCTATTAGCAGTAGGTCACAGCTTGCTTTCAGGTGCAACTTGGACACTAAATGTGTGTATGAGATTTTGGCCCTTTGGATGGCTGATCCAGCGACTGTACGTCTGTCAATTGTTGCACCTGATGTGCCCCTGTTTGACTCCCTTTTTGCTTTCCTCTTTCCCTACCAAGCCACCCTTTCTCAGACAGCCCAGACTGATGTTGCTATATGATTTATCAGAGGTCGGTGTTTTTGATAAGTCTTGCCAGATCATTTGAGCCCAGCTCTTCCCTGAACACTTTGGGCCCGATTCACAGAAGTAATCCGAGACAAAATCCTAAACTTACTACTTTTGGTATTCACAGAAGGCATTTAGTAGTAGTAAAGTTAGGATTTTGTCTTAAGTCTGTCTTAAGTCTGTCTTAAGTCAAACTTAAGACAAAATCCTAACTTTACTACTACATAGGGGTCGATTCCGATCTCGGCCGGTAGGGCTCCGAATCGGATTCGGCTTTACCGGATCCGATTCGGACGCCCTGTTTCCGACCGAGTCGGACGTGCGTCCGGGCGAGCGAGTACGATGCGAACGTACGCGAAATCGCCGACCGACTCGTTCGTGGGACCCAACCGCTCCGACCGACTCGCACGGACACGACTCGCACCGCGCAATCGAGACGTTCCCCGGCCGGGTAAGTACGATGCGCGCCGCGAGCAGTCCGTCCGACTCGCGCCGTCCGGCTCGAAAGAGCAGTCGGAGCCGCACTTTGGGGGTCCGTGTCGGACCCCCTGTACGCCTGGCCGCGCGAGTCGCACACAGGGGGACCCATGGGTCCCCCTACCTGTGCGTGTACGGCGCGACCCGCTTCGACGCGCACCCGCTATAGGGGCGCGCCTTGTTCGCCTCGCACCCATTGAGTCAATGGGAGCCCGCGTACGCGTTGTACGACCGGCTCCCATTGACTTCAATGGGAGTCCGACCGAATCGAGTCCGATAGCATGCGAACGCATCGTACTCGTTCGGTCGGACTGCTAGGGTCCGATTCGGTCGGAAATCTCTCCGGGTCCGGCTCGGTCGGAGAGATTTCCTGCCCGAATCGGAATCGGCCCCTAAATGCCTTCGGTGAATACCAAAAGTAGTAAGTTTAGGATTTTGTCTCAGATTAGTTCTGTGAATCGGCCCCTTCCTCATCAGCTGAGACTAGCTATGATGCAGCAGTATCTCTATGGCAGTGACTGAGTGACCAGTGAAACATGGGTATCTGGATAACCTTAATGCTAAAAAACAAATAGTTTGAAGAGGAACTTGCTGCTCCTGTTTCTTTAATCCTCCATTCTCCTTTATCAACTGCTACAGCTCTTTGATTTTTCCTGTAAGCAGTATGCAGATAGTGGTGGTATAGGCAGGTCCAGTGGGAACAATGGATAGCCATCTTGGGGCATCTTTACTAAAAATTTGCTTCCATGGTAATCTAATTTCTCTTGAAAAACTCTCTGTGGGAAAAGTCACAGGGTTCTGTGATGAGATCCCCCCTTACCCCCCCATCCCAGACCCACTGTTGTTGAGCAGTGGCCAATGGAGAGACTGTGGATCAAAGTGTAGGAAGCCGGGCAGAGTGTGTTTCTCCTTTTTTTCGTTATGCGAATATTCCCTTGCTCATGCCTAGTAAACCATTCAGGAGACTGATTGAGGCATTTGATGAGACTAGACTACTGGCATTACCTATGAATTCTGCTCAGGAGTTTACACTCCCACCCTGCCTCCTGAGATAAAGGTTATGGATACTCACTTCTGTGGGGTCCCCATGTTTGACATGAACTCTCCAAAAGAGAGTTCAAAGTTCCTCCAGCTATAAAAAATAACACAGAGTGGCACTGTGTAGCTTAAGTGACAAAGAGAAGTTTTCGCAATTGTTAAGGTGGTTTTTGATGTACCCAAATATACTCTAGAATGGCTTCCACTCATTCCTTCTGCGAGCAGTTGAACATGTAATTTTGTTCAGGACTGGATGCTGTTCTGCAATTTAGGTCTTGGTGATCCATTGTCCAAGGTAAGGGTGACTATTTCTGGAAGTCACAATGTCACCACACACTAGCATATGTGGTAGGCAAGTGCCCTTGAGAAGCTCCCACTTTCTCAGGAGAAAAAAGTCAAATTTGTAAAAAGCCTCCTTGTTGGATGACAACGTCAAAGGAATGAAGAAAACCAGGAATCAAACAATGGAGCTCTTCTGAAGCAAAGAGTCAGGATCAGCAAGTAGAGGGAGCAAGGAAGCAGGCAAAGAAACGTAACTTTATTGCAACCCACCTTCCAACCAGACTGATGCCCTTATACAGCAAAAGAACAGGAAAAAGAAATGGCATTAACATCACATGACAAGAAACATAATGGTTTGAAAAAATCAAGAAGAAGCCAAGGAAAAACAGTCATGATGGAAAATGAAAAGAAAAGAGAACAAAAACCTGAACTGGACTGGCTGCAGAGTAGTTTTAAAAGGCAGCCTAAAACCCGCAGACAGGTGATTTCCATTTTGGATCTGGAGGAGCAAGGAGCGGCAGCCAGGCGCCCAGGGGAATGAGGGAAGGCAGCCCCAAGTGAGTATAACTTACAGCCTGCAGCTGCAGGCCTCTTGCCGCATTTTCTGGGACACAGGAACCATGGGACTACACAAGGTATTGCTGTTCTCCGCTGCCCAAAAGGCTGAGACGCCGCATTCACACTAATTTTGTGGACAACATCGTCAATATTGGCTTGGATATTGATAAAGAACTTCCCCCCATTGCTCCAGACTCTGAAGTCAGTTTTTATAAAATTGTCTTCCGTAGGCCAGATTTCAAGAAATTATTTATTGTGAGCCCATTGCCACGGTTAAGTCCACCCAAGTCTTTAGACAACTGGCAGACACCATCGCTGATCCTCTTTGTCTTATAAATTCCTCTCTGTAGCAAAGCATAGCTCTAAGCACTTTTAATGAAGCAATTGTGTTGTCATTGCTAAAAAGGCAGAAACTGACCCCTCGAGGATAAAAAAATATTGGCCTATATATCTACTCACAATCTGTGCAAAAATTATTTAGAAATATGGGTTCAGAAATTTTGTTAAACTTTTTAGACTGCTTCCAACCTAGTTTCAGCCCAGTGCACAATATACAGTCTGTGTTTCTTTAAATGTTGGATTTGTTAAGATTAGACCTAGATAAGGGCCATGACAATATATAAATCCTTCTTGACCTTTCTGCTGCTTTTGATGCAGTGATTATACCGTCTTACTCAACCATATTGCAGCATCAGGTATGTAAGGGTGTGGACTTAATTGCATTTAATTGGAGTCAAACTTGGTTATCTGGGCACTGTCAAGCAATAAAATCGCCCCCTTTTACTGCCAGTAAAACCTCAGTCTCATGAGGCATGCCTCGGAGCTTTGCCTATTCCCCTCATCTGTTCTATATTTGTCTCTCCTCTTCTTAAGGCTATATCAAATTTGGAAATCTATATGTACATAGATGACTCTCAAATTGTACTGCCTCTCAATAATAATAATCAGTGTCCTTTGTCTGGAATTGGATAAGAGGTAAGCGGTTAAAGCTAACCACAGACAAAACTGAGGTCCTTATTACTGGAAAAAACAACCTCTGGCGCAAAACCGACTAGCCCAGTGAAATGGTTCCTAGTCCCACTCCCTCCCTTATAGAGAAGAGACTTGGAGTCAAAATTGATTGCGCCTTATTTTTGTCCAGTTAGGTTTCTACAGTAGTCTACTCACGCTTTTTTCTAATCTCAGAATCTTGAGGAAAGTACTTCCCTATCTGATGGAGCATGGACAAAGGTTGCTGTTGTTAATGCGCTCTATCTTGCTCTTCCCATTGCTCTTTTGAAAATACTCCCAGTGGTTCAACATGCGACGGCAAGGCTCTAGATGTGCAACATATGTCCAACAGTACATCCTGTTCTCCAAAGACTGCAATGGCTTCACCTTCAAATCCATTCATGATACTTCCCCAAGACTAGGCATATTTCTGGTCGCCCCCTTTGCTCCTCTTTGGACAACCTCGGTTGCCTCCAAAGTTCAAAAAGCCACAAGTGGCGGGTGCAGTTTTCCTTCCTGTGCACCAGGTCTTTGGAATCTCCTCCTTTGTAGTGTTCAAGCAGAATGGAACCGCCTATTCTTTCAACACTCCGTTAAAAAAACCTTTCCAATAGGCATTTTTACTTAAATTGTTCTGTCCAAATTCTGCTACTCACCAGTCAGTGCCAATAAACCATTTAGTGAACAGGCACTCTATAGTTTGGATTAATATAACAAAATAACAAGAACCAACTTGGATCCTTGAGGAGGAGTGTCTGGGTAAGGAGCCCGGAATGATGACAACAGCAAAGTGAAAGGAGCTTAGTAGCCGGGCGCGACCTATAACGACAAGCATCAATCCAATGTAAATCCAAGGGGTTGCCAGGCACTGGCCAAAAAGAAATGCTCTTTTTTATGCTGTCAGGGCCATGATGACCCAGACGTGACCTTCTAAGGTGAATTATAAATCTATGTAGTAGCACGTGCTCGCGCTCTTAGTCTGTAGTCCCCCCTAAAAGCCAAGTTCCAGTATGTCACATTCCCCATAAATTGTTTCTCCTAGCAAATGTATTTCTTTCCTTCTCTGTTCAATGGTATTATAAAGTGAGTCTGTGTATCCCCTTTTCTGAGTT
Organism: Calotriton arnoldi; assembly: GCA_963921515.1. Classification (NCBI taxonomy): domain Eukaryota; kingdom Metazoa; phylum Chordata; class Amphibia; order Caudata; family Salamandridae; genus Calotriton; species Calotriton arnoldi. Next base: position 1,260,303 of record CAWUFW010001746.1, on the reverse strand, counting down.
CTGTTTCACAGGGGGACTGTTAATAGTTTACACAGGCAGGAACACTCTGGTCTCCCTGTGTCAACCTGTGTCAACCTTGGTGGATACTCACTGAACAGCCTACAATTTCGTCTTATTCACAGGAATTGGCTGTATGGTAGGTTATCTCTTAGAGGCTGTGGATGGAAGCTATTATAAGAGAGTAAACTGTTCTTTGACGTTGGTTTAAAGAACGTCTTGGTGTTAATTACATTGTTCTCTATGTAGATTGTAATGTCTAGAAAGTCCAGTCTGAGGTTGTCTGCTATATAGGTGAATTTGAAGAATTCATCTCTGGTGTTGATCCAGTTGTGGAAATCTGGTAGGCTATCTGGGGTATTTTTCCAGATCATGATGACGTCATCTATGTAGCATTTCCAGAACAGGATTTTGGAAATAAATGGGTTGTTGTCATCGAAAATGTGAGTCTTTTCAAAGTTGCTTACATATAACCCTGCTACACTGGGGGCAAATGTACTGCCCATTGAAGTTCCGTGACATTGTAGATATAATTTCCTGTCATACTCAAAGAAGTTCTCGGTTGGACAGAACAGGAACGACAAGTTCTAACCCGCAGTATGTCCAAGGAGAGACCAGGAACGAGCACAACGACTCGCTCATAGTAAATTTAACAGACTGGACCCTGACGGAAGATTAAGAAAAAGTCCTGAACAAAGGCTTGGGGTTTGTACCTACTCCACCACTAGACGTCTTCAAGTTACAATGCGAACTGTCAGAATTTTGCAGAAAGATCAAACTCAAAGCGTTCTTTCAGAACAAGGAAGATTACACCACCGGTAGTTACACCAACCTACGACGGAAATCAACCTTTTGCCCTCCCAACCACCAGGTACCGGTTGAGATACAAGCTTTCGAACAAGCTGTTCTAAAAGAAGCAGAAAGAGTGGAACAGATTGTAAAAAAAAACCTTTATGAACATCACGAAGCAGGAACAAAAAGCTCTTGAAGAACTCCGCCAACATGAAGACCTGATAATAAAACCGGCGGACAAGGGGGGAGGCATCGTCATACTCAATAAAGAAGGTTACAATAAACAATGCGTGGACCTCCTATCTGACACGAAGTTCTACAGAACAATAACTACGGATCCCACAAAGAGGCTACAACGAACCATAGAACAAATGGCTGATGAGGCGGAGTTGAACCTCTGGATCACCAAGAATGAAGCAGAATTTCTGAAGACGAAATCACCTAGAATACCATACTTCTATTCACTTCCCAAGATACACAAGAACAAAACACCACCACCAGGACGCCCCATAGTCTCAGGGATTGGCTCAGTACTTGAGCCTCTCTCTCAATTTGCTGACCATTGTCTGAGACCCCTGGTGCAAAGAACACCTACATACCTTAAAGACACACGAGACCTACTGAACCTATTAAAAGGGCAACCTTTTCAAGAAGGGACGATGGGTTTGGTGGGCCTGGACGTGGAAAGCTTATACACCAGCCTACCACAACAAAAAACCCTCGAAACAATTGAGGAAATATTGTTCTCACAACAATGGGAACACAATACACCTAGACACTTCGTGCTGGAATGCTGCCGACTGGCCCTCACCGAGAACTTCTTTGAGTATGACGGGAAATTATATCTACAATGTCACGGAACTTCAATGGGCAGTGCATTTGCCCCCAGTGTAGCAGGGTTATATGTAAGCAACTTTGAAAAGACTCACATTTTCGATGACAACAACCCATTTAATTCCAAAATCCTGTTCTGGAAACGCTACATAGATGACGTCATCATGATCTGGAACGATACCCCAGATAGCCTACCAGATTTCCACAATTGGATCAACACCAGAGATGAATTCTTGAAATTCACCTATATAGCAGATAACCGCAGACTGGACTTTCTAGACATTACAATCTACATAGAGAACAATGTCATTAGCACCAAGACGTTCTATAAACCAACGTCAAAGAACAGTTTACTCTCTTACAATAGCTTCCATCCACGGCCTCTAAGAGATAACCTACCATACAGCCAATTCCTGCGAATAAGGCAAAATTGTAGCAAACTGGAAAACTACAAATCACAGGCGACTGAACTTTGTCAGAAACTCAAAACTAGGAACTACCCCCCCGTAACGATACGCAAATGCCAAAAAAGAGCGAGAAACCAACCTAGGGAGAGTCTTCTTGAGACCACACCTAAGGCAACATCCGACATACTCACCTGTGTAACAACCTATAATATTGCATCAAACACGGTGAAAAAGATTGTGAATAAAAATTGGAGGATCCTCACTTCAGGATCCCTGAACTGGCCAAAACCAAGATTTGCCAACAGAAGGACCAGGAATATCAAAGATATCCTTGTACACCCCAGACCAATCACACCACAACCAACGAGAGAAACAATCACCAACTCCTGGAACCTGACTCCTATAACCGGCCATTATCCATGTGGATCGTGCTCGGTATGTAAACTAACTAGACCCACCAAGAGTCCGCAACTAACACCTGATCTGGAATAGACAATACGGTACCACACTAACTAACACAACTCATGTAATCTACATGATCACTTGCCCTTGCGATTTGAAATACATCGGCATGACATGCCGGAAGATCAAACAACGGATCTGCGAACACAGGAGCAATGTCAAGTGCAAGAAATCCACAACGAAGATGAGCAATCACTTCATCGAGTCCAACCACACCATCGACGAGCTCAACTGGGTAATCCTTGAAACACTGACAATAGAGTCACAATGTAGAACAGATCCTGCATGAGAAAGAACAACGGTGGGTGCACCGTCTGAAAACGCATGAAATAGGATTGAATGATAATATTCCGTGGCATACCTTTTCGCAGTAATATCATTGTGTACATTTACAGCCACTGAACATCCACATGACAGAGAATTGGAGCATATCTCATACTACTATTCTGTAACTCATTGTGGTTAGCATAGGATATCACAATTCTAGGAATGGTATCCTCATTTGGCCAACCTAGTACGGACGACCACTGACAGGTGAGCCCTAAGCTGGATGAAATCAGGGAGCACCCGCAGAGCACCCTGCAAAATAATGTGCCCATCACGTGCAGACCTATTCAAATGTCGAATATGCGAAGACTAACAATACCATACACTGAGAACACCAGAGACAACTAATACCGAACCAGCCACTCATGACACCACTGGCTCACCTATGTTTAAATATTTCTGGAATACAGAAAATAGATGTCCACATCAAGCAAGTGTCGCACCCCACCACGAACTGTCACAAGAACGTAACTGTGTCACGATGATAAGCAAAGTTAACTTTAAGATGACCAACGAGACACACTAGTACTATGCAGCCTTATCCTTCTTATGATTATTTAATTTCATATCCATTCATTGTGCAGAACATCACTGCAAATCTGTAATGAGAAGAGATATTCAGTCTTTCTACCATGCTCATCGCGAAAGTCAAGTGAACAAAGAAGCTCGCTACGGGCCCGCGTCAACCGGGGCACCGAAAACAGAGCGAGCACAAGTCGAGCTACCTGCCAAATACAGGTAGTCTTTAATGACCGAGCGGTCATCTCTGTCAGAAACCTCTCCGCTACTCTCTAATCATCCTTCCTCTTCACTTTGCAAAGCAGGCCTCCGAGCCCGCCGGTCCCCCGAGGAAGCCCGCACAGGGAAATGCAAGGTAATTTAACTTAACGTAACTTGTCTAGCCGCGTGTTATTGAACTGCTCATGTCACGCTAGCTCGCCATTCCTCATTTACCCACCGACTCATCGCTGACTATATGGGTTATGCACCACAATTAATACCCGGGATTGTCGAATGGAAAAAGCGGTGCCATACTTTGAACATTGACTAAACGCTGGCAGCCCATGTATCATGATAGCACCGAACGCAGGTGAAAAACAGCCGCACCTCTTAGTTTCAAGAATATCCCTGATTCCGCAGCATTAATAGACACCTTGTTAACTTTTTATCGTGAACGCACGATTGCTTAATGATTAAGTATGCACCATGACTCGCATCATTGATGACCCAAGTAGAGACATTTGGGACACTTCCTTCACCGCGAACCGCTGTCATAGGGCCATTAATCTTGCAACACTATTGCAAGCACTGACACAGTCGCATAATTCCTGGCATGAGCGTATTTTACCAACACGAGTCATTTTACCACATTAGCAGAAAACAATTTGTGTCACTTTTCTGCCGAGAGCACTAATGCATGCCTAGAGCTCTATCTTAGAAACAGAATTTAGTTCTGCTTTGAATCCCTACCTGGAGTAGTGCAACTTGCGCTCTACCTAGAAATGTTTTTACGTACGCTTTCGAACATCCGCATGAGAGAATCCAAATGAAAGGTTATATTATTATGCACACATTGTCTATGATATTACCTTGACTCTTTCCTTTCCAGTTATAGGTACAATTGACCAGTAACTTTTAAGAAGAAGGGTACGTCACTTTTCCTACCCGTATTAGGAGCTAAATTAGCTACCTCACTTCCTAACAGGTCCTGAAGAAAGCCCCCCGACCCGCCTGGGCTTAAAAAGGGCTGAAACATGTCGACCTTTTACATGGACAACAAGGTGCTATAGAACATAACTATTTCTATAAAAGCAACGCACTGCTTTTAACCTTGCCTCATCTCCAACCGAATAAAGTCTTTTTGGAAAGGAGTTGGAGGCAATTTTAATTCACCTCACCCTACATTACCTTATCACTGATCACTACTGTAATCACCAGATGGTCAACCTCCAGGTGGAGGAAAGCATTCTGTCTAAAAAAGACCCAATGATGATGCTTTCACATCATGTAAGAAGCGGATAATCAAGATATACCGCTCCGCCATACCTGTATGTGAATGAGGGGTTTTTAAGTCGGTTGACACACATGACCCTGGTTGGAACACAGGTACAAGTGATATATTTCCTTTTGATTATCTACCTTTGACAGGAAGCCAAATGGATCTCAGCTTCTCTCTCCCTCCTTTGATCAAATACAAATGTAAAACATCAAATATCTCCTGATTCATTAATGAGCTTTCCTCAGTCTCCATCCACAACAAGATTCCTTTGCAGTGCATTGCTAAAAGTCTTGTAATTGCATTAATGGTCTATTGACTCCAACAGCATTGGAAAAAGGTACATCACCTTGGAAATGCAAAATCTACCTTTAACTCAATTTGGGCAAACAACCTAGTCCAGTTTGACTAATGGACAATTCCAGCGTCTCTTCATACAAGTGATAGCTACTGAAAAATGAAAACCACTCTGAGCTAGTGCCTAATATAGGGATTAGATACAGGTACATAGAGGCCAACTAACATAAGCACTTCCCATGGAGTGCCCCAGTCCTGCTCCAGTGAGCATACAACACTATTGTCACAAGAGCTGTATCACAGGCATACCCTGAAGTGTGGCTCAATGGTTAGAGCGGCAGACCCTGATGCAGAGATCTGGCCCGGGACCAGGGTTCAATTCCCGCCTCGGCGGGTCTTGGGCTCAATTTCCTCGGACCTGATAATTCTCGCCTCGGTGCCTATTCTAATCATGGGTCCCACTCTGCAACTCTGGGCAATAGCTTGCTTAATCTCCACAACGGCCCCAACAGCGCTGGGATGCCTGGCTTCACCTTGGAGGTGCCCAGGAGTGGACATTTCACAGGGAAAAGCCAGGAAGGGTTCCACAGCGGTATGCGTACAGCGCCGGGACACCCCTTTGGGGGTATAAGTGCGCTTTACAAGTACAAATTTCATTTCATTTCATTTCAGACAAAAAAGGAAATAATGCTGAAGGGTCTCGTCTGCACTTAAGCAAATTGGGCATACAGTGTCCAGGCTTGCCGCGCCCTTCCATTTTTTGCTGAACATCAGCACAGGAAGTGTTCCACAGCGCAATTGAATATAGAATTTTCTAGCTGTTTGTACTGAGATAAAATCCAAAAACCCTTCAAACCTGTAATTCAATTTGAGGTCCATATAGTCAGCAGTAAGAAGACCTACACTTATGTTGCTCACCTCTACGCCCCACACATGGTGGGCAGTCAAAATATCGACCTACACTAATATCGAGTTTTTAATATCGTAGGGACAGAATATCGAAGTCAAGAATATCGTTGACCAGAATATCGACTTTAAGGTAAGTAATATCGATTTTTTTAATATCGAAGTAAGTAATATCGAAGTCATTAATATCGTTAGCAAAAATATAGTTGTTAATAATATCGATTTTTTTTTGTGTTATGTATTTTATATGTATTTAACATTTTTTAAAAAGTTTTTTCATTATTTTTAAATATATGTATTAAATGTTTAGAAAATAGTAATTTTTTTAAAAGGAAATTTTGCGTTTTAGTATCAGAGCGGGTTGTGGGTTTATAGGGGAATAGGGTGGGAAGTAATTTAATTATAATTAATTAATTAATATGTTTTTATTTATTGTTATTCATTGTTAATTTATTGTTAATTAATTATTAATTGGTAATTAATTTATATTAATTGGTTAATTTATAATTATATTAATTATAATTAATTTATTATTAATTTTTATTTATTGTTATTGTTAATTAATTTATTGTAAATTAATTATTAATTGGTAATTAATTTTAATTCATTGATTAATTGGTAATTAAATTAATTATGTTATTTTAATGTGTAGCGGGTTGTGGGTTTATAGGGGAATAGGGTGGGAAGTAATTTAAATATAATTAATTAGTTAATATGTGTATATTTATTGTTATTGATTATTAATTTATTGTTAATTAATTATGAATTGGTAATTAATTTTTATTAATTGGCAATTAAAAATTATATTGATGATAATTAATTTATTATTATTGTTTATTTATTGTTATTGTTAATTAATTTATTGTTAATTAATTATTAATTGGTAATTAATTTTTATTAATTGATTGATAATTAAATTAATTGTGTTATTTTTTTATGTGTAGCGCATTGTGTGTTTATAGGGGAATAGGGTGGGAAGTAATTTAATGTTATTTAAGTAAATATTAATTTAATTTAATAGGTATTTATTAATAATTATTTGGTTAAATAATTATTAATAAGTTATTTATTTAAAAAAAGAATAATTTATAAGTATGTTAATTTAACCCCTACGCGATCCTACATTTTCCCTACTGTTGCACTCACTGGAGTGGGAATAGTAATTTTTACCCCTCCGCTATCCAACACTTTCCCTACTGTTGCACCCACTGGAGTGGGAATAGTAATTTTACCCCTCCGCTACCCAACACTTTCCCTACTGTTGCACTCACTGGAGTGGGAATAGTAATTTGATTTCCTCCGCTATCTAATATTTTGTATTTTTTTAGCTAATGTACTGTATAATTATTTAAAAAAGATTTAAAATAATTTTAATTTTTAAAATTTGTTACATATATTTATTTAATTTTTATTTATATTATCGTTTTATGTGTATAGATGTATTTATAATTTATAAAAAATAAATTAAACAATTTATAAGTTATTGAAATAAATATTAAAACATATTAAGTAAGTATATATATATTATATATTATATGTATGTTTAATGTATCTTCAAATTATATATATTACTTATAATTTTTAAGCATTTTAAAATATTTTTAACTATGTTTCTTTTAATTATATGTATTATTTACTTTATTTTACAATATTTTTTTAACTTAAATTAAAAACGATATTTTTAACGATATTTTTGACATCGATATTTTTTCTCTCGATATTTTTGTACTTACCTTAATGTAGATAGGCTGTCGATATTCTTGTCTTCGATATTTTTGCTGCAATATTTTTGTAGGTCGATATTGTGACCTTCGATATTTAGTCAGTGATTCCCCACACATATGTCCAGTACTGATCCTTTAGCTGAACCTTTGAGAGCGTGCTCCCAGAGGTTTCCATACCCCAACGATTTTCTAGACCCAGTCTAGAGAGGGTTTGCTTAAGAAAAGAGAGCCACTTGATCTTCCCACCCATGTCCAAAGCCACTATTTCCATGAAAGCTTACTAATAATTAATCAATGCTAGATTTGTACTCAATCTACGCCATTAGGCGATCAGCCTCAATCTAGCCTTACTTGTGATTGATTTTACTTCCATATCTCAAAGTATTGGCAAAATGGGTATACTCACAGGGAGGCTTAGAAGTGATCTTAAAAAGTGATTTTCACCTGTTACTAAAAGTGCAAGCTCCACATGGCCCCATAGTTCAGCCCCGTATAGGTCGCTTCCTATAGCTTTTTTTAGTAGATATTTTGGGCTGGTGATACCTGCCTAGTTTGTGAACAGTTGAATAATCTTAAGACACCTGATGCACAGTGGGTCAAACTAAGTGCACTCTTCCTAACTTGGGGAAGCCAAGACATGTTACACTAAATCCCATGACATTTCAGCCCAAATAGGCAAATTCAGACATCCTTTCCAGGTTAGTGCCTTCCAATGGAATCTGCCCTCTAAAGGATCTATGAGGATTAATAACCATGAATTTGGTTTTACTCAGATTGAATACTGGGCATCTTGCCCTAAAGAAGCCACGAACAGCTGCGGCCCGTGCAGGTAAGAGTGGTGGGGCCGAGTGGGGAGGGGGGAGCGGGGATTTTCGACGGACGATGATGATGGAAAATTAAATAAATAATACATTTTCCCTCGTCATCATCCATCGAAATCCCCCCCCCCACCCGGCCCCACCGCTCTTACCTGCACGGGCCGTGGCTGGCCACTAACTGATTCATCAAGGCCTGGATGCCCATTGGTGACCTAGATACCAACAGGGTATTATCTGCAAAGAGCAATATTGGAATTCTGCAGACAGCTAGCATCGGTGCATCTCCCCTGTACTGCCCTTTGGCGGCCACATCATTCAGATATAATGTAAATAGGGTCGGTGCTAAGACGCATCTCTGCCTCGCACCACACCTGACCTTTATCTGATGTGTAAGCTCCCCTTTCTGCCCCCATCGCACCTGCGCACAAGTATCCAAATGCAGCCGTATTATGATATCAAGAAGTGAAGAAGAGATCTCCCTATCCCTTAGCATTTTCCACAACACATCGTGAGAAACTAAATCAAAGGTGGTTTTTAAGTCCCCAAAAATAACATAAAGGTGTTCCTTCTTAATGACCACTGTTTTCCAGTAGATACATAAAAATCTTAGGACCTTGTCTATTGTACTCACTTCCTTCCTGAACCCTGCCTGAAGATTAGATAGGGCGCCTACTTCTTCAATCCACTCTTCAAGACACATCAGGACCTGTCTTGCAAATATTTTGTGGAAAACATCCAACAAGTATAATAGTCCTATATTTTAAGGGGGATATCCTTCGGGCCCTTTTTATAAATAGGCACTATTTCGGCAGCCTTTCAAGAAGGTGGTATCTCGGCGCTCCCCAGAATTGCCTGGGTAAATTTATTCAAGTACTCTGCCCATTTATCACTCTATGCTATAAAGAGGTCCCCAGGGATCCCGTCGGGCCCCGCGGCCTTCCCGGCAGCAAAACTCCATACTGAACTCTTAGTTACCTCAAGATTTATAGTGAGGGCATCTTCTGGCGAGGGCATCCTAGTGTTTAGAGTGACTGATAGACAACATGCCTCCTCCCCTGCTATATCATAAAGTGCTGAGAAATCATCCCACAATATTTGTGGTTGGATATGGCGAGACATAGCAGTCTGAGATGGGCATCTACCATTTGCCACTAATTTCCAGAACGTCCTAGAATCCTTGGACTTGGCTGCATCATAAATGAGATCCCAGAAATAGAGATCCCACTGCCTCTTGGCCTTCTGCTGCACCTCTTTGTACTCTAACCGTCCGGCCTTAATCAATTCGCAGTTGCCACTTCTTAGCGCTACCAATAAATCCCTTTTAGCTGTTCTACAGTTCTTATCAAACCAGGAATAGTTAGAGGTAGGTTTAGGTCGAGCTCTCATACTTGAACTCTGGAAGTGGTCACTAATCAAGGAATATAAATCCATGTTTATAACAAGAAGTTCCTGATTTCTAGAAGCAGAGTTAGGGAGTTTATCTATATTCTCCAAAGCAATTGAAAGGGCCTCCTTAATACTGTCTAGGGATCTCAGGCTGGATGACAACTTGAGACCAAGGAGCGTCTGTTATTTGCTGGACCAATTTTTCTGCTGAGAGATGAGGAAGAGGATTCATGATTAGACAGAATGTTATCCACCGTGCAGTGGATAGCGTTATGATCGTTATCTGCCCTTGGGACTATTTTCATATCTATCACACAACTCGAGAGGGGCAAGGATACAAGAATTTAATCTATCCTACTGGTATATCCCACTCTATTATACATATGGCTGATTTAGTGCGCCCATTACAAGCCAGAAAACCATAAACTAGAGAATGTGATAGCATCTGGAAAACTACCTCAGTGCACCTCTTTATTGGAGGTATATCTAAAGGTGGGATTCCCCATTCCCCATCCTCTGCCTCGCCCGGTGCATCGCCCTGATTGAACAGGGGCTCAAAAGTAGTGTTCAGATCCCCGACAACAATCAAGGGAGTATGGGATCCTGAGTTGAGAAGTATTGTATCATCTGTGTATTGTAGCATAAGCACCTTCCGCCCTTGTAATTTCGGTGAAAACAATTTACTCTACCAAGGTGGACATTCAGGTCCGCAAGGCACAAGTTGAAGACTAAATGAGCCAAAATGCATCCTTGCTTTAGGCCCAGGTTGGTGTAGATCTTATTTGAGAAGGCCCATTTGATGGACATTCGTACCTTGACCCATGTGTTAGTGTGAAGGCTCCTAATTGCATCCAATAAACTAGGTGATATGCCTCATGCATCCAATTTGGCCCACAACAAGTTTCTATCTACTTTATCAAAAGCTATAGCAAAATCGATAAAAGCAGCGTAAAGCTGGCCAGACCCCCTTTTTGTCACCTCGTTGATTAGTATCAACATACATAGTAGATTAATCTCGGTGCCCTGCCCCTTTTGAAATCCGGTCTGTGTGGCGGGAATTATTTTTTAAGCTGTGCCCAGGCCTCCAGCTCCTTGTGGAGGATTTTCGCATAACATTTCCACTCTACATCCAGAAGAGCAATGAGTCTAAAGTTTCGCGGCTTATCCTGTGCACCCTTCTTGTGTATTAGAGCAAAAAAGGAACCAAGCCAACTCTCCGGCACAGTAGCATTCTGTAAGCAGTTGTTGAACAGGGGAGTTAAATAGGTAGTCCTTTTGTCAGTTGCTACCTTGAAGATGCTTGCAGGAAGGCCGTTGGGTCCAGGGGCACCAGCTGTACGGATTGATGCTAAGGCATTCTGGGCCGTTTCATCCGTAATTTGAAATGAAGGACCACCTACTGGGCTGAACATTTCATCAGAATACAACGTCTGAAAAGCCTTCTGGAGAGAAGATTGGTCAACGTATAACATGGAAACGTATGCCGTCCAGTCAGCCATGGAAATGTTAAACAGCTCCTCTTGTTGTTGCTTCCTTGTTGCCTTGTAGACTATGAGCCAGAATTTTTCGTAGTTCCTCACTTTTATTTCTGAAAAGACCACAAGCCATTGGGTGTCCAATTCATTCTGTCTTTTCTCATAAAGGTGTGGCCTACAGCTCTTGCGCAGTTATTCATCGAGTCCTTATGCACAAACCTTGTACATCTATTGAGTTCCCTTTTAAGTAACATAAGTTCATAGCTATTCATCAGAACAAAGCGTGTTTTGCAGAGCCGACCTTGTTGAGGCTGCAGTTTTGTTAAAGAATTTAGTAAGCCATTATTGAACTCTGACTAGGATTCAATGAGGGTAAGGGACGTATTTGCTGTAGGCGATAGAAATGATACAAGAAATGTTATGGTTAGATTTTCTAAATTAACGTCGCACCTTATTCATTTGATTGGTTTCAAACCTGCTTGCTATCCCAGCCGAGTTTCCTTATGTAAGACAGCAGACATTAAATGCAGAGAGCATGACAATATTGCATGATCACTTAATAAATTGCGGTCGATTTTAAAGTCCAAACTCCTGTAGAAGACTTGGATCATGACTCATAAATAATCAAGTGTTGCCAGCCTTTCTCAAGATGTATGCGTGTATGTCGCACCGCGGTCAGTGCTACACCTACCATTCAGGGAATGCAGACCTATTGTGTGTCAGCTTGTGGACAGTTCAGTAGAAAGTTTTAAACATCTCGTGGAGGAGGAGGAGATTAAGGATGGAATGTTCTATAATTTGCCCCCCACGTCCAGCCACGCATGATCATTCCTCAGCTTTAGCAGATCTGCATTAAAATTGCCATCTAATAGCCAGGTAGAGTTTAGGTGGTCCTGTCTTAGGTCTTGCAGTGTATCCATGAGATATTGTGTTGTAGACCTTTTTTTCTCCAGACTGGGATTGATATAAATATTTGCCAGTACTAGGGAGTTTGAGTGATTCCCCTGTTCAGTCGTGGATACACAATTTTAATAATAATGACAGCTCCCTGTAGTTCTGCCAGGGTAGAATTGGTGAAACCCAATTGATTATGTACATATATTGATACACCACCAGATGGTCGACCCCCCCCCCCCTTGATGGAGCTAAGTACAGGAGAGTACTATTCAATATAATCCAGCAAGGGGTTTGAGGATACGTGCCATGTTTCTTGCAAACAAATTAAATGAAGAGTGTGGTTGTAGTTCATGAACCACAGGTGGTGCAATTATTCTTTGCAGGGATGAAGTGTTCATTCAGTAGCAGTAGAACAACAATCATTGTGGACAGCCATATGATGAAAAGTAAAGTTTCCAAAGCAATCCAGGCATAGGACTGAGCTGAAATCAAGTATCTGTCATGAAACCAAAGATAGGCGTGAAGCAATCTCTGGCGTGAAGTGACGGTAAAGCGCGTTGATAAGTCCTCAATACAATATCCAGAGTCGTTCTTACCATTTGTTGACTCTTGAAAAGGCAACATCATAAATGATGTTGAGTCAGGTGGTAGTTCATAGTAAACTATGGAGTTGCATGGAACAGTGGAAACTGTAGAGATGGCAGCATCAGATTCGCTTGTGGAACTTAATGCTCTGTGAAGAATTGGAGACGTAGTGTGCTCTAATACCCCCGGCTGGGAACTCAAGCTAGTTTTGCAGGGATTTTGCTCAGGAACAGAACTATGCTTGGGACCAAAGAACATCAGCATGTAGGGACTGAGTCACAATACCACATCAGTATCTGTGGGCCTCAATCTGACTAGCTTATAGTGCCTCACTTGCCCTCCTAACCTTTCCAGAGAGACAAGTGATTTGGCACCCCAGAACACAACACTCGTGACCCTCTCAGGGATCACTGTAGCAGGTCACCACTTTTGTTCTCTCACTCCTACTTGTCCACAATAAATAGAAAAGAGAAACTAAGGAAGTTTACAATATTTTTTTAAACTATCGTGCTCTGGTATGCCATAATTGTGCCACAACTAGAAAACAAATACAGCTCAGTAATGTCATTAGCATGATTAGCAGATCATATACAATAAAAAGCCCTGTCATATTATCTGACAGATTTGCCTAAACGTACCCTTACTACAAAAGCTAAGTGATTATAGATTATAGATCTCTGGGCTTAGTGGCGGACTCCATACCTTAGTATACATAGATGGTTGCTCTACATCTCATCTGACGCAGCCCTCTCGTCTCAGGACCTTTGCTCTGTCTACAAGGTTCCACTCTGTGTGTTTTAGAATGACACATCCCGGATTATATGACAAAATATGTGTGTTCAAAAACAACAGCTTGGTTTCTCTATTATGTCTAGGTGCTAGTGTCTGACCACAGAGAATAATAAGGAGCAATGTTGTTTGACCTTGCCTAGGCTGTTCCTAATAAATCCCAGTAAAAGAACAAAATACAAAATCATATGCTAACTATGTGTGAAAATACAATTTGGCACAAAAACAATTGTGATATTTGGTAATGTGTGCAAAGCGAAAGTGGCCTACAACGTGCATAATTAGGCTAACATAGGGACAACGACAGTGGGATATATAGGAAACACAGGACACTAGTAATGTTACTGTTTTGTTCAACTAAACCATTTGACTCAGCCCTAAACGGGTTGTTGAATTGCAGACAAGCTCCCAGAGCAGACATTGAATCCCTGTAAGCCTTAGAGACGAATGCAGGACCGCTATCTGAATGAACTGAATATAATGCCCCTGTCGTTACCTATCACTACCAGACACTGTAAATCCTTTACGACTGCTGAAGCACTTGCATTTCTTTGTGGCCACACCCATATAAATCGAGAACACAAATCAATTGCAACCAATCTATACTTATATCGCTTAACAGAATTTATTGGACCAATGTGGTTCAAATAAATCACCCTGAAAGGGATGTTCGAGACTGTGAGAGGAGTTAGCGAGGTTCTCATGACCGTGGAAGGCTTAATTTGTTGACAAATGTCACACCGTCTAACATAATCTCTAGTCTGTTTATATAAACCAGGCCACCAGTAACATTGCTGAAACCTTGCTACGGTTGAATCCTGCGTGAGCAGATGCCATTCCCTCATGAGATTCCTTTATTAAATCTAATCTGGCCAGGTTATTAGGTATTATTCTGTCTCCCACTCCTTGTAGTGTGACTAAAGGAGTATAATCTGAATTATGGGTGTAAGGGTACTTGTGAGGAAAGCCTGCAGGAGACTTTCTACCTTGCTTGGTTGTGTGCATGGCTGTAAAAATATCTGTGTCGATCTTTATTTTGGGATCTGGTTCGGAATGCTACTCTGATAGTCTGAATTGCAGCCTTCACAGCTAAGTCAGCCGCACAGTTCCCACTGGCGTGAATGCCCACACGCTGATGGCCCAAAGTGTATGTCACATGAACCAGTGGAATCTTATCTTGTAAGGCAGCTACCTCACCCCAAAGCTGTTTATTCTTTATAGATTTTCTCTTTGAAACCTTGAATCCATTCAAACACCAATGCTGCAAGTCAACATTGTAACACTGCACACAGAAGGATGTGTCGGACACCATGAGTGGGGGAACTGATGAGTCAGCCTTTTGTAATGCAAGTAACAGGGCATGAAGTTCTGCATGTTGCGCAGTGCTATCACATAGAATTTTAGTGTGGTTGATCTAGGGATGGATTTCACCATCTTTCATGACACCTTGCACTGCTGCGTAGACTGCTGAGCACTTACATTTTGTTCCTATTGCTGATTGTGCAGAGCCATCTGTATAGAATATGCTCTGGTAAAACTCAACGGGCAAGGTAGTAGAAGCAACATGTTGTTCATATTGGAGAAAAGCTTGTGCACGAAGAGTGGGATTGTAGGAAAGTAGGATCTGCTTTTATGGTTACCCCCACTTTTTGCTTGATGTAATACTGTTTCTGACTAGTCTGACTGGGATCCTGCTAAACAGGACCCCAGTCTCTGTGCTTTCTTCCCAAAATTGGTTTGGTCAGTTCTTAGGTACATCCCAGATTGGACACTGGTGTACACTTAGCAGTCCCTAGTATATGGTACTAAGATACCCAGGGCATAGGTACACCAGGGGTCCCCCATGGGCTGAAGCATGCATTATGCCACCCATGGGAGACCACTCAATTTGCAACTACAGGCCTGCCATTGCAGCCTGTGTAAGCAGGTGCTAGCACCTCTTACAAAATATATAGGTCTCCCTATATCTAAGGTCACTGCACTTAAAACCTATAAGTCACCCCTAGAGCAGGCCTTTCAATCCTGAAGGCAGGGTGCTTGGTTATAAGTGTGAGGGTGCCCCTGCATGAGCGGGACACCCCTACGACCTATGGAGTCCATTCTCCCGGGTTGTAAGTGAGACAGCCATATGAAATGAAATGAAATGAAATTAAATTTGTACTTGTAAAGCGCACTTATACCCCCAAAGGGGTGTCCTGGCGCTGTACGCATACCGCTGTGGAACCCTTCCTTGCTTTTCCCTGTGAAATGTCCACTCCTGGGCACCCCCAAGGTGAAGCCAGGCATCCCAGCGCTGTTGGGGCCGTTGTGGAGATTAAGCAAGCTATTGCCCAGAGTTGCAGAGTGGGACCCTTGATTAGAATAGGCACCGAGGCGAGAATTATCAGGTCCGAGGAAATTGAGCCCAAGACCCGCCGAGGCGGGAATTGAACCCTGGTCCCGGGCCAGATCTCTGCATCAGGGTCTGCCGCTCTAACCATTGAGCCACACTTCTCCACATATGACACATAGAGGGGCACCGCGTCATTATGCGGTGACCATCTCGAAACTGGCTGCAACGAATTCTATCATGTTGGTATCAAACATATGGGAATCATATCCCCACACTGTAAACAGTGTGGGAGGGTGTGGGGGTATGACTCCATGCACCGCAAAGCTCCTCTAGGAGGCCCTCGGTGCTCCCGGTACCAGTCTTCCAGACCCGGACAGCAAGCTAGGGCTGCTGCCGGCCAGAGACACGTTTCTGCCCTCTTGCTGCTGAGCCAAGCTCGGGCAGGGGAAGGCAGAACAATAGGTATCCTGTCACAGGGAGGTGTGACCACCTCCCAGAGAGGATTTAGTGTATTGGGGCAGGATGGGGGCGCCACATAGTCTGCGTGCAAGGCACACTTGGTGCCCTCCATGCTTAGTCCAGCTCAAACCAGTTCAGGGAGCCGTTAGCTCCCGCTCTGGCGCGAGACTGGACAAAGGACAGGGGAGTATCCTCCCCCTTGTCCAGCCCCTCCTTTGGGAGGGACCCCTGAATCGTCCCAACCCTTTCCTTAAGAGTACTTAAGGGCTTACCTGTGGGTGGGTCCCTAGATTCGTTGTGAGACATGATTAATTTCAGCCACCACTTCTTCAACCGTCTTGGCACTCTGGACTTCGCTCTGGGCATCAAGGCTGCAACCGGGAAGACTCCTGCTGCTCCTGAACTCATCGCCCTGCTCATCTGCTGCAATGTCCATGCCTGCGCACCATACAGGAACCTTCCAAGGCCTGTGGGCATCCAAGACACCTGAAGGAATCTCCCTTGAAGTGAAGGAGTTACTTCCCTGCATCTGCAGGCACTGCAACTAAGCTGACCGGTCTGCTGATCCTGGGCTCCCACGAACTCCGAAAGGCTCAGCAACACAGATGGTAGCTCTTCACATCCCTCGAGGCCTGACCTGTCCTCTCACCAAGTTTGATGCCAGTATCCCTCGTCAGAGCCGCAGGAACCGAACCCCTGTGCACTGCGTCGACTTGCAGTTGCAAAGGCTTTTTGGCTTCCTTCCACCAAGATCTTTGGGCTACAAGTAGCCCCAACCTCAAGCATCTCCAGGACCAAGATCTTTGTCCTCACCCTAACACTTGCATCGTGGGCCTGCTTCTTTGTTGAGCTGCTCGAGGTCCTCTTGCGACTCCAGTGCCTCCGGCCTGTGGGTCCTCTTGAGGATCATCTTCATATTCTTTGGGCTCCCCTGATTGATCCGGGCCTGTCCTGACTCCCCTACTTGTGTTGAGTCACCTGGACCTTGCTGGTCCCGACACTGCACCTTCTTCGCTTTCCATGTGGTTTGCAGTTGCCAAGGCTTGTTGGTGCTCCCGACAGACACCTACCCCTCAACCCTCGACATCCGACGTGGGACAGCTCGTGAATGGCTCCTGGTCTTCCACAGCATCGCCTGGTCCTCACAGCTGCAGCTCCAAGGTCACTGTCAACTCTCCTGCAGCCCCCGACATTGGTGGGCATTCGTCTTCCATGCCTCCTGGTCACTTCCAAGTGGCATAGACTCTGTCCCCTCTGCTTTCAGGTACTTCTCGACTTGAATCCACCTCTGGGTTCCGACGGACACTTTCTCCTTCTCCAGCAGCGGCATCTTTCTGAAGTCCTCTATTGGGTTCGACAGCGGTTTCCGACGCCACTTCACACCTATGCACCCGGCTCCCCTGGGGCAGGTATCCTGGTTCCTAAGGTATCCACGGGTGGGGTGGCTCTCCAACCTTCTGTCTTCCACTGGGTTTCTTCAGGGTCCACAGGGAAGGGTCCTTCTTCTTTAAAATTGCAACCGCAACTTACCCATTGACTTGCATTGATCCTGCGATCGTGTTCCCACTCTGCACACGGCCTCCGTGGGACTCCTGGTTACTTACTTCGGATGGTTCCTTGGGTCTCCGGCACTTCTACGTCTTCTGGGTATAGTTTTGACTTGAGTTGTGGTTTGCATACCACTATCTTAGTATATGGTTTTGTCTCCCCCTGGTGACCACTGTGCATTACGTGCTACTTACCTGTTTCTATTGAAAAGTATTGTGTGCATTGTGTGTATCTCCGGCTAGGAGATACCTGTATGTGTTAGTGAGTGTTATATAATAAATACATATTTTTATAAATACACTGTGTGGTTCTTTTTCACTTAATCTATATCAATAAGATTATGTTCTGGCAAAACAAGCTGCTTTACACTCCTTCTGGACTAAGCCTGAAAGCTGCAATCCACAGCTACCGCTTAGAGAGCTTTCCAAGGTTGTCTAAGACCACTAAAATCACCATAAGTGTTGTCTGGATTGGTTCAGGGTGCCCACTTACATAAGTGTACACCATATACCAAGCCAGCTTCTCACAGGGATCATACTGAAACTTTACATACACTGCACTTTAAGAAGAGGCCCATTGCACCCACCTCAGGTATAGGAAACGAGCATTAGGAATGCTTACCTTGGTGGCTGCCTCTAGTGCTGGTATGGTAGAAACTATAATCAAATAGCTGTTTGTACAGCTGCAATGATCTTTTCAACAGAAGCAAAGCGTGCTTCAGACGGACAATACAGGAGACTTGTACGCAATAGGAACAGTTTGTCCCTCATTGTGGTTCACATAGGTATAACCTGAGTTACTTGGTATGATTCTGATAACCAGGTTGTTGTTACTGTCCCTGGTTTGTAACTATTTAGCCTCTAAAATGTCTGCTTGCAGAGCACACAAGATAACAGTGAGTTTGTTTGTCTACTGTTTTGATGAAAATGTGGAAGAAATCAAGTCATACAAGGGCTTCACTCGCTCAGAGTAGTGTGGCAAGTCCAAAGTTGAGAAATCCCAGAAGGGATTGGAACTTTTTCAGTGTGTCTTCAGAGAGGTTGCAAGGTAGCACACTTCTGAATGAAATCAGGAGCTAAACCCCTGCCCTCGCTGGATAACTCGTATCCTAGGGAGGTCACCTTCAGATAGGTAATCTTGGATTTTCTAAATCAAGCACCTACTAGTCCCATCTGGGGAGTAAACCTAGGCTGGAAAGGAACATGTGTTCTGTTCATTGAGAAAGTGAATGTGCAATAAAGATGCCAATAAATCTTGTTTTTAACTTGCCACATTTGCTGTCTTTTCAAGGAAAAAGGTCAAATGTCAGTTTATCTTTTAACTAATTGCTTCTTGGAAAATGAGGTTTATTTTTCTCTCTCTTACTAGAGTTAGAGGTTTGTGTCAAGTGAGCTGTCTGAAGATGTTAGTTATTTTTCTCTAACACATAACATTTAAATAAATAGCCTGTAAATGAATATTACAAATATTTTAAAATATATCAGGAAATACAAATTAAATTTTTTTGTAATTAAGAAGTGGGATGCAAACAAAGAGTTTATTTTGTAATTAAGAATAGGAGCAAAACAAACCAGAACACTTTACTTGGTGATGTGCAAATGACACATATTTGCAGAAACTCTATTTCCAAACATTATTGTTTGTACACTATATAGTTTTATCAGTTAAGCCGCATGTCAATGGGAAAGTTTGTGGCCATTTCAATGTAAAATCTGCTGGTTACAAATGACAGTGTGCTACCACTTCATGCTTTACTTATATATTTATTAAAAGTGATAGTTTTTAAACATGATTTGAGAAACATTCCTGCCCCCACAGTGATGACAATGCTTTTAATGGACTAAGAGGTCAGGGGTCATGTGTATCCTATATGTGGCTATATTTGTATTATATATGAAAAAAATGTTTAGTCTAATAAATCAAACAAGACTTTTTTGTACAGCAGACATGCTGAACTCGCACATTTGGAGGAGCTCTCATATGTGATAACGAAGAAAATGGCGGCTCAATGAATTAAAATATTTGCCCACGATCACATCATTTGAAACCAGTTTATGGGTCAAGAGCATTACAAATAGGTCGAGTAGATTATTTAAGTCACTAGACCTGCAGGTCTAGTAATATTTTTATGATTTTACGAGGCCTGTAAAGTTAATCCTGTAACCATGTGATGTTAGTATGGTAACAACTCTTTCCGCCCTAATCCGGTGTACATCCAAATCATCATCTGGAAGATAGATATCATCAATATATGACAACACCTTGGAATCTGTTTGTAAGATCTCCATAATTTGTGCTGAAAATAAGCCAGGACTTTTCTTATAGTCCATAGACAAACTGTCAAAATGAGATCTGCACCCCGTTGAAAATAAATGTGGTTAGATACTCAATTTCAGGCACTATGTTTTGACTGAAGAACCCATTAGAGATATTAATGGTTGTTTTTTAATTTTTCTGCACCAGGTTTGTCATTAAACGTATTCTACAAGCATTTTGCACTGCATAGTTTTATTTACCTTTTATGGCCAAAGGCCAGGCGCAGTGGAGGGTTGGCTTTGTGTATGGTAATAAAATAATACTTTAGGATAATATTGGTGGGGGCTCGAATTAAAGTTACCTTAGGGAACGAGTTATAGTTACCAGAGCTAACTATAACTGGTGAATATCAGTGGTTTCAAATGGACACATATTATTTCCGCTTCATCCTTTGTCTATATACACGGCTTCACTTACCCAGTTGGTTTGTTTTTATCTAGATGCGACCCACACGAGGTGTCAGGATGATATATTGATTTGTTCCTTTGATAAGTGAACCAACAGGACCTCAACATTTACATCATTTTGACTTTTGCCCTGAAGAAGTCCAATGTTCTGGACGAAACGCGTTGGCTGTTTTATGCTGTACATACCTGTTATATACGAATACCAACAGAATAAAAGAAGATTTACACGCATTTTTAAAAAAACCATTTTGGACTGTTTGGTTATTTTCAAGGTAATGATAGAATTATCATATGGTGCACCTTTGTATTAGAATTGAATATTCGTTGCTTTGTACGTTTAAAACATTATGTTGTCACTGAAATGCTCACCAAACTATAACAGTTCAAACCACGGTCAATGGGAGCCCTTGCAAGGGGACTTCCATTGACCTCGGTTTGATCCATTCCCTCGGGGGCACTAGTACCAGCCACATAGGTGGTGCAGCATTTTTATCAGCACTATTGGGGTTACGCTGGGTGGTAGGATGTTTGTGGTTTTGTGCAGATTCCAAAAGTTTTCATCACAGAAATGTAAGGAAAATGTGTGATTTCAGGTATAGTTTGAGTTTTCAGGGCATTATGGGTAAGAAAATCTCATGGGATCCATGCAAGGCACACCACCCTGGAAGCCCCTGGTTGTCTAGTTTTCAAAAATGTCTGTGGTTTGTAGGCTTGTGTGGGTGGCACCACAGCACAGCCCAAAATACCGCAGCTACCCCGATTGCTTATCTCTCAATGTAGCGCTTTAGGGCCTTTTGTGTCATGGTCTTGTGGCCCACCCACACAAGTGGGGTACGGTTCTTATCAGGGGACAAGTGAAACTCAGGGTAGCAGGAAATATGTGCTTCCCTCAGAACTTTCCGTCACAGAAATGTAAGGAAAATGTGTTTTTTTGACCAAAGTTTGATGTGTGCAAGGGCTTCTAGGTAAAATTACCTAGCGAGAGCCACACAAGTCACCCCACCTTGGACTGCCCCAGTTAAAAAATGTGCAAGTTTGCAAGGTTTCCCTAGGTGGAGAATGAGCTAGGGTTCAAAATCCACAGCTACCCACTTTGCAAAGACAAAGGTCAGTTTTGAGTGGAAAATGTGATGTATCCATGTTGCGTTTTGGGCCATTTTCTGTCACAGGCACTAAGCCTACCCACACAATCGAGGTACCCTTTTTATTGGGAGACTTGGGGGAATGCTGGGTGCAAGAATGTAGGCTCCCAGCAGATTTCAGAACTTTGCATCACAGGAATGTGAGGAAAATTGTTTTTTTAGTCAAAGTTTGGGGTTTGCAAGGGATTCTGGGTAAGAATATTTCGTTAGAGCCATGCAAGTCACCCCACCCTGGATTTCCCCAGGTGTCTAGTTTTCAAAAATGTGCTAATTTGCTTGGTTTCCTAGGTGCAGCTGAGCCAGGGCCCAAAATCCACAGCTACCCACTTGGCAAAGTCTAGAGTAGAAAAATGTGATGTATCCATGTTACATTTTGGGCTGTTTCCTGTTGCGGGCACTAGGTCTGCCCTCACAATTGAGGTAAGATTTATATCAGGAGACTTGGAGGAATGTTGGGTGGAAGGATATTTGTGGCTCCCCACAGACTCCAAAACTTTCCATCACAGAAATGTGAGGAAAATGTGTTTATTTAGTAAAAGGTTGAGGTTTCCAAGGGATTCTGGGTAAAAAAAACTAGTGAGAGCCACGCAAGTCACCCAACTTTGGATTCCCCCAGGTGTCTAGTTTTCAATAATATACAAGTTTCCTAGGTTTCCCTAGGTGTTGGCTGAGCTGGGGCCCAAAATCCAAAGCTACCCACTTTGCAAAAAAGGGTCATTTTTCAGTTGTAAAATGTGATGTATCCATGTTGCGGTTTGGCCCATTTCCTGTCACGGGCACTAGGTCTACCCACACAAGTTAGGTACCATTTTTATTGGTAAACTCGTGTGAATGCTGGGTGGTAGAAAGTTTGTGGTTCCCCACAGATTTCAGAACTTCCCATCACAGAAATGTGAGGAAAATGTGTTTATTTAGTAAAAAATTGAGGTTTGCAAGGGATTCTGGGTAAAAAACTGATGAGAGCCAATCAAGTCACCCCTCCCTGGATTTCCCCAGTTGTCTAGATTTAAAAAATGTGCAAGTTTGCTAGGTGTCCCTTGGTGCCGGCTGACCTAGGGTCTAAAATCCACAGCTACCCACTTTACAAAAAAAGTGTCCATTTACAGTGGAAAAATATGATGAGTCCATGTTGTGGTTTGGGCCGTTTTCTGGCTCTGGTGCTAGGCCTACCTACACAAGTAAGGTAACATTTTTATAGGCACACATGTGGGAGTATAGAATAGTAGAACATTTGCTATTACCATTTGGATTTTGCTGCATTTGTGCCTTCCAAATGTAAGTCAGTGTGTAAAAAAGAAGACATTTTAAACAAATACCCTCTAAATCATATGCTTGGTACGGGTACTCACAAATTCAGAGATGTACATATAACCACTGCTCCTAACCGCCATATCTTATTCCCATTTCAGAAATACATAGCTTTCCTTGATACACATTTTTCACTCTACTTAGTTCACCATATGAATTGGTCTATACTCGGTACACAATGAAAAACCATTGTATGGCGCAGCTCATTTGTTAGCTCTGGGTACCTTGGGTTCTTAGAGAACCTACAACTCTATATATCCTAGCAACCAGAAGGATCTAGCGGACATATTGGTATATTGCTTTTGTAAATCGGCCATTGTAACAAAATGTTACAGATGAAAACGTTTTCACAAATGGCCGTTTATTCCTACTAATTTTCAGTATTTCTTTATTTAAACAGTTAGTTTCTTTAGGAAAACCTTCAGGGATCTACACTTATGACCCCTTGCTAAATTTGAAATGTTTCTGAAAGCTGGGAAGATGGTGACTTTAGTACAGCAAACCATTCCATTGATGCCATTTGTAGGAAAAAAAAGACACTAATCCAGAGCATTTTTTCTGATTAGTCCCTAAAAACTCAAAATATAGCTATATTTTGCTTATTATCTCCATCCCCTTCAGTGGAATCCACAAAGCTTGGGTACTTTTAGAATCCCCACTCTGGTTGGAAAATAGGACACCAATTTGGCATGGATACCTTATATGGAAAACATTTCTGGAGCCCTAAGCGCGAACTTCCCCAAAGAGCCAAAAAGTGTTGTGGAGGTGGGGATCAGGGGGCAGCAGTTATGGGGTAACGGTTGTTTGTTTGTTTTTTCCACACCAGGTTTGTCATTAAACCTGTGTTATGACCATTTTGCACCGTGTAGGTCCATTTACATTTTATGGCCAAGGACCATGCGCGGCAGGGTGCTGACTTTACTACTTTGTTACAGAAACCCTTGAAATTAATTGATAAAACCAAAGGTTAAAGTGATATTATAGTTAGGTATGATAATATCAGCGGGTACGAGTATAGTTACCAGAGCTAACTATAACTGGTGAATTTCAGTAGGTTTGTACTTTTAAAATGCTATGTTGTCACTGAAATGCTCACCTAACTATAATGCTCCTTGAACCTTTGTTTTTTTCTGCATATGTATATATATATATATATATATATATATATATATATATATATATATATATATATATATATATATATATATTCCACAGCAGGATCCCAGGGGTACCACCATCCAAAGAAAGGTGCAACACCAGGAAACAGACTCCAAAGGCAAAGTTAGAAAGTCAATGATGGTTTATTTGAGCATCAAATGTCCAAATGACGCGTTTCGGCCGCCAGACATGCGGCCTTGATCACATCTGTATATATATCAACAACAACTCCGTTATCCACCATGGAATCCTCACCATAAACGGAGCACGGACCACAGAATAGTGCAAAGCAGTTTATTGTTGCTCTCCGACCTCTACAGCCATGACGCGTTTCAGCCCGTCAAGGGCCTTGATCACATGACACGCTCTGTCAGGTGGGTAGTACTTTTATACCATTTTTTTCTTTTGCTTAACCTGTGTTATCTTAAAGTGACAAGTGCCTATAGGTTAAACTACATGGAAATGAACAACAGACTTTAGTCATATAATATGGGCTTTGAGATGCAATCTCACAATTTATCTTTATAGATATTTTACATCCAGGTATAATACCTTGACGTGTTGCATCATCAAATTAGCCTTTAAATATATTAAAATAACTGTCTTAAAACTGTACCGAGAGTTTGTAAAAGCACTTAAAACTGATAGTAAAATATAGGGAAACAATAGACCAATATAAACTTTTACATTTAAAGCATCCTGGTCTAAATACCTTAACGCTAGTATACATTATTGATGACTAATCAGAGAAGTGCAAAATACGCAAATACAGTACATTTGATGTAAACAATTCCATGTAGACCTATTACTTTTAAAGTGCTTGGTGCTATTGCAATACCATAGTTAATATTTAACAAAACCTTAAAAATGCCTGTGTAAAAAAGAGAAAACTACCTAACCTTATGTGTGAAAAAATCGTGATTTGCGGTGGCAATAAAAATTGAATAAAAATTGAATAAAAAAGTTGTTGACATAATGACAATTATGTATTTGGATACAATGCTGATATTGTTTAAGAAAGCATGTCTTAACTGTGACTCTTTAGTTATTCATAAAATTACAGACAAGTGTACAGTTCTTCAGTGGCATTAAGACCGTTAGGCTGTTTGGTGTCAAGATTGATTATGAAATTGGACTCCAAATGTCTGAGCATTTTTTCTCTGTCCCCCCCTCTCTTGTTGAGAGGAACAGAGTCTATTAGATAATAGCTCAAGCCTTTTGGGTCTGCATCATGTGTCTCACTGAAGTGTCTGGCAACAGGATAGGCCTGGTCTCTGTTGTTTATGGCTCTTATGTGCTGGAGTACCCTTTTGTGTCCTTGTAGTATAGTACTACCAATATAACGTAACCCGCAAGGGCACTCCAGCACATAGATGACATAATCAGACTTGCAGCTGAGGGATTTGTTAATAGGTATTTCCTTATCGTTGAAAGGGGTTCTGTATGAAGTTCTATTACTGTCATATTGGCAGGCCTTACATATTTTACATTTGAAAAACCCCTTTCTTTGCGTCAGCCACGTATTTTTGTTTGGGCCACCCGGGTCATTTTGGACCACGATGTCTCTCATACATGTGGCCCTACTATAAGTGATGGCTGACTTAGAAAAAAGATGGCCAATTATAAGGTCGCTGAGAACCAGGGGCCAGTTCTTGGTTATGATCTTTCTAACCTGTTTTTCCTGTTTATTGTATTGGAGGATGAATCTGAAGGTAACACCATCCTTGGATCTGCCTGTGTCTAATGTTAGATCTGGGCCTCCCTCTGTATCTTTTTCTTTTTCTTTTCTGAGCAAGGGTTCCCTGGATTTAAACCTACTTTTTTGTATTGCTGCGTCAATGCATTTTGCTGTGTATCCCTTTTCTAGAAATCTTAATTTGCTGTTTTTTTGGGCCATATTGAGATCTTCCTGGCAGCTGCAAATCCGTCTTAGTCTAAGCATCTCCCCATAGGGGATGCTGTGGATGAGATGCTTGGGGGTGTGCACTGCCTGCATGCAAAACTGCATTTCCAGCTGTAGGTTTTCTGTGTAGTTTTGTCTCCAGTTTACCATCCTTTATATAAACCTCTGCGTCTAAGAAATTGACACTTCTGTTGCTAATGGAGGCTGTGAAATGCAGATTGAGTTGGTTGCTGTTAAGCCCCTCAATAAAATGCTCTGCTTCAGTAGCTGACCCGTCCCAAATTACAAAGAGGTCATCAATGTACCTCCACCAGACCTTAACATTATTGGTTACAAAGGGTATATGATCTCGTTGGAGGACTAGCTCCTCCCACCACCCCATGTGTAAACACGCATAGCTGGGGGAGAAGCTGGCCCCCATGGCTACCCCTCGCAACTGCCGGTACACATTATTTTGAAATAAAAACAGATTGTTGCACAAACAGAATTCAACCATTTTTGAAAGCATTGTACTGTGCAGTGCATATTCGGGGCCTCTTTTAGCAAGGTAGTATTCAAGCGCCCTTAGACCGTCTTTGTGGTTTATGGAAGTGTAAAGGGATGTCACGTCCAAAGTTATTAACAGATATTCTGTTTGCCAGGTGAAATCCATCAGTTTCTCTAGAAAGTCACTAGTGTCTTTAATGTAGGAAGTCAGCTTGTGAACATGCTCCTGTAAGTAATAGTCTATATATCTCGAGGTGTTTTCCAGTAGACTTTTGCGGGCAGAGATTATAGGCCTCCCTGGTGGAACTAGGGCATTCCTATGAATTTTGGGTATAAAATATAGAATTGGTACTACTGGCTTATCGTTTTTCATCTACTGGAATTCGTCTTGGGTTAGCAGTCCTGCATTCTTCCATCCAATTAGCTTCATGTTGAAATCATAAGTTGTTTTTCGAAGAGCTGGATGGTCACTGCGCCGGTAGCAATCTGTATCTTTAAGTTGCTTCATAGCCTCATTGATGTAGTCAGTCTTCTTCCATAAAACTACATTCCCGCCTTTGTCAGCGTTGCGGATGACAATCTCTGAATTCTTTTTTAGTTTATACATTAGTAAATGAAATTGCATTTCTCGCTTGTTAATTTTGTGTTCAGTAGAATTCTGTACTTTATAATTCAATTTTTTAATTCCGTTCACCACATTCTCCTGAAAGATGTCAATCGAATCTTTAATCATTATGGGGTTAAAGGTGGAACGGGGTTTGAATGGTGTTTTCAATTTTATTTGCTGGTCTGTATTACTCCGCCTTTCATCTTTTGCAGGAATAGAATTGGACATATTGTTCTCATTCACTAACTCTTGTATGTCTTCAAGTAGAGGCAAATCCGATGGTGTCAGGTTGAAAGGAAGTTCTTCCAGGGCATTTGGTTCATTTAGTGAGACCTGAGTTGTTGCTGCTTCCATTCTATGACTGCCTCGCTCTAGATTTTGTTGAAAGAAGTGTTTCCTTAATTTTAATTTTCTTACACTTTTGTAGATATCAAATCTAGTTTTAGTATAATTGAATGAACTTTCCGGGCAATAAGAGAGACCCAAAGACAGGAGTTGTTGTTCCGCCTTATTGAGGACGACATCTGTAAGGTTTATTACCGTTGGGTTGGTACTACGCTCTTGTTGCCTTAACGTCTCCAATTTCTCCTCTTCTGTTTCCTTTGCTGCGTTCCGCTGTTTGTACCTTCGCTTCCTGGCCCGCCGTCTTTCCCGGCGTTTAGTTGTTCCCCCCTTACTTTGGTTTGTTGATGTCTCGGGCGCAGGGTTTGCCTGCGCTCTAATACTAAAAAATTAACTTCTTCGGCCAGTGAAATTTGAGATGGAATCTGTTGGAGTGCCTGTTTACGAGCATCGGCTTCAGTTTCGCTCTCGGGAGCTGAGCTAAGCTCTGAATTTGATGATATTTCCGCTGCATTTACTCTGGCCCCTGGTGCTCGTTTATCTGACTGCCCTCCTCCGTATTTAGAGACCTTCAATGAATCGTATTTTCTTGCGAAAGTGAATATTCGTCCGCTTTCGTAGTCATTGCGGTCCCTATGAAATTTAAATGCTTTTCTTTCTCTTATAACCTCTTCCTCTTTCTTGAGTCTCTTCGTCATGTCATCTTTTCGTTTGTTGGTTTCTTCTAGTTGCCCCAAGTTGTGTATTTCCTCATTGAGTTCATCAATTTTTTCAAGCAGTTTAGCACGGTCTTTTATAGCATATTTCACCAGGATTAGCAGTAACCTAAGTGAAGAGTCCAGGTTGGTTTCCGCCCATTCTTTCATCATCTCCCTGTCAGGGTCCTCATAGCTCGGGGCTATCAGTATTCTTAACCCTCTTGGCACTCCACCGACGTCCACATAACGTTGGAGAGACTTTGCCTCCCACCACTTTTTCTGCTCTGCCCTCATAAGTTTTTCCAATTGTCTGATTTTGTCTTTGAGACTTGTATTTCTAGGCCCAGCTGTTGCATTCTGGGATAGTGAGTCCAGTGCTGGCCTTTTGCTGTCATCAAACATATCAGCTGCCGCCGCTTCACGTTCTCGGAGCGCGTCGGCTGTCATAGTCTTTTGAACAATACTTGATGTGTGTATAAACTTTTCGGATACTAATGACGAAGCACTTGCTAATGCTGGCCTCGCGGTAGTATCACTGCACAACCTCGCTACCCGACATATGCTGTTTTGCAGAGCAGACTAACCCCACACCTTCAGCTCACCGCCGGTCAAGCGCCTCCCGTGTCTTTCGACCCATAGTCGCCTATATATATATATTTTTTTACTGGTGATCCCCAGTATGTAGCTTTAGTTAGGTTTGCTTTTATATAGAAAGAGTGTTTTATGGTTTGCTAATAACTTTCGCCCCACTTCACGAAACTTTCCAAAAGAAAAGTTAATCGACCTGAGCTCCATCATGGAAAGGTTTGGGGTGATCCGTCCAGCGGTGCTTGAGGAATATGAGGGGTTCCCAAAACTAGGGGTGGGCGGTGAACTCCGCTCTGCTGGCTGAGTTCACTGAGTTTTTCCCACTCCATTCTCCACTTGGAGCTCGGCACAAACTCCACTGCATAGCGGAGTTTAACGCCCACCTCTTTTACAAGGCACTTAACATATTTGTGGGTGAGTAAGCAAGCGTGCTCGTTATATAGAAACCTAAAACATAAAACTGGTACTTGGAGCCATCCGAAATTGTATGATTACACTTTGAGGTGTGGCTGTTTCTAATTTCACTTACTGGATTTATAATTGCAGTGTCCGGTAATGTATGCCTGGATCTGTTCACTGCAGATAATCAGCTCGCCTGTAAAGGGCCTCGGTGCAAGTGCGCTGCTTGGCAAGCTGAAAGGATTGCTGGATACGATGGCAAATTGAGGCGAGAAGTGCTTGCAGCGTCATGTCTAAAAAAATAATGGAGGACAGCATTCGAGCGAGCTGCGTTGTGAAGGCAGGGTCTCTGGAATCTCTGTTGCACTGAGGAGAAATGCTTCCTTTCCAACATGTCGGCCTCGTTAGGGTGGAGCTGTCCATGTCCTGCTCTGACGCACCGTCTTGGGGTGGGACATGGACACAGGAGGCAAAGGGGTGCTGCCAGGGGTCCACACTGATTGGTTGCCAAATACTTCCATGAACCTTGTGCATGCACCTGAGAGAGAAGTGAGTGGAGTGGCTGCTGAAAGTTAAACAAGCGTCCACAGCAAGTATGTTTACAGTACACAAGCTAGAACCATGGTGGAAATTGACTGGAATGTGAGAATGTGTACTACGAACAGGGATTGTGGAGCATCCTAAATCTAGCAATGCTGTCTCTGGCATGTTTCTGCGGAGAAACTTTTTGATGTGAACGTAGCTTTCCCACAGATGGTTATAGACAATTAGGCCTAATTGTGCTCCCTAGTCTGTCCTCAGCATAGCGGAGTTGAACTAGAGCAATTGTTGGGCTTAGAGTAAGACTGCACTTTTTCCGGTAGACGTGGAATTGGAGCATTTTGTGTGAGTAACCATTACAGTGAATTTTTGGCTTATATCCTAATGCGTGTTCCTTACTGGCTATTTCAACATGGTAAAATGTTCACGCTTGCCCCATATCACCAGGTGATCAGGTGTATTGAGGAGCAGGCAAAACTATTCGCACTTAGTAGCACCCTGGTCTGTTATCGCACGCAGGTCATGCAATGCGGGTAAACGAATGATCTAGACATACTCGACGATTTAAGCAGTTGCTCGTGGGACAGACTTTACCTTGCATTTTATTGTTTCGACGGGGAGGGAGTTGAAGAAAGAGGAAGTTGCCTTCTTTGCCCAGTCTCCATCCATAGTTTGTTCATCAGATATTGTGTTGCTCTGCTGGTGATGATTCATGCTTCCTCCTTCCATGGAAGCCATAGATTTCAGCTGTGTGAATAGTGTTTGTGTTAAATTACGAGCAATCGGTTGGGGGACCTGAATTTCGCTGCTAGCAGAACTCTGCGGAATCTCACAGATTTTTAGATAACTATGCAGAATTCCGGGGAGTAAAACTGTGCGAGCGCCGCCCACCCCTACGAAAAACATAAAATCTCCATGCATTTTCCATAGACTTCTTTAAGGCATGTTTTAACAAAAATAGCTGAACAGAATTACATCAAATTCGGCAGGAAGCTGGATCTTGGTCGCAGATTCATGCTGTCCCCCTATGTTTAGAGAGGTGTCTAAGGGATAACTACTCAATCAATCAATCAATCGTTATTTTTATTGCGTGACTTATCACCCCCAGGGGGTATCCAGGCGCTGAGGTAAGAGGAGCCTTAGTCGAAGAGCCAGGTCTTGAGTTCCTTCCAGAAGTTGGTGAGTGAAGGGGAGGCTTGGAGGTGAGGAAGAAAATAAATGTATATTGTTTTTAACTAATTCTTACGTTCTCACGGGACTCTCGCCGGATTGCAAATAGTAAAAAGGGGTAGATGAGTTCTGAATACACCCCATTAGCCGGAATGCATCTTGTGATCATTGTTTTTGAGAGGCACTGTGTAAGAGATAAGTACTGTAATGATTAGAAGGTTAAATCGTATTTTTTTTAAATGTTACAATCTAATGAGATTTGTGGGAATGTGAAAAGTAGGAAGGAGTAGGTGAAGTTTGAATACACTCTGCTGTGCACACTTGTTACTGTATGAAAGAGTCTTACTTGAGATGGTGTTTATCAGACTCTACTATTGATACTAATTGGTTTGAGAAGAGCTGTGAGTAGAGTTAAGGCTCATCCACACACCCTACTATGCACACCCGTCACCTGAGAGAGAGGTCTGAAAGGAGAGGTCAGTCCCTCTTTACACCCTACTGCGCACACCCATCATTACAGAGAGAAGTCTCAGTAGAGAGGCCAGTCCCTCTCCACACCTTACTACGTACAACCGTAATCTGAGAGAGAGGTCTGAAAGGAGAGCCCAGTCCCTCCCCACACCCTACTATGCACACCTATCATTACAGAGAGAGGTCTCAGCAGAGAGACCAGTCCCTCCCACACTCTACTATGCACACCCATCATCTGAGAGAGAGGTCTAAAAGGAGAGGGCAGTCCCTCCCCACACACTACCACACATGCCCATCATCTGAGAGAGGTCTGAAAGGGGAGGCCAGTCCCTCTCCACACGTCCCTCTCCAAACCCTACTATGCACACCCATCATTAAGAGAGAGGTCTCACCAGAGAGGTCAGTCCCTCTACACACCCTACTACGCACAACCATCATCTGAGAGAGAGGTCTGAAGGCAGAGGGCAGTCCCTCCCCACACCCTACTATGCACAGCCATCATCTGAGAGAGAGGTCAGAAAGGAGATGCCAGTCCCTCCGCACACCCTACTATGCACACTCATTATTGCAGAGAGAGGCCTCAGCACAGAGGCCAGTCCCTCCACACATCCTACTATGTACATCCGTCATCTGAGAAAGAGATCTGAAAGGAGAGGCCAGTCCCTCCCCGCACCCTACTACGCACACCTGTCATCTGAGAGAGGGGTCTGCAAGGAGAAGCCAGTCCCTCCACACACCCTACTATGCACATCTATCATCTGAGAGAGAGGTTTCAAAGGAGAGGCTAGTCCTTACATATACCTTACCATGCACACATGTTATCCGAGAGAGGTCTCAAAGGAGAGGCCAGTCAATCCACACACCCTACTATGCACACCCGTCATCTGTGAGAGAGGTCTGAGAGGAGCCCAGTCCCTCTGCACACCCTACTATGCACACTGGTCATCTGAGAGAGAGTTCTAAAAGGAGAGCCCAGTCCCTCATCACACCCTACTAAGCATACTTATCATTACAGAGAGAGGTCTCAGCAAAGAGGCCAGTCCCTCCCACAGACCCTACTATGCACACTGTCATCTGAGAGAGGGGTCTGGAAGGAGAGCCCAGTCACTCCCCACACCTTACTACATACACCTATCATTACAGAGAGAGGTCTCAGCAGAGAGGTCAGTCCCTCTACACACCCTACTATGCACACCCATCATTGCGAGAGTAATGACACCTCAAAAAATAGATTGCTTGTGACATGTCTAGATATCAGAGTTACAATAACTGAGTAAATACACAATTTCTATTGAATATTTACAAAGATTTTGCAAACTGTGAACCATATCATGCTTTAACAATAAAAAAATCGTTCTTTTACTAAAATAATGTCAGAACACAACATATAAAGTCATTCTACTATACATACACTCGCAAAAATAATTACTTTCCTTTAAAAAAAAACTATAAATTCACTGGAAAAAAAGATTAAAGTAATGTTACAGTTAGGTGAATTTGTCAGCGTGAACATTAACGTTTTGAAGAAAAAAAACACAGGAATTCACCAGCGCTAACTATAACCCCGCCATGCCCTGCTTATGACATGAAATATGACATCACTCATGATATGTTAAATGACATCATTTATGACAGCAAGATCTAGCTTCCTGCCAAATTTTGTGTAATTCCATTCAGCAGTTTTTGCTGTTACCCATCTTAAAGAAGTCTATGGAAAATGCATCTTTTATCGGCCTCCGCTTGACGGATCACCGCAAAACTTTCCCTGCAGAAACTATTCAAAACGTAGTACCTTTTTGGAAAGTTTTGTGGAGATTCATCAAACGGTACCAACATTATAAGCAAAACAGCCTATGGAACAGCTGACTTAACTATAGCTACCTAGTGGCGACCGTCACACACACATATGTATGTATACTTTGGATCCCCCTGCCTGCATTGAAATGACGCAGTGGAGGTATCAGCACGGGACGGAGGAGGGACATGCCCACCGAGCAGGCGAGGCCGCAGTGCAGGAGTCGGAGGACACTTGTATTGCGATTCTAACCTAGAACGGGGTAAGTGGACTCCCATTGATTACCCGTGATATCTAGAGATCAAAATTATATGCGGAGAGGCTTGTGGAATCAGCGTAGGCCATGGTGTTAGGCTACAGTCGGGGAACAACAGCGTATGTGAGACTATCTAGTCTCAAGATTCCTGGACACAACAGAAATCAAGTGCAAATACACTAGAATGGCAGCATCTAGGGACTTAAAAAGGAGAGAGGCGGCTGAAAAATTGTTTGCCCAACCCATGAATGTGACGAACAGGAGCAAGAATGGTGGTGGCATGGAGCAGAGTGAAACATAAACTAAGAAACAACTGTGGGACAAACTATGGAAAGTATCAAAACAGGAACAATCAAAATGGTAGGAGGCCCCTACATTGCAGAAATATGTGGACTGTGGCAGAGTCCAGAGAGGAATGAGAATTTTTGTAACCCCCACTTTCAATAACTCAGACCCGGAAATGATTGAGAAGTCGGCTGCAAATAATCATAACTGCTCAACAATAATGGTAAAAATGTTAGTCAACTATGTTCAAAAGGACTGTGAGAGAGTATCGGTATAGAAAACAATGGTCCTAGACTAATTGCTTTAGGAAGGTATTCATTAAGTCAAAATCTATGAACATGATACACATAGAACTCAAGTTACATCATAAGTGTACCCCAGTAGTTTCTCAATTCAATTCAGTATATCCTCAAAAAGACACACAAGCACCATAAATAGCTTCAATAGTGACTGTTTAATCTCACAGTTATTATAACAGATCACTGTAGGGAACGTTTCAAAACAGAAAAGAGGGTTGCTCCAGGGGGAGTGTGGAAAAAGGATTGTGCTAATGAGGATAAAACAGATGTGTAGGGAGGGAAATCAGAGAGTAGTAAAAACAATCAATTACACATAGTAATGTCCTTAGTAAACTGGTCGTGGTTTACAGTAGCACCAGTTTTACAATGGGGCCTGTCTCTCATGGATTCGAAAGTACTTTTCTGGTTCTTGATGTTGTACAGAGTATAATCTTCTGTAAAGAGGTAGGGATGGGGTGAAGTAGGGTACAGGCCCACTAGGGGAAAGTGTCGACGTTTCGACCCTGGCGCATAGAGGGTGGTTTGTATCCTCTGCAGGCGGGTCTTCCTCAGGACGGGGATGGGGGGCGGAACAACCTGTATCAAGGCGAAGTCAGGGTTACAGCCCCTCAGGTGGCGGTCCGCATAATTGTAGCAGTGAATTAGAATAGGTATTGAATTACAATGTGCAGTTTTCAGGACAGCAGTGTCGATTGAATCCTAACACTGGTGGATTAAGGCATCTTAGTAAGCCTCCATAGCGCAGTCCCGGTGATCAGCTCTGTACTCCTCCAGTCAAGGTGAGAGAGTATCAGCAGAAATTGACAGATATACCATTGTATTGAAGGAGAAATGTACTAATGAAAAAAATGAAAATGAGATAAATAAATTAAATACCCGATTGGAAAAGACAGAGGATGAAATCAAGGGCAAAAAACAACTGAAATTTTACAGGGACCAAGTTGACTATGAAAAAGGCCAAATTCTCATATTTGGGAAGAAATTTGATCATCTAAGAAATAATAAACAGGACAGATTGCAATCTGAACAAACCTCAACCTCAAAATATTCTTTAGCCAAATCAATAAAACAGTCTATGACTATGAACAGCGACCTGGCTAAGCAAGTGAGAGTGATGCATCGGTCCAGTCAGAAATGGCAGGAGTAAAATCAAAAATGTTAAGGAGTTCAACCTAATGGCACAAGAAAGATTAACACAAAGAGGCAAAGGTGCACAGGGGTACAGAGGTTGTGGACACGGAGGCAGAGGAGGCAACCAAAAAGACTTAAAGAAGCAAGGAAACACAGAAGGCCCCATGCGAATCCAGACAAGAGGGCAAACATCTACAAAATAATGTATAAAAAAACTGTGGTAAAAGTATCTAATCTTGTTCTTATAGTCTCCCAAATTTAAGTTTTATAATTGGGTCTATCCTTTTGCCCAATAGCATATTTTAATTACACTAAGAGTCGTATTGACTTATTCCATTTTCCCAGAAAATTAAAATTAAAGCGGTGGTATGCCACTAAACCCTCATCTACAAATGTTAATAGAATGGAAAGACCCTCAAATTTGGAAATAAGTGACATTGAAATTCTCCACACCATGGGTGATCTAGAAGGAAATAAAAATCTGATTACTGATCCTTTTTTCAATTTGATTAGTGAGGATATTGATTTTGACTTAGGATGTGCAAGTGGGTTCAAACCAAAGTTGATTTTTATACCACTGCCATTGATGTATTTGAGCGAGGCAAGATAAAGTTATTCAAGAAAATTGAAAGGAAAAGAGAGTACATTAGGAGTATTCTTGAAAAGAAACACATGCCATCAAGGAACTGCAAGAGAATAAAGATATTGTGATAAAACAAATCTGATAAAGGGGGTAATGTAGTGGTTTGGCCATTAGATTTGTACCTCAATGAAGGATATAGACAACTTAATGATATTACCAGCTATGTGCCATCCACTAGACAGAAATTTGAGAAAGCGAATAGAGAATATCAGGAAAAACTTACTGATTAAAGAGATCAAAATTGTATAGAATGGGAGGAGTATCAATATCTCAATTGCAATTTTCCCAAAATTCCAGCATTGTATCTCTTACCTAAGTTGCACAAAGATCCAGTCAATCCTCCATGGAAAGCGATTGTCTCCTCTAGAGGAAGTATGTTATAAAATACATCAAGATATGTTGATATTTTTCTAAGACACTTTGTACAGTCCCTTCCATCATATATAAGGGATACAGGTGATTTGTTAACGTTGATCAATGGTATCACATGGGAGGAGAACTACATGCTTATGTGTCTTGATGTGAACAGCTTGTACACATGCATACCCCATGATTTGGGGATTAAGGCCCGCAGACTCTTTCTGAGATCTCGGTCTTTGTCTTATCTGCTTCATACCGAGATGCTTCTTGATATGATGTATGTATGTCTGACCAACAATTTTTTCATTTTTGATAAGAAAATCTATAGGCAAACCCAGGGGTTGGCAATGGGACCTGCTTCTCCCCCAGCTACGCCGGTCTGTACCTTGGCTGTTGGGAGCAACATCCGTCATTTTGACGAACACGTCATCCTCTGGGTGTGCTATATAGACAACATCTTTTGTATCTGGAAGGGCAGCAAGGAAGGAGCCTACTAATTTGTCAATGTACTCAATGATAATTCTTTAAATCTAATGTTTAATAGCCATACACATCAGACTAAAATAGAATTCCTAGATTTACAACTGGAGGTACGAAGCAATAAACTGGAAAGCAGTCTCTTTTGCAAGACAATGGCTGGTAACAGCCTGCTTCATGCAGGAAGTTGCCACCCTAGGAATCCGATCCAAAGCATACTACATGGCGAATTGCTGAGGGCCAAGAGGAACTTTAGTTATGAATTGGCCTTTCAAAAAGAAATGAACATCATGAAACATATTTTGGGAAAGAGAGTATTCTTTAAAAACAATAGAACAGGCCTGTGAGAAGGCATGGCAGGTTGAAAGAGAAGGGTTATTATCGCCAAGAATCAGGAACACTCAAATTTCACAACTGGTAAGATTCATTACTCCCTTCAACAGCCAGGCATGGGAAGTCAAACGCAGCCTCATAAATTTTGACAGGTACTGAAAACGGATGAACATTTGGTCAAGCATACTGGAGATAACGCACAAGTCACTTTTAGAAGAAGCACGTCCCTCAAAGATACTCTTAGCCACAGCCTAGTTAAATCTGGGGGTGGTGCCCATAATACACTAAGTGAGAAGGACATGAGTCATTTGTATATAGGTTTGTGTATGGATTAACACCGGAGATAAGTGAAAGGATTAAGCAGCACTTGATAGGGTGGCAGAATAGTACAGTGGATGATGTTTTGAGATATGCTAAGTATTGCAGTGATGAAATTGAGAGTAAACAGCGTAAATTGAAAGAAAAAGCCATGTGGGCACAGGTGAAAGTTGCAGAGAAGCAAGAAGCTCAATTGAATAATACTAGCAGTGAAACAGGACAGTTTAAATACCGACCTAATATAGGTAAAGGAAAAGGACAAATGAGAATAGATGAGGCAAAGAAAAAGTGGCCATGCCACAATTGCGGAAAGCTAGGGCATTGGAGAAACGAGTGTAAATTTCCTCCTAAACCTAATGTAGAAAATCAAACATTAAATTCACAGGTGCAGAGTGAGGTAGTTACTCAACAAGGTCAGGTGCCACAACCACCACTTCCCAAGAGTGCTAATCAACAGAAGTACAGTGCAGAAACAGGATTCTACGGAGGAGAACAGGTAAAACAGTTGTCACATGCAGCTGAAATCTCACAATATTGGTTACGACAGAGTGAGGATGAGTCGTATGAAAGCTAATGACGGTGTCTGAAAGAGAGGGGAGAGTGCGTGCTTGGCGCAACTCTAGAGGTAGACCAGTCAGGTCCATTTGTGGATGGAGAAGTGAATGGTGCAAATATAACATTCCTTGTTGACACTGGAGCTACCCGTTCTACTGTTAGGTCAGTGGAAATTCTAATTGCTAAACCATTGCAGAAACTGACAAAGAAGGATGTTAAAGATCCTTTTGAAATGAATGAAGAAGAAATGAAAGCATTCAAAGAGTTGAAAAATAAATTGTGTGAAGCTCCAGCATTAGGAATGCCTGATTATGAGAAAGATTTTGAGCTGTTCTGCAGTGAAAGAGATGGATGTGCATTTTCAGTTTTGGTGCAGAGACATGGAACTATGAAAAGACCAATTGCATATTTTTCAGCTGTTTTAGACCCTGTAGCGAAAGCGTTGCCTGGATGTTTGAAAGCAGTTGCTGCTACATGTGTGAGTCTGGAACAAAGTGAAGGCATAGTGATGGGGTATCCATTGAGAGTGTATGTTCCCCATTCTGTGGAAATTCTTTTGACAAGAACGAAAACACAATACTGCTACCAAGAAATCTGATCCAGCGCTTACAATAAAAATATTTTCTCCTACTATGTTTTTGGGTCATCCAGGTGCAATTACTTCTCTAACACACACACACTATATCCATCTGACGGTGGGGCCCATAACACCGCATATACATTCACTTACTCATTTATTTCCATGGATTTTCCTCCGACATGAACCCTAGGAGAAAAACGATTTGCTGGAAGGAGAAGGGATACCTCTTTTATAATAACACAATAATTCTCATTTTACTTTAAAGGTATTCCGCTCATTGGTCGATGGACCAACTAGTAGGAATTAGTTGATGGTGATTAAGACCAGCTCAATCACAATGAACTCTTTTACCAAAACATTATTAATCATTATGCTAAAGAAAGTCACTGAGTCATTTGTTTAAAGAATAATAAAGTTTATATAAAGTTTTGAATGCAGAAAATTCAGGATTAATTTATTATTCAGATCATTGCCTTTATCATCATTATAAGAATATTTGTAAAATGCATGACACTTTTATTAGACCGAAAATTAGGTTATCATACTAAAAGACTCTATAGATCAACCTATCTATCTCTCGGGCAAATCCTAATAATTCTAATATAAATCTTGTCAAATGCTAGTTCTCCTAAAGCGGCATTTCATACTCAACTGGAAAAGGAAAATAACAGCAGCAGCATCAGCTCGTCAGCATCAGCAACCGCAAACTCTCCCATCTACAGCATCTAACTTCTTCAGCATCTCCCGCAGCATCCCGCAGCATTCTAACTCCCTCCCACCAAGAGTAGGTCTTCTTATACCCTAATTCTAGCTTACAGCATAAAATGTTTCTTCTTACATGGCGCGATTCATTCTCATTGGTCAAAAACTCAGGTCCCTATACATTCTAATCAAACTTCCTGGTCTTAACTAGTTCCGTGAGGAATGTCCATGCAAGCATCGTTTCCCACAGTTCATGCACTTACTCATCCTTTTCGATCAGTCCAAATTGTTTCTTTTTCTGCAACAATTGTATAATAATGTTCTTTCTATTGATTCAACCAGGCTTCTCACGCTTCTTGCTGATCATCTTGGCACACATCTGCTCAGAAGGGTCACAGCAGCCTTGACCATACTTTCATCTCAGCCTCTCGGCATCAGCACGTGATCATCCCTTTGCAACAGCCTCTCTCCTCTATCACATGGTCGCATCCGCTCCTGCGCACTCTAATAACTCGCAACCATTTTATATTGCTGCTCAGCAGGCCTAAGCGCCCTATTTCTAAAGAAAACAAATTGTTATTAAAACAATGAAATATAAACCCTTTCGTTTCCCTCCCGTCTTTCTACGTACCCCAATTAGGTATTACCTAGCAGAAGCAACATATAAAGCTGTCCCTTACTTACCATCGCTTTATTTTGCAACCACACGTTTTATTCAAAGCACAAAAACATGCATTTTATTATCATTTCAGTACGCAAAATATTATGTTATATTAGAAACGTAAACAACTATTAGTTCATTACTTTGCACATAAAACTGCGTGTTATCCTTTCCCCAGACATACATTGTTGGTTATTTACTTGAACGAACATGTTTATTATTATTATATGAAAATATTAGGAGGTTAAAATTTTTATATTTACCCTGCTCCATCAACTCCCCCCTTTGGTGATTTTTAACATTACCACACAAACCCAAGTTATACAATTTTCTCAGACAGCATATATCTTTTATCCATTTGCTTTTGTTAGTTTTATACTTCTGTATCGCTTTGAACTTGTCTCTTTGTTTTCTTGTACAGATTCTCTTTTATTTCTTCTAACTCTATTTCACCTATTTCTCTCTCTCTCTTTGTTTATCATATTTTCTTTTCTAACTTATTCTGCTTTCTTCGTCTCTTTATACATGTTACTGCAAGCTTCAATACTAATATTATTATCATGGTTGCTACTATTATAACTTTCCCTATTATTAATCCACTCATTCTTGTTAACCAATTCGTTACAGAAGAAAACCCTTTACCAAGTTTTCCCAAACACTTTCAACCTCCAGTGGTACTAGTTCTTTGTGCAAATTTGTAATATTTGTTATATACTTCTGTATATTTTCGCTTTTATCAGGAATGTAAGTGCAACAATGTTGGACTTTCAGCATTCCACAGACTCCGTCCTCTTTTGCCAAAAGAATGTCAAGGGCAAGACGATTTTGCATCACCATAGCTCTCATGGCAACCATCTCGGTATTTACCATTAAGAACCCTCCAGCAGTATTTGTAGATAAACGATCTACTACTGTGGATAATTTCCGAATTCTGAATGCATTCAAAGATATTCCCACTGCTGGTATCAATGCACCAAAAATATCACCTACTATTTCTGAAAAACTTTCCCTTTTTCTACGTGTAAAGGTATTTATCATTTTGTGTGTTCCTTTTTCTTTTCTATCCACATGAAAAATCTTTGGAAAGACCAGGCCTAAATAACATGATCCATATCAATGGTCCGGCAACCTATAATAAGCCCTATTCCCACAAACGTAATAAATCCCTGGAAATATTGGATCTTTTCCCCTTTGAATCCCCATCCACCTATAATTAGGTAATTGTCATGGCAATTACTGGAACCCACAAAATAATTGTCATATCTTGTCTTATTTCTTCTAATGCACAACCTTCCCTGTTGGGGCCAATCCAGAGTCATAGCTGCATTTATCTTTTTCTTGTCATGATGGTCTTCCTCAAACACCGAGAGAGGTGTTTTTGTCTCTTCAATTACTTTTCTTTCAAATTTCACTCTTCTCTCCTCGACCATTTCTAGGAATACCTTTTCCTCTTTCTTTAACTCACAGGTAAGGTTGTACCTAAATATATTATCTAATGTTAAAATCTTATCTTCTAAGAAATATTCACCAAAAATCTTTCCCTCTTTTATTTTATTAAACTTGGGAACTACAGAAACCTTTGCAAAAATCCTATTTACATCAGTGTAATAATATTCTAATCTGCCTGTTTTATAAAATAAGCTTGCTAATACACTACATGTTATTCCATATGTTAAAGGGAGGTGATGATAAGTCACACCCTCTGCTACAGATGCAGGCAACTGCATACAAACATAACAATCCCTTACATCCATTGTTTCTACGTACTCATACAGTAATTTAGTAAACACATTCTTCGAAAAATCTGTTATTGATTTGTCCTTATGTAATTCTGCACTACTCCTTAAAATAACTGGCTCTTGAGTGTTAGCTCCTTTTTCTTTCTCAGTGTTATTAGACTTTTCCACTACAGCTAAACTAATTGGAATAGTTATTGCTAAGACTACCCATACTGTTATTAATAATCCTGTACAAAAACAGCACATTTTGCACCATCTTTTAAAAACTCACATCTACATTTTCTATCTCTAATATTCTCCATTTTGTACTTGTTTTCTAGAAAATTGTGTCACTACTACAGAAGTCTGTTGATATGGAGGTGGATTTCTGTTTAAAATATCTTCCAGCAATTCGTCATCCGTTTCACTACCACCATACACATACTTTTCTACCACTACATGTTTCTTTTTCTCAGTACACTTCCTCTTTGCTTCTTCCTCAACCGCAAAAGCTGGAAACAAACCTCCTGCCATGTTAGCGTATCTCCAACGCTTTACTCTGTCCTCATGATTTATTCCCCACAACCTTCCTGGTATAAACTCATGATTCTTCAATCCTCTGGATCTCTCTCGCTCATACATCTTATCTTTCCATTCCGCTAAAGCTTCAAACTGTGTTGGTCTAGGTCTAGGTTCTAACATTACCATCTTTTCTCGCAAGTTCCGTAATACAGCTACATTAAATGAACCATTCTCAGGAAAAGCCAATGCTCCATCATTCTTTGTGTATTTTGTCCAATTTTCTAACCAAATGCATGTATGATATCCATATTTCAGCATCATGTGTGAAGCTGCAATTACTTCTCTAACACACACACACTATATCCATCTGACGGTGGGGCCCATAACACCGCATATACATTCACTTACTCATTTATTTCCCTGGATTTTCCTCCGACATGAACCCTAGGAGAAAAACGATTTGCTGGAAGGAGACGGGATACCTCTTTTATAATGACACAATAATTCTCATTTTACTTTAAAGGTATTCCGCTCATTGGTCGATGGACCAACTAGTAGGAATTAGTTGATGGTGATTAAGTTAAGACCAGCTCAATCACAATGAACTCTTTTACCAAAACATTATTAATCATTATGCTAAAGAAAGTCACTGAGTCATTTGTTTAAAGAATAATAAAGTTTATATAAAGTTTTGAATGCAGAAAATTCAGGATTAATTTATTATTCAGATCATTGCATTTATCATCATTATAAGAATATTTGTAAATTGCATGACACTTTTATTAGACCGAAAATGAGGTTATCATACTAAAGACTCTATAGATCAACCTATCTATCTCTCGAGGAAATCCTAATAATTCTAATATAAATCTTGTCAAATGCTAGTTCTCCTAAAGCGGCATTTCATACTCAACTGGAAAAGGAAAATAACAGCAGCAGCATCAGCTCGTCAGCATCAGCAACCGCAAACTCTCCCATCTACAGCATCTAACTTCTTCAGCATCTCCCGCAGCATCCCGCAGCATTCTAACTCCCTCCCACCAAGAGTAGGTCTTCTTATACCCTAATTCTAGCTTACAGCATAAAATGTTTCTTCTTACATGGCGCGATTCATTCTCATTGGTCAAAAACTCAGGTCCCTATACATTCTAATCAAACTTCCTGGTCTTAACTAGTTCCGTGAGGAATGTCCATGCAAGCATCGTTTCCCACAGTTCATGCACTTGCTCATCCGTTTCGATCAGTCCAAATTGTTTCTTTTTCTGCAACAAATTGTATAATAGAGTTCTCTCTATTGATTCAACCAGGCTTCTCACGCTTCTTGCTGATCATCTTGGCACACATCTGCTCAGAAGGGTCACAGCAGCCTTGACCATACTTTCATCTCAGCCTCTCGGCATCAGCACGTGATCATCCCTTTGCAACAGCCTCTCTCCTCTATCACATGGTCGCATCCGCTCCTGCGCACTCTAATAACTCGCGGCCATTTTATATTGCTGCTCAGCAGGCCTAAGCGCACTATTTCTAAAGAAAACAAATTGTTATTAAAACAATGAAATATAAACCCTTTTGTTTCCCTCCCGTCTTTCTACGTACCCCAATTAGGTATTACCTAGCAGAAGCAACATATAAAGCTGTCCCTTACTTACCATCGCTTTATTTTGCAACCACACGTTTTATTCAAAGCACAAAAACATGCATTTTATTATCATTTCAGTACGCAAAATATTATGTTATATTAGAAACGTAAACAACTATTAGTTCATTACTTTGCACATAAAACTGCGTGTTATCCTTTCCCCAGACATACATTGTTGGTTATTTACTTGAACGAACATGTTTATTATTATTATACGAAAATATTAGGAGGTTAAAATTTTTATATTTACCCTGCTCCATCAACTCCCCCTTTGGTGATTTTTAACATCACCACACAAACCCAAGTTATACAATTTTCTCAGACAGCATATATCTTTTATCCATTTGCTTTTGTTAGTTTTATACTTCTGTATCGCTTTCAACTTGTCTCTTTGTTTTCTTGTACAGGTTCTCTTTTATTTCTTCTAACTCTATTTCACCTATTTCTCTCTCTCTCTCTTTGTTTATCATATTTTCTTTTTCTAACTTATTCTGCTTTCTTCGTCTCTTTATACATGTTACTGCAAGCTTCAATACTAATATTATTATTATTATCATGGTTGCTATTATTATAACTTTCCCTATTATTAATCCACTCATTCTTGTTAACCAATTTGTTACAGAAGAAAACCCTTTACCAAGTTTTCCCCAAACACTTTCA
Organism: Calotriton arnoldi; assembly: GCA_963921515.1. Classification (NCBI taxonomy): domain Eukaryota; kingdom Metazoa; phylum Chordata; class Amphibia; order Caudata; family Salamandridae; genus Calotriton; species Calotriton arnoldi. The sequence goes on along the minus strand of CAWUFW010001746.1, from coordinate 1,215,803 downwards.
ACCTCCAGTGGTACTAGTTCTTTGTGCAAATTTGTAATATTTGTTATATACTTCTGTATATTTTCGCTTTTATCAGGAATGTAAGTGCAACAATGTTGGACTTTCAGCATTCCACAGACTCCGCCCTCTTTTGTCAAAAGAATGTCAAGGGCAAGACGATTTTGCATCACCATAGCTCTCATGGCAACCATCTCGGTATTTACCATTAAGAACCCTCCAGCAGTATTTGTAGATAAACGATCTACTACTGTGGATAATTTCCGAATTCTGAATGCATTCAAAGATATTCCCACTGCTGGTATCAATGCAGCAAAAATATCACCTACTATTTCTGAAAAACTTTCCCTTTTTCTACGTGTAAAGGTATTTATCATTTTGTGTGTTCCTTTTTCTTTTCTATCCACATGAAAAATCTTTGGAAAGACCAGGCCTAAATAACATGATCCATACCAAAGGTCCGGCAACCTATAATAAGCCCTATTCCCACAAACGTAATAAATCCCTGGAAATATTGGATCTTTTCCCCCTTTGAATCCCCATCCACCTATAATTAGGTAATTGTCATGGCAATTACTGGAACCCACAAAATAATTGTCATATCTTGTTTTATTTCTTCTAATGCACAACCTTCCCTGTTGGGGCCAATCCAGAGTCATAGCTGCATTTATCTTTTTCTTGTCATGATGGTCTTCCTCAAACACCCAGAGAGGTGTTTTTGTCTCTTCAATTACTTTTCTTTCAAATTTCACTCTTCTCTCCTCGACCATTTCTAGGAATACCTTTTCCTCTTTCTTTAACTCACAGGTAAGGTTGTACCTAAATATATTATCTAATGTTAAAATCTTATCTTCTAAGAAATATTCACCAAAAATCTTTCCCTCTTTTATTTTATTAAGCTCGGGAACTACAGAAACCTTTGCAAAAATCCTATTTACATCAGTGTAATAATATTCTAATCTGCCTGTTTTATAAAATAAGCTTGCCAATACACTACATGTTATTCCATATGTTAAAGGGAGGTGATGATAAGTCACACCCTCTGCTACAGATGCAGGCAACTGCATACAAACATAACAATCCCTTACATCCATTGTTTCTACGTACTCATACAGTAATTTAGTAAACACATTCTTCGAAAAATCTGTTATTGATTTGTCCTTATGTAATTCTGCACTACTCCTTAAAATAACTGGCTCTTGAGTGTTAGCTCCTTTTTCTTTCTCAGTGTTATTAGACTTTTCCACTACAGCTAAACTAATTGGAATAGTTATTGCTAAGACTACCCATACTGTTATTAATAATCCTGTACAAAACCAGCACATTTTGCACCATCTTTTTAAAAACTCACATCTACATTTTCTATCTCTAATATTCTCCATTTTGTACTTGTTTTCTAGAAAATTGTGTCACTACACCTCAGAAATGACTTGCTTGCCACTCTGTACTTTCAGAATGTTGTCTTTGCTTGGTTCTTTCTTCAATTCTTTCTCAGAATTCTTTCTTTGTCACATCCGGTATAGTTGTCAGTCCAGTGTTTTGTCAAATCCGGTAAACTATCTACAGAAACCACTTCAGGTTTGTTGCTTCAGGTTTGTTGCACTTCACTTTCTCCCATCAAGTTTCTTTGTTCTGGGTTCTCGTGAGTGTTCAATTCTTCTTTGTAGCTAGTCAGAGCACGATACAACCATTCAGGTGATCTGTATTTCTGATTCACTTTCTTTATTCTTTTTGTTTTCTGCAAGTGCTTACCACCTTGTTTTCCTTGCTCCTTTTGACTTGTTATTTCATTCACTTGTTCAGCACTTTTTCCATCCAATTTTACTATTCTGTATCTTAATTTTCTTACTTCGTTGGGCCAATTATCTCCTTTTCTCGGCCTTTTTGCTTCACTCCCTTTTTCCTTTCTTTCTGTTTTCCAATTTCTTTTTCTTGTCTCTAGTTTTTCACTTCTTTTTCTCCACTTTCTTCTGATTCTGTTTCAATCTTTTCGTTATTTCCTCTTATTTTGAAACTAATTATTTCGCTTTCAGCTACTTGTGGTTCTTTTCTTATCTTCCTTCGTTCACCTACTTCTGTCCCTCCTCGAGGTTCTTCCGGTTTTGTGTTAGTTTCTCTATCTGCTTCTAAATTTCCCTGTTCTTGTGTTTGGCTATCTGTCCCTACTGCTCCTCGGGGTTTTTCCGATTTTTCTAACTTTTGGTCTGAAACTCTCCCTTCTTCATCTATTAATATTATCTTCGAAGGAATTTTACCACAACTTGTACTTGGTTGTTCACCTTCACTGTTTTCTGTCTCAGTTTCTTCTCTTATGCTTTCAAAATTCCACTTTGTCTTTGTAATTTCTTCTCCTTCTGACTGTTCTGTATCAGATTCTGAACTAGTATCAGATATTTCCAGATGTCGACTTACAGGTCGATCTTCAAATTCTGGAACTTCAGCTATTTCCTCTATTTCTTCTTCTTCTTCTATCGTTTCACTTGTAGTTGGGTCTCCCAGATGTCGACTTACAGGTCGATCTTCAAGTTCTGGCACCCTGTTTGTTTCCTCTTCTCTTTCTGATGCTGAACTGTTGTCTAATATTTCCAGATGTCGACTCACAGGTCGATCTTTAGGTTCTGGAACTCTGATGGTGTGGCTGGCATGAACCCAGTGTTTCACTCCTGCACACTTAACTGCGGTGGTCGTCACTAGGATCACTTGTCGTGGTTCGTCCCAGCGAGGAACCAAACAATTTCTTCTCCGGTGGACTTTTATTCGAACCCAATCTCCTGGATTCAAGTCGTGAGCTGGTTTTCTTTCAAGAGTGGTCGCATCCGGTCCAACCTGATGAAACACAGAACGCACCACATCAGCCAATCCTTTGCAATAATCCAGTACTAGATCATCAGTTATAGTCAGTAGCTTGTTGACAGGTACTTGGGCTTGTCTCATTGCTCGTCCCATGATTACTTCATGTGGACTGAGTCCAGTCTTCCTTTCCGGAATACTTCTGATTGTCATCAGAACCAATGGCAAAGCATCTGGCCATTTCAGTCCTGTAGCTTGACACATTTTTCCTAACCTGTTCTTGATTGTTCCATTTACTTGCTCTACTATTCCAGAAGCCTCTGGTCTGTATGCACAATGCAGTTTTTGATTAATACTAAGGGCTTCACAAATCAGTTTAACTAATTCGTTTTGGAAATGTGTTCCTCTATCTGTTTCAATCGTGACTGGAAAACCATACCTCGGAATGAATTCTCTCAGCAAAAGTTTTGCTACTGTGATACTGTCATTCCTTCTTGTTGGATATGCTTCCACCCAACGGGAAAACAAACAGACGACCACTAAAACATACCTCAATCTGCTACAAGGTGGCATTTCTATGAAATCCATCTGCATTCTGGTGAAAGGACCCCTTCTTGTCCTATTCTTCCTAGACTCACTACTGTCTTCCTTCCTGGATTTAACTGTTGACAAATCAGACATCTTTGACAAAGACTCTCAGCTATGGCTCTGAATTTTGGATTGTACCATGTTTGTCTAAAAAGTCTGATCATTGAATCTCTCCCAATATGGGCTTGCCCATGGTACATCCGTGCCATGTCAGAAATCATGCTATCAGGCATAACTGGTCTCTCATCCCTGTAAACCCATACATCAGTTTCTTCATGTTTCCTACATCCTGCTTTTAGCCATGTATCTTTTTCTTCATCTTCTGTAGCCTCTTGTAACTGTCTCACCTCATCCCATGTTTCAATTGAGTTAGTAAAAAGCAATGGACAAGAAATATGCTCTCTCTCGCGGCATTTGTTTAAAGAAACCACATTCTTTGCACAGTACTGTGCCATTTCGAAAGCATATTTGTTGCCAACAGTAATGTAGTCTTCCCCATTTTTATGTGCATTGCACTTCACTACAGCAATCTCTTTAGGCAGCTGTATCGCCTCAAGCAACTTTTTCACAAAATCTCCATTCCTTATGGGTGTCCCTGCAGACGTCAAGAAACCCCTTTGTGACCAAATCTGACCAAAATCATGCACGACCCCAAAGCCGTACTGGCTGTCAGTCATAATCGTAACCCGTACATTTCTTCCCAATTTACATGCTTGAATCAAAGCTACTAATTCTGCAACTTGGGCAGACCGTACACCTTTCAGACAAGATGCTTCCAATACAGCTGCTACTGTGCAAACTGCCTATGCTGCACTTAGAACTCCATCACTCGTTCTCAAACATGAGCCATCCACAAACAGAATGTAATCTGATTCTTTCAAAGGCTCATCTCTTATATCAGCTCTTGGTTTAGTACAGTATTCGAGCACATTCAGACAATCGTGATCTACTTCATCCATTTCAATCACATTCTCTTCATCTGGCAATGATGTTGAAGGATTTACATTCAAACATCTGTCAATGGTCACATTATCTGCACTCAAAATTACTTTTTCATACCTAGTCAGCCGACTATGTGTCATGTATTGTGTTTTCGTTCTTGTCAAAAGAATTTCCACAGAATGGGGAACATACACTCTCAATGGATACCCTATCACTATGCCTTCACTCTGTTCCAGACTCACACATGTAGCAGCAACTGCTTTCAAACATCCAGGCAACGCTTTCGCTACAGGGTCTAAAACAGCTGAAAAATATGCAATTGGTCTTTTCATAGTTCCATGTCTCTGCACCAAAACTGAAAATGCACATCCATCTCTTTCACTGCAGAACAGCTCAAAATCTTTCTCATAATCAGGCATTCCTAATGCTGGAGCTTCACACAATTTCTTTTTCAGCTCTTTGAATGCTTTCATTTCTTCTTCATTCATTTCAAAAGGATCTTTAACATCCTTCTTTGTCAGTTTCTGCAATGGTTTAGCAATTAGTGAAAAACCGCTTATCCATTGTCGACAATATCCAACCATTCCCAAAAACATTCTTACCTCTCTTTGTGTCATTGGAGCTCTCATTCCTTGAATCATTTTTATTCTCTCTGTCGTTACCTTTCGTACTCCTTTCTCAATTTTATGCCCTAAATACTGGACTTCTTGTTTACAAAACTGCAATTTTGAAGGGGACACTTTATGTCCTCTTTTTGCTAAATGATTCAGCAAAGCAATCGTGTCATTGACACATGCTTCCTTCGTTTTTGATGCCACCAGTAGGTCATCAATATACTGAACCATTACTGACTTTTCTGGCATTCTTAAGTCTTCCAATGATTTCTTTAGGATCTGATTAAAGATTGAGGGACTCTCTGTATACCCTTGAGGAATTCGGCACCATGCCAAAATACGCTCTCCAAACCTAAACGCAAATATTGGCTGGCTATCTGGATGTAATGGAATAGAGAAAAATGAATGACATAAATCAATCACAGTGTACCACTCTGCTTCGCGTGGAATCTGGTATAGAATCACGGCAGGGTTTGGTACTATTGGGCAACAAGGTACAACAATTTTGTTTACCTTTCTTAAATCCTGTACGATTCTATATGTTCCATTTGGCTTTTTCAGTCCCATTATTGGCGAATTACATGGACTGCTCATGATTTCTTTTAGAATCCCTTGTTCAATCATTTTATTTATTACTGGCGTTATTCCTTCAATTATTTCTGGAGTCAATTTATACTGAGGCGTATTTGGGTAACTCGTTCCTTCTTTTACGGAAATTTTTACGGGATCTACTCCTTTCATTAATCCCACATCTTCTCCTGTCAAGTCCCACACTTCTTCTTTTACTGTCCCTTTCAACTCAATTGGGATTTTCTCTGCATCAAATACAGGAAACAAATGATTTACTTCTGGTTCCAAATTTACCATTGTCATTTTATACAGTACATCCTCATCTGGAGTTTGAAATGCAATTCCGTCCGGACTACAATAAATTGTGCAGTTCATCTTACACAATAAATTGCGTCCTAAAAGGTTAACGGGACTACAATCACACACCACAAATTGGTGCATTTCATTAAATGGACCAATTCTCACCTTTACTAATCTAGTAAGAGGCGTTTCAATTTGCTGATTGGAAACTCCAACCACTTGTATATGTTCACCTGAGAGAGGAAGATTTGGAATTTCCACTGACCTAACAGTAGAACGGGTAGCTCCAGTGTCAACAAGGAATGTTATATTCGCACCATTCACTTCTCCATCCACAAATGGACCTGACTGGTCTACCTCTAGAGTTGCGCCAAGCACGCACTCTCCCCTCTCTTTCAGACACCGTCATGAGCTTTCATACGACTCATCCTCACTCTGTCGTAACCAATATTGTGAGATTTCAGCTGCACGTGACAACTGTTTTACCTGTTCTCCTCCGTAGAATCCTGTTTCTGCACTGTACTTCTGTTGATTAGCACTCTTGGGAAGTGGTGGTTGTGGCACCTGACCTTGTTGAGTAACTACCTCACTCTGCACCTGTGAATTTAATGTTTGATTTTCTACATTAGGTTTAGGAGGAAATTTACACTTGTTTCTCCAATGCCCTAGCTTTCCGCAATTGTGGCATGGCCACTTTTTCTTCGCCTCATCTATGCTCATTTGTCCTTTTCCTTTACCTATATTAGGTCGGGATTTAAACTGTCCTGTTTCACTGCTAGTATTATTCAATTGAGCTTCTTGCTTCTCTGCAACTTTCACCTGTGCCCACATGGCTTTTTCTTTCAATTTACGATGTTTACTCTCAATTTCATCACTGCAATACTTAGCATATCTCAAAACATCATCCACTGTACTATTCTGCCACCCTATCAAATGCTGCTTAATCCTTTCACTTATCTCCGGTGTTAATCCATACACAAACCTATATACAAAATGACTCATGTCCTTCTCACTTAGCGTCTCATAACCACTATACTGTTTGAAAACCAACAACAATCTCTCATAGTACGCATGCACTGATTCTTTGCTTTCCTGTGTTGTTCTGTCTATTTTCACCCAATCTGTTTCTTTTGGTGGAATCTTATTCTTCAAAAAGGTAACTACCTGATCATATTTTCGCATCACTTCTGGACCTGGCGCTCCTGTTTTGGCATCCCTTGGATATTCTACAGTTGGCCAATCAATTGTAATCTTACATTCCGTCCATAAATCAGCAGGCACTACTATGTCAAACAATCCATCTAGATCTATCCACAGCACTTTTGACACTTTAACAAATCTTTCCACTTGTCGGTACCATTCTACTGGTTTCTCTCTCAATTTTGGGAAGTCATTTGTAAATGACAGTATATCCTGTCTGGTCCATGGAACATGCACATAACTACCACCTGGTGTTTCTCTCATTGGGTACTCTCTGGTAACTGGTTCCTTATCTGTCATTGCAAAAGCCAAAGCTGCTTTATCTGCTGTTTTCTCATTCCTCTTTGTCCATCTGTTTCTCCATCTATCCACATCACCCCACTTTCTTAATAAAACAATCAGCTCTTTTATCTGGGTCAGTCTTCCTGATGTGTTCAAATTTTCTATGTCTTTCTCACAAAAATCTACTCTGTACGGTTTCTGCAATGTCCTCACTTTCACAAATTCCACTCCTAGTTCACCTGCAATCTCTTCCAATTTATCATGTAAATTTCTAGCTCTCCATGTAAGACTCTTACACAAAAACATAATCTCATCATCCTGATAATTCTTTAGTTTTTCCGTTCCAATTGTTCCCAAAATCAACTCTTCCATGTCTATTTTTAACCTAATTACATCTAATGGTTTTTCTTCAGGTTCTTTTGCTTTTAGTGCTTTCATCCATTCATTTAACTCTTCTGGAGTCGGACCTACAGGTGTACTATTTAATTCAATCCAATCACTGGTTCTTTCTGGTGTTCCTGATGCGGACTCTGTCACCATAGGCATTCTTCTAACCTCACTCTCATTTATCGTCAAATTTGTAGGTGGACTTGGTCTACACGTACTCGCCGAATTGTGTGCACCTTCATTGTTCAGTTCCATCCCTTCTCTTTTTCTTTGCACATGTGAATTCATGGGAATCACCAAAGAATGTTCTTTTATTTTCTGATTTTCAAAAATTGGCATTACTGGACCTATCGTTACTGGTACAGTTACAGCTTCCATATTCTTTGTTAATTCTCTTATTTTCTCTGTCAATTCTTTTGTCGTTTTTGCTAGTTCAGTTGCATTGTCACTTTCTGTCTCATCATTTTGTGAAATTTTAAATGTTTCTTGTGACCTATTTATTTCATTTCTTCGTTCGGGTTTTTTTATTCCTCTCAGTTTCCATTTGCGGTGCATTAGGTGTCACTACTACAGAAGTCTGTTGATATGGAGGTGGATTTCTGTTTAAAATATCTTCCAGCAATTCGTCATCCGTTTCACTACCACCATACACATACTTTTCTACCACTACATGTTTCTTTTTCTCAGTACACTTCCTCTTTGCTTCTTCCTCAACCGCAAAAGCTGGAAACAAACCTCCTGCCATGTTAGCGTATCTCCAACGCTTTACTCTGTCCTCATGATTTATTCCCCACAACCTTCCTGGTATAAACTCATGATTCTTCAATCCTCTGGATCTCTCTCGCTCATACATCTCATCTTCCCATTCCGCTAAAGCTTCAAACTGTGTTGGTCTAGGTCTAGGTTCTAACATTACCATCTTTTCTCGCAAGTTCCGTAATACAGCTACATTAAATGAACCATTCTCAGGAAAAGCCAATGCTCCATCATTCTTTGTGTATTTTGTCCAATTTTCTAACCAAATGCATGTATGATATCCATATTTCAGCATCATATGTGAAGCTGGTGATTTCGGCGGAGGAATTATTTGTCCCTCTCTAGTCACTACCTTTTTGTCCTTTTTAAAGAAGTTCTTAACTTTTGACATCCAAGACGTTTTCTCTTTTCCATACTCATAGTACGACATGATTCACAACCTTTCTCTCCTACAACAATCGGCAAAATCAACTCTGTTCCCTATGCGTTTATTTCAACCAATGCTAGCGCGACTCACACCAACGCTCCAATCACAACGATTTCTTCCTACGGCGCACTGTCCAATCCCAGCGCGGCTTTTGTCTACGTCACTTCGCTCCTGTTCTCATGTGACTAGCGCACTGTCCAATCCCAGCGCGGCTATTGTCTACGTCACTTCTGCTCTTGACCCCTCCTTTACAAAAATTATCGGCAACTTCTTTTTCAACAATTCTTGTTAGTTACAACATTTTATCCACATTTCCATTGTCTGATTCACTAAACCGAAAAGATAGCTTTGCTCATTCACACAAGAATTCTGTATTTTCCAGTAGGCAGCGCTTACCTCTACCCTACCACAGAACTTTCAGTTACGTCGATAAAGTAGCACTTCCTCTACCTTACCCTTCTTTCAAGCAAACGATAAACCCGTTTCTCTGGGGATAAAACACATGTGGAGACTATACTGCTCCTGAGAATTAAGGCCAGAGTTTCACAAGAAAACCGATCACTATTTCACTTACACACCTTTTATACGCAAAATGTCCCTAAATAACACAACCTGTGTTATTACCAAAATGAACTCAGACAGTGTAAAATTCCATGCGACTTCTCTTGCCACACGTGTTCCACTTCCTACATCCCGGAAGCGTGAAAACTTACATATAACATAACGCTACTCAACAAAAAGTGTTAGACATAAACTTATCAATAATCTATAATCAAAAATCAATAATCACCAAACTAATCTATAGTAACCATAACTCTGCTACCAAGAAATCTGATCCAGCGTAGAACATGCACAGCTTGCAAATACAGTAACAAATGCAAAATTGTTGAGGACATGTATATAGTTGTCTGCTCCAACATAAGAGGTTAAGAACGATTTCCTTTGCAGGTTTATAACGTGATATACGCTAAGGGGATCCTTTTTGTGCATTTATGCGGGCAGACTGATACCTCGTTAAAAGAATTTCTGATTTGTAATCCTAGCACAATTATGAGAATGTCCCCTGATAAGTACACAAAAATATTTTGGTGCCCACAATTGTCCTTAAGTCAATATTTAAAAAAAAATAAAAAATTATATTTGGATCTGTGTAGAAGCCCACAAAACAAAATAGGTACATTTTTATTTGTAACAAATGGGATAGAAGTATTGTTAAAAATGGCTGAAACGCTTTGCTATAATCAGGCGTGACAGGAGAGTCCATCACTGATGTTTAGTGTAAAATGTATGAAAACACACCAGATGGAGAGGAGAAGAGTAAGACACCATACGTCCCTTCACAGACTCATACCAATCACAAGCAAGAGTACGGTGGCAATTAAAACAATTAAAGTAGTGTACTGTATACCAGAATTGTTGTCCAGTACAAAAAAACAGATTATGGATATCACTGAAATGTTGTCTCCTGTCTAGGGAAAGTCATCCTTTGTGGAAGAGGAAACCTCACACACAAAATAGTGTCATGCATCCTCTCCCCACCCTGGTAGGACAATGCCACCAGGGCGGACTCAACCTTCTCGAAGACTGTACTAGAAGGAGGGAGTTCTTAAATAAATTCTACTGAACAAAGTAAAAAGGGGGAACCAGATTAAGCTAACAATACATTAGTGTTCCTAGGTTATTACTTTTATTCAGCAGGACACTCGGGATGACTAAAAAACCAAATGTGAATGGCAGTGGCGGCCGCCACTAACAAAGGGTGGTGAGGCGGGTGGGGGTAGCGTGGGGGGTGGGGGTGGGCGAGCGAGCGTGGGGAGGGGGAAACAGGATGGGTTAATAATAATTTAAAAAACGTACCCGACGCCGCCGGCCACCTCCCGCGTCGCTCCTGCTGACCTCTTCCTGGGACAGATTCCCAGCCAATCCCTGTGCTGCAAGGCAGTGCAGGTATTTGGTCTGAGCGGGCTGAAAAGACGCCCTGCTCAGACCCGGGAGTATGTGGGGGTTTCTCCAGCCCGGCTGCTGAATGGAACCGGGCTGGAGAAACCTAAGTGTGCATGTGTGTTTTGGACTGCCTGAGCCAGCCGGCCAAACACACATGAGCACTAAGGGAGTGCACAAGAACTCCTCTGCCCACCCATGCCCCGCCCCCCCATGCACAAGCTGGCAAACGAAAAATAAAACAATGCTAGAGCATTGTTTTATTTTTCATTTGCTGGCTCTGCGCCAGGCAGTGGGGCGACACTCCTTCGCCATTGCAGAGGAGCCACCACTGGTGAATGGGTATGTTGAGAGTAATGGCTCAAACCCATCTAATATCTGCTAACATGTTTCTGCCCATATTTATTAGCCTAAACAGTCTAGGGCATTCTTCAGGGCTAATGGATCCTTGAGACTAATATTGTGCTAAAAAAGTGTGAGCTACCTTTTGAACCCAGGTGAATCCTACCTGGAACTGGATATGGGTAACTTGATTCCTATCAGAAACAGAATAACAAGTGGGTTCAATTTAAAAACATATAGGAAAAGGAAACAATTATAATTCTAATATGCGTGGATAAACGAGAGAGACATCAAAACATAAGTTTGTATGTGGTAAAAACCGTGATCTCTCGGCAATCTCCTAACTATGGAGAAACATCTGTGAACTATAGTGATGGGGCCAAGTAGCCCTCATGAGCCTATCAATGGGCTATAGAGTTTATAACTATGGTGAATTCTCATAAATCATTAAAAAAAACAATTTATTTCTTCCACTAAATTTTAGGGGATACCGGCATCCTGGTCACAGAGGGGGTGGTGTCCTTTGTAGTCACACACTGTTCAAAGGTGACAACACATTATTCCTGTTATGAGGTACGGTAAGTACTTTAGTAAATAATTCATGGTTCCCTCGTGGGGCCAAAGGTACCATCGAATAGGAAATTATGATGGTTACGTCATTCTTTAAAAGAAAATTGGTTCGTCTCATTAACTGTAACCGGTTGGTGGCAAACCCTCTATGGAACAACTTAAAATAATAAAGGGAAAATAAGTTGCTGCAATGGTAAGATGTACAAGATGGTCTCTATGTCTCTAAACAAAGCTGGCTGCTGTCCGTAGTTATAATTATATAGCTTCATCATGCATACTCCTAGGTCATATTGATACCTTATGAATCCCCGATCTGGTTGGGATTATTTCCAAAGGCGCCTCCCCGTGACATAATGTAAATGCGTCATCGCAGAGAACTGGCTAAGTATCTTGTGTAGTGCACTTTCACTATTTGTGGTATCCGTCATATGAAGCAACTACTTGATATTTGCTTGTTCAAAACTACATATTGCTTGCTTCGTGATCATATTTATGTTTAGAAACATGTTCATTATCGTGACTAAAACAATACAAACATGGAAATGTAAGTACGCTCTCTTGGGGGCTGCTCTTTAATTTATGATAATCACCTCCCAACAAAACCTTTCTTGACAATGGGCTTTTTGGAGGAACATGCTGATGAATCGCCCCAACACCAAACAATTACTTTTTCAAAAGGTATGCCACTCGTCGATACCTGAATTACACCCGCTCTAGACCGCTGGTACGAGTGGCAGACAGCAGGAGACGCTTCTGGGTGCTTCTCCATAATTCCCCACAGGTGTGGCGACCTCAGAGCCGGGTAACGGAAAAACACGAAGGTCCTGAGTGCATATGGGGGATGTTGTTCTCCTGATGAGCGGTATGTTTTAGTTTTCACTCAGTAGACACTCGTACTTCAAGGTTTTTTTTAGGGAGTGGTGGAATGTCCTCCAAATAAAAGATTACCAAGTGCCAATGATTACTCTATGTATGTCGGGATATTCTGGACCCCCGAAGCTCAGGATAGTGTAGGGGGCCAGCCTCTTAAGTCACTGCAGTCTTATTATCGGAATTGGTTGTTCTATCGTTTAAGGAGCTCTGGTTTTCCCTCCCTGCAATAAATGTAAGGAAATTAACATTTTTATATATATATAGGATAGCTGGAGCTAGAATGTTGGTGTGCCATGACAGACTCTACCCAATCCATCGTTTTTTTGCCCACCATGCTACCTCAGTTTAGACCCATGCATATGCAAATCAGTCTTGACCCTGATCCTCATGGGAACAGTCTAGCCCGAACTGCAAGGCCAAGTCGTCCCTGAACCGGAACACAAACAACCCAGGGCTGGTTTCGCCCTTGTTAAGGGCTCTTCAGCCAGGTATAGCTTGGTTCCAGTGGCACAGTGAGCCCAGGACCCACGTGTGGGCATACCTCACTACTGTGAGGCCTACCTGTCCCATAGGATAAGATTGGGTTACCTTATTACATTTAGTAAGTGCTAACTCTTGATTGGAACCAGGTAGCTAGTTCATGTTTGGTATCTATGAAATTGTAAGGAAAAATCCTCTAATGGTAAAGTTGGATTTTTATGTGCCTACAGCCTACCTTGACTCACATGACTGGGTGTAACTGACAGACTTTGTGAATTCCTCCCAGGCAGTCACACAACAGAGGGATTAGGTGTGCCTGAATGGGCCACCTGCTGGCATTTAGCCATCTTGAAGCCAGGGCGGGGAGTCAGGAAATTCCATGCACTTCAGAAAGTCTTTCTAGAAGTTTCTCCCACCTTCTGGAGGAAGGGCACCTGGTATAAAAATAGGGTCCTCAGACCCACTCTTCAGTTCACGTCAGGACCTGCTCTCAGAAGACTACCTGCTGCTGTGACCTGATGTGGACTCTTCTGGAATGCTTTGCTGAACCTGGAATGTGTTGTTTTGTGCTACTTGCTGCTTCCCTAAACTTGGCCCATTCAGTCTGTGGTGAGACTACATCCCCCAGACTCACATGAGGCAGGCAGGGCCCAAAAGAATCCTTACGCACTGAAAAGCGTGAGCGAAGTCCCGCAGTGCGGGCGTTGTTTTATGCTGCTTGCTGCCTCCCTGAACTCGGCCCATACAGTCTGGGGTGGGACTATGCCCCTCAGACTCACACAAGGCAGGTGGGGCCCAGGAGGATCCTGAGGTGCTGAAAAGCACGAGCGAAGTCCCGCAGAGTGGGTGTTGTTTTGTGCCGCTTGCTGCCTCCCTGAACTTGGCCCATACAGTCTGGGGCCGGACTACGTACCCCAGACTCACACAAGGCAGGTGGCCAGGAGGATCTGACATGCTGAAAAGTGCCAGCAAAGTCCCCCAGTGCGCAACTTGCCCTGGCGTGAGCCCTGGCAAAGATCGGGCCAAGACCAGGCCCGTCTGCCCCTGTTCCCGGCTGCCTAAGGCCAGGCCAGGCCCTATATCTAGAACCGTGGATCCAGATACTGATAGCGAATGAGGAGGACCCTTAAATCAAGATATTGTGATGGACTTGCTACGATCAATAAGGTTAGTGGTACTCTTTGCACTTCTAACTGTGCAGGACATTTAAAGAACATGATTGGTGACATCCAAAACAGGTCGTGATGGGGAAGAAAAGTCTTTAAGGACAAAAGAGGGAGAACAAGGTTCCCATTCAATTCCCTCCATTATAACCTTTCCTCAGTGATGGGGGCAATATCTACTGAATTAAACCTGGTCAAGGATCACATAGAAGCTGTGCAAAGGTTAATTGCTGACCCCATGACTGAAGCCCATTCAAAGGCCCCAGAAGCAGCCCCTAATTCAACTAAACCTACCACCATCACGAGAACACGGGCCTGTTGTGTGTGTCTCTTGACAAACATGTTAAAAAGCAAAATAAGTGCAAATCAAAAACTTATGTGTAGTACACATCGATACGACTGAAATTACTGTGGACGCACAAAGCCCACTCCCTGAAAAAATCCTCCACCACCCAAAAGGAAAAGTGCGAAGGGAAAAATACAGGCTCGCCTTTTGAAAAACATCTATCCATGAAGCATCTAGCTGTGCCTTTGGCCAGTATAAACAATGCCCCTTTAAATTGTTGTCAATCTGCTATTGATGCAATGGAGACCATGCTAACCTCTTTTCAAGAGGAAATGAGGGGCCAGGTGAAACACTTATCAAATAAAATACCGTTGATGATAGAGGCATTTCAAGGAGCCACAGGGCCACCTAGTGGTGCTCAAGATGCTGTTTCCTCAAAGCTCCAAAACACCTACCAGTCTGTTAAAACACTACTAATAGTGTTCAGGCCTCTCAAGAGATAGCTGTCATGGATCAACCAGCTTCTACCCAGAATACTATGCCATGTGTCCCCCCGAGAGTCTAGCCCACCCCTGTTTTTTCCCAGCAAGTACCACCTCTATTCCAAAAACGCCAACTGGATAATTTTCACCTACCGCCAGAAAGTACACTGTATACAGTCATCCTATAAAGGGTTACTCCTTTGGAAGATGGAATCTACGAGGACTGTCAAAGCCTCATAAACAAAGCGGCACACTGGTGCAGGAAGAACACATGATGCCCTTTTTCTTTGGTTGATAAAATCATCATGACCCACAGGGTGAATTGGGTAGGTCCAACCATGAAATCCTCAAGGGGTAATTGCTTGGTTTTGAACTTTAGAGATTTGGGTTGTGTACGATTCCTGGTGTCCCACTTGAATCACCCCTTTATCCCTCACTCACTAGATTTCTTTTATCGCCCACCCATCTTAAATGTTGCCAGTGCTCGAACTTTCCCAAAACATGGGGGCGCATTATGTCAAAATTTTGTATCCCCCTTAGCTCTCTCCAATCATTTTGAGTCCTTTGTCTAGTCTTACAGAAAATGACTGACTGTTTAAGACAGCCAGCCAAAATGGATAAACTGGCCATTTGTACGTCAGTATGACAACTCTCCCCAGTGCCCAGCCGACTTCAAGTTCAAACATGGCCCAAAATACAAACAAGTGTGGCTGGAATCTTAGACTGTTATCATGGAACATTGCTGGGATCCGCCAGAAACTGACAATGAAGACTGGCTATCTGTTATCAGGACTTTTGATATAGTATTTTGCCAGGAAACATGGGCCATAGACCCTATTCATATTGATGGGTTTATATCTTATTGCTGTCCTGAAATTTCTTCTCCAGCGTGTGAGAAGTTGGCCTGGCATATGCTGTCCACTAATTATAGTGGGCACCTTGCACCAGTCCAAACAACCCCTTATTGGAGATAGGTTAAAGACAACCTTATTGAAAGCTATCCTAGTGGTAGCTATGGAGAGCAGCCTTCAGGCTAAGTCTTGAAGGAATGTAAAGCAGCTTGTTTTACCAGTCTATAATCTCTTGAGTGATCAAATGAAAGAGCACCACACCAGGTATATATTCAAAATATATGTATTTATTGCTAAACACACCCCTCTAGTCTCTTTATGAGGCTAGAGTTCGAAGTACACAAGTTATAAGTTATTTAAACACAGTAATAGCACAAATACACGTTTGGGCCCTAGGGGCGTACCAAACCATATACCAATAAAGTGGTATAAGAACCACGACTGAGCTAGACACTAGGCCTAGAGCCTCTAGAAGTGCTTGGACCACAAGGAACCACCCAAGGTAGTGACACAGGGGACCCACGGGGACGCGTGCAGTGTAAATACACAGCCACGAGACGCCGTTAACTTCTATGGAGAAAGTCGCGATCAGGAAATTAAAGAAAAGGGACACTTAAAGGAGGACTTGGAGCAAACCCTTTGAGAACTAGGTCGTTCTAGAGTCTCTACCCACGGGAGCACCGGAGTACTCTTGTTACCTCACCCAGGGAAGCCGGGTGCATAGGTGCCTTTCGGGGTCGGGTTTCGTCATCGATTTGAATGGCGATCTGCTGCAAAGTGCTGCTGGCGACCAAGTGGAAAGTGTCCGGGTGGATCCAAGAGTGGATCGGAGATCTGAAGAACCTGAAAGCAGAGGGGACAGAGTCTGGGTCACTAGCCAGTGACCAGGAAGGCGATGAGCGGATGCCCACCGATGTCGAGTGCTTCAGGTAGGTTGACGGTCGTCTTGACTCTTCAGCCACGAGGTCCAGGAGGCGTTGTTGGTGACCAGGAGCAGGATTCGGGCTGGTACACGATGTTTGTCGAGTGCTGAGGTGTCGGCGACCGAATTGGACCCAACAAGCCTTGGCAACGGCAAGTCTCGATGTAGATGAAGAATGACGATGATGCAGACCAGCAAGGTCTGAGGAACTCACCCAGCAAGGGTAAGTGAGGGCGAGCCTGGAGCAACCAGGGAGCCCAAGAAGAAAAGGATTGGCCTTCGTGAAGGGCTACTAGCCAACGGGCTAGCAACCGCAAAGGAGCCTCAAGACGGTGCACGTGGAGCTGGCTCACAGGACACTCGTGGAGTGGAGGCCAGTGATCTTCGGTGCAGTTGGTGCTGGAGGCTAGGGCTACTCGGAGCCCAAAGCCCGACTTCGTGGGAGACCCAGAAGAGGATGCACTAGCAAATGCGTGCGGTGTCCAGGGGTCACGGTTCCACGTTACCCACGACAGCTACGGGCCTCAGCTTTGCTGGGGACTCGCTGGGGACTCAGGGCAGCCACGGGGAAGTCTGGAAATCCACCTCTGGTGATGCAAAGACTTCGGCGTCCGACGGGAGCTTAGGCGATGCAGACCGGACAATTGCTTCTTTGGTGCCTGCCAAGCAGGGGAGCGATTCCAAAGGGGATGATGGACGGAGCGCTTGAGCTAATCAAACACTCACCCCCAGTCAACTGATCTGGGTTTAATCCATCATCATTCTTTAGCTCACTCCACCACCCCAGTTCAGACATGGCCATATGCAAATCAGTCTGACTCTGTGCCTCATGGGAACAGTCCAGCCCGAACTGCCAAGCCATGTCTTCCCTGGACCGGAAACAAGCATCCTGGGACCGGTTTCTGGCCATTCAACCGTCATCAGCCAGGCTAGCTTGAATCCAGTGGCAAAGTGAGCAAGGGACCCACGTCTGGGCATACCCTGCCAACTTAGGGCGAACAAAGCGATACCAAAGGGGATGATGGACGGAGCGCTTGAGCTAATCAAACACTCACCCCCAGTCAACTGATCTGGGTTTAATCCATCATCATTCTTTAGCTCACTCCACCACCCCAGTTCAGACATGGCCATATGCAAATCAGTCTGACCCTGTGCCTCATGGGAACAGTCCAGCCCGAACTGCCAAGCCATGTCTTCCCTGGACCGGAAACAAGCATCCTGGGACCGGTTTCAGGGGAGTCACTCCTTGACCCCAAGGGAGATTCTTCTGTCCTCTAGTCTTGAGTAGAGCGTCGAAGGTCCAGGATTCTGTGTCAGAGTTTCGTCCAGGGATAATCTAAAGTCCTAAGGACTGGGTTCCTATACTTATACTAAGTTTAGGGGTTGGACTACTCTGTGGCCCCACCTATGGGTGGGTCAGGGCAGAGGGGTGGCTACACCCCTTTTCCTTTGTCCAGTTCGCGCCAAAGCAGGGGCTGCAAGCCCCTGATCCGGTTTGAACTGGGGTATGCACTAGGGACACCAAGTGTGCCCCCAGTGCAGGACTTCAAAGCACCCGAAAGTGCTCCCGCCCAGCCCCAATACACACTATCCTGTCTGGGGAGGTGGTCACACCTCCCTGGGACAGGAAACCTGTTGTCCAGGCCTCCCCTGCCGGAGTTTCGTCCAGCAGCAGGAGGCCAGACTTGTGTCTGTGGCAGCAGCATCCATTTTGTGATGCCAGGGCTTTAGAAAGAAGTTACCGGCCAGGCCAGGGTTAACATGTCTCTCCCTCTAGAAGGGTGGAATGCTACCCCCGCCGCCAGAATTGGTGGGGGTAGTATTCCAAGATGTTTGACACCAAACACGACATGTTTCGGTGCAGCCATTCCAAAGTTAGCATTTAACGCGAGGTTATAATGCGCTTAAGAGTATATGGTCAGGCTGCACTACAAACAGCATCAGAGAAGGGTCTCCGAACGCTGCAGAGGGGCCCTGCTCATACAGGGGCACCCTCTCACATAGGAACCACGCACTCTGCCTTCAGGATTGATAAGGCCTGCCATAGGAGTGACTTATAGGTTTATATGTGTGTATGTATATAGTGATATAGGTAACCTATATCACAGTAAGGAGTGCATGCACCACCTTACCCAGGCTGCAGTAGCAGACCTGTGGTGTCAGTTTGGATGGCCTTCCAGGGGTGGCACAATACATGCTGCAGCCCCTGGTAGGCCTCTGAGGTACCTATGCCCTTGGTACATAGTATACCATATACTAGGGACTTATAAGGGCACTCCAGATTCCAATCAGTGATGTGCCTAAGGCACATGGAAACCATTTTAGAGAGGAAGCAGCTAGGCTGGGGTTCTGATTAGCAGGGCCCCAGCCAGATTAAGGTCGAAAAACAGTGAAGCATCAGCAAAAAGTGGGGGTACCCATGTGAAGCAGATCCTACTCTCCTACACAGCGGGGAGGGGCAAGGATGGCCTGACTGTCTATGTGTCTGTTAATATCAGGAATCTAAAGATAAAAGCAATAGAAGCGAAGCCGTGCTACCAGATTCTAAAGATTAATTGGCCCAAATTGTTTAATGTCATCCTGATTAATTTTTATTTCAATTTTTTCCCGCACAGCCGGTAGGCATTATTGAAGAACTGGGGAATTCCCTAACTATATTCCATATATAGTAAGGGAAGTTATGCATCAATCATGTGAGCTGGTGATTATAACATAGAGCGATGCATATATACTGGTAACTACATATGTGGGGTCTCAGATGGAAGATGTTAGCCATTTTTTACGTTCGGCATATGGGAAAGCTTTAAACAAGATCTTATTCATGAACAATCTGTTTTTTTCATCTGATATCTCTAGCCCAAACACTGTCAATCCACCCACGTTTGTGGGGAGAGGAAAGGATAACGCAATAGATTTTGTGTTAGTATCAGAAGATTTGGCCTGGAAATTAGTAAACTATGAGGTTTACTCCATAGTGACCACAATCCAATCATCATTTGTTTTGACATCTTATTGAGCATGGACCCTTGTGATCCACCTAAGCTCTCTGTCAGCTTTTCTGTAAATAGGGGGATCCGGATAAAATGGGATCGTATTGACCCACATATGCTTCTTAAAGACCCGATTACTGAAGTTGGCAAAGATATTTTTGCTGCCTTTCTACCAATGCTGAGCCTAGTATGATTCGAGAAAGTTGTATAGCAATCTGTTGTTCTACCGCTTGTTTGTTAACAAGAAATAAGCCATCTCTAATCCGCCCACTCCATCCTTGGTTTAATTCAGAGTGCACATTAGTACTCAAAGCCCTTAAGAAAGCCACTAATTTGATCCCACGAAAATCTGATGTAATCAGGACAGCAAGGAAGAACTATACGCAGGCGATAAGAGTGAGAAAAAGGGAAATGTACGCTAAAGCCTGGGAAGAGCTCGATAAAGCAGCCTACCTGAAAGATAGCAGGCTTTTTTTGGGAAGTTATAAATTGTCCCTTTTTTCCAGATGGCCCTGCCAACAGCATAGAATGCCATATTTTAGAACAAGATTGGATTAGTAATTTCTCTCAAATTTATAATCCCAGTAATCTGTTGGATTAACCTTTTTTGGAACCAGGTATTGACACTCTCTTTGTTAACGATAACTAGCTAAACGATTTTATTGATATAGCAACAGTTGCTTAGGTCATTCAGAGCTCAGAACCAGGAAAGGCTCCAGGCCCCGATGGAAATGCTTACTTAGAACTTTGGCCGCCATTCGTTATAATTGTACTCAGAGCAGTTGTCAGGGAGGCCCCAATCAGACCCTGGAGGAAATCTATTGTAGTACTGATGTATAAAAAGGGGGACAGGAACCTTCCTGCATGCTATTGTTCAATCTCATTGTTAGGTGCCACAGCAAAAATATTAGGGCATGTCATTCTGGGAAAACTTGAAAAATGGACTGAAACGAATTCCTTTTTTTCAAAAGTTCAATATGGCTTTCGCCTGGGTTCAGAGACTACCGAGCAATCACTCAATCGATCCGTTATTATGGGAAAGTATGTCAAAACCAGGAGCGGTGTCCTTCATTAGGCATTTATGGACCTCTCCTGTGCTTTCGACTTGATTGACAGGGGAAACTGAGGGATTTGATGGAGCTTGCAGGAGTGGAACCTCCTTTGTTGAATCTCATTAGGCGTTTACAATGGTACACGACTACTAAAATATGCTACATACATCATGGACAGTGAACACGCCCCATAAAAGTGGCAAGAGGGGTAAGGCAGGGCTATATATTGGCTTCGTTCTTGTTTTTATTTTACATTAATTCTTTGGATACAGCCCTTGGCTTGTGTAGTAATGATATCCCTAGAATTAGTACTTGTCCAGTCCCAGTTCCTCTTTATGCAGATGACGCGGTTTTAAGACCACAAACAGCGAACGGTCTGCAAAATCTTTTAAGTGGTTTTAATGTTTTTATGACTGATTTAAACTCAAAAGTGAGCCATCAAAAATCGTTTATTTTAACTTGTGTCCCTAAAACACTAAGGGGCCGATTCCGGCAGGAAATCTCTCCGACCGAGCCGGACCCGGAGAGATTTCCGACCGAATCGGACCCTAGCAGTCCGACCGAACGAGTACGATGCGTTCGCATGCTATCGGACTCGATTCGGTCGGACTCCCATTGAAGTCAATGGGAGCCGGTCGTACAACGCGTACGCGGGCTCCCATTGACTCAATGGGTGCCAGGCGAACAAGGGCGCCCCCTACAGCGGGTACGCGTCGAAGCGGGTCGCGCCGTACATGCACAGGTAGGGGGGACCCATTGGTCCCCCCTGTGTGCGACTCTCGCGGCTAGGCGTACAGGGGGGTCCGACACGGACCCCCAAAGTGCGGCTCCGACTGCTCTTTCGAGCCGGACGGCGCGAGTCGGTCGGACTGCTCGCGGCGCGCATCGTACTTACCCGGCCGGGGAACGTCTCCATTGCGCGGTGCGAGTCGTGTCCGTGCGAGTCGGTCGGAGCGGTTCGATCCCGCGAACGAGTCGGTCGGCAATTTCACGTACGCTCGCATCGTACTCACTCGCCCGGACGCACGTCCGACTCGGTCGGGAAACAGGGCTCCGAATCGGATCTGGTAATGCCAAGTCCGATTCGGAGCCCTATCGGCCGAGATCGGAATCGGCCCCTAAATCTAAACATTTTTTCATTGGGTACACCCCAATTGCCAAGATTTCCCAGTTTAAGTATTTAGGTATTTTGTTCGTAGCTGATTTGACATGGAGTAAGCTAATAAACCAAAGAATATAGAAAATGGGGGTAGTATGGAATCGATTTTTAAATTTGCAAAAAAAACTAGGCCACAAGGCAATAAAGGAGATGACCCAATTCTACAAGAGTAAAAGCCTCGCAGTAGGAACATATGGAGCAGGCATGTGGGGTTAAACTGAAGAGACTGCAGGCAACCAAAAATAAGTTTCTCTGTAGGCTGTTATCTATTCCCAAATCTACCTCAAGTCTCATTTCACATTTTGAACTGGGCATGGACTTTTTGGAAGACATTGTAAAAATAACTCTTCTTTTACTTTGGATCAAAATATGGAGTATCCCATAGGCTGGTTTTTCCGGGTGCCTTATGAGGGATTTTCTAAATTCAAGTAATAATAGTTCCATCCCATGGTTGGCATATGTTAGGAACACTTTTATTGACCTGGAACTAACTACACTCTTTGATTTCCCAGACAGCATTGGGCCACAAACTAAGGCCTTAGTAAAGCAAAAATGTATTTCACACAGAGAGGAGGCTAGAATAGAGAGAGAAATAGATATAGCCTCAGTCCTTAACTATATGCCAATCTGTCCTGGACCTGGGATGGAGCCTTGGCTAACACAGGTAGAAAACCCAGAATATAAAACAAGGCAAAGACTAAGTACAATCTATTTCCTAGTCGCCTTTCCCTTTTCAGGATTCTGGTTTACATCCTTACCATGCTGCCCATGTGGCAATTCTTGTTCCCAATCCACGGTGCACTTTATGCTTTTTTGCACTTTGTATCGCACTTTGAGAGCCCGTTTTTTATGTCCAATTTTAAAGTAAAAGCCCTTTACATCTTACCAAGAAGGGATGATCTTTTTAAAATGTTTATCTTCCCCCAAAACCAGTTTGGCTGGTCTTTATTATATTTCTGCTGCCATTAAACTGAGAAGGAGATAAGCTTTATAAAAATGTAAAACTATTTGCTTGCACATGTGAAAAACATTTTTCCTTTGGCCGAGACTGGTATTCATTAACATTGTATGTACTTTTAAAACTTGTTGATTGTCTGTAATATATTTTTAATAAGGGTGGGTGGAGTACGCAGAGTGGCACTCCGCGGAGTTCCACGGAGTTAAAAAAAACTCTGTGGAACTCCGCTCCGCTCTGCTCCGCTCCAGTCCCACTCCCAATTTTTAAAAAAAAAGGCCAC
Organism: Calotriton arnoldi; assembly: GCA_963921515.1. Lineage (NCBI taxonomy): Eukaryota > Metazoa > Chordata > Amphibia > Caudata > Salamandridae > Calotriton > Calotriton arnoldi. The sequence goes on along the minus strand of CAWUFW010001746.1, from coordinate 1,192,601 downwards.
TTACCTGCTCTCTGGCATCTCTGGGCGGCCCTCCTCCTCTCCGTGGTCTCTCCTCCTCACTGCCGTCCTCGTCCTCAGAGCCGGTCGCAATCCCCTCCGTTTTATGTCTTACATGGACTGCGCATGCGCAGTCCACGCAAGATGTAAAACGTAGGGGTTTGCAGCAAGGATGAGGACGGCGGCGAGGAGGAGACACCACGTCAAGGAGGAGGGCAGCCTGAAGACACCGGAGAGCAGGTAAGTGTTGTTTTTTTTATTTTGGCCCGTGGTGCAGGGGCTAACTCCGCTCCGCCACGGAGTCGGAGTTTTGCCTGAACTCCGCGTTCCCAACGGATCGCGGAGTTGGCAAATCCAATCCAATCCAAACAAGCTTTATTCGACAAGTCGTCATAAAAGCACTATACATAAAACATCCAATAAAACATAGTTAGAAATAAACCTGTTTGGTAAGTCCGTATACATACAAAAAGCTCAATATCTAAAATGACAATAATTCTTTTAAGTTCTCGAGCAAAGGAACACAAGGAGAGTTATGCCTTGGATAATTCAACCTAAAGCTGAAAAAAAAACTGAAAATATTTGTGTGGATCTCTATGTCTATATCACTAGAGCAATAACTAACTGAATACAATTAATGCACATTTCATGAGGGTATGGCTTTCGATCTAATGGCCCACGACCACCCTAAATATTTTGCTACTGCTAGGGGAATAGGAAATAACGTACTGGTGCGTATGATTCTTTCCGCTTCCGCGCTCTTTCTAGTGCCCAACAGCTTACATATGGGCCTCAACCATACCCGGCGGGGATCCACATAGGCTGGGCAAACGAATAACATGTGCGCAATAGATTCTGTGTGGGCCAAACAGTTAGGACACTTTTTGTCACATGTTTTGGACCACTTGGATGTAAAGGATCTAATAGGCAAAGAACCCGCCCTCAGCTGGAAATACAATTTCCTATCAAATGGTTTAGATATTGTGTCCCAATATACTTCTAGACTGGGGATGTGTTTAAATTCCAGAAAGATCCCTGTGAGTGAAGATGATTCACTAGATCTCAAGGTATTATAAGAGACCATCTCCCAATATTTCTCTTTAAGGATCTTTTTTGAGGGAAAACAAGCAGTGGCTGGATCCTCCCAAAGCACTTGCATACCAATTTTACCCAGAACATCTCTAATTACACAGAGCCAGCCAATCTTGTGGAAAGTATCAGATTTTATTACATCCAGAAGGCCTGCAGCATATGTCATCAGTTCTGGTGTTGTCCACAGCCTTCTCCAGTATAACACTGGACGTAACTTTACAACATCAGTTAAAGATTTTCTACCAAGGTCATATAATAAAGGACACAATGGCGTACTTTGAGGGAGATTAGTGATACTACGTAGGAACCTATTTTCTGATACGATGAGTTTGGACGTATTCTCGAACCCCCACAGTTCAACACCGTAGAGGGCAGAGCTAACTACCTTCATGTCATAAACTTGGAGCACTGGGCTAATTGGTTTAGTAAGAGACTTTTTGTGCTCCCGCAGGAGTGCTCCCGACAGTTGCCGGTGCTTGAGTGTAGCCAAATCAATTTGTTGGTTCCATTTTAGGTACTCTGTATATTTACTCCCAAGTAAATAAACGATTTAACTTGTTCCAATGGACGATTGTTCATTAAAATATTACCTTTAAAAGCTCTATGTTGATTAAAAGTAATAAATTTCGTTTTCGACACATTGACTTCTAGGCCGCGTGCAGAGCAAAACTCTTCATAAATTACCAGGGCTCGCTGTAGCCCACTCGGAGTCTTTGAGATAATCAATGTGTCGTCTGCGAACATTAAAATAGGAATCTTTTCACCAGCTAAAATCAGGGCATCGATATTCGCAGCTGTCATACAGTCAACTATGCCATTAATAAACAGTGAAAATAGAGTAGGTGCCATTACGCAACCCTGGCGCACCCCTCTCTCTATTGGAAATTTACCAGTAACCTTGCCCTGGGAGCCCCACCGAATTTTGGCGTAATTATCCTCGTGCAGTCTCATAATAAGTGTTAGGAGTTCTATAGGCAACCCCAAACCCTGCAATATCACCCACAGGCTTGAACGGGGAACAAGATCAAATGCTGACTTTAAGTCAACAAAGGCAGCATATAAGCTGCCTTTACTCAGAACCACCGCCTTCCAGTGTAATAGAATAAAACGAAACACCTGGTCGATGCTGCTGGTATATGCCCGGAAACCAGCCTGGAGGGGGGATAATATACTATACTCTTCTATCCACTCCTGGATCTTATTAAGGATCAACCTCACCAAAATCTTTTGTAGGGAATCTATCAAGCTAATTGGTCGATAGCTCCCCGGCAATGATTTGTCTCCTTTTTTGTATACAGGGATTATTTCGGCTCCTTTCCAGGACTCTGGTATTGGGGCGCCTTTAGCAACTGCGTTGACCAGTAGCAATATATATCTGCCCCATTTAGTTTTATCGTGTAAAAACATATCAGCAGGGACGCCATCTGGGCCAGGTGCTCTGCCACCCACCACTGGCTCAAGAGTTAGCATAACATCATTGCTGTTAAATGCCTCTTTCACATAAAACACATGGCTGGGTACATCCATATTTGACTCAGTTGGACTTTGGGCATATTGAGGTTTAAAATGCTTAACCCAGTTATCCTGCGAAACATGATTTTGAGGCTGTTCGGGTTGCCCTCCTCGGTCCCACTTTATGATGCTCCAAAATAGTTTACTAGTGCTAGCTTCTTTAAGTTCCTGCCATCTCTTCTCATCCCAGGCATGTTTAGCTTTATTCATGACACTCTTGTACTCATGCCTAGCTGTACGAACTGCAACAGGCTCACCGACTTTGATTGCATTCCCAAGGGAAACTCTTGCCTGCCTACAGTCTTTATTGTACCACCGACAGCTCTTGCTATCCATTCGTTTCTTTGCCTTGCAAGGCTTAACAAGGTGAGTTCTCAATTGTGCGAAGAAACTATCATGGAGCTGGATAATAGACTCCAATTCCACATTATTACACAGTCCGTTCTCCAACTCGTAAAGGGCACTATCGACATCCTTGGAAATACCTTCCAGGGACTCCAGGTTTTCAACTATACTTGACCACTTGAGGTGCCTCATATCGTTAGTAGGGACTACATCATAAGAATGGAGTTCGAACTCCCTACGAGACAGTGGCTCTTGGCCCCCGCATCCCAAGGTCACACACAAAGGATTGTGATCACTTTCCAGGCGATCCCTTATAATCATGTCCTCAAGAGCATGCCAATACTTCAAGCTCATAAGTATGTAGTCTATCCTGCTCTTACTATGCCCATTATTAAACGTGTTTGCCCCCAGCCTATCCTGTGGAGTCCTTCCATGTACTGCCCTGAGCCCCTTTTCTAGGCAGATAGAATTAATCTGGATGGCCACCTCCGACCATTTTTTTATGGGAGCAAGCTCTAGTTTCGGGATTCCCCACTGGGCGTCTTCTTCTTCAGTGAGGTACCAATCTTGGGTAGCCAAGGGCTCAAAGGCTGAATTAAAATCGCCCGCAATGATAATGTTGTTGTTTGAGGAGTGTACCTCAAGGAGATCGTCTAGGGCCGCTAATACTTCAGACTTACACCCTCTTGTACCCCTCACGTAGATGTTATAGATATCAACATTATCTTGCGGGCCCATTTTTATTCTTAGTGCCTGTATGTCATTACACTTTGTTGAGAGTTTCTTAACACCAATATCTAAATCTTGACGAACCCATATAGTCAAGCCTCCTGATGGCCGGCCTTTTGCTCCTTTCACTGCTGAAATGTGATAATTTAAAAAGCCTACACAATGTTGTGGTATCAGGAGCCATGTTTCCTGAAATAAGCAGATGTCATAGCAGTTAATAAAGGCTAACCAATCAGGGGATGTTAATTTTGAACTCAACCCTGCGATGTTCCATGATAGCAATGTACCCCTTTGCAGGGTAAGGCTGTTGTGCAATGGTTCCTTTGGGCTCTCTATGGAAACAGAATTACACTCACATTGGGTCGCTATTTGCGCTGGTGACCTGACTAACGATTGAATAGGCTTTGAAAGGCTGCTTTTATCTGCACAGATGGGTTTCGTTGCAATGTGGCTATTTCTAGGTACTAATGAGTCATCAAGACTCCCAAGATGTAATCCAATGTTCCCAAGCAGTCAATCATTGCATTCTAACATAGAACATCCCATCCGTCTAGCAGACAATTGCCCTAGACAATGACTTGGCCAGCTGCTGAACGGTACCTGCCTAAATTGGATAGACGAAGAGTCGGGGGGAACAGGTTTCGAAATTCTAAAGCGAATATGTTTTCGACCATATCCTCCCTCTGAAAGGTCAACTCAATACAATCATAGCGATGAGTGGGGGAGATGAGCCTACGTGCCCCAACAATATCTTCCCTAATCACAGAGCGACACCCCCTTACATGTCGTATCCAATGGATAGCCTTATTGGTCAGGGAGTCAGTATTTTCTCTACCTTTTCCAGGATCTAGCTTCGGGACGTTCGCCATGTAAATTCTATGGGTATTATGTGCCGTATGCGTGTCCTGTTCCCCCCTATTTATATAAGTGTCATACTTTCTGAATGGAGGGTTGGGAACAATATCAGTATAGGCACTCCTATTACCTAGTGGATACCTCCTTGATATTTCTGAGTTATGGAGCCTATGAGTGCCTGGAATGGTCGGGGGAATGCTGTTAGTACTGGATTTCCCTGGCAGGGGCTTTTTTCGATTGACCACTTCGCTAAACGAAAGGGGTGTCTTTGCACAACCTATCGTTAGTTAAAGGAGCAACTGATATTGCTTGTGGAGTAGTTTGGCTAGATGGAATAATGCTTATGGCCCTATTTTTTGCACATTCTAAACAAGGAGGGGCAGATTTACAAGCCCCTTGCGCCACTTTTGCGCCACCGTTGCGTCACTTTTGTGACGCAGCGGCGACGCAAACCATGCGCCACGTTGCGCATTATTTACAACGTGACGCATCTAGGGAGATGCGTCACGTTGTAAAGCCCTGCGCCACATGAAACCTGCGTCAGGTTTCATGTGGGCGTTCCCTCGCACGGTGGGCGTTCCATCGCAGGAAAGCCTCGTAAAAGTGATGCAGTGAAATCTACAAGATTTCACTGCGTCACTTTTCCGACGCCGCTGCGACAAATCCTTATGCCTGCTTCAAGCAGGCGTAAGGAGTGGCGCACCACGTTAGGTATGGGCAGCCCCTGTGCATTGCAGGAGCCGCGTCGCGCTTGCGACACGACTCCAGCAATGCGCCGCCCTTACGACACAGGATGCGACACGCATCGGCCTTTCCTTGCGCCACGGTGCGCCGCATTGTAAATGCGGCGCATCCGTGGTGGCGCAAGGAGAGAATTGCGTGTCGCATCTATTCTGGCGCATCCCTGCTGATTTGCAGGGATGCGCCAGAAGTTGTAAATCTGCCCCGAAGACTCCCCTTGTAACAAGTGCCTCACCATGGAAGTTAGGTTCTCAATCATTACTCTCATGGTCCCTACTTCTTCCTGGAGTGAATACATCATAGTGATCACATCTCGTGGGGCCGGTGTATGCATAACAACTGGTTCAATGGTACTGTCTAGAGGTGGTCCTTGTGCCTGGATATTTTCCACCCCTGCATGTTTGATAATACTGCATATCTATTTGTGCAGATTACTACGGGATCAATGATTGGTGGATTTCTGTCAACTACTTCAGGGGAGCTGGGGTTGTTTACAGGAGATTCACCCCCCCCTCACTAGATTGTGTTGGCTCTCTCCCCTCTCTCCCCTGTTAGTATTTGGGTCCTTTTTTTGTACTAGAAACATAGCAGGAACGGTGGGACAGCAGTTTGGGCCACCTCCCGTGGGTTGTACTATACTAGCGGGTGACTTAACCCTATCTAGATGCTGATTTGGCTCTGCTACAAGTAAATCCTCACATTCCCCAATTAAAGTATCAATGTGATCCAACACACAGTTACTACCAGAATGTTTGATAACTTTCCTAGCCTTCTTCCCTTTGGATGGCCTACCTGCCTTGGTACCTTCTCCCCCACCTCCCCCACCTTCCATGGTCTTTCTTTTTCCCATATCAATTGGGTATATAGTAGCTCACAGCCAGATCTCGCAGAATTGCTCTCAATGCACTGAAAACAATACTTGAATTCTTCACAGTGCACAGGTGAAAGATAGCACACAAGCAGTACCTCTGGATCCACAGTTAATCGTTCATGACAATCCAGCTCCCAGTGACAAATGAAAGGGGGGTAGCCCTGCCCTGCCTCTTCCTGGCAAGGATGGGCCCGCCCTGGGCCCGGGCTTTGCCCGGGCTCGGCCCGTGCGCGTCCCGCCCTGCGGGGGGAGAGGCAGCGCTTTATGCGCAAGATGGACTGAGCGCCTCCCCCTCGTCAGCGGCAGCTGTTGATGGCGCTGTGCACCCTGGGCCCTGAGGTCCGCTATTGGGTTGGTTGGCAGCAAAACCTGAAGTGGATTAAGCAGCAGACTCACTCCGGGACTGTGGGCACAGCAAGGGTCTCCTCGAAGTCGGCAAAGCGGCAAACAATTACAGCCCCGGCTAGCAGGTAGTGTAGCATGCGCTGAACAGCGCGTCCCGCGCCGCGGGGGGAGAGGCAGCGCTTTATGCGCAAGATGGACTGAGCGCCTCCCCCTCGTCAGCGGCAGCTGTTGATGGCGCTGTGCACCCTGGGCTCTGAGGTCCGCTATTGGGTTGGTTGGCAGCAAAACCTGAAGTGGATTAAGCAGCAGACTCACTCTGGGACCGTGGGCACAGCAAGGGTCTCCTCGAAGTCGGCAAAGCGGCAAACAATTACAGCCCCGGCCAGCAGGTAGTATAGCATGCGCTGAACAACGCGTCCCGTGCCGCGGGGGGAGAGGCAGCGCTTTATGCGCAAGATGGACTGAGTGCCTCCCCCTCGTCAGCGGCAGCTGTTGATGGCGCTGTGCACCCTGGGCTCTGAGGTCCGCTATTGGGTTGGTTGGCAGCAAAACCTGAAGTGGATTAAGCAGCAGACTCACTCCGGGACTGTGGGCACAGCAAGGGTCTCCTCGAAGTCGGCAAAGCGGCAAACAATTACAGCCCCGGCCAGCAGGTAGTGTAGCACGCGCTGAACAGCTGGCAAATCTCCGCAAACTCCACTGGCGGAGCAGAGTTCGCTGCCCGGGGTTGATTTTTAATCTGTGCTTTTATGGTCAATACTATGACTGAATAAAGCCTATTGAAACAAGACGACTGCTTGGGTGCCTGGTTCCTGCCCTGAACCCTCAGTCAGAGGACAGCCCTGCTGTTTGAGCCCTGCATCTTCACCTTCCCCAGGCCTACCAGAGTGACTCCAAGGGCTAGTTTCCTGGCCTCTTGTTCAGAGCCACAGGGACACTAAAGGCCCCAACCATCTTTACTCGTTCCTGGACCCAGCCTAAGTGAGTTCCGAACCCCCAAGTGGTGTCCCACCAGTCCTGTACCCTTGGTTGTGGTGCTAAAGGTACCCATATGGGCAAAATCCAAAACTGAGGAGTTAAAAGATTTTGGCCATAAACTGCTCTGATTTTGCAGCTGCTCCCGCCACATTTTTCTCTGCAAAAGGGGTATCCGAGCCTCTTGAACTGTCTTAGGCTACAGCCTCCTGCCTTGTCCCACTGGAGATTTTCAACTTCCATAAAAACAACTATGTCTGAACGTGGAAATCTTCACCGCGACTTCGACCCAAGGATCCCTGGTGAAGATGCTCCTTGGACACTGCCTGCAGCCTTACCTCGCTCAACTTTACCTTCTCAGACCATTTTTCGCAATTACTTTTAAGTTTGATGGTAAGCGCCGATTGGGCCCATTGCGGTTCGCCATATCTTTCGACTTTGACTCGATCTCACACGACTAGATGTCCGCGAATGGCGCTTTGATCTTTTAGGCACTAGTTTTTAATAAAAATTCATAATTCCATTTCTACTGATTGGATTTCTGCTGTTTTGGTGTCAAATAATTTATTAAACTGTACTGTATTTTTCTAAATTGGTGAGGATTTTTTCTTGTGTTATGTGTTCACTTTATTACTGTTTGTGTACTGTATAAATACTTTATACATTGCCTCTAAGTTAAGCCTAACTGCTTTTTGTGCCAGACTACCCAGGGTTAAGCTCAGGTTAATTTAGTGACTTTTTTTAGCTCACCATGCAAGAGATTGTAGCTGTTGCTTGACCATGGCTCACACCCCAGTCAACCAACAACCCAATTTCTCATTTAGGTGTTTAGCGATGTGGATCAGGGCTTGTGTCTGTGCAGTACCATACAATGATTTGTGTTACTCAAAAATCCCAGATAAATAATTTGACCTCAGAATGACCTCTCTTTAAATTCTTACTAGTTTTCTTTGGCTGCTTCCCCTTCTTCTAAATTTAAGTGCCCTACCTTCCTTTTTGCACGATGGAGCTGTGCAACTTTGATATCCTCAGCAGGCAGGGCTGAGCTGTTGCAGCTCTGCAAGCAGAAGGGTCTGAAAGCAGACAAGAGGGCTACCAAACTGGATATCCAGGTAGCTCTAAGAGCCTTTGAGGAGGTGCAGAGGTGGCAGTCCATCTCAGGAGAGGATGATGGTGAAGACAATGAGGAGGCGGGAACACTGACAGAGGATGAGGGGAAGGAGGACCCAGTCCAGGGTCCTGAGCCACAAGGAGAGCCCAACTCAACCCTGGCTGATTACCAGGATGGTAAAGTATTATATCAAAGACAATGTTAGAATGCACACCCTTCCTTTTCTGTTTTATTCGTGTTTCAGTTTAATCATCCATTTTTTTGAAAATGCTCAAGGGCAAAAATCTTGGCGTGCAGGCTCAACTTATGCTCCATCCCAAGCACGGATACAAAACATCCAAATACAAACTGCTGCGCCGTCGCGCTCAGCCTCAAGCCGCACAGCCACATGAATGTACATCATCACGTTGCATAACGTAATTCAACTTAACCATAGTAATCCAGTGTGATCTGTAACTTTTTCCAATCCATCTTTATTCAACATTAATCTTGAAATTTTGCTCAGGAGGCCAAGTGGTTCCAAACTTAAAGTACAGTTACAATGCCAATCCAGGCCTTTTATAACGACTCGTTTCTGTCCACTTTGTCATCTTAGGTCACCATGCATGTATTCACCCTCACCCAATGCATTTCGGGCCTCTTGCCCTTCGTCAGGGGTAGCTGCGATGTAAAAAAAAGGCCATCTGTAATTTTAAATACCTTCACATTTTTAACAATATATAAATCTATATTTGTAAATTTTCTCAAAACAATATGAATCATATACGTGTATGCAATAATCACCCCATAAAAGACCTCCTGCAAACCGTGACTTATGTGCCCCATTACTCTAAACACAAAAACCTTTTCAAAACATATACAGAACGTGTTCAATATGCTTAAATAAACATCGAAAAAAACAGTGAAAGCAACCAGGTCTACCGCGCCAAGCTCCCCTTCCGACCCCTGCTCGTAGAACCCACAAACAAATCCAAAATTCAACTCACGGTCAAACCAAATAATCCCATACCTTACAGCTCTAGACACCATGCCCAACAGCGTCACTCCTTTGACTTTAAAAACGAAAATGTGCTCCAAAAAAACCCAATTCACATTTAACCTCTCCGTGTAGTCATTACTGTTTTTTTAAATTCATTTCGAACTCTGGCATATTTGAAGTGATTCTTTATAGAAATGATTTGAATGTTAATTCTTTTATATTGTTTTTTATGCTACAGCACGTATTATTAAGTTATTGGATAAGTGGAGGTTTTCTTGTAATTTTGTCTGCATATTTACATGGTATTTTTTGCGCATAGGGTAGGTGTACCGGGGTTTTGTCACAGGATTTCTTTCATGTTCATTGCAGGATTGGGTTGGAAGTCACATGTTTAGTGTCACCTGATGTTTTTTGAAGGGATTGGGAGCACCTGGGATACACGGAGAGGTTAAATGTGAATTGGTTTTTTTTGGAGCACATTTTCGTTTTTAAAGTCAAAGGAGTGACGCTGTTGGGCATGGTGTCTAGAGCTGTAAGGTATGGGATTATTTGGTTTGACCGTGAGTTGAATTTTGGATTTGTTTGTGGGTTCTACGAGCAGGGGTCGGAAGGGGAGCTTGGCGCGGTAGACCTGGTTGCTTTCACTGTTTTTTTTCGATGTTTATTTAAGCATATTGAACACGTTCTGTATATGTTTTAAAAAGGTTTTTGTGTTTAGAGTAATGGGGCACATAAGTCACGGTTTGCAGGAGGTCTTTTATGGGGTGATTATTGCATACACGTATATGATTTATATTGTTTTGAGAAAATTTACAAATATAGATTTATATATTGTTAAAAATGTGAAAGTATTTAAAATTACAGATGGCCTTTTTTTTACATCGCAGCTACCCCTGACGAAGGGCAAGAGGCCCGAAATGCATTGGGTGAGGGTGAATACATGCATGGTGACCTAAGATGACAAAGTGGACAGAAACGAGTCGTTATAAAAGGCCTGGATTGGCATTGTAACTGTACTTTAAGTTTGGAACCACTTGGCCTCCTGAGCAAAATTTCAAGATTAATGTTGAATAAAGATGGATTGGAAAAAGTTACAGATCACACTGGATTACTATGGTTAAGTTGAATTACGTTATGCAACGTGATGATGTACATTCATGTGGCAATGCGGCTTGAGGCTGAGCGCGACGGCGCAGCAGTTTGTATTTGGATGATTACCAGGATGCCCAGGATGGAGAATGGTTTTGTAGTGTTGTGCCTGCAGGTTAGCTGATAGCAAAACAGACTAAGGAAGCTCAAGGGACTCTAAAAAGGAGCTACCTGAAGCCCCCAATTTTGTTTGCCATTTCAAAGATTGTCTTTTTAGATCATCTTGCGAGAGGGAGTTTAGAACACCATATATTTGACCTATTGTACAATGTGACCCCCCTACTACTAGATCCACCAGTTCTGTTCTCTTAAAAAAAAACCTCAGGCCCCCCATATTTCTTAACAAGAAAATCCCAAATTTGCAAATATTTGAAAAATTCCTTTTGCTTAACCTCAAATGTTTTTCTGAGTTCCTCAAAGGAGATAATTCCATCACAGGAATAAAAATCCCCTAATCTCCGAGGCCCATGGCATTTCCAACCAAGTACACGGGAGCTGAGTCTCAAAGAACTGGACATAAAAGCCAAGCAAGTATTGTCCAGCATTGTTGGTGGCAGTGTAACAGCATGGTCCTCGGGAGGGGTGAGGTTCCACATACCCAAGGAGCTGGTGCCCCTTTATGTGCTGGGAGATGATATAGATAAATGGTTTTCTGCATATAAGATCCCAGAGGAGATCTGTGTATGAGATCCCACAAGGTCTCAGAGGAGTACTGGGGGTAGCTTGTGAAGTTAGATGCCTTCAGTGGGGAGGGACGCACTTCTTACACTCGAAGTAGAGGACCAGAACAAGTATGCCCCCATGAAGGCTATTCTTCTTTCCAAATTTGGGCTGACCTCTGAGAAATACCATTAGAGGTTCAGGGACAGCCACGAACTCCCAAACCAGACCTGGGTGGATTTCGTAGATGAAAGGAAGCAAGTCACACCAAGGTACTGTTGCCTCCAGTTTATTGCATCCATCGTCTCTCAGCCCCCGGCAACAACTGCCACACCTATCACTACCAAAGTTCCACGCAGGGAACCCCATGAGACCATTCTAAATACATTCTAGATCCCAACACACCCCTTCCTTCACAATCAACAACAGTAAACGTAACAAAAAAAATACTATGATAACAAAATGAATAGTCATTTCACGTTACTAACACAAGAACACAAAATTGAGGCATATACAACAAAAAATCGGGAGGATAAAAGTAGCCGTGACATTTAATAGGAGCAAGGATTGAAGCTAGTGCATAACATAATCCTGAAATTTAGCAGGAGCAGTTCTCACCCTGGAAGGAACCCTTCTATTGGGAACATGAATGCAATCAGGATGCACACCCATCTTGTCATTCACATAACCCGCTTTAGATTCAGGCACCACAGAGATCGCACACTTATTCCATGTTTTCTCTTTTTCCAACACCACCACACAGTCCTTCACCTCCTTCACTCGAATTGGTGCAGAAAACCATGATGCCCCTTTGCAGACAAAACCTGGCCTCTTGATCCTCGTCCAATCACCGACACTAACAGGAGAAACTCTATAACTGTCAGCCACAGTGCTATACTTTTCCTGTACCGCTGCTCTCACATCAACCACTCTTCCCATCTTCCCCAGGTTGACACCTTTCCTGGACATCCAATCCTTGTTCAGCTTGGAACCTGCAATCCTCCCGCTGAGTAGTGTAAATGGAGACATACCGGTACTAATGTGTTGAGTAGTCCCAACCGCTCACAACATAGCAACCGCCACCCTCCAATGCAATCCATTCACAAAAGCCAATTGCAACTGGTCCTTAATTACCCGGTTCATCCGTTCACTAAACCGTTACAGCAAGGGTGATAAAGAGGACTGAGGATGTGTATGATGCCGTTTTCCTTGAAAAAGTTCTCCATCTCTCTGGACACCAATTGTGTACCATTGTCGGTAACCAGTTCCTCAGGGAATCCCTCACTGAGAAATACTTCCGTGAAAAAATTAATGATAACAGTAGGATTAACACTATCCACAAACTTCACTTCTGGCCATTTTGTCATATAGTCCACTAAGACCAACATATATTTTGGTGAGCTCCCAGTGACACCAAAAGGTCCTGCTACATCAAAAGCTAGTTTGCACCAAGGCGAGTTTTTCATGGTAATGGGGTCAACAGGAGAAGGATATGTACTTGCGACTTATTGCTTTAGACACACATGCAGCAGTCCCGAACATAATGATCGATAGCCTTATCCAAACCGGGCCACCAGAAGTTCTCCCTAACCCTGCGTTTCATGGTTCGAATTCCCAAATGTCCTTTGTGAGCCAAATCCAAAATCTTGCTTTGCATGCACTCTGGGACTACCAACACGCCACACCGACGCAAAATACAACCAACCATGCACAGCTCCTCCCCAACTCTCTTGTAGGAAATAATTTCCGAGGGTGTATCCTTGCTGTTGGGCCAACCTACAGCCACAAAATTTGCCACCGCCTTAATCTCTTTATCATCTGATACAACCTTCATCCATTCCTGCTCCAAAAGTGCCCCTTTGACAGTATCCTCCACGGAACACACCATCTCTAGATCATCCGTTACTACTTTGTTCTCAACACTCTCCTTCAGAGGCAAACTTGACAAACAGCTATATAATTCTTCACCCCAGCCACGTATTGCAACCTAAAGTGAAATTCCTGCAGTCTGTACTGCCATTTTGCTATACGTGGAGTAACTCTCCCGCCCCGTTTTGTGGTGAAAAGATCTACTAACGGTTTGTGATCTGTTCTGAGAACGAATTAGTTGCCCCACAAAAAATTTCTAAAATACTGCACACCCCACCACAACGCCAGAGCTTCCTTTTTAAAAGTAGAATACGTTTTTTCTGCACCATGTAATGTTCTGGAAGCAAAAGCTGTGGTTTCTCCGCAGCCATCACATCTCTTTTGAATGAGAACGGCGCCAAGATCCACGTTGCTTGCATCAGTAGAAATGATGCATGTCATTGATGTTAAACAATTTGAGAGGACATGCCTGTACAATCTCCTTTTTTTTTTAGTTCAACATGATTACTACAATCTTCGTTCCACACATACCTGACATTCCTGTTGAGAAGCTCACGCAAACACACCGTTTTGTCAGAGAAATTGTTCACGAATTTAGCATAATACTCCAATAACCCCCGGAAGGAGCAGAGTTGGTCCTTATATTTGGGTTCGGGTGCACATTGGATGGCTTCCAAAATCTTTATTTTGGGTTCCACCCCGTTGCCCGAATTGTGATGACCTAAGTAATCCACCCCCTTTTGAAAGAACTTGCATTTGTCTTTCTTCAGAGTCAATCCACTCGACTTTACAATCTCTAACACCTGCCTAACTCTGTCATCATGCTCAGATTCAGTTTTCCCATAAACAAGAATGTCGTCTTGGAAAACCACGACCCCCACAGTGTTCTTGAAAAGGTTTCCCATCAAACGCTGGAACACAGCAGAAGCCAATGCCAATCCAAAAGACATTCGTATGTAACGATAAGCACCCTCAGGGGTTACAAAAGATGTGAGGTGCCTAGAGTCTTTGCTTAATTCAACCTCGTGATAAGCTGAAGAAATGTCTAGTGAGGTGAAAAATTTGGCACCATCCAAAGTCGTCAGCATCTCATTGATGTTAGGTAGAGGCTGGCGATCCACCCAGATGTTGGAGTTGAGATCCCTGAAATCCACACACATCCTCAAGGACTTGTCAGCCTTGCGCGCCAAAACTATAGGAGCCAACCACTCCGACCCTACGATGGGCTCAATCACACCCATCGCACACTATCTTTCCAATTCTAGACTAAGTTTGTTGCGCAGACTTAACGGTACCTTATGCACCTTGTGGGTTACCACTTTTGCCCCTTCCTTGAGGATGATACGATGTCAGAAACCTTTCAGTTTCCCCAAATTCTCACTAAATAGGTCAGGATAACTCCGGATACACTCATCACACGTCAAACGTCCAAACACACTTTCATTAGGTGGTGCAGTAGATGGGGGTACACAGTAAAATTCTTTCACCTCCCGTCTGGACAGTATCATGCCAGGATGGTTGGGATCAAAAATAATCCCGAGCTCTCCTTGTTCTTCGCGCCCGACAAATTGGCTCCATCCTTCACAATGTACACAGTTCCAGTAGCAAAATCCCCACCAAATTCCAAATTAGCCTCAAATTTCCCAAGGACCTCCTCCTTCTGACCCCCATAAGCACAAATTCTTATGTTTGATTGGTGCAACTGAATGCCCGCCAACCCATCAAAATCTTTGGCATTGATAAGCGTAAACGGGGAACCTGACTGAGCTAAAAAATTGATTTTCTTGCTAGTCACACTGATTACACAAGCTGGAGATTTTCTCTTACGTGACCCCACCGTTGATGCTATCTCTACCACTCCATCTGCCTGTATAGATGAAGAAGACAACATTAGCAATACATTGTTCTCATTGTCTGAGTCATCGAGGTCTTCCTCAATGGTTTTGATGGTTTGTGCAGTGACTTTCTGCGCTGCTGCAGCTTTGCACATCTGCGCAAAGTGCCCTTTTTTATCACACTTATAACATGTTTGATTTATTTAGAGCAAAACAAAACTTAGCATTCCCTAGATGCGATTTACTACCACAATGGAAGCATGAGAGTTCTGCTTTCTCTGTCTTGGTTCTTGATAATCCTGTTGCTGGATTGCGTACTGAATCCGTACTGGTCCCCTTCAAAGGTTTGACTGTGCTTCACACTGAGCTGCTTGATTTCCCCAGACTATGCAGTTCCACTCATTTCCTTCATGCAAAACTAAGAATGTTCGATGCTTCTAGCAAGGGTGAGGGCAGTTTCCAGATCAGGGTCTTCAGAAGATATTTTTTTCTGGATTTTCCTATTACATGTTCTTTCAATTAACTGATCACAAATGATTTCATCCTTAAATTCCCTGTAATTGCAAGTGGCAGCTAAAGTTCTGAGTGCAGCGACAAAACCGTCAATGGATTCACCTGGAATCTGAGCACGTTGAAGAAATTTATGGCGTTCTAACTCTACATTCTTTTTTGGATTGAATCTTTTGTCCAAAGCTTTAATGACAGATGCATAGACATCAATTACAATAGAACCGCCACCATCATCACAACTACTCACACGGGTGCTCACTACTTCTATAGGTAGGGTTTTTAAAATGTTCCTTCCTTCAGAACCCAAATTGTAAATTATAGTGCTTTTTTCTTTTTTGAGGTGAATGTGTCGACATCAATGGCTTCCAAATAGGCATCGAATGTGTCCATCCATTGTTGCCAATTTAGTGTAGGAATGCCAGCTGATTGGAGGAAAGGTGGTGGTGCTAATATAAGATCCATGAGGTGACCGTGCGTGGGTGAGTTACTGCCTCACACCAACACTAACCAAGATGACCAACCCAGGCTAACTGTGAGAATAAAATTCAAAATGCCACCGTGTTTGCTTTACTTGCTGTTAATCTTGAAAACAGTTGAAGGAGGAAAAGAAAAAAATATGTATGCATATATAGAACAATAGCATTGACGAATAAATAAGAGCATCTATGAGAATTTCCCAATTTAAGGTATGCGCGCCACCGAAA
Source organism: Calotriton arnoldi (assembly GCA_963921515.1). Lineage (NCBI taxonomy): Eukaryota > Metazoa > Chordata > Amphibia > Caudata > Salamandridae > Calotriton > Calotriton arnoldi. The sequence goes on along the minus strand of CAWUFW010001746.1, from coordinate 1,176,322 downwards.
TGCGCACATATAAATTAGATGGCACTCATGAATTCCTTACACCACTAATAGCAGGTCACCAAAAGTGCATGTACCCGAATGCACGTTGTGCCTTTAATTACTGATCTTCAGGTGTGCGCATCACTGAATGCGCGTAGTTTCAATTGCCACAAAAGGTATTAGTAATGAAGATAAAGGTATGTGTGCCACCAAAGCGCAAGCTCGTTAATTAGTAATTACCATACAAAGGTGTGCGCATCACCGAATGCTCATAGCCGAACCTCCTCGGCCCACACGCCGAGACACGGAAGGAGACAAAATGGAGTTGACGTTGCGTAGTGTGTGTGTAGACGCTCCAAGCCTTGTCACTGTGACACGCACAATCTGACTGACCCCAGGAAGCTTGCTGAGGAGGGGGACCCCTGGGTCAGCACCACAGTGTTCAAGAAGGCATCTGGGGGGGACTCCCAAAAGGGTGGTCAGGGTTCCCACCAAAGTAAAGTAGTGGGAGATAAAAACAAGAAAGAGTTCTCTCAAGACAACCAAAATATTTCTTAGGGGAAAGGATCCCAGTCCCAGTATGTCCACCAAAAAAAGGCTTCTTTGATAAGAACACTGGTAAATTTGTCCCCATGTGCTGGCAATGTCACCAGCATGGGCACACCAAGGGTGATCCCAAGTGTCCTAAGAGGGCACAGCCCCCCCAGTGAAGGACAGACCCTGGGGCTGGCTAGCATAGTGCTTGGGGAGGAGGTCTCTCCAGTCAGTGTGGGGGAGACAATTGAGGTTACCCTAGTGTCCCTGGGTGGCAAGGAGATGGTAGCCGAAGCCAACTTGCCTTCAAATAGTTCCAAGTATAACCAGTGGGTCATCATCAATGGGCAGAGTGTGGAGGCTCTGAGGGACACAGGAGCCAGTATGACTACTGTCAGGTGTCATCTGGTGGCCTCAGAGCAGGTGATACCCAATGCATTCCACCAGGTTGTAGTAGCGGACAACCTGAAGAGCCACTGCCCTGTGGCTCTGATTCCCTTTGAATGGACGGGTCTCAGGTCTTCTGAAAATTGCTGTGAGCCCTGCCATGCCTGTGGACTGTCTGTCAGGCACTGATATGGAGCACACTTCCTGGAAGGAAGTGGAGCTCAGTTTATACCTGGAAATGTTGAGGGTTGCCTGAGTGGGTCTGTGTGACCACCAGGTCCTTTGCTGCCCAGGAGGGGAGTCAAGGAGGTCTGGAACCTGGACAAATGCACCAGACAGCTGCCAGCTGAGGAATGGGCTTCGGTCATGGGAAACCACCCCCTGAATGTCCCACAATAAAGGTGGATGGGTCTATGGAGGAGGCCAGCCTGGAGCCTACCAGGGAGGAAATTGCCTGCCTTGGTGACCTGCCTGAACTTTCTGGATGGCAAGCAGAAGGGGGACCCACCAAGGAGAAGTTCTATAGGGCACAAAAGGAGTTCCCAACCCTGGAGGGCAAGAGGCGGCAAGTTGAATCCAGGCAGCTAGCGAGACCTCTGGAGATCCCTCATATATTGGGAGAATGACTTCCTGTACAGTGAGCCTTAGGCCCCGGTACTTGGGCCAAAATATATGTTGGCAGTCCCCCGATGCTACAGGGCCTTCCTACTGGGGCTGGCTCATGAAGTTCTCCTGGCAGGACGTCTGGGACAGGATAAGACCTTTGCCAGGCTTGTCTCCCACTTTTATTGGCTCCAGATGACGATATCCTTAGATGCATTTTGTAGGACCTGTCTTACCTGCCAGGCCAGTGAGAAGACAAGGAAAAAGCTTAACGCTCCCCTTAATCCCTTACCTATCATTGGAACCCCCTTTGAAAGGGTGGGCATTGATATTGTTGGGGCCCTGGGCCCCAAGACAGCGTTAGTCAACAGGTTTATCCTGGTCTTGGTGGACCATGCTACAAGGTTCCCAGAGGCCATTATTCTGAGGTCTATGACTGCACCTGGAGCCCTTATGGGGATTTTCCCCTCGGTGGGGTTCCCCAAAGAAGTGGTGTCTGACAGAGGCACAAACTTCATGCCTGCATGCATGAAGTCAATGTGGAATGAGTGGGGGGTAACCTACAAGTGCTCCACACCCTACCCCCCACAAACCAATGGGCTTGTTGAAAGACTTAACAAGACAGTAAAAAGGCATGATTATAGGCCTGGCTGAGCCCATGAGACAGAATTGGGACGTCCTCTTACCATGCCTGCTTTTTGCCTGCAGGGAGGTATCACAGAAGGGAATTGGGTGCAGCCCATTTTGCACTCTGTTAGGGGACCTCTCAGTCTGGTCACTGAGGGGTAGGAGGAGCAAGCTCCGAAGAAACCCCCCCAGAATGTGGTAAGCTACAAGCTAGCCCCCAGAAACCAGATGGTCAAGTTCTGGAAGAAAGTTTCTGAGAACTTGGAGGCTAGCCAAGAAGTTTTGAAGCAGTGGTACGACCAGACAGCTACCCCTGTGGAATTTCAACCTGGACAGAAAGTACGAGTAATGGAGCCAGTGGAACCCAGAGCCTTCCAAGACCATTGGAGTGGGCCCTATGAGGTAGTTTAGAGGAAAGGGGAGGCAACCTACTTGGTGGATCTCAAGACCCCCAGAAACACCTTAAGGGTACTCCCTATCCAACCGCCTCAAACCGCACTATGAGAGGTCTGAGGTCACCATGCTACTGGTGACAGATGATGGAGAGGAGGAGGAGAGTGAACCTCTCCCTGACCTCCTGTCATCAAAAGAGAAAGATGGGTCAGTCAACCTCTCCCCTACCCCGACCCCAGATCAGTAGAGGGACTGTCGCCAGTTATTGGGCCAGTTTACCACTCTGTTTTCCCTCACTCCTGGGCTTATATACCTGGGTACCCATGACATTGACACTGGAGACGACGCCCCTGTCAAAAACAAAATGACAAAGTGAGGGCCAGCATCAAATAGGAGTTCTCTGAGATGTTAGAACTAGGGGTGGTTGAGTTCTCCAGTAGCCTCTGGTCCAGCCCAGTGGTGCTGGTACCAAAAGCTGCCCCACTGGGCACCACCCCAGAACTCAGGTCTACAGTGGGCTCAACTCAGTCACTAAGACTGTTGCTCATCCCATCCCCAGAGCTGATGAGCTCATTGACAGATTAGGGGCTGTTAATGTCTTGAGTACTTTTGATTTGACTTCAGGGTACTGGCAGATTGCCCTAACTGAAGGGGCTAAAGAAAGGCCTGCCTTCTCTACCCCAGAGGGCCACTTTCAATTGAAGGTGATGCCCCTTGCCACCTTCAAGAGGCTGGTGAACCTGGTCTTGGCTGGTATGGAGGCCTTCAGCGCTGCTTACTTGGATGACATTACTGTCTTCAGTAGCAGCTGGAAGGACCACCTCTTTCACCTGCAGTACATGCTTCTGGCCCTGCAAAACGCAGGCCTGACTATCAAGGCCAGTAAGTGCCAGATAGGACAGGGGTCTGTGGTGTACTTGGGACACCTTGTGGGCCGGGGTAAGGTGCAGCCCCTTCAGAATTGAGACTATTCTGCCCTGGGAGCCCCCAAAAACAGAGACTGGAGTGAATGCTTTCCTGGTTCTCCCAGGGTATCACAGGAGGTTTGTCAAGGGGTGTGGCACCATTGTTGCTCCCTCGACCGAGCTAACTTCCAAGAAGCAGCCCAAGAAAATTATCTGTACAGAGGATTGCTAGAATGGCCTTGGACTCCCTCAAACAGACCATGTGCACCGCCCCTGTCTTTTCCAAAGAGTTCATAGCCCAAACAGATGCCTCAGAGCATAGCATAGGGACAGTCTTATCACAGCTTAATGTAGCAATGAGGTGGGTCTAGGCCAACCTGTATCATTCATGTCTAGGAGTTACTTCTGAGGGAACAGATGTGGAGTGCTATTAGGAGAGAAGACTTTGCTGTGGTCTGGGCACTTAAGAAGCTGAGACAGTACTTATTGGAGACTCCAAGGTTCAGATAGACCACAGGCTCCTCAGGTGACTAATGCAAATGAGGGATGAGTCCAAAATTGTTGAGGTGGTCCATCCCCCTATAGGGAATGGAATGGACTTTATGGTGGAACACCGCCCTGGGTCAGTCCACTTCAATGCTGATGTTCTATCCAGGTTCTACAACCTTAGTGATGAGAACTCCCGGGAGGTTGGGTAGTTCTCCCCACTTTCAGCTGGGGAGACAGGTGTTGGACCTGTCAGCTTTAGGGTAGTGTTCACCTGAACTTTTTGTCTACTTACCTCTATTTTTGAAATTCATTTTGGTTGGCCTTGGGCCTGCATACTTTACCACTGTTAACCAGTGCTAAATTGCTTGTGCTCATTCCCCTATACAAGGTTTGATTGGCATATTTAATTCACCTATGGACTTTACGGTGGAGCACCGTATTTAATTTTACCTATAAGTCCCTTGTAGTGTGGTATACCATATACCTGCGGGTTAATAAATTAAATGCTACTAGTATGCCTGCTGCACTTATTGTGCCACCCACTTAAGTAGCATCTTAAAACATGCCCCAGGCTTGCCACTACAGCCTGAATGCAGTTTTAAACTGTTAATTCGATTTGCCAATATAAACCCCTTGCCAAGCCTTAACCTCCCCTTTTATTGCATATATTCACCCCTAAGGTAGGCCCTAGGTAGCCCATAGGGTAGGGTGCTTTGTAATTAAAAGGTTGGACATATACTTTTAAGTTTTACATGACCTGGTAGTGAAAAACTCCTTAATTAATTTCAACTACTGTGAGGCCTATCTTTCCCATAAGATACCATTTGATTACCTTATTACATTTAATAAGTTCAAACTTTTGATTGGGACCAGGTAGGCAGTTCATGTTTGGTATCTATGAAATTGTAATGAAAAATCCTCTTTAATGGTAAAGTCAGATTTTTAATTACAATTTTGAAAATGCCACTTTTAGAACATTGTCATTTTCCTGCCCTTAGGCCTTTGTGCCTGCTTCCTGTCATGGGTCATATGACTGGTTTTAACTGACGGTTAGACTGTGTGAATTCCGTCCCGACAGTCACACAATAGCGGGATTAGGTGTACCTGAGTGGGCCATTTGCTGGCAGGATTGGGGGGGGGGGAGTGAGCACGGCAACACTTGAAAATGAATAGGCTGTGCCCTGCCTTCACACAAAGGACTTATCACCTCCATATTGTCACTGTAGCCATCTTAGAGCCAGGGCTTGGAAGTCAGGAAATCCCATGCACTTAAAAGAGACTTTCTAGAAGCTTCTCCTAGAGGATGGGCACCAGGTATAAAAGTTGGATCCTCAGACCTTCACTTCAGTTCATCCCTAGACCTGTGGAAGGACTCTCAGAGGATTGTCTGCTGCTGTAACCTACTGTGCATTCTGCAAGACTGCTTTGCTGCCTGGAGCCTGCCTTGAACCCTCAGAGGCCAGCCCTAGTGTTAGAGCCCTGCATGTTTACCAGCCCCACAACTACTAGAGTAACTCCAAGGGCTAGTTTGCTGGCCTCCTGTTTAGAGCCACAGGGACACAAAAGCCTCCCCCAATTTTGAAGCCCCACCTGGACTCAACCTGAGTGAGTCCTGAACCCCCAAGTGGTGTCCCACCTGTCCTGGACCCTTGGTTGTGGTACTAAAGGTGCCCACCTGACCAAAACCCAAAGCTGAGGACTTTGGAAAATGTTTGCCAAAAACTGCTCTGAGAACCGAGGGAAGACATGCACCCACCTCCTCGCCTATCTGTCCAAGATGCATTGCTGGTCGGCCTGCCTTAGCGGCTGCTTCAGCTATGTTCTGATACGCAGCAGCAAATCCTGTTCAGCGGTCCTTTGCCAAAGGGGTATCTGAGCCCCTGGAACTGTCTTTGGCTACAGCCTCCTGCCACGTCCCGCTGGAGATTTTCGACTTCCATAAAGCTGACTAAGTCTGAACATAGAAATCTTCACAGTGGCTTCAGCCCAAGGCTCCCAGACGACAACGATCCCTCCTCGGACTCTGCTCTCAGCCTTGTTCTGCTCAACTTTACCTTTGCAGACCTTTTATCTAAAACTTTCTTCTAAGGTAAATGACAACCTGGTCCAATCCACTTCTTGTATCCTAACTGTGCTCCCTCGCGGCTGACCATATTTGTTTACTTTGACCTGGTCTTGCACGACTAGATGTCCGCTTTTGGCGCTTTGATCTTTTAGGCGCTAGTTTTTACTAAAAACTTTAAAAATTCATAACTCCGGTTGTACTGACTGGATTATTTTTGTTTTGGTCTCAAATAACCTATTAAAATGTACTCCATGTTTCTAAATTGGTGTGGGATATTTCTTGTATAGTGTTTTCACTTTATTACTGTTTGTGTGCTGCATAAATACTTTACACATTGCCTTTAAGTTAAGCCTGACTGTTTTTGGTGCCAAGCTAGAAATGGTTAAGCACTTAGGGCCAGATGTGCAAAGCATTTTTCCAGTCGCAAATGGCCGGTTTCACAGAATTGGGCCATTTGCAAACAAAAAAATGCTTTTTCAAATGTACAAAATGCAAACTGCAATTTGGTAACTTGTTACCGAATCGCATTTTCCATTTGGTATTTGGAAGGGGCGAATTTAGGGCATCCCTTCCAAATATCGAATCAGTATGATATGTATTGCTATTTTGCGACCGAATTCCTGTTGTAAAACAGTAACACTTTTCCACCAGTTTAAAACTGGTGGTAACCCATTCATAAAGGAGAAGGGGTCCCCAAGGGACTCCTTTCCCTTTGAGAATGTGAAATGAAAAGAAATGAAAAAGAGATTTATATAGCGCAATACAATTACCCGAAGGTGTCAAGGCGCTAGCTCATCAGGTAAAATATGCCATAAGATCTTAATTCGGAGTCAGAGATTAAACAGCAATGTTTTTAATGCTTTCCTGAAAGCCAACAAGTGTGTTTCGTCTTTTAACCTCTTGGGAAGAGAGTTTCAGAGTCTGGTCGTACTGACCAGAAAGCTTCTGCCGCCCCAGGAGCTTTTCTTGAACCTGGGAATCACCAGATTTTGAGACTGAGCTGAGCGTAGGTGGCGCGTTGGAATGTACCATCGGAAGTTCTGCTTGAAAAAGGCTGGTCCTATGTCATGGGTTGCTTTAAATGCTATGCAAAGAGCTTTGAACTCTATACGTCTTTTCACTGGTAACCAGTGCAACTCTTTTAGCGCAGCAGTGGCAGATTTGTGCTTGGGAATGTCCAGCAAAATGCGCGCTGCTGCATTTTGTACAATCTGTAGTTTAGTTAGGCATTTAGTCCTGAGGTTGATAAAAAGGCAGTTGCAGTAGTCGGCTCTGGACAGAACCAGAGCAGAGATCATCAGCTTGCGTAGATTGACAGGAATGAATGGAAGTATTTTTATGAGTAATTTTAATGTGTAGAAGGATACAGAGGTGACCTGGTTTACATGGCCTCAGAATGTGAGCTTGGAGTCAAAGATAACTCCTAAGTTTTTTACCTTATTTGTAGGGATGGACAAAGAGCTCAGTTCCGATGGCCAGAAAGCTCGAGACCAGAAAGTGGTGTTGCTGCCAAAGAGTAGAACTTCAGTTTTATTGGAATTTAACTTCAGACAGTTGGTGGCCATCTAATCACCGACTTGACGGAGGCAGGTATAGAACTGTGACGCTGTGTCCGAAGGCGAGCCTGTCACTGATACCACAATTTGGGTATCATCAGCATAGGAAATTGCTGAGAAACCCAGAGATCTAATCAACTGCACCAGGGTGGCAACGTAGATGTTAAAAAGGGTGGAGCTCAATGATGAGCCCTGGGGTACCCCATAAGGCAGTGCAAAATTGGGTGATTTGAATTCAGTAAGAGCTACGAACTGTTCTCGGCCAGACAGAAAGGATCTGAGTAAGGTGAGAGCTTTTCCTTTTATGCCTATCCTCTCAAGGCATTCCAGTAATTTTTTATGATTAACAGTGTCAAATGCGGCAGAGAGTTCTAGCAGCACAAGTGCTGCATTGCCCCCTGCATCGACTGTCTGCCTGATCTGTTCGGATGCCGAGATTAATGCCAGTTCCGTGCTATGGTGCTTTGTGAAGCGGAAGTGGGTGGCATCCAGGAAAGCATGTTTCTCTATGTAGTCAGATATTACTACATTCATGGCCTTCTCGAATGTAAATAATAATATTTCTTAAGAGCAAGCAGTGCTTGCTCTTAAAAAATGAAACTTCAAGGTTTCATTTTTTTCTTTTTAAACAAAAAAAAAAGATTGCTTTCTTAAAAAGCAATCACAGGCATGGTGGTCTGCTGACCTCGGCAGGCCACCATCCCTGTGATGTCTGTGATTCCTAATGGGTTGCAAACTGCAACCTAATTCATTAATATTCATGAGGTAGGTCAATTTACGACCCACAAGGAATCCCTAAATGAAACTCACTGAGTTGAGCGAGTTGTGGTTTGGGTATGAAAAGTTATACATTCTACAAACAGCAAGTCCTAATTGTTTGAATTTCCCTAATAAGGATGGAAGGTCTGGGGCAAGAATATTACCCAATTTCTGTATCACTACTTTTATCTTGAGGAATTGGTGTAAGTCTGAATTGGTATTTTTTGTTTGAGTTGTAATTCAGCACAGGAAATTGAGTTGGTTCGGGAACCATGGTCTTTTAATAGTTTAGTCCCAATTTTCCTACAAGATTGTGGCACCATTCATTTTGTCCTGTTTGTTCAAACATAGGGAGGTGGAATCTGATTTAGGTATTTTTTCCAAGAGTTTTTTGTCTAAAGTGCGAAGAGCAGCAACTATATTATGAATAATGGCATTGAAATATATTAAGACAGTTAAGGTTGTGTTCTGTAAGCGGCGCAGAGAGGAGGAGGGGTAGAAGGAGGGCTCTTTCATTAGAAAGCTATGTAGGGATACTAATATTTTCTGAGGTGAACCACCAAGCCTCTTGTCTGGCTAAGAATGCCACTTGATAGTTTTGGTATTCGAAACGTCTCACCCCACTGACTTTCTTTGCACGTCTAAGTTTTTTCATTGATATTTTTGATTTATTGGTTTTCCATAGGAAATCTGATAATAAATTGTCTCAATTGTCAAAGAAGCTATGCAAGAAAGTCGGTGGCAGCATTCTAGTTAGGAAGTTAATTTGAGGTGTCACCATCATTTGATGGTTTCCATTATGCCCCACTATGTAATGAATTTTGGGACCATTGTAAGAGAATTTCTTTAATTTTGAATATCGTTTTATTTTCATTCAGTAGCAGACTATCCTTAATGTCTCTTCCAAACCAGATACCTAAATATTGTAGTGCTTTGATTTGCCATTTTAGGCCTGTTGCTTGGGTAAGTGTAGGAAAACAGTGAAAGCTTAAGGGGAATATCTCTGTTTTTTCTTTGTTAAGGGACTTGCCTGAAATATTACCTCCAAAATGCAAAGTATACTGCATAGGCTGACACTTCTTGTCATCCTGATTTTAAAGGGATACCTTTAATGGCCTTATTAGATCTTATTGATTCAAGGAGGGGTTCAATAGAGAAAAGGAATAGGAGGGGTGAAAGAGGACACACCTGTCTTGTTCCTTGTTGTAAAGTAAAGGATTTTAATACTCATTTACTCTTACTGATGCTTGGGGATAGGTAAAAGAGCAAATGGCATTCCAATGAATTTGTCTCCTATATTATTGGAGAATGCCTCTAAGGAAGGTCCATGAGACTTTATCAAATGGCTTTTGTGCTTCTAAGGCTATGTCTGCGGCGGGAGAGTTAAGTGATTCAGCTCTATCGAGAGCGTGACAAAAGGATCGTATATTATCACATGCTAGTCATTCTTTTAGAAAACCGATTTGGGCAGGGTGGATTAATTGGTTAAGAACTTGTTCCAATCTTAAAGTAAGCATTTTAGCATATATTTTGCAGTCAATATTTATAAATGAGATTGGATGTAATTTTTAATTTCTAATGAGTCTTGCCAGCTATTGTGGCCTGAGATACGGAGCCCCAAATACTCCTTTTTTTTTTTTTTTTTTAAATGAAATTGTGTAGTGGATTTAGCAGCAATGGAGTATACGCTTTATAACATTTACTCATAGAACCGTCTGGGGAGGGTGCTTTCCCTAATTTCAGACCTTGAATAGCTTTCGAATTTCAGCTCTGAGATGGCCTCATTAAGAGTAACTTTAGATTCTTTATTCAATTTTGAGAGTGAGAGATTTCCAAGAAAGTCCTTAAAACTTTTACGATAAATGGGTTTTTCAGGTTGATACAATTTTTCATAGAAGTCTTTAAGGGACAGATGTACGACCCTACCAATTTGCGAGTTGCAAATTGCGCCATTTTGCGACTCACAATTTGTGACTCGCAAATTGGAATGCACAACAGTGTCTCAGACACTGTTTGCAATTCCTAATGGGGTCGCAAATTGCATGCCTCATTAATATTCATGAGGCAGGTGCAATTTGCGACCCAATTAGGAATGGATAGCACTCCCAGGGGTGGTGGCCTGCTGGGGTCAGCAGACCACCACGTCTGTGACTGCTTTTTAATGAAGCAGTTTTTTTTAAAAAATGCAGCCCGTTTTCCTTACAGTTAGATATTTTAGATATCAGGGTAATAACTCCATTTGTTTTGGTGGGCGGGGTAACTAAAAAAGTTGTTGATCCTTGAATACTTACAGTTCACTGCAGATCTAAAGCCTATTTTAGTTCCTTGAAGGAGGATGATATCCCCCACAATTGTTTTCCTCTTACTGGATGGTTTAGGCCCTCGGTGTTCAATAAGAAGACCATCAGTGTTTGGGCATTATTATGTGATATGATTACTTATGTGAACTACAGGTGTGAATGGTCTCCACAGTACCCTTACTTATATTGACATGGATGTGAAGAGAGCATATCAAGTGTATAAGTAAGTGCTTGTGATATGGAGTCAGTCCAAGTAAGAGAGAAGGGGAAATAGAGAGGGAAGTAGATGAAATATGCTGATTTAACAGATGAACAAAAAACGGGTAAAACAAAACCCACTCCTTGGGAGCCCAAAGGCTCACCATCCCACCCTTTGCTAACAATAAGAAGTAAGGGAGCGCCACATTAGGGCCCCTGAGTAGCATACATCTTAATAAACTGCAGTCAGATGTCAACATGTTAGAACTGTGAAGAACACAGGACGGGGCTACTGTAGCTCTTTTCACAAGAACTACAGTAGCCCCGTCCCAAAACCTCTGAAAAGGCATTCACAAGTTTGCTATGATATGGGGTAATACACTAGTGTACTTAGTAACAATTAATAGATCCACCTGCTTAGGTTATCTGAGAAAAAATGAAGGTTATCTTGAATAACGGTAAGGCGGAGTGGACCAGAAAGAACCTTGCATAACAATACAAGTAGCAGAAATTGTACCTACATCGTAGGATATAACAGAACAAGGCCGCAACCACCTTAGCATCCAAAGGAGTGTTCCAGGAATAAATTGCCAATCAGCGTGGCATAAAATTGTTCGCCAGTACTTGCGGGAGAATACGTGAGGTCTGAAAAGGTACAGGAATTCAATGCCCTCAAAGATAGAAGCAATTACATGTAACGCTTTCTATCGATCCATGGCGGATGAAAATTTCTGAAGTTTGTTTGGATCATCAAAGAGTCTTGGTTTGTCATTGAAGATGATTTTGAAGCAAGAGGGGCCCATAAAATGGTGAGGAATGGAGAGATCTCTGAGTTATTTCCTTAAACTGAGAAAACCTTTTATACAGTGTATTGTGTCCTTGGCAAAGTCTTCAGTAATATTGTTTTTCGTTCCTTTCCAAGTTATGTAATGTTGTTTTTTCCATGTAAGCGACAATCTCTTCAGTGTGTTTGTACCTTAAAGGTCTGATGATCATAGCTCTCAGGTATTTCTTGTTTTTGCACCAAGGTCTCCTGTGCCCCCAAAATGAGAGAAATCAAATGTATTCAGAAAAACACATGGGCCAGCAAGAGAGTATTAATGCAGCTATCCAGAGGGTTGACGAATCAGAAAGTAGTACAATATAATAATGGTACGGTAGAAAAAAGGCTAGTTCTTATGCTTTTTACATTGATTTCGATATCTTGAGAGCTATATTCACATAGTGATCGAATACCCTCGTGGCGGTGGCCATTTTGTCTCAATCCCTCATGCCTGACCTTCTGACCCCCTGCTGTTGTTCTAAATATAAGAGTGATGGAGCAAGGTTTCATAAATGAAACTTGCTTGTACGCAATCCTCCTCATAGTATTAATTTATTAAAATTGTACTGTTAATACTAACCTTTGCATACACTACACAAAGGGGAGAGACGCTTGCATATGTGTTTTACTAAAGAATAACGCTTGTCTGTAATCCAAAATGGCCGCTAAAGCGCGGGAAACTCACTGCGCATGTCGCAACCTGATCACAGGGTGTGACGTCTTTCTTTGCTTGGTGGGAAACTTCTGCTTCTGCGCAGTGTGCATTAAAATTGCTGCTTGATGTTTTCACATGCTTCAGCTTGCTCTCATGTCATTACTAAATTGTCGTTTCCTAACGCTACTAATGCGGGATAGTATATATAATTAAATGGGAATAGAATAGAAATAGTGGGTATACAGTGAAACATTTTATTTGTGATTTTAATATTCTCTTCTTGCACTTTTATTAGTTCGTAAACTTGGGCCTGGGTTGGTGACTTGTAACTCGAGAGACGATGGTTCTGCGCATGTATCCTGTGTGCCTGCCAAGTGAAGTCAACTTGGACGTCTCCCAAGGCCATGACCCATTGGCCGAAGATGCTGTACTTTATGTTTTCTGTGGACAAAATGATACTTTTCTCTGTAAATTGTATAACATTTGTCGTGAGACGGGTGGGAAATAAAGCAAATGTATTAAATTGAAGGGGTGGGAACGTAAAGGACAATAGGCGTTACAATTTAGGACAAATCAATATGGTGCGACAATCCACCCCCTGTCCCTGTCCAATCAGAAATAGTGGCCCCATATTTTAGTAACATTAAGGGGAGGTACATGGGCGTAGAAGGGTATAATAGATATAGAATTAGCTAATTAGTTAGCACAGGAGAGCGGAGATGCTGACAGGAAGAGCTCCAGACCGCTAAGCTGATCGATTGCAGACTGAATCCCTGTCCAGAAGAGGTCCTGAGGAGGGGGCGGCGGAGTCCATTAGAAGGAAGGCACGGGAGAATCGAGGAGAAGCCGAGTATCAGAGAGGGGAACGACGCAGGCGTCGTTGTAGAGAGGTCACCGGTCCTGTCCTGATCCTGGAGGAGGTCTTTGCTCTTCATCCTTCCTGGGTCTTATTCTTTCAACTCCTTGGCTAAGGGGTTTTGGTTCTCGCACTTAGGTAAATATAATGCAACCTTTAGTTGCGCTGCTGTCTCTATCTTCTCCTTTTCTTTAAACACCGTCATTGATTAGCAATAATCATTTCTATGCTTAATCTTGGGTATTGCGATTAAGTATCATGTGGCTCTGTATTTTACTCTGCTAAATCTTTAGATAAACATTTTAAAACTTCCTGACTCAGTGGTTATTTCAGGATTATGTACTATAATGAATGTCACTCATTTTAAACTTCCCAATTAGCAAAGGATTCATTGGTAAGTCATTACTCTTAATCAGAAGGTAATTGGTAGCAGGGATTTTGATAGAGAGTAACAACTGATAAACCCCAGCATAAGTATTAGCGTAGTATGAATGTATGGGCCCAAGTGAGTATCTAGTGTATGAATGCTGTTTGCTAATATCGCGCTGGATCAGTTTTCTGGTAAGCAGAGGACGGTTATGGTTACTTTTTGTTAATTGGGTAATGAGAATTTTTATTTGTATTTTTATGAACTAACATCCGCTTACATTTTTGAGTTTTGTTTTATGTTGTCCAGAATACCCCGGGGTAAAAAGAATAGCGGGTGGCAAGTGGAAGCCATACTGCAGTGAGGTTATCTGTCAGGCAGAATTAGTACTGAGAAGTTAAGCAGGACTTTCAGTACTCGTTAGGGATTCTATGCGTGTGAGTAATAGCAAAAAGGATACGCTGATGAAAATTTGATGTTATATCACCTAGAAAGGGTAACATTGGAGAAGTAACAGATATTTCTGGAGCTTGTGTGAAGAGTAGACGGAAGTGTTTTACTCGTAGTGTATGTTTAGTAAACGGAAAGGTTTTACTAAAGTTTGGAAGAAACTATTTTTTCGAATTTAGAAGAAACTGGCACGATAGCGAATGTTTTATGTTGTTACTAAAATTAATTAAGATTTATAGAGAAAATAAAGTTTGCGTAAGATTTTGTAAAGGGAGGGTCAGCTGCCGGAGAGGGAGCTGATGTCACAAAACGCCGCGCTGAGATTGGTTGAATCAGCGGGTGTGGAAAAACCCTTGTAAAGGAGGGGTTAGTAGTCAGGAGTAGTACTGACGTCATAGGTGCCGCGCTGGGATTGGTTAAACCAGCAAGGACAGAAAAGAGCAGATTGTAAAGGAGGGTTGACAGAGAAACGTCACCAAAAGGCCGCGCAAGGATTGGTTCGGAAATAAAAGGTAGCAGACATTTGATTGGTCGAGAATTTAGAAGCAAAATTATTAGTGGATAAAGATTGCATGTTAAAACGAGATCCGACTTTAACAGGAACTCGTCTGGATAGGAGATTCCTAGGGTTTGCAGAATATAATTTTGTATACCGAAGATTAGATAGAATGTACGGAGAAAGGAGAAAAATGTCATTTTTACAAAAGATTAAGAATTATTTTAAAAGGGACAAGCCAATCAAAACTAGAGAAGGAATTATTATTCTACCAGCTAAAACGCCGGCTTCATTTATGATGATGGAGAGAGGTTATCATACTTGTGTATGGATGGAGAATTGGATAGAATACACCAAAAATGATGGAGTATTAGCATTTCCCGAGAATGGTACCTTCAATGGAAGAATTCTTCAAAACTTGAGATTGAGGATGAATGACTTAGAACCCAGACCTAGATTAACCCAATACGAAGCTCTAGAAGAATGGGAAACCGAGGCATTTGAGCGTGATCGACCTCGGAGTAATAGGAGTTATCCAGGATTTTTTCCCAGATATCAACGTGAGTCTAGGGATGGTCAGATGAAACAATGGAGAAGGGCAATGATTACAGAAGGATTATATCCATTGTTCTCAGCAGAGGAAAAATTAGGAAGTAAGTGCACAGAAAAGACAAAACATTTAATGAGAAATGAGGAGCCTGAAGACGAATTTTTGGAGGAAATGTTAAGAAATCCCCCACCATATCAGGAAGGGACAAGTGGATGCACCCCAAGTGCACCACCAAAAACTCCATTAGTGCCACAGGTAATGCATGAATTCACCACGAGTAGAATACTTCATGACAAAGAAAAAGAAGCCCTAGAAAAGACCAGAGCAGAATTAATACAGAAAATAACCCAGATAAAAGTACATCCTGATTCGTTGACCATACCAGTAACAATTGGTCCAGTAGTTCCATTATATGGTACTCAGGGAAGCTGTCCTCCACCGATACTTACACCTACTGCTGTGAATAATCCCAAACCTGAAGCTCCAGTTATAATTGAGGATCAATTTAGTGACTGTGACTCCACAATATCACTCATGGACTTACCTATTCGAGGTTCTGTAAATAGTACTCCCAGAAAAGAGGTACCTGGAGGTTCAAAAGATGTAAGTTTGGTGACTTCATCGGGAACAAAAAGTGCTACCATAGTAACACCTGAAGATCTGGAAAGATGGGTGCAAGGGTCAGTTAAACAGTGTACGCCTCCGAAAATAATGGACATTCATAAATTGAAAGTCGAATTAGAAGAAATAATAGCAGGAAATGTAGGACTAGAACGCTTAAATACCTATGATGAAGAAGAATTATTATTCCTGTGCAGGAGTATCACCAGAAATGTAAAGATATTCCATGAAAAATTGTCCAATTTAGCATTACAGATGGGCATAGAAATAGGGAGATCAAAGGTACTACAGAGACCCTATAGAGCAGAATTTGCAGACAAAGATTTAGAAAATATGAATGCCTCTGGAAGAAGATTACAAATAAGAGAATTAATGTTAGTTTTGCAAAAATGGGGAGACCTAGATAAATGGAAAACTAGGTGGGCCAAGAAAAAGGAAGAAGCACGAACAAGTAGAACAGCATCAGAATATGTGATGAAGGAATCAGGGAAAACAGACCAAATGTATCCAATGCGAGAAGTTGCGGGAGGAGGATATGTACATGTCCCATGGAGCAGACAAGATATTTGATCATTTACGAATGATTTTCCAAAGTTGAGAGAAAAACCTATTGAATGGTACAAGCAGGTTGACAGGTTTGTGAAGGTGTCGAAGGTATTGTTGAAGGATTTGGATGGGTTGTTTGACATAGTGGTACCTGCCGATTTATGGACAGATTGCAAAATCACAGTGGATTGGCCAAGTGATGAATATCCTAGAAATCCGAAAACAGGTGCCCCGTCAAATGATGTGATGAAAAAGTATCAGCAGGTGATAACTTACCTGAAGGGGAAAATACGACCGAAAGAAACAGATTGGGTAAAAATAGATCGAACTACCCAAGAAGCTAATGAATCAGTGCATTCCTACTATGAGCGTTTATTGCAGGTATTTAAACAGTATAGTGGATTTGAGGACATTGGAGACAAGAACATGAGTCAGTTTGTGTATCGGTTTGTTTACGGTTTGAAGCCAGAGATTTGTCAGATGATTAAACAACACATGCTGTGTTGGCAGGGGAAGCCCATAGATGAGATTTTGAAGTATGCAAAATATTGTGGAGACGATATTGAGGATAGACATAAGAAATTGCAGGAAAAAGTAATGTGGGCTCAGGTGAAAATGGCTGAGAAACAGGGAATCAATTTGGAAAATCCAAGTGAAAATCCAGGAAAAGATTCTGGAACGAATGGTGATACTGGGAATGGTGGAAAATTTAGAGGACGAATGAGTACAGAAGAAGCTAAAAAGAAATTTCCTTGTCATGGATGCGGAAAATTGGGGCATTGGAAGGATGAATGTAAAAAGATCCGGAATAATAATGGCCCAAATCAAAATTTAAATACACAGACGCAGAATGACTCACAGCAGGGTGCAAATCCTCAGAGTCAGTTGCCACTTGCTCCTATTCAGGGTAATGTAAGCAGAGCAAAGCATGGTACCGACATCGGATATCAGGGAGGAAGTGGTAAGAATAATTATATGACATCACAATTTCTTTTGCAGGACGATTTCTGTCAATTCAGTCCATGACGGTGCCTAGGAGAGGGGAAGAAGGAGTGCATACTTGGCGCATCCTTACAGGTAGATCAGTCAGATCCATATGTTGAAGGGAATGTGAAAGGTAAGAATATTACTTTCCTTTTGGACACTGGTGCTACCCGGTCTACTGTGAGAACAGCAGACATTCCAGACCTTCCTCTCTCTGGTGAAAATATCCAAGTAGTGGGGGTAGCTAATCAGCGGATTAGAACACCTCTTACCGAACCAATGGAAGTTAAAATCGGAAATTTCTGAGAAATGCATTAATTCGTAGTGTGTGATTCTAGCCCAGTAAACTTATTAGGTAGGGATTTATTGTGCAAGATGAATTGTACAATTTTCTGCACACCGGATGGTGTGGCAGTTCAGACATCAGATGAAGACCATGTATATAAAATTATGATTGCAAAACAAGGTACAGAAGTGGATGAAATGTTTTCGTTAATAACAAAAGATGAGTTGCCAGAAGAATTAAAAGGTACAGTAAACCCCATAGTATGGGATTTCACCGGAAAGGAAGTAGGACTTATGGCTAAAATAGATCCAGTCAAAATTACTGTAAAAGAAGGTGCAATTTTCCCTAATACCAGACAGTACAAAATGAGTGCAGAAGTAAAAGCAGGAGTCATTGAAGAAATAAATCGAATGGTAGAACAAAATATCTTAAAAGAAGTAATGAGTAGCCCATGTAATTCACCTATAATGGGGTTAAAGAAACCTAGTGGAAAATATAGGATTGTTCAGGACCTGAGGAAAATAAATAAGATTGTAGAACCATGTTGTCTCATAGTACCAAATCCTGCAGTAATTCTATACCAGATCCCTTGGAGTGCAGGATGGTTCACAGTAATTGATTTGTGTCAAGCGTTCTTTTCAATACCATTACACCCAGACAGCCAGTATCTCTTCTCATTTAAATTTGAGAACAATGTTTATGTGTGGAATCGTGTTCCTCAGGGGTACACAGAAAGTCCTTCTATTTTCAACCAGATACTGAAAAAGTGCCTTGAAAAACTAGTGATGCCAGGAAGCTCAGTCTTAGTCCAATATATCGACGACTTATTGGTGGCATCGAACACCAGAGAGGACTGTGTTGTTGATTCCATAGCATTATTAAATCTTTTGGCAGAAGAAGGGCATAAGGTCTCACCTGAAAAATTGCAATTCTGTACAACAGCTGTTAAGTATCTGGGACACCAAATTGAGAGAGGAAAAAGAAGAGTAACAGCTGAAAGAGTAGCTTTAATAAAGAAAATGCAAATGCCTGTAACACAAAGACAAGTGAGAATGTTCCTAGGAATAGTAAGTTACTGTCGACAATGGATACCAGGATTTTCCATGTTAGCTAAGCCCTTAATTAACATGACAAAAAAGAAAGCAAAGTACCCTGTGGAGTGGGAGGACGAAAGTGTAGAAACTTTTGTAAAATTGAGAAATGCCCTATGTTCAGCACCTGCCTTAGGCATGCCTGATTATAAAAGAGAATTTGCATTGTTCTGTCATGAGAGAGAAAATTGTGCACTTTCTGTCCTAACTCAAAGACATGGACTAGAAAGACGTCCTATAGCATATTTTTCTGCTACATTGGACCCAGTAGCAGCCGCGTTGCCAGGATGCTTAAAAGCAGTAGCGGCTACTTGTTTGAGCATTGAACAGAGTGAGTCAATTGTGATGGGACACCCTGTAAAAGTGTATGTTCCACATGCAGTTGTCATTCTGTTGACAAGAACACAAACTCAGCATCTTACTCCTAGTCGGCTGACTAAATATGAAAGAATAATAATGGGTGCTGAAAATGTGAACATGGTAAGGTGTACTATAATAAATCCAGCAACCTTACTAGCAGACCCATGTCATGAAAGAATTAAAGACGATGAAGAGGATGAACATGATTGTATACAAATTACCGAATTATGCACAAAACCACGTACAGATATAGAGGAACAGCCTCTTAAAAAGCCAGACAGGGAGCTATTTGTTGATGGTTCATGTCAAAGACATGAAGACGGCAAACTAACTGCTGCCTATGCGGTATGTGAATTAACTGGAATAGTTGAAGCATCCTATTTACCAGGAGTCAAATCTGCACAAGTAGCTGAATTGATTGCTTTGATAAAAGCATGCAAAATTGGGAGGAATCAGAGAGTGACCATATTTACAGATAGTCAATATGGTTACGGGGTTGTGCATGATTTTGGCCAACTGTGGATGCAGAGGGATTTCATGACTTCTTCAGGATCCCCCATTAAAAATGGACAATTTGTAAGGGAATTGCTAGAAGCAATACAATCACCAAAGGAATTGGCTGTGGTGAAATGTGCCGCACATCAGTCAGGAGATGACTGGGTGGTAGTCGGCAACAGATATGCGGATCTGGTGGCTCAACATTGTGCCAAAACCAGAATGTCAGTCAATAAGAGAGTGGAAAGAATGGGAATCAGCTGCCAACTTATGCTGTATATGCCACCTGAGACTTGGAATGAGGTGAAGAAATTGCAAGATGAGGTTGATGAAAGTGAGAAGAATTTGTGGATTAAAGTGGGTTGTTCTCAAAGAGAAGATGATGAAGTGTGGATCAGTGCTGATGGCAGACCAGTCATGCCAGACTGTTTACTCTCACAAATGGCTAGAATGCATCATGGAGACACACACATAGGGAGAGATGCAATGATTAGGCTGTTCAGACAAAATTGGTACAATCCCAAATTCAGAGCTGTTGCAGAGAGTCTTTGCCAGAGATGTCTAACTTGCCAGATGCATAATCCAGGGAGGAAGACAGTAATTGGATTTGGAAAAATTGGAAAGGCAGAGGGTCCATTTATGAGACTTCAGTTTGATTTCATACAGTTACCACCATGTAGAGGGCTGAAATATGTACTAGTCTTAGTGTGTCTGTTTTCAAAGTGGGTGGAGGCTTACCCTACTAGGAGAAATGACAGCATTACAGTTGCAAAACTGTTGCTACAAAAACTCATTCCTAGATTTGGTTTTCCAGTAACTTTGGAATCAGATAGAGGAAAACATTTTAACAGCGAAGTGATTCAAATAATCTGTGAAGCATTTCAAATCAAACAGAAACTGCACTGTGCATATCGCCCAGAGGCTTCTGGAGTGGTTGAACAATTGAATGGCACTATAAAATCAAGATTGGGGAAAATGTGTGCATCAACATCATTAGAGTGGCCAGATGCATTACCATTCGTTTTAATGGGACTCAGAAGTATACCTGACAGAACCACAGGATTGAGCCCCCACGAAATAATGATGGGAAGAGCAATGAGACAAACACATGTTCCCACAAACAAACTGGTGAATATATCTGATGATATGGTTCTGGACTATTGTAAAGGATTGGCTGATCTAGTGCGTTCTGTCTCTCATCAGGTTGGAGAAGACGCAGTTTCCAGGCAGCCCGAGCAAGAACATGATCTGAATCCTGGTGACTGGGTGGTAGTGAAGAATCACACCAGAGAAACGTGTCTATCACCTAGATGGGGCAGACCGTGTCAAGTCATACTGACAACGAATACAGCAGTGAAGTGTGCCGGATTTCCTAATTGGATTCACGTAAGCCACACCAAAAGAGTGCCAGATCCTGAAGAAGAAAATCTTCAGACAACGCCAATCACTGAAGAAGCTGAAGGTTGCCCAGCGGAGGAATCTCAAGCTCGAGATTCAAGAGAAGCTGAAGAAGAACAACCGAGCACAAGTCAGGATTGGATACCCGTGGTAGAGGTTCCTGAAATATACCACAGAACAAGAAGTCAAACAAAATTGGAAGAAATTGAAGAAGATCAGATAGGTGAAGAAGAAGCAGTTGAGGAACAAGAAGAAAAGACACTAAGAAATCCTGAACAAGGTCAGATAGGGAAAGGAAACTGGACTCAAAACAGTGAAGACCTAATAGACTTTGAACAGGGACAGACAGGTTTAGAAGAATCCGGTCAGGCTGCAGAAGTTCACAGTGCAATAAGCCCTGATCAGAACAAGTTAGAAAAACATGAACTTGAAGAAATAAATAAAGAACAAGGTCAGTTATTGGAAACTCACAGCGGAGCTGTTACAGAGAAACCACTTAGACCTGAAAAAGAGCAAACAAGAAACACAGTAATTGAAGAAAACGAAACAGTGCTAAGCAGTGAAATTAACAAGATCTCTGAAGACAAAAACAAGGAAGCAGTGCCAACAAGAAAACAAGAAAAGGAGATCATTGGCCGAGTGTCATTAAAAGAGTAAAGTACCACATTACAACCAGAAGTGAAGATCCAGATCAAGTGAATGAAGTAACAAGTCAGACTGAACAAGAAAATAAAACTGAGAAAAGAAGAAGTAAAAGACTGAAACTTGTGAATAACAAATTCAAGGGTCCTGACTGGACTTATATCATCCTTGAAGATTTTGAAAGCTCAGAGTCAAGTGACAGTGGTGGCGAAGGAACAAGTGCAGAATTAACGTACGAAGAAGAAACAAGACCACCCTGACTAAGCAAAAGAATAAGCTAAAGAAAAGATGAAAAGATAAGAAGAGCAATCTTCCTTGTCGAAAAATGCCTGATGATAGAGTTACTGGGAGACCAAAACAGAAATGTTGTAGAAGATGCTGTGCAATATGCATATGTAGTCTAGTAATGGTGCTTATAGTATGGTTAGTCCTGATTGTAGCAGTTCCTTACCTTATGTTAGTAGATAAAAAGATTAATAATGAAACTAAAGGAAGGACAGCAAACATGAAGGGCAATAGAGTAGAACTAATGGCAGAGAATGAACCAGAAATTCATCATGAAATAGCTGATAACGACACTAGTTTAAACGTTTTCACAAAATTATTATTTCAATATGTAGAGACAATGGAAGTTAGTAATTGTTACGTCTGTATGAAGTTACCTGAATCAGTAGCAGAAGGATTAACATACCATCACTTACCACTGACATATGGCATATCATGTAGTGTTTTGTCTAGTTTATTTTATAGAACAGGGAGACTTCAGTATTACTATTCAAACTTAGATGTGATATTTTCTGAGGTTCCGATTCGCAAGAGTATGAACCCAGTGCTTAGTAGTCAAGACGCACAGTTTATGGGAGAATTTTTTTTAACCATGAAATCGATAGACATAACACATGCACATAGACACAATCTAACATGTTCCTTACATGAAGAAGAAAAGATCTTTTTGAATTTAGTAGAAGATAGAAGACAAGATTTTCAAAAGAAATCTTCTGAGCATAAGGCTCATTTACCACCTTGGGCAGACAAAGAAGGGAGTTACACACCTGGAAAGGCTCAAGCTGCTATGGCTCTGGATTTCGTAAAGACAGGAAAAATTTGTCTTCATAGGTTAAAGACTGATTATAACAATGTTTTCATCGGTACCAGTGAATGTGAACACAATTTTTTAATTATTGGAGGTTGGGGACTTAAAGGAGGAACAGATTCAGTTTTTCCGGGAATCTATTATGTATGTGGGAATAAGGCTTACTTTAGGCTTCCTGCACGGTGGTATGGAAGTTGTTATTTGGAATAGTATTTCCAAAGATATACCACGTAAAAAGAAACACTGGAAGCAATGAAAACAATAATGAATTAATACGTAGTAAAAGAGCTAGTTTTTCAGAAATTGTAGGTGATATATTTGGTGCATTGATACCTTCAGTGGGAATAATTCTGAACTCAAGGAAAATATGTAAATTGTCTACAGTAGTCGATCGTTTATCAACGGATACTGCTGGAGGGTTCCTAATGATTAATGCGGAAATGGTTGCGATTAGATCTATGGTGATGCAAAATCGACTTGCTCTTGATATTATATTGGCAAAAGAGGGCGGAGTCTGTAAATTATTGATGACGAAACATTGTTGCACTTATATTCCTGATAAGAGTGCAGAAATTGGAACGTATATACAGAATATAACAAAACTTGAGAAAGAACTTAAACCACTGGAAGTTGATAGTGTATGGGAAAGATTGACAAATAGTATCTCGTCAATTGGAACCTGGTTTGTTAATGTAGGAAAAGGACTTATAGGTCAAATATTAGTACCCTTAGCAGGGATAGCAATAATAATATTGGCACTAACGATATCCCTGACAGAAAAGGGAAAGAAGAGAAAACTAGATGAAATAGAACTTGAAGAGTGGAGGAGTGAATTATACAAGAAATTAAAAGGAGAATGTAAAAATGGAAAGTGTAAAGATGAGAATGAAGTAATTTGCAAGAAGTTGGCATCTGATTGAGGGTAGTGTTTTGATGGCTCAGAAACGCCATCAGAGAGGGGATTGATGGAGCAAGGTTTCATAAATGAAACTTGCTTGTACGCAATCCTCCTCATAGTATTAATTTATTAAAATTGTACTGTTAATACTAACCTTTGCATACACTACACAAAGGGGAGAGACGCTTGCATATGTGTTTTACTAAAGAATAACGCTTGTCTGTAATCCAAAATGGCCGCTAAAGCGCGGGAAACTCACTGCGCATGTCGCAACCTGATCACAGGGTGTGACGTCTTTCTTTGCTTGGTGGGAAACTTCTGCTTCTGCGCAGTGTGCATTAAAATGGCTGCTTGATGTTTTCACATGCTTCAGCTTGCTCTCATGTCATTACTAAATTGTCGTTTCCTAACGCTACTAATGCGGGATAGTATATATAATTAAATGGGAAGAGAATAGAAATAGTGGGTATACAGTGAAACATTTTATTTGTGATTTTAATATTCTCTTCTTGCACTTTTATTAGTTCGTAAACTTGGGCCTGGGTTGGTGACTTGTAACTCGGGAGACGATGGTTCTGCGCATGTATCCTGTGTGCCTGCCAAGTGAAGTCAACTTGGACGTCTCCCAAGGCCATGACCCATTGGCCGAAGATGCTGTACTTTATGTTTCCTGTGGACAAAATGATACTTTTCCCCTGTAAATTGTATAACATTTGTCGTGAGACTGGTGGGAAATAAAGCAAATGTATTAAATTGAAGGGGTGGGAACGTAAAGGACAATAGGCTTTACAATTTAGGACAAATCAATATGGTGCGACAATCCACCCCCTGTCCCTATCCAATCAGAAGTAGTGGCCCCATATTTTAGTAACATTAAGGGGAGGTACATGGGCGTAGAAGGGTATAATAGATATAGAATTAGCTAATTAGTTAGCACAGGAGAGCGGAGATGCTGACAGGAAGCGCTCCAGACCGCTAAGCTGATCGATTGCAGACTGAATCCCTGTCCAGAAGAGGTCCTGAGGAGGGGGCGGCAGAGTCCATTAGAAGGAAGGCACGGGAGAATCGAGGAGAAGCCGAGTATCAGAGAGGGAACGACGCAGGCGTCGTTGTAGAGAGGTCACCGGTCCTGTCCTGATCCTGGAGGAGGTCTTTGCTCTTCATCCTTCCTGGGTCTTATTCTTTCAACTCCTTGGCTAAGGGGTTTTGGTTCTCGCACTTAGGTAAATATAATGCAACCTTTAGTTGCGCTGCTGTCTCTATCTTCTCCTTTTCTTTAAACACCGTCATTGATTAGCAATAATCATTTCTATGCTTAATCTTGGGTATTGCGATTAAGTATCATGTGGCTCTGTATTTTACTCTGCTAAATCTTTAGATAAACATTTTAAAACTTCCTGACTCAGTGGTTATTTCAGGATTATGTACTATAATGAATGTCACTCATTTTAAACTTCCCAATTAGCAAAGGATTCATTGGTAAGTCATTACTCTTCAATCAGAAGGTAATTGGTAGCAGGGATTTTGATAGAGAGTAACAACTGATAAACCCCAGCGTAAGTATTAGCGTAGTATGAATGTATGGGCCCAAGTGAGTATCTAGTGTATGAATGCTGTTTGCTAATATCGCGCTGGATCAAGAGCACCCTCAAAGGATACCCAGATTCTTTGAAGAGGTTATTTTAGATTAATAGGATATCTGAGAAACGTAATTTGTTTTGGGCTCTGTGAAAGAGGTGAGTGGCAATGGTGGCCGCCATTTTGTTTGTCCTGACTTTATTTCTTGCTGAATTCATCCTGTCAGAACGGAGGTGTTTCTGGCTGCTTTGGCATTCCCAGTGCATGACGTAGGGTTAGCCGATCAGGAATCCACTTCTGGCATCTTTGGATTGGGCCTATGACGGGGAATGTGATTACTGGAGCACTCGTATGTGCAGAGAAACAGCTTCATGGAGCCATCATTTACTGGCACAGGCCAAACCCCCTAAATCATGTTATTTCTATGGAAAGTGCTGTATATTTAATTTGACAAAACAAAGACTCATAAACGCTGGTTTGTTTTTAACAATAGATTTTCTATTTATTCACAGGTGAAATTTTAAACATAAGCAATTGCCTGTACTACCATGTTTTCAATGATGACTGAAACTGAGAGTACTTTTTATAAACAAAACATTTTTCTTTAATACGTAGTAAAGAACATAAAATACCGTTTTAATGACTCTTCTTCCCTGCAGGTGTGAATGGCTCAACACTTTTAATATCACTACTTCTGCTCCTGGTTTGGTATACACTGTCTACCTCTATAACAGAAAAGCTACTTAGACTTGCCTTCTCATTATCTTGGGGCTCGACTTGCTTTATTGCAGCAATATGTGTTATCTGCAACAGTCAAGTGTACTTGTTACTTGCATTAACCAACACACAACATCTCCACTAGAATGCCACATTTCTACCTGGAGATTTACACTCTATCTTGAAAGGTATCGTTAACGATATGACCTCCCAAAACCATCCATTCTTGAAATTAGCTCGTGTTGTGTGCTCTTTTGAGACTTTGACACCTCCTGCAAAGTTGCACACATGACAGTGACTGCCTCTAAAAAGGTCTCCATATTATTATTATTAATGTCTGTGAAGCCATCAGTTATGGATTTCCAAACAGCCTTGCAGATTTCTCCTGTTTCTGCGCCAACACCCCTGGAAGTAAAAATGCCACTTGTGAACTGCAGCAATGATTCTGCCATCTTCCACATTGGCAGTGCAAACATTGCTTCAGGCCTACCCTGTGTAGCCTGCCTGTAGCAGTATAAAAACTGTAATTCGACCTGTCAAAATAAACCCTTTTGGCAGGTAAACACCTTTCTTTTAAATATTAATAAGTCACCCCATTTAGGCCATGTAGCCCATAATGCAGGGTGCTTAGTATTTAAATGTAGGACATGTAGAAATATAATATTAACACTTCCTTACAGTGACCAGCACCCAAAAGCTATTTTCACTGTAAGAAGATTGGCTAGCCCATAGACAAATACTGGGAACCAATTTTAAAAACTAATACTGCATCTCAGGAACGGACCTGCTAGAAAAATAACTAAAGCATTTTTACTAGTTATTAAAAATCCAATTCAATGCTGAAGTCGGATTTTTAATAAAGTTAAATTTCCCTATCCAGCTTCTCCTAGCCTGTGATTAGCCTTGAGTAGATGTGAAAAAGGTGTGAAATGTCTCCAAGGAGCAAACAAACGGCTAACCTGAATGGGCAGACATGACTCCTCTGTGTTCAGAAGAATATGCAGGGTGGTGGTTGTGGGCCTCCTTTTGACAGCACAGTATCAAATCCTGCTTCTCTGGTCTGTTGAGCCACTTGTAACACTTAGGGCGCACTTTAAAGGGAGAGAACAGGATGGCAAGATAATTCTTTTGTATCACCTGTCTGGTTGCTGAGGAACTCCGCTTTTGTCCTACCAGACCTCTATCTCGGGATTATGTTACAGTTCCTGCCTCAAACTGGATTTAGTGTTAGATGTAGGAGGACACTAACATTACCATAGTATACTCCCCACTCACAGACCGCAGCCTCAGAGCCCAAGTTTAGTGTGTCCAAAGACTTTCGCTATGATAGATTTGCCTAGATACATTGCATTCTGGGCCTGTTTACATTATGGCAAACAGAAACTACTGAAACAATGGGTAGGGCAGGCCCTGGGAAGCTTTACACCATTGGTTAAGGAGGAGCTAGGAGTCACCCCCACCCACTAGCTAGTGCCAGGCATAAATGTGTCACCTCCAGGCACCCAATTCAGAACATTTTGTGGCCCTTTGGAAGATCAGAGGAGGACTGTCCCTGCTATATTTCAACTGAGAGGAGCCCTGAAGGACTGGACCTGCTCCCTCTTGTACCCAGGACAAAGAAGAGGACTCCAAAGGTCAGTTTAATGACCTCCTGTGTGGCTACTGGCAGACAAAAAGAGGACTTCAGATGACCACTGGCAACTTGAACTGGACTGGACCCTGCTGTTGGCCTCTGTCTGGCACACTGTGAGACTAAGTTAAAAAGTAAAATCTTGGATCAGGACTAACCACGTTAGTGTATCCAACCTGTGCTCCATCGCTGTTGGCATCAGATTGTGCCTAGGTCCCTGTCTACTGTGACCATTGACTATTGATTTTTCTTGTTCTTTTTAGAGCTATTTTAACTTTAAAAGTTACAAATTAATATCTCTGGTTCCCCTTTTTGGATTTTTATTATTTTTATGTCACTTTGTTGATTACATTTTACTTAATTTTTCAAACTGAGTTTGGGATTTTTATTGTTTTGCATTTTGACTTTATTACTGTGTTGGTACTGCATAAATACTTTACACATTTCCCTAAGTTAAGCCTCTCTGCTCTGTGCAATGACTACCAGGCAGTTGAGCTCAGGTTAATTTAGTGACTTTGTGGGGTTCACCCTGACAAGAGTTGTGATGATTCATGGAGGTGGGTAGTCACCCACTCCAAAATAATAATCCAAGTTCTTACAGTTTGTCTCTTACATTAAGAGGTATGTATGCATATTATATCTCTATAGCACAAACAGTACGGAAAAGTATCTTTTACACATTTCAATCAACTCCTCCTGCAAAATCTAAATGATCCTTCTGGTGCTATGAAAGATATTAACGGTTATAATTTTTCATGCAGAGCTAATTGGTGGTGGGCTGAATAAAGGCTTATTGCTGTGAATACTGTAACTCTCTTCAATGTTACCAGCATCTCATGAATGTTCAGTAATGGGTGCCGGTCCACCCAGATGGACCTGTTTAAGTCTTTTAAATCTTTGCACATCCTAATGTTACCATGAGCCTCCTTTGCCAGAACTATAGGAGATAATCATTCAGAGACCTCAATGGCTTCTATTAATCCATCTGTGCATAATATGTGCAGCTCCCGTTTCATCTGTGCTTTATATGCTATTGATATGGGATGAGTTTTATGCACCTTGGTTATTGCCCCATCCTTCAAAATAACGTAAGGTTTGAATCCAATCAATAAACCCAACTTATTAGTAACTATCTATGAATACTTTGCTTCTCAACTATTCCCTCCTTACTTTCCTTCACTTCCTGGGCACGCAAGAACTGATCAAGATGGTTGGGATCCAATGTAATACCCAGTTCCCTCTCTTGTGGCCACCCCCAGATATACCCCCATTCTTAACTACATACAGCTTTGATATAGTAATTCTTCCCCTGAATGCAATTTGCGCCTCAAAACATCCTATGGCCGCTATCTGTTTTTTACTATAAGTCATCAGCCTGACATCAGATTCTTGTAAAAACTCCTCTAGATAAACGCGTAAAGCGTCATCTCCTATCAGAGTGTACCGTGCCCCACAATCTGCCATAACTTTCACTGTCCCTGCATTCACCTTGATATCCAAGTATGGTGCATTATTGTGGTCTCCATTTCCACAAATCTGAAGAAGGAATTATTTTTCTATTCCGTCACCCCCTTACTTTCATCTTTACATACTACATTTACACTTCTACTATAAGGAACTGTATCACCTACACCCCCTTTACAGACCTGGGCATAATGTCTTCTCTGTTAAACCTCCTACAAATTTGATTCATAGCTGGCACGTCTTATCCTTTGCCATATGTCCTCTCATACCATATCTAAACATTCCATCTCTCTCTCATCCCTTGATTTTGTAATTACTTTGTACTGTCTAGCATAGTCCATGTTTTTTTATGCTATTATAACTTTTCCAGTTATTCTTGTATTGTTCTGTACCTTTGTCTTCCATTAAATTTAATTTGTGAACATTTGTGAGTCCTAAACCCTTAAGACCCTGTTTTTTTTAATCATGTGACAGAACAAAATTTTGTTGTTATTTCTTTTGCCTTATCCAGATATAAATCCTTTGTCATCAGCAACTTCTCTTTTTCTAGCTATCTTATGCACAATTTGATCTTGTCACGTTTTGTCACAAAATGTTCTATAATTGCATGAAGATGCTAAACCCAGTAAGTCTACTGCCAAATCATCTATCTAGCCCTCAGGCATGTGATCCCTACTTAAACAAGCATTGGCATAGCCAATAGGTCTCGCTTTTGGGACCTTATAAGTATTTAGTTATGCAGCACAATATCCTTGGTGCAACAACTTCAACTGTTGCATGGCTAAACACTTATAAGGTCCCAAAGGCGAGACCTATTGGCTATGCCAATGCTTGTCTCTTCTTACATTTGCTGAACAGCATCAGCAAAACCATTGGTAAAACCAATAGATCTGCGTTGGCAAAGACAAAAGCGGAGACAGATTAGCTTTGGCAGTGCTTGTTAAACTAGGTCAGTTCGTGCCTGGGTCAGTGATCTCATATTTTGGCGTAATGAGGATTACATCTAAGCCAAAAGCCCATTTTATGCTGCGTAATTGGTTTATTTTATCATACTTTGCTGAGTCACGGCGCTTTTATGTCTTACCCTATGAACATAAACAGAACAGTCTCCCTCCCGGTGGTGGCTTCTTGTTAAGTTTATCATTTGTTACTTCTTTTCAGCTGTATGTAAACTCAAAGCCGCGTGACCCCCTGGTGCCAAATTTGCACGTGCACCCGTGAGCCCGGGAAGGTGCGCGAGATTTTATTCCAGAAAGCGCTGCAGCCACATTACTGGCCCGGGGATGGGATATGCGCGGCAGCATCACTTTCTGCAGTTATTTCTCAATTTCTCATACTTCCTGCCAGCTAACGTCCAGATATCCGTGGGGGAGGGGACAGCGGGCAGAAGAGCTGAAAAAAGGCAACAACAGCAGTTAGCAACAATAATGTTAATCAGGGGAACGAACACGTCTTGAAATTTTAGAACATGCATCAGGGAAAAATCGCAAAGGGGAAAGAAATCCCCCAGCGTTATTGATTGCTAATGGAATTTTTTTTGTTTCAATCTTATTTACCATTTAGAGATAAAAGACGCTGGAGCACTTTGCGTGATTCGAGGCCCTGTACCAGAAATCTGAAGATCACTCAAATTAAGAGTGGAGAGTGAAATACTCCCTGGGGGCGGATAGAGTAATTTTTCACTTAACCCATTAGAGAGACTGCGCGTGCAGACACGGGAGCCTCCCTCCCCTGAACAGGGAGGGGTACTTTTATTTATAGCCAGGCGTGCAAACCAGGAGCGGACAATACCACCGGAATCGCATCACAGACTACGTGCAATAGAGCAACAAGAGAGGAGCGGGGGCGAGCGAGCGCGGCAGCCTGCAGAGCTGACCAGACGCTCGTGCGTCATGGCCTTTTGCCTGCGATTACACGCACAACAGGCATGTGTTTCCAATTATCGCGCCCGCGTCTGGGCACGATAATTGGAAACACATGTCTGCCGCGCGCGTAACCGCAGGTAAAAGGCCATGAAGCACGAGCGTCTGGTCAGCTTTTCAAACTCCCTAACTATAAGTCTCGCAGTGCAGCGCTTGCGCGCTACTCGAGGCTCGACCTAAAAATGATGCCTCTTCACTTCTTCATTCTTTCTTTTCCCATATTTTATGTCTAATTTCATTATAGCTTCTTTATAGCCATCTAGATCTTTTCTATTATCATCATCTTCCCCTACAAGTGGTGATAGTAGGTGTTTGAGTATTTTTCTACCCTGTGCCATAAACATTGTTTGAGAATAGCTAATCTCTGTTTCGCTGTAAATACTTAGGCTCCCACTCCTTTTATCCAAACCTTCCATCCATTTATTGCAAGCTTGGGAAGGTTTCCCAAGTGATCGTAAAAACATAGGTGGAGCATTCATACCTTCCATTGTTCCTAGTTTATAAATTGAACAAATTACACTTTTGCACATCTACGGTGTGCTATTAATACACATGCATTATTAGTAATCAGCTAAATGTTTGTGTCCCACCTTTTTTTGTTTATGGGGTGTGTATCACTGAGTAATTTACGGTCTAAATATATGCACTGAGCTGTATACTTGCGAAGCGCGCATGTTTTTCAGATACCTGGAGCAAAATAGCAGACCTTGTTGGAGCTCCATCCTAGCTCCCGGGACCTGGGATCACAATTCAGTGAAAATGCCTGCTTGGTCCCAGGCAATACCTTCTCACCCCCTTTTAGGAAGAAAGAAAGAACAACGATTCGATCGTCAACTTCATAAAAGACACAAGCGAATTCTTGTGGTACTTACCTCCTCTTCTATTGCCAGCCTTATTTCGGGTCAGGAGTCGCTTCTCCTGATCCTAGTGAGCAGCGCCGATCCAACTTCCTGGACCCTGACAAGAGAGCTGCTCCCCCCGGTACTAGCGTGCCTCGCAGATCCAACCCCTAAACACGGAACAATGGTTGGCACCCACGACTAGTGCTGCATCCGGGGGAAGGGCAGTGTGGAGGATTCCAGGTTAAGGCAGCGCAGAGGATCTCTTTGATGAGCCATGTTTTCCTGCTGACGCTTTCCCCTTACTCCCTGACTGGCAGTGACGTGGAGCCTCTCCTAGTTGGCCCTGCTGCCCTGTGCTGCTCCTTCGTGGCCTGCGGCGATCCTGTCCTGAGAAGTGGTGGCCGGAGGCCTCTCCTGGTCGGCCCGCTGCTCCCCTGCAATGCGTGGCCATAGTGTCCTTGCCCAGATGGCCCCATTGCTCCACTTTGCTCCCTTTGATCCGCGACGGTCGGCTCCGGGCAATTGGAGCCTGCCGCTGCCCTACGGTCCTTCCGTGGCCCTCACTACCGGCTGCTCTCTGCCTGTTTCAGCATTGTTGCATTGCCTGCTGCCCTGGTCTCGGCATGGGTCCTGTGTTCCTACCGTGGAGTGCGGGCTTCCTGGGTGATCAGAGCCCCATGGGAGATGCAACAACATCAGAGCCCCTCGCACGACAGGCGATTGCTTCTACTTGAAGCACGCTGGATCAGTAATTAATGAGGCAGTTCATTATCGCTGTCACCTCGACCGACAGCCTCCTCTTGGAGCCCACCATTGTCTGGAATTGCATATCTCCCTAATTACCTGTGGACACCTGGGCTATCTTATATTTGAAACACTAGCTTTTTTTTGGGCTGGAAAAACCAGTCGCTTACTGCCTGGTTTGCGACTTTGTTGTGACTGAAACTTGTGTTTTCTGCACGCATTTGCCATTTTCCTCGTAACCCTTTCAATCTCCCCCAAACATTCCAAAAAAAAACATACCCACTGAAATAATCAAAGGACTTTACAGGTTTATTCCACAGGAAACGTGGTTCAGGTTAGATTTGTTAAAGATGCCCTTTACCCCCTGCACTGCTGTCCTAAAGTAAGTTTTTTTTCTCTGATTGCGTCCTAAATTTTGGGCTACTTCTCAGTAGGAAGGCTTGGGCTGCTTTATTAGCTGGCCTCTAACTTTTGGGCTACCTCCTCAGTTGCAAGCTGTTTTTGGGCTACTTCCTCAACTGTTACATGTTTTGGGCTACTTCTTCAAGAGGAGTTCTACCAATTTATTTGCACATACTATCACCCATGCTTATAAGATCATAATTTTTCTTACTCGTCACTGCTTTTTAGCTGATTTTATTGACCATATACCATTATTGATTAGTTGTGCATAGACTGGGATCTTGGTTTAGCTTGCTCCTCTACATATTAAAACCATCAAATTACTCTACCCCCCTTGATGCTTGGACTTTAAGGAAGGACCTACTCAGCTATTCGCCCCTCAACAATCGCAGGCGGAATTTTTTTTATCTCGCCCACCAACCCTCGCTACCTGCCCTTTTGCTAGTTGCATCATCATTTGACCCTGACTCTACTTATTCCTGCGATGGTGCTCTGAGTTGTCCTCATTATATCCTACCTTTGCCTGTATCTGGCTTTAATCCACAGTCACATGTTCCAGCCCTATTCCTGCACCCCCCACCCCCTGCCCATTTCCTCCATCCCTCTCCGCCACCCTATGCACAACTTGCTTCTGGCATGGATCCAGAAAGAAAAACCAACACCTACTTAGAGCCATTTGGACGCTATGCTT
Organism: Calotriton arnoldi; assembly: GCA_963921515.1. Classification (NCBI taxonomy): domain Eukaryota; kingdom Metazoa; phylum Chordata; class Amphibia; order Caudata; family Salamandridae; genus Calotriton; species Calotriton arnoldi. Next base: position 1,142,926 of record CAWUFW010001746.1, on the reverse strand, counting down.
ATAAAATTAATTACCTCCTGAATTTATCAAAAAAAGCATCCAAGTCCTTAAAACAGAGACTGCTCAAATCTCATCCAGAAACCCTGGTTCCGACCCCTACTTTTGTGCGAATAAAGGAGCTATAGTAGGTGACCTTATCTTTTACACAAATAGACGAGGACGATGGAGGAAAGCCCTTCTCTCACTGTTCTTGATCTCTACAACCATAAAAATGCAGCATGGTCTCAAACTGTTAGTAGCCCCTTCATCGGCATGCAGAGCATCAGTCACCATCACCATCTACAACAATGGTATTAGCCTCATCCAGTCTTCAGATTACCATGTTAAAGACTTTTTCCCTTTCATCAAGAAAATTGCATCGATTTCTGATTCCTCCACAGTTCCAATCATTCCTAATGTTATAGGCATCACAAACTCACCTGCGTCATAAAGCAATGTCCACCCCAGTAGACTGCAGCCTCATCCCACACCCAGAGCAATTACATCAGAGTTACATAGCCAAGCTTCCCACACCTTCTCACTTTCTATACTTTTGACCCCCCACCAACCTCAACCACTGTCTCCCCGAATGCAGATTTCCCAATAACACCCAATGACATACCTTTAGCACTCCCTCTCACCCATCTCTTGAGCTCTCCCCCTCCTAACTTCGATCTTACCTTGACACCCAATCCACCCTCCCCTATGCCTTCTCCCCCATTTCAGCAGCACCCTAACTCCACCGACATCATCACCCCTTTGCGCCGCTGCCCATTGCTCCAAGACCTGACAACCCGCCCCCATACCTTACTAGAGTCCAGATTGGATGAGATTACACAAAACTTGCAAGATCTCAAAGCAGACTTACACAGACTCATTCAATTCACAACAGAGATGACCAACTTTCAGTGTCCTTCACTCATGACCAACCCTTCAACCATTCCGCCATATGTCCAACACACCTCCCTTCCAACCTGACCTTTCATTCCATGTCACCCATGTAATGTAGTTGGAGAACTAGACTCTATCTCAATGCGCCCATGCAACCGATTAGATGGAAAGTCCGTCTCTCCGACAATGATATCCAAACCCTCCTCTTGTCATATTACTCTTCACACCCTGGTAACACTGATAATCAGGAAATAATTCATTCCGTCTCGGCGAACCCTCATAGATCTCCTAGGCTCAACCATAGAGCACTCAACAAGCACATCCTCAGGAGAGTTATCCTCACACAGTCTACCTCAGCACCAGTGGCGTAGCTAGGCCTTAGGCTGCCTGTGTTTGCTGCCCGAGCCGGCCTCATCGAAGAGCGGGTGGGGGGGTTGCTGGCGATTCTTACAGTCGAAGGTAAGAGCTGGGGGGAATGCCGATTCTTGAGGCCGTGACGGCCGCAGGTAAGAGCGGAGGGGCCGGCTGCTGCCCCGGAAACTCGTGCCGCCCCCTCCAGCTACGCCACTGCCCAGCAGACCACAATCCCCAATTGAAATGCATGCTAATCAACTGTAGATCAGCTTCAAGACATGCTGGAGATATTACTGACCTTGTCCTCACACGTGATCTTGACCTTCCAATCCTGACTGAAACCTGGCTAAATGACTCCTCTACTCCTATCCATGACATACTAGTCCCTCCTAACCATGGCATGACTAGACTGGATAAACCCAGTAGACCAGGTGGAGTCATTGCTTGCATACACAGCAGCAACCTGTCAGTTAAACATGTACAAACCCCTGTTCTATCCACCCGCGAATACCTATGGCTCGATATCACATGCAACAACAGACCTCTATGCCTACTGCATACTTTCTACAACCCTCCAGGAGACAATCTGGGTTTCAACAAATCATGGAAACCAAAGAAGAGGACAAAGAGGGGGTTTAGAGTGATGCGGTATGCAATGGCGCCTCCTCGTGTATACGTGTGTATGGAGCAATATTAATTGTTACACGGTGCCACAGGTAGGGGGATAACCCTGAACACCCAAGGTAGACCGAAGTCTAAGATACAATAATACAGGTAGCCTCGGTCTAGGTCCACTCTTATCCCCACTGCTCCGCTGTGCCGTCTCTTGCCTCCAGACCCCGACCTCCTCCTTGGGAGGTTCGAGGCTGCTGCCCGCTCCAACTGGGACCAGACTGCCTCCAACCACCGTAACCTTCTCAGCCGCTTTTTTTTTTTCTTAATTTTTTCCGTGTTGTGCCACTGTTATTGTGCCCATCTGTGTCTTGCTCTAATTCCACCACTGTTTTTATTTTCTCGTGCCTGCTGTTCCTTTTGCCTTTCGCCGCTGCTGCCCCTGCGGCCCCTACCCCCCGGAATTCCCCCCTGGAATTTCCCTTCCGGAATTTCCTCCCGGAATTCCCCTGCTCCCGCCTCCCAGGCTCTCCTCCCTCCCACCTCCCCTACTTAATGGCAGCCGCTGCGCGGTCACGCAGCGGACGCGCGCAGCGGGCGCACCAAAGGCAAGCCCGTCTGCGCCCATCCGCGACCCGACCGCGGCCAGCGCCAGGAACCCTGGACCTCCCACTACCCATCGCTACGACACCACCACCCTCCTCGCACTTAACCCTGGAAGACATAGAGAATGCCAACATGCCTCGCCGAACACAACCCACGGCCAGTTCTCCTGCCTCCACTGCCGCCAGACCCTCACCGCCACCCCGGCCTCCAACACCGCCGACGCCAGCACCGGCGACACCCTAAAATGCATCCTCCTCAACGTACGCTCCGTACACAAACACGCCATGGAAATCTGGAACCTACTCGACTCTCTTTCGCCCGACATCGCCTTCTTCACAGAGACCTGGACCAACACATCCTCCGCCCCCGACATCAGCACCACCATCCCAGACGGATACAAGATCCAGAGGAAAGACCGCCCCAACCACTCAGGAGGGGGCCTCGCCATCGCCCACAAGAGCACCCTCCGCCTCACCACCTCCAGTGAAACCTTCCCCTCCGCCGAACACCTGCACTTCAAGATCCAGACCACCCCCAAAACCACACTCCGAGGAACCCTCATCTACAGACCCCCCAGCCCCCGAACACCCTTTGCCACCACCATCACCGACTTCATCGCACCCCACGTGATCGCCTCAACAAACTACATACTCATTGGAGACCTGAACTTCCACCTCGACAACCCCAGTGACCCCAACTCCACTATCCTCCGTGACAACCTCGCCAGCATCGGACTTAAACAACTCGTCAACACACCGACCCACAGAGCAGGACACACCCTTGACCCCATCTTCGCGGCAGGAAACAGCGTCCATTTCAGCCACACAACGCAGCCGCCATGGACCGACCACCACTGCGTACACTTCGCCATCAACAAACCCAAGGCACCCAAACCAGCCCCACGCCCACCACGAAGGAACTGGAGCAAGGTTACCGACAAGCAACTTAACTCCACCCTCAGCCAAGACAACCACACCTGGGCACCCGACGCAAACGACGCAGCCAGAGAACTCCACACCTGGATCTCCAACTGCGCAGATGAGCTCACCCCTCTACACAACCCCGACAGACAACGCTCCAGGAAAGCCGCCTGGTTCATAACCGCTCTCCAAGAAGCCAGGCGCACCTGCAGACGCCTGGAGAAGAACTGGAGAAACACCAAGACATCCGAAAACCACACCACCTACAAGGACGCCATGACGGACTACCACAACCAGATCAGAGCCACCAAAAGGAACTTCATCCACAACAAAATCCTGGCCAACTCCACCAACTCCAAGGAACTTTTCAGTGTCATTCAAGAATTCACCAACCCATGCAGCGAAGCCACAGACATCACCCCATCCCAAGACCTCTGCGACAAGCTTGGAACCTATTTCCACCTCAAGATCAAAAACCTCTACGACAACTTCATCGACCATCCACCAGGCGCCACAGACGGCCCCCGCCCCCAGAAACACCAGCCAGCCCACCATGTCCAACTGGACACCGATCACGGCCGAAGACACCGCCTCGACCATGAAAAGCATCCACTCGGGGGCCCCCACCGACCCCTGCCCCCTCACATCTACCACAGAGCCGTGGCCGCCATCGCACCCAAACTACAACGCACCATCAACACCACCTTCAAAACAGGCACCTTCCCAGACGACTGGAAGCGCGCGGAAGTCAGACCCCTTCTCAAGAAGCCCACAGCTGACCCCACCGACCTCAAGAACTATCGGCCCATCTCGCTCCTCCCCTTCGCAGCCAAAGTTGCAGAGAAAACAGTCAACAGGAAACTGACACGATTCATTGAAGAGAACGCCATCCTCGACCCGTCCCAATCCGGATTCCGAAGCAACCACAGCACAGAGACCGCCCTACTCGCCGCCACAGACGACATCCGCACCCTCCTGGACCAAGGCCACTCCGCAGCCCTAATCCTACTCGACCTATCAGCGGCCTTCGACACCGTCTCCCATCGCACACTAGTCGTCAGACTACACGACGCATGAGCATACAAGGAACAGCCCTGGACTGGATCCGATCATTCCTCACCGGAAGAAGCCAAAGGATCAGACTCCCACCCTTCTTCTCCGACCCCACGAAAATCACCTGTGGAGTCCCACAGGGTTCATCACTGAGCCCCACCCTCTTCAACATTTACATGGCCCCCCTCGCAGCCATCGTCCGACAACACGGCCTCAACATCGTATCCTACGCTGACAACACCCAGCTCATCCTCTCCCTCACCAAAGACACCACCACTTCCAAACTCAACTTCCAGAAAGGAATGCAAGACGTCGCAGTTTGGATGACCAACAGCTGCCTGAAGCTCAATGCCGAGAAGACAGAAGTCCTCGTCCTCGGTACCACCCCTTCTGCATGGGACAGCACCTGGTGGCCGACCGCCCTTGGAAGCCCACCTACCCCCTCAGACCACGCCAAGAACCTCGGCATCGTACTCGACTCATCACTCTCCATGAACCGACAGGTCAACGCCGTCACCTCCAGCTGCTTCAACACCCTCCGCATCCTCCGCAAGACCTTCAAGTTGATCCCCCCTGAGTCAAGGAAGACAGTCACCCACGCACTCATCACCAGCAGACTGGACTATGGAAACGCACTCTACGCCGGCATCAACAAGTCCATAGTCCGCAAACTCCAGACAGTACAGAACACCGCCGCCAGACTCGTCCTCGGCATCCCCCGACATGAACACATCAGCCAACACCTACGAAGTCTCCACTGGCTCCCCGTGGAGAAAAGAGTCACTTTCAAAATCCTCACTCACACCTACAAATGCCTACACAACAACGGACCCAAATACCTCAACGACAGAAACAACTTCCACGTACCCAAAAGAAACCTCCGATCTTCCAACCTCGCACTGGCCGAAACCCCGCGCATCCACAGAGCCAGAGCAGGCGGAAGATCCTTCTCTCACATTGCAGCCAAGACCTGGAACGAGCTACCGACAGACATCAGACGCGCCCCTCCCTGAACACCTTCAGGAAGACCCTCAAGACCTGGCTCTTCGGCTAAACAGATCTGCGGACCCCCCTCAGCACCTTGAGACTCTCACGGGTGAGTAGCGCGCTTACAATTCCCTGATTGATTGATTGTTACACGGTGCCACAGGTAGGGGGATAACCCTGAACCCCCAAGGTAGACCGAAGTCTAAGATACAATAATACAGGTAGCCTGTGCACACGTAATCAATGTCAACAGTATGATTACTGCAAATAACATGAATACACAACAATCACAGTAGTCGGATTGGCGTTTTCTTTCTTGTGGTTTAATTGGAGAACAGATGCCCAGCCAACACGTGTTTCGTCAGGGTGTGAACCCACGTCTTCTTCAGGGCTATTGGACAGATGGACAGGAAGGAGACAATTCTCTCCGCCGGTTGTACTTCCGTCCCGGCTGTAAAGGTGAACAGTTCCAATGCAGAACATCAAGTGGTGATATGGTCAGTACCAAAACCGGAGCACTTGTCTGTAGGTCAAACGCGAGGCAAGCGAGTACGCTTGAGTGCCGAAGCTTGCGCGACAAACAGGAAGTGCTCCGGTTTTGGTACTGACCATATCACCACTTGATGTTCTGCATTGGAACTGTTCACCTTTCCAGCCGGGACGGAAGCACAACCGACGGAGAGAATTGTCTCCTTCCTGTCCATCTGTCCAATAGCCCTGAAGAAGTCGTGGGTTCACACCCTGACAAAACACGTGTTGGCTGGGCATCTGTTCTCCAATTAAACCACAAGAAAGAAAACGCCAATCCGACTACTGTGATTGTTGTGTATTCATGTTATTTGCAGTAATCATACTGTTAACGTTGATTACATGTGCACAGGCTACCTGTAAAATCATGGAAACCATTGTAAAAAACACTGGTCAACAATGTACTAAAATCTTCCTCGGAGACTTCAGCCTCCACTGGAATGAGCTGAATGACCCTGCAGGTAACAACTTTAAAACCTTCCTTGCTGACCTTAGCCTGACCCAATTTTGCAACAGGCCCACACACAACAAAGGGTCGACCTTATTTCTTATCATTGCGAAGCACAATTCAATTCAATTGGAATCTATCCTCCATTCTGATTGGACCAACCACCACCACATAACATTCCTCATCACGAAAGCCGCGATAACCAACACAGCTCAACTAACGAACCCCAGACTCTGGAAAAGGAGCATGCACAACATTAACCATAATGATCTGACCTCTCTCAGCCATAACATCCTGCCTCCTCCTGGAGAGATGTCAGATGTCTATGATCTTACAAATCCTTACACTCGCTCCATGGAGACTGTTCTTGACTTGATCACTCCATTACAACTAAAAAGAACATCTACAAAAGATTCCAAACCTCGGTATAATGGTAGCCTCAATACAGAAAGACGCAACTTTAGGCTAGCTGAATATCAGTGGAGATCAGTTCAAACACCTGAGATCATTGAGTAACAGACACCACAAAGCATCAGAATTTCAAAAGCAAACTTCTTCAGAAACCAGTTGGATCAAGCCATTAACCGACCCAAAAAACCTTTGAACTCATAAAAGTACAATCAAACTCTGCACCCAATCCGCCCCTTGCTGTATCTAGTCCGTTTCCAAACTGTGCGGAATTCACCTCCTTCTTTCTTCAGAAGACAGAAAGCATGAGAAATGATCTGCAGACGGACTTGGAACAATGTCCTATCCCACCCCAAACCATCCTCTCCGCCTTGCGAACTACTGTTCCCTCTTATCACCCTGAGCACTTCCCAAAAACAACGCCTCATGGAACTCTTTCAAAACTTTTGAGGGTAGTGCCATTCACAAGATTCTAACAACGCTAAAACCCTCTAACCACTCCAATGACCCTCCACCTCCCAACTTCTTCAAGGAGATCATACCCTCTATACTCCCACTTTGGACCCAGATTATTAATGCCTCCCTCCTTCAAGGCACTATCTCTGACTGCCTAAAGTCTGGTCAGGTTTCCCCCATCCCAAAAAAACCAAAAGCAGATCAAACGGATTTAAACAACTTTTGACCTATCTCCAATATTCCTAACCTGGCTAAGCTCCTTGAAAAATGTGTTCACATCCATCTCTGTAACCACATCGACCAATTCCGACTATTAGATTAATTTCAATCAGGCTTCCGTCCAGGGCACAGCACCCCCTCAGCTATGACATACATAGTGGATTATGCACAAAAAATGCTGGATCAGAACCAATCTTGCCTTTTAATCCTCCTTGACCTATCTTCGGCATTCGAGACGATTAAGCATGACAACCTACTAGACCTTTAGGAACACCGTATGGCGCTAACAGGATCAATTCTTAACTGGCTCACCTCCTATCTCCACAACAGGATTCAAAGAGTCAAGGTTAATCACTCACTATCGCAGACCACTCCAGTCACATTCGGAGTCCCACAGGGCTCCTCACCTTCGCCCAATTTCTTCAACTTGTTCATGGAGCCTGTATCGGAAATTCTGAGTTCTGCGCTGCTTTCTGGAGTGTTTGATGATGTACTATGGCAAATAAAGTTCCTGTCTATGAGACGAAGTTTCGTGAACTTATTACTGGCAACGAGTTGATATATCTATCATCAAACCTGTAAATGACCGAATTGAACCCACGAGTGCCGATGCAGTTGTGGCATTTACCTTAGTTTGACTCAAGTTACGGAGTGGTGAGAATCCTCTGAGCGTCGTTACACTTTATCGTTGAGTCGGTGAGGGCAAACAGCGTACTGGATTGGAGCAAAGTTGGTGTGGTGGAGGACTTCTTGAACGGTCAGTGGAGCTCTTCTTCCTCTAGAGGCCGCAAGGCATTTGATGACATATGATTCAAAAGAACGGGGCACTATGTGTAGAACGTACGTTCTTACTTCCCAATCAGCCGTGCGTGGATGACACAAAACGTCTAGTTACGACGCTTTGCAGTTGGCTGCCATCTTAAGCACATTTTCTATATTGGAAGCAGCAAGTTGATGCTCTAGCTCTCTACGCGTGGAGCACGTATGACTGCACCACAGAGTCCTCAACCGGGAGACCAAAGGAATATGCGGTTGGAGTGGCAAGTACAAACTTAATTCATGGTGCTGTCCTCGATTGTCTACACAGTGACACCTCTTATTGTGCTGCACCTGTGCCGCGTGTTACGGTGTTAATATACACCATAGGAATTACAGTTGATGACACATTCTCACAAGTATTATTACGGTGATGGGCACACCTCTTATTGTGCCTAGCCTGACTGCATGTTACAAGTACTTTTAAAAGAATGTCTATCTTGATTTGTTCTAGAGAATTATTGTGTGTTCAATACAGTTTCGTGGTAACTGTGGTTATATTCATTACTTCTTCTTAAGTACCCTTTAAAAATTTCAAGAGATCTAGTTTTAACATGTCTAGTACAGCTGAACCACCCCATTTCCTTTCAGATAAAGGCGACTCGGTGCTGCCCTGGAAACGTTGCAAATTGATTTTTGACTCTTACCTTATTGCTTCTGGTGGTGAGAAATTCTCTGCAGCTCGGAAACAAGCTATATTGCTACACAATTTGGGCATTGAAGGTAGAAATGTATATGAAAGCCTTGATAAAATTGAGATGGGAGATGGGGAAGGTGAGCCTAATAACATGTATGACATGTCAGTTATGATGTTAGAGAAGCATTTTGGTTCAAGGGTGAATGTTGTTTTGGAGAGACACAAATTTTTTACAAGGGTGCAAGGGAAGATGGAGAAGATTAGTAGCTATGTAGCAGCTTTGAAAACATTGTCTCGTACATGCGAGTTTGATCATTTATCTGACTCCTTAGTGAGAGACCAGATTGTTAGATGTTCCAATAATCTCATTGTTCAAGAAAAGTTACTTTCTAAGAACCCTTGTCTGGCTGATGCTATAGCGATGGTGGAGGCAATGGAGAACACTAGCATGTGGGTACGTGAAATGAGGGACGAAAAGAAGGAGGATAACACTTAGGTTATTGAGACACCTGTAAATGAAGTGAAAGGAAATGAGGGTTCTAAAGTAAAGGAGAATATTACGTTTAAGGTGACTTGCGTAAAGAAGAAACAATTTCAAGAGGACGCTAGAATTGCGGAAATGAAATGTTTTCGGTGTGGAAGTAATGGACATTTGTCTAACAGTGCAATCTGTTACGCTAGGTTTGCTACTTGCAACAAATGCGGGAAAAAGTGGCATTACGCACGAGTGTGCAGAGGTGTGAATTCAAAATTGAATGTGAACTCATGAGGAGAAAAACTGCGCTAAGTGTGAGGAGTGATGGTATATTTGATGCTGACCCCATTGAGATGCCTGAGTGTGTAACAGCGGTGAATGGAAAGGATGTGTCTGTGCTAGCGGACTCGGGATCCCCTTATGATTGGGGACAAGAATTGGGATATGTTGTTTGGTGAGGATGAATTAAGCCTACTAGAACCTGACATAAATCTGGTAGGATATGGTGGCAAGAAGATTGATGTGTTGGGATACATTGTGATGAAGATTCAGTTTGAGGAACGAGAGACTGTGGGGAAGGTGTATATAGCCAAAAGGGGGGACAACTAATTGGGGTGGAGACACCAAAGGGACATGGTTATAACTCTTAACCCAAATGCCAAGAATAAAGTGATGGTGATAGGATTGGAAGGTGCTCCGGATGGAATTTTTTCAGAATTTCCTAATGTATTTTGTAATAAGTTAGGTTTGCTGAGGAATTTTGAGCACAAAATTGTTCTTAAAGGTAATGCTACGCCTTTCGTTTCTAAGGTGCGAAGAGTTCCTCACATGATGCTATTACCATTGGAACAGGAACTCAACAAATTGAAAAACTATGTTGTCATTGAGGAGATGGAGTGTTCTGAGTGGTTGGCTCCGGTGGTTTTGGCGCCCAAGGATGGTGGAAGAGAGATCCCCATGTGTGTGGGCTTAAGAGGGTTGAACAGATATATTTGGGTTGACAAGCAACCCTTGCCCAATATTTCGGAGACTCTGGCCTTAATCAAGGGTGCCAAATTTTTTTGTGTGATGGATTTATCCTCAGCGTACCATCAGATTATGCTACATCCCGACTCCAGACATCTTACCTCTTTTGTAACTCCTTTGGGGGCTTTCCGCTTCATTTGCATGCCTTTTGGGCTTGCTTCAGCTGCGGCATGTTTTCAGAGAGTTATGAAGAGGGTTCTTGAGGGGCTCGATAAAGTTCTGTTTTTTCAGGATGACATATTGATCTATGGTGGTGATGAGCAGGAACATGACATCATTTTACGTAGAGTGTTGGGTCGTCTGCAGGAAGCTGATTTAGTGCTTAACCCCTTGACCGCGATCGGAATTCCGCTCGTGTGCTGGACATTCCGATCGCGGGTGTGGTCGTGACGAGCTCAGCTCGTCATGCGCACAGCGCTACCGCGCAGCATGACGAGCTGAGCTCGTCACGCGCATCGAAGGGGTTAAAAAGGAGAAATGTAAATTCAGGGTGCCAGGTCATACCATCTCGGCAGAAGGAATAAGCCCCAAATTGGATTTGGCAAGTAACATTGTGAAGACTCCAGAGCCTGAGAATAAAGATCAGGTAAGTTCCTTTCTTGGTTTAGCAGAATTTTGCTCTAAGTTCGTCCAGAATTTTGCTAGCATTGCTCAACCTCTGAGGGTCCTGCTTAAGAAGGGTAGCCAGTTTTTGTGGACGGGTGATTGTGATCAAGCCTTCTTTTTTAATTTTGTTTTATTTAGCCAATAGCCATTTGCAAAAAACAAACACATAAACAAAAAATGCAAGAAAGTAAAACATAGGCGAGTTTGATCAATCCAAACATATCAATATCAAATTAATTAAAACCTAAAGGTCGGATGCTTCTTCCAATCTCTATTGAAAATAAGTACATATAGCTTGTTTCACAGGGGGAGTAGATATGTTAGTAGTATCACAAACCAGCGTCCCGGAGATCATCTTTAATCTATCATTGGTGTTAGATGCTCTATAAGAGCCCCCAAATCTTGATGCCCAGTCTCCGTTTCTGTAGCCCTTTAATAGCATATAGACTAGTTTCCAGTTTGCATATAATCTTCCTCTCCACATTTCAAAGGTAGGGGGTTCTTTCTGCCGCCACAATGAAGCTAATAATAATCTAGCCACTGCAACAGCGATATAGATTAAATAACTAAATGCATACATTTCCTGTGCTGGCATGCCATCTTCTAAAACTCCCAACAACATAACTGTAGGGGTTATCACAATCTGTGTCCCTGTAACATCCGTCAAAAAGGTCTGCACCATATGAATTAATTGTTTCAATTCTGGACATGTTGAAAACATATGGACTATATCCGCCTGATCCATCCCACACCGAGTAGATTTAACTTCATTTAATCCACCCCAACGTGCAATTTTTGCAGGAGTATAATATAAATTGTACATGGTCTTATATTGTTGTGTTTTAAGGCTGGAGGAGATTAAAAGTTTATCGGCTAATGCGATAGACTCTTGTAAGATATTTCCTCCAAGGGATAGCCTGGTGTTCCATTTAGCATTTTGTGCCTCTAGATCATCATTTTGTATTGCGGTAAGTGTTTGATATAAGTTACCAATCCTACCCCGACCCCTCACTACTTCTAGCAAGTTATTTTTCTGTGCCAAGCGTGGAATATCCCCTCTTTTTAGCAAATAATCACAAATCTGCAGGTATTTAAAAAAATCAGCTTTAGGAAGATCATACTTAGACATTAACGAAGAGTATGCCCTGACACCACTACTGTCTACTAGGTCTCCTAGAGTCTGAATGCCCTTACGTCTCCAACTGTCCATAATAACATCAGAAAAAATAGAGGGAAGTAGTGTTGGAGCATCAGTGGGAGTATAAATATTGACCCTGAAGCCAAGCCTTATGGGCAGCCTGGACCACCTTGAAGCGGGTCTTTTTATAATAGCTGGGCTCAAGAATCTTAAAAAAACTCCTCTCTGCTTTGAAGCCCAATAATATCTGAAAAATATGCGGGATTTCATCTGTACTATCCTCGCCTTCCCCAACTAATAAGATTCCCATACGTTGTAGCAGACATGCCCAGTAATAGAACTGGAAATTGGGGACTGTCCAGCCCCCTCGTGATCGTGGAAGGGTCATAAATTTCATAGCTCGGCGAGGTTTGCCCTGGGCCCACAGAAAACTGCTACATATAGATTGTAATTTCTGGATCTGTTTCCCTGCAATTTCTAATGGAACCGCCCTAAAAAAATATAGGACCCTTGGCAAAATATTCATTTTTAGGACGTTACATCTTCCCAGCATTGATAAGTGTAGGCCTTCCATTCTGTCTAATTCCTTTTTAATCTTACGTAGCATGGGGTCCCAGTTGGACAGAACCATCGTATCTAGGCAGGCATTTAGACGCACCCCCAGGTACGTTGCCTCCTTCGTAACTCTAGGATCATTAAAAAGTGCTTGATCTGTACATATAACCTGTGTCTTGGCCAGGTTGAACTTATAGCCTGCACTCCTCCCATATATTGATGCTAATTGTTCTGTCTCTACCAGAGTCATAGCTGGATCCGACGTGACTATCGCTATATCATCTGCATATGCTAATATATCAACCCGTTCCTGCCCGGAACTCGGCGGATGATTGTTTAAGCTGTATTCCAGCAGGTTCAGGAACGGGTTAATATATAAAGCAAATAACAGAGGGGAACAGGAACAACCCTGTCGGGTACCCCTTGATATAGGTACGGGGTTCGATTCAAGCCCCAGTGCACAGACCCGAGCAATTGGGGATCTATACATGGTTCTAACTGCCTGGATAAAACCGGGTCTAAAGCCTTGCCACCGCATTGTTGCCCATAAAAATTCCCAGGAGACACGGTCAAACGCTTTCTCTGCATCCAATAGAATCACTCCACATGGCGCTTTCCATACATTGGCAGAGTCTAGCAATGCAGTAACTCTGCCTATGTGATTGACCATGCCTCTCCCTGGTATAAATCCATGCTGGTGGACCGAGACTAAGGGCGTAATCACTCGAGAGAGTCGTGTGGCCAGTATTTTTGCGTAGATTTTCCATCGCAATTTATGAGTGAAATTGGTCTAAACGACCATTGTAGTGTGGGTGATTTGTCTTTTTTTAGAAAGATGATGATACTGGCTACATCCCATGATGCGGGGGGGTCCCCCTTCTGTGCTTCCTGGAATACAGTCAGCATATCTGATTGTATCTCTGCTAGTAAGACTTTGTATAATTCCAGCGGGAGCCAATCGGGACCAGCAGCCTTCCCTGTTGCTAATGAACCCACAGCTTCAACAAGCTCTTCCATTGTAATCGGTTCCTCTAGAGCTCTCTGATCCTCTTCATTTAGCATTTTCCTATAAGGATCCTTATAGAGGTCTTCCATTCTCTCCTGGGTATTAATATTCTCTGAATATAGCCCCTCATAGAAAGCCCGAAAAACCTCCATGATCTCCTCTGGCGTTTCTACTATTTTACCAGTCGAGTCTTCAATTGCCGTAATAGTGTTTTTAACCTCCTTACATCTAATTTTCTTGGCCAAACATCTACCAGTTGCCTCCCCAAACTCATAGCACTCTCTCCTGAAAAGATGGTCTTTTTTTGCTATATCTTTAGCCCACTCCTCATTTATCCTGGCTTTGCAGCGAGCAACCTCCGTCTGTGCCTGTGAGGTATCTAGTTTCCCCTGGACCGCCTCTATCAGGGCATATTCAGCATGTTGCAGAATATCATATAATCCCAGTAAACTCTGCCTAAGTTGTTTTTGGACATGTAGCCCGAAGCTCAATATCTCTCCCCTAAGCCCTGCTTTCATAGCATCCCAAACTATGTCACATTTAGTGGAATTCCGATTTATGGCCATGAATTGAATTACCCATTGTCGTATATGACAAATAAATTCTTCATTTAATAATAGCTTCCTATCAAAGGAAAATATCCCTCGAGAGCGTACCAGACCATGCATTGTAAGTTTTAAAAGAACAAGGTTATGATCCGAGGTAATTCGGGGAAAAATCTGTATATGTGCATCTACTAAATAAGTTTTAGTGACAAAAAAGTAATCTAATCTGGCTAACTTTTGATGTGGATAAGAATAGTGTGTATATCCTGGATCTGGATGTTTCAACCTAGGCCATACCTCAACTAAGCCATGTTCATAAATAAGCTGTTGTAAAGCCTTATAGACCTTAGGTTTCCTGCCATAATATTTATCTCCCCCCAACCCCTGGGTCACTTCTCCCAACTTGGATTTGGCAAGTAACATTGTGAAGACTCCAGAGCCTGAGAATAAAGATCAGGTACGTTCCTTTCTTGGTTTAGCAGAATTTTGCTCTAAGTTCATCCAGAATTTTGCTAGCATTGCTCAACCTCTGAGGGTCCTGCTTAAGAAGGGTAGCCAGTTTTTGTGGACGGGTGATTGTGATCTGGCCTTCAATGTAATCAAGGTTTGTATTGCAAAATTGCCTACTTTGGGTCATTTTGATGGCAGGAAGAAAACGATTTTGTCCACTGATGCAAGCATTAAGGGCTTGGGTGCTGTTCTGGCTCAGGTGGATAAGGGTGAGTTGAAAATTGTGGTGTTTGCCTCTCGTTCCTTGAAGGGGGGCGGAGGAACGCTATTCTGTTATTGAGAGAGAGGCGTTGGCTGTATATTGGGCTATCTTGCATTTCAAATTTTTCTTGTGGGGATTGCCTTTTACTGTGAGATCGGACCACAAACCTCTCAACAGAATTTCTTCTTGCAGAGACTCAGAAAATTTCACACCTAGGATCAGGAGGTGGACAGAAGGTCGATCTAGTTACAATTTTGTGGTAGACTATATTCCAGGTTCAGACAATTATGCAGCTGGTTGTTTATTCTGATTGCCGGCTAACGTGGAGTTGAGCAAGTCTGAGGCAGGATTAGTAAGTTGGGTGTGTGAGTCAGCGTTACGGGGCAGTGAGTGGGAACAGGCTGTGTTAGATGATGAATTGGAAAATCTTAAAGTTTTTATTGTGCAAGGTTGGCCTGACAAGAAGGATGTACCTTTGGCATTAGAAGGTTTTTTTTCTGTCAAGGATGAATTGTGTGTTATGGATGAGAAAGTGTTCATGGAGGAGAGATCTGTACCTCCAAGTGCTCTGAGAGAAAAACTTGTAAATTTAGCCCATGAGGGTCATCTGGGCAGGAATAAAACCAAAGCCAGGTTGCGTGAGTGGTACTGGTGGCCGAGAATGGACCATGAAGTCGAGGTGGTGGTCAAAGACTGCTGGCAATGTGCCAACAATAATAAATCTAAGAAAACTCACACTGCTCCCTTATCAGCTGTTATCATTCCTCATGGACCTTGGACCAAGCTGGCGTTGGATAGTACTGGTCCATTTGAGCTGTTTAATCAGAATGAACGGTTTGTGTTGGTTCTTGTGGATTATACTTCAAAATGGGTAGTGACAAAGTGTGTTTCGGTCATTAATACCAGGGCAGTAATGGAATTCCTCAGAGAAGAATTTTCACATGAAGGTATTCCTAAAAGCTTGGTCACAGATAATGGGGTGCAGTTTGTGTCCCAAGAGATGTCTGATTTTTAAGTCATCTTTCAATTACGCATCTTATGACTGCTCTTTATTCCCCTCAGGCCAATGGCCTTGTTGAGAGCATGAACAGAATTGTGAAGAGTTGTGCTCAACGTGCTTTGCTGGATGGAATCTCTTTACAGGAGGCCTTGAGGGAACTTTGTGGGCTCATCGGACCACGCTGAATGAGGTAATTTCCACTTCGCCTTTCGCAGCGTTGAGAGGCAGGAAACCTCATTGTAAGCTTAGCCCTGCTTGGTTACATTTAAGTACCAAAATGGGCAGGAAGTGGTCTGATGATGTTATCATGCAGCGGAGATTAGAACATCAGTTCAAATATAAAAATCGTTTTGATGTCAAGAATTGTGTGCGTGCTGGAGCCTGGAAAATGGGTGATAGGGTGTTTGTGAGGAAAGCAGGGTTCGTCAAGAAAGGCGGGTCTAAATTCATGGGTCCCTTTCTAATTTGTGTAGTAAGGAGGAATGTGTTGTTCTTGGTTCTGGTGATATGTGGAGTTTCTCAAAACTTGTAAGAGTTGTGAATTCTCCTAATCAGTGTGAGGAGGGTGGCAAGTGTTCTTTGGGTTCAGCAGTGGTTGACAGGCATAGCGCTGATACTCACAAGAGATCTTTATTCAAGCCAAAATGGCATGATAACTATGTGAGGTATTAGGATGTTTTTTTAATTTACTCTCCTGTTTTCTTACAAGCAACTTGTGGCATCTTCATTGTGAGACATTGCCATTTTGTTTTCAACCTCTCAACCTCCCTTTGTTTTCTTTTCTTCCTTTCCACTATTGTTTATCCATTTTTTCACAATTTTGTTTTTATATAAAGGGAAAGATGTGCTATGTTATGTTCAATCTTTCTTTCCTTTCTGTACTCGTGACTATGTTATGTCACTGATACTTTCTGTGCTGGTGACTATGGTATGTCACTGATAATGGAATTGGAAGCTTGGCGATGTCATGAGTGTGGTGGTGTGGAGAACGGTTGAGAAGCTGGGTGGAAGACGGTTGGGTCTGCACTGCTTCCTAGAGGGTTTGATGATGTACTATGGCAAATAAAGTTCCTGTCTATGAGACCGAGTTTCGTGAACTTATTAGATATTTTTCTTTTTTATTGTTTTATCTCCTCTGCTCTCTGAACATTGTAAAGCATACCCTCCCTTTTCTTGGTACTACCTTATCCTGTATTTCTTCTCGAATATGCTATTATTGTTATTACTGCTCTGCTCTCTGTAAGTTTGGAAAGCGCTTTGATACCCTCAAGAGTCATTTTAGCGCTATAAAAAACTTTCAAATAAATAAATCTCTGAGTTACTGTAATGTATTGGTGTGATCTTTTTTTTCTCCTCACTGCCGAACATGTGATGTTTACACAGTGGTGTCTCTGTCTAGATGAAGGGTTTATTGTTGTGTTGTAAGCCCTAGGCCCATATGCTAAGTGAAAGAATACACGGACACATGAGTATAGTACCTAGAACTGACCACGAGCTCGAGCGCCCGGACCCATTTATTAACAGGCACACGTCTCTCGTGACACCTGTGTTGGATGGGCATGGGGTGTGTGTAAAACCCAGCCCTTAAGGGAGTGGCTGGTGGAAAAACTTGTATGTGTCTAGCACATGGGTACTCACAAACTTTCTCTCGGGGGCCAGATTTACAGTGTGGTTTGTGGCCGAGGGCTGCACTAGTGGGGGTGGGGTCAGTGGGGGAGGGGGGCGGGACTAGAGCACAAAAAAAAACTGTGACCATGAGGTTGAACACAGGCCCCTGCAGCGGACGCCTTCGTCCACTGAGCCACCAGACCCGGCATACACACACATCTCTCTCTCTCTGTCTCCCTCCCTCTCTCTATCTCTCCCTCCCTCTCCCTCTCTCTATCTCTCCCTCCCTCTCTATCTCTCCCTCCCTCTCTCTGTCTCCCTCCCTCTCTCTCTTTCTCCCTCCCTCTCTCTCTCTCTCCCTCCCTCTCTCTCTCTCTGTCTCCCTCTGTCTCACTCACTCTGTCTGTCTCCCTCTCTCTCTCTGTCTCCCTCCCTCTCTCTCTCTGTCTCCCTCCCTCTCTCTCTCTCTGTTGCCCTCCTTCTGTCTCCGTCTGTCTCTGTCTGTCTCCCTCCCTCTGTCTCCCTCTGTCTGTCGCCCTCTGTCTCCCTCTGTCTGTCTCCCTCTGTCTGTCGCCCTCTGTCTCCCTCTCTCTGTCTCCCTCTGTCTCCGTCCCTCTGTCTCCCTCCCTCTGTCTCCCTCTCTCTCTCTCCCTCTGTCTCCCTCTCTCTGTCTCCCTCTGTCTCCCTCCCTCTGTCTCCCTCTCTCTCTGTCTCCCTCCCTCTGTCTCCCTCCCTCCCTCTGTCTCTCTCCCTCTGTCTCCCTCCCTCTATCTCCCTCTGTCTGTCTCCCTCTGTCTCTCTTTGTCTGTCTCCCTCTGTCTGTCTCCCTCTCCCTCCCTCTGTCTCCCCCTGACTCCCTCCCTCTGTCTCCCTCTGCCTCCCTCTGTCTCCCTCCCTCTGTCTCCCTCTCTCTCTGTCTCCCTCTCTCTGTCACCCTCTGTCTCCCTCCCTCTGTCTCCCTCCATCTCCCTCTCCCTCTCCGTCTCCCTCTCTCTGCCTCTGTCTGTCCCTGCCTCTGCCTCTATCTGTCTCTGTCTGTGCCTGTCTCTGTCTGTCCCTGTCTCTGTCTCCCTCCCTCTGTCTCCCTCTCCATCTCTGTCTGTCTCTGCCTCTATCTGTCAGCCCCTGTCCCTGTTTCTGCCTCTATCTATCTCTGCCTGTCCCTGTCTCTGTCTGTCTCTATCTCTGTCTGTCTCTGTCTCTATCTCTGTCTGTCTCTGCCTCTATCTGTCTCTGTCTGTCTCTGCCTCTATCTGTCTCTGCCTCTATCTGTCTCTGCCTCTATCTGTCCCTGCCTCTCTCTCTGTCTCTCTCTCTCTCTGTCTCTATTGCTGTCTGTCTCTATCTGTCTCTGCCTCTATCTGTCTCTGCCTCTATCTCTGTCTCTCTCTCTGTCTCTCTCTCTGTATCTCTCTGTCTCTGTCTCTATCGCTCTGTCTCTATCGCTGTCTGTCTCTGTCTGTCTCTACCTCTATCTGTCTCTGCCTCTATCTGTCTCTGCCTCTGTCAGTCTGTGTTACAGATATCGGAACGGCCCGGGCAGAACGCGGACAGACTCTAGACAGAGACGTACCTGAGGGCAAGGGGGTCGCATCGCTGGTCTCCCGTGGCTGCAACACCTGGTCATGGCTGTCCGGATGGTGGTCCCAGGGAACAGCCTCAGTGGTGGTAGTTGGATCAGCGGGAGAATGGCGCTGCAACGCGATCGGCGTTGGGTGCAGGGCACCAAAAACTACAATTCCCAGGATGCCTAGCGTACGTTTCCGCTATAGCCCCGATCACGTGGTGTCCTTGCCGGAAGAGGAAGACCGGTTAAAGGCAGCCACAATGAAGGAACAAGCTGCTGGTTATTCTTTGGTTGCGCAGCGCCGGCCGCGCTGCAGATCCTCACTCCAGCTGGAGTAGGGTAAGGGTGCACTTGCACCACATAGATCGGGATTTGTTATCGCTCAGACTCTTCAAGTTATTTCACCGTGGAAGGGGGCCCTAGTGAGCTCTCCACTTCAGTACATTGCCTTCGTGCTTAGTGGGATCCTTGCCTCTACCAAAGCCCTCACATCACTGTTAGTGGGGAAAGTATCATGTTACCTTCAGGCACGGATACTACCAAGGATTTAGGTATCTAGGTAGCACATTTAAAGGAGTTGAATTTCGCTTGTGCTCAGGACTGTTATATCATGCTGAAATATTTAATCGGAAGTCAAAAGAAGTATTTTGATCGTTTGTGTTTGATTTACCTTAACAGGGGGTTCAAGAGGCGGCATTCTGCTCTTCCCCTGTGACGTGGGACAAAGTGTATGTACTGGTGTGTATGGCTCTTTAGGCGCATGGCAAAGCTGACAGTGGATGAGTGTGTCTTTAGGCTCATGGCTTTATGACTCCCTTGTACTCTATCCTCTCCCTAGCGCTTCATCGTCATTTCTAAACAATACTATTGAACTGTTGAATTCATGAATGGCCTACATGAAAGGAATGTTATTATTTATATTTTACAGGTAGGGGTAGCTCATTGGAATAGATAAGAGAAATCGTGTATCCCAACTATTGCTGATCTTTTGAGTTCTTTTACATTTCAGATCTCCCTCCCTGCTGACCCCTTCCTTTCCTTCCCCCGCTTGACCATCCCATTCGCCTGTGCTGTTATAGCATTCAGGGTTGGGGCTGTCGAGAGGTGGACCACTTTTGGCATCGAACCGTTCCCGAGGAATCGTCAAGCTGACAGAATAACCAGCCCACGTATATAATTCCTCCTGGGCGGGTCGATACAAAACATGGCCACTTTAGAGGACGTCATAGGCGCCCTGGCAACGATACAACAGGAGTTAGCCAACTCTCGGGCCGAAACGGCGGCTTTGAAACAAAGGATTGAGGGAATGCAGCGTAACCCTTTCGACATAGGGGCCGGAAGGTTCCCCGGGGTGGGTTCCCAACGCACACTACCCCATTTAGCGTAGAGATGCCTGTCCCCATACCATTGGCAGCACCAGAGAGGTTTTCAGGAGAGAACCATAAGGTCCAGGTGTTTCTTACGCAGATCTTACTCCATTTTACTTGCAAGCCTAAAGCTTTCCCCACTAACCAATCCAGAGTAGCATTTACCATCTCATACTTAATTGGCGACGCCGCTCAATGGGCTGTCCCCTTGGTGAGGCGTGACGACCCGTTGTTGTATGATTGGGATGCATTCCGGGCAGAATTTGAACGAGTGTTTGACCGCAGAGCTGCTGCCTTCACAGCTGATCGTGAGTTACTGGAGCTGAAGCAAGGGAATAAAGAGCTGTTGGCTTATATTAATACCTTCCAATGTTTGGTAGCGGAAACCGACTGGCCGGAAGCTAAACAAGCTGCATTGTTTTATCAAGGACTTAAGGACGATTTAAAAGATGTGTTAGCTCCTATTGAACCACAACCCACCTCGTGTATGGAGCTCATCAACCTAACCTTGAGACTGGACCACCGGTTGTCTGAACGTCGGTACGAAAAGAAGCGAGGGGATAGACCTGCTCTCAGATTCGAGAGAAACAGAACCAGCACAGGAAGAGGCCATAGCACCTCCGAACCCATGGAAATAGGTACGGTACGAGCTTCTCTCACAGCAGAAGAAAGGGAACAATGACGTAAAAATGGCCTATGTCTATACTGCGGCAGGAAGGGCCATTACGTCAAGGATTGTTTGATGAAACCAAGAGGGAGAACCAGAGAAACACAGGCCAATGCCATTTCGGAGGGGAAGAAGACGGAAAACCTCAGAGCCCAAGAAAACCGGAAGGGAGATTCTTGGGCATAAAAGTGGTCCCTTCTGTTTATGGAGATCTTTCGGTACATTTTTATGTGACCTTAGAAGTCGACATTAATCAGCAACAACACACCCTTAGGGCTATGGTAGATTCAGGGGCTACGGGTCTCTTTATGGATGAGGAGCTAGCTCGCAAATTACAAGTAAACCTTCTTACTAAACAAGAACCAGAAACAGTGGTGGCAGTGGACGGACGACAACTGGTTTCTGGACCCATCTGTTACAGCACCAATGATCTCGAGGTTGTATGTGGGGGGAGTCACAGGGAGGCGTTGTCATTCAACATCATTCGAGCCCCACAATACGGTATCATTTTGGGTCTTCCCTGGCTCCGCAAACACAATCCTGTTATTGATTGGGAGAAAGAGATACTAGAGTTCACTTCCCCGTACTGCGTGGAACACTGTAAACCCATACGAGTCAGTCCAGCAAGAGAGCTTTCAAATAGTCATGTGATTGCTACAGCCGAAGAGAAGGATATAGACTTACCACCGCAATATCATGAGCTGCTAGATGTTTTCAATGAAGAACAAGCAAATATACTGCCTCCTCATCGCATCTACGATTGTCAGATCGATTTAATCCCCGGAGCAGTGATTCTTTGTGGACGAATATTTGCCCTCACGGAACCTGAGAACGAACACCTAAGACAGTACCTAGACATGTATCAAAAGAATGGGTTCATAAGGCCCTCTAAGTCCCCCACAGCATCGCCTTTGTTTTTTATTCCTAAGGCTAACCGCGAGTTACGGGCTTGTGTGGACTTCAGGGCCTTGAACAATGTTACCATAAAGAACAGGTATCCGCTGCCACTCATTCCGGTTCTCCTAGACCAGGTACGCCAAGCGGTTATTTACACCCGGTTAGACCTCAAAGGGGCATACCATCTCGTACGGATGCGGAAAGGCGACGAATGGAAAACAGCCTTCCGTACTCGATACGGGCTCTTTGAGTATAGGGTCATGCCCTTCGGATTATGCAACGCCCCGGCAGCGTTTCAATTCTTTTTGAACGATGTGCTTCGTGAATTCCTGGACCTCACTGCCATTGTATACATCGATGACATCCTGGTGTATTCCAGTAGAGAAGAAGATCACACCGCCCATGTACGTGCCACCCTTCTGACGCTCCGAAAGAACCATCTTTACTGCAAACTAAGCAAGTGTGAGTTCTACGTGAAGAAGGTGGAATTCTTGGGGGTCATGCTTTCGACTGAAGGCCAGGAAATGGCACAACGTAAAATACAAGCCGTCACGGCCTGGTCACCTCCACAGAACATGAAGGAATTACAATGCTTCTTAGGTTTTGCGAACTTTTACAGGCGTTTTATTAACCGGTTTTCACACGTAGTGGCACCTCTCACAAGACTCCTACGGAAGAATGTATCTTACCAATGGTCCGACGAAGCACAGCACGCGTTCATGGAATTAAAGAAGGCTTTCACCTCCGCCCCCGTCTTAGCACACCCTGACAACAACATACCCTATGTGGTAGAAGCGGACGCATCCGATGTGGCCATAGGGACAATACTGTCGCAAAGAAACAAAAGCAATGGACAGCTACATCCGGTGGCCTATATGTCGCGGAAACTGAACATAGCAGAGTCACATTACACAATCGCCGAGAAAGAACTTCTGGCGATCAAAGAGGCCTTCGGGGAGTGGAGGCACTACCTGATGGGTGCAAGGCATACCATTACAGTATACACCGACCACCGAAACCTGCAATTCATGAAGTCAGCACGGTTACTCACTGCTCGGCAACTGAGATGGATGTTGTTCTTCGCCGAATATGATTTTGTCGTCACCTACCGTCCTGGAGTGGAAAATAGGAAAGCAGACGACCTTTCCCGTCGAGACAACACTCCCGAATCAGTCAAACAGGAAGTAAAAGCCATCATTCCCTCCAGTCAAGTAATCTGCCTGTTACAAACCGACCATTTCCTGGAACAGGTACAACAAGGCTTGAAGAAAACCACCTGGAAAAACTGGATGGACAAGAACCCGGATTGGCATATGAAGAACGGGCTCCTCATGCGAGGATAGCAATTGTTAGTACCCTGTGTCGCCTTACAGAAGTCGGTTTTTCAGTGGTGTCATGTGAACCCTTGTGCAGGACATACCGGAAGAGACAAAACCTTGGGAAAGGTACTACGGCAGTTCTGGTGGCCCATGGTCAGACAAGATATATACACTCAGGTCCAACAGTGTGTGACGTGTAGTCAAGCCAAATCGGATCATAGAAAGCCCCAGGGCTTACTTCAACCGTTACCTACCCCTGGGACTCCATGGGAACATATATCGCTGGACTTTATCGTCTGTTTGCCACCAGACCAAGGGTATACCACGATACTGGTAGTAGTGGATAGCCTCACCAAGTTGGGTCACTTCATCGCGTGTCCAGCCCTCCCTACTTCTGCCCAGCTGGCCACATTGCTACTCACCCACATAGTCCGCTTACATGGGTTACCGTCTGTGATCGTGTCAGACAGAGGGCCTCAATTCACTAGCCAGTTCTGGAAGACATGGTGCGCTTTCCTACGCATAACCTCCAACACATCCACTGCCTTCCACCCGCAAACCGATGGACAGACAGAACGTCTGAATCAAACTCTAAAACAGTACCTACGGTGCTATGTGGATCAATAAACGAACAAGTGGGTAGACCTTTTATGGCTGGCAGAGGTAGCGTACAATAACGCTCCACATAGCTCAATCAAGATGACTCCGTTCTTCTGTACATTTGGTTTCCATCCTAGATTCCTCCCATTGGCTCAACCAAATAACACAGACCACATCCCCGACCTGAAGGATCGCTCCAGAAGGATACAAGATACCCTTAGAGTGGCATGGAAGAACCTATTAGAGGTCAAAAAACAGTATAAGAGATATGCCGATACCCATCGTCGCCCTGGTCCCGAATACAAAAAAGGGGATTACGTGTGGTTATCTACAAAAAACATACGTTTCAAGAGGCATAGCGTCTTCAACCCGCGGTACATTGGACCTTACAGAATAGTGCAACGTATCAACCCGGTGGCAGTAAAGCTGGCCTTACCAGCAAACATGAGGATCCATCCGGTATTCCATGTCTCTTTGTTGAAACCTTCGGCTACTTCTGCAAAGAAGAAACAGAAACCCATCTGGGTAGACAACGAACCTGAATATGAGGTAAAAAAGATACTAGATTCCAGAACAAGGCGGAATACCTTATGGTATCTCATTTCATGGAAGAATTATGGACCAGAGGAGAATTCGTGGGAACCCGCGTCTAATGTGCACGCACCTCGTCTCACATCTGCGTTTCATAGAGCCAATCCTAGAAAACCAGGTCCTGGAAGGAGGCCCGCGGAGGAGGGATGTGCTGTTACAGATATCGGAACGGCCCGGGCAGAACGCGGACAGACTCCAAACAGAGACGTACCTGAGGGCAAGGGGGTCGCATCGCTGGTCTCCCGTGGCTGCAACACCTGGTCATGGCTGTCCGGATGGTGGTCCCAGGGAAGAGCCTCAGCGGTGGTAGTTGGATCAGCGGGAGAATGGCGCTGCAACGCGATCGGCGTTGGGTGCAGGGCACCAAAAACTACAATTCCCAGGATGCCTAGCGTACGTTTCCGCTATAGCCCCGATCACGTGGTGTCCTTGCCGGAAGAGGAAGACCGGTTAAAGGCAGCCACAATGAAGGAACAAGCTGCTGGTTATTCTTTGGTTGCGCAGCGCCGGCCGCGCTGCAGATCCTCACTCCAGCTGGAGTAGGGTAAGGGTGCACTTGCACCACATAGATCGGGATTTGTTATCGCTCAGACTCTTCAAGTTATTTCACCGTGGAAGGGGGCCCTAGTGAGCTCTTCACTTCAGTACATTGCCTTCGTGCTTAGTGGGATCCTTGCCTCTACCAAAGCCCTCACATCACTGTTAGTGGGGAAAGTATCATGTTACCTTCAGGCACGGATACTACCAAGGATTTAGGTATCTAGGTAGCACATTTAAAGGAGTTGAATTTCGCTTGTGCTCAGGACTGTTATATCATGCTGAAATATTTAATCGGAAGTCAAAAGAAGTATTTTGATCGTTTGTGTTTGATTTACCTTAACAGGGGGTTCAAGAGGCGGCATTCTGCTCTTCCCCTGTGACGTGGGACAAAGTGTATGTACTGGTGTGTATGGCTCTTTAGGCGCATGGCAAAGCTGACAGTGGATGAGTGTGTCTTTAGGCTCATGGCTTTATGACTCCCTTGTACTCTATCCTCTCCCTAGCGCTTCATCGTCATTTCTGAACAATACTATTGAACTGTTGAATTCATGAATGGCCTACATGAAAGGAATGTTATTATTTATATTTTACAGGTAGGGGTAGCTCATTGGAATAGATAAGAGAAATCGTGTATCCCAACTATTGCTGATCTTTTGAGTTCTTTTACATTTTAGATCTCCCTCCCTGCTGACCCCTTCCTTTCCTTCCCCCCCCGCTTGACCATCCCATTCGCATGTGCTGTTATAGCATTCAGGGTTGGGGCTGTCGAGAGGTGGACCCCTTTTGGCATCTAACCGTTCCCGAGGAATCGTCAAGCTGACAGTCTGTCCCTGTCTCTGCTTCTATCTAGCTCTGTCTGCCCCTGTCTCTATCTGTCTCTGCCTCTAGCTGGCTCTGTCTCTATATGTCACTATCCGTCTCTGTCTCTATCTGTCTCTGCCTCTATCTGTCTCTGCCTCTATCTGTCTCTGTCTCTATCTGTCAGTCTGTCCCTGTCTCTGTCTGTCTCTGTCTACTTCTGTCTCTATCTCTATCTGTCTGTTTCTGTCTCTATCTGTCTCTGTCTCTGTGCCTCGGGTAGTGCACACGTACTGTGTCTACACATCACGCCCCGTCACCAGCCCAGAGAAAGCCCCCCCTCTCTCCCCCCTCTCCCTGTGTAATGTAAAAGCCAGCTCGTTTTCTCTCTGAATTTGCTGCTTCGAGGGGTTTGTGTCCCACCACTGGGCCTGGGGTCACATCTGTCGCTGGCTTTAATTCTGACTCTCACCCCCGAGCTGTCAGATCAAAGCACCCCTTTGGCGCCAGTCACCCGTCCGTGTAGGTATGCATGCATCAATTATATATAGCACCAACCTGGCGGCGAGCATTTGTGCGCTGTGCTGCGAGAGCGGAGACCAGGCCTGAGCTCCCTGGCCTTGGCTCAACTCTCTCACTACAGGCTGGCGGGAAACATCATGTCACGGGCTCTTAATGCACACCTCACCCGGCTCTCACTCCCTGCCCTCTGTCACCCTCTGTCACCTCACCCGGCTCTCACTCCCTGCAACCCTCTGTCACCTCACCCGGCTCTCACTCCCTGCTGCCCTCTGTCACCTCACCCGGCTCTCAGTCCCTGCTGCCCTCTGTCACCTCACCCGGCTCTCACTCCCTACTGCCCTCTGTCACCCTCTGTCACCTCACCCGGCTCTCACTCCCTGCTGCCCTCTGTCACCTCACCCGGCTCTCAGTCCCTGCTGCCCTCTGTCACCTCACCCGGCTCTCAGTCCCTGCTGCCCTCTGTCACCTCACCTGGCTCTCACTCCCTGCTGCCCTCTGCCACCTCACCCGGCTCTCACTCCCTGCTGCCCTCCGTCACCTCACCCGCTCTCACTCCCTGCAGCCCTCTTCCACCCTCTGCCATCTCACCCCGCGTGTGTGGCAACCCGGGCTGAGACAACTTCCCGGGCTGACACACAGCCGCACCCGAGTACTTCACAGGTCTTTAAAAGATCATTTACTTGTTAATGAGGCTTTGTTGTATTTCAGCTCTTCTTAGCGCCCCTGCATCTCCACTCTGACTATCGCTGGAATCGCCCGGCCCCCATAGAGCAGAGTCTCTCGGAGTCCGCGCTGCTGCAACCGGCGGTGTTTGCTGACACTCTACAAAAAACCCCAAAAAAACACAGGTACTATGTCTGCAAGGTCCGCGGGCCGCCAAGGCAGGCTTGCCGGGCCGCTGGCGGCCCGCGGGCCGTACTATGAGTACCCAGTGGTCTAGCAGGACACTACATTCCTCCCAAATGTTATTGGAAAACAAAACAAGTCCAACCTGTGAAACTAAGGCAACAATAAACTGGGTACCACATGATCCATCAGTCTCTGCAGTCAGGCACGGCAGGTCAGGTAAGAGCGGTGGGGTGGGTTGGGGAAAGTTGACAGACGATGGAATAGGTAAAAAAATTAATAAACCCACTTACCTTGCAGATGCGGCGAGCGAAAGGTAAGTGGTTTTATTAATTTTATTTTACCTATTTCGGCATCTGCCGACTCCTCTCCGCCCCACCCCACCACTCCACCGCTCTTACCTGACCGGCCGCGCCTGTCTGCAGTTGAATCAACGGGACAACGGTGGACTTGTGGGCTAATGAAAACAAACAGCACCAGGATATCTCCTCTTGCATTAACCTGAGGGGCTCAGGACACAAACGCTGGCTTGGAGACGTAAAGGGCACTCTGGCAACATACTGGGTGGAAACAAGTCCTTAGTCTGAAGTTGGTCCACTCTGCTGACGCTGTGGATAACTTGTGGTAGATTTCAATATTTCTGAAAGAGAGTGTGTCTGGAGCCTGGTTGGAGTCCGTTGTGAAGTTTAAAAATGGTGTTGCTTGATCCACTGAAGACCGTCTTGGGGTGCTGTGATCTATTGGAGTCTCCATTACATGGCCTAGCCACATCCTGAAATTCACTGGTGGGGCAAAGTCAAGTCCATCTCATGCACTTGGGGGAGGCCCCTTAGTTGGGTTGTCACGGGTCAGTTGATATGGCAGTGGTGAGGGAAACCCGTCTAGTTATTTGATGCTCCAGGGGTGGTATTGATGACGCACTTGACATGGGCTGGCATGATGGGATTGCCAGTTGTGTAGTGAACCTGGATGACAGGTGGTGACGACTTGTCTTGGTGGTTGTGGGCCTTCTTTCTTGAGTCGTTGACCCCGGGAGTGATGGTGGGCAGGTGTTTCCGTTCTTCCTTTGGGAAGGCATCTGCATCCTTGTGCCAGGATGTTTTGTGTTGCTGAGCCGTCGGTGACTGTGTCTGGAAGGATATTCTGGGAAGTGTGGGGCAGAGACTCAGTTTGTGCATGCTTGCGGCTTACTCTCTGGTCTCCCACTGTGCTGTCACCAGGTCATTCTCATTTAACCTCGGAAGCTTGCTGCTTGTGTCTCTGGATGCGCTCCGTCAGCAGCTCGAAGCGTTTCATTTCAGGCCTAGCCTCTTGCGATTTTCTCTCCAGAACTTGGTCGGTCGTCAGGTTCCTAGTGTAAACCAGCAGGTCACACTTCCATCTCTTCTTCTTGGGGCAGCGGCATGCCGCATCTTCCAAGTAGGCGAACAGGGCCTCTCAGCATTTAACAGTCTCTGGACTATGCAGACTTCCAGTTGCTTGAGTTTCTTTCTTCCTCGATACTTGCTTGTGCTGTGGCATCCTGCCATGCGTCGCAGGTGTTCTCTTCACCCTTGTGCAAAGGTGGCGTCAGGCAGGCCTGCCAAGTATCACACATCAGGTGTGACTCTAACGCATTTCAGTGTGGTGTTCCGCATCACCGCACTGAAATGCATTGTCACGCATTTTAATGCCTGCCACTGTCTCAATCTGCTACCCGCGCTAAACAGGCTGCTAGCGCGCGCGCCGGCGCCTGTGGCTCCTGCGCGCCGGCTCTACTGCTCCCCGCTGCTGCTTCTGTGCTACAATGTATCCTTGTTTTAGCCCTGCTGGCTGCATTCATTGAAATACCCACCCGCTGCATGGATGTCACGTCACTGACTCACTGCCCAATAGTACGGAGATCCGGGCAGTGGTTACGTCGTGGCTGTGACCTCACGTCCTGGTCTGGAAGGAAGTGAGGTCGGATATTCAAGAAGCCGCGGGATCCGACTGGACGGAGTGGTGTGTGCTGTCCGCGTCCTGGCGTCCGGCGGCATTAGCGCTACTGGCAGATGTACACTGTGCTTCACTGACCGAGATTGATCCTGCATGATGCACTGGCCTTTGAGTGTATTGGTAAATTCAATGCAGTGACATGGGGCAACTATAACTCCAAGCACATGATGGTACCGCTTGTGCCTGGGAGCTGCACTGAATCAAACCACCATTCGGCTTTAGGTCACGTGCTCCGTCACAGCAGTGCGTAACCACGTTAAAAAATTCATCATCCTATCAGAGTAGCAGAGGCGGCGGGCGGGAGCTTTGTTTGTATTTCCTTTTTGCTTCTCGCCAGTAGAGAGTTCCTCTGGTCCATGCAACATAGCGGGACTCAGCCTCAGTGACAGTGCTGGTGATCTAGTTTTGGAGGAACGCATACCTGATTTGCTGCATCCGGCAGGCTGGATGTTTTTTAGGAAGTTCTGCCGGGCCTCCAGGAAGACATGGTGTGACTGAGACAGGGCTCGGAATAGGCTCAACTCGTCAAGGTGAGTACTGTCTTTAAAGGTAAAGCTTAGTCCGATAAATCGTGTCACGGACTAGCTCACTCACCGTGACCAGGGCCGGACTGGGAACCGAAACCGGCCCTGGCAAACTGCTCGGCTGGCACCCCTGGGGTGAGGGGGGTGCAGCCGAGCAGTTTGCGAGGGCGGTTTTGCCGATTGTGTTACAGGGGCCGATATTTCCGACCCCTGTAACAAAATCGGCCCCCAGGAGCCCAAAACCGGCCACCACCTTAGCGGCCCACCGGGGAAACGCCCGGTGCCCGCTACGGCCAGTCCGGCCCTGACCGTGACTTCTATTTCTGAGAACATCTGCCTTCTCAGAGACCACTGTCTGAGCAGCCCTGAGCAGAGCAGCTGTCAGCAGTGTTTGTTCCCCACTGCAGCTTTCAAAAACCCTTTCTCCTCTTTCCTTTTTTGTCGGAGAGCTAGCTGGGGTCAGTTCCAGCTCAAAAGAAAATGGCAACCTAAAAAGACTGTTCGTACACATGGAGTGAGATGGAAGACAGTCTGAGGACAGGAGGTAGTATGTGCAATCAGTGTGCACTGGGCTTTTGTTGGTCTCCAGTCCACTGACTAAATAACTGCTTCTATTCCCCTAATGGCAATGAAAGAGAGCCTTCAAAGTGCTGTGCAGCTCCTTGCATTTATGTAGTGCTGCCATTGTGCAGTCGTGGTAGATAACAGGTTAGCATCAGACGTTGCTTTCTCGTCATTTAACATAAAACAAACAGTTTCAAGTAAAATGGTAATTCTGAAGCAAGTATGTAGGTACAGAATATATCCTTTTTGGAAAAGAAAGGAGCGGATGATTCACTCACTGACAGTGTAAAATCATCGATACTTATAACACCCCGTCCCAGCTGCTTACAAACTACTAGAACAGTGTCAGCCCAGGGCATGGCCTGTTACAGGCGGGGCAAGCACTACAGAGTTACTTGATTCTTGTGTTTGCAGAGAGATCACGTATATGGTACTGTTAAAATTAAAAACTTGCAATAAGGTATTCCGTAGCCAGACATAGTCTGGCAAATTTACAATGGTGTAATTTGTCTGTGGTTATGCAAGCAACTGCAGAGATCAGAACGGGTGTAAAATCATGTAGTTTGTGACTAGAGTATGGTTACACAATTGTTTTACAGCAGCATCAGGCTACAAAGTGGCCGTCAAATAGTGCCTTTTCATTTCAGGTGTTCTGCAGCCATTTCAAGATCTTTTTTGATCTCCTTCTTGCTCAAAGGGATGTAATTTATGATGTTTAACTATTACCATGAATTTCATTGCTTGATTTTGATGGTGAACAAATGTCACTCATAGTTGTTGAAATGTCACTCATAAGTACACTGACATAATGAAAATGTCACACATAGCAATCTGAAACCTTGGCACCTATTGGTCAGGCCATGTGTCGTCACCTCTTCTCACTGGGACCTCCTGCCACCTCCGTCGCATCCTTAGGACTGCACATCTTCTCTCAGATCTGTCAACCATTTTGTGGATGTCAGTGGAGATAGGTGTGCTTTGTTGGATCTGGTCTTCAGCCTCTTCTGTTATAGGGATTCTGCACATACACAGAGCTATGCACAGGATGATAGGACCTCGGAATATAGTGGTGAGCCAACC
Source organism: Calotriton arnoldi (assembly GCA_963921515.1). Lineage (NCBI taxonomy): Eukaryota > Metazoa > Chordata > Amphibia > Caudata > Salamandridae > Calotriton > Calotriton arnoldi. The sequence continues at coordinate 1,111,482 of CAWUFW010001746.1, read as the reverse complement.
ATAAACCTTAGCACCTAAAACCCCAACCCGACTAGCCGTAGCGTCTCATTAGCAACAGTGCTACCAATGATTAGACAACCCAGAACACGGTATCTCTCTCTCTCAGGACTCGCAGGAGCAAGAACACCCTTTCATAACTCACTCATACCTGTCCACAACGTGCGTAATAAGAGACACTGTATAGTTCAAAATATTTATTTCAACTAACGTGCTCTAAGATACAGTACACGTGCCTAGTACTATCAGCATAATGCATAAGGATAATATCATCAGCATAGTTACAACTCCATAGAATACAAACGGGGAAAGCATTTCATAAAGCAGTGGCTATAGGGCTAAATGACCTTACCACCCTCCCCGTGCTAGTTGCTAGTTTATTATAAAAAGAGAAGACCTCTGGGCGTTGTCTAGCGAACCCCCATACCTCAATATCTAGATGCAAGGTTTACATCATCAGACAAGCACAGCTCTTCTCTCTGGAAAGGTTTTTCTCCAAGTCTCTCTAAACGTGAAAATCACAATATAGTACATCGTACATATATAGTACATACTACATAGTGTTGTGTCTAAGTGCGAGGGACTGGCCAGATCAGCAAGAACAAGGGACGTTGTTTTTCGACCTTGTACACGCTGTGCAGACGTAGCCCAAAGGGAACAGGAGAAAGGTGAAAGATAGAAATGCAGACAGTTCTAAAATAGCCGGGCAGAAGCAGAGGCTGGAAAAACAATGGCACAAAGTAACGTGCGCAAAAAGGCATCATGGCAGCCAGGCCTAAGTCAACGTAGCAAGGCAGACCAGGAGGCCCCAAACCACAAAACACCCTCCCCTGGGCAGTCTATCGGCCAAGACACAGGACGAAGACAGAGTTCAAATCGACCGAGCAGAACAGAGACTTCTGTTGTGGAGCAGTCCCCAGGAAGGACAATGGATGGGAGAGGAGGCAAAAAAAAAAAAATCCAGCCAGGCAGGTCGCAGAGAGCGAAGGCTCTGTCAATCCATCAGAGTGGAAGTGCAGAATAACGCCACACCTTCCAAGAGGACATCATTGGAATCGTCGGAAAACAGCGACGCCATCCAGTCCAATAAATCAAAGCTGCAGGCATGGTCCTCGCAGGAGTGAGCAGCGAATAGCAATGCGGGACAACTTGCGTGGTACTCAATATAACTGTGTTGTAGGAGATTCTGAGCAGCCGCCCAGATATCCCATTGTGCCAAAATCCCCAGTGCAGCCGCACGCGCCATGTAGCCTGCAGCGGAACAGTCCCGTTCATGGGCCTCTAAGGGACGCACCAACTGAACAAAATCCGGAACAGACAAAGACGTATTGGAGAGGCAATAATCCAAGGACCACGAGAAAGGACATCTGATGCAAGACATCACAGGTTGCACGCAAGTGAAATACGCAAAGCGAAAAGAAAGTCTATAGGATACACTGAGTGTCGCCAATGGCAGGATGCCGAAGCCAGCAAGGATGCGCTCACGAAGCCTCTGGAGGCGACCTGGCTCGAGAAGGGCCCAAGGAGGTGCAGCCATTGCGCAGTAAACAGACCAACAGCAGTACACCAACCGCTAAGGCGATGATCAACGGGAAGCCACCAAAGACGCTGGAAAAAATGGAATGAATAAAGGCCGGTATTACACCAAAAATAGTCTAAAAAGAGGTCACAAGGCCAGAGCCCACAACTTTAAAAAAGTGCACCAGACCTTCAGTGCGCGATGCATTAAAAACACGGTGAATCAGTTCACCGAAATGTTGTGGGAGGTTAGTGTTCAAAAGGGCCTGTATTTCACTGTGGGTACTTGCCACCTGGAGAATGAAGGTCTCCCAGGCGGATGTGAGCATAACCTCCTGGTTCAATAATAGTGCCTTTATTCTGCTCAATTTATTGAAATCCGCCTTCAGAGTAGGAATGGAAGGCCAAACAGAACTATCTAAGATGTCATGCGGGGGAGGAAAAAGCACATTTTTGCAGCAGACAACCCTGTGTGAAACTGTAACAATATAGGGTATGCCGGCCAGCATGCCACAGCAATCTTGGTTATTCAAAAGCAAATAGCTACCATTAGTAAGCACAGTGAAAGTAGGAGAAATGACAGGAGCAGGAATACCCTTTAACACACAAGCAAGATTTGGAGCCGAAATGTTACAAGCTCCGTGCAATTTAATGTGTTTACAAATAAGGGAATGACCCACAGCTGAATCACATGACTCCCCCGTGAGAAAAACTTCCTTTCCGTCTCTAAGGCATTTATACATGAAAGGTAGGGACCAAAGTTCATGCAGGAAGGCACTGCCCAAGGGCTGGAAACGGCCCACAGGATAATGTTTCATGCACAAACTAAATTCAAACAAAGAAAAAGGCAAGGCGATAACCCTATGAACTAGCCACACGGCAGAATCCAATTCCGCCACAGAGAATGGTAAGGGCTCTATTTTCTCGATATGTAACAGAGTGTACTTTGCATCTTTCATGGACATGAACTGCTGTTTGTCAGTTAAATTAAAAGGTTGGAATAAGGCAGAGGTGTTCAAAAAATGCCAAGGAACTTTACCGAACTTAAGTGTCTGTAAAGTCCATGCAAACTGCATAACTGAACGCAATTGATTCTGACCATGATATAACACAGAAACATCATCTTGTACAATATCAACAACAGAGGACACAATATTCTCTAACGTGTAAATGCGGGAAGACAGGGTATTAATACTATTGTCAACAACAGCAAGCACCTTTTCTAAATTTGCTTGATCTATTTCCCGTAGACGGGAAGCAGCTTCAATTTGCGAAAGCTTCCAGAGTTCATTATAAGTTTCATAAATGAATCTCTTAGGTCGTGGACCACGAGGCCCCAAAATAAAGTCGGACAGATCAATGTTGCCTGATAGGAGGGATAAATGTTGTTTAACAGAATCTAGGGAAGAGTGCTGCAACCACTGTTTACATAATTTACCAACAGAATGTGTTGTAACAGTACTAGTGTCAGAAAACCTTGGATCTGGCCTATCCTGTTTGTAACCAGGAACTGAGTCATGAAAACGCAGCTGGCAGGCATTAGACGCTGTGGGCCAAGCCAACCAGGGTGACTGAACAAGCGTAGAGACATTAAACGAATTGTTTTGAAACAGAGCTTGCAAATTGGAAAGGGACATATTGAAATACAAGCTCCCGTTGAGAGTGGAAGACAATGCAGGAATGGAAGGTGCATTCAATCGTTTGGAAGTAGCCAAACCCCAACACGTAGTTTGATAAATGGTATTATTGAGAAATAAAATCCGGGCCGGGATAAGGCAAGCACGGTGCAAGGCTTTTGTTCCTTGCACCTGCCATGGTTTAGAGCCCCAAATTGATTTCAAGTCAACGGTGTCTTTCCAATACTCATAACCACCCACAGCTAAGGCGCTCAAAAAGGAACCCGAAGATAACAATTTGGTGTGGGTCAACATGATTTTCTGAGTGGATGGAATGTTTAATTTAAAATAATAGGACCCAGGGTTCGATCTATCAAAGTCTGTAAAGTAAGTAAATTTATTTGTAAGAGTTTGGGAGCTACCGGGCAAAGGGGTTGGACAATGCTCCCATTGGGTGTAGTTAAAAGAACCACGCAGTGCACTTGGTTTATGGACAAAGTGGTTGCCCCAATGCTGGTAACAATACAAATCAGCATAACTTGCAGAATTCATGTACAAATCTTCAGCATTAAAAGCAGCATAATATTTCAAATCAGTATATAACGATTCAACTGCATGCACATCCCAATCGTCAGAATGAATATTACTTTTAACGACATCACCCATTGAAACACGAAGGACATTTGGTACATTAATAATTTCGGTTGGTCCATGAATTTGGAAGTTCACCGCATCCCATACGATGCCATCAGCGACTGGTAAAGCTGAAATGTTCACAAAAGTGTGCTCACGCTTCATAATGTGAGATGAAGAATGTGGAGCCAAAGTTCCAGCGACACAGTTCACTGCAGAGCGTTCTGGTAAATAGTGACCATTGATGAGTAGAAAAAACACTGTGACAAAGCCAATGGACATAAACAGAAAAATCAGGAATAGTACCAACCAGATGTATGTCCATGGGGGGATCAAAAAATTGTCTCTGAACCAGGATACAAAAATACTGAATCGGGACGGGACAAGTGAGGAGGTGGAATCCGAGTCAAAAGAATAACGTGTTGGGCTCAGTGGCGTTGTTGGTAGGTGTGCCACCGACTCGTTGGCGGGGTAGGTATACTCAGTCTCCTCGTTGCAGGGGGAATCCGGGTAGTCGAGTAAGCGATCAGGCAAATCTACCATCTCGATGGCAACATCATTGACCGTTCGGGCTGGAGGGCCACAAACATTTGTCCGGGAAATGACAGGACAAGAGACCGCTGGTGTAACACTATTCAGGATCGGCCAGATGTTGTAGCTTGACATTTTCCACTGAGATGTATCTGTTCTCTTTGCGACCAGGAAGCGGTGATAAGATGACTGTACGAGTTCCCTTCAAGCCCAGGACTGGAACTGGTGCACGATAAGAGGGGCCGAATTCTTTTTTGTTCTCCACCTTCTCTCGGACCAGATCTCCAATCTTCGGAAGCCAGCCGGCAACCGGAATCTGCAGAGCAGGGTCTGTGGTTGAAGGTAAATGTGCGATTGCAAGTTTGTCTCGGGCTTCTTGTAAGTCCTGTAACATAGTTACTTGTGTGATTGCAGCGGGGTTAGAGAGAGTTTTAAACCGAATTCTGCTTGGGTATTACTAAGTTTTAACTTTGGCTGTAATATTTTAAACGTACATCAACTTTTTAAACTTGTGTTACCTGTTCTTTCCGGTCCCCGTTCCGACGCGACTCTGTAGTCGTTGTTCGGAGGGACGAGGCTCCACCCAGTGGGCTGGTCATTCCAGGACCATTTCCGGCAAGAATTCACTTAAAAACAGTGATTGCACGGACGCGCAGCAGTGTGATTGCAGCGGGGTTAGAGAGAGTTTTAAACCGAATTCTGCTTGGGTATTACTAAGTTTTAACTTTGGCTGTAATATTTTAAACGTACATCAACTTTTTAAACTTGTGTTACCTGTTCTTTCCTGTCCCTGTTCCGACGCGACTCTGTAGTCGTTGTTCGGAGGGACGAGGCTCCACCCAGTGGGCTGGTCATTCCAGGACCATTTCCGGCAAGAATACACTTAAAAACAGTGATTGCACGGACGCGCAGCAGTGTGATTGCAGCGGGGTTAGAGAGAGTTTTAAACCGAATTCTGCTTGGGTATTACTAAGTTTTAACTTTGGCTGTAATATTTTAAACGTACATCAACTTTTTAAACTTGTGTTACCTGTTCTTTCCGGTCCCCGTTCCGACGCGACTCTGTAGTCGTTGTTCGGAGGGACGAGGCTCCACCCAGTGGGCTGGTCATTCCAGGACCATTTCCGGCAAGAATACACTTAAAAACAGTGATTGCACGGACGCGCAGCAGTGTGATTGCAGCGGGGTTAGAGAGAGTTTTAAACCGAATTCTGCTTGGGTATTACTAAGTTTTAACTTTGGCTGTAATATTTTAAACGTACATCAACTTTTTAAACTTGTGTTACCTGTTCTTTCCTGTCCCCGTTCCGACGCGACTCTGTAGTAGTTGTTCGGAGGGACGAGGCTCCACCCAGTGGGCTGGTCATTCCAGGACCATTTCCGGCAAGAATACACTTAAAAACAGTGATTGCACGGACGCGCAGCAGTGTGATTGCAGCGGGGTTAGAGAGAGTTTTAAACCGAATTCTGCTTGGGTATTACTAAGTTTTAACTTTGGCTGTAATATTTTAAACGTACATCAACTTTTTAAACTTGTGTTACCTGTTCTTTCCGGTCCCCGTTCCGACGCGACTCTGTAGTCGTTGTTCGGAGGGACGAGGCTCCACCCAGTGGGCTGGTCATTCCAGGACCATTTCCGGCAAGACTACACTTAAAAACAATGAGGGCACGGACGCGCAGCGGACGCGCGTTAGCGGGCGCGCCAAAGGCAAGCCCGTCTGCGCCCGTCCGCGTCCGGACCGCGGCCAGCGCAAGCTATGCTGTTTATGGGACTAAAAGTAAGCCTTCTCAATTGACCCGTGAAGAATTGTTGGACTTAAGGAGGGAGAAACACCTTAATTGTTGTACTGCTAATATAGGATATACAGTTCTGCCATATATCTGTACGCAGTGCAACTGGGTTATCGGGTCCTCTGAGGGGACTGAAAACATCACTCGAGCACCGTCCTTTTTCGTAGGGGCAAAGCATTCAGAGGATAGGCTCAGAGCTTGCCTTATTAATTGCAGGTCTCTGGCCAAACATTCGGGGGACATTTGGATGTCCCTCATGAATAATAACTGGGACTTGATGTTCCTCACCGAAACCTGGCTAAAAGATGATTCTAATCCTGTTTTAGCGCTAGCCATTCCCCCTGGCTTTAAGATTTGTTGTGCAAACAGGCCTGGAGATAAACTGGGCGGTGGGGTTGCTCTCATTGTGAGAGACTCCTGTGAGATTGCTACGTCGGAGGTGTCCAATCTTGGAGATATTGAGGGACTAAACTTTTGTGTTAAGATCAGTCCGACGGCATCCCTAGCTGGACTTCTCATCTACCGACCTCCTAGTGCCCCCCCTTGTCTTACGTCTGACCTCTGCAATCTTATAGTACAAAAGTCCTTACAACATAAAAACTATTTGGCACTTGGAGATTTTAACCTCCATATTTCTGATACGAAGTGCACTCAGTCTTCACAACTGTTGATGTCACTGGAGGGTGCCAATCTCGTGCAGCATGTAAAATCCCCAACCCATAGGGCCGGTAATATACTTGATTTGGTGTTCTCTAACATCTCTTCCTTGGCTATTGAACCGCTGCAAGAACAGATTTGGTCTGATCATTTTTTGATCCCATTCTCTTGCGGCGGAACAACACCCCAAGGTAAAGGGAAACCTCTACAAGCACTCAAGAGGAATTGGAAAAGACTGACGCCTGTTTCTTTAGGACCAGTTCTGATGGACAGCCAACCCCAATGGTCCAATGACTCAGACAAGGATGCTGTGTCCGTGGATGCATGGATATTGGGCGCTCTGGATAAGCTCGCGCCAGCAAGATTAGTAAGCTCCCCTAGAAGAGCTCCCTCGGCACCATGGTTTACAGAGGAGTTGAGAGCGGCTAAGAGCAATTGTAAGCGCTTAGAGCGTGTCTGGAGAAAAGCGTACTGTCCCCTGGCTAAAGTAACATACAGGGATGCCACAAAAGAGCTTCACAAAGCCATGAAAATAGTTAGAAGGGATCACTTTGTGAAGCGCATTAATGCGTCAGATAATTCCAGCAGAGACATTTTCATTATAGTTCGCTCCTTCACCAAACCCTCAGCTCTCGAGGGCAAGATACCTTCATCCCCTATACTCTGTGAAAAGTTGTCAATCTTTTTTGAGGAAAAAATTCATAAGGTCTATGAGTTTTTTTCACCTGTTCAGGACACTGTTGAGTCTGATGTGGGAGAGAACCAGTCGGGGGATATCTCCTTGTCTGCATTTCTTCCAATCTCACTTGAGGCATCCCTGGATGGAATCCTGAAGTGTAAGTCTGGTTCCCCAGCAGACCCCTGTCCTCCAAAATTATGGGTGGCACTTGCATATATTCTCAATCCAACCCTTAACCTTTTATGGAATAATTCATTAAGCACTGGCAGATTTCCAGAATCTTGGAAACATGCGATGCTCCAACCTCTTTTAAAAAAACCTAATGCTGACTTGATGGATCTAAAAAACTATCGCCCTATTTCTCTTCTCCCAGCGCCGGCAAAGATGTTGGAAAAACTGGTACAGCACCAACTTAATAATTTCGTGGTTAATAACGATATATTGCATGAAACACAGTCCGGCTTCCGGGCAGGCTTTAGTACAGAAACTGCACTTTTGGAGGTGGCCGAATCAATAAGAATGGAAGTGGATGGAGGAGCCTCAGCCATGCTGGTGCTGTTGGACTTGTCTGCCGCATTTGATACGGTGGACCATCCATTATTGCTGGCCAGATTGAGGAAGGTGGGAGTGAAAGGGAAGGTACTCGCTTGGATTAAGTCCTATCTTAGCGATCGCACACAGAGAGTGACATTACACCCTTATAAATCAGAAGCTAAGCCTCTCTGGTGTGGAGTGCCGCAGGGATCGGCGTTGAGCCCGCTACTTTTTAACATCTATCTGGCCCCCCTGTGTGTGCTTATTTCGAAATGGGGAATCAAAACCGTGTCCTATGCAGACGACACACAGTTGGTGTTCTCCTTTAAGGACCTTTCGGCAATCACCTTTGAGAGGTTCAGGGGCTGCCTGTGTGACGTCGCTAGGTGGATGAACAACAATAAATTAAAACTGAACACAGAGAAAACAGAGGTGTTGTTTTTTGGTAAGAATTCCCCCCCACCATCGGGTCTGTGGTGGCCGGAGGAAATGGGTCCTCCACCCTCTCCGTCTTCTACGGTAAAAAACCTGGGTGTAAAATGGGATGCAGAGATGACATTTGCTCCCCAAATACGTTCCATTACATCCACTTGTTTTGGAATTTTGAAGAGTTTGAGGAAATTTCTTTTTCTTTTGCCGGAGAACTGTCGTAAATTGGTCGTTCATGCTACGGTGACTTCAAGGAGTGATTACGCCAACATTCTGTTCCTTGGTCTCCCGGCATATTTGATAAAAAGATTGCAGATGGTGCAAAATGCAGCAGTAAGAATGATTAGAAGAGTACCATTTAGACAACATATTTCTCCACATGCTAAACAACTTCACTGGCTGCCAGTTGCACATCGTATAGAATTTAAGGCCTTGACAATTGCTTTCAGGGCCCAGAATGGCAGCGGTCCCAATTACATTAAAAAACGCATTCGCCCTTATCAGCAAAGGAGATTGTTACGCTCTAATTCACAGAATTTGCTGTGTGTTCCCCAATTCGCAAAGGCTCGTATTGGAGGAAGGGCTTTCTCAGTTGGAGTGACCAGATTGTGGAACTCACTTCCGGTAAGACTTCGGCATATACCGGAAGAAGGGGAGTTCAGGAAAGCTCTAAAAACTTGGCTTTTTAGCCGGGACTAGTTAACTACGTTTTGGTTTGGAGATCTGTTACCCATATGCTGCTGGATCATGCTAGCGCCGGGACACCTCTGATTGAGGTAGCTGTGCGCTCTATAAATGCTGGTGTATTGTATTGTATTGTATTGTATAGTAGAATGGTTATCTACATCAAAGATGGCGGATTGCGCCGCCATGTCTAGACCATCAAGGTCTGGCACAAACATTCGTATGCCAAAGAGCATTTTGTATGGGGTCCGCCCACCCAGAGGTCTTCTAGGGAGATTATTAAGTGCACGTTGTACGGTATACAAGTGGGCCAGCCAGTTCCTGCCAGTACCTAAGACTCTAGCTGTCAAGGATTGCTTTAAGTCACGGTTCATTCGTTCAACGATCGAGTTGCCCTCAGGCCGATACGGAGACGAAAATTTCACCCGCACCCCCAGTGAACCCATTGCGTCCTTGTAAGCCTTAGAGGCAAACGCTGGACCTTGGTCAGAATGGAAGATGCCACAGGCGAAAATTCCCACAAAGACACGCAAATCCCTTATGACATTTCGAGCGACAGCATTCCGTTGTGGCCAGACCCAGATGAAACGTGTGCACGAATCCACTGCCACTAAGATATATTTATAGTCAGTGTCTGAAGAGAATGGACCGCAGTGATCCAAGTAAACACACCCAAAAGGTCTGTTAGAAATGCAGAGCGGGGTCTGTGGTGGTCGTGTAACCGTGGAAGGCTTAATTTGCTGACAAACGTCACAAGAAAGCACATAAGTACGGATTTGTTTGTATAACCCACGCCACCAGTAACGCTGCTGCAAGATGGAAACAGTCGCAGACACATGCGTGGAGGTCACCAAAACACACATGGAACCCTAAAAACCCAAAATCTAACTCAGGTGGGTGCGGTGAGTTACCAAAAAACCAAGAAGGTACCTGTAAGAAGTTGCGTGCACTCAGTAACGTCTATAAAGTAAAGGGACAACACAAGAAAGTGCTTGTGTCAAAGTACTGTTCCAAAAGAGTAGAGACATGTTGTAAGGATCAAAATTAAGAATAATAAGAGAAGGATTCTTACTCCGTAGCCGGTGATAATTCCAACCCGGCAGGGCACACTTGTTACACGGTAAAAAACCACGCAACTTCTTACAGGTACCTTCTTTATGGTATTTTGTTTTTTAGGTACTTCCTCCTTTACTATCCGACAGACTCCCTCTACTCCTTTCCCTTTTTACCCCTTTTTTCTGTTTTGTTTCTTTCTTTTTTCTTGATTACCTTTGGAGCTCCTCATAGGAAATCTCTCCGCTTGCGTTGCACCTTATTGCTTGCCTTTATTATTTTCACCTTACACTGTTTCACTGGCGTCACACTATTACTCGTGTAGTTCTAAGTGATTGGGCTTTGTTTTAGTAATATATGATACAGTGTATTCTTTTAAATTAATATGACATTATGCACACTTAATGATGTGATAGTTTTTGGTAACTCACCGCACCCACCTGAGTTAGATTTTGGGTTTTTAGGGTTCCACGTGTGTTTTGGTGACCTCCACGCATGCGTCAAGAGAGGTTTTTGCTCTCCCCCTATAGTCACCTTTTGCCATGTTTTTTATGTTATGATTTGTATCATTCCCAGCCCTGAAGAGTCTTGGGACTACTCATCCCTGACGAAACACGTGTCGGCTGGTTGCGCTTTTTCATCATAATAAAAGAACTTACAGCTACACTCAAGAACTCTGTACTAATTGCTCACACTAATAATTATTTTTGTTTGTTTTACTTTGTATGTGTGCACAGGATTTAGTTAGACTGTTTGCTGTAGGGTTCTCCTACATACATTGAGGGTTTTAAGGGTCTCCCTTCCTGGTCAGCACCATACCGACTAGCTCACCCAGACACACGAAACGCAAAATTTGCTGAGCGCCATTACTTCCTAGGCACTAAAACCCTCTGCTTAGTTGTTTAACAGTCGCAGACACGCCAGCATGAGCCGAAGCCATGCCTTCGTGTGCAGCCGTTATCAGGGAAATTCTGCAGTCCGCGTTGGGGATCAGCCAATCACCAACGTCGGGTATTTTGACATAAGGTGCCTGTTCGGGACCTAACTGGTAAGAATATTTGGAAGGAAAACCCCTAGGGTAATTAGCACCTTCCTTCGTCGCAGCAATAGCTGCTAAAATATCAGAATCTATTTTAGACATGGATCTGGTAACTGCTGCGACTGAGCACGTGACTACTGCTGATTTGGCAGCTTCGTCTGCCAAACCGTTACCGACAGCGTGTGCGCCCACACGCTGGTGGCCAAGGGTGTGAACCACCTGTGTGAGAGGCGGACGTTGTTTCAAATCTGCCACTCGAACCCAAAGCATTTTATGCTTAATTGTGCTACCTTTGGCGTCCCTGTAGTCGTTTTGCGACCAAAAGAACAGATTGTCATTGTAAGACTGAACACAGTAGTAAGAATCGTATACAATTAGAGTGGTCACATCAGGAGTTGCGAACTCAAGTGCAAGCACCAATGCGCGCAGCCGGCCAATTGTGCAGTACTGTCTCTGAGTGCCTGAGTGTGCACTACAGTAGATTTGAACTTACCATTCACAAAGGTACCTGCAACAATAGCACATGCGGCTGAATAAGCATGCTTGGAACCCGTGGCCGGTTGTGCCGAACCATCGGTATAGATAACACATTCGTAGTCCTCAAGCGGTAGCAAGGACAGAGGAGGAGGATGAACGAATTCATACTGTAAAAACTCCTGAGTTTGAAGAGAAAAATCAAAGATAAAAGTGACATCCGGAGACGTCAAAGAGGTTGCCCATTGAATCCAACGGGGGTGCAAAGCTTTAGAGTTCGGAACACTTGCCTTTGTCACTGCCTCCAGGGCAGGACATGGTGTTACCACCAGAATGCGTTTTCCCTGTGCCAGTGCGCGTTCCTTTAGAATCGCAATTTGCACTGCAGTCAAAACTTTCTCCACAGATGAAAAACGCATTTCTGCGGAAGTGTAAAGATGTGACTTGTATGCGATTGGTTCTGTGTCACCTTCATTAAAGGTTAAGTATGTGAAACCCACTGCCCCCGGAATTATTCTAATCACCAGGTTTGTGTGGTTGTCACGAGTCAACAAGAATTTAGAGGCTAGTAGGTCTGTCTGCAAAGACTGCAGAATGGAGGAATGCTCCGGAAGCCAGCACGACTTCGAAAGTTAGGTTGTATCAGGGCATACAGTGGCTTGATACGCTGGGCATATTCGGGAATGTAAGTACGCCCGAAATTTAGAAAACCTAGTAAAGACTGAAGTTTCTTCAGAGTGTTAGGAGGGCACAATAGTGCACATTTCTCCAGGAAATGGGGGGCTAAGCCCTTACCTTCATTGTTGAGCTCATAGCCCAAAAACAAAACGGTAAATTCAGCAATGTGTGATTTGGCAAAGTTAAACTTGTAACCTAAAACCGCAAATTCTAGAATTATGCGGTCCACTCGGGTAAGATGCTGGAATAATTTGTCGTCTGTCAGATAAATGTCATCGACATACGAACATGCATCTGGGTCTATGCCGTCTAACAAAGAGACAACACGGGCAGCGAATACGCCTGGACTGTTCTTGTAGCCCATAGGTAAATGCCGGAATTTGAATAATTTACCACCGGAGGTAAAAGCGCTCCATTGGCTACTCACCGGGGCTAAGTTGTACGTGTAGAATCCATTGGATAGGTCAAGTGTAGTTTTATATTTCTTACGAACAAGACTATCTACAAGCGCAGAACTGTGGGTGTTTTGCACCGCAAAGGTCCGACAATGTGAGTTCAAATGTCGGTAATCCAAAACTAAGCGGTACGATCCATCGGGTTTAGAAACCACGAAAAGGGGATTATTCATTGGTGATACGCATGTTTCAATTACTCCTTGATATTCTAACTGAGTCAGAATTTCAGTAACGGGGCCTTTTGCTTCCCATTTGATGGGATATTGGGGTTGTGGCTGTGGCAGCGACCGCAAACGTATTTCATGGGGGGGAGAGTCTTCATCCCAGCCCACGTGGTTGCGGTATAACGCTGGAGCCAGGGACACAGCCCATTTAGTGGCTAGAGCCTCCGCTTTGTCCTTTGGGACTTGACGAGAAAAGCTCGGAAGGATTACATCCTCCCCTTTACGCGCAGCAAGTACGAATGGGGGCGGCCAATCCTCCTCCGCTAACAAAATGTCGTACGAAGAGGTCAGATTTTCCCAAAAAATTCCTTTTATAACACGCTGTATATCACCTTCGATTAGAATGACAATATTATATAGTCTGTCAGGGGGTGCCACTCTGGTGTCTGCTGTCTCGACAGTAATGAATGTTTCAGTTGCTGTCACCTCCACATGAGGACGTAGCGCCTCCCGCACTATGGTAACTTCCGCGGCGCTGTCTAGGAGGGTCACTGCCCACGTCCAATTCAGGAGCCTCGTTCTCACCGTCTGTGGCATACCTCGCTGTTACAGCGGCAACTTTCTTCTTCTGAAACTGTGGGCGAGAACGTTAAAATTCTTCGGCTTTCCCTCTGACCTGTTATCGAGGTTGGTCTCGTCCCTGGGGAGCCTCTCGACCCCTTCCTCTATCCTGGCGATCTCCTCCACCAGCCTGCGAAGTTGTTGGTGCCTGTGAAGAACGAGGAGAACGCGTATCAGGGACCTGAAATCTCTCTGGAGATTTAATTCTCGCCCTATCGCGCAAATCATATGTGCGTTCAGAAGAGACGGAAACCGGGGATGCGCCTCGCGACCCCGGCTTCTTCTGTTGCGTACCCTGTTTTTTCAACCTCCAGCTCTTTTTAGTAAAGACTGGTTTCTCATCTTTCTCAGATTGAGTTTTTGGTTGTTGTTACGATTGAGTTTGCGATTTAGCAAAAGGCTTAACTCCCAGGCTATTGCGACCAATGGTCTTGTAAGCCTGAGCAATAATTTTCGGTAATTCGCGCAGCTTGTCCGGTTCTGGGACCAAAGCCAAAGCATTAGCTACTTGAAAGTTCACTGCATCGCCCTTGACATTCGCAAGGATTAAATCATCTACTACGTCGAACACTCCCACCAGTCTCATCCCTAATTCCACAGCCGCTTCAGGGCCATGCTCATCCTGTACTCGTTTAATTACAGAGGGGAGAACCGTCATGGAAGGAGTGCCGAAACATTTAGCATATACTGCTGCGAACACCCTACCCCAGTTGTTGCATTCTGCCAATTCTGGGATTAGGTCTTTTGGCAAACTAATCATCAATATCCTGTGTTTTTCCACGGGAGAGGTATTTGGAAAAACTGCCTCCAGCTGGTCAAATTTCTCTGCAAGCCAATAAGGAAAATCATCCTTATTTTGTGGGCGCTTGCCCATCACCGAATTCACCATGACAGGACTGATGGTTACACCGCCTGCACCAGCTGGATGGGCTGCAACTCCAGGCAGGGCTCCCTGGATGTTGCCTGTAACATATTGTACTAAAGCTCGATGCACTCGTATCAAAGACGAATGCATACTGCGCAGTTCACCAACTGCCACCGTCATATAACGCGGATGTGGGATATACCCGGCCAAGACAGGCCAAGTGGCCCCTTCAATCGATAAGGGGCCTAAACGAACCACGGTAACCGGTTGGGGGAGGGCGCCATCAAACCAAACACGGTGTTGCCAAGCCGTGAGCGGTACTTCAATATTCCTATACGGTCTATAGTGATTAGGAACAACGGTGGCTTCATATTCATGGAACATATTGTCAGTCCCATCCACCGCCGGAAAAGTGACCCAAGAGTAAAACACCTCAAAGTGGTAAGCCGGATCGGCTTGTACCACAAAAATCAGATCGACACCCGCGTCAGGCACTCCATACACTGTTAAGTGAGCCCGGAGCGCTGCACGGCTATGTGCCGCAATTTGAACAGCCATTTCAGGCTAAAAGTTCTCGACAACCTAATGTGATGCAGCACAATAGAGGGTACTATTGAAAAAACCTTTTAACAACTTCAAGCTTGAGAAAACCTATAAAAACGTCAATATAGGAGGTATCACCGTCACACGCGCTTCCGGAAGCGTCTGCGAAGGGAGTTGTGGACAAGCACAAATACTACTCAAGCGTCTCGCAGATAAGCAGCCCACTCGTGGGTTGCGCCATGTTATAGGGATTCTGCACATACACAGAGCTATGCACAGGATGACAGGACCTCGGAATATAGTGGTGAGCCAACCATAAACCTTAGCACCTAAAACCCCAACCCGACTAGCTGTAGCGTCTCATTAGCAACAGTGCTACCAATGATTAGACAACCCAGAACACGGTATCTCTCTCTCTGAGGACTCGCAGGAGCAAGAACACCCTTTCATAACTCACTCATACCTGTCCACAACGTGCGTAATAAGAGACACTGTATAGTTCAAAATATTTATTTCAACTAACGTGCTCTAAGATACAGTACACGTGCCAGTACTATCAGCATAATGCATAAGGATAATATCATCAGCATAGTTACAACTCCATAGAATACAAACGGGGAAAGCATTTCATAAAGCAGTGGATATAGGGCTAAATGACCTTACCTCCCTCCCCGTGCTAGTAGCTAGTTTATTATAAAAACAGAAGACCTCTGGGCGTTGTCTAGCGAACCCCCATACCTCAATATCTAGATGCAAGGTTTACATTATCAGACAAGCACAGCTCTTCTCTCTGGAAAGGTTTTTCTCCAAGACTCTCTAAACGTGAAAATCACAATATTAAAAGCACCCGAATTTCTCCATGGCAGCTGTACATAGTGTTGTGTCTAAGTGCGAGGGACTGGCCAGATCAGCAAGAACAAGGGACGTTGTTTTTCGACCTTGTACACGCTGTGCAGACGTAGCCCAAAGGGAACAGGAGAAAGGTGAAAGATAGAAATGCAGACAGTTCTAAAATAGCCGGGCAGAAGCAGAGGCTGGAAAAACAATGGCACAAAGTAACGTGCGCAAAAAGGCAACATGGCAGCCAGGCCTAAGTCAACGTAGCAAGGCAGACCAGGAGGCCCCAAACCACAAGACACTTCCATACATGTTTTTAGGTCTCGCCTACGCAGCGCGCATGCGCCGCTTAGGAGGAGACCTTTAGGAATCGATTCGCTTTTTTTGCCAAAAACGTGCACGCGTTGCATTGCTTTGAATGGCAACGCGTGCACGTTTGGCGATTCCCTTGCGGGAGCGAGCTTTGAAACCATCTGTTTGTAATTAACTTTCAAACAGATGGTGCCCCTGCTCGCTCCCGCAAGGGAAACGCTGTGTGTGCTCTCGGACGCACTCCCTCCACCCCTCCCACTTGTTAACCCGGCGCGCGCACGTGCGCGAGTTTGTACTTGTTTTGAGTTATTGTGGCAAAACAAAAATCATATTGGGTAGCAAAACTAAATATACTAGATTCGGGAGAGTCCACTAAAAATATTTTTAAAGTTCTGTTTTGGCGCATTTACAGAGACTGTGGACAGTAATTTCTACAATTACAACACAACATCGCCGTGCGCCTGCTGCTCTAGCGGGGGTGAGTCCTTCCTCCGTGTCTATGCCTGCCGTGCGCGCCCGGCAGCTTCGGGCGTGTGAGCTAGGCTAGGGCTGCCTGCTCCCTCTCCCCCGCCCCCTCTCAGCTTCCTTCCGCCTGCTCCTGGAGGTGATGCGAGCGGCGGAGCAGCGGCATCCGACCACGGCCTCTCCTCCGCCTTAGCACGAGCGGCTTCCTCCACCGGCAACGAGGGCGTGGAGGCCGTGATTTTGCGCTGGTTTTTAAGGTTTCGTGGATACTGAGGAATGCGATTCTGCCATCATGATGGAAGGTAGGTGCTGGTCTCTCCTCTGGTGGTGCCGCTCTCCATGCGGGTCCTCTATAGTGTTTCGCAGCAGGGACCGGCTGGGCCACAGGGCTCTGCATAGACGACCAGGCGCCTCTAGAAGACACGCAGGGCTGGGAACGAGTCCACCCCAGCTTGGCATGTTGCGGGCTCTGCTTCAGTCCTGCCTGTCGCAGATGCCGACCTGTCTGCCATTCTCCCACTAGTCCAGTCCTCGGAATGGGAAGGGTGCCTCGCCAAGGACTGATTTAGGAATTTATGTCAGGGGTACCCTTTTCTTTACACACACTGCCTCGCCAAGGACTGTCTTCTCATGGTGTTCGCTGCCTGCAGGTCTGTATGTAGCTTGCTTGGCTGAGACGGCAGGTGTATCCACTGAAGCTTAGCTACCCCCTCCTGCCCTCCTCTCTTTAACATGAAGGTTGTATTCTCGTCCTCGTCTTTCCAGGGAATTTGTGGTAACGCCTGCAGCCTGAGAGAGTTTATGCTGGACGCTGAGCAGCTTGTCATGGAGCTTGTGATATTAAGCCGATGCCTTTGCAGAGCTGTTACTCTGTCGGACATGTTTCGTGTTGTCTCACCACCTTGCGAGTAACCGATATTTTCACTTAGCCCAAAATGCAGGTATATGACGAATTATAGGTTCCTTCAAGTATTTTCAATCTTAAGTATGCTCTTGTCTATTTCGCTCCACCTATATACCTTTTTTCAGTGTCGTCTCATAATCAGTCGCTCATTAGCAAAATATTTTTTTTTTAATTCAATGCGGCTGCACTTATTCCGAGTTACATCCTCAGCTTGGCCCCCTGCTTGCTGAACAACCGAAATAAAGTATGTCAGAGCTATAAGTGTTTATCTCCTAAGGCCACCACATACCCGAAGAATGCACTTCTTGCATTTCAGGAATATTAATTATTTGGATATAAGCCTGTCAAGCTTTCCTGAAGATCTCAAATTGAAGAGAAATTATGACCGTCTAAAAGTAGTCTACAGTCTTGTAACCAAACTCCATAGCACTTTAAATCAAACAATATATATATCGCCAAGCACAATCTCTTAATTTGACTACTATTTTGATAATATCCTTTAAAATCTACGTAGTGGACAAATCCACTTACGTAGTTGGTGATAAAAGAAACATGCACACATGACATTACTTACATAAAACTTCTTTAAAATGCCTTCATAATTTCAAATTTACGTTTATAAAATATAAGAAGCATCTGACTCTCTTTGCTATCTGCACAATTATTTTTCATTGCTATATTTGTGTGCTCAAATATTTACGACTTGCAATGACTTAAAAAACATTCCCTCAATTAAACATTCGGAACCTGTTCATTAGAGATGGATGTTAATGTTTGGAGAGTATCCTCTCTGCAGAACACGTGAAGTAATTCCTGTAAGCACAGACATGCTAAGAATGAATATAAATTATGGTATTAAATCAGTTCTGTTTAGGAACCTGTTGGGAGCTATTTTTAAAGACACCAAGTCTTTAAGGGATTACAATTAAAGTGGCTAAATATAGTCCGTGTGCATTCGGTTCACAACATGCTCATTTTATGTTGAGTTCTAATAGAACAACATTATTTAGCAAACGGTATCTGAGAAAGGCTTAGTAAAGTGTTGATAAAGTTTTATACACTAGAGTAAGTCTGATTTCGGTTTGTATTTTATGCATTTCATCCAGTTAGCCCACATTTTATAGTCGATCCTTTATGGGCCATTTATAATACAATTAACCTTTTACCATCCCTGCACCTACGTTTGTGAAAGTAATTAACTCATGTGAAGTGCATGTGATCATATATCACTTGCACTGTACTTGATAAACATTTCAGTAAACACCTCTGCATCAGCCCACTTTCAAGAGATTAAAACGTATGTGATCAGACGTCAGTCATAAGTCAAAGAAAAGCACCTGGGGCAAACAGCACTCTTGCAAACTACACCATAATTAAACCACTTTTTAAGTTGCGCTGAACCCCATTTATTTGTCAACAATGTTTTCTGGATGATAGTTGCACATGAATTGAAGGAATTATGTCTTTACTATCCAAAACATAAAAGCGTCCAAAATGTGTCGGTTATTTCAGGGTATGCAAACATCTGCCCCCGCACTAATCATAATGTAACAGATGACCTATCAATGTCACAGGCATCACTGGTGATAACACATCAGGAAAGACATGAATGAGCCAGAAATGAGTGATCCTTTTCCCATGTTTGCTCACAGTGGAAATATGAGCTTGTTTCTTGGAGTATAATTGCAGTACCTTCTGCTATTTGAACGTGGTTTTGCAGCATTACTCTTAGATCTAATGTCTAGGACCATAAAGCTTGTTTATCCTACTATGGCAAATTAATAGCTTTTGTTTTTTTATTGTAACCAATAACTTTTTTGACTGAGCTTTGCAGGTGTCATTTTATTTATTATATCGATTAGTAACCATCTGTGTTCTCAAGCACAATTTCTCTTAAAGTGCTTTCTGGTGCATAGTTGCAGATGTGTAATGATCTGCTCCTTCCAGTAGGTTGTCTGTATCCCTACCTCTCAGGGCATTTTGGCACAGTGGGCTTTGAGCCCTAAGCATGTTCTTTAGCCACGCCTTGCACATGAGCCCCTTAACCTAAAGTGCATTAGGCATGTATTACTGCTTTACCCAGCAGGTCTGGGTTCCTGGGCTCGGTCTTTGGCCAAGCCCTTCTCCTAGTCGCCCACCTTCAAAAAGCACTAGTCTTTACTTCAGTAGTGCCCTGACTTCTTAGAGATCAGAGTACCAGTCATGCCATGCATGGCTTTGAAGTGTGCCCCGTGGTCTGTGTGAGCAGAGTGTGAAAATGACCCCATTTTAGATTGTCAGTAAACCCTTCTGGTAAAGATCAATCTGCAAGCTCAGTGATGTCTATGAATCATATGTTAATGCAGTTTGTAAAGTCAGCAGCAATGCTATCCGACTTTGCAAATGAAGATCCCTGTAATTCCTTCAACTAGCAGCACATCTACTCATACCAATTAACTGTAATTGTAAGGCTGCAGTCCCTCTTCCCATGGGTCGATGTCCCTGTAACAAATACATATAGAGACAAGGCTGTATTTATACTGTCAACAAATACATGGAGGTTGCAGCTGACAACTTTCCTGTTTTACAAGTGTCAGGGTGACCTTTCTGATTGTGAAGCCAGAAGCCTCCTAGGAGGTTGGGCCATTGTCATCCTACCTCACACTATCCCACTGAGGTTCAGTCTCAATCTTGTGAGAGCCTTTAGATGATATCCCAAGGATGTGAGAGTTGTCAGCTGCCCACTTTTCATCCACCTACACAAACGTATTGACTGTAGAAGGATGAGGCATCCACCTCCACAAACGTGGATGAGGCAGCTAAAAGATGGTTCAGCTATTTGGCTGTGTTAGCGGTTGAAATAAGGAGGACACTGTTCAAACATTGCTCCCTGGGCAGGAGCTGACAAAGGCTTGGATTCCCACCAGATCAGGGTGCAGGTAAATACCTTCCTCTTCCCACAGTTGGGCAAGTCGGGGGAAAAAATCAGTCTGTCTATTTATCAGTCTTCTTTGTCCTTAGCAGGTCCCCTAATGCTTTTTGCACACAGAGGTAGCCTTTTCTTTTAGGTCGAGCTTAGCGTCAGCGCGCATGCGCTGCTCGTTCTGCGAGGCATGCAGTAGTAGAGTATGCTGTGTAAGCCTCGCCCACTCTCCGCCCATACTTTTCATTGGCTGGTGTCATTGTCCTTGGTAAATACTGGCTTCCGATTCATTATGAGGCTTGTTTGTCCCTCCTTGTTACCGCCTTGTCGCCATTTGTTACCGCCCATAACGCCTGGATCTTTTACTTGGCTCGTTACACGGTCGGCTTTATCTAGGGGGTCAGCACTATTTTGTTTATGGGCACTTATGGGGACAATGGTGGATGCAATTTTTTTGTATTTGTATCCTGAGCGCGGCATAGCCAATAGGTCTCGCCTTTGGGACCTTATAAGTGTTTACCCATGCAACAGTTGATGTTGTTGCACCAAGGATATTGTGCTGCATAACTAAATACTTATAAGGTCCCAAAGGCGAGACCTATTGGCTATGCCAATGCTTGTTCTTTCTTGGGCCCGTCGGTCTGCCTCATACAAGTATGCTGGGTGCGGTGCGATGAGCCATCACTAGGTGGCGCTGCAGCTACTTCTCTCTGGCCGCAGCAGCCACTCAGGTTCTGCGGGCGCTGAAGATGTCAGTGCAAGGGAGGTGAAACAGGGCAGGTGCGACCTCCCGGCACTTTGCTGGGGTGCACCGTGTGCTTGCCGGGTTATCGTAGGAGACTCTTTACCTCTCGGCTGCTGCAGCAGGTGCAGTCTTCTCCCGCTGCTCAGGCAGCTTTCTTCATCCCTCACCTCTTTGCCGTGACAGATGGCAACATGCGGGGGTAGCTTGCTGGCTCTTAGGCAAGCCGAGAGGCTTGGCTTTCCAATAGTGACTAGCTTTTCTGGGGCCTCTTCATTCGTGAATCATTATCGCCGGGTGGGTGCGGTGTACCAAGTAGCCACTAGGTGGTACTACAGTCATTAATCCGGAGACCACTGCGGCCTCACCAATGCCGCAGTTCTTTTTGGTCATTCGGGCACTTGCGGAGCAGATGCGGGGACGGTAACTTCCTGCAGGTGCGGCCTCCCTCTTTGGCCCAGCGCCTGCTCCACTGAAAGTATATCATCATTACGTGAGGCGTGAGCGGCCTCGGGCAAGAGTGCAGCACTCTCCTTTCTTAGGGGAAACAACGGGCAGCACAGGGCGGGTAACACCGGTGCGGGGCTTCCCTCAATATTGATGCAGGCTCAGTCTTGTCCACTGGTTGCAGATCCACCGGAGCTAGGGTGACCAGGCGTCCCGGATTTGTCCGGACGGTCCCGGTTTTTCACCAGCTGTCCCGGCAGATTTCAGGAAATTTAGCTCCTGTCCCGGTTTTTAGAGAGGGTCAAATGAAAACAGTGAGAGGTGCTTTTTATGTTTTACAAAGCAGGGATAGTTATCAGTTCTTTCAAGAAAGCAATTTAACTAACAGGCAAGCTACTGGGTTTAAAAAATTGCATTTTATGTATATTCTAACTGCTTGTTCTGTAAATTTATGCTGAGGAGCGCTGTCATTCTGTCCACTCGCTTAAAGTAAAATTGTAGTCCTTCTTCTATTTTCGTTAAATGTCCCGGTTTTTGGCTTAAAAATTCAGCCCACCCTAACCGGAGCGCCACTCACCTGCCATAGCATGTCCTTGCACCGCGCAGTGCCCAACACGCAGATGAAGCGCCGCACTTCTGAAGCAGCTGCCCAACGCAAGGTCGCAGGGGCACTCCTTATTTGTGCCAGGAGACAGCAGCAAGCTCTTTTGGGTGTAGCAGGGGCTCACACTCTCACCAGGACCAGGACGGCAGACTGGGGCAGCAGGCAGCTGCCGCAACAGATGTTTGGCACATCATTACGTGCACTCCGACCAGTAGGAGCTGCCGTGGCGTGCTGGGTGCAGTTCACCTCGTTGGGGGCGCTCCTCCTCTCCTTTTTCTGCTGGGACTGATGGTGGCAGGCGGGACCTCTTATAGGCGCTTCACGCGGTATGGGGCATAGCAACCTAGTGGGCCCTGGCATACCTTGCTGTGCATGTTCTTCCTCGATGTCTTAACAGTGGCACCGCTTACTGCTTCGGATGCTGTCGCTCTTGCAGCAGGTATGGGGTGCCTTAGACATGGGATGCCCTTCACCCCCACGAGGACAATGAAAGCGGCTGCCAGCAAACACCTGGGGTGAGACCCGCTCATTGCCAATGTTACGTTGTGGGCCCTAGGCCTACACGCTTAGTGAATGAATACACAGACACATGAGTATGGTACCTAGAACTGGCCATGAACTCGACCTTTTTATTAACCGGCCCTTTTTATTAACTGGGTCACATCTGATATGCTCCAATACCATAGTTGTTATTGCCTCCATGACCTAGGTACAGTATTTTATCACCGAAGGGCACGCCCAGGCCAAGTGCAGAAAGTCTGCTTCCCTATTTCCACATCTCATATAATTTGCATCATCTTTTAGTCCATATTTGTGGAGCTTTATAGGAGTGTAGTACATTTGATGCAAAAATTTAAAGTGAATTATTCTCAAATTACAATTAGAAGTGAGTTTGTGTAATTGCATACAGCAAAATTTCCAATCTGTATCTGCGATGGGCTGCGGAAGCACTGCATTCCACCTTTCTAGTACTTTATTGTCTACGTGTTTCCTATCCGTCTTTGCAGCATTATACAGGTTGGTGATGAGGTGGCGCCGTGCTATGCTGGTGAGTAGAACCTGTAATGCAGTGAGTGTAGGTGGCTCGTGCGTAGGAACAATCTTTGCTTCGTTGGCTTCCCAGAGGGAGCCGAGTATTCAAACCCTGAAAGGTTCCTGAAAGATTGGATTAAATCCTGGATTCCGTAGGGCGCTCTATTCTCTTGTTTCATCCTGTAGCGGATCCACGGGTCTTTGGTGTAGCAGCCCCCATCAGTAGCCCTCCCCCCCCAGACCCCTTATTATCAAGGTCCTCAAGTACAAGGACAGAAACGCCATCCTTAAGGGGCAAGATCACATGGGCCCATACCCTTCCAAGCCAACCTTATTCTTGTCTTTCTGACCTATACCTGCCTGGTCCAGAAACAACGCAAGGCCTTTGATTCAGTTAAGCAAAAGCTCCACACCATGAACTTGTCGTATATGCTTCTGTTTCCTACCAAACTGAAATTCCTTTGTGACTCCCGCACCTTTTTTTTTTTACTCTTCAGAAGCAGCATGGGATTGGGAGGGAGAACATAAGGAGCACCGGCCTCATACACCACCCTTCTTCTGGAGGTTGGATGCCCCTCACCCGCACAGATTTGCTGCGGGAATGCCCTCCAGTGGGGGTGCTCACTGTGGCAGAGGGTAACTACACCGGGCAGCCGGAGTTCATCTGATGGCGAGAGTGACCATGGCAGCGGTGGAGACCGAGATGCGACCAACCCTGAGGCACCCACTATTCCAAACCCAGGCGAAATCTGGCTTAAGGATCCTAATTGACCTCCTGTGTATGGGACTCTGACATATTGACATGCGTTCTTGTGGTAACTGAACACCATTTCCTCTCACAATGCTCTGTTGCCTTATATATGCTTAGCCAGCAGCACGTACTCCTTCTCTGATTTGATACGGGTCGATAATGGCGACCACCCTACGCCCCTTTCTTCTCTTCTCTCGTGTTGTTTAAAGTTTGGTTTCATATTGGAATTCTAGCGACAAACTTTTCTGAGGTTGAAGTATAGGGTGGGCGGGTATTGGGGTGGTGTTGGTGATTTATTTCAGTGGATTTGTTGTGCTGTTCTTCCTTTCCTGTTTCTTCCACCTGCACAGTACACACTGTTCAGTCCAGTTGACCACCATCCCTGACGCATCACCATAAACCTGAAGTATCTGGAGGAGCCGTAGTCTGGTAGCGTGAGGCTGGAAAAGGAAAAGCAGCACATCATCTGCATATAGTGCAATACAGTCTTCTGAGCAGTTTTGCCATTTGAAGCCCCAGATTTGAACATTGTGTCCAAACTGCTAATAACTCGCTAGCCAAGACAAAAAGCGGGTAGCCCTCTGGATAGCGAAGGAGGAGGACAGCAAGCCATTGACCATGACCTGTGCACGGGGATGAGCATATAGCACTCTGACTAGGGACTATAAGCATGGCCCAAACCCCATAAAGGAGAGGACCTGAGATAGGAAGGTCCAGCCAAGACAGTTGAATGCCTTCTCAAACTCCAGAATCATGAGTGCAGTCACATCGCCTAATTGTTGTCGGTGCTCCAAGGCAATAGGTACCCAGAAGATTCAATGTCAGGTGCTGCGGTGGGGCATAAAGCTGCACTAGTCTGGGTGGATAAGTGAAGACAGCCACAGCAGGAGGAGATCTGCGAGGATTTTTGCAAAAAATGTTATTTCCGTGTTAATAAGGGAGCTAGGACGGTACGATGATTGTCCTTTTAGTTGGTGTTCCATAGTTAGTTACAGTCAGACCTTACTCTGACTTAGAAGAGAGCAGATCTTATTGTTGGGTTTTTCCCTGAGTGGAATCCATATGGTAGACACTCGTTCGTTTCCTCTGAACGTCTGCTGAGGTTCACAGAATGCTAACACTTTATTACCTTCCCCTTTAGAAATCTCTTATTTTCTCTTAGTTAATTTAAACAGCATAGGTTTCTTTATGGAACACGTTATTTGGATAATTTGCATTCTTTACATATTGTTTGTTACCATTCTGTACTTTATAATACTTTTTATTTTTTTAAATTTCTTTATTGGTTTTATCACAGAAAAGAAAGAATAAAACAGAAAACATATCTATAACAAGACCAGTATGACACTTGCAGACAAAATCACAGTAGTGAACAGTGGAGTTGTTTAAACCTAGTCATGATGCCACTTCAGCCTAAAATGCGGCAGAGAGTTTTAGTGAAGGAGGCCCTTGCTTAGGCATGGGTTGAGGTATAGCATATCGCGACTATAGACCTCAGAGGAACAACACTACTAGCAGGAACACCCAGTGGCACCCACCCGCAAGCCCCAGTTAATGTGTTTGTGTAAGTGTAAAGGGAGGCTATATGCCATCCTCCAGCGGATCATCGATTCCGAAGGGCCCACCATGGATCCCAACAAATCCCACCCCTCAAAAGCACCCACAGCAATATAAACGCGGCAGCAGGTGTCTAACCAATCCATGGGGGCCACAAAGGCATGTGCGCTTCATAAGCACAACAAAAATGATACAGGAAGGACTACTAGGGTCTGGGAAACCGTTCAGGTTGTACGTGTGTAATTTTTCGCCTCCAGGTTGCGGATGTATGTGCCCCAGCACCAACCCCCACCATTCCCTCCCCATGCACACATATCACCTCAAGGGCACCCCGCTTGGCCTTTGCCCACCTCAACAATGTGGAAAACCAACACTGTTCATTTGGGTCTGCATGAGCCTTCCAGGACATTGCGATTTGCTGTTTTAAGAAGACAAAGGCGAGATCTATAAACTTGTGCATGTAATTATTCCCCCTTGGTTGGAGGCCGAGTAAGCATGATTCCGGTGAGGGCAGGACCAAGCGCTCTACCAAGGTAGAAGTAATTCCCGTGACCTCCCCCCAGGTCCGCTGAACCACCCGACAGTCCCAGGCCATATGATAAAAACCCACCTCAGGCAATCGGCATCGAGGACACTCAAAGGGCGTCATGGGGAACATCCGCTTGATGCGTTTCGGTGTGAGGTACGTCTGGCTCAGAAAATTAAATTGCGGAAAGTGAAAACGTGGGTTGCTTGAGACCACCTCAACATGCTGGTGTTCAGACAAAATATCTAGTGCAAAATATCGACTTACCAAAATATCGAGTAAAAAATATTGTGATATGGTAATATTGTCAGCAAGAATATCTGTCAAGAATATCGAATTTAAGGTAAGTATTATAATTTTTTTTAATATAAAAATCATTAATCATTAATATTGTTTACAAAAATATAGTTGGTTATAATTTCGATTTTTATTGTTATATGTTTTAGTATATATTTTAAATGTATATGATGTAGATTTTTTGTATAATTATTGTTTGTTTTTTAATATAGTTGTTACATTTGTATTAGTTATTAGAAGTAATTTAATAGATTTTTGTGACTTTTTAGTACTGTAGCGGGTTGTGGGTTTATAGGGGTACAGGGTGGGACTTAATTTAATTATAATAATTAAAATAAACTAATGATTATTTTTAAATTAATATTATTTATTTAATTTATAATTAATTATGTTAATTGTGCAAGCAATTTTTATGTGTGGGTTGTGGGGTTTATAGAGGTACAGCGTGTGGGGTAAATTAATTCAAATATATGAATAATTAATTGTTAATTAATATTAATTATTGAATTGATAATTATGGTATTTGTGTAATTATTTTGTTTAATTTTGGGTGTGGGGTTTAGAGGGGTACAGGGTGGGAAGTAACTTTATTCTAAGTAATTAATATTTATATGTTTAATTAATAATAATTTAATTAATTAATCATTTTTTAATTGTGTAATTAAAATATTTTAATTTACATTTTAAGTGTGGGTTGTGGGATTTGTAGGGGTATATGGTGGGAGGAAAAGTAATTTTAAATAGGTAATAATTAATTTTTTTATTGATATTAATTATTAAATTTATAATTACTTTTCTTAATTGTGTAATTATTTTTTGTAAATTTATTTTTAGGAGTGTGCTGTGTGTTTTGTGGGGTATATTGTGGGAAACAAATTATTTTTATTTAATTAATAATTAATTTTTTATTAATGATAACTAGTTTGCTGATAAAAATGTATGTTGTTAGTGTAAATAATTAGCTTTTTAAAATTAAGTTTTAGGTGCAGGTTGTGAGTTTTGTGTAAGGGTATATGGTGTGATGCAACTAAATTAAAATTATTTAAGATTTTTTGTTGTTAATAAATGATTTATCAATAAAATATTTATTTACATAAAACTTATTTTTGTATTTTAATTATAATAATATTTGTAGTTATTTATATGTATTTAACATTATATCTATTTATTTTATTTAATATTTAATATAACATATATTTGTATTTCTTATGAACATATTTATACTTTTATTTGTTTACTCTGTTTTTGAAATTATTTTATTATGTTGAAGGGAATTCGTTTGTTTCTAATGTTGCATTGACTTCAGTGGGATTAATAAATGTTACCCCTCCACAATCCAACACTTTCCCTACTTTTGCACTTATCGAAGTGGGAATAGTAAATTTTACCACTCCACAATCCATCACTTTCCTTACTGTTGCACTCTTTGGAGTGGGAATAGTAAATGTTACCACTCCGCAATCCAACACTTTCCCTACTGTTGAACTGACTGTAGTGAGAATAGTAAATTTTACCCCTCCGCAATCTAACACTTTCCCTACTGTTTCACTGAGTGGAGTGGGAATAGTAAATTTTACCCCTCCGCAATCCAACACTTTCCCTACTGTTGCACTGACTGAAGTGGGAGTATAAAATGTTACCCCTCCGCAATCCAACACTACTGTTGCACTGAATGGAGTGGGAATAGTACATTTTACCCCTACAGTTGCACAGACTGGAGTGGGAGTATAACATTTTACCCCTCCGCAATCCAACACTACTGTTGCACTGACTGGAGTGGGAATAGTACATTTTAACCGCTGACCGCCTGTCGATCGGTCCCGAGGCCGAGACGTGGCCAGTCGTAGGCAACTCCGACCGACATCGTAATAAGCCCCTTAGTGATTTTCCCAGAATCACAGGATTTTGCGCCGCTGAGACTCGAACTGGGATCCATAGCTCTCAAGTCTGCTGCTCTGGCCGCTGCACCACATCCTCTTCATTCCCGTGATACTTGTCAGGTAGCACCTTCCTTCGTTCCTTTGTCCCGGAAGGTGATTGATAAAAACAGCTTATTATTCATCACATAGGTGAAACCAATGCATTACGAATGCTTGTGTAATGTAATTGCTGCTCATGTAAAGCGCTCCAATTAATACCTTCTGGTCGAGTTCGCGCTATATTAAACTGAAACAAAAACACCAATTGATGGCTATTCACTTAATTTGGGTGGACCAGAGAGCTAGCTCTCTTGAATGGGTGGGCCTTCCTGTCCCCTCTCCCTCGAACTGAGCCTTGCTGAGAAACAGGCTCTGCCTTTTCAATGCCAACCACAACCTGAACTCACAAAGATACCTAAATGTGATTCTGTCCACAGTACAATGATACAACAGTAATATGCTGCTTGAAAAACCCTACAGAAAACAATCAAACACTCTTACAGAATGCAAGATTAGGTAAAACACGTGAAATGTAAACAGAAACTACATCACTTACACCACATCACTGACAACGATTACCTTAACCCCTTCGATGCTCATGACGGAGCGGTTCCGTCATGAGCATCGGTTGGGCTGTGCTTATGACGGAACCGCTCCGTCATGAGGACAGCCCCTGGGGGAAGCGCTGGCGCTCCCCCCCTGGGGCATCGATCTTGCCCCCACAGAGGGGGATGGCAGCGGAAGAGTTTCCGCTGCCACCCCTGGCCCCCCCACGCTTCCCCATGACATCAGCGCGCACAGCGCGCGCCAACGTCATCAGGAAGCGCTGGACGCGCTGGAAATCATTTCTTTCCAGCACGTCCAGAGGGAGGGTGAGTGTTTGTTGGTGCGGTGGGGCGGGGGGGCCGTAACAGGATGCCTTGAGGCATCGGGGGAGAGGAAAGAGTATTTCTCTCCCCTGATGTCTCAATGCAGGGCATTCCTGCTTCACGATCGCGCACAGCATCGCGATCGTGCAGCAGGAATGCCCCACTAGACACCAGGGATGTTTTTTAAATAAAGGAAGCGACCCCTTGGGCAAGGGTCGCTTCCTAGGAGGCCAAAATTTTATGAAGACTTTTCTGCCCCCTGGGGACAGATCGACCGTTTTTCGTCCGTTTTGGATCCAGGGGGGGCAGAAAAGCCCACTAGATCCAGGGATTCATTTTTTTTAATGAAATGGATGTGACCCCTTGGGCAAGGGTCGCTTCCTAGGGGGCCAAAATTTTATGAAGACTTTTCTGCCCCCCCTGGGGACAGATCGACTGTTTTTTCGGCAGAAAAGCCCACTAGATCCAGGGATTCATTTTTTAAATGAAATGGAAGCGACCCCTTGGGCAAGGGTCGCTCCAGAGGGGCATTTTTCTTTGTTTGGACATTCTGCCCCCCCTGGGGCAGATCGCCCCTTTTGGCCTTTCTGCCCCCGGGGGGCAGAAACCCCCACTAGACACCAGGGAGTTTCTTTAAATTGTGATGGGAGTGACCCTTGGGCAAGGGTCACTTCCAGGGGGCCATTTTATTTTGTAATGGGAATTCTGCCCCCCTGGGGGCAGATCGGCCTGTTATTTTGCCTTTCTGCCCCCGGGGGAGCCTAAACCCCCACTAGACACCAGGAAGTAGTTTAAATAAAAATGGAAGCGACCCCTTGGGCAAGGGTCGCTTCCAGGGGGCAGATTTTTTTATATGTGTATTCTGCCCCCCCTGGGGGCAGATCAGCCTAGTTTTTTGCCCTTTCTGCCCCCTCTTCACTACAGGAAACTCGATTACCTTCAGCCACACCACCGAACTCCCATGGACCGACCATCGTTGCGTCCACTTCACCTTCAGAACACCCACCATCCACAGACACCAGCACCTGCTTCCACGAAGAAACTGGACCAAAATCACCGACCGACCAGCTCACCTCCTCACTCAACAACTCCACCCCAACCATCGTGGAAAATGACGACCCCAACACCGCAGCCCGAACCCTGCATAGATGGATCACGGACAGCACCAACACCATAGCCCCCTCAAGAAAAACAACAATACCCGCGCCAAGAAAGCCAGATGGTTTACCACCGAACTCGAGAGTCCAGAAGCACATGCCGCCGCCTCGAAAAGGCCTGGAGGAACACCAAATCCACAGAAGCCCACGACAACTTCAGAGCCGCCACCAACGCCCACCATCAACTCATCAGAGAAACGAGGAAAAAGCGATTGAAGACAAAATCTCCACCCACGCGCACAACAGCAAGGAACTCTTCAGCATCATCAAGGAGTTCGCCCAACCCACTAGCGAGTCTACCGACATCCCTCCCTCACAAGACCTCTGCGACAAACTCAGCACCTTTTTCCACCACAAAATCAAGAGCATCTACGACAACTTCGACGAAGACAACCAACACACTGAACACTCACCAACCACCCCCGACACCCGGAAACCAGCGATTGACGACTGGACAGCCCTCACCACGGAAGACACACTGAAGACAATGAAGTCAACCCACTCAGGGGCCCCCACGGACCCCTGCCCCCACCACATCTTCAACAGAGCCGCCGACACCATCGCACCCATGCTCCGCCACACCATCAACCGCTCCCTGGCGACCGCCTGGGTCCCCGACGACTGGAAACACGCCGAGGTCAACCCCTCCTAAAGAAACCCTCAGCGGACCCCACCGACCTCAAAAACTACAGACCCATCTCCCTGCTCCCGTTCCCAGCGAAAGTCATCGAGAAAGCCATCAACAGCCAACTCGCCACATTCATTGAAGAACACAACATCCTCGACTCCTCCCAATCCGGCTTCAGAAAAAACCACAGTACGGAAACCGCCCTCCTCGTCGCAACAGACGACATCCGCACCCTACTGGACAAAGGAGAAACGGTAGCCCTCATCCTCCTCGACCTGTCAGCGGCGTTCGACACAGTCTCCCACCGCACCCTAATACGCAGACTCTACGACGCAGGAATCCAGGACGAGGCCCTCGACTGGATCCGCTCCTTCCTCTCCGGCAGGACGCAGCGGGTCAGACTCCCCCTTTCCTCTCGGACCCCACACCTACCACCTGCGGAGTCCCCCAGGGCTCCTCCCTCAGCCCGACGCTCTTCAACGTCTACATGGCTCCACTCACCCCCATCGTCAGAACCTACAGACTCAACATCGTGTCATACGCAGACGACACCCAGCTCATCCTCTCCCTATCCAACGAGCCCAACACCGCCAGACGCAACTTTCGAGAAGGCATGGAAGCCGTCGCCAAATGGATGAAAAATAGCTGCCTACAACTAAACACCAACAAAACAGAAGTACTCATCATGGGCCCAAACCCCGATGCCTGGAGCGACACCTGGTGGCCCCCCGCCCTCGGAAACCCGCCAACCCCCACGGACCACGCACGCAACCTGGGAATCATCCTGGACTCCGAGCTCAAAATGGACCGCCAGATCAACTCTGTCTCGTCTTCCTGCTTCCACACCCTCTGCCTCCTTCGTAAGACCTTCAAATGGATCCCCCTCGAACACTGAAAGACCGTCACTCACGCCCTGGTCACCAGCAGACTCGACTACGGCAACGCACTCTACGCCGGAATAAACAAAAACCTCACCCGCAAGCTACAGAACATCCAGAACGCCGCCGCAAGACTGGTCCTCAACCTGCCAAAACACTGCCACATCTCCCAGCACCTGCGCACACTCCACTGGCTCCCTGTCGAGGCGAGAATCACCTTCAAGATGCTCACCCACGCACACAAGGCCCTTCACGGCACCGGACCAGCATACCTGAACAGCCGACTCAAATTCCACGCACCCCAAAGGACCCTACGATCAGCCCAGCTCTCCTACGCCGTGGACCAGATCGGGAGGCCGCTCCTTCTCCTTCCTCGCGGCCAAAGCATGGAACGTCCTTCCGCTCCACCTCAGACAGACAACATCGCTCCCCATCTTCGCAAGAAACCTCAAAACCTGGCTCTTCGACAGACCCCCTCCTTGATGGATGGAACCTGCACCCCCCACCCCTAGCGCCTTGAGACCCTTACGGGTGAGTAGTCGCGCTTTAACAAACCCCTGATTGATTGATCTGCCCCCGGGGGGGGGCAGAAACCCCCACTAGGCACCAGGGATTTATTACTTTTGCAAGGGGGCAAATTTCTGTCTGCTGTTTTCTGCCCCACCTGGGGGGCAGATTGGCCTGGCAGACAACCTCACCCGATCCCTGGGCAAGATCACCCCCTATTTTTCTCAGCCCTATTTGAAGGCCCATCTGGCCGATTGACCATTTGGGTAGTAACATAGCGTGTTATAATGTTAATTGTTTTGTTTTTTGTGAATTGCAATTGTAATGCTTTATTTCTCCTTTTTTGTTCTAGTTGAAGGCTTTTTGCTCTTTAGACTGTTCCAGGTTGCGGTTTCGTTACTGGTGGCTCTGCTGTTTGTGTAGTTGCACGTGTTTGGTAAGAGAGTTTTTTTGTACAATGTAAATGAGTTTCATTTCTCTGCATGAATTTGTTTTTGCAAATGGTGTAATAATAGCAGTATGTTTGGCTTCTGTTTTTTGAGTGTCAAAAACATTTTGCATTTGTGCTCGAGGTGTATTTTGTTGTCTTGTGAGTAATTGGTTTTGTTTTTTTTCTTTCTAGTGGGATATCGTTTTTGCTGTGTCTCTGTGCTGGTGAGTGTAGCTGTCTCTTGTAAGTGAATTGTATAGTTTTTGAGTATATAGATCTTTGTGATAAAGGCACACATTTTTTTACTTACTTGCTTTGCACAGTGTTGGTTGTTGTTGACTTGTTTGTGCAGTCTCCTTTCTTAGTAAGGATAATGGCTAGCCGCAGGATTACTGCTCAGCAGGTTGTTGGTATGCTTTTTGAGTCTTCCTCTGACCATGGTTCAGAGACTGACTCTGCATCTGAGGCAGAGGAGGCAGGGACGATTCAGGCAGTGAGTTTTCTCTCCACATGGAATCATCGGATACTGAAGATACTCTTAGTGCGGATGAAGTGCCTGTGTTAGAGGAGGACATTGATGTGCCGATAGTGCGGCAAGAGGCATCTGGGCTGCAGCCTGGGGCTGCAAGGCTTTCCGTTGGTGTAGTGCGGCAAGAGGCATCTGGGCTGCAGCCTGCGGCTGCAAGGCTTCCCGTTGATATAGTGCGGCAAGAGGCATCTGGGGCAGCAAGGCTTCCCGTTGGTATAGTGCGGCAAGAGGCACCTGGGCTGCAGCATGGGGCTGCAAGGCTTCCCGTTGAAAGTGCTGACCTCTGGGTTGCCCCAGGCATGGTGCAGCCGGCATTGCCAGACTTTACTGGTGTTCCAGGGTGTAGAGTGAATACTGAAAACTTTTGCCGATACATTTTTTTCAGTTGTTTATGGACGATGTGTTTTTGGCAGAGATTGTTGAGCAGACTAATTTGTATGCCGAACAGTTTTTGAGGGACAACAGTGCCAGTCTTAAGCCCCACTCTAGAGCTACCCGGTGGACTCCCACAAATCTGGAAGAGATGAAGAAGTTCTTGGGTTTAACTTTTTTGATGGGCTTGCTAAGGAAGCCATCAATGTCTTCATATTGGTCTACTAGTCCCTTGATGGCAACTGCTATTTTTCCGGCAGTCTTGAGTCGTGATAGGTATTTGCTTCTGCTTCGGATGATGCATTTTGTCGATAATGGTTTAGCGTTGCCACGAGATCACCCTGAATGTGACCGTCTTTTTAAGATTCGGCCTGTCATTGATCACTTTGTTGATCGATTTTCTGAGATCTATGCTCCAGGGAAAGAAATTGCAGTGGATGAGTCTTTGGTGTTGTTCAAGGGCCGCTTGGTTTCTTAGGCAATACATTCCTAGTAAGAGGGCACGCTATGGAATTAAGCTGTATATGCTGTGTGACAGTAGGACTGGATATGTCTCTAATTTCAGAGTGTACACCGGTAAGGATTCCAGTATTAACCCCCTTGGTTGTCCGTCCACTTTTGGAGTGACTGAGAAAATTGTGTGGGAACTTGGAAGAGGATTTTTTAACAAAGGCCACCATTTATATGTAGATAACTTCTACACTGGTGTGCGGTTGTTCAGGGAATTGGCCAAAGTGGACACTGTTGCTTGTGGCACAATCCGCTCTAACCGTAAAGGTTTCCCAAAAGAACTTGTTTGTAAAAGCTTGTGCGGGGACAGTGCAGTGCGTTGCGTTGCGAGGAGCTTCTAGCTGTGAAGTTTTCAGACAGGAGAGATGTCTACATGCTGTCTACCATCCATGATGAAAGCACTGCACCTGTGACTGTTTGGGGTCAGGTTGCTGAAGCGCAGCAAACCTGTGTGCATTTTAGACTATAATAAGCACATGGGTGGTGTTGACAGAGTAGATCAGAGGTTGGAACCTTACGCTGCTCTTCATAAGGCTTACATTTGGTACAAGAAGTTGGCTATCCATCTTTTCCACTTGGCAACCTTTAATGCTTTTGTTGTGTTCCAGGATTCTTGTCCTGAGTCAAAGATGACTTTTGCTAAGTTTCAAGAGTCTGTAATAGGCAGCCTTGTTTTAGTGGAACAGGCAAGTGTTGGATTGGTGGAGGATGTTGCTAGATTGAAAGATCGCCACTTTCCTGATCACATTCCTCCCACACCCTCAAAAGACTTTCCCAGTAGGAGATGTAGAGTCTGTTGGCGAAGAGGTATGCGGAAGGAGACTCACATGTACTGCCCGAGTGTCCTTCTAACCCTGGGCTGTGTGTGCCTGCTTGTTTTAGAATGTACCACACGGAAAAGAATTTTTGGGAGCATCCATGAGTGGTAAAGTGAACTGCCTGGCCTCTATTGTTTAATATTTTTGGTTCAGTTTCAAGGTTGGCATTTGTGTAGTGTATTGAGTTTCAGATGTTGTGTTAGTAGATTTGTATCTATTTGCAATTTGTTTGTTTTCTTATTTTTATAAAAAAAAAATCCTAAATGTGATGGCGGTGTGCGTGGAGTGGCGCTTGTGTGGCGGTGTGCGTGGTCTGGCGTTTGGCTGGCGGTGTGTTTGGATTGGCGCTTGGCTGGTGGTGTGCGTGGACTGGCGCTTGGCTGGCGGTGTGTTTGTACTGGCGCTTGGCTGGCGATGTGCGTGGACTGGCGCTTGGCTGGCGGTGTGTTTGTACTGGCGCTTGTCTGGCGGTGTGTTTGCACTGGCGCTTGGCTGGCGGTGTGCGTGGAGTGGCGGTGTGTTTTGATTGGTGCTTGGCTGGCGGTGTGTTTTGATTGGCGCTTGGCTGGCGGTGTACGTGGACGGGCGCTTGGCTGGCAGTGTGCGTGGACTGGCGCTTGGCTCGCAGTGTGCGTGGACTGGCGCTTGGCTGGCGGTGTGCGTGGACTGGCGCGTGGCTGGCGGTGTGCATGGACTGGCGCTTGGCTGGCGGTGTGTGTGGACTGGCGCTCGGCTGGCGGTGTGCGAGTAGTGACTAGCTGCTGGTCACTACACACACTGCTAGCCAAACGCCACTCAACGCAATCCGTGAGCTGGTGTAATTGCTGTGTCAGGAATGTGGGCGTGTGAAAGTGATGGGCCCTTGAATGGCGCTGTCTGCTGGTGTGAGTGTTGTAATGTGCTGGGCCCGCGGCTGGCGTGAATGGTTTTGTATGTGTCACACGTATGAAAGGTGTATGAATGGCCTATAAAGAGGTTGGTGCCTTGTCGTGGCTTTACAGCTCACGAGCTGTGAGTCAATGGTTCAGTTTCTTGTCCTTTCAAGTGACAGTGCATTTCATTTTTGTGAAATCTCTGGTTAATACAACTGTATATACTGAACCATCACTCACCCTCGTGCCAAATCCAACCAGTATGTATGTGTGCTTGAGGAATAGGTGGTTGTGCATAAAAATGTGTCTTTTCTGTTTTTGTCAATGTAATGTGTTGGTTTTGTGCCTGGTGGTGTGAATGGTCTTGTGTGTATCATGTATGAAAGGTGTGTGAATGGCCTGTAAAGCGGTTGGTGCCTTGAAGTGGCTTTACAGCTCACGAGCTGCGAGTCACTGGTTCAGTTTTTTTGTCCATTCAATTATTGACAGTGCATTTCATTTTTGTGAAATCTCTTGTTAATACAATTTTATATACTGAACCATCACTCGCCCTCGTGCCAAATCCAACCAGTATGTGTGTATGTTTGAGGAATAGATGGCGGTGCAGTAATCTTTGTCTGTTTTGTCTCTCTGCCAAGCTGTACATTTCATTTAAGAATAACCTAACAACTGTAGTTTTTGTTGTAAACTAAACACCCATGGGAGTGCATGGTGATGTCTCTCTTGTGGATCCCAACAAGTTATCTTACCCACAATGTCCTGCAAACCTCAAAATGTGACTGACATTTTCCTTGCATTTTTGTGCCCAAATTTTCACACTGCAGAAAGTAACAACAAATTTCCAACCCCCAGCATTTCTCCAAGTATCCCAATAGAAATGGTACCTCACTTGTATGGGTGGGCCAAGTACCTGCGGCAGGGAATGGCCCAAAACCTATTGATGTGACATCAAAATTACCTATCACAAACCAACCTGGTTTTGCATGGGGGTCCCATGACTTTTTGGCCCGGGGCTCGGCATCCATGTAGGGAAACCTACCTAACCCATACATTTTTGGAAACTAGACACCCGGGGAGTCCAGCGAGGTATGGCTTGCGTGGGTCCCCCATCATTCTCCTACCCATAATCCCCTGCAAACCTCAAATTTCGCTGAAAAATCCACTTTTTTCTCACATTTCTGTGTGGGAAATTTCTGGAATCTGCGTGGATGGACAAATTTCCTCCCACCCAGCATTCCCCTAGGTCTCCCGATAAAAATGGTACCTCACTTGCGTGGGTGGGTGAAGGACCCACGACAGGCAAGGCCCCAAAAGCTATTGAGGCAACATCAAAATTACTTATCACAAACCAACCTGGTTTTGCATGGGGGGTCCCATGAGTTTTTGGCCCGGGGCTCGGAATCCATGTAGGGAAACCTACCTAACCCATATATTTCTGGAAACTAGACACCCGGGGAGTCCAGCGAGGTATGGCTTGCGTGGGTCCCCATCATTCTCCTACCCATAATCCCCTGCAAACCTCAAATTTCGCTGAAAAATCCACTTTTTTCTCACATTTCTGTGTGGGAAATTTCTGGAATCTGCGTGGATCCACAAATTTCCTCCCACCCAGCGTTCCCCAGGTCTCCCGATAAAAATGGTACCTCACTTGCGTGGGTGGGTGAAGGACCCGCGACAGGCAAGGCCCCAAAAGCTATTGAGGCGACATCAAAATTACATATCACAAACCAATCTGGTTTTGCATGGGGGGTCCCATGAGTTTTTGGCCCGGGGCTCGGCATCCATGTAGGGAAACCTACCTAACCCATATATTTCTGGAAACTAGACACCCGGGGGAGTCCAGCGAGGTATGGCGTGCGTGGGTCCCCCATCATTCTCCTACCCATAATCCCCTGCAAACCTCAAATTTCGCTGAAAAATCCACTTTTTTCTCACATTTCTGTGTGGGAAATTTCTGGAATCTGCGTGGATCCACAAATTTCCTCCCACCCAGCGTTCCCCCAGGTCTCCCGATAAAAATGGTACCTCACTTGTGTGGGTAGGCATAGTGGCTGCAACAGGAAATGGCCCAAATCGTACTGTGGAGACTTCAAAATTACCTACAGCAAAACTACCTGATTTTGGGGGGGCACCTGAGATTTTGGCCCCGGGCTCGGCGGCCATCTTGGGAAAGTACCAAACCCAAACATTTCTGAAAACTAGACACCCGGGGGAGTCCAATGAGGTATGGCTTGCGTGGATCCCCCAACGTTTTCCTACCCAGAATGCCATGCAAACCTCAAATTTAGTTGAAAAAAACACATTTTCCAAATATTTGTGTGTGGAATCACCGTGCCGGCACAAATGTCCTACCACCCAGCGTTCTCCTTGTTCTCCTGAGTAAAATGATACCTCACTTGTGTGGGTGTCCAAAGCAGAATTGGCTAACAACGTATTTTTAAAAAAATGTAGCGCTTAGAATTCTTGGTGCTATACTCTAGATCTCTATGTTTTGGGCTCTTCCTAGCCACAGGCCTTTGGCCCACCCACACAAGTGAGGTATCATTTTACTCAGCAGAACAAGGAGAACGCTGGGTGGTAGGACATGTTGTGCCGGCACGGCTATTCCACACACAAATATGTGGAAATGTGTTATTTTCAACTAAATTTTAGGTTTGCATGGCATTCTGGGTAGGAAAACGTTGGGGGATCCATGCAAGCCATACCTCGCTGACTCCCGGGTGTCTAGTTTCCAGAAATATATGGGTTAGGTAGGTTTCCCTACATGGATGCCGAGCCCAGGCCAAAAACTCATGGGACCCCATGCAAAACCAGGTTGGTTTGTGATATGTAATTTTGATGTCGCCTCAATAGCTTTTGGGGCCTTGCTCTGTCGCATGGTCCTTCACCCACCCACGCAGAGTGAGGTACCATTTTTATCGGGAGACCTGGGGGAACGTTGGGTGGGAGGAAATTTGTGGATCCCCGCAGATTCTAGAAATTTCCACAAAGAAATGTGAGAAAAAGTGGATTTTTCCGTGAAATTTGAGGTTTGCAGGGACTATGGGTAGGAGAATGATGGGGGACCCATGCAAGCCATACCTCGCTGACTCCCCGGGTGTCTAGTTTCCAGAAATATATGGGTTAGGTAGGTTTCCTACATGGATGCCGAGCCTCGAGCCAAAAACTCATGGGACTCCCATGCAAACCAGGTTGGTTTGTG
The DNA here is from genome assembly GCA_963921515.1 of Calotriton arnoldi. Taxonomy (NCBI): domain Eukaryota; kingdom Metazoa; phylum Chordata; class Amphibia; order Caudata; family Salamandridae; genus Calotriton; species Calotriton arnoldi. The sequence goes on along the minus strand of CAWUFW010001746.1, from coordinate 1,072,454 downwards.
ATATGTAATTTTGATGTCGCCTCAATAGCTTTTGGGGCCTTGCCTATCGCGGGTCCTTCACCCACCCACGCAAGTGAGGTACCATTTTTATCGGGAGACCTGGGGGAACGCTGGGTAGGACGAAATTTGTGGATCCACGCAGATTCCAGAAATTTCCCACACAGAAATATGAGAAAAAAGTGGATTTTTCCGTGAAATTTGAGGTTTGCAGGGACTATGGGTAGGAGAATGATGGGGGACCCACGCAAGCCATACCTCGCTGGGCTCCCCGGGTGTCTAGTTTCAGAAACGTGTGGGTTAGGTAGGTTTCCCCAGATGGCCGCCGAGCCCCGGACCAAAACTCATGGGACCCCCATGCAAAACCAGGCTGGTTTGTGATATGTAATTTTGATGTCACCTCAATAGCTTTTGGGCCCTTGCCTGTCGCCGGTCTTTGATCCACCCACGCAAGTGAGGTACCATTTTTATCGGAAGACCTGGGGGAACGCGGGGTGGGTGGAAATTTGTGGATCCACGCAGATTCCAGTACTTTCCACCACAGAAATGTGGGGAAAATGTGGTTTTTTTGACAATTGTTTAGGTTTGCAAGGGATTCTGGGTAACAGAACCTGGTGGGAGGCAGTCAAGTCACCCCATCCTGGATTCCCCTGGGTGTCTAGTTTTCAAAAATGTATAGGTTTGCTAGGTTTCCTTAGGTGCCAGCAGAGCTAGGGTTCAAAAACTACAGCTAGGCACTTTGCCAAAAAAGGGTCATTTTTCACTGCGAAATTGAGGTATGTCCACATTGCGTTTTGCGCCGTTTCCTGTCGCGGGCACTAAGCCAACCCACGCAAGTGAGGTACCATTTTTATCGGGAGACCTGGGGGAACGCGGGGTGGGTGGAAATTTGTGGATCAACGCAGATTCCAGAACTTTCCAGCACAGAAATGTGGGGAAAATGTGTTTTTTTTGACAATTCTTTAGGTTTGCAAGGGATTCTGGGTAACAGAACCTGGTGGGAGGCAGTCAAGTCACCCCATCCTGGATTTCCCTGGGTGTCTAGTTTTCAAAAATGTATAGGTTTGCTAGGTTTCCCTAGGTGCCGGCAGAGCTAGGGTTAAAAAACTACAGCTAGGCACTTTGCCAAAAAAGGGTAATTTTTCACTGCGAAATTGAGGTTTGTCCACATTGTGTTTTGCGCCGTTTCCTGTCGCGGGCACTAGGCCAACCCACGCAAGTGAGGTACCATTTCTATCGGGAGACCTGGGGGAATGCGGGGTGGGTGGAAATTTGTGGATCCACGCAGATTCCAGAACTTTCCAGCACAGAAATGTGGGGAAAATGGTTTTTTTTTGACAATTCTTTAGGTTTGCAAGGGATTCTGGGTAACAGAACCTGGTGGGAGGCAGTCAAGTCACCCCATCCTGGATTCCCCTGGGTATCTAGTTTTCAAAAATGTATAGGTTTGCTAGGTGCCGGCAGAGCTAGGGTTCAAAACCTACAGGTAGGCACTTTGCCAAAAAAGAGTCATTTTTCACTGCGAAATTGAGGTATGTCCACATTGCGTTTTGCGCCGTTTCCTGTCGCAGGCACTAGGCCAACCCACGCAAGTGAGGTACCATTTTTATCGGGAGACCTGGGGGAACGCGGGGTGGGTGGAAATTTGTGGTTCCACGCAGATTCCAGAACTTTCCAGCACAGAATTGTGGGGAAAATGTGTTTTTTTTTACAATTGTTTAGGTTTGCAAGGGATTCTGGGTAACAGAACCTGGTGGGATGCAGTCAAGTCACCCCATCCTGGATTCCCCTGGGTGTCTAGTTTTCAAAAATGTATAGGTTTGCTAGGTTTCCCTAGGTGCCGGCAGAGCTAGGGTTCAAAAACTACAGCTAGGCACTTTGCCAAAAAAGGGTCATTTTTCACTGCGAAATTGAGGTTTGTCCACATTTGGTTTTTGCGCCGTTTCCTGTCGCGGGCACTAGGCAAACCCACGCAAGTGAGGTACCATTTTTATCGGGAGACCTGGGGGAACGCGGGTGTGTGGAAATTTGTGGCTCCACGCAGATTCCAGAACTTTCCAGCACAGAAATGTGGGGAAAATGTGTTTTTTTGACAATTGTTTAGGTTTGCAAGGGATTCTGGGTAACAGAACCTGGTGGGAGGCAGTCAAGTCACCCCATCCTGGATTCCCCTGGATGTCTAGTTTTCAAAAATGTATAGGTTTGCTAGGTTTCCCTAGGTGCCGGCAGAGCTAGGGTTCAAAAACTACAGCTAGGCACTTTGCCAAAAAAGGGTCATTTTTCACTGCGAAATTGAGGTATGTCCACATTGCTTTTTGCGCCGTTTCCTGTCGCGGGCACTAGGCCAACCCACGCAAGTGAGGTACCATTTTTATCGGGAGACCTGGGGGAACGCGGGGTGGGTGGAAATTTGTGGATCCACGCAGACTCCAGAACTTTCCAGCACAGAAATGTAGGGAAAATGTGTTTTTTTTTACAATGTTTTAGGTTTGCAAGGGATTTTGGGTAACAGAACCTGGTGGGAGGCAGTCAAGTCACCCCATCCTGGATTCCCCTGGGTGTCTAGTTTTCAAAAATGTATAGGGTTGCTAGGTTTCCCTAGGTGCCGGCAGAGCTATGGTTAAAAAACTACAGCTAGGCACTTTACCAAAAAAGGGTCATTTTTCACTGCGAAATTGAGGTGTGTCCACGTTGCGTTTTGCGCCGTTTCCTGTCGCGGGCACTAGGCCAACCCACACAAGTGAGGTACCATTTTTCTCGGAAGACTTTGGGGAACACGGGGTGGGTAGAAATTTGTGGCTCCGCACAGATTCCAGAACTTTCCAGCACAGAAATGTGGGGAAAATGTGTTTTTTTTGACAATTTTTTAGGTTTGCAAGGGATTCTGGGTAACAGAACCTGGTGGGAGGCAGTCAAGTCACCCCATCCTGAATTCCCCTGGGTGTCTAGTTTTAAAAAATGTATAGGTTTGCTAGGTTTCCCTAGGTGCCGGCAGAGCTAGGGTTCAAAAACTACAGCTAGGCACTTTGCCAAAAAAGGGTAATTTTTCACTGCGAAATTGAGGTAAGTCCACATTGCGTTTTGCGCCGTTTCCTGCCGCGGGCACTAGGCCGACCCACACAAGTGAGGTACCATTTTTCTCGGAACACTTTGGGGAATGCGGGGTGGGTGGAAATTTGTGGATCCACTCAGATTCCAGGACTTTCCAGCACAGAAATGTGGGGAAAATGTGTTTTTTTTGGACAATTTTTTAGGTTTGCAAGGGATACTGGGTAACAGAACCTGGTGGGAGACAGTCAAGTCTCCCCATCCTGGATTCCCCTGGGTGTCTAGTTTTCAAAAATGTATAGGTTTGCTAGGTTTCCCTAGGTGCCGGGAGAGCTAGGGTTCAAAAACTACAGCTAGGCACTTTGCAAAAAAAGGGTAATTTTTCATTGAGAAAATGTGGTGTGTTCACGTTGGGTTTTGAGCCATTTCCTGTCGTGGGCACTATGCCCACCCACACAAGTGAGGTACCATTTTTATCGGGAGACTTAGGGTAATTCAGATTTGTAAAGCAACTGTTATTACCTATTGACTTTCGATGCATTTCTGCCTTCCAAATGAAAGATATTGTGTAAAAAAAAAGTCATTTTGAAAAATGACCGATAATTATCATGCTAGTATGAGTATTCCGAATTTCAAAAATGTGCAAATATCTACTGTTTCTAAACTCTATAACTTGTTCCCATTTCAGAAATACATAGGTGTCGTTCATACCAATTTTTCCATATATACATTTCCCCACAATAATTGCTATATACCCGGTACATAATAAAAAGCCATTGCAAATTGCTGCTAAGTTTTTTACTCTGAGTTCGTCGGGTTCTTGGTGAACCTACAAGTCCTATATATCCCCACAACCAGTAAGGTCCAGCGGATGTAATGGTATATTGCTTTCAAAGAGCTGTCATAATTAGAGGAAGTTACAAGTGAAAACGTTGACACAAAAGGCTGTTTTTTTCAACTAATTTTCAATTTTTCCTATATTTAACTGTACATTTCTATAAAGAAACCTTGATGGATCTACACAAATGACCCCTTGCTGAATTCAGAAGTTTGTCTACTTTTCAAAAATGTATAGCTTTCCAGGATTCATTATTGCTTTCATACCCATTTCTACCATTAAGTGGAAGGAGGTTGAAAGCACAAAAAATAGCAAAAATAGGCTATGTCCCAGAAAAATGCCAAAACTGTGTAAAAATGTTGGTTTTCTGACAAAAGTCTGTCATTCCCTAAAAGCTGGGAAAATGGTGATTTCAGCCCCACAAACGCTTTTGGATACCATTTGCAGGGAAAAACCCAGACGCTTTCATTTGCAGCCCTTTTTTCCCATTTTTCCCAAAAAAAGCAAAATTTAGCTGTATTTTGACTAATTTCTGGGACCCCTCCAGGGGAATCCACAAAACCTGGGTACCTTTAGAATCCCTATGATGTTGGAAGAAAAGGACGCAAATTTGGCGTGGATACCTTATGTGGTCAAAAAGTTACAGGGGCCTAAGCGCGCACTACCCCAAATAGCCAAAAAAAGGCTTAGCACAGGGGGGGAAAAGGCCTAGCAGCGAAGGGGTTAATGGTTTGTACAATCATTGTTCAGAAACTGATCAATGTTTTTGCCTGTAAAGTTAAAGTTATGAATACAGGGCCTGATAGGGTTCTGTTTCAATGTCAGTTTTTAGGCTTTGCCTGCACAGCACTTGCGCTGTGCTTGTGCAATCTATTATATTTAATATACATCTTAAAAGGGGCTTACATCCCACCCCCTTTCTTTCCTTGCTTAACATTGGCTCCTGTGGTTGCCACTTACTTTTCCTCTGTTTCCATTGGCTGTAGCATACTGTTCCACATGTGCTTCTCTTATCAGTTTACCGATTGCTGAAGTACTGTTTCCATCCGCTTTTCTGGAACTATTTTTTAAAGGTTTTTAGCTGCACAGACTGCACGCATTTAAAGCGTGCTTTCTCCAATGTCTTTTATTTAAACTTTTTTAGCACGCATTTCATGGAAAGGTATGCTTTTGTCCCAATTAGCCGCGCAGCAAAAACAGAGATATTTGGATCCCACTTGCCACATCAAAATAAACAATCTCATGCGACACTTAGAAACTTTCACCTCTAACATATGAAGTTTTCGTTCACAATGTCAATGCTCCTTGTCAGCAACCACTCCCGGTGCTCACAGTGCTTTAGTTTATACGCTAAGGATCGAAGCGTTAAGAAGCCAGCATGCCAATAAAACAATAGCAAGGGACTTTACAAGCATCACGGATAGGCATGCTTCCTTTTAAAATAGCCATAGAGAATTGGATTCCTTTCACTCCACTCATTTACAGCTAATGACTGACACTTCAGAGCTGGTTAGTGCATCTTCTCTGTCTCTCGTTTTAGAACGCACTTGCGCTCCACGCCTCTGTAGTTTGTGCATCAAGCCTTGCTCCCAATGCCGCCATATTTATAGTCGGCGAACTTCCAGGCTTCATCCTGACAGGGATGGTCTATTGAAACCACTTGTCAGCAGTGCACTGAGATCTAGGTTTTTCTTAAGTTTAAGAGGGTGAACAAGAGGAAACATTCTTTATGTTCAAATACATGTGAAATGGACAGAGTACACAGCCATGCAGTAAATGATAAAAACATTGAGTTATTTATACTTCTCAATCTGTGATGATCACGTGATTGTATGATGGTGATGTGGTTCTTTAGTGGTAAATGTTTTGTGTTACAAAATTAGAGCCAATATCTACGAGTGAGCCCGTGTTTCCAACATCTGTGTGTCATGCAACTTAATTGACTGCCAAGAAAAAAGGCTGCTCATTCAGGGGTGCTGGATATGAGCCGTTAATGCTTTAAAGACCACGAAAAGTTTCTGGGTGCCTGCCAGGTATTAGAGGAAGAGGAAGAAGGCCTTGTTAAGTTTCGCCTGCTCAGTGTGTGCCCTGCCCCAATGACAGGCACTGGGAGATATTCGCACTGGATCACTGACAAAATATCGAGGAGGAAAATATCGACCTGCCAAAATATCGAGGAAAAAATATAGAATGCCAAAATATCGAATCCCTATCTACAAACAGGTAAGTACAAAAATATCGAATCAAAAATATCGTTGTAAAAAATATAGTTAGTTAAAATATCGAATTTTTTAAATTTCTTAAAAGTAATGTAAAATTAATGAAATAATATATATAATTAACTAAAACATACTTAAAAATACTTAAATAACTTTAAAATTAATAAATAATGTAAGTAAAAAAAAAAAAACATTCATTTTTATTTTTTAATACATATATATATTAACGTAATATTAATAAAAAATATTCAATATTTTTAGCGTAGGATAGCGGGAGGGTAAAATTTACTATTACCACTCCAGTGAGTGCAACAGTAGGGAAAACGTTGGATAGCGGGAGAGTAAAAATTACTATTCCCACTCCAGATAGTGCAACAGTAGGGAAAGCGTTGGGTAGCGTAGGGGTAAAAATTACTATTCCCACTCCAGAGAGTGCAACAGTAGGGAAAGCGTTGGATAGCGTAGGGGTAAAAATCACTATTCCCACTCCAAAGAGTGCAACAGTAGGGAAAGCGTTGGATAGCGGGAGGGTAAAAATTACTATTCCCACCCCAGTGAGTGCAACAGTAGGGAAAACGTTGGATAGCGGGAGGGTAAAAATTACTATTCCCACTCCAGAAAGTGCAACAGTAGGGAAAGCGTTGGATAGCGTAGGGGTAAAAATTACTATTCCCACTCCAGAGAGTGCAACAGGAGGGAAAGCGTTGAATAGCGTAGGGGTAAAAATTACTATTCCCACTCCAGAGAGTGCAACAGTAGGGAAAGCGTTGGATAGCGGGAGGGTAAAAATTACTATTCTCACTCCAGAGAGTGCAACAGTAGGGAAAGTGTTGGATAGCGTAGGGGTAAAAATTACTATTCCCACTCCAGAGAGTGCAACAGTAGGGAAAGCGTTGGATAGCGTAGGGTTAAAAACGACTATTCCCACTCCAGAGAGTGCAACAGTAGGGAAAGCGTTGGATAGCGTAGGGGTAAAAATTACTATTCCCACTCCAGAGAGTGCAACAGTAGGGAAAGTAATGATTTAATATTTGAATAAAAATAAATTAATTATCAATACCAATAAAAAATTTATTAACATTAATTACCAATTACAAAATATTTAATAATTAATTCTAAATACCAATAAATATTATTTATTTAAAATTAATTACCTATTAATGATTAACAATTAATTTTCAATACCAAAAATTAATAAATAATAAAAAAATACCAATTAATAATTAATTGACAGTAAATTAATTATCAATACACAAAAATATTTTCAATAATTAATTAATTACAATTAAATTACTTCCCACCCTATTCCCCTATAAACCCACAACCCGCTACGAAGAATAAATTAATTCAATTCACATAATTATCAATTAATCAATTAATAAAAATTAATTACCAATTAATAAAAATGTATTACCAATTAATAATTAATAATTTAATTATCAATGCCAATAAAACATTTTTTTTTACTTAATTACAATTAAATTACTTCCCACCCCTTTCCCCTGTAAACCCACAACCCGCTACAGAACTAAAACGCAAAATTAAATTAAAAATAATTAATAAATACTAAAAATTACTATTTAATTTACTATAATGAAATTACTTCCCACCCTATTTCCCTATAAACCCACAACCCGCTACGGAATTAAATTACGCAAAAATTAAATAACATAAAATTCATTAATTTAAAAAAAATAAACATACATTACAAAAACTAATATACACTTTTAACACATATACTAACATACAAAACACTTAAAAAATTCGATATTATTAAAAATTCGATATATTTTAATGCCTATATTATGTACTTTGATATTTTGACAGTCAATATTACTTACCTGCATTTCGATATTATTTACAACTATATTTTGTCCATTCGATATTTTGTCCATTCTATATTTTGTACTCGATATTATGTCCATTCTATATTTTTTTTTCGATATTGTGTCTAGTTACCATTCGCACTGCCTTTTATCCTCTATTCTAGAGCTTCCGAACCTGCTGCGTTATAAACAGCCACCCACAACATGAACTTGCACAGACACTTACAGGTGACCCAGTTCATTGTATGGAATATTGTATGTGTTATATTCTTTACTCTTTTTTCCAGTTCTCTTCTTGAGGCGGGGTGAGAGCATTTCACAGCTCTTTGCAAATTTAGTTCATGAGCTTGCTAGAATATGGTACGCATATCAAACGTGCTTGGCTGCTACATGTTTTTTTTCCTTTGTTCTCCGCCATTTACCTAATCTCCCCGCATTATATTACCACCAGTTACTGCACAATATATTGGCTTCCTCAATAAACAAGTCATAACACTTTTATGGAGTTTCAGTAACTTATGTTGGATAACTGCGCACCCAGCTAAATCTTACAACAACAAAAAAATTAATATTAATCACATAGGCGAAACCTAATGCATTTACCAATGTTTGTTAAGAAAGACACCAATTGGCAGCCTGACTCCACAAAGTGATACTGTGATAGCAGTGATCCATAGCCCCAGGAAGAATTTTTATGAGACTACCAAAATATTCTAGAAAATACCCATGGGAGCCGATCTTCTCCTGGAAATGTATTATTGAGGATTTACATTACTGCAGGTTTGAGCTATGCTTTTTAGAGAGTTGTTTTATTTGACTTGCTGATCAGTTGTTATACTAGATAAATTAAGGTTACCCTGAAATGTTTAAATCTCTTTTAACAACAACAATGATCTGTTGTAGTAAATTTGGCACCGGAGTCATTTATGATTTATTCAGTATTATTGCATGTATCTGCCTTAGTGTGCAGTGTCAGCTTTTTACCTGTGAATTGTTTATAGTCATAAACCCTCACCAGTCTAACATTCATTTCTTGCAGAACCGCATTTGCTTCAGTACTTTAAATGCTAAACAGATAAATAATTTGGCCTTGGAGTTGTTCCAGTTTCATGTGTGCCTGCTCTTCTATAAGTTCGTCTACTGTGGTCCATTTGATTTGGCACCTAGGGGAAACTCCTGGTATCCCCACATATTGCTTCTTTAAGAGCATCCCAAACAATGGTGCTATCAGAGTTTTAAGTTATTGTCTGTGTGTTTATAATCTGGAGGAATGCTGAATTTCCACACAAGTTCTGTTGAACACTCCCCTAGGCATCTTAGTTGTAAATGTGCTATGCAAGAACAACTAACATGTGGGAAGTGATCAGAGATCCCAATAGGATGAATACCAGACTTTGACTAAGGAGCTTCTCTCTATAAAGAGAAATATATATCATCAAGAGAGGGACTTAGAGCTAAATATTTAAGGAGGTCCTACCCCTATGCTCCTCCTCAAATTCTGTTTGCTAAATACTTTAGGGGGAGTAGTTCCTCGTATGTGGGAACTGTTAACCCACAGTTCAATGGAACACCCTCAGAGTTAAGGGCATCTTAGACGGAGGAGGGTAGGTCCAGGGAGAATGTCCCATGAATACCACCTTTCCCGTAGCTACACCCGGACCCTCTGTCTGACCTAATGGGCATTCCTTTCAAACTTTTGGATGGAATCTTCTCCCTGCATCAACTCAGGTGCAGAATTGTGCTCCGTAAGTGGCCACCCTTAACTCTGAGGGTCTTTCGCTAATTAATATAGGGTAGGATTACATTGTTTTGGTCCTGATTAAATGCTGACTGACCCTCCTGGCAACATAGGCATGAAACATGTCGACCCCACCTTATCACTTATATTTGTAGCTATCATGGTACATTGTGACTGAAGGATAGCACGTCTGTTTTTATTTAGTCAAGGGACCTTTACCCCATAAACACTTCTATGGTTACCTTAGACTATTTTGTACACACCCCTATCACCACCCTATTTTTCGCACAATACCCTTTCATGCACTCATCTAACAGCGTCAACGGATCAAAAGATCTCCGATAAAGAGCCCCCAGGCCCGTCAGACATTGCAGCGCTGGTTTGACGAGGAGCGCCCTATGATGAAGCATGACACCCTACCGGGTGTGTGAGGGCATTAAGTTCTGACCATTCGGATCGCCTGAGATCCCAGTGGTCGGCTTTGTGATTCCACCGAACTGTGGGTTGACAGATCCCACTTACGAGGAACTTCTCCCCCTTAAGTGTTTAGTATAAAGAGAAATATTCATGAACTCAGCTTTCTCAATAAAACATGATACACCAACTCACCTTCATGGTCGCCTTTGGTGCCATTCTTTTTCTGCACATGAAGTGAAATATTTCTCACAATTTCCCACTGGTAGGTCTGTTGTATCAGACGGGCTCCAATGCAGAGGTAGTGCCCACTATCCGAGGAGGTAGCATTTCTGATTTCAATGTTATGTTGCTGGATCTTTGCAGAAATCTGTTTATCACTGTGAATATATATTCTACGGATCTTCTCTTCAGGGACACAACAGTGTTCATTAAATTGGAATGGCTGTCCCTGGTCTACACCCGCAACCGAATAAAGGCATTGGGCTTGTTCTGCAGCCCTGATCCAGTACAAAATAAAAAGTGAACCCTTTGTCGTAAAATTACAGGAAAGGGTGATGTTTGTCCTTTCGGGCTTCTTAAGCTCGACCGAACTGTCCTGGGTTGGCTCTCTTTCTTCTTTGTGTGTTCTTTGTGCTACAAAATAAAAAAAATACACATCTGAATATGTTTGAAACAAAAGATGATTCAGAGAGCACATGCACTGACATAAGGTAAAGGCTTCACTTACAGGAGATCTTACTTCATATCTAAATTGACACATTATGCCTATTCAAATAGCTACATGAACCTGTCACCCAATGTGAATCACATTTTCTGCATAAAAAGCATCATAATGTTTTCTGAACTGATTTAAACAATGTATTAGGTGCCTCTGTTATTCATGGCATTTAATATTCCACGTTATATCAGGACCCAGAGAAGGGGTGTAATTTATTTTCATACTTTGAGGTTAGTTGGCACATTTAATCATTGTTCTGTATCGGGACAGCCCAAATGTGGTTCGCCCAGCGCATGTTGCACCCATTAGGTCATCGCACCCCTTGCTAATGAGGGCCGCTCGTCCTAGCCTACTTTCTCAAATATACCAAATGCTCCTCCAGGCGCACGCGACTGTCAAATCCCCCGGACATAAACGATGGAGAAAAGAAATGGAGTAGTCCTCCATACACAAAGAATGGAGAGATACCCAGTATAGGGTTAGACTGTCAACCCGATACGCACAGTGTAAGGTGCTTCTTAAGGAAATTGTCTGTAACTGGTACTGTATACCAGAAAAGGTACACACATAGGACTCGAGTAAAATGGAACTCTGCTGGTGCAGTGGGGAGCTACAGGCACCCTGCAACACTGCTATGGCACAGCCCGAGGATGACCACATATGGGAAGGGGTTCTTAGATTACATAGTCACATAGGGTATATATTTGATACACAAATCCCTAGCTTCCTAGCCCATATGCTCCCTGCCTTCCTAACAAAGAAACCTCTCTCTCCAGCTCCTAAGCTGCTCTGATGGCCTTAGCTCTCTGTGTGGTGAAACACGTGATAGCAGCTCTATGGGGCAAGGACACACCGATCCTGCCTAGGTAATGGGTTTGAAAAAAATCACCATGGAGATCTGAGGATCCTAAGACAGCTACAAAAACATTGGCACCCTTTTGAACGTTTCCCTGCTGGGGGGTTCAGGGAACTGGCTTGCACCATCTCCAGCACACCAACAGCACTCTTTGTTTTGTTGTGGTATGTGGTAGATTGTCTTATCAGCGCTGTTGCCCTTTCAGTTTCAAATATTTAAAATCACTTGTTTTGAAACCTGGCTAAAAAGAGGTCTTAATTCTGATTGAGATATTTTTACTGTAGCCGATAGATTTACAATGTCCTGTGAATAATACCTTTCACCAAACAGATCTGTTTTCTTGAATCCTGCGCCCACTTAATTATTACTTCTTTAAAGGGTGAGAGAAAGCTTATGCCAGAACGTGATCATTTATGCACCACAACATTAGTTTCATTTCTAGGCATATTGCTTGTACCAATCTCAGATGTTGGAAGCAACAATAATCGTTTGAGGCATCAACTTGCTAAATGATCCGAGTGTTGCTTTATTTCCAGCTAGACAATGTCGCCACCTTATAAAGGCTGGGGCTGGGCGATAGCTTGAAAAGCAGGTAAAAGTAGACCATAAGATGGGCTGCCAAAATCTTAGTTGAATTTTCTGAATCCTACCGTAGGCAAGAGCCTGAATTTCAGCAAGTGCGTGCTGCATTTCAGATTTTTTTGGAAACTCAGCCCCAAATATTTATTAGTTCCAGTTCCCGTAACAATCATGAAAACTGCTTTTATTTGGAGCTAAATGCCATTAACTTTTTGTTTTATGCATAGTTATTGTTAACCCATTTTTCACACAGTAATCATAAAACACTTTTTATATACTCTGCAATCCATTTTGAGTGGAGTCCATCATTACTCGGTTGTCCGCATTTAATAAGCATGGGACGTGGATTCGACCCACCTTCAGAGAAAACCATTGGCCTGATTTTCAGAAGTAAACTATCCCACTGGATTAAAGGGCAATGAAAATGTCCTTCATATAACTCTGGTCAAAAGACTGACAGCTCTAATAGACAAGAAAGAGAGACCTGAGCCAGTAAAGGCAGTTGATGGTCCGGAATTATTATTAGGATTGATCACATTTCAAAGTAGATATGGTCTGTGATAACGGGCATATCAAAAAATCATTTTTGGTCTCATAAACAGCCTCGTATTCAGGGCCATTCCGGGAATCCCGTGGTTCCAGCCGCACAACCCAACAATAGACTGGGAAACTAGAAAAGTAATCATAGTCTCTGCAGTGTAGACAACTTTATCAAAAATGTTTAGAATTTCCAAGCCCTATAATGTGTGCAGGCTCCTTTAAAGAACATAAGGTCAGTGGGTCTCCGGGTCTGGTGGCTTAGTGGACTAATGCGTCCACTGTAGGCGCCTGTGTTTGACCTCATGGTCACAGGTTCAAATCCAGGCAGGTCCACTCAGCCTTTCATCCTTCTGAGGTCGATAAAATGAGTATCATTGAGTTGGGTAACAATAAACATCTGTTATTCAGCGCCAAGATACCCTTCTGAGGTGGGCGTGGCTTGCAACCGACCGAGATGGCCGCATCTTGAAGGGGCTCTGGCGACTCTCCGAAATCCGTTCAGACATCCAACCCTGCATCTGCTATTAACTAGGCAGCATTAAGAAGGCGCCTGGAGAAGATTGCGGGGCCACGAGAAACGAGAGGATCGCCGAAGGCAGCGATGATGAAGCGGGGCCTACGTGAATGAGTGGCTCCCCGGCGTGGTGGTTGGGAATAGCCTAGATAGATGCCCATGAGCCACGGCTGACAGACCAGAGCACAGCCCGGTGACGGGTGAGAGAGCAGGGTGATCTATGCGGCTGCTCCCACTCGGGAGCCGTTAATGAAGCACCGGTGAGGGGCGACTGCGGGACCACGGCGAGCGAAGTGGCGGACAGATCAGCTGCCTCAAGCCGGAGCAGAGGGCCGCGTGCCTGACGTGAGTGCGCCAAAGACAACCGTAGAGGAGGCCATTGAGAAGGAAGAGGTGGTGGTGGCCGGCTGAGTGCTTCCTAAAGGTACCGGAGGGGGGAGGTTTCAAAATCGAGGCGATCGGCTACTACCAGCATGACGGCGAGGCCGTGTTGAGTTGCAGCCTAGTGACCAAACGACCCGCGGCTCGGGCCCGGGCTCCCCCCTGCACTCCATTCTCTCTCGCGATCCCCCCAGATGCCTGACTTGTCTAGAGGGCTGCTCCAACTGAGAGACAAGGGCGGATGCTGGCCCTAACTGAAACACAATCCCCGATACGTTTCTGGAGTAGCTACAGGTGGAGCCTTAACTTGGACATACACTGTACGCCTCAAGGACTGACCCCAGACCACTCTGTCTAAATAACGTCACCGTTTCTCTCGCTTGCCGGGGTCCTGAACATTCCCCGAGATTGAAGGGAAACCAACCCAATAGGAACGATGTCGGGGAATAAAGGTGCGCGTGCAACGCACCAAACAAAACAAGATAAGTTTGCCCATGCCAAATCAGACCCCCAGGAAGTGCCAAACAAAGAACAACTAACGCTCTCCCCTGATCCTGATGATACTCCTACGCTACAGGACATAATGACAGCAATCCGGGGGGTAAGCACGGCGCTGGAAGGGAAAATAGACACAGTGGCATTATAAGTCACCCTGATGCATGCAGATCTTCGAAACATCGGCTCTTGCGTCAAATCTGCTGAAGATTCTATAGTCACCTTGCAGACCTCCAACAAAGCATTGGAAAAGCAGCTCGACACTTTGCTAACCACTACGGCTGCACTGGAAGCAAGGGTGGAGGATTTCGAGGGCGATCCCAGAGAAATAACGTCAGAATTTTGGGGGTGCCAGAGCGGGCGGATCTCTTTGTGGAAGACCTCATAACTAAACAGTTACAGCCGCGTAATCTCTCTACCTTCTTCTCGGTAGAACGAGCATATCGAGTACCAGGGGAGTCCACCGAGACCTGGGCTCCCGCCTCTTCCAATAGTGGTGTGAATTTTCAATTATAGAGACAGAGATATTATATTACAGACAGCACGCACTGGTCTGCCTCTCAAATTTGAAAATGTGACAATAACTTTCTCTCCGGACTTCACAAATGAAGTACAGAAGCGGCGACGCTCGTTTATAGAAGTTAAGAAGGCCCTAAGGGAAAGAGAAATTAAATATGCAATGATATTTCCAGCCAAGCTCCGAGTAGCGGCAGAGGGCAAGACTTGGTTTTTTGAGACCCCTAATGATGGGTGGGCCTGGCTGGACAGCTGGCGCAAAGTAGGGATCCAAAAAACACAGACCGACCATCGGAGAAATGAAAAAGACCCTGCAAGTAAAGAACTACATCAGAACCCGAGTGTAGGAAAGTAGGATCTGCTTTTATGGTTACGCCCACTTTTTGTCTGGCGCTATGCTGTTTCTGACCAGTCTGACTGCGATTCTGCTAACCAGGACCCCAGTCTCAGTGTTTTCTCCCCTAATATGGTTTGGTAAGTACTTAGGTACATCCCAGATTGGACACTGGTGTAACCTTATCAGTCCCTAGTATATGGTACTAAGGTACCCAGTGCATAGGTACACCAGGGGTCCCCCATGGGCTGAAGCATGTATTATGCCACCCATGGGAGACCACCCAAACTGTAACTACAGACCTACCATTGCAGCCTGTGTAAGCTGGTGCCAGCACCACTTATGAAAGATATGTTTCCCTACATCTAAGGTAACTGCACTTAAAACCTATAAGTCACCCCTAGAGCAGGCCTTTCAATCCTGAAGGCAGGGTGCTCTGTTCTAAATGTGAGGATGCCCCTGCATGAGCAGGACACCCTTACAACCTTCGGAGTCCATTCTCCCGGGTTGTAAGTGCATCAGCCATTCAGATATATAGAGTGGCCCTGCGTCATTAAGCGATGGTTAACTCTAACCTGGCTGTAACAAACCATGTCATGTTTGGTATCCATGCTCCGTAAAGCTCCTTTGGGAGGACCTCTGTGCTCCCGGTACCAGTCTTCCAGACCCGGTCAGCAATCTCGGGCTGCTGCCGGCCAGAGACACGATTCTGCCCTCCTGCTGCTGAGCCAAGCGCGAGCAGGGGAAGGCAGAACAATAGGTATCATGTCAAAGGGAGGTGTGAGCACCTCCCAGACAGGGTTTAGCGTATTGGGGCACGGTGGGGGCGCTTGCCAGCGCCACATAGTCTGCGTGCAGGGCACATATGGTGCCCTCCATGCATAGTCCAGTTCAGGGAGCTGTTGGCTACCGCTCTGGCGCGAAACTGGACAACGGACAGGGGAGTATCCTCTCTCTTGTCCAGCCCCTCCTTTGGGAAGGACCCCTGAATCGTCCCAACCCTTTCCTTAGGGTATTTAAGGGCTAGGGTGAGTCCCTAGATTCGTCGTGGGACAAGATTCATTTCGAGACACCACTTCTTCTTCGACCGTCTGGGCACTCTGGACTTTGCTCTGAGCATCATTGAAGACTCCTGCTGCTCCTCATCTCGTCGCCTTGCTCGTCTGCTGCAACGTCCATGCCAGTGCTCCATACAGGAACCTTCCAAGGCCTATGGGCATCCAAGACACCTGAAGGAATCTCCCTTGAAGTGAAGGAGTCACTTCCCTGCATCTGCAGGCACAGCAAACAAACTGATCGGTCTGCTGATCCTGGGCTCCCACGGACTTCGAAAGGCTCACCAACACAGGTGGTGGTTCTTCACATCCCTCAAGCCCAGCCCTGTCCTCTCACCAAGTTTGAGGCCAGTATCCCTCGTCGGAGCCACAGGAACCTAGCCCCTGTGCACCCCGTCGACTTGCAGTTGCAAAGGTTTGTTGGTTTCCTTCCACCAAGATCTTCTTCGGGCTCCAAGTAGCCCCCACCTCAAGCATCTCCAGTGACCAAGATCTTCATCCTCACCACAACTCTTGCATCGTGGGCTTGCATCTTTGGTGAGCTGCTCGAGGTCCTCTCGCGACTCCAGTCCCTCTGGCCTGTGGGTCCTCTTGAGGGACATCTTTGAATTCTGCAGGCTCCCCTGATTGCTCGGGGCCTGCCCTGACTCCCCTGCTTGTGGTGAGTCCCCTGGACCTTGCTAGTCCCGACACTGTACCTTCTTCGCTTTCCATGTTGGTTGCAGTTGCAAAGGCTTGTTGGTGCTCTCGACGGACACCGACCCCTCAACTCTCGACATCTGACGTGGGGCAGCTCGTGCACGGCTCCTGGTCTTCCACAGCGTCGCCTGGTCCACACAGCTGCAGTTCCAAGGTCACCATCAGCTCTCCTGCAATACTCGACATCGGTGGGCATTCATCTTCTGTGCCTCCTAGTCACTCCTGAGTGGCATAGACTCTGTCCCCTTTGCTTGCAGGTTCTTCACATCTTGAATCCACCTTTGGGTTCCACCGGACACTTTCACCTTCTCCGGCAGCAGCATCTTCCTGAAGTCCTCCATTGAGTTTGACGGCAGACTCTGACGCCACTTCACACCTATGCACCTGGCTTCACCAGTGTAGATATCCTGGTTCCCAGGGTATCCATGGGTGGGGTGGCTCTCCAACCTTCTGTCTTCCACGGGGTGTCTTCAGGGTCTACTGGGAAGGGTCCTTTTTCTTTAAAATTGCAACTGCAACTTACCCATTGACTTACATTGAGCCCGCGGTCGTGTTCCCACTCTGCACACAGCCTCCGTGGGGTCCCTGGTTACCTACCTGAGGTGGTTCCTTGTGTCCCAGGCATTTCTACGTCTTCTGGGTATAGTATTGACTCGAGTCGTGGTTTGCATACCACTATTTTAGTATATGGTTTGGTCTCCCCCTGGCGACCTCTGTGTATTGTGTGCTACGTACCTGTTTCTATTGAAAAGTATTGTGTGCATTGTGTATATCTTCGGCTAGGAGATACCTGAATGCATTAGTGAGTATCTTATAATAAATACATATTTTTATAAAGATACTGTGTGGTTCTTTTTCACTTAATCTATACCTATAAGATTATGTTCTGGTAAAACAAGCTGCTTTACACTCCTTCTGGACTAAGCCTGAAGGCTACTCTCCACAGCTACCACTTAGAGAGTTTTCTAAGGTTGTCTAAGACCACTAAAATCACCATAAGGGTCATCTGGATTGGTGCAAGGTGCCCACTTACATAAGTGTACACCATATACTAAGCCAGCTTCTTACACCGAGGGTCAACACGACTGATAAAATCTCCTCCAAAACTGTTGCTACCTAGACACTCTGGTGCTGTTGCAATTAAAATCGGAGCCACTACGGCCCAACTATACAAGTCCGCAGATCTAGGAACTGCTCTGGGTCTCACCGATCTGCGTACATGCGGTACAAATGACTGATTGACTTGAGGGAGAGAGGAGGGCGGCCGCCCCAGGTTGGGTCACGTTTCCCCCCATGGGGATATTGGGAATGGGGTAAACAGGTGCTCTGCACAGTTGGGGGGGTAGGCAGTTGTGAGTCCACAATGCAGGGAGGCAGAGAGGGGGGCTAGTGGGGGAGGGTTGGCACTGCAATGTTTTACCGTTTTGAAAATGATTGATGTTATGGTTAGCAGAATTGGCAGAGGGCATGATACCGCACGGATGCCCAAGCACCTTACGCTGACATGTGGTATTGTTGCACTTGATAGCAGATGGAGGGGCCCGGTCTGGTCCCCCGGGAGACATGAGAGCCTACCTTTCTCACCACATGTTGCGGTTCCAGCCAGCTGTGACACATTGAAAACCAGAAAAGACACCCAATGACAGCACATCAGAGTACTCATAGCTTCAAGACCCTATCCTGGAACGTGAATGGGCTGGGTGATAAGATAATGAGAGGGGTGGTACTACACTATCTGAAATGACAATTACCAGATGTGAACCTTCTGCAGGAGACTCATTTACAGGGGACATCCTATGGGGCATTAAACAGACGGTGATGCAAATTAGTCGCACACGCAGGATATACCAGAGGATCAAGGGGAGTGGGCATCCTACTCCGAAATGCATTCCCTTTCACTATACAACAAATTTCTCATGACCCACAAGGGCACTTTGTGGCGATCTCTGTGTACTGGGAAAGTCTCTCTTTCTCTGTATCTTTTTCTCGTCTCTCTTTACATCCCCCCAAGACTCCATGCGGCGGCATTGGCAGATTTAGGCTCACTTATTGTACAACTGCCGTGGGGGGAACTACTTATTGGCGGTGACTGCAATGCAGCAATTTATGGGGATTGGGACAGATGGCCTGCGCGTCGACGGGGGTCCTTCAGACAAGCTACTAGCAGACTTTTTAGCGGCGCTTTGCTTTATAGATGTTTGCCGTGTACACAACCCAAGCACTAGTCAATTTACTTTCCACTCTGGGGCGCACAGCAGTCTATCACACATAGATTATATATTCGGGCTGATACAGTACTCTCAGTGGCATGGGTCTCCTCCCCAGAGGCCTCTCAGATCACTCCCCCATTTGGGTGGTATATGGTGAGAGGATGGGGGCAACTGGCCAAATCGTCCCACTTAGTCCTTGGTTCCTGACGATAGCGCGCATTCGAACCGATTTGCAAAAGACCATGGAGCAATACTTCCAAGAAAACAAAGGTACTGTGGAGTCGAGTCCTCTGGGAAGCCTTTAAGGCGGTAATAAGGGGTCAGGGTATTGCCTCAATTGCAGGTCACAAGAAAGAAAAGGTGGCGTGACTGGAGGAACTGGAGAGGGAACTCCACTACCTTGAATCCGACTTGATAGCTACAGACCTTCAGGCAGTTAGGCACAAACTAAGTATTAAGAGGAAGGAATACAAAGACACTGTGGAGGATGCGGCTAAACTCAGATACAGAGCCACCCTGCATCGCCTATATGGAGTGGGAGATAAAGCAGGAAAGCTACTAGCCTGGTTAGATGAGCGGGAAGCGGCATCTAGGTGGATATTTGAAATTACCACGGGAGAGGGAACTCACATACGGGACAGACAGGGTATAGCAGATGCCTTTGCATCGAAGTATGCGGAGCTACATACACTATCACAAAGTGTAACGGCGGACACAGCTCACGAATTACTGTCCACCCTCAGTATGCCAACTGTGACATCGGAAGATAGAGCCTTATTAGAAGCAGATCTTACTGAAAACGAAGTGACATAGGCCATCCGATCCTTAAACTCAGGAAAAGCAATGGTCCCCAATGGTCTTCCAATCGAATTATATAAAATAACAACATCTAAGATCGCCCCCCCCCACTTGGTAAAAATGTTTAATGAAAGCCAAGAGGCAGGGATATTGCCAAACGATCAAAGGCTAGCCAATATCGTTGTGATCCACAAGGCGGGAAAACCGCCTGTCCGTTGTTCATCTTATAGACCAATTTCTTTGCTGAATGGCGAAGTAAAGATCTTAGCAAAATTATTGGCAGGTAGGTAGGTAGGCTTCTTAATACATCCTGATCAGTCAGGCTTTATGCTTAGTAGAAATACTGCATTAAATCTGAGACGCCTTCATGGAATACTGGGGAGGGCAAGCACTATTCAGGAGGATGCTCTAATAGTTTCACCTGATGCTAAAATGGCTTTTGACATGCTGGAATGGTCCTTCCTATTCGTGGTTTTGGAGAAACAAGGTTTTGGTCCTAAAGTCTTGCCTTGGATTCGCCTTCTTTATACAAACCCTCTGTCGCAGGTGTTAGTGAATGGAGGTAGATCAACAGTATTCACCTTACAGAGATGCACGAGACAGGGTTGCCCCCTTTCTCCACTGATATTTGCCTTAGCCCTTAAATCCCTGGCGGTTTGGATCAGAGGTGATGTTTTGATTAGAGGACTTAAATGGTCGGAATCCAGGGAGGACCGAATCTCCCGTTACGCCGATTATATCCTTTTATACATGGCAAACCCCTAGTCCTCGCTCCACAGGATACTCCATATTTTGGCCCTATACCAAAAATTCTCGAGCTATACCATTAATTGGGACAAATCAGTAATATTTGTCCTTAGTGGTGATAACCCATCTGTGCCACGGTCCTGCGTAACCAAAGTGGTGACGGAGGGAATTCCAATACCTGGGTCTATACAACACCAGAGACCCGGTGGTCTTCTATGGCTGCAACCTGGACCCCTGCGATGACTCCGAGACGATGTACAACACTGGAGAACCCTGCCCCTTACACTGTTGGGTGAGGCCTCTCTTTACAAGATGATGGCACTACCCCGATTCTTATACATTCTGCACAATACACCATACCCGGTCCCCCTGACATACTTTCAAGCCATAGAAGCGACAGTGAGAACACTCCTGTGGGACGGGAAAACCCAGAGAATAGCTTTGAAGAAACTAACAAAGAGCTGGTATGAAGGCGGAATTGCCCTACCGGCCCAACAATACTACTACTGGGTGGTACAACTGACAGTAGTTAACCATTGGGTCCACTGGCCACCGGACGATCCAGCCTACTGAATGGACAGATATAATATGCCGACAGGAGGGTATCTTAGAGCGATATATGGGGGAAGACGCAACATGCCAACACACGCCCCCACCTCAGTGACAATACAAATCTGGACTGCGACACTGACGACATTACGACGCCGTGATAAAATTACGTGGGCCACTCCCTTGTGGGACTTGATACAACTAGGCCTATTGGCAAAATGCTGAGGTTTTGATAAATGGGACCTTATAGGTCTCTCACGAGTGGGCGAACTGTGGACTAGTGGAGGGGTAAAACCTTTTACTGAACTGCAGCAGGAGTTGGCTCCCTCAGAAATATTTCGCTACCACCAGATAAATCACGCACTGAAACGAGCCATTCCACAAATAGGCGAACTTCCTGAATCATCCTCTATAGCGGACAGACTGCTCGACGACTATATGCCAAAGAAAGTAGTCTCCTTAACATATCGGAAAATACTAAATAACTCCTAGGGGAATTTAACGAAACTCAGGGAGAGATGGGGGGAGGACCTGGGGCATATATATGAAAGACGAGGAGTGGCTGGAGGCGACTGCATCCCCAAAAGAGGTTGCCATACGTTCCCGTTTTCGATTGATCCAACTGAAAATTCTACACAGAACTTATTATGCCTGCACCACTCTTGTAAAAATGGGGAAAAGAACCTTGTTGCAATGTTTCAGGGTCTGTGGGCGTGAGGGCACTTTCTTCCATATCTGGTGGGACTGTCCTGTAATCCAGGAATACTGGGGGGAAATGAAGTCCGGGATGGGAGCGATATCTGCGGAGAAGGTCGACATCACTCCCCGATTATGCTTGCTGAATATATTGGGAACGACAGATCTCACGAGGGGAGGAAAACTATGGGTTACACTTGGCTTCATGGTCGCGAAACATAATATAGCAAGAAAGTGGGGGGCAGGCTCTAGACCGACCCTGAGAGATTGAGAAGAAGATATGGATTGGTGTATGCAAGCAGAACGTGTGATTTATGAGAGTAGGGGATGTCTCCAAAAATGGTCTAAAATCTGGGGAAACTGGAACACTGATAGAAGGATACTCTGCCCACCTGTTCAGGGAACCACTCAACTGGAAGAAGAGTGACGCCTTGCGGGGGTGATAGGGCCCATGTTTCGACAACTATTGTATCGTATTTCTTAAAAATGTGTGAAGGTAGTCCTTGCTTATGTATGCAATGCCACAATTATCCATCTGTAAGAACTAACTGCTGCTTTTCTGTTTTCTGATTACAATAAAAAGAGATTAAAAAAAAAAAGATACCCTTCTGAGTGAACGTGCGCTTTACAAATACACGTTATGTTATGTTATAAGGAGTGTTTATCTGAACAATATTTCAACTTATTTGATAAAGCCATAGCTTCCTCATTGTCTTCGCATAGGAGCTTTGACTGTAGGATCAATCTTCTTCTAGAAGCCACTCTCCCATGTAGATGCATATATGCTCTTACTGAGTCCAAAACTAGAAACTTGAAAGAATATTTAGATGAACTCTTGTCATAGGGGTTCATCAAACACTCCATCTCTCCATTGTACCCACCACTATTTTATGTCTCGGAAAAAGTGGTAAGTTAAGGTCCTGAATTGACTACAGGGCTTTAAATAAGGTTACCATAAAAAACGGCATCCTCTCCCCTTGATCCTTGTTTTATTAGATCACGTCCAACAATTCACCACCTACACTAAGCTAGATTTTTGTGGGGCATACCACCTTATCAGAGGTTGAGAGGGTGGGAGGTGGGAAGACAGCATTCCTCACTAAGTATGTTTTATACGAATGCAGCATCATGCCTTTCGGTCTCTGTCATACTCCTTTTGCATTTTAGTTCCTCATTAATGACGTTCTGAGAGAGTTCCTCGATGCCTGTGTGGTTGTGCAGAAACTGCATGAAATACAGCTATTTGTCAACCCCATAAAATTCCTGGGATTCCATATAACACCAGAAGGCATACAAATTGAGAAGAAAAAGGTTAAAGTAATCTTCAGCTGGCCTTTTCCAACAAACATTTGAGAGAGACAGAGTTTTCTGAGGGTTGCTCATTTTTACCGCAGATTTATACCACACTTTTTGGATATAGTCAATCCCACCACTCGATTATTTAGATGGGGGTCCTTTTCTAGTGGTTCCCAGAATCCGAAGGAGAATTTCAATTGTTAAAACACAAATTCACCTCAGTAGCATTGTTGTGTCACCCAGTTCCAGCTTTGCCTTTTGTTATTGAAACAGATGTAGCTCAATTTGCTGTAGGGGGAGTGCTTTCCCAGAGAGATGGTGACTCCGCTCAATGCATATAGCCTTCTTGTAAAGAAAATGATTACCAGCGGAGCAGAATTGCACTTTCACAGAACGAGAACTCCTGGACATTAAACTGGACTTCCAAGAGTGGTGCCATTACTTATTAGGAGCCCGTCATGTGATTACGATACACTTGGATCACATGAACCTTGAGTTCTTCTGTCCAGCCAATGCCAAATGAGATGGTTTTTGTTTTTCAGCGAAAATGATTTTGTGATTACTATCAACAAGGTAAAAAGCTGGCTAAATTGGACATCTTGTCCCGAATTAGTTCCCTCAGAGAAAGCACAACAGAGAACAATGCACTAAACATTTTAATAGAGGATAGAGACACACCTGTGTGCAGGTCAGAAAAGATATTGGCTCAGTTAAAAAAAGGCTATAGGTCAGCTGAACTAAGAAGAATAGTTACAAAATGAAAACAGAAATATTAAATATTGTAATTGGTTCCACAATGAACAAATGTATATTTAATCATTAGAACAACAAAAAAAAGCACTCAGTGGTATAGTTGTTTACCTTTTACTAGTCACCTGGGAGAGCAAAAAAGCCATACAGAATTGTTTGCTTTGGTTCTCATTGAACACTATGGGGCCGATTCCGATGTCGTTCGGAAAGCATTCTGACCGAATCGGTTCCGGAATGCTTTTCTAATGACTCGGATCGGGGGAGTTTGACCGAGCGATTTGGAAGCATCCAGATGCTTCCGGATACGAGTTGGTTGGACTCCCATTGACTTCTATGGGAGCCTGTGTTCCGAACGCGAACACAGGCTCCCGTTGAAGAAAGGGGTGGCTGGGGAAAATCGTGCACCCTGTGGCGGGCACCCGATGGTGCCTGCCACACTGTACATGGTGGGGGAGAGGGGACCCATGGGTACCCCCATGGGCACGATTCGGAGGGCCCCAAATGAAGAGGGGCCTGCTATGGGCCACCAAAAACTGATTCTGGCTGCCGATTTGTTCCGGAGAAACCGAATCGTAACGGCTGTCCGATTCGGTCATCGTACTCGCTCGCTCGAAACCAAGACCATAGAGCTGTACGATTCATCTCCGAAAACTCGACCTGTCCGGATGCCTTTCGGAACCGATTCAGACAGCCCTACCGGTTTCCAGGCATCGGAATCGGTCGTTGGGAAGTGTGTACAATTCGGTCAGAAACGAGGGTTCCGGATCGGATTCGGCAAACCTGAATCTGAATCGGAGACCTTCCGAACGACATCGGAATCAACACCTAAGTCTTGAGATGCAAAAACCTACGTCCAGACTTGTTCCATGTGTGCACGAAACAAGAGCTCACATCTAAGTCCTGTTGGTCTGTAATAACGTCTCCCTGTCCCACCATACCATTGGAATACTATAAGTTTGGATTTTGTAACTGATTTACCAAAAACTCGAGGGTACTTATAATAATAAAGCACACTCATCCACTAAGTTATCCCCATTATACTATCACAATGGAAATCATCCAAAGGTAAGGCCCTTGGAAATCATCCAAACGAAGGTTTCTCTATTTAAAAGCCAACATGAAAACTGTCCCAGATAAACCAAGAAGCTAGAGAGCATATGCAATTGTATAAGGAAGCAATGAGAAGACAAGCTGATTCTCTTCATAAATCTGAACCCAAATATAAGGCTGGGTACTTAGGCCCAGATTTATATCTGGGTGGATAGCCTGTGGGCCCAACATGGGATGGAGTAAATTAATGCATTCCCATGGTGGGGAAGCTCCTTGCCTAATCTATAATTGACTGCCAAACAGACAGTCATTTATAAAGGCATTGACAGGTACTGTGTGGGTCAATTTATTTTACTTTTTGCTACAGAGCTGCGTCAGAAGGACGCACCCCTGTAGCAAACAGTATTCTTTTTTCTTTTCAAAAAGAAAATCTCAAAACAAGATTTTCTTTTTTGAAAAGAAAAAAAAGTAGTGATCCCCTGGTCATGGGAGGCTTTTCCCATGGCGGAGGGGGTCTGGGCTGGAGCATTATTATGGTTTTATGGTTCCTTACTACCAGGTTTAACCTTGCGGTAAGCAACAGTAAACAATGACTACATGTCTGCCCATCTAAATTGGGTGGGCGGACATGCAGCCATTTCTCCGATGGTCCTTACTTCCCAAGTCATCGGAGAAGTTTGGCCATGGCAGAGACAGAGTAGTCTCTGCCGTGGTCAAACGTAAGGTCTGCCTGCAATTAAATTTGGCAGACTGACCACTATTTTGGTGGGGAGGTAACACTGTCGCCGTTGAGATGGAGTACCCTCTCTGCCAATATATAAATCAGACTCTTAGTCTGGTTAGCTACTAAGAATATTTGCTTAGAAGGAATTCTCAGGCTGGAACCACACTATATTGGTTCTTACTCAAGTAGAGCAAGAAATCAACCCTGTGGCTGTAAGAATAATCTTAGCAAAGGACTAGAAGAGTCACCCAGTTTTTCATTTGTCTATTTTAAGACCCTGTCACCAATAAAGGGAAAAATAACCTCTACCACCGCCGTACAAATCAATAGACATTTTGAATTTGAAGTAAAGAAGAAAATCAATTCCAAGAGAGAAAATGGCAAATTGTTCTATCTGGTAGACTGGAGCAGTTATGGTCCAGAAGACACATCCTGGGAGCCCACGAATGATGTTCATGCCCCATATTTAGTCAGCTATTTTCATGTTCGTAACCCAGATAAGCCCCACCCAGTAAAAAAACCTTCGGTGGAAGGGAGAGGCCTGTTCCATCGAACTAAAAATGTGAGTTGTAAATTAGTTTCCTGGTGGTTTGATTGATAGTATCTGTGTCATTCCCATAGAAGACAAGGAGGTCAGGTAAGTGGCCTTGACAAGTTGAGCAGAGGAGGACCTGGCAGCTGAGTACCTAGATGAATAAAAAGAAAACAAAAACAAGGCAGAGAAGGGGAGCTAATAGTAGAATAAGAAAGTGTGTGCAAGGGCCTGTCAACACTCAGAAATGATGAGAGGACATGCAGTGCCCATTACTAGGCATACACTAGAGTTGTGTTAGTATCGATTAGAACAGGTGTGTCGTTCCAACTGAGATAAAATACACGGAGGCAAGACACTTGGTAATATGCTGTCAATAAGGTAAAAAAGACATAGGGGCCAATTACTATGCGGCCCGTAAAGGCTCTGACCTGTGGTCAGAGCCTCCAGGGCCGCATTGCAATAGGCCGCTCTGTTTCCTTTCCGACCGCCTCATTATGATGGAGGCAGTCGGAAAGGAAACCGGCCGGTCATTCTGGCTGGATTCTGATAGGCTTGGAGAGCCTGTCCGCCAGTCGGAAGCCCGCCAGTAATCTCAAGGGCGGGCCTTTCTGCTCTTGAGATTACAATGCACGGTTTCTGACATGGTTTCCATGCCGGCCTGTCCGACATGGAAACCATGTCAGAAAGCGTGTTTGGGGGCCCCCAGCATGACCCCCTTTGGAGCACTGCCTCCGGTTGGAGGCCGAGCGGGCATCTATCGTGCCCCCCTGTTGATCCCTGCACCTTGTGGTAGGCACCTTAAGGTGGCTGCCACGGGGTGCAGGGATGAACCGCACCTCCCATTTCACTATGGGAGCATGTATTAGGGCCAGTTTACAGCCATAATGCATGCTCTCATAGTGAAATATAGGAATGCGACCGAACAGTGTTCGGACGCATCCTAATGAGGCGGTCAGGACTGCCGATCGGGTGTCGGTTGGTCATAGGACCGAGTCGGTCCGCCCGACATCGAAATCAGGCCCATAGTATCTGTGGACATGTACACCCCAAATATAGTTCAAACCTATTCGGATGAGGTATCGAGACACATGGCTAGCTTAACCCATTAACTGCAAATTCTAGAGAGAGATTTTAATTGTATTACTGATATAAACTTAGATAGATCACATCCCCCATTTCCCATATTGGTAGTGATTAGAACAGCCAAAGCCATGAATTACTGTATAGAGCAGTAGAACATAGTGGACTTTTTGGGATCAGGATCTATTCGTTTTACTCCGGCATGCACAACTTACACTTGCGAGTAGATAAATGCTTATCTTCCCACCAAGTGCATGCAGGGGTGACAAACACAGAGCACATAACTAGAACCTACTGTGACCACAATACGCTGACTATAACATTGCAATGGGGCAGAACTTAGACAGAGATTCCGGTTTGGAGATTGAATGTAGAAGCCCTAGATGATCAGTTATTTAGAAGAACCATAGAAGAGGAAATATAGACCTGGTTGAAAGTAAATGGGGGCACTGCTTTAACTGAGCTGGTCGAATGGTAAGCAATTAAGGTCATCATTAGGGGACAGGTTCTCAGGGACATAGAAAAAAGAACACCGGAACCCCCAGAGGTCAAAGACTCTTTAACAGGGAAAAGAGAGAAACTAACTAAAAGACTTCTACGCTGGCTGGCAAATCCACAAAAAAAGTGGGCCCCTATACTATATCTCTAGACTGTCAAAAGAATGATGGCTTATTAAAAAATAAGATAGATGAATCCTTTGTGAGGTAAATAGAGACACTGTATAAGGTGTGCATACACTAGTATAGGGCCGGAGGAGGTTTAAAGACCAGTGAGGGTGATCTCCCCAAGAATTCACTAAACACAGAAAAACCCTCGGATCTGAAATGTAGGGGAAAAAAAGTGAAGGAAAAAAAAACCCACAACAGATACGGAGAGGGCTGACTATACAGGAGGCGTCCCTTTAAAGGATGGTTTCCCTCACCCACCAAAGGTGGCATGCTTCATCATTGGGAATCCTCTTCGCACCATGAACCTAGTCATGGTGTGGGCTACAACCCCCTCGCTGCGAGGGAGGAGCTCAGGGATGTTTTGTTTATCAGAGGGGGTAACGCTAAGACCCAATGTGAGCTAGCTCGGTGTGGTGAAGGGTGCAGTGCTAGTAGTGAGGTGAATTAAGACTAACTACAGGGTTTACAGCATTGTTTATTCTGGCTGCCCTGTGCTAGGATTAAAATCAGGAAGTACGATGCGAACCATTAGATCGAATCGTGCTGATTAGATCGACATGTTTCAGCCTATGACCCGAACGGTGTTGTGGCTTTCTTCAGGATCTAGTGTCTGCATCTGCTACCGAGGGGTGCCCGGCCTGCCATTGCGGACTGGAGAAAGCATACCTGCTTCCCCGGTGTTCTAAAATACGGGGCAGGCCTGCTGTGGCAGCCCTGTGTCAGTGCACTTGTGCCCAGGGTGCTAGGACCTTGCTAGGTCCATGTTCTAAGCTAGTCGTAGATGCATGAAAGTGCATATGCCCTTCCCACCCATGTTGGGAAGTGGCGCTGATTTGATATTCTGAACAAAGGGTCGATCTGCCATTGCAGGTCGGTAGTGCGCACGGGCATCTATCATGATTAAAACCATGAGCAGCTTGCCATTGCAGGCTGCTGTATGTGTGCACCAGAACATATTGTGCTTGTGGCTACGTGTACCGCTTGCCATGGCAGGCTAGTGCATGCGCCCTGAAACACGTATTAGTTAAACACAGGTCAAGTCTGCTGTGCAGACTCGGGCGGAAGCACTTGCGCCCTTGGTGCTGGGGACTGTGTCCAACCTGCCAACGCAGGTCTGTGAACACACGGGGGCCCAGGTAGTGATTAATACCTGTGTGTGTTTTCATTACCTATGAGGCCTGCTCTTCCCAATGGTTAACATGGGGAAGTGGTTGACATTACTTCGGGCTGCACCAGTGGATTGCAGTGGAGCAGACTCATGATGTTTAATATCAATGGATTTGCCATACCAAACCCTTTCCATTGGTAAATGAGGTTCTGGCATAATTCGCTTAGAAATACCATTTATAGAATATGGGCATTTCTATGCTCCAAGAGTCTTGTGTGCCATGGTGCCTGGCTCTAGAGGACGCCAGGGGTCAGGGCAGCACATCTGTGCATCCCCAAGTGACAGCCACAAGAGAATGGCAGACGTCTACTATTTGAGGGCCGCCTTGGATAGATTGGAGATAGAGGATTTGACACTTAACCTCTAGGTCCGGATTAAAGATTAAGTTCTGTATTCCACGGCCCCATGATAGACAGACCAACACTTTAGGGGAGACATCTGTGGTGCAAAGTGAAACCCCCTAAACCACCCCTAACTTCAAAGACACACGACAGTATAACTACGGGTGCTACCCTTCAGCAAAAGGTGTGGCGCCCTGAAGTGTGCTCTCCAAGGGCTCAACTGCGGGCCTCCTGTTCTCCTGGAGATCTCAGGGACATCCAAGATCTTACGCTAGGGACCTACACCATCTACCTGTGACATCTGGAGAGTGGTGCCCTCTCAAGTGCCCGCATCAGCTACCGAATCCCAACTGGTTGCACGGTGTGAGCTTGGAACTAAGACTTGTGTCTGGAGACCGGATAGTCTAGTGCGGAGCCCTAGAAATCTTGCCCCGTTCTGAGGCGTGTGGTTCCTGTACTGCGGGGACTCTGACACACATAAGCATCTAGTGGTGGCGAGCGGATTCACCGGTTGCGAGACCCCGCATGGCCTGTTTCGTCGATCTTGCTGCATATCTCTCGTGTGACACGCCGACTGCATGCTCATTGCGTGCGGTGTCCAATACACAGGGTGCAACCCTCGGAGGTAGAGAAGTACCCGTAGTAGTTCCGCATTCTACCTCATGTGGTTTTGCTGAACTTGTGCTTGTGTGTGTGTGACCGAACTGGTCTGGTGCAACCTTTATCATCGTGCACCAGACATTGTGCCCTATTACCGGGAGGTATGGAATTGCAACGTTTCCCTGTGTGTGACCGGAATTGCCTTGTGCAACCCATCTAACGTGCACCGGTTATTGTGCCTCATTTCCAGGGAGGTGCGGAATTTA
This sequence comes from Calotriton arnoldi, assembly GCA_963921515.1. Classification (NCBI taxonomy): domain Eukaryota; kingdom Metazoa; phylum Chordata; class Amphibia; order Caudata; family Salamandridae; genus Calotriton; species Calotriton arnoldi. Next base: position 1,042,206 of record CAWUFW010001746.1, on the reverse strand, counting down.
CAACTCATCGTGTTTGAAATCTGAAGTGGCTGGTGCGACTCATACTAACGCATACCACCGCAGTGCACGGATTGCCTGGGCACGACCCTGATCATCGTGTACTGATTGGGGCACCTCATCCTACCGAGATGCTCCCCTGTGTTGTTCCACATTCATCGGTTGTGCCTTTCTGACCCTCATCGCAGCAGGCCATCTGACTCTCCACACCTGGCCCTCCCAAAGACATCTTGGCACCAGGTAGTAGCGAGTGGGATTGACTGGGTTGAAGGAACGCTTCCGAGACAGCCCTTAAGCTGGTCAAGAGTCTACACGACTCCTTTGTGTTTTGAGACCTGTGGGTGAACTTCCCGAGTGGTTGCTAAACTCCCCTCGTTTGCGTCTACCTCCTAATTAAAACCGCAACATATTCCCACCTGCTTCCCGAGGACCCAGACTGTGTGACTTCTGCCATGCGTGGCCCAGTGTCTGGGAGGCGGGGCTGGTTATCTTCCATCCGGGGGTATAGGAGAATCATGGTGTACTAGAGGGTGGAGGGAGGCGGAGGGCCACATAGTCTGCAGGGTGCGATCCATTGACCTGCTGGGTACCAGTGCCACCACATTAGGGTGCTGAGTGTGTATGTGTGTAAGAGTGTATCGTACAGGCTGGCTGACACCTACGTGGTGCGGAGTGAGTGTGTGTGAGTGGGAGTGATAGGGTGCGGACCGCCAGTGATTCACTGTTCTGGCCGGCGGTGCCGCTTTATAAGCTGATTGTATGCTGAAAGCACAATACACTTCACATTGGGTTTACCCACATGGCTCTGTGCCGTGGTGCTGCTAAAAAGTGTTCTATTTTCGTGTATGTACATATTGTTGATATCGTGCATTGCATAAGGATGCTCTCCCTCTCAATTGGGGGGATTAGATTAGGAATTGTCCACAGTGTGCATACTATTGATCTCACAACAATACGAGTGGGCCTAGTACTGCTAGTAATAATTCCAAATGTGTTTTATGTCCAAAAGTATATAACGTTCATGTTACCATGATTGAATATATGTGTTTAATAGAAATGTTTTTACATACATCCTCTGTGAAGTCTCTTTAGTGATGCTTAGTGTATTTATCCCGGGTAGCTGCTGCCTTTGCTTTTAGTCATTGCCTCTGATATAAGCCTGACTGCTCAGTGCCAAGCTACCCATGAGTGAGCACAGGTTGTACAGTAAGTGTAATCACCTGCCCTTAACGTGAGCGGTAGGTTCTGCCTGGCTGGGGGGCACCCATTCAGCCTACCGAACACTGCTGGTTCCAACAAGCGCCCTTGCCGGCCGCATTGAAGCCAGTTACAACTACAGCAAAGAACCATTCAACCCCTCAGCCACCGAAAACATCCTCTCCCCTTCCAAGGAACACTGCGACATCCTGGCGGACATCTTCCACAAGAAGATTTCCACCATCTACAAAAACTTCAAACCTCAACCAACCGCTGCCGACACCCTAAGCCTCCTCAGTCTCACACATGTAAACTCCGAGCACCTGCTCACCTCATGGGACAACCTCACCACTCAAAGCACTTTGTCTACTCCGGAGCACTCATGGACCCCTGCCCCCACCACATCTTCAACCTTGGGAGCAAGATGATCAGCAGCAAGCTCACTGCCATCTTCAACGCATCCATCACCACAGCCACCTTCTCCGAAGAATGGAAACACGCAGAGGTCAAACCCCTTCTCAAGAAAACGTCCGCCGACCCCAGCAAATTCAAGAACTACCATCTCATCTCTCTGTTCCTATTTACCCACCAAAATCCTTGAAAAAGCCATCAACTGCCAACTCATGGAACACCTGGAGAACAAGAATTTTCTGGACACCTCCCAATCTGGATTCCGCACCATCCACAGCACCAAAAACACCCTGATTGCCACCACCGATGACATTGGATGCCTCCTTGACCAGGGAGAAATGGAGGCCCTGATCCTCCTCGACCTCTCAGCAGCGTTTGACACCATATCCCACCACACCCTTATCAAGAGGCTTCATCACATTGGTATCCAAGGAGACGCCCTCAAATGAATTGCCTCCTTCCTCACCAGAAGAACTCAGAGGATCCACCTACCACCTTTAACCTCGGAACCTCACCTCAAGACTTATCACTCAGCCCTACACTATTCAACACCTACATGATCCCATTGGCCATCATCATCAGAACCCATGGACTAAACATCATATCCTATGCTAATGGCACCCAGCTCATCCTCTCACTATCAGAAGACCCCTCCACGAGGATGACCAACTTCCACAGGTGCATGATTAGCATCGCTGACTGGATGAAAGACAACTACCTAAAGCTGAACACAGACAATATGAAAGTGCTGATCTTTGGGAACACCTCTTCCCCATGGAACGACGCCTGGTAGCCTTCTGAACTTGGACCAACTCCGACAGATCATGCCTGCGACCTTAGTATCATCCTAGACAGCAAGCTTTCTATGAAAAGCCAGATCAATTCAGTCACGTCCGCCTGCTTCCACACTTTTTGCTTGCTCTGTAAGATCTACAAATGGCTCCCCGTCAACACCAGATGAACTGTCACTCAAGCCCTTGTCACCAGCAGGTTAGACTACGGCCACGCAGTCTACGTAGGAATCACCCGAAGAGACTGCAGACCATACGGAATTCAGTGGTCAGTCTCATCCTTGACCTTCTAAAGTGAGCCCATATCACCCCCCACCTCAGGAAGCTCCACTGGCTTCCCATTCAGAAGAGATGTCCATTCAAGATGGCGACCCATACCTACAAAGCCATACACAACCAAGGACCAGCATACATCAACCACCCCCTAAACTTCTACCAACCCTTCAGACACCTGTGCTCCGCCTCCCTCTCCCTAGCTCACACTCACCGAATTCGCTGAAGAAACTGTGGAAGGCCTGGAACGACCTCCCCCTTTACCTCCGGACCTCGTCCACTCTGTTGGAATTCAGGAAAGGAATCAAGACCTGGCTGTTCAACTGAACCCTCCCTAGCCTCAGTGTTCTCAGCACCTGGATCCCCCCATGGGTCATTAGCCTTTCTTTACAAGCCCTGTTTCAGTGACTGATTGATAGAAACATATTTACTAGAAGTGCATATTAAACCTGCACTACCAGCAACGAGGGAGACCATAACCCTACTAGAAGAAGTTCCGACTATCTGTGGCGGCAACAATGACCTTGGCAAAAAAGGCATCATTGCCTTGATTAATATATTTTTTGCACCACTCTTCAAATCAGAGTTATGAAGAAGATGTTGCAGGAAAAAGGCTCCATACTAGTAGAACTGATATAGAGGTGAGTTGGGCAGATGCAGAACGATACTACAGATCCTACATAAGAAGGTGGGATGGCAGTTTTAGAGTTTGCGTTATTGAGTTTTATTTCCTGGCAGTGCTGCTGCATTGGGTAACGAGATGGATGAATGAGACCTTACAGGCTAGAGGGAATGATACACTTGTGATACCAGTACTGCAAATGATACTGGACATATTACTTAAAACAACGGGAATAATAGAGATGTAGACAGGCTAATTTAGGTATTCCGCTACAGCGGGCAAGAGCGCTGGCAAGAAGACACACCCAAAGGCCAGAACTCTCTCTAGAGGTGATAGAGACTCAACAGCATCAGGGTGACTGGAGAGGGATAAGAGTATGGTCAGAAAAGGGGATTCAACTCTCAGGGCCTGATTTAGATCTTGGCGGAAGTGTTACTCCATCACAACGGTGACAGATATCCTGTCTGCTGACATATAAATCCCATAGGCCCTAATGGGATTTATATTTCGGCAGTCCGCCGAGATCTAAATCAGGCCCTAAGTAACTTATACGAGTGAGGAGCTCAGGAAGAGAATTTGAGGAGGATTTTATGTGGCATTTTCTACTATTCTTGGGCTTCTGGGCTTTCAGGGTGGCCTTTAGAAATCTCTGGAAAATGGGAGGTAAGGAACATTTGGGCATCAGGGGTTAAAGGTAATATGCACCATTAGTGGGAAGATCAAAGCAGTAATGTTAATGTATCAAGCCTTAATGATTCTGTCCAAATGCTTACTAAATACCCTGAGGAAAGCATAGACAACAGACATTAAGAGACCTGTGGCAGAAGAGGAACAAGGCAAAGTACTGAGAAACATCCTCAAAATTCCACGAATGCACGGTTCTGATTAATTTACCTTTACTATGTGCATAGGGCATATTTGATGCCTAGGCGAATCAACAAGACTTACCCTGAAGCACAGGCTAAATGCCCCAGATGTAATAAGCTAAATGTAGGGGTTCTATTATACAATCTGGGAATGTTGTGACTCAACAGAATACTGGGAGACGGTGGCAGAATTGATAAATGTCTTGAGGGAAAGAAACATACCCAGAAGAGTGGATACTAGGTCTCTATGCTAGACCAAAAACCAAAAGAGTGACAACTAGTTGCATCAACCTGGCTTTCGTATTGGCAAAGTGACAGATTGCAATGAGTTAGAAAAATCCCAAGGAACCCGGTCAATACACTTGGTATAGAAAACTGATAAAAATGGGCCGAAGCAGAGGGACCCTTCTCCACAGAGTGGTGCAAAGAGAAAAATAGATTTTTATACAGGGTGGGAGGAAATAGTGGCCTTCTTACCAGAAGCAGGATTGGAAGCTATCTCCCAGTACAACATGTAAAAAAATGATGCAGGGTATCGAACCAATAGAATGTTTTTTGCCAGATAGGCCTCCCCTCTGAGGAGACACCTAAGTTTGGTAAACAATTAATAGGATGTATGGAAGTATGTAGCTAAAATATAGACAATAACGATGAATCAACGCTATTTGTGACAAGAAATGTGGATGGCTTTCATGCTACGTGTATTGGGACGTATATTGAACAAGGTTTCCTCTTCTCAAGTCACACCCATAGATGCAGTCATCATCTCTTTTTTTGTGAGTTTGCTGGTTACTTGAAGGTGATAACAGATCAGCCGTCATGCATGCTCCTGTTCGAAGGCTTCTTATTATTTTCAGATTCCCTCCAAACGTGCAGTGTCCTTCATCTGATTCTGCTCCTGTCCAGAATAGACTAGATGGGACTAGGCTTTAGGATAGGAGAACCATAATCGAGACTCAGATCTTTGCTGACCATTGAAACCTTACTCCCAACCGTATTGAAGTCCACTGTGAGGATCGCAGGTGTCATTGGAGATGACCACCCCCTCTCTATCAATCTTTCTGAAACTTTTCTGAGAGCTGCCCATGGTGCAGCAACTCTCAGGATTCTTTAGTTCTAACACCTCCATGAGTATTTTCAGAGCGGTTCTTTAAGCTTTGGTAGTAAGTTTATTTAAGACAAGAACGGGGTGTGCCAACTCGGATGTCACCTTGGGTGGCCATAGAGTGTTTGAAAGGTAGCTCAAGGCGTGCTAATCCAGGGACTTCCCCTTACTTTTCCCATCCTGTTTCATGCATTCAGTCTGCACATATTTACTTAAGTCAAATATGCAAATATCTTTAATGACTATGATTAGGAATTAAAGAGAGGAAGGAGAAATGATGAAACATACAGCAAATGGATAAACAGGTTCCACTAGCCAAACCCCTCTTCCCTGTTGCACTTCTATCTCTAAACCTCATCTTGGTATGACTTTATGAGTGCCCTCTGTTAAATAACCGGCTCCTGTTTAATCAAGTGACACAATTCAGAGGAAAACATCAAGGGGCATATTTTCAACAGCCAGCGATAATTATCGCTAAGCGCGCTTAGCGCGATTTTAATTATCGACGGCTATCGCTGGATTACATCGCCGAGATAGCGCGTTATTATCAACGCCTATCTCCAATGCGATAAAAAATCCAGCGATAGCGGTGAAATGCGTGAATATCGCTGGAAATCCAGCGATAAAACCACAGCGATAGGGAAATCCTTGATAATAGGGCAGGGTGGACTTATCCTGACAATCCACCTCCCATAGGATAATATAGCTAAGTCAGTTTTAAATCAGGCATTCAGATACCAGCGATAATCGCGGTTAGCGCTACTTTTATTATCGCAACGCGGGTTCGCGACCGGATTGATAATAGGGGGAAGTTGTGTTAGCGACAGTTTTCATGTTATTTTAGTAAGGAATGCCTACTTTGCATGTCATTAGCGAAAAATATCGCTGACATGCAAAGCGGCAGGATAACCGGCAGCTATCTCAAGGAAACAAGCGCTAACGCATGTTAGCGAGTCCTTGGTGATAGTGCGATAGAAATATCACCGCTTTTCCGGCGATATGTGCCGGAAAAGCGGCGATACTTTCCTTGATAATATGCCCCCAAGGATACATGAATCCCAGCAACAATGGATCAGTGAAACAGTCTTCTGAATAGCGGCCTCTAGGCTTACCAGGATAAAGATGTTCCTCATATGGGTAATTTTTGCATGCAGCTGCTTCGCCTTGCATCCATTTTCCAGGCACTCATGTTCAAGGAGGTCTACTGTCAACCAAGCAAAGAAGGAGGCAAAGGGAAACCAAGAAAGAACCCGAAGTGCTGTCAAGCTGAAATAGGTGGTTGCAGATGATAGCTGTTGATAGTGACCACAGCAAATTGCTGAAGGAGCGGTGATTGTTTTACGTCTGATTGAACTACCTCTCCCAAAATGTGGACGACACGCAAGACACCACACACCACACGAGTTTGGGTGAACAAGTGCCCCCTCTGCTACCCACCTTCCTTCCACTTATCTTACTTACTCTGCTAGTGCTTCTGGAAACATATAAATTCTTAAAAGATTCTGAGAACTGCAATCTCTATTAGTCTGAAGGACCTGCTTTCTTCTTACTTTCTACGACTCAGAGAGAAAGTAAGCCATTATCACCCTTGTTTCTTCAACTGCAGCCTCTGAGCGTGTTTTATTCCCTGGTGCTTCCATTTAGAGGTCCGCGCAGATGGAGCAGGATGGAAGAGTTCCTCACTTTTGCATTGAACATGCTCTTGACCCTTGTGACTATGAACTGTTTTCTGTTTGCAAAGCCAAGCTTCCTTTTCCCTGTGCCTTTGTTCTTGCTGCAGTCTTCTGACCTTTTGCCTTCTCTGACCTCTTGCCTTCAATGCTTCGGATCCCATGTACCCATTGCTACTGCTTCCTCCGCATTTTCCACCCTGCTGCTGCAGTTTGTGCATTTCCCTGTTTTTGCTCTATTTTCCCATTGCTATGTCTGTCCTCCCACTTTCACAGTCAATCAGGGGTTTGTAAAGCGTGGCTACTCACCCGTGAGGGTCTCAAGGCGCTGAGGTGTAGGGGGGCTGCTGATCCGTCTGGACGTGGAGGTTCAGTTGATGAGTGTCTAGTGCTCTCGTTCATAGCACCTTTTGCACTCCATTTCTTACTTCCTCTAGTAATACAGTTCCCAGTGTTTTAGGAATCGAGGTCAGATAAGCAATGGTATGTTGTGGTTACAAAGGATGTTAGTTATAAAATCACATGTTTTGCAGCAGCAAAATACCTCGTGCAATGTACAGTAGCTATTTTGCCAGTCTTAAAAGTCTTCAAGACTCCTCATATGGCACTTGTGGCTCTTTTCGAATAGCAAATAGGAAGAGATGTGAAAGTCATACTAAAGGTACGTATCAGTGGTTTGAGACCGCATTTATGTTTGCAAACCATTGATCACTTACTGACACCTGAGTGGGAGAGGTAACTGTTTTGCAAGATGGACTCGCCTTTGTAAATCATAATGGGTGGTCTCTGTGAGGTGGGGTGCAAACAGTGTTTCAGGGGAACACTGCTGCTTTCCTTCGTAGAAACATTTTTTAAAGCAGCACGTATCCCTTTAGGAAACCTATCCCTTTAAGTAACTAAGGGCCAGATGTATCAAGAATTGCTTTTGCGATTCTTAAATAGCTGAATTTTACCGATTCGCTATTTAAGAATCGCAAAATGCAATGTATGTAGGATTTGCAAAATAAATTGCGAATCCTACATATTCCTTAATAGCGAATCGCAAATTGCGAGTTGCTATTAAGGAATACCTTCCCCTTCATTCCTATGGGCCTAGAGGCCCATAGGTATGAATAGGAGTGCATTCGCAATTTGCGAGTACCAAATAGGTACTCGCAAAATGCATATGCAATTTCAAGGGTGCCAAAAGGACACCCTGTTGCACCCCTGAAATATGCATGTGTGCACATATGGCGCACATACATGCCCTAAGGGCATGTATGTGCGCCACATGCCACTTAGAACAAGCATTGGCATAGCCAATAGGTCTCGCTTTTGGGACCTTATAAGTATTTACTTATGCAGCACAATATCCTTGGTGCAACAACATCAACTGTTGCATGACTAAACACTTATAAGATCCCAAAGGCGAGACCTATTGGCTATGCCAATGCTTGTTAATATACCTAAGGCCAACGACAGTCATTCACAAAATTCTACCTGAGCAACTGAAAGTTTTGCAAGGTTTTCCGATGATGGCATCATGAGCTGCCACCAAATCATTTACCTCCCACATTACCCACCTAACTCGCACCTGCAAGGACTTTCTGCCTACGATTTCTGGCAACCACTTGTTTGTCTGTGCCTTCCTTTCTGTTTATTTTACATTTTGTTTATTTCCTGATCCTTCCCATACTTCTCACTCTGCTTTACTATTATCATTATGACGTGGAGCACGTCTTAATATTTCTCCTAGTTAATTTGCCTTCATGGCATTAATCACTTTCCATGCACGATGTTTGAGAGTGTTCACTGGTAATTCCATGGACAGATGTCCATCTACCCTGTTAGCACTGTTCAAATACATTGACAAAACTGATCAAGGACACTAAGCACTCACAAATGACACTGCTGCACAGGCTGTCCATGCGTAGTACACTTGTTTCTGTCAATGCATGCGGACAATGGTTCCAGTACACTGCCATCACCCACCACTATCCATGACCTCCTGATTCTGCCATGCACATAGCTAGCTCTCAATGTGGACCCAGCTGATGTCAGTAGAGTGGATGAACAGCAGACAGTCCTGACAATTGACAATGAGCAATGGATAAATACCTGTGGCAACAAAATTTGTGAAACATAAGTTGGATCGGAGCACAGTTCTGTTTTCTGCTGTTAAAATGCTCAATATATTATTCACATGTACTAAAGTATGGGGAAGCCCTAATAACCCTATGCAAACCTGGGCTTGTATACTACAAAAAGAGAAAAAGGATTATCTATAGGGATCAATCAAATGTACCTCAAACCAGGCTCGACAATAGTGGCGCTCCTCAGTATTGGAAGACATGTTGCATGCAACTGACTGCACCCGAAAAGTCTGAGACAAGTTTGCTGCTCCGTAAAGGCAAGGTCATAAGTGTAAGGTAGAGGACCAACCTGGCAGTTGCTAAAACCCCCACCCTCCATTCCCCAAAAACACCAACAGCGAGCTCTGACCGAAAGGGAGCAGAGATGTTCCAGTCAATGGGAACGCACAAAAGACTGAAAAGCACACTTTCCCAATTTGAAAACGCCAGTTAGTCACAAGTAAGATAACGGAAAAAAAGTGTTTAAGAGGACGAGTTCTTGTTGAATTAAGCAATGCAATGCACAAAAAATGAGAATATAAAGAACCAGCTCATAGCATTTGAAACCGGTTTTAAAACTTTGGAAAATGTCAGCACAGCTAAAAAAATGTTTTTTTAAAAAACTATATCTAAAAGTATGGTAGCTAATGATGGAGGACAGTGGTACTAATAGAAGACTCATCAGGAAAGTCACCAGATTTCCAACAGCGTGTTGTGGCTGATTCTTCATTTGGATAGAATAGGCTTGAGAGCTGGAAAACCTAAAAAAAAAGAGGGCACCCAACCTGAGAATCAGGTGGCTGGTGTTAGGTGATTGAACGGCTCTTATGAGAAGATTGAGGGGTTTCTCTCCAGGTTTGTCAACCCGGAACTATAGCCTTAGAAGGGAGGAGAACCTAGAAATACCAGGAATCCTAGAAATGGCGGAGAGGATCTGGGTAAGAGGATCTTGCCACATTAGAGAAAAGCAAACTCTGAAGGTTTTGGAGAGTTGCCTCAATAGGTGGTAGTACTTACCAAGAGCAAAGAAACATTTCATTCCCAGATTTGAGTCCCTGCACCACTGCGATGAGGAGGCATATGCAAGAGCTGGGGAAGACTTTCTTAGAGCTAGAAGCAAATGGGTCGATCATATAACTTGCTAAATTGAGGGTGGAATCTTCAAAAAGGCCACAAGGGTTAAATGAAAAAAATCTCCAACCGAACAAGGGGATGGCTGAAAGGACAGCACTGATTGGACAATTTATGATGTAATGTTAAGTGAAGGGTACACTTTGAGTTATCTGGCCTCAGCAACAATCCTAAAGCACTCTGAAATAGGTCCGCCTTCAAAAGGTTTAGAACTGTGACTTACCTGAGTGCAGTAAGAGATGAATATGTAGATAGAAATCTAGCTCCTTCTAGAAGGCGTTTACACAAGAAAAGATTACATTATTTTTTTTCCATTGAAGGGAATGTAATTATACAGGCAGTGTGGTTCAGCTGTGTTTCCATTGCTAGTGAAGATTTGGTGGTAAGAGTTTCAGAACTGAAACCGATTTTTTACCACTGTATAATAAACGTAATTTATTGTATAAGAAACATCACATTCTTCAAAAATGCGTACAAATTATACACAAGCAATACATCACACAAAAGATGGTTGCAAAACCTTAAAATAAATGTACAATAAATCTAGCATACAGTCAAAAAGCAAGTAAAGGCTAAAAGGAAAAATTCTTAGACACCTAGTAAAAATCTACACACAGGGGAATATGAGGACAAGCAGCTGTTTGGGGTTACACACATTGGGCACTACCAAACTCAAATAGGTCCTTCCACCAGCAGCAGGTGCATTGGCCAAAAGCGAACAAAGGACATTTGAAGGAGGAAATGCAACAACATGTCAATTATTTCAAACTTCAAAGTGAAGAAACAATCCATTCAAACTTTGATTTTGTTGCTGAAATATACAGTTAGCGTATACCAACATAATGTTGATCCTAAATGGTTGACTCTACAAAGGGAAAAAGGCACGTACTTAAACTAGATCATTGATTTTGAGAAACTCAAAACAGAGGTAGAAGACAAAATTAATGTTTCTTCAAACCAGACAAACCAAGAGCCAGTATCTATTATAATAACAAAATGTAAGCTTATTAAGTTCTCGTCTATCTTCTTCACTACTGTTTCTCCAGAGAGGTAGGTTTCTTCCACTCAAGTGCACTAATCTGAAATTTGCATTTATGCAGCTGTGACAGGCCCAAAGTACAGCTAAGTACGTCTAGCAAGTGACACATTCTACAGAAAGAGTAGCCACTCCTGAATAGCCCCAAACAGCCAAGATAAAATCTAAATAAAACCGAGGTCACTTTACATAATGTGTCTAGCTAAAAGGTCAGCTCCTCCAATCTTGTCACTAGTCAAGATTATTATTGTCAAAGTATGTAATACACAGACAAAAATGCACCTTTCGTTTGATATCATATGACAGGGTTTGGTGATGACGCAAATGCTAAATCAGGGGAAAATAAGCAATTTCATATCCATAGGTATGGCGTGGTTTCTTTGCCACCATTTTAAGAGCAAACACCACAAATATTACAGCAAGAATAAAAAAGGAGGACATTTCGGTGTGATCACGAACATCTTTAGCAGTACGCCGACTTCCCTACTGCTTCATCCAGCAGTGAAAGAGTTTTAAGAAACTCCACTCAGGAATTATTTAGAAAACTGGATAAAATTAAATGTACCAATAAATCGGAAAAACTACGCAGACACAGTTTTACACCTATATGCTGACTGCACTAACGCTCTAAAAATGCACCACCAGATTTCCAGCAAAATAATGACTTTATTGAAGGTCTTACTCATCAGACCTACACTTATGAAAGCCGAAAATTTCCCCAGCATAACAAACTCTACATTGCTATTCAACATTTGCACAGATTGTAATTCTCTGAAAATTGTTATAAGTGAACAACGTGTTTTGTAAAGCAGTCCCAACAATGCTGAAATGTATACTTTAACGTACGTCAAACTACTGACCATGCTACAAATTTACAAATACGATGCCTAGAACGCTCCTCCTGCGTGCAGGGTAAAAACACAAACAATTGGATACATAAATGCAGCAGAAGGCAAAATCTTGCACACTAATTTACCTTTGCACTGACCTAGAAATTCACTTTATGGAGTACCGCGAACTGAGGCCAACACGTTCAAAATAAAACAAGCCTTTACATTATAGGGGGGAAAAACTGCAGCAGATTTCATCGACGCAGATAAACAGAATGGGCGCTCAGGTCAGAGCAGTATCCCGAGGGCATGTATGCGGACCATTCTACATTGCTGGAGCTCGACTCCCATGTGTATCTTGCAGATCACACCTTGGCAAGATGTGCAACAAGGACGAAACATTAGCAAACATGACATTTCAGCAAAGATCCGAAGTCCCAGGGCCCATACGGTATTAAATCCAAGCTGAGTATACGTCATATTAAAAAACAAGAGAGGAGCGGGGCGAGCGAGCGCGGCAGCCTGCAGAGCTGACCAGACGCTCGTGCGTCATGGCCTTTGCCTGCGATTACACGCACGGCAGGCATGTGTTTCCAATTATCGCGCCCGCATCTGGGCACGATAATTGGAAACACATGTCTGCCGCGCGCGTAACCGCAGGTAAAAGGCCATGACGCACGAGCGTCTGGTCAGCTTTTCAAACTCCTAACTATAAGTCTCGCAGAGCAGCGCTTGCGCGCTACTCGAGGCTCGACCTAAAAAGCACAAGTTTAAACACAAAAACGTGGGATAAATTATGCAATCACTGGCAGGTTAAAACTACAATTTTAAACTGTAACAACCACAGGCAAAGACAGTTAAAGAAATTTACAAAGGAAAAAATAAGATGATGCAATCACAGGTAGGGAAAATCGTTTTTTAAACTTTTTAGGAAAGAGACAGCACTAGTCTGCCTCCTTACCACTTCCTGGACTCTGCTCACTGCAATCTGGGGCACAGGTAGGCTGCAACTCACAAGATGGAGGAGAATGGGCAAGTCCTGGCACTTCTGACCTATCAACATTCCTACTCCTCTGCGATTATCAAGACTTAAACAGTTAAAGTTGAATGTTGTTTTCTGAAACCGGATTGTGTTATAGGTAAGATGATGTAGCAAAGGGGTCTCCAACCTTTTCTGAAATAAAAGCTACTTATGTTCAATGAAAATCCTACCAAGCTACAAAAACTATTAGAGATGTAGTAGTTACCACATCAGACAAGATTACATTAGTGGCCATCAAATGCAAAATTACCAGCAGAGATCACTTCAGTGCATCAGGCACAATTGCTAGCAGTAATGTAAAAATGGCATGTCAATGTGAAAAGCCTCTACATGTGTAATCTATAACAGCCATAGGTGCAATGCCCCTGGCATCAAGTTAACAAATATCCCCAACACTGATTTCTCCCTCAAATATCAACTTTAAATATATTATGGAAATTCTACCATTTTTCTCCACACGTGAGCTTATGAGTTCTGAAAATACACATTTTTGTATCAAATACATGCTATATTAATTCAACCAAGCACAAGCTTCTAATTTAGTTGCTGATGCTGCACACAGAAGAGCTACTTGTTGGAGAAGTCTGGTGCAGCACTATATCCAATCCTAGAAATCTGTTAACAGTAATTTGGCAAATTACCTTACTCAGTGGAATAAGCATAACCAATAGTCAGTACTTGATGTGTCCTTTTAAAAATTAGAATCAAAAGCCTTTTCAACTATCTGGTAATAATCCCCAAGTACCAATACATACAGGATCTCACCAGTTAGGATGTCTTTGTGAGCATAGTCCTAAATCTTAGCCAAATCAATTGTTTTGGTAGGCGTATAGGGCTCTGAAGTGGCAGATCTGAGCAAGCAAGAAAAATTACAAAAGCACCCACCACCTGCCCATCAAAGGGTGCCTCATAAAAGGTCCTCTATATTTGTGTTTCCAATATCTCTTTAACCACACAACCCCTTTGTTTATATTGGTCGTGTTTAAATCACTCTAAAGCAACTACTTTCCAAAATGTTCTCCTGTCTCTTTGCTCAAATACAATGAAAATCATGTCCAGCTTTTTCTCTCATGCCATGTTTTCACTTATTTATCGCAATTCAATAGGCCCCTAGGTGTATTTATCCAGCGAATTTCAGACAGCATTATTCTATTTGACAAAACATCTCCATCTACACATTTCAGCCTTCAATATGCTTCTATATCTGGTCTAGTTTCATATAACAGCTTTCCTTTTTCTTAAAAGTAATCACTTAACTATTGCAAACTGTAGGAAATCGAGTTTATTATTATGGAACAGAGAACTTGTACACATGTAGTCGCAACTCAGGCTGCTAAATGCCAGGGACTGACCTATTTCCATATGACTACAGATTAGTGACTCAGATCTTCTTGGTAACGCCTTAGGTCTTACACAACTGAATCCCAAACCTGGACTGAGCTTGTGCAGGAATGTGCTCTTGAATCAAACCAATTTTCCCTTAATATCAAGATTCCTTCCCAAAAAATAGTTAATACATTTTCTGGCTAACACCAACTTCGCTGTTACCAGCATTAGTGTGGGAAGCTGACAAATACAACCAAACTCATCTCTGAAACCTACTTCCCTCACAAAACATCCAAGCCTGTGGACATCTTTCTGAGAAAACACTCAATTTTGACTGAGTCTTGCTCAAACAAGACCACGTTATCCACAAGACTGTCCAATAAATTATTCAACTGCACGAGAGATCACACCCTTGCTCGAACTGGTTGCACACAAAGAAACGTACAATACAATGCACGTGGCCTCTCTCCAACAACTTGTTGCTCCCCAGGGTCAGTAAACTACCAGCAAAATGACAGCTTTGTAGGTACTGTTTTCAGAATAAAACACGAGCCAGGTACCTCTGCATTAACAAAGAAATGTTGGAGTAGGAGAGTATTTGTAAGGCGTAACCCTAATTAAGGAGTATGAATCCTTCTATTCAGGGATGTAGAGCTCTCTAAAGATGGGTACCTTCAGAGCCTTCTTTCACATCAGAAAAAATAACCTGTGACTGTTCCTTTTGTGATTACCTAGCAGATGCCTAAGCAGTTAAATTCAGTGGGGTACACCCAATAATCACGAATATCCATGTCTCCCATGAAGATTTAGCCTTTACATAAATAGTATGGGTCGGGGGATGGACAGGGTAGCATTGGTATCAAGGGCCTTAAAGAACATTCGCAACCCGCAATCACTAGGGGTAAGTGTTCATCTAGAAACAAAAAATTTTCCTTAAAGCCTGTCCAACACGCAGAAAACAAAAGTAGCTACTGATATTAAGTCACAGGATCCTCCACCCAACACATTGGTTGCCCTGACAGCTAAGTGGAAATTGATACCAAAAGTACACAACTAAAGAACTGCTCTGCATAACAAACTGTTTGATTTGAGAGAATATCACAACTTCACAGATTATACGAAACCCACTTAAAAGGATTTACAAAAACCTGTTCATCAGCTCAGCTGGCACAAGTCGGTAAAAGGTTTTAAAACGGGATATAAATGTCAATATGAAATAAAACCAAAAGGACACGTTTGTAAACAATGCAACTTTATTGGTTATCCGGCTTATACGATGTAATTAAGGCCTTGGCATCAACTTAAACTAGAGAATAAATAGCATTCTGGCAGGATGGCTGACTTAAGACAGCAGGCTCCGCCATTTCCTACAAATTGTAAAGCCCTGACACTTCTGTGTTAGAGAAGTTCGAGGCTGTGACAGGCGACTGATCACAAACTTTAAAGTCGAATGTTTAAATGCGCCAACGATGAAGTTAATGTTTGGCTTCTTGACACACTTGCACTTTCCTAGCAGGGCTGAGGTCAGTGCGCCTGCCTGGATATTTACAAGTGTGTTGGCCAGTCTGAGAACTTTCAGTAGCTAAGGAGGAACCAGAGAACCCTTACAGCAAATAAACTGTACGACGGCAGCAAACACTATACGAAACGACAGTTTTTTTTGTCCACATAACCGAAAGAAGGGACACAACGGAGACGTTTCATCTCCCACGTCACATTATCTCGCACAAAAAAACTGTGTGGACACTTCGGACCGGGCGGTCGATAAGTCGTCAGCGGATACCTAACAGCGGGCATATCTATTTTTTATGATACTTTGTTATTTTAGTAGGAACAAGTCTTGAGTAATTAACGGGGAGAGAGGAGGTGTCACCGATTTGAGAGGCCACGGAGGCAGTATCGAGCCCCACTTGAGATCCATGAAAGATTGCAAACATAAACCACAGTCACCATAAGATAGAAATCCACGGGCAACATCGGATCCACTTACAAGGAGCCCACATTTTTAAATATCATAGCCACCCTTGGAAGTAGTGGCAGTAGAATCGGGGTTACCCGTAAAACCTAAATTGAGGGGGAATTCCGCGTTTGGAGCTCAACCCAACAAAGAGGGGGCGACGAACTGCTCCGCAAATCGGCCAACTCAAACCCAGGTGATAAACAAACCTTGCTCACCTTCCAACACCAGATCACTTCGCACCACCATCTAAACAATGGCGTCCGCCTTTTATTTAGGAGGAGGGGTAACGCGGACGTAGTTGTCACGTGAGGTCGCCCCTACCCTTCCACGTGCAGTATACTTTACTAAGGCGGAGTCTCTCTCTGGCAACCATCATAGATAACAGGAAACGCAAAAAACAAAACAAGAGAGGAGCGGGGGCGAGCGAGCGCGGCAGCCTGCAGAGCTGACCAGACGCTCGTGCGTCATGGCCTTTTGCCTGCGATTACACGCGCGGCAGACATGTGTTTCCAATTATCGCGCCCGCGTCTGGGCACGATAATTGGAAACACATGTCGGCCCTGCGCGCGTAACCGCAGGAAAAAGGCCATGACGCACGAGCGTCTGGTCAGCTTTTGAAACCCCCTAACATAAAGTCTCGCCTAGCAACGCTTGCGCGCTACTCGAGGCTCGACCTAAAAATGCTAAAAAGTGCATTTTAAAGGAATTTGCAAATTACCACCAACTAGAAGTTGGTGGTAATTTGCGATTCCTTAAAGCCAGGTCACAATTTTTTCTTGCTTCCTACATTGCATTTAAGGAATCGCAAATTGCGATTCCCAAAATGCATTTGCAAAATAGGTAATCGCAAAAATTGCTATTACCTATTTTGCGAATGCCTTTTGGGATGTATCATCCCAAAAGGCTTTTTCCCATTCGCAAACGGGCCGATTCTGTGAATCGGCCCGTTTGCGAACGGGAAAACGCTTGATACATCTGGACCAAAGACCTCAACCAGTGGGACCCCGCTTATGCTTCTATAGACCAAATGGAAATGCACTAAACAATAAATAAACTACTGTACAGGTTCATCTCTGTATATATAAAGTCTTTGTCACACTTTATGTCCTATAAAATAACATCCTTGAGTTGAAAAAGGACATTAACTAGCCCATCATTCTCTAATACATTTGAAATTCCTAAAAGTCAATACCACATAAATTTAAAATTAATTGAAAATAAACATAAAATATTACAAATAGAGATAATGTGTCTACACGGCGTTTCTGTGGAAATCGAGATGGTTCACACCACATTCTTCAGGACAAAATTATATATCACACAAATATTCTAGGAACCAGAGAAACACAAATTACTATACATCTTTTTTTAAAAGAACAATTCAATGTCTTCAAACATCAACCCAATCTATACCTTAGTGCAAGACGAGGTAAGCAGGTAAATATAAAATCCTGTAAGGTATAAGAGCAGCAAATGGTTGACGGCCAAAAACATATAATAACATAATTATGGTTACAAAATTATTACTACAACAGGTCAATAAGGACTTCCGGGACGGAGTGATTTAAGTACCTTCGGCCGATTTAAGTAAGTTCAGGTGATAAATTAATTGGCCAAAGGGCAAGAGGAAGGGTGAGAATATTTATTATTAATATAGCTATTCCTTCTCAACATTAGAAAAATATCCACAAACCAAAGGCCTTCCTGAGAACGCATCCAGGAATTCCTTAAGACCTGCTCCTATGGAGTAACAATGGGAGGTCCTGAAGAGCTAAAAATGTAGATATACCTAAATAGAGGGTACAACTTAATTCCAGAGGCACAACCAGTATAAGAATATTTGGAGTGGTTGGTCCCATGGGTATATAGATACATAATGGAAACATTGAGACTAATATAGTTGTAGGTAAAACGGAAGATGTTTTCATGCAAAAAAGAAATAAGGTGGGATCTTGCTGGAAGGGCAAATGGATTGCACTAAGGTATAGATTGAGTTGATGTTTAAAGACATTGAATTGTATAGTTATTTGCATTTCTCTCTCAGAATATTTGTATGATATATAATTTTGTCCTGTAGAAGGTGGTTTGAACCATCTCGATTTCTACCAAAATGCAGCGTGAACAGATTATCTCTATTTTTTATATTTTTAGTTTATTTGCAATTAATTTGTAAATTTATGCAGTATCGATGTTTGGGAATTTTGAATGTATTACAGAATGATGGACTAGTTTAAGTTCCTTTTAACTCAAAGATGTGATTTTATACATGTATATAATTATGTGTTTTATGAAAATAAATGTAAACAATTTTTGAGGACATACAGTGTGACAGAGACATAAATAAACCTGTACAGTGATTTATTTATTGTTAAGTGCATTCCCATTTGGTCTATAAAAGCATTAGCGGGGTCCCACCGGTTAAGGATGCACAAAAGGGAATTTTGTTTGTGTTTACGTTGTAAACTACCCTATCCCTTTTGGCAGCCAGGATGACTCTCCTTTCTGTTTCAGTTTCTTCTGCAACAGTCCAGTCTGCTTGTGATCCCTTTTATTCAATTTATGTTTTGTTGCCTCCATCCTTCAGCCCATTTCTATGCCTGTACTCTGTCTTGTAGCTGTCATTGCTGCAGCTTTTTCCTGTTTATTTCTTGGTAATTCCTGTGTAGGTTAGTGATTCTATTTATCGACCATGCTGTACATATGTGCTTTTATTCAGATATTGGTTGCTGGTTTCTACAACAGTTTCTGCCACCTCCTCCCCTCCACTGTAGGACCACCCACCCCATTTAGAGGTCCCCACCAAACATCATGGTGGACCGCACTGCATTCATCTTTGCCGAAAATGCATTGGCGGATGCACTTGCCGCAAAGATGAACGTAGAGTCGCCCAAGTTTAGAAATCTGGTAGGGCTCAGTAGGGGAAGGCAGTATTATTCAAGTAGAAGGCCCACTCCTTTACTCAACCTCTTTCTAGCTCTTCTAATTGTATACAAAATAAAGGCACCCAGGTGCAGGAGATCTTTCTAGACCCACATACAGAGGTCGCATACCTGCCATTGCATCATTTAATTTTCATGAGCTGAGAACTTTCCTCTTCCTTCTGCGTAGCATCATATTAGACTTGGAAGTCATTGAGAAGGACTGAATGACGTAGGTGGCATAGGTGATCATTTTGGTTGAAAGATTTATGGCAGCAAAAATATTTTTACTACCAAATTGAAATTTTTCACCATTATATTTGGCAGGTCTGCTTTTTCAACAAGAATTGGCAAGCTAGGGCGATGTTTAATTATTTTATTTTTCATAGCAAGAATACGTCACCCAAAAAGAAAGCATGTTTTTGCCAAAACGTGGCTGCTGTATGCTTGCAATAAAAGTTTTACATTAAAAAGAAATAGCCATTGCATATCATTTGCACAGAATAGTATTACAGGTGGTTGCTAGCAGGCTAGGACAGGTACAAAACCTCTTTTTAGTTTTAATGCACATCACCTTATTGGCACAAAAGAATGGCACTATTGTTTTTGAATTGCAGTAACCAGAAGACATAGTTTAAACACACAAGATGACTAAAACAATTAACAAAATGGATAAAGAATGGAAAGAAAAAATGTTTGCACAGTAAAGTATTGGACTATAACCCTGGTACTGAAGTACACTTCTTTGTAGGCGGATGTGTACATGTGATTAGGAAAAATGCTCTTACTGAGAGTGCAAGAGATCCAATACCTGAAGTGGACTGACCCATTACCCCATCTTCATGCGGTTGTGGGCGGGAGCAAAATGTGTATGGTTAAGAGCAAAAAGGTGAATGTAGAGGTTGACCCAAAACTCCTGCATGAATCTATTTTTTTAATTGAGTTTTTTTATACTACATGAGGCTGATGAGACAGCTAAAGCTGTCTAAATGTGAGACCTAAAGTTGACAGAACCCTGCAAAGGTAAACAAGGCACTAGAGAGTGAACCTTCTTACAGCCGGGTAAATTCAGTCAAGCATGCTACCAGAGGCCAATGTGCTGCCATAAAGTGTGGAAAGTCAAGCCTGCCCATTTCCTTCTAATTTTTGGTGAAAGTCCTCGGACCACGTAAAACAAGGGAACCCCCACGGGTTTTAGGCGGTGGTATTTTTTAAATAAATCTTTATCTTCAGGCACAGCTGAGAATCCAAAGACATTAGATTATCACACAAGTGCTGCAGAATATTGGCCTGTCTTGCACAATGGACATATATCCAACGTTGTTCTTACTGTGCCTTGGGGTAATGAATCGGCCATGGAAGATGGTGGTTCTGTCTGCCATTTGCTGCTCTTTGCTGGAGGCTAATCTTGGCTCTGTACACGAAGAGTTGTTGCTGCTGCCTTATGGATCATACATGCAGATCTTGATCAACATAGGCTGGCTGACCCTCCTTGGGACAAGAGCCTGAAAAAACAGGGACTGGGGTACATGGTGGACCAGCCCCGTGCCTGCTGTTAAAGTATTCTACCTTTAATCAAGTGGGGGGAGAAAGAAGGGATTGTAATCCATTCAGCTTCCTTGCAGTAATACAAAATATCAAAAGGGAATGGATCACTTGACCTGAGTAACCAGGGTTTGCAACGTGTTCGTTGTTTTACTATAAAAACCCTCATTCACGTACACAAGCCGTCTGGCGGTATATCTTGGTTCTCCGCCAAGTTAAAAACGTGACAGCATCATCATTGGGCTTCTTTTTCGTATGCTTTCCTCCGCCAGGAGGAGAACCACTGGTTATTGCAGTAGTGATCAAAGAGAAGTGAGTGTCAAGTGCTCTGGTGAAGTGAATTAAAAACTAAGATCCTCGTATGTCCTGGACTGTACTTTTATTAAGTCTGGAATCGAGGTGAATAAAAACAGTGTTGTGCGTGAAAAGACAGATTATTAGTCCAACGCACTAAAAATGTGTCCAAAAATAGGTCGACATGTTTCAGCCCTTGGGATCGCCCAGTCGGGTCGGTGGGGCTTTCTTCAGGACCTCAGAAAAGAAGTGGTGGCTGTGTGTAATGACAACAGTCCTAGAGAACCATACTATAGTTCACTTGTTTTCAAAAAGGTCATTAAGTACCTTTTAGTCCGAAACTTCAGACTTCAACGGGGTTCCGTCGGGCATATTAACCTGCTGCTTCTGTCGTGCAGAGCGACTTGTGCTCGCTCTTCCTACGGCGCCCCGGGGTTTCGGACTAAAAGGTACTTAATGACCTTTTTGAAAACAAGTGAACTATAGTATGGTTCTCTAGGACTGTTGTCATTACACACAGCCACCACTTCTTTTCTGAGGTCCTGAAGAAAGCCCCACCGACCCGACTGGGCGATCCCAAGGGCTGAAACACGTCGACCTATTTTTCGACACATTTTTAGTGCGTTAGACTAATAATCTGTCTTTTCACGCACAACACTGTTTTTATTCATCTCAATTCCAGACTTAATAAAAGTACAGTCCAGGACATACGAGGATCTTAGTTTTTAATTCACTTCACCAGAGCACTCGACACTCACTTCTCTTTGATCACTACTGCAATAACCAGTGGTTCTCCTCCTGGCGGAGGAAAGCATACGAAAAAGAAGCCCAATGATGATGCTGTCACGTTTTTAACTTGGCGGAGAACCAAGATATACCGCCAGACGGCTTGTGTACGTGAATGAGGGTTTTTATAGTAAAACAACTAACACGTTGCAAACCCTGGTTACTCAGGTCAAGTGATCCATTCCCTTTTGATATTTTGTGTTACAGGTGCCGGCTCCTTGTGATAAAAACAGTTCAATGCAAATACACACAAAGAGACATCAGAGAATATGTTCATTGCCTGTAATACATTGGTCTCTGCACCCTCATTAAAAATATATCTATTCCTACTACAGACTTGGAAGGTGTGGCAACATGGATTAAAGCGATAGCGGGTCAGTTTAAATTACATTTTCGTGGATTGAAGAGTTTTCTGGATTTCATTCTCAATTTATAGAGGTGCTTTGAAGGACGCAGAGACATTGGAGTGGGCGAGCTGGGGCAGCTGCACCTCAAGTACATTGTATTATGGTCTCATTATGTCTTTAAGACTTAATACCGTTATGTTCCATTTCACAGTTCTTAGGTAAAGTACATATATGAGTCCTTCCAATGGGGGGCTGTGTCTCTTACTATAGCACTACACCGCCTACTGAATAGGCTGGAGAGTTGCATCACTACGTACCGATGCAGTGTTCCTCTAGGAGGCCCCAGCCACCCTCCCACCTCACAGCTACTGCTAGGTACCTGAGGGGTTCCACTACTCTTCACCAGTTAACCCAGGTATATGGACGGGGGAGAGAGGGTGAAGAGCGTCTGCCACCGCGTAACATAACCGTGGTCACACAGATGAGTGCCCTGTGGTGGCTGGACATTGGGATCTGTCAAGCTCTCCAACATGGGAACAGGGCTCAGCACGAAACACCAACTCGAGCGAAATGGAAATACTCACCGACTTTTAACTTTATTCTAGCCATGAATAGTTAAAATCTCTGAAGAAAATAATGGTTTCTCTGTGTTTTTTACTAAGAGAATTAATGGAAGGGAAGAACATTTCAGAATTTTGGGCAAACTAATTCTGTTTTGTGATGAGGAAACTGACGATATGCTAATGCCACATGAAGCCAAAACAAAATCACAGATTCACAAAGATCTGAAAGTTTGCACTGTGAGTCAGGTGCACCTATGCAGTGTACAAAACGTTCTAACTGTGCTAATACAGAAACATTACCATGTAAACTGTATTCAAATTGTGCGTACAAATGTGTGTGATCCTAGAGAAGTGCCAACTTATGTGCATATTCCAACTTGCACATGGCATATCTGAAAGTTTCTGCAACTCTGACCATTAAGCACCATTCTGCACTTTTCGTGTGAAAAGTATTTTAGGGCAAAACTCATGATGTTGAATATATAATGGCCATACTGTAGCAATATGGGCAAATGTTGGCTTGTGCCTAATGAGGCCAGGCACAGGAAACAAGCAAAGGAAATTATGTCTGATATATGATTTACCTTTGTAAATCAGCAAACCTTTTGTTTGATTTGCTCTTTTTACATTGTAAACCTGTACATTCCTGGTTTAATCTTTTCGTGAGATCCATGCACCATCGTACACACGTTCACAGAAGTGGCTATAGTTCCACGGACCAGCCTGCTGGATATCCAGGAACGATATAGCTTCATCACATATATACGTAGAGCCCCACCTGATTATCGGGCCCAGGAAACACTATTTACCAGACTCACTTAAACTCAAGAGCAAGTGGTACCATGCAGGTTGGCTACCACACTCTGAGATTTGTGTGCAGATCAGAACCCATCAGAGATGGACGTAAGCTCTCTGAACTTATTTACAGTAATTATTTACAAAAGCTCAGTTCCTTGTTGAATTCCTGTGGATCACAGGAACCTTCAGTGGAGGTAGGTTATGCCAGGCTCTTCTCTAGGAAAGACATACAGGTAAGCCCTTGGTAAAACATCTGTAGGCCTTGCAATCCTCTCTACAATATGTGCATATCTATATTTCTTTGCACTGACCGTAACACTTTCTTAAACATTTTTTATTAGTATTTCTAAGTGTAATGAAAGGTTGAAACTTTTGGTGACCTATTATTTTGTGGTTGGACAGGGTGCATAAAGACTCCCCTAACAATAAAGGAGTCATGATTTTCCTTGATGTATCCATTGCATATAGTTCTAGAAACAAAGCAATGTTCACGTCCCATGGGGAGTGATAAGGCATAAGCATGAAAGACATTTAGCAAACAGTCTGGGCCTCATTTAAAGATCTGCTGACAGAGTATGTATCGTCGGCATGGCTGAGTACTTTACAATTGCCGTGCCGAGGGTACTCTGCCTGCCGCATTTAGAAATGCCCATCGGCCCAGCGGACATCTCTTGCAGTGGGAGGAACCACCATCGCAGCAGTTCCTGTCAATGCATTGAAATTTTGACACACTAAGCTGTACAGCAAACCTTCAATATTTTTTTATTTTCAAAAATAAAATCCCAAAGCGGGATTTACTATTTAAAAATAAAATAAAAACAATGACCCACTAGTCATGGGAGATTTCTCCCATACTTGGGAATCATTTACAAGTTTTCGCTGCCCCTTACCGCCAGATTTTACCGGATTGTGACAGACAGGGAAAACTGCCCATTTGACCGCCTACTCTAAATTGAGCAGGTGGTCCAATGTCCAAACCTCTGACAGCCCTCTACTCTGTCTGGTAGTCAGAGGTGTTTGTCAGAGATGGACATGGTGTAGTCTGCGCTGACGACATACTTCAGTACCACCCGAGTCTTAATGAGACAGGCAGAACTTTAGTTTGGTGGAGAAAATACTCCTTTGCCTTCTCCACCAAACTCTAAATCAGTCCCAGTCTATTTTTGGCTAATGCTTCCTTTTTATTTGTTAGTATATGGTGCATATGATTTTCTCATGTTTCATAATGCTGGGGCACGAGGGCCATCTTGTTAAATGTGTACTTCCGATGGTCTCCTTTTAACCTATTTACCTAAGTCAGTTGTCTATAGAAAAATAGTATAAACAACAAAAATCCTGCTGGTAATCCTTCACACAAATAACCAAGAGGAATTCAAGGTCAAGCAAGGAGTAAATCAACAACAAGGAAGGAAGAAAACTCAACCTTGAAGAAATCAGTTAATCTCAGCAATGCATGTATTTTTATATTTTTGCTTATATCGCACCACAGGTACATGAAAACATTTTTTATGCACAAATGCATTAGCTGTTGCTCCAAAGTGTGGGAACAAAGTGACACAAGTGCTCTTGTAGAGAGACCAAGTAAGCAGGGCCGGACTGGGAACCACAACCGGCCCTGGCAAAGTGCTCGGCCGCCCCCACTCCCCCCACTGGGGGGTTGGTGCTGCCGAGCTCTTTGCCAGGGCCGATCTGTCGACGATTTTGTTACAGGGCCAATTTTGCAGCTATGCTGCAAAAACGGCCCTGTAACAAAAACGGCCCCCAGGGGCCCAAAACCGGCCCCCACCCGTGCGGCGCACCGGGGGTTTGCCCGGTGCCCGCTACGGCCAGTCCGGCCCTGCAAGTAAGGGATAAAGTGAGTGTACAAATAAAACGTGATGCAGTGCTAAAACAGCCTGCAAGCTGACTGCCAAAAACTGAATACAGAATACTCATCAAGGAGGAGTTCTAGAGGTTTCTTAGAAGTCCAAGGGGGATTTTTGCTTTGATGCAGTCAATATATATTATCAATGTTTCAGCCCAGATAATAGTGGCAGTTTGAACCCATCTCAGAGGGTCTTCATTAGGACATTGGGGAGGGGCAATGTGTGTGATAACGACAGGGTGTGATTAAATGAAATAAAAATTGTGTTTTCTCTCAGTTGGGAGGGTTTCATGCAAAAACTCACCTTGAGTCGCATAAAAAATGACCATCCATGAGTTTCTATGGTGGGAGGGAAAGACAGCCACGTCTTTAATGGAGTTCTAAATTAAATTAATTAAATCAGTCAATAGAGGTCCCACATAAGTGACCTAACAATCAGATGAATAAAAAAAACAAAAAACAATTATTCAGTGTTGTGAACGCGGTACGTGCCCTTCAGAACAATAAATGCAAATGAATGGGCTGTGGTGTCAATTAATTGCAAAAATAGGCATAAGTGTCCTATGAGGCAATCAAAGATGACTAATTCATACATCACAAGATTAATGAGAAATAATGGCTTACCTAATGGAGGAACAGTCCCTCCTAAAGGTATGGGAAAATCATCTGTGGAAAACAATTTGAGGCCAAGAAAGGATGCAGTCAAAATCAGTCATTAATGTTTCTTAAAAGCGAGAAATGAAGCGGGCAGGGAAACCTGTCTATTCACTCACCGCTGCCCGGGCCAGTTTGGCGCTTCGATTGCAAGCAACCAGACTGCGGCCAGTAGATAGCAGATAAAGGGATCTACCTTTTAGCAGGAGCGGGCACGCTCGTGGGTAGTGCCAACTCCCAAGATGACCGACGGAAGTGAAGGCAGTCGATGCCTTGGGTCTAGCGGGCATCTGTGCTGCTCGCAAGGATTTGATGACGGCGTCTATGGGGGCAGGTATGTATTCACTGCCCTAATTAACATTTGCAATGCAATAGGTCTCGCATTAGTAAAATTTAGAGGTATTGGTGTTCCAAATGATGATTTTTTTTTTGTGTGAAATAATATCCCAGCAGTACCATAAGTCGTAAAACAAAATCCACGAAGAAAGGAAAGGGTGCTGTACCACAGGCTGCTTCTAGGTGTCCCTGTGGAGTTGTAAAGGGACCTCTATTAGCGAGATAAGATACTGCACCCGTAATTAATAAAATTAAATGATTAGAATCTAAACAGTTTAGGATGTGCTCAGCATGGCACAGCATGACACAGGGCCTGCAGACCAAGGCTCAGGCGGTGCACAGCTGGCACAGGGATGTAGAGCATGACACAGGGCCTGCAGACCACGACTTAGCCGGTGCACAGCTGGCACAGGGATGTACAGCATGGCACAGGGCCTGCAGACCAAGGCTTAGACGGTGCACAGCTGGCACAGGGATGTACAGCATGGCACAGGGCCTGCAGACCAAGGCTTAGGCGGTGCACAGCTGGCACAGGGATGTAGAGCATGATACAGGGCCTGCAGACCACGACTTAGCCGGTGCACAGCTGGCACAGGGATGTACAGCATGGCACAGGGCCTGCAGACCAAGGCTTAGGCGGTGCACAGCTGGCACAGGGATGTACAGCATGGCACAGGGCCTGCAGACCAAGGCTTAGGCGGTGCACAGCTGGCACAGGGATGTAGAGCATGGCACAGGGCCTGCAGACCACGACTTAGCCGGTGCACAGTTGGCACAGGGATGTACTGCATGGCACAGGGCCTGCAGACCAAGGCTTAGGCGGTGCACAGCTGGCACAGGGATGTACAGCATGGCACAGGGCCTGCAGACCAAGGCTTAGGCGGTGCACAGCTGGCACAGGGATGTACAGCATGGCACAGGGCCTGCAGACCAAGGCTTAGGCGGTGCACAGCTGGCACAGGGATGTAGAGCATGATACAGGGCCTGCAGACCACGACTTAGCCGGTGCACAGCTGGCACAGGGATGTACTGCATGGCAGAGGGCCTGCAGACCAAGACTTAGGCGGTGCACAGCTGGCACAGGGATGTAGAGCATGACACAGGGCCTGCAGACCACGACTTAGCCGGTGCACAGCTGGCACAGGGATGTACAGTATGGCACAGGGCCTGCAGACCAAGGCTTAGGCGGTGCACAGCTGGCACAGGGATGTACAGCATGACACAGTGCCTGCAGATCATAGCTTAGGCATGCACAGCTGGCACAGGGATGCAGAGCATGGTTAAGGATGTCCTGCGCGTGACACAGCATGCAGAGCATGGCACAGGGCCTGCAGACCAAGGCTTAGGCGGTGCACAGCTGGCACAGGGATGTACAGCATGGCACAGGGCCTGCAGATCAAGGCTTAGGCGGTGCACAGCTGGCACAGGGATGTAGAGCATGACACAGGGCCTGCAGACCAAGGCTTAGGCGGTGCACAGCAGGCACAGGGATGTACAGTATGGCACAGGGCCTGCAGAACAAGGCTTAGGCAGTGCACAGCTGGCACAGGGATGTAGAGCATGACAGTGCCCGCAGATCATGGCTTACGCGTGCACAGCTGGCACAGGGATGCAGAGCATGGTTAAGGACGTCCTGCGCGTGACACAGCATGCAGATCATGGCACAGGGCCTGTAGACCATGGCTCAGGCTGTGTAGAGCATGGCACCGGGCCTGCAGGCCATGGCTGAGGCAGTACACAGCGTTGTAGAGCCTGATTCAGGACATGCCGAGCGTGGCACATGAATGCAGATCGTGGCGATGAATGTGCTCAGCGTTGCACAGGTGCAGATCTTGGTTGAGAGTGCGGGAGTGCTGAGACACTGCGAGTGAGAGTAGGAATCAACAACAACGCACTGGAGCATTGTTTTTCAGTACCATAATACTGTGGGCTCCTTAATGTTGAGGCATTTTAATTCATAAAGATGTGTGCATATAAACTATAGAAAACTGGCCGTACATATATGCATTATGCGCTGGTGGTCAGCTATTGTTCATTTCTGCACCGTTACTTTCTGCTTTCATGTAATATCCCCGCACATATCATACATACATGTGCACAAGAACAAAGGCATGGCATTATCTCTGCTCTTTTCATGTGAAAACAGTATCTCCGGCAGGGCACGAGTCGGGGGTACACGTGGGTGGACGGCGTCCACCCACTATTTTCACATGGCTAACGCTGTCCACCCTGCCAAGGATTTGGGCCGCACTGAATAATGTGCTGAACTCGTCCCGGTGTAATTTCCAAACACCGGGACACTTTCAGCAGCGCCTACACGTTGTCTGCTTTCCATCTGCAACAAGCAACAACGTGCAGGCAGGGACGGGGCTTTCTTATTTTAGACTCCTGCTGGGCCCCTAACAAAGGCCTAATTTGAGGGGTCATCAGGCCTCTTTTTGTTGGAGTCTCCTAGCTGGGAGCAGTCAGGAGCCTCACAACTCCATGCAAATGCAGCAGAGAGAAAACAACAGCTCACACCTTCTTAGCACTTCACACATACTTAAGAGAGGCAGCTTTTCACTTTGTTCAGTCCCTGTTTAGGAGATATGCATGCACTGTAAGAATGTCAGATGTATTGGTCTTTCCCAGTATTTACACAAAACGAATTGCATTTATATAGAGGAGGCGTTGAAATAATGTAAGTACCACTATTTTTTCTTGTATAGCCCTACTCATTCCAATGCAGGGTGTCAGAGCGCTTTACATCAACACGTGCATATTACATGTAAAATAAATTATATAAGTTTGTAAATGAATGTACAGGATGTGTTACATAAATCTGGGGGATTGCAAGGTGTAGAAGTCACATATCATCTTCCATAGCTCACTGTGCTATTATCCTCGAAATGCGCTCAAACGTACACATGATAGACCTGCTAAACAAATATGTGAGGGCTTTAGATATGATGTCACTTCTTGTGATGCCACTTCCTGTAAAGTCGTGGCTTGTGATGCCACTTTCTATGATGTCAATTCCTGTGATGCCATGTGTGATGTCATGTGCTGTGATGTCGTGCGCCGTGATGTCACGCGCCGTGATGTCACTTGCATACTGCCTAACTAGGCTAGTACCCCCACTTCTTTTTTTAGGACTTTTGCAGAGGCCGCCCCCAAAGGGGGCCTCGAGGGCCGGCGCCATAACAGCCACTGAGCCACCGGAAGGATCTGGTTCTGGGCTCTGCAAAGCGCCCAGAAGCAGATGGGGGCAAGCCTTCGCGCCTAAGGTGTGCCAGAGAGGCGCCAAACCTCCCGACCATTGGGGGGCCCAGGCGATTTACGAACCCCCAAATGGGGGAAACCGCTGTCTGAGGCGGGAAATCTGCGGGGGGGGGGTTATAAGGCACCGCTCCCCCCAGTACAGCTTGTTATCATCGTGGAGCGGGGGGAGCGGCGCAGCAAGAAGTTCATAAAACATATAATAATTAGAAACCCCCATCCTCCAGCGGTCCGGCGGCCATCTGCTGGAAGTACGATTCCAACGAGTGCACATGGGGGGCCTCTTGCAAATTCCAGCACACATGCTCCGTGTGTGGCGGGGGACATCCAGCAGCAGGGTGCAGACGCAAGAAAGAGCCACAAGGGGACAAAAAAGAGAAAAAGAGAAAATATTAGGTCAGACAAGAGAGGGGGGTGGACAAAAGGAAGTGCAAAACTCTAGGTTAGCCAAGTCCCCAATCAACACACAACAGCTCTGGCGGCTAGCCAACAAATATCACAACAAGAAAGACGCTGCCCTGCTTGTGGAGTGTTTTGAGGAAGGTTTTGTTATACCATTTGAGGGCCCCCTACCACAGGGCTGTGCAAAGAACTTAAAATCGGCTCTACAGCACCCAGAGGAGGTTCGCATAAAGCTAGAGAAAGAAAAATCTCTTGGTAGGATAGAGGGTCCCTTTCCCCTCCCAATACCTAAGGGCTTGGTAATTTCCCTCCTGGGGGTAGTTCCCAAGAAGGAGCCAGGTCAGTTCAGACTCATCCACCACCTCTCCTTCCCTGAAGGGATGTCTATTAACGACGGTATCAGCGCCGGGCATGCTCAGTGGGTTACTCTACAGTCGATGACGCCATCGACTCAGTAAGAGCCTCAGGCCAAGGAGCCCTCATTGCAAAAGCGGACATTGAGTCAGCATTCCGCCTCCTCCTGGTTCATCCTGCCAGCTTCCACCTGTTGGGTTTCTAGTGGGAGGGGTCAATATATTTCGACAAAGCAATGCAAATGGAGTGCGCTGTGTCCTGCGCATACTTTAAACAATTTAGCACCTTTCTGGAATGGGCCCTACATGACAGGCACCCCGCTGGAGGTAAACTACACCTCCATGATGACTTCCTGTTTACAGGCCCCCCAAGGTCAGCAGAGTGTGGTGACAACTTGGCGGCATTTCAAGAGTTAGCCGGGGAGTTGGGGATTCCATTTGCAGCAGAGAAAACAGTAGGCTCCTCAACAAAACTCACATTTATGGGGATAGAGCTAGACTCAGTTGCTGGAACATCCAGACTGCCCGATGAGAAGGTGAGGGATTTTAGGGACGAGATAAGGGGCCTGCGCGGCCGGGAAAAGGCAACCCTCCACGAGCTCCAGCGGTTGATTGGCAAGCTCAATTTCGCAGCCAGGGTCATTCCCACGGGCAGGGTCTTTGCCAGGCACCTCACACAGCTAACGGCTGGGCTCACTCACAAGCACCACCACGTCAGGCTGGGGGCAGGGGTCAAGCGGGACCTGCTCATGTGGCACACATTCCTAGCAGAATTTAATGGTATCCTGATATGGAGGGAAGGCTGGGTGACAGCCAAGCAGATAGCCCTGTTCACAGACGCAGTGGGCAGCACAGGTTTCGGGGCAATCCTGGGCGACAAGTGGTGTGCGGGCCAATGGCCAAACAGATGGCATAAACAGGGCATCACCAACAACATCACATTTCTGGAGCTCTTCCCCATGGTAGTGGCCCTAACAGTCTGGAAGTGGAAATTGAGGAACATGAAGCTGACGCTTTGGTCGGACAACAAAAGGGTAGTACAGGCAATCTACAGAGGCTCAGCAAGGTGCCCAGATACGCTGAGACTAATGCGCCAATTGGTTAAATTGCAGTTGGAGGGGAACATAGATCTGAGGGCACGTCATGTACCAGGGGTGGCGAACGCGGTGGCGGACGCCCTTTCATGAGCACAGATGAGCAGATTCTGGGAATTGGCACCAGGGGCAGAACAGGTTATGACCCCCTTCCCAGAGCAGTTATGGGACCTGGGGGGACAGACTTGTCGGTACTAGTGAACCAGGCTTTCACCCCGGAAGCGGCTAAGTGCTACAAGAAGTACGCAGGGACAGTGATGCAAATAGGAGGAATCCAGACACTGGGAGATACGGACGAGACGAGGAGGGCTGTTGAGCAGTTCATCCAGTGGGCATTCACCAGCAAAAGGTCAAGATCCTGGGCGCAGGCCCATCTGTCAGCAATAGCACACTTCGCTAAGATAATCACTGGTCAGGACTCCACGGCCTCTCACTAAATTAAAGCAGCTATGAAAGGGTGGAAGCGGTCAGAGGGGGAAAAAACAGACAACAGGCGACCCATAGACTTCACGAGATTGACCCGGCTCATGGACACACTGGGGTTAATAGCAAGGGACACATTCGAGCTAAACCTTTTCAAGGCTGCCTTCGTGACCGCGTTCTTTGGGGCATTTCGGCTCAGCGAGCTGGTGGCCCAGAGAAAGTCTGGCCCAGCAGGAAGCTGCTTGCTAGCAGCTGACGCCAAACCCGGCTTGGCGGAGGTTGAGCTACTACTGAGATGGTCGAAAACGGACCCGGCTGGCAAAGGGGCAGTGGTGCAGTTGAGATGCATCAAGGACCACAGATACTGCGCAGTCTGCTGCCTCCTAACTTACATGACAGTGCGACCAGAAGGGGTAGGCCCACTTTTCAAACATGGGGATTGGAGCCTCTTAAGTACATTTCAATTCACAGCAGTGATGCGCCAAGCCCTCGCCAGAGCAGGGCTCCCCCCAGCAGCATTCGGCTCTCATTCATTTAGGATTGGTGCAGCTACATCGCCAGCCCAACACGGGATGACCGAGGCAGGGATCAAGGCGATTGGCAGATGGCGGTCCAGGGTATACAGGACCTACATGAGACCCCAATTATTGTAGAAACACTTGGCAAAAGGAAGGGGGCTGTGAGGGGGGGCGCATCCTCCAGTGCGAGAGCCCATCTGACATTTGTGATTATTGCTTCACAGGAATGCAACCCCTACTTGTATGGGTGGTGGGACACTCTTTTGTATCCCGGATGCAGTCGTGGTGGCAGACGGGAAGGCCGGTTAACACATGCGTCCGATGGCTGGGTCGTCCGGGGATGAGATGGAACCAGTTGCTGGAGGCACTAAAGGAGTTACAGGCCGACACAGCGTGGTATCCGGACATCTTGATAATAGACCTCGGGGGAACGACCTGGCCCAGCTGGGGAGGAAGGTGCTCCTCCAGGCCATCCAGATGGACTTAACAGAGGGGTCGAGGTGCTTCAGTAATACGTCCATCATATGGTCAGAGCTGATCAGTAGAATGGCTTGGCGGGGTGCTGAGTCGCACAAGGCAGTTGAAAACTCGAGGAGAAAACTGAACATCGCTGTGAACAAGTTTTGCAAAATCAATGGCCTGGAAAGCATCAGGTACGGCCTCATCCACCCAGAGCTCTATGGGCGGGATGAGGTTCACCTATCGGAGGAAGGGATGCAGGTGTTTTGGGATAACCTGTGGGGCGCAATGGTTCTGGCAGGCTGCAAGTAACAAAAAAAACCAAAAAACTGATGACTCAGGGGGGAGCCGCAGGAAGACGTTAGCCTCCCTGAAGGCGTGGCGGATAAGTAAGGATACAAGGGTTGGTTATGGAGACAGGGCGGTGTGTAGGAGTAGACCCACTCACTTTGGGATGCCTTACGGCAGGGTGAGTAGGCCTGACAAAAGGGGGTAGCAAACGGAGACGGTGCTCGCAGCCCAGAGCCCGCCAGACGGCAGGGCACAAATGAGACTAACAAGGTAGCGAGTTGGGGCCTAACTCTGGGAAGAAGCTACCCCCCACACGCAAGGAGCGTGGAAACCAGCAGAGCTATTTTATGACCCAGATGTGCCAAGAATTTAGATAACTGAACAACGAAGGGACCTAAGTTAGGTGCCAGAGCAAACTGCACAGCCACGACCATTGTGGAATGAATCCAATCAATCAAAGCTGCATAATTCTTCATTATTTTCTTCTTCAATTCCTTAGAAATGTTTACTTATCTTGCTCAACAATATTTTTCAATTCATTTTATTCATCCAGCTGCCATAAACCGATGTAATCAAAACGCAGGAGACGTAAGAACAATCCACATGTCACGGTTTTATTAAAAATGTCCCAATGCATTTCGGGAAACTTCCCTTCGTCAGGGGACTCTAAAAAAACAGAAATGAACACCACCATCAACAAAACTAACGTATATGTCACTATTATATGCAAATGATATTTAAACAGTGATCGTATTGCTTTTTTGAGCCTGTAAACAATACCCGCCAACCCACGTTTATTAATAACCCATTGTGCTTTTCTCGATTTGACAATGAAAAAACTCGCACTGTTGAATCTCACCCAAACCATAACGAACCAGCGCTTATTAATGGTAAAAAGCCTCCCGCACCACAATATCACCCACCTCCTGTGAACTCAAAACGCTACCACTACAGCCCTGTCAGCATATGAATCAACCTCAAGCTTACCGTAACATATGCTAAGTTGTTTCCATTATGAAGAACCCATCCTCTCACGATAACTCACTTTTGAACAAAGACCAGGCTGCATTCCTCGCAATGAAATCCTATGGAGCGCCTCGGCACAACCTTTATACTTATTGCAGGCTTACTTAATTAGTGGTAATTCATCCTCCTCCCCCTCAGGTGTTCAACAAAAACGTGTCCTCCTAAGCGACTACATTAAACAACTGACTTTATTTTGAGAAGTAGCGCTAGTCCCCGTGTACGAGTAATTGCTGACAACTGCATCTCCCACAATGCCTCTATCCTATCATGTTCGTCATGGATCAACTTCCCGAGAAAAGAAAAGACTGTTCAATATTGAAACTACCCACGATTACTCCTTCACATCATTTTAGAACAATGCGTACTGGTGCATGATTAATCTCATATGGTGTAGTCGATTCTTATTCCTAAAATTCTCATGTAGGATGTTAAACGTAAATGCAGGCTGTTATGATATCAACATTACAATCGACATTACAAGCATTGAAATTCTAGTACATTTAGAATGTTGATGGTGGATACATGTCAAAAAACTCGACTCCTGTGGTAATCATGACAGTCTTAATGATCAATATATAACATTTATTTTCCGTTCTTAAGTTTATTTCTTGTTCATCAACGCTGTATCGTTGGGTGCCATCTCATCTTTCGGCAGAACATCATTTAATATAGAAAAACAGGGGAAGAGATGCACTCCGGGTGTACTCGATATTATTTAATTTCAACTTCATTAACATGCTGAAAGCGTGCAAGTTTGCTTCGCGCTCCGCCGAAATGCGCTGCAATCAAACTGAACAACGAAGGGACCTAAGTTAGGTGCCAGAACAAACTGCACAGCCACGACCTTTGTGGAATGAATCCAATCAATCAAAGCTTTGATTGATTAAATGATGTTCTGCCGAGAGATGAGATGGCACCCAACGATACAGCGTTGATGAACAAGAAATAAACTTAAGAACGGAAAATAAATGTTATATATTGATCATTAAGACTGTCATGATTACCACAGGAGTCGAGTTTTTGACATGTATCCACCATCAACATTCTAAATGTACTAGAATTTCAATGCTTGTAATGTCGATTGTAATGTTGATATCATAACAGCCTGCATTTACGTTTAACATCCTACATGAGAATTTTATGAATAAGAATCGACTACACCATATGAGATTAATCATGCACCAGTACGCATTGTTCTAAAATGATGTGAAGGAGTAATCGTGGGTAGTTTCAATATTGAACAGTCTTTTCTTTTCTCGGGAAGTTGATCCATGACGAACATGATAGGATAGAGGCATTGTGGGAGATGCAGTTGTCAGCAATTACTCGTACACGGGGACTAGCGCTACTTCTCAAAATAAAGTCCGTTGTTTAATGTAGTCGCTTAGGAGGACACGTTTTTGTTGAATACCTGAGGGGGAGGAGGATGAATTACCACTAATTAAGTAAGCCTGCAATAAGTATAAAGGTTGTGCCGAGGCGCTCCATAGGATTTCATTGCGAGGAATGCAGCCTGGTCTTTGTTCAAAAGTGGGTTATCGTGAGAGGATGGGTTCTTCATAATGGAAACAATTTAGCATATGTTATGGTAAGCTTGAGGTTGATTCATATGCTGACAGGGCTGTAGTGGTAGCGTTTTGAGTTCACAGGAGGTGGGTGATATTGTGGTGCGGGAGGCTTTTTACCATTAATAAGCGCTGGTTCGTTATGGTTTGGGTGAGATTCAACAGTGCGAGTTTTTTCATTGTCAAATCGAGAAAAGCACAATGGGTTATTAATAAACGTGGGTTGGCAGGTATTGTTTACAGGCTCAAAAAAGCAATACGATCACGGTTTAAATATCATTTGCATATAATAGTGACATATACGTTAGTTTTGTTGATGGTGGTGTTCATTTCTGTTTTTTTAGAGTCCCCTGACGAAGGGAAGTTTCCCGAAATGCATTGGGACATTTTTAATAAAACCGTGACATGTGGATTGTTCTTACGTCTCCTGCGTTTTGATTACATCGGTTTATGGCAGCTGGATGAATAAAATGAATTAAAAAATATTGTTGAGCAAGATAAGTAAACGTTTCTAAGGAATTGAAGAAGAAAATAATGAAGAATTATGCAGCTTTGATTGATTGGATTCATTCCACAATGGTCGTGGCTGTGCAGTTTGTTCTGGCACCTAACGTAGGTCCCTTCGTTGTTCAGTTTGATTGCAGCTCATTTCGGCGGAGCGCGAAGCAAACTTGCACGCTTTCAGCATGTTAATGAAGTTGAAATTAAATAATATCAAGTACACCCGGAGTGCATCTCTTCCCCTGTTTTACTATATTAAGAATTGAGATAAGCCTGCAAAAGAGAGGACCAATGAACTGTCGGGTGATTTACGAATGTATGATGTACAAATGATTTACGACAAGCAATGTGTTATGACAAGCAAAGCATATGATTTATGACAAGCAATATATGACAGTTCGCAATGGTGATTGATGGCCAGGGTCATAAAATTATGACCAGGGTGTTGTAAAGATGAAGAGATGATTATGCATGTAATTGTAATAAAACTGCGGCCAACAAGGACCACAAAAACTACAACGCATGTTGGCTGTTTTATGAGAGATGCAGGTGATAGAAGATTGCATGCTATGCTGGAGTGGGCACAGTGCGGGGGTTATTGCAGAGGCCGTCCCCAAAGGGGGGCTCAAGGGCCAGCGCCATAACAGCCGCCGAGCCACCAGAGGGATCCGGTTCTGGGCGCTGCAAAGCACCCAGAAGCAGATAGGGGCAACCCTTCGCGCCTAAGGTGCCCAGGGAGGCGCCAAACCTCCCGACCAAAGGGGGGCCAGGCAATTTACGAACCCCCCAATGGAGGGAAA
Organism: Calotriton arnoldi; assembly: GCA_963921515.1. NCBI lineage: Eukaryota > Metazoa > Chordata > Amphibia > Caudata > Salamandridae > Calotriton > Calotriton arnoldi. Next base: position 1,005,043 of record CAWUFW010001746.1, on the reverse strand, counting down.
CCGCCGCCTGAGGTGGGAAATCTATGGGGGGGTTATAAGGCGATGCTCCCCCCAGTACAGCTCGTTATCATCGTGGAGCGGGGGAGCGGCGCAGCAAGAAGTTCTTGACCCACCACCGACACATAAGGAACAGCAGTGTCGCAGTGCTGGACAACAGGCAGGCGGATAAGTAAGGGTACAATGGTTGGTTATGGAGACACACCGACAGGGCGGTGTGTAAGAATAGGGTCACTCACTTTGGGATGCCTTACAGCACGGTGAGTAGGCCTGACAAAAGGTGGTAGCAAACGGAGACAGCGCTCGCAGCCCAGACCCCGATAGATGGCAGGGCACAAATGAGACTAACAAGGTAGCGAGTTGGGGGCTAACTCCGGGGAGAAGCTACCCCCACACGCAAGGAGCGTGGAAACCAACTGAACAATTTTATGACCCAGATGTGGCAAGAAATGAGATAAGCCTGCAAAAGAGCGGACCAATGAACTGTCGGGGTGATTTACTAATGTATGATGTACAAATGATTTACAACAAGCAATTTGCTATGACAAGCAAAGCATATGATTTATGACAAGCAATATATGACAGTTCACAATGGCCAGGGTCATAAAATTATGACCAGGGTGTTGTAAAAATGAAGAGATGATTATGCATGTAATTGTAATAAAACTGCGGCCAACAATGACCACAAAAACTGCAACGCATGTTGGCTGTTTTATGAGAGATGCAGGTGATAGAAGATTGCATGCTATGCTGGAGTGGGCACAGTGCAGGGGTTAGTGCCCTGATCTCTGGGTAAACAGAGCCGTGGCAGTTGAAGGCCTGGAAGGAAAATGACCAGCAGCCATAAGTCACGCTTGCAAATCCGATTGCGTAAGATTCAGTTTACTAGCAGTTTCCCCCTCTCTCTCTCTCATCATTCACCCCTCCCGCACTCCAGTACAGTGGTCTCGGGGCTCCCATTTCTACAGGAATTCCCACAGACTGCAGAGTTATGGACAGGTTACAGGCACACGTCTGCGGGAAACAGCCCTCTGGGCACCCTCTGCAAAAGAAATTGTGTATCTGACCAGAACTGAAGGAGCACTGCATACATTATTATAATTTACGATTTATGTACCGCTCCTCGTATACTCGGTGCAGAACCTGTGAGATGCGTGCATCACAATACAAGTGAGAGTGGACTGGGCTATGGAATTAGGGCCGGGGCAGAGTTCTTTGCATAGCTGTCAAGTTATCGCAAGCTGTGTGTGACCTTTCCAGCCTTTACCAGCTTTTTAGCCAGCAGCAGTTTGTACGCCGAGTTTTCAACCGATACTTACTGCTTTAAAAGTGCAACTACACGTCCCAGACTTCAGTTGCAGTCAGCAACCGAAAAAAAGGCAAGATTGGCTGAAGATGTTACACGTGACATGAGGCCACTTGCACCTATGGCTTTGGAAAACAGGTTGAGTCCACCTTGCCACTGGTAATGCTGTCGCCCTGCATCAGGACTACCTTCTGAAATTAGAAGACGCAGGAGGACTAAATTATACGGTTTTGCTGTCTAAATCATGTGGCTAGAAAAGGCAAATTATGTGGCAGAATGCGGCACATTTTGATAGTATTATCTCATTTTGTTCTAATTTGTATGCACGTTAACAGTATCTGAGTAAATGTTTCACCTCATTTGTACCACATTGGCACTTAAATACATCAATAAGTAACAGGAAGGTAAGCAGGCAACCTTTGCAAACGACCTTTCACTGTTTTGCTCCTGGTTTGGTTTTGAATGCTATCATTGCAGAGGCTTTACCAGCGGCAAGCAATCGCGGCACCCGGCTTTAGCGTAACATGTTTACAGCTAAAGCGTGGGTGCCGCAATTGGTTCAAAAGTAAAGAAATAGAGAAAAACATTTTTCTATTTCTTTGCTTTTGAACCAATCGCGGCACCCACACTTTACCTTAATATGTTTACAGCTAAAGCGGGGGTGCTGCGATTGTAACAAGAGTAAAGAAATAGAAACAAATGGTGGCCGCGTGCTTTTTTTCTATTTCTTTACTTTGGTTTTAATGGCTGCACCTGTGCTTTAGCGTTAAACATCTTAATCTAAAGCGCGGGTGCCACGATTGGTTCAAAAGTAAAGAAATATATAAAAATGTTTTTCTCTATTTCTTTACTTTTGAAGCTAATTGCAGCACCCTCACTTTAGCTTAAGATGTTTAAAGCTAAAGCACGGGTGCCGCCATTATAATCAAAGTAAATAAAAAGAAACAAGCATTTGCAATGCAATAGGTCTCGCATTTACGCGAGACCTATTGCATTGCAAATGATTGGCATCACGACAACGGGAGGTAGGGCGGGCGGGGGGGACAAGGCATGGACAACGGGAGGGCGGGCGGGGAGGGGGAGAAGGCACGGACAATGGGGAGGGAAGGCGGGGGGACTTTGAAGGCATGGACAACGGGAGGGTGGGGTGGGGTGGGTGAGAAAGCACGGAGAACGGGAGGGAGGGTGGGCGGGGGGCTGAAGGCATGGACAACGGGAGGGAGGGCTGGCGGGGGGGAAGAAGGCACCAGAGCACGTCGTGCCTGCAGTAGGAGAACCTCATTAAGGAAAATAGTGCTCACAGTCTAAATAACACATACTGTGTAACACTCGAAGTAAAGGGGCCAGTCGCCATGGGAGGTGACAAATGAAGAGGAGGCGGTACTAAGGAGGGACTAACAAGCCTAACTGACGAATCAGAAGCCAGCATTTAGGACAGACTATGACACAAGCCAATCGCAAATATGGGCAGAGAGTGGGCAAACCTTCTATTCACCTACTCCTCTACAATAAGCCTCGCAGAGCAGCGCATGCGCGCTGGCTCTAGGCTCGACCTAAAAAGGGCTTGCAGCCCTTCGGCTTGATGCAACTAATAAAAGAAAGTAGTGGCCGCAATTACTGCAGCCAAAGCAGGCAGCACTGGATAAATAAATTTAAAAAAATAAGTGTTGCCGGTTTGCTGTATTTGGGTGTGAAACTGGTACTAATAACATACTGTTTTTCTCAAACTGTGTTACCACAAATGACAAATGACTGAGGGGCAGATTTACAAGCCCCTTGCGCTGCCAGTACGTCACTTTTTGTGACGCACTGGCAGCGCATTTCCCTGCCCCATATTTACAATGACAGGATAAGCCACCCAGCATGGCTTTTCCAGTCCTTGTAAATACGGCCCCTTTACACGTAGCACTTTGCGTGAAAGGGGCGTTCCATGGGTGTTGCTGTGGGTGTTCCCGTCCGCCCATTTTATTGGATATTCTATATCAAATTTGTGTGTGCCTTCAGTGTGCGGGAATAAGATTGATTTAGCCAATTTATTTGAATTCCAGATATGCCTCCGAAGCGCAGCAGTTCACATGTCACTGGAGCAAGATTTTCCTCTGGCTCGCGAACGTATAGCGTGACATCGTCCGCGTACATGGAGACTATCAGCCCTCTGGTGGTGAATCCTGTACCCCTATCAGCATGATGTTGATGCAGGTGGACTGCCAAGGGTTCCATAGCTATAGCAAATAGGAGGGGCGACAAATAACATCCTTGGCGTGTGACCCGCACTCGAGCAATGGGGGAAGCATATAGAAGCCGTATCTCTCGTATAAAAGTGGGGTTGAGACCCAGCTGGGTTAGTAGTGGGAAGAGGAATTTTCACTCTAGGGAATCGAATGCCTTTGTGGCGTCTAGCAAAGCAGCCACCACTGGGACTTGAGGAGCAAGGTGGTGCAGTAGGTCAAATATGAAGCACAAGTTGTGTGACGTAGAACGGCCGGGTATGTATTCTGACTAGTTGGGTCTTACAATAAGCGGGAGTAGTGGCTGCGGTCTATTTGCTAGCAGCTTGGCGAATATTTTATTGTCAATGACAGCAGGCGGTACGAGTCGCATAGGGTAGCAGGTTTGCCTGGTCTCAGCAATGCTATGATGGCGGCTTTCCGCATTGAGGGTGGTAGGGCCCCGACTCTAGAGCTTCTTGATATACGGCCAGGAGGTGAGGGGTGAGTATGGTAGTATACTCGTTGTAGAAGGATGAGGTGAGCCCATCCAGTCCTGGAGCCTGATCCCCTGGCATGCTTTATATGACCTGAATGATCTCTTCAGTGGTGAATGGTTAGTCTAGGTAGGCGCGGTATGCACGGTCCAGCCAAAGTAATTGAAGTGTATCTAAATATTCCATCAACCCCGCCTCTCCAGGCTGTGTTGTAGAAGAGTACAGTTGGGCATAGAATGCTGTCATGGTGCCCAGAAGGGCGGTCGGGGAGTGCACTTGTGTGGCATCTGCGCCCTGCAATTCAGTAATATATGAGGATGTCCTCGGGGGTCGGAGCAGGTTAGCCAGTGTTTTGCTAGGACGAGCACCCTCGCCCTATCTCCGAGCTTGGTCATGACGGGGGAGATATCTCGTCTCTAGGGTTGCCTCCGCCTGGAATTTAGAGAGTTCTTCTTGATGTGAGCTAGAAGAGTAGGGTCCTGAGATTGAAAATACTGACTTTCCAGACTCCGTAGGTCCCTATCCAGACCCTCAAGGGAACTGGTTGGCAATGCATATGCCTGTAATCACCACTTTAAAAGCCTCCCACAGCGTTGTGGGTGATTGTACTGAATGTATACTCCTGTGAATTTCAGCCCTGAATGCATCATCTAACAGTGCCGCTGGTGGAAGGCGCCAGGTGAAGGAGCGAGGAAAGGGTTGCAGGAATTGTAATGTAATCATGACAGGTGCATGGTCTGAAAGAGTGCCTGGTAGGTGTTTTACTGCTGTGGTCCAGGTGTATATATGCCAAGATGTCTGCCAGAAGTCCAATCTTGACCAGGCCCCATGTTGCATTGCTATACAGGTGCCCTCTTTTACGGTGGGGTGTAACTGCCTCCAGTCGTCTACTGAATAGTTATCTTGTGTAAAGGCTTGGAGTGTGGCTGTTGCTTGGGAATGATGTCTGTGGGAAGTGTCCACCCTGTCCATGTGTTCTTCCATGATTGCCTTGAAGTCACTGCCACAGAGTATCGTGTCCTTAACCAGAGAGTGTATTTTTGACCAAATGAGGATAAAAAATTCAGGATTGTCAATGTTGGGACCGTAAATGGCTGCAATAGTGTGCTGTCTCCCATTTAGTATGCCCCCTAGGAGGATGTACTGTCTCTCTGGATCTGACAGGGCTTGGGATGTCTTCCATGGGAGTCCCCTATGAATTAGTACAGCCACCCCTCTGGGGTCGTTGGAGTAAGCAGATGTGAAGATGTCCCCCCACCAGCGCGCTCGCAGCCTGGATGGCAAAGCATCTTTTATGTGCGTCTCCTGTAAGAGGCAGACGTCTACCTTGTGTCTGGCCACATATGAATGGACCAGGCACTCATTAAGTCCACGGATATTCCAAGTTAAGCATGTCACGGTCGCCATTTTATGTATCGGGGAGAGGCAGGGCATGAAGCCCAATGATAGGAGGAGTGCGGAACCATGCTATGCCAGTCAGATAGTGCAAGAGGAGTTGTATGCAGTGACGCCGTGTCATCCGTGTGTGGTGACCCATCCCAGTTTGTAACATATATAGTAGGTACTGCAAGCTTTGTCTCAACATTAAATGCCTTGACAAACATCAACAGATTCCCAACCCCCCCATCAGGTTGTGTCTTGTGCCCACCCATCAAAACCCAACAGAGAAAGAAAGATCTAATAGCCAAGAGGCTAGGGGGGAATTATCACTGAGGGACTAGGAGTCTCCATCGTACAGCCGTGCCTCATTCGGCTGGGTGGCCGAGATTTGTGATCTATGAGGGCACCTTACAGAGTGAGAGGCATTATGGTGGGTGCACCACAAATACTGTAGTGAGGTTTGCGCCCATCTAGCCAGTTACATTAGTCAGCGAAGTTGACATCAACAACAAAAGGACAAAGGGTCTATAATCTAAGAGCCAGTCCAGCCCCAGCAACCGTGCCGTGTCCATTAGGCAGCACAGTTAGTCATTAGCGCTCAGTCTGGCCTCGGACGGAGAGTGCACAGTAGCCAACGTGGATCGGCTGGGGCCTCCTATGTGTTTGGCGGACTTGAGTGCGGACTTGGCATTGGTGAAGTAGTGCATTTTTCCATCGAGGTAGACTCGCAGCTTGGCTGGGTATAGGAGAGCATACGACACCCCAGATTGCTGCAGTATTTCCTTAACCAGGACAAACTCATTGCGCTGCCTGGACAAGTGGGCTAAAGTCCGGGTAGAAGGAGCTATTGTTCCCTTGGTGTTGTATTGAGCCGTGTTCTCGAGCCAGTTTCAGAACCGAATTGCGGTCTCAGTAGTTCGGCAGATGTGCCACGATTGGTCGCGGAGTGGCGCCCACTGACGGTTTGGTCGCGCTCCACGATGAACACAGCTGATAGATCTTTACCAAAGAGGCTGCGCAGTAGTGTTTCGACAAAGTCCTCCATTTTAGATATGGCTGTGGTTTCAGGTATACCTGTAAAGCGCAGGTTGTTGCACCCTGATCGGGCATCCTAGTCCTCATTTTTAGCCTTGATAATATTTAGTACTTTGTCCACCCTGTCCATGTGTTCTTCCATGATTGCATTGAAGTCACGGTCACAGAGTATCGTGTACTTACCCAGAGAGTGTATTGTGCGGATGTCCTCGCCTTGCGGCGTTATTTCTTTCGAGTCTGTAGCGGCAGGATCAGCCGCAGAGCTGTGATCAAGTTGTCGAGTGAGCCTTTTTTCAAAAGTAATCTTTGCCTATTTTGCATTGTACTTCCCCATTCTGGTGTGTCTGGGATGCTGCTCTGGGCCAGAGCAATGGTCCACTCATATAGAACCAGGCAGAGTTGGCTTTGCGCCACACAGGAAGGTGAAGGCAGGCCAAATAGCATTAGATAGAGGAGGTAGCTATTCCATCAGGAGTATGGCAGTTTTTATTTGATGTAGTTTAGGGCTGTGGTGTAGCACAGGATCAAGGGCAGGCCAAACAAAAACAGTGCAGGCTTCCAACCGCTCCTCCTGGATCGGCGGCAGGCGGAGGCCCCGCCAGGTGCCCAGCATCCTCGTCAGCAGGTCAGTGCGGTCTCAAAGCAGCTTGTCTCGGTTGGCCAATCCTGCCCCTCAGCGAGCACCACCAACCTTCCTCACCAGCTACTCTTCTTGTTATAGAAGGCCGGTCCTTGCATATGTTTAAATGGTGAGGAGTGTCCACCACTAAGGACCTGCTCCAAGGCGTCGCATTCCAAGTCACTCATTGTAGGCGCCCACTTTGAGGCTCAGCGCTTACGTCTCTCCGCCGTCCTCCTCTGAAGCTCTGTAGGTGTGAGGGTGAGCCCATCCGCAGGTTCCATTCCCAGACAGGAGGCCACAGCTTCAGCAGCACGCCCGGGCTCGCACTGCGCAGGCCCTCCCCGGGGGCTCCCTACAGGGACGCCGGCCCGGCACTCAGCAGCCCCCGCGCAGGCTTCACCTCCAATCCGCACAGGCAGTAGTTCCCGCAGCAGGGAGGCACGTTCTCAGGTCCAGCTGCTTGGTCCAGCAATGCGCCGGCCCTGTCAGAGGCTGCCCGGCGGTGTAGGCTCACCCAGCGCAACACTCTGTAGGCCTGAGACAGAAGCCGGAGCCCCAATCAGCGCATGTGGCAGATCGATGAAGCTGTGACTACTGCGGGTCTCCCTCGTCTCCTCCCCTGCAGCCGCTCGCCATTACCATGAAGTCTTGTTCTGTCTTACAGCAGACAATCCAGAAAGAGAAACCCACTGCCTGAACTTTATTTAAAGAGAAACGCTATAAGTCATGGATAGAGCCAAACAGCAGCAATGTCACATCACCCTAAAATAAAAGTACAGTGTGCTCACTGGCACGCTGTGGGGGGACCCCATCCCGGGCCCTTCATGAATGGTTTCTTCCACCCTTTCTGGACATCCTACATCCTGGTGGCCATTTTTTTCTGAAATCCAGTCCATCGAACGGATCCGTTACCTGTCGCCTGTTTATCCTTCTTGCCCAAGGCATTGTCTTATCTTTCTCTCCATTTGGACGTCCTTGGACAACTATTAAAACCAAGACTGAATTATACCTAGCTTAGTTTACCCAGGTGCTCTGGTTTGCCCTGCATTCCTCTCCTCTGCGCCCTGAAAAAGGTGCAACCTCTATGCTGGGTCGGCCACCGAAACGTGCGTCGGCGCTGTGGTCCTCTGGTCTACATGTCTCCTTCTACATTATTTAGTTGAGGCCTCCCGTGAGGCTCAAAGGAGTTTGTGTGAATAATTTCCTCGTGTCCTCATCCTATGAAGAAACAAAGTAAAAGGGTGATGGCCTGTGTACACATATGAACTATATAAGATATTGTGTTTCATTATATGTACTACATTGTGGAAAATTCTCTGGGGGAGACTAATGGGTTGTGATATAGTGGACCGTATGTGATTTTTGTAGTATGCGTGAATGAATGAGTATGAATTGGGCTGTGAGTATAATGTGGTCCTGAGAATGTGTGTTTGCGCCTGGGTTTTCCTATGACTATATATTTTATATCACAGATTATTTATTAATGTATATTAATTATATATTTTTTGTACTTTGAGAATTGTTGTAATAAATTTGATATATTTGTTCTAATAATTTTGTTACAGATCATTAGTGCCCTTTGTTTTTTGGTTTTTTTTGATAGTGAGCACACTGTACTTTTCTTTTGGGGTGATGTGACATTGCTGCTGTTTGGCTCTATCCATGACGTATAGCGTTTCTCTTTAAATAAAGTTCAGGCAGTGGGTTTCTCTTTTTTGATTGTTTGCAATTTCTCCTGTTCCCATGCCTAGGCATCATTTTAAGGGGCCCTCTTCTGTGTGATTTTTCTGTCTTACAGCAGAGCCGGCGCAGGAATGTTCGATGGTGTAGGATCCGATCGCCTCCAGTCAGGCCACCCCATCACCCGCAGCCGGTGTCTCCGGGCCCGCAGATCCAGGCTGGGACAGGATCAATTCAGGCAACTCATGGCATGAGGCAGCCCGGAGCACCACAGCGTGTCGGCCTCCCCCTCTACAGGCCCGGTACGCCTCCGCCGTCTGCTCGCCACCTGGTGAGTGCTGTGGGCACCAAATAGGGACCAGCCGGTGCCAGCGGGCTTAATGCAGGTGCACCAGCATTTTCTTTGATGTGTGCCCACTATTTGCAGCAGATTCATTCAGGATTATGTTCTCGCCAGCAGAGCCCTCTTAGTGAGCGGCCATCTTACTGCATGGCGAAGCCACGTACCCTGCAAACCAGACACTAAAAAGATGTACTGGGGTCACAAACTTCCTGCACAATCTATGTTTGTATGCATAATCACAAGTTAAGGAGCAAAAGCATTGTGTATAGATCGTTAGCCATTACTTAATGGGGCTACATGTTTTGCGATCACTTCAAATTCATGCAACCCATTATTAACGGTGTCCAGTAAATTTAGTTATTTGTGTGATTGATTTCTTACAGGATGTTTGTAGTTTATACTAACTGTTACCCAGATCCTGAGGCTTACTGGGCTACCCAATTAGAAAGTAATGGTCTAATGAAAAATAGGCAGACATCAGTGAATTACTGTTGGCTGGTCACAAAATGTGATGGGCAACTCTGCAAGCCAGTGTCTGAATGGGATTCACACAAATAATGGCTGATCTAGGTTGATCCAAAGACTCTCTCTGTATGTTATGTTGTATGCAATATGTTATGCTGACATGAGATCTGGAAAAAAGCTGTCAGCCTTAGGATGGCCTTCCCCAAAATGTTTGCCTTACTCCTCCATAATTTTCTGATCTCGCTTTTGTTGGCCTTAGGACTCTGCACACTTTTCCAGTCCTAACCTGTGCTAAAGTGCGTATACTCACTCCTTAAAACATGGTAACATTGGCTTGTGTAGGACTTGGCCTTTTTGGTTAAAGTTCCCTAAACTTTTTGCTTTCCCCCTAGACCGTTTTCCTGACCTAGAGATGCCAATTTAGATGCTTTGGGTACTTTGCCACTGCTGATCAGTGTCAAAGTACAGGAGTTCCCTGTGTAAAATGTATGGTGATTGGTTGGCCATGATTGGTATGTTTGCCTTACTAGTAAAAGTCCCTAGTGATGTGCACTGTGAGTGCAAGGGCTAGTAATGCAAGGGTGCGCAGAGAAGGGAACTCAGGCCTTCAGTGTAGGGCCTGCGCGCAGAATGCTAAGTTAGCATGTTGTCCTGACAAATGCAGCCAATTGTCAGGCCTGACTTTCCCTTTTACATACACATGGTCACCCATGTGGTAGGTCTCAGGTAACCCCTGGGCAGGGTGCAGTGTAGGTAAAAGGCAGAACATAAACTGAGGTGTGTGTTATGTTCTGGCAGTGAAAAACTCTCCATTTCGTTTTTCACTGCTGAAAGGCCATTCTGCCCATAGGACAGAATAGGGGAGGCTAGGTGTTGTATTTGTTAGCCTAGTCTCCTGTCAGTTTATAATGGAGAGGTGAAGTTTGGTATGTGTGAACTCACAGTGTCATAAGGCATCTTTCTGTAAAGGTGGTTTTGTCACTGTGTGTTTATAAACCACTGTTTTAGAAGTGGCTGAGTTTTGTGCTCTGAGCATTTCTGTGTGTCTCTGAAATGTGGATTGTCTGTCTGGAATTGAAAGGTGAGAGGAGCTGGGAGAGGTCTTGACCCAGGGAGGGGTTGAGATGGCACCAGGCTGCCCTTCATCTGGAGAGTAGGGGGAGGAGAAGCTTGGGAGGTGAAAAGGCCTGGGCTGGTGCTATAAACCAATTGACCCATCTCCTGCTGAGTGATTAAGGATCCAGACCCCCAGTATCAAAGGGAGAGAGGTGACACTGGGAGGGAGACACCCAGAACTGATTTAGGGAGGGTCAGGGACCCCTGAGCACATACAAACTTCAAAGACAGTAAGGGGTATAACTATGAGAGCTGAAACCCCTGAACGTTGGAATGAAACAGATATGGATTGAGACTGAAAAGGCTTGGACCCATTCTGTGGTCAAGAGGAACCTCTGCTAAAGAAGGAACAACTGAAGAGACTGTGGTGGATAGACCAATCCTTGCTTCGTGATCTGGGGCTGGTCTGCAGTTTGCTGTTCTAACTAGGGAAGAGGCTGTTGGGACTGTGCTTGGAGGCGCTGGGTCCCCCTGCTTGAAGAAGACTGGGCTTTGTGCTGTGTCTTGTAACCCCAAGGGCACGAGGTGAGCTGGCTCCCTGTTTTGGAAACACAGGAATATAAAAGTTTCCAGAGAAGACTCTCAGATACGCCGTGGGTGCGTGTGCTCTGTCTAGCCTGAGACCTTCGCAAGTTGTGCCCTGTGATCTTGGGCACCTGGAGTTTCAAGGGAAACTTGGGCGCGCTGGGAGCGTGTCGTGGTGCAGCCCGGGTGTTGGTGAGGAGCGCCTGGGCCTCGTGTGCACCAAGGAAGAAGCGAGACTCGGACGCGCAGTGTGCGTGTCGTGGTGCAGCCAGGGCGTTGGTGAGGAGCGCCTGGACATCGTGTGCACCAGCGGAAGAAGTGAGTCTCGGACGCGCTGGGTGCGTGTCGTGGTGCAGCCCGGGTGTTGGTGAGGAGCATCTGGGCCTCGTAGGCACCAAAAGAAGAAGTGAGTCTCCGACGTGCAAGGGTGCGTGTCGTGGTGCAGCCCGGGTGTGAGGAAGAGCGCCTGGACATCGTCTGCACCGGGAGAAGAGGTGAGACTCGGACGTGCAGGAGTGCCTGTCGTGGTGCAGCCAGGGCATGAGGAAGAGCGCCTGGACATCGTGTGCACCGGGAGAAGAGACGAGGCTCGAACCCGCAGGGTGCGTGTTGAGGTGCAAGCGGAGCGTTGGTGAAGAGCGCCGGATTGTCGTGAGCACCAGAGAAGTGGCAAGTCTTGGACGCGCGGTGTGCGTGTCGAAGTATAACCTGAGGTGCTGGTGAGGAGTGCCGGGTTAGGTTGTGCACCAAACTGAAGTAAAGTCTCCACAGTGCTGAGGGCGGGTCTCGGTGTGGACCGAGTCCGCCGGAGTGAGGGCCAAGTCATCGGGGCCCTCGGAGTCCATTAGTAGCGGCCCGGACCGGCAGCCACGGAAGAGCTGAGCCGCCGGCCCGAGTCCGCCAAAACCCGTGACGGAGTTCTGGATCAAGGCCCAAGTCACTGACGTCGGGGAGGAGAGTGGGATCGCGCCCCCCCCAGGTAACGTGGATCAACACCTGGGGTGGGGTGCGGGCCCGGAGGGACACTCTCTCGGCCTCCCGCTCAGTCAGCTGCGCGAGCCGTTGCTTCGGCTCGGATCCCGGCCCGGGGCAGTACTGGGGCTGGAGTAGGAAGCAGTACTTTGTGTGTCATCATTTGATCCATAACGGGGGCACTGTTACTGGAGCACGTAAAACTGTTGTATTACACAATTGCATTATTGCTGCTAACGAACCATCGAACTGTCGTATGACGCCTGACTTCATTTGTGCCTAACAAACTTTATGCTTGGTGCGCTACGCACTGCGTTATTTCTCCCATGCATATTATGTGATTGTAACGTGGCGCATTGTATGATTTCGTCAGTGCACAGTATCTGAGTATAACGTGGCGCAGTGCATTATTTCTTTATTGCACCGCACAGGATTGTAGCGTGACGCATTGCTTTGTTTCTTCCTGGTACAGGGCATGCTGTTGGTGATACGCATTGCATTATTCCTTCAATTGCAAAGTACATGACGGTGGCGCTACGTATGGCATTATTTCTCTGTTGCACAGTATAAGAGAATATCGTTACGCATTGCAGTCTTGTTTCCTTATGCAACGTGTGTGTTTCTAGCAATACGACTGGTCTAACCTATTGGGAAACGGTTAGAGAAGAGCTTAACTGTTGGTTAGACGCGCTGGTTGGGATTAGAACCTACCAACCCACCGGAAAGAATACTACCCGTTCTTATATGTTGATTTTGTATCGTGTGGTCGTATCGTATAATTTCTTATATAAAGATCATACTCTTTTTATCAATACTCGTGTGGAGTCTATTTGTGATGACATCATGGGGTTATTGTGAGCGTGGTTGCACATACTGAACACTCGTGCCTTGGAGATAACCCTGGCTGCTCGTGCCAAGCTACTAAGGGGGTGAGCAGGGCTATCTCAGACGGTGTCCTTACTTAGCCTAACGTTGAAGCGAGGGGTCAAGGGCGCACGCCTCCAGCATTTGGTGGCGGCGGTAAGCGACAGGGACCTCCACTTCCAACAGCTTATCTTCAATTGCCATACTTAATTTACTTATAAGTCCCTAGTAAAGTGTTACTACCTGTGCCCAGGGCCTGAAAATTAAATGCAACTAGTGGGCCTGCAGCACTGATTGTGCCACCCACTTAAGTAGATCTGCAAACATATCTCAGGCCTCCCATTGCAGCCTATGGGTGCAGTTTCAAACTGTCATTTCGACATTGCAAAATAAACGGTTCACTAGGCACAAGCCTTCCTTTTAATGGAAATAGATCACCCCTAGGGTAGGCCCCAAACAGCCCACAGGGCAAGGTGCAATATATTTAAAAAGTAGGACATGTACTTTTACGTTTTACATGTCCTGGTAGTGAAAAACTCTTAAATGCATTTGTCACTATTCTGAAGCCCACCTCTCCCATAGGATAACATTGGAGTTACCTTATTTCATTTAATAAGAAGATCTTCCAAATGGAATCTGGTGAACAGTCATGTCTGGTATCTTTGGAACTGTAATAAAAAACACACTTTAATGGTAAAGTTGGATTTTGAATTTCAATTTTGAAAATGCCACTTTTAGAAATGTGTCATTTTTCTGCCTTAGCCATTTAGTGCTTGCAGGATGTCTTTGGGTCACATGACTAGGTGTAGTTAGCAGTTGACTTTGTGTATTCCTCTTTGCCAGCCACACACAATAGAGAGCTTAGGTGTGCCTGGATGAGCTATCAATGGCAGGATGGGAGGGTTTAGCTAGGCACAGCCTCACTCCCACCTGAATAGGCTATATCCTGCCTTCACACAAAGGATTACTTACTCCTTGTAGTTAGTCTGGAGCCAGGGCAGGGAGGCAGGAAACCTGTGCACTTAAGAGAGAATCCTCTAGAAGCTTCTCCCACTTCAAAGTAGGCACCAGGAATAAATATTGGACCTCAAGACCAACTCTTCAGTACAGTTCCGGACCTGTGGAAGGCTCTGCCAGGAAGAACTGTTGTGCTGCTGAAAGGGCTATCACTCTGCTGGATTACTGACCTGAAGGACTGCTGCCTTGCTGTTCTGATGTGCTGCCCTGCTGACTTCTTGCCTGGGTGAGAAGGACTGGACCTGCAAATTGTACCCAGGACCACTAGAGTGACTCCAAGGGCTAGTCTCTTGTAGCCAGCACCTGGGCTCTGCAGCTGGTAGTCCTACCCTGCCAAGTGGTGCCACCCCAGTCCTGGACCCTTGGAAGTGGGCCTGAAGGTGCTCCTCTAGCCTATCTATAGATCCACCAGAATCAAATGATCTACTCTGCTGTGTGGCACAACCACAAACAGAACCAACGCATCGTCTCTGCTGCCTGGACTTTCCAGTCACAAGGAACTGGCATCAACGCCCCAGACCACAGCCTCATCGGAACCGCCGCTGCACGACGCATCCTCAATGCAGGCCTTTGCATCGTGAGCCCCTCATTGACGGTATCTTCAATAACGACACAGGACTTTCCATTGCAAGCCCCCTCGTCTACTGCCTCCTCATCAATGATACAGGACCTGCATCGCAGCCTCGCAGCTCCCCAAAACTGACATTGTACGATGCATCTCACTCCTGGACCTTGCATTGCCTCGGCTGTGTGACAGCCGAGGCTGTGTGTGCCTCGGCTACTTTGACACTGGGCCTCGCAATACTCAGCAGAAGGATTTGAGGTACTCTTGTTGAGCTGGCCCAACTGGGTCCCAAATAGCTGGCCGGCGCTCCATCGTGGTCGGCCTGAACTTGTGACTTTGTCCCGGTTTTGCGTGACCAGTTATCAACAGTTAGCGCTTTGTGTTTTTTGGGACTATTTTCATTAAGATCGTTAAACCTGCATATATCTGCATCTACTGATTGGATTTTTGTTGTTTTGGTCTTGTTTTATTAACTAAAAATCACTGGTGTGGGATTCATCTTGTGTTGTGTTGGCATGTTATTACTGTTTGAAGTGTTGCACAAATACTTGACACAATGCCTCTGAATTAAGCCTGACTGCTCTGTGCCAAGCTACCCAAGGATTGAGCACAGGTTAATTTAGTGTTTGCTTGTGACTACACTCTGACAAGGATTGTGGTTGCTGCTTGAGTGGGATTTCATCCCCCCTCCCTTCAACCAGCTACCCAATTTCTTACATCTTGACGTTGACGGACAATGAGATGCAAGCAATAGCCATCATATGCTAGGGGAAGCCATCAGATCTCACTGATGCCTACCTTCTGGTAGGATGACCAACAGAAGATGTGGGTGCCCACAATTCTTACGGATGTCCACCACTAGGCCTCGTGGTTTACAATAATACCAAGGATGTTGATAATATGCTAAAGATAGCCGCCTTATACAAAGGCCTCTATTACACTGGAGGAGTCCATCATAATGCCTAGGATACTTACAATGAGTCAACGGAGGCCACCTATTGCTACACGATCATAATGGCTAAATGGCATATGTATGAATTTGGGTTATTAGTTGTAAAGGTTGTGAGCTCTGCACAAGTAATAAGTCTGCAATTTCCTTTTCACTAGGAACCAAGTACTCCATTGTAGCCCTTGACTCTCTCGGGGTAGCAAAGCAGAGTAGTCCAAGGTCTACTCAGGTGAGGTGGTGTGGGCTAGTAATCTCAATTCTCTGGCATTCAACAACACTACTCAATAAATGATTGTCCAGTCAGCTTTTTCTTCGAAAAAGAGTACTTTTATTACACACACTGCTAAATACTGCACATTAAATTACAAATATGCACATCAGGTAGATGGAAATACCTTTAGTGACACCCACATATCACATTTCACCCTAATAGGTCCTGAATCCCATAATCACAATGCCCTCATCTATACCACATGCAGCATCACACTACAAGGGGGGTATCAGTATGTATAAGGCAGGGCTTCTGTGTTTGTCCGGGTGTCACCATATTGATTTCATGTTTGAATCCTATATTGCCATTAAAATCAATTAAACCAATACTAATAGCAGTTGATATTCACTGTAAGGGCAAATGTTTATTGTTCACTTCCATACTGTCAATAAAGCATTTGAATTAAAAACATACGTCTAAGTCTTTATTTACTTGCTACAGGTCACATAATGTAGTCATAGGACCAAAACGTAGGGTCCCCACACTCCAGAAGAGCCCAAGATCAAACGTTCCAGCTCTGTGAGTGCTTTGGAATTAATGATAACCTCTCTTGGAGTCACCCCTGACCAATACTAGGATGCCACATCATACCTTAACCCCTGCCCAAACCATCCTGCACAGCATTCTGGGACAATCCAACATGGTGAGTTCATCTTTTCACTGGAAAGAACTTCTCTGAGTCCCTCAGCTCCACCCCTAGCTGAATTCACTGCCTCATTCCTTCCCACCAAAACTTCAAGGCGAGCCCCCACAGTGTTGGCTCCAGAGGCCTAGCTGTTCCCCTTTGTTCTAGAGGGCCTGGGCTTTCCCAGCCCAGGTGCAGTGTGACAAGCTAATTATCAGATGCAGTTTCGCACATGCCCCTTTACTCTCCCAGAAACTAAGTCAATCACTGATAAATACTCCTTTCGTGTGAGGAGGCCTTTATTCCTTCTACTGGGAATCAAAGTAATTAACTTAGCCCAGTAGGGGTGACAAAGGCCTGTAATCTAATTATGCGCTCAGCGGGAGAAATATGACAGTTTTTGAAGCCCCATAAGATGTATATGTAGGTGAATAGGGACAGCTGATTTAGACTCGGTGAGCATGTTTACCACAATATTGGTACCTTGCTGAGCCCTGTAGGCCTAAGCAGACCAAAACTGTACTTTAAGGCAGATTTTGCCTATATATGTACAATACAGTGAAAATACCATAGTTCACAGTAAGCACTACAGACCAGCACTATAATCCTCGTATTATAAGGCTACC
This sequence comes from Calotriton arnoldi, assembly GCA_963921515.1. Taxonomy (NCBI): domain Eukaryota; kingdom Metazoa; phylum Chordata; class Amphibia; order Caudata; family Salamandridae; genus Calotriton; species Calotriton arnoldi. The sequence continues at coordinate 987,981 of CAWUFW010001746.1, read as the reverse complement.
CCAGGTCAGTACCAATCCTGGCAAAGTTCCTACTGCGACAGGCTACTTTTGCACAGACACAGGGGTGTGCGCAATGGTAGTCTCACACGTTCAGCCTGCACACGTGTGCACATGCATGTGCACGTGTTCATGTGTAACCACCCAGTGTCTCTAACCCTAGATGCAGTTTAGCAACCTTATCCAAAACGGTGGACACTGGGGATTAACATGCTCAGTCAAATTAGCATGAATTTACTGTGAATGAGACTCAAGTAGTGAGACTCACCCACAGTAAAGGTCCAAAAACCGGGAAGCGAAAAGCTAAATATTCTAGCTGTCTTGTACCAATACCGACATATGCCCTAAATTACAACCAAAAAGGGCATATTATGGCATAGAGAATATGGCCATGTTTTGCTAGGGCCACTGTAATGCCTGAAATAACCACATAATACAACAAGCATTGGCATAGCCAATAGGTCTCGCCTTTGGGACCTTAAGTATTTAGTTATGCAGCAGGTCCCAAAGGCGAGACCTATTGGCCATGCCAATGCTTGTTTTCTAAGCTTTTTGTTTTGGAAGCCAAAATCAAAAGTAAAGAAATAGAAAAAAACATCTATTTCTTTACTTTTGCTATAATCGCGGCACCCGCGCTTTACTTTTAACATCAAAAGTGAAACGCGGGTGCCGCGGTTATAGCAAAAGTAAAGAAATAGATGTTTTTTTCTATTTCTTTACTTTTGCTATAATCGCGGCACCCGCGCTTTACTTTTAACATTAAAAGTGAAGCGCGGGTGCCGCGATTATAGCAAAAGTAAACAAATAGATGTTTTTTTCTATTTCTTTACTTTTGCTATAATCGCGGCACCCGCGCTTTACTTTTAACATTAAAAGTGAAGCGCGGGTGCCGCGATTATAACAAAAGTAAAGAAATAGAAAACAAAACAAAGGCAGCTGATTGAAAGTACTAAACAAGCATTGGCCGCGCGCGACAGAAAGTGAAAAGAGCGCGACGCGGCGGGGGAGGGGAGGGGCGGAGGAGCGTGAAAGCAATCAAGTGAGAGGAAAGACAGATGGCGCCTGATTGGGCGCTGAAAGCTGGCGGTTGCGCGCGTGCATGCTATCGTGAACGCAAGCTGGTCGCCAGCAAAAGCCACTGCTGTTTGCACTTCCAAAACCCGCTTACTAAAACTCTCGCCGAGAGCAACGCTAAGCGCTGGCTCAGGCGAGACCTAAAAAGGGACAGGACGATGGCCAAAATGCCTACCACAATTTCTATAAGTAGGCAGGTTACCTCAGACTCCAGCTCCCTCATTCAAACAGCTCAATTTCTCATTTTTTCACCTTAAGCTTATTTTCCAAGCTTGTCCTTTGCCAGAAACTGTTGTTCTTTCTCCCACTCTGTTACCACTATCTCTCAGTTTTCCCTATATCTACTATTCTGCCACTATTTTGTTTGCTTCTCATTACACTGCTATATCAGTTTTCCCATTTCTTGCTTTTTTAATTCTCACTGCTCTCTTCTTACCTGTCCCATCTCTCTCTAAACCCTCCTCCACACTCTTCCCCTCTTTTCTCAGTCCATACTTCTCACCCCCTTGTCTGCTCATCTGCCTACCTTGATTTATTTATTGTTCTATTTATTTTCTTTTGACCTGCGCAACCCCAGTTTTTATATCTCTTTCGTTCTTATGTTTTTCCTCTGTCCCCTTTCCCTTCTTTTTCTCTTCCCTTGTTCTCAATCTTTCAATCTCCTTTCATTTTTCTGTTCTGTTTTTTTCCATCTTCCATTTTCTTTCTACCTTGCCATTTTTTAACCCAATCATTTATTTTGTCTGCATCTTTCTTACTGTCTTCTCATGTTTTTATTTTTACTTTCCTCACCCATCTTCTTCAATTTCATCTGCCCATATTTTATTTCCTGTTTGATTTCTTTAGTTTGTCTCTTAATTTCCTTTTCTCAATTCTTCGGTTTAGCCCTTTCTATTTTCCACTTCATCTTTCCTTCTTTTCATTGTTTTCCTTCTTTTCATATTTGCTTCTTTCATGCTTACCATCTTTGTTTTCACATTAATTTCTTTCATTCTACTTCTTTTTTAAATCCTTCTCTACACATTCTTTCCTCTTTACTACTTTCATATTTTTATCCATCCTTTCTTTCAATCTTTCTTTCTTCCTCTCAACCTTTCTTTCCTCCTTCGTTTCTGCCTGCCTTTTTTTTTTTTGCCATTTACCATATTAAACTTACATTTTTGGGAACACCACTGGTAGATTAAGACCCAAAAGGAAACTGCATTCTTTTTTGGAGAAATGCCAAACTACAGGCGTCTCCCACTCCTTTCCTTCTGAGTTATGCTCATGTAGACAAGAGTGATAGCACTCAGACAAACCCTGTCAGAGAAGCTCCTATCTGCAGGTGATACTTACAGCCTGCCACAAATCCCAAATTCAGTCTGCACATAGAGTAGTTCGTATTTTACACCCTGTGATTCTTTATTATACACTATTCATCTAGAAATAATCTGAATTAGAATGATTGTAAATATTATAAGCAGCTCAGCAATTACTGTACATGTTGGAGCAAAGACTAGATAAGACCCAGTCGTTATCACACATGCCTGATCAAATAGTGTAAAAGTTATAGCTAGCTGTGCAACAGCACAGTTGTATTAGTCTGGTTGCAATAAATGCCAAGTCATGCAAAGACTCCCCTCATGCTCTATTGTGCCTTCATTTGAAGTCGGAACTCCGGCATCCCTCAAGCAGCTGGTCCGTGTGTAAGGCTCCTGGCAAAGTTCCTACTGCGACAGGCTACCTTTGCACAGACACAGAGGTGTGCGCAATCGTAGTCTCACACGTGCAGCCTGCACCTGTATGGTATGCGCCCCTTCTCACTGTATGGAGCGAGGCGGGGTCAGGTGATGTTTGCCTCCTGGTTTGTTACCCATGACAGCGAACAACGGGGCATATTAGCAAGGCGATTATCGCCACTTTAGCGGGACTTTTTCCCGCTAAAGCGGCGATAATATTATCGCCTTATCAACAAGCTGTCGCTAACTGCTGTTAGCGACAGCTTGTAGGCGATAGCGACCGGGTTGGGTGCCGCTTTGCATGCCAGCGATATTTATCGCTAATGGCATGCAAAGTAGGCGTTCCCCACCTAACAGCGACTGGAAACAGTCGCTGAGGTCGCTAACGCCTATCAGCGAGGCAGGGGCGGTGATTAGCGAACCAGCGCTAAACACGTTTAGCGCTGGTTTGCTAACACCTGGTCCCACCCTGACTTAGCCATGTAATCCAATGAGAGGTGGATTACATGGCTAAGTCCCCTCGCACTATCAGCAAGCAGAACTGGGGAACAGTGTGAATATCGCCTGTTTTCAGGCGATATTCACACTGTTCTCCAAGGTTTCTATCGCTTTGGAGATTAGCATTGCTGATTGCACGCTAACTCCGCGATAGAAACTGGCGATGCCTGGCGATAATTATCCAAGCGCTAATTGCGCTTTGCGATAATTATCGCCAGGCATTGCTAATATGCCCCAACATTTCTTGCTCAAAATATAGGAAGTACAGAGAATTTTACTTCTACTTTTCTTCTTCCTTCCAAACAGATGGAACTTGCAAGGTCATCTCTGCTTGTATCACACTTCCTTCCGCTGTTGCGTTTATGAAAAAACATTAGAGTCGACATTTTCCTTCTCTGGCTTGTCCAACGTGAGCTTCAGAAAAACACGGTAATCAAACACCCAGTTTTTTCAGGTGAACAATGTAAACAGTTCTTTGTTCCAGAATAGGTTGGCCTGCTTTCCAGGCCCCATACGTTTCCCACCCGCTCCAATCACTGAGTGCACAGTGATAATGTTAAATACAACTAGGCCTGTTTAAAAAAAATCTTTTATAGCATCTTCCAATAAATTCAGTAACATATTTTGCAAATAACCAAGGGACAAAGACATTCCCGCACACCTCCGTCTCCTCCCATGCATTCCACCTCACCCCCCCATTCCAGCAAATCGGTTCAGCAGCACCCATTAATTTGAAGTGTCTACATTTGGACAATGGCGTGAACATGAGCCTGTCTACACCCTTTCATCTGATCCACTTATGTGTCCATATATATTAAAATATTCCCACCAAGGGCACAGAATTTTCTGGGGACCACCTCTTCTGTGATGAAGCAATAATTCAACCCTCTCAACCATTCTCATACTGGGGGGTGCTTTCTTAGATCTCCAACCACATTTGGCCAACATACACCCTATGCCAACAAACAACTGTTCGTTATTGCTGTCCAGTCCCGGAGATACCCCCAGCTACATCCGTTTTTGGTCAGCCTCTAGCGGGATTCCTATGACTTTTGTCATCATATCTAGGATTGCCAACTAGTAGGTGTGAATAATGGGACACTCCCACACCACATTCAGAAAGCTGCCCCTTGCCCTTCCACACCGCAGGCAAAAAGAGTCCTCACCCTTCCCATCTTCCAGAGCCTCTCAGGTGTGTAGTATTTTCTGTGAAAGTATCTAAACCGGATCAATTTAAGGTGATGACCAATTGAATAGCTGCCATCATGGCATCAACCCAGTCTGCATCATCTAAACCATAAAACAGTTTCCCATTGTTCCCTGACCTTCGCCATGGAATTGGGTACATTAATAACCAATGTCTTATATAAGCATGAGCTACCTTTTTCCATGATCGGATACATAGTGATTTGGGTTTGTAGGGGGTTGAACTTTGGCAATTCCTTGGCAGTGAGACCATAGATCCCTAGTGCATCTCGCAATTGTAAATAGAGGTAGAATTGAGACTTATGCAGCATGTATTCCTGCACTAGCTGTTCAAATGGAACCATCTGGTTTAGGGCCCATATGTGTCCTTTTTTTGATATACCAATTCTATCCCAGTTCTAGAAAACCCTGCAGTTGAGCTGTTTACTTCAACCAAGTACCTGCCCATAGTGGGGTCTCCCTGGTTAGGACTCTGTTCCAGCCCACCAATTGTAATGCCCCCCGCCTGCTTTCAATTTCTATTGCAGTAACCTCTGGAGTTGTATTGGGGAATTTTGACCGATAAAGCCATGACCACAGGGTGAGGCTTTCAAACCTGACAACCTCCAATAGCGTAGGGGGTACGTCCCAATCCCCATGCAGCCACTTGTTAATTGAGAGCATTTGGACTGCCCAGTAATAAAGTTTCATATCCACCGCCACAAGCCCTCCATTATACAGGCCTTGAATGCATTTCTTGCGTGCCACTCTCTCCGGCCTTTGCCCCAAAAATAAATGTTGATAGTGGATCGAAGAGTAGCATACCAACCACTGGGGATCCTATGTGGATCATTTTGAAGGATATATAACATCGGGACACTATTTTGAATATAGCAATGTGCCCTAACATATTAAATGGCAATGTACTTCAGTGTGTCATGTGTACCTTGAGTTTTTGTGGCATGGGGTCGATGTTTCTGTCCGAACAGATGTCTCGGTTAATAGAAATTGCCATTCCTACACATCGAAAAGGACATGTTTCTATCCTGATGGAGGGGGGAAGATGTTTGATGTGACATAAGGGGCTCTCCTCAGGGGAGTAACAGCCGGCTTACTCCTATTCCCCATAAGTCTAGTAGCCTCTCCATAGATGTCAAGAAGTTGCATTAACCTCTGGAGAGATTGTTTGGGATGGGTCAAGTATACCAAGGCGTCATCCAAGTATAGTGATATATGGTCTTCCCACCTGAGTCCCCAGTTCTGGGCTACCCCCTGACTAATTCTGCCAGAGGCTCAATAGTGAACGCAAAAAGGAGTGGGGACAGGGGACACCCCTGGCGGATTCCTCTACACATGTGAAACCGCTTCAAAAGTGCCCTATTCACTCTAGAGTTCAGTGCAAGAAGGGCCATTCCACTGAATCAAAGGCTTTTTCAGAGTCCAATTGGACAAGAACTGTAGGTTTGAATATCTCGTCCATATGTGCCAGTACTAAGTTAAATCATTTTTTTTACTGTCTTGTTCCTGTAGCCGGCATAAACACGTTTATGGTGTGGACCAATGATCTCACCACCTTTGCCAGCCTGTTAGCAAGAACCTTTGCCACTATTTTAATCTCTGTGTTAATTAAGGAGACTGGGCGATATGAGCTGCACTCGGCAGGATCCTTACCAGGCCTAGGAATTACCTCCACCACCACCGAGTTCTATTGGATGCCTTTTCTAGGGAGTCTTCAATCATACCCAACAGCGGGGGAATCAGAATGAATGTAAGCCTCTTGTAAAATTCTGTGGGCAAGCTATTGGGCACCGGGGCTTTCCCTGAAGACATGCCTTACAGGGCCAACATCAGCTCCTTCTTCAAGAGTGGAGCATTTAGTTTAGTCTTAACCACTGTTAGCAGTTTGGGCACCACCAAGTCTTCCACTACTGGATTTTGCCTTTCTCCACACCCAGGAGGGATAGATTGATACAATGCACTGTAATAAAAGGCAAACCCTTCAGAAATCCCATTCTCCCCCTTTTTATCTTCACCAGCACCGTTTATTAGATTAGGGACAAACCTCAATTCCAGGGTCTTACTTGCTTACCAATATATTCATTTACCCGTCTTGTCCCCATGTTCGTAGACTCTGTATTGGGATGCTGAGAGGGCAGCCCTGGCATTGTCTAAGGGCATCTGTTTGAGCCTATTTATGGTGGCCTCAAGCTGGTGTCTTGTCTCTGGCAAGGCTTTGTTGGTTTTCAAGGGAGAGTATCTGAGTCTCCAGTTCCCCAATCTTATCTTTCTTCCTCCCAGTTAGATCTCAGCTAAATATACATTGGCCCTCCCCCTGATGACCGCCTTCATGGCTTCCCAGAGCATGGTTCAGGAGATACGAGGAGTGGTGTTTATTTGAAAGAATTTCTTGATTTCCTCTTTAAGGATTGTCCGGAATTTGTCATCTTGTAACCAACCAGCATGTAGACGCCATTGCATTTTCATACTAGCTATGTTATTTTTAAGGATTAGCTCAATTGGAGAGTGATCTGATAATACTCTCGGTAATATTTGTATCTCAGTCACCCCCGGAATAGCTTTTGCCAGGAGAAAAAAGTAATCCAGTCTGGAATGACATCGGTGGGCATGTGAGTAATATGTAAATTCAAGTGTCTCAGGGTACTGCACCTGCCAAATATCCCTAAGCCCCAATGCTGCTACACACTCATCTGAGGTATGGATTTTACGGCTATTGGAACTGTCTCTAATGTCAAATTGGAGATTAATTGCATTATTAAAATCCCCCCTTACAATAGTGGTGTCTTCAGGCATAGAACCTATAACTTTATTCAAATCATTAATTGTGGACTGCAAAGGGGTTGAGAGGATATTGGCACTCAAGACTGACCAACACCATCCCTCCAATGAGCCCGTTATAAGTACATATCTGCCCAGTATGTAAGTTATAAACTCAATGACCACCAGCTGGAGGGATTTGTCAAGCAGTATAGCTGTCACCCTGGAACCCCTTGTGCATCCAGAGTGGTACACCCTGTTAAAGCCATGTCTATTGAGGATCTGGCAGCTATTGCCCAATAGTTGTGCTTCCTGTAGAAGAAGGATCTCTGGGGCCAACTTCTTAGCGTGGCGGAGGCTTGTATTATATATAATATCAAACGTACATATAGAAACCAGGCCACACACATCCCATTATTTATTTCTTCTTGTCTTTCATCTACATGTGGTGGATTTGAGGTTGATAAAGCTGTTATCAAGGTCGTTAAAAGAAGACAATTTTAAGGAGTACTTTGCATAGAGGCCAAGGGATGGTAGAGATGGCTGTCGTACGCTTTGCACTATTGAGGCAGTGCTTCGTCTCATCTTGGTTTAGTGAATAATTGATTTGTGACCAAGAAATTGCCATTTCATTGCAATTCTGTGGGGTCTGGGATCAAACTGAGGTGATGTTTGTGTCATAATGATGGACTTGTTACTGGTGTCTTTGGTTGTGGACATGAGGTGTCTACGTGTAGAAAAGAACGCAGTCTCAGGTCTGAATTGCTTAATTTGAGCTGATGGTTGCAGGTGGGGCCAACCTGCACTCATTTCTTGGACCGGTATTTTGTATTTCCTCATCAGACTTTGACCCAAAGCAAGAGATGAAAAAACACACAAGGGGGAGAAGAAAAGGAAGGAGGAAGAGAAAGATGGAATACATGAGACAAAGTGTGAAACCAAGAACTTGCAAGAGTGAGATAAAAGGGCATGAAGTGTCTTATGGTGGATTAAAGAAGCAGGAGGAAGAATCTTCTTAGTATTCGGCACCCTGACTGGTACTAATTATGTACTAGGGTTCTATGCTTATTTTATTGCTTGCTGGTGGCTCCTTTGCTGACAATGAGTTCTTGGAAACAAGGTGATGTGGAGAGTAGTGAGAGCACACCATTAGGAATGTGAGTGTTGATATTGCTTTTGAGAAAAGTAAAAGTGTAAAAGACAAATGACATCAGCTTTGAAATCAGTTGTCATTACCAGCTTGATGAGTTCTTGCATCAGAGATTTCTAGAGCATGCCAAGAAGGAGTAATGCTGTGGTTTGGTGGGGTTTTATTGTCTGTGATGGGTGATTGGTGTCGAGGTGAGGATGGTCAGGATGGCACCATTTTCTGACCAATCCAGTGTCATTTGAAATAATGGTATTTGTGAAGATCAGATTGGCAATGCTGACTTTGATCTGGGTTGGTTCAATGGATGTTGATATTCTTGGTGTTGAGAAAGTTCAATATTGCTTCTTAAAGAGTATTGCCGGAGGAACTGCCTTGGAGTTTGAAGTCCATAAGAGATATTGTTCAAGTAGATGCCAGATTAGGTGTAAAGAGGCTTAGAGGGTGTAAGAAATTGGGTTGCTGGTTCACTGCGTTGTGAGCTCTGGCCAAGCAGCAACCATAATTCTTGTCAGGGTGAGGCACAAGCCAACCCTAAATTAACCTGTGCTCAACACTCTGGTAGCTTGGCAAAGTGCAGTCACACTTACCTTAGAGGCAATGTGTAAAGTATTTGTGCGACAATTCAAACAGTAATAAAGTGAAAACACCACACAAAAGGATCCCACACCAGATTAGACAATAGATTCATTTTTACTAAATAAAACACGACCAAAATTATGAAATCCAATTAGTAGAACCAGAGATATGAAAGTTTTATGATTTGAGTGAAAATAGCACCAAAAACAGCAATGGTGGCTATCTGGTCATGCCGAACCATGACAAAGTCACAAGTTCAAGGCAACCGTGAAGCAGTGCGGGCCAGTTACAGGGACCCAGTTAGGCCCCCTGAATAAAGTACCTTAAATAGTGGTTTGTGGAGTGTTGCGAGGGTTCACGTCGAAGAGGCGTTGCGCAGCCAAAGCAGTGCTTCGGTTCCAAGATTCGGCAAGGCTGCAATGCGAGGTCCTGCGTCATCCTCAAGGATCCCATCGACAAGGGCTTGCGATGCGAATTCCAGCATGGAGGATGCATCGCACAGTTGGGGAGATGCGTCAGTTCTGAGGAACTGCAAGGCTGCGATGCGGAGTTCGGCATAATTGTTGAATGTGCCGTTGACAAGGGATGCAAGGGCCTATGCAGAGGATGCATTGCACAGCAACGATTCAGATGAGGTAGAGGGCTTTGATGCAGGTCTTTGCAATGGGCAAGATCCATGCAGCAGTGATGATGCGTTGGTTCTGCTCTGGGTTTTGCCACGCAACCCCGATGCGTCGGTTCCAATGAATTCACAGAGGCTGATAGAACTACCTTAGGCCCACCTCCAAGGGTCCAGGACCTGGGTGGCACCACTTGCCAGGGTAGACTCACAGATGGCAGAGTACAGGTACTGGGGTTGAGGTTGTGGGAGTCTTCTGTCCCTGAGGCTAAAGTCATGAGGCCAGCCAACTAGCCCTTGGAGTCGCTCTGGGGTCCTAGGTTCAGCAGATGCAGGTACAGTACTTCTCAACCAGGCAAGAGGACAGTCGTTCACCACAGCAAGGCAGCAGTCCTTCAAAGCAGCAGTCCAGCAGAGTGACAGTCCTTTCAGCAACACAGCAGTCCTTCTTCCTGGCAGAGTATACACAGGTCTAGAAGTGTACAGAAGAGTTGTTGTCTGAGGTCCAATATGTATGCTGCTCGAATGTGAAAAAATAAAAGACTAGAGGCATTTGGCAAAACAGTTGGTTTAAACGCAGAGGCCGGGAGAACAGGCAACAGAGTTGGGGTCTGAAGACTGTCTCAAAGTACATTGGTTTTGGCCATCATTTTATACATTTCACAAATTGAATTTGTACATTGTTTTAGAACAGGAATCTGGGCCTAGTCACAGGGCCATCAATCAGGTCATTTGATAAGAAGCGCAGGTGGGTGTCGACTTTGTGTAGACACAATGTGGGGCCGGTGGGTACATTCTGGGTTCTGATTGTCTGAGTGTTCCTAACTTAGTGTGGCATCTGAATTTATGGTGTTTTGGGAACGCGCGCCCCCCTAGCCAAATGTGTTTTATTGGGGCCAATCTCCCAAGACCATTGTGGTGTTGCTGGCTATCTGGGGGATCGATTCGGGTTTCCTGTTTGCACATTTTTGTAAGGGTTACGTGTCACCCCACCTGTGATGTGTCAATCATTTGCTTCAGGCCTAGGTCACAGGTCCTGCCTTTCCACGTATTTTCGACTCCGGGTTGATGGGGAGGTCATATCGGGTGGATTCGACAACACTGATGCGAGTTCGTTGTTATACATATATATATCATGGTGTACATCGACATCATATTTTTCAATGTGAACATGTATACTCAGTTCTGTCTTTAAAGTGGGAAAAGCCTTCAGAGGCATGCCGTTGAAGTGCGCATGTCCCATGCCTTATTGCCCTGGCACCAGACTAACTACAGGGGTCATGCAGCCCTTTGTGTGGAGGCAGAACACATCAAAATCAAGTATAAGTGGGGCTGTGCCCAGCCCCTCCCTCCCATTCTGCCAGTGATGGCACATCCAGTCACACCTAAGCTCCCTACTGTGTGTCGTTGTCTAGGAGGAATCCATGAAGCCCAACTGTCAACTACACCAAGTCATGTGACTCAGAGGCGGCTGCAGACACCAAATGGCTAAGGCAGGAAAATGCAGGGTGATGGTTCATGCACACCTCATTTGAGAAAAATAAAGTTCCAATCTTTAGTATCAAATTTAACAGTGTGATGCGTGCAGATCGGGTATCGCTCACAGATCCACGAGCGTCAATGAAATGTGTGATAAGTGCCACCCCAGGGGCGGCGTCCCCTCAGTGCACTGCTTGGTATCCAATGACTGGAGCAAGGCAGGAAAATGCCAACTTTCCAAAAGTAAACACAAGGAGATGATGGACGGAGCGCTGAAACTTTTCAGACACTCACCCCCAGTCACAGATCTGGGTTGAATCCATCTTCGTTCTGTAGCTCACTTCGCCACCTCAGTTCAGACCCAGCTATATGCAAATCAGTCTTGACCCTGCGCCTCATGGGAACAGTCCAGCCCGAACTGCCAAGCCAGGTCTTCCCTGAACTGGAAACAAGCATCCTGGGACCGGTTTCGGGCTTTTTCAAAATTGAAATTTAAACTCTGACTTCGCCATAAGTTAGGATTTTTCATTGCAAATCCAAAGACACCATAACATGAAAGAGTTGCCTGTCCCCATTTGGAAATAACAGCTTAATAAATGTAATAAGGTAACTCCAATGTTATCCTATGGGAGAGGTAGGCCTTGCAGTAATGAAAAACAAATTTAAGAGTTTTTAACTACCAGGGCATGTGAAAATTAAGAGTACATGTCCTACTTTTTATATACATTGCACCCTTCTCTCTGGGCAGTCCAGATCCTACCATAGGGATGACTTATATGTATTTAAAAGGGAGGTTTGGGCCTGTCAAGGGGTTTTTATTTGAACTATTTCTCTTTTCAAAAGATTTTGAGCCACATGCATCAAGCTTTTTACCGGTCGCAAATGGGCCGATTCGCAGAATCGACCTGTTTGCGACCAGTAAAAAGCCATTACCGATGCATCAAACCTAAATGCATTCGCAAATTAGGTCATCACAATTTTTGCGATTACCTATTTTGAGAATGCATTTAGGGAGTCGCAATTTGCGATTCCCTAAATGCAATGCATGAAGCATTTTAAAAATGCGACTTTGCATAAAGGATTCGCAAATTACCATCAACTTCAAGTTGATGGTAATTTGCAAATCCTTAGAAAAATGCACAAAATTGCAATTTGCAAAGTGCCATATGGCGCATACACATGCCCTTAGGGCATGTGTGTGCGCCACATGAGCACACTTACCATTTTTGGGGGTGCATCAGGGGGGCCTTAGGCCCCCTAGCACCCTTGCAATTGCATGCGCAATTTGCGATTACCTATTTGGTAATCACAAATTGCGAATGCTTTCCCATTCATTCCTATGGGCCCATAGGAATGAATGGGAATGTATCCCCTAATAGCGAATCGCAATTTGCGATTTGCTATTAGGGAATATGTAGGAATCGCTATTTATTTTGCGATTCCTACATGCATAAGGAATTGCAACTCCTAAGTAGCGATTCCTTAAAAATTGCTATTAAGGAATCGCAATTACTTATCTTGATGCATGTGCCCCTTTGTGCTTTGATTTCATGATTTTGAATTCCGTTTTGCCTAGCTGTTATGTTACTCTTGACTTAATAGTGTGCCTTTATTGAACCCTTTTGTGAACGCTACTGAATGTACCAGGTTTTTGCTTCTCCTCCGAGATGCTATATAGAAAGAAGCCTATCCTTGTCTAAAGGCAGCCATTACTCTTAGGGAAGAACTTCCCGTGCAGGATGTACATTAGTATAGGGCTCCCAGTCAAAGCTCTTCCACTGCCTGCTCTCTCATCCGCTCTTGTTCTCCTATGAGAGAGCACAATGAAAACCAGTGCCAGTTTTTAGATACAAAGGAAATTGTTACTCAAACAATGCTTATCACCATTCTAAAAAACTTTATTGGAGTAGCTAAACATTTTTGAGTTCATCATGTGAGCCTATCTTTTTTTATTTTAATGCCCCTTACTCCTCTTTTCTCAGTTCCTTTTCCAGTGGAATTTAAGTTTCTAGAAGATTCAGAATTTCCAACAATAGGATGCTTCCAGAGTTGCTGAACGGAAGTACATTATTTACTTGATCTCAGGGGTATGCTATCAATAGTCTCATAGCTCAGTCTGGGCCGTCCCATCAGGGGCATGGTCAAGAGTGATTTACATTTGATTGGTCTTTATCTGTTACGGCACTATACTACATACAAAAATGAGGAACTGGTGTTTGGCCTAGACAAAATACCTGTTGCTGAGATTACTTCAAGAATCCCATTCATCACTGGTTGCCTTGTCTAAGTGAGTCTCCCTAAATTGTACTGGTATGGCCAAATGTTGGTCATGAGCTTGCTGTGCCATAGGGCTCAAAATGCACCTCAGCAAGACTGAAACTGGGTTCCTGTTAAGATGTCAATTTAGTCTTGACCATCCCTTGTGGTACTTGGCCAAGACTGATTTGCATATGATGTGTCCCTTCTGTAATGGCAAGGATAAGCTAAATGATGCACTGGAATATTGCCCAGAGAAATTGCCTATAGCTGGGATTAATTCAAATATTTCACCTATCACTTATTATGTTGTCAAAGTGAGTTTTCTTAAGCAAATGAGGAATGCTAAAAGTGTATCCTGACCATGTTGCACCATAGGACCCAAGCTGCAAGTCTCTGAACTGAGACCCGTCTAAGATTCCTTGGGCTCCTGTACAGAGGAAACCCAGGCCGGCAGTTTGGTCAGAATCGTCCTTTGTGGGGGCAGATCTGATTTCCATGTAGTTGACCCCTGTCTGTAATAAAACAGGAGCTAAAAACCGATGGACTGGAATGAATCCCAGAGAAATTTCCAGTGTGTGACATTAATTCGAGCATTTTATACATTACCTTTTGTGCTTCAAGGTGACTCATGTTTGCTGGACATTAGCTCCCTGTGCGCTTCAAAGATCTTGACCATTTAGTACCATGGAATATATATGAGATATTTAATTATCTAAGCAAAGGTAAATTAGAAATAGGGGTAGATTTCATTATTTGTTTGTGTAATTTCTGGAATCTTTCAAAGAAGAGAACAGTTTGACCTGCCACAAGCTCACCTTTGGTATTTTGGACTTCAGAATTCTGTACCTTGGGAATTTATACAATGTGAACCATTCTAAGAAATGGATGATGGAGCTTCTGTACTAGAAAGTCATCCATATAAGAACATTTACTGTTGAAATTAGCCAGTTTTGCATTTCTAAACTTTACTATTTGTCGTAGCATTCACTGAGAAGGGTGTGATCAGTCTGAACCCAGAAGTCAGGGTAGAGATTTAACAGCAGGATGAAATTTAGGGCCTAGTTTAAAATTTGGCAGAGGTCCCGATGGCCAAATTTTGAAGTGTCCGTCAGGCCAGCAGGCAATTTAAGCATTGACAGGAACCATGGTCAAGGCGGTTCCTGCCAATGTATTGTAACTTTGCCATCAAACATGATGGAGACGAACAGCAAAGTTAATTTTTATTTTTATTTTCAAAAATAAACCCCCAAAGCGGAATTTTGTTTTTGAAAATAAAAAGAACAAGCACCTCTCACCTTGGGCGTTACCTCCCACGGTGAGGGGGCATTTTGCAGTTTTCAGTGCCACTTACCGCCTGGGTTTTCCTGGCAGTGATGGGCAGTGAAAACTGGCCTGTCTGTCCGGCCATCTAAGTTAGGTGGGCACTCATACAGGTCAACCTCCGATGGACCTTACTCCACAGGGCTGTCGGAGGGGTGTATCCACGGTGGAGATGTAGTTGGAGTCTACTGCTGTTACAGCAAATGTCAACCAGAAATCAAATTGGGCGGTTGAACCATTATGTTGGCGGAAAGGGTACTCCATCGCTGTTGAGATTGGGTACCCGTTCCTGTCAACATATAAATTTGACTCTTAGTCTGATATCAAATATAATGATAAAGTTGAATTCCAATCTGCAAAGGAGTCTGTTGTTCTAAAAGAACAAGATTTAGGACATTAATGCTTTGAAACATTGTCAGGAGCCTAACCAAAGGCAGGCTCTTTGTCACTTTCATGTTAAGGATGGAAAACTTGTTGGATGTTTTTTAAATCAATAATTTTGAAATTGTGAGACTGGTCGTCAGACAGTAGAAAAGTGGCAAAATGTTTGCAAATTGGGGCAGTTTTGAACTTGTAGAGATGCTGCATAAGTGTTTTACCAGTTATGGAAAATTCCACAGTTTTGAGCTTGTTGGAGGCAATGGGGCAGATTTACAAGCCACTTGCGTCATTTTTGCGCCGCCGTTGCGTCACTTTTTGTGACGCAGCGGCAGTGTAAAAAGGCGGCCCATTTACAGCGTGACGCATCTAGGGAGATGCGTCACATTTTAAAGCCCTGCGTCACATTATAGCTGCGTCAGGTATAATGGGGCTTATTTATGGGCCCTTGCGTCAGTTTCGCGCCGCCGGTGCGTCACTTTTTGTGACGCACCAGTGGTCTAAAAAAATGCGCCATGTTGCGCCATATTTACAAAGTGATACAAAAGGGGATGATGGACGGAACGTTTGAGCCAATCAAACACTCACCCCCAGTCAACTGATCTGGGTTTAATCCATCATCATTCTTTAGCTCACTCCACCACCCCAGTTCAGACATGGCCATATGCAAATCAGTCTGACCCTGTGCCTCATGGGAACAGTCCAGCCCGAACTGCCAAGCCATGTCTTCCCTGGACCGGAAACAAGCATCCTAGGACCGGTTTCTGGCATTTCAGCCGTCATCAGCCAGGCTTGCTTGAATCCAGTGGCAAAGTGGGCAAGGGACCCACGTCTGGGCATACCCCCGCCAACTTAGGGCGACCAAAGCGATACAAAAGGGGATGATGGACGGAACGTTTGAGCCAATCAAACACTCACCCCCAGTCAACTGATCTGGGTTTAATCCATCATCATTCTTTAGCTCACTCCACCACCCCAGTTCAGACATGGCCATATGCAAATCAGTCTGACCCTGTGCCTCATGGGAACAGTCCAGCCCGAACTGCCAAGCCATGTCTTCCCTGGACCGGAAACAAGCATCCTAGGACCGGTTTCTGGCATTTCAGCCGTCATCAGCCAGGCTTGCTTGAATCCAGTGGCAAAGTGGGCAAGGGACCCACGTCTGGGCATACCCCCGCCAACTTAGGGCGACCAAAGCGATACAAAAGGGGATGATGGACGGAACGTTTGAGCCAATCAAACACTCACCCCCAGTCAACTGATCTGGGTTTAATCCATCATCATTCTTTAGCTCACTCCACCACCCCAGTTCAGACATGGCCATATGCAAATCAGTCTGACCCTGTGCCTCATGGGAACAGTCCAGCCCGAACTGCCAAGCCATGTCTTCCCTGGACCGGAAACAAGCATCCTAGGACCGGTTTCTGGCATTTCAGCCGTCATCAGCCAGGCTTGCTTGAATCCAGTGGCAAAGTGGGCAAGGGACCCACGTCTGGGCATACCCCCGCCAACTTAGGGCGACCAAAGCGATACAAAAGGGGATGATGGACGGAACGTTTGAGCCAATCAAACACTCACCCCCAGTCAACTGATCTGGGTTTAATCCATCATCATTCAGTTGACTGGGGGGAGTGTTTGATTGGCTCAAACGTTCCGTCCATCATCCCCTTTTGTATCGCTATATTTACAAAGTGAAGCATCTAGGTAGATGCGTCACTTTGTAAGCCCCTGCGCCACATTATACCTGCGCCAGGTATAATGTATGTGGGGGGGGGCGTTCCGATTCAAGAAAGGGTGGTAGAAGTGAAGCAGTGAAATCTATGAGATTTCACTGGTCCACTTCTAGGACGCAAATGCGTCAATATTTTACGCCTGCCTCAGGCACATTTAACATGGGACTTACCCATGTGTAACGACCCGTTGCTGGAGTTGCGTCACTTTTGTGACACACTCCAGCAATGCGTCATTTTTGCGCCTACAGATACATCAGAAATACTGACGTATCTGAAATTCCTTGCGACATGATGCGTCATACTGTAAATATGACACATCATTGGTGTCGCAAGGAGGGCGCAATGAAAAGCGACGCATCGATGTTTTCACACAGCAATGCGTCACTTTTCATAAATGAGGCCCAATGTATGAAGGGTGGGTGTTACCACGCAGGAAAGCCTTGTAAAAGTGACGCAGTGAAATCTACAAGATTTCACTGCGCCACTTCTAGGACGCCACTGCGTCAAAACCTTATGCCTGCTTGAAGCAGGCGTAAGGAGTGACGCAGCACAATGAGGATAGGCCTCAACATTCATTGCTGGAGTTGCGTCGTGCTTGCAACACAACTCCAGCAATGCGTGACTTTTGTGCCAACAGATGCGTCAGAATTTCTGACGCATCTGTCAATCCTTGCGCCATGGTGCGCCGCATATGTAAATACGGCGCATCCATGGTGGTGCAAGGGTTTCTCAGGGTGGCGCAGGGAAAGTGACGCATCTCTACAGATGTGTCACTTTCTTGTAAATCTGCCCCACTGTTTGTTTTATTATCATGGAAATCAGCAGTAAAAACTGACCCATCAGACCATAAAACAGGCCTACAAACAGCCAAAAACTGGCCCAAATATTAACTTGTTAGACCAGCCCTTCGGGCACTGCCTGATTGCCCGGTAGGTCAGTTTGACATTCTACCACAAGGCTCATACACATACTGCAAAAATAATAACATGAAGTCACCGGTTGGGTGATGTACTCAGAGACGAGAGGGAGACCCTCTCTCTTGCGCCCTTAGGTGTCACTTTGCACTGGCGTCCGCGCTAGCAGCACAGGTGACATATGATATCCTGATTATCTGTTTAAAATGTACTAAAAACGAAAACTCCTACACAACCGGTTCAGGGCAGAAAGGCATATCCATCTCTACAACAGGTCGTTGGTGATTACTGTGACAAATCACACGAGTGTACAGTTCACTAACCCACATGGTTTTAAAGGCACATTGACCTGTTCTTCATTCAAGGGATGACCTCTTTTGATAACATGTCCAAGGTCACAGTGCTCTTTAAATGCCTGCTTGAGCGCCGCGGTTTCTCACTCACCTTCATGTCGCCTTGTTGTTACAATAAAGAAGTCATATTCGCAGATCTTGTCAATGTATACGCTTGGGGGTGCTGTCGAGCAGAGATCTGTACCTGAAGAGGAGTGGCAAGCAAACACCCCACTACCTGGAACTCGAACCTTGTTCGAAACACATTGTGCTGAATTCTTCATTATTTCCAATTGATGAGTGTGTTCCCTTCTGGTTCGGTACCAGACCGCTGGCCGATTACTCTTAAAGGACCGGTTACACTCGAGCTGAACTCCGCCTTCACTCTTCAGAACGTACAAGGCGCCTGTTGAAAAACATTGAGAAGGAATAGTATGAGAATAAGGCAACAAATGCATGTTGGCATGAATGTACACATTGCAACCGATAACCTTGATTACCTCGACTAATTATGACCCCTGATTCTCAGTGTAATTCTTTTTTTTCTATCTTTTAGTTTTAGTCAAATGTCCTTTTTGTGTTTTTACTGCTGTTTGTACTGGGAGTAACCGTTGGCAAAGCGAATAGGCCCAGCAAGGGTGTACAATGGATATTTTAATTTTCTGTTCCTAGAATATGCCACAACAATAAAAAATAAGAAAAAAGGAAAACATGCTGCTGGCTAAACATGGCGATCATCTACTTGCAATAAACATTTTGCATTTTTTTTTTAAATAACCACCCTGTAATGTTGATAGAATAGTACGGCTGCTTCCTCGCAGGTAGGTGTACTTAGGTCAGGTATGGAAAGACTTTGTAGTTCTTATGCATATTACAGAAAAATAGTATTCTTCTTGGCACAGAAATATGAATACAGAAAAATATGATTCTTTTGGCACAGAAAGGGTTCTATTGCCACTGAACTACTCTATCCTGATAAAAAGGATTAAAAAGGTTAAAGCGTGCAAAAAACACAAGGATTAGTAAAGTATTGCCTCACCCGACCTGGCACTAACATTTTTAGATGGATGTGCACATGTGATCAGGAATAGTGTCATCACTCACAGGACAAGAGAGCCAATGGCTCAAGTGGACTGACTCTTTTCCCTATGATGTATGATGTATGATGTATGCTGTGGTGAGTGATAGCTGAACAAACCAATGGATGAAGAGTGGTGTCTCAAAGTCCCTCTTACTATATAAATTGCTATGTGTGTATATATATATCTATATACATACACACATTCTGTTTTATCGTGGACAGTCAGGCATCTGCCGATTCAAGTCTCATTTTTACAAGATATCTCACCTCATGGAAAATAGATGCAATTGCTAGGCTTATCATCTATTATCTGTGTAGAATAAGGTGCTTGTTTTGTAAGAAATGTATCTCCTCAGAAACAAAGTTTCTGACTGCTCACTGCACATGAAGATGTAGTTTTAGTTAGTCTTCAATTGCGTCGATATATCCCTCCCCAGCACATTACAATGCTATGTTTGCCCAGCAGCCTTGCCATTGCAGCCAACTTGCTGCATGATTCCAGAATATTTTACATACATTCAAAGAGCGCCAACAATGGTGTAAGCTCTTGTAGTGATTCTACCTCAGGACCCACTTTAGTTCTCTCTTAGTTTTACGTATTAGATGTTGTAGGCTGCCTCTGTTTGCACGGACGCGCATACATTTGTTTTTGGGACATTATTTTACAATTACGCTGTACATGTTGTTTTGTTATTCAGTGACTCTTCTCAGGATTCACAATAGTTCTTATCATATAAGCTGTGGCTTGTTCCCTCTTGGGGGCAGAGAGGAGAATTCCAGCAGAGAGACTTGTTCTGGAACGAACACCCGCAGAGCCTGATATGCAGTCTTGCATAGAATGAGTTTACTCCCATGATGCGGACCACCTAACCATATACACTAGGTAAGGGGTCTGAGGCTAAACCCAGAGAGCACTAATATCCCTGTGCTCACACAGTAAGGATAGGCCTAGACAGATAGATAATTTTCCATGCTGGAGTTGTTTATTGCATACAGTCTGCTAGTAATGCTCATTACGTTGCTTAGTTGTATTTGCCTACTTATCGCAGCACATCTGCTTCATAATAGACTACGATAGTTTCAATAAATATATTGTAAACCTTCGTGTCTCTCTGTTGTTTACTAAGGACATGCATGAGTGAGAGACGAAAGGTGATGATCTGTTTCCACGGTTCCCTTGAGGACTTTAGGGTCATATTCTAGGTTGCCAAAATCACCTGTTACTTTGGGAAGGTTAGGAGTTCAGGTGAGGCACTGTAAGCTAGCCAGGATTTGGGCCAACAGGTACTGACTTAGTAGAGAGACACAGCCCCTAGATCCGGATGTCCTGTCATCCCAAGGCACAGTTCTGCTTTACCAGCAGAATCCCTGCGACATGGCGCTACCAACGATTGGTCTGGTACTTATTTAACAGGTCTCCTGAGTAGTAATTGTGGGTGCCTATAGTACCCTTACACCTCCTCTGGAGATGTCCGGAGTGTTTGGAATTAATCCTCCACAGTATTTTCCTAATAAATCTGTTGGTTGTTCAAAAAGATTACCCATGTTAGTGTTTGCTATTTGTTTCCATTGCAGTTTTATTAATGGTGGCACCACAGCCTATACCTAGAGCTGATAATTGCAGAGCTGCAGTCCATACACATTTAAATTTACATGTCCTGGGCAATGTAGGCTATGACTTAATTTTTGTGGTTGAAGCCCTCAATGCCTATAGTTTAGAGGTCTTTTATTCTTGGGTCAATTTTCCAGCTGTGGAATCTAATACAGGAACATTTCATGAATACACTAATGTTGCACCTTCACAAGCATACAGAGCGTATAAGCTCTTAGAAGTCCACTTTCACATTGGGGACATCACAATTGGTTCCGAGGCACCCTAATACATGTACTTGCACCTGTCCGCATGGGTCCCCTTAGTAAATAAGGGACCACCTGGCCAGCGTTAGCTGGTTATGCACCATTTCCTAATTTACAGGGTCTCAATGCTAATGAGCTACAGCAATTATAAACTGGTCTCATTAGACTATATAGACGCTTAACTCAGCATGTTTTGCGTACCTTCATGGCTGTCTCAATAAGAGCAGCTTTAGTAGGGCAACCTCAGTTGCCTGCTGTACCAACTGTAATTATTTATTCAATATGGTGTAAAATTACTGCAAACCGTGAGGAAATTCCTTTTTGGATAGCCCAAAAAATGTATCAAATTGAAACAGTGTTTCCACTTAAGGGACCACAAGACAAGTACAGAATATCATCTATGTGCTTACCCCATGGGATGGTTCCTCAAATTGGTGACTGTTCACTTGGGGCATACTCTTTGCTGCAATCTATACCATCACACAATGCACTCCATCTATGACAGTTTTGCCAGAAGTGTTGAAACAAATACAGAATGAACACTGGGCGTCTGCTGCCCTCGATTTGGAGAAGAAATTAATAGGGAAACTTTCCTGTGCTTTCCTCAATGATTCTGTCAAACATTAAAGGCGAAGCAGCATCCTTAGCTATATGCCAGCAGCTTGCATTAGAATGCGCCAGCCAACCAGGAGCACAAGCTACGTATAATTATTGCTGAGGTATTTACTTCTATGGGTCACAATAATTTGAGAACCAAATCCAGCAAACCACAACTTGGCAAACCTGGTTCAGACAAGGACACTTCCTAGCAGAACCTGGAGTTTGCTAAAAAAAAAAAGATGGGACAAACCAAAACCTAAAGAAACCGGAGCCCTCTGACAGATGCTATAAATTGCATGATCGCACACAGTTAAAAGCACCTGATAGGTATCAGCATTCTGATACTCGTCCTTCTCGTTCCTTTCAGGCCCCACCGGAAAAACAATACGAGAGAGGAGGGCGTTCTTAATGCAGACAGGAATAGTATGTGAAACCTAGGACTCACAACGCTTGTCTGACGTGAAGATAAAGAAGGAGGAAAAACCTCCACAATTTAAGCCCCAATTTCAGAAAAAGAAAGTTGTGGCTATAACCACAAAATATGCCACAAACAATGAGAACCCTCCTGCTCAACAGGAGGTGGGCAGTGACTGCCCTCGACTGTGTGGCAGAGGTCACTATAGTGCGTCGGAATCTACAGGAGTTTCTGGTAGCGACAGCAACTGTTCAATACATTACAGTGAAATTCCAAACAGGCACGTAGCCCCTCCAGACAGATTATATGATTTGGATATACAAATCAAGGGTGACATACAGTGCACCATTCAGATAATATTCTGGGAAAATGTAACATTTTCATACAACATTCTCTTGGCAGAGGTTGATTGGCACCCAGAGTTTGTACGAACATCCCCAGAAGGTGAAGATGTAATACTACTATAATTTTCTGCGCTTGTCCCTGATGAGGTCAAACAAGCCTATACCGCACTAGCCCCAGCTTTATATCGCAATCATGTGGGCTGGGATAAGGATTCTCCTTATCATATAATAACCATATGATCCGGCCCATAAGTGCAACCACAATACCCAATAAAACGGGATGCTAAGGCACCCGTTAGAGAAATGCTCTCTCAATTGGAGTACCAGGGAGTATTTGAACCCTTTTTCCTTCAAATGAATAATCCTCTTCTTCCTGTCTTAAAACCAGATCATTCATATCGAATAGTCTTAGTCTATAGACATTTAAATAGACATACGCGCACATTTGCAATACAAAATACACATAGTAGGGCACTTATGAATAACATAGCCCATAAAAAATATTAAACTACGTTGGATATTTCCAATGGTTTTTCTGCTAGAATATAGTGCCAGAAAGCAGGTATTGGACTGCCTTCTCGGCCCTGGGCTTTCAGCGTCACTTTGCTGAACAGTCCAGGATGGTTCGCTGCCCGCATTGTGTCAATTGTACATGATATTGACCCAAACGCATTGTCCTATGTAGATAATATCTATCTGACGGACGATGAGGTAAATATGCATTTAGCCAGAGTGGATCGCATAATATTGGGATGTACTGAATCTGGCTACAAGTTTAACTACAAGAAATCTAATATAGCATTTCTTTGTCCTGTTTTTAGGATACAAACTTACCCATGAGGGAAAAAGCCTTGCACCACACTTCCTGGAGAATTATGCCCTGCTGAACCACCAAACACTCTGAGAAAACTGCAATCCTTATTAGGATTCCTTAATTTTGGCAGAACTTACATACCTGATTATGCACAGCGCATTAAATCATTATATGAATTAAAATTAATTCATCCTGATTTTTCCAGTTCACATTGGAGATCAGAACACACAGACATACTCAGATCATTACAATCTGACTTGCTTACTTCACAACACTTGCATACATGTGTCAATACTACAAACCTGGTCATCCATATAGTCACGGGTTCCATTGGCCTTACATATGTCACATTTAATGAAGGTGAAACAGTGCTGATTGCATATAAATCGCATTATATTCCAATGAGGAAATGCATTTTGCATCCACTGAAAAATCCTTACTGCGGTGCAGATGGCTATACTTAAGTAACGACCACTTGCACAAGGTAAAGGCATTATTGTTACTGCCATTCCAGCCTTAGAGGCTGTCACATAAGCAATCGTTCAAATGCTAAAGCCCTCCATCCCAGGTGGATACAATGGGCAACATCCTTATTAGCTTTTTGTTTTCCAGAGTTTTATATAGCGCGAACTTGACCCAAAGGTATCGGGTATCGGAGCGCTTTACATGATCACCAGTTGCATTGCACAAGGAGACATTCATTTTTGTTAGGCACAGGGAGATTAAGTGATTTGCCCAGAATCACAGGATGTTGTGCATTGTTGCCGAGACACAATCCCGGATCCTCAGATTTGAGAGCGACCGCCCTAGCCATTAGGCCACATCCTCTCCCTGCATTAGTTACGCATGTAGACTTCGTCTTTGACCCGTCTTTTCAGACACAATAATTTCTATATTGTGAGCATGTTTATTTCATGCCTAGCAATCTTTTACCTCTTGAACAGTATAAATATTTCACTTATACTGATGGTTCAACCCAGCCTGATATAGAGACCAAACACCAATATTAGGCGGCATGCGCCTCCGTTCATGGTGTGATGTTGGACGGTCAATTCCAACCACAAAAAACTTGCATACAGTCCTTAGGGGATTGCACTGCACAGTTGGCTGAACTAAAAGCCTTTCTTCTAGCTCTAGAACATACGGATCCTGAATTCCCCACACTAATAGTGTGGGAATGCACGATGTAGGGAATTCTTTGGCTGATGAAGCGGCCAAATCTGCAGTTTCGACTGCCACGGTTGCTGTGATTACTCGTTCTCATACGAGGGTAGATGAATTTATACTGGCTGCTGTTAATGCTACACGCGACGGCACCCCTTTGCCTAAGGGCTTTCCAGCTAAATATACACACCATTTAAGGGAACAAAACATTCACTTTGTTACAATTCCAGGTGTTGGCGATTGTTTGATTCCCAACCAAGACCGCAAGCTAGCCTTAGTGGTAGCTGCGCATGAAGGTGTTGCTTCTGCACATGCAGGTGTGGTGCCCACAATTTCATTGCTACAGCAACGTTATTGGTGGCATGGCTTATATAAACTGGTGAAGAAATATGTCCTTTGTTGTGACATTTGTCAACAAATTAAAAGTTCTACAGTCGCACACCCACAGCAGACACACCAGTTGATTTCAAACAAACCTTTTGGCTGCATTTATCTGAACCATTGTGGTCCTCTAAATTCGGAGGGAGCATTTAAATTGATCCTACTTGCAGTTGATTCTTGCTCAAGGTTCCTCTGGGTGTGGTTACAACGTTCGCCTTACGCTTGCACTGTTATTAAAGATTTGCAAGTCTTTATCAGAACATATGCATGCACTGCATTCCACTCGGACCAGGGCCCTGGTTTTACCTTTATGGCTGACAGGGTCACCATGGCTTCCTAATGGTGGAGAGATACTTTACTCTTCCCTCTACTGTCCCGAGGGAAATTCGGTAGTGGAGAGGATGAACCTTGACTTAAAGCAATCATTAACAGCTAGAGTATTAGGTACAGGGTGTTACTGGATCCATCACCTATATGGGGTACAAAGGGCACATGATAATCTCCCTAAATGATCTCTGGGTGGCCGGACCCCATACGCCGTCCTTTTGGCATCAAAATGTACGTTCCAGACCTTGACGGTCCAAACATCATGGCGGCAGCCACATCCTTTGACGCAAATGATTGTATTGCTGTCTTACAGGATTTTGCAACACTTCCATGACGGCCAATCAAACGAACAGTTGAAGATGTCTGCCTCTGCCAGAATCAAGGACAAGTCAGTGCTTTCCAGCTGGAACCCACAACTTGGGGATCTTGTTCATGAAAAGGTTGCAGTAAAGAAGAAGTTTGGCCCATCATATTGTGCACTAATGCGAGTCCTTGGCATTCAAGGTACAAGAACTGTAATATTGCCACCGCTGGCTGGTTCTAAAGACAATCGTTTTGTCTCCATTGTGCACATAAAGTTACATCATGTGGCTGATTCTAAACAGTAGGCCTCGAGGAGTACATGGTAGTTCCCTAACTCCTCTCTACCATACAGGAAATCCCTCTACAGCTTGTGAGCAACATCGAAGCTGTTTCTCCCCAGCTGGGGGAGTGGAGAACAAACTTCAGTTAATTCCTAATATCGCTACAAATGCCAGCCATATGACGGAAGTGAGTACTGTACTTACTACTGCGTCTCCTGCGTCTCCTGCAGATGATGTAGTTTATACTGATCCACCCCTTGTGGACTCTACCAATTCTCTTGCTACACATGTGGCTCCTGTTTTTTTAACAAACTGCTTCAGGCTATTATGTGGGAACAGATGATTTTTCATCCAACTCTTTTGAAAGGTCCTCCGTGCTTGACACTCCCCTACACGGACCTGTGTTCTCTTTTCATGGCTGAAACACACTTATCTGGTCCCTCGTTGGATATTTGTTTGGATAACACTTTCCTTGCTTTTTCTATTTCTCTGTATTGGATCTGTGACTGTTTTCTTATTACCGATAAATGGCCACTATCTTCCAGAATGCTCTGCCACAGAACTGGTCAATGAGGTGTTAATTCCTCACTCATTTTCACATAAACTAAAAAGAGGCCTGTCCACTGTGAACATTTCAACTGTCCCAGTAACTGATTAAATTGTTTTGGATAATATCTCCTATGATATCTTCGGCCCTACAGAAATACTGCAGATTCATTACATTTTCAAGGTCTCTATGGGTGATGTTTATTGTACCTGGGTTACATTCTGACGTTTGGGATGTAGACACTGTACATTTCATGCTGTCATAGCTGGAATATTATACTGTTTTTAAATGAATACCTGTATCTAAATTCTGCTAATTATGGTGAAGTGTTCTGTTATTATCATTATGGACATAATTATTTACATTGAGCTCATGCATAATTTTTAATTGCACACAATGGAAACATTGTCTAGGAAGCTCAAAAACATATAGGGATAAATTCACATTTTTTTTGGGATATGATACATTCGACCCAAAATCTTTTTATTTGAAACTTTTCCCACATCAGCAAAGAAATATATACTGACACAAACCAAGCTAATATATACTGATTTGATTGCAAAACAATTAGCCTTGAAAGACTATGAGCCTTGGAAGGATACCATTGAAATGAAATTAATTTGGGGTACCAAACATTGGCAGTATCAGGGCACAGACACCTTATTTAGAGCCTGCTTAATTCCAACACAAATTATTTTTCCAAAATGGCACTGTTCAACAGACTACTTATCTAGGACTTGCTAAAGTTAAGGATATGATATGATAAATATTCCTTCCATTGCCCGATTTGATAATTTCCAACAGTTAACAGATTACAGTGAAGCCCAGCTCCATAGTATTGTGCAGAATGGTACATTTAACTCCACACTGTCAGATCCAAACAGGTGGTTATTGTGGTCAATGGGCAAATATGTTTTTTATGCTTATTTTTTTAAATTTCACACTGGAGTTTAAGGCAAGCAGACCCGACCCTCGTTATTAGTCTCTGAACTCAGGGATAGTCACCACCTATTCGGTAGGGAAATTGTGCCAACAATGGTTGGAACATTTAACACTGTCTGCAGTAAAACAGCATCTTTCCCTCCTGTTGGTAGATATGGACCTATCTAATTTTTTTGTTGGGTCCTAAGGGGGTGATTACGATGGCGGACGGACTTCAGTCCGCCTGCCATCATTTCGGGGAATGGGACCACCCGACATGCTGTCGGCGGTCCCATAGTAGGGATTAGGATGCGACTGCCACCACGGCGGTCGCAATGGCTATATTTTACATTGCGGAGGGTGCTGCTGGCTGCAGCACCTGCCGCAATGTAAAAACGGTACATGTAACATTACCCTGCACTACGTGGCAGGCACCATGCGGTGCCTGCCACATGGTGTAGGGAAATGTAGGGGGGCACCATGGGTGCCCCCCAGTTCCCAAAACTTGGGTGGAGGGGTGAAGGGTAGCCCGGTACGAACCCCCAATGTCCATCCCTGCCAGCCTTTTCATGGCGGGTGAACCGCCATGGAATGACTGACGGGGAGGCACATCCTAATCCCTATGCTGGTGCCTGGTAGGCACTGCCACCATTTTGGGGATGGGAAGGCCTCCGCCGCACCGGCGGGCTCATGGAGCCTGTCGGATGCGTGGCGGTTGGAAACTCCGATCGCCACAGTACCGCCCGCCATTATAATATGGTGGGCGGGAAATGACCTCACGATGGCCGTGAACCCGCCACCGACAGCCTGTAGGTGGCGGGTTCACCGCCATCGTAATGATCCCCTAAGTCTCCGTGTTCTAAAAGATATATTTATGCAACATACAATGAAATTTGAAAACTGTCACAAATGGAAGCAGCTGCATGTTTAAGGCAAATTGATCAAGACAATTTGGCTAAAGTACTAGCTGTTGTTGATAATAGCATTAATACATTGTCTTCTCGCATTTACAGTTTGAATAACAGCGACGCATGGCCAAAAAAGATGCCACTTACAGTGTTACATATTGAGAAGTTTGAACAACTGCCCTTTACTGTAACTGAGACACCCTCCGCAGTGTGGCTAATACATGGCTAATATGTTTGCCAATTTCCACGTTCCAATTTACATCCTGTATGAAACATTTCCCAGTAGGTAGATATGAAGGCCTGGGAAGGAGCTTTATTCGCGAATTGTGGTCACTTCCTTTGATTACCAATGTGAACGGGCAGATAGAGAGGTGCTCCTTACTGAAAAAGAATGCAACTCTTCTGTCGGCCATTCATTTAGAGATACTTAATTTCATCAGTTGCTCCTCATACACATTGCTTTGCCATGTAGGTAGCCACTTAAAGTGGTAAGGAGGATTACTTTCTGTCTCATTAATAATAATTCTTCCAGTTCTCGACAGCTTGTTTTATACACTTAATGCTAATGACTTTTCTGGTGTCTAGACAAAATATTGAGTTGCAAATATTGATGTACAAGAATATTGGGTTTAAAATATCATGACATGGAAATATCGATGTCAAGAATATTGATGTCAAGAATATCGATTTGAAGGTAAGTAATATCAATTTTTAAAATATAGAAGTCATTAATAGCGTTTGCAAAAATTTAGGGGCCCATTAGGATGGCGGGCGGAAGCACCACCGCCGTGCTGGCGGATGCAAAAAGCACCAGTTACCGTCCGCCCGCCACAGCACACACGCCCGCCCAATTAGGATGCGAAAAGACAGCCAAACACCGCCCGTACGCCAGCGACGCCGTCCGCCATCAAAGTGCGCCCGTTCACGGAGCGGTGCGGCCAATGGAGACACACCGCCCGACGAAATCACGTACCGCCCGGCGTACAAATTACGATGCCAGAACCAAACATTTCCTCCGGCTAAGAGACACCGCACGTGAAAGCAAGGCGGAAAACCGAACTCACAGTACGGATAGCAAAGAGGCGGACCCCCGAGCATGAATCCAGCACTGCAGGCCCTCCCCATGCTCTACCTGATGCAGCACCCAGGAGTCAACGCACCGCGGCGACGCAGGTAGGCAGACACACAACAGGGGCACGCAAACAGCGCACACAGTGCAAGGGCGGGACAACTGCATATGGCCCCCACCCCGACACCCCTGCGTGGACACAACACATCCACCACTGCACCCACACATGCGCACAACGCAGAGGCCAACGGCAGCGCAATGCATGCGCCGCACACAAACAACACAGGGTCACAACCAAACACCACACACACCAGCACCACCCAGAACGCACATGTCACGTGACAGCCCTGCCACAGTCATGTCCCCAACCGGCAATTCACTGTTGCCAACCTGACGTCACACAACTGACCCGAATATGTCAGTGACGTCACGCCACATTAGGACATACCCCTGTGTGCAAAACACGGCGAAGCACACAGCGGAGGCAACATCACCCAGCAGAATATGGACCCCGTCGGGAAAAGGTACGCCAGTACCACACAAACGCCGGTGCCTTCCTGCACCCAATAACAAGACATGCAATACGTAACATCAAAGATACCGGGGACAGACAACAGGTGGGACCAATTATAACACAAGGCCCAACGTACAGCGGAAACGCAGCCTGCTGCCCACACACGGGAGAGGAGACAGCACCGAATGACCTTCCATTCCCACTGTGAAACCACATCCCGACTAAACAAGCCGGAGAAAACAGTCATTGCACCAAACAAAGCCCAACACAGGCATGCAGAGGGAAGCGGCCACAGGGCAGATAGCGCATAACACCAAAGAACATTCACAACGGAAAGAAGAAATGATAACACTCCCCCATGTGGTTCACATGCAAGTTATCTGGAAGGAGTCAGACACCACTGACCTTGACCATTTAGAGAAGCATGTGGGATGAGGGCCTGTGTCCTCCGCACAAGCCAACATAACACAAGTCCTGCCTCCCTACGACCATTACAGAATTCCCAGCAACATCGGAGGTTGCACTCTGCAGACTGCACAGACAGCCGGAGCACGCCACCACAGCGCCCTGCAGCAAAATGGCACTTGCACTACACCTACCCAACTACGCCGGACAGATCAAGCTGTACAAACATAACCTGATACAGATATTGGGATGTGACAATCTGGCCCTGCTGAACGTAAGTTACCGACTAACTTACCGCATCGCATTGTTCAGCTGCGTCATCCCCGTCTTCTACTGTCGGAGGTGTCCCTTCTACTATCCTGTGGAGTTATGTCTCTCCAACCCGGCATGTCCAAGGGCGGACCTGCTACAACTATTCCACCCCCTGGACGCCCACGACAGGGCCTGTTCAGCCTATGGGGGCATGGCGTATGTGGCGACTATCGGACCCACACTGCAATGGGACCACTGTGCCTCCACACAACGGATAATGGATTACAGTTACATCGAATGCCATCCAACATGTCCCATCATGCTCCTACAAGGGACAACTCACGACCAACACCTTGACAGCCACCATCCGCTACATTGGCTGGCAACCATGTCCACCACCAATGCCATGGAAGCCCTGCTGGAAGGTATTGCATTCCTGACAACCTGTCAATTCGTCGGGCCCCGTCGCCAGACCCCCAATTGAGCAATGATGTCCCACACCGTACCCATGCTTGGCTTACGCACGGACTAGGCAGTTACCAGTACAACTACTACACCATGCAACCTGCAACTGACACCACAACAACAACTACACTGCCATAACATCTGATACTATTTTGGAAATGCACCCTGTACCTCATCACATCCAGTAACTCTGCATGAACAGGGGGATGCAGAGGCATGGGATTTGTGTATGGCAACCACATGGACAGAACTGCACGTACAACCATGCCATGATATGGATCCTGCGCCCATGAACATATGCACCGGTCAGTGGACAGCAATCGTCCTGCTGTAGTATGTGAGAGCTGTCACCACACCTCCCACTGAACGTCCGTGCCAGGACCTTTGCATGGACACCAAGTACATCCACCAACAACATGAGCCCAGTGACTGTGACATGGCCAGTACCCACCACATCGCAACAACAAGTGGGACGCCGTTGCATGCACGTAAGCCCATGCCCTGATGTCACCTCCACGCACGTGTGTATGAGTAACCATAGCAGCAAACCTGTAACATGGAACTGAGATGCACTGTGCCCATGATGACAAGCGGACTGGTAGGCTAAATGTATACTGTCTGTGTCAGTCAGCAGCACCACAGTAATCAGCAAATGTACATTAGCACACCAACGGCTAAGCAGTTGTAACTCTGAAGCCCACATCCCACAGTCAACAACTAAACACTGTACCCCTACACCCTATGCTATGTGTAATCATGCTGAGTATATCCTCCACATGCACTTCGCTGCCAGTAGTGTTCACTATACTGCATCACAGAGGACATTAGTCCCAATACATGGCTTGAAGCAACAATGTGTCTCTGCTGATTCATTTCACAAGTACGAATGAGAGAGGATGAGAGTGTGTGAAGTACACGGCAGTCGTGAGATGACCATGTAGTCCACTGTCATTGGATGTCAACGCAAATGAGTAGCACAACTGTGGAAGACACACATGTGTCATGTGAAGCGGGAGTTACGCATGGCTCAGGTGGGTTGGTGTGACGGGTAGGTGCGCACATGCAATGTTGAAACACGCTGTGTTGGTAGGACTCAGGACCAGTACATTGGCGCACTGCTGGGAATCTGTAAAGACCACCTGTCTGGTGACGAATGTGAACTCGTGTGTGCACAACAGGCGGGCACACGAACAATGCCGCATCAAGTGTAGACGTCAGCCCACCCTCCGTGGACATGCCGGATACTGCTGCGCGTCCGCCAGGCCCTTGCCAAGGCACTCACATCCCCTGTCGACCTGGTGTATCCCCAACATTGTCCACTTGCACAGGCAATCCAGGGCACGGGATGGCAGTTGAGCATGGTGGGTGAGAGGTCATGGCGCGCCCATCCTTGTCACATCACGCAGGCAACACATCCACAATGTGTAGTATGGCACAAGTCAAATGGAAGTAGTGGGGGACGCACACATCACAAGCAGCAGTGACGTCACGGAAGGTGGCTCGCACCATCCCACCCATTGACAATACACCCACACACGTTACATGCCATTGCAACAGAGAAGCCAGCGCGTGCACAAGCAGCTCCAAGCTCGCTCCAGAGAGGCCAAAGAGTGAATGTGTGGGGCCATGAGCTCCAGTTGAACGCGGACTGGCCCGCTAGGGCAGCTACAGCCTCTGTGTGTTGCAGGTGGTGTATCCGGACTGCGGAGCCTGTCATGCATTGTCAATGTTGCCCGGGTCCCGAGTCGGGGCACCACGCATGTGGACGGCGTCACGCCACTAATTATACCGTGAGACAGACCACATGTACAAATGGACCCACACATACACTCCTTGGCCTCTCTGGGGCGAGCTTGGAGCTGCTTGTGCATGCGCTAGCTTCTCATGTGCAAATGCATATTGGTGTGAGCGAGGGGAGGCCATGAGGACAGTGTAAAAGATAACTGTTTGACTTCCAGTTAGTTTAAGGAATGCCCCTGATGTGGTCAGAAAAAGACATGTCTCGTGTGTATTGCAACTAGTAGATAAGCCGATGACCTACCCATGTCTTGCATGTAGCCCCGCACCTAGCCCCGCACACCCGACACAGCGTAATGAGTACCAGCACCACATACTTCCCATTCGAAGCACTGACTGGGGGTGACAACCATTGGACAGTCTTGTGTAGTCCACCCACGCGTACATGTGGGCCCTCCATGAACCATGTCACCTGCGGCAAAGTGATGTCATGGGCAATGACGGAAGTGAGCAGAGCTGTCTGCCCCACGCACAGACGGTGCATCAGCACAACAGACCCAGCACTGAGTGCAGCAGGGGTCACATGTGCAGGGGCAGTTGTGCCTGGTGTGAATGCACATGCACATAGACAGCACATCGAGCAATGTGTAGCCTGCCCACATCTACTGTCCATTGTCAGGCTGACCTAGAAAAAGATCACAAGGCAACACATCTGTGTGGGTGTACCCACTGTGACCAACACTGCGCAACCATCAGCGTACTCGCCCTGTGCATGGCCCACCCCGCAACGAAGGTCACATTCAGTGCCACTATCCGTCACACACATCCCTATCACGAGTCATGGTGTGTCCAATCGACAGTGCAGAGTAAGCGCTCATCCGCGGGGTCCGGAACAGGAGACACATGTAACCCACTAGGCAGTCTGTGTCGGCACCGACTGGCATTGTGCAGTCAATGTGCAGGCCAGGCCTGCTGGGTCTGAGAAGGGCAGCATGGCCCCAGCCTGACTTCCACACGACCGACAGGTGCACTGAGACCTGCATTGCCAATTGTCTGTGTCACTGGATGTCTGACATGAAGTTGCCATGTACCACCACTCGGGTGGGACAGACAGGTCAAAGCGCCCGAGAGCTCACATACCCATGCCACCTGCGGCCAGCATGGTGTGCAGTGCATGTCTGTACTCCACAGGCTCTGACTCATAGTGCTGAGGAGCAACGACATGTGTGTCCCCCACATGCACACCCACACCCACTGCAGTTGTCTCTCACACACAACTTTCGCAAGGAATAGCCATGTGCAGTGTGCGTGGAGCACGGAATCCAGGTTCTCTGGCTCCTCGCTGGTGAGTGGACCTGGACATGTCCTCAGCGTCATCCACGTGTAGGTGTAGTGGTGGCAGCAGCAGCTGTCGTCGAGGGGTGCCAGGCTGCAGTGCCAGGTACCTGTGGTCATGCCTGTCCCACTCACACACACATATTACCCCCTGGGGCCGTCGCAGTGGGTACAAGCTGCTGCGATTCGTGTACCATGTCTGGCAGCTGCAATTGCAGACGTTGGCCTGCTCCCAGCTGGCCCGGGACGCTTACCTCCACAGTGGAACACGCAGGGTGCAACCGCGAGGGTCATTGGAGTTGGCCGTAAGGGCCTGGCCCATGCCGGGTACAGTCCGCTGATGCCATGTGCACCACACAGTATAATGTGCGCAATGCATCTGCAGGTGTGGCCATGATTTGCGTGTGGGTGCAGGACCACAATGGACAGGGCCACAACATGCCGTGTGCATAGGCAGGAACGGCCAGTGCTCAGCCTCCACATGTATGTAGGAACATCATCATGTACACATTGGCATGGGAGCATGGGATATGCATATGCACACACATGCCATCTTTCACTATGTACATCTGCCACTTGGCACGTGCAATGTTACGTGTCACTTGTGATGTGTAGTTGCAGGCACACAGCCGTGTCGGCATGGGGCTGTCAATGTGTACACCTGTCAATGTTTCAGGAGGTGTGATCCGTACAGTGCTGTACTTAGGGTGCAGTAGGGACATCAATGACTGTCTCATATCCCCTCGTGCCACCGGTCCCACTTGTTTTGGTCGCTCAGCCTGTGTCCATAGCGTTGTTGGTGTGTGCCCTACACACCCAGCCTCGGAAGCAGTGTGATGCACAGCAGCTAGTCATGTTGCCGTGGTGTTGCAGCTTACCGATAATGCAGTCTGTTGCCTTCAGCATGCCTTACAAGTTGTTAATGCCTGACTCCCCATGTGCATGCTCATAGCAATGGTGTGTGTCACTGCCCATTGCTATTGATAGGGGACCTGTGTAAGTGTATTGTGGCTGTGCTGTCCCTACTTATCAGCCGTTCTGTCATTCAATTGCCTGCCCAGTCATTTATGTTCTGTGCATGTGAATATGCCATGTGGCGTGTTGCTTTGACATGTGTACACTTCCATCTTTCCTAGGCGGAGACCAAACATTCATCGCCCCTACCAATTGCTGTCAGACATGGTGGATGTTGAGGTCATCCGCAAATATCGTCTGGACCGACCCACCCTGCATCGTCTATGTGTCTTGTTGGAACCCCACCTCCGTCCTAGCAGGGTGTATCCAACAGCATTCACCCCCACGGCTAAGGTGATGGCTGCACTGCATTTCTTCGCCACTGGGTCATTCCAGCACACAGTGGGCAGTGGAGGTGGGATGTCCCAACCCATGTTCAGCATGGTGCTCAGGGATGTACTGTCAGCCATGATGCTGTACAGGAACAGATACATCCGCTTCCCCAGGGCTCGTGAATTGGCGGCAGTGAAGGGTGCATTCTATGCTCTTGGACGAATCCCCACGTCGTTGGTGCAATAGACTGCACCCATGTTGGCCTTGTTGCACCACAGGCCACCGAGCACCTCTACCGCAACCGGAAGCACACGCACTCCCTGAATGTGCAAGTGGTGTGCCTTGCGGACATGGTGATCACACACGTGTGTGCGAAATTCCCAGGATCGGCCCATGACGCGCACATCATGCGCAACAGCATCCTACCACGTCTGATGACCAATCTGCAACCGGACCGTGGCTGGATTGTTGGTGAGTATGTGGAGTAGTGTAGCGTGCTGGCTGTGCGATGCTGTCTTGTGTCCAGTTGGAATTGCAACGGTTCTCTGTGTCCCTCACACCCAGGTGACTCTGCTTACCCGAATGGAGCCTGGCTGCTCAGCCCATTACGACGTCCTGGGAGCCCAGCAGATGTACGCTACAATGAGGCACATGGGAGGACCAGAAGTGTGGTTGAGCGGACCTTTGGCCTCCTCAAGTCCAGGTTCAGATGCTTGGACCGCACCGGGGGCGCACTGGCATACTCCCCACAGAAGGTGTGCCAGATAATTGTGGCTTGCTGCATGCTGCACAATCTGGCGATCCGCAAGCAGATCCCCCTAATTGTGGATGACGGAGATCAACCAGGGCCCCAGCCTGCAGACCTGGACAGCTCCAGTGAAGAGGACAGTGGAGAGGATGAAGCTGTGAATGTGCGTCAGCAGCTCATCGCCCGCTACTTCACTTGACGGTGAGTGACCATGTACGACGGCTGATGTAGCTGTAGTTGTGCAGGTGTATGTGTGCTCTGTTACGGGGGCCTTTTGTTCACTGAGTGCTGTGTGTCAATGGTCCATGTCCAGGTTGGTATGCCACTGACAGTGACTGTAGCATTGTGCCCTGTTGCTCTGTGAGATGTGTGTGCATTGCTTGTAGTTGGTGACAAGTACTGTGTGATGAGTGTGTGACACACTCGTTGAATGTACTCTTGTTCTGTTTTACACCCCTAGGTCCCTGCAGCCTCTCCTGTCCCATCGACATGCCACACAGCAGATGCATTTCTGCTCATGGTGGCGATTGCACATCGTGGAATAAACCCAGGACACATTAAGCCGATTGTGAACAAGGTGTATTTATTAACAGCGGTGACATGTGATTGTGTGCAAGGTGATGACAAATGTGGTGCATGCTGTGACAATGAGTTGACGGTCATGGCTGCGTGATGGTCAAGGTGTACCCATGGAGTTCTATGTCCACAGTCCAACAGACACATGCCATTCACATGGCAGTGTGGGGTAGGATCGTATTCCATGTCAATGCAGTAGGTGGTCAAGGTGGCTGGCTGACTCACTGGCGTTTGGTGCGGGCGAAGTCCTCTCTGGACACCTGTTTCCTCTTCGGACGGCCCCTTCCACGTTTGGTAGGGGGGTGTTGATGTTCCGCTGGTGGTGGCTGAGGAGTGCTCACTCGCTGTGGACGCAGGGGAACGCGAGGCTGCACGAGCCTGCGCCACAGCAGGTGGCGGCGGAGGTGGTGTTGCTGGCCTTGCTTGTGCCCTCCCCCCCACCACCAGCTGGCCCATGAGTGCCGCGATTTGGGCCATATGGGTGTCCATGGACCTCAACACCGCAAGGACCTCCCGCGTGTCGCTTGCCGACCTTGCCCATTCGCCTTGGGCCTCTTCATAGGCCCCAAGGACTCTGTCGATTGGCGGCAGGGCTTGACTCCCAGGCACAGTTGGCGTTGGCCTGACCCTGCTCCTCCTACCAGTACTGCTGCCACCGACCTGCCCACTGGCCACATTGCTCACCACGGTCCTTGCTCTGGCTCCCAGGGTGGAGCCCGATGGCCGTGTCGACCCTTGCACAGGTGCTGTGGCGAGGGATGGCATGGTGGTGGTGGTTGCGGTGGTGGCCGCAACGGCCGTGGCAGCAGGGGTCTGTGACTGGTCAGCAGCCCTGGGTGATGGGTTGGTAGGCAGGAGGGGCCCTGGGGAGCGGTTGTGCCCTGCCACTCCAGATGGGCCTGCTGGGTGGTCCGTGTCCGGAGAGGTGTCCAGCTCCTCTACATCCGTGAGTCCGGGTCGGGGGCTTGCAGACTGGCTGTGCTGGCTGCTGTCACCCTCTCCAGCATCCAGCAGTTCGGCACCTGTGGGGAGGATGAAATGGGTCATTGTGTTGCACCTAGCAAAGTATGTATTGGTTGTCTGACATTCACAGTTCGTGCACTGTCGTGCACAGGTTTCCCAGTGGCGTGTGTGGATGTACGATGTGTGTATGCGTGGGCTAGGCAATGGGTCTGTGTGATGTGGACATGTGGCATGGGACGGATTAGCAATGCCGATGGGTGTGTGTTGCTATGCTCCTACATTTTGTGGCTCGTGTGTATGTGTGCTCCAGGGCCATCGGCGATGTTGGGTTGAACGATGGTTTAGGGGGAGGGATGGTACGCTTAGGTACGCTGATGCCAGAAGGGGGTACAGCCCCCTACACGCTCTTGGGTTGAGATATGCTTTTGGGGTACATGCTGTGGGTGATGGGTGCAGAACGTGACATGTGTTCTGGCAACGTGACAGTGCATGGACAAAGGTGTGTGTCTGTCTCACATGGCCGGAATATCTGCTGACTGTTATCATTCATGGACATCACATTGGTAGCAATGTTGTGAGTTCGTGCTTGTTGTGTGCCACACGTCGTATTGAAGATGGGCCAATTCCTTTGTGTGCGCGCTGCCCTGGTACATGTGCATCAGTGCTGTGCTCTTGGGGTGTTGACTATGTTATGTGTGTCGTTATTCGCAGTGTGACGTGCGCTTCGGTCACTGCAGGCACTTGTTTTGTCATAGGCAGGTATCTTTGCATGTCTACTGGATGTGGGCCAGCTGTTCGGATGTCATACCTATCATGACATTGTGGCTGTGAGATGAGATGGATGATATGTTGAATGTGCATTGTGTGCCTGTGTGTTTCATGGGTCCGGTTGTCTTTGTGTGCAATATTGTGGTTCCAAGCTGTTACTTCTAGTACGGTCTGTCTTACGTGGGCGTTGTTGTACGATGTGTGGGTGACAGGCAGTGAGGACTACATGGACAGGACTTCGATGGTGTTGCTGATGTGTGTGATGGGTGGCACAGTACCTGCCGTGTGGGTCTGTGCTCCAGTGGGACTTGTACATGCAGACGTGGCTCCTTAGGTGTTGCTGTATCTGTGATAGGTCATGTGGGGTTTGACTCTGTCGAACATGTCCGTGTGCACATTGGTCTCATGATTGTGACTGGGAGCAGTGCTGCGTGTTCCTCTGCTACGTGTCATGTCCCATGTGTCAGTCGTAGTACAGTCCTCATGCCTACAGATGCCCCGCCCTGTACAGTTTCCCACCTACAGGTTGTTTCTGAGTGCGCAATGCAATGGATGCCACATGGTACTGGGAGGGAGGGGTGCTTCACCTTGCTGGTCTGTGGTAGTGGGGGCCTGGTGGGTGTTTGACTTCAGCTGTCCCCCTCCGACTCACTGTCTTTGTGTTCCGGCTACTTACCTGTTCATTGTCGGTCAGTGCAGCTATGGCGGACACATGGATGTGGGGTGTGCTCCACCTTGCTGGTCTGTGGTAGTGGGGGCCTGGTAGGTGTTTGACTTCAGCTGTCCCCCTCCGACTCACTGTCTTTGTGTTCCGGCTACTTACCTGTTCATTGTCGGTCAGTGCAGCTATGGCGGACACATGGATGTGGGTGTGGGGAGTGCTCATTCTGGCGCATCTGGAGTACAAGGGGACCTGGTGGTAGTTGCGGTGCTGGCTCACTGTACACATGCCCCCATGGTTTTGTTGGTTGGTAGCTTTGGGCTGAGTGTGTATCAGTGTCTGTTGCATGTGTGGGTGATGTCTTGTGTATTGTGTGCTGGACATGGGGGTGTTTGTCCCTGGGAGCTATGGCATGGTGGTGGTGCATGTGAGTACATAGCGGTGTGCTGGTATACGTTTGTTTGTACTTACCAGCCTCCACTCCCCCTGGTAATCCGGTGAGGATCTCCGGATGTATGATCACTCGCACCTTCTCCTCCCACGCCTTGAAGGTCTGGAAAAGCGCGGATTCCCTCCGCCAGTCCTGGCAGCCAGCTCTCGATTTTTGCTCTCCTTCTTCTTGACCACGCTTTTGAGGTCGTTCCACCTTTTGTTTATTTCTCCTCTGTTGCGTGGAACGTTCCCGACTGCATTGACCTGGTCTACGATCCTGCTCCACAACCGGTTTCTGGTGGATAGTGGTGTCTGTTGGACCTGGTTGCCATAGATTTGTGGGTGCACCTTGACGATCTCGTCGACCATGACCGTCAGCTCGGTGGAAGTGAACTTGGGCATTCTGTGTGATGCCATGGTGTGTGTTTTGGTGTTTGTGGTGCTGGTGCGGTGTGTGGTGTGTGATGTGCAGGGGGTTTGTGGGTCAGGTGTTTGGTGGTGGTGGTGATGGGTGTGATAGGTGCGTGTCTGTGGTGTGCTGCTGTCCTTTCTGTCTCGCTGTGTTGTGTGCTTTCGTCCTCAGTTTGTAATGTTGCAGGGGGTTCTGGTCTGTGGAGGGGCTGGTTTTGTACTTACCTATGTGGGTGTGTCATGGTGGTCTGTTGTTTTCAGGTGTGTTGTGGCTGGTGTTCTGGGATTTGTAGTTGATTTGTATGTCCAGGGGGGGTGTTTCAGGGATGTGTACTGTGTTTGGGTTTTTGTGCGTGCGTTGCTGTGTGGACTTGTTAGCCATGTTGTGTGTGTTTGTTTTCGTCAGCGGATGGTTTCTGTGCATGGAGGTGGCCGCCAGGGCTTCCGCCGTGTCCATTTTCGTCACTGTTGTTTGCGCTGGCGGGCGGTGTATTTGTGGATTTTCCGCGCTCATGTCGGTACGATCCTAATTTCACGGGCGGTGTCTCGGTCGTCAGGGCGGGCGGTTTTGGCTTTTCGTGCGTCTTTCCGTCCGTGGCGGGCGGATGGACTTGGACTCGGACATGGGCGGGCGGTTTTTTCTGTTTATTTTCCGCCTCCGGCGGTTTTCGGTTCGCGCCATCGTAATTGCTCGGTCGGTATTCAGGGGGTGTAGGCGGGCGGATTTTAGCCACTGTGGTTGATGGCAGATTTTTATCCGCCCGACATCGTAATGGACACCATAGTTGTTTAAAATATTGTTTTTTAATTAGTGTTATATATTTTAGTATTTATTTTAAATGTATGTGATGTAATCTTTTTGTATTAGTGTATATGTTTTTTAATATATGTGTTACATTTTTAGTAGTTATTAAATTTTATTTAAATACATTTTGTGTTTTTTAGTTCCGTAGCGGGTTCTGGGTTTATAGGGGAAAAGGGTGGGAAGTAATTTAATTATAATAAATTAATGGTTATTTTTTATTTAATAATATTTATTGAGGATGTAGCCGTGCGGCTATAGCGGTCGACCTCGAAGCTGGGGAACCGGGTTCGAGTCTTGGCAACAACGCTCAACATCCTGTGATTCTGGGCAAATCACTTAGGGGCCGATTCCGATCTCGGCCGGTAGTGCTCCGAATCGGATTCGGCTTTACCGGATCCGATTCGGAGCCCTGTTTCCCGACCGAATCGTACGCGGGTCCGGCCGAGCGAGTACGATGCAAGCGCCCGCGAAATCACCGACCGACCCGTACGCGGCTTCAACACGCTCCGACCGACTCGCACGGACACAACTCGCACCGCGCAATGGAGACGTTCCCCGGCCGGGTAAGTACGATGCGCACCGCGAGCAGTCCGACTGACTCGCGCCGTCCGGCTCAAAAGAGCAGTCGGAGCCGGACTTTGGGGGTCCGCGTCGGACCCCCCTGTACGCGTAGCATGTACGGCACGATGCGCTTCACCGCGTACCCGCTGTAGGGGGCGCCCTTGTTCGCCTCGCACCCATTGAGGCAATGGGAGCCCGCGTACGCGTTGTACGACCGGCTCCCATTGACTTCAATGGGAGTCCGACCGAATCGAGTCCGATAGCATGTGAATGCATCGTACTCGTTCGGTCGGACTGCCAGAGTCCGATTCGGTCGGAATTCTCTCCGGGTCCGGCTCGGTCGGAGAGATTTCCGGCCCGAATCGGAATCGGCCCCTTAATCTCCCTGTGCCTAACAAAAAGGAATGTGTCCTTCTGTAACGAAACTGGTGCTCATGTAAAGCACTCTGATACCCGATGTCTCAGGTCTAGTTCGCG
Source organism: Calotriton arnoldi (assembly GCA_963921515.1). Classification (NCBI taxonomy): domain Eukaryota; kingdom Metazoa; phylum Chordata; class Amphibia; order Caudata; family Salamandridae; genus Calotriton; species Calotriton arnoldi. The sequence goes on along the minus strand of CAWUFW010001746.1, from coordinate 946,565 downwards.
CTATATAAAACTAAAAAAGAAAGAAAAAATTATATTTAAATGTGTCAATTGTGCTTTTCATTTTTTATGGATACATTTTATGTGTGGGGTTTATAGGGGTAAAGGGTGGGAAGTAATATATTTTTAATTAATTAATAATTAGTTGTTAATAAATATCAATTAATTAATTGATAATTAATTATTTTAATTGTAATTTGTTTAGGTGCGGGTTGTGGTGTTATGGGGTAAAGGGTGGGAAGTAATTTATTTTTAATTAATAATTAGTTGATAAATAATATTAATTGATTGATCATTAATTATGTTAATTGTGTAATTTTTTAGGTGCAGGTTGTGGGGCTATAGGGGTAAAGGGTGGGAAGTAATTTATTTTTAATTAATAATTAGTTGATAAATAATATTAATTAATTAATTGATAATTAATTATGTTAATTGTGTATATTTTATAGGTGCAGGTTGTGGGGTTATAGGGGTAATTGGTGGGAAGTAATTTATTTTTAATTAGTTGTTAAATACTGTTAGTTAATAAATTGAAAATTAATTTTAATTGTGTAGTTAATTTTTTTAAATTTAATTTTAGTTGCTGGTTGTGGGGATAATGGGGTAAAGGATGGGAAGTTAATTAAGTTTAATGATTATAATTTGTTTTCTAATTAATAATATTTTTTTAATTGTAATTAATTATGTTAATTGTGCAAATATTGTTTTTTTTAGATTTTAGATGTGGGTTGTGGATTTTGTAGGGGTATGGGGTGGGAAGTAAATTAATTTCTAAGCAATTAATAATTATTTTTGTTAACTAATATTATTTTTTAATTTAATTATTTTTTGTTAAATGTTATGAGTGTGTTGTGTGCTTTGTGCAAATTTATTGTGGGAAGTATATTAATTATAATTAATTAATGATTTATATTTAATTAACGAAAATTAGTTTGTTGATGAATATTTATATTAATAGTGTAAATATTTTTTTAGGTGCAGGTTGTGAGTTTTTGGGTGTTATAGGGTGGGAAGTAACTAAACTAAATGTATGTGATAATTAATGTTTTTGTTAATGAATAATTTGTAAGTAAAAATATTTGTAGGTATTTGTGATATGTATTTTAGATTGTGATATCTTTTTATTTTTTTAATTTTTAATATTAAATATATTTTTATTTTATTTTTCAACATATTTATATATTTTGTCATTAACTTTGTTTTTAAAATAATTGTATTTCGTTGAAGATATTTTGTTTGTTTTTAATGTTGAACAGATTGGAGTTGGAATAGTAAATTTTACCCCTCCGCTATCCAACACTTTCCCTACTGTTGCACTTATTGGAGTGGGAATAGCAAATTTTACCCCTCCGCAATCCAACCCTTTCCCTACTGTTGTACTGACTGGAGTGGGAATAGTAAATTTTACCCCTCCGCTATCCAACACTTTCACTACTGTTGCACTTAATGGGCCGAGATTTGTAAATTTTAACCAGTTTTATAATTTTTTCGTTGTGTGATGTGGGAGTAGTACATTTTTTATATATTAATTTTAATAGTTTGGGTAGTTTGGTATAAATTGTAGTGGGAACAGTATATGTATTAAATTTTATATTTTATAATTTATTTTATGCTGTTATAATTTATATTATTATGTTTTTGTTTATTTAAAATTATAACATTTTTAATTATGAACATTTTTAATGTGTAAAATAATTTTTGCTACATTTAAAGATTTTTAAGTGTTTAATTTGTATTTAATTATAACAGGGGGTTTGTAAAGATTTTATGTTAATGGTATATTTATGTATATTTTTATATGATTTTTACATTATAATATAAATTAAAATGATTAGTTTAATAACTTTTTTGAAAGTAGATATATGTGAATATATTTTAAATATTATATATTTGTGTTTAACATTTTTAAATTAAGTTTATTTGTTATATTTGTTAAGATATATATTGAATATATTTTAATGTTTAAATTAATTTTACTATTTAATATATTTAATATATATTATTTTATTTTATACATATTTAAAAATCATTATTTTTTTACAACTATAATAATGACATCGATATTTTTTTTCTCAATATGTTTGTACTTACCATTATGAGTATAGGATGTCAATATATTTGACATCGATATTTTGGTCACAATATTTTTCTATGGGGATATTTTCAGTGTCGCTATTTTGTCAGTGTACCGACTTTTCTATCTACATTGTATCATGATTAATTTTTTCCTTCATCTCCTTTACTCACTTCCACTTCTCTGCATGTTGATAATTTTCCAAATAGAGCAATTGATGGCTCTCCTGGAAATCTGCCACCATTTAGTGCTCTCTCTGATTTAACTTTCATTTCGGACTCAGAAGTTGGTAACTTTATTTGTTTGGCTAACCCTGCTGCCTTTCCTCATGATCCGCTTCCTGTTACTTGTATCCATTCAGTGTATCCTTTACTTTTATTTACATCTTGTGATTCTATTTCAATTGGTATTTTTCATTCTGCTGTTAGTTAAGTAAGTATTCTTCTTGTACTGATAAAAAAAACCTTCTCTGGAGTCAACAATTCTCCATAACTACCAACATACTTCCCTCCTACTACACTTATCAAAGAATCTGGAATGTATTGTCCATTCCTAATTATCTAATTTTCTTTCTGTACATAATTTAAATCCTCTGTTTTAGGGGCTCATTACGATGGCGGATGGAAAAGCATTCTGACCGCCGTGCTAGAGGGAAATTGCCGCCCGCAGGTACCGCGTCAAAACCGCCGGCCAGATTAGGATGCACCGCGAGAAACTCCCTACCGCGGTGGTCGGATTCCAGGATTCAGCGGCGGAAAAGCTGAAAATCCGTCCGCTGCGGTCGGATTTGCTGCGGAAAGGCCAAAGACCGCCGTTTCGCCAGCGGCTAGGAACACATGGAGCTATCCGCAGTATTGGCACCGCGATCCTCGTTTGGCCGGATTCTCTGCAGCGGTGTGGGGGGCTGTTTGTGGCATCGTAATACGACCGCCGGCCGTAACCGCATTCCGCACAGCGGTCTCTCCCTTTTGGCTCCGTCGGCCACCGCTGCGGAAGGGGATTCCTGGCGGTTCCTGAAACACCGCAGAGGACGGGAAATGGGCTGTCTTTGCCCATCGTAATACGGCGGACGCAAGGACGGCCGATGTAGTGCGGAAAAGGGCATTTCCCGCCAGCACCGCGGATGTGCTACCGCCCACCATCGTAATCAGCCCCTTAGTTTGGCTCACGGCCAAATCACTTCACAGAGATCGTCTAGATCAAAGTATCTTATTTCTTAAATTATTCTTGCTGTTAGAGACTGCCTACTATATTTTTATTTTTTGATCTTTATTCTGCTTGTAGCAGAATGGATAATCCTTCATTTATATCAGTTCTTCACTGTCTCAGTATTTTGGTTCTGTTCTTTCTTGGTTTACTTCTAATCTTTCCGATCGTACTTTTTTTGAGTTCAGTAGAGATTCTTTGTTGCCACCTTCTTCTTTACAATATTGAGTTCCTTAAGGCTGTGTGTGTGATCCTTTATGGGCCGATTACGATGTAATTTGGAAACTGTTCTGAACGAATTGGTCTCGGAATAATTTCCGAACGAATCGGGTCCCACGAGTCTGCATGACCGATTACGATGCTTTCCAACATCGTTCAGTCGGACTCGCATTGACTTCATTGGGAGCCTGTGTTCCGAATGAGAACACAGGCTCCCATTGAAAAAAGGGTTGATTGGGGAAACCCTTGCACCCTGTGGTGGGCAGCCCATGGTGCCTGCCACATTGTGCATGGTTGGGAAGAGGGGTCCCTTGGGTACCGCCACGGGCCCCAATCGGATGCCTCCGGATGAAGATGGGCCCACAACGGGCCCCCAAAGACAGATTCTGACAGCCGTTTCGTGTCTGGCAGACCGAATCGGAACGGCTGTCCGAATAGTTCAACGTAATCGCTCATTCAGAAACTCTGTCCATAGAGCTGTACGATTCAGCTCCGAAAGACTCGGGCTGTCTGAATGCCTTTTGGAACCGATTCGGACTGCCCAAACGGTTTCCAGGCATAGTCATTGGTCGTTGGGAAATATGTACGATTCGTTCGGAAACAAGGCTTCCGAATCGTGTTCTGCAGTACCGAATCGTATTCTGCAGTACCGAATCCGATTCGGAGCCCTTCCGAACGACATCGTAATCGGCCCCTTAGTCTTTACTCTTTTATCATTATACTATATCTTTGTTTTCTATGATTGTTTCTCTTTTGTTTTCATCCACATTTTTATGCAGAGGATACCCAGATTACCCAAATCTTTTTTTGTGTTCCTGCTTGTCTCTTTTTATGCTTGTCTTTATGCTTGTCTGCTATCAAAACCATCACAGCGTCTCATTTTCTCTGCTTCAAAACTGCTAAAATGGAAATTATTTATTTTCCCGCAGCTGATTCTATTGTTCTCTTCCTTTATTTGTTTAGAGTTTTACATAGCACAAACTAGAACCAAAGATATCAGGTATCAGAGTGCTTTACAGTTTTGTTACAGATGGACACATTCAGTTTTGCTAGGCATGGGGAGATTGAGTGATTTGCCCAGAATCACAGGATGTTGAGCATTGTTGCCAAGACTCGAACCCTGTTCCCCAGCTTCGAGGTCGACCGCTCTAGCCGTAGGGCTACACCCTCTCCCCTTATTGTCATTTCCTCCTTCTTGATCCTGATTCTGCCTTTCATAAAGAGGTTTCTCTAGTTTCTCAAACATGTCGTTTCCAGCTCTGCGTATAAAGAGGAGCCTATATTTTCTCTCCCTAGCAGCTGTCTTGTTCTGTCTCATTTGGATTACTGTTATTCACTGTATGTAGCGTAGGCCTCCCATAGAAAGCTATGCTTCCACTTAAATCTATGCTTTACTCTTTTGTTCATATCTTGTTGCATTTCAGGAGCTCTGATGAAGTTACACCTTACCTCCTCATTTGCGTTAGTTGCTCCATTTTACTTTGTTTTATTACCTGTATGGTTTTCGGATTTAGTAAGGCTCTAGCACCTTTGTATCTCATTGATTCACTTAATCTTTATCCATCTATGAGAAATTTATGTTCTGCAGGTTAAGGTCTGATGGTCTCATCCTACTTGTGCTGCTTCCTCTTTCAGGCACTTTGGGGCCGATTCCGATTCGGGCCGGAAATCACTCCGACCGAGCCGGACCCGGAGAGATTTCTGACCGAATCGGACTCTGGCAGTCCGACCGAACGAGTACGATGCGAACTCATGCCCTCGGACTCGATTCGGTCAGACTCCCATTGAAGTCAATGAGAGCCGGTCGTACAACGCGTACACGGGCTCCCATTGACTCAATGGGTGCGAGGCGAACAAGGGCGCCCCCTACAGCGGGTACGCGTCGATGTGGTTCGCGCCGCACACGCACAGGTAGGGGAGACCCATGGGTCCCCCCTGTGTGCGACTCGCGCGGCTACGCATACAGGGGGGTCCGATGCGGACCCCCAAAGTCCGGCTCCGACAGCTCTTTCGAGCCGGACGGCGCGAGTCGGTCGGACTGCTCAAGGTGCGCATCGTACTTGCCCGGTCGGGGAACGTCTCCATCGTGCGGTGCGAGTCGAGTCGAGTCCGTGCGAGTCGGTCGGAGCGGTTCGGACTTGTGAACGAGTCGGTCGGCGATTTCGCGTGCGCTCACATCGTACTTCTTCGGCCGGACGCGCGTTCGAATCGGTTGGGAAAGAGGGCTCCAATCGGATCCGGAAAAGCCGAATCCGATTCGGAGCCCTACCGGCCGAGATCGGATTCGGCCCCTTTGTGTTGAATGGCCCAAATATTTGGAGTAACTTTACAGTTACCCTGATAATCTTTCCCCAATACTCAAAGTTTGGAATTTAAATGAAAAATCATGAATTGGATTTGCCTTTTTCCCTTTGTTTATAGCTCTTCTTTGTATTTATTCTGCCATGCTTAATTCTTATGAAAATGTTATTTGTCCTCATGTAATTTTATGGTCCGATTATATTTGTAATAGAGGTTTTTATAACAGGTGTTATATAAGTTAAAATAAATAAATTGACTCAATGGTCTGGCTGGTTACCTTAGCTTCCTTTGTGAACAAGACTGTGATGGGATGGTAAGGGAAACGAGTTAGGACTTATTAAGGACCATCTTTTTGTTTAAGTGAGATCACTATTATTTTTCCTTTGCTTTGTTTTAAACTTAATTCTTTAACATTCTTATGTTTAAAGAATACTTGTACTGAATCAATAAAGCTTTGTTACTTTTCAGTGAAAATGTATTTGTAACTTGTTGTATGGTTTCACATCGAGCGTCATGATATAAATGTGCTAAAATATAGGAGTTACCAGAGGAACAATGCCCTACACGTAAATAGAATTAACTGTAGTGGGGTATGATTAAATAATATGCTAAAAAGCAAATAAATAATCCTTAATAAGGGAAACATTTGTTTTTTGATTGTCATTGTGAGGGTTGTTCCAATTTCCCATTGATAGATTTCCAGTTACCTTTTCAGGTATGATAGGGAAAAGACCACAAACAGTAGCTATTAAATACTTTCTCCCGTCACCACCAGTGTCCTTTGTTTGTTTGTAACAGAGTACCCTGTCCACAAAACACTAAGGGGCCGATTCCGATCTCGGCCGGTAGCGCACCGAATCGGATTCGGCTTAACCGGATCCGATTCGGAGCCCTCTTTCCCGACCGATTCGAACACGCGTCCGGCCAAACAAGTACAATGCGAGCGCACGCGAAATCGCCGACCGACTCGTTCACGGGTCCGAACCGCTCCGACCGACTCGCACGGACTCGACTCGCACCGCGCGATGGAGACGTTCCCCGGCCGGGCAAGTACGATGCGCACCGCGAGCAGTCCGATCGACTCGCGCCGTCCGGCTCGAAAGAGCTGTCGGAGCCGCACTTTGGGGGTCCGTGTCGGACCCCCCTGTACGCGTAGCCACGCGAGTCGCACACAGGGGGGACCCATGGGTCCCCCCTACCTGTGCGTGTGCGGCGCGTACGCATCGAGGCGTACCCCCTGTAGGGGGCACCCTTGTTCGCCTCGCACCCATTGAGTCAATGGGAGCCCGCGTACGCGTTGTACGACCGGCTCCCATTGACTTCAATGGGAGTCTGACCGACTCGAGTCCGATTGCATGCGTGAGCATCGTACTCGTTCGGTCGGACTGCCAGAGTCCGATTCGGTCGGAAATCTATCCGGGTCCGGCTCGGTCGGAGAGATTTCCGGCCTGAATCGGAATCGGCCCCTAAGGGCCCGATTCTGATGCAGGTTGGAAAAGCTTCCCGACCGAATCAGTTGGGAAATGGTTTCCGACCCACTCGGATCAGGAAAGTCCGACCGGCGGAGTAGGATGCATCCGGATGCTTCCAGATACGATTTGGTTGAACTCCCATTGACTTCAATGGGAACGTTTGTTCCTAACCGCATCAGAATTGGGCCCTCGGTCGGAAGACACGTTCCCGATCCGATTTGGAAGGAGCAAATGCCATTAGGAGGCCTTCCTACCCGCATCAGAATCAGGCCCTCGGTCGGGAAGCTTTTCCAACCCGCATCAGAATCGGGCCCAAAGTCAGGCCCTAAATCTATTACATTGCTACTATAGAACAACCATACCTGTTTGTGGGAACAGAGTTTTCACTGGAAGATGAGAGTGGCAGTCATAATTTTGCAGTCCCTGGCCCTCTATAATGCCAGACTTGAGCATGTATGCTTCATTTCCGCCTAAGTGCACATACCACAATAGATGCAGACATAAATTCAAAGTGGCAGTTCCCATTGCTGAAGTCACCAGGGAAGTAAATCGGTCCTATCACCTTTAGCATGTTTGATGCAGTAACCTAAGTTGCCACAGGTATTCCCAGACATGGATCCCTTTCTCACTGTGCCGCTGGAGCCAAGCTACACCAGACTGAAGAGGTCCAATCAGATTCGAAACCTGTTTTGTGTTGCTTGTGTTCCGGTTCAGACAGGACCTGGCATGGCACTTTGGGCTCAACTGTTCCCATTGGAGCAGGGCCAAGAGTGATTTGCACATGGCTGGGTCTAATCTGAGGTGGCATGGTGGCCAAAAGAACGATGGGTTGGAATACTAACCAGGGCAATGCCAGTAGTTAGACTTATTGCAAGCATTCCTCCCATTATCTTTTGCTTGTTTGATATAATGCTCTAAGTGACCGAGGGATACCCAGATGTTGTCTCTTGCTCACTGTGCCACTGAAACCCAAGCTACACCTGACTGATGTTAATATTGAGAAAGTCATTCTCAATGTGAATAATGATACATTAATGAAAACGAAAATGCATCTTTATTAATGAATTTGCACGTCATGAACTCCACGTTAACCCCAACTCTGAAATATGTCGTTAGACAGGCTTTGAAACCCAAGCCTGAGGTCACTGACTGACAGGTCACAGGTGGGGTGGCACATAGCCAGCAGACAAATGCGCGAACAGGAAATCCTGATCAATCCAACAGATAGTCGCAGTGACACCACAATAGCACAGGGAGATTGGCCCCAATAAAACACACATGGCCAGAGAGGTACGTGTGTTCCCAAAACACCATAAAGTCAGATGCCACTTGTAGTTAGGAACACATTGCCAATCAAGACACAGCACTCTCAGTGTTTGGTTATCCTGATTGGGCGGAGTTGGCACCTCAATTTTATTTTTTATTCTAAAAGGGCTTTCTCTGCCACCGGTTTCTTAACACTGTTGGTATCTGAAAGAAGTGAGAAGTGTTGGTCGCTTGGACTGCTGGGTGTGATACAGATAGTTCGCTTGGCCCCTGGGTGTGATACAGGGTGCGATTAGAGAACAACAACGACAGAAACACCACCGCCCTGCTGGACAACCTCGCCAACCTCGGACTCAAGCAACTGGTGAACACGCCCACCCACTACGCCGGCCACACGCTTGACCCCGTCTTCTCGTCCAGCAAGCACATCTCCTTCAGCCACGCCACCGGACTCCACTGGACCGACCACAGCTGCGTCCACTTCAGCTTCAGAAAGACTGCGACCCACCACCACCCGCAACAGGCTCCCCGCCGGAGCTGGAGCAAGATCACCGCCGAGCAGCTCACCGCCTCCCTCAGCCAGAACACACCCACCAACACAACGGACCCAAACGAAGCAGCCAGCAACCTCGCCAAGTGGCTGACCGCCTGCGCCGACGACCTCGCACCACTAAAAAACCCGCCCAGCAGACCCGGAAGCAAGAAAACCCCTTGGTTCACCAACGAACTCAAGGAATCCAAGAAGAACTGCCGCACTCTCGAGAAAACCTGGCGACTCGACCAGACCACAGACAACAGGACCGCCCTCAAGCACGCCACCCGCAAACACCACCAGCTGATCCGTGCCACCAAGAAGTCGGCACTCAAAGAACGACTGGACAACAACGCCCATGACAGCAAGGAACTTTTCAGCATCGTCAAAGAGTTCTCCAACCCCAGCGCCGGAAACAATGACATCACCCCCTCGCAAGACCTCTGCAACTCACTCTCCGCGTTCTTCCACCGCAAGATCACCGACATACACAACAGCTTCGACGCACAAACAACGCACCCTACCGCCGAACCAACACCCGCCACCACCACCCTCTGCAACTGGACCCCGATCAGCACCGAAGACACCACCCGCACGATGAACTCCATCCACTCCGGATCACCAACCGACCCCTGCCCACACCACGTCTTCAACAAAGCCGACGCCACCATCGCACCCCATCTCCGGGACATCATCAACTCCTCCTTCCACACCGCCACCTTCCCGGAGAGCTGGAAGCACGCCGAGCTTACCGCCCTCCTGAAGAAACCAACGGCGGACCCCACCGACCTCAAGAACTACCGTCCCATCTCGCTCCTTCCGTTTCCGGCCAAAGTCATCGAGAAGACCGTCAACAGACAGCTTGCCGCCTTCCTCGAGACGAATGGATCCCTCGACCCCTCGCAGTCCGGGTTTCGGGCCAACCACAGCACCGAGACCGCCCTTATCGCAGCCACCGACGACATCAGAACCCTAACCGACAACGGGGAAACAGCTGCCCTCATCCTCTTGGACCTCTCTGCGGCGTTCGACACCGTCTGCCACCGCACCCTAGTGAAGCGCCTCAGCAACATCGGAATCCGAGAGAAAGCACTGGAATGGATCATCTCGTTCCTCGCCGGAAGAACCCAGAGAGTCCGCCTCCCCCCGTTCAGATCCGAAGCCACCGAAGTCATCTGCGGCGTTCCACAAGGATCCTCACTCAGCCCAACCCTCTTCAACGTCTACATGAGCCCCTCGCAGCCATCGCACGCCGACACAACCTCAACATCATCTCCTACGCCGACGACACTCAGCTGATCCTCTCCCTCACCAACGACCCCACCACCGCCAGAGCCAACCTACACGACGGGATGAGAGACGTCGCCGACTGGATGAGGAACAGCCGCCTTAAACTGAACTCAGACAAGACGGAAGTCCTCATCCTGGGCTCATCACCCTCCGCCTGGGACGACTCCTGGTGGCCCCCGGCCCTGGGCACCGCGCCCAAGCCAACGGACCACGCACGCAACCTGGGCTTCATCCTGGACTCCTCCCTGTCGATGACCAGACAAGTCAACGCCGTCTCATCTTCATGCTTCAACACCCTGCGCATGCTCCGCAAGATCTTCAGATGGATCCCCACTGAAACCAGGAAGACCGTCACCCAGGCACTCGTCACCAGCCGACTGGACTATGGGAACACCCTCTACGCCGGAACCACAGCCAAACTTCAAAAGAGACTCCAGCGCATCCAGAACGCCTCCGCACGACTCATCCTGGACATCCCCCGACACAGCCACATCACCGTGCACCTGAAAGACCTGCACTGGCTCCCCGTCAGCAAGAGAATCACGTTCAGACTCCTCACCCACGCACACAAGGCCCTCCACGACCTGGGCCCAAAGTACCTCAACGACCGCATGACCTTCTACACGCCCACACGCCAGCTACGATCAACCAGCCACGCCCTCGCCACCGTACCACGCATCCGCAGAACCACCGCCGGAGGAAGATCCTTCTCCTACCTGGCAGCCAAGACCTGGAACTCCCTCCCCACTCACCTTCGGCGAACCCAGGACCATCTCTCCTTCAGGAAGCAGCTCAAGACCTGGCTGTTCGAGCAGTAACTTACCCCCTCCCCCAGCGCCTTGAGACCCTCCCGGGTGAGTAGCGCACTCTATAAATGCCGTGATTGATTGATTGATTGATTAGGACATTAAGGTAAAAAGATTTGGACCTGGGAAACTAGGTCTAACTTGTACCTGGCCAAGAGGGGCCTGTGGTTCTCGAGTTATTTCATTTTTTCAGCGAACTATTGTTATTTTCTTTGTCCCGGAGACGATATTGACAGACTATCTGGCTCATTTAGTCCCACATACCGCACAAAGCTTCCCCTGGTCACAGGATAGCATGCACTAGGAGTCATTAATTTTTCTCTGTCAGCTTTTTATTGTTGAGATTGATGTAAGTATGGTATATGTGATGTTGTGGTGCTGTTAATTACTGCAAACTGTATTTTGTCTTAAGTAATGTGTTTTTGTCGATGACCCAATGTTTCATATGAGGGTGCTTTTATCTCTCGCAAACTGTATTTGATGCCAAGAGTCAATATCATTCAGATACTGTTTTTTCCACAATTGCACTTTTCCTATGTTGCAACCCTTCAAATGCATTATTTGTGTTTATGTAATGTTTATGCTGAATTGTTGCTGCATCTGTCGATAGCGCTGAGCTCATGGTAACACAATTATAAGCAATAACCATTGTATATTTTCCCCACGATTAGATCAAAACCAAAGATTCCCTAAATCAAAGAAGCTAAGGTGTATTTTGTCCTCTAAAACTACCAAACTTATCATGGAGTCACCATTAAAACACATGCAAACCAGGCTCCCCAACTTAATTAGAGATGTCAAGAATGGCACGCATAAACAAAGGCACACACATTTCCCTGGCCAAAGGAGGGAACTTTCGACACTAACGCAATAGAACACATGATAACACACATAGGAGAGAGACATTATTAGAACTACTAGCCATCTTCGAGGAGGCCCAAAGTGACAGTCCTACACCACAGATAGCAAGCAAGGCCTCAGCACCTCCTCTACTATATGCAGGTATTGAGGGGCTCTCACCCACTTTTTCTGCATTAGGATACTCCAATCTGCCAGTTGAAGAAGTCGACGGGCCCCCTACTGAAGTTCAAACAGTTAGGCCCAAGCATGAGAAACCACAGGTCAGCAGGCCCAGGCAATCCCAGCGCAATTCCAGTCTGGTGCAAGGGCGCCCAGAGACCAAACCCCCATCTGTTGCGTCTGACACATAGAACCCCAGCGGCATGGAAAGCACGCACTCCCACTGGTTCAGGTGAACACACATGAGTAACAGGGAGATTTGTGGTTGTTCTAGTCAGTGATGTAGCCAGTGGGGGTGAGGACGGGAGCCCCAGTCCTCCGGGAACCAATGACGAGGGCGGACACTGCTGCACCCAAATGCATGACAGTTATAGGTCGACCCAGAGGCAGATAATAGCAAGAGAGGAAGGGGAGATCTTTGCACTCCCGTTCTGTGACTTGCTAGCAGATTGGACTGAGGGGAAGAACCAATTTGACCAGTCTTCGCCTAGGGGAGGGTCACTTGAGCCAGAGAATACGGCTATAGTGGAGGATTGCATCTGATATGGAAAGGGAAATCCTGGCTGGAACTTCCCCTATGCAGCAATGACTCGCAGGGTGGGAGAAAAGGCAAGCCAAAGAGGGAGAGAGTACAGAAAGAAGTTGGGTCAGAACCAGAACATTACTACAAAACTCCTGAGCTGGGAGCAGGCGGCCCTGGTTAGAACAGCTGTGGCCACAATGGCACAGAAGGCAGAGGAACCAATGGGGGTACCGCTGCAGAGGTCCAGAAGAGATAAAGTACATAGTAGTAGTACGGAGAACTCCCAAAAGCGGGAGCTGGTCACAATCTCTCCTCCATTCCCAGAAGTAAATAAGCCACAGGGTCAACAAGATCCGGAGTCCGTGGATGACACACACACCCCCACCTTCATGTGTCCAGTGCTGTCAATGACTCGTCTGTCTGAAGAGGAACCCACTGTAACAGTGCTAGTAAATAACACTCCCTGTAGCTTCCTGATTGACACAGAGGCAACCAAGTCATGTCTAAAAGAAGGGATTGATCCCCTATCCAAAGGCTCAATGGATACGCAGGGGTTCTCAGGTACCGTTAAGAGCGTTCCCTTCACAAAACCCCTGGAGTTGGACATGGGAGGCAGCGCGTAAAGGGACAATTATTATATCAGCCCTCATCCCCGACTAATCTCCTAGCAAAAATACTTAATGGCCGAACTAAACATGACCATTCATTTCTCAAAAGATGGGACAATGACCTGCTCAACCCCTAGGGTTTGTCCACTGAGATTCATGTCTTTAAACCGCCCTCATCATACAGTGGGGCCAATGAGGGCATCGCCCACTGACCTGACGGCCTTTACCAATGCGGTCCTCACAATTATTGCTCACACACCATAACTGTTAGGCCAAAACGTACAGTTGCTCAACGAATTTGTGTTCCGCTGTGAGGGACATCATGACTTGGAAACTCAAGAAGAAGTGCTGTACTGCTTGGAGGCCATCGAAATGCAGCCTGATTATGGGATCTTGCTGCCCATGTGAACATGATATGGGCGTGTATCATCTTCTTTACACCCGGCCACAATGTTTGGGATGTAACAGATGAACAGCTGTCCAGCGAATGCCCATGGGTTATATAGGTTGTGTTTGCTGATTCAATTAAGGTCAGCATTGGTGTTGTAATGTAGTAGTCTATATTAGTATGTTCCTTTTCCTCGTCCCTTTAGAACTTTGGAACATCCTGACATTCTGACAGTTGCCTGTGAGCTTGCCTTGGAATGTTTTGTAGCGTGTTCTAAGAATCACCAGGGGAGCAACAGGAATTTTCCTGTCGGTTTCCTATCTTTGCCTTCAACTTCGCGATGGGCACAGCTTTCCATTGGCCCATCATCTCCTTTGTGGCTTGGTGGGAGGAAGGAAAGGCAGCTGGTTTCCCTGCTGCGTTTGTCGTCCATGGTAAGAAGGAGGGAAAGGCAGCTGGTTTTGTCAGGCTAGCCGTTCTCTTCAAGGGCTTCCTTTTCAGCTTGCCTGAAAGAGGGCGGTCGAAGCCTTGGTACCTGGCCGTTTCGCTGACGGGCACAGCTTAGGTCCTTCCGGTGTGTCTTTTTCACAAGTTTCCGCTCGACTTCCCTGTTGGGCAGGACTTCTATCTACAGTTAACGCCTCATCCCGTGGGGTTGGTGGCAATTCAGTATGCGCAAGCCTTTTCTTTGCGGTGATGCGCACAGCTTGCAAGATCTTTGAGGCGTTCTGGAACTGGTGAGGTGCTTCTACCATTCATTAACTCGGTGATGCACACAACTTCATATTCTTCGTTTTTAAACATTGGTATCTCTTCGTTCTACAGACATTATTTTTATTCTGGGCATTTTTTCCCGTGTTGTTTAGAAAACTGTCAAAGGCTAGTCTGCCAGTTTCACGCTGACAGACTCAGCTGTAAACTTTCTTATATACTGTAATTTAGTATGTTTGTTCCATTATAGTGTTTAGTCTGCTCTACTGCTGATGATTTATTTTCCTTACTTTTCTAGGGTGTGGAGGTTACATCTTGGGTATATATAATTCTAGCTGTTTTCTAGCCAGTTTTGTAGGGTTCTCTGGACTTAAGGGAGTCATTCTTTATTCAGTTCCCTGTTCAATTTTTACATGTTGCAGTACTTGTTTTTAAATAGTTCCTCAGTGGGATTTTGCTGAGTAGGAAGTTCAGGAGCTTCCATAATGGAAGCGGCAAGTTTGTCCCAGCCTGTTCCATTTTTGAATGAGGTAGGGGAGCCGAATGTTCCATGGTAGGAATGAGTTAATGTCTTTGAATCTTATTTGACTGCGATTGGGAGTGAGAAATTCAGTCCTATAAGAAAGCAACACATACTGCTCCATAACTTCAGTATGCATGGTAGAAAATTTTATAAATCTCTTCCTGAGCCAGAGAGGGAAGAAGATGAGGAGAGCGATGAACCCGATGTTTATAAAGTCACATATCTTAAATTAGAAACACAATTTGGTGACAAAATTAATACTGGTCTTGTACAGCACTCAAGGTAAACAAGAAAGTATAACGAATTATGTAGCTGCTGTCAGGGGTTTGAGAAGTCTGTGCAGTTTTGGAGAATTGAATGGAGCACAACTCTACTCTAGTCAACATCAAACATGGCACTAAACATCAACCTTGTAAAGCTGGTGACTGGGTGTGTGTCAGAAAACCGTCGGGTAGAGGTGGAAAGGATTCTAAGTATTTTGAACCAATGTGTATTGCTATTGCCAAACAGAATGTTGCCATAATGCCATAATGGAAGATGGGTAGTGCAAGAGCATGGACAGACTGGTGAAACACAGTGCTACAGCTGTGCCCTCTAAGATCGGCTCATCGAGTCAAAGTGTTTGTGATGCCCCCAGAAGAACGACATCTAAAAGGCAAATCAGAGCACCGGTGTGGCAGAAAGATTATGCAATGAGACAATAAATTAAAACAAGGGCTTGTCCTGTTTTCCAACCATCTGTTGTTTACCCCTTTCTCTCTCCCATCAGCGTACTTTATCCAGGTCCCTTTTATGTTTATCCTTTCTAAGCTTGTCCTGGTGTTATACGGGAACTTATGTTTTATAAAACATTTGGAGGGAAGATGTGTTGTAATGTAGTTGTAATGTAGTTGTCTATATTAGTATGTTCCTTTTCCCCCGTCCCTTTAGAACTGTGGTACATCTCGGCATACTGACAGTTGCCTGTGAGCTTGCCTTGGAATGTTGACAGTGCGCAGCTGAGGCAAGGCTGTTGGAGTTGTTGTGGAGCAGTGGAGATGCTGAATAAAGGCAACTTAATGAACCTGCACTTTGTACTTATTTACAAAAGTACGGCTGCAAAACAGACCCCTCTGCCCATGGCAGTACTGACAACATGGCAGGAACAAGACCTGTCAGCAGTGCCGCTACAACTATGGGCAGAGGGCCCGTATGATGTGGGCCTCATCAATACCGCCGAACCAGTAAGGATAACGTTGTGGGAAGGGTCCATCCTACCCCTGATACTCCAGTACCCGCACTCCAAGGAAGCTGACGAGGGTATAGCGCCCACAATTCAGGCACTAATCAATCAAGAGGTCCTCCACGTGGGAGTATCTCCCTGCAATATGCCGATCTTCTTGGTCAAAAAGAGTAAGAGATGACCTGGCGCCTGGTGCAGGACCTACGCCCCCTCAACTACATTGTGGTCCCAGAATTTCCTGAAGTGCCAGACCCCTCCATCATCCTAACTTGTATACCAGCGGACACCAGCCACTTTTCCATGATAGACATCAAGAACGCGTTCTTTAGCATCCTGCTGCATCCTGAAAGTCAGTACCTGACCGTGTTCACATTTCGAGGTGTAGTGTAGTTCCTATTTCCCTAATAGGCTCTGCGCATTGGAATAATATACCCTATAGGTTGGACATAGGACTGAGGTCAGTATGTCCCTATCGAGTATATTAAACTTAATTACTTTGTGCCAGCTAACTCAGAGGCCACTAGAAACTCCTTGTAAACAAGAAGGGAGTAGTTTCTGGCAACCGCATAAACATGACAACTTTGTTTCCCTTTAGAATTGGAACACTCTCAGAATCGTGGAAACAATAGATCACAGTTTCACTCAGCTAATTGTGCATGCTTAGTTTCTTCAGAGTTACACAGAAAGAATAGACGGGCGTTTCAATAAAAGGATTTATTGAACAGTCTTGTTTCTCGTGTAAGAGATATGAGCTGTTATGATCACAAGACAGTATGCGAGATATATAATGTACAGCATAAGCAGTAGAAAGAATAATACTGCGCTAGCATTATCTTTTAGCTATGACACATATATTCATATACATAAATAACATAAGCTAAAAATGCGAGTACTCATACGATGCTTCTCTAAACTAGTTCTACCCCAGTGTACCTAACCTAACCTAAGTGTAGGGCAAGGTAAGAAGTAGGTGATGTATTCTATAGTATGGTATGCTATAGTATGGTATGCTAAGAGTCTGGTATGCCAAGAGTCCCTCTAGGTTCTAGTCAGCTCCATACATTGAGAATGAGAGAGGTGGGAATCTCTTTCCGAGTCTCGAATTCTAACACCCCGCGAAGGGAGTCAGAACACTGGAAGCTGGATTCTCTGCGAGCAGGGATGACAGCGTCTCTTCTCAGTGCGTCAGGCCAGGACACGGGCTCCTCTGAAGTCGAGGTCTCCTCTATCTTGCTTGGGCAAGGGAAGGTATATTTATACCTGGTAGGTGCCTTGGAATGTTAGCTTTGACGTGAAGTCGGGCAGAGGAAGACGTCAGGAATGAACCCTTAAGGAATAGCGGTTCATGCATAATAGAGTTCTAGGAGAAATCAATACTCCTGTGCTAGGCTTAGGGTTTGGTTTCTAAGAACTCGTTGTGACGTTGGGGTGGACGGATGTAGGTGACCATGCCTGTATTTGGATTGCATGGCTAATGCCTAAATAAGGACTGGGATCTTATGCCTATATAAGGGCAATGCGAATTGTGCCTATATAAGGACATGTTTCAGGAAAGCCTATATACGGACACCTAAAGCGGAATACAACACCCACTCCACTTTCGAATGAACGATAACACTAAATGCTAAACATTAAACTTGAGTACCACATGTTGCTAAAAACATTTCTAAAAGCATATTAAAAGAAGTTTTAAAAGAAACTGTTGCTAAAACATGTAATACAATCGGTACCGTACAATTTAAAGCATTTTCCATTCTAGGCATATATCATAAATATAATGCAACATGAATGAATAAACAGAAATATATACATATGACGAAATGGTTGACAATTATTTCAAAAATCAAAGCCATTTCATAACATGGTGCTAAAATGAAATTATAGTAAAATAGGGTGACAATGTGTCCCTGGAAGTATTCAAAGAAGTCCGTTTTATATGAATAGTTCTACTGTAAGCAGATTGAGTTGCCATGTATTTTCAAAAAATAGAGAAAAAGAAAAAGTTCAATTTTAGGAAGAGTTCCAAGTTTTGTTCTGTTTTGAAAATATGGAGGCCAAATTCATTGCTTCCCTGGTACACTGTGAGCCGAATCAAAGTCAGTGTATGGTCTGCTGTAACCATGAAATCATCTATTTCTGTAGACAAAATATTGTCTACCGATGTTGGTGACATTTGGAACACCTCGTTCAGAAGGTTAACTGCACAGAGATGAGAAGCATCACCTTCAACCAAGGATGCTGCAGCAATGTTCGCGTCCGTTGTTACCTGTGTGCCTGTTGATCCATCTCGTACCTCAGCAGCAGCAGGAAGCGTCTGTGAGGTCTCAAGGAATGCCGTCATCAGGATTGGTAGCCTCTGGGGACAACACAGAGCATGGGCCGTTATCGGGTCCAGCAGAGTATTGATATCCGTTGGCATGACTGATGGGAGTGTTAGACAGGTGTCTAGCACGCATTCTTCACCGCAAAGCAGGCAGCGTAGAACAGGTAAGATGCAATCTTGCCAGATTGGTCTGAATGACGAAACCATGTTGTATTAAGTTCCCGTAGACGAGGCTTGCCCAAAAGTTGCACTATGCGCTCACGGCACTTCCGTTCTAGGAGAGCTTTCTCCAAATTGCTGGGAGTGACGCCGGTGGCTTGCCATAGCGTAGTAGTAGGAATAAAAACAGGATTCCCGCAACAAGTGCTAGAATTAATGGCACACCACCAAACACTGAATGTGCGAAGTTTGGAATGATTCCGAGGACTGCCTGAAAGGGTGCTAAAAGTCCTGAACAGGTGGTCTTAAATACATGTACAATCCCGCTCGTATCAGACATGTTTAAGATACGTCCCATCATTTCTACGAAATGTATAGGGCAGTTTGTACGAATTAAAGCCTGTATCTCAGCCGAAGTCCTTGCAATTTGTAAATCATAAGTTTCTTTGGCCGAGGTCAAAGGCACGGTCTGTTGCAAAAGCATGGCTTTCATTCTGCTTAAAGTATCAAAACTTATAAAAGAAACATTCATTGAAGGCCATAGAGGCGACTCCCTGACTGTCTCTATTTGGGGGAACAATACTTGCATACAACAAGTAACCCTGGAGTCAACCTTTACCAGATATGGGATTCCTGGCAACATGCCACAGCAACTCTGATCATTCAACATGAGGTAACTCCCATTAGAAAGTTGGCCAAACGTTGGATTAATCACAGCAGCTGGTGTACCCTGCAGGTGGCAGGACAAGTTTGTCACAGAACCATTACAAACCCCGTGTAAAGAAATGTCCTGACATATGAGCGAACCGCTCAGTGCCTTTTCACAGTTTGTACAGCTTAGAAACACTTCACGATCCCCACTCCAACATCTGCATTCGTAAGGTAAATCCCAGGATGTCTTAATGTATTCTTTACCCAACCTTTCATATTTGCCTGCGTGCATTTGTTTGAGGCAATACTGAAAATGAAAAGTAGTGACAGGCAGAGTTTATTTTGCCATGAATAAGCCATTCTGTAGCTGGTTTTTCTGCCACTGTGAATGGTAATTTTTCCAGTTTTTCAATGCTCAGCACTGTATACTTTGCTCCCCTTTGTGCCAATTCGATCTGTTTATCCGTTAGATTGTATTCCAAAAACAGAGACGACGTGTTGATAAAACGCCAAGGCACATAGCCTGCACGCAAAGATTGCAGCGTCCAGCCTAATAACATAATAGAACGTAACTGAGATTGGCCTTGTTGTAACATGGCTAAATCTTGTTCCAGTATGTCAATAGCAGAGGATACAATGTTGTCCAGTGAATAAATTCTGGATGACAAAGTTGTTAAACCATTGTCGACCACAGTGAGAGATTTCTTTAAGTTAATACGATCAAGCTCAAGTATTCTTTCTGCGGCCTCTGCCTGTGAAACCTTCCATACTTCATTATAAGCAGCATAAATGCCGGCATATATGAAAGGTTTTTAACGCGGTTTTCTTGGTCGTAGCAAGAATTCCCTAAGGTCTGCGTCTTCTTTAAGTAAAGATAAGTGTTGTTTCACATCCTCGAGTGTAGATTGTTGTAACCAGTCGAGGCACAATTTTCCTACACTGTATGTTGTTACTACCCCCCCGATGTTGTCGTTGAACATAACGTGAGTCTGGCCTATGGATAGTAAAGCCCTGTATTCTATTCAGGAATCTTTCTTGACAGATGTTTGTGTCTGTGGGCCAGAGCAACCATTTTTTCCAATCAGGATCTGTTCTGTTGTTTTGTAGTATTGTGTCTACTGTGACCGCTCCCTGTGTAGTGCTATTACTTGCAGGTGTTGGTACAGAAGGTGTGTTCATGTCTTTGATCTTGGCTAAGCCAAGGCAAGACGTTTGTTGCACAGTGTCATTCAAAAACATTATTTGATGTGGGATGATACAGGCTCTAAACAAAGCTTCTATCCTCTGCACTTACCAATCTTTAGAACCCTAGACAGATTTTGTGTCGATTGTGTCTTTCCAAAAGTCAAATCCTTGTCTAGATAATTGGGTAATAAAGGCTGCAGAATAAATCTGTTTTGTATTAGTTAACATCATTTTCTGACCTGTTTTGTTTACATTCTTATAGTAAAATGTTTCTGGATCAGATGTATTGTACCCTGAAAAATATGGAAACTTATTTGCAAACGTTTTTGAACTACCCTTTGTAGGTGTAGGACAATGTTCCCATTGGTTAAACTTAAAAACATTTCTAGGTGTTGCAGATTTATGCAAGAAATGATGACCACAGTGGTTGTAACAATAAAGCTGTTCGTAGTCTGATGAACCCTCTAAGTATTCATTGTTAGAGAACGCAGCAGACCTTTCTAGATCAGACATCATATTATTAACAGTCTCAAAGTCCCAATCATCAGAATAGGTACTGGAGGTAATAAAGTCACTTAATGAAATTTTAAATAAATGTGGAATCTTCAAAACTTCAGTCGGGCCGAATATATCGAAATCGGTTTTGTCCCAAACTATACCATCCTGTATAGGAACGGCTGTGATGTTCACTGCTGACAAGTCTCTTGCTTCACGATGGGAAGATTTGTGTGGTTTTAAAAGTAAGTTCAGATTTTTACTTTCAATGTCCAAACGAATGTATCTGCCATTTATAAGCATGCTAAGAGTCATAACCAAAGCTAGCCAAAACAGAAAGAAAAATATTCCAGAAATAATCCATATTTCAATCCATGGTGAAACCAGATAAGTCTTTTTCAGGAAATGAAAAAGGTCTTGTACTTGCTGTTTAAAAGTTTTTGATGCTGGCGTCATTTCAGGCTCATTCGGATCCTCAGAAAACATATCAAAGTTAATGAAATAGCCAGAAGCAGTTCGGACAATCAGGATTCGTAGAAATCGCTGGAACCAATTGATCACTTGTTACGTTGGTGTAGACAGGTGTATCTGGACGAACTGTCACTTGAGTTTCAAGAAGGAAGAGTTCCATAGCATTGTTGCTTAGTCCTTCATCTGTTACTGCTGAATTCTCGATGGTTATGAGTCTTTCAGTCTGTACCTCTTGGATAGTAGCGAGAGGAGTGCGTCTGCTACTAGGTCGGAGTCCACGAGGCCTACTATTTAGTATTGGCCACATACTGTGGTTTGATGAGGTCGATTGACACAAATCTTTTCTCCTTTTTTCCAGCAAGGGGCGGCAGAAGTACTGTTCTTGTTCCGTGGACGGCTAGGACAGGTACTGGTTGTCTGTAAGAAGGTCCAAATTCCTTCTTGTCCGCAATCTTCTCTCTGACTAGATCCCCAACTTTTGGGATCCAGACAGGCCTTGCTGGGACTGCCAGTGTTTCCCTAGTGGTGGTTGGCTTCAGGAACACGTTGCTTTGTTTCGATCTTAGTTCATTTAGATCCTGTAAAACAGCCAAACGATCTTTGATATCAAAGGGTTTATTTTCCACCACTGTGCCTTTACATTCGAGATCAGGAACCCACATTCTTGTCCCAAATAGGACCTCATATGGAGTGACCCCCCTAGAGAACTTCTTGGCAAATTATTTAATGAGCGTTGGACCCCATAAAGATGTTTGACCCACCCATCACCCGAACCTAATACTCTAGCTGTTATAGACTGCTTTATGTCCCGGTTTTTCCTTTCCACAACAGAATTTCCCTCAGGATGAAACGGTGAGGAGTACCGCAATGCTACGCCCAAACTGGCCATGGCTTCTTTGTAAGCTCGAGAGCTAAACGCAGGGCCCTGGTCAGAATGTAGTGTGCCAATTGCGTATGTGCCGATAAAGACTCGCAAATCTTTTATAACAGTTCGAGCGTCAGCCGAGCGCTGAGGCCACATCCATAGGAACCTTGTCTTAGTATTTGTGGGATTGCATTTGTCCAAAAGGACGCCCATGTATAGATAGTCTAATGCTGTCTAACAATGGTGTCTGTACTGAGCAGGCTACTTCGTAGTTTGGTGTCTGATGGCGTTCTGCATCACGCTGTATATTGCAGTCTATGCAGTCATCGATGAAGATGTGAGTCTGTGTATTCATTCCAGGCCACCAGTACATCTCTTTTAATGTCAATATTGTTTTAGAGATCCCTTGATGTGACAGACCCTCCCCCAGATGTGCTTCATAAATCAAAGCTGCTCTACGTTCCATGTTTGGAATCACCCTATCCCACACTCCAGGGATTCGAGCAAAAGGAACGTTGTTCGCATCAATTACATAAGAGTACTTGAGTGGAAATTTCTTTGGTGACGCTGCACCACTGCCTTTGCTTGAAGCATTGACAGCCAACAATATCTCACTGTCTATTCTCGTTGTTGAATGAGTGATCGCAGCTACGGAAGCCGTCTGAACAGCCCCCTTTGCGGCTTCGTCAGCCAATGAATTCCCTGCAACGTGAACGCCATCACGTTGATGACTCAGCGTGTGTATCACGTGAGCTTTTGGTAGTTCGTTTCTCAACTGAACTACTTGTTCCTAAAGCGTTTTATGATTTATTGTGCCACCTTTTGCATCTTTGAACCCGTTTTCAAGCCAATTCTATATATATTCATTATCTGACTGAACAAGGTAAAAAGAATCGCACACTATGAGTTTGGGGAATTCGAGATCTGTATTTTCAAGTGCCAGTTTGAATGCTTGTAGCTCAGCTCGCTGAGCTGTACAATCTCCTAGAGATTGAGTTTTAGTGACCATTGGTCTGAAGTTACCATCTTGCATGCGACCTTTAACGATTGCGCACGCTGCACTGTAAGCTTGCTTACTCCCTGTAACGGGTTGTGCTGATCCGTCAGTGTAAATTATAAATTCGTACTGATCGAGAGGCAAAATTTTAGTGGGCAGAGGACATTCATGTTCATATTGCAGGAACGCTTGTGTTTTTAAATCAGGATCAAAAACGTATTCAACATCTGTTGCAGCAAGAGAATGAACCCATTGTATCCATCTAGGATGTAAAGCTTTTGCATTTGGGATGCTCGCTTTTGTGACTGCCTGTAAGGCTGGTACTGGGGTTACGACAATAATGCGTTTTCCTTGGACTAGACCTCTTTCTTTTGCTACAGCGGTTTGAACTGCTGTCAGTATTTTTTCTGTTGAAGTGAAGCGCATTTCTCCTTGTGTATACAAATGTGATTTGTATGCTATTGGTACTTTTTCACCCTCATTAAATGTTAAATAGGTGAATCCGCATTGACCCGAAATAATTTGGATCACTAAATTGCGTTTGTTCACGCGTGTTTGTAAGTGATTTGTTGCTAACATGTTACCTTGGAGTGAACGCAGGATTTCTGTGTGTTCTTGTGTCCAATGTTTTGTTGAAAAATCAGGTTTGATTAATTCGTAGAGAGGTTTAACCCTTTCTGCGTAATTCAGAATGTAAGTTCTTCCAAAATTTAGGAAACCCAAGATGAATTGTAAATTTTTCAGCGTTTTTGGAGGTTGGAGCAGCGCACACTTTTCCAAAAAGTTGGCTGCCAGGCTCTTGCCTTCACTTGAAAGCTCATATCCTAGGAAAAGGACATTGAGATTGGCAATTCTGGATTTTTTAAAGTTGAATTTATAGCCCTCAGAGGCGAAGCCCAATATAATGATACTCACCGTGTTCAAGTGCCTATCTAGGTCATCGTCTGTCAGATAGATGCCATCGACATATGACAATGCCTCATTATCATAAATTTGTAGTAACTCTGTTACCCTTGCTGAGAATAACCCCGGGCTGTTTTTGAACCCTTGTGGGAGTCTACAAAATTGACGCTGGTTCCCCATTATTGAGAAAGCTGTTAAGTACCTGCTTTCAGGTGCTATGTTTTGACAAAAGAAACCATTTGAAATGTCCAATGTGGTTTTATATTTTTTGCGCACAATGTTATTCATTAATGCTGTACTATGTGCATTTTGCACTGCAAATGTTTTGGAACAAGTGTTCAAGTGTCTGTAATCCAAAACTAGACGATATGTATTGTCTAGTTTGGATACAGGAAACAAAGGATTGTTCATTGAGGAGGTGCATGTTTCAATCACCCCTTGGTATTCAAGTTGATCTAAGATCTCCCTGACCTGTTTTTTAGCTTCTTGCTTTATTGGGTACTGCCTTTGTGCAGTAGGTTCATTTTTTAGCTGTATTTTGTGGTGAGGTGAGTCCTCATCCCATCCTACATGATTTTTGTATAATGCTGGGGCCTGGGCAACTGCCCATTTCCTGGCATAAGTATATTTTAGGTGAATTGGAATATGGTTGGAGAAGGCTGGCACAATAATGGCCTCGCCATGTGGGCACTCCCTGACAAAATTTGGTGGCCAGTCTTTTTCTGCTAGAAGTATATCATAACCCCTTGAAAGTTTCTCCCAAAAGAGTGTTTTCACTTTTCTTGGTATGTCTCCCTCCATTCGGAGTGTTATTTCATATAACTTTTGTGGAGTACTAACCCTGGTGTCTACAGTTTCTACTGTGATGTACTCATTCAAGTCCACTATCTCCAGAAGTTCCTTCAGGTTCTGGCGAGCTATTGTTACTTCTGCTGCACTGTCCAGCATTGTCAGAGCCCATTCTCCATTCTTGAGCTGTGTTCTCAGTATTCTCGGCATGTCTGATCTTCAGACCTGCTACCTTCTTTTTTGTGAATTGAGGTTTTGATTTATTTTTCTGAACGTGTTTGTCGTCTTTGGATTTCACGTGTTCTTCTCTATGTTCTGACCGTCCTCTTCTTTCTGATGTCTGTGACGATATCTGAAAGGTACGAGAGGAACGTGTATCAGTATCTTGATATCTGTCAGGTTTTCTTAAATTATCCCTATTCCTGAGGTTATACCTCCTTTCAGAGGGCTCCTTTTGAGGAGACCTACCTCGGGATTGGGAACGTGTCTCTCTCGAATTTTGTTTATTAGTTTCCCACCTCTTTTTAGAAGATGTAGGACTTTGTTTAATAGAGTCCTTCTCAGGACTTTCAGATAGTTTTGGCTTCAAAGGTTTTCCACCCAAACTATCTCTGCCTAATTCTGCATAGGATTCTTCTATTATTCTGGCTAGTTCATTTTGATGTTCTGTTACATCAAATTCCCTTAAGCGTTGGCGGATCGCCACTGATGCTGCCTCTCCTTTAATATTAGATAATATTATTGTTGAAACCTGGTCGAAGTTTTTCAGTAATTTCATACCTAAATTCAGAGCAGGTTCTGCCCCGTATTCGTTTTGAATTTGTTTCAGGACATCTGGTGTTACTCCAATTGATGGAACACCATGAGTTTTAGTATAGATGGCAGCAAAGACCCCGCCCCAAGTGGTGCAGTCTTCCAGTTGTGGTGTGATCCCCATTGGTAAACAGATTGTTAGGATTCTGTGTTTCTCATAAGGGCTAGTATTTGGAAATACTGCTTCGATTTGAGTAATTTTTTGAGCTATCCAGAATGGAATTTGTTCACGTTTTGTGGGCATTTTACCCATGACTGCGTGTAAAGTCAGTGGAGTAATTTTTAGTGTATTCCCCTGTTGAGGGGTTTGATTTGGAATGGTCATTGGTGGTTGGACTGTGAAAGTCCGCATGACATATTGGACTAATTGTCTGTAAATTTTTATTAACTCCTGTAGTTGAGTAAGTAATTCCTCGTCTGACATTACATCGATGTCAGGATGAGGTGTGTAGCCGGCTAGAATCGGCCATGTTGCTCCTGGTCTACCTAGTGGACCGAGCCTGGTAATGTTTTTGTGATGTTTTAGGGCTCCTTTAAACCAGAGATTATGCTCCTGGTAAGTTAGTGGAATTTCAATATCCTCGAAAGGAATATATTCCTCTGGTGGTTCATCTTCTTTAAAGAAGTGAAACATTTTTGTTACTGGATTTGATTCTGGGAATACTATCCATGAATAGAATACCTCTGTCTGAAAGGATTCGTGTGCCTCTATCACGAAAACTGCTCTACCACCTCTTGGTGTTAGGCCATGTTTTATAAGTTTTAGAGTGATGGCTCTCCTTAAGTTTGGAGGGATGTCTATAACACCCTCATCGCTTTCATTTAAACATGTAAAGTTAAAAGCTGTTACGACTGGGTCACCCGCAGCTACACCGTTCTCGGTGCCATTATCCCTGTGCAGGGACATTTGTTTTTTGAAAAATGTAGAACAAGTTTCAAGGAAACAAAAGATAAGGTGCACAATATTTTGGAACACTGTATCCTTCAACGTTGAACAAACCAGACAGCTAATATATAGGGTTTTTTGTCCTATTTAGCTTTGGTGGATACTTAACCCTACCCACTCCAGACGTCTTATGGAGTATATGAGTAGGGGTCTCTGAGAAAAGCACGACTGAGTTACTCAGTATCTAGCGTTAAATTAGTGCCTTACCAAGCGTTTGGGCGCCATGTAGTGTAGTTCCTATTTCCCTAATAGGCTCTGCGCATTGGAATAATATACCCTATAGGTTTGACATAGGACTGAGGTCAGTATGTCCCTATCGAGTATATTAAACTTAATTACTTTGTGCCAGCTAACTCAGAGGCCACTAGAAACTCCTTGTAAACAAGAAGGGAGTAGTTTCTGGCAACCGCATAATCATGACAACTTTGTTTCCCTTTAGAATCGGAACACTCTCAGAATCGTGGAAACAATAGATAACAGTTTCACTCAGCTAATCGTGCATGCTTAGTTTCTTCAGAGTTACACAGAAAGAATAGACGGGCGTTTCAATAAAAGGATTTATTGAACAGTCTTGTTTCTCGTGTAAAAGATATGAGCTGTTATGATCACAAGACAGTATGCGAGATATATAATGTACAGCGTAAGCAGTAGAAAGAAATAATACTGCGCTAGCATTATCTTTTAGCTATGACACATATATTCATATACATAAATAACATAAGCTAAAAATGCGAGTACTCATACGATGCTTCTCTAAACTAGTTCTACCCCAGTGTACCTAACCTAACCTAAGTGTAGGGCAAGGTAAGAAGTAGGTGATGTATTCTATAGTATGGTATGCTATAGTATGGTATGTTAAGAGTCTGGTATGCCAAGAGTCCCTCTAGGTTCTAGTCAGCTCCATACCTTGAGAATGAGAGAGGTGGGAATCTCTTTCCGGGTCTCGAATTCTAACACCCCGCGAAGGGAGTCAGAACACTGGAAGCTGGATTCTCTGCGAGCAGGGATGACAGCGTCTCTTCGCAGTGCGTCAGGCCGGGACACGGGCTCCGCTTAAGTCGAGGTCTCCTCTAACTTGCTTGGGCAAGGGAAGGTATATTTATACCTGGTAGGTGCCTTAGAATGTTAGCATTGATGTGAAGTCAGGCAGAGGAAGTCGTCAGGAATGAACCCTTAAGGAATAGCGGTTCATGCATAATAGATGAGTTCTTGGAGAAATCAATAATCCTGTGCTAGGCTTAGGGTTTGGTTTCTAAGAACTCATTGTGACGTTGGGGTGGACGGATGTAGGTGACCATGCCTGTATTTGGATTTCCTGGCTAATGCCTAAATAAGGACTGGGATCTTATGCCTATATAAGGGCAATGCGAATTGTGCCTATATAAGGACATGTTTCAGGAAAGCCTATATACGGACACCTAAAGCGGAATACAACAGAAGAGTTCAGCTGCTATACCGGAGACTATCACAAGGGTATTGTGAGTCCCCCACTATCTTCAATTGAATACTGAGGAAGGATCTTGCCAACTTCCAGTCAAGCTGCGCCCTGATACAGTATGTGGACGACATTTTGATATGCAGCCCCTCTGAATATCTATTTTGTCAGAACACAACAGCTCTCCTAACTGCACTTGCTAAGAGGGGCTACAAGATAGAGAAGGGGAAGATGCAGTATGTACAGCAGGATGTTAATTATCTGGTTCAACTGATCTCAGCTGCCCGCGGACGGGTCACACCGGTACGCGCAAACTCCATCAGGGTTATGCCACCACTACAAACGAATAGGGGGTATGCAAACGTTTTTAGGATTGTGGAATTATGTCTGGCAGTGGGTCTTTGACTATAGCATGCCCATCGCCCCCCTACTTGAGGCGATGGAAATGGCAAAATCCGGCAACGAGAAACTGACGTGGATGCCCAGGATGCACAATACCTTCTGCAAACTAAGAAAACAGAGATAACGCGCTCCCCTGTTT
Organism: Calotriton arnoldi; assembly: GCA_963921515.1. Lineage (NCBI taxonomy): Eukaryota > Metazoa > Chordata > Amphibia > Caudata > Salamandridae > Calotriton > Calotriton arnoldi. Next base: position 917,834 of record CAWUFW010001746.1, on the reverse strand, counting down.
TAGGAACACCTGATTATAAGAAGGAATTCTTCTTATTCAGCCACAGCGATGGGTGAGCCATGTCAGCAGTCTTGAGGCAGAAAGATCCCTTGGGGCATAAACTCCTTTCACACTACAGCGGGTTCTTAGTGTCAGAATCTCACCTTGATTTCCACAGAAGCGATAGGAAGACACGATGCTAGCTCCCAACTTTAACCTCAAACAAGGCAACCCAACAATTGTCAAAGTATGCCAAGATCGACAGGGAAGAGGGGAAGGGAAGAGATAAAAAAAATGTCCCATGAAAACTGTGCTTTGCTGCAAATGTCTACCCAAGACTAGATATAGATTCTTCCTATATGAAATTAGAAGTGAAGAAAGAATCAGACAGTGCTAAGTTAAATAGGTGTGTCTAAATGTAACTCTGTTGTACACACAAACATGTACCTTAACAATTCCCCTCTTCCGATTTACTGGCAAGAAGAAAATGTGAGTACTGTACATTGCATTATATTCCAAACAGAAAGAGAATGTTGGTAAAAGCCCTATTACTCAAATACCTAAAACATACTGTTTATATTATCACACATACCTTCATATCTAGGGTTCTTTACACATGTAAGGCTCAAAGACTTAACTAAATAATGCAAAAACACAAGGAAAGATAAGAAATCACATACATTCCATCATGTATAAATTTCTAGTCCTTAACCAGTGAAAACGCCAAAAATATAGCGCCAGATGTTCGACCCTAAATTGTATGCGCAAACGGGTTTACGACCCATTTGCGCATGCAAAAGCTAGTAGGGCAATGTACAAACCCTATTTAGCGAGTCGCAATTTATTTGCGACTCGCTAAATAGGATTTGCGACTCGCAATTAGGAAGGGGCGTTCCCAGAGCGTCCCTTCCTAATTGCGACTCCCAACCCTATGTAAGAATGTTTTGCGACCGCAATTGCGGTCGCAAAACACTCGCAATTTACCGCCCTCTTCAAGAGGGTGGTAATGCACTCGCAAATGGGAAGGGGTCCCCAGGGCACCCCTTCTCCTTTGCAAATGCAGGGGAAAATATTTTTATGGGGCCACTACCTGCCCTTAAAAAATGAAATGAAAACGTTTCATTTTTCTTTTTTTAAATACATCCCATTTTCCTTTAAGGAAAACGGGCTACAATAAAAAAAAACTGCTTTATTTAAAAGCAGTCCCAGACATGGAGGTCTGCTGAGCCCAGCAGGCCACCATACCTGGGAGGGCCAGCCATTCCCAATGGGGTCGCAAATTGTGAGTGCCTCATTAATATTCATGAGGCATGCAATTTGCGACCCCGTTAGTAATCGCAAACAGTGTCTGTGACACTGTTGTACATCCCAATTTGCGAGTCGCAAATTGCGAGTCGCATTTGCGAGTCGCAATTGCGAGTCGCACTTGCGATGCAATTTGCAAGTCGCAAATTGGGTGGTCGTACATCTGGCCAATAGAGCCTTAAAAATCAAGAAAAATAACTGAGACTTCAATGTAGATTCATTAAGCAACAAAGTCAGCATATTGTCTTTCTTTTGTGTCCACAGGAATGAACAGCACAAAGTAGCAGAGAAGATAAGAAAATCCAAGTCATCAATATTCACAATCAGATAAGTGTCAATTTGAAGAGAAACCACATATGTGTGCGCAGAGCGTGTCACACAAACTTTAGAATGCCGGTTCTTTAATGATTTCTTTCTAGTTTTTGTTGCAGGGATCCCTGAGAAGATGAAAAACAGCTTTGTGGCGATGAAAAGGAATCACCAAGACTGTAGGAGGAACAGGGCGAACACCATCTTGGTCGCCGAAGAGATGTGTCAGAAAGCCGGAAACGAAAGAGTGAGTCCACACGGCAGGAAGCTACAGGCATGAAACACTAGAATGCCAAGCAGCTTCCTGTCCATCTCTGCCGGCTTTATGCCATGTGTGCTCTGCCCCTGTCGCATTCCATTTTCAGAATGCGGCAGGCATGACAGTTCACCCCCCCCTAATAGTGCCCTCAACCGGTTTCGGTTTGTCAGGAAACCGTCTACGGAACATTCAAAGCAGGGGAGGAGCATGAATATGACCAGCAGGTTCCCAAGTATGGTCCTCGGGACCATACCCTTTCCAATGAATCAGCTAATGCAGCTTACGCTGAATCCTCTTAGAGTCAAGAATAACCTCCACCTCGAACTCTGGTTCATCACCCACAGCCACTGGTAGAGGTTTCACCGGAACCCGGTTATCAGGAGCAACAGGTTTTAACAGAGAGACGTGAAACACAGGATGAATCCGCAATGTAGAGGGCAACTCCAATTTCATAGCAACTGAATTAACTTTTTTGATGAGTTTATAAGGACAAATGTACCTAGGCTTGAACTTGTGTGGTCCCTTTAATGCAATATTCTGGGTGGACAACCATACCATGACTCCTAGATTGTTTTCAGGACTAGGTCGTCCATGCAAATCTGCATATTTTTTGTATGTCCCTTTATCTCTGTCTACGTTCTTCTGTGCTGTTTGTTGGATGTCATGTATGTGATTTACTAATTCCTAAGCAGTAGGAATACCAGACATGAGAGAAGTGAAATTGAGTAAAAGGCGAGGATGAAAACCATAGTTACAATGGAAATGAGATAGCTTAGTGGAAGTATGCATGCCATTATTAAAAGCGGATTCTGCAGCCCACAAGTACTCATCCCAATCGATGACAGTATGTAATAACTGGCAACGTATGACTATCTGTTTGAGGGTGATGGCTAGAAGACAAACAAATATCGATCCGCAATATGTCACCCAATTCTTTCCAAAATTTTTAGATGAATTGAGAGCCCCGATCTGAAATGATAACAGAAGGAAGGCCATGTAGGCATGCAATGTTTTGTATGAAAACAGTGGGTAATTCCTTAGAAGTAGATAGTGCTTTCATTGGGGAAAAATGGGACATTTTGGTCAAGAGATCTACCACGACTAAAATGGTGGTATAACCATGCTCGGTTTTTGGCAGTTCCACTATAAAATCCATGGAAATAGTATGCCAAGGAGCAGGAGGTGTAAGTAAAAGTGTTAATAACCCTGCGGGGGCCTGATGGGAACTTCTGCTTTGTGCACATATACTGCATTTCTGTATGTACTGCTTAGTGTCAGAAGGATGAGAAGGCCACCAAAAATACCTCCTAAGCAGGTGTAAGGCCTTCTTTTCACCGGGATGTCCAGAGAGTATATGTGCACGACACCGATCTAAAGCTTGTTGTTGAAAGGAAAATTGGGAACAAGCGGACAAATAGAGATAAATTAAATCATGCATCTTTTGTCCGTTATGTGTATGACCAATAGTCTCAGCCTCATTAGATCTTTGTGCATGTAGTACTTCATGAATGAACTGATCTTCGAAGTATACAGCCTCCAAACTTTTCTCACCCGAAATTATGTGTGGATGTATATCTGGAATGTCAAGTAACTCATACCCTAGCCATGAAAGAGCATCAGCTCTCAGATGTTGACAACCCGACTGGAACTGTATAACAAAATCAAATTCGCTGAAAAATGTAGTCCAGCGCTACTGTCTCATAGATAATATTCAAGCAGACTTTAAAATTTTCAAATTATAATGGCCTGTCAAAACCATTTTGCCATTCATCAAAAGCCTTCTTGACAGCCAATAATTCTCTATCACCATCTGAATTATTAGTCTCTGTGGGACTTAACTTGTGGGAAAAGAATGCAACAGAATGCAGATTCCCAGTTTCCTTGTCTCTTTGTGATAAAAAACCTCCCACCGCTATTTGAGGAGCATCAGTTTCCAATATGAATGGGTTGGTTGGGTCTGGATGCTGTAAAATAGAAGCACTAGTAAAAGCCACATTTAGTTGTTGAAAGGCTCTTTCTGCTTCATCTGTGAACTGAAACTTCATACCTTTATGCAATTACCGAGTTATGGGAGCAGCTAAGGTAGAAAACTGATTAATTAAGTGTCAATAAAAATTAGCGAAGCCCAGAAAGCTCTGCACTTCTTTGACTGATTGAGGGGACTTCCATTGTGTGACAGCCTTAACCTTTTGAGGGTCCCTGCTAACTCCTTGTTCAGATAATACATAGCCCAAAAAGTCAACAGAAGGGACATGGAATTCACACTTTTCCAATTTAAGAAATAGCTTGTTTTCTTTGAGCCTTTTTAAGATTGCCCGGACATGTGATTCATGTTTTGTAAATCAAAATAGGCAATGGCGCAAACATCCAAGTATTCCCTCAAGACCTTATTTATAAAAACTGAAAGCGGCTGAAGCATTGCAGAGACCAAAGGGCATAACTAAATATTCGTACAGTACCAAAAGCAGTTTTGTATTCGTCCCCCTCCTTGACCGCACCAAATGATATGCCCCTCTTAAGTACAGTTTAGCGAAGATCTTAGCCATTTTTGACTTGGTCTAGTAGAGAAAGTATCAAAGGCAAAGGGTATTGGTTCTTTATGGTGACATTGTTGAGAGATCTAAAGTCATTGCAAGTGTGGAGGCTTCCTTCCTTCTTGGATATGACAAATAAAGGAGAGGCGGCTGGAGAACGGTAATGTCTAATAAAATCCTTGCTGAGCATTTCATCAAGATACTCTTGTAGGTGCAGGTTTTCTTTCTCAGTCAATGCATAAATCCTACTACTAGGAATTCGACAGTCATAGGGTCGATGGGGAGGAAGAGCAGTAGTTTTCCTCTTATCAAAAACATCAGCAAGCTCTTGATAACAAAATGATAGCGTTGGCATCGTTGTATCCACAGTTGCCAGTACCTCCCTTTGGATCTCAGTATTTTGCCTACATTGCTTGGTACATACATCAGAATCAAAGGTAATGGTTCTCCTAACCCAATTACAGGCAGAATTATGCTTGGTGAGCCATGGCATGCCTAAAATAGCCTGAAACTCAGGAGCTTGTATTAAATCAAACTTCAGTTGTCAACTGATGGCCCATCCAGGCACACCTAATCCCTCTATTGTGTGGCTGTATGGGGCTGTCTGGGAGAAATAAACAAAGCCCAACTGCCAACTATACTCAATCATGTGAACCAGGAAAAGGCTGCAGCTTCCAAATAGAGCAGGAAAATGCCAACTTTCTAAAAGTGGACTTTCTCAAAATTGTAACTTAAAATCCGACTTTACAATTAAAGAGGGCTTTAAATTAGAATTTCTCGCACACCAAACATGAAATGTTTACCTGTTTCCAATCAAAAAAAGTTAGCACTTATTAATTGTAATACTGCACCCCAATGTTATCCTATGGAAGAGGTAGGCCACACAGTAGTGAAAAATTAATTTAGGAGTTTTTCACTACTAGGACATGTAAGACTTAAAAGTACATGCCCAACCTTTTAATTACAATGCACCTGCCGTATGGGTTACCTAGGGCCTACCTTAAGGGTGACTTATATGTAATAAAGGGGAGTTTAAGGCTTGGCAAGGGGGTTATATTGCCAAGTCGAATTGGTAGTTTAAACTGCATTCTGGTTGCAATGTCAGTCCTGGGACATGTTTAGAGTGGCACAGTAAGTGCTGCAGGCCCACTAGTAGCGATTAATTTACAGACCCTGGGAATATGATATACAACTCAGCAAGGGACTTATGAGTAAATTAAATATGCCAATCAGGTGTAAGCCAATTTTGCCACGTTTAAAGGATAGAGCACAAGCACTTTAGGACTGGTTGGCAGTAATAAAGTGCATAGAGTCCTAGAGTCAACAAAAACGAATTTCAGCAAAATGTGAAGGGTAAAGGCAAAAGTGTGGGGGTGACCCTGCAGAAAAGGCCAACAGACAAATATGGTATTTAGGTATCGATCTAGGTGGGGAAGTTATTGTTTGTTGATTGGTGAACTTTATAATACAAAGTAGGTCTCATTCCAGTGCCTGTTTAGTGACCACGAGCATCTGTACCTGAATCCCACACTGGCAGTATTGAAAACATTTGTACAATTCATAGTATACTTTAAAATTTCCACAATACTACAGTGATTCACTTATTTTTCCAACATATGCCATGCTGCAGTAATGTTCATTGTTGCTTAGTTGTCACGTTTCACATTAATGGTGTATTTCTTATGTCCACAATGCACTGTTGCATTGTGATATTGAGATATACTGAGATATATTGAGCTGAACATGGCTCCAGATTAATGAAGGTTTTAAAGATTCTGGAGAAGAAATGACTTGCAGTGGAGTTTTCTAAATGTAAGTTTGCAGAAGATAATGTTACTTACCTGGGTCACATCATTCATGACCATGGGGTTAGACATAAACCCATGTTGGTGAGTACGATTTAGAATGCAATTACACCTACAAACAAGGATGATGTTCGCTCTCTTTTGAGCATGGCAGAATTTTGCATCAAGCTCAAACTCAGCGAGATTCCGCGGATTTCCACAAGCGTGCAGAATTCAGTACGTCGCGCTGCTCGTGCTGATTTTTAATGGCAGGAACTTGTTCCACACAGAATCCCAGAGGGCGCTCCTTTTTTCTGCCGCTAGAGTAGATTTTCTACTCGAGAAGCAGCTGTCTCAACGTGGATGGACGCGACCTACCGCAACTGTCCACGTTGAGAAATCTCGCTGGTAGTCCTTCTAGCGCCAAATAATCGCCCTAGGGGACGCAAATTCTTACTCCTCAACTTAACGTTGGTTAGCCGGATGTGAGAAAGAACTCTGCCACGAGGCGGTTGGCAGAGTTTTGCTGGAACACCGCACTCCAAGCGGAACCTGGAGTGAGCAAAACTCTGTGAACTTCGCCGGCGAAGCAGAATTTTTCACCCACCCCTATTTATGGGTCCTGTAGATTTTCCTCGAAAATATATATTTCTGTTGATTTGTTTTCAAGATGGCCAGCTGATAAAGTGGTTATCAAGGCAGATGCATAGTCGGTTTTAGGATGTTTAGATCAAACATTTATTTCTGAAGTTATTCCTGCATCTATTTTGAGTGACAATGGTGTACAATTTTAGTCCAATAATGCGAAAGACTATTTTTAAAAACTAGAAATAAGGCACAGAATAATGTCATTATACAGTCCTTGTAGGAAAGGTTTAAACCGTGTTATAAAAGGGGTTATTCAACTGGCCAATTGTAGCAATGAGGATTGGATCACTAAGATAGATAAAACGGTTTGGGCTTATCGTGTCACCTATAATGAGGCTACAGGTCTAGCTCCATTTGTGATTATGAGAGGGAGGAAACCAAGGTCAAAATACAACCCTGGCTGGCTCTCTCATACAGGCGTGAAACAATGGTCATTGGCATAAGATGACAGGCTGTCATCACAAGATTAAAGTTTATCATGATGTACAACATGGAGTTAGACCCGCAAAGATGGAAGTTGGTGCCTCGGTTTGTGTTAAGAACCCTGGCAGGCTTTGCAAGGGAGAGAGCCAGTTTTGTGATTCATATGAAGTTGTGAAGGTTTTACATAATGTGGTGAGTTTGAAGAATGGTAAAGTGTGGAACGCTTATAGGGTACCAGTTGAGCCAAGGGATGTGTGAATGAAATAATAGATCTGTAGAAGAGGATTGTGTATGGTTACTTAATGAAGTTGTTGAGGCAGGGGAGAAAGTATCAAGCAAAAGTTTGGGTGAGGATAATTGTGATACACAAGTTGCCATAGAAGAAGTTGCTAATGCAAGCAGGGAATTCTTGCATTGTGCAAGAGATGATGGGCTGATGTTGGATGCGCCAAGTTCTGTGATGCTCTTCCCCAAAGTGATATTGGTTGTTTTGATGATAGTGAATAGTGAATAGAGTACTTGACGAATTCGTTGTACTTTTTAATGTGTAGTTATTTTAAATCACGTTATTCAATATTTATTGCCTTCATTGTTCATTTAAATGTCCATATTGTTGATGAACTTTGGTACATATTATTCCTTGTATACGTGGTAATATTTTTAATTATGTTGTTCCAGGTTATATAAAGAGGGGGATGTGTTGTGGGCTTATGTCATGTTGGAATGTGGAATGGAATCCAAAGCATTCCATCCTGGGAGGAGTTGCGGGGTGGACACAGACCAATTAAGTGTTGAAGCTGTAAGCTCCTCAGGTGTAATAAACTCGCTTAATCTTCTAAAATGGGTGAGTATTTCTACGTAACCTGCAGCTGTAGCATTCCCATAGAAGCAGCCTTCTCAAAGGGGGTCAGCAGGTGGGGTGCAATGTGAATAATGCATTTCTAATACAATTTTGTGGCAAGTCTGTTACTGTCCAAAGCTCATGAGTATGATCTTTTTGACAACTAACAACCTGAGTTGGAGGTTCTAAAAGAGTGTGTTCTTTATACCAGTCGTGATAACTGGTTTGTGAAAAATTCAAGAAAGATGATCGAAGCCCTGAGTGTGAGCATAGTCAAGAAATCAACTTTCACTTAGAGATGGCAAAATAATAATGTTTCTAAGAATTACTTCTATAAAGACTATCTGTAAGCAGGGTAATGATGAAACTGGAAAGGCTGTCGGATGTGACACAGCTTCAGACATTTCCTGAATCTAAAATTAAATTATTTAGTGCTAAGTATAGAGGAAGTGGGTTTTAGAAGGCGCAGCCTTGTGCATCAACTTTCCTGATACAAAGGTTTGTATCTTACTGACTGTTTAAAAGCAAAGTCTATGTTAGATGGTTAGCGTTATGCATCTGGTCTGCTGGGAAGTGTTTTCCTCGTGGGGTGTTAAGTTGCCTCAACATTTCCCAGTGCCGTACATACAGGGTATTATGTATGTATGTAAGTATGTATATATGTGGTATTTCTATAGTGCAAAACTAGCCAAAAGGCAGTCTACTACTATCAGTGAGCCTACCAAACTTCATTCAGAAGCTCAGATGAGATTAGAATTCCTGCTCTTTCTACTAACACTAGTTAAGATGGATGCATTTTTTATAACAATGAATGCGTGCCATCATCGATGGTACTTTGAAAGACTAATTCGGCGCTTGTTTATTAAGGCAAATCAGGAATTATTTGCATGACCCCTTTCCTTAACAGAGCAATAACTTAAATGAGGGTTCAGGAAGCTCATTCAGAGCTTAAGGAGAGGAGCACTATATGTATGGAAATTAGGTCTTTTAATGCCATCTTTGCATAATTTTCTAAGAAGCATGATACTTGTCACTTGAATGAACCTTACGTTTTTGGCAATACCCATTGGAATACTAATCATCCAATTGCTGCAAGTGTCAAAATTAAACAAATTTAGACTGATTTCTGCCTTACCCCAGTAGAAGAATTCAGGGCAGGCTGTAGCAACGAGACATTCCCTAAATGCTATATATCATGCATTTATGACATGATTATCAATACATTTCAAACTTCTATTGACTTTTTTCAGTTCTCTTTCAAGTGAGAGGGTCTTCTGTGATACAATCAATGCCTTTTTAGGTCGAGTCTATACAGCGCTTGCGCTGTTAGGCGATCTGTTGTAGGTACTTTGTGGAGGCCTGACTCCTCCCACGCTTTGGATAGGCTTTCATGTATGTCCTTAAAAAATCGTAGCCTGCAAATGGCTACTGGTGGGTGCATGTCCCGCCTTTTCTGGCAAGTTAACTCCCATGGAGTATTGCCACGGAAACGAGCAGGGACGCGCACAATGCTTGCGTGCTGATTACCAGGAAGCCCTGCTGAGGCTTTTTAACCCCTCCCAGCCCGGCATACACTGACAGCTTCCTCCCCGTCTATAGCTTCTTTTTTTCTTCACAAATGTCAACTTTATTGATTGACAGTTAAACAAGAACAGGAATCACACAACACTCTGCCAAGCGAATGAAGCTTTCAAACCCCACAAATGTATTTCCAAATTCTCGTTGATGCGGCCGATGTGTAGTTGGACGCGGTGTGTTACATGGGGGAAGAGAGAGAATATAACTCCAGCGAGATCCTGGGAGCGGCGACAGCAGTGACCGCAGCGAAGCAAGAGAGACCGGTAAGAGAGCTGAGGAGCGAGAGTGAAGGGGCCGTCGAGGCGGACGGGGGCAGTGAGCTTTCTTGCCTAGCTGGACCTGCCTGTCTGCAGAGGAGACAGAGGCTGCCGACATTGCCCCGTTCGCCACTGCACAGCAAAGAATAATGGCAGGGACAACAGAGAAGCCCAGGCGCAGCAGCCTTTAGGGGGCAGGTGGCCACAAATTTACAAAACTGCACACTTGCTCACGAAGGGTGTGGGTGGGGGTAGTCTGGTAGATTGACAAACAATGTACCCGCATCTTTTTGACCTCTAAAATTAGTAATTAGCTTCCTAAAACAGTAGCCCCGCATTTAAATTGATGCAGCCAATTTAATAAAATAGAAAGTCCTGCGCCAGCCCGGCCTTATTAATGCACCTCCTCCAACCCCTCTCCCGTAATAGCTGAACAACAAACATCACCGGAGTATCTATCATATGTTAGACAGCAGACGTAAAGGGAAAATGAACTGTGCCCCGGCCTTGTGTACACCATGGGCTTTTATCGTACAATTAAAATGAAAACAGGCAGCAAGCTGATGTTCCCCTTCCCAGGCCTGCAAAGTAAACGCACAACCCCATCCCCAACAGAGGATAGATGCCCACAATAAATATAAATAATGCTGAAGAGGCTCCTCGCACCTAAGCTCGCTGTTGGGCGACCCTATTTTCATATGTACCTTTTAAATGTATATTTGTTTATTAATACGTTTTTTTATGTTAAAATCTTATTTCACCCCCTTGTGAAGCAGTTATTTCCCAAGACGGAACCTTTGTTTAGCTATTTTACTTGTTTCTACTTCCTTATAATTGTAAAGTATGGTTTACTATTTCCTTCCTTGAGCGTTCACCTGTTGTGTTAATATCATTGTGTAAAGCTAACTTCAGCTTTAACCCGCATCGTCGTTTAGCACGTATGGTGGCCAAAAGTACGCTAGTCACTTGCCTTAACGTAAACGGCAGTCACCCAGGAGCGGTTCCTCTTTAAGGGCTTTGGGGCGTTGCCCCCCTACATATTTGTGGCCCTCCATCCCCACAATTAATGGAATAAAGGCTTAATAAAAAACAAAGGGGCATATTCTCAAGGAGCCATCGCCGATTTATCGGCACTTTAGCGCCGCAAAAGTGGCGATAGACTTATCGCCCCATTCACAAGCTGGTGCAAACTGTCGACATCACCAGTTTTCCCGCGATAGCTGCCGCAAAACACATCGCCACGGATGAGAGCGACAACTAACGATAATGATATGCAGAGTAGGCGTTCCCGTGCAAAAACACACGAAAACACCACTTCGCAACATTCCCAACGAGCAGCCAGATCAGCGATGCAATCCGAAAACAGGCAATAAGGCGCATTAGCAGCAGGTATTCAACACCTGCCTTTTACTGGTGTTAAGCAGGACGACAACCTGCAGCATGAAAGGGAGCCCAGCCTAGAGCCACATCTGAAGACCAACACATGTCATGGAGCTACTGATCATGCAGCTCGGTGACCCAAGAGGGCCACAACACCCACCGCAACCACCCCCCGGACCCTCCCCCCCAGGTCATGAAGTCCAGCAGTCAACGGTAGTGGAAAAACAGAACTTTATTACAAATACATAAACAACAAGAGGAAAAGCTCAGCCAACGCGTTCCATTCCCAACGGGGAACTTCACCAGGGCAACGTGTGGATCCAAAAACTGTAAATGCTGCGGGAACTCCCCAATACCATTCCACATCCCGAAATCAGTAGTCAGAAACCTGTTGGAGAAATGGTGACAATGGTCAAGCGTCCTCATAGTCACAAACGTAATCTGGCACAGTGTATTGCACTTGGACAAACCGGAATGCATACAGGTACGATGAATCCAGTCCAAACATACTGTAACAGACGTCCGTGTGCTCGTAACCTCCGCAGGAAAGAAAAGGAAGGTGACGACCACACAAACATCTGTAACGGTCTCATCATGCAGGATTTATCATACCTGTAAACATCACGGTTTGTATCATATTGATACCCCTGCACCTTCACTTCCCCCACGCTGTGCATGAACAGCTGGAGACCATGCAAGGGAATTACACCATAGCTGCCTTACCGCACGTGTCGGGGGCAATTGACTGTACACATGTACCACTTGTGCCTCCTGCCGACCCTGCACACAACAACCGCCACAGAAAGCACACACATTCCAGATGTGCAGGCGATAGTGGACCACCGGGGACAGCTCCCCAATGTCGTCGCCAACTTCACAGGCAGTGTGCATGATACATACATCTTCCGACAGTTCATCATCAACCAGCGCTTCCAGGATGGCACCCATGGCAATGCACTGCTCATTGGTAAGTACTAACTGAACACACCACACACCTCAACTCCACAATCACACAACTCACAACTGTGGGAGAGCACACTTAGCAAAATCACATACAACATGCCAACCAACAGGCCCAACTACTGGACACGACAACACAAGTAACTGTGGTAACAGGGGACAGACATGTAGACAAACCATCCACAAAGGCAGAGCCCCTCCGCCACACAATTGCAGAATGTGGGGAGAGGTGGAAACCAAGAATGTGCGAAGGAGGCAAGTGACCCAGCAATAAGAAAGAACACAATGCCAGGTGTGGCGGAGATGTGCTGGACAGACTGCAGTATGCAGAGCACAGACAGGTCCATGTGGACATCTACTGCTGGTGTTTGCAGTGAAGTGGACAGTGGACGCAAACAGGTTACCCCAGGAGGTGTGGAAGACCTTGGACATGTAGCCATGTGGTCCCCCCCCTGTAAGCCTGAGCGGAGTGGCCTTGGCCGGCGTTTGTCGCGAATGAATAGCCCGGGGCCCTGGGCGTGGTCCACTTCCGGGATGGCCACCACAGTAACTACTGCGTGTGCCTCTGTGTCCGCCATATCGTGACCATAGGCCGACACACAGGTGCCCAACCACATTCAACGGCCGAATTCACACTGGAGACGAGGTGACTACATCCCAAGCCAACCCGCGTACATCTCGTCAGCGCATTCAGGCTCGTGTCTGCCAGGGCGGCGCACCCCACCCAGCCACGTGGCCTCCGCCGTGACTGGTGGTGCCTGCGTGATCCTGTGCGCCTGATGCACCCCAGCCCTGGTCCCCAGACCGGTCCACCGCCCATCGATGACTGCCCGCCCCTGCGCACCCAGGCCTCAATGCTCACCTGCAGCCACCGGCGTGTCTCAAAGAGGGCCCTCCACGTGCCGGTGCAACATCCTCAGCCGGGCGCTGGTTTCCGCGCCACAGGCCCCCAGCGCACCCTGCGGCACTGCACCGCGGAGTCATGTGTGTGCTGACTGCTGCCTGCGCATACACTGTGGTCCAGCAGGGCACACAGTTCAATTCGAGTCTTGATTCGCTGGACGCCGTATCGAGGCCAACGCATCATCGCAGGCTGCACACCCGCTCAGCTCTTCAGGTGGGCCTAACTCAGTGCAACGCAAGTCATCGACACATGGCGGTAGGCCCGTGCCAGACGCAGGCCAACGGGTGCCACTAACTCTGTGCAACGCAAGTCATCGCCACGGCCCGTGCCGGACGCAGGCCATCCGGTGCCACTAACTCAGTGCAATGCAAGTCATCGCCACGGCCCGTGCCGGACGCAGGCCCTCGGGAGCCACTAACTCAGTGCAATGCAAGTCACGGCCCCCTCATGATTGAGTCTCGTGGTGCGGACGCCATCATGTCACCTCCAGCAGTGGGGGATGTGCTGTGGTGGTCCCCTTTTATTGGCAGGTTCACATGTCCCGTGACGCCTGTGCTGGATGGGTGTGGTGTGGGTATAAACCAGCCCTCAGGGAGTGGCTGTGGCATGCTGACAACTAGACCAGTGACCAACAGATCACTACGGGGAAGACCTGGGACATGTAGCTGTGTTGTCACCCCCTGTGAGCGTAAGCGGAGTGGACTGGGCTGGCGTATGCCAGTCCAGCGTAGGGGTGTGAACAATGATCCCGGGGCTCTGGGCGTGGTTCAGTTCTGGCCTGGACAAGGAAGTAACCATTGCGTGTGTCTCCGTTGTAGTGTCTGCGCCACCCGGACCGCAATTGGCAATGTTGCACCATGTGACCCAAGCCCCACAACATGTGCAAAATGGACGTGAGGGAGAATCAGTGACCCGACATTTATCCATACTGTCATACTTGAAGGTTCATAGACATGACACATCTGTGTGAATTTGAATGTTTTATTCACATTCATTGGAGAGTAGCAGCTGGAGCAGTACAGAGCCATGCACACCCCACTTGACATTGTTGCCCCGTGGAGGGCCAGCCAGAGTCCATTAGGGACGGACAAGTTCATCGGAAGAAGAAGAGTTCAGTCCGCAGTCTGACTGCTGTGTCAATGGTAACCAAACAGTATATGGCAGTCCATGTCGAGGTCCAAGGTGAGTGCCGCAGAGTGCATCTGGGGACAGTGGTAGGTGATGATGCAAAGGGCCGAACCAAGCAGAAACAGGCCATATGGTGGAGATGAATGCTACCGCCTCCTCCTTACCACTAAGGCAGATTAATCCGCATCTTCGTCCTCTGATGTTTCATGTGCCTCACCTGGCGGTGGTGGTGTTTCGGCTGCAGCACTGTGTGGCACTGACACATCAGGGGCCGGAGGTGGATTGTCGGCCACACTGTGTGGCAGTGACACATCAGGTGCCGGAGGTGGAATGTCTGCCGCACTGTGGGGCACTGACACATCAGGGGGCGGAGATGTGGATGGTATAGGAGCAGCAGCATTCATCTGCGCCAGGCCTTGTGGCAGCAATGCCATGATTAGGATCTGCAGGGCATGGTAGATCCCAGCTACATCTCGCTGATGTGCAGCCGTGGCAGCCATCCTTTCCGCCTCCATCCGCACCATGTCCTCCATGAGCCTCCGCATGTGTCCCATCTCCTGGCTGAGATCGCTGGAGCCACTCTGACCAGACAGGTGTTCTTGTCTCCGAGTCAGGACTCCAGCAATGTCAGCCAGGGCTCGTTGGAGACCATGGAGCAGACTGTGGGTGTCCGTTAGGGACTGTAAGTGGTCCCTGATAAGACGTAGACACCCATGGATGGCATCTAGTTTGGCTGCCATGAGGTCGAACCCCACCCGCACCTGATCAGCCATCTCCTTCTGGCCCTCTAACACACGGCGTTGGAAGGCCATATGTTGTTCGTGGGGGGCCTGGGAGACAGCCGGGGTGGTGGGTGCCTCCTGCTCTGTGGTCTGTGCAGGGGGTGGGGTCTCCTCGATGCAGCTGGGCTGCCCTGCTCCTGGGGGTGGGGTGCCAAAGCTGTCGATGAGCTCTTGGAGGGCGTCGGTGTCGAAGGTGGGGTGGTCCTCGTCATCAGTGAGGAGGTGTTCGGTCTGCTCTGCAGGTGTAGATGATTCTCCCTCTGCAATGTAAAGGGGAGATGCAGTTTAACAGTGTGTTCCATGTATGTTCACACATTGGCCAAGTTTCAAAACAGACTGCATGACAATGTACATTGTGACTGTTTAGGATGTGCTGCCTATTTGAAGCGGGACAGTGGACATATGTGCACCATCAGGGATGTGGGGTTGTACTTGTCCATTATCATGTCACAGTTTCCTGCTATGCCAAATGTGATTGGCCAGTTTCTACACACAAGCGGCAGCAGTTGTGTCCTCTGTTCTGTTGTGAAAGTGTTGCAGTTTGTACCACATTGTGAGAGAGTCGCCCCTGCAGCTCAGACTTTGATTGGCCTACTCCCTTTCAGGCGGTGTGCCTTTGACTTTTGTGCTCATGCAGTGCTGAGATGTTGCATACTTGGGTGAATTGGGCTCTTGGTGGGAGTTGGGACTCTTGGGCATGGTTTGTCCGCAGATGTCTTGTTGCCATCAGGGCTTGTTTGTGCACGTGGATGTGTCAATGTGTGACCTGCTCCTATCCGATGTGGACCACACTCAGCCACCTCGGTGTCGTGACGTGCAACATGTCATGATGAGTGGCCTGCAGACATGCTCATCGTCATGCAGTGTCACTTGTATTGTCAGTGGGGATCACGGATCCGCAGCTTTGCTGGGTTCAGCACATGTGTATGGGTTTGTTGTGAAATTGGTGATGTGTGGGGAGGGCCATTGTGGACGGGGGACTACTTGCTGTTACTATGTGTGCTGCAGTATGGAAAGGAGATCAGGGACATGATCCAGAGTCATTGTGGTTGTGCATTGTGCTATACTCCATTGTGCATGTGTGCCATTGTGCCCATCTCCCCCCGTCCCCCCAGTCCCTGGTGGTTACTCACTCTGTTGCTGTTGTGTCAGGTCATGTTGAGCAGTGTCCGGTCCCCCGACTCCTGCCACCGTCTCCACACTGATGACTGTAGACACGAATTCCTCCATCTCCTCCAGCTCCTCCTGTGGCGCAGGATTCCCACCCCCAGTCTGCATTGCTGCTTTACGGTTGTCTGCGAGTTTCTGCTTGGTTTTGCGCTTCACATCATTCCAGCGCCTCTTGACCTCGTCCATTGTCCTCCTCAGCACTCCGACTGCATTCACCTTGTCCACGATGGACTGCCATATTCCATTTTTTGTTGCCAATGACACAGTGGAGGTGACGAACAGATGTTGATGGTGTTCTGTCACCTCTGTAATCAGGATCCTGTTTTCCTGCGGACTGAACCGTGTCTTCCTCTTCTTCTTCTCCTTGCCCTTCCCTGACCCCGAGGTCCCAGGCTGGTCCTCCGTGGGGCTTGTGGAGTCCGGGTTGTCCTCTGTACTTGCTCTTGCTACCTCCATTGTGCTTCGCAGTTGTTATGTGTTTGTTTTTTTTCCTTTTTTTGCTGCTTTTATGGTGATTTTTCCCGCCTGACGTGGGAATTGCAAGTCTGGCGCTGCTTGTCGCCGATTTTTCTATCGCGGTTGGGCCCATCGCAACTTTTTTCACGTTCAAGTTTCCTTTTTTATCGCCGTTGGAGTGGTTGTAACGCCGACATTTGTGGCGTTCTCTGGAAACTATCGCATGTTACCGCCGTGTTGAGAATAAGACGTTGACAGTTATTTTCCCGCGATAGACGGCGATGTGAAAAATTGCGTTAACCTATTTTGGCGATGATTATCGCACGTTCTTGAGAATATCCCCCAAATTCTGACCTCGGCAGTCTGCTTTATTTAGCCGCTGGACAACATAAAGTATTTAAGTTCCGTCGGTCCAAAATTCTTGCATCCAATCCTGAGGGCGGTGGTTGGGGTGGGGTTTACATGCACATAGTTAAGTAAACAGAAAGTGCTTATCACTGACTCACTCAAGCGCGCATGCCGAGCTGGTCGTAGAAAGTAGCTGTCTCGACCCGACATGCGCACTTGAGGCCTTTTTTCACCTGCTCAATTAGTGAGACTCAGAGCTGCAGCCTCCCGGTCTCCTAATGAGCGCTAACTTCGCCTGCTCAAGCCAATCCTGGCACTGCTGTCATGACGCATTAGCAAGCCTCTCTGGTGCACAGGAGGCAGTGCAGGAGAAGGAAGGTTCATTTCAGGCTCACGGAGTTCGTGACCAATCACTCTAAGGCTTTGTTATGAAGTCGTGCAGTAATTGGCCCTTACTCCTGTTGCCGCGCTGGAGTCTGAATCTACTTCCAGTTCCTGCGCATTTGCCTTCATGACGACGAGGAAGTAAAGTGTAGATGGTGCAGTCGAGACGAGTAATGAGTGAGGTGGCATTTATTCCTCCTTCCTTCAATTTGACCCCCACCATCTCACTTGTCAACTCTCTGCCTGACTAACTACATGCTCAGGCCCGGGCCTGGCCTCGCTGCAAACTCGTAAGGTAGCACTGTCTCGTAGGAGTCGTCCTCATAGACGCTGAAGCCGGCAGCCGTGTAAAAAAAAAAAATCATTTGAAAATGTGCTGTTTGCCGTTTCCATTTCTTTGTTGGGTGTGACTGTGTTGTAATGCTATTTACTTTGCCATATAAAAATTGCTGTTCTAAGGGTATATCTGGGCCGAAGTTCAAACTGTCCGGTCCGATTCCTTAGTTCATGACAGCAGTACCTTCTGTTTATCTCTCTTGCTTTGTCTCCCATTCTCTTGGTATATCTTTCTCTCTCTATCACTCCTCGATCTCTTTTCTCCCTCTCCTCCTCTCTCATCATAAATCAACACTTTCTGTATCAAAGACTCATTGTCTTCTTCCATGTCTCTCATCTCCTTTCTCATCATGTGCACTTTCTCCTTCATTCCTTTCCCTCCCCACGCACTGTACATAACATAGACACGCATAGCTTGTGCAGCTATGTCTTGTCGCACTACCTACTTATGGCTTACTAACAAACACATCTGGGGCCAGACCATGAATAAAGCGCGCGTGTGCAAAAATAGGTTTGCATTCCTCTGTTGCCACAATTGCAGCGGAGTTTCTGTGATTTATTCCCCGGCTATTTGTCCGTTAGTGCATGTTTTATGATTGTTTTTCCTTGCTGAGAATATGGCCGAAAACAGGTCTAGCTATTTTTAAATTATATTCTCAGTTAGGAACTGTTTAAAATGTCCACTAACTGATGAAAAATGTAATCTGCACATTAGCGCTGATCACAGGAAAGGGCTTGTGATTAGGAGTATAGATCACATAAATGCACCTGCAGAAAGCAATTTTTACACAGGCACGCATTGTTCATGATACAACCCTTACTTGCTCTCTCTCCCCTTCTAATATCTCTTCCTCATGCACATACACACAGGGCCAGATGTACGAATCACAAAAAAGTGTTTAGAGACTCGCTATTTGGAAGGGGCGTTCCCTTTCAAATAGCGACTCTCTAACCCATGTATGAATGTTTTGCGACCACATATTGTGGTCGCAAAACACTGGCAAATTACCATCCTTTTGAAGAGGGTGGCAATGCAGTCGCAATTTGGAAGGGGTCCCCAGGGGATCCCTTACACTTTGTGACTGTCTCTAAAAATATTTTTTAAGGGCAGGCAGTGGCGAGGTGCAATTTTGTTGGTCGTACATCTAGCCCATAGTGCTTTAAAACCATCATTGGGTACAAGGGCTGCTCTGATACACTGAGATGCTCTGTGTCTGTGTATGACAGTCAACATTGAGACACATGCTGAGCTGGTGAATAATTGAGGAGTTGAACTGGCCACTAATAAAGTAGTTAGCAGCCTGCACGCTTCAGTCAGCTAGCTAGCTGCATGCCTGACGTGGAGCAGAGTACAGACACCATTAGGCTGGAAGGGGGAGAAGCTTTCAGCATCTGGGGGCATATTATCAAGAACGGCGTTAAAATTATCGCCGGTTTAGCGGCAGAAAACTGCAGCTGAAGCGGCGATAATGGGCTTGATAATATGCCCTGGAGAATTCCAATAGAAGCCCATGTTCACACCAGAACATGGACTTCTATTGGAATTCTCAAGGGCATATTATCAAGCCCATTATCGCCGCTTTAGCGGCAGTTTTCTGCCGCTAAACCGGCGATAATTTTTAACGCCGTTCTTGATAATATGCCCCTTAGCCTGTAATGACCACGAGATGAGCAGTGTCAGAGCCTCTTCACCTCGTTTGTCCAGGGGACCAACAATTTACGTGGAATGTCTCCCTGATGTCAACTGTGTGCTGCCTGAGCTGGGAAAATAACACACCGGTGTCAAATTTCACACCCTGGGGTTCTTTGTTGCTCAATTCTCACCAAATTGTACATCAAACGGCACATTTTCGTAGTTTGTGCACCTTCGGATGTGAGATATGATCATTCTGAGGTGCTTAAATGAAAATAGGGGGGAAACTGGTAAATGTTGTACACTTTGCTTTGGGTATTTTAATGTTTTGAGATACTAACATTGGCGGCAAAGTAAATAGAATTACTTGATACTTATTAGCCCACTTGCTGGCCCTTTTCTGCTCCTTCATTACTCAGCCAGATAGAATCCCTCTTATCAGGGTACCCCAAAATGTATTAGCCTAACCTCATGCAACTATTTTTCTATCCCTCAAGTACGCATTAACCCAATGCAGTCCCTTTAGCTCTCCCTCAGCATTATTTTTCATAAACAGGAGGATCTTGTCTGCAGCCTCAGTGCATTAACCATGCAAGTCATCTTCCTAGCTTCATGAAATCGAGCAGGATGGCAGGCAAAATTTAAATCAGTAAGTGGTGCTGCAGCAGTTAAAGCGGTAGTCCACAGCCTAAATCGGTAGGGTTGGCGACCATAGCGCTGGTATATCAGAGTCCAAAGAGAACGTCCTAACATCTTTCCCATTAAGTGCGCTCTTGTGCACTTAGGGGCAGATTTACAAGAAAGTGACGCATCTGGAGATGCGTCACTTTCCCTGCGCCACACTGAGAAACCCTTGCTCCACCATGGATG
Organism: Calotriton arnoldi; assembly: GCA_963921515.1. Lineage (NCBI taxonomy): Eukaryota > Metazoa > Chordata > Amphibia > Caudata > Salamandridae > Calotriton > Calotriton arnoldi. Next base: position 897,566 of record CAWUFW010001746.1, on the reverse strand, counting down.
CGCCGTATTTACAATATGGCGCATCATGGCGCGAGGATTGACAGATGCGTCAGAAATTCTGATGCATCTGTTGGGGCAAAAGTCACGCATTACTGGAGTCGTGTCGCAAGCACGACGCAACTCCAGCAATGCATGTTGAGGCCTATCCTCATTGTGCTGCGTCACTCCTTATGCCTGCTTCAAGCAGGCATAAGGTTTTGACGCAGTGGCGTCCTAGAAGTGGCGCAGTGAATTCTTGTAGATTTCACTGAGTCACTTTTATGAGGCCTTCCTGCGTGGGAACGCCCACCCTGCATACATTATACCTGACGCAGGTATAATGTGACGCAGGGCTTTACAACGTGACGCATCTCCCTAGATGTGCCACGTTGTAAATAGGCCGCATTGTTTGCGCCACTGTTGCGTCAAAAAAGTGACGCAACTGCAGCGCAAAAGTCACGCAAGGGGCTTGTAAATCTGCCCCTTAATGTTTTACGAGTGCTCCATTAGGGCCCAACCTAAATAACCTCCAAGTCATCCAGAGGTATTCAAAATTACCCATTCAGCACAGTGTGTAGCAGTAGTAGAATTAAAGGGCATGAAATGGGCACAAGGCCACTTTCACAGCTAATTGTGTACTATGTTGCTTTTCTGCATTTGTTACAGCCTGAAGAAGAGCACATCATGTTTGGACAAAGAGGTGTTGCATAGAGCCCAGCCTCCTTTTCTGCTTTTCCACAACCTCAGGGTTTAAGGTAAGGACACTGATACTATTTTATTTTTACATAGTAGATAAGGGCTGTGATTATACTGAATAGGCAGCTACCTATATCACTGTCATAAGAAATCTTTTTATTGATGTCATAACTACACTTTCACAACTGCCTAATTAACCTTCTTGCTTTCTCAAATGTGCTTGAAAATGCACCATTTGCCCACTCTTTTTTCAAAATTTTCTCTGGGGGAGAACCCCCCAAAAACATCCTATAGGGCTGTTGGACTTGCTCACTACACTCTCTCACCACAGGTCACTCACCTGGAACTTTTACGCTTACCACTTTCAAATGTCACCAGCCGCCACTGCAGTCACTGTGGAAAAGCCCGAATCAATGAGCGAGTCTATATGCTGTCACCATCCCTTTCTTCCCAATGATCCTGCCGTATTGCTCGACAGGCTTAACCAAACTAGACAAAAAGTAACCTTTCGAATACTCCTGCGTCTAATCAAGCTCCTTTGTTTTCCTACCTACCTGTTTTCCGCCTTCTTTAGTAGAGGTTTTCTGCCACGCTTCATTAAACTGTTTTTCATTTTAACATCTGCAAACCATAACAGACTTGTTCAGAATACAGTGCAAATGATATGTGTATTAATTGTGTGGTAGTACAGAGTTAATGCCACCAATGTATTTCTTCCCACGGACACCCATTTCATTGTCAAACAACCGACGAATAAAGTTTAAAATAAAAGATGTTTGAGTTCTTTCTGTATGGCACTTCATGGTTGCTGTCTGGTGACTGAGATGCGCATTAAGCCCGCCAGACATATTCGGAATTCCCCTTTTCTCTCTCTTTTTCCCCCCCTTTCCTATTTGGTTGCAAAGCTAGCCATGCAATGTTGCGGCGACTGCTTTGAGATTTCGTCATCGACTACAGCACAGAGCGCAAATGCAACTGCTTTGCGATTCCCGCCCCCAAAAACACACTTTAAAAACAACCCGGAATTGTCAGATGCGCTCTAAAGACATGGTATTTCTGTTAAGTAATTTTTTTTTCTTGTTGTGCACAGCATGCGTATTTCTTGTTTTAGTGATATTTCACCCCTTTTCGTCACAAATATTTTTCAGTGGCACCGACACCGACAATTTTCATTTCTATACTATGTTGAGGGTTTTTCGATTTCCATAGAACAATTAGTGCCCACTTGACCTCACAAATATGTACATTTTTCCTAGGTTTCCTAATGACTTATACTGGGAGGGGTTCCAGCGTATTCTAGTTTAGGAATAGTAGTTGTCATTTTTAGGTGAACTCCTGATCCTCACATGCGAACTACAATTCTTGCAAGTTCTCCCTCACCTAAACTGATTAGTTCAATCTCAGACCTGTTATATAGCCGTGTGCCCCTTAATGCTTTTTTGTCGCCAGTTTTGTGAGAATTTTGGCAAGGAGTGGGAAACAACATTTTAAAGTTTAGGTATTTAATCAACCAACAGGGTCAAAAATACTGGGGCACAGGACCAAAGAGCTTAATTACAACTCAAACTTCTAGGCTGCATTAACATTCACATTTTAGTCCCTTTTTTGTTTTTAAAGCACAGGATTCAATAATGGTTTACTGTCCGTTGACTAGCCAATTAGTGGCAGAAGGGAACCATGAAAGCAAATGGAGGTATTACCATCTTTGCATAATACTTCCAGATTGATGAGGCTGCGGACTAATACAACAGCTGGTTTGATTTGTGTTTTTGTGGAATTTTATAAAATATCCATTTATCTAAGGGATGGCATGCTTGGTTGTTTTCCTTCTAAAAGTACACTTGTCCCATGCAGTGATGTGGCAAATTACGGAACTCGATGTCACAAAATATTACTTGTAATAAACAGAGATTATATTAGTACTCCACTGCTTAGGTGGACAACGGAAGGGCAGTGAGTCTGTTCAGTGTTGCGTTCTCCGCTTGAGCACATTGTATAGTTTTTGGACAGCTCACGTTATCCGAAGGCGAACAACGGACTCGGGCACGCCGCAGTTTATGGCGGTTTGTGCCGGTCCCTGCGTTTGGGGGGAGTGGGGTGCGGGGGCGGGCGTCGCACACCCGTGATGTGTTTGGCGCCCGGCCTCTTCCCTCGCACCACAATTGGCCAGTTAAGTAGGTGACCCGGAAACAGTTAAATGCTTTCGGGTCGCGCGTAAAGCGAACGACAGAGGGGAAGCCGGATTTTGCCGGTTCACGCTGTCGTGGGGGATAATAGGGGGCTGTGAAGCGGCGGGCATTCTCTCATTCGATTCATTCTTTTGATTCGATTCGCCCGGATTCGGTTCGGACCCGCGCTCTGACCAGGACTCTCCCTCCGCTCTCTCCCCCCGCTCCTCTAAAGTGCTGGGCCTGCGTTTCCCTGGCTTGACCGGGGCCAGGCTGCGTGCCGAGGAGGGGAAGGAGAAGGGCTTGAGAAGGGCTTGACCCATTACCCAGCTGGTTCCTCTTGGGTGCAGGGCCTGCGTCTCCCTGGCTTGACCGGGGCCAGGCTACGCGCCAGAGAGGAGAAGGGCTGAATACCAAAATATTGAAAGGACTTTCACCAGACCTACCTAGGTGCTGGGCCTGCGTCACCCTTGCTTGACCGGGGCCAGGCTGCGCACCGCAGTGGAGAAGGACTGATAGTCCAAACCCTGCGTGACTGAACCCCAAGGCTGGGCCTTCGTTCTCTGGCTTGCCCGGAGCAAGACTGCGCTGAGGGGGAAGGAAACTTAAGGGGAAGGGCCTCCCAGTGACGTTACGGCCAGCGGTAGGACCACCAGACAGGCCAAAGGGACAGCGACTATAGCAGCGCCATCTGAGCGAAAATATCTGATAAAGCACCTGTGCTAAAATATCTACCCAAGGAGCTCCACTTCAGCCCCACCAAGCATCATCAACAATGGAAGCTGATGCCATGGCTCACCCCAGCAACACCGAAAACAACATGGAATGGCACACACAGTCAAAGAGAAGACGCGACTCGTGCCAGAATTCATCGGAAAAAGCCCCAAAGCTTGCCCGCACACCTCCCAGAAGCGCCGCAATTGCGACCGCAAACCGCTTCCAGGTTCTTCAAACTGCCCAGGACTGTGACACCCGCCCTCAGGACCACGAGACGGCTAAAGCTGAGAACACTTCAGTTCATACAAAGCGACTGTGGATCCCTCCAATCATCCTGAAAAACTTAGCCACCCACAAGAACCTCGTGGAGCTATTGGAGGAACACTGCACCTCCACGTTCACAATCAAGCCCCGGCAAGACCACGCCAAGATCATGCTCACCACATCAGAGGACTACAGGAGTGTGACCAGCATGCTCACGGAACAGAAAATGGAATACCACACCTTCTCATTGACAGCTGCAAAAGCCCAGCACTTTGTAATACGGGGACTTCCAGTAAACGTATCCCTTGGGCACATCACTCAGGACTTATCGGAACTTGGACTTCCAGTTAAAAATATTACACAGATTACCTCACCGGTGGACAAGAACAAGAAATTTCCCCTGTTCGTCGTAACCCTGTCAGCAAGCCAGGATGGGAAGCCAGCAGACCTCTCAGCAGTCACAAGGCTCTGCAGCTGCACCGTCACCACAGAAGCGCCTAGGGGGAAATGGGCCCAGTCATGTGCTACAACTGCCAATGATTGGGGCAAACCTCTGCATTCTGCCACCAGAAGCCAAGGTGTGTATGCTGCGGAGGCGAGCACACCTCCAACCAATGCACCAGGAACAGAGAAAATGAACCAGCAATATGTGCAAATTGCATAGGAAACCACCCAGCAAGCTATTGTGGCTGTCCCTACCTGCTGAAGGCAAAGAAGAATGAACCACGCAAGCAACTCCCCAAACCCCAAAAGGCTTCTTGACACTCACCAGCAACAGACCAGGGTCAAAGGAAGATGTGCAACCACAAACCCGCACTGGCACACAGGATCCCAGCCTGCAATCCAACCAAAAGCCAAAGCGAAGCGCGTGTGGATGGAAGGACATACGCAGAAGTTACAGGACCCAAACAAGACAGCCCACCACCAACAACTGCCCCGGCATCATCCTGTGAAATACGCACAGCCATCAACTGGCAGGAACTCATCGTGAAGGTTGCGAAAGTAGTCGCAGACATGAATATCCACCCTGTGGTGACAATGGTGGCGAATCTCATCGCCGGACTTTTCCACAGTGATTTAAACACCCGCAATGGCAGCCAAATCTAAAGGAAACTCCCTCTTCTTGATGTGGAATGCCCACAGCATTCAGAAGAAAACTGCAGAACTCCTGCACCTGATGCAAACCATGGATGTGAGTATAGCGCTTAATCTCTGAGACCCATCTCCAAGGAAGCCAGAAGCTCAACTTACCAAACCACAGGGTGTCCCGTACAGATCGCACCACTGGAGTCAAGGGCGGAGGAACAGCAGTGATCGTCAGCACAAAAGTGAAGCACCACGAGATCGCACTACCACCAGTGGGGAGTATTGAAGCAACTGGTATACAGATCCAGACATCTATGCAGGCCCTCTACGGTTGATTGCTGCATACTCACCCCCAGCCAAGCTATGCCCAAAGGACCTGGATGCCTTACTGGACCCCAACATCCCAACATTAATTGGAGGCAACCTTTAATGCCAAGCATCAGTGCTGGAACTCTCGCACTGCAAACAGCAAAGGACACGCTCTACTTTCCCACTCAAAGAAAGAGGACTTTGTAGTGGTTGGTCCAACTCATCCAGGCTCTGCACTGCATAAACCGGATGTTCTGGACATAGTCATCATGAAGAATCTCTCCCAGTCAATGGAACTGGAAACCCTAACAGCGCTGACGTCTGCCCACAATCCAGTGTTGATCACAGTTGGAGACGTGCTTGAAAACCCGCAACAGGGCACCAGGCACAACTTCAAGAAGGCAGACTGGAGCCCACACAAGAGAAGCGTGGAGGAGACACTGGTCCCTGGTACCTTACGCTGCATTGAAGACATTGACCAGGCGGTTCACCACTTCACAGCTGCAGTCCACACTGCTATCGAACGCAGAGTCCTTCAGCAGAAACTCCAACGTTGCTCCATCTACAACCTCCCGAACGGCATCATTAAGTCGATAGCTGACAAGAACAGAGCCCGGAGACAGTGGCAAAGGAATCGCACCCCTGACCTGCTGAAGAAGTACAACAACCTGACAAGATAGCTGAAGATGCATATAAGCCAGCACAGAGGTGAAAAATGGGAAGCAGCTGTAGCTAACTTGAAGGACTCAGACAACTCTCTCTGGAGAATGACCCGACGCTTGACTGGGAAGAAGGAGCCAAACCCATTGATACAAGGAAAGACTCACCTGGCATGCAGCAACAGGGACAAGGCTGAGGTCTTCGCTGACACGCTGGAGGCATCCTTCAGGCCTAACAAGGCAAGCAAACTGGCAGCAGAAGTCCAGCAAGAGATCACTAAGCACCACCTGGAGCACCCCCCAGAAACAGAAGCTGCAACCATTGAGGAATGCTCAACTGATGAAGTACTGGCCATGGTAAAGACACCGAAAAACGGCAAGGCTCCAGGAAAGGACAGAATAGCCAACCAAGCCATCAAGATGCTCCCAGGTGCCGCAGTGGATCGTCTTGCTGAGATCTTCAGTGCGTGCATGCAGCACCAGTACTTCCCCAATGCCTGGAAAGAAGCAAGAGTCGTTGTTTTCCCTAAGGCTGGGAAACCACTACGAGATCCTGCAAACTACCACTCCATAAGTCTGCTATCTGGCCTATCGAAGCTCTTCGAGAAAGTTATCCTTGCCCGTCTCATGGACTTTGCGTCAAGTGAAAACCTCCTCGCCGAAGAACAGTTTGGGTTCCGGAAAGACCATTCAACAAATCACCAACTTCTCAGAGTTGTGGACATCATTAGCCATGGATTCAACATCAACAAGTCTACTGGAGTAGTCTTTTTGGATGTAGCCAAAGCATTCAACCAAGTATGGCACAAGGGACTACTCTACAAGCTTATCAAGCTCAAGTTTCCAAGATACCTGGTTAAGCTGCTGTCTAGCTACTTGTCAGAACGGACCTTCCACGTGGCGGTACGAGAAGAGTGCTCAACATCACGCCCTATTCTTGCTGGAGTGCCTCAGGGATCAATTCTTGGACCATTCCTCTTTAATATATTCACAAACGATATCCCCACGGACTTAAAGAAGACTGATCTTGCTCTTTACGCCGACGATGTCGCAATCATCTCCCAATCCTTCAGCGACAAGGAAGTGGCTAAGAACCTTGAGACATCGCTCAGCAGACTCTCAGAATGGTACAGCGACTGACAGATAACCCTGAACACAAGCAAAACTACAGCAACATTATTCACCAGAAAGCTGAACAGGAAGCATCCCCAGATCCTCCTCAATGAAGAGGAGATCAAATGGGAAAACAACAGCTCCTACCTGGGGGTGACTCTTGACTCCAAACTCAGCTGGAAAAACCACATAGAGAAGACTTGCCAGAAAGCAACAACCAAACTGGTCACATTGTACCCACTCCTGAGGACCAAGTCAATGCCGATGCAGAGCAAGGTGCGGGCAATCAACGCAATAATTCGACCAACAATATCGTACGCTTCACCAGTTTGGAGTGGCTGCCGCACGCAGTTTCGGAAGGACCTACAGAGACTACAGAGCAAGGCCTTACGGATTGCAGCAGGTGCCCCTATCTTCACAAGAACAGCAGACCTCCACAGAGACCTAGGCGTTGAGATGTTGGACGACCATCTCCGCAAACTTAACGAGACATTCTACAAAGGATTGGATCAAAAAGAAAACCCACTGATCAGGAAACTTGCTGACATTTCTGCAAACCCATTTGACTGCTACCCACGGCCCATCACAGCGCTGACCTTGTGAAACCGAAACAGCGACTAAAAGCTCAAAATGAATGTGGAGCAGTGAGGCTACCGCCTCGGCATCCAATACTCATCACTGTCAGAAGGCTACCGCCTCGGCAGGCATCCAAACCTCATCACTGTCAGAAGGCTACAGCCTCGGCAGGCATCCAAAACTCATCACCGTCAGAAGGCATCTTGACAGACAAAGACAAGACTCTGCGATAAAACTTGCTGACATTTCTGCAAACCCACTTGACCGCAACCCGCGGCCCATCACAGCGCTGACCTTGTGAACCAACTTCAAATGTGACAAAGTGTCACACATCAATATGAAAACCGAAACAGCGACAAAAAAACTCAAAATGAATGTGGAGTAATGAGGCTACCACCTCGGTATCCAAAAACTCATCACTGTCAGAAGGCATCTGACAGACAAAGACAAGACTCTCTCGCGGGCATTCTCTTGCATCGCCGCCCCACAGCCCAGCTGCTGCTCAACGCCGGATAGGATTTCCATAGCCAGGACATCGGAGGGCCCGGCGTTTTTTCCTTCACAGCTCACATTACCTTAATGTGCCGCTGTCTCCTAGTTTGCTATATTTGTAAACATATGTTGCGTACTATTTCAATGACACGTTCCCCACTTCCTCAAACTTTCCCCAGCTGCTCCTACATCACTGCAAGCTACCCGACACTGCTCCCAGTACCACAAGCTTCCACACGTTTCAATTAGAGCTTGATACACCCTTATACATATTGCGGAATTAAGCTATATTCAACCATCCAGGATAATGTGCTGCATGGCTAAACACTTAATAGGTCCCGAAGGCGAGACCGATTGGCTATGCCAATGCTTGTTAACTTTTGTTGAAGGGCCAGGATTAGCATCAAACTAGGGGGGTGAGGCTGGCTGATACCTAAGATAGTTGCATTGCTGTTGTGCTCTCAGATCTTTCACTGCTTTTCTGCTGGTTTTGAGTTGGGTCACCTGGAGACTGTGGCATCCCTTTGGAGCCCAGTGAGAGTGGTGTGCAACAAAGTAGTCCCAATAGTGTGGCCAAAGAAATACAGGGACGCTCTCACAAGAATAAAGGCACAGTGTGGCGGCCCTTTCCGGGCTACATGCAGTCGATTAGTGCCAGTGGTAGGAGCCCAGCATGACCAGTGATACTGCCAGGGGGCTTAGGGAGCACCAGGGAGTGTGAGGTAGGACTCAGAAGGCAATGCATTGTACTGGAGGTACAGAGGCACAACCAGCGCCTTGACTGAACACTGGGCAGTATCAGGATGTCTGTATGCAGGCAGGGAAGTGAGTCCCAGAAGACAGAGGCTGCAGGCTTTAGGACTACTATTTAGTTACCATCCGGAGCAGCATCACCGCAGCCCCTTTCATCTCTACACACATACATTGGCTGATAGGTTAATGTCTTAGCCATTGTGTCCTGTGTTTATCCTGTCATTGAGTTAGTTACCCCTCTTTTGTGTGTAAGCAATATCTCCACACCCAAACTCCCACCACCACTTACCCCCACCACCATCCCATGTTTTCCTTTTGCTTATTAGAACCTTAGCAGAGAAGAGAACATCGAAAGAGGAACTTTTTGCTCTGCGTATTTCAGTACAGAAGAAAGGTCACATGGAGATTCTGCTTGACTCTCGCAACGATGCTGAGCTGCACGGGACAGAAGGTATTTGTGCGCTCCATATACAATCTACTATCACCCAATCCCAACAGAGTATGAAGTAACTGATAGGGCTGCACAGTCAATGTCACTCCTGAAAAAGCAGAAATACAGCCTTTGCAGAGCAAAAACTGAGCTAGAATGTGCTCCATGGGACAATTTCAGATTTAGAATTAAGTTTCTTGTGTTTGTGGTGATACAAGAAAAGTAATAGCAAAAAACTTACTCCTTTCCAGTCTCCAGCCTCAAGGGAGACTGTACTGTCTGCTTCACTCTGAAGTTGCCAATTGAAATCACTGCTGTGAGGGATGGTACAGTAGGGAACTCTGTCCTGTAATTACCCAGGCACATCAGATCTGTGGGCTATTATGATTTGTTTGGAAAACATGAGGCTGACTCACTCCTAAAGCTGTTTCTAGGTCAGACTTAAAAGAACACCTTTGATTGTTTGATCCTTTAATTATGCTCCCATCTCACTCCTCATGCTCTGTACTTTTTCAACTGGAATTACTGGGATTAATACCCTCTATGTACGACACTAATTAATGTCGAACCACTTTTATAGTCCACCATGGATTTCCGCGAAGTTACATAAAAGCTCTGCGAGATTCTGCATATTTCCACCACCAGGCAGAAATAGGCACGTTGCACTGCTCACGCTGCGATTTAGCGCCAGTAGTGCGTTCTGCGCTGGAAAATCAGCATGAACAGCACCACGTGGAGCAATCAAGGGCGCAGCTACTCGAGTTGAGTTTGCTGCTGTTCAAGGAGTTTTTCTACTCTTGTCAGATGTCCTCCTAGCAACCAGAAATAACGCTAGGGGTTGCCAAATCTCGCTTGCGCTCGCCAACTTACCATTCTGTAACCTCGTACGAGAAATTCTACGGGATTATTCCACCTCTAATTTCCATAATTTATGGTGAGAATTAACTTGTCCTCAATAGTGTTCAAGATGGCCGGATTCTGTGAGATTTAAAAAAATATATTAACAGAGCAAACTTAAAGTAAGCAAATGTTAGCTTTCACAAAGCCAATCATTGGTGATAGCGACCATTTCCTTCAAACGGCAATCATACCAAAATTACTCTTTCCAGTATATGGCCTACTAATGTCCAACTTTGTTGTTTCAGTATGGGCACATAATATTGCAGCCTAAATTTTGTCTGACTCAAATATTGTTTCTATGTGCCCGGCTCCACTATCAAAGGGACTGACCCCATGTGATCCCCTCCGGCTCCATAGTGATGGGATCCTTTGAAGCAGAAAACCACACTTCATCAGGCAAAAAGAATCAAAACTACTGCGGTCCTTCATAAACCCGAGTCCCACTGAAATCATAAGGTATCATAAGGCATCACTAAGAAATAATCAAAGCCAAATTCTGATAGATAACTCAAAGATCAACTCTCACATTACCATACAGTCTGAAATTGTATGCCCCAAGTGAAAATGGTATCCAAATACCTCTTCATTGTGTCTCTCTGGGGCGACAAGGATTTTGTCCCTCGCACTAGGAGGCCCAGGCAGCTATCGCTACACCCTGGGTAAAGATCGATGAATGAGATGGGCGCTCTCACTCTGGCCTAGTCTTCACAGTTCTGGATAGGGAAGTCTACTTCTGAACACAGGGGGCTACTTTCCACCACAGTGTCCAACAACACTTTTGTTCCTCCTGAAAAATGGGCTTTACAAATGTATTCACAACTAGTATCATGATACCAGTAACAAAACTAAAGCATGGTGTTGGAGCTGGTGACACTAATATTTCAAGTTAATTTTAATACCAACAGCGGATTTCTTGTTTGCTCTCGCTTGGCGGGAGGTTTGAAATTTCTCCCACCAAGCGAGAGCAAGCACAGGTTTTCCTGCCCACGCCAGTGCGGGCAGGGAAACCACTATGTCCCGGGGATGGGCACCCCAGGACATAGCAGGAGCCACTCCTGGAGGATGGGGTTCCCAGGGTCAGTAATGGCTCGGCAAGGGGGGCCATGCAGCCCCCTCCCCTTTCTAATGGCAGCAGGGCCCCGGGGGATGGAGTCCCTGGGGTCGAAATAGGCCCAGGAATTGGAACCGCGTGGCCTCCCTCCCCATTACTAATCGGACCAGGCACCGTGGAATGCAGTCCCCGGGCCAAAATCAGCCAGAGGCAGGTTGGCTGAGTGCTCCCCTCCTCTAAGAATGTCCGGACCCCAGGGGTTTGGGTCCCCGGGCTGAAATTGGCTCGGGAGGGGGACCGCACACCCCCTCCCACTTTGTGATAAGGCCCTGTTGGGATAGGGTTTCTGGGGCCGATATCTGCCTGGGAGTAGGGCCATGTGCCCCCTTCCACTTTTTTAAAAGTCCGGGTCCCAGGGGATGGAATTGTCAGGGTTGAAATCGGTCCTGGGAGGGCGGCTATGCGGCCCTACTCGCCCTTCTTAATAATGGCTGGGCCCAAGGGAACTGGGTCCCTGGGGCAAAAATAGGCCTGGTGAGGGGGGCCACATGCCTCCCCACCCTATATTCAGATAAAGAATTCCCCCCTGGACCTGTCCTACCATGGGGAACTAAAAAACGAGTGCAAGAGACCGTGCTTGTTTATTTATTTTTTATTTTGCAGCTGATCTGCCACAAATTTGAGACCCAAAAAAAAAAATGTTGGCTCCAGGTGGGGTCTAGGGGCTCAGGATGTTCCTATCTTGCCCCTGTGTGGTTATTTTTACATTTTGTTTGGGGCTTGGGCTTAGTCTTAAGATGGCTGCTACCACTTCCTGGTTGAAGTCGTAGCAGCCCATCAGATATCAGAAAGAGATCTGTCGGATTCGTGGACCCTACTTGTCCCTAGATATACATAAAACATTTTTCCTTAATAACTACTGAAACTATTCAAACTACTGAATCAATTTACACCAAATTACATAAAGAGATCTTTCTGGACCAAGATCTAGCTTACAACCAAATTTGGTTCAATTCTGTTCAACGGTTCGGGCTGTAGTCGGGTCTAAAATCCCTTCAGGAAACTTCATGGGGAAGACTTGTTTTGGGACTCACTTTTCTTAGTCCCCCCTTGACGAATGACCCCAAAACATTCCAGACAGCAGCTGAAGTGAGTGGCAAACTCGTTTTGGAAATTTCTTTAATATTCGTCAAACCATGCCAAAGTTATTAGTAAAACAAAAAATGCTTTTCCTATGGAAACTAGGTCCTAACTATAGCTACCTACTGGCGTCTGCCAGTAGGTTATATATACATATTCACTGAAAAAAACCATAGGTTAAAGGGACATTATAGTTAGGCTGACATTTTGCTCATACAAAACCAGAGAAATTCAGCAATTATAGTTAGTTGGGCTAACTATAACTCGCACTCCACAATGCACTGCTTATGAGCTCACATATTACATCCCTCATGACATGGTCAGTGATATCACTGATGACATCTCAAATGACATCACTGATGACCTCATCCACATAATCTCTGACGCACCCACTCACACTCCAATATAATCCTTTATACACCCACTCCAACTTCCACACTACCATTCTCAAAACCTTTAACACACTCATACCAGTACTTACACACCCACTTATTGATTCATAGCTCTGCACACACATCCACTCACTCACCCATACAGCCACTCATGTAGCCACTCACCAACCCATACAGCCACATAGACACCAACTGACTGACAGATACACACATTCTCAAAACCTAGTCACTCACCCATACATTCACTGAGACAGTCAGTCATGCACCCACGGAATCATCCATACAGGCAGACACCCACTGAGTCACCAATACACCTTGGTATATATATTTAACACTCATAAACCTTATAGAAGCACTCACAGTCACTGGATGATGTCATCAGTGATGTCACTGACCATGTCTTTAGTGATGTAATATGTGAGGTCATAAGCAGTTCATTGTGGGGGCACGAGTTGTAGTTAGCTCAGCTAACTATAACTGCTGAATTTTTCTGGTTGTGTACGAGTGAAATGTCAGCCCAACTATAACGTCCCTGTAACCTTTGTTTTTTCCAGTGAATTTCTAAGGTTTCTTAATTGGTACTTCCTAACTATAAAGTCCCTGTAACCTTTGATTTAATATTTCAGTCTTGTAACTGCATTTCTGAATGGTTACTGTCTATTAACCCTTTCACTCCTGTTTGGAGGTAGCCCTAAATGCATGCCTTTGTGTCAATAATCGTGACGTATTCACGATGAATTCGCAAAACAAAACGGAAGTCATAAAACCTACTTCCCTTAATACTTTTATATTTCTATCACTATACTACACTTTCTTGGAACATCCTCACTAGGGAATCTTACCTACCTTATAAAACAATGAACCTAAACGTCCTCACTTTGTAAAAATGAATACCTGTTTCTTTTACACCCTTCCCCCAATTAACCCTCTGCAGATTCCCCATAGAAACCCACTAGAACTAGTACGTCACAAGTTCACAACGCATTCCAGAAGGACCATACTAGTTACAAAATGAACTACAGCAGGTATGGTTTACTGCACATACTGTAAAGCATATCCAACTCTGTAATAAATGTTTTTCTATTTACCAGAGCCAATGAAACTTCTATTTACTAATCATTTCCAAATGCAACCTACTTTTATTCACCTGCATATTCCCTTCATCCAATTACATTTCGAGTTTTTTTCAAACCACAAGCGCACATGCATTTTCACTGTCTTTCTTAGTACCACTGTGATACTCAGCTGCAAAACTGTCCTGTGTGCTACTCCTCCTTCCTACAAATGCTTAGAGTGTGGATTGTGAGCCACAGCTATGTCTATTGGGCTAAAGAGGCTGCAAAAAACAAAGGTGTTGACAGAGACTTGGGTTTGCCAAATGTGGAGATTAGTTGGTTTGACCAGAGAGGGTTAAAGTTTCATTAGCTGCTGCCTTTGGTTAAAACCATTGTGGATATCCAAGCTCCTCACCTCACGATTTTGCACTGTGGTGGCAATGACCTAGGCACATTGACTAGGGTAGGGCTGGAAATCCTAATGAAGGATACCTTTGTAGAACTAATGTGGCATTTCCCTCACACTGTCTTGGTGTACTCTAATATATGCCAAAGACAGAAATCGAAGTGGTCAAATCAATTCTGTCCACAGAGTGAGAAAGCCAGAAAACATATTAATAAAACTGTTTCTGCTTTCCTCAGGGACCATAATAACATATGCTCTATCTACAACAACAATCTGCGTTTTGACGTGCATGGAATATATAGAGGTGATGGAGTTCACTTTACAGATGAAGGGAACAGGGTGTTTATAGGCAACCTGAAAATTTGCATACAGTCTTATATGTAGCTGTCTTATACACACTCTCAACACAAAGGCTCTTGTCCGAAGCACCCAGGAGCCCATAATGTTGTTCATTTTCTTGTTAAATTATTTTTGGGAGGAATTTTTGAAATTCGCGGCGATGTCACGATCATCGTGGTCATGTCGCGAAACCACTAAACAAATGCAAACATTCAATGACCACGGCCACATTAAAAAATGATAACTTAAAAAATTAATTCTAACTATACTATTACAATACACACATTACTAACTTAAAGAACATGTTTGTACACATATATTTGTAGTAACATTTTTAAAAACTGTGTTTGAACCCTACTTCATATTTTCGCAATGACGCCGTGAGTCACGATGACTTCGGAAACCGCGACAATCGCACCTTTTTTAAGCACATATATGCACACATTTTACAGTATTTTAGGCACGAGGGGTTTATTACTGCACTGTGTTAAGTCATATTTTTGTAGGGAGTTTGTATAAAACAATCATTTTAACCGATTTTCCATTTTTGTGGTGACGCTGGGCTTCGCAATGATATTAGTCGCCGTGATCACCGTGAATACGTCACTAAATGATAAAACAAATGAAGACATTCAATAGCCACCACCACATTCAAAACTTATAACTGCAAAATGAATTATAACCAACAGACTAAACACATTACTATCTAAATGACTGTATAATAGCATGTTCAACTCCCTTAATATCTCTATAACACAGTGCATAACTTTTTCAGTGTAATCTATAACTGCATGCATCACTGTATCAGTAAGTCTCTCATTCACTGTATAAGTATTTGAGTGAATCTGTAAGAGTCTATCAATGCTTCTGTAAGAACTAGGTGACTGCCTCAGTGCATCTATGAGTGGGTGCATCAGTGTCGCAATGGGTCTGTGATTGGTTGCATAAGTCTCTCACTCACTCTGTGAGTAGGTGCATGAGTGCCTTTGTGCATTTGTAAGTAAGTATATAACTGTCTGACTGGATCTGTGAGTGGATACATAAGTGTCTGAGTGGGTGAGTGAGTGGGTGCATGGGTGTCTGAGTGGGTCTGTGAGTGAGTGCATAAGTCTCTCAGTTGGTCTATCACTGGCAGCATGAATGTCTGAGTGGTTCTGTCAGTGAGTGTGAGGGTCTCTGAGTGCAACTGTGAGTGGGTATAGGAGTCTCTACCTGTGTAACTGACTGGGTGCATAAGTCTCTGAGTGGGTCTATGAGTGGGTGTGTGATTGACTATGGGTATGTGAGTGTCTGAGTGGGTCCGTGAGTGGGTGTATGAGTGTCTGAGTGGATATATGAGTGGTTGTATGAGTGTCTCAATGGGTCTGTTAGTGAGAGCATAAGTCTCTGAGTGGGTAAGTGAATGGGTGCATGTATAAGTGTGACTAGGAGGGCGAGTGTCTGGGTGGGTCTGTGAGTGGATGACTGAGCCTTGAGTGGGTGCGTGTATATCTGAGTGAGTTTGTGAGTGGGTGTGTGAGTTTCTGAGTGTATGAGTGAGCGACTGAGTTCATAAGTCTCTGAGAGGGTCTGTGACTGAGTGTGGGAGTTACTGTATGGGTGTGTGAATGGGTTTTTTGAGTGTCTGAGTGGATCTGTAAGTAGGTGCATGAGTGTTTCAGTGGGTCTGTGAGTATATACGTGAGTGTGTGAGTCGCTGAGTGGGTCTGTACATGAGTGCGTGACTCTCCGAGTTAGTCTGTAAGTGGGTGCATGAGTATCTGAGTGGGTCTGTGAGTGGGTGCATGAGTGCCCACATGGGTCTGTAAGTGGGTGTAAAAGTCTCTAAGTGGGTATGAGACTGTACGCATGAGTCTATGAGTGGGTCTCTAGGTAGGTGCATGAGTCTCTGAGGGATGCATCACTCTCCGAGTGAGTCTGTAAGTGGGTGCCTGAGTACCTGAATGGGTGTGCGAGTGGGTGCATGAGTATCTGAGTTGGTATGTGACTGAATGTATAAGTGTGTGAGTGGGTATGTGAATCAGTGTATAAGCGTCTGAGTGAGTTTGTGAGTGCATACATGAGAGTGTAACAGTGACCGGTGAGTTTGTAGAAATATATATATTCTTTTATATTTTCACCAATATTCGTGATGACCGTGACATTCGTGATTTCCCCGCAACGGTACTCGGGGGGGCCATGCTGGCGATTGCGAATATCGTGCTAGATTAATAAAATCAGTTTTATTATGGAGACTAGGTCCTAATTATAACTACCTACTGGTGACTGCCAGTAGGATATATATATATATATACATATATATATATATATCTCACACAGACCACTCCAAATGAAGAGATCAGAGGCCACAACGGGGAACTTGTGGAGGAATCTTTACTGAGACACCTTGCAAAGCGTTATGCATTTCGGCGAGTATGCCTTCCTCAGACGCTGTAGCAAAGACCAGGATGATGCCAAGCCCCTCCTTTTGAACTCCTGCGGTCCTCCCCCAGAAGGGAAGTCAGCTGACTCCACCGAATTGCCTGCAGCTGTAGTCAGATCACCAAAGACTACAGCTCCCATCATGCAACAATAAGGTAAATACCCTGGCGGAGTCCTGGCTCGATGAGCACTGAATTACCTGGCAAAAAGGGGAGAGTTTATGTTGTAGTTCTTGGCAAGACCTGTAATTAAAGTCAAGTTCCTCCTCGGGTCCCCAACATTCTGCCTCAGTACACCAGTGTCAAGTAGGACCATAAAGCGTGGATATAATTATCCCGCCTTCACGTGCAATAACGAGCTGCTCCTGGCAGTGGCTACTTGCCCAGTCTGGTGTCCGAGGCGGTCTTGCGGCATCCGATCCTCGGAAAACAAAAAAGTGTTGCCACTTGAGTCAGCAAGGCCGCAGCACACTTGAAGAACGGGGCCTCTTATATATATATATATATATATATATATATATATATATATATATATATATATATCTACACATACATACATATGTGTGAGAAAGGCAGAAGAAGTTACTGCCGAAATGCGTTACTGCAAATAATAAAGAAAAACGTAGTTATAGTTAGGACCTACTCTCCATAGGGAAAGCATTTTACTAATAACTGTGGCACTGTTTGACGAATCTTCAAGCTGCTGTCTGGAATGTTTTGTGGTGATTCGTCATATATATATATATATATATATATATATATATATATATATATGTATATAGATAGATATATGTATAGATATACACATACATACATGCATACATATATATATATATATTCTGGGGTTTGTGGTTTTGCTGGAGTGCATCCTGATCGCCGGTGGTGCAGGGAAGAGGCATACCACAAACGCCTCTTAAAAATGAAAAAACATTTTCCTCTCTTTTCTAGAGAAAATCCACAGTCGAATCTTGGGGTTAGCTCTTTATTCTCAAACAGCACTTGTACAAAAAGCTGGAACGCGTTTCGGCTGTAGACACAGCCTTTGTCAACCATACAAAGCACTAATTTCTTTCTCTTTTCTTTTAAACTCTCCCCACAGGTGCAGCCAATTACATGAACATGAAAGAGTCACTTTTGTAGTTTTTTATCTCTCGTATTAGTAGTTCACGAAATCTTCATCTTGGCAATCACTTGTAGAAAAGTAAAGTTAAAAACAATTACAATTTTTGCATGTATCTAGCAATGTGCAACTTTTTATAACATGTAGAGCATTCACATGAGCTCTCAGTTAACCTCGTGTGCGCTTTAATAACTCTTGGAGTCTTTGAAAGTATCACTGTTCGTATTTCATTTGTCTGTTTCCGAGTGCTGGCAGTTTCCTTCAAGATGTATTTTCAAATGTGCCAGTAAGTACGAAAATCTCAGTTCTTTAACTGACTGCTGCCAGCCACACTTTATGATGTAGATTAACATTCTTAGATTTCATAATTCAAAATAGCAGTGCTCACCTTGGGTTCACTGTGCAGACTGTTTTCAAAGATTCCAAGAGTTATTGTATGGTTGACAAAGGCTGTGTCTACAGCTGAAACGCGTTCCAGCTTTTTGTACAAGTGTTGTTTGAGAATAAAGAGCTAACCCCAAGATTCGAGTGCGGATTTTCTCTAGAAAAGAGAGGAAAATGTTTTATATATATATATATATATATACATATATATATATATATATATATATATATATATATCCACGAAAGATATATATATCCAAGAAAGGCGATGCCCAGATACTGACACCAAAGAGATTTGCACTCCACAAATACCATCTTTTTTCCCAAAAGGTTTATTGGCAACACGTATTGACCAGCCGGTCTTCCTCATGGCCCAACCTCCAAAAGGTTTATTGGCAATGCGTTTCAATCAGCCGATCTTCCTCCCGGCCCACCAATGAGTACTAGTGCACTGCTGTCTTATAATACAAGTGAAAAACAGTCGACATAAACACCATACATATAGTGAAAGTGCTTTGTGGTTGGCATGTCAACAGGCAGTTGCCATAGAAATGAATGAAAAAAACTCTTTTTCACATGCAAGAATCAATATTGGTTTTCGTTGTAATAATTATAAAATATTTAAATAAAATACAAAGTATTGCAGTTGCTAGATTTCAAATTCATACATTCTTGTTTCACATTGTCTTCTGCTCAGAGTTCTGGGAACTCCTACAACAAGAACCAGATTTTAACAATTTGTTTCTTCACAGACCCCTGTTTGAATTAAGTGGGAGCTTGTGTAAAGTAATTATACAACTCATTATGAAAAGTATGTAAATCAGCGTATTGGGATGCAATTCTGCAAGAGCTATCAGGAAGGGACAAGACCCCAGAGCCCGAAGCGGAGCCAGCAGCAGACACTCCCTGGTATAGAGTCTGCACAAACCTCGAGATGACCTCTCACATACACGACATCCACAAATTGCACCCAGATAGGAAGCCGTTGAACACACAATAAGTAGAGCCTGCATGCTACACAAAGACAACATACTCATGTCAACCACCATCGCAGTCCAGGGAACACCCCTTTAACTACTCAGAGGTGCCATGCCAAGTTTGACCCCATCCCAGTTTAATTTTAGTTGTCCCTGATTTTACCTCCCACCTTCAACGTTAACATTTTTTGAATGCGGTGCACACTCAACTTGCCAGTGGGCAAGCTTCCCATCAGTGACCTGAGTCACCAAAATGGTAATTCTATATCCTATATTACATACCTGTAATGACTGTCATCAAGAGGTGTAATGCATTGTACTATGTAAAGTGTATCTGTTTGTTCAGTATTGAGACGATGATAAAAACAATAAAACCAGATTAAAACAACAAAAATTGAAAAGTATGTAAATGCTGGATAATATTTGTCAGGTTTTATTCTGCAGGTATCTAGGCTTACGTTACACTTGCCAGCAGGAAGAGCCTCCATCATTGTGTACTGTCCCTTTCTGCAAGTATTAGTGCCAGCCCCAGAAAGACATTATCACATCTGTAGAGACTCAGCCTTTCTAGGATATTCAGTACAGCAGTGTGTGACGTAAGAGTAATATGATGTTCTAAAGCTTCACTGATTAACCCTTTCACTGCTTTCCAGGAAAATATTTTTATGTACAGTGATTTTCTGTAAAACAATTGCTAAACATAACAAGTGATACATAACGTAGAGCATTCACATATTTAATTTTTAGATCATACTTCAACTACGCATTTGTCAATAATGCAGATTGTGTTTCTTTTTAACTGGGTGCCTTCTTTTCGAGACAGGTTTTATGTTCACCAAATAGTCCTGGACACATGCTAAAAACAATGCACCTCATACATTGCAAAGAAAGTACTTCCTAGTAGGTGAAATGATACCCAAAACATCCCAAAAACATGATGTGAAAGATGTTTACTTCTCTGAAGCTTGATGTATTTATATTTTAGAAGGGTAGTGACAAAAGCTCTGCCATATAGCTGCACTGGCAAGCCATCATACCTAAAGAAGTGACAATTTCATACTACTTTTTGGTTACATAAAAGTAAAATGTCTAAACTATAATCGTGTTGTACCAATGGATTAACAGTTTGCCCATTAGGTTTTTGCATCTCTCTTTTGCTTATCTGATTCATATACCCAGGTTCAAGGTCAGGTGATGCTGTGAAGTTGCACTGTACCAGTAAACGTTCTGTGATCAGAAACTTCGTAGGTCTCAAGATAGTACCTTCTTGGAGATCATCAATAAGTGGTTGACTTTTCTATTTCCAGACAGGGATATTTCAGAGATCTTTGAGGTGGATGACTTTCCTTTTCTGACAGGGGTATTGCAGTGATGCTTGAAGTTACATAATAGCTGTTGCTGTGACAGAAGCTGTGTGCTTACTCCTCTAACACAGTGATTCGTAACCATTTGACTTCTGTGGATCCCTGTTTTATCATTACTGGAACCTGGAGACCCCCATTGAGTCATTACTGGAAGCCGGGGACAACGGCCTAAGCAATTTGAAGATCTGAACAACAAGCATTCATCAAACAAATACACAAACAGTAAAACATTTTATTTAATTCACAAATATTTAAAAATATCAATATTTTAAATTTTATGGGAAGGTTGGAACTTTTCTAAATGCAACTGATGCGAGTCATCGTCCATACTATATTCTGTTTGATGCACTTGCACTGCTCCCAAGAAACAATGTGAGGATACTAACTTAATTTTTAGCCTCCAATTTCAGATTACTTGACATTTATAGAATGTTTTCAAAATGTACATTGTACATTTTGCTTTTTTATTTATGCACACTTTATATGCTATTAGTATTTAATTTTCTAAGCAGTCACGGATCCCCGAAGTGGGCTTTGCGGACCCCCAGATGTCCCCGGACCACAGGTTTAGAACAACTGCTAGCGACAATTTGAGGAAATATGACCAGTCCTTCATAAGTTGTACAAAAGTGAGCAATCCCATGTTTATCAGGGAGCTGCACATAATCTTCTGCTTATGGCTATCTGGCAGTAGGTCATAAATAAACCAGCTGTTCTAGTTAGGTGGTATACCATCCCCTACTACTATATGCCTAAGGGAGGCATGGCCAGCTGTTTAACATATATTTATCAGGGGAGGCACACCCAGTTCATCCCTGTATTTTTTTTATAGGAACAGGCACCACTCACCAGGCATGGTAGAAAGGCAGGCACCACTCACCAGTAATGGTAGAAAGGTTGCCTGTTCAGCCCTTCTTGAAGCAGTTGTTAGACGGTATAGCCAGCACTCATTGTTAGGATTGTTAGTAGGCCATGCTAAGTCCTTTTTGATATGCTAGTTAGAAGGGAAACCTCTAACTCCATGATCTAATTGCTATGAGTATTTGCAGCCTTCTTTGATATTGCAGTTAGAGGAGTATACTCGGATATGATGGTGACTGTCAAGGGGCAGGCCGGACCCTCCAAGAAATAGATAACAGAGGCCACCCCAGTGCTGCAAGATGGGAATATTGGAAGGGTATGCCTCGCACCCTATGATAATAACATCTAGAGGGGTATGCTCAGCATCTATAGTGGTGATGGTCAAGAGGCATTCCAGCTCTCTAGGACAAGGGTGAGAGGAGACATGCTCAGTCCATGAACAGGCTGATAATATGGTATGCCCATCCTTCCATGATAGCAGCACTCTAAGATGTTGTTGTGCTTATCAAGGGGTACTCCTAAGGCAGCAGGACATGTTTAACAGTGTGGCCATGCCCAGATAATTACCAAAAGACATCAATGGTCTAATACATGTCTTGTCCTTTAGGATTTGGTTATGGCTATCAGGAATCATTTCTAGTCTTCGAGTGTTTTTCTTGAGAAACATTCACAACCTTGCCCAGCTTCAAGGCTATGTCTAGAGCAATCAGAAGAGCCTGGGGTCTGCTTTCAGTCTTCAGAGATGTGACTATGGTTCAAAGTCTACATTTTAAACCCTCCAGGTATTTACCAGGAGTCATGAACGTCACTTCAAATTGGGGGTATTAGAGTGTGGCTACCAGCCTTTTGGGTATCATCACCTGAAGGATACATTATGCATGAAGATCGAAATTTCACCAAGGTTTACTCAAGGAACAAAGTTGTTTCATCTACTTCTGTTTTCTTGAAAATACATTCCTTACTATACTAGACTAATAATCTGTTAAAGCCATTTTCTCCTCCTTTTTGGATGGTGCTGTACCTTATATTGGTGGCTGTGAGTGACTTTTGTGCAGGTTCTGTCAGGCGCTTTACATGTTGTATGTG
This sequence comes from Calotriton arnoldi, assembly GCA_963921515.1. Lineage (NCBI taxonomy): Eukaryota > Metazoa > Chordata > Amphibia > Caudata > Salamandridae > Calotriton > Calotriton arnoldi. The sequence continues at coordinate 874,829 of CAWUFW010001746.1, read as the reverse complement.
CTTCACTTCAGTCTATGATAAGAGTGTATTTGTTTGCTCCTGGTTACAAAGTTACTGTGCTATAAAATTGCTAAAGAATCTTGAAGACATACACCGAGTGACCTCGGGCGCAACAGTCAGTTGTGCCCACTTCTTGTGCCCCTCGGGAACTATGGTACTATAGAAGGGGCAGCCGCAGACGTTTTTGCAGCCCCTTCTGTAATACTGATAGCGCTGGTGCTAATGTAGTACCAGCGCAATCCTGAGAGGGCGCTTCCTCATTCGCATTGGGACAGAGTCAAACATGCCCTTGTGAGGCGCACTTGTGGTGTGCCACAAAAAGGTGCTGCACTTTCAGTGAGCCCCTGTGTGCAGCCCTCTCAAGGTGTGAAAGAGGGTTCCATGCACCCCATAGACATCTCCCTGCAGGCAGGTGTAGTTCACTCACTGCACCAGGCAACAGGGGGATCTCTAACCCCTCTCTTTAAAGTGCAGGCGGGTTGTCACCTGCGCGGGGAAGCACAGAGTGGCTTTGAAGTAGCCATTCTGTATTTCACTGAATGCACTGCCCCTAGGGCAACATGAGTTAGCAGCTGCCCTGGGGACTGTACATTTATTATATTAAGGCGCACTGTCGTTGCTTGCATCTGGAGCACCTGTTTAAAGGTGCATTGTGGTGCCAACGTGGAAAGTGCACCCTATTTGTAGTACGGGCCAGTGGACATATTATGGATAGTGCCCTGGGGATGCAACGGGCCTTGGCGCCTGCTTTGTGCACCCCCGGAGCACTTCGATATTACAGAAGGGGCTGAAGACACTTGTGCGGCCCCTTCTGTATTACTGATAGCGCTGCGCACATGTAGTACCAGCACTAACCTGAGAAGGCATTCCCTCATTTGCATGGGAGCGTGGCCCCATGCAAATGAGGGAATCACTTTGCCTCTGCGCCCCCACCGTATTACCGACTTGGGCACAGAGGCAAACATATCCTTAGGAGGCGCACTGACAGTGCGCCACAAAAAGGTGGTGCATTGTCAGTGCGCCTCCCAGAGAGCAGCTCTCTCGAGGGGTGAAAGGCGTTCCCATAGACCCCCCGAAATTCCCCTGCATGCAGGTGCAGTCCCTCACTGTATGTGCCTCTTTAAAGTGCAGGCGGATGGCCACAGCACTGTCAAATATGGAGCAACTTTGAAGCAGCCGCTCTGTCTTTCACTGAATGCGCTGCCCTCAGAGAAACCGAGAGTTCATGCCTGTCCTCAGGGCAGCATATTTATCATACTAGAGTGCACTGTCCCTGTTTGGCCCCGGCTCACCGGCTTAGAGGTGCACCGTGGCAGAAACAGGAAAAGTGCGCTTTATTTTTTATTATGGGCCCAGTAGTGCAAACGTGCCTGGAATTGATAAAACTTAAGTGATCTGGTCCCTGCTACCAGGTTTTAGTTTAAATTCTGAGATTCCAATTTGTTGTTGGAAACAGGGGGTAAACTGCAAAATGTACACTGCACAAATAATTTATAGTGGCTTTGATTAGCTAAATGTCATTTATTATTTTAAAGTACATTATCGAGAAACTTGTTCCATTCATAGAGCATGTTACCTGGCATGCAGAACATTCTGCAATTCATCCTTCATTTACTGCAATTCATCTTTCATTCTCAATTGTTTAAAAAACAGACGTGTGAGAAGGAAGGAACGCCTACCTCAAACTTCGTCGGGCAAATACACAAAACTCACAGTATAAAGTATCACGAATAGAAGCATGTTGAAGGGGTTTTGCTTGCAGAAACAAGTTAGCTCAACCATGAGGAGGATAACGAGAAACATTTTTGCTAGATTATCAAGAGGCACATCTACAGGAAGTGGAGCTGTGGTTCCTGTTTCTATTGGACAACTATGGCATTAACATGCTGCTAAAATTAGAAAACATGAACAGAGAGGGAAATAGAAAGAATAAGAGTTGTCATTTTTCAATTGCATTGGCAGGTATAGAATTATACAATGATAATAGGGCAGGCATATAGGTGGGTGCCTTTATCAATGCAAGTTATAACAGTAGCCCCAGTCTCCCCATCTGAGCAGAGAATTTTAGTTTTAGTTGGTGGGATTAACACAATTGTCTACTGTTAGACCTGTCAACCTTAAGGTGGTCTTCCCCCCAACTTTTTGGCTTCATAATCCCATTTTTGTTGAAAATGTTTTTGTTGGCCTTAGGACTCTGTGCACCTTGCCACTGCTGACCAATGCTAACGTGCCTGTGCTCTCTCCTTTAAACATGGTAAAATTGGCTTACACCCAATTGGCACATTTAATTTACTTGTAAGTCCCTAGTAAAGTGGTACCTCATGTACCCAGGGCCTGTAAATGTAATACTAGTAGTGTACCTATACCACCCCTTGTGGCATCCACTTAAGTAGCCCTCTAAACAGGTCTCAGGCCTGCCATTGCAGCCTCAGCCTGTATGTGCTGTTTTTAAACTGTCATGTGGACTAGGCAAAATAAACCTTTTGCCTGGCTTAAACCCCCATTTTTAATACATATAAGTCACCCCTAGGGTAGGCCCTAAACAGCCGAAAGGACAGGGTGCAGTGAGTGACTTTCTGGTAGGGAAAAACTCTTAAACTCGTTATTCACTGCTGCAAGGCCTGCCTCTCCAATAGTATAACATTGGGTTACCTTATTACATTTAATAAGGGCTAACTTTCAATTGCGAGCAGGTAGGTATGTCGAGCTTGGTGTCTAAAGAATTGTAATGTAAAACCCTCTTTAATGGTAATGTCGGATTTTAAGTTACAATTCTTAAAACGCCACTTTTAGAAAGTTGGCACTTTCTTGTCCCAAACATTTGGTGCCTGTATCCTCGGTCACATGGCTAGGTGTAGCTGGCAGTTGGCCTTTGTGTATTACACCCAGGCAGTGAGACAAAGGGGGGGATAGGTGTTGGCAAGATGGGCCATATTTGGCTTGATAGGGGGACAGAGCTGCCACCCACCACACTTGCACATCACAAAGACTTGCCTCTGCACACTCACAAAGTGTCGAGGCAGGAAATTCCAGACACCTCTGTAGGAGGAGGACTCTAGAACTGTCTCCCACTTCAAAGTGGGCACCAGCTATAAGTAGTGGACCCTCAGACCCAACTCTGTAGTACACTTCTGGACCTGTGGAAGACTCAGAAGTAGGACTGCTCTGTTGAAAGAAGGACTGCTTTGCTGCCCTGCTGCTTGAGTGAGAAGGACTGGACCTGTATCTTGAATCCAGGATCACCAGAGTGGCTCTAAGGACTAATTGGCTGGCCTCCTGATCAAAGCCTCGGGGGGCAGAAAAGGCTCCAACCATCTTCAACCCTGCATCTGGACTCTGCCTGTTGTGAGTCTTCACCCCCAAGTGGTGACCCTCCATTCCATGTCCCTTGAAAGTGCAGCTAAATATACTCTGCCAGGCCAGCTCTGGCCTTCACTAGAATCAATGCAGCGCAAAGCAAACCCGATGCAGTCTTGCAGCTCATCATCAAAACCGACAGAGCGCGATCCATCCTCGACAGAAGCCCACATCACAGCCCTGCCAGCTCCTCAGAACCACTGCTGAGCAAAGCATCTTTGATGAAGAGCTTGCATCGCTTCTTGGGACCAATCCGCAACCAGGATTTAAGGTACATTTCTCAGCAGGACTAACTTGGTCACTGTATCCAGCCCATGCTCCATCGCGGTCAACCTGAACTTGTGACTTTGTCCTGGACCGGCGCGACCAGATAACCACAGTTGGCACATTGTGCATTTAAGCACTATTTTTACCTAAATCTTTAAAATTGCATATCTTTTGTTCTGCTAATCGGATTTTTGTTGTTTTGGTGTCAAATAATTTATTTCAATTTGCTCTATTCTTCTAAATGGGTGTAGGATTTTTCTTGTGTTGTGTTTTCACTTTATTATTGTTTGTGTGCTGCATAAATACTTTACACATTGCCTCTAAGTTAAGCCTGACAGCTTTTGTGCCAAGCTACTAGAGTGTTAAGCACAGGCTAATTTAGTGACTTTAGCGGTTCACCCTGACGGGATTGTTGTTGTTGCCTGAGAAGGGCTCATACTCTCCTCAAGCAACAACCCAATTTCTCACATCTACGCTATCACTTCAGGGGTCTAGTTATTACCCAAGTATCACAACCAATGAAGATGTAAAATTTAAACAGCTGAGTTCTCAAGTTAAGCAGAGCTCACTAAAACTCAAACTTCACACAGGAAAACTATTTGTGTACTTGCACATATTTTACAGTTTTAGACAACACCCCCCTAAGATTTCAGAGATGTTAGGCTTAAGACCCAGAACTCTCCCCTTGGGTTACTGTGGATATTCAGGCTCAGCAGCTATTGAACGTTACAAATATTTCACAGGCTGAAACTATGGACAGCAACGGTATGTTTTAGCTTACACAAATCTTACAAGTTTAGGTAATATCCCTTGAGCGATGTATAGGTCCTGCTGTAGAACTGTTTTTCTGGATGCAGAAAATGCACAGGCTCAGGCATGAAAAGCAGAACTATCTCACATGTTAGATAGATCTCTTACATGTCTGACAGCAATCGTTTAAAAATATATATTTTTATTGACATCCTCAAATTGCATTAACATAGAGCATTTATGAAACCTTTACACGCTTCTAGTGAGTTAGCAGAAAGGCATGTAGGGAAACAGTGTGGAGCCCGGCCTGATGGGGCCTCTAATGCATCTTGGGTCTGGCACGCCAGGTGCAGATGTTTGTCTACACTTCAAGAGAGTCATTTTCAAACTTGAACATCATAAAATAGAAAGGAAAAAGAAAACTAAGCCCACCCCCTCACCACCGGAAAAGGTTGTGGGTACGTCATTCATAATTGAGTATTGCCCCATAATGTACACCTCCTCTGCTGCCTAATTCCAGTGGCCCTGTCTGTACCACAGAGAGATTGTCACATACTTCACTTTTCAAAATCTCACTTTGCAGCCAAAGTATGAAAAGTAAACAACATCTCCATATGCAGCAATGTGTCAGAAGACATAGCCTGACATTTAACCTGCCTTGGAACAACAAAAGCATAATTTAAAGGCATTTTTATTGCTCATTCACCTCCTGAACTCCCGCACCTCTATGCTGTGTCACATGCCTCGGTCATTTGGGGGGGGGGGAAAGATTATTATGGGCTGATACGGCCCTCTAAGGCTGTAGTGTAAGCCCTTTCGGGTATTTACGTGGAGTCATGAAGGTCATTTCAAATTAGGGCTATAAGAGTGTTGCTGCCAGCCTTTGGGTATCTTCATCTGAGGGATATATTATGAATAAAGATCTAATTTTCAACAAAGTTTACTCAAGAAACAATGTTATTTTACTTGCTTCTGTCTACTTGAAAATAGCTTCTTTGCTATGATAGGCTGGCCGTTAAGAAGGTAATTTTCTCCTTCGTGGCCAGCACTGTACCCTACCCTGGTGGCTGTGAGGGACTTTCGAGCAGGTCTCTGTCTGCCGCTTTACATGTTGTCTGTACCTCACTTCGGGGCATATTATCAAGCGGCAGCGATAATTATCGCTGGCCGCTCTTAGCGAGATTTTTTTTATCGCTGGCAATTATCGCCATGCTATCGCTGTATTAACAACACATAGCGCAATGGCGATAATTTCCCAGCGATAGCGGTGTTTTCCATGGAACATCGCTGGTTTTCGAGCGATGTTCCATGGAAAACGGCGATAACCTTGCTGATACGACCCTGTGGTCGTATCAGCATAATCCACCCCCATTGTTAGGTATAGGTAAGTCTGCATTTTCGCAGACGTTAGTTTTTGGCGAAAACCGCGGTTTTCGCCAAAAACTAACGTCTGCAAAAATGCGTGGGACTCCTTGTTAATATCGCGATGTACATTTTGCGATATTTAACAAGGTAGTCCGTCAGGGGTACGCCCAGTGACGCCCACTTTGCATCTCATTAGAGATGCGATGTTAGGCGTGCTGGAAACGGGCGCTAAGTCAAGGAAACACGCGCTAGCGTGTCCTTGATGATATTGCGATAAAATTATCGCCGCTTTTCGCCCGAAAACGGACGCTAAAGCGGCGATAATTTTATCGCGGCCCCTTGATAATATGCCCCTTCATTCTCTGATCAGAGTGTATTTGTTTGCTGCTGGTTACAAAGTTATTGTGCTATAAAATTGCGAAAGACTCCTGAACTGAGCTTTTAAATGACCTGGAATGTACCAACTGTGAAAAACATGCAGCTTTACTAGGGCGTTGTTTAAGGGTAAAGCTAACTCTCCTTCCAAATATTACTTCAACCTAAGAACAACAAAAAATATATAGTTGAATGCTCATTCATTTTAGAGCCCAAGCAACAAATTTAGGAAAGTATACATTTTGTTAAATCCCTTATGGAAGCCCTTAGACAAAATGAGACTTACAAACAACTTGTATATTATCTACAGCTCTACAGAGCCATAATGCTACAAAAATACCTTCATGGAGCCAGAGTGTATCAATTGCTGTGTGCCCGGCATTTGTGCTCTGGTTTGGTAATTTTGCACTGAGAACCAGCGCAAAATGAAAGTCAGCCCAATTAACCAATATTTTGCACCAGCTGCTCACTGCAAATCGTTAATAAATGGCGCAAAATCGACGATACCAGAGCTAAATTGCCCATCTTTAGGTTCGGGCAACGATCAAATTTAAGTTAATCTGGCCCCTGCTACCCAGTTTTAGCTCACATTCAGGAAATTCTAATTTATTGTTGGAAACAGGGATAATCTAATCTACAAGATGCACGCTACACAAACAATTCGTAGTGACTTTGATCAGCTAAATCTTATTTATTCTTTTAAAGTACATTATCAAGAAACTAGTTAACCATTCATACAGCAGGTTACCTGTGATGCAGAAAAAACTGCATTTTGTCCTTCATTCCGAATTGTGTAAAAAACATAGAAGCAGGATTAATTAGGAAGGGACACTTACCGCTAACGTCGGCGGGCAAATACACAGAAATCACAGTATAAAGTATCACGAATAGAAACATGTTGAAGGAGGTCTTCTTGCAGAAATACAAATGAGCTCCCCCCTGAAGTGGCTTGTGGGAAACATTCATCACTAGAATATCAAGAGGGGCATCTACAGGAAGTGGAGCTGTGGTTCCTGTTTCTATTGAACAACTATGACATTAACATGCTGCTAAAATCAGAAAACAGGAACACAGAAAGACAAGCATTAGAAATGCCAATAGTATGGCTTTGCTGTGCTGCACCCTGTACTCACACAGGCACAGCATTAAACACCAACACCTACCCTCACACGGGCACAACCCTCTCCATGAATTCATGAGCACAACCACCCCCCTGCAGTCACATGGGCACAAACACCCTGTGCACAAACATGTGCACAACCTTCCCCCACCCTCACCCAGGCACATGTTTCTCTCTGCTATCACATGGACACACTTCTCACCCTACACTCATATGGGCACACCTCTCACACTGACACACTTCTCCTACATGCACACTGCTGACCCTCACCAGGTACATCACTCACCCTGTTTTCACACTGCACATCTCCACCCCTTTCCTCTCACAGGCCCAGCGCTCACCTTGTACCCTGATAGAGCGCAATTGTGCTCTTTCATTTGTAGGGGTGCATCATAATCACGAGTAGTTTGCACCTGCATTTATTCTTTTGTTGTGTTAACATTTGGCCAATAGAGTGTGAAATGTAATAACAGGCAAAGGCGAAAAGATAGAAATATTTCGTGCAATGTGAAGAAATTAACGTGGCTGTTGTGTTCTTAATAATGTAAATCCTAGTATCCGTTTATAACTGACTAATGAAGTTTACTTTTGAAATGTAATGCGTTGATTTAAACGCACACTATATTAATGTCTGCATATATGCGTGTTTAATTGAAACTCCAACGTACAGAATTCTTGTAGGTTGCTTACAGTTATTCATGTATTTGATGTGTTCATGTAACATGTTGATTTAGAAATGTTTAGTGAAATGTTCATTTATACGTGGTGTTATAAGGCCTGTGTGCCATTTTCTTATGTTGGCCGATTTCTGCAGGCCTGAAATGCATTTTGCCTGGAAGCTCTCATATTCGACTCGGTAGTTGAATTTCATGTGGAGGTCGAATTTGTTCTTTCTCACGTTTCTGTTGCAGGTGGAGAAATTCATCCTTGTTAGTTAGAATAATGCTTTTGTTTTAGGAGTTAGGCTCAGGGAGGAGAGGATACATTTGTACAAGGAGTGCTGATAATGTGAGACGGTGTTCTTTCTCACCGGAGAAGGCCTGGGAATCAAGGTCATCGAGCCAGGAGCTGGGAGTATTGAAACTAAATGGAAAATCACCTATGAGGAGGTGTCCAGCTGGATGAGGTGATTAGATGATGTGAAATGGGCATGTCTTATGATCTTGGTTTTGGAATTAGGGACAGTGCCCCGGGGGTGAGTTAGGAGAGGAGAGTAGGTTGATGGAGAGGGAAGGAGCATCTTAGAACGAGCTCTTTAGCTTTATGCTACTTGACCCATACAACGTGAGTGCACTTGTAAGGAAGTCTTCACGCGCTGACTCCTTTTCCCGAACTTGCCTGGGGAATGCTAAATAGGGATGTCATGTTAGTAGTAGTGTAGGGACAGATTCATGCTTTTTACTTACGAACCTCAAATGAAGTCTGATCTTGACGTGGGGCAGTTATCGCCTGCGTTCTGTTTTAGGAATTTGTCATTCTTTTCATGCTTCTGAGGGGTATATTCACAAGAACGTGTGCTAAACATCTCCAAAAAATGTTAACGCAACTTTACACATCGCAGTCCATCGCGGGAAAATTACCCCGTGTTAACGTGGAATTCACAACACGGCGGTACCATGCGATAGTCTCCCGAAACCGCGGCCAATGTCCGCGATACAACCACCTCGACGGAGATAAAAACACAAACCCCAACACCAAAAAACATGCGATGAGCCCATTCGCGAGGAGGAAAGCAGCGATAAGCAGCGCAAGGCCCGCGACACATATACTGCATGCGGGAATAAGCACAACAAAAGCAGGAAAAAGAAAGACAAACCAAACAGAAAATAGCGAAGCACAATGGAGCCAGTCGGAGCTAGCACACAACCCCACAAGCACCATTGGCAACAAAACATTAGACATGGCAGGCCATCGTGGACAAGGTGAATGCAGCTGGAGAGCGGAGGAGGACAATGGCAGAAAACCAGAATAGCTGGAATGATGCGAAACGCACAAACAAGCACAAACACGCCAACAACCAGAAGGCAGCAATGCACACCGGAGGTGGGAGTCCAGCGCCACACCAGGAGCTGGATGACATGGAGGAAATGGTGTCCACCACATCAGTCTGGAGATGGTGGCAGGAGTCGGGGACCAGAAACTGCTCAAAATCAACAGACACAACAGCAACAGGGAGAGGAACGACCAGGGACTGGGGGGACGGGGTAGATGGGCACAATGGCACTCATGCACAATTAAGCACAGCACAACTGCAGACAAACCATGCCCAAGAGGAACAACACCAACCAAGAGCACAAGTCACACAAGTCGGCAATATCACACCACTGAACAAGCACAGAAGTGAAAACCACACTGCCTGAAAGGGAGACGGGAGAGCCAAAGCAGAGCTGAATGGACATCTCACACACAATGCAGCACACACACATAGGAAGCAAAGCACCCCAACATCCAACACAATGTGGTACAAACACCAACATCTGCACAACCGAACACAGGACACAGGTGCACTGCACCCACTTGTGGCCGGTAAATGGCCATACGCATCTGGCAAAGCACGAAACAGGGACATGATAATGCACAAGTACCAACCCACAGCCCTGATGGGGCAGCAATGCATGTAAGGCAGGGACCCAGATAGGCCGTGACACACACATTGGCATACAAATAAACACTCAACACAGTTGGAGACAAGTGAACGTGCGGAAACTTTATCAACAATTGCGTGTCAGTACGGCCAAGGGAAGTGTCACGACATGCAGACCAATGCAGCAGCATGTCTGAATGAGGAACGTTGGAAAGCAACCATGTCCACCCCGGGAGAGTCCATCACCAACACAAGTCATTGCCAACCCGCGTATGTTGTCCGCGCATGGATCAGGAGTCCAGGCCAATGCAGCCATATCCACTGTCTCCTAGGGACATGTGACCAGATCCCCAACATGCAACCAGGTGTCGGTACACGTGCAATGGGTCACATGCAGTCCTGGCAGCAGGTACCTTGTCACTCGTCCATGAATGCGAGTGCAGCAGCGTAGGCCAACATTTCCAATGCGAGATCGTTGTCCACCACATCTGACATGTCGGCGACGTAACCCATCAGCTGTCCCGGACAGATGTGCTCACTCCAACCCCTGGCCCCAATATGCACGAAAGCCCAATCAGGGAGCGGCTCAATGTGGTCACTGCACACGACGACTCCTGCAATCTCCCAGGTCCAGTTCCCAGCATGCATGCCAAACATCCAGGCATGCCATAAACGGGCATCACGGTGACACTCCTGGTCGTGGTACAACAGGGGGCGCACACACACGTCGAAATCCAGGTCAGCTACCGTAACGTTGGAGAGGCAGACATCCATGGACCATTCGAATATGCACGAGCGACAGTGCAACACAGGCTGAACGCAGGTGACGTTGGCTATGCGGAAGCTCAGCCTGTAACTGATCCGCAGCACTGCCAATGGCAGTGCCCCCAGTACATGCAGCAGACGTGCACGGTACAGGTCCACGTGACTGGAGTCGAGCATGTGTCCGGGATGGTCTGCCATTGCGTCAGTGGCTTTGCTTGAAGCGGCACTGTGAGGATCTACACCAGTCCTGTGGATGAAACGCCACAGCTCGGAGCAATGAGCAGTGTCTGTGTGCAACGGGTGCAGGCCTGTGGTGTGGTGGGAGTACGAGTGAAGGCCATTTCACACACGCAAACTACGACCAAGGACTTCTGCGTGTGGGATGTGTACACGTTGGCCTTACGTCTGGCAGTGTGTAGTGTGGGAGTCGCCTGGAAATGCTATCCTATCTGTCAGGATGCAAGTCACATCTAGGAGCTGCAGATATGCTACCGCCCGATAGTGCAGACAAAGGACCATTCATCCCTACAGTAACTTCACCATCTGCATGCATTCAGGAGACGTACAGAGGCCTGCCGTTGGTGTGGTGGGATGTCTGCGACCCTGGGAATCATGGATGATATGCCCAGCACGTGGCACATGTGCGGCCTCACTGTGTGTTACGTTGCCTCACAACTGCTCCACCCTCCCACGAGCCCCCACACTTGTGTGCCCTGCGCGGTTGTATCACGTGCACTCCTACGGCACACCATTGTAATGCCTGTCCGCGCATGTCCAGCGGCATGCCACCAACACCGCAACGCTGGCCTTTGAAGGTGTGTGTTGTATTGTATGAATAACTTCTCAAAAGTCCGGTTTGGTTAACTGTAGGTATTTATTCGAGTGCGAGTAACACGCTGGTAATCCCTGTCCAGCCAGCGATAACTGACTCTCCAGGAATGCTAATACGTAACACCTGGAACATTGCAAACATGCCATGACAACCATGGAACAACTCATTTAAAGTTATAGGTAGTGCGGGATAAGTATATACCGTAATGCCTAACTATGTGAATACAACACATCATCTTCCCTTAAATAATACAAAAATGAAACAAAGCAAAAGCAAGAAAATAAATAAAAAAACATAAATGATCACACAAGTAATAATGTAATGAGATTAGAAGTCACCACATATGTAATCCTGCAAATATCTGGGTGGGCATCTAGGTCTATGCATAGCAAGTCTAGGTCTATGCGCAGCAATGCTGTCGCCAGCGTCTCCAATACTTTCATCACTTGTCCTTGAAGGAATATTAACGAATTCTTCATCGCTCATGAATAAATGAGGGTTACAATTATCAATTCTTTCTTTTACACCACTTACTCTGCCATTTTTCTTTTTATAAAGAGCCACCCTTCTTAGGTTCCAGTTTTCACCATTGTACAAAGTAATAAAATCTTTATAAACAGATTTCACCTTGTATGGACCCCGAAACTTTGTAAGACCACCACTCACCCTACCCGATTTGACCTTAACAAAGTCGTTGGTTTCTATGTTCCCTTTACATGCGATAGGTTCACTATGTTCTTCTCTCACCTTAGGATTATCCATGCCTACAAACACTTTCATCCAGGCAGGAATTAACTTTGTGCTTGCAGAACGTCCTCTCATCACAAGAAAAGGAACCCTTCCCAAAACCGTATTTTCTGTTGTGCGATAGGCCCATACCATATCATTTACAACTTGTTTGACATCTCTTTTGCTAGTGATAGCCATCTGTATGACTCCTTTTATCATGCGGTTGGCCCTTTCTACAATACCGTTTCCCTGTGGGTTATAGAGTGTTGTTCTACTATGTACAATACCACACGATTTAAGATAATCAGTCATTTCCTTAGAAACTAACTGTGTGCCATTATCTGTAATCAATTTCACAGGATATCCCTCTTCTCTAAAAACTTCTTCAAGAATTTGTATAGTCTTCTTCGTGGTAATCTCACTCATGAATTTCACCACCAACCATTTTGACATGACATCTACCATAACTAAACCAAACCTGGAATCCATCCCTAAACAAGATACTGGCCCTATAAAATCTAGACACACTGTATGCCAAGGCAAACCAGGATTTTCAATAGTACCCATTTCCAACTGGTTTCCAACCTTAAGCCTCTTTTCACTCTCCATACAATCGGTACATCTCTCCACCCATTCAGACACTTGCTGGTCCATTGTCGGCCACCAAAAATGTTCCCTTAATCTTTTCTTGGTGAGCGATTTTCCCATATGACCCTCATGAGCCAACTTAAACAATTTATACCTTAAGTCCTGTGGAGGAACAAATTTATCATCTTTCATGATAACATTTCCTTCCTCATCAGAAATAGATAAGTCGTCTAAAACTTTTCCAAAAGGTCTCACCTCAATGGGTAAAGAACTTTCACGTCTACCACCTTTAACTATTAACTCCTTAACAAATCGTAGTGCCTCATCCTTACCCATACTCTCATTCCACATAATTTTGTCAACTGCCCCATTACATGCTTCTACTACTTCTTCCACTAAAGCCACTGCTCCTTCACAATTGAAAGCTTCCACCTGCACCTTATCCACCTCATACCACGGTAAAGGTAGTCTTGATAAACCATCTGCTTGACAATTTTTCCATCCTGCAATATATTCTATTTTATACGTGAATTCTTGCAAACGTGCGGCCAGTCTTGCAAGTCTTGCTGATCCTTTTCCAGCCCCACCTGGAGATAACATTTTTATTAAGGGTTTATGGTCAGTGCGTAAATTGAATTGAAATCCCCATAAATACATGCGGAAGTATTCAGTGGCCCATGCCGCAGCCAAAGCTTCCCTCTCTATCACCGAGTAGTTCCTCTCAGAAACAGTAAGAGATCTTGAAGCAAAGGCAACGGTTCTCAACCCTTCACTATGTATTTGTTCTAAAACTGCACCTAAGCCAACTGCACTAGCGTCCACAGTGAGTACAGATTTCAACCTTGTGTCAAAAGGGGTCAATACTTTAGCTTCACATATTTCTCTTTTGATGTTTTCAAATGTACTTTGTTGGTTATCTGACCACACATATTTACAACCCTTCCTGAGTAATTCTTTTATGTGTTCTGTTTTTTCTGCGAATTTATGTACAAACTTTGCATAGTACTCTATGAGACCAAGAAAAGACCTAAGTTTGTCTTTATCAGTGGGCACTGGGGCTTTTCTTATGGCTTCCAGAAGGTCACGTTTTGGTTTGATCCCCCTTCAAATATAGTGTATCCCAGATACTCTACTTCCTCAACACAAAATTTGCACTTTTCTTTTTAAGGGTAAGTCCAGCATCTCCCATCTTACACAAAACTTCCTTCAAAACAAAATTATGCTGTTCTTTTGTTTCACCAAATACTAATATATCGCCCTGAAAATATACCACATTTTTAATATCCCTCAACACCACACCCATCATCCTCTGAAAAACTCCCGCAGCAGAAGCCAATCCGAACGGCATTCTATTAAATTGAAATATTCCTTCCATAGTAATGAAAGCCGTTAACGGTTTTGACTCCTCGTGGAGTTTAATCTGGTGATACGCACTGCGTAAATCTAATTTCGAAAAATATTTTCCACCTTTTAAAGACAAAATGAGCTCATTAATGTTTGGTAACGGGTAGTTATCAACCACAATATTCTGATTAAGAGTGCGTAAGTCCACACAGAACCTATAACTACCATCAGGTTTGCCCGTGATCACAACTGGCGAAATCCAACTAGAAGTCTCTATTTGTTCAATGATGCCTTGTTTTACCATATCGTTGAGCATGCGTTTAACTTCTTCCCTAGCAATAATGGGTATTTTCCGTACTTTATGTTGCATGGGTATGGCATCCGGCTTTAATATAATTTTGTGTACATACCCCTTGAGTTCACCAATTTCATCAGCAAATATGTTATGCATGTTTTCGACAATCGTGTCAGTGGTAACATCCTCAACTACCATAACCTGCTGGGGAGCTCTTGGGTTAATGATAATGTGCAAATCATACTGATGTGCCCACCCTAAAATTGGTGGACCATTACGCGATATATATACTTTGCCACTTACACATCTATCCTGAAAGGCAATGTCAGTTAACATATAACCTATTATATCTATCTTTTCCCCTTGATATCCCCCTGGATTGATATCTTTTGGAAGTAATTCTACTCCCTGCCATGTTCTTTCAAACACATCTTTGGGAATAATAGTGTAAAAAGATCCACAGTCTATCATTAACTCAACATCTTTACCATTTATAACAAAATTTGCTTTGGGTCTGGATCTCCTCCCAGGTGAACTAGTGGTTTCATCTTCTTCCACACATAAAATTCTGTCTTCACACTTTATACTTTTCACATAACTATCACTTCCCTGCCTCCTTTGTATTACCGCTACTGATTCGTCTTGGATGACAGATACTCTTGCTTTGCTAAATGTTTTACACATTTTAAAGAAGTGACCTTTACGACCACACTTCCTGCATTCTTTATCGATGGCAAAACAATTTTTATACTCGGCAGTATGATAACTGCTGCCACATCTCGTGCACATTCTCTCTGGTATTTTGTTATTATCTGTATTCTTCAAAAAATTACTATTATACTTTCTACTGGGATTGCTACTTCTCTCCCCCCAGTATATCTTTTTTCCTTGCTGACTGCTGCAACATCATCTTGGTCAACATATGACACTCATACAGTGTCTGCCTTCTTTTCCATTTCTTTCATACACACCTCGGAGTGTTCGACAACCTTGGCTATCTCTATAGCATTAATCAAAGTCGGGTTTCTTGCTGCCCATAACCTTTCTTGTATTTTTTGTTGCGACACTGCACAATTAGTTGGTCCCTAATCATTTCTTCTCTAATCCCTCCAAATTGACACTTTATTGATAGCTCTCGTAAACGTGCAACAAATTGATCAATAGTTTCGTCACCCCTTTGAGGTTGTGTATAAAATTTGTGCCTACACATAACTATATTTACCTCTTTAGCGAATTGCTTCCTCATTCTAGCTTTAGCCTCTAGATAAACATTCTCTTCCGGTCTTCCTTCAGTATCTATTGCTACAGGTAAGTATTTAAATACATGTTGCCCTTCCTTCCCCAACGTACTTAATAATAAAGCTTTCTTCCTTGCAGTGCTAAATTCTTTGCCATCTAAAGCCTCTATGTAATTCTCAAATATTTCTACCCATTCATCCCATTCTATAGGAGGTTCTCCCACACTCTGTAAGAATAAAGGTGGAGTAATTATAGGTACATCCATTTAAACAGTTTTTTTTTTGTGTTAATAAAAATCACAATGTCACCACTACTTGGATTTACTATAAAATAAAATTATAAATTTGTTGATGTTTTTTTTGTGTGTGATGTTCTTCCAAATCCAGGTAAGTTTAAAGTCACTGTCACTGTTGGAGGTGACACAAAAAAATACCTTTGCGTGTTTAAATGTTTGAATTTTCCTTCTTCCTTTCGACCAGTCAAAACTGCTTCTTTCCTTTTCTTTTTTTCCACCTTACTCTCCGTTTCTGTTAAGTTTAGGATGCTTATCACGTTGCGTGAATCTATCCGATTTCACGATCTTTCTTCCTTCCTTTTTTTTTTCAAATGGCCTCCCAAGTCGTCATGACGCTGCACAACATCTTACGTTGCTCACGCAGTCTCCACGTCTCCGGCTCTCTGTGTGAGCTGCAAACAGGTGACGTCACACGCATACGTTCGAGCTTCCAAGCTTATCCCCACAGCAACGAATGTCGAACAGCAGCTGTCAGGCTCCGAACGCGCAGCTCGCGCCGTGCCAGGTAACTGACTTGAAGTCTTCAAACTTTGAACTAAGCTTGAAATCCGTTCCCATGCGTCATGTTCAATAACACCAGAAACGCCCGCATATGTCGCTCCAACGCACTGTTATTCACACAGTCCATACGGTGCTTACAGTATTTTACTTAAACTGTATAATCACTTCCAAAATGTCGCTGTAACATTTCTTCACTTTAAAAAAAACAAAAAACTACTTCACGCTTCCATATCGTGCACGCATTCACTGTAGGATCCGGCCGTAATCTCTTTTAATCCTTACTTTACTGTCCTTGTCCTTGGCCAAGTTGTCTTGCGTGCCGTAGTGGGTTCTAGAAATTCCAGCGTGGTTACAATCGCTCAACACTCCGCTGGCCAATCGTCGCCAATTGTTGTATTGTATGAATATCTTCTCATAAGTCCGGTTTGGTTAACTGTAGGTATTTATTCGAGTGCGAGTAACACGCTGGTAATCCCTGTCCAGCCAGCGATAACTGACTCTCCAGGAATGCTAATACGTAACACCTGGAACATTGCAAACATGCCATGACAACCATGGAACAACTCATTTAAAGTTATAGGTAGTGCGGTATAAGTATATACCGTAATGCCTAACTATGTGAATCCAACAGTGTGCGGCCAAGTGAGTGTAGGCCAATGGTCCGGACAGGGCAGACACAAGTGTACAGTCCATGGCTGGCTGTGATCACGCTGCGAATGAGGCTAGGCAACTGACTCATGCAGCCGCAGGACTGATACACATAACACTTGGCATGCATGTGCCAAGACCCCGAGCGGTCTTGCGCTCCTACATTTCCCCGTCCATGTGGGCCCGCCCTCCTGGTGCATGCTACATTGCAACATCGTCTACTGTGGCCCTGGTGGCGAAAACACCCCTACACAGAGACACACTTACCGCACATCCTGCCCAAGGCCAGGTCCGAGCCACGCCCTGCTCCCCCTGCCGATTCAGCACACCCCTGCGCTGAACTGACGTACGCCGGACCAGCACACGCCGCTTGTGCATGCAGGGGGGGCTGGGCGAAGCTACATGTCCAAGGTCACTGCCAACGCTGAGGTGACATGGTATCGTCCGCTGAGGATAGCACACTGTGATGTTGCAGGGCTGTGCCCATCATGCTGACACAATGACCACACGGACACACTTGCTCAGATGGTGTGAATGGCTACGGGCACGTGCGCCCGGCTACATTTATTAGCAGGCACACATATCGAGTGACACCTGTGTTGGATGTGTGTGCACACCAGCCGGCAAGGGCTGCCTGGTGCAGTCAGAAATCGACAACAGTGTACATCGTAAAGGACACAACCACTCAACCATAAAGGCCCCATGACTTGTGCTGCACAGAGTTAGTGGCCCCGGATGCACAGCATCCTGCACGGGCCTACCGCCACGGGCCGCTGACTTGCGGGGCACTGGAGCAGGGTCACGAGTGCAGAGCAGGTTTCTGTAGATGACAAAGGGGCTTGTCGCGGAGTGTCTCGGTAGACAGTGGAAG
Organism: Calotriton arnoldi; assembly: GCA_963921515.1. Classification (NCBI taxonomy): domain Eukaryota; kingdom Metazoa; phylum Chordata; class Amphibia; order Caudata; family Salamandridae; genus Calotriton; species Calotriton arnoldi. Next base: position 856,904 of record CAWUFW010001746.1, on the reverse strand, counting down.
GTGTGCCCCCAGGGCATGATGCAGAGGGCAGAACCACGCTGAAACAGTCACTATGGCGGAGATGAATGGACCAGACACATGTCGGACACCAAGTCTGGTCCAGCCAGATGAAGATGCAGAAAACCACCAGGCCATGGACTCAGACGCCACCAAGGTCCAACCAGATAGTGCCCATGACTCATTGCGCACAGAGTTAGTGGCACCAGTGCTGTCAGGGGATGCTGCCTGCGATGAGGCGTGTCCAATGGTGTGGACTCCTCCACATCTTACCCAAGACACAGTTCCACATGTGTGACCTACTGGGACGCAGCGTTGGCCTGAGGCAGCGGTCAGCACGGGCCATTCACCGAGTGTCGCCGGCTTAGGTTGGATGGTCCCACCGGCCTGCGTAGTTCAGGTTCAGTGGCACCATGGGATGCGGACTTGCAGTGAACAGTGTTGATGGCACCAGGTCAGTTGTTGATAGTGTTCAATCACCTCCCTGACTCTGATCCGGCTTTCCTCCAGACTGAGCCACATCTTCCTCTTACTCCTCTCCGTGCGTTCACTGGTGTGGACTCTGCCATTCATGATTGGCGACTAAGTGCTGGATGTGGGACCTACTGGTCCGCAGGGTAGGCCTGAGCCCTCATCCACGTGTCGCCGGCTTGCGTTGAACAGGGATAGTGGCACCACGTGTCGCCGGCTGGCGTTGAACAGAGTTAGTGGCACCACGTGTCGCCGGCTGGCGTTGAACAGGGTTAGTGGCACCATGTGTCGCCGGCTTGCGATATGGAATTATGCCTCACTGATCGAGGGGTGTCTGGTGCTGTGGCCGCTGCCACGGACTTGGGGTCACTGCCATTCAAGACTCAGGACACAGTTCCACATGTTGGACCTACTGGGCCCAGGAGGACGCAGGTGGAGTATGTAAATGGGAAATGAGTAATGTGGGCCAGCGTCGGGGGGGCCAGCGATGGTCTGCGGAGGCTGCAGAGGTCGCGGGACTGGTGCATGGAGCTTGCACCGGCACGTGGTGGGCCCTCATCGACACATGCCGGTGCAGGCAGGTGAGCGGAGCCTCGTTGGTGAGCTGTGGCCGGCATGACGGGTCGGGGGACCAGCGGCCCGGGGTGCAGCAGGCGCACAGGGACGCAGGCCCTGCCGTGCTCGACGCAGGACTCATGGCGGGCCGAGAGCCGCCGCACTGGCAGACGCGTTGTCCATTCCGAATGAGAACCACGCCCAGTGCGACGGGGTTTTTGTTCACACTCCTACGCAGGCCTGGCATACGCAGGTCCAACCCACTACGCATGCGCATGCAGGGGGGGGACGTAACGTGCAACATTTCCGCGTTCTGCCCCACAGCCTGTGGGGACATGGTAGCGTCCACTGGCCACTGCACTCCATGCACCAGCAGTTGATCTCCACATGGCCATTTCCATGGTTTGCACTCTGTGGTCTGTCCGGCAGCTCCACGCCACACCTGGCATTGGGTGGGTTCACATTCCTTGATCACTTGCCGCTCTTGCACATGCCTGCTCCATGCCTCTCCTCGCATCCTGCTATTGTGTGTCTGTGGTGCCATGCCGTGGCTGGGTTGTGGGCATGGCAAGGCCAGCTTCACAATGGAGTTGTGTTGTCGTGTCTGGTCAGTTGGCATGTTGTGTGTCATGTTGAATGTAGTTGTGCTGCGTGCCCATTGCCAGTGTTGTGAGTTGCATGACTGTGGGCTGGAGGAGGGTGGTGTGTTCATTTTGGTCTTACCAACGGGCACTGCATTTCCATGGGTGCCATCCTGGGAGCGCTGGGTGATGCTGGACTGTCCGGAGATGTGAGACTCATGCACTCTGCCTGGGGAGTTGGCCACGACATTGTTGAGGAGTCCCGGGCGGTCCACTGTTTCCTGCACATTCATGATATGCGTCTGCTTTCTCTTGTGGTAGTTGTGTGCAGTGTCGGCAGGAGGCACGAGGGGTACATGTGTGCAGTTGATTGGCCCTGACACATGAGGGAATCCAGCTATGGTGTAGGGGCCTTGCTTGGTCTCCAGCAGCTCCTGCGCAGTGTGGGTGAAGTGGAGGTGTTTGGGGTACCAGGCTGTTGTTGGCATCCAGGACAGGTGTGATGACCTTGTATGGGGCTGGCTGTGTGACTCCTCCGACTCTGGCAGTTGTGGGTTGGATGGTACCAGCCGGCAGCTTTGTCTGCGGAGGGATGTTGGTAGTCCGCTGGGTTGGTACCGTCAGCAGGTGGGGGATGTGGGTCAGGATGCGGGGGATGGTTGTCCTTTTGGGCCTGTAGTGGGCAATGTCCTCCTCTGGCATTGGGTCTGGGTGGCAGGTGCGTTTCAGGTGGGTCCGCTGTCTTTGTGTACGCTGCCTCTGTGGTGTTCCGGGGGGGGCGGGACGAGTCCTGGGGGTGGTGGCGGTGGGCGTTGTGGCCCTCATGGGTCTCGGAGCTGCATGATCATTGTCTCCATGGCATCTGTGGGTCTTCGGGTGTGGCTCTTGGCTGGGCTCCCTTTCACGCTGCAGGTAGTCGTCCTGCTTAACACCAGCAAAAGGCAGGTGTTAAATCACTGGTGCTAACGCGGCTTATCGCCTGTTTTTGGTTCGCTTCGCAGATCTGGCAGTTCGTTGTGAAAGTGGTGTTGTGGTTTTTTCGTGTGTTTTTGCACGGGAACGCCTACTCTGCATCTCATTAGGGTTAGTTGGTGGAGTCCACCGTGTAGATAAATTTTGGGGCAGTTATCGCGGGAATACTGGCGATGTCTGCAGTTTGCACCCACTTGTGAATGGGGTGTTAAATCTATCTCCACTTTTGATGAGTTAAGGTGGAGATAAATCGGAGATAAGTCCTTGTGAATATCCCCCAAAGACTTTAATTTTGATCTCAGATTCGGCTTTGTATTAGTTCCGATGTATTTCTATAACCTCTTCTTGAGGTGCCTGTATGTCCAGTTATTTTTGGCTTTGTAATAAACCCACTAAACTAGAACCTGGAGAATGTGGTTCTTCGGAGTCATGATTCTTTCAATTTATGAGTCTAACCTAATGAGTTATTTCTCCCCTCTACACTTCCAAGCAGGTACAAACATTCCATTGACTGAGGGTTCCAGAGTACATTAACAAAAGGGAACCTGGCCCTTTCAGTTGGTAGCACTGTCGGATGGTTACCTCTGGAGTGAGGGGAGAATCTAAAAAAATTAGGGAAAGTTTAGCCATAAAGCCGCAAAGAGCCCAAAGGATGAGAGCCCAAAGGATTGAGAGCGGAGAACGTCGGACTTTGGAGGAGACCGACGGAGAGTGACGGTGCGGTGGGAACAGCGGTTCACAGTGGAGTGAGTATGAATAGGGATGTGTGTGGTAGATTGCGCTGATGATTTGATTGTGTGATGTCTTGCGGAGTTGGGATGAGAGTCGAGTGAATGTGGTTCCGGGCCGAACGCGCGCGGTCCATGAGATATAATTTGATTTTGATTTGATGTCAGGCTCGAAGTGTAGCCTAAGATCCCGGGATAGATTTGAGGTGTAGAAGACACCGAGTGATGCAATTGTCTGACCAGTGATTGTGGGAGTCGGGAAGCGCTATCGACGACCCGTTGGAGATAAGGAACGTGTGTGAGTGAGCTTGATAGAGTCGTTTGGGAAGCAAGTGCACAAGGGCAGACCACAGCGATTCGAGTGGCCAACGCAGGTCGTGGGTCACGGTGTGTGAATGGTTTTGAGAGATTGGATCCTATTGATTTTATTTATATGACTGTCCGGTCATTTCGTGGACAGACAGTCTGAGGTGCAACTGTCTGGTCGTTTCACGGACAGACAGTTGCCAGAAGAGAGGCAGACAATTACTCGAGACTGTCCAGTCATTTCGTGGACAGACAGTCGGATATGTAACTGTCCGGCCGTTTGGTGGAGAGACAGTTACTAGATTCTATGACAGAAGTGAGTGAATACGTAAAGTGAGACTGTGAAGGAGGGTGAACTGCTGTGTAAGGAGGAGAAGTGACGTCGGAGGGGGCCGCGCTGCGATAGGTCGGTTGGTGTAAAGCTGCGATGAGATTGGTGGATTGTCTTCAGGAAGTGGAAACAAAAACATCTTGTGGGTAAAAGGATTTGGTTCAATCATGCGTTGCTTTAGAGTATTACGAGACCTTTGTAGGGGAGATAGAGGAGTAGTTACTCAAGTGGGTGAGGAAGCACCACCCGAGGATACCCCAGCACATTACATGTCCACAAATGTAGGACCACATACCATAGTTTGGCTCCAAAATTGGCATAAAATTACTGAAAAGAGGGAGATTTGGCTTTTCCATGTTATGGTTCATTTAGAATAGAGGTGCTGTATCAGTTGAGGGGAGTGATGGCTTCATTGCGACCTCCACCTAGACCAACACAGTTTGAGGCATTAGATGCATGGATGAGAGCAGCACAGTCCAAGAGTAGGGAGTGAAGTCAGGGAAGGATGAAGAGAGCAATGAAGGCATATCAGGATGCGCAATGGGACGCGGAGTTGAAGAAGTGGAGGGTAGACACCATCAAGGGAGAGAGAGGCTATTTCTACTATTAGTGAAAACAGGAGACACTCACAAGAGGAAGGAAGAGGATGACAGTGACACTGATGACAGCTTGTTAGATCGGTTGCTAGCAGAGCGTCCTCCTCCATACAATCCAGATTCAGATGAGGGAAGGCGAGCACTAATGGAGAAAACGGGAGTACCACAGACGAGCCCTAGTGCGAGAGTAGTGGGAAAGATTTCAACAGAAATGGAAGGAACGGGGATGCCAGCATCGAGAGGTACAGAGATGAACGGAGTTAAAGCTGCTATGCGGTTACTGGAAGCCCTTACGGTGCCGGTCACTATTGGCCCTATAGTGTCTGTGTATGACCCAGGTCAGGGAGAAAACAGTAGTCAACCACAGTCAGAAGTAGGAGAAGGGAGTAATGCTGGAGGAAATGGTACTGTGACGGGAATGGTCCATTTTTGGTGCCTGTGGAAGCCAGTACTCCGTTGCCAGCCACTGCAGACTCTTCTAGGGGACGTATTGGGTCTAGTGCAGTAAGATCAGTGTCATTGGCAGACTCGCATTCGGACTTGAGGATGTGGGAAGCTCCAGTTAGAGGACCCATGGGAAGGATAACAGGAGGAGGAGTTGATCAGGGAGTTTCTGGGAGTCAGTATGCTCCATAGCATACAGCAGGAGTAAATCCCCGCAGGAATCAGAGCGGTGAAACCGAGAAGCTGAGTAGTGCATCAAGTCAGGGAACAAGCAAGGCAGCAGTAAAGGCTAAGGTGCTGGACGTAGTAAGGTTAAAGGCAGAAGTGGATGAGATAATAAGTGGAAATTTGCCCCTGAAAAGGATAGAACTTAATGAGCAAGATGAGTTGTTGTTTGTGGCGAAGGACATTACCCGTAAGGCAAGGAAAGCACATGAGAAGCTGACAGAAGTAGCACAAAAGTATGATGTGGATTTGTCCAAAACCAAAATGTTAAAAGGAGGTCATAGGTTAAATTACAGTGATCAAGAATTGGAAGAAAAAAGAGTCATAGGATTGAAGACCCATATTCGGGAATTGATTGTAGGGATACGTGCATGGAGCATGCTTGACAAGTGGGCGGAAAGGTGGTCCTAGAAAAAGAGTGTCAAGAAAGGGATAAGAGATAGGCCACATCCAGGAGGGGGGACAGCAGGAGTAGAAGCTTACCCATTGCGAGAGGTACCGAGCGGAGGGTATGTGCATGGGCCTTGGACATCCCATCACATTTTTGATTGATACTGGTGCTACCCGTTCTACTGTGAGATCTGCAGTAGTCCCAAACCTACCCCTCTCGGGACAATCGATCCAAGTTGTAGGAGTTGCTAATAAGAGAATGACTAATCCATTGACAGATGAGATACCTGTGAGAATAGGAACCTTTCAGGATCGTCACCAATTTGTGGTGTGCGATTCGAGTCCAGTCTGTTTGTTGGGTCGTGACCTTTTGTGCAAATTAAATTGTACCATCTATTGCACACCCAAGGGAGTGGAGTTGCAGACCAGTGATGATGACATTGCATTTAAACTGGCAAACCAGACTCTCTTCATAGAGATGTTTCCCGTGTTGACTGAAGATTTGCCATACGACCTGAGGTACTTGGTCCCTCCGGTGGTGTGGGTTTTCAGGGGCGAAGAGATAGGACGGATCCGAGGGGTTGAGCCAGATCAAGCCGAATGCTGAATTTCCAAGAACGCCCCAGTACAACCTGACGCCGGAATCGGTGGCAGGAATCAAGCCTGTGATTGAGTTTATGATCAAACAAGGCATTCTGAAGGAAATAATGGGGAGCCCATGCAATTCCCCTATAATGGGACTGCAGAAGCCGAGTGGGAAATACAGACCGTGCAAGACCTGCGAAAGGTCAACACGATTGTAGTTCCATGTTGTCCTGTGGTACCGAATCCATCAGTGATCTTGTTCCAAATTCCCTGTGAAGCTGAATGGTTTACAGTGATTGATTTATGTCAAGCTTTCTTCTCGATACCCTTACACGAGGAAAGCCAAATTTTGTTTGCTTTCCGTCTGAAAAATCCTGTGTTAACGTGGAGTCATATCCCACAAGGGTATACTGAGAGTCCATCTATTTTTAATCAGATTTTGAAGAAGAATCTTGAGAGTCTGGTACTGCCGCAGAGTTCAGTTTTTGTGCAGTACATTGATGACCTCTTGATTGCTTCTGAAACGGAAGAGGCCTGTAGGATTGATACGGTTGCAGTGTTGAATCACCTGGCAGAGAATGGACACAAGGTGTCCGCAAGCAAACTCCAGTACTGTTTGCCTGAAGTCCAGTATTTGGGTCATCGCATTGAGAAAGGCAAGAGGAAGGTGTCAGCAGACCGCATTGAGGCGATCATGAAAATGAATGCGCCTACCACACAAAAGGAAGTCAGAAGGTTTTTGCGAATGGTTGGGTACTGTCGTCAGTGGATTCCCAGCTTCTCATTGAAGACAAAACCTCTGCAGAGGTTGACACACAAAGATGTGAGTGATCCGGTACCATGGGATAACGACTGTTTGGTTGCCTTTCTGGAGCTGAGAGAAAGCCTGTGTCGCGCTCCAGCTCTAGGAATGCCTGATTACAATAAATCATTTTCATTGTTTTGCTGTGAACGTGAGGGCTGTGCACTATCAGTACTCACACAGATTCATGAAGGTGTCCGTAGACAAGTTGCCTACTTTTCAGCTACCTTAGATCCGGTAGCTTCAGCAATGCCCGGATGTCTCAAATCACTTTGCTGCAACAGGTGTCAGCATTGAAAGGTGTGAGAGTATTGTGATGGGTCATCCTCTTACTGTCTATGTTCCACATTCATTTGAGCTTCTGATGATGATAACCAAAACACAGTATTTGACGAATCACAGACTCACACGCTATGAGCAAGTCATACTTGCCTCAGGTAAATGTGACTTTAAAAAGATGTTCTGTATTGAATCCTGCTACTTTAATGCCTATTCCAAATATTAAAGATGAAGATTGTGAAGAACATGACTGTCTCGATGTGACTGAACTTTGCACCAAACCGAGACCTGACATTGTCGATGAAACTCTGCCTGAATCAGATGAAATCCTTTTTGTAGATGGTTCATGCTTAAGGGACAATGCAGGTTATTTGAGAGCAGCGTTTGCTGTTTGTACTATTTCTGGAGTTGTTGAAGCTGCTTGTTTACTGGGAGTACACTCCGCACAGGTAGCTGAAATCATTGACCCATGCATGCCTGGTCTCTATTCAGCATCTACACCGATAGCCAATCTACCACCATCTACACTGTTAGCCAATATGGGTTCGGTGTGGTTCATGACTTCGGGCAGCTATGGTCACAGAGGGGGTTCCTAACGTCATCGGGATCTCCCATCAGAAATGGAGAATATGTGAGACAATTGTTGGAAGCTTTACAATGACCAAAAGAGAAAGCTGTGGTGAAATGCATTGCCCATGGGAAGGGGGAGGATTTTGTGACGTTGGGTAACAGGTACGCTGATGAAGTTGCACGTTTCATTGCTGAACAAGGGTGCATTTTTAATGGGGAATATACTGGAGAGAGCACAGAAAGAACCGAGCTCAGCATGATGTTAGCCATAGCAGACACTTGGGATGAGGTCAAGCGTCTGCAGGGAGAAGTATCAGATCAGGAAGAAGCTGAATGGTTTAAAGCAGGTTGTGAGAAGAGAGATGATGGCATTTGGGTATCAACTGATGGTCGAGCAGTATTGCCCGATGATTTATTGAGTCCAATTGCGAGGCAGATTCATGGAGCAGTTCACTTTGGAAGAGATGCCATAGTGCTAGTGTTTAGACAGACGTGGTTTAATCCACGGTTTCGTGCGTTTGCTGAAGTAGTATGTCACAGGTGTGTTACATGTCAACAGATGACTGCTGGAAAGAAAACTGTGGTTGCATTGAGTCTCATTGGAAGATCTGGGGGTCCCTTCAAATAGGATCCAGTTGATTTCATCAAGATGCCTTGATGCAATGGATTGAGGTACATTTTAGTGGTGGTGTGTGTTTTCTCACGGTGGGTAGAGGCATATCCAATGAGAAGGTGTGATAGACTCACAGTGGCGAAGCTGTTACTTAGAGAGTTGATTCCACGCTTCGGATTTTCAACTTCGTGGGAGTCGGATAGAGGTACGCACTTCCATAGTGAAATTATGAGGCTGCTTTGTACTGCCTTACAAGTTGATCAGAGACTGCATTGTAGTTACAGACCCGAGGCGTCTGGCCTTGTGGAGCAGATTAATGGAACTCTCAAGATGCGAATGGCAAAGGTTTGTTCGTCAACGTCTCTGAAATGGCCTGATGCAATCCCCTTGGTATTGATGAGTGTGCGTAGCATCCCCAATAGAAGGACAGCACTCTTGCCTCACAAGATTCTGATGGGGATGGCGATGCGCTTACCAGCAGTGCCGTCTACAGCATTGATAAACATCACCGATGATTTGATCCTTGATTATTGCAAAGGACTGGCTGACGTGGTCCGTTCTGTGTCTCACCAGGGTGAAGCTGCGACTGCCCCGACCTCGAAGGACCTCTGCCATGATCTGTGTCCAGGTGACTGGATACTTGTTCGGAAACATGTGAGGAAGAACTGTCTTGATGCCCGCTGGAGAGGTCCATACCAAGTGATTCTAGTGATGAATACAGCTGTGAAGTTTGGAGGCTTGCCGAATTGGATACACGCCTCCCACACCCGTAGAGTTTCAGGACCCACGGAAGAGACAGCTCCTCTCCCTTAAGAAAATCCAGCCGTGGCTGCGAAGCCACCAGAGAGGACAAGCCAAGCAGTGAGGGTTACTGACGAGGCTGGTTGCCCACCAGAGCAAGCTGAGGAGGGTCACGCTACACAAGACCCAGGTAGTGACTCTGAGGGAGACGGTACCATTGCGAGTGGTAGAGAGTCAGACTCAGCTGAAGGAACTGGTGTGCAAAGTGATCTGGTGCAGAGATGGAGAGCAGAGTTCACAAGGGAATCGTGGCCTGTGAGACAGAAGAGGCAAAACTTGAGACTGGCATCTGAAAGAGATCTTGCCCCTGTGTCTGAAATGTCCGAATCAGAGCTAAGTGACACAGAGCAAACACAGGAGGGCCTGAGGAGATCGAGAAGAGCAAGGGTGCCCTGTCAGAGGTACGCTGCCCCAGAGTGGACCTATCTGATCACAGATGCCGGAAACAGTGGGGACAGGGAGACTGAGGTCTTCGCAAGTAGCCAGCAGAGTTCCAGAACTTAACATTGAGATTGAACTGTTGGTCCCTTGAATAGAAGCCAATGGAGTGTTGACAGCGACTGTACCAAGACCTCCGATATTAAGCAGGGTGCGGGTTTTGATTCTGCGAGATTTGTCTTTTCCAACTTTTGGATATCAGCCACCGGCTCAAGAGATCTCAGCAGTTCGTCTTGAGATTCTACACTGTGTCATTGATGAAATTGGCTCGGAGCTTATAAGAGATTGTTGACTAAGCTGTGGATTGTAAATAAAAGCTTGCTTTAAAGAAGATAACATAGGCTCGAGTGGAAGAAGAATACATTTAGGGATTTTCCCTAGAAGAAGAAAGAGGGCTAAGGACGTCTTTTTGAACTGTGTAAATAAGAGTGCAACTAACTGTGAATTTGATTTCCAGGACTCCAATGAACTGTGTGTGAATTTGTTGAACAGCAATCAGAGGCAGAGAAAGAGATTTTGCGTTGATCCTCTTGCTGTGCTGAACCGAACTCAATTAAGAATGGAATCTGGAAATCCGAACCGTAGAGCAAAGTGTGTGATAGGTACACTCATCGTAGGAGTGATAGTAGTGATAGCATTAGTTATTATTGTGTCTGTAAAAATTTCACATGAAGCAGAAGTTGAGGGGGTGGGAGTGCAAGGGACATCCACACCTGTTACTTCTAGCACAAAAGAGGGTACCGTAGGAGCAGATAAAGCTATGCTAGATCAAACTAGTTGCATGTAGATCTGTCTAAGGATGATTATACGTTGAATGCCTACGCAAAATTATTGTATGTGTATGTGAATACGATGGATTTAAGAGATTGTTATGTGTGTATGCAGTTGCCTGCGTCGGTGGAGGAGTGTATCCGTTATCACCACCTCCCATTGACGTATGGTATTACTGAAGTCTATTGCTTAGTATGTTTTATGGTAAGGGTCACTATGAATATTATTTCTCGAACTACGATGCAGTGCTTTCAGAAATTCCGGCATATAAGCACCTGAATAAGTATGATTATTACAAGTAGGAAGAGAGAATAGGGAAGTATTTCATACCTACCATTACGCTAGACACAGCTTATGCTCATCGTTCATAGATCAAGTAGAAGATAGACTTAGACAGTTAGCAGTAAAACTTAATAGTAGAGAAGGAAACTTTGAATGGACCAAGGAGGAGTTAGCACATAAGGCGAAAGGGAGCTATGGTCCAATAGCTTTAGATTTCGAATAGCGTGGAAAGCTTTGCATTCGACAGGTACAGACTTATGATAAGGTCTTTGTTGGAAAGAGTGTGTGTGATCACATTTTCACAATTGAAGCCACTGCAAAAAAATGTTTGGAAGACACAGTGCAGGTGGTATCAAATGTGTATTTTGTGTGTGGAAACATGCGTATGTACGGTTGCTATCGAATTGGTATGGTACATGTTATGTGGCTGTTGTGTTTCCTAAGATTTACCATGTTGAGGATTTGGCACCGTTGGAAGGTGGATTACACTGATCCAGCATGAACCCAATAAATTGATCAGGGATAACTATTCAATTACATCATACTTTGCCCCATACACATTCACCAAAATCCCTGATGCGCTGGTGTCAAGTTTGTTAACTTTACTTCAATTTATTCCTGTTACTCATGCTCAAAATTTAAACATCCTGTAGTTTGTGTATTTTAAATTATTATAATCAACTTTTCATCTACTTGGTCGATGGACCAGATGGTTGAAGAGTTGATGGCAATGGTAATTCTCTAAAAATAAAGATTAACCCTTTGAAACTGGCTAAAAATCATCACAAACTCTTGGTGAGATTTAATAAATTTATCTAGTAATAATAAATGCTCATAGCGATCACATTCATAAATTCAAACACTGAAAACCTCATGAGAGAGAACATACAATCTAATCACGGTAATAACGGAACTATAATTTCAAAATATACGTTGCAAAGAGTGGATAGATAAAGAGACTTTAGATACAAGTAAAATCTATCAATTTAAACCAACGATTCGGAGGGGATAGATGAAGAGACAAAAGATTCATAAACAAGAATACAATCTGCAAAAATAATTTCTGCAATACTAAGTTAGATCAAATACAAACCCAAGGGATCTGTAAAGGAAAACCACCACCCAGGCCTAGGCAGTAGTGGGGGACCCCTGAACCGAGAGTCAGGGATCAAAGACTCAAGAACCAGGACAGGAACAGCTAGGCCTCTCAGCAAACCGACAAACAGCGACGCAACCCTCTCTCAGACACCTTCAGCCTAAGCGACCTAAACCACACCCCTAAAGTACCTATTCTTATACCCTAAAAGGACATGTCCATCCCACAATAGTTGCTAAATTCACATTTTCTAGCTAAGGGATTGGTTAAGTTCTAGGGGTGGGATGTCACCCCACTATGAAATCATCTACTTTTGACTACACCATTGTTCTAAACAATTTTTATACAGTCATCAATACCTCTTCTCTCTCATGAGTATACATGCAACAATTTGTTGTACATTTTAATAAATGTATCAACAACAGGTTCCATTCCCAAGATGACACTGGCTTTGGCTGCTTTTCAATCTTCTGTCCTTCAACAGGTCAGGTTTTTCGGCTTTGCACAGCAGTTCAGTCACATGGTCACATGGTTCATGCTCGCTCCTAATTCCACCCACCCTCGGTTAGGCTAATTTAAGAACATGGAGGACTCGTCCATTACTAAAAGAACAGAAAAACAGGCATTTACTAATTATGTGATAATGCAATTTTCACTGTTTACCACCCACTCTAGCTTTACTTCATATTAACGGTTAGCCTAGCATAGCATCAGCAGGAAAGCTGCATTATTTTATTAGTTTAAAGCAACACTCACTATGCTTTTTACCAAATACACATGCGGCTTTGCCATGCAAACCTTATAGATTCATCTAGATACAAAATATTACATTTCCGGTTATTTGCGCATTAATTCTGGTTAGTTCATGCATTTTGTAAAGCTTAGCTTCCCTCGTGTAGTGTAAAGGTGCACATTAGTTGTTTTAACACTACTTACTGTTAGTCCGTATTATAGGGGTGTTCGGTTGAGCAGGTTTCTTTCGCGAAATCCTGCTCCATCAATCCCCCCTCTGATGGCTTTTAGAAGCCATAATAAATACTCACCATACCGAGTGCCACCTTTCATTTTGTCTAGAATTTACTTTCTTTCTCTTCTTTCTATGGCACTCTCGTCTAACTCTTACATCATATCATAGTATTCTCCCTGTATTTCTTCTAACTCGATTTCTTCTCTCTTTCTCTTTCTTCCTTTTCTTTTATTCTTTTTGTCTTTTTATCTTTTGTATCTTTTCTTTCTGTTATACATTTACAACATTTATACGCTATTAATATTACTAGAGCTACTATTGCCACTGAAAGAATTGGCATTATTATTTTCCCTAATAAACTACTTCCTAAGGTAGAAAACCATTTACTTACCACAGAGAAACTCTTACCAAGTTTTTCCCAAACACCGTCAACCTCCAGTTGGGTTAAATCATTATGTAAATTTGTAATATTTCTAATATATCCTTCTATCCCTTTACTTTTATCCGGGATATAGGTACAGCAGTGTTGAATTTTCAACATGCCACAGACTCCACCCTCTGTTGCCAAAAGAATATCAAGGGCAAGTCGATTTTGCAACACCATTGATCTGATTGCCACCATTTCGGTATCAATCATCAAGAAACCACCAGCAGTATCTGTTGATAAATGATCAACCACTGTGGATAATTTTCGAATTTTGTGTGAATTTAAAACAACTCCAACTGAGGGTATCAGTGCACCAAAGATATCACCTATTATTTCTGAAAAACTTGCTCTTTTACTACGTATTAGTCCATGTTTTATTTCATTGACACTATTGTCCTCACGGTCTACATGGTAAACTTTTGGGAAAACAATCCCAAAATAACAGCTTCCATACCAAGCCTTCTTACCACACACATAATAAATTCCCGGGAAAACCGGATCAGTTCCACTCTTTAATCCCCATCCTCCAGTAATTTGGAAAGTATGCTCACATTCACTAGTGCCAATGTAATAATTATTATAGTTAGTCTTTGATCTATACAAACATGGGGCCATATTATCAAGAACGGCGATAACATTATCGCCGCTTTAGCGGCAGGAAACTGCCGCTAAAGCGGCGATAAGGGGCTTGATAATATGCCCTATAGAATTCCAATAGAAGCCCAGGTTTGATGTCCTTCACACCAGAACCTGGGCTTCTATTGGAATTCTATAGGGCATATTATCAAGCCCCTTATCGCCGCTTTAGCGACAGTTTCCTGCCGCTAAAGCGGCGATAATGTTACCGCCGTTCTTGATAATATGGCCCATAGTTTCCCTTTCTGTGACCAGTCCAGGGACATCGCAGCGTATGTCTCTCCTTTCTCCTAATTTCCTTCTCTAAATGCCCAAGGTGGTGCCTGTGATTTTTGTTCATCAGCTTTCTTCTGGAAACTTGCTCTTCTATTTTCTACCATATCTAAGAATAATCTCTCTTCAACATGTAGGTTACAAGTTCAATTATTTTTTCAGGCATTTTCTATATCTAAGGTTTTAGTAATATGGAAAAACTCTCCCATATAGCGTGCATTTTTACCACTTTCTACTTTATTTAATTCCCTTACAATTGGTATTTCTGAAAATACTAAATCTATATCAGTATATTGATATTCCAGCTTACCGATCACATAAAATAGGCTGCTGAGTACACTACATGACACACCATAGGTTAGGGAAAGCTGGTGATATGTTATTCTTTCAGAGACAGACGAAGGTAATTTCATGCAGACATAACAATCACTCACATTCATAGTATTAGTATACTCATACAACAACTTGGTAAAAACATTTAACGTAAAATCACTAATTGATTTATCATGATAAAGAATGCTTCCATCCATTTGTTCTATATTAGTATTCATATGGGTTTTAGAAACATCTTTCATTCCTCCAATCGACACATCATTAGTATTATTTCCAATGTTATTTACATTAAAATTGGTAACAATTAACAGGATCCATATAAGCATTAATTGAAAAATACTACATAAGCAGGTTTTAATACATCTACGTTTTAGACTAGTATTTGGTTGTTCAGTCACTTCTGCTTCTGCCATTTTAATATACTACAAAAACAAAAATACAAAAATCTAACAATCCTTTTAGTCTACAACTCAAAAATCAGGAAAAAATCTATATGAACTCTATTCTAAAAAAATTCTAAAAATAGATTTCTGTGTAATCCTACACTTAATGACTTTCTTCTTCACCCCTTTCTTTTACTTCAGTCTTTTGGTCTTTCTTGAATCTTTAATTCAAATTCAACTGACAATTTTTCTTCTTAATCTCTTCACAGTTCCTTTTAAGGTGGTCTCAGTTTGTTCTCATCTTCTTTTTCAGTATCACTACTGTCGTGTTCTTCACTTAGACCTAAACTTTCAAATTCTTCTAGTATGACGTAGGTCCATTCAGGAGCTTTGTACTTTCTGCATGGAATTCTCGTTCTTTTGATTTTCGAGTTGCTTTTCTCCTTGTGTTTTCTGGTTCTGTTTGGCTTGAGACTTCGTTACTTTGCTCTGGTCTTTTTCCCCAATCTTCTCTTTACTATTTTGTACTTTAGTCTTCTTGCTCCACTTGACCAAGTGTCTTCTTTTCTAGGTCTCTTTTTCTGTACTACTTTTTCACCTTCTGTGTTTGGTTCACCATTTCTTTTATTCAATCTTCTTTCTATCTGTTCCTCACTATTCCTTTGTCTCTCTGTTTCTGTAGGTTCACCACTTGTTTCTGATTCATCAGTGAGTTCACCTTCTTCTAGCTCATTGGTGACTTCATTCTCTTCTGGTCCAATTTCTGGCTCATCAGCTGTTTCTCTTTCTTCTGGCTCAACGGCAACCTCACCTTCTTCTGACTCAACAGCAGTTTCTTCAATCCCAGTATCTGGTGCCCAATTTACTTGACTTGTGCTTGGCTGTTCATCATCAAAATGTTCATTAGAATCTGTCACTTCAGACTCTTCGGCTTCGCACACTTCAGCTGCTGGTTTTTGATTTTGATTTACCAGTTGCTGTTCTTCAGGTCTTTCAATTGGACTTGGGACCAGGTGGGTATGGCTTGCATGTATCCAATTTGGCAAGCCAAAACACTTTACTGCTGTGGTCGTCACCAATATGATCTGGTAAGGGCCGCTCCAACGGGGTTCTAGGCACGTTTTCCTCACATGCTTCTTGACTAGGACCCACTCACCAGGATTCAAATCATGTGCTTGGTTCCGCTGTGTCGTTGTGGCATCTCCTCCAACCTGGCGAGACACAGAACGCACCAGGTCAGCCAGTCCGTTGCAATAATCTAGCACATGCTCATCAGACATATTCATCAGTTTGTTCACAGGTATGTATGCTTGTCTCATGGCTCTTCCCATCAACACTTCATGGGGACTCAATCCAGTCTTTTTGTCAGGAATACTTCTAAGACTCATCAATACAAGGGGTAAAGCGTCAGGCCACTTCAGTGTTGTGGATGCACATACCTTCCCTAATCTAGACTTTATTGTGCCATTTATCTACTCTACAATACCAGATGCTTCTCTTCGATAGGCACAATGCAGCTTCTGCTCAATTTGTAATGCTGCACAAATCATCCGAATTATCTCATTATTGAAGTGCAATACCCTATCTGATTCCAATGTGACTGGAAAACCAAACCTAGGGATCAGTTCTCTCAACAACAGCTTAGCCACAGTAAGGCTATCATTTCTTCTCGTTGGATAGGCCTCTACCCAGCGAGAAAACAAACAGACAATGACAAGGACGTATCTCAGCCCATTGCAAGGTGGTAAATCAATAAAATCTATCTGAAGTCTGGTAAAAGGACCTCCTGCTTTCCAAATTAAACCCCAACTCACAACTGTTTTTCTTCCTGGATTTTGTTTTTGGCATATGGCACACCTTTGACATAAACTTTCGGTGATGGCCCTGAACTTTGGATTATACCATGTCTGCTTGAACAGTCTAACCATTGCATCTCTTCCAATATGTGTGAGTCCATGGTACATCCTGGCCATGTGAGAGAGTAAGGAATCTGGCAATATTGGTCTTCCATCATAATAGACCCATACCTCATATTCTGCATTTTTCCTACCACCTGCATTTACTCCATTGTTCCTTTTCCTCATCACTGACTTCTTCCTGCATTTGCCTTATCTCATCCCAAGTCTCAAATGTGGTTGTGAACATAAGGTGGCATTCGGTATTTTCTCTTTCAATTGATCCGTTTATGGCCATTGTATTTTGTGCACAGTAACACGCTAATTGATCCACGTATCTGTTGCCCTTTGTCACATCATCATCTCCTGATTGATGTGCTGCACATTTTACAACTGCAATTCTTTTTGGTAACTGCAAAGCATCCAATAATTCCTTTACAGTTTTTCCATTCCGAATTGGGGAACCTAAGGAAGTCAAAAATCCTCTTTGCATCCATAGCTGACCGAAGTCATGTACAACTCCAAATCCATACTGACTACCGGTGTAGATGGTTACTTTTAGACCTTTTGCCAATTTACATGCTCTATCCAGAGCAATCAACTCTGCGACTTGGGCGGAGTTTACCCCATTCAAACAGGATGCTTCTAGTGCTCCTGATAAGGTGCAGACAGCATAACCAGCACACAATTCACCCTTTTCATTTCTCAAACATGATCCATCCACAAACAATTCACAATCCGATTCTTCCAAGGGTTCATCCTCTATGTCAGGACGGGGCTTAATACAAAGTTCTGTTACTTCCAGACAATCATGTTCTGCTTCTTCTTTAACCTCCTCACATCTTGAATCTGGTAACAATGTAGCAGGGTTCACAGTAGTGCACCTTACCACTGTCACATTTTCAGCACCTAGAATCACTCTCTCATATTTAGTCAGCCGACTAGAGGTCATATGTTGAGTCCGGGTGCGAGTTAAAAGGATCTCAACAGAATGTGGTACAAATACTTTTACTTTATAACCCATCACAATTGCTTCACTTTGTTCCAAACTTACACAAGTGGCGGCTACTGCTTTTAAACAGCCTGGTAATGCTGCAGCCACTGAATCTAGGGTAGCAGAAAAATATGCCACTGGACGTCGTGCCATTCCGTGTTTCTGAGTTAAAACTGCAAGTGCACATCCATCTCTCTCACAACAGTACAATGCAAATTCTTTAGAGTAATCTGGCATTCCCAAAGCAGGTGCTCGACAAAAACTGTTTCTCAACCTTGAAAAGGATTCCATACTCTCTTCATCCAACACAATTGGATCCTTCACATCCTTTCGTGTCAACCTCTGTAGAGGTTTTGCAATCAGTGAGAAACCACAGATCCACTGTCTACAGTATCCAACCATTCCCAAAAACATTCGCACTTCCTTTTGATTTCTGGGTGGATTCATTTTCTTGATCACACTGATTCTCTCTGGCGTCACCTTTCTGACCCCTTTTTCAATCTTGTGACCTAAATGCTGAACTTCCTGTCTACAGTATTGCAATTTAGATGGTGACACTTTATGTCCTCCTTCTGCTAAATGGTTCAGTAAAGCAATTGTGTCTGTTACACATGCTTCTCGTGTTTTTGATGCCACCAGTAGGTCATCAATATACTGAACCAAAACAGAGTTTCCAGGAATGACCAAAGTCTCCAAACATTTTTTCAAGATCTGATTAAAGATCGAAGGACTCTCAGTGTACCCTTGAGGAACTCGGCACCATGCCAAGACACGGTTTCCGAACCGGAATGCAAATAAATATCGACTTTCCGGGTGCAAAGGAATGAAGAAAAATGCCTGACACAAATCAATAACGGTGTACCATTCAGCATCCAAAGGAATTTGGTAAAGAATTACTGCTGGATTTGGCACTATTGGACAACATGGCACTACAATTTTATTTACCTTTCTCAAATCTTGTACTATTCTATATTTTCCGTTAGGCTTTTTGATTCCAATAATGGGCGAATTACAGTGACTGCTCATTATTTCTTTTAAAATTCCCTGTTCAATCATTTGACCAATCACAGGTGTGACTCCTGCAATTACTTCTGGACTCATTTTGTATTGTGGGGTATTTGGATATATAGCACCATATTTTTACTGTAATCTGAATTGGATCTACATTTGTCATTAACCCAATCTCTTTTCCTGTGAAATCCCAAACATCTGATCTCACTGTACCTTTTAATTCTTGTGGCAAATCCTCCTCAGTGAGGAGTGAATATAATTCACTCACTTCTGATTCTCTCTGGGACATCATTACTTTGTATTCAACATCCTCATCTGGTGTCATAAAGGCAACACCATCCGGTGTACAATAAATGGTGCAATTCATTTTGCACAACAAATCTCAACCCAGGAGATTAACAGGACTGGAATCACATACCACAAACCGATGCATGTCTTTGAAATTTCCAATATGAACTTCTATCGGGGCTGTGACAGGAGTTCTAATATGTTTATTTGCAACGCCTACAACTTGGGTAGTTTCTCCCGAGAGGGGTAGGTTTGGACTTTCTGCTGCTCTCACAGTAGAACGGGTAGCACCAGTGTCCAACAAGAAGGTGATATATTTACCTTCTACCTTTCCATCAACAAATGGACCTGACTGATCTACCGCTAAAGATGCGCCAAGTACGCACTCTTCCTCCCCCCCTCCGGCACCACCATTGCGATGATTCCGAATCACTCTCATTGCACCGCAACAAATACTGCGAAACTAATGGATTCTTACCAAACTGCTCTTCTCCATGGAATCCAGTGCTTGCACTGTACATCTGCATATGAGCACTCACATTACGGGGTATAGGAGGTTGTGGCACCTGTAACTGTGGAGTAACTGTTCAAAAGGGGAAAAATCTGCTCAGTGACCCCTCCAAACATGTACAGTCACCCAACTTTGTGTGACGGAACAGCGGTTATCCTTATACCGTCTGTTTAGGAGGGACCTGGATCACCTACTAGTTAATAAAAACATAATTGTGTCTGTGAGCTCTGCCTCCCGTGGTCTATCCCACCCTCCAGTGTGAAATGACCAAACAGGAGGTGCTGAGCAAACGCCAGACACTCGCGCTGTTACGACTGACGTTCTGCAGCATATGTGACAGCCAGTGTGAATGTGGACTAGCACACACTCACAAGTAAAGGGGGTTGCAGGTATGCCCACGGAGGGCAACAACCCGATACATAAAATATACAAAAAATAGACAACCATTGGTGCAGTGTGGAAAATTGACCGTTGCCCTGATGAAATTGCCGTGAGTTCCCCCTGTCAATGAAACATGTCGGTTTTTAAGTGAGTAGACACACAGCACGGAATAAAGCAACATAGCCAGTGTTGTCTAGCTCGGTTTTAGATTAGGAAAGGCGGCGTTTCAGTTGAGATCCCGCCACTCCTTACAGGGTTGATATTGCCGCACGTCCGGATAAGCCATCTGGTGCACTGGCAACACATGATACCACACTTAGCACTGCGTCTTATTTCTTTTTCTTACTTTATCACAATTTTTGTTATGGGTTGGCAGTCGCTGATGATGAGAACCTGAGGACATAGGCGAGTACCAGTCTGCAAACTCCCATGGTGTTACTCCCGTGAGGCACTGCCAACCGTTTCTCACCTTTTTTCCTTTCTTACTTATGTTTGGTCATTTCACACTGGAGGGTGGGATAGACCACGGGAGGCAGAGCTCACAGACACAATTATGTTTTTATTAACTAGTAGGTGATCCAGGTCCCTCCTAAACAGACGGTATAAGGATAACCACTGTTCCGTCACACAAAGTTGGGTGACTGTACATGTTTGGAGGGGTCACTGAGCAGATGTTTCACCTTTTGAACAGGTCCATTGTTGTTTATGATTGTGTGAGTGGGTGGCGACCTGTTCTTTACCCCCTTCAGCTCCTTGATGCATATGACTGTGGAGTAACTAGCTGCTGCTGCTGCTGTTGATTCCCAATCACCTCATTCTGCATCTGTGGATATAAATTTTGATTTACTTCATTACCTTTTTGACCAGATCTACACTCATTCTTCCAATGTCCAAATTTTCCGCACGCATGACAAGGAAATTTCTTTTTAGCTTCTTCCTTACTCATTTTAACTGTTCCTTTACCTCCACTGTATACCTGACCAGCCTGACTCTGACTTTGTTGCACATTATTATTTTCCTGTTGCTGTTCTGCCATCTTCACTTGTGCCCACATCATTTTCTCTTTTAACTTTTTAAGCCTTGAATCAATGTCATCACTACAATACTTAGCATACCTCAAAATCTCGTCTATTGGTTTGCTTTGCCAGCAGAGCATATGCTGCTGTATCATTGCACTAATCTCTGGTTTCAGTCCATATACGAATCGATACACAAAATGCCCCATATCTTTGTCTCCAATATTCTCAAACCCACTGTACTGCTTAAACACCTGCAACAATCTCTCATAATATGCATGCACTGACTCTTTAGGCTCTTGGGTCGTCCTGTCAATCTTAACCCAATCTGTTTCTGTAGGAGAAATCTTCCCATTCAAGAAAGTAATGACCTGATGGTACTTTTTCATCACCTCTTCAGAAGGTGCACCTGTTTTTGCATCCCTGGGACATTCATCCGTAGGCCAATCGATAGTAATTTTACATTCTGTCCACAAGTCAGCTGGAACCACTATTTCAAAAAGACCATCTAAATCTTTCAACAACACCTTTGAAACTTTTACAAATCTGTCTACTTGTTTGTACCATTCAACTGGTTTCTCTCGCAATCTGGGAAAATCATTGGTGAATGATAATATGTCTTGTCTAGTCCAAGGTACATGAGCATATCCACCAACTGGAACTTCTCTCATTGGACATGCCCTTTCAACTTGCTCGGTTTCCTTTAAAGGAAACATGGAAGTTCCTTTACTAGCAGTTTCTTCCTTCATTTTCATTCATTTACTCCTCCATCGTTCTACATTTCCCCATTTCTTCAGAATATTCATTAATTCTTTTATCTGCAATCTTTTCCCTGACATATTCAAACTCTCTAAATCCTTGTCAGTAAAAGCCATTCTGTACGTTTTCTGCAACATCTTCGACTTCTCTATATCTATACCAAACTCACTAGCAACTTCTGATAGTTTCTCATGAAAATTCTTCGCTCTCCGAGTAATACTTTTACATAAAAATAGCAACTCTTCCTCAGTATAAGTCCCTAGTCTGTCTGGACTTACTGTTCCAATAATCATCTCTTCTAAATCTACTTTCAATTGACTCACATTTATGCTCTGTGTTTGAGCCTTAGGCTTGGTCATTTCTTTTATCCAGTTAGTTAATTCTTCTGGAGAGGGACCTGCTGAACTCCCTGCTACTGGTGTAAAATTTGGCCCTATTTTTCTCGGATCTAATTGAATACTTCTCCTCAGGGTCTCTGTTAATAAATCACCAACCGGAAGGTCCAATAGTGTGGTATTTTGGTAATCTTGTCTAATTTAATTTGTTACTGACACTATTTCACTCCTTACACTACTTCTTGGAACTGACAATGTGTGTACTTTTGGTAAGGTCGATTTTTCT
Organism: Calotriton arnoldi; assembly: GCA_963921515.1. NCBI lineage: Eukaryota > Metazoa > Chordata > Amphibia > Caudata > Salamandridae > Calotriton > Calotriton arnoldi. The sequence goes on along the minus strand of CAWUFW010001746.1, from coordinate 834,576 downwards.
CCAAATAATGGAACCACGGGACCAATTGTTACTGGTACCGTCAAAGCTTCTGCATTCAAGTTTAACTGATTTAGTTTCTGTACCTGTTCCATTCTGGCTTTGTTTAACAAACTCACTTCATTTTCTCGCACTATCCTAGCTATTTCAGTAACCTGGGGAGTTAATAGGGTTGCCATTTGTGGGGCACTTGGAATCACCTCCCCTGAATTTTCTTCATATGGTGGAGGTCTTTTAGTCATAATATCTTCTAACAATTCATAATCAGATTCATCCAAGCCCTCTCCGGACGTTTCTATATTTTTCTTTTTCTCTTTACACTTTGTACCTGTCTAACTCCCTGCTATCAGAACTGGATATAGACCCTCGGTCACTACAGCTCTTCTCCATCTTTTCATTTGATCTTCTCGCCTCTCAAATGGATATCTAGGCAAAAACCCTCTGAATCTTCTACCACTTCTATCTTTTTCTCGCTCAAAAGCTTCTACTTCCCATTCTTCCAACGCTTCATACTGGGTAAGTCTAGGATTTGGTTCTAGCGAGTTCATCCTATTTCTCAAATTCTGTAAAATTCTCACATTGAATGTACCAAACTCAGGAAAAGCTAACATTCCATCATCCTTCGTATATTTCATCCAGTTTTCTAACCAAACACACGTATGGTACCCTCGCTCCATCATCATATAAGAGGCAGGCGTTCTTGGGGGTGGAATTGGAATTCCCTCTCTAGTCACAATTTGTTTATCTTTCTTAAAGAATTTCTTTATCGTTTTTAGCAAACCCATTCTCAAAACTCTTCTTTACTAATGTGTTTTCAACAATAACTCAAACAAAATTTCTCCGTATTTCTCTCTTCCCTATTCGTTAAATCCTGTCCTATACCAGCGCGATTCACACCAACCAACCAATCACAGCTCCCTACGTAACTACAGTCTCGACCAATGTCAGCGTGACTCACACCAATTAACCAATCGGAGCTTTGTTCACACCAGCTATCTGACCAATGCCAGCGCGGCCTTTTGTGACGTCAGTTTTTACTCCTTCTACTGACCCTCCCTTTACAATCTACTCTCGATACACGCCCGCTGCTTCGACCAATACCAGCACGGCTTTTTGTGGCGTCAGTATCACTCCTTCTACTGACCCCTCCTTTACAAAATCTTACGACAATATTTTTCTGATTTTTCTTAATAAAATTCCGTTAGTAACAACATAAAAAGACAATGCTACCTTGTCTGTTCCACTAAATAAAGAGATAGTCTTCACCTTTCCAAGAGATCCTTACACTGCAAGTAATAATAATGACCAGCGTTTTCTCACTTTTCTACCAAGCTCCGTGGTGACCTGTTACTCCTCTAGGGGTAAAGGCGAAGTTTCACAAGAGGACTTTTTTGGCATTAAAAAGGTGTCCTGTTACTTCCCCGGGGATACTGCTAGAGTTTCAAAAGTGGACCCTTCGCTATTTCAGTCACTCTACTTACACACAAATTTTCCCTATATATAACACTGACAGCCCTACATAGCTTTTCAGTATTATTACAACAGACAAAGTACTTCTGCAGTGTGATTTCTTTACCACACTCTTCTTCTGCCTACTTCAGGCTAATTTCTTCCCGGGATTCCTCAGGCAACTCCGTACTTGTACTTCTAGACAACATAAAACATGACACTAACTCTTCGTATTATAACATATAATTAATATTCAATAACCATTTACCAAACTAATCAACAATTAAACCGTCCTCTGCTGCCAACAAACCGATCCAGCGCGAACCCAATAAATTGATCAGGGATAAATATTCAATTACATCATACTTTGGCCCATACACATTCACCCAAATCCCTGATGCGCTGGTGTCAAGTTTGTTAACTTTATTTCAATTTATTCCTGTTACTCATGCTCAAAATGTAAACATCCTGTACTTTGTGTATTTTAAATTATTATAATCAACTTTTCATCTACTTGGTCGATGGACCAATTGGTTGAAGAGTTGATGGCAATGGTAATTCTCTAAAAATAAAGATTAATCCTTTGAAACTGGCTAAAAATGATCACAAACTCTCGGTGAGATTTAATACATTTATCTAGTAATAATAAATGCTCATAGCGATCACATTCATAAATTCAAACACTGGAAACCTTATGAGAGAGAACATACAATCTAATCACGGTAATAACGGAACTATCATTTCAAAATATACTTTGCAAAGAGTGGCTAGATAAAGAGACATTAGAAACAAGTAAAATCTATCAATTTAAACCAACGATTCGGAGGGGATAGATGAAGAGACAAAAGATTCATAAACAAGAATACAATCTGCAAAAATAATTTCTGCAATACTAAGTTAGATCAAATACAAACCCAAGGGATCTGTAAAGGAAAACCATCACCCAGGCCTAGGCAGTAGTGGGGGACCCCTGAACCGAGAGTCGAGGATCAAAAATTCAAGAACCAGGACAGGGACAGGACAGGAACAGCTAGGCCTCTCAGCAAACCGACGAACAGCGACGCAACCCTCTCTCAGACACCTTCAGCCTAAACGACCTAAACCACACCCCTAAAGTACCTATTCTTATACCCTAAAAGTACATGTCCGTTCCCCAATAGTTGCTAAATTCACATTTTCTAGCTAAGGGATTGGTTAAGTTCTAGGGTGGGATGTCACCCCACTATGAAATCATCTACTTTTGACTACACCATTGTTCTAAACAATTTTTATACAGTCATCAATACCTCTTCTCTCTCATGAGTATACATGCAGCAATTTGTTGTACATTTTAATAAATTTAACAACAACAGGTTTCGTTCCCATGATGACACTGGCTTTGGCTGCTTTTCAATGTTCTGTCCTTCACCAGGTCAGGCTTTTTCAGCTTTGCACAGCAGTTCAGTCACGTGGTCACATGGTTCATGCTCGCTCCTAATTCCACCCGCCCTCGGTTAGGCTAATTTAAGAACATGGAGGACTCGTCCATTACTAAAAGAACGGAAAAACAGGCATTTATTAATTATGTGACAATGCAATTTTCACTGTTTACCACCCACTTTAGCTTTACTTCATATTAACGGTTAGCCTAGCATAGCATCAGCAGGAAAGCTGCATTATTTTATTAGTTTAAAGCAACACTCACTATGCTTTTTACCAAATACACATGCGGCTTTGCCATGCAAACCTTATAGATTTATCAAGACACAAACTTATTACATTTCCGGTTATTTACGCATTAATTCTGGTTAGTTCATGTATTTTGTAAAGCTTAGCTTCCCTCGTGTAGTGTAAATGTGCACATTAGTTGTTTTAACACTACTTATTGTTAGTCCGTATTATAGGGGTGTTCGGTTGAGCAGGTTTCTTTCGCGAAATCCTGCTCCATCAACACCATAGAGAGAAGCGAGGTGCGAGTGCAGGAGAGATTGTTGGAGATGCATTTGGAGCAATGATACCAAGTTTGGGAGTGGTCTTGAACAATATAAAGATTAGAAGGTTGTCAACTATCGTGGACAAGTTGTCAGCAAATACAGCTCAGTCTTTGTTGCTTGTAGATGGAGAGATAGTGTCGATAAGAGCCATGGTGACGCAGAACCACCTTGCCTTAGATGTAATATTAGCAAAAGAGGGCGGAGTCTGTAAAATGTTGAGGGACCAACAGTGCTGTACTTATATCCCAGACCATAGCAAGGATCTGAGGAAGTCTATAAGTAACATCACTGAGATTCACCACGAGGTGCATGATTTGGCAACTGAAGGAGTTTGGGACAAGGTTGGAAAGGGATTTGGAAAGATTGGGAATTGGTTTGCCAACCTTGGTAAGGGAATTCTTGGTTACATTTTGAAGCCTATCATCATAGTAGTGGTTTGTGTGATTCTTTTGATTGGAATAGTAAGAGCCTACAAATGGCACAAAGCAAGACAGGCTGAGAGATCTCTTAGAGAGCGAGAAAGGAGAATGGAGAGACTGCAGGACAGTCAGTATGAGAATCTCAAGAGTCTAGAAAAATTCCGTCAGCGAAGACTGGCCAAGACTTCTGTTTAGGTCGGTTCTTTCTACAGGAAATTGTGATGACACTTGTCATCAGAGGGGGGGGACTGATAGAGTGCGATTGTGCTCTTTCATTTGTAGGGGTGCATCATAATCACGAGTAGTTTGCACCTGCATTTATTCTTTTGTTGTGTCAACATTTGGTCATTAGAGAGTGAAATGTAATAACATGCAAAGGTGAAAAGATAGAAATATTTCATGCAATGAGATGAAATTAACGTGGCAGTTGTGTTCTGAATAATGTAAATCCTAGTATCCGTTTATAACTGACTAATGAAGTTTACTTTTGAAATGTAATGCTTTGATTTAAATGTGCAGTATATTAATGTCTGCATATATGCGTGTTTAATTGAAACTCCAACCTACAGAAGTCGTGTAGGTTGCTTACAGTTATTCATGTATTTGATGTGTTCACGTAACATGTTGATTTAGAAATGTTTCGTGAAATTTTCATTTATACGTGGTCTTATATGGCCTATGAGCCATTTTCTTATGTTGGCCGATTTCTGCAGGCCTGAAATGCATTTTCCCTGGAACCTCTCATATTAGACTTGGTTGTTGAATTTCATATGGATGTCGAATTTGTTTTTTCTCACGTTTCTGTTGCAGGTGGAGAAATTCATCCTTGTTAGTTAGAATAATGCTTTTGTTTTAGGATTTAGGCTCAGGGAGGAGGGGATATATTTGTACAAGGAGTGCTGATAATGTGAGACGGTGTTCTTTCTCACCGGAGAAGGCCTGGGAATCAAGGTCATCGAGCCAGGAGCTGGGAGTATCGAAACCAAATGGAAAATCACCTAAGAGAAGGTGTCCAGCTGGATGAGATGATCGGATGATGTAAAATGGGTGTGTCTTATGAACCTGGTGTTGGAATTAGGGACTGTGCCCCGGGGGCGATTTAGGAGAGGAGAGGAGATCGATGGAGAGGGAAGGAGCAACTTAGAACGAGCTCTTTAGCTTTATGCTACTTGACCCATACAACATGAGTGCACTTCTTAGGAAGTCTTCACACGCTGACACCTTTTCCCGATCTTGCCTGGGGAATGCTAAGTAGGGATGTCATGTTAGTAGTAGTGTAGGGACAGATTAATGCTTTTTACTTACGAACCTCAAATGAAGTCTGATCTTGACGTGGGGGCGCTTATCGCCTGTGTTCTGGTTTTGGAATTTGTCATTCTTTTCATGCTTCAAAGACTTAATTTTGCTCGCAGATTCGGCTTTGTATTAATTCCGATGTATTTCTATAACCTCGTCTTGAGGTGCCTGTATGTCCAGTTATTTTTGGCTTTGTAATAAAGCCACTAAACTAGAACCTGGAGTCTGTGATTCTTCGGAGTCATGATTCTTTGAATTTATGAGTCTAACTTAATGAGTTATTTCTCCCCTCTACACTTCCAAGCAGGTACAAACGGCCCATTGACTGAGGGTTCCAGAGTACATTTGCAAAAGGAAACCCGGCTCCTTCAACTCCAACCTCCCTCTCTGCACACCTCTCACCCTGCCCTCATATAGACACACTTCTCCTTCTGAACGCACACAGATACACCTTCGAACACACACTCACACAGACACACCCTTTGCCAGGCAGTGACACACATATACCCAACCCTAGGCACTTCACCCTGCACTCAAAATGCCACACTCATCACCCTGCTCTAATAGAGGCACACCTCTCACCCTACACCCTTGAAGACTTGCATCTCACTCTACACTCACGTAGGTACACATCTCTTCCTACACTAACACACTCACATCCCTCCTTCACTCAAAGAGGCACATGCCTTGCTTGACACTCATACAGGCACACCGGTCACCCTTCACTGACACAGGCACACTGTTCACCTTTCCTTGCAATGGAGACATCCCTATCCCTGCCCTCAGACAGGCGCATTGCTCACCCTGACTTCAGATGGACACATCTCTCTCATTGCACTTAGACAGGCACACTCCTATTTGACAGACGCTTCCCTTTTGTGGTACTTATGTGGCATTTATGCATGAAGTATGTATGCATGTACGGCACATGTAGCATGTATGTAGTATGTAGTACCTATGAATGCTTAATGTATGCTGTGCACTTGTATTACGTATGCTAGATGCATTCATCTGAGCACACAGCAGGTTAATGGGGTATTCTCTATAGCAGGAATGCCAGCGGTCTATTTGGTGCAGCAGCATTGTCTTGTCACATCCCATCATGCACCCTGGCCTCCATGTGAGTATTCTCGGGTTATAGGTGAGGTAGAGGGGTTCAAACAGTTCTCACTGTGGGTCAAGCTTTACCTATCTACATGGTGTTGCACTAAGAAGCGTGGGGCACCGAGGGGATGGTGAAGAGTACAGAGTCCGGATGGCAGAAGTTGGAGTGCAGCAGCCCTGGGTGGGGAGGGAGGCGGGAGATGTGCTTCTGAGAGGTGAAGACTGAAGGTGTGTCCCCAAGTGAGAGAGAGGGGTGTCCAGATCACCAGCATGAAGGCCCTTGGGGCTCAACACCAATACCAACCCCAGTGAACTTCCTTTTTCCACCAAGATTTTTGCTGAAGTCAGCATGCAGTTTTTTTATAGTTAGCATGTCCAACATGGGGACAAGTCACCCAACAGATGCTCTGTGTTGTTTTCTGTATTATTCCTGGAATAATGGGCTTCATGGTGCTCGTGATGGAAAATCAACCTAATAATCTGGACTTTCTTCACTTGAAATTTTTAGTTCTCAGTGTATTGTTTTGCAACATTTATATAGTGCTTACTTCCCCTATGCTACACCGTGGAGGGTATGTGGTTAAAAATGCGTTATCTTTGTTTTGATACTGCGTGAGAAGTGTTTCCATATCATGTGTGATGACCACTGAGGTACAGTTATCGTGTTCTGGGATGCAGCACTTATAGTATGGTGGATGAAGACATGTGAGAAACAGGCATGCAGTTTATGGTTGTCAGTAAGCTAGCAGCTTTGAGCAGCTCTGCAGATCTCTTTATGGTATTACTTATTTAGCTGGTTACTGCACTGGGTTGTCCATTTTGAGATATTTTGTTTCAAGTTTATGGTCCTGAGTAGGCATAGGTTGGAGGGATAAATGGTGCAAAGCCCTGCTGCAATGTACTTTGCTAATATCATCCAAAATGTGATTGCCATTGGGAGATGTCGAGAAGTGGTCGTAGTATGTTGGATCTGCAGTGGTGGATTAAATTAAAACCCTCAATTAGCCAGCAAACCAGTTCTGGGTTAACTCTCCCTCCCACTGGGTTTGGAGACAAGTCGGCTATGAAGATATTAAGAGAGCAGACCTCGATGTGAGCTACATCTGACAGTGGCAGGGCAGGCATCCTTTAAAGTTAATTAAGATCCTGGGCACAGCCCAGATGGCCATCTAGTCAGGGGAAGGTCAACCCCTCCCTCTTTGTCTCAGTTCTGGGAGTAACTTCATCAAGGAGCTATTCAGCTCCTTGGTGACGGTGAACACTAGCAGTAAGGCACATTTAACTTAGGCAGAAAAATGGCAACTTTCTAATAGTGTCATTTTCAAAATATTATTATAAAATCTGACTTGGATTTTAAATTACTATTAAAATAAGTCCTTTAATTATTGTTCTAGTTACTCCCAAACTGAAGTTAAGTATTGTAAGCTGTTACAATGTAATCCAGTGCTTTTCTATGGAGGAGCCAGCCTTAACATAATGAAAACCAATTTGAGATATTTTTCACTACCAGGACATGCACAATCCAAAATATACATGTCTTACTTTTTAAATACAATCCACCCTGCCCTATGGGCATTTTAATTGGAGAGTACCAGCACTTCTCAGAAACAAGAAGGTAGTCTGGTACACAGTACCTGCACTTCTATTTTTCCATTTCAAGCACTGCATATATCTATACTCATCTGTAGTAACTAAAACTTCTTTTGTATAGCGATGTATTCTGTGGTTGTGTTGCTTCTGCATACTTCAAATGACAAGTATTCTCTTTACTCAAAATAATGGTACTCAAGTTATCGACCTCCAAAGGATGAAAGGATGATTCGGCCTTTCCAGGACTTGCGCTTGTGAGCTGCATGCCACAGACAGATGTCATCCGTGAGCGGACTATTACAAGGCCCTGAAAGAATAGGGCCACTAACAAACATTTATCACCTCGGTTTTGGATGACACTGGCATAGGCTGTTTTCACCGGAGATGCTTCAGTGGCATAATTTATTTTTCTTTCAAACGTACAATTTCATCACCCTTGCCCACCGCCCCTTCCTTTTATCCAAGCAAGTAGGGCAGCTGTGCTCTGATTCTCTGTAGGCCTCAGAATTTACTGTACTGAAATTGCTACAGCCTGCCGCGGCAGCACATGCATCACTGTCAATGAGCTAAACCTGGGTAGTTCATAAAATACACAGGTATATTTAGCGGTTATTTAAAAATCTGAAGTATGTTTTCTCTTAGTAAACACTCTATTTGTCCTCGTGAGCTAGTGCACTGACCTTCTACAGAAAATATAGTCAGAGGGATCAGCTATGGCCTATAATGGATGTGATCTTACACAAATACCCCCCCCCCACAACACTTTTGTTGTATTTTCAATTGTGCTTGCATACTACAATTTACAAATTGACTGCGCTGAAAGCGAACGCGCGAGAACGAGGCAGCACTGGGACAAGGCTGCACCGTGCCTGCAATGAATAAAGAAAGGAGTTCTCTGATGACTGCATTACCCATGTGCCTTGGAATATTGGGTGCCCCGTGACTTAGGTGAATGGTTCGAAATTGATGCATCAGATCATCGTTTGTTGTGACTTAATGGATGCAGTTCTTTGTGATCAGTCATAAGTACACTTACTGCTCAACTGTTCATGATGCCTCATCTAGAAGGCCTGGTTGTAGGGCGGCACAGCCGCACCTTGAGCTGAGCTTGGGAACGCTGTGTTTAGAAATCACTTATGGATTTATAAGCACTTGCTGCAGAGTTCCTTGTGTGTCCAGCAGTTTTCAGGCAACAATAAAAATGTCAAGATAACTCTGATGATTAATGTTCCTGCTGGAGAGAGATCAGAGTTTTGTCTAGTGGCAGTTTTGCTGCATCATAAAGTAGCGTAGAGGGTTAATATGCCTGCTGAAAAGAAAGTCTACCATAAAGATCACAGACCTGTATTTTATATGGATAGGTCAGTTATGTTTTTCCCCAGTTTTTTATTATCCTAATGTCCCTAAAAAGTGTTCATTTGGGTAGAAATACATTCTTATTAGTAAACCCAAGCCCGGACACTGTGGCACGTTTTAAATCCCAAGATTGTGTTTCTCCAGACCAAAAACTCCTAAAATATACTATGGATGACATGTGACTCCTACACCTTGTAATCCTCATTGTTTTATGTAGCATTTCCTATAGACTAGTTTTACACATGCATGATTCATTGCCTCTGTATAATGTGTGTGTAATGTAAAGTGCTGTGGCACTCTACACTGGTATGAGTAGCTCTACGAAACAAATGAAATGCATGTGAGAGAGGGGCTATGGAGAGATGAGGGGCACTGTTGGAGGGTGGCAGTAGGGAATCCATGGACAAGGAGGTCATTGGGGGACGCCAAAAAAGATTTTTGCACTGAGCGCCACCAGCCCTGTCATCTGCAATCGACTATATGTTATATCTTGATGGATCTCTCACTCAATAACAAGAAAAGATCTTGCCAAGAACACTGTCTCAACAGTCATCAGTGATGACTTGCATTCTGGAATGGGCTGTGGCCAGAAAGGCAGGAGGAGAGAGTATGCAACATATATAAAGCACTTTATGCATTTTGTACAAGGGTAAAGTAGGCACCTTGAAGGCGTGAGCAGGACAAGCTGGGACAAACTAAGTTAGAAAAGGTGCCTTGAAAAGACATTAGTGTTGTGATACTAATCAACCGTGTAAGGATTGAAAGACTGCTTTACAGGTGGCTCACAATATCAGTTGCCAGCAGCCCTCGACGTGGGCTTCGAGAGTCCGGTGTAGGAATAAGGTACACTTGTATCAGCATCACACATAATGTTGTTTAAGTGCAGTGTTGTACAGATGCAGCATGAAGAACTGCACATGTATTTTGCAAAGAGAGAACAGAAACTTTTCTTTGTTATTGAGGTCTACACCCCACCCTTATTCACATCACTGATAGTGGTGCAAATGGAGAGGAAGCTAGGTCCCAGTTGGCTTAAGATTAGATTCTTACCAGATCTGGTTTTCAGATATGCACTATGAGAGGAATTGATTCAATTTTCATCACGAATACTGAGTCTAAAACGAATATGTCAGCAGGCCGGGGAACATTTGAAGTTATGACTATCTGAATACGATCGAATATGCCTACGATTGAATTTGATTTTAGGAAGGGTGACACTGCATTTGATTGTTAATCTTAAAAAAACGTGTTTATAGGGTTAAACTCACACTAGACAAGTCACTGGGGCAAGCAAACAGTGGACGGTGCTATAAGTGAACCTATTCAACCAGAGGATGACATTAATTATACTTTCACAAATATCCATAAAACATCATGGGGGGGCAATAATTAACAATATGTGTAGGCTATCACATTGTGGAAACCACTGCATCGACTTACATACTATTAAAAATAACTCTGGGTAGAGTGCTAAATTGTGCAGTGCCACATGAGATCCCTTACAACCCTCAGCAAATCCAAGCTTATATTTTTCTAAGATGGTGAAGTCAAAACTTGCAATTTGTACATATGTTGAACTATCCTAGATATGTTAAATACACAGAGTAGCATTCGGTGAATGTGCCACAGAGGTATAGAATTTGCTGGGGTAAAGATTCTTGGCCAGATTGCTTCACCAAATCATAAAAAATTATTTGCAGAGATATTGACACCATCTGCAGACTTGTACCAGAAGCACTATCTAAATTCAAAGCTGGGAATGGACACTCAGAATTGTGCCTCATTCATGCCAATTACTCTCTTGAATATGAATGCTAAACTGCTTGCAAAGTTGGTGGTTAACAGGGGCTACCAAATGATAGAGAAGTAACTAACTATTAGCATCCTAACTCTTGGGGAAAATTGCAAGGTGTTTCAAAAGAAAGTGTATTTTCAATATTTCAATTCCTAGTCTGACAGAATACACATCCCAAGTGTGTATGTGACTTATCAAATCACTGGAGTGGCCCCTCCAGAGTTGCCCGGACTATATACCTTACTTGCCAGCAGTTTCCAAGTCCGTGAATGGTGTTGGTGTTTCCTGAAGCCCTTTGCTGTGTGAACTGCCAAACGCCCCAGTCTGAATGGTGCTCTTCCTCCCTGTTGCAGTCTCCCAAAGACCAGGCTGTGTGGGTATTTGGTGTCTGGAACAGGGTGGCAAGTTTGGAGTTTAGACAAATGCAATAGCGACCATCCTAATACCCTTAAGAAACAACTATGCAGAACTTCATCAGGCATCTACAAAGAAATTGTTCAGTTTTGAAGTTCCAGGAAAGCAAATGAGTGGTGTCTGGTGGGAAGAATGTTGAGGAAAATGGCATGTTTGTCACCAGTTGCACAGAGGAAATCACTGGTTTACAGAAATAGCCAGGTTTATTGAGTGTTGTTTTGATGAGATGAATTTCCACAAAGTTGAGCATGGCTTTGATGGTGGATGATGTAAAAGTCATGTTTATCTGTGGGTAGGACATTACAACCGCTATGCCAGAAGGTGAAAAGGACCTAAGCATTAGCCAGGAAGTTATATTTTGAAAGGAGTGGTGCTGTAATGCACAGATACTGCCAGCCTACCTGTGGGTTCTTTGTGCAGTGCATTTTGAAGAATATGTGGCTGTTGATGTGAAAACAGAGTGACTTTCTTATAGGGTCAGTTGTTGGTGGATGTGTTTGAGACCTGTGAGCTGTGACTGAATGGGGTTTTGGTACACTTTGCTTTAGTGGGGTTGAGTATGAAGTGTAATTTTTAATATCCCATGTTTAGATGAGGGTAAGACAGGTCCAAATACATTAACTGTGATCAACGTATGATAGTGATATTAATATTAAAGAAATTAAATTATTATTCGAAAGTGAAACTGTAGAACAACCTTCAAGTGTCATCCATATACAGCTCATTTGCTGGTGCTTACATTTTGTTGGGTGTTACAAAAAAATGACAACCTACAGCCTTTCCTTTCACACTTCATGTACCCCAGCACGATTGTCAGATAATTTGCTTCACTTTCTTACTATGACTACAAAGTGAAAGTAGTTTGTAAAGACCAGTCCTCATGTTTAACTCGCGGAGTTTTGGCACCTTTGCGTTCCACGTAGAATGCAGAATTGCCGATATATTCCACACTCCGCAACGGAGTGGAGCTTTTTTTGTGCTGGCGTTCACGAAATACGTTTTCGCATGCGCTGGAGCGCCTTACTGGGTGCCCGCGATCGCCAATGAGATTTCCAAGCCGTTCGCGAGCGCCACGAGATTTGATAGGTGGCCGCATGGTCCCGCACGAATTTGCGGTCGCCAACACGTCCTTTGCGCACGCCAGCGGAGTTCTGGCGGGGGGGTTTGTGATGAACTCGATCCCGAACGTGCTGGATCTACCGCGACTGCAATCTGGGGAAGGTTCTCTCCCCAAGCAGCACCAAAACATTCTTGAAATGACAATTTGGAGTAACAAAACTCCTCAAATTGACATTTGGTTGTAGTTTGTTTGTGCAAGGAATCCTTTTTTCTTTTTTTACAGTTTTTTCAAGAGGAAGGACGTTCCACAGAGTCTCCAACTTCCTGTTCCTGTCCAGCAGGCTCCTCCCAGTGCTTTGTTCATCTCCTGGTCACTTTTCATTTGGATTTGGAGTTGGAAGGAGCACTCTTTGTGTCTGCTGCATAATATATCATTGGATTTGAGAACTTTGAATTTGAGATTTCACAAGTTAGTTGGAAAACTGGTGTTGTTTGTTTGATTAGGGCCATGCACCTAGATTTATTTGTACTTTTCATTGATTTTTTAAATTTATTGTGGTGGGTGGCCTGTAGTTTCAGTAGGGGCCTAGTTGTTTCTTTGTAAGTAGTTTTTCTTTTTTTATAAAGGAAACATATTGCACAATTCACTACATTTTCTCCATGTTTTGAAATTCATTTGAAATATTGATTTAATTCACTATGTAGCCCAGTAGTCTGCCAGTAGGCCTTTCAGCCAGTAGGCCCAGAGCTACTCATGGGTGCATGAAACAACTGTTTCTGTGGTGTCTGTTGAATTTAAACATCATTTAGGCCATGGATTGCATTGTATTGAAATACAAAATGTGTTTTTTGTCGTATTTCACTTTTTTCATGTGTGTTAATGCCTTTGTTGGATGTGTGTGGTTGTAACTTGCAAACCTTTTTAGCCCTATGGATTTTCGTTTTTGGCATTGTTGCATTAAAGATGTGTTGTTGTTTAGCATGCCTCCTTTGTCTGTCCAGTGTGTGAGTGTGTTTGCATTGCAATAGTAGGCCAGCATTTGCCTTGGTTCTCCAAAGTCTGTGTCCATAGGCCTGCTTGTGTTCATTGTTTTCCAGGACTCCTGCTTGTTATTGTGACCATGTGGCTGGCGGCTATTTTGTGAAGCCAGTCAGTGTGCTTTTGCCATAGGCCTGCATGTCTTTCCCTTGTTCCCCTTGGCTTATTGCTTCTTGTTGTGGCCTGGCCATGTGGCTGGCGTCCATTTTGTGAAGGCGGCCAGTGTGCTTTTGCTATAGTGCAAAACCAAAGGGGATGATGGACGGAGTGTTGAACATTGTAAGCACTCACCCCCAGTCAACTGATCTGGGTTTAATCCATCATCATTCTTTAGCTCACTCCGCCACCCCAGTTCAGACATGGCCATATGCAAATCAGTCTAACCCTGTGCCTCATGGGAACAGTCCAGCCCAAACTGCCAAGCCATGTCTTCCCTGGACCGGAAACAAGCATCCTGGGACCGGTTTCGGGCTCACAGCCCTCATCAGCCAGGCCATCTTGAATCCAGTGGCAAAGTGAGCAAGGGACCCACGTCTGGGCATACCCTGCCAACTTAGGGCGAACAATGCAAAACCAAAGGGGATGATGGACGGAGTGTTGAACATTGCAATCACTCACCCCCAGTCAACTGATCTGGGTTTAATCCATCATCATTCTTTAGCTCACTCCGCCACCCCAGTTCAGACATGGCCATATGCAAATCAGTCTGACCCTGTGCCTCATGGGAACAGTCCAGCCCAAACTGCCAAGCCATGTCTTCCCTGGACCGGAAACAAGCATCCTGGGACCGGTTTCGGGCTCACAGCCCTCATCAGCCAGGCTATCTTGAATCCAGTGGCAAAGTGAGCAAGGGACCCACGTCTGGGCATACCCTGCCAACTTAGGGCGAACAATGCAAAACCAAAGGGGATGATGGACGGAGTGTTGAACATTGCAAGCACTCACCCCCAGTCAACTGATCTGGGTTTAATCCATCATCATTCTTTAGCTCACTCCGCCACCCCAGTTCAGACATGGCCATATGCAAATCAGTCTGACCCTGTGCCTCATGGGAACAGTCCAGCCCAAACTGCCAAGCCATGTCTTCCCTGGACAGGAAACAAGCATCCTGGGACCGGTTTCGGGCTCACAGCCCTCATCAGCCAAGCTATCTTGAATCCAGTGGCAAAGTGAGCAAGGGACCCACATCTGGGCATACCCTGCCAACTTTAGGACGAACAATGCAAAACCAAAGGAGATGATGGACGGAGTGTTGAACATTGCAAGCACTCACCCCCAGTCAACTGATCTGGGTTTAATCCATCATCATTCTTTAGCTCACTCCGCCACCCCAGTTCAGACATGGCCATATGCAAATCAGTCTGACCCTGTGCCTCATGGGAACAGTCCAGCCCAAACTGCCAAGCCATGTCTTCCCTGGACCGGAAACAAGCATCCTGGGACCGGTTTCGGGCTCACAGCCCTCATCAGCCAGGCTATCTTGAATCCAGTGGCAAAGTGAGCAAGGGACCCACGTCTGGGCATACCCTACCAACTTAGGGCGAACAATGCAAAACCAAAGGGGATGATGGACGGAGTGTTGAACATTGCAAGCACTCACCCCAGTCAACTGATCTGGGTTTAATCCATCATCATTCTTTAGCTCACTCCGCCACTCCCAGTTCAGACATGGCCATATGCAAATCAGTCTGACCCTGTGCCTCATGGGAACAGTCCAGCCCAAACTGCCAAGCCATGTCTTCCCTGGACCGGAAACAAGCATCCTGGGACCGGTTTCGGGCTCACAGCCCTCATCAGCCAGGCTATCTTGAATCCAGTGGCAAAGTGAGCAAGGGACCCACGTCTGGGCATACCCTGCCAACTTAGGGCGAACAATGCAAAACCAAAGGGGTTGATGGATGGAGTGTTGAACATTGCAAGCACTCACCCCCAGTCAACTGATCTGGGTTTAATCCATCATCATTCTTTAGCTCACTCCGCCACCCCAGTTCAGACATGGCCATATGCAAATCGGTCTGACCCTGTGCCTCATGGGAACAGTCCAGCCCAAACTGCCAAGCCATGTCTTCCCTGGACCGGAAACAAGCATCCTGGGACCGGTTTCGGGCTCACAGCCCTCATCAGCCAGGCTATCTTGAATCCAGAGGCAAAGTGAGCAAGGGACCCACGTCTGGGCATACCCTGCCAACTTAGGGCGAACAATGCAAAACCAAAGGGGATGATGGACGGAGTGTTGAACATTGCAAGCACTCACCCCCAGTCAACTGATCTGGGTTTAATCCATCATCATTCTTTAGCTCAATCCGCCATCCCAGTTCAGACATGGCCATATGCAAATCAGTCTGACCCTGTGCCTCATGGGAACAATCCAGCCCAAACTGCCAAGCCATGTCTTCCCTGGACCGGAAACAAGCATCCTGGGACCGGTTTCGGGCTCACAGCCCTCATCAGCCAGGCTATCTTGAATCCAGTGGCAAAGTGAGCAAGGGACCCACGTCTGGGCATACCCTGCTTTTGCTATAGGCCTGCATGTCTTCCCTTTGTTCCCCTTGGCTTATTGCTTCTTGTTATGGCCTCGCCATGTGGCTGGCGGCCATTTTGTGAAGGCAGCCAGTGTGCTTTTGCCATAGGCCTGCATGTCTTCTTTGTTGTGGCCATGTCTTCTTGCTGGTTGTTGTTTTGCATGCAATTTCTTCTTCTTTTATTTAGCAAAAATGTAGCACAGTTCACTAAATTTTCTCTATGTTTTTTTAATAAATTTGCAATATTGATTTGAATTGATTCACTATGTGGCCTTGTCTGCCAATGGGTTTTCCAAGAAACTAAGACAGTCCCTAATGTAGTTGTCCGGATCATGTTTTGCACCAAAAATCTATAACAGTGTAACAATTTACATATATACACATTAAAACAATCGCTAATAAACACAGATAAAAATATTAAAATTCAAAATGTCAAATTTATTCAAGATCGTTATTTAAAAAGTTTTTGTTAAACAAAACTGGGCATGAATAGAATATACATAGAATAAAAACAGTACATTAGATACATTAATCAGTGTTAAAGTACTCCTTTGTCTGGCCAGTGTGTGGTGTGAGTGGGTTTGCATTGCAATAGTAGGCCAGCAATGCATTTACCTTGGTTCCCCATGTGGCGGGGGCCATTTTGTAAAGTCTGTGTCCTTAGGCCTGCTTGTGCTCATTGTTTTCCAGGCCTCCTGCTTGTTGTTGTTGTGACCATGTGGCTGGTGGCCATTTTGTGAAGGCAGTCGGTGTGCTTTTGCCATAGGCCTGCATGTCTTCCTTTTATTCCCCTTGGCTTATTGCTTCTTGTTGTGGCCTGGCCATGTGGCTGGCGGCCATTTTGTGAAGGCAGCTAGTGTGCTTTTGCCATAGGCCTGCATGTCTTCTCTTTGTTCTCAAATGCCTTCTTCTTGCTTGTTGTTGTTGATGATGATACCATGTGGCACTGGCTGGCAGCCATTTTGTGCGTTCAGCGAGTGTGCCCCTTTGCCATATGCTTGCATGAATGGCTGATCAATGAGATAATAGCAGCTTTATAAATTAATAATTAGACCCTTGAGGGTAATTTTGATTTTTTACTTATTTATAATTATTTATTTAATTTTTTTTGTTGATTTTAATTTCTTTAAAAAAATTTATTTTTCCAATTTATTAAAAAAAAATGTTTTTTTATATTTTCAATGTTTTCATATTTTTTTCAATGTTTTAAAAGTTTTTGTTTTTATTTTTTCAATTTATTTTTCAATTTTTATTTTTTTTCAGTTTTATAAGTAACATGATTTAGCATCAATGAACCATTAACCCAATGTCAGTTATATGACGTGCACAACAGTATAGGGATTTTTCCATTGTCATTTGTCAGCTGCAGCTCCCTGAGTGCCGCAACCCATGAGATGCGTTGCACAATGCACATAAAGCAAACCGTTACATTTGTATTTTGTTGTTGTTCTTCTTCTTTGCTATCCTTCCTGAGTTTACACCATGAAAGCTTATGTTGTTGTCAAAGTCTCACAAATGGTTCCACTGTATTGTTAATTATTTTTATAACTGAGGTAACAAGTGTGACCACACACTAAATGATATTATATTTGTTTGTACTAATAATTGAACTACAACAATGCCACGTGTCACTGATGTTCTTCTTGCTTCTTTGCTTTTAGGTGCACAAGAGGAGGAGGAGACAACATCACCCTTAGTACTGCCAGGCAGAAGGCCAGCGCCCGATGTGACGTGTGACCACAGACATCTCTTCAACTTGTGAAGCTAAGTGCCGCTGCTAACTGACAGCTTGAAGATGGCCCTAAAGAAGAAAGGTACCAGTACCAAGAAAGTTGCCAGTGAGAAGAAGAAGGCACTTACCACCACCGGTATGTCGCCCAAGACCTTTTTTGGGAAACCAAAAATTGTGCGTGCAGCAGCGGTGTCCGGGAGCAAGCTGGGAGCAGCACCCCCGCATCAGTGGACCCATCCCACCAACCTAGGCCCAAGCCCATGTCTGTCTCAGAGGCAGCCAGTCTAATCACGGCAACGCCGACGAGCAGTGACAATGAAATTGACTTATCGTAATCACAAAGTAGTACCCAATCAATGCAGGAAACTCAGATAAGTGGATAACAACAGCTGCAACCACCAATAGTAGTTCCTCCCGAAGTAGGGGCAGTTCAGGAGATTGAGCTTCCTGCTGAGGAAGAAGAGCAAGCCACTCTTTCAGAAGATCCATTGTCTCCCAGATCCCCAGCAAGAAAAAGGAGGGTTAGTCCATCAACTTCTTCTCCAAGCCCCCCTTCTGATGATCTAGACATGACTTGGATCCCACCTCAGTCTGAAAGTGAGACACGCCACGAGACAAGCCTAGGGAAAAGGAAGGTTCCTGACAGCATTAGAGTTATGGAGGTAGATGTAGAAGAGGAGGATGATGATGAGTCAGTCATCATGAATTTTAGCCCCACCCCAGTGGAGACCGACATTACCCCATCCCAAATTGCTGTGAGGGATGTGGCACCACAGATACCACCAGCACAGATACCACCAACACTACCTCCAGCTGCCATATTTACAAAGTCCCGGCAGCGATGTACATCCGCCACAACCACCTCAGTAGAAGTAGGTACTGCAGAGAGTCAAACATCACGCCCACCTACCAGTTCATCCGACATTGCAAGTGGCACCAGCAGCGTCAGAAAGTTGACCTCCCCAGTTTGGGACTTCTTTTCGGTTAGCAAGAAGGAGGTGAACATTGCTATATGCTCCATTTGTGGAGCAAGTGTTAGTCGGGTAAGCTTGGTACAAACTATGGTACTGGAGGCCAAACAACCCATCTGTGAAAACACCACTTGATCTAGTGGGAGGCGCATCTTAGCGGCCAAAAAACTGCAAGTGTTGTTGGTGGAGGGGGTGAAAGGCTGAGCAGGGAATCAAATCCGATCACGGTGGAAGGTGAAGAAGAGGAAGACATTTTCTCCGGCACACAAAGCAGCCCTGTACCCAGCAGTGCAGTGGTATCGCCCACATCATCATCAGCAACATTGCAATGGCACCAGATCCAGGTCGAGACACCAAGGGGTCCAAGGCAAGAGAATACAGTGACTGCCACACCGAAACGCGCATTGAGCCTAACAATGTCAGCTCTCAAGAAGTCACCTGCATCAGTGGCACCAGAAAATAAAAATCCAGGCTACCATTCTCGGCATGTTTAGGCCGGAGGGGCAGTACGAACGCAACCACCCAATGGCACGTTTGTACAACGCGAAGTTGGCTAAAATGTTAGCGCTGGACATCCTCCCCTTTTCTTTTGTGGAAGGGGTGGGTTTTCTTGGACCACTTGCCACTCCACTGATTACATGTGCATCACTGCACACTGGATCTCTTTTGTGGGGGTTAGAGAAAAGATATCTGCAGGTGTTGACACTGCTGAGATTTTTAATGGCGCTCGGAAGCATGCAACAGTAGCGATGTTCACCATGGAGAAATCCCAAACTGCTGCAAACATTTTGGAAGACTTTAACACTAAGGTCTTTGAATGGCTGCGACCAAGAGGCCTTAACATTGATTTTGTTGCCACGTACAATGGCAGTAATATAGTTAAGGCCATGGCTGATGGTGGCTATTTCAGGGTCCTGTGTTTGGCGCACTGCATAAACATCATTGTTCAAGACTTTCTCTAAAAAGAAGATCGAGTCAGCAACTTACTGTCCACCTGCAGAAGTATCTGCACACATTTCAACCATTCTTATAAAGCCCGGAAACAGCTGAGGATCATTCAACGTGATAATAGAATGCCAGTTAAAGCACTCATACAGGAGATGCCAACATGTTGGAACTCGACCTATTACATGCTTGAACGTCTGTTTGAGCAGTACAGACCAATCAATGAATATGTCATGCAAAGAGGGGATGCAACTGTGAAAGGCATGATCATTGTGATGGACCAATGGGGCCTAGCTAAATACCTGACAGAGATGCTTCTTCCTTTTGAGGTGTTCACACGTGAAGTCAGCAAGGAGGAAAGTACCATGAGCCAAGATATCTCATTGTTGCACATGCTACAGGAACAGCTAAAGGAGGTGTCTGTAATGTACGCAGGTGTGGAGGAAAAAAGAAGCATATGAGTTGGTGGAGAGCTTAATCCTTCCCTTCTGCAAATACAAGGGTGCAAAGAGACATTGTGTCATCCAACCATTACATTTGTGCCACAATTCTTGATCCACGGTACAAACCATTACTGGCCACTTTCAGTCCTTTTTCAGACGGGGATGTTGCCAACTACAAAACTTGGATAGTTGTGCAAGCCAGTCAGCTAGAAAAAGAACGGCCGGGAATTAGAGGCCCGCTCCTCCAGGGCACAAGTACTGCAGGGCAGCCTTCAAGTTCAGAGTCTGAGTGCAGTGCGGTTGGCTCACAGCAGCCAAAACCACCAACAGCAAGAACAACATCAACAACAAGAACTGGAGCATCAGCCCCAAAATCGGCAAAAGAATGGTTTCTACTGGCAGGGCTTAAGTCCAGTGATGAGCCAAAGGCAAAAGAGACTGAGCAAGATGGAGCACCCATGACCATTGAGCGAGTGGTCCAGCCCTATCTGGGTGACCCAACAGAGGTCTACTTTGATCAAAACCCATTGCTGTATTGGTATGGGAAGAGGCGCCAATGGCCAGTGCTCAGCAGGCTGGCAATACAGGCTGGCGATAAACTATCTGGCTTGCCCCGTACCCAGTGTCTCCACTGAGCGTGTTTTTAGTGCTGCTGGTGCCGTTCTGACAGTGAGTAAGACCAGTCTCTCACCCCAAAAACGTGAAGAGATTAACCATGACTAAAATGAATCAGCACTTTATACAACCGGATTGCACCATACCTGAAGTGCCACAGGAGGAAGATGACGGAGACTCAGGTCATGGAAGTAGTGTGTTAGATGACCTACTTCTGGGCGAACCACCAGAGTTTGAGGACGAACTCTACTTCCCTGACTACTAGGCTTTTCTAGTTTCTTTCTTTCTTTCTTTGACGCCCAAAAACCCCCCCAAAAAAAGATATAGCTAAGGAACATTATTTCCTTTATTATATCTGTGTGTGTCTGGTTGACCAATCCATCCCCACCGTCTTACTCTTAGACACATTTTATTGCTGGATTGGAGTTGCAACTGTGTGCAGTGAAGAAGTCCCAACTCGCCCTAAAGCCATTTCCCTCAAGCTTGACATTGGATGGAGAATACAAACAAATGTGTGCCTGCCTCTGCCTCCAACCCTGGGCCCTGACTATCTATCTATCCTTTCCTAGCCTATAGGGACTACCCCACATGTGACATTATTATATAATTCGTTTAACAGCGAAGAAATGGAGGATCTGTATTCTGCAATGTGCCACCACTCGATCATGGTGAGCACACAGGAAGAACAGGTAAATTATGGCATGCATTGCACGCTGAGTGATTGTTGTTTGTTGTGATGTGAACTTGTTGTGAATGATATGTCATCATCATGTGTCAACTTAAGACTTGAGAAGAAGAGATGATTCATGTGGTGGCAGGCAGTGTGAGACTGGGTGTTTGTTTGTTACGCTTAATGTCTTAGTGATGATGATTGAGATTCACAATGTTGGTGGCCTACCGACGGCTGATCAATAATTTTCCCCTGAAGGTTATTTTTTTCCTTCCCCTTTGAGAGATCGGATAGCGAGATTCCTTCACCGGGTCCACTCCACACTGTCCACAATGCTTTGTTTTATTGTTTTATGCTTACTTTATACTCCTCAAAGGCCTCAGACCCGACCGGTTACTTAGAGAATGCAAAGCTTGCAAACACAAATCTAGTTTACTCTAGTCTACTCTACACACAAAAAGTGATTCAGTCAAGAAAATCTTTCCCTTCTTGTTGTTCAATAACAAAATTGTACTACTACAGGCTGATCCATTGCATTTTGAGTCAGGAGTCAGACTCAGGAGGATCAGAGATGATGGAATGACCCAGGGCATGGGCGTGAGCATGACTACTTCGAGAACTGCCACCAGAAGAAGATGAACGTTTTCAAATTCACTGAAAGCAACCGATTTGGATGATGATGACTTTGAAGTGGCCTAAAGGTATACAACAACACCAGACCTACACATTTCTGTGTAGTGGTGGTGGTGAGAGTGGTATGACTGATAGCGGTGCATTGATTTTTTACTTAATTGGGAAAAAGCTATGTTGTTGTGTGTGCTCAGTGTTGTTTGGATCAAATTCGAAGCTCAGTGGAGGTTGGGTGGGGCGCCTGTTGTTGGGGGTAACTGCCAGAAACAGACATTTAGCCATGCTGCCTCTGAAAGTCTTCTTTTTGCACTATTTATGCAGTTTAACTTTTCTCCTTGATTCTTCAATATAATTTTTGTTTTTCCACCTACAGGCCCTTTACCCTGCGCCATAGTGGAAAAACAACTCACACTTACCTTACTGAACGACATCTGCCAGGCATCCAAGATTAATGGACAGTCCAAGAGGAATGCAGAGATGCAACTCCTAATTTGGAAATACAGTATCATTTTTTCTTTTCAATCTTTACAACTGTGTGTGTTGTTTATGTGTGTTTACTTGACTCCTACAGATATTTTAATTTTATTTGCTATCTTTCAAAGCCCGGTACAACAGAACATAATGTAACTTGGGTCTCTCTGAGGTCAGACGGACAATTTGATTTACCTGTACTAGTCTAGTACTCATCATCATGCATGCATTCCCTTTTCCTCCCATAACGGATTTATGATGGTCCGCTGCCAAGATGAATGTGTTGTCCTTGTGTAGTAGTGTTTGTCTTTGTCAAACCTTTTCCCTCAAATCCCCCTTCCCATCCATTCATCAAACCCCTAGCTGTGTGATTTATTGAGGTGTGACTAAATTACATTTACACCCGTAATTGATCACTCACTTCGTGGGGCGGATGTGGTGAAAGCAACACCAACTCAAGGCAGGGCGAGGATCTTCTTCTGCTCTAAGTATAGCCCACAATGGCAATATTGATTTCCCACCCATGCACAGTATTCAATAGTCACATTTGTTTCAGAGGAACATAATCAATCATAATTGCCAGCATCATCATCCTTCCAGCACTTAAGGTTACGCTTGTCCACTCCACTTCATAGCTCTAGTCGACTTCAGTTTGTAACTTGTATTAGCCCACCATTCTGATTATTTTTTATTTTACTTTAGCATTGCTTATCATGTTTTCTCATTTGGCAGTATTCTTCTTGTGTACTACTACTACTAGTCGTACTCTAGTCTCCCTCAGGTGACTGTCTCATTTTTTTTGCAAAGCTTGCATATAAAATGGCATTAACCATTTTAATTAGTTCTTTGTGATGAATATTCCTCATCCTACAGTTTGAGTTCAGCTAGGAGGGAGTGGAACCTTGCTGCAGAATCTGGTGTTTTCACTAGTATTCGACTAGTCCGCTAGCATGCTGCTACTGTCTACTACTACCACCATCATGGCACCTTGGGAACCCATCACCATGCAGTCATTGCTTCGCCTAATCACAGGAAAGAGAAGAACTGTGGGGGATTCATTCAAGATGCAATAATCTATATACTATGGAAATTAATTCATACACCCACACCCCTTCCGAGTCCATAGGGGTTAATATAGTTGCAGGCTGCATAGACTGGGTGGAGAGACTGAGGGGCATATTCACAAGGACCTACCACCGATTTATCTCCACCTTAACGCATCCAAAGTGGAGATAGATTTAACACCCCATTCACAAGCGGGTGCAAACTGCAGACATCGCCAGCATTCCAGCGATACCTGCCCCAAAATTTATCTCCACGGTGGACACCACCAAATAACCCTAATGAGATGCAGAGTAGGCGTTCCCGTGCAAAAAGACACGAAAAAACCACAACACCACTTTCTTAACAAACTGCCAGATCTGCGATGCAAACCAAAAACAGGCGATAAGCTGCGGTAGCACCAGTGATTTAACACCTGCCTTTTGCTGGTGTTAAGCAGGACGACTACCTGCAGCATGAAAGGGAGCCCAGCCAAGAGCCACACCCGAAGACCCACAGATGCCATGGAGACAATGATCATGCAGCTCGGATACCCATGAGGGCCACAACACCCACCGCCACCACCCCCAGCCCCCCCCCCGGACATACACATACCGTGCACGACACAAGAGCCACAAAAAGCGCATGATGACGCACATTGTCAAAAAATAACACACATGTGTGGCCAGAAGAACGAGAAACAGTCACACAGCACTGAAGTAACAACCAAAAACTTTATTGAAATACAACACAAAACACCAATGGGGAAGACTCCTTTCGGGTCCGTCCGGGACAATCACGATGTCACAGCCTGGAAAATAAAGCACAAAATCAGAACGTGTGCCATGCGCACATCAAAGGAGCGAGACACAGAGAAACAGAGAATGAAAGAAAGGCAGAGAGAGAAAGAGAGAGAAGGAAAGGAAGGGAGAGAGAGTGTGAGAGAGAGGGAAGGAAAGGAGAGAGAGTGAGAGAGAGAGAAGGAAAGGAGAGAGAGTGAGAGAGGGAAGGAAGGGAGAGAGAGAGAGAGAGAGAGAGGGAAGGAAGGGAGAGAGAGAGTGAGAGAGAGAGGGAAGGAAGGGAGAGAGAGAGAGAGACACCGCCGCCCCTGCGCACCCAGGCCCCACTGTTCACCTGCTGCCACCGGTGTGTCTCCAACCACGTGCCGGGATACACTGCAAGCCACCAGGTCTGCAATCTGTAAACGAGGCCAGAGTCAATCATGGCAGAGTCCATCACACAGCACACGGCAACAACGCCTGTCCATCCCCGCGCACACATGCAGCCGCACCCTACCCCCTCCCGCCGCCCAGCGCTGGCTGTCCGTACTTGCGCACCCCGGGCCCACTGCTCACCTGCCGCCAACTGTGTGTCCACCAGTGGGCACACCATGTGCCCGTGCAAGCTCCAGGCCCCGGTCCCGCCACCATGGCATGGTCCACATCATGCGGACCCGCCCCGCGGCCTAGCAGGTCCCACACATGATGCTGAGTCCTGAGGCATCAATGGCAGAGACCACATCAGTGCACATGTCATCATCGCAGGCTGCACACCCGCTCAGCTATTTCGGTGCCACTAACCCTGTGCAACCCCAGGCAGCGCCACGTGGTGGTAGGCCCGTGACGGGCGCAAGGCCTCGGTGCGACCAACCCTGTGAGCCACAACTCTTGGGCCCTTTATGATTGAGAACCGTGGAGCGTCCGTCAAGTCATTCACCACCGGCAGTGGGGAATGTGACGTTGTCGGCCCCTTATATTGGCGGGGTCACATGGCCTGTGACGCCTGTGCTGGATGGGTGTGGTGTGTGTGCAGACCTGCCCTCAGGGAGTGGCCGTGACATGCTGACAACTAGACCAGTGACCTGCATACCACCAGCGTGTACGCCTGCGACATGTAGCTATGTGGGCCCCCCCTCGGAGCGTAAGCGGAGTGGTCTGGCCTGGCATACACCGGACCAGCACAGGGCTTGCAACAATGACTCGGGGCTCTGGGCGTGGTTCAGACCATGTCCGGACAAGGAAGTGACTAATGCGTGTGTCCCTGTTGTAGTGTCCACGGCAACCGGAACACAATAGGCAATGTAGCACACTGTGACTGGCATCCCACTAGATGAGCATCATTGACGTAAGGGAAATCACTGTCCCTACATTCATCCGCACATTCATACATGAATGATGAAAGACATGACACAGCAGTGCGTTTCTGGATGTTTATTGCACATCCAGTGGAGTTTTGCAGCTGGAGCGGTACAGGGCCATGCCAAGCACACTACACAATATGGGCCCGTGGAGGGCCAGCCAGAGTCCATCCGGGGATGACAAGTACTGCGGAAGAGGAAGGGTACAGTCCGCAGTCTGGTCGCCGTGTCATTGGTCATCAAACAGGATATGGCAGTCCATGTCGCGGTCCAAGGTGAGTGCAGCGGAGTGTATCAGGGGTCAGTGGAAGGTCATGGGGCCATGTGCGGCACCAAGCAGAAACAGGCAAGGTGGCGGAAATGAATGCTAGTGCCTCCTTCTGATCTCAATCCCATCCACGTCCTCATCCTCGGATGTGTGCTCTGCCCCACCTGTGGGTGTTGCAGTACCGGCTGCGGCACTGTGTGCCACTGACACATCAGGGGCCGGAGGAGGATTGTCGGCCGCACTGTGTGGCAGTGACACATCAGGTGCCCGGGTGGATACGCCTGCCGCACTGGGAGGCACTGACACACCAGTGGGCGGAGATGTGGATGGTGTAGGAGCAGCAGCATTCATCTGCGCCACGCCTTGTGGCAGCAATGCCATGATGAGGATCTGCAGGGCATGGTAGATCCCAGCTACATTTCGCTGATGTGCAGCGGTGGCTGCCATCCTTTCCGCCTCCATCCGCACCATGTCCTCCATGAGCCTCCGCATGTGTGCCAGCTCACGGCTGGGATCGCTGGAGCCACTCTGAGCGGACAGGTGTTCTTGTCTCCAAGTCATGACTCCAGCGATGTCAGTCAGGGCTCGTTGGAGACCATGGAGCGGGCCGTGGGTATGTGTTAGGGACTGGAGCTGGTCCCTGATGGGACCTAGACACCCATGGATGGCGTCCAGTTTGGTAGCCATGAGGTCGAACCCCACCCGCACCTGCTCAGCCATCTCCCTCTGGCCCTCCAGCACACAGCGTTGGAAGGCCATGTGTTGTTCCTGGGGGTCTTGGGAGACTGCCGGGGCTGTGGGTGCCTCCTGCTGGGTGGTTTGGGTAGTCGGTGGGGTCTCCTCGATGCAGCTGGGCTGCCCTGATCCTGGAGGTGAGTTGCGGATGATGTCAATGATGTCTTGGAGGGCTTGGGTGTCGATGCTGGGGGTGTCCTCCTCGTCATCAGTGAAGAGTGGCTGGGACTGCTCTGCAGGAGGTGTTGACGGTGCCTCTGCAATGTGAAGGGGAGATGGTGTATTACAATGTGTCCGCATGTATGTAGCTGCATGGTAAAGATTCACGTTCAGACAGCATGGCATTGTACATTGTGACAGTCTGTGGATCAGGACCATGATCCAGAGTCATTGTGGGTGTGCACTGTGCTCTGCTTGATTGTGCATGTGTGCCATTGTGGCCATCTCCACCCGTCACCCCAGTACCTGGTGGTCACTCACCCTGTTGCGGTTGTGTTGTGTCCTGTCGAGCAGTGTCCAGTCCCCCGACTCCGGCCACAGTCTCCACACTGATGACTGTCGACACCAGCTCCTCCATGTCATCCAGCTCCAGCTGTGGCGCTGGGCTCCCACCTCCAGTCTGCATTACTGCCTTCTGGTTGCCTGCGAGTTTCTCCTTGGTCTTGCGCTTGATGTCAATCCATCACCTCTTGACCTCATCCATTGACTTCTTGTGCTCTCCGACGGCATTCACCTTGTCCACGATGTCTCGCCATATTCCATTTTTGGTGCCCAATGACACGTTGGAGGTGACGAACAGTTGTTGATGGTGTTCTATCACCTCCGTGACCAGGATCCTGTTTTCCTGCGGACTGAACTTCGTCTTCCTCTTCTTCTTGACCTTGCCCTTCCCTGTCCCCGAGGTCCCAGGCTGGTCGTCCGGGGTGCTTGTGTGGTTGCGCTCGTCCTCTGCGCTTGCTCCGGCTGCCTTCATGGTGCTTCGGTGTTAGTCATTTTGTGTTTGTGTGTTTTTTCTACTTTTATAGTGGTTTTTCCCGCCTGCCATGTGTGTATTGCAGGCCTGGCGCTGCTTATCGCTGATTTCCTCATCGCGCTTTGGCCCATCGCATGTTTTTTCGCGTTGAAGTTTGTGTTTTTATCACCGTCGCAATTGTTGTATCGCGGAGATTGGCCGTGTTTTCGGGGGACTATCGCATGGTACCGCCGTGTTGTGAATTCCACGTTAACACGGGGTTATTTTCCCGCAATAGGCTGTGATGTATAAAGTTGCGTTAACATTTTTTGGGGATGTTTAGCACACGTTCTTGTGAATATCCCCCTGAGAGTAG
The DNA here is from genome assembly GCA_963921515.1 of Calotriton arnoldi. Classification (NCBI taxonomy): domain Eukaryota; kingdom Metazoa; phylum Chordata; class Amphibia; order Caudata; family Salamandridae; genus Calotriton; species Calotriton arnoldi. The sequence goes on along the minus strand of CAWUFW010001746.1, from coordinate 806,577 downwards.
TAGCACAAGTGAGGGTACCGCATCTATCTGCTCTTGTGTTACACTATCGGCAGATTTCAAAAACTGACGGCGGCCCTGCGGCAAAGGAAACAGTGCGAAGCAAAAGAGTAACCCCCCACAAAAAAGATTTACATCATATGTAAAACTATAAATGTATTCTCCTAACAAATATAAACTAGAAGGAAACCCACAACACCTGAACCACCCCGCTCCTTAACCCTAACCAACGTCCAGTAGAGTAAGTCCAAAATTAAAATTGTCCATATAAATCAAATGTCCATAAAAAAATACTGTACTCCCAAGTTTTTCCCAAATCCCACATTCCCACCCTCTCCTCAACAAGTCCCACCCACCAAACAAAAGATTAAAAAAGGAGCAAGAGAGGTCTAGCGGCAGGCTAGGACTCGGTTCTTCTTCTCCAGCTGGTCAAAACGCTCCTCCATCCTGATCTCCAGGCACATCATCCTCAGGAGCATGCAGCGCTGAAAGGTGCTAAGTGTACAGGGGGGAGCAGCAGTGGTTGAATGGCGGCGGGCGGCTGCCGGACCACAGCGTCGTACTACCAGAGGCACTGGGGAGGCCTGGCTGGGGCCTGGGGCATTGGTTCCTGCAGCTGCTGCCGCCTCCTCCAAGGCCACCAGCCACCGATAATGTTCCCTGATGGTCTCCAGCTTCCGTAGCCGGGTCTTGGCTGCTATCTCCTGCCTTGTGGGTTGGGAAGGAGTAGCCATATCAAGAGAGAAAAAAGACAATTGTAACCAATACTCTTAGCAAAACAGTAACACATAAAAATATATAGTGGCACAGTAGCACTAGCAATACATAACATTTGTGGTAACCTCCATTCCTCGGCCCCTAAGATTTGGATGTGATTAGAGTTTCAGGCATTAGGCACTATAGGGTGGACAAGTATTCTTCTTCTCTCTCTTGTTTAGCTAAATTAATCTTGTAGGCGTACCAGCTCAGCTTGCCCTAGACAGACATACTCGTGTTGCAGACTCACATTACTTTATTAATGTCTGCAGGTGGGGCAGCTGTACTACACAATTATCTCTTTTTCTATTATGGCCATGCTCTGTTAAATGGCAAATACTCAATTTCACTTTCACCCTGACTACAATAAGGCAGATGATATGAATAGTTACTAATATGAATGATGATATACGGCACAACGTCACGTGAGGTACTACTATTGTAACCATGCAGCCGATAGGCCACCAATGGCTGACACTGTCGAAATGCCATGGGTAGGGATTGGGCCTCGGAAGGAGGTGATTGATGATGGGTGGGTACATAATATATATATTGTGCTTGAAAACTACTGTGAGACAAGGGAGTAGTCTGAAATACAACCTCAAACCTTTGAATCAAAAACCTTGATAAAAAAACTTTCCTTGTTTAAAACATTCCTTGTTTATTCTTCTTCTCAGGGATTTTTCCATTTATCATTGCATTGTTCTTCTAGCATTATTTTTATTCTTCACCCTTGGCTCTGCTACTCAGGCACAGTTTAAGTTTCTTTTACATTCTCTTCATCCAGTCTTCACCTATGATTGAATACCATCCATCCATCCAAATATGGCTATCATTCTCAACAAACCTTTCACCAACATACATTTATCATTTAACCACCCATGCGTCCTTGCTTGCCTTTGACCCATCAAACCCCCTCTGATTCCTTTCACCCATACACTTTCACCCACCCAGGCAGGCATCCTTTCTTTCACCTTTCACCCATCCTTCAACCACCCATGCATCCTATCTGGACCTCTCCGCCGCCTTCGACACTGTCTGCCACCGCACTCTACGCGCACGCCTCCACGACGCAGGGATCCGAGACAAGGCCCTGGAATGGGCCACATCCTTCCTCGCCGGCAGAACCCAGAGAGTCCGCCTCCCACCATTCCGATCCGAAGCCTCCGAGATCATCTGCGGCGTACCCCAGGGATCGTCCCTCAGCCCAACACTGTTCAACATCTACATGGCCCCGCTCGCACGCATCGCCAGACAGCACGACCACAACATAACTTCCTACGCCGACGACACTCAACTGATCCTCTCCCTCACCAAGGACCCCCTCGCCGCCAAATCCAACCTCCATGAAGGGATGAAGGCCGTCGCCGATTGGATGAAGATCAGCCGACTAAAACTGAACACGGAGAAGACAGAGGTCCTCATCCTCGGCTCCAACCCCTCAGCCTGGGACGAATCCTGGTGGCCAACGACGCTGGGAGCAGCCCCGACACCCACCGACCACGCACGCAACCTGGGAGTCATCCTCGACTCAACGCTCTCCATGGCCAAGCAAGTCAACGCAGTCTCATCCTCCTGCTTCAACACCCTCCGCATGCTTCGCAAGATCTACAGGTGGATCCTGACAGACACGAGAAGAACAGTCACCCAGGCCCTCGTCAGCAGCAGACTCGACTATGGGAACGCCCTCTACGCGGGAGCCCCGGCCAAGCTCATCAAGCGACTGCAACGCATACAAAACGCCTCCGCACGCCTGATCCTCGATGTACCACGCCACAGCCACATCACCCCCACCTGAGGAACCTGCACTGGCTCCCCGTCGACAGGAGAATCTCCTTCAAACTCCTCATCCACGCACACAAGGCACTCCACAAGACTGGCCCAGCCTACCTCAACAGACGACTCCTCTTCTACGTCCCCAACCGCCAACTCTGCTCCTCCGACCTCTCCCTCGCCACCGTCCCTTGCATTCGAAGAACCACCACCGGCGGCAGATCCTTCTCCCACCTCGCCGCCAAGACCTGGAACACCCTTCCACTAAGCCTACGACAGACCCAAGACCTGCTGACCTTCAGGAGGCTACTCAAGACCTGGTTGTTCGACCAGTAGCAGCACCCCCCCTTCTTTTCTCCCCCAGCGCCTTGAGACCCTCGCGGGTAAGTAGTGCGCTTTACAAATTCTGTGATTAATTGATTGATATCAGCCATATATGCTCCCTTCACCCACGCATCCTTCTCTGACAGTCATATTACATTTCACCCGTCCTTCCTCCTTCCATCCTTCTTTTCCTTTTCCATCAACCCATCAAGGTCTGACTCTTCTTCATAAAACTTTCTCTGCTGAGTTGAAGATAGAAGAGGCCATTAGTTACTCAACTCCCACTGTATATGCTAATGCTAAGTAAAGGGTGTCTTCAACTGTTCACAACTAAGGCGTTGATTACGATGTCGTTCGGAAAGCATTCCGACCGAATCGGTTTCGGAATGGTTTCCGACCGTGAGCTTTCCGAACGACGGATAACGATGCATTGCATGTAAAACTCTGACCGAGTCAGTCGGAAAGAATCCGCATGACCGAATCGTCTGGAAACAAGCCTGATCCGACTGACTCGTTCGGAAACGCTGAAGACTAGCATTCCAGTTACGAATCAGACTCGATTTACCCCATGACCAGATGACCAGATTATGATGCATCTGTTATGTTATCAGATTTGTAGAGCGCATGGCTGCCCCAGCGACGGGGCGACCCAGCGCTAAAATCCGCCACAAAAGACCAAAAGGAGGGAGAGACTGGAGCCGGGGAAATCAGGGGAAGAGTCCGGTCTTGACGGCCTTCCTAAACACCCTGAGATCCTGAAGGTTCCTGATGGTGCTAGGGAGAGTGTTCCAGAGGGACGCAGCTAGCATCCCTCTAGGTTTCGGAACCGTGTCGGATTGTGTTACAATTGGCAAGTGGAAACTAATAAAAACAGTCAAAACAAGCATTGGCACCGCCAAATTAAAAATTCAAATGCTTGCCATGCCCACCAATCCACCTATATAAAGGGCCAAAAACATGACCATGATCCTTTGCTCTAACACAACTGCTGACAGGTCTCAGGAGTCTGTTCACATTCCCTGCTCTCTGCCTCTCTGCCTCACACACTCACACTTCACCCACCACACAACTTGCACAGATTTTATTTTAAGAAAATATTCTTACACACACTCTTTTTCATTTTCACCCTCACCTTCATACTCACCCTCACCATGCCCCAGAGGAAACAGCCACGTTTTACAGAGAAGGAGTTGGAAGTGCTTGTAGATGAACTAGTCAGAGTAGAACCACAGTTATTTGGGAACCTAGTCCAACAGACCCCCCTTTCCCAGAGAAATAGGATGTGGGAAAGGATAGTCAACAAGGTGAACGCTGAAGCACCTGTCGTGCGCACAATGGATGATATCAGGAGTAGGTATTATGATGTGAGAAAGAGGGTAAAAAAACTGCTAGCCAAAGAACATGCTGAAAGCCAGTGGACTGGCAGTAGCCCTCCTGCACCACCTGTGCACTTCACTTCCTGAGAGGAGAAGGTACGTGCCATCCTTCCGCCAGAGAGCGTCTATGGACTACCAGAAGCACCAGAGTCTGGTAAGTACCTACTCCACATTCCAATAAAGTTACCAATTACACCTCTATAGACATCACTGTAAAGGATACAGTTATACAAATGACTGTTTTTACATTTAAAAGAACTAGAGTCAATGAGCATGTGATGTGTATGTCATATTGATAAACAACATACCTGCAATGAAAATGCATAAAACTCTTACCATGGATATACTTCTTATAAACGCACAGCAAGACTTTGTGCTCCACACACCAGTCACCAGTGTCAGCCATCTTGCCAGCACATTTTCACTCACTCTCAGGAAAGCTGAGTCACAGGTAGCCCGTTTGGGATGACTGGGAAGGTGGGTGTGGGCACAGGCCTGATGGGAGTTGTAGTGACAGCAAACACTCCTCCTCCCACACAGCCCAACAAGCCCACCTGGAACTATGCTTTCCTGATAGTGAGTGGAATTGTACTAGCAAGATGGCTGCCATTGCTGCATGGTGTCTGGAGCAGAAGGCCTTGATGGGTGTTGCAGTCAAGTCAAACAACAGGCACCAGTGTCAGACATCTTGAATGTACACTTTCCTCATTTTTTTTTTTTGTTAAATCATTTTTATTGGCATTTCTAGTATAGTACAGTACATAGTTAGCAATTGCCTCAAAGACAAACATCATACCAATTGTACATCGTGCCATTGTTTAGAGCCACGCCTCAATACATGACTGTTAGACCTGGCATCATTGGCGCGGGTCTCCCTTCCTCTTTTCGCTTCCTATCTTTTATGTTGGCTGGATTTAGATGCTCTGGGTGCTGTGCCACTGCCAATCAGTGCCACAGCGCGAATGCTCCCTGTGTAAAGATGACTCTATGAATTGGGATAACCATAATTGGTTCGTTTGGTTTACCTGTCAGACCCTAGTATAAGTGCACTGTGTGTGCCCAGGGCTGGTAGACCAAATACTGCTGGTGGGCCTGCAGCGCTGATTTGCGCTACCCACCGAAGCAGCTTTTAAAGTATGTCTGTGTAGCATGTTCTAATAGCGAGTTACCCTCCATTTCACTGTTTACTATTGTGAGGCTATCCGTTCTCATAGGCCAGAATGGGCAGGCTGAGTATTACATTCCATAATCCTACCTGCCCCCAGGAACCTGATAGGAAATTCGAATTTGATATGTTTAAGCTCAGGACATTGAGATACATCTTTTAGTAAGGATCATTTGCATAGCCCGTGTTCGAAAATGCCTCTTCTAGAAACGAGGTATTTTCTTGCCTAAGCTTTCCTGTAGGTTTTGCTAGTGTGTGTATTGGGCGTCTGGTTTTGGAGCAGCAGGGCCAGCTGGGTCAGACCTGGCTGGAGTGAGAGATCGGCATTTAGAGTATGGGGAGGGGTGACTCTTCGATCTGAGCAGGGCCGTGCCTGGCAAGGCCCTGCTCAGGGGGTCTGCTATCCCACTGGGCGTCGGATAGCAGACCCCCTGATTCTCAAAGGGCAGGATGTCGCCTCGTAAACCAAGTGCTCCCCGACCCCACCGAAATGGTTCTGGCTGGATTCAGTGATTTGTGACTTTAGAGAACAAAGACTTTTTAGGTATAAAACGCTGTGCTGAAACCTTTTTCAAGTGTGTTCCTTCTGGATGTCAAGACGAAACTCTGTCCGAGTGAACAGAGGAAAGGACTTTGAAACTTTCACCAAGCTTGCTGAAGAAACTACCCGAGGGCCTGAATTGAGAGCGCCTCCTGCTGAAGTCTCAGGGACATTAGACTTCACCCCGTCAGCCGTCTGAATTCCTGTGCGAGGGATTCTACTTGCAGGTGAGGCCTCTGTCGAGTAATCCGGAGCCTCTAGTTCTACTGTGAGGAACGCGGACTGGTAACCCTTGTTAAACTCTGTGTGGGCTGCCGCAGCTAAGAGAGAGCTTCCGCCGCTGAGAGCCCGCCTTAATTTGAACCTTCGGACCCTTCACTGAATCTGTGTGGGCCGCCGCAGTTAAAAGAGAGCTGTAGCCGCTGAGTGCCCGCCGTTGTGCCAGCCTGGTCGAGATCATCCTTTGTCCTGTGGGCCGACGCAGCTAAGAGAGAGCTGCTGCCGCTGAGTGCCCGCATCTTGGCAAACTTTGCCTCATCGTGATTCGTCCTGTGGGCCGCCGCAGCTAAGAGAGAGCTGCTGCCGCTGAGTGCACGCATCTTGGCCAACCCTGCCTCATCGTGATTCGTCCTGTGGGCCGCCGCAGCTAAGAGAGAGCTGCTGCCGCTGAGTGCCTGCACCTTTGCCAACTCTGCATCATCGTGATTTGTCCTGTGGGCCGCCGCAGCTAAGAAAGAGCTGCTGCCGCTGAGTGCCCGCAGCTGTTAGAAATGGGGGTCTCTAGTTGGCAATGGCTGGCGCCACTGTCCAAATAGGGACCCTTCTTCCTAAGTCAGGGCAAGTGGGCTACCCCCTTTGATAACCCCTGCTCAACCCTGTGGTAATGTAGCACGAGCAGGCAGTTAGGCCTATCTCAGAGGCAGTGTGTGAAGCATTTATGACCATGCACAATAAGGCACTAACGACACCACAAAAGGACACAACTCAAGTAGGTATAGGAAAAAATAGCATCTTTATCTAAGGTTTAGTACGAGACTCTCAAAAGCGTTTTAACCAGTCACCATGCATGTAAATCAGTAGGGACTTAAAAAGGGCAATACGTATTCACCAGAACGTGGCACTGACTGAGTTCAAGGCCTGGGTCTACGCGACCCGTTGCGCACCAGATACCTGCCATTGGACGGGGACACAGTACGTAGCTTCTCGAAGAAGCGGCGACGGTGACAGGCGGACTCCCAGCGACCACAGTTCTCGATGGCAGTGGTCCGCAAAGTGCACTCGCAATGATTCGGGCACTCCGGGACAGGCGGGCCCTCAGCGGCAGCAGCACGCGGCTGCGGCGGCCCGGGCTGGTGGTGGCGATGACTCTCGTCGTGCAGCTCCGTGGTGGGCTCGCAGTGGCAGCAGCGCTCTCCTAGCTGCGGCGGCCCACGGGACGATTCACGATGGTGCAAGGTTGACAAAGACGTGGGCACTCAGCGGCAGCAGCTCTCTCTTAGCTGCGGCGGCCCACAGGACAAATCCCAATGATGCAAAGTTAGCAAAGGTGCGAGCCCTCCGCGGCAGCAGCTCTCTCTAGCTGCGGCGGCTCACAGGACAAATCACGATGATGCAAAGTTAGCAACGGTGCGAGCACCCAGCGGCGGCAGCCCTCTCTTGGCTGCGGCGGCTCACAGGACAAATCTCGGTGATGCAAAGTTAGCAAAGGGGCGAGCACTCAGCAGCGGCATCGAACGAGAAGCCTTTGCTGTGGTTTGGGCTGTCAAGAAGTTGAGGCCATACCTTTTTGGTTGTCACTTCCTGATCCAGACCGACCACAGACCCCTTCGCTGGCTCATGCAGATGAGAGGCGAAAACCCCAAATTGTTGAGGTGGTCCATTTCCCTCCAGGGGATGGACTTTCGGGTGGAACATCGACCCGGTGTAGACCACGCCAACGCTGACGGTCTCTCCCGGTTTTTCCGCCTTAGCGAAGAGAACTCCCTAGAGGTTGGGAAGCTCTCCCCTCTTTCGGCTGGGGGGGACGCGTGTTAGACCTGTCAGCCCTAGGGTGGTCTTTCCCTATTTTTTTCCTTTTTCGCCTCCTTTTTGCCACCATATTTTTACTGGACCTAGGTCTCTGGGCACCTTGCCACTGCTAGCCAGTGCTGAGGTGCAGGTGCTCTCTCTCACTCAAGATGGCTGCCACAGGCCCCTGCTACTGCAGAGGGGCCTTACACGCATACACACTAGTAGCCAGGGTCGGGCTGGGACATAGGGATACAGTATCCATTCCGTCCCCGCCTCTGGGCCACATAGCCAGGCATGTAGAAGGTTCCAGAACCTTCCGGGCTGTGGGAGGAGTTATGTTTTGCCGCCTTTGAGAGGGTCACCTGACCTAGGGGTATAAAAGGTTTGGAGGGAAAACTTTCTAGTCAGTTGATGAGGCACCACTGAACCTGGGAGAACCTCCGCCGGAGTATAGGCTTTAGGGCCCAGGGGGGAGACCTACACTACTGCTGCTGACAGGGCTGAGGCCCTGCTGGAGTAAGATAGCTGAGGAACGCCCACCACCCACTGACCTTGCCCAGTGTGAGGGGACCCAGGGAACCACCTTCAGCGTGCGGGGAGGAACATCAAGTACTCCCAGACCACCAACTCATTCCCCCCTCATGACAAGAAACTTCTGACAAGAAACTCTGACAAGAAACTTATACTAAGGAACTTCTGACAAGAAACTCCTAACCAGAAGCGCCTAAGAAGCAACCAAGCTGGAGCAGTCGCAAGACACCTTAATTTGAGGAGGCCTGACCGTCCAGCCAGGCCTGAAGCCTAAACTGCCCAACTGGGGATCACCAGGTAAAGCGCCGTACCCTGAAGCGCTAGACCTTCACCCCCTCACTATTCCTGCCTACTACTGGGCTGCCCCCAAGTACTTTTCCAGTCAGCCCTGCCCACAGGCTGCTGGTGCGTCCTGCATTCTGTCCCCCCTCAGGTCACTGACCTTGTGTGGAGATCACCGCCGCGGCCGCCGCCTCCTGAGGAGAGGCACCGTGTGGTGAGGTGCGCCGTCGCGCCCTCACCGGAGGAAGCGCTGAGGTGAGGGAAGCCCCTCAGGTGTGTGTGGTGAGGTGCGCCGTCCGCGCCCTCACCGAAGCCTCCAAAGACTTGCCACTGGGCCCTGGGCCCTCATCGCCGCCGTCGCGGCCGAAGAATTGTCCCCGCCGCCGTCGCGGCCCAAGATTGCCCCGCCGCCGTCGCGGCCCAAGAAATCGCCAGCGCAATCACCAGCGAGGCCTCCAGGCCCCGCCGACGCCGTTGCCGAGCAACCGGGGTCGCCGGGCGTGACCCCAGGAAGGCCGCGCAACGATTGGGCGCCGGCCCCGGTCACGCCCCAGCGCCGACGGAAGCCCGGGAAGAGCCCCGGCAGTGCAGAGGGAGACGGGGAGCCGGCCGGAGAGGACTGCCGGCTCCCGCTCCCTTCCCCGCGACCCTGAGCCCGCGCACTTACCCTACCTGATTCCGGGGGCCGGAGGAAGGTGATCCCGGCCCCCGCAACGTCCCGCTCCCAGTCCCTGAAGCCCGCAACGTGCCGTGCAGTCATACCCTGATCCCGGGGGCCGGAGTAAGGTGATACCGGCCCCCGCAACGTCCAGCCAGCCCGGCCTGAAGGCCGAGGTACCCCTACCGGGCCCCGCCCTCCAGAACACGGGCCGGGCCTGGGGGAGTGCCAGTCGCCCTGAAGCGCGACCAACGACCAACACAACAGGTGAGCCCAGGAGGCCCTTAGGGCCCACAAAACGCCACTGGGGGCCGGGGGCCACCATTAACCCCATAATTACTTGTGCAAACTTTCCCCATGAGGCGAGGCCCCGGAGAGGAGTGGGCCTAGCCTGGAGTTAACCCCTAAGGGTCATAGAAGCCCCAGGATACTGGACATGTTGAGGGGTTCCCTACAGTATTTAATAACTTATTGCAGATGCCTATTGTAATTACTGCCTAGGCCATGCTTTTAACTGCGAAGTATTTTACCACAGGGGGAAAGTATTTAATTGAAGTGAGTTGAAGTGTTTCATGTTACAAGTGTACTGGAATTGCGACGCCCACTGTATTGAATGTGGGCGCGCCTAGATTAATGTAGGCCTATTTAAATGTAACGTCAAAAGCCTTCTTTTAAGTAATTGAATATGCTAAAGTGAACTGTATGTTTAGGCCCCTGTTTTATTAACGTACCTTGAGATCATTATTAAGTGCTACGTGTAGGAGATAATTCCTGCGGCCTCTTAGTGGCCTACAATGTTGATGAGCTATGATGCTTTATTTAAAATGTGCACCAGTTGAGTAATGCAATGAATTTGAATGTAGATCTGAATTAATCTACCTCATCTAATGCCAACTTAATTTATAATATAAAAGATCTTGATTTTAAATACAAAAGCCTGGTGTGGTGTCATGTTATTGCGTTCGCATTTCTGAGTCAGTGTAAGAGTGTGCTGCACAACTGCCTTACACATTGCCTTCGCGTGCCTTCCCCGCTCCACGCCATGCTACCGTGTCGGACTCGGTAACCCTGGTTCCAACACATCCCGACTGGGTTACGGACTATGTGTGCGCTGGGGAGGGGACAGGGAGGCCGTGCTGGAGGCGATGCCTGTACTGTATATCCTCGGCTTCTAGCCCCGACCCATCATGTGCCTACTCCGCGGAGGTACTGCAGTGGATAGCCGCGGGGTGTGCGTGTGCTGTGGGGGAGCGAATACTCTGGGACAGTGGCTCCTCCGTCGTTTCCTGCTTGAAGGAATGTAGAAGGATAGCCCACGGCATGGATATGGGGTGTTTGCGGATTCCTTTAACTTCAGATCGAAGCACCTCTTCCTCCGCAGCGCCCCATTTGGTGACCGCCCCCACCCAGGCCGCTAATGGAGGTCCTCCCGGCGCCCGCCAATGCATTGCTATGCACCGTTTAGCTAAAAGCAACAGGGACGCAAAGCGCGTCTCTACTTTTTGATTCTTACGCCATTTGTTTATGCCCAGCGCGCAGGCCTCCCATGTGTGAATGTCAATAAACCCTGTGACTGCGAGGAGGGCGGCGTGGATTCTGGCCCAGTAAGCGCGGAGCGTTTGGCAGTCCCAAAACATGTGCAGAAAGGATGCGTTGGGTTCTGGGCATGCGGGGCACGTGAAGGACGTGTCTGTGTAATACTGGTGGAGCTTCTCGGGGGTCAGGTAGGCGCGGTGTAATATGTGAAGTTGTATGTTTTTGAAACGATAGTTGTGGGACACCTTTTTGGGGAACTCTAGTGCACGGTCCCATTCTTTGTCGTGGAGTGGTCTTTGAAACTCAGCTTCCCATTTCTCCCGAAGGGGCACTAGGGTGATTGGATTTAGGGCTCGCACCGCTTTGTATAGCCAGGTGACCAGATGACACCCCGGACCCATCTGCAGCAGCGTGTGTATCACTGGGTGCGGAGGGAGCTCAGTGTCTATTGTGTGCCACATTCTACGGCAGTCTTCGAGCAGTTGCCGGTGTAGGAGAAATTGCCCTCTGGGAAGCTCCATATCAGCTGCCAGTGCTGCAAGTGTCTGCAATTGCCCGTTCAGATATAGGGAGCCTACCTGTGTGATTGAGTGCGCTGTCCATTCTCGGAACGCCCGCTCTGTGTAGTGTGCCCGACCTCTAGGGAACCCCACCAGCGGCAGGACGGGGGAGTACATGGGTGCCTCGCGGTTCATTCTGTGGCCGCGTATCAGGCAGGCACTCGCCACTGTCATTTGGAGGGGCCTTTCCCGTATTGGCTCCGCCCCTGGCAACAACATGCGGAGTATGGTTGGGGTCGGAATTAGCCCGGTGGCCGTGGTCGTTTCCCCTAGTGCCCGGCACGCTGTCCATCGCGACACCCATTGAAGCTGGGCCGTGAGGAGATATGCCTCAAATGAAGGGGCGCCCAGCCCTCCCTGATCCATAGGCAACTGTAGCTTAGCAAGGGCGATTCGCCTATGGCCCGAGCCCCAGATAAGGGTCCCGAGGAGGGTATCCAGCTCTTGGAAGAAGGAGCGTGGAGGGACCACCGGAAGGTTAGCAAAATAGTATAGTAATCTCGGAACTAATATCATCTTGGCAACTGCGATTTTGCCAATGACAGCCAGGGGGAGATCTTTCCAGAAGTGCACGGAAGACCTGATTCCAGCCATTGCCCTACGGTAATTCCCTTCATAGAGATCTTGTGGCGTGTGGTACAAGCGAACCCCCAGGTACCTCACTGCTTGGGGGCTCCATGACACATTGATGCCACCTAGTCGTAATGGACATGGAGGGAGGCCCCTCACGAGAGGATATACCATCAATTTAGACCAATTCACTCTGAGACCCGCCACTGCCTCGAATTCTTGTAGTGAATGAAGTATGGGGGTGAGATCCGACGCAACGTCGCGGACATAGATGAGCACGTCATCCGCGTACAGTGATACTGCATGGGTGGTGTCCGCGATTGGGATACCCCAGGTCCCGCTCTCTTTGCGGAGATGGATCGCCAGTGGCTCCATCGCCATGGCGAAGAGCAGGGGGGAGAGCGGGCAGCCTTGGCGCATACCCCTAAGTACTGGGAACGATGTCGATATAAGGGGCCCAAGCCTCACCCTAGAGGTTGGTGTGGAGTAGATGAGCTTGGTGTATGCAAGTAGGCGGGGTCCCACTCCCATTCGGCGTATGACTTGAAGTAGGTAGGGCCATAGGAGAGTATCAAAAGCCTTCTCCAGGTCCAGGACCAGGCACGCCGCGTGGGGAAAGCGGTCTCGGATCTGGCCCTGAACGTGAAACAGGCGCAGTATGTTGTAGGAAGTATTCCTGCCCGGCAAGAACCCACACTGATCTGGGTGGATCAGCTTTGGGAGGACTGTGGCGTACCTGTCCGCTAGTATCTTCCCATATATTTTATAATCTACCGGTAACAGGGCTATGGGCCGGTATGAGCCCAATTGCTGGGGATCCCTGTCCGGTTTGAGGAGTGAGACTATAACGGACTCACACATGGATTGTGGTAGCCCACCTTCGTCTAGGGCCGCCTGGAACTGTTTTACCAATTGAGGGACCAATTGTGTCGCAAAGGTGCGGAAAAACTCCAGAGGGAGGCCATCCAGTCCGGGGGCCCTACAGGTGGCCAGTGCCTGCAACGCCTGCTTGATATCGACCGAGGTTATGGGCTCATCTTGGTCTTGTCTGTCGCTGCGCGCTAAGCGAGGCAGGGGATATTTGTTCAGGAACCGGGTGAGGCGTTCTGCATCTACTGTGGCTGGGGCAGCGTATAACTGCGTATAGTGTCGTCGGAATGCGTCGAGGATAAAGGCCTGCGAGTGTACTAGAGTGCCCTGCTCAGTGCGGATCGCCGTGATCGGCGGAAGAGTTGTGTCCTGCTTCACCAACCACGCCAATAAAGCACCCGCTCTGTCACCTTCTTTGTGCACCCTAGCCGCGTATGCCCTAAAATTATATCTGCGGAGGTCAGCTAGTGCCTCCGCGTATGCGGTTTTGGCTTCCGCTACTTGGGCTGGCGTGGCTTTATTCTTGTCAGCTGCGCGTGTGAGTGTGGCCAGTGCATGTTCTGTGTCTTGGATGCGGCGCTCAAGGACGTGACGTACTCCTGTAATGTGTTGGATGCATGTGCCCCGAATGACAACTTTAAATGTGTTCCATTCCGCGGCTCGGGTGGTGGCTGTGCATGCGTTCTCCCGAAAATAGTTTTGTATGTGCTCCGCTTGTGTTTGTCTGAAGATCGTGTCGTCCAAACAGTCCTTGGACAGACGCCAAGTAGGGACCGGTGGTCTAGGTGGGCGCCACGTGAGAGTGATCGTGTGGGCGTCATGATCTGACAGGACCCTACCCAGGTAGTCAGACTCCAGAATTGTGGGCAGAATGGAGGGGGAGCACAGAAAGCTGTCCAGTCGGACTTTGAGGTCGTGCGGTATGGAGTGGAATGAATAGAGCTGCATGGTCGGGTATTTAGAGCGCCAGGCATCTGTTAGCGACCAGTGTGCTGCCCATGCTGCAAAGCGTTTAACTTGCACTACTATTGGAGATGCTGGGTGGGGGGGCAGGAGCGGTCTAAGGATGTGTTTTGCACACAATTATAGTCTCCTCCCAGGATCCAAGGTGCTTGGGTATACAAGCTTAGCGGTAGGGAGAGCGTGTCCCAGAATTTGCACTGGTCCGCATTAGGTGCATAAATGCTCCCCAAGACTACCGGCCGGCCATCTAGGAGTCCTTGCATCAGGGCGTAACACCCATCGCGATCGATTGTTCTAGACTGCTCTTGGAATGGGATCCCTGGGCGTACCCATATAAGAGTCCCCCGGGCGTAGGTTGAGTATGTGGTAGCGCAGAAGATACCGCGCCAGCGCTTGCGTAGTTTGGCCAATTCCCCTGTGGTTAGATGGGTCTCCTTTAACATTGCGATCTGCGCGTTCTGGCGCTTTATGTAGGCGTATATTGAGTATCGCTTACATGCTGTATGCATGCCTCGCACGTTGAGTGTGAGGATAGTGATGGTGCCGTTATGTGCCATTGGGAAATAGGGGGATTTGTGAGGAGGGGGGGACAGCGGAGCCCGACTCTGAGGTTTGACCCGTCTCACCACTCTCAAGCGCCTGTGTTGACCGGGCGCAGCTGCGGCTCTCTGATGGTGCAAATACGGTGACACAGTGTAATGTGATAGGATAACACGGGGGGTAACTGGGGTAGGGAAACAGCCCCAATACTGGGGACCTATCGCTGGGAGCGATACGACCAAACTGACTCTCATAGAAGAAGAGAGCTTCAACATTTTTTGGGGGCGGCGTCGCATATCCACGAGGCGGCTCTCCGTAAAGGCATTTGTATGATCATTGCGCGCCAGCTGGCCTGTGGTAAAAAAAACAAATTAAAAAAAACATGTGGATGCTGTGCTAGTGGTGTGTGAATACTCATACCGTGAACTGTACCAGGGTTCTGCTGGCAGGAAAAACTCTTGCTCACACAGTCTACTGATGACCAGTTCAGATCAAAGTGTCGGCGGTCTGCGGGGTGACCAGGGGCGGAGTTACCGAGTCCACTCTAGATTGTGTCTCCGCGCTGTCGTCTTCCCCATCAGATGAAAAGAGATGCGGGGCACGGTCTATGTCCGTTGTGGGGGAGGAGGGTCGGAGCTCTGCTGCAGCTTGCAGGGCTTTGCGGCGTTTCTGTATGATTTGTTTATAGGTCGGGCGATCCCAAGGATCGGGACAGTGCCGCACTGTCTCCCCCTCTGTTTCGCTGCAGTGAGCGCCGTCTCCTGGAGCGTGGTGTCTTCAGGCGCTGAGCGTGTGCGGCCTCTGCGCTAGGGCGCTGCGTGCAGTGTTGGTCCGCCCAATCATGGGCCTCCTCAGCGTCCGTGAAGAAGATGGCGGAGCCGTCGTGTATGATTTTGCGACGCGCCATAAACAGTAGGGAATATTGTATGTTCTCTGCCCGCAGGCGGCGCTTCACCTCCAGGAACGACGATCTCTGCCGTTGTACGGCCCGGGAGTAGTCCAGAAATAACATGATCTGTTTGTTCTCGGCGCGGATGGGGCCAGACTGTCGGGCTGCTCTGAGTACCGCATCTCGATCACGAAAGTGCAGGAATTTTGCTAACATTGATCCGGGCAGGGCGCCGGGCGGGGGCTTGCGTGCTGGGACCCGATGGGCCCTTTCAATGGAGAAGAAAGCCGTCTGATCTGCTCCCGGAGTGAAGGACTTAGTCCACGTTTCCATGTACTCCACCGGGTTAGTGCCTTCAATGCCCTCCGGGAGCCCCAGCACGCGGATATTGCAGCACCGCGAGCGCCCTTCTAGGTCATTGATGCGCTCCTCCATGGTGGTCATGCGGCCTAGGAGGGTTTACAATGTCTCCTGATGTGCGCTGACTGAGGGCTGCACGGTGGCCATACGTTTCTCACCATCCGACACTTTGTCAGCTAGTTTGCGGTGGTCATCCCTGAGTAGGCTGATGTCTGTTGTCAGGGTACCCAGTCTTTCTTCCATGGATACCCTGGAGTGTTCGATGGCCGCAAGTACTTTATCCAGTTTGTCCGATAGGGATTGATCCGGTAACGCTGCAGCTTCTTTAGATGATGATCCAGCGCTCACGGGGTTATCTAGTGCGGTCCCCGGCATCGCCGTGCTCGTTGTGGCCCTCTGTTTCCCCATTGTGCTTGGCTGTGGAAAAGCGCGGTATTCAGGGTGCTGTTTGCGATGTTATCGAACGCAGCTGGATCGCTGGCCCGTGGGCGTGCTGTTGGTGATCCGGGTGGTCTCCCGGGAGTCACCGCCGTCTGCGGCAGGGGAGATGTGCTAGAGGGGGGAGGCAAGGAGGTAATACCAGTAGGATACAGCGGGGACCCTCTTAAACCGTCTCAGTGTCGAGTTGTCTGTCCGCGATCCAACCTCCCGTCTAATGTGAAGCGGCGCTGGAGATGCTGATGAGCGTGTGGAGAGGGGGGAGCAGGCGGCCAGGAGCTGGGCACACTGATGATCCGCAAGCCGCACCCAACCTAGTTGGGCCGCTTCCGCTGAAGCACCGGGCACCCTCTCGACAGCCGCCGCTAATGGCGGCCGCACTCACTGCGCTCGTGCTCACCTCCCACTACCGTGTCCGCCGCGCGGCAACTGCATCAAGGGAGGTCTTCCCGGCCGAATTAGCAGGGTTTGTAGAGTCAGGTTGGGGCACTGCCGCACGGTCGTTCTACAGCCCCCTCGTTCTGCATGCCCGGAAATGGTCCAGCTGCGGCACTCCGTGGGGTCCTGTACCCACTATTCGTCTGTGTTCTCACGCAATTGAGCACCTTCTGTGAGGCAGGGTGCGCTCTGTCACTAATGCGCCCTGGGGCTCCAGTAGTCGCCGTGTTGGGGTCAGGCGCCACCTGCTACCACGTCTTCCTTGGGCGTTACTGCCTGCCCTGGTTCATTGTGCTGGGTCCCTTTCTGTGGCAGTCCCCTCTGGAACCAGGAGCCGCCAGTGGTTGTGAAGGCTCGGGCAGGGGGGGAGAGGAGGGGACCAGCTGGCCCGCCTCAATGCGTGGTGGTCCAGCGGTCTCTGCCAACACCCATTCGCTGGCGGAGTCTTTACTATGTAACAGCCCCTTCCCCCCGGCCACGCGGTGGACTACGGCACGGGGCCTGATGCGCTCTCCCTCCGGAGCGAGTTCTAACTTCTGGCGGACGCCATCTTAGGGTCCGGAACGGCTGATCGTAGTGCCGCTGTTAGCCGTAGCAGTAATCGTAGAGGTGGGGGGCCCCTTCCCGCTAACCTCTGTTTGGTGGCACTGGAGCTCTCCTCGCTTCTGATTTACTGCCCGGTGAGGGTCTGAGCCGTCGTCTGCCTCAGTGGCCTTCTGGCGGGGAAGGAGGGAGGGCCATGTACACTTTCCTCATTGTCAGGCCATCACTCTTTCTGGTGGCCTGGTTGGGCTGCCTGGGAGGAGAAGTGTTTGTACTGACTATATCTCCCATCAGGCTCTGTCCTACACACACCTTCCCACCCAGCTCAAACAGCACACCTGGGACTATGCTGTACCTGATGGTGAGTGGAAATGTACTGGCAAGATGGCTGACACTGGGGACTGGTGTTTGTAGCACAAGGCCATGATGGGATTTGTGGTCAACTCTGACACCAGGCACCAGTGTCAGACATCTTGATAGTACACTACCCCTCATTGTCTGAACACCACTCTTTCTGGTGTGCTGTTTGAGCTGTGTGGGAAGGTGTGTGTGTGGGCCCATGCCTGATGGGAGTTGTAGTGACAGCAAACTCTCCTCCTCACACCCATCCCAAATAGCTCATCTGGGCCTATGGCTACCTGACAGTGTGGGGAAATGTACTTGCAAGATGACTGTCACTGCTACATGGTTTTGAACTTGAAGCCAAATCCCATCATGGCCCTGTGCTCCAAACACCAGTCTCCAGTGTCAGTCAATTTGCCAGAACATTTCCATTGACTGTCTGGGACTGCATAGCTCCAGGTGTGCTGTTTGGGCTGGCTGGGAAGGTGTGTGTAGGACAGGGCCTGATGGGAGTCGTAGTCAGTGCAAACACTCCTCCTCCCACCAAGCCCAACAAGCCCACCCAGAACTGTGTTTCCCTGACAGTCAATGGGAATGTACTGGCAAGATGTCTGACACTGCGGTCTGGTGTTTGGAGCTTAAGGCACTGTTGGGAGTTGTGGACAAGTCAGACACCAGTCCCCAGTGTCAGCCATCTTGGCAGCAATGCCACTCACTGTCAGGAAAGTAGAGTCCCAGGTAAGCTAGTTGGGATGGGTAGGAAGGTGTGTGGAGGACAGATCCTGATGGGATATGTAGTCAGGGCAAACACTTCTCCTCCCAACCAGCACAAACCTCTCATCTGGGCCTATGGCTACCTGACAGTGAATGGAAGTGTACTAACAATATGGCTGACACTGTTGCATGGTGTTTGGAGCACAGGGCCTTGATGGGAGTTGGCTGCAAGTTCAACACCATGTAGCAGTGACAGTCATCTTGCAAGCACATTTCCCCACACTGTCAGGTAGCCATAGGCCCAGGTGAGCTATTTGGGATGGGTGTGAGGAGGAGTGTTTGCTGTCACTACAATTCCCATCAGGCCTGGGACCACACACACCTTCCCACCCAACTCAAACAGCCCACCTGGAAGAGTGGTGCCCTGACAATGAGGGAAAGTGAACTGGCAAGATGTCTGACAGTGATGCCTGTTGTCTGAGTTTACCACAACTCCCATCGGCCTTGTGGTTTGCACAGCAGGCCTCAGTGTCAGCCATCTTGCCAGTACATTGCCACTCACCGTGAGGTATGCATAGTTCCAGGTGGTCTGTTTGGGGTGGCTGGGAAGGTGTGTGTAGGACAGGGCCAGATGGGACATGGAGTCAGTGCAAACACTAATCATTCCAAACAGCACAACAAGCCCACCTGCAACTATGCTGACCTAACAGTGAGGGGGTGTGTACTCTCAAGATGTCTAACAGTGATGCCTGTTTTCTGAGTTGACAACAACTCTCATCATGGCCTTGTGCTCTAAACCAGTCCCCAGTGTCAGCCACCTTGTCAGCACATTTCACCTCAATGTCAGAAAAGCAGAGTTCCAGGTGTTCTGTTTGTGCTTGGTAGGAAGTTGTGTTTAGTACAGGGCCTGATGGGAGATGGAGTCAGTGCAAACACTCCTCCTCCCACCCAGCACAACCACTTCATCTGGGCCTATGGCTACCTGACAGTGAATGGAAGTATAATAGCAAGATGGCTGACACTGTTGCATGGTGTTTGGAGCACAGGTCCTTAATGGGAGTTGGCTTCAAGTTCAACACCATGCACCAGTGTCAGCCACCTTGCCAGTATACTTTCCCTCACTGTGAGGTAACCATAGGCACAGAGGAGTTAGCAGGGCTGGGTAGGAGGAGGTGTATTTGCAATGGCTACAACTCACATCAGGCCTTGTCCTACACACACTCTTCATACCCAGCCCAACTAGCCTACCAGAAACTCTGCTTACCTGACAGTGAGTGGCAATGTACTGACAAGATTGCTGACACTGGGGATTGCTGTGCAAACCACAATGCCCTGTTGGGAGTTGTGGAAAAATCAGACACCTGTCCTCAGTGTCACACATCTTGCAAGTACACTGCCACTCACTGTCAGGAAAGCAGAGTCCCAGAGAGGCTAGTTGGGATGGATGGGAAGGTGTGTGGAGGGCAGAGCCTGATGGGAGATGTAGTCAGGGCAAACACTCCCCCTCCCAAACAGCACAAACAACACCCATGGAACTCTGCTTACCTGACAGTGAGTGGATATGTACTGGCAAGATAGATGACACTGGGGACTGGTGTGTGGACCACAAGGCCCTGTTGGGATTTGTGGCCAACTCAGACACCAGGCACAAGTGTCACACATCTTGATAATCCATTTCCAATCACTGTCAGGACACCATTCTACCATGTGGTCAGTTTACTCTGGGTGGGAAAAGTGTGTATAAGACAGAGCCTGATGGGAGTTGGAGTAATGTCAACCACTCCTCCCCCCACCCAGCCCAACCACTTCATCTGGGCCTATGGCTACCTGACAGTGAATGGAAGTGCACTAGTAGGATGGCTGGCACTGTTGCATGGTGTTTGGTGCACAAGGCCTTGTTGGGATTTGGATTCAAGTTTAACACCATGCAGCAGTGTCAGCCTCCTTGCTACTACATTTCCCCTCCATGCCAGTTAGCCATAGTCTCAGAGGAGTTAGCTGGGCTCGGTGGGAGGAGGAGTATTTGTAATGGCTACAACTCACATTAGGCCCTGTCCAACATACACCTTCCCACCCACCACAAACAGCCCAACAGGAACTAAGCTTACCCACAGTGTTTCAAACTGTACTAGCAGGATGCATTAAACTGGGCACTGGTGTCTGACTTTTCCACAACTACCAACAGGGCATTGTGCTCCAAACACCAGGCACCAGTGTCAGCCATCTTTGTCAGTACATATCCACTCACTCTCAGGAAAGCATAGTTCCAGGGGTGCTGTTTGTGCACGGTGGAAAGAGTGTGTGTAGTACAGGGCCTGATGGGGGATATGGCCATTGCAAACACTCCTCCTCCCACCCAGTCCTACAAGCCCACTGTGAACCATGCTTTCCTGATAGTGAGTGGAAATGTACTGCCAAAATGGCTGAGACTGGGGACTGGTGTTTGGAGCACAAGGCCATGAGGGGAGTTTGTAAAGTCAAACACCAGTGTCCAGTGTCAGGCATCCTGCAGGTACATTCTGACACTGTGAGGTAAGCTTAAGTCCTGTTGGGCTGTTTGCACTGGGCGGGAAGGTGTATGTAGGACAGGGCCTGATGGGAAATGGAATCAGTGCAAACACTCCTCCTCCCACCCAAACCAAACAGCTCATCTGGGCCTATGGCCACCTGACAGTGAGGGGATGTGTACTAGCAAGATGGCTCACAGTGATGCCTGGTGTCTGAATTGAGCGCAACTACCATCATGGCTTCGTGCTCCAAAGACCAGTCCCCAGTGTCTGCCATCTTGCTAGTCCATTCTCCACTCACTGTCAGTTAGCCATAGGCCCAGATGAAGTAGATATGCCATGTGGGGGGAGTAGTGGTTGCCATTAATCCAAATCTCATCAGGCAATGCCATACACACACTCGTCCCACCAAACCGCAAACTGCAGCCCTGGGATCCAGTTTGAATGAGAGTGAGTGGAAATGTACCAGCAAGTTGTCTGACACTGGTGCGTGGTGTTTGGAGCACAAGGCTCTGATGGGAGTTGCTTTCAACTTCAACACCATGCAGCAGTGTCAGCCAACTTACTAGTCCACTCCCCCTCACTGTGAGGTAACTATAGGCACAGAGGAGTTAGCTGTGCTGTGTGGGAGGATGTGTATTTGTTGTCAATAAAACTACCACCATGCCTGGGCCCACACACACTTTCCCACCCATCCCAAACAGCCCACCTGAGACTCCACTTTCCTGAGAGTGCGTGCAAATGTACTGGCAAGAAGGCTGACACTGGGGAGTGGTGTGAGGAGCACAAGGCCCTGATGGGAGGTGGGAGGTGGTCTCAAGGCAGACACCTGTCCCCAGTGTCAGACATCTTGCAAGTACCTTGCCACTCACTGTTAGTAAACCATATTTCCAGGTTGGCTGGGTGGGAAGGTATATGTAGGACCGGGCCTGATGGTAGTCGGAATAACAGCAAATACTCCTCTGCACACACAGCACAACCACTTCATTGGGCCTATGTCTACCTTACAGTGAGTTGATGTGTACTAGCAAGATGGCTGACACTGGGGACTGCTGTCTGAACCTATCACAACTACCAAATATGCCTTTGTGCTATAAACACCAGCCACCAGTGACAATCATCTTGCAAGTACACTTCCCAGCATTGTCTGGACAACACTCTTCCTGGTGGCCTGGTTGGGCTGGGTGGGAGGAGGAGTGTAAGTTTCACAAACATACCATAAACACTCAAACCTCAGATCATTAAATTAGTTTGCCACAAAATGGCAGAAAGCAGAGTTTGTGATTTCATCTGACTATGGAGTAAATGTACAAAATCCATTATCTGTGTAGGCACAAAGCTAAGCAGTCACACGTTTGGCTCCTCACAGCCATTCACTTGTGTGTAATGAGATGAGAACAATAAGCACCTCACTCACACCATTCTCACAAATTTCAGGGTAAATAAGCAGACTGTGAGTGTGTAGGCAGCCACACCTATGTGACTGCTAAAGATATGGACTAAGTGCAGTACACAGGCCTAAAAAATACCAACATTGGGAGCTAAATAGTACGTATGTCACCGTGAAAGTACAGATGTGGACAACCACAACCCACCTGTGTCATTCACAGGGTGTCAGGAACCAGTCAATGTCTTTGGACATGTAATGTGAACTAAACACAACATGCCCATTTATGCACATAGCTGGACATGCTCATCAATCCTATCTTGTCTGAATTACATTGTTCTCCAAAAACACAGGCCAGCATCATGGATGAAGAGGACCAATCTATGTACATTAACTGAATGGGGGTTGGGAGCACACTGCCTCACAGTCCCAGCACAGTTCGCCCCTTTGCATCCTGGTAAATGCAGTACACAGTTCAAACTTACTTCAAAATTAGCTGGAGTTTTTCACCAAAGTTGGTGCAGACATTGCTGTATATCTCTAGACACGTGTTTCTGGGTTGAGCCCGTCATCAGTAGAGAGCAGCAGTATTAGAGAGCAAGGAAAAATCATCTGGGGTTGCTGGAAATGCTGTCAAGTTTCTCTCAGGTCACAGTACCACTCACAGGCACACAGGTGCATCTCCAAAGCTCGTCAGCTTGCTGGCTCAAGGGAGCCTTTTAAACAGAATGGGGGTTGGGAGCACACAGCCTCACAGTCCCAGCACAGTTCGCCCCTTTGCATCCTGGTAAATGTACATTAACTGATCATTAGGTTCAGTAACCCATGTAATGGCTATGATTTCAGGGACAGTGGACATTCACATCAATCATTGTGTCATTTATGTACGCACAGGGTGAGTTGGGAACCCCCCCGGAACTAATCAGGACAGCCAGTCCCAGACTCTGGTCGACCAGGAGCTCTCTGGCATTGATGTCTCTCAACCATCCTCGGACGACGAGGAACAACCTGGCCCCTCAGGTTTAGGTCGGCCCACAGCACCAGCAGCAGCTACAGCAGGATCTCCCGCCTCAGCTGACACACCCAGCTGACCCCTACCCTGATGGACACAGCAGACGGAGACACCACCAAAAGCACAGCAACACAGGGGGCACTCTGGAGTTGACGGACAACAACACCCCTGTCAACGAGGAAGGAGGCTCAGTGTTGACTGTGCTACCACCAACTGGGCCTGCTTGGGTGGGTAGGGGTGGTGGGAGGGGCTGTGGGGATCTACACCGTCAAGCAGCTGGTGCTGCCGATCAGGATCACTCAAACCTCTCCCGGATAATCAATGCTTATGAGGGTTACCAGGCAGAATTTGGCCATCGAACAGCTGCAGGCAGCCCAAAATCAATGGCTGGACAATTTTATGACACAAATAGATGAAATGACTGTGATGCACCGTGATATTGTTACCTGCCTCCGCCAGATCGCAAATAACCTGTCCACACCTCCCTGTGTGCCCACAACATCTGGTGCCTCAACATCTGCCCAAGCCACAGGGCGGGACGTGGAGTCTGGCGGAGAGACCCCAGCACACCAGTTGACTGCAGTTGAGGGTCCCCCCGCAAAACGTAGGAAGGGTAGTCCGAGGAAGAATCCCTGAGAAACAGATGGCAATGCATCACCCCCAGGAAGTGACAATGTGCCCCTGATATCCTCTATTGTGTGCCAAGCGTTCACTTTGTTGACTGTCATCGAACTGTCCCACATTGGATGGAGGGTCTAAGTTGGACTTTGGACTCAAATAACTGTGGATTTACCTTTGAAGACTTCATCTACAAACACTTTCAACTCATATCTGCACTTTTCTATTTTTTTGTTGTGAGCACACCACCATTGTATGGAATGATCTCCTACCTTCATGCACAAAAATAAAAAACTTTTCACAAAATACTTGCTCATGTTGTGACTTTGAATCCCAAATGTACAGATTGAAATGACACTCAAAATCACAAAGAAGATAGTGTCAACAACATTGGTAACAAATCACTTCCAAAATGTTAACTAATGGCTTGTCGGTAAATGTACCTTGTCACAGCATGATAGATAGACACAACCAGGTTATCACACAACCAGTGGTAAATGGTACAGATTCAATGGAAGTCTATTGTCTACAGAACTATCACCATTTGCCAGCACAATCAACACTCATTGTTAGCAAACCAGCTCATCATGGTCCGTTTTTGTTTCTAAAAACCTTTGGATGTGTGATAACAGACAAGGCACACCTCAATGTGGAACACAGGTTTATTCTCCAGATACAACATAGCACCTTAACACAAAGTCAGATCACATCACACAGTAACAAAATGCTCCCAAGTAAAAAGAAATGACCATCAGGTCATAAGGAAGTGCGTGCCAGGGATTTCCGCAACAGTGCAATGTTGGAGTATGTCCCAGCATCATGGGTCTGGTGAGGTTACAACTCTGCAGTTGACATGGCAAAGTACCCTGGTAAGGAGAAACATAGAACAAAGTCAGGAACTTAGGAACAAGGTAGCTCAATTTTGCAAACTATGTCATCTCAAGCACAAGAATGTCAGTGTGAACACTAGCTAGGATTCACGGTAGCACTGTGCATGTTAACCTGCAAATGTAATTGAGCCATTTCAGTAAAAACCTCAGGACAATTATCATACATTCACAGGCATACATACACATTGGACACCAGCAACACAGAAACAAACAATTGGCGTTTGTCACCTCCTCTCATTGCATACTTACACTCATGTGAAAAAGTTGTGGATAAGCTGGTGTCTCAAATCCAAGCCCTCCTCCTCATCACCACTGTCATCATGTCCCAGTCCTGGATCCTCCTTCTCTGGTGGCTGCTGGTCTCCGTCGTCCAGTATGAGAGGTATCGCCTTCTGTATTGCCAGGTTGTGGAGCATGCAGCAAGCTGTGATGATCTGGCACACCTTCAAAGGGGCATATTGGAGGGCTCCTCCTGTGCGATCCAGACAGCGGAATCTGGTCTTCAGTAGCTCAAAAGTCCGCTCCACAACTCGCCGGGTCCTACCATGGACCTAATTAAACCGCACTATTGCAGGTGTGACAGGGTTACGGAGGGGTGTCAGTAACCAAGGCTGGTTGGGGTATCTAGAGTCTCTTACATTTAACACAGAAAAAACTGTCTGCCAACAGAGCGCTATCTGACATACAATCAGCGTACACCACAACATACACATACAACATCACCTACCAACAAGCCAGGCACGGTCACGTTGCAGCTGAGACATCAAATAGGGGAGGACGCTGTTTCTCAGGATATATGCATCATGTGCCAAGCCAGGGAAACGTGCGCAGACGTGGGAGATGGACATGGCAGCCAAACATGCCACCTGGACATTGATAGAGTGGTAATGTTTTCCGTTCTGATAGACATGCTCATTTGCCTGTGGTGGGATCAATGCAACGTGGGTGCCATCAATAGAGCCAATGACATGGGGTATCCGTCCCAAGGCATATAATTCCCCCTTGATGTCTAGCAACTCTCCAGGTGTCGGGACCTTTATGTACTGGTCCAGGTAACGGAGCAATGCCTCCAACACATCCCGAAGGACATGGCTGAACAGTGCTTGGAACATTCCACCAGATGTTGCCACTGTCTACTGGAATGAAGCTGTGGAAAAAAAATGTAATGCTGCCATAACATTCACCTTGGGTGTCAGTGCAGGTGGATACGTGCGACCAGGCTGCAAATGAGGTGACAACTGCTCAGACAACTGTTCAATTATTGTCCTTGTGAAACAGTATTTCCGTATGCTATCCCGTTCTTCCATGGTCTGTAGGTCTGGAAAGGGCCTGTACACTGGAGGTCGTCTGTGATACCTATGCGTAGAGTGTAAACACAGTTGGTGTTAGTTCACAATGTACAAAGCAACATGCATTTAGAGAAACAGAACATGAAATCTGAACACAACTAAAACTACATGACAATGGAAATACGCATTTCAATGAATAAGGTTGACCTTAGATACATGTTATGTTATGTTAAAAGATTTTGTAAAGCGCGCGTACACCGGGCTGGTTTCATGGCGCTACTCTGAGAGATTCTTGACCCTAGGAAGTTACTCATAAGCTTGTCTAAATAACCAGGTCTTAAGGAGCCTCCTGAAGCTAAGGAGGTTGTTGCATGATCGGATTTCGGGGGGGAGAGAGTTCCACAGTCTGGGAGCTAGAGCGGCAAACCTGGCACCACCCAGGCGCTTTAGTTTGAAGTCAGGGGTTGACAAAAGGTGCTTATGGGCCGAGCGCAAGTTGCACGTGGGTATGTGCATATGAATAAGGCTGTATGGAATTTTGGGCTCCTTCCATTTAGGGATTTGAAGATGAGACAGCATACCTTGAAGGCACAACGCTGTGAGATGGGGAGCCAGTGCAGTTTCCTCATCAGGTGGGAGACATGATGATGTCTAGGCTGTTGAAAAATCAGTCTTGCTGCTTGGTTCTGAACCAGTTGCAAGCGTTTGATTAGATAGAGTGGGAAGCCACAGCATTATGACCCTTGCCAGATATGTTACCAAGGTATGTTGACAGAGCAATTAGAGTGCTGTGGTGTAAAATTCACTAGTGTCTGTCACAGTTCATGTGATCAAGCATCACATACTCAACAACTACCCAACAAATAAGCCGAGATATAGGTTTGTGAGAACAATTACATGGTTAAAATGTATACACAATAGGATCATGTAATGCCAGATATGTGGGACACCAAATACACACAGCGTCTCACAATGTAAATTATGCACACTACTGTCACAGGGTGGACACTCTCATGTTGTCATGTCTGCAATACACATACAATCACATACACAAACCATTAACTATGTAGGAATTGCATATAACGCCATCATCCACTGAAGTCTCGGACACAAAGATACACTAGTAAATCACATAACAAACACAAGCTGATGTGGCTGCTTAATGTCACGGTCTACTCATTCAAAGGTAAATGCATTATACACGACTTTGACAAAAAACATTTACAGTCAGAAATCACACGGATTGCACACTGGGTCTCACAGTCCCCAAATGCAGTGAATATGTAAAGAATGCACTTGTATATCCCCAAAACATCATTGGCACTGTGACCAATCCTAAGAGGCTAAATGGAGTAGTTTTGTTTCATGTTGGTATTAGCCTCACAATCAGTGTGTCATGTGCCTCTCAAGGTTAGCTCCTCATGGGAGTGTGACCTATTCATTTAGAGGTCCATTTCATCATGAAAAATCTGCCTCCACACATGTAATGCACAAAAATTACAAAGTGTCTGCCCTGCCGACCGATTAATCAAAGGACGCGGTACAAGCATCCTAACCGATTCGGACAGAGCCATAGGCTGCAAGTTGTTATGGTGACAGACGCGGGTGTATAGTCAAAGGATGCAGTAGCCGCATCCTAACCGATTTGGACAGAGCCATAGGCTGCAAGGTGTTATGGTGACAGACGCGGGTGTATATTCACAGGACGCGGTAGCCGCATCCTAACCGATTCGTACATAGCCAAAGGCTGTCAGTTGTTATGGTGACAGGCACGGTTTCTATTCAAAGGACGCGCTCGGCGCAACATGACCGATTCGGACACAGCCATTGGCTGTTGGTTGTTATGATGACAGGCGCGGGGTTCGGATTGTGTCCTCAGCGTGTGGAAACTGACTCGGTACCTCCCTTTGCCAATGCATCAAAGTCACTCGCGGTCCGATGATATCTATTCTGACCGCGCGGTAGGCGTGTCGTCTGCAAGCAAGGCAATGCATTGGACCGATTTGGAAAATGCGACTGACGCAAACCTATTGCTTTGGCTGCATGGAATGAAGACTGCCTCTGCGGTTTAGATATAAGTCTGTCTGTTCCCTAGAGACTTCACTTGCCTGCACTACCTGCATCATTCCTGCACTTCCCCATCTCTCTGCTGCTGTGTCTACATCCTCTGGGAGCTGCTATGGCACGTACAGATGGCAGGGTCCCAGCTTTCACACAGGACGAGAACCAGGACCTGCTGGATACCCTCCTTCCTCTGTACAGCCAGCTCTATGGCAAACCAGAGGAGCAGGTGAGTGATGATTACACTGCATTTTCATTGGACATGTGCAATTATCATGCACTACTAGCATTAGGAATCTCATAGGCAAGCATGTAAACTGTTTTTTGTAAGTTTAACAGTGTGCAGATAACTGTTCTGGGCAGGTACACTGCTGTAGAAGTGTGTGTACTGGGGTAAACATCTTATCACTGTTCTCATGGGATGGAGTCATCATTGGCTTTAAGGGGGAACCAGTATTTAGGAAACCAGGGTGCTAACCTGTAGAGTACTGGCCGCCTATACCGATGCAAGTCATGCAATTTTACCTTAGGGGCACCGGGAGGGACAACCCGGGGTAACGGCTTGACCCCCTGCTCTCAGAGGTTGTCGGAAGACACAGTAAGAACCTGTCTGATTAATTGTAGATCAATCCCCAAACATGCAGATGATATCTGGCTATCGCTGTTGGATAACACCTGGGATGTGATGTTCCTGACAGAAACGTGGCTTAAGGAGGAATCTAAGCTGGCCCTGACCCTGGCTATCCACACTGGCTTCCGAATTATCTGTGCTAACAGGGATTGCGATAAAAGAGGGGACGGGGTAGCCATTATTATGAGGAAATCGTGGGAGATCTTTGCAATGGAATTGAGAAATATGGGCAATATGGAGGGCTAAAATTTCTGCATAAAGATCTCTCCAACTCTCTCCTTCGTGGGGATATTGTTAGATAGACCACCTGATTGTCCATACCGCTTTACCATAGAACTATGCAATCTCATTGCTCAGAGATCATTGCAATACGCCAACTTAACAGCCTTAGGAGATTTCAACCTGCATGTAGATGATCCCAGCTGCCTCCAGGCCTCTCAGCTAACTATGTCACTTAATGGAGCCAACCTTACACAGCACGTGAATGCTCCTACTCACAGAGCAGGTCATACTCTTGATCTAATTTTTTCGAACATGCCATCTATGGTAGGAGAGGCCCCCTGGTGCTTGGTCTGGACTAACCACTTTCTGGTCCCCTTCTCATTCATTCTGGAGAAAATACAACCATGTGGGGGTATACACACTATGTTAAAAAGGAACTGGAAAAAGACAGCTGATAACCTAGGCTCAGCCCTATTAGTTAGTGGGCCACAGTTAACTAGCAATCCCAATGACGATTCATCCGCACTTAACATGTGGATCTCTACTGCCCTGGACACAGTAGCACCTATGAGATCGGTTAGGACTCCGAGAGAGTCCCCTTCGCCCCCTGGTTCTCGGCAGACCTCAGAGTGGAAGAGAGTAGGTATAAAAGGCTGGAACGCCTCTGGAGGAAAGATTATAGTCCAGTAGCCAAACGTGCTTATAAGGAAGCCTTGAAAAAGCTCCGTAAACTGATGAGGGAGTCTAGAAGGGAATACTTTGTGAAGCGCATTGAGAGCGCGGAGAACTCTGGTAAAGAAATTTTCAGGAAAGTCAGATTCTTTACCAATCCTTCTGCGATGGAGGGAAATATACAGCCTCCCCCTTCCCTGTGCATGAATTTATCTGACTTCTTTGAGGAAAAAATACAGAAGGTATATGCCTCATTTACGGCAGGGGCTGGGACGGTAGAGCCACAATCACAGGGAATCTTAAAAGCCAAGGGCACCCTCTCGGAATTTCTCTGTATTTCTCTGCAGGAATCGCTGGCTGAAATCCTGAGATGCAAGTCTGTCTCCCCTGAGGATTTCTGCCCCCTAAGCTCTTGAGGACATAGGCTCACATGATTAACCCAGTTTTAAATCACATCTGTAATACCTCGCTATCCACCGGCATTTTCCCGGATATTTGGAAACATGCTCTGCTACTACCCCTATTAAAAGAAAAACGCTGACCCTATGGAGCTCAGCAACTACCGCCCAATCTCACTACTGCCAGCACCTGCAAAGATGCTGGAAAAATGGGCACAACGCCAACTTGCCAATTTCATAGAAGCTCATGAGATCCTGCATGACACTCAGTAGGGTTTTCGGTCAGGATTTGGCACCGAGACTGCACTAGTGGACGTGGCGGAATCTATAAGAATGGCTGTAGATGCAGGGGCATCAGCGCTGCTGGTCCTTCTAGATCTGTCCGCAGCATTTGACAGGCTTTGCCACCCAATCCTACTGGACAGACTCAAACAGCTGGGCTTGCAGGGGATAGTACTTTCCTGGTTCCAGTCCTACCTTAAAGACCACTCTCAAAGGGTCTTTCCCCAACCCCATCAATCTGAACCTAAGCCACTGTGTTGCAGAGTGCCTCAGGGCTCTGCCTTAAGTCCATTGCTCTTCAACACCTCTCTGGTGCCACTTTTCACTCTCATTGCATCTTGGGAAGTGAAGGCAGTGTCCTATGCGGATGATACCCAGCTGGTGTTCTCTTTTAAGGCCACTCTGCTGATTCGTTTGCTAAATTTAAGGGGTGTCTAAAGGACATTTCGAGCTGGATGATAATAACAGCTTAAAACTTAATGCGGACAAGACTGCATCCCCTCCCCCGCTGAACTTTGGTGGCCAGTAGAAATGGGATCGCCACCTTTACCGGCAAACATGGCAAGAAACCTGGGCGTCAAATGGGAAACTGACCTTTCTTTATCGGCCCAAGTCCATCATATATCATCCTCATGTTTGGGAAGCTGAGAAGCTTAAGGACATTTTTGCACCTATTGCCAGAGGAAAGTCAAAGGGTCATAGTCCACGCTACTGTGACATCTCGGCTGGACTACTTAAACAGTCTATACCTGGGGCTGCCTTTTTATCTGATCAATAGATTACAGATGGTACAGAATGCAGCTGGGAGATCAATACGTCGAGTCCTGTTCCGTCACCACATCTCTCCCCACATCAGACAATCTCACTGGCTCCCTGTAGCTAAAAGGATGAGTTCAAGTCCCTGACTATGGCCTTTCGTGCTTTGCACGACAGCGGCCCGGGATATCTCAGGCATAGGCTTTGCCTATATCAACAAAAAAGCACTCTGAGATCCAACTCCCAGCACCTGCTTTGTGTACCTCGCTATGCTAAGTCCCGAATGGGAGGCAGATCTTTCACAGTGGGGACGGCCAGACTGTGGAACTCCCTGCCTTTCCCATATGCGCTTGATCAAGTCGGAACGTGAGTTCAGGAAGGCCTTGAAGACCTAGCTTTTCAGTCAAGGCTAGCACCTCTGTTGGACCTTTCCTCACCTGCATTGACCTTTCCTCACGTTCATTGACCTGCATTGATCTCTGCTTGAGGTAGCTGTTGCGCTCTCTAAATGCTATTATTATTATTCTTATTGTTAAACACAGGACAACTGCACAAAATGCCACTTGCCTACCCCTTACACATTGTTGCCAATCTGATCATGACCTATGTGTACAAGTGTTTGAACATGTTGCATGTAAACTAAGGGTCTGTTACCATGTCATCCTTACAGGTCAACTCCCATCAGAAGGCCAAGCTGTGGAGGACCATCGCCCGGAAGGTGCGCTCCGTGGGGGTCTCAAATCGGCACGTCCGTCATTGCCACAAACGCTGGCAGAACCTTCGTGGCTGGAGCAAGAAGATTGCTGAAGTCCAGGTGGGCCTGTCAGCTCCAGGCAAGAGGGGCGGGCGCCGAACACTGACCCCCCACATGCTCCAGATCCTAGCAGTGGTTTTCCCTGACCTGGATGGGAACATGAAAGCCACACAGCAACAAGGAGGGGGTGAGTATGTGCCTTGTCACACACCTTTTTTAAACATGCATGTTGTAGTATCTTAGCCTGTTGGCCCTTTTAAAGTTTGTAAGACACCCAAAACCACTGTTCAGTTTTAAAAGATGCATATGCACAAGGATTATTAGATGCCTGGTTATGCCCCTTTCAGCAGGGACATGTGAGGAAGTTATGTTCAGGGTAGTGACAGTAGTGTCATGCTCATATGATCAGCACAAATTACAACAACATGTGCATGGAGATAACCTTCAGGAGTAATGCGATTGCTCGACATGTGTCAGCACATTGACTAATGTATGACCTGTTGTCAGTGTGGTCTCAACAAATCTGTGAAGTATGTTGTTATTGGAGCACTCAAGTATGAAAGCACATGCTACACTTCCCGCAGCAGGTGACGTCTATGTTGAGGCCTTGGTGAGTTTTGCTTGGTCAGTGTCCCAATGTTACGTCCCAGCCGTGGTGCTCAGTGTACTCAATTGTATCCCATGGGCCAATTACAAGTTTGCTAACTCAGGTCACCTGTCACACTGGCCTTTCACATGATGGTACTTCAATGGCTATCCTCCTTTCTGGAGGGTAGAACCTTTCAGGTATCTGAAGAGAATATTGCATCTGAACCCACCTCTCTGTTGAGTGGGGTACCACAGGGCTCGTCCCTTAGCCCCACGCTTTTTAATGTTTATATGGCCCCTCTGGCAGCCATTGTAGCCCCCTATGGAATCCGGATGATAACCTATGCCGACGACACGCAATTGGTGGTGGGGCTAAACCAAGCTGACCAAAAAACTCATGCCCTCTATACCTGTCTAGAGGACATTTCAAGATGGATGGATGCGTCCCAGCTTAAGCTTAACGGAGGAAAAACTGAGATTATGTTACTGGGCAATACCACGAGTTTTAAGTGCAGCTCCATTTGGCCTCCCTGCATGGGCCCAGCCCCAGACCCGAAGTCAGAAATTAAGAGCCTGGGTATATGGTTGGACCAGGACCTGAGCTTTAGGACGCAAGCTAGGAAGACGGCAGGCCTCTGCTATGGCCTACTTAGAATGGCCCGAAAAGTCCTGCCCCTCTTCCAACCTCAGGCCAAAAAAGTACTGGTCCAATCACTCATACTCTCTAGACTGGACTATGGGAATGTTTTGTATTTAGGCGCCCCCCTCTCAGTAGTCGCCAAACTCCAATCGGTTCAAAACAGCGCCGCCAGACTACTGACTGGAACTACCAACAGACAATCTGCAAAACCCGCTCTTCGTTCCCTCCATTGGCTCCCAGTACAGGAACGCATTAGATTCAAGGCCCTATGTCTGGTGCATAAGTCTATGCAGGGGATTGGGCCGCCTATTAATTCAACCATGATACGCCCTTATAAAGCAAGTAGGAATCTCCGGTCAAATAACCTGTATTTAGCGGAGATCCCGAGGATCAAGAGGTCCAGAAGTGGTGGTCGGCTGTTTTCTTATAACGCCTCCAAACTATGGAACGCTCTGCCTTTACACCTTCGCACAGTTTCCAACCATCTGGCTTTTCGTAAGCAACTAAAGACAGCGCTGTTTCTTTAGTTCTCTGTCTCCTCCGTGTCAGTTCATAGCGCTAGGGAAGCTCAAGGGTAGCCATGCGCTCTATAAATGTCTTTCCATTCCATTCCATTCCATTGGGTGTGAGATTCCATTCTCTCCATTCAAAAGAGTGAGTCCATGTGTCTGACTCTGTAACAGTGAGAACACATGCCATTCTGTGTCAAACACAGGTGGTCACTGGTGGAAACATGGCTGCAATTGTAAGGTATGATGTTAGATACACATTCACAACGGTTGACGTGTGTAAATGCTCTTGGCTATTCATACTTGATGGCTTTGTAAACCATGTGTTTGATGCATCACTGTCAGATTTAGAGATGTCAAATGTGCATCATTTTGGAGTAAGTTAACAAAATGAGATGGTAAACAAGAGCAATGTAAGCTGTACAAAGTGTGCAATATGTCTAAAAGAAGTGAGGGACATTCAGACTTGGCCCCTATAAATGGGGACTTCTACAGTCTAGACAGGATTGGTACACAGTGTTAACTGGACTCTTCAAGAATATAATACATAATATGTACAGACAATGCACCCAGATTGCCCCGTGGCATAGTGTCCACCTGAAGCATTGTGGAGATGCAGTCATCAGACTTGGAAGTGTGTTTTCCATTGTTCACATCTGAAACTGATGAGCTGTTTCCAATGTTCAACAACATTCTGAATCATCTTCATAGCACTGATAGGGGGTAAACCAATCAGCATCTTGGTTGGATGTAGGCTGGGGAAGGCAGTTGCCTCGCCTACTTAAAGGGAAGAATGGCGCATCCGCGACGGTGGCGTGCCAAAGACGTGCCAAAGACAAGCCTGTCTGCGCCCGTCCACGTCTGGCCGGGGCTAGAGGCCAGTTACTCTGCCCCTCACATAATTTATTCCAGGGATGAACTGTTAGGCTGCGACCAAGGGTGGCAAAATATTTCTCCCCTTATTACCATGGTTTTAAAGGACTCAGGCATACTGGTAGCTCCCCAAGCTGTAGCTAGCAAGTCTTGTAGCCGGCTTATTAACCAAGCGACTGAGATAAATTCAAGTCCCTCTCTGATATCACTTAAGGTAAATTTATCAGATCTTCGGGTGATTTACCTGAATACTCGCTCATTAGTGAGACACCAGGATGAGATTTTCGATCTCCTGGAGTCTCAATCTCCGGATATATTGCTACTAACGGAGACATGGCTCACAGAGGAGTCCTCACCGGATATACTCTCTGCTACCCCTGACCAGTATTATATTCTGTTAACTAACAGGACCTCAGGGAGGAGAGGGGGAAGCGTTGCAGCCATTATTAAGAAAAATCTCAGTTTTGTTAAAATGATCCCTCTAGACTTACCTTTGGTTGAGAATTTAGTCATCCAACTGGAGTCGTCGACTCTGTCCCTCATATTTGTACTGTTATATAGACCTCCTAATTACATGCAGGAATTCCCTATGGCCCTGGTAGAATCGACTGCAACTCTTATTATCGATAACGCCAACATCATTCTCATAGGAGACTTCAACTACTGGGCCAATGAGGAGGGCCGGGGGCAGCAAGCTATAGATCTTACTGCGGCCCTGGGTGATCTAAACAACTGGTGAATTTCCCAACTCACATCAAAGGACACATCCTGGATCAGATGTGGACCACCAGACTCCCGGTGAGGGATCTGAGTATATCACCTTGTGGTTGGTCTGACCACCACCTGATCTCCTTTTCAGTAGCCACTGTGTCTAGTCAGAATAGCCCCCCATCCGGTCCGCCCATCATAGCTAGAAATTGGGCCCGGGTCAACCTCACAGCCTTCTGTCAGGCATTAAGAAGGTCTCTGCCTGGGCAGAAGGAGGATATTGAGGTTCTTGAGCATGATATCACGAACTGGCTGAGGGAGGCCAGTAATGATCATGCTCCACTCCATAGATCTAGACCAGCAAGAACACATGAGGCTAATAAATGTTTTTCAGATTAATTGAAATGAGCAAAACTACAACTCCGACAAGCAGAGAGGAATTGGCGGTCTAAGTATGCACCAGACTCTAAAATTGAGTATATTCAACAATTGAAAATGTAAAAAATCTCTCTTAAGGCAAACTAAAGTGAGTTTCTTTATGAGCAAAATCATGAGCACCCCTAATACTTCTAAGGAGATATTTAAGATTGTCTCAGACCTATCGAACCCAGACAGAGTCACCCACTCAGCCACTCCGACTCAAAATCTATGTGACTCACTCAATACCTTCTTTGTTAACAAAATTGAGGCTATCAAAAAGAGTATCCCTTCCGGTCCCTCAGACAATAAGCCACGATAAGGTGTGGGGAATAGTCACACGATCTCTTGCTTCCCTCAAATTTCACAAGAGGACCTTGTCAATTTACTGCCAAAAGTTAAATCAGGGTCACCGAATTACATTTGCCCACCTAAGGTCCTAAAAGCGGTATATACCGGCTTTGCTGACCTGGTACTGTCACTCCTGAATCAGTCCATCAATTCGGGGTTGGTCCCCAGTGCTTTTAAGAGAGCGATTATTGTTCCCATACTAAAAAAAGCAGGAACAGATCCCACAGATATGAAAAACATTCGCCCGGTATCCCTCTTACCATTTTTGGCAAAAGTTCTGGAGGCGCATGTAGCCCGCCATCTCTGTTCCTTTATTGAGGAATCAGAGTTCCTGGACTCAAGTCAGGCCGGATTTAGGCCGGTGCACTCCACAGAGGCTGTGATCATGTCAGTTGTTGATGACATGCGGAAGGAAGCTGATAATGGCAATACTCTGGCCTTGGTGCTAATGGACCTGTCTGCGACGTTTGACACGGTCGACCATGCCATTTTGGCTGACCGGATCAGGGCCGTGGGGCTTCGAGACTCAGCTTTGAACTGGATCACCTCTTTTCTGAGTGAGAGATCCCAATCAGTCAGGTTACCCCCCTTTGTGTCAACTGGGGTACATCTGAATTGCGGAGTGCCTCAGGGTTCCTCTCTCTCTCCTCACCTCTTCAATATCTACATCCACCCTTTGGTTAGCTCCATCAAGAAAAAAGAAATCAACATATTTAACTACGCTGATGATATGCAATTGCTATTCACGATCAACGACAGCCCCACATCTAGACAACAATTTCAGGACACTATGCAGTTCATCCGGGATTGGATGAACAGCAATCAGTTGAAGTTGAACTCCGACAAAACTGAGATAGTTCTCACAAAAAGTAAGGTGGACCGCTGGGTTCCATCACTCTGGCCCAGCGAGATGGGTCCCCCCCCTGCCCCTAAAAAGGCGGTAAAAAGCCTTGGGGTCATCATTGATGAGGAGCTATCGTTTAAGCAGCAAGTAGGCGCCGTGACATCGGCAAGCTTTTACCAATTGCGGCGCATAAAATAGGTAAGGAAATTTCTTACCAGAGAGGCTCTGACACAGGTAATAATAGCCCTAGTCACGTCTAGAATTGACTATGTCAACTCTCTTTACTTGGGTCTCCCCAAAATCTTATTGCGCAGACTCCAGTTAATCCAAAACCAGGCCGCGTGGCTGATATATCATCAGCCCAAACATGGCCATATCTGAAAGTGGCTGCCAGTCGCGCAGAGAACCATGTTCAAGGTGTGCTGCACGGTCTTTAAGGCCTTGTATCTGAACTGTCCTGCTTTCTGGAAGTCACGGATCAGCAAGTATTGTCCTACCAGACAACTGAGATCTAGCCATCTACATTATTTGGTGGTCCCTCAGTGTAAAAAAACAACGGACTGGAGGACGCAGGTTTTCCGTCATTGCTCCGCGAGTCTGGAATACTCTGCCATTGGACCTGAGGTCCACTCTTACCTACACCAGAGTCAGACAGCTTCTGAAGACATGGTTATTCAAACAGGCTTACCAATACCCATGGATCAAGGCTGTATTAGCAACCTAGCGTCAAGAGACCGGTTGGTGAACGTGCGCTTTAGAAATAATCAGTAACATAACATAACATAACACTGTGCATAGATAACACAAGACTGTGGCCCACGTGCCTCTCAAATTAGCTATGCCTACTACAGTGGTGTCTCCACAATAAGAGTCAGATGTGTGACCTGTCAGTAAAGAACCTAAGTTACAGGACAAAAGAGCACAATCACTGTAATCTGTGTGATATGACTTATACAATGACTACGCCAGCTTGATGGATGACAATAAAGTCATATGACCTGTAACATCAGAGCCAAGGGTTCCCAATTTGATGACTAAGGATTGAAGAATGGATACCATGTCTCAATTCAATTGTGTGAATCCTATTTCCATTGTGAGGTCTAAACTCCCTAGCATTAGATGAGACAGGTATGTCATGACACAAGACCGCCAGGAGTAAAAGACAATACATCACCAGCTACATAGTGAAGTAGTTGACATTTTGGTTGTGGAATTTGATATTGATACACCGAATGTTGCAGATCACATCATGTGTGAGGAAACAATGGTTAACTGGCATACTGACATGTGCCATGTACGGAACTATATTAAAATGTAGTGGCACAAGTCCAAATGATGTATTTGGTTGATCTGTGAAGATTTGTGATGATACCTATGTGCCAAGTACATACGGATGACTTATGTGATTCTTTTTAATTCTTGTTCACAGCATCAGCACCAGTCAGCAGAGGAGACAATGCCACAGAAAAGGGGGAGGCACCAGACTGGGTCCAGTGCTGAGCCTGAGGAGGAGGGACCCAGTGGCGTGGAGGGTGAGGAGAGCCTCACTGAGGGCACGTCCGATGCAACATCCGTTGGATCTCCAGACAGGTCAAGCTCCAGTGATGACTCCCTTGTGGTGGTGGATGACCCAGGGACTGACTCCTCTATATCTGAGTCCACCACCACCCCTAACGTCGCCACCCTCCCAGCTGCTCCCAGGACCAGCGTCCGTGGCCGCTCCCCTAGAAGGGGACCCATCTCCTTTGCGCCAGGCACCTCACCCCCTGTGTCCCCTGCTGCCCTCAGTGTGGAGGCCATCGACATCCTGAGGCAGATCTCTGTGTGGCAGACAGCAGTGCTGACTATCCTCCAGGTGCATACCAATCATTTAACACATATGGTATAATTCCTGGAGAGCATTCACTCTGACATGTCTGCCCTACAGAGATCCAATCAGGCTTTGGCCTCCATACTGACGGCAGCAGTGTCCCAGCTCCAGCTGTCCCTCCCCCTCCTGCCTCTTCCCCATCCACAGTCCCAACTACCCTCCCTGTGCCAAGCACATGCAAATGTACCCATGCATCCACCTCAACAGCCACACGCAGCCCACAAACACACATACACCAGGACAAACCCACAAGCACGCACACTCAGAAGACAGACAGCACACCCACCCCCATAGACACACCACCAGACAACACACATCCATCCACAGACACTCTGCAGCCCTCAGAACCCTCTGCCTCCACACCCCCTATCCTTGCCTCTCCTGTTCCCCTCTCAGCCCAGGGACTCAAGCTCATTCCCCTAAATGTCTTCCCAACCAAAACATATCAAGTTCCTCCCAAGAAGAGGAAACCCACCACCATTCCTGACCTGTCATCTACATCTGCCCCCCGAGAAGAAAAAAACACCAAAACAACCCCCACCCAAAAATCCCCCGGTCTCCGAAATCAAAAATACCTCCAGGTACCCATACTTCCCCAGCCCATCCCAGTACCTCCGGACCCAAAAGAACCCTTCCCAAAGAGTCTGAAGAACTCCTTGGGCCCGATTCACAGAACTAACTTAAGACAAAATCCTAAACTTACTACCATTTTGGTATTCACAGAAGGCACTTACTTACTCATTTTGAGTAACTTACTAATTTTGTGTAACTTACTCATTTTGGTATTCACAGAAGGCACTTACTCATTGATGAGTAAGTGCCTTCTGTGAATACCAAAATGAGTAAGTTACACAAAAGGAGTAAGTTACTCAAAATGAGTAAGTTACTCATTTTGGTATTCACAGAAGGCACTTACTCATCAATGAGTAAGTGCCTTCTGTGAATACCAAAATTAGTAAGTTACACAAAATGAGTAAGTTACTCAAAATGAGTAAGTTACTCATTTTGGTATTCATAGAAGGCACTTACTCATCAATGAGTAAGTGCCTTCTGTGAATACCAAAATGAGTAAGTTACACAAAATGAGTAAGTTACTCAAAATGAGTAAGTTACTCAAAATGAGTAAGTAAGTGCCTTCTGTGAATACCAAAATGAGTAAGTGCCTTCTGTGAATACCAAAATGGTAGTAAGTTTAGGATTTTGTCTTAAGTTAGTTCTGTGAATCGGGCCCCTATTTCTGTTCACAAAATCAAATGTTACAAAATACCAAAAATAGTTAAGACCAGCCCACCCCCCCTCCATCTACCCCTCTCACTACAGCTGACCCCCACCCCTCAATCTGAACCTACCACTGCAGTGGACCCACCACCCCCTCAATCTAACACAACCACTGCAGTGGATGATCCCATCCCTCCCAAAATCCAACCCAGTCCTCCCTAGTTTTGTCCCTTTGGTGCCTGGCCTGCCCCCTTGATGCTCCTCCTGTGAAGGAAGTGACCCACTAGGGTCACCCGGGTCACTCTCGACCTCCTCTTGCCTTCCAGTAAAGAAGAGTCGATGACGCAGTAGAGAATACAAGCAAACTAGTTTATTCACAAAATACACTGCAGTGGAGTCCAGTCTGACCAGCCTCCTATGATGGCTGACGAGGGACTGACTCTAACAAGCATAAAGTTACATTATGTAGGTTGCGGAGCCCACAAAGACCCGCCTATTATGGAAAAGTACTGGTAGCTGTCGTAATACAATGGGGGCACAGAACGTAAGTTTCGATTCCGCAGCCTGGTACAAGCTATCTACTATCCAAGGTCGTCTGGCCTATCCTCTCCTCTAGACAGGTGGGAGAAGGCCTCTATGTAACAGAAAAGGCATGCGTTAATGAGCAAGTTTCAGCATTGGAGAAACAAAACTTACCAAGGACCATTGCTCGTAAATGAGCAAGTAACAATTTCGATTATAATGTAAAATGGCGTCTTCGAGAGCTAAAATGGTGGCACAGATGTCAACCTAACTAACACAACATCTGCATCTACTGGTTGCGTCTACACACAATATGCGAATTTAATGTATTAGCCATATAAATGCTAACATAATATTGGGTGAAACACGAGGGAGATGACAATGTTATGTTTCAATTCTATCACCTGTGTGAGGTGTCTCTTTGCAGGAGAAGTGCAGGCAAACAATGCAGGGCATGATATTTGTGGCCCTCAAAGCCATGGACATATTTATACTGGCCATTGGCCTTTTTCGCATCACAGTCATCATATATTTTGCTGAATAAAGCATTTCCTATTTATTTTGTCATATTTCTGTGTCCTCAAAATGGATTTCGGGTTAGCTGTCATTCAGGTGTAATTTGTGATGTAAGTATACAATGAAGTTAGTATGGCATGGATTGCATATGGTCCATGGTGTATGAGCAGTTTGACAGTATGTAGTCAAGATTTTGGTGTCTACATTTGCTGGGTATCATCGTCAACATTAGTTTTGGCTATGAGTGTGACATGAAGTCACAAACTTTTCATTTTTAAATCACACTTCCACACAGGTCATGCTTTCATATGTCAAAATAGTGCAAGTGTCTCAAAGTGCAACAGTTTAGGAGAAGCATGCTGCATATGTTTGTAATGTGCAGGAAGACCTGGATACATATGGAGTTTGACTACATTGTAGTGACTTTGGACACACCCATATACACAAAGTAATGGTACAAATCTTTCATGTCACTTGTTAGTGGTGGACCCATGTCTGTGTCCTCTATAGATCTGGTAGACTAGTGGCAATGACAACCTTGCCACAGGTGGCATGCCACTGTAGGCCAATCCCCTTCATGGCTCAGTTCATGCAACTAGTCTGAACCTCAGTTAATGGTAACAGAAGTGGTGTTGAGTGGTTTAGTTCAGGGTGGATGCTGTGTGCCAGTCTGGGCTGACGCTGCCCGTGGTCAGCTGCCCAGGGCCTCACAAATATGAATGACTACAGAGCCCAGCAACAGAGCACTGCCTTTAGTGTGCAGTCACTGCTATGAGCTACAGGTGGACAGACCCCTCCCTTGGGTTTGCATCCATAGTGCATCAGGGTGATGCAGAATTGACACACAACACCCCTCACCGGGGACAGGCAAGAATGTGCCGAGATGTGAAAGTGTTTGGCACAAACACACCTTTCGTTCATGGACTGGAATGTTGTATCTTTGAAAGTGCCTTGGCTTTCATGCCATCACTTGACTTATGGTCACTCTACACACAGCGTACACAATGCATTGTCATCACTACAGCATGTGGCCACATCACTTGTGAGTGCTTTGGATGTGACTGCAACCTGCCCCTGCCTGGATGGACTTCGGTAAATGCTTTGTTACGCCCCCACAACTGAAGTCTGACATGCATGATGTAAGTGCAGCAATTTGGGCACTGCTCAACAGGGGTGAGTGCCAATTGTGAAGATTTGTGAATGGTTGTGATTATGTATTTTGCACACTCTTCAACTGAAAATTGTTTTGTCTGTCCAAGCTTGGATTTTAAAGTTTCAACCACACATCATTTGTAGTTGAGCATATGATTTGTGTGTAGGTTGTCATTTGCGCATGAATGACAATAGACTCCCTTTTAGCTCTGCTTGATGCTGTTCCAGGTCACACAGAGCTGAACTAGTAGTGCTGTTATGCCTATTGTGTTACCCTGTGCTACATGTGGGAAGTTGAGTGGACTGTGAGTGCACAGAAGTGTTGTGGGCCCGTCTGCTGTGCAGATGCTACAGGAGCCAGTGTCACACCCATGCTCTTAGCTGCCACACAGGGGAGGAGGTGGATTTCGGAATGTGAGGCCTAGCTGCAGATGTGTTTTCCAAGGTTAATGTTGAATGGGCTAAGCTAGCTTAAACAAGGGTAGAGGAGAGAGAGACTTGTGTTTCCATTTTGGAAATGGAGTGGAGACTCATATGTAATGGGGGCAGGACAAATTGAGCTTTTCAGAGAGTGTAAGGTAGGAGTTAAGTTCAGAGGCAGTTCTTGTGTAGGAGACGTGAAGTATCCTCATTGTTCCAAAGTGAGTGGTTTGAAACACGGGGTGTGAATCAGAGTGTGCGACCTTGTAAGACTGGTTAAATCCTGTGCAAGGTATGCTAGGAATAGTTAGATGTGATAGTGGTAGAACCAGCTAGACAAGGTTGGAGTCTGGCAGGAGATGAGAGCTGTAGTCTGTGGCACTACGGTGAGAGATGACTGTGACAGGGCAATTTCATTGAGTAAAGATAGTTGTTAATGTGCAGAAGTCAATGAAGGTATGGAGCATGGAACTGAGATGTGGATGTGACAGGGCCTCAGTGAGACAAGGTTAAACTTGTCATTTGTAATAAAGTGGATTACTGTATGTCAACGGTATACACCAGTTGTGTAATTTAGGGTGCTGTATGGTGAAATGTGAGATGTTGTCCAGTTGTGTTGTGTTTGGATGCATTTGTTTTTGAAATGACTATCTGTAGAACTTAAGCAGAGTAGGGTGGGTGAATGGTGAGATGCGAATGACTGAGGACATATTCATTGAGCAATGTGAGTGTCTTGTTGAGAGATGTGGTGATGTGTTAAGTGTGCATTTCAGAGTTGGCTGTGATGCTGCACATTGTGATATGAGTGCAGCCCTAGACATTAATGAGGGTGAAACTGATGATGAGAGTTGTCCATTTGACGTTACGTTTAACTTCTGCTGAGAAGGTGATGAGTACAGTACATTGTGTACATGTCATGTATGTGAGTGGTGTTGTGTACATAGTGATGAAGAGTGGTGCTGTGAATGTAGGTGTGGATGTAAGAAGGGCAGCGCCAGTATGAGATTGTGAGATTCTGCTTGGAAGAGTTCTTGGACAATGCTGGAGCTTGTGGGGCAGACATGCTTTTCCGCATAGCTCCAGCACCGGGGAATTATGACATGCTTGTGTATGTATGATAGTTCTGAGAGATAAGCATGTACCTTGAGGTGGATGTGAGAGGGGTCATACCTGCACAAGTAGAGATTATGCAGGCCAAGAGGTAATGTTGACATGTACATATGTGTAGATTATGTGGATGTAAGTAGGCAAAAATATTTGCAAGATGAAATATGAGTATGTAGTATGTGTTTGCTGCAGCTTGCTCTCTGCCACTGAATGTTCATGACTGATTGTTGGAACGGCCGCTTTGAGTACACTGGCATATGCAAAACCTATTGTCCTCACAGGACAATTTGCCTCCACCTAGCCTTGCCTGAGTTGTGTGTGCATCAGTGGCAAATTACCCTTTGTAGGTAGATGTTACTGATTGATCATTCTTCCCTGTGGATACTGCCCTGTGATGTAAGTGTTGATTGCTTATATTGTACTGTCATGCTGCGGAAAAATTGGAGAGCAGTCCATTACTTAGAGGGCTATAGCCCCCCCCAAGTGAAAAGTCAAGGATGTGTGTTGTTGTGCCACCTGGGGTCAGACTACTCCAGAAACGCATCCCCACACTTCCCAGTAGACTACACACACATGGGTATTAATGGCATTCTGACTTTGAATGTCAGAGGTATGGGGACACCAAGGGAGATGGACTCAATGTGATCATATCTCTTGTTGTGCAGATGTTGTGCTTATGAAAACACATTGCACTGTAAGAAAACACACATGTGGCACTGGAACATTACACCCAGT
Source organism: Calotriton arnoldi (assembly GCA_963921515.1). Classification (NCBI taxonomy): domain Eukaryota; kingdom Metazoa; phylum Chordata; class Amphibia; order Caudata; family Salamandridae; genus Calotriton; species Calotriton arnoldi. Next base: position 762,452 of record CAWUFW010001746.1, on the reverse strand, counting down.
TCCATAAGTGTTTGCATTGTCAGTATTTTTTAAACCTGTAATCTGTAATGGGCTCCCATTTTGCCCATCAAACCCTGCCACAGAGCCTGAGGGCAATATGTCTTAGTTGAAGGTCTCCTTGATGTTTTCATAGATTTGGAGACTGTGTTTCAATGCCAAATGTGGACAAAGCAGATTTCATTCTGCACGTATCCCTCATCCCCACAAGATGTACCCATATCCCCGGGCTTGAGGATGGCTATGTCAATTGTGTTGGAGAGCCACAGATTAAGCCACCCCCCGGCATCCTTACCAGTGCTGGCAGCTTATCTTACACAATGGGCTGTGCACCGGTCCCTCCGACACTGTTGGTGGATCCTACGTCCTGAGACTCATGAGTACTTATACTACTCTGCAGTACACAATCTGCTAATTCAAAATTGAATTATTATTTAGCAGCACACACTACATCCTGAGGAGCTAGATGCTGAATTGCTGTGAATAACATTCTCAGAAGATGACCCTGTACACATTCAGATCGTGTGTCGTGTGCAGCGCCCCCAGTCCACACATGGTGACTGTATCCTACATTGTTGTTGGCCCAGGCTTTTTTCAAATTCCTGATAGATTTTGTCTACAAATATTTCAATGACGACTGGGACACAACCACTTCTAGGTTGTTGTAGTGGGAGGCACTGAAATCAGTACTGAGTGGCTGGGTCTGTGGACTTGTGTGTTGTCTGGGCCAATATCCTCTGGGCTTTACTGTACACAGAGGCATCACAATGTCATCAATTGACTGCAGTTCAGTTGCAGGCTGTGATGTTAGCCATGCTGACAGATGTTCAAACACACATCAACCATCTGATTGAGCAACTGCGTTGCTTTTACTTAGCAACATGACATGTTGAGATGCACACAGAGTGGAATGAGTCTTCAACTCCTGTCCAGCCTCCTCTGTTGCTTAACAACAACCCAGCAGAAGTTGCTGATTGTGGATTACCTGCCCCAGATGCACGCTAGTCAAGGCAACCATCCATGAATCCTTCTCAGTGTATTGTTGAGGCCCATACCTTCCCCCCTATGCTGAACACAAGGTAGACGTTTCCTGATTCATGACTGGATTGAATCTAGCTGAACTTTATATAGCAGTGGGTGCAGTGATCAACACCCCGTTGGCTGGAACAAGAGATACTCAGAGTGATTCTGCGCACTGCCACGTTGACCACTCATGCGTTGGACAGCCTCCCGGCCAGTCTCGATGATGCCTATGAGATTGTACATGAACACAGGTGATTGTATCTCTCTTGGGCCACCTTGAGTGATTGGAGTCACCCACAAGCCATTTAGCAATATATGCAGTTTAGCTTGTTGAAACACAACAGTGACCTAGCTGAGCCTATGGCCACACACTCCTTTGACCCTGATGGCCAGGAATTGTTCATCCTTAGTTTAGTAGTGGCACCTCACCTGCTGGTACACCAACGACATCTGGTGCATGGTGTCCAAAAGTATTTTATCCCTGATAGATCCATGATGCTTAACATTCTTATGCAAAATAGTGTGCTGTAGCTGGTCCATGTGAGTTGTCCCTACATAGCCTGCTTGGTGCTAGAATTGCTAAAAGCATGCAGTCCCGTTGATTGCATGTACCTGTTTCCCACCCTGTCAAACGTGGACATGGCAGGGCGGCTATAATGACACATATGTGTTTTGGATGCCAAGCCAACTGCCCAAGTCAAGTGTTACCCTATTTTAGATTGTGCAGGGCAACTCATCGGGGCTGTCCCATTTCCCTGCTTCTCTTTGTCCTTACAATGTAGCCGGTAGCACAGCAACTTTTTCTGGGGTGTTCATGATGGTGAGTTCCACTGGGCGATGAAGTACATGTAGTATCCATTGATGCGGACCACATGCTGCTCTATACTCAGTCTATCTGCAGGGTCATTCCAGATATTTGTGTGAGACACTCAGATTTGCAGGGTGTGTGGAGTTTGTGTTAACTTGGCCAAGTATCGAGTTTTTGACCTCTGTGTGGATTATCCTCCACAAGAGCTAAGGGCAGATGAGCAGAGTGTGATGCATGACCTTGATGTTTTTTGGTGTGTGAATCTTAGCAGGGCCATATCCTCATTACGTCCACAGATGGTTTTTATGATCAATCTTCCAGTTACAGGGCATGGCTGTGTTTCACTTCCTGAGGAGATAATGCTCCCCTGCATCTTGTGTTTTTGCCATCGCCTAGCAGTGGCTGTGCCTGCTGCCAAATCCAGGGAGTTTGACACCATGCTGCGAGTGTTGATCTTAAATAATGTCATGATAAGTGTGGCTCAGTGTAGGCTGCATCGGCCAAAGCAAAGGCTGTCAAGGCTGTGCATTTTAAAAGAAATGTTATGTGGCAGGGCCACTGCAATGGCCAGTGTTAATTTTGTTAAGTAGGCAGTTATACAAAGTGAGCATGTTCTCAAAATGCAGTGCACATGATATTGCAGGATCAATGTTGCTCCCTGAAGCACAGCTCCCCTGTGGAGCTGACAGCCTGGTGAAAGTGTGTTTTTGGGGAAGTGGGCCTGTGGCTCCTGAGGGACATGATCCCGTACTCCCCGACTCTTATTCTGCACGTCTTGGCTCATTTCCATAGAAGAATTGTTGGGAGACACAGGATTGAGCTCAGTGTGGGACCTAATCAGGGTCCGGGAGTACATTACCTTTGCCCATTTGCAGGAAGATACTGACATTGCAGGGGTCCCTCTCTTGGCACATGGCACACTGATGGCTGAGATGGGACACATGTGGAGAGTGACAGACACTGAATCGGCACATCGGCCCATAACACATGGCCTGCATGTCATGGGTGGAGTTTGGACACTGGGGATCTTATTGGTCGATGTGTTCCGACACATGAAGAATGACCCACTGTCACCTGCTTGCTACCTAGTGGAGAGGTGTGGTGCAGCGGCCAGGGCAGCTGACTTCGGAGCACAGGGTTCACGGTTCGATCCCTGGCTCCGGCGGCAGCTCAGCTCAGCACCATGTGTCTCTGGGAAATAGCTCACTTAATTTCCACTACGGCCCCCAGCGCCTTAAGACCCGTAAGGGTGAGTAGCTGCGCTATATAAAAACGGACTTACTTACCTATGGGACACAGATATATTATGAGTCGTCCACAGGCAAGGAGTGCGAATAAACTAGGCACTAGCGATGTACATAATGTCATGATGCCAAACTCCATTCCATTACATTTGACATGTGGCACAGGGCATGTCTCACCTCAGCTGTCCAACCAGGTAAGTTAGTGTCCTGCCATCTGTGCACACAACGTGATGCACCAATTTTGTAATTGATACATATTTTCGGGACATGGCTGCATGCTGCAAACCTGTTTTGCTGTGTTACAGATGTATTTTGACCAGTGAGGGATTGGTTCAACCTCCTTGCATTGAAGTGGATGGAGAGAGGGATATTCCTGGTAATGATGTTTTACGCATTATCCAATGAAGGATGTATTTGTAAATGATAATCAGACGCCAGGCCATTTTCATGTATTGTTAGGCCACTGCAGTCCCAAGACAGCAACACTTGTGCGCAGCAACGTGCTAATGGTGTAGGGTTGAGGCTACTGCGCAGAGCAGGTAGTGAGTTGTGTGCCTACAGAGGATTGCATTAGCTAAGCTGTGGGTCAATGTGTTACATGAAGAGCCACTGGATGGGTGGAGGATTTTGTATAGTGAGGGTCATAGACACATGTCACTGGCCCTATGAAAGGTGTTCCGGACATGGCTAGATGAGGCAGCTGCTCTGTCATGTGAGGTAGACTGCATGACGGTTCCTCCTTTATTTATGTGTAGGGGTATCTTTTGGAGTTCACATATGCTACAGCTGGTGTCAATTGCTATTGTCCTAGAGGCACCAGTCTCACCTCCATGTGTGGCCTGTGAGTTATGTGTGTTGCTGACCTACTAAATGCACATGATCCCTTTGTGCTGTTTTATCTTAATATGTTTACCGTGTTGTTTGATTTAGTTCCATATGCTCCTGTTGTGGTATCCTTGATTCCTTGCTGAATGTTTGTTCTTCCCATCTGACCAGATCTGCATTTCCTAATTAATAAAGATGATTTACTATACGTCGTAAATTGTGTCCAGGACATGATAATGAGCTAATAGTGAGGTTTTGGTTTTGATGTGGAGATGTGGAGATGTCTTGTGACTTGTGTGCAGGAACATTCATTGTACCACATGCCAGCAAACGCATTTCCCTGTGTCTGACTTTTGTATGTGATAATTTGTCTTAGTTTAGTTTAGTTTGTGTGTCTTCCTCATCCAAGGTTTTGGATGATGAACCATCCTTTGTGTACCTGCAGATTTGAGGGCTGCTCCGTGTGGACTGTTATCACTTTATCTATTTTTTGAGTGTTGTGACTCCAAGTGGGACATTTTGCTACCCTGTCCTGACTTTACAGGTAGGTATCCTATCCCATGCCCTGCTGGCTGGCCTGAGTGAACAGTGGTGGTTGAATGGCACGGGTCCAGCAGGGACGTGTCAACCTGGCCTGGCAAAGCATAGTGTGCTCCAAGATAGTTGTGTCCCTATGTATTTGAGTGCATTGTGCGTGCTATCTGATCTGTGTGCATGTTAGAGCTTGTATTTAAGGGTTTCATCTGTCTGAGTCCTGCCCTGGATCTGTGGTGGGTCCTTCCCATGTTGTTCTTCCTGACACATCCAACATCCCATTCTGGTTGTGTCTCCCTTTGATGACCTGTTCTGACACTGCTGTACTCATCATGGCACAGGATGTGGGACTGTTTGATTGGTCTGATGGGGGAGTGGAGGTCCAGGTTGGACTGTAGTAGTCAATTTGTTGTTTGTAGACATGTATGAACTGTCAACAATTTGTGTATCAGGTAAAGTGAGGTGCGAGATAGTCAATAAGCTAGGCCTAGGTTATCCATCTGATTGGGTGGATGTATTGTCTTGCTACTTGGTAGATCAGCTATTGATTTTGACTTCACTTTCCTGTGTGATTTACACATGTTGTATTTTCTTTGACAGCTATCCAGAGTTAACCATGTACTTCTTCTGGGGTATTTGGGACATGGCAAGGTAATATGGATAAATGATGTCACTTCCTGCAATGTGACTTCCTATGACATGAGATGTAGTGGTGTTTGTATGCATTTCAGATATTAGGATTTAGCCTGTGCAACAGATGCATGTAGGTGCAGGCATGGTGCCAGTGAATATGTGTCTGTGGACATACTTTTGTGAGTACATTAGAGTTCTGTTTTCCTGCGATGTTTCATTGTGTGTTGTGGTGGACTCATGCATTCACTTTGTGATACATACATATATGTGGCTATGGGCATTCCTGTTCCAACGTCAAATGTGTGTTTCTCCTAGTATTTAGTGGTTTGGCTGTACCTACCTGATGATGACATTTCCTCATTTGAAAGACACAACATGCTATGGAACTATGGTTGTATTGGGATCACAATGATGCTCGGGGACACTCCGATAGTAATTGGCACACATTCCGTGATCATCACTTTCATTGTAGCCTCTGTGCTTTTACCTGGCAAGGGAGGTTTCAAAAAGCACACTGCTGTTGATCAAGGGGGTGGGGGGTAGGTTAGAATGTCCAAATGAAACTTGCCTCCCTGCAAGGCCCCTACATACAACGCAACCTCCCTGCACCTGCCATGACCTGAAAGTGATGGGCGGGTGGGGGAGATAACACTGCTTCTGGAGAGGCACGCAAGGCAGTGCTCCAAGGTGAGTATGCCCCAAAGGCTGGCCCCCCAGCATCAATTTACAGCACAGCTGGAGAGCGGACAAGATACTTGTAATTGGCACACATTCCGTGATCATCACTTTCATTGTAGCCTCTGTGCTTTTACCTGGCAAGGGAGGTTTCAAAAAGCACACTGCTGTTGATCAAGGGGGTGGGGGGTAGGTTAGAATGTCCAAATGAAACTTGCCTCCCTGCAAGGCCCCTACATACAACGCAACCTCCCTGCACCTGCCATGACCTGAAAGTGATGGGCGGGTGGGGGAGATAACACTGCTTCTGGAGAGGCACGCAAGGCAGTGCTCCAAGGTGAGTATGCCCCAAAGGCTGGCCCCCCAGCATCAATTTACAGCACAGCTGGAGAGCGGACAAGATACTGGCACCACATTGCAGTGGCCTGGTGGGGACTGGTGAAGTAAGTCAGTCTCTTGGTGAGGTTTACAGAGGCCCCAAAACAGTCGGCCACAGTTGACCCTGGTGCACCGGCCCATCGACCAATGCCCAATTGCCCGCATTGCCAGTCCAAGCCTATACAGAACACTTTCTGATAGTACTCAATGCCCATAAGGCTCTATGGGCTTCAGCCCCCCCGTCGTGTGTGTCAGCCCAGGCTGAGACAGCTTCCCCACACACACAGACAGTTCTTGAGCTACTGTGGGTGGCTGGTCTGTCATCTTTGCGCATCAGCACCCGAGTATTTCACAGGTTTTTAAGGGACCATTTACTAGATGATGAGGCTTTGTTGGTTTTTCAACAGTCCCTAGAGCACCAGCATCTACACTGTGCCTATTCCTTAAAGTTGCCAATTACTTTTGCTGCCACAGTGTGAGAATGCATTTCCTGCCAAGTAACCTTAGGTTTTATTTTTTGGCAGTTTTCTGCAGCTTGTACCCCACCTGTAGGTATTGAGGCACTTTGCATGAGCACCAGTTACATTGTTCAAGGACACATTGCTGGGAGTAGAAGTCCCCACCCTCTCAATTGGCTTTACATTGCTGGGAGTATTAGCCCCCCACCCCCCAATTTGGCTCTACATTTCTGGGAGTATTACCCCCACCCCCAATTTGGCTCTACATTGCTGGGAGTATTAACCACCCCAGACCTCCCAATTAGCTCTACATGGCTGGGAGTATTAGCCCCCGACCCCCCACCCCCCAATTGGCTCAACATTGCTGGGAGTGTTAGCCCCCAACCCCCTCAATTGCCTCTACATTTCTGGGAGTATTAGCCCCCCACCCCCCAATTTGGCTCTACATTGCTGGGAGTATTCGCCCCCATCCCCCCAATCGGGTCTACATTGCTGGGAGTATTAGCCCCCACACCCCTAAATAGTCTCTACATTGCTGGGAGTATTAGCCCCCAACCCCCCAAATTTGGCTCTACATTACTGGGAGTACTAGCCCCCCACCCCCAAATGGCTCAACATTGCTGGGAGTGTTGGCCCCCAACCTCCCCAATCAGCTCTAGATTTCTGGGAGTATTAGCCCCCACCCCCAATTTGGCTCTACATTGCTGGGAGTATTAGCCCCCATCCCCCAATTGGCTCTATATTGCTGGGAGTATTAGCCCCTCACCCCCCAAATTGGCTCTCTATTTCTGGGAGTATTAGCCCCCAAACCCACCAATTGGCTCTACATTTCTGGGAGTATTAGCCCCCCAATTGGCTCAACATTGCTGGGAGTGTTAGCCCTCAACCCCCCCAATCAGCTCTAACCCTGGGCGTAGTTTGCGTAGTAGCACTACGCGAAGTACACTTTGAACTGCAAATTACGCAATAGATGTGTGCTTGTCTGCACTGTGCAATAATTGCAAACAGCATCTTGCACAGTGCAAGTTATGATAAAATAAGTATCTCTGTCTTTATATGCTAAAATGCATATAGTCATTTCACAAAAGTGAAAATGATAATGTAACAAGCAGTGAGAGAGGTGATGATTTTGGGATCCTCCCTAACCTAGGGAGAGAACCAAGCAGATGCCTTGAAAACAAAAAGCACATCTTGTTGAACGATTCGGTGGTGGTCCCATCCTCTTAAGACCACCCCAAGCACAGTTATTGGCAAAAATACAATCCCACCAAAGGCCCTGCAAAGCATTATGGGACGAGATTAGCAGTGGGCAGTGAATATTATAGTATCCAATATCAAAATAATTCTACAAAGAGCTGCAGTTCAACTAGTCGCTACTAGATGTCCCTCACTGAGTCAAATGCAAAAGCATTGAAATTATTATTACATCAAGCTGCAGTTCCACTAGTCGTTACTAGATGTCCCTCACGAGTCAAATGCAAAAGCTTCATGAAAGGGTTTCAATGCTTTTGCATTTGACTCGTGAGGGACATCTAGTAACGACTAGTGGAACTGCAGCTTGATGTAATAATAATTTCAATGCTTTTGCATTTGACTCGTGAGGGACATCTAGTAACGACTAGTTGAACTGCAGCTCTTTGTAGAATTATTTTGATATTGGACACTATAATATTCACTGCCCACTGCTAATCTCGTCCCATAAATGCTTTGCAGGGCCTTTGGTTGGGATTGTATTTTTGCCCACAACTGTGCTTGGGGTGGTCCTAGGAGGAAGGGACCACCACTGAATCGTTCAGCATGATATGCTCTTTGTGTTCAAGGCATCTGCTTGGTCCTCCCCCTAGGTTAGGGGGGACCCCAAAATCATCACCTCTCTCATTGCCTAATATTTTCATTCTCAAAGTTCACTTTTGTGAATTGGTTATATGCTTTTTAGCATGTAAAATTGCTTTATCAAAGCATTTGTAGGTGTTGATGATTTTGCTGCTACGCTTACGTGTTTTAGCACAGTTTTTACACTGTGCTACGTGCAATTTGCATAGTGCGTAGTAGCGCAAACTACGCATGCTCCGTGAGCGTAGCGTAGTACTATGCCCAGGGTTAATCAGCTCTAGATTTCTGGGAGTATTAGCCCCCCACCCCCCAATTTGGCTCTACATTGCTGGGAGTATTAGCCCCCTATCCCTCCGATTGGCTCTACATTGCTTGGAGTATTAGCCCCCCACCCCCCAAAATATTAGCTCTACATTACTGGGAGTGTTAACCCCCAACCCACCCAAATTTGCCTCTACATTGCTGGGAGTATTAGCCCCCCACCCCCAATTTGGCTCAACATTGCTGGGAATGTTAGCCCTCCAAACCCCCCAATTGGCTCAACATTGCTGGGAGTATTATCCCCTCACCCCCCAAATAGGCTGTACATTGCTAGGAGTATTATTTCCCCAACCCCGTCCAAATTTGGCTCAACATTGCTGGGAGTATTAGACTGTAGTTGTGCCCCTGCTTTCTCTTGTATTGTCTCTCGCGGTAGTTGCGTTATTCTGTAGGGGTAGGTGTATAACTTACCGTCTGTCACGACTGCGTCGGTTGGGGTTGTAGTATTCATCGTAGATGTACAGTAGAGGGATGACATGCGAGATGGGATGCATAGCTGCACAGTCACAGGAATCGTGTTGTGACGCGATTCAGAGCCGAAATACTCCCCTTCCGACTGCTCTGACGCGTTGGTTGGTCTGACCGATTCGGCGCATAGGAAGCACGCATCGTAATTGGGCGGTCATATTGGGACTTGAAAGTGCCTCCGAACAGCTCTATTCGGCGTTTCCGAAGGCTTCTCGTTAGGAATATCCAGTCGTATTCGGAGAAACCGAGTTGGTCGGTAAGTAATGGGTTTTGGGCATCGTAATGCATCGGTCGGGAAAACTGAATCCGAGTACGAGTCGGTCGGAAAGGTCCAACTCCGAAAGGCTCTCGGATGCCCTTCCGAACGACATTGGAATCGGCTCCTTAGTCTCAACAGTACAGTGTACAGTGTACACCCTTGCAGCGAGTGTATAAATTGTCAATAAGCAAGCAATATGACTTACCACCGCCCGCCACTGCTGCTGGCTCACCCCTTGCAGCTGCCGCATGTGCTCCCTGCTGGCTGGCGTCGCCGTCCCCGCTGGCCCCGGCACTTGTGGTCGGTACAGCTAGAAAAAACATTACACATTTTTTAGATGCCATATACGCCTCCTCCTATTTATTTTTTTCCATAGTAAGATTGAAAATACATACACCACACACATCACTACAATTTGGGCACAGACAGTATTGTACTATCAAAAATAATAAAATATCCGGTTGGGCTTTGTGGGTGGCAATTTTTGAAAAGCCTCTCAAGAAGACAACCTGTAAAGGATGGACTCGGTGGGTAGAGCTATTGGTGAATCTGAGTTTTTAAAAAGAAATAAGAGTGGCCAACTGGGCGGGCAATCGGACATAAGGTCTTCTTGATTGGAAAATGTAATGGTGCCGTCCTCCTCCTCCTCAAATTTCCTTCCAGCCATGGTGCACGGTAATCAGTTCACCATCAACTGCTGCTAATAATAATACTAAGCCTAGATGAGAAGAAGACACAACTTTGGGGTGTCCAACGTGACCATCATTTACTGATTGAGCATGAGAAAGTAAAATAAAGCCTTCTCATCTCAGCAAACATTCGTAGAATACCTTACTTGGGCATGCAATCTGCACGGCAGAGTAGTAGTACTAGTACTAGTAGTAGTTAGGACCAATGGATTCTCTGAGTCTTACAGTACCACCACTAGGCAGTCCACAAAATATATAAGGGGTCAGGGAAAGCTGACTGAAAAACCAGAAGAAAGCAAGCTACAGACAGACTAGTACAGACAGAGGCAGTTTGAGGTAAAAATACAGACACTAGAAATATAAAATAACTAAGTTATAAATAGGATAATGCAGGGATAACAAGAATTTAGAAACAGATAGATCAAAAAGGATTTGGGAAAAAATAAAATTATGAAATGATAGTTCAAAATAAGGAGCGGTAAAAGTTAGGGAAATATATATTAATATACAACAACAGGAGGATTTACTGGGGCCAGCAGAGCCATCAGATGAGGAGAGTTCTTGGGAGGCACCTCCAGCTCACGCACCCGCCTCGGATGACCTCGTCTTGCCCCTGGATGCTGATGATCATGTAAGACATAACTAAAGAGACAAAAAATGATCGGTGTTAAATAAATATTAAATAATCGCTCCAAAAAGATTTTTTGGACAGGAAACGGCAATTGCAATAACATTGACCTTTCCTAAATCAGATCGACTAGTAGTAGACTGGTATCGCGGTCGCGGTCCGTCCTATCTTTATTATTCTACAGTTCCAATCTGATTCCTAATCCTAAACCTACCTAGCAAGACTATTCCAAATACTTTGGAATGAATTGCAAAAAATATTTGCTTCTAGGTTCCGATCTCATTCGCAATCATCTCAACCCCCTCTGACGGGCCAATTCACTAAGTCTGCATTTAGTCTTTAAATGCATAGATGGACGCATGCATATTGCATACACCAAATTGGTTGGTTGCTAGTCACTCACTATACGAACTACAAAAAAGATTCTACTAAGGACTGAAGTGAGAGGACGCGGGCCGCTAAATTACTAATACCAAGTAACTAACTAACTACCACTATCTTAGTGACAGGACAAAGGAAAGGAGTCTCTCTAGTCTGCATTACCTAACGTAAGTTCTCTTACTTAATCACCCCAAGCGAGCGCAAAGTTGCAAACAAGTACGTTTAGGTAGCGCTGAGCAATCACATAATATTAGATTTATAAATGTAACTTACCCCTGCATGTGAGCTGCAGCATGCTTGCTATTAGGCAAAAAAATATTAGCAATAACATAGAACACACAATAATAATAATAATTAGCTACCCACCAAGCCCTGCGACCTCAACCCCTAGCAGGTCCAGCAGGTCCTGCTCTCTGTCCAGGATGTCGGACCACCGGTGCAGCAGCTGGTTGTGGGTGCGCCGGACCCCAGAGCAGCGATACACTGCCCGGCGCACCCTCGCCCACTGCTGCTGCTGCTCCCGGAGCCGTACTGGGACCCAGGCTTCCCGCCTGCGGCAAGGGTGGAGGGGAGGTGGCACTGCACAGAAAAAACAAGCGTTGCCACCTCCACCTCGGAAAACAAGGCCCGGGCTGCACCTCTTCCGGGCTCCGCCTTCCGCAAGGAAGGCAGCTTTTCTTTGTATGGGTCACACTCTCTGCCATGATGTGGGGGGGTGGAAAATAAAATGTAGAAAGTAAAAAATGAAGGGAGATGAAGAAAGGAAGTAGAAAAAAAAAGAAAGCAAGAAATATAGAAAAACAGTACAAAACTCACAAAAAAAACCATAAAGTAGAAAAAAACACAAAATATATACTTAAGAAAACCAAGAGAAAGATAATAAATAAAAAAGATCAGAAAAAAAGTTTTGTGAAAGAAGGATTTAAGAGATTAAGGCAGGATTGAAAAGTAGGCCCCAGCACCATAGCAGAGAAGAAAACAAGATGGCAGCACCCATGCGCAACTGCGTGGTGCAGTTCACGCAATATTTCCCCCGAACACGCAATCTGCATTGCCGTACGGCGGGAAACATCACGCGAACGGGTGGGAAAAGCAACTCCGCCCGCTTGCGCAACTCCGCTTGCGCAGCAGAGTTTTTTAACTGCTGTGCGGAGTGCCGCGTAGCGCCGCTACGCGAACTCCGCCCAGGCTTAATCTGGACCTGCCCAGTTCGAGGTCTAGCACAGTGACATACTCATATGGTACATAAACATTATCAGTATATCTAGTACAAGCAAAAGAAAACAATGGGTCAACGCAAAACCAAACGTGGGTTCTTATGCGACAATACGGATTCGGGTATTGGAGAAGGGGAAGATATATCCCCATATTGAACAAATTAATTAACATGTGGGTTGGTTATATCTTATAATGGAATATTATGGATACTCGAGGAATCAATACGTATTGAAATAGAGACGCAATGGCATATAAGCAAGCATAAGCCCTGAGGAAGTTCAAGAAAGTTTGAATGAAACGCGTTGGCTGGATGTTTGTAACCTTTTGGATTTTACAAATCTGGTAATTTTATGTGAATAAAGCGAGAAAGTTCCTAATGGACCCAAAGACTCATTGTATCGTTTGTGTATGGGTGCGCCGTACCACCTTTGTCATTATCAGTATATCTGATTGAGCACTAGATACTATGACATTTCTTCTCCTTCCAGTAGAAAGCTAGTGACTAGTATGATGTCAAATATTTCTCTGCCCTACTTCCTGGCAAACAGCTCATGTCCCATACCAGAGGTATGAATCTCCTGCAGGAAAGATGCACTGATGTCACAGCCATTCAGATTTGAATATGAGAGGATCTTGTTTCTCTTCATATTATCAATAAGGCATCAAGTTTACATTTCAAAATTATCCCCATACAATAAGAATTTGTTTGTCTTGCTTGTATGAATTTTCTAAACCCTTCTCTTTCCCTCTGACCAAAGGTACTATCGCTGAAATTTGTACCTGTATCTGACCACTGTATATATTTCCCCACACTTATTTTCCCTAACATCCAGTGTGAATTATTCCCGCACTGTGCTCAGAAAAGCCACAGTCAAACAAATGCTCCTGTCCACCCACAGCTGTTAGCATAGCCAACTGTCAAAGAAAACAAAGGTATCACTTTGGCTGCCTCTAAAGTTTACATCATTATGACATTTTAAAATTTGCAACTCATCTATAAGATAGCATTTTGACTATAAGAAGGAGAAGACAGATACAGTAGAGCAACAATAGCATTGATTGTTTGTCAGTCATTATATCTCAGAGTCACTACATAAGTAAAACAAGAGTCACTACATAGGAAAAATGTTTACTTGACAATTTTGCAGATGTTCACAACCTCACCATGCACAGTGTAGTAATCAATTTTGTCATTTCCGATTTTGCAGTGATGTTATCGATGATGTCACAGAACATGTCATAAGTGATGTAATACATGAGGTAATTAGCAGTGCATGGCAAGGTGCGAGTTATAGTTACTTTAGATAACTATAACTGGTGAATTTCAGTAGTTTGGTTAGTTTAAAACATTATCTTTTAACTGACATTTTCACGTAACTATAATGTTCCTTTAACTTTAGTTTTTTTCAGCAAATTACTAAGGTTTTTTTAATGTAAAGTAAAATATTATTACAGCTCCCAACTATAACGTTACTTTAACCTTTGTTTTTTCAGTGAAATTTCATGTTTTTTTAATGTAATGTCAGATTTCCATCGCAGTGCAACCCCCCCATGGGGGGGTTTCATCAATAATTATAATAAAACATATATTTTATAAATACACATCGCAAAGTTTAGAAATACTTGTTGTCTCAAAATATTTAAAAACAAAATAGTTTTAAACAACCATAAACATGCCTTTGAGGTTTTTTTAAAAACAATTTTCAGGCCACAAAATGCAGCCATAAAACCAACCACAAAAGAACCCTGAACTCCAGCTGAAGAACATGCAGCTCCAGCTCGGAGTGCTTAAAAATAATGGTACGCTCTTCTGGGGTCATGATTCAATGACCCAGGAGACTTACTGTGATCTTTTTTTTTAATGTTTCTGGGAGGCTGCTGCGCTCCCTGCGTCCCTCCACAAAATAACAAAAATGCTTGGTGGTGGCACTGCCCCTTCTAGGGACACCACCAGGATAAAAAATATATAATAAAAAAGCACTCACAGGGCGCTCCTTGCCTGGAGCAATGAATAATAAATGAGAGGACCTGCCGCTCATTTATTTTTCCTTTTTATTATTATAATTTTTTTTGGGAGGGGGGTGTCCCCGCCCCTCCCGGGGCACCCACACTTTATTGACACTTTATGGCCAAGGGGGAATACCAAAGGCCCCTGGCTGCACCTAATATCAGTGGAGGTAGCTGCCAGCCATTATAATCTGTACCTTGGGTCCCCCGGTGTCCTCCCGGAGCACGCATGACTTTTTTTTAAACATTGGAGGCTTCAAGAAGAGCCCCAAGGCCCCCGTAGCCCATGCCAGCTTGCCAGACAACACCCATTTTCAACGCGGGGGAGCAGACTCTGTTGCATTACTCCCACCCGGGCAGGAGTAGCTCTTTTCTCTGCTCCTGCTGGACAGGAGCAAAGTTGTGTTCCCTGCCCGGGAGACTGCGGGCAGGGAATTAGATTTGAATTCCCTGCCCGCACTCTCCCAGACAAGGAACAAGTCAGTTTGCCGGGGGCCCTGTACCCTGAGGCACGAAGAGCCTGTCTCCCCCCATGTCCTAAAACTTTCCTGAGGTGGTTGAGACCTTTTTTGGACAGTTTTGTGAAGATTTGTCAAAAGGTGCCAAAGTTATAAGCAATCCAAAAAATACATTTCCGATGGAAGCGTGGTCCTGGCTATAACTACTCAGTGGCAGCTGCCACTGGGTTATATACGTATATATCCACTGAAAAAAACAAAGGTTAAAGTGACCTTATAGTTAGATCTGTCAATAATATTTTACTTTACATTTTTTTTTTTAAACTTAGAAATTCACTTAAAAAAACAAATCTTAAAGTGAGGCTATAGTTAGATAAAAATGTCAGTTAAAAAATTAAATTTTAAACAAAAAAACCCTGAAATCTCAGTTACAGTTTATTAATCTAACTATAAATTTCAACCACTCCATGCACTGCTTATGACCTCACATATTAGATCACTCATGACATGTTCAATTACATCATTGATGATCAACAAAGAGTGAAAAGAAGCATATTATTGTATCATGTATGATTAGATGTATGATTAGATGGTAAATACAACAATTCTCATAAATCCATCACATTCAGACATATTGATCAGGGAGTCTTCTTCATCTGTTTCCAAGTCCACTTTACTGAAGTCTTAATTACATGCGTACATCAGCCCAGCCAACGTGTTTCGTCCAACAGGACTTCATCAGGGCTGTAATTTTTTTTTTACAAATATTGATAAGCCTATGTGTCATTTACAAAAAGATATACATATATTAACATTTATCCCAAATCACCAAAACTTCACAATATTGGTACATTTGCTACCCAAGACCCCCTGCCTATATATATTCTACATTATGTCTAAAACACTAAAAACATCTGTTATTGTCTTCATTTTAATCATATTCGTTGTTTAGTTTAAAACCAATAGTAACACACATCGTTTATGCTAAAAAAAGCTAAACATTCAGTGTGTTTCACTTGGAAAAGATCTACAAATGCGTAAAGAAGTCATCACGTTAGGCAACATTAAAAAAATAAAGGTCATCATGTTGAGCAACACTCATAACCAACCAATATCATTATAGATCATTTAGGTTGACCATATAAAAGATGTAACTCACTTGGATATGTTCCTCAAAGGAGTAAATAATATGTCATTGTGTAGTGGAAATCAAGGGCAAAAGGTGTCCCCAAGATCTTCTTGTTCCAAACATTTTAAAGGTATAGTACCTTCTGTCGTGATCTAAAATATGAAATGGGCTAAAAGCAAAAGACTGTCACTCTAGCATGTGTTCCAATCATGGCACAAAAAGTTTAGATGACATAAAATATGCATCAATGTCCTAGGAATATCTCATGACATCAATGACAAATACTAAACCCCTTCTGACAAAGGCCAGTGTAGAAGCCAATCTCAAGTGATCAGATCAAACTCTGTAACCAATTGGTCTATCCCCGGCCTCGTATTAGAGACCCACATTTGCTAAAAATTAATGATGAAAACTTCCTGGGTCATATTCTACTCTTCACTTAGTATTACTAATTATCGGCCCAATTATCAGGACCGCTAAATCAAGAGTCTAATAATGCAATAACAAAAATTTCTACTACATAATAAAACCATGCCAAATTTAATTAATTAAGTTTTCACATCAAGCGGGTCCATAATCCCTACTTCCTAGAATGACCGGAGCTCCGCTATACACTCACCTGCCTTATCCGCTTCCAAGTCTCAAATACCGAGAAGTCAATCTGTGTTAGTGTATCCTAAATTAGACCTTCAATTTAAAACAAATTTTAACCAATGTCTATGCATTTAACAACCCCATTTTCACTACCTACTTCTGGCTAGAAAGTCGCCCTATGCTCTTCATCGTATCAAATGTACAGCATGATCAGTATGCAAATATTCCACAACTGTTCCCTCCTTGGTCCGTGTGATATTTGGACCAATCACAGACGTCAAAATACCGGGAATGTTTCAAGGCCAATCGCTTTTGGTTTGATACATCGGTTACGACTAAGTGCAGACTTTACATTACCCCGTTGCCTTGCATTTTGTAAATAATACCTCCGTATATATATCCCGGTGGTCCACCAACCTGTGTGATTCATCATATCCGATGAACACATGAATAGCAATGCGTTCCAACAACCCTATTTTCATTAACCATTTCCAGCTAAGCTTTCATCCCATGCTCATTATCGCATCCTTCTAAGGAGCTTAAAGTATGACAAACATTTAAATCCGGTTCCCTCCCTGTTCCGCACGCCATTTGGACCAATCACCATTGCCCAAACACGACGAATGTTTCAAGGCGATTCTAAATCAGTTCAGTTTACATTTTTATTTACAGCCCTGATGAAGTCCTGTTGGACGAAATGTGTTGGCTGGGCTGATGTAAGCATGTAATTAAGAATTCAATAAAGTGGTCTTAGAAACAGATGAACAAGACTGATGGATTTATGAGATTTATTGTATTTACAATTTAATCATACATGATACAATAATATGCTCCTTTTTTACTCTTTGTTGATCATTAGTTGTATGAACTGTGACTTCTAAGCAGTGGGGTCATGAAAAGTTAGAGCATAGAGAATCAAGACACTGATGAGAAATGTATACTTGTGCAACATTATATGGGGCCCACTGCTATTATTTGTATTTGGATTGTTTAGGTTGGGGCCAGTTTGGCACAGTATACTCCAAAAATATTTTTTGATTTAGGATTACTGTTCAATATGGAGGATGATTGTAAAAAAATGGCAGAGGATTTATTCAAATAAAGTAAGAATATAGCGATAGAGAATATAAACAACCCTCCCAAAGACAGTCTTAAAAGTGAGTTTCTAAAACTTGAAAATGTTTAATAAGCAGAGCTTTCCAAATGGCGGGAAGGTGTAACACTCAAAAACTATATTGAAAATAAACGTATTCCAAGAGGTTTAAAAATTCTAATTTTTCCAACATTTGATGACATGGATGATGATCATCTCAAGGAATGGGAGGATAACCTTTACTCAGCCTCCTTTTGCATGATGGATATTTTAATTAAACATTCTGAAAGAAAAGTGGAGAAACTTAAGAACCAGATTATTGAGCTAAAGAAAGAGATTAGAGAAATGAAATTACATGACCTCACAGAGAAAAACTATGTTATTTTAAAGGAGGTTATTAATAAACATCAACTACAAATAAAGGAAAGGAAACTCAATAAAATCAGAAGAGATGAGAGAGACTACAATACAGGACGTATCATTACATTTGCAAAAAGTTTCAATGAAATGAATAAACGCAAACAGATACAAATGGCAGATGAGGGTGCAGAATTAAGTTCAGCTCACTATAGTAGTTCTGACTTATCTTCTTTTGATGAACCTGGCCCTAGTAACACAATGGGTTCCAAACCATAACAATGTTCTTCTTTTTCCGAGGAAATCCAACGCATGAAGCTAGGGAGAAGAAAAAACATGTGACGACAAGGAGGGGGAGGAGAAAACACAGAAAATACAAGGATGGGCACCCGAAGTCTGAACAGTAACAACAAAATATAAATCTAGACAGGGGCTCTAACCTAATAGCTACTGAGAAACATGAGATTTTACAAGTGATAAACTTATCTGATACGTGGGCTCTCTTTTTGTTCAGATGAAAGTTGTGATTTCACTTATTTAGAGATTGATCTTTGCAAATTTGCTAGAAGATTGAAATTGAAGAGTTTTTTTTCTGTGAATGACAAACAATGTACAATTGACCATAGACAAATAAAAAAGATCTTGATTTAACTATCTCTGATGTCCATGTTATACATTTGTTATTATCATTATCAGATGAAACTGAGGTTAAGATTGACGAGCTATCTGCTATATTGGATGTTCAAAAGGACCATAGTTGCACCAGTGGTTTAGCACCTTCATCTAAGTTTACACCACAGGGTAAGCCAATATGCAGCCATTGATCTTTTTGTTAAAAAACTATGGATGAAATATACAAATTACAAGACAAGAAACCAAAAAAAGGCTTTTATTCTACTAAACACTCAAGTCTAACCTCATCAGAACAACGTACACTCATGGATCTGGGCTCAGACAATTCCATTGTAATTAGAGAGGCAGATAAGGGCGGAAATATTGTGATTTTGCGGACAGAAGATTATGAGAATGAAATAAAAAGGCAGTTGAGTGGCGTTAATAATTATAAGAGATTATTAACTAACCCCATGATGGAAACAACTAGGCTTATTGTGAGCAAACTATTTTCATGGAGGGAAATAGGACTGATTGATGATAATGAATTTAGATATCTCAATGTCCAAAATCCTAGATTTCCTTTTGTATATATCCTACCCAAAATACACAAGTCCAAAGAAAATCCCCGGGGAGGCCTATTATTTCCGGCATAGGTAGTCTAACAGAACATCTTTCTGAATACTTTGATTTCTTTCTCAAACCTCTAGTAATTAATTTACCTTCGGTCATTTATGATAATATGGATGTACTCAATAAATTACAAGACGTAGAATGGGATTCAACTTTAATGTTTGTTACTTTGGATGTTGTAGGATTATATATCTGTAGTGAGAACGAACTGGGTCAAAAAGCACTACGATACTTTTTATCTAAAAGAAATGCCAGTCTCATGGAACATTCTAACATGATCCTCGAAATGAGTGATCTGACACTCCAAAATAACTTTTTCCTATTTGAGGGAGAATAGTATCATCAAGTTAAGGGTACTGCCATGGGTTCACGATTTGCTCCCTCTTACGCCAACCTCTTCATGGGGTGGTTTGAGAGGGAGCATGCCTGGTCATCCAGAGCTGGCGCTTGGATGGACAATATAATATTTTGGGGTTGTTTTATCAACGACATCCTGATTATATGGAGAGGTACCCATAAAAGTCTGAATGAATATGTGAATTATTTGAATGACAATAGACTGAATGTAAATTTCACTGGTTGTCATAGTAAGAATCAAATTGATTTTTTGGATGTACGGCTGTACATCTTGGAAAATAAAATACAAAGTAAATTGTTTCGAAAAGAGACTGCTACCAACAACATACTTAGAGCAGACAGTACACATCCTAAGTCAGTCATCACAGGCATTCAATATGGAGAAATGATGAGAATTAGGAGAAATTGTAGCATGGAAGATGACTTTATGGAATGCCTTGATGATCTAAAAACTAGATTTCGTGATCGAGCATTTCCTGATGATGTCCTGGAAAAGGCGGAAAAAAGAGTCACAAAGGTGAAGAGAGCTGACACTTTAATACAAAAACCGAGAAGGGAATTCAGAGACCGGTTGGCATTGGTTACTGACGTATAACCAAGATCACAATCAAATCTATAAACTTTTACCAAAAAATTGGGATTTACTAAAAGGTGTACCAGGACTAATAAATGTAGTCTCTGATAGACCTTTGGTAACATATAGAAGAGGCCCAACTATCAGAAGTAAAATAATGAAAAACTATTTGAAACCATTAGCAAGTACGCATACAGGATCGGCCTGGTTGTTTCAACAACCTGAGGGCTTTTACACATGTGGTGGTTGTATTACATGTAACAATGGACTAAACAAACGTAAAGAATTTCAATATAACACAAAGAAAAAATATCGAATAAATCAATTTATTAATTGCAATAGTAGCTTTGTAATCTATGCTATTGTTTCCAATTGTGGAAAAGTGTATGTAGGTAGCACTAAAAAGCATTAAAATTGAGAATTCAAGAACACCGGAGAGCATTAGCCAATAAGGAGGAGAGGTCTCATTTAGCACAGCAAATGCTTCTACATCATCCCAACATTATGGATTTTAGATTCCATGGTATCCAGAAAATAGAAAAGGATCCTAGAGGGAGGAACATGGAACCTAAATTGGGACAGGAAGAAGCAAAATGGATTAGCAAATTAAGAACTGTGCAAATGGGACTCAATTGGGAAAATGAGTTACATTACTTTGTATGATGTAGACAAGTATTCTTACATTATTGGGTAATTGCTGATAATGGAATTGCGATAATGGTATATGATGCTGACTTAAACAATACACTATGTGAAATATGATTATTTGATTATTTTTCTGCAAGACATTTTGAAATGTTGTGCTATATAAAACATTGACTCGATTGAAACGTAATTGATTTTGAACCATGTGTCTGGTTGAAAACCTCTACTAATGAATCGATATTAGAGTTGTAAGCTTCTCCAAATGAACCAATACTATACCGACCAAATATCTTCTAAAACACCTTTTTAACACACTCTTGCGATTACTAGTGCTGATATACAGCCTGGAACAACTGTCCCTTTGGTTTGACTTGCTTGTTACACCCAGAAGACTTATCCTTTGGGTTGGAACTGATTTAAAATCAAACTCTGCATATCTAAGGGTTATTCTGGCATACCACAATTGAAATAGTCATGGCGCCTTTTATGCGATTCCTATCTATTCTATTGTAGTGAAACACGATGTGAGACTCTGGATGATAGAAGATTCTGTTTTGTTTTTGCCTGAAATATCTATATAATCATTTGAACCGCAGTATTACATGGATCAGCTGATTTGATACTGGCTCCATTTTAGGAAGTGACCTTTTTTTTACATTCATCTGATTAGATCAATTTCAGAGGTCGGTGGATCTATAGGATATAGTTATTGTGATACGGCACACCGAGTGCCAGACAATAAGGCAACTGGTCGTCAGCGCTTAGTCAGACTTTTTTATGCAACTAGGAGAAAAACGCCTTAAAATACATCAATTGTGTTTGGATGACCTTGATTGGTCTATATTTGACACGGACGAAGGAGAAGACCGTCTGGATATATTTTTCTAACTGATAACGCCGCATATTGGATACTATGAAGAGCAGAGCTGAATGATAGGGTAACGGAAGGTTTGCGCCTGGTAGGGCTTATGAGCTGAACTGAGTTAGAATCGCCTTGAAACATTCGTCGTGTTTGGGCAATGGTGATTGGTCCAAATGGCGTGTGGACCAGGGAGGGAACCGGATTTAAATGTTTCTCATACTTTAAGCATCTTCGATGGATACGATAATGAGCATGGGACGAAAGTTTAGCTGGAAATGGTTAATGAAAATAGGGTTGTTGGAACACATTGATATTCATGTGGTCATCGGATATGATGAATTACACAGGTTGGTGGACCAACGGGTTAAATATACGGAGGTATTATTTACAAAATGCAAGGCGATGGGGTAATGTAAATTCTGCCCTTAGTCGTAACCGATGTATCAAATCAAAAGCGATTGGCCGTGAAACATTCCCGGTGTTTTGACGTCTGTGATTGGTCCAAATATCATACTGACCAAGGAGGGAACAGTCATGGAATATTTGCATACTGATCATGCCGTACATTTGATATGATGATGAACATAGGGCTGCTTTCGACCTGGAAATAGGTAGTGAGAATGGGGTTGTTAAATACACAGACATTGGTTGAAATTTGTTTTAAATTGAAGGTCTCGTTTAGGATACACTAACACAGATCAACTGCTCGGTATTTGAGACTTGGAAGCGGATAAGGCAGGTGAGTGTATAACGGAGCTCCGGTCATTCTAAGAAGTAGGGATTATGGACCCGCTTGATGTGAAAACTTGATTAATTAAATTTGGCATAGTTTTAATATGTAGTAGAAATTTTTGTTATTGCATTACTAGACTATTGATTTAGCGGTCCTGATAATTGGGCCGATAATTAGTAATATTAAGTGAAGGGTAGAATATGACCCAGGAATTTTTCATCATTCATTTTTAGCGAATTTGGGTCTCTAATACGAGGCCGGGGATAGACAAATTGGTTACAGAGTTTGATCGGATCACTTAAGATTGGCTTCTACACTGGCCTTTGTCAGAAGGGGTTTAGTATTTGTCATTGAGGTCATGAGATATTCCCAGGACATTGATGCATATTTAATTTCATCTAAACTTTTTGTGCCATGCTTGGAACAGATGCTAGAGTGACAGACTTTTGCTTTTGGCCCATTTAATATTTTAGATCACGCCAGGAGGTACTATACCTTTAAAATTTTTGGAACAAGAAGATCTTGGGGACACCTTTTACCCTTGATTTTCACTACTTGATGACATATTATTTACTCCTTTGAGGAACATATCCAAGTGAGTTACATCTTTTATATGGTCAACCTAAATGATCTATAATGATAGCGGTTGGTTAAGAGTGTTGCTCAACATGATGACCTTTTTTCTATGAATGTTGCCCAACGTGATGACTTCTTTATGCATTTGTAGATCTTTTCCAAGTGAAACCCACTGAATGTTTATCTTTTTGTAGCATAAACGATCTGTGTTACTATTGGTTTTAAACTAAACAACATATATGATTACAATGAAGACAATAAAAGTTGGTTTTAGTGTTTTAGACAGAATGTAGAATGTATATAGGCAGGGGGTTTTGGGTAGCAGGTTTACCAATATTGTGAAGTTTTGGTGATTTGGTATAAATGTTAAGATATGTATATCTTTTTGTAAGTGACACATTAGCTGATCTATATTTTTAAAAACTTTAGCAGGCCCAATGAAGTCCTGTTAGACGAAACACGTTGGCTGGGCTGATGTACGCATGTGTAATTAAGACTTCAATAAAGTGGACTTGGAAACAGTTGAACAAGACTCCCTGATCAATATATCTGGATGTGATGGATTTATGAGATTTATTGCATTTACAATTTAATCATACATGATAAAATAATATGCTCCTTTTCACTCTTTGTTGATCATTAGTTGTATGAACTGTGACTTCTAAGCAGTGGGGTCACGAAAAGTTAGAGCATAGAGAATCAAAACACTGAGGAGAAAATTATACTTGTGCAACATTAAATGGCCCACACTGCTATTATTCCTATTTGGACACATCATTGATGACGTCACGAGTGTCATCACTGATGACATCATCCACCAATCTGCTACTCAATTTAATCTACAAACCAGTACATCCTTTAAAATATGTAAATAAGTACTTCGCTATGTAAGAACGCTTGAGTATGTGGAGGGACTGAGCTCTCCGTGAAGAGCTTCACAGAGAGTGCAGCCTCTCTGTAGTAGGAGCTCGCCCACCTAATTGGGCTTCGGTGTCTGGAGGGAGTGGCCTTTCCATGAAGAGCAGTACAGAGATTGCAAGCTGTGTGTGGTAGTGGTTTGCCCACCTAAGGGGGCTTGGTTGCCTGGAGAAAGCGGGCTCTACTTACTGTCTGTGTTCTCAGCGCTGACTGTGCTTTGTAGGGTCTTGCCCTCCTAATAGGGCTTTCATATCTAGAGGGAGTGGACTTTACGCACAGTTTCACACTGAAAGCATATTGTGCATAGTAGGGCTTGCCCACAAAATATGGCTTGTGTCTCTTGAGGGAGTGGGTTCTACGCACAGTGTGCACACTGACCACTGACTGTTCGTTGTAGGGGCCTGCACACCTATTGGCGAAAGGTTTCTGGATGGAGTGGACTTTACCAAAGTCTGCGGACTCAGTGCTGACTGTGTGTAGCTCTATGAGGTGGACAACTAGTGGCTTGTCCATCGAATAGCTCCTGCCTCGTGGGAGTCGGCTCTATGCTCTATATATCTCTTTACCAATGCAGTACTGCTGTTACCACAATGCACATCTGCCTTGTTCAAACTCTAAGGAGGAACCACTCCTGAATATCTCCAGCATCAACAGGCGACAGCACTCCAGGGAATGCAAGATTCTTTCTTCAATAGGAATCAAATGTGAATATAGAAATGCTCACCCCAACACATTTTGACAGAAGTCTTGATCACATAGTATGTCAAGCCCTTCTATAGTTATGTAATAGCACAATCCCAGAGGCATCATGGGACATGTAGCCCCTACATAACTTAAAATGCAGCCTTATCAGTACCATGAGTCCATTCTAATACCTGAAAACAAGACGATATTTGCATACATGTGTATAGTAAACCCTGATACCCATTATCTCCATTATATTAAGCAGTGTGTGTTAACCTAGTGCAGAGATTTAGCAAAGGGGAATTCATACAGATAATACAATGGGCTGTCAACTCTGTGTGAATACTTCATCAACAGGAGCCTCAAATCACCAGGCAGCATCTATGTTCTGAATACTCAATTGTGTGTATCAATTTTGTATTCTTCGCACATATTGCAGACAAGTCATGCCCTTTAATGGGCAATTTCATTCATCATTTACAGGTCAGTGTGCTGATATCACATTCTAAGTTAGATGTATGTATAATATGTTGGGTACTGATACCCCGATAATCTGAATGTTTCATTGCAGCATTATCTAAGTTAATACAAGGGTGAGCTCATGAGTATCCCAGAGTTCTTGAGCCATACTGGGAAATTAATTGCCCTGAGGTTATTTCATCACATTACATGTGCACAAACTCATCATCTAAATTGCTTCCCTCTGGATACTTGTTTCCCAATATTATTATACACATGGATTCTACTTGCTTTAATTTCCTAGTTCTGTTTCCCCCATGAGCATTCTTTTCCACAATGTCAGTCCTTCGGAATTTAAGCTTTCAAAATTGGCATCATGCTTTTCTGGGTCCCTGTTGTTGATTACCCAGTTGTGTTATAATGTCCTTTTCTGTACTTTGCCAGCGTGCCACTGATATATCTTAGTTGATATGGGCATTGCAATATAGATTTACATATTATACTTTTCCGAACTTTTTCTTTTCATTGGAGTCAAATTTCTTAGTGTTGAGGTCATATTTGCATACTTCAATTTTTACAAATACACAAAAGGTGATAGAAGGAATGCTAGCAATGCATCAAACCACTGGCAACACTCTGAGTAGCATTCCAAACCATCGTTCACAGAATGTGGCTGTGCACTGCGTGGGTTGTTGGCTGCCCACAGAAGATTAGGCAGGAAGCCTGGCTTGAGGCCAGGCTCTGCAGCTCACCTCCACTTTGCCCGACCTTTGGCCGTGTGCTTTGTGGGCTGCCTGCCCTTCAGCTGTACAGAGGTTTGACGACAGTTGTTTTTTGTCTAAAGCAAATTAAGGAGGTGTAAGTGAGATATGGGACTAAATACCTACAATAGATTAATGATAATGAATAAGCGTATAGAGGAGAGGATTAGGAAAGGAGGTCACTGTGGTGTAGATTAGGTGGGCAATATTTTATTCTTTTGTTAGAGCTTTTGAGTGTAGAGAAAATAAAGGTAGACATCAATAGAGAGGAGAGTTTGTTCAATACCCTGAAGAGTTCTTTTGCAGTGTTGGAGGGATGACAAACCATGATACTGATGTGGATTTGGTGGGTGAATACGGCAGCTGGCAATTAAGACAAGCACAATGCCTGTTCCAAGAAAATGGAGGTTGATGAATCTCAGAGAAACTTACTTTGTCCTGCTGCCTTCTTGGAGAGAATTGCATTTTCTTCAGACAGGCAACCATGTCTAGGGCGTAGGTGAGGAGGATTTGTAACTCGGCCGACATGTACGTAGCAGGTTTGCTAAGGGAGTTATGTTGTAGTAGAATGTGAAAGGGGTAATTGATTGGATGGAAAGCACTTTCATGGCCTTTGTGGAGATGAGGGAGTTTGAAGTAGTGGAGTGTTTTGATGCAGGGCCGTATGGAGAATGGGCTAGCAAAGTGGTTTGACCAAAGGGTAGGTATCTGTTGTGAGCACAAAGGGCTAGAGATGTACAAAGATAAAAATAACGATTTCCTAATTGTCATTTCCTGTGAATGCAATTAGGAAGTCGCTATTCCTTATGTATGAAACTCATTGAGCTTTATTTAGAGTTTCGGAGTGAGTCGCAAATAGACCTACCTCATTCATATTAATGAGGTAGGTCGTAATTTGCGACCTACTACAAATCGCTGCTATCACAGGGATGGTGGCCTGCTGGGGTCAGCAGACCACCATGTCTGTGATTGATTTTAAATAAAGCAATCTTTTTTTTTAATGCAGCCCGTTTTCCTTATAGAAAAACAGGATGCGTTCAAAAGAAAAAATGAAACTTTGAAGTTGCATTTTTTAAGAGTAGGCAGTGGTTAACCATTCTCAAAAAGGAAGGGGTCCAGGAAGTAGCTTCTCTTATACCACATGCAAATGGTAGAATTAATTACTTGACCATCTCAGATTTCAGTCAAACCTTTTAAAATTTTGAAAACAACTCAAAACCTGGCTTTTCCCTTCCACTGATAATTAGATCTCATTATTCTTTTTTTTCTAGTGTTCTGTGCAGACATTTAGCACCAAGATGACAACTGGCATTCGCGCGCTCTATAAGTTACTAACATAACATAACTTAATATTATGGACCCCTTCCCATTTGCAAATGGGCAAAACCATTTTCAAATGGTGGTAAATTACGAATGTCGCACACTTTGTAACACAGAAAGGTATTCAGTTCCTAATACAGACATTCTATTGAGGGAGAAATAGAAGTCCAAACCATGCAATAGATTTACAGTTCAATATGTACATGAAGATCTTCATCTAAATTGAGTCCTTCAGGAAGTTTGCTGTTGAGCATGATATTATACTCCGATTCCATCCTCCTGAATTTCTTATCTCTGTCCCCACCTCTTAGATTCACTAGTAACCTGTCAATGCCAAAAAACAAAGTTTTCTTGACTCGGAAGATGGTACTACTCACGTAAAGTGGTCCACAAGGGGATTGCAAGACATAAATTACAAAATCACTTGTATAGGTGATACATTTCTTTATCTTAGCTGTTTTCCCTGTAGGTTTCTGTTCACACTGTTCCTACATGCCTGCATTTATAGAAGCCCTGCTGTTCCTTCAACCATGTTCCCATGCTGCTCTGTTGTACAGGATAGCTATGTACCAACAAGTCTCTAATAGTTTTACTCTTTCTATAAGTCACCATGTGATGTGGGCTACCAAGACTGCCAATTACTGGATCTGACTTCAGTAAATGCCAGTGTTTACCAAGCATGCGCTTAATTCTAGCTGACTCGCTGTTATATATCGTTATCAGTCTTACTCTGTTTGCTTCCTGTACTTTTACTTTTTTCTGTAACAGACTTTACCTTGGTTTGACCTGTACTCTCTCACATGCTGTTCTCAAGACTCTCTTTGGGTAGCCTCTAATAATAAATCTGCCAACCAACCTGTCTTGTTCTGCTTTAAAGGATTGAGAGCTACTGCAGTTGCGTTTTGCTCACAGCATTTCTCCACTTCAGAGCACTTGGATTGTGGCTGCAAGCATGCAAAATACTGTTTCCTGTTGTTTCCTTCCCAAAGAGACTAGTTTGTACAATATCTCTCTCAACCTTAACTAGAACATCCAAAAACTCAATTTCTGATTTGTGTATTTTATGTGTAAATTTAAGATTGCAGTAATTATCAGATAATAAATTGAAAAACTCATGTAGGTCCCTATGTGGCCCATCCCAGATCATGAAAAGATCATCTATATACCTGGTCCAAAATAATATTTATTTATTTACTTTAGGAGTTTTCTATAGCGCGAACATGTCCCGTCCGGGTATCAGAGCACTGTACAAATAGCAAAACAAGTTAAACATAGAAAACATTGGTAATAAACAGATAAAAATACAGTTAGCGGTATGTTGTGCAAATAACAAATAAGTTGTAACAGCAAAAGCAAAAAAGAAAAGCAAAAAACGAAATATAAACTTATAGTACTCAGGATACAGAAATGTATAAAGGCAAGATAGTCCAAACTTCGTGAGATCAGGAACTACTGCTGAAGGAATCTATTAAGCAACAGCATTTTTGATTCCTTTTTGAAGGATGTGGTCGAAGGATTAGATCTCGTTTCAGGAGGAATTGCGTGCCATATTCTAGGAGCAAGCCCAGAAAAGGAGTGGTTATAAGTTTTCTTTTTGTTGAATTTCTGTGGCTTCAACAATAGAGAGTTAGATGCTTTGTCCACTTTTTATTAGTTTCTGTCCAAATATGCGCTGCCTCCCTCCAACCCATGAAAATTCCAGCATAACTGGACTCGAAACAACCTCCCATCGTGGTCGCAGTCAGTTGCCTATGCCAATGATCATTGAACAGAAAACAATTGTTTTCCAGACAAAAAATATATATATATTTTAATTACTCTAAAACAAACCTTAAGAAAGAGAAACAGAAATACAAACAAAATCAACAAATAGCAAGAAAATGGAGTAGGAGCTGAAAAACTGGAAGGGTATGGTCTTCTCTACTAAGACTATCAATCGATTATTTTAGCAATTGGTTGCAGAAGGATATGGGGACAGCAGCTCCTACTCAGACTCAAATGTCCCAGAAGACCCCTAGGTGAAGCATGTTGGCGACTAAGTGCTGGTGACTATACGCTGACATTTCCTTGCAGACTTTTCAGTGGGCACACATGCCCTGCTGACTATCCTCCTGAACTACACCACCTCTGTAGCCAGTGTCAGCACTACTTACAGATGAGTTGTCAGAAGAAGATTCTAAAATAAAATGTGTCTATAGTAGCCACTCACATTTCATTACTTCTTTCAGTGAACACCTCTCAGCATGGGTCGCACTAGGAAATGTCAGTAATGAAAGAGGTGCTAGTGCATGTGATTTACTTTTAGGTGGAGCCGGAATCCTCCCTTTTGCTTTGAAGAGCAGAAACATGTGTGACCTTAGAGGTTTTCTTCTTGAATTGGAGTACATTCTGATGAATGGGATATGGTAATACAGAACACTGTAAGCTGTGTAAGGACTCCCGCTTCCTCAGGTCCCCCTTGCAGCTGCTACTGACACAGCATGGGACTGCAGCATACTGACAAGTCTGGGGCTGTCAAACCTTGGAGAGTATACATAGTGACACATCTCGGGTGGTTCTCTTCCTGCCTCACATGCAGTATCCTGGACAAGCTTACCAGAGCAAACTTTGCCCAGTGCCATATTGTTTGGAGATCAATTGAAGAAGGTCAAAACCTAGTAACCCAGAGCAAAATTAGCTAAATAAGTATTGCAGCCTTTATATAGTTTCAAACAACTGTGAGTGGTACTATCAAGAAAATATTCCCAGCGGGTAACTGCTGTTATAGAGGAGAACCTCATAGGAAGCTCGCCATTTATACCTAGTGGATGTTTGAATAAAATAACACAATGAAAGGGCGGCATCTGATTTGGAGTTTTATAAACTTTTTTTTTACTTACTGTTGATGTGGCAAGAAGTATAATCAGGGCTACTGCTGTCACAATGGTTTTCCACAGAAATTTAGATTTGCTGTACATAATCATTTGTTACATAACGTACAGATTTCAACAAAAAAAATGTTTCAAGCTCAATATGATAAAAAGTTATGAAAAACGCTTTGCATTGAGTGCTATACCATTCCAGACAGTGTGTAAAAAGGTGAATAGTCACATTTCAGATGATGATTGTTAAAATGAGGCATTAGAGAGCTGAAGATTTGGTCAAGCTATTGCTAATATCCCCATTTGATCTAATGGGAGAAGGCTTTTTGTCTGCAGCAAGTATCAATAACTTTACATACTTTTTTATCCGTAGGTCTTTTTGACATTTTTATTATACATGCATCCCAGAAAGAACCATCAGAGAATGAATAAAAGCATAACTCCGCAGGAGGTATGAATAACATACAAAGAGGGACAGCATCTCAGAGGCATCAATTGTACAACAGCACAGTATGATCACACCATCTATAGTACTCGCCCTGCATATCTCTAGCTTCCCCTCTTTTGGGAGTAGGAATCTGCATATGCCCACCATCAAAAGCCCCTTGCTATCAAGCTATGAAAGTGCCCAACTGTGACATGCACTTTGGAACTCTGTTTCCATGGAGTAAAATTAGCATCCCTTTTGATGTAAACAGTTTTCTACTTTTCTGGGTGTCTGTCGAAGGGCTGGGGTGTACCATGGTGGCAGGTGGAGGGACAACATTGCTACTGCCCAGGTGCCATGTCTGAGGGACAAGGCTGCATGAAGGAAGGGATAAAAACTTAAGTCACCCATTGTGGAATGCATATGTGTGGAAATTGTCCTACTTCTATTATGAAATCCTATTGTGTAATGTGATGACATCACTGTAAGTTCTATGAGTTGGAGTCAGTTATGAAGCTGGAGGTTACTATGAAACTGTACTGTTATACTTGAGAATAAACAAGCTTCTACCTACTTACCACTCGAAGCGTGGTCACTACATATTTTTGGCGACTAGCGATCTGCACAGGGGGCAGACTGCAGAGTAACTTCCACCCTGGAAAAGCAGTAAACTGAGAAATTTTGCTGAAGAAACTCAGAATTTGGAAACTGTGAGCTACACGTGTTTAAATTGATTTAAAGCTCCACGAGAGACTTGCTCCTTATATCGCTTTTACAGGAGACTTTGTCTTTATTATCATAGATTTAAGAGGATTTTGAAACTCTGATCAGCTGCCCTTAAGCCTTCATTGAGCCTTTATCTAGCGAGTTACTTCGCAACTGTGGTGGGCAAGCTGACGGTACTTAAAGCGTGTTGGGAAAGTTTTTATTGGACATTTTTTTCCCCCGTTGTTTTTGTCATTTTGCCCAAATATTTCATCTATCAGATGTGCGCGGCCGTTGCTAGTCTCGAGCAAGTGAGCGCGAGGCACTGTGCGCATTGAATGCTCGAGACCAATGCTCACTCGCACACCGGCTGCTTGTGAGCTGACACGCTATCGGCTCGAGGAGGCACCACTGTGCTGAGCTGACGCGCTCGAGCGAAATTGACGAAACACATACACAAGCGGACGCTTGTTCTGTGCTGACACGCTATCCATCTAGCGAAATAATTAAGCAGTGCATTACTAAAAGAAAAGCTTTTGCAAAGATATAACCGAACGCACGCAATGTAAAAAGAACATAGTAGATGCTCACCCGTCTTCTCCAAACGACTGAATAAACGTGGAATGCAACGCCCTCTATTAAAACAACATACATAGAAAGAGGACTTGTTAAGAAACAAAGTGAAAACAAAGAAAAGACTTACAAGGTACTCAACTGGGAATTAGAAACAAAACTAAAGCAACTGTGAAGAAAAGCACCACTGTCAAATTTATTATTTTAGATATTTATTTTAAATTGTTATTTTAATTTATTATGGTAATTTATTTCTTTAGTT
Source organism: Calotriton arnoldi (assembly GCA_963921515.1). Classification (NCBI taxonomy): domain Eukaryota; kingdom Metazoa; phylum Chordata; class Amphibia; order Caudata; family Salamandridae; genus Calotriton; species Calotriton arnoldi. The sequence continues at coordinate 730,480 of CAWUFW010001746.1, read as the reverse complement.
ATTTATGGTAGTTTATTAATTTAAATTTGTTGCAGGAATGGCAGAACAAGGAATGGCAGCTCCGCCTAGTTTTTTACCTGTTCCAGGAGAACCAAGCATACCTTGGAAAAGATGGAAAAATATATTCTTTACTTACATGTTGGCAATTGGTGGAGATAAATATGGTCCTTTGAGGATACAGGCCATATTATTGCATCATTTGGGAACAGAAGGGAGGAGAATTTATGATGAACTTCCTGAAGTGTCTTTAGGAATTGGTGATGGTCAACCAGTAAATGTGTATGATATGTCTTTACAAATGTTAGAAAAGCATTTTAGGCCTAAATTAAGTGTAGTTTTTGAGAGACATAAATTCTTTTGTTGTTCACAAGGTGAAGATGAAGACATTATGAGTTATGTGGCTACACTACGTGGTTTGGCTGTGACATGTCAATTTCGAGGTCTAATGGAATCTCTTATTCGTGATCAAATTGTAAGATGCACCAAAGATAAAAAAATCAAAGAGAGACTTCTATCCTTAGACCCGACGTTGGATGAAGCAATACAGATAGCCAGAAGTATGGAGAATACTGCTGTCTGGATGAAAGAAATTGATGTTGGAAAATTGAATGTGAAATCTACAGACAAAGAGGTTGTTGCACTTGATGTACAAGAAGTGAAGAAACCCGTTAAAATTGCAGAACCTAATGTAGACGGTCAAAGTGAGAGAAGGAAAATTATGTGCTATAGGTGTGGAGGTCCTGGGCATATAGCTTCAAGTTTTGCATGTGGGGCAAGAAATGTCACATGTAGGTTATGTGGAAAAAGGGGTCATCTAGCCAAGATGTGTAGATCAAAAATACGATCTCCTCTACAACATTCTAGTGTGGAAATTGTTGAGAATCTAGGGGAGGTTCAAGAGGATATTATGTTATCTATTGAGGGTAGTGAGATCGTTAATGAAACCTCTGACAGTAATTTTACTGTACAGAATAATAGAAACCTGGCAATACAAAAAGAAAGCACCGGAAAACTTGAAAAGCCACATTGTTATATCACTTTGGAGAATATTCAAGTTAAAATGTTATAGATTCAGGTAGTTTATTTACCATTATATCCAGAGATGTTTTTGAAAGAGATTTGAAAGGTAACATGAGTACATTACAACAACCTGATATAAGAGCTGTAGGTTATGGAGGAAAGAGAATCAACATCGTAGGGATGGAATGGAAAGACATATTTTTTAAGAATAATGGTGTACATGGTAGAGTGTATGTGACGGAAGATGGTTCTAACCTGTTGGGGTGGTGCCATCAAAAGGACTTAAATATTGTCCTTGATCCCAATGCTAAGGAGCCTGTGATGGTGGTGGAGAGTATGCATGATGTTGACTTGGAGTGGGGAAGGAAATTGATGTTGTAGTTTCCTCATGTATTTACTGATAAGTTAGGAATGTTAAAAGGTTTCACACATCGTATAATTTTGAAGAAGAATGCTGTTCCAGTGGTACATAGTGTGAGGTCCATTCCACTGTTAATGAGGGAGCCACTTCAACAGGAACTTGATAAATTGTTAGAGAGCAAGATCATTGAACCCATTGAGGCCTCTGAATGGCTCGCCCCAATTGTGGTCGCTCCCAAGGAAGAAAATAAAATTTGTCTCTGTATTGATTTAAGAGATCTAAATAAGAATATATGGGTGGATCGTCAACCACTTCCTAATATTACTGAGATGCTAAGTGTAATGGGAGGTGGGAAGATTTTCTCCGTTTTAGATATGTCCGCAGCTTATCATCAAATGAACTTACACCCGGATTCACGGGCTTTAACTTCCTTTGTTACACCGCTGGGTGCTTTTCGCTTTTATCGGATGCCGTTCGGATTGGCATCGGCGTCAGCGGTGTTCCAAAGGATAATGGACAATATTTTCCAAGGAATGGAAAGGGTCTTGTGTTTTCAAGACGATATTTTAGTGGTGGGAAAATCGTTTGAAAACCATGATGAGTTGTTGTGTGAAGTGTTAAGGAGAACTGCGGAACATGGTCTAACCATCAAAAAGGAGAAATGTCAATTAAGGAAAGATCGAGTAAATTATTTGGGACATGAGATTTCTGCCAGTGGGATCAAACCAAAGAAAAGTATTGTAAGGGCAATCTTTGATGCTCCACGGCCTCGAGATAAGGAGTTGTTGAGGTCATTCCTCGGTCTTGCCGAATACTGCTCTAAATTTGTGTCAAATTTCTCAGATATTGTCGAACCAATCAGAGCATTATTAAAGAAAGGAGCGGTGTTTGAGTGGAATGAGGCGTGTGAATCAGCTTTCATTCATGTTAAGGAATCATTGATTTGTGCACCTGCTTTAGGTCACTTTGATGTCAGGATGAAGACCACGTTAACGACTGATGCAAGCAATGTGGGGTTGGGAGCTGTGCTAACTCAGAAAATTGATAATGAAGAAAGAGTGATTGGGTATGCATTGCGTCGTCTGCAAGGTGCTGAAAGGTCTTATTCTGCTATAGAAAAAGAAGCCTTGGCCTGCTGCTGGGGAATGAATCATTTTAGGTTTTACCTTTGGGGGTTACCCTTCACTCTTAGGACAGACCACAAGCCCTTATTACACATTTTTAAGGGAGGTAAGGGTCTTGAGGGGAATGTGACTCTACGAATTTCTAGGTGGTTGTTATCGGTAATGGATATGAATTTTACGATAGATTTTGTAAGGGGAAAAAAAAATGTGGTAGCTGACTGTCTATCGCGCATGACTATTGATGATGAGGATAAGATTTCCTTTATGGTAGAAGTGGACTCTTTGTCTACACTTATTGACGGAGAATTGGCATTGGGACATGAAGAATGGGCTCAGGCATTGGGTACTGATGAAGTATACAAAGAGTTAAAATGTGCGATAAGTGATGGTTGGCAAGATGTTTCGTCTTTGAGTGAAGAATTGAAGCAGTACGTCAAGGTGAAAGATCAGTTGAGTGTTCAAGCTGATAAAGTCTTAAGATGCAATCGGATTGTTCCGCCTAATGTACTAAGAACAAGACTGATTAAGCTTGTGCATGAAGGACATTTAGGGAGGAGCATGAGCAAAAGAAGATTAAGGCAATGTTTCTGGTGGCCTGAAATGGACAGGGAAGTTGAAGAGGTTGTCAAAGATTGCTGTGCATGTAGCAACAGTGATAAGTGTAGAGTTGTTCGTGATCCACCGTTGGAGTGTGTAAAGGTTCCTGATCGACCATGGGAGAAATTAGCTTTGGACTTTTTGGGTCCAATTGAAAGGTTGGGTATTAGGAACAGATTTTTGATTGTTCTGGTAGACTACCATAGTAAATGGTTTACTGTCAAACCTGTTGAAAATATTACATCCATGAAAGTGATCGAGTTTCTAAAGGAGGTGTTCTTAGAAGAGGGTATTCCTAAAACATTGGTCACTGATAATGGAGTGCAATTGGTGTCCAGTGTAATGTCTAAATTCCTTGCTGAGTTGGGGATCAAACATGATAGAGTGGCATTATTTAGGCCACAGGCCAATGGATTAGTTGAAAGAGTTAATCGAATAATTGTTGGCAACAGTCAATTATCCCTGGCAAATGGATTAATGTGGAAAGATGAGTTGGATAAGATGATGTGGGCCCATAGGGTAACTCCTCATTCCGTCACTGGGGTTTCCCCGTTCATTGCTCTTAAGGGCAGGGAACCTGCAACCAAGGAGTCTCCTGTGTGGCTGTTGAAAAAAAATCAAGTTTGGGTGGATCGTGAGTGTATTGCTGAGAGGGTTAAGGAGTCTCAAGAGCGCAACATGCAGAGCTACGATAGAAGGAAATGTGTGAAGGATGTTGACATGAAGTGTGGTGATTGGGTTGTTGCGAAGAGGATGGGTTTTGTCAGGAAAGGTGAGTACTCTCAGCCACAGAGGGTGGTTAAAGTGATGGGTTCTGTGGTGAAATTGGATGACGGAAGAGAGTGGAGTATAGGTAATTTGTGTAAGGTTTATATTCCAAATGCAATGGAATAGTGGTTTTATTGCGTTTGTGTTTCTACGTTTGTTTAGGTTTCCTTCATCAATTGTAATGAATATTGTATTGTGCCATTGTATTTATTCTTTTCTATTTTCGTTTTTGTTTTCTTCATCAATTATATAGGATCATTTGTATGGGGGGGAGATGTGTGGAAATTGTCCTACTTCTATTATGAAATCCTATTGTGTAATGTGATGACATCACTGTAAGTTCTATGAGTTGGAGTCAGTTATGAAGCTGGAGGTTACTATGAAGCTGTACTGTTATACTTGAGAATAAACAAGCTTCTACCTACTTACCACTCGAAGCGTGGTCACTACAATAACTTATGTGCGCTAAGTGTGGTAGGGTTTCTGGGTCATGCCATGTTCATCCCCGGGGCACAGACGGTGTTCTGCCTCTCATGGGGGCCTATTAATTATCTGTCTTGGTTATACGTTTTTTTAAGTATGTGTCTTAGGCATCCAACTTCTGTTCATCCCGCCGATGTGTGAGTAGAGAGTGCCAGATTATAACCTCCGCAGTCGCCCACTTGATTAGGTCCTACAGCCAGGGCTGAATGAGGAGGGTGTCCCGAGACCTCCAGGACATAGCTATGCAATGCTTTGCCAACACATATGCCTGGTCGATGAATTTTATGGCATACTTGTTTTTGTGTGTGCGCACCAATATACACTGTAATTGATCAATGAGTAGTGTCCAGCCAGTTATATCTGTCAGGTTCGATGTCACCGCCATCAAGAATTGCTCAATAATGGGACAAGCCCATACCATGTGGTAGAAGTCTTCTTCTACATATGGGCATCTGGGGCATTTGGGAGTTACTGTCGGAAACGTGTTAGATACACACAGGCGTAAGGTACGTCTGTTGTAGGTAGTTAAATTGGGTATATTTCAAACTAGGATTTCTAGATACCCTGCATATGTATTCAAGTGCTATGGTTCATTGTCAATCTGGGAGGTCATGACCTGTCGAGCGTGCCCATTTGTCTGTAAGAGCGGGGAAGTGCATGATTTGTGTGTACATTAGCACTCTGTACATCATCGTGATTGCCCGCCTAGCATTCCCATGAACAAGCAAAGTCTGCAGAGGGGGGAAAGTTCTTGTTCTTTTCACTCTGATCCCCATATTGTTCCTATCTTGGTCGCAAGTGCAATATAGAGCAGGAACTGGCCCTCATCGATGCCATGCTGCTTCTGTAGTTCCTGGAAGGTCAGTAGAGTGTTGTGAACATAGAGGTCCCCTAGCGTGTTGAGGCCAGCCTCCCTCCTTGGTCTAGTACTATAATGCTCGTCCACATTGCGAATAGCTGGCAAGGCACACAATGGCAGGTTTGGTGAATACGGTGGCGCGCCTTGCTTAAGCTGGACATACCTGTGCCGGCAGCACTTAGCAACCCTTATCAGCCTTAACGGTCAGAGCGTGGAGCAGCCAATTGCTGGTCCAACAGCCAGTCTGTAATTGCGCTGCCTCCCAATTTCCTCTGTAAGTTGGCCCGCTCAGGGTTGGGGTCATCAGATTGCTAATGCATCGGTCATTGCAGCTGCTCTGCTGCGTAGTAAAGCTCATAATTCGGTGTATCCAATCCACCATGCTCCAGTGGGGTGTATAGTTTGAAGAGCGTTTGAAGAGCGCCACCCTCTTTTGACCCCATATCAGGTCTGAGAGAACAGAGTCCAAGTCCCTGAAGAAACGTGTAGGCAGGTTAATCGGAAGGGCTGAAAAATGGTATAGTAACCTGGGCAGCGCCATCATTTTAGCAATAGCCACTCTGGCCATAGGTGAAAGCGGTAGGGTGGCCCAAAAGGCCAAAGAGCCACGCATGCTGGTCACCACTGCCCTCAGGTTCCCTTGAATAAGGTTGTTTTCGGAGTGGTAAATATTGACGCCCAGGTACTGGAAGGCAACGCCAAATGGGGTATGGGCAAAACTTTGCCCAGTTCTGTTTAAGGCCAGAGGCTTTACCAAAGTAATCTAGAGCCTCCATCAGATGTGGAAGGTTTCTGTCTGCATACCTGAGGTACGCCAGCGCGTTGTCAGCATACAGTAAGATAGACTCCCAATTGGTTTCACTTAGTATAGCGGAAGGGGCCTTCGAGTGGTTCCATTGCGAGGGCAAAAATGATCGGCGACAGTGGGCATCCCTATCTGGTGTCCCTGTGCACCTCGGAGGTGGCCGAGATCTCTTTGCATGTATGGACCCTAGCCACCTGGTTGGTGTAAATAAGGGCTATCCATTCCTGTATCTCCAGGCTTATTGCCATGTGTCTCTGCACTTCTCGATATTGAGAGAGAGTGTTTTGCATGGAGGCGCAAATGAGTTTTTTTCCATAAGACAGACAAGACATCTAAGGTTTAAAAACGTGTTTCTCCCCCTTCTGGTCTTGATGAACCAACGTGGGGAGGCTGAGCAGTAACCAGTTTGCAACGACCTTCCAAGGATTCTGTCATTTGTTTTTAGGAGGGACAATGATCTGTAGGAGCAACCCTCTAATGGGTCTCTACCTGGCTAGGGCAGGACCACTATTATCCCTTCCCTCATGAATATCTGTAGGGCGCCCTCTTCTCTGGCCTTGTGGTACATCTGGTGAATATTCAGGACGAGGGTTGCTCTGTATGTGGAATAGAACTCCACTGGGAATGCTATCGATACCAGGGGTTTTATTGTGTACTATCTCAGTGATTGCGAGACAGATTTGCCCCATGGTTATTGCTTTGTCAAGAGTGTGGCACTGTAGAGGATCAGTTTGAGGGATAGGCAATCTATCCAAGTACAATAGGAGGTGCCCTGCCCCACCTCTGTAGAGTAAGGTATAGTAATCAAGGAAGACTTGGTTGAGGTTTGCCTGCATGCCCACAAATTCCCCTGTTGGAGATCCGATTGCATTCATGGGGACACTAGGGGGCTCCAATCTCAGAAGCCACAACAATACACAGCCCGTCCTGTCTCCGTCTGCGTGCTGCCTAGCCACATTATACGTGTAATCCAGTTTTCCAAGCCTTGCCATCACTGCCGCGTGTTCTCCTCAGAGAGGGATAGCTTCATCCTCATTACCCACAACCACCCCAGCCTGCGTTACTGCTGCTCGTATGGCACGGTCAACTTTGAGGATCTGGTTCTGCAGCACGTGTTTGACACCGTATGAGGTTTTAAAACACAGACCACTTATGAACATCTTAAAGCTCCCCACTCTTTCCCTGTGATTGTGGCAGACTCCTCATTCTCTTCAAAATAAGCAGTTATGTGTGTACCTATTGTGTTACTAAAGGCTCTGTCTTGTAATGTTGGTGTATATAGTCTCCAGGTGGGTACTAGTGCCTGCTGTCTGTCCCACTAAACAGTTATTTTAAGGGGGGTATGATTATACAATGTTCGGCAGAGGCACTCAGTACTTAAGACTTGGGACGCCGTATGGGAAGTGCAAAAAAGTAGGACTATTCTGGTATGCAGCTGGTGGAATGTGGAGTAAAACGAGTATTATTGAGTGCATGGAGTGCCAGATGTCATACATTTGAGTATGTGACAGCCATTCCCTCAGTACGTGTGCCATTCTAGCAGCGGATGTACTTTGGAGAGGTAGAAAGGATCTGTCTAAAGAGATGGCATGCACAGCATAAAATCTCCTCCCCAGACGCTCGGAGCTGCTAGGATTTGTACTAATGTAGTGTAGTGTGGTTTGTGGCCTCATTGCCTACATTGCTAAGTTAGCTTAGGCCTGGCTACCATGATGCCTTTTTGCACACGTTACTTTGTGACTTTGTTTTCCAGCCTCTGCTTGTGCCCGGCTATATTAGAACTGTCTGCCTTTTTGCCTTTCACCTTTTATCCTGTTCCCTGTGGGTTTCGTCTGCACAACATGTACAAGGTCGAAAAACAACATCCCTTGTTCTTGCTGATCCGGTCAGCCCCTCGCACTTAGACATAACACAGAATATAGCTGCACTGGAGAAATTTGTGTGCTTTTAATATTGTGATCTCGCTGTTTGTAATACTTGGAGAAAAACCTTTCCAGGGGAGAAGAGCTGTGCTTGTCTGATGATGTAAACCTTGCATCTAGATATTGAGGTATGGGGGTCCGTCCGACAAAGCCCAGAGGTCTTCTATTTTTAATAAACTAGTTATTAGCACGGGGAGGGTGGTAAGGCTATTAAGCCCTATATCCACTGTCTTTATAAAATGCTGTCCCCGTTTGAATTCTATGGAATTGTAACCATGCTTATTATTTTATCATTATGCATTATGCTGATAGTACTGGCACGTGTCCTGTATCTTAGAGCACGATAGTTGAAATAAACATTTTAAACTATACTGTGTCTCTTATTACGCGCGTTGTGGACAAGTATGAGTGAGTTATGAAAGAGTGTTCTTGCTCCCGCGAGTCCTGAGAGAGACCGTGTTCTGGGTTGTCTAATCATTGGTAGCTGCGCTGCGAATGAGATGCTAAAGCTAGTCGGATTGGGATTGTGGGTACTAAGGGGCATGGTTGGCTCACCACTACACTCCGAGGTCCTATTATCCTGTGCATAGCTCTGTGTATGTGCAGAATCCCTACAACATGGCCCCACCAACGTGGTGGGCTGCTTATCTGCGAGACGCTTGAGTAGTGCTTGTGCTTGTCCACAACACCCTTCGCATACGTTTCCGGAAGCGTGTGTGAGGGTGGTACCTCCTAAATTGATGTTTTTATAGGTTCTTTCAAGCTTGAAGTTATTAAAAGGTGTTAATATAAACCCTATATAGCGCTGCCTCGTACTAGGTTGTCGAACATTCTTAGCCTTAATGGCTGTCAACATTGCGGCACATAGTCCCGCAGCGCTCTGGGCTCATTTGACAGCGTATGGAGTGCCTGACGCGGGTGTCGATCTGATCTTTGTGGTACAAGCGGATCCTGCTTACCACTTTGAGGTGTTTTACTCTTGGGTCACCTTCCCGGCGGTGGATGGGACTAATAATCTGTTCCACGAATACACAGCCACCGCTCTTCCTAATGTTTATCGGCCTTATCAGGCTCTTGAAGTACCACTTACAGCATGGCAACACCGTGTTTGGTTTAATGGCGCCCTCCCACATCCGGTTACCCCGATTCGTCTAGGCCCCTTATCGATTGAAGGGGCCACTTGGCCTGTTTTGGCCGGGTTTACCCCACATCTACGTCGTTTGACGGTTCCAATCGATGAACTGCGCATTTTGCATGCGTCTTTAATTAGCGTGCATAGAGCTTTGGTACAATATGTTACAGGCAACGTCCAGGGAGCCCCTCCTGGAGTTGCAGCGCATCCAGCTGGACCGGGTGGTGTAACCATAAGTCCCGTCATGGTTAATTCGGTGATGGGCAAGCGCCCACAAAATAAGGATGATTTACCTTATTGGCTTGCGGAGAAATTTGACTAGCTGGAGGCAGTTTTTCCTAATACATCTCCTGTGGAAAAACACAGGATTTTGACGATTAGTTTGCCAAAAGACTTAATCCCCGAGTTGGCAGAATGCAACAACTGGGGCAAGGTATTCGCAGCAGTATATGCGAAGTGTTTCTGCACCCCTTCCATGACAGTGCTCCCCTCTGTAATTAAACGAGTGCAGGATGAACATGGCCCTGAGGCGGCTGTGGAATTAGGGATGAGACTGGTGGGAGTGTTCGATGTAGTGGCTGACCTAATCCTTGCTAACGTCAAGGGTGATGCAGTTAACTTTCAAGTAGCTAATGCTTTGGCTTTGATCCCAGAGCCGGACAAGCCACGCGAATTACCGAAAATTATTGCACAGGCTTATAAAACCATTGGCCGCAATAGCCTGGGAGTTAAGCCTTTTGCTAAAACGCAAACTCAATCCCAACCACAACAAAAAACTCAATCTGAGAAAGATGAGAAACCGCTCTTCACTAAGAAGAGCTGGAGGTTGAAGAAACAGGGTAAGCAACAGAAAAAGCCAGGGTCGCGTGCTGCATCCCCGGTTTCAGTATCTTCTGAACGCACTTATGATTTACGCGACCGAGCGAGAATTAAATCTCCAGAGAGATTTCAAGTCCCTGATCCGCGTTCTCCTCGTTCTTCACAGGCACCATCGACCTCCCAGACTGGTGGAGGAGATCGCCAGGATAGAGGCAGGGGTCGTGAGGCTCCACAGGGACGAGACCAACCTCGACAACCAGTCCGAGGGAAACCAGAAGAATTTCTACGTCCTCGCCCACAGTTTCAGAAGAAAAAAGTTGCCTCTGTAACAGCGAGGTATGCCACAGACGGTGAGAACGAGACTCCTGAATTGGACGTGGGCAGTGACGCTGCTAGACAGCGCCGCAGAAGTTACCATAGTGCAGGAGGCACTGCGTCCTCATGTGGAGGCGACAGCAACTGATACATTCATTACTGTCGAGACAGCTGACACCCGAGTGGCACCCCCTGACAGACTATTTAATATTGTCATTCAAATTGAAGGTGACATTGAGCGTGTTATTAAAGGGATTTTTTGGGAGAATCTGACCTCTTCATATGACATTTTGTTAGCAGAGGCGGATTGGCCGCCCCCATTCGTACTTGCTGCTCGTAGAGGGGCGGAGGTAATCCTTCTGAGCTTTTCTCGTCATGTCCCCAAGGACAAAGTGGAAGCTCTAGCGGCTGAATGGGCTGGGGCCCTGGCTCCGGCGCTATACCGTAATCACGTGGGCTGGGATGAGGATTCTCCACCCCATGATATTCCATTGCGGTCGCTGCCACAGCCACAACCCCAATATCCCATCCGGCGGGAAGCTAAAGGTCCCGTTTCCGATATTCTGACACAGTTGGAATATCAAGGAGTAATTGAAACATGCGTATCACCAATGAATAATCCCCTTTTTGCGGTTTCTAAACCCGATGGATCGTACCGTTTAGTTTTGGATTACCGACATTTGAACTCTCATTGTCGGACCTTTGCGGTACAAAATACACACAGTTCTGCGCTTGTAGACAGTCTTGTTCGTAAAAAATATAAAACGACACTTGACCTATCCAATGGATTTTACACGCACAACTTGTCCCCGGAGTGCAGCCAATGGAGCGCTTTCACTTCCGGTGGAAAACAAATCAAATTTCGGCGTTTACCCATGGGCTATAAGAACAGCCCGGGTGTCTTCGCCGCCCGTGTTGTCTCTTTGTTGGACAGCATAGACCCAGATGCGTGTTCGTACGTCGACGATATCTATCTGACAGACGACGAATTATGGCCGCATCTTTCCCGAGTGGACGGCATTATTCTTGAATTTGCGGTCTTAGGATACAAATTTAATTTTGCCAAATCTCACATTGCTGAATTTACCGTTTTGTTCTTGGGCTATGAGCTCAACAATGAAGGTAAGGGCTTAGCACCACATTTCTTGGAGAAGTGCGCACTTTTGCGCGCTCCATCCACACTGAAGAAGCTTCAGTCATTACTGGGTTTTCTAAACTTCGGGCGTACTTACATTCCCGAATATGCCCATCGTATCAAGCCTCTTTATGCCTTGATACAACCTACCTTTTTGAAGTCATGCTGGCTTCCTGAGCATTCCTCTATACTGCAGTCTTTGCAGTCTGATCTACTTGAATCTAAATTCTTGTTGACTCGTGATAACCACACAAACCTGGTAATTAGAATTGTGCCAGGAGCAGTGGGTTTCACGTACTTAACCTTTAACGAAGGTGACACAGTACCAATTGCATACAAGTCACATCTTTACACTTCAGCGGAGTTGCGTTTTTCCTCTGTGGAGAAAGTTTTGACTGCAGTGCAAATGGCGATTCTCAAGGAACGCGCACTGGCACAGGGGAAACGCATTTTGGTGGTAACACCATATCCTGCCCTTGAGGCAGTGACGAAGGCAAGTGTACCAAACTCTAAGGCTTTGCACCCCCGTTGGATACAATGGGCTACCTCTTTGACATCCCCGGATGTCACTTTTATCTTTGATTCCTCACTTCAGACACAGGAGTTCTTACAGTATGAATTTGTTCATCCTCCTCCTCTGTCTTTGCTACCGCTTGAGGAGTACGAATGTATTATTTACACCGATGGTTCGGCACAACCGGCCACGGGTTCCAAGCATGCTTATAGCGCAGCGTGTGCTATTGTTGCAGGTACTATGGTGAACGGTGAGTTCATATCAACTGTAGTGCACACACAGGCACTAGGAGACAGTACTGCACAATTGGCCGAGCTGCGTGCTTTGGTGCTCGCACTTGAGTTCGCGAATCCAGAAGTGACTACTCTTGTTGTATGCGATTCCTACTACTGTGTTCAATCTTTCAATGACAACCTATTCTTTTGGTCGCAAAACGACTATAGAGATGCTAAAGGCAGCACAATTAAGCATAAAACGCTTTGGGTTCAAGTGGCAGATCTTAAACTTCGTTTGCCTCTCACACAGGTGATTCACACCCTTGGCCACCAGCGTGTGGGCGCACACGCTGTCGGTAACAGTTTGGCAGATGAAGCTGCCAAATCAGCAGTAGCCACGTGCTCAGTAGCAGCAGTTACAAGATCCATGACTAAAATAGATAATGATATTTTGGCAGCTATTGCTGCGACAAAGGAAGGTGCTAATTACCCAAGGGGTTTCCCTTCCAAGTACTCTTATCACTTAAGTCCCGAACAGGTTCCTTACGTAAGAATTCCAGACGTTGGTGATCGGCTGATTCCCAACGCGGACCGCAGACCTTCCTTGATAACGGCCGCACACGAAAGGCTTGGCTTCGGCCCATGCTGGCGTGTCTGCGACTGTTTCCATCTTGCAGCAGCGTTACTGGTGGCGTGGTTTATATAAACAGACCCGTACTTATGTGCTTTCTTGTGACGTTTGTCAGCAAATTAAGCCTTCGACGGTTACACGACCACCACAAACACAGCTCTGCATTTCTAACAGACCTTTTGGGTGTGTTTACCTGGATCACTGCGGTCCATTTTCTTCGGACACTGCATATAAATACATCTTAGTTGCAGTGGATTTGTGCACACGTTTTATCTGGGTCTGGCCACAACGGAGTGCTGACGCTCGAAATGTCATCAGGGATTTGCGTGTCTTTGTGGGAATTTTTGCCTGCGGCACCTTCCATTCTGACCAAGGTCCAGCGTTCGCCTCTAAGGCCTACAAGGACGCAATGGAGTCACTGGGGGTGCGGGTGCAATTTTCATCTCCATATAGACCTGAGGGTAATTCAATTGTGGAGCGAATGAACCGTGACTTAAAGCAATCCTTGACAGCTAGAGTCTTAGGTACTGGCAGGAACTGGCTGGCCCACTTGTATAGCGTCCAACATGCACTTAATATTCTCCCTAGAAGATCTCTGGGTGGGCGGACCCCATACGAAATGCTCTTTGGCATACAAATGTTTGTGCCAGACCTTGATGGTCTAGACATGGCGGCAAAAGCCGCAATCTTTGACGTAGATAATCATTCTACTATGTTACAGGACTTACAAGGAGCTCGTGACAAACTTGCTAACGAACACTTGCCTTCAGCCACTGACGCTGCAATGCAGATTCCGGTTGCCGGCTGGCTTCCGAAGGTTGGAGAACTGGTCCGAGAGAAGGTGGAGAACAAAAAAGAATTTGGCCCCTCTTATCGTGCACCGGTTCCAGTCCTTGGCTTGAAAGGTACTCGTACTGTCATCTTACCACCGCTTCCTGGTCGCAAGGACAACAGATACATCTCAGTGGACAATGTCAAGCTACAACGTCTGACCGATCCTGAATAGTGTAACACCTGCGGTCTCATGTCCAGCCATTTCTAGGGCTCAGGTTTATGACCCTCCAGCCCGCACGGACACTGATGTTGCCATTGAGATGGTCAATTTGCCTGATCGCCTGCTCGACTTCCCGGCTTCCTCCTGCAACGAGGAGACCGAATACACCTATCCCGCCACCGAGTTGGTGGCTCATTTACCAACAACACCACTGAGCCCAACCCGTTTTTCATTTGATTCGGATTCCACCTCATCACTTATCCCGTCCAGCTTCAGTATTTTTGTATCGTGGTTCAGAGACAATTTTTTGGTCCCACCATGGACATACATCTGGTTGGTACTGTTCCTGATTTTTCTGTTCATGTCCATTGGCTTTGTGACAGTTTTCTTCTTGCTCATTAATGGTCACTATTTACCAGAACGCTCTGCAGTGAACTGTGTCGCTGGAACTTTGTCTCCACATTCTTCATCTCACGTCATGAAGCGTAACCACACATTTGTGAACATTTCAGCTTTCCCAGTCGCTGATGGCATCGTATGGGATGCGGTAAATTTTCAAATTCATGGACCAACCGAGATTATTAATGTACCAAATGTCCTTCGTGTTTCGATGGGTGATGTCGTTAAAAGTAATATTCATTCTGACGATTGGGATGTGCATGCAGTTGAATCATTATTTTCTGATTTGAAATATTATGCTGCATTTAATGCTGAAGATCTGTATTTAAATTCTGCAAGTTATGCTGACTTATACTGTTACCAGCATTGGGGTGACCATTTTCTCCATAAACCGAGTACTCTTCGGGGTCCTTTTAATTACACTCAATGGGAACATTGTCCGACCCCTTTGCCAGGTAGCTCCCAGACTCTTAGAAATAAATTTACTTATTTTACAGATTTTGATAGGTCGAACCCTGGGTCCTATTATTTTAAATTGAACCTTTCGTCCAATCAGAAGATCATGTTGACCCACTCCAAATTACTATATTCGGGTTCCTTTTTGAAGACATTAGCAGTGGGTGGTTCTGACCACTGGCAGGACACCATTGACTTAAAGTCTATTTGGGGCACTAAATCATGGCAGGTCCGAGGTACGGAAGCCTTACACCGTGCTTGCCTAATACCGGCCCAGATCTATCAAACGACCTGTTGGGGTTTGGCTACTTCTAAACAATTGAATGCACCCTCCATTCCCGCATTGTCTTCCACTCCCAATGAAAGCTTGCATTTTAATATATCCCTAACCAATTTGCAAGCTTTGTTTCAAAACAATTCGTTTAATATCTCGACGATTATTCAGTCACCCTTGCTGGCCTGGCCCGTAGCATCAGATGCCTGCCAACTGCGTTTTCATGACTCGGCTCCTGGTTACAAACAGGATAAGCCAGATCCGAGGTTTTCTGACTCTCGTACTGTTACCACATATTCTGTTGGTAAACTGTGTAAACAGTGGTTGCAGGACTCTTCCTTAGATTCTGTAAAAGAACATTTCTCTCTCCTAGCAGGCAACATTGATCTGTCCGATTTTGTTCTGGGGCCTCGTGGTCCTCGACCTAAGAGATTCATTTATGAAACTTACAATGAACTCTGGAGGCTTTCACAAATTGATGCTGCTTCCCGTCTTCGGGAAATCGATCAAGCAAATCTAGAAAAAGTGCTTGCTGTTGTTGACAATAGTATTAATACCCTGTCTTCCCGCATTTACACATTAGAGAATATTGTATCGTCTGTTGTTGATATTGTACGGGATGATGTGTCTGTGTTATATCATGGTCAGAATCAATTGCGTTCAGTAATGCAGTTTGCATGGACTTTGCAAACACTGAAATGGGTAAAGTTCCTTGGCATTTTTTAAACACGAATGCCTTATTCTTACCGTTTAATTTAACTGACAAACAGCAGTTCATGTCCATGAAAGATGCAACATACACTCTCTTACATATCGAGAAGATAGAGCCGTTACCATTCTCTGTGGCGGAGTTGGACTCTGCTGTGTGGCTAGTACATGGGGTTATCGCTTTGCCTTTTTCTTTGAGTTCAGTTCCTGCATGAAACATTATCCTGTTGGCCGTTTTCAGCCCTTAGGCAGTGCCTTCTTGCATGAACTTTGGTCCCTGCCTTTCATGTACAGGTGCATTCGGGACGGAAAAGAGGTTTTTCTCACAGGGGAGTCTTGCGATTCTGCAGTGGGTCATTCCCTCATTTGTAAAAACATTAAATTGCACGGGGCTTGTAACGTTTCGGCTCCGAATCTTGCTTGTGTTTTAAAGGGCATTCCTGCTCCTGCTATATCACCTACTTTCACTGTGCTTGCAAATGGTAGCTATCTCCTTCTGAATAATCAGGACTGCTGTGGAATGCTGGCCGGCATCCCCTATATTGTAACTGTTTCCCACCGCGTTGTGTGCTGCAAAAATGTGCTTTTTCCTCCCCCGCACGACATAATAGATAGTTCCATTTGGCCTTCCATTCCGACTTTGAAGGCAGATTTCAATAAATTGAGCAGAATAAAGGTGCTATTATTAAACCAGGAGGTTATGCTCACGTCCGCACGGGAGACATTTATCCTCCAGGTGGCTAGTACCCACAGTGAGATACAGGCCCTTTTGAACACAAACCTCCCACAACATTTCGGTGAGCTGATTCACCGCGTTTTCAATGCATCTCGCACCGAAGGTCTTGTGCACTTTTTTAAAGTTGTGGGCTCTGGCCTTGTTACCTCCTTTCAAACTATATTTGGTGTAATACCGGCTTTTATTCATTCTATTTTTTCCAGCGTCTTTGGCGGCTTTCCGTTGATCCTCGCCTTAGCGGCTGGTATATTGCTTTTGGTCTGTTTGCTACGCAATGGATGCAGTTCCTGGGGGCCTCCTCAACCACGGTCGGCTCCGGATGCTCCGTGAACGCATGCTTCTTAGCTTCGGCATCCTGCCCTTAGCGACACTCAGCGTGTCATATCGACTTTCTTTTCGCTTTGCGTATTTCACTTGCGTGCAACCTGTGATGTCTTGCTTAAGATGTCCTTTCTCCTGGTCCTTGGATTTTTGCCTTTCCAATACGTCTCTGTCGGAACCGGATTTTGGCCAGTTAATGGGTCCCTTAGTGGCCCATGAACGGGACTGTTCCGGCGATGGCTTTATGGCGCGTGCGGCTGCACTTGGACTGATGTAGCAATGGGATGTCTGGGAGGCTGCTCAGACTCTCCTACAACGAAGTTATGTTGAGAATCACGCAAGTTGTCCCGCAATGCTGATCACTGCTCCCTCATGTGAGGACCATGAGTGCAGTTTTGATTTGTTGAACTGGATGGCGTCTCTTTTTTCAGACGATTCCAACGATGTCCTCTTGGAAGGTGTGGCGTTTTTCTGCACTTACACTCTATTGGATTAGGGAACGTCGCTTTCTGCGTCCTGCATCCCTGGATTTTTTTTGGCCCTCGAATTTGGCACTGGAATTTTTTTCCCTGTTGTAGGGATTCTGCACATACACAGAGCTATGCACAGGATAATAGGACCTCGGAGTATAGTGGTGAGCCAACCATGCCCCTTAGTACCCACAATCCCAATCCGACTAGCTTTAGCGTCTCATTCGCAGCGCAGCTTCCAATGATTAGACAACCCAGAACACGGTCTCTCTCAAGACTCACGGGAGCAAGAACACTCTTTCATAACTCACTCATACTTGTCCACAACGCGCGTAATAAGAGACACAGTATTGTTTAAAATGTTTATTTCAACTATCGTGCTCTAAGATACAGGACACGTGCCAGTACTATCAGCATAATGCATAATGATAAAATAATAAGCATGGTTACAATTCCATAGAATACAAACGGGGACAGCATTTTATAAAGACAGTGGATATAGGGCTTAATAGCCTTACCACCCTCCCCGTGCTAATAACTAGTTTATTAAAAATAGAAGACATCTGGGCTTTGTCGGACGGACCCCCATACCTCAATATCTAGATGCAAGGTTTACATCATCAGACAAGCACAGCTCTTCTCCCCTGGAAAGGTTTTTCTCCAAGTGTTACAGACAGTGAGATCACAATATTAAAAGCACACAAATTTCTCCAGTGCAGCTATATTCTGTGTTATGTCTAAGTGCGAGGGGCTGACCAGATCAGCAAGAACAAGGGACGTTGTTTTTCGACCTTGTACATGTTGTGCAGACGAAACCCACAGGGAACAGGAGAAAAGGTGAAAGGCAAAAAGGCAGACAGTTCTAATATAGCCGGGCACAAGCAGAGGCTGGAAAACAAAGTCACAAAGTAACGTGTGCAAAAAGGCATCATGGCAGCCAGACCTAAGCTAACTTAGCAATGTAGGCAATGAGGCCACAAACCACACTACAGTAGGAGGTAGGGTTGCTAAGAACTGCGGTATCTTAGCTCTGAATAAAATATGTTTATTGTTACTCAACTCAATGGTACTCATTTTATCAAACTCAGAAGGCTGAAAGGCTGAGTGCGCCCTCCCGGATTTGAACCTATGACCATGAGGTCAAACATAGGTCCCTGAAGTGAACGCATAGTCCACTAAGCCAACAGACCCTGCCTGGTCGCACTATTGGGTGCAAAGAGCACCAGAAGAGTGCTTGGTGTGCCATCAAGGGTCCCTCCACCACCACATATTTACTCTCATGGTTCACCACCGTGCAGTTTGTAATCAGCGGCTCTGCCTGCACCATCCTGATGAGGACCCCCCTGGCATGTGCCGAGTAGGAGTGCCAATAATTTGGCCCCTCCATCTCCTCTGCAATTTTAGGAGTTTTGTGGTAGACATGTAGGTTTCTTGTAGATAGGCGATATGGGTCTGTCTGCGCCTCAGGTATGACTATATTAGATGGTGAAGTCTAGGAGTAATCATTCCTCTGACATTCCAGGTAATGATATTGTATGTAGGTAAGTGTGTAGGAAGGTGTGTTGTCATGCTACCCTATAACCTGTACCTCTCTTGCGTGTCAAACCTCCAAGGTCACCACTCATGTCCCCCACCCATATCACAAAGATAACACAATGCTGCAGGCCCACGGAAAATAAACTTAGAACTGATTCCCCAACTCCCACTCCTTGGTCGGGACCAGAATAAGCAGGCAACCACAAATAAACCATAACCATTAAGTAGGTGGTCCATTCCATCTGGACCCGGGGGTGGGGGGACTCTTCTGGAAAAAGAGGGGCAAACTGACAATGTATTAAATGCAAGCACTGGTTTGGTTACGATATGTATGTATTTATAAAAGTACCTTCAGCTGTGT
This sequence comes from Calotriton arnoldi, assembly GCA_963921515.1. Classification (NCBI taxonomy): domain Eukaryota; kingdom Metazoa; phylum Chordata; class Amphibia; order Caudata; family Salamandridae; genus Calotriton; species Calotriton arnoldi. The sequence continues at coordinate 711,525 of CAWUFW010001746.1, read as the reverse complement.
TCCCCTAGAGCTTATGGAGATTAAGGGGGTGGAGAGCATGGGCTTCCTTTCAACTGTCTCGGCCTATCAGTTCATAGCGGGGGTGGTTATCTACCGTCCGCCAGGACCAGCTGGGAAGTTCTTGGAGTCTATCAGTCACATTATTCCCCCCTTAGCTGCTAAATATAGTCATTGCCTGGTCCTTGGGGATTTCAATATACACATGGATAACCCATTGGAACCAGAGCCCCTTAAGTTGCGCGAATCCCTGGACATACTTAATCTGACCCCCTTTGTCTACCTTCCCACTCACGAAAAGGGTTATACACTGGACCAGATTGTCTCTTCCAAACTGATCGAAGTGGAGGCCCCTCTCCCCTTAGCCAGGGAACTAGTTAGGTCTCGTCTACAGGAGAAGATCCGCGCCAGCAGTTTTAGGCCTTTTAATTTGATTACTCCTGAGGCGATGCAGAGTGCTTTGAACTCTCACCCTATTCCACTTAGTGGGACTCTTGAAAGGGATGTGCACTCTTTGGAGCAGTGGCTTCAACTTAGAACCTTAGAACTTGCCCCCTCTACCTTAAGGGTGGCTAAGATGAATCGAGCTTCGGCCCCTTGGTACACGGAGGATCTTAGGAAAAGTAAAAGTGTCTGTAAAAGTTTGGAAAGGAAATGGCGGGCGAATTACACGGCTCACGACAAATCTATTTTTAAAGCTGCCTTGAGAAACCATTACCAGAAAGTTCGCGAGGGTAAGAAACTTTTCTTCTCCGCTAAAATCGATCAGGCCGGCAATAAAAGTAGAGAACTCTATAACATTGTCAAAAAATTTCATCGCCTACAGCTATCAGATGTCCGTTTGTACCGACGAGTGAGTGGTCTAATATAATGGCCTCTTTTTTCCACGATAGAAATTAGGAAAATACCGGACTCTTTTGAAACTCAGTCGCTAGCTTCAGCAGCAGATTTAGATCCGCCTCCTATTGCTGCTGCTCATTCGGAGTTCTCCCTTATGCAGTTCCCTGATATTTCCATGGATCAATCTCTGGTCCTCATGAAGTCCTTGAAGTCAGGTTCTCCTGCAGATCCCTGTCCCGCTAAGGTATTGTCCGTTATTGCAGAAGTGATTAACCCTACTGTGAATTTGATTTTAAACAATGCCTTGCGGGAGGGACATATGCCACTCTGCTGGAAACATGCGAGAATTCTGCCGCTGCTAAAAAAACCTACGGCTGACCCAGAGGTAGCCAGTAACTACAGGCCCATATCCTTGCTACCTTTTTTCTCCAAGGTCTTGGAGAAATACGTTAACTCTGTTATTACTGACTATATTGAGACCAATCATCTTCTTCACCTGAGTCAGTCGGGTTTTAGGGCGAATTTCAGCACCGAATCGGCTCTCTTAGAAGTTGCGGAAACCATAAAAGCCACGCTGGATAGGGGAGGCAACGCGGTTCTGGTGCTGTTGGACCTCTCCGCGGCCTTTGACACCGTGCCACACAATAGACTTGTGCAAAGATTGGTGGAGGGCGGCGTTGGAGGCACAGTATTGAGATGGGTTAGGTCATTCCTTAATAACCGTCTTCAAACTATATGGTCCCCCCCTTTTTCTGCTGCCATTCCTCCTATGAATGTCGGGGTCCCTCAGGGCTCTATTTTGAGCCCAACATTGTTCAATTTATATATGGCCCCTATTGCTCTTCTTGCCGAACAACATGGGGCAAAAATCGCATCGTATGCGGACGATACTCAACTGTTGTTTACTTGTGAAAAGGGAGTTGAGTTTGATGGTCATGCGATAAATTCTTGCCTCTCAGAGGTTTTCTCGTGGCTGAAAGATAATCAATTGAAATGTAACTCAGAAAAGTCTGAGATTATTTTTTTCGGTTCTCGCCCCTGTGAGGCATGGCATAACTGGTGGCCGCAGGATATGTCTCCCCCACCTCACCTGTGACCATGGTTAAGAATCTTGGAGTCAGATTGGACGCCACTCTTTCTATGAAGACTCAGATCCAATCTGTAGCAGGGACTTTGTTATGCCCTGCATAGTTATTCTATGTTCTACGTTTCACCTATTCTTCCTGCTGCTCAGCCAGTGTACATGTTTACTGTAGAGTGTTGGGAATGCAGTGATGCACGGAATGTTGGGTGTCTGTGTGAGTGAGGAATGACAGTTAGAGAGAGAGGGGCTGAGCAGCAGGCAGGCTGCTCCTGGTGGGGTTTGCTACTACAAGGTGTTTCCTACTACCTGGAACTAATGGCTTGACTACTGGTTAATCTACTTATACTTCACCTGTTACCTGGACTACCTGTCTGTTGTACTTACCAACCATCTGGATGTACTTGAACCGACTACAGATTAAAGGTACATGTTAAATCTACTTGGCTACCAGCGTCTACTTTCTACCACAGACCACAACATATTTTGGCGACGAGCGAGAGTTGGAGACCTTCCCACGTGCTTAATTTTCTCCACTATTGAACAAGAAAGCAAAAGATGACATCTGTAACCAGTCCACAGGGTGAGAAGGAGCCACAAGCCCTACAGTCAACCATGAAACAACGCTACAACAAGCATACAAGAGGCAACACTACAAGTATCACAAGAGGAGTCATCGCAACAAAAGAGTCTCGTACAGCATACTCAGTAACCCCACCAGTGTCCTGGACAACGGACAGCCCCAACGTAAGCATGCTGTACTGTGTGTTGCCTGTGCCATCAAGGAAAGATTGTCCTTTGTTAATGAATTTAAACATGTTTAAACTGTGTTGGTATGCTGCACATGTCATGATCTGTCCTGCGCAATGTCTGACTGCTACTGGATGTGACTGCTACTTTGGAGGTGCCAGGAAAAGGACATTTATTGCTACAGGTATCTACTTTGTGTGTAGAAATCTCTGCAGTTGGGTTTACACAACGATTTGGATTAGTAATGGAGCACTGGCTGTTATGGACATTCTCAGTGTGGAGAATTCACACGTAGGAAAAGTGTGGACTTGACACGGTTTATACAACTGGTCTCACATTGACCTTGGCAGCTTCTCGCACAACAGAGAGTTTTGGACTTAGCACAGAGTTTTGGTGATGAACCTCAAGGAACTATGACTTTCCACAATGGGCAGAGTCAGGTATGACTCATCTTTGTCTTTGATTGCTGGCCTACGATGAGATTTCTTGTCTGCAGCGGTTTGTAACTGACATCTTCATGTTTCAATTCGAAAGAAGCTCGTGACAAGCGTGTGACCGGCGCGCACCCACTCACCTGTGTCCGGCAGCCTGTCATAGACCCCTGTGACGCATTCGTTTCTCCGTGGGATTTCTTAGCTGCTGACCAATGTTTTGGGTCACGCTGTTGCCGGGAGCCACCCGGCGCAGCGTGATACTGCGTGCCGCCATCTTGGGGTTGGACCTGCCTCATGTGGTTTGCTATTGTTTAACATTCAAAACGCCAACCACGTCTTCATCGGTGGTGCGCATTGGCTGGCATGAGTCCTTTCATTTCATCGTGCCTACGTTCTGCTTACCTGTTTTTCCACGATCTGCTTTCCTCTTTTCTTGCAGCGCTAGGGGATTATCTTATTATCCTCGTGATCGGTCTGATTTTCTTACAGAGGATAGCGCATGATGTTTTGGACACCGGTGGTGAGTGGAAGTTTATTTTTGTCCAATTGACTGCCATCCGGTGACAGTATTGGTTTGTCTTGTTGCCGCTTCACGTGGACATCCAGAAAGACTAACATGAAGAAATTTCTTATTCGAAATTGGCAGGATATGATGGAGAGATTTATCGGAGCGTTGGTGAATTTACATAAAGAACAGTGACTCGTTTTTTGCTCTAGTGAATGCGTGTAAATGTTCAAAACTGTTATGATCTGTTTTTCAGTATTTTCTGCTCTGTGTTATGCTGCCATCTAGTGGCTAGTTGGAATTCGACGTTTTGGTAGTAGAAATGAACCTTCAATCCACGTTCTCTTAACCTATATCCAGCATGATTCTGGTGAGATATCGCTCACCGGTGTGAGATACAGTTGTAAGATGTATTGCATTTAGAGTACTTGCATGTTTTATGGAACGTTATTTCGTATAGTGATATGCCACAGTCTTCGCTTCCCTACATATGGGTGGGACATCTAATTTCAGCGTGGTAATCACAGGGTTATCTCTTTTGAGGGATGGGTTTCGGCATTTGCCCATCACACAGTATCCCTTATGATAGGGATGGGCATGGGTTTGGGAACTAGTCCCTTTCCCATAAAGCGTTACACGCAACCCCTACGCAGGGGTGGGTAGTTTGAGCTCTTTTCTCGTTAAGCGTTTAACGCAGCCTCTATACAGGGGTGAGTTCATGAGTGTGTTTTACAAGTACAGTTATTTGTTTAGTAACCCTGACACGGGGTATGTTGATCGCGTCTCCGCTGATTAACATAACAGGTAACCCTTACACTGGGTTGGTTTTAGTCATGGGTACGATTCCCATTTACAGTTGTTTGTTTGGTAACCCCTACGCGGGGTATGCTTTGGGGATTTCTCCAATCAGCATTTCATGTAACCCTTACACGGGGTGGGTTTTGGGTTTATGGGTACGGTTCCCCTACACAGGGTGTATCCCATATTCATGTATAAAGTCTTACTGGACTTTATGGGTCACAGTCCCTAGTGTGTATAAAGTCCTACTGGACTTTATGGGTCACAGTCCCTAGTGTTAGTACCTCGTATGAGGGGTGGAAGTTTGGTTTTTAGCTCCTCTTTCACAGCAAATGTAAGTTTCCTTACATGAGGAATATTTACTATTGATTTGTTCCCTTTCAGAAGGGTTTGCAGTTGCGGGTTTTTTTTTGCCCTCTGCAATTTACAAAGAACTTTGTTCATTATATTTATTGGGAGAGGATGGGTCTTTTTACTCCATTTTTGTTCGTAAACCATCCATTCTCTCTGTTTTGAATAGCTCTGACCCTCCCGTGATGTTTACTTTATTTCTCATCCTTGGGTTTTGAACTATTTCTTGCATTTGTACATTTCTGTGTTTAGTTCTTTTTTTGCAGTATTGTTACTCTTTCGTTGTTCATTTTAAAAGGAAAGGGATGTGTTATGCCCTGCATAGTTATTCTATGTTCTACGTTTCACCTATTCTTCCTGCTGCTCAGCCAGTGTACATGTTTACTGTAGAGTGTTGGGAATGCAGTGATGCACGGAATGTTGGGTGTCTGTGTGAGTGAGGAATGACAGTTAGAGAGAGAGGGGCTGAGCAGCAGGCAGGCTGCTCCTGGTGGGGTTTGCTACTACAAGGTGTTTCCTACTACCTGGAACTAATGGCTTGACTACTGGTTAATCTACTTATACTTCACCTGTTACCTGGACTACCTGTCTGTTGTACTTACCAACCATCTGGATGTACTTGAACCGACTACAGATTAAAGGTACATGTTAAATCTACTTGGCTACCAGCGTCTACTTTCTACCACAGACCACAACAGACTTGCTTTGGGGTTTTAAGAATGTTGAGGAATTTTCTCCCCCTGCTTTCAGTCTCTCATAGGAAAATGGTCGTCCAGGCCTTGGTGAATTCGAGGCTGGACTATGTTAACTCTCTGTACCTGGGACTACCTGGCTATCTACTTGCTCGACTGCAGGTGATCCAGAATATGGCTGCTAGGGCCATTTTTCTGGTAGGTCCCAGGACTCACACGTCCCCTCTCCTGTCTTCTTTGCACTGGCTCCCGGTCCAGAAAAGAATCCATTTTAAAGCTATAATTTTGGTGTTTAAAGCTTTTCATCAGATTGGAGCTCCTTACCTTTGGACTAAGATTTCCCCACTACATTCCCCAACGTACTTTGAGATCTTCAGCTCTGCTTTTGATTCCTGTTCCTAAATTCTCACTCTCCCGGGTTGGAGGAAGATCTTTTCAAGTGCTGGCCTCCCGCCTGTGGAATGGCCTTCCCCTGTCTCTTAGACAGGTCCAGGACCTTCTCACCTTTAGGAAAAAACTGAAAACATGGCTCTTTCAACTATACATATGTTACGCTGTCTCTGCCTTGGGAGTTTTTCTGTTTCTGTTACGTGTTTTTTTTGCTAAGCGCCGGGACATTCCTGGGAGTAGCCGTGCGCTTTATAAATACCAAATTAACATAACATAACATGTACTCTCCCTCCCTATCCCTCCTCTCGAGGGGAGGCAGATTACTAGGGGTCAAACTACTATACCACAAGTCATATCATCAGGTCCGCTGTCATTGGAGTAAGGTTGGGACCTCATCTCAGTTCTGCTGGGATGTTCTTGAGAGCAAGGGCCAGCTCCTTTCCTGTGGAGTTGACCACCTGGCCAGTAGGCAATGCAGACAGGTTGTGTCGACCCTCTAGCTCTGCCACAGCCCTGACTCATTCTCGCACTGCTTGTTCAGTTGTGTGTTTGCCTCTGGGGGGCTTGCGCTGTTGTCCTTTCAAATGTGGGTGTTGCCAACGTTTATCCAGATACATTGTTTGGGGCATCGGGGACACCACTTTTGATTCCAGCCATTCCCACCTACCAGGTGTCTGCTGCTGTCTCAAAGAAAAACTTAGCATCAGCATCCTCTACCTGCAGGTTAGCCGGAAAGAGAGAGAGAGTATTTCAGTCCCAATTGTCCCAGTCTCTGTTTATTTGGCATGAAGTATCCCCTGAATGTTTGCACTTCCGTAGTATAGTCGGGGTATATATTCACCATTCCATTGTCGAATCACCAGGGGCCCTTGGCTCTCGCAACCCGGACGATGTGGTCAGAATCTCGGTAGTTGAAAAGCCAAGTCACCACCGGCTTTGCTGAAGTGGCCTGGGGATGAGCTCTGCCCGGGATTCTGTTGGACCTTTCCACAAAGAAAAAGGTAGATCACTCGCCATCCTGTACTACGTGGAGGGGCCAGTCTTCTAGGAAAGTTCCATATTGGGACCCTTTCTCCCTCCGGTAATCCCACCAGAAGAATGTTGTTTGTTCACGACTGACCCACAGTGTCCTCCACCCTGTTGTGCAGTTGAGAGACTTCTGTCTGTCGAGTTTTGATTTGGATTTGCATCTCTGCCAGGGTGGGGCGCATTCCTGCCAAAGTAGATTAGGTCGTCTCCACCATGTCTTTGAAGCTGAGTTGATCAGCTCATAGCAGTCCTATATCAATCACCAAGGCATCCACCCTGGGTTTCTAAGATGGTTTTCATATCCTTAATAGCTCGTAGCAGTTCTTCAAAGTGTTTCCCTTGTGCCTGTGCAGCAGGGGGAGAGGCATCTCGTGTCGCCTCCTACTGGAAGGGGCGAGTCTGATGGTGCTCACCGCCTCCATCTACACCACTCCAGGGGAGCTGTTGTTTGACCAGCTTTGTTGTGTTGGTGAGGCAGCTGGAGCGAGAGATGCTGGCACCGGTCTGATGGCAGCGACCTCCTCTGAGATAAATAAAAGGGACGACTATGCCACGCCCAGGAAGCAGGTTGGTGGGCCTTGATTTGCTACCAGTCTAGTATGCCAGCCGGCACCCTAGGGGTGAGGCACTGCCCACTTGGTGATGTTCACTGTTGTGTCGGAACGGGGTGCCCGAGCCAGTGTCCACCTTGAACACCTACTTCTCGTTGGTCAGAGGACCCTATTCCAAAGGTGCCCGGGTGCAGCACGGTCTCCGCACAAGCCCCTCTTGTCTCAAAGGTAGAGGTGACTCCCGGGAGCCCAGACTGCGACAAGCAGTGATAGCCAGGTCTGTTGCTCTAACAAGGTTTTCTAGTCTCAGCGGGGTGGGTTTAATGCCTGTATGCTGAGCCGAGGCAGTTCGGTACTTAAGGCACCTCATCCCCCCGCAGCAAGGCCCCAGTCAATCTACCAGCGGGGATGGGGGGAGGCATCCAAAGGTCTCTCTAGCAGGTCCACCATCCATTTCAGGAAAAGACACAATCTCGTGGCCATCCCTTGGGCATCAGCCTCCCAACTCCCCTGTCCGTGCTGCAATCCATAATGGGGGGACGCGGTGCAGCAACAGGCCAGGGTTGCTCCAGTGCGGAAAGTGGAGCACCCCTGTGCTTTGTAACAGGCCCAGCATTCCATGGTCCACGCGAAAAGTCACAGTCTCAGCCCTACCTGGTATGCAGTTCTCAGACAGTCTTATCTCTGGCAGGAGCCCCGTAATCAAGTCTGTGGACAATGAAGTTGGCCCAGGGGTGTCCAATGCAGTTGCCAAGATACAGCGAGAACAGAGTACCAGCACCGCTCCGTAGACGTTGGTTGGGCAGTAGGAGGACATTGGGAGACTGCGGCTTCAGTAGCAAGCCGGCCACGGTCTTCACTCAGCCCACACCTCGCTGAAAATGCTCTTGCAGCTTCTGTAGTGTGCAGTGGCACCCTTCCGCAGGGTGGAGAGCAATCGGTTCTCGCCCCTGTGAGGCCCCTGTGAGGCATGGCATAAATGGTGGCCGCAGGATATGTCTCCCCCACCTCACCTGTGACCATGGTTAAGAATCTTGGAGTCAGATTGGACGCCACTCTTTCTATGAAGACTCAGATCCAATCTGTAGCAGGGACTTGCTTTGGGGTTTTAAGAATGTTGAGGAATTTTCTCCCCCTGCTTTCAGTCTCTCATAGGAAAATGGTCGTCCAGGCCTTGGTGAATTCGAGGCTGGACTATGTTAACTCTCTGTACCTGAGACTACCTGGCTATCTACTTGCTCGACTGCAGGTGATCCAGAATATGGCTGCTAGGGCCATTTTTCTGGTAGGTCCCAGGACTCACACGTCCCCTCTCCTGTCTTCTTTGCACTGGCTCCCGGTCCAGAAAAGAATCCATTTTAAAGCTATAATTTTGGTGTTTAAAGCTTTTCATCAGATTGGAGCTCCTTACCTTTGGACTAAGATTTCCCCACTACATTCCCCAACGTACTTTGAGATCTTCGGCTCTGCTTTTGATTCCTGTTCCTAAATTCTCACTCTCCCGGGTTGGAGGAAGATCTTTTCAAGTGCTGGCCTCCCGCCTGTGGAATGGCCTTCCCCTGTCTCTTAGACAGGTCCAGGACCTTCTCACCTTTAGGAAAAAACTGAAAACATGGCTCTTTCAACTATAAATATGTTCCGCTGTCTCTGCCTTGGGAGTTTTTCTGTTTCTGTTACGTGGTTTTTTTGCTAAGCGCCGGGAAATTCCTGGGAGTAGCCGCGCGCTTTATAAATACCAAATTAACATAACATAACATGTACTCTCCCTCCCTATCCCTCCTCTCGAGGGGAGGCAGATTACTAGGGGTCAAACTACTATACCACAAGTCATATCATCAGGTCCGCTGTCATTGGAATAAGGTTGGGACCTCATCTCAGTTCTGCTGGGATATTCTTGAGGGCAAGGGCCAGCTCCTTTCCTGTGGAGTTGACCACCTGGCCAGTAGGCAATGCAGACAGGTTGTGTCGACCCTCTAGCTCTGCCACAGCCCTGACTCATTCTCGCACTGCTTGTTCAGTTGTGTGTTTGCCTCTGGGGGGCTTGCGCTGTTGTCCTTTCAAATGTGGGTGTTGCCAACGATTATCCAGATACATTGTTTGGGGCATCGGGGACACCACTTTTGATTCCAGCCATTCCCACCTACCAGGTGTCTGCTGCTGTCTCAAAGAAAAACTTAGCATCAGCATCCTCTACCTGCAGGTTAGCCGGAAAGAGAGAGAGAGTATTTCAGTCCCAATTGTCCCAGTTTCTGTTTATTTGGCATGCAGTATCCCCTGAATGTTTGCACTTCCGTAGTATAGTCTGGGTATATATTCACCATTCCATTGTCGAATCACCAGGGGCCCTTGGCTCTCGCAACCTGGACGATGTGGTCAGAATCTCGGTAGTTGAAAAGCCAAGCCACCACCGGCTTTGCTGAAGTGGCCTGGGGATGAGCTCTGCCCGGGATTCTGTTGGACCTTTCCACAAAGAAAAAGGTAGATCACTCGCCATCCTGTACTACGTGGAGGGGCCAGTCTTCTAGGAAAGTTCCATATTGGGACCCTTTCTCCCTCCGGTAATCCCACCAGAAGAATGTTGTTGCGGCACGACTGACCCTCAGTGTCCTCCACCCTGTCGTGCAGTTGAGAGACTTCTGTCTGTCGAGTTTTGATTTGGATTTGCATCTCTGCCAGGGTGGGGCGCATTCCTGCCAAAGTAGATTAAGTCATCTCCACCATGTCTTTGAAGCTGAGTTGATCAGCTCATAGCAGTCCTATATCAATCACCAAGGCATCCACCCTGGGTTTCTAAGATGGTTTTCATATCCTTAATAGCTCGTAGCAGTTCTTCAAAGTGTTTCCCTTGTGCCTGTGCAGCAGGGGGAGAGGCATCTCGTGTCGCCTCCTACTGGAAAGGGCGAGTCTGATGGTGCTCACCGCCTCCATCTACACCACTCCAGGGGAGCTGTTGTTTGACCAGCTTTGTTGTGTTGGTGAGGCAGCTGGAGCGAGAGATGCTGGCACCGGTCTGATGGCAGCGACCTCCTCTGAGATAAATAAAAGGGACGACTATGCCACGCCCAGGAAGCAGGTTGGTGGGCCTTGATTTGCTACCAGTCTAGTATGCCAGCCGGCGCCCTAGGGGTGAGGCACTGCCCACTTGGTGATGTACACTGTTGTGTCGGAACGGGGTGCCCGAGCCAGTGTCCACCTTGACCACCTACTTCTCGTTGGTCAGAGGGCCCTATTCCAAAGGTGCCCGGGTGCAGCACAGTCTCCGCACAAGCCCCTCTTGTCTCAAAGGTAGAGGTCACTCCCGGGAGCCCAGACTGCGACAAGCAGTGATAGCCGGGTCTGTTGCTCTAACAAGGTTTCCTAGTCTCAGCGGGGTGGGTTTAATGCCTGTATGCTGAGCCGAGGCAGTTCGGTACTTAAGGCACCTCATCCCCCCGCAGCAAGGCCCCAGTCAATCTACCAGCGGGGATGGGGGGAGGCATCCAAAGGTCTCTCTAGCAGGTCCACCATCCATTTCAGGAAAAGACACAATCTCGTGGCCATCCCTTGGGCATCAGCCTCCCAACTCCCCTGTCCGTGCTGCAATCCATAATGGGGGACGCAGTGCAGCAACAGGCCAGGGTTGCTCCAGTGCGGGAAGTGGAGCGCCCCTGTGCTTTGTAACAGGCCCAGCATTCCATGGTCCACGCGAAAAGTCACAGTCTCAGCCCTTCCTGGTGTGCGGTTCTCAGACAGTCTTATCTCTGGCAGGAGCCCCGTAATCAAGTCTGTGGACAATGAAGTTGGCCCAGGGGTGTCCAATGCAGTTGCCAAGATACAGCGAGAACAGAGTACCAGCACCGCTCCGTAGACGTTGGTTGGGCAGTAGGAGGATGGTGGAAGACAGTCCCAGATAAGACTGCGGCTTCAGTAGCAAGCCGGCCACGGTCTTCACTCAGCCCACACCTCGCTGAAAATGCTCTTGCAGCTTCTGTAGTGTGCAGTGGCACCCTTCCGCAGGGTGGAGAGCAATCGGGATGGTGTTGGGCGTGCTTGTGGAACGAAGCTACTGTACTCCTCGTCTGATGTGGTCACCACTTTGGCCACGCCCGCCAGCTTTACATACTTAATTGTAATTCAAACAGGATGCATAGAATAAGTGTTTCTTTTTCCTGGCAATCATTTTTTTCACAAGTAAAGTTAATTCATATTTACATCACAGGCGCTGTTCTCAAAATAGCAGTTAATTCACTATTGCTATGAGATAAAATTCTCATAGCAGTAGTTACTTCAGGAGGGCATTCAGAGTTTAGATGAACCCCACACATGTCTCTTTCTTTAAACTCTAATGTCTTGTAGTTTAAAGTGCCTCTTAGTAAGATAGTATAGAATAAGCATATAATACACAGATGACATGTTCAATAACTATATAAAACATTTCTAATATTTTTATTACACTCTAGTTGTGCCATGACTAGTCATCTGTAGTAAACACATGGCATCATTAGTCAACTATTATACACTCTTACAATTTAGTTGTGATGTCACAATGGCTCCTGTTAGAATCAACTGACAGCCAGAAAAGTGGATCACTTATCAGAATTACAATTAGAGCCTATGCAATTAAAGGAGTAATATATTTTCAGCTTTTTATCTGAACTATTTTGTAATGGAAAACCGATAATTAGCTGCTAACAAGGCAGTTATATATTGAAGTTATGGAGTTCCTTATAAGGCAGCAGGAATCTGTTTCCGGACATAGCGATTGATACTTTCAGTGCTGTTACTCTCGTGGCCCTACTTAATGGCCTGCGTGTGGACCATAGTCTAATACTGATAGTTATGTTACATACTGTTGTTCTCTGTGTACTATTCTCCAGTGTCATCACCTGCGCACCTTGTCGTAATATGATAATTGTCCTGCTTTGACGCTATAATTGTATGCAGATGAGACAAATGCCCCAAAAAATCATAAAAAAAAAAATAAGGCAGCAGGAATCTGTCTGCTACTACAAATTCTAAACGCGAGTTGCTTTTGAAAAATGAGCATCAACCTGTTTAAAATATTTGTAGAACAATGGAATATTGACATCTCCATAGAAGACAATGGAGCAGCAGCAGTCAGCAGACTGTAAACATTGGTATAGTCCTGTTGCTGTCAATATGGCAATGCCTTAATTTACAGCTTCTGACTCTACCTCTGATCTGCCTGAGGATAGATGAATCGTGCAGGGGAATGAGAGAGAAGCAGAGGCTCTGGAGCGGCGGGAGGTGGGGGGGATTGTTTCAGCTCCTGTGTCTCCAGCCGCGGCCCGTGCAGGTAAGAGCCGCGAGGCCGGATTGGGGGGGAGGGGGGGATTCGATTGACGACCACGAGGGTAAATTAAATAAATAATGAATTTTCCCTCGTCGTCTCTCGAAATCTCCCCCCTCCGCAACCCGCCCCCACTGCCCCACCGCTCTTACCTGCACGGGCCGTGGCTGTGTGTCTCCCGCGGCTCTGAGAGAATCAAGGGCTGACTTCAGTCTCCTTTTACAGCTTCTGCTCTGTATGTTTCATCTTTGTAGTTAGTGCCCTGGCTCTGCACGTGGAAGCTATTGTCAGACACACAGTAAAGCAAAGCTATGAAAGGCACTAAAGCTAATGGGACAGAATGTTCTAATGGCCTTATAGCCATCTGTGCAGGGATCTCACAGAATGCTCTGGCCTGGCTGATATCATTCCTGGGAAACAGAAGACAATCAGTAACACTTGGCAATTTTACTTCAACTGAGAAGCAGCTGCATTCAGGTGTGCCTCAGGGCTCAATTTTGAGCCCCACACTTTTTAATATATATATGGTGCCCCTGTTAGATCTAATATCATCTTTTGATATTGAGACTGTGTCTTATGCTGATGATACACAGCTCATCCTTACCTTGGATAAAGAAACCACAGCAGCTGAAGAAAATTTTCAACAATGTCTGTCGGCGGTCTTTGAATGGATGAAGACTCATCACCTTAAATGTAACAGCCAAAAGACTGGAGATTCTGCTGCTAGGAAAATATAATATCTTTTCACCCAAATTGTGGTGGCCAACTGACGCAGCCCCACCCCCAATACTGTGGACACGGCAAAGAATCTGGGAGTACGATTTGATAGCTCTCTCTCTTTTGATCAGCAGGCCCTGTCGGTAGCAGGAACTTGTTTCCATTGGATAAAAACTCTGAAAAAATTCTTTGACCTCCTACCAGCCATAGCTCGTAAGTCTGTAGCAGTGGCGATGATCTTGTGACGACTAGATTATTGTAACAGCCTGTATGCTGGTATAAAAAAGAGTACTCTAAAAAAGTTGCAGACTGTACAAAACGCAGCGGCCCGAATGGTACTGAATCTACCTAAGGGGTCCTCTGCTTCCGAGGCTCTTCAAATCCTCCATTGGTTACCCATACACAAGAGAATTCTCTTTAAAATCCTTGTGATAATCTTCAGAGTTGTAAAACAAACCGGTCCTAAATACCTTAGTAGCAGATTGAAAGCCTATGTTCCTGCTCGTGACTTAAGATCTTCTAAGGAAAATCTACTTGCACCCCCCCTTTTTCGTCTGAAGTCCAGAGGGGGAAAATCTATGGCTGTACTAGGGACAAAAGCCTGGAATTATCTACCTACTCAATTGAGACTTATTCAGACGGAGTCCATCTTTAAGAAAAAATTGAAAACTTGGATCTTCACAGTTCCTGATAGTCTGGCCCTATCTTTTATCTGATTACTGCGACATTAGAGACCACACCCCCTTTGACTCTCACTCGTAGCGCCAAGATGCTCCTTTGGAGTGATAGCCAGTGCTCTATAAATGACTTCATTCATTCATTCATCTGAGGGGGCATTTGATGGCCAGTGTAGCCCACTAAGGTGGGCCATAAGGCTATGTTTCGCAAACAAGCTTACACCGCATATTGAAATGTTTGTTTTCACAGTGCAAATGTTATACTTGTAACCTGTACTTCAACCATAGTATATTTTTAAGACCGAGCAGTAGGTCAAAGATTTAAAAGGGGGTTCAGGCTATTGCAAGACAAATTATTAAGAATAAATATTATAAGCATATCACGAGTCACCTCAGAGTTCGGGGGACTTGTTAAAGGACCTTGGCTTTTAGTATCATTCCTTTGAATTTTAAAAGAACTCCCGAGTGACCTGGAAAAGTACTTATAATGTATGGTCACGGCTACTTCATCCCATATATAATGTGCAAAACTGTAAAAGATGGAATTGACAAAATGCCATTTTTCTCCGACAAAACCATCATAGACGATGATCGACGTTTGGAAAATGATCTCTCGAACTTCTTCAGCATTTGTATTTCTTTTGCCTCAATTTGTGTTAATATGTTAAACCAGCTAGATAATAATGCCTCATAATGTGCTGCATAATTTGCCTTTTTCTTTGACACATAAATTAACTATGTGAATCACACAATTTGGGATTCAATTGCAACACAGCTCTAAAGGCCTTGAGTACAATGCACCTTATTGTCACCTCCTTTGATGTGATCTAAAGCAACCTTTACATTGGTTTTTAACTGCAATCGCATTTACATCTGGGCCAATGCATAAACTGTTGATGGTTCTGTCTTAGATTTCGGAGCAGTGACTGTGCTTTCTTCTAGCAGTGAGTACTCAGGTGCGCATGGTTTTTTCACTGATGTATAATATGGTTCGGGTGCCGTGTCATCTTTATCCTTCATACCGACTGCATAGGGTGAACCTTTTGGGGGGAAAAAAATAAAAACACTTGAATGACGAGGAATAGATATTTTTATTGTATTGCAATGAAAGTACAGTCACATGGTAACAGACAGCAAGCAGCTGTTTTCAGAATTTGAGCACAAAGTAGGGTCATAGAGAAATGCATTGCAAAAATATAGATTCCATTTAAAATAAACCATCCTTTGAAAGACACTTTTCGTCATGTTTAATTTTCGTTTTGTGGCCTTTAAGGGGGTTTCCCACCCACATTAACCCCCTGCCCTTTTTTTAAGACCCTCTTCCATGCTTTCCATGTCCCTTGCAATACTATCGCTCCCAATTTAATTTTTTTTCAAACTCCTTACTAAACTCTCCCACTTTACGCCTGTTGTATTCAAACTCTTTCTCCCCATCCTAACCTAATATACTTCCTTTTTACATACCGCATACAGCTCTTCCTGTTTTATTCTGTTTTTTTAAACCCCTTACTACCACTTCTGATGTACTTCCTTTTTGAACATCTCACTCTCTTCCTGCTTTTCTCAAATTTCTTTTAGATCCCCTTTACTACGACTCCTACTTTACTCCATTTTATGAAACCCATTAATTTCCTTCCTGCTTTACTTTCTTGTTTTGCAAACTCCTTACTCCCACTCAGTCTTTAGCCATATTTTTTTTAAATCCTTTAATCCCCTTTCATCCTTACTCCTGTTTTTTTTTAACAAACCCCTTACTCCCTCTTTACTTCATTTATTTTTCAAACCCCTTACTCTTCCCACTTTACTCCCTTCCCACCTCATTCTTATTGTTTTTTTTTTTTTAAAACGCTTATTCTCCATTCCTCTTTACATCCATGTTTTTACAAACAGATTACCCCCTCCTGATTAACACCCTTTTTATTTTTCTACAAACGTCTTACCTCCTTTCTATTGTATTCTTTTTGTGAAAATAGAAACACCTACTCCCCTCTCACTTTACTACTTTTAACTTTTACAATCCCCATCCTCCCACTGCTGATTTATTCCTTTTTTATGTATTTTTTAAACCCTTTACTCCCCCTCTGCTCTACTCATGTCCTGTAAACCTACTACCTTTTCCCGTCATACTTTTATTTCTCTAAATTTACATTTCCTTTTGTTTTACATTTACATTTCCTTTTATTTCTCTAAATTTACATTTCCTCAAAAACAATATATTTTTGTGGAAAAAAGGTATTTCGACATTTTAATTTTTCCCTAAAATGAAGTTTCAGAAGATTGTTTCGGTCAGGCTGACATTCTTCATTTTAGGAATTTGTCAAAATGACAGATTAACATATATTCATTTAATATTCAAGGTGTGCTATGGCATTGGCGAATAAAGCTAAATCTTCACAAGCATTACACTGTGAAGCTTTTTTAGCTTTTTTAGGTGTGGGATGCGACAGTGTTATCTGTCTATAAAAGTGCTATTTTTCCCAAAACATTTAAATACATTACATATACCTAGAGTGGGCTTTGGCATTTAGATTGAGTGTTTTGATTGGATGATGTTTCCTTCCCCTGCTGCTGTTAGCAGTGCATGAGGGCTCTTTTCCCTCCCCCTTTCTCTCTGCTCCCCCTTCTTTTCCTCCTCCTTCTCTTTAACCCCGCTTTCCTTCCCTGCACACTACCTACCTCCTCTTTCCCTCCTTCCCACTTGCTAATTTTTCACGGTCCGTCACACTATCGAAGGGCGGCCATCTTGAAATGATTTTTCTTACCATTTGAAGATGCCCACCCACACGTATGCACAAAAAAGCATGTGTGGTAGGCATCTTCAAATTGCTTTTGATTGCTTTTAAAAAATCCATTAAAAAATGTCACCACCATTCACACACACCCAGCGAAGTTGAAGGAGAGTTGTTAAAATAAAACAAATGCATTTAAAGTTGGCTTACATAGATGGCTGCGTGCCTGCATGATGGCCATGTTTGAATGGAACTCACATTAATTATGGCATGGTTGTGCCCAACATTGAATCCATATCTCACTGTGCCAAGTGGACTCGTGCTGCACCTCAAAAATAAGGCTTAATATTGCCCTAACATATTTGAGCTTGGATATGTTCCCATTCAAGGGATAGTTGGACTGGCAGTTATGGAGCATAGCCAAGACTTATTTACATATGGTTGGCCACTGTCTTTTATAGAAACGTGAGCACCAACAATTTATTTGAATATACCCAGAGTAAATACCACTGGTTAAGATACATTTAAGCAATATATCCATCAAGTCTTTCTCAATAATGTGGCAAATTCACTTTGCACACAAATGTCTTTGCTGTAGCAGTAACCTGGGTACATTTGCTGGATTGGTGGAACATACTATTCTCCAACAGGGACAAGAGTTTGCACCTGCAAGAGCGCCCACATTTACTCTTAAATGTCATAAATGGTTTCAGCAACTTGAGTTCCGCTTTGTAGTTACAGGTCACCTATGGGTTCAGCAACTTGAGTTCCGCTTTCTGGTTGTGAAAGACTTTATGGGCACCAGGCTACAATAATAGACAGCCTACAATATAAGACCTTAAACAGTGACTGACATCTGGCTTAGACAGTCCTAGAAAAAACAATACCCCTCACATATAACAAACTATGCAAATATATTCATGAAGCCTCAGGTAGCCTACAAAAAGGGGCAATACCAAACAATAAAAATGCTAATGGAACAATAAACACAAACTGTTGGCAAAGTGTTCCTGGAGCCTGCTTGGCACGCTGCATAGCCCATGGATATAAAAGGAAACCACTATGCTATAGCTGGTTGTAGTAATTAAGGTATGGATTACACAAAAGCAATGTCTGCACAAACTAGTGCTAAGTACATGTAGGTAATGGGAGAGGAAACTACGAAGGAGAAAGGCAACAGCTTTCATCCAAGCCTAAAATGAACTCCCAAGAGTCCTAAATAATCTCACCCACAAATATAAACTGGCTGCTATGAAGAATCATTAGCTTACCTTGTAGTTTGGCACACAACAACTAAACAAACAGCAATACAGTTAAGAAATAAAGAACAATAAAATGTTCAAAGCAAATTAGTCCAAACAACAAAATAATAAAAAGAAAAGCGTCTGTAAAATAACGAAAATCAGCTCCTGGGATGAAATATTATAATGAAAATAAAGTCTCATAAGAGAGCTTTGTAAAAGGTCATAAAATGTTAGCCAACAGGAAATGCAAAAATATGTAAAGAAATGACAAAGGATTCTTCAGGCAGTTGACTGACCCATGAATGAACTCGCTCGATGGAAGTTGTAGTGACATTTGTATGAGACCCAAAGTTGGTGGTTAGGCCTGCTGACATTTTTTGTCTTTGCACTAAGAAACTTTGATGGAAGTCAAAGATTCTTGTTGAGGCAAGGCAGAAGCTCTAGTCAACTAAAGCTCTGCAAGGGTAGATACATTGAGTTTGTGGTTCTGCTGGATCATCGAACATCCTTCCAAAAACTCTGGGCCTGATTACGTTAGCGGTGAACCCGCCACCGACAGGCAGTCGGTGGCGGGTTCACCGCCATCGTTCGGCCATTTTCCACCCGCCAGATTGTGATGGTGGGCGGTGTGCTGGCGGGCGGAAAGCCCAACCGCCACAGGTCCGACAGAAGCAATCGTTCCGATTGCCTGTCAAACCATTCCGCATCACCAGAATGGTGGCGGTGCCTAACAGGCACCTCCCACCTGATTGGGATGCAGGATCCCCGCCAGCCTTTCCATGGCGGTTCAATTGCCATGGAAAGGCTGGCGGGGATGTACTTTGGGGGCCTGTTGCGGGCCCCCCTTGACCAGGGGCAGTTCAGGTATGCACGTGCCCCCCTACATTTCCCTGCACCATGTGGCAGGCACCACTTGGTGCCTGCCACGTAGTCCAGGGAAATGTTCAAGGTGCTTTTTTAACATTGCGGCACAGCACCCGCCACTTTGTTTAATATTGCAGATGCGACCGCCGTGGTGGTGGTCGCATCTTAATTCCATGTGTAGGACCGACGCCTTCTAGGCGGGCGGTCCCCAATCCCCGGGACAATTTCGTAATGACCGCCAAAGTGCGGGAAAAAACACAAAGTTTAAGCTTCCGAGGTTACATCTTTTTCGAGGAGGCAATTTTGGCATGTTGATCCAGTACTACAGGAGTAGGTTATTTTTCATCTAAATCCACATATTTCCACAAATGCTGGCAGCACTGCTACCTCGAGGAAAGTACCTTAATCTGTCTCCTGTGATACTAGCCTACTTTCCCCAGTGGCAGAAGAATTCCATCAACTTTGCTTTCAGATCCTAAAGACATGTCAGTTTCAACTGGTTCACAAATCATTCTTCGAGAGATGCAACAATTTCTTATGTCTCAAGGCCTTCTCTCTTCAACCTCAAAAGTGAAATTCCATAGGGGCAAGCAGAATGTATCCATCACATGTTCCTTTAAAGGCAGTATTCACACGAGGAACAGCTGAAGGCACCTCAGATTCCAAGGGTCCTTGCAGATCAGTATAGTTGTGTAAGGCGCAACAGATTCGTGTTCTGTCTCCCGTAACGTCGACGTACTACCTCCTAGAAGAAATTGTGTACTTGAGAACCACAGGACAGTGTTATGATTAATTAACTTGCATGTGCGCCACTCATGCTTTGATCAGGAGATATACGCAGCGATCACTGAATGAGATATAAAATATCTCTCAGCAGACACCAATATCGAATTGCTTGTGCTTTTAGAACGCTGATATGGCTTTTTTCTTACTTGGAGGTTTTCTAGCGTTCCCAGTGGTTCAGATATCTGGCCCTGATGAAGCCTTTGTAAGGTGAAACTCGGTGGCTGCACTATCTTGAAAATATATAATAAAGAAAAATTCTGCATCATCATTCAAGACTTACCATTTTCCGTTTTTACTAAACGTGTTCATCTTCAATTGTTCCTGTTGCCTCTCGTTTTTGGTATGTAAATCCTTCAGTCTCCTTAGCTTCCAAGGGAATTTCCTCCCCCAAGACAACACTTGGTCTAGGTCTCCTGCACAGCCGTGTGGTCTTCTGGGCCTCCCTCTGAATGGGGCAGATGCTACGGGAGCCCTTTCAAACACAGATATTCCCATTTCACAGACCACCGTGGTTTCCTCATTTCCATTTTGTACATTGTGGGGCCATTCCTTTGAGGTGGAAGATGGGTAACAGATAAGGTTGTGAGTGGGGTGTGATCCCTAACAGAAAGGTAGATGCCTTTGGAATGTACTTCTGCTGAACTCAATCAGAATGTATTTGATATTTCAAAAGAGTGGTAAGGATAATTGGCAATGTAAATTTAATATGATTAAATATATTTTCCGCACACATGACCTATACGCTGAAAATTTGTTTTTGATAACCCTTTACAACCTAAAGTTACAGATTTAGGGCCTCGTTTAGATTTCGACGGACAGGTTACTCCGTCACGGTTGAGGCGGAGTAACTCATCCGGTGCAATCTAAATCAGGCCCTAAGTGTTATGTTACATTTCATATAGCTTGAACCAGGTGGTGTGGAAGATGCTGCACGAAAATACATCCTAAAATCACATTTTTGTTTTTACAACATTCACATCCTCACTCTTAATTGCCATATCTGTGGTCACAGGGGCCCTATGAAGAGACAGTTGCCTTACTAGAATGGTAGTTTGGAAATAAAAAAACATCTTTGTTTTAAAATAGAGCACAACTGCCCGTTTAGCAGGTCACAGAAAAAATACAACAAAACGGGTGAGGGTAAACATGACTCGTAACAGGAATCTGGCTTTCACTGCAATAACAAAACTGCAGCAAAACAACTTCCTTCCCTAATTTAGTAAACTTACACTGACAGGTTTTCTTACTTCAATTATATTGCACCAACCACTGACCTCACTGCAGTGATATCGTCCTCACTCCTAGTGATTACACCAGACAATCTACATCTGAATGCAAAACTGCCCATGATTGGTGGTGGTGGGTTGTGGTAAAGGGCAAGCTAAAACTAGAACCATAAATTCATAACTGTTTAAAATGATCGACCATCCCTCAGCACCCATCTTACAGGGAATGTGCTTCATTGTAACACCCCCGTTTGTCTTTCATCCTCAATATATACATTGTAACCTTTTATTTCCTTTCTTTGAAGCTTACAAAAGAGCTTTCACATTAACTGCAACTAAGGGTCGAGGTCTCCAAAAACATTAAATACACTTACATTCGTCGTTTTCAGGAGTTCCCGGGTGATCTGTGTTTCTAGTGCTTAAAGGAAAGAGAGGAAGAGAATTTGGATGAGTGTCTTTACTTCACACTCAAGTAATGAGTGGTAACGGTGCCAACACTTGCTTCTTACAGTACCTGGAACTTCCTGTAACTTCTTTCCCTACAAGAGATGACATGCATAAACACTGTTAATAGTAATAGTGACAAACACAACATAACTCTTTGCAGAATTATATATAGTCCCAGTTACCTTTAGATTTGTTCCTCATCAGAAGTATTAGACATACTATTAATCCACTGATCAGGGCTACTGATCCTACTGCAATCAAAATGGGCTTCCATGAGTCATTGCTAGGAGGACCTGAAATGGATAAAAATATTGACTTAACTGATAGAAATTTCATTACTGGATCAAAATATATTGTCACAATGCCTTTTTCATCAATGGAACTTGTGACGTTTATACCAATGGCAAGTCAATTTATTGGTGTTGTTAAATGTATTGTCTTCATTTATTATTGTACCTACTTGTTTTGGTGTACACAAGCGAATTGGAAAATAAGCAATGGCAAAGCCAGTAGGCCAGCCTTTACTGAGGTACTGAATGCAAACCCAGGCATGCATAAATGCTGTACATGAGTTTACCATACTCAAGCCAAACCATTTGGCTTTGCAAATGCTTATTTTATTACTGATATCACACAAAATGTGTCTCATACACAATCATATCACCCTTTCCCACACCCACAAACCTACAAACAACGGCTGTAAAACATAATGCTCCTAAACACAAGCAAACAAGAACATTGTTGTGATGATAGTGGTGGTGGTAGTGGTGATGGCTGAGGTAACAGATGTAATGTTGATTATGGTGGTGGTAATTGTAATTGTGGTAGCAGTAATTGTATTAATGATGGTGGTAGTAATGATGATGTGGTGATGGTGAGAATGGTAGTGGTAGTAGTGATGATGCCGGTAGTAAGAGTGTTATGGTAATGGTGGCTACCATAATGATGGTAGTAGTGCAGGTGGAGGTGGAGGTGGTGCCAGTAATGGTGGTAGCAATTTTGCTTGTAGTAATGGTGATGGTAAGGACAATGGTGGTGATCGTAATGAAGGTAATTATAATGGTAATGATAATGGTGGTGTTTAAAATCCAGGGGTGACTTAAAAGTTTGAATGTGGCAGAAAGTGTTATGATTGTTGATTCCCTGTTAAGTAACCTCTTTGTGCTTTGAAACAGAAGTATCCCATTGGAGGAGAAATGATACGCTAAAAAGCCAGTAATATGTGGTGAATGAATCATCATCACGTAAGCCCACTGTTTATTTATTAACAAAACATCTGTGACAAATACCTAAAGGTGCCTGTAACCGGACCTAAAAACACAGCACCACATTTTGAAAAAGCAAAGAAAGAAAGCACACACTGTATGAGGGAACAATTCTGTAGTTATTGGACTGAATATATTACAAAATAGAAATAATTTTTGCTGGTTCGCACCTGTACAATGAAGATGTTTACATGCCCACCTTAGGGACTACATATTCATGGGCATAAATGAAAGATAAGATAATGGTTCGGGACAGCGGGCGACGTGGTCACTTAGAGCTTCTGTCATGCTCCGTGGCAAGTTCTGCACCCCGGTTGCCAAGGAGGCATGCGAGATGCCGATGGTAGGTAGAAATCTACGGCGCAGTACTAAGGGCATGACTGCTAGCGGTTGAGGTTGCGCTGACCACTGAGGATTTCGATTTGGCAAGACAGCAGCCCAGGACACCACATATGCCCCATACGCCCCTTACACATCCCGCCCCATATCCGAAATGCAGCAGGGAGCTACAATATGGTGCCGCACTACAGCGACTATTCGACATAAGACTTCGGGACGAAAAGCAAAAAGCACACTGACCTACAGCAGCATTTGCCGGTAAAAACCTTTCATGTTTAGTATATCTACTCTATTTTTCTATTTTGGTATCCTGAATTCAGAGGGCCTGACTAAGAGTTTCATTCAGCATTCCCAGAGCCAACGTAGCTGCAAGAGGCTGTAAGGGGAGTACCATGGTGGCATCATTTATGTTCAAGTTGGTCGCAACCATGCTTTATTACCTTTGTACACTGTCAACATTACTGTGATGATGGTAACTAGGAGCACAAGAGGGGTTGAGCAAAGTTTAGGCCGCATAGAAGGCACACTTTAAAGTGCAGTGATTTGTTGGGACGGTTGCACAGGCAGTCTGTGTAGCGGTCGATGCGGTTTCCAACCTCCTCGAGTTATCTAGGCACGCTGCCCCCATGTTATATATAGAGATGCATCGGCTACTCGTCTAAATGTCTGGAGAGACCATTCGGGGTCCAGTATACAAGAATAGAGGATGAACATAGTGAGGCCTCAGTTCCTCAAAAACTGCTTTGGCATCTTTTACCTCAATAAAACGGCACTTGCTAAGGGAAACCTCAGGGAAAAATAGACACCCAATTGAATACGCTAAAAGTACAAAGCATCGTACTTTCACAATGGCTTCTGCGGTTTCACTTTATAAAGCCTCTCTTGGCCATGTGCAACAGATCGACTCTATGGGTGCAAAGTCTCCTCAGAAAATGCGCTATTACTGGGAGATATGCGGGATAAGAGGGAGAAGAGCCTAACTACGCAGCCAGCTCCACATTTATACTTTGCTTCAGATGCTTTTAGAGAAAGTGAAGCCTCCAGCCATAGCAGAAGGGAAGATTCCTCACTCCAGATAGCATCACAAGACAACCACCTTACTCTTCATGATCAGCCACTTGGCTTCGGAAAAGAAGCTTTTACCTTTAGCACACTCATCATCCAAAAAAACATACCCAATATTCTCATCCTCTCTCAAAACATCATCTTCAGAAGGGAGGGTCCTCCAGAGCAATACAAAAGGCAGCGAAAGCCGGCTGCTTGCCTCTGTAAGACCTGACTAGCCAGAGCAGAAGCAAGTAAGTACTCTTCAAATTCCCTCTTCTAATCCTGACAGCCCTCAGGTGGCTTTTGAGAAGGCAATTGCTCGGGCAGATTCAGTGATTCCAACTAATGGCAACACCTCCCTTTCATTACCGTTGGAGTTGCTGACGAGTATCTTACAATCTAGCATGCCACTTTTTGATATAACCTGTGATTCTTACTCATCACATTCTTTTAGAGTGGTTCAAGTCCTCCAACAGATCCTGGGGGAAATCGGGGAGATTAAAGCCTGACAAAACAAGGCGTATTAAGAGCTCAATGACAATTAACAGCTCGGCCTAATAAATGTAAGTCTTTCGCAATTCAATGTTTGAATGGAGCAAGCTGAGCAAATAATTTCTGATTTGGAAGACTACCATAATAATCCGGACCGCGCAATAGCGAAATTCAAATTGGACATAATGGAGCCACAATTGAAACTGGAGGAAATGGAAAATAGATCTCGCCAATCTAATTTATGCTTTGTTGAGATCCCCGAGGGGTGCAAGAATGGCCAGGATGGGACTATGTTTATCACAGATATGAATAAAAAGTATGTTATTCCAGACCAGATGGAAAAAGACGTGGATCGTACAATCATGCAAGCTCATCGAGTTCCCACTCTCCAACTATCTGACTTTAAATACCCTTGCACTATTTTGGTCAATTTTGGAGATTATCGCATAAAGGGAGGGATATTGGCTAGAGCAATACTAGACAAGTCTTCTCAAACTTTGGACATTTATTCATTTAAGATCTTCTCCAACATGTCCTTGACTCCAGCACATTGACATGGAGAATTTAAGTTGATGGTTTGCTTTTTTAATAAAGTAGGCACCCAAGTGGGCCTTGCTCAACAATCAAAGTTGAAAGACATCCTTAACAGACAGTCTGGGCTTTTGCATCAGTTGCACAAGCTCACAAATTTTTAAGACTTATTACCATTTCTCGCAGTGGGAATGAGGCTGGAAAGGGGAATTGAGAATGTGCTGGGCTCGAGTAGTGTGGCTGCCATTTAATCTCTTTACCCCCCTGCTCTTTCCTTTTTGTGATGAAGGTTGTACTTACTCTCTTCTGTCTTTTTTGTTCTCTGATGTACCTTCTGTCTCATAGTTGTATGCGTATTTTGCTTACTGTACTTGGCTTAGAGGCAGAAGGAAAAGAAAGGTTCAGGTTTGCATGCCTCCTGGACCCGTGAATGCAGTTCCGAGTGCACTTCTAAGGCACTCAACCAGGAGGGAGCTAAGGGGAAGGACACTTTGGAAAGAGGGGTTTTTGAGGGTGGGTCAAGCAATGCAGCCTCAAGGACCTGGGATGGGTTGGGTCCTGGGAGCATATGCTCGAATGGGGAGGGGGGCGGTGAGTGCAGGGAAGAGGGGCATAGGAGGGGCACGTGTGTAAAAGGAAATGAAAAAAGATGCAGCAGGATCTAAAAGTATATCAGGGCACTTGGACGGTAGCCTTGTTTTAAAATCCCTGTGGCTGCTGAGCAGTTTTAAGCCTTTTAAAGAGGTACTATTGCTCCTAGATTCTTGAATGCGGGTTCATGCAATGCAAATGGTTTAAATCACAGGACCAAATTCAGATCAGTGTTGGCCTAGCTCAAGGCTTCCTGTGCAAGTGTCTTCTTTTTTCAAGAAACCCACCTCAAAACTACTCTACGTCAGGCATCAATCGGTATATTGACAATGCCTTTTTTGCATCATCTGGTGTGGCAGTCAGAGGCATGGCCATACTCATCCCAAAAGAGTTGGGCTGGAAAATACAAGGGTTAGTGAGAGACTCAGGGGAAAGAGGGATATGGGTTAAAACGTTAGTACAAAACCAGATAATTAATTTTATAAGCTACTATGGCCCTATCGAACATTCAGTCTTAGCATTTGAAGAAAAATATAATTTTACAAAAGGGGAAACCGGCTTATTTATTATAGGTGGCATTTCAATCTTCTCCAGAATGTTAACATCAACTCCTCACATCTCAATAAGCAACAGAATAAACATAAATGCATTAAGGTTTTAAAAAGCTAGAACAGGATTTAGCTCTAATAGACTCCTGTCGCAGTGATCATCTTCATGATAGACAGTACACCTATTTTTCCAAACGATTTAATTCAGCCTCTCAAATAGATTTTTTTTTTAATATCACACTCATTTCATTGCGGACAGGTAGAAATTATGGTGAATAGTTTCTCGGATCATTCGGCAGTCTCAACTAAACTATTTATTTCAGAGTGGGAACCCATTAAGTACAGATGGCCATTTGATAAATCTCTGCAAGCCAACTAAGCTTGGTTGGAAAACATGCGGCGAACCTTAGAAGTGTTTCTGAAGAGTAACATAGGTACGGCCTCTGTTTTTCAGTATGATGTTCTTTGAAGGTCTTTTTAGAGCAAAATTCAAGAAACAAAGGTGCAGCTTAAACAATTGCAATTGTCTTTAATTCAGGCAACCCTAGCTTTTACTACACAGAAATCCTTGGTAGTCAATTTAGAGCTAACCCAAGCAAGACAGAAATTGAAAGAGTATTTTATGACAGCTGAGATAATCAATCATAATATATACTTACTAAAAGATTATTATGAGGAAAGCGATCACATGGGTAAATACTTAGCTTAATAAATAAGACCAAAAAAACCATATTTCAATCAAATCGATCTTAGACTAAGATACGGGTGAAGTATTCACTCGGAGAGATTTAATAATAGCTGCTTTTTTGAAAAACACTATTCAAGAATATATTCTGACCCGCAGAGCTCTAAGCCAGAGTCAATTAAAGGCTGGCTAGAAGGCGTCACCCTTCCATCCTTGTCCAAGGATCAGCAAGCATCCATCGTCGCACCAATTACTTCAGCCAAAGTTGAAAATTTAATTCACTATTCCTCTAACGTGAAGGCCTCTGGAAATTATGGGATAGCTGCTGAGGTCTACAAAACCTGTGTGCACCAGTTATGTAAATTTTGGGTCACTTTGTTTAATAAAATTCCTACAGGCAATGAAATACCCAACTCATTCTCTGAGGCTGTCATAGTTAGTTTCTTGCAAAAAAACAGAAGACATTGTTAAATGAGAATTTCTATTGCCCTTTAAGTTTACTAAATAGTGATTACACATTTTTCACTAATATTTTGAAGGATCAACTGGCCCCACTAGCTCAAGGGCTGATCCACGTTGATCAAAACAGATTTTTTCCAAATAGATTGATTTCTATCAGCACTAACTATTTAGTGCAGGAAATCGATTTCTAATCCATTAACAACAAGGTGGCCATTATTATGTCGCAGAAAAGGCCTTCTATTTAGTCCAGTGGGTAGGTGCTTTTTGCTGTCTTAACCAGATTTAAATTTTTGTAGGAAAGTAGGATCGGCTTTCATGGTTACCCCCACTTTTTGCTTACTCTGTTTTATGACTAGTCTGATTGGATCCTGCTAATCAGGAACCTAGTCACTGTGCTTTCTCCCTAAATTGTACAGTGGCAAGTACTTTGCTACCTTCCCAATTGGCTACTGGTGTATCCTTCTAAGTCCCTAGTATATGGTCTAAGGTACTCAGGGCATGGGTACACCAGGGGTCTCCCATGGGCTGCAGCATGTATTTTACCACCCCATGAGAGACTACTCAAACTACTGTGACTACAGGCCTGTCTTGGCAGCCTGTGTAAGCTGGTGCTAGCACCACTTATAACAGATATAAGTTTTCTTATATCTGAAGTCACTGCACTTAAAACCTATAAGTCACCCCTTAGGTAGGCCTTTCAGTCCTGAAGGCAGGGTGCTAGGTTATAAGTGTGAGGGTACCCTGCATGAGCAGGACACCCCCTACAAACCCCGGAGTTGATTCTCCAGGCTTTGTAAGTGCGGTCAGTCATTTAGATACATATAGTGGCAATGAGTCATTACGCAATAGCTAACTATATATTGGCTGTGCCTAACCTGGGTATGTTTGGTATCAATCATGTTGGAATCCAACCCTAACACCGCTAGTTCTATGATTCCATGCACCAGGGGGCTCCTCCGGTAAGCCCTTGTGCTTCTGGTAACAAGCTAGTGCTGCTGCCGACCCTAGACATGATTCTACCCTCCTGCTGCTGAGCTCAAGCAGGGGAAGGTAGAATAGGTTTTCTGCCCCAGGGAGGTGTGACCACCTCCTAGACAGGACTTAGTGTATTGGGTTGGGGTGGGGGCGCTTGCCAGCGCCACCAGACTGCTTTGAAGGGCACATTTGGTGCCCTCCTTGCATACTCCAGTTTGAGCCATTTCAGGGAGCCCTTGGCTCCCACTCTGGCGTGAAACGGAACAAAGGACATGGGAGTATCCTCCCCTCTGTCCAGCCCCTCCTCTGGGAGGAAACCCTGAATCGGTCCAACCCTTTCCCATGGGTACTTAAGGGCTTACCTATGGGTGGCTCTTTGGATTCGTTGTGGGACAAGATTCAAATACGAAACCACTTCAACTTCGACTGTCTGTGCACCTTGGACTTCACTGAACTTCGTCTGGAACCGAACTGCACCAAGGAAGACTCCTGCTGCACCTGGTCTCACTGTTCTGCAAGTCTTCTTCGTTGTCTGTGACTGTGCTTCATCCAGGTTCCTCTCCAGGCCTGTGGGCATCAAAGACACCCGAAGAAATCTCCCTTGGAGTGAAGGAGTCACTCCCCTGCATCTACAGGCACCGCCATGAAGCTGACCGGTCTGCTGCTCCTGCTCTGAAAGGCTCAGCAACACAGGTGGTGATTCTACAACCCCCTTGAGGCCTGACCTGTCCTCTCAGCAGGTTTTAGGCCAGTATCCCTCCTCGGAACCGCTGGAACAGAACCCCTGTGCACCGCGATGACTTGCTGTTACCAAGGCTTGTTGGCTCTGTACTCCAGAAATCTTCAAGCTACAAGAAGCTCCAGCCTCCAGCATCTCTTCCTGCCAAGAACTTCGTTCTCACCGCATTCTCTGCACTGTGGGCCTGCATCTTTGGTGAGCTGCTCGAGGTCCCCTGGCGACTTCTGTGCTTTCGGTCTGGTGGTCCTCTTGAAGGTCTTCTTTGACCTCAGTTGCTTCCCCTGCTTACTCGGGGCCTGCGCTGACTCTCCTGCAATTGGTGAGACCCTTGGACCTTGCTGGTCCCAACGTTGTACCTTTTTCGTTTACCATGTCTGTTGCTGCTGCCAACGCTTGTTGGTGCTCCCGCCGGACACCGACCCCCTAGTTCTTGACTTCCGACGTGGGACAACTCGGGAACAGCTCATGGTTTTCCACAGCATTGCCTGGTCCTTACTGCTGCAGCAACAGGGTCACAGTCATCACTCCTGCATTTTCTTTAATCAGTGGTCATTGCTCTTCTGTGCCTCCTCTTCACCTCCGAGTGGCATAGACTCTGTCCCCTCTGCTTACAGGTTCTTCTTGTCAAGAATCCACCCTTGGATTCCACTGGACTCTTCCAGCTTCTTCACCAGCGGCATCTTTACTGAAGTCCTCCATTGTGGTCTACAGCGGTTTCCGGTGTCACTTCACACCTATGCACCTGGCATCCCTGGTGCAGGTATCCTCGTTCCTGGGGTATCCACGGGTGGGGTGGGGTGGCTCTCCAACCTTCTGTCTTCCACGGGGTTTCTTCAGGGTCCACTGGGAAGTGTCCTTCTTCTTTGAAACTGCAACTGCAACTTTCCCATTGACTTGTATTGAGTACATGGCTGTGTTTCCACTCTGCACACAGCCTCCGTGGTGTTCCTGGGTACTTACCTCGGGTGGTTCCTTTTGTCCCCAGCTCTTCTGAGTCTTCAGGTCCAAGTCCCGACTTTGGTCGCAGTTCGCAATCCACTTCTTTAGTATATGGTTTGGTCTCCACCCGGAAACCACTGTGTATTTGGGCTTCCTTACCTGTTGACATTTACAGTATTGTGTGTATTTGTGTTTATATCTCTGGGTAGGAGATATACCAATCTGTTAGTGAGTGTGTATAATAAATAGACATATTTTCATAAGCACGATTTGTGGTTCTTTTTCGTTTAACCTACGCTATATGATTAGCTATGGTAAAACAAGCTGCTTAACACTCCTTCTGGACTAAGCCTGAAGGGTGCTCTCCACAGCTACCTCCTTCAGAGCTTTCGATGGTTTTCTAAGACCACTAAAATCGCCATAAGGGTTGTCTGGATTAGTGCAAGGTGCTTCACTTAAATAAGTGAGCACCATATACTAAGCCAGCCTCCTACAATTTCCACTAAGCTTTCTGCATCTTTTAAGAAATTTGTATAAAAATGCTGCATCAAAAATTATAATTAGGGCTCCCTGTTTTCCATTTTACTGATTTTTACAGATAAATACAGACAGAAAACATTTTTAAAAGTGGAACAATACTGATAATTTGGCGTCTTTTGAGTGGTTCAACATGCTGAGATTAATGACTTTCAGGCCAATAGCTGTACATGTAGGCAGCATGGCCAACAGCTAACAGCTGTACCTATTGGCAGCATGGGGAGTTACAAAGCTCAATGAGATGAGCTCAAATTACTGCATATCTCAACATGTATATGTGCTATTATACTAATATTTAATGGGGGCATATTATTATATTCTTTCTGGCTGTGTAATGTGCTAAAACCTGACAGGCATCAAAGTATGACTGTACATTTACGCGTTAAATAAATACAGGAACATACGAGATATCATCTCATATGGTCACAAAACACAAAAAAATATGGATAAATACCAATACGATTGCCAAAAAATAACTATGGGTATATACAGACACGGAAATGCTAAAAAAAAAAAATGCCATAAAACCGGGAGCCCTAATTATAATCAATTCAAAATCAATCGGACCAATCATTACGAGAAGGATAGCAGACAAGTTTGCCCCATGTCCCCTATTGTTTTTTCTTTGTTCATTGAACCTCTGGCTTGTGCAATTTGTCAAGATTCTAGAATTCTTCCCCGGGTCATCGGAGCTGCACAACTGAAACTGTTTGCAGATGATATGATTTTATATCTGGCAGCAGAGAAAAGCAACATTAATAACGCATTCTCTAAAATTGAAGGATTTACGAATATGGGTGAATATTAAATTAATCACTCTAAGTTAGAATCTCTGCTCTTTAATTGTACTTCGCAAGCTCTACTGATACCAAAGCAAGCCCATTAATCAGCTACTGCCCCAGTCAAATATTTGGGCATCTTCTTTACATCCGATTTAGGATTTATTCTCCTTAAATTACGCTTCAACTCTAGGGAAGGGTCGTAGGTTTTTAAATCAGTGGCAGAATTTACCAATGACTATTACTGGCCGGGTCGCTTTGGTGAAAATGAATATTTTTCCTTTGTTTTTATTTATTTTCGCTAACGTCATTATTAAGGTGGAGCAATCTGTTTTTGATTAGATTGAGGCAGAATGACGTCATTTTATTTGGCCGAGGAAGGAAACCTACATTAAGATTATGTCGCTGAAACTAGACCAGGAAGAAAGAGGGCTGGCAGTTCCTAAAAGGAAACTATGCTATCAGGCGGCTTTTTTGGATTGGTTATCCTGAGCCGCTACCGCCAATAATGAGGACAACAATTTCTATTTAAATAGAATGATCAATGAAGCAGAATCCTAGCTTTTTTTATTTTGAAAAATTCCCAGACTCCCGAAAGGATCCAGATATAAGAAGCCACTTGTGATAATCGATAGATTTAATAGGATCTGGCAGGATTTGATATACGTAGATTTCACGTCAACCTGCAGCTAGTCAATTGTAAGACTTCAGGGTTACATCTGAGGGTTCCACTAACAATCAATGGGTTGACCTTGGATATCAGAAGCTGAAAGATTTCTTTCTAAACAATATATTTATTATATGGCAGCAAGTGCTAGCCATTCATCCCCATTTTATCCCTAATTACAGTTTAGCTTTAATCAAATCAGACACTTTTGCAGTGGCTATATACCAGGAGATAAGGTGCTAGCTGATAACATTAGCAAAACCTTTTTTGTAACATGTCTAAAGGGTGCAGACAAGTGGTATCATGTACTACGTCAGAAACTACATGAAGAGGCTTTGTCTGCTTTCGTAAACAAAATTACATCCATGACTGGGTGCAGGATTGACGTGCCCCAATGGAGATGTCATAACCTGCTGAGCCCCAAGGACATTTGCGCTGCTAATTATTAGAGAATGTCCTTCTTTAGTAGATGGATGCTGTATTATACCCCACTAGAACTTAACATAATGTATTTAGGTGCCTCGCCCACAGGTTTATGGGTTTTACTGGTCCCCTATTGCATAATTTTTAGAAAGAGATATGCTCGGTTATTAGCCATAAATTAAATTTGAAGCTAGTGCCATATGGCTATGGAGCTCTATTTGGCATAATGGCACAGTATCACAAGATCTCCCTTGGGCAAAGGACATTCTTCTTTCTTTCCACCCTAGTTGCAAGATCCTTGGTGTTAGCTAATTGGAAATCTAGGGAAATTCCTACTCGTAGCCAATGGTCTGCAAAAATGCTGAGAGTAGAAAGATATGAATGCTTTTATGCAGGAAGAATTGGATCTTTAGTTAGATTCTCAAGAATTTGGAAATGCTGGGATAAATGATATTGGCCTGTTTAAAATTTCTCTGCTCTTTTGTTTTTTTCTCTTTTATTGAGCTTGGTTCTTTCTGTCCCTAAAAAAGAATCTTATTCGAATCAGGATTGTAATTTTTCTGAGATCATGTTTTTTATACTGCATCAATTACAAAAACGATGAGATAATGACAGCTAGAGATGGGACAAGAAGTACTGCAGTTACATTCTACATAAATGTGAGTAGATGTGGTGGAATGTGGTTGTATGGTAGTAGTTTGGTAGATTGCAGCTCCCTTGCCCATCACTGTACAGAGTGGTATACTCACCCGTCTGTGCTTACCAGTTCTTAATTTTCGCCGGTGGGGCCCACCGGCACGTATTTATGGCGACTGGAACTTATTTATTCTCATCCGAATTTCACAGTGAGCAACAGAGAGAAAAACACAAAGAGCGGAAAGAAGGAAGAAGAGAAAGACTACAAAACTGTCACAAAGGGAGAAAGCAGAATCATGCTAGAGAGAGATAAAGGGGCAGGGAGTGTCTGTTGATGGATTAGAGAGGCATGAGGTGGTAACAAGACTATGCAGCTTTGGTATTTGGCACATTGACTTTTAATAGTGCCGGCCGCAGGCCTCTGAGCAGAGCTTTGGGCACCGACCCTCATCCTTTTACAAATAAAGCAAAGGTGTTTACCCTGGTAACAATCTGCAAGTCCGATAGCCAGACATAGGTATGAACTACCTTGTCTCTTAGCCAAGACAGAGTTTTGTTCCAGGGAACATCCAGGCATTTCCCAGTCAATGGTATGGGTACATTGATGATCTCAGGTTTCTTGAACCATGGGACATCATTTTTTCTATCTCCAATCAAGGCCATTGTCGGTTATAGCCTCAGCAAATTCCTTTCGAGCTTTCAGCTTTTTTTCTGTGTTGACTAGAGTCCGAGACCTGGCTTTGCTGTCTGGTTGCTCCATTTTAGTAGCTTGTAGCACAGTAGCATCTGTAGTGAATGGAGCAGAGGTCTGCAAGACTGGATCAGCAAGTGGTAATTTTCGTTTTCTTAATAGACCTTCCAGTAGCCTGTGATGTGTCTTTGGACTAATGAGGAGAGTGTAGATGGTTTGACACAGACGTGTTTTATTGGTGATCTTTGTCTGTGATGCAATGTTTTAATGCTTTTGAAGTTATTTCACTGAGAACAGTAACCCTATATTGTAAAATGTTTCCCTTCAGCTTCTTAATCCCCTCCACCAATCGGGAAAAATCTAACTTTTATAACTCTACTATTAGCAGTAGGTCGCAGCTTGCTTTCAGGTGAAACTTGGACACTGAATGGGTGTATGAGATTTTGGCCCCTTGGTTGGCTGGTCCTGCGACAGTACGTCTGTCAATGGTTTCATCTGAGGTGCCCCTGTTTGACTCCCTTTTTGCTTTCATCTTTCCCTACCAAGCCACCCTTTCTCAGACAGGGCAGACTGATGCCGCTATATGATTTGTCTGAACTTGGTGTTTTTGATAAGTCTTGCCAGATCATTTGGGCCCAGCTCTTCCCTGGACGCTGCCTCACTAGGTTAGACCAGCAATGATGCATCAGTATCTCTATGGCAGTGACTGGTGGAGCGTGGGTACCAGTATCACCTTAGTGCTAAAAAACTAATATTTTCAAAGGAAACTTGATGCTCATGTTTCTTCATCCTCCTGTCTCCTTTGACAACTGCTACAGCTCTTCAATGTTTCCTGTAAGCACTATGCAGGTAGTGGTGGGGTTGTCATGTCCACTGGGAACAATGGAGAGCCATCTTGGGGGATCTATACTAAAACCTTACTTCCTGGAAATCTCATTTTGCTCTGAAGACACTTTGGGATAAGAGGTAGAGGGTTCTTTGGTGAGATCCTTCCCCTCATTCCAGACCCACTGTTTTTGAGTAGTAGCCAATGGAGAGACTGTGGTTGAATATGTATGAAGCTGGGGTGCGTTTGTTACTCCTTTTTTCTTATTATGAATATTCCTATGCCCAGCAAACCATGCAGAGATATGACATTAATTCTAAACTGCAATGCATAGGAGACTGAACGGGGCATTTGATGAAACTAGACTAGAATTCT
This sequence comes from Calotriton arnoldi, assembly GCA_963921515.1. Lineage (NCBI taxonomy): Eukaryota > Metazoa > Chordata > Amphibia > Caudata > Salamandridae > Calotriton > Calotriton arnoldi. The sequence continues at coordinate 676,580 of CAWUFW010001746.1, read as the reverse complement.
TTTTATTTTTTTTATTCTGATCAGGAATTCTGTGACCAAATTACACCCCACATTGTCTCCTGAAGAAAAGGTTATTGATACTCTCTTCTGCGGGGTCCACGTGTTTGACGTGAACTTCCCAAAAGAGAGTTCAAAGTTCCTCCAGCTATAACAAGCATTGGAAGTGCAATAGGTCTTGCATTTGCTTGAGTTAGAGCTATTGGTGTTGTAAATGACAATGGGGTCGATTCCGATTCGGGCCGGAAAAAGCACCGACCGACTCGGATCCGGAAAAAATACCGACCGACACGTACCCGTGGCGCACGACACGCCAAGTACGATGCAAGGCGCGAAAAATCCGACCGACACGTACGGAAACAAAGTCGACCGACCGAGCCGCACGGAAAGCAGCAATCCGGCCGGAAAAACACGCGAATCCAACCGACCGACACGCACCCGGAACAAATCCGACCGAAACATACACGCGAACTCCAAACCGCAAAGTACGATGCAAGGCGCGAAAACCACGACCGAGTCGGACGGAGGACAAGCCGTACGACCGACACGCATACAAAACCGAGCCGAAGCAACACAATACACCGCGACCGACGCGTACGCAGCATAGAAAGCTGCACAAACACAGCGTGAACGAAACGGAGAACACCGTACGAGACCAATGCAGGGTCCGACTCGGTCACAAGAACGTTTCCAACATACACAAACAGCACAAAGGAAAAATCACCCAAAATAAGGCCAAACAAGCAATTACCAAGCCAATAAATACTGGGGGTGGGGACAGAGAACAAAGACACACCCACAACTCCACCTATATAAAGGACACAAATCACAACCATGAGCCTTTGCAAATGCCATTCCACTGCCAGCACCCAAGAGAAAGCAACCACACACCAACAGCTCATCCCTCACACAAGCCACACACCATCAGCACACCAACAAATACCTACCTCACATACACCCAGCAAAACACACACTCACACACCCTCACCTGCACACCAACACACACATCACTCACCATCACCACCCATCACCATGCCCCCCAAGAAGAATCCCAAGTTCCTAGATAGTGAATTGGAAGTCATGGTAGACGAGATCCTCAGGGTGGAGCCACAGCTGTTTGGCACACTGGTCCAACAGACCCCCATGTCGCAGAAAACCAAGATGTGGGAGAGGATCATCAACAGGGTGAACGCCCAATCACCATGTCGGCGCACAAAGACCGACATCCAGAACAGGTGGTATGACGTGCGCAGGAGGGTACGGAAAATGCTGAAGCAAGACTACATCAACAGCCAACACACCGGCAGTGGCCCTCCTGCCAAGCCAATATACCTCAGGCCCTGGGAGGAGAAGGTGCGGGCCATCCTTCCGCCAGTGAGCGTATATGGACTAGAGGACATCCCAGAGCCTGGTGAGTACACAACAAATGTACACAATATACTGCCACAAAACACACACATCACTGTCAAGGGGAGAGTCAAACCATGCACTCATAGCAATTACACAGCAACCAGAACAGAATCATCCCAAAATGTGTATGTCAGTCAGAGAAACACAACACATGCCATCAAGAAAGTCACATCCAACTGTGCCAACACATGTACAAACACAACCACAACTACAGCTAGGCAGTGGCACAAATAGAACTAACAAACACATCCAGACATGTAGCCACCACAACAACACCAACACACAGTGAAGACCACTCAAAGGAAGGAATTCTGTGTATGCTTGCCAAGTCAGTGTAGCCAATAGCATCATGGGAGTCGCAGACACACATATTGCCCCCCCAACTGTCCCATCAACACCACCCTGAACCATGCTCACATCACAGGAAGTGGAGAAGGACTCACAAGATAGCTGACACTGGCTACTGCTGTGGGGAGCACAAGGCCCTGCTGGCAACTGTGCACCAACAAACAGCAGGACACCACTGACTGACATCCTGAGAGACAACTTACACTCCCTGCAATGCAAGCACGTTCCATGGTGGGATATCTGGCTAGCTGGGTGGGAAGGGGGACTTGCAGCACTGACCATAGTCACAAGCACCTCCCCTCACACCCCCCCAACACAAACTCCACAGAACCCACCTGGTAGAATGCAATGCCCCCATCCTAACACAAGATCCCACAAAGAACCACCACCCTGGGTTATGTTGTGTGAAGCACAGGGACACTCTTGGGACTTCCAGCCAAACAACTGCCAGGACAACACTCCCAGCCATCCTGTCAGCACAGCCAGCCCACCCCACAGGGAAGCAGAGTCAAAGGAAGGAAGCATGGGCATGCTGGGAAGGGGGAGGAGGCAATGGCATGATGGGAGTCGTAGTCACAGACATAGCTCACCCCCACAACTGTCCCATCAACACCACCCTGAACCATGCTCACATCACAGGAAGTGGAGAAGGACTCACAAGATGGCTGACACTGGCTACTGCTGTGGGGAGCACAAGGCCCTGCTAGCAACTGTGCACCAACAAACAGCAGGACACCACTGACTGACATCCTGAGAGACAACTTACACTCCCTGCAATGCAAGCACGTTCCATGGTGGGATATCTGGCTAGCTGGGTGGGAAGGGGGACTTGCAGCACTGACCATAGTCACAAGCACCTCCCCTCACACCCCCCCCCCCACACAAACTCCACAGAACCCACCTGGTAGAATGCAATGCCCCCCATCCTAACACAAGATCCCACAAAGAACCACCACCCTGGGTTATGTTGTGTGAAGCACAGGGACACTCTTGGGACTTCCAGCCAAACAACTGCCAGGACAACACTCCCAGCCATCCTGTCAGCACAGCCAGCCCACCCCACAGGGAAGCAGAGTCAAAAGGAAGGAAGCATGGGCATGCTGGGAAGGGGGAGGAGGCAATGGCATGATGGGAGTCGTAGTCACAGACATAGCTCACCCCCACAACTGTCCCATCAACACCACCCTGAACCATGCTCACATCACAGGAAGTGGAGAAGGACTCACAAGATGGCTGACACTGGCTACTGCTGTGGGGAGCACAAGGCCCTGCTGGCAAATGTGCACCAATAAACAGCAGGACACCACTGACTGACATCCTGAGAGACAACTTACACTCCCTGCAATGCAAGCACGTTCCATGGTGGGATAACTGACTGGCTGGGTGGGTGGGAAGGAGGGCACCCCAGAAAATACATAGAAATGCCCAAATAATGCAGGACAATGTGCCACACCAATATCAACCCCTGACTGTGACGACTCAGGACAATGCAATGTATAGGCCCGCACCCAGAGGCACAGTCACAACTGTCATGTGTGTCAAACATTGATGCCTGCAGAAACATGACATACATTGTTTGTCTCCCAAAAACAGGTGATGATGGGGACACAGCAGCAGACGCTGAGGAGTCCCAGTCCCAGGCTCAAGAGGATGCCGAGCTCACTGGCGTCGTACAGCCTCTGTCCTCCTCGGACGATGAAGAACAACCTGGCACATCCGGTGCAAGTCAACATGCAGCACCAGCAGGACCACCAGCTGCAGCACCAGCAGGACCACCAGCTGCACCCCTGCACCCACCCCTACAACGACTGTCACCACGAATACCATCCCTGCCGACATGGACAGAATAAGGAGCAACACCAGCACAGTGACCCTGGACCAACCTGGGGCCATGGACACCACCACCACCACCACCACCAACCCCCAAGGTGGACCAGGGTTATCTGTGCGTGCCACTGCACACACTGCACATGTCAGCAGGGGTGGTGGGAGGGGTGGGAGACAGAGGTCGCTGCTTGCAGACGTTGCTGGTGTGCATGATGACCCACAACTGGTACGCATAGCTGATGCGTACCAGTCCAGCACCGGAGAGCTCAGCCAGGTAGTGGGGCTCCTCAGAGACATTAAACAGCAGCAGGCTGCCCATCATGCCCGCTTGGACTCCCACATGTCCCACGTGGAGTCACACATGTCCCGTGTGGACTCACACATGTCCCGCGTGGAGTCCAAGTGGGATGCACTGCATGAGATGACGGCGGTGCACAGGGACATTTTACAATGCCTCCGCCAGATGAACAGCAACCAGTCCACACCTCCCTGTGTGCCAACAACATCTGGTGCCGAACAAACTGCAACTGCCACAGGGAGGGAGGAGGACTCTGGCGGAGAGTCCCCTGCACCGCAGCAGCCTGCACTTGAGGGCCCCCCCCAAGAAGAGGGGTCGTCCGAGGAGGGAAAAGTGAGAGGCCAATGGCCAAGCGCAACTCCCAGGAAGCCTGAACCTGTTCTGGAAGTTCGCCTTTGTGCACAGACTGTTCACCCTGTTGACGGCAACACTACTCCCACACATTGCATGGGGAGTACAAGTTGGACCAATGTGTCAGACAACTGTGGCCCCGATACTGGGGATCCTGTCTACCCGGACTTTCAATTCACCTAGGAACTTGGGATTGCAAGATTCATGTACAGCACAACCCATCCTATGCACTATTAACACAAATGTATCACAATAAACACACTAATACACCATACTTGCCTCTGTCGTGATTCCAACGTGGGTGCTGTTATGGGGATGATGTACTGCAAAATTACACTGTGTATGCGAACTGCAACAGCAAGGACAACACAGGCATGTGAGTACAGGAAACGTGACACACATGAGGGAGACACACCACCAGGGCTACACGACACATACACACCTAGGCCATCTGACTCATTGCCTACACTGATGTTGCCAGGGAAGACGGTGCAATGCACAGACACCACACCCATTCCCAGTTGTAGTCAAGTAGCCCACAGGTGCAGTAAGCAAATGGCAGTCAAATGTGTGACCACAGACAACGCACATCACAAAATGAAGCACAGGTTTATTACACAGTTGCAACATGCCGTAACCACTACAGATGCAAGGTAACCCCACCTGGCAGCGGGCACACAGTCAACAACTGTAGACGGAAGGAAGTCCATGGGTGTGGCGCACATCACCTGTAGGGACACAACAGCTACCAGCCTGGATGTGCAATCAGGTCGTCGGTGGACACAGTTGACCAAACGAATCTGAAAGTACCCTGTGAAGGACAGAAATGACACACAGTCAAAAGCAATGGAGTACAGGACAGAACAGCAAAACACATGCACAATACATGTTACAAGATACCCACCCAGAACCAAGTTAGCATGTCAACACTGTTGGGGAGTACAGCCCACCTGTCACCACACATCGCAACACACATCCAGTCAAGTGGCCCATGGACACACTCCAACAGCACCAGAGCACCACCCACACATCATGCCAACTCACATCATTGACATGACACCTCAGGATACTCACATTCAGCTAAAGAAGTTGGTGATGAGCTGTGTGCGGACATCACCATCACCATCATCATCATCATCGTCACTGGCATCGTGGTCCAGGCCAGGATCCTCCACAGGTGGCGGATGTTGGTCATTGTCATCCTGGATGAGAGGCAACTCCTTCCGCACTGCCATGTTGTGGAGCATGCAGCAGACGATGATAATCTTGCACACTTTCGCAGGGGCATATGGGAGGGACCCTCCGGTCTTGTCCAGGCAGCGGAAGCGGCTCTTCAGGAGACCAAATGTCCGCTCAATCACTCTCCTGGTCCGACCATGTGCCTCATTGTAGCGCATCTGGGCAGGTGTCACAGGGTTCCTGAGGGGTGTCAGCAACCACGGCATGTTGGGGTATCCCGAGTCACCTACGGACAGACAAGTGCACATTAGCTGACTTGGAAAAGTGGGCGGAATACCACAGATCAGATCACACACAATGGCACAAAGTCAGTACACACCGACAAGCCAGGCACGCTGGTTCTGCATCTGTGCCATCATCCTGGGGATGCGACTACTCCTCATCACAAAGGCATTGTGTGCTGAACCAGGGAAACGGGCACACACGTGTGTGATGGTCATGTCTGCAAGACACACCACCAGTGCATTGACCGAGTGGTAGTGCTTGCGGTTCCTGTAGGCCTGCTCCTGGGCCTGTGGTGGTACCAAAGCCACATGTGTCCCATCAATGGAGCCAATGACATGCGGCATCCTCCCCAGGGCATAAAAGTCACTCTTCACGTCAGTGAGTCGTCGCAGTCTAGGGAAATAGATGTACCGGTTCAGGAAGAGCAACATTGCCGCCAAAACATCGCGGAGCACACGGCTGAACATGGTCTGTGACATCCCACCAGCAGTCGCCACAGTATGTTGGAAGGTACCAGTGGCAAAGAAGTGTAGGGCTGCCATCACCTTCACCTTGGGGGTCAGCGCTGTAGGATACGGCCGGCCAGGCTGCAAATGTGGGGACAACTGCACTGCCAAATCCTCAATCAGCTGCCTGGTGAAGCGGTACCGTCGGGTGCTGTCCCGTTCCACCATCGTTGCCAGGTCTGGGAATGGCCGATGTACAGCAGGAGCCCTGCAGTGCAGAGGAGAAGTAAGCAAGATTGTCAGTCACCCCACATATGCGGCATTGAACACACTCAAGATCCCAACATACATCATTATGAGGCACAACTACATGAAGTGTGCAGTACCGGAAGGACACGTATGGTACATACATGGCCAACATCTGTCAACACGGTCCAACAGGTGGCATCAATTAGTCCCAGGTTGGCCCATTGGATATCATGAGGCCGTGTCACAGTTCCCATCTCCTGCTGCCGTGTCACAATAACCCCCCACAGGGACATGTGAGGACAGATGTGCCCCAGGCACCACAGCTCAACGACAGGTACATTCCCAGGGACCCTGTAATGCCACATGGACACTGGCATTACATGAAGTATCATGTATACACCACAGCAAAACAACCATGACCCCCACAGGTAGTGGCCCCACTTGCCACGGCAGGACAGACATGGACGTCTGTGACACACACGCACAACATCAGAGTCCATGCACACACAACGTGGATGTGGAGACTGTCTCCCATTGTGCACATGAAATCAGAGACATTGTAAACACCACATGCACAAAGACTGTGGAGGACCATCACTATTGTGCCACTGGGACACCCTGGCTCAAACATACCGTCCCACATGGGACTCACGGGGTATGTGACATTACATACACATACACCACTGGTGTGAAATGTGACCATGGCACATGCACAGATATGAACAGTTGCACATCACAGTGGTCACGTACACGTAACACCCAGGATCCTGTCCCCATGAACACGTGCACAGCCTGGGGGTGGCTGCCCACAGGTGACACCCACAGGACAACATGTACACCAACATACACACAATAGGAAATGCAGCCTTACATGCCTTATGATAAAGTTTGGACAGGCTGTCGTGATGTAGGTGTGCCCCTCACTCCCTGGGAGCTATCTGTGGCTGGCATATGTCCATCTGAGACAGGCATGCTGACATATGCCAGTCACATGTACAGTGATGCGTTGAACAGCAATGGACCGATCGGTGCCTCCGGCCGGCCCATTGCTTTCAATGTGTGCGGGTACGCGTTGTACCCCTGTGCGCGTTGAACAGCAATGGACCGATCGGTGCCTCCGGCCGGCCCATTGCTTTCAATGTGTGCGGGTACGCGTTGTACCCCTGTGCGCGTTGAACTGCAATGGACCGATCGGTGCCTCCGGCCGGCCCATTGCTTTCAATGTGTGCGGGTACGCGTTGTACCCCTGTGCGCGTTGAACAGCAATGGACCGATCGGTGCCTCCGGCCGGCCCATTGCTTTCAATGTGCGGGTACGCGTTGTACCCCTGTGCGCGTTGAACAGCAATGGACCGATCGGTGCCTCCGGCCGGCCCATTGCTTTCAATGTGCGCGGTACGCGTTGTACCCCTGTGCGCGTTGAACTGCAATGGACCGATCGGTGCCTCCGGCCGGCCCATTGCTTTCAATGTGTGCGGGTACGCGTTGTACCCCTGTGCGCGTTGAACAGCAATGGACCGATCGGTGCCTCCGGCCGGCCAATTGCTTTCAATGTGTGCGGGTACGCGTTGTACCCCTGTGCGCGTTGAACAGCAATGGACCGATCGGTGCCTCCGGCCGGCCCATTGCTTTCAATGTGTGCAGGTACGCGTTGTACCCCTGTGCGCGTTGAACAGCAATGGACCGATCGGTGCCTCCGGCCGGCCCATTGCTTTCAATGTGTGCGGGTACGCGTTGTACCCCTGTGCACTTTGTACCGCAATGGACCGATCGGTGCGCACCCATTGACAATGGGCTTGCCTGGCAACGGACGCGTTTTCGAATTTCGAACGAGTCGGTTGCTGGAAATTCAGTTGGTCACCCACAACAATGTTGCAAAATCATGTATGTCATGAAGTTGAAGATTTGAAGGATGCTGTGGGCGTGTTTTGGTGCTGCTATTCCATGGATTGGCCAGATTCAGAAGATGCAAACGACTTGGACCTATCACTTTGGACACAAGGGACAGTATCTGCCTCTCCAGCACATATATATTGCTGGCTGTTCCCCTGAGAGCCCACTTGCCTGCACTACATGCTCCAGGACGACATCTGCCACTGCACTGCTGCTGTCTCTGCCCCTCTGGACCCTGCAATGGCACGTACTGTGGAGAGAGCCCCAGCCTTCAGCCTTGAAGAGAACCAGGCCCTGCTGGACAGCCTACTTCCACAGTACAGCAAGCTGTATGGGACACCAGGGGAGCAGGTGAGTGTTCTGTGCACTGCCTTTCTGAATGTGCATTTTGTGTGACTAGCAAGGCTGAGAGTCTGCACGCCACTGGCTAGCAGGCTCACTGAGTAGTTGTCACCCCCCATAGTGTGTAGTGACATACACTGGACAGGTATGGTGCAGTGACAGTGCATTTGAACATGGTTTTACTTCCCATGCAATGATACCATGTAGTGACGTCTGGCAAACTGTCCATGGTCAGCTTTGCACTGCCTGTGTACATCATGTGCCCCTGTGATTGAGACATGTATATACAACTGTGTCATGCACGGATATGTTGCATGTGTGGTAATGGCCTTTTCACTTTGTCATCCTGACAGGTTAATGCCCATCGGAAGCAGGAAATCTGGAAGGACATCGTCCGGGCTGTCCGGTCCGTGGGGGTCTACAAGCGCCGGATCCGCAACTGCCAGAAGAGGTGGCAGGACCTTCGGGGCTGGACCCGGAGGATTGCACGGGTCCAGCTGAAGCTGTCGCCTCCTCGCAGGAGGGGCGGAACACGGACCCTGACCCCCACATGCTCCAGATCCTGGCAGTGGTCTTTCCAGACCTGGATGGGCAGCTGAAGGCCAGACAGCAGCAAGGAGGGGGTGAGTCAAAGACTGCACTGTGAACTCTGTATTACATGCTTTGTGCCCTCCTCTGGCCTGGTTCAACTGCCACAGTGCAGCAGTCATGTTGTCCAGGAGCCATGTCCCTCTATTGTGCACTGCCCACTGCTCATCTGATACCCAGGTGTGGCCCTTACAGTCAGGGAATTGTGTCACTTGGGACTGTGTCCTTGCAGTTTGCTTCACTAAAGGTGGGGGACAGCATCTGTTTCCCTAACTCTGTTGTGGGCATCATGGGTGGGTCCATTGTTCACACAACGCCTGGGTTTGGACATGTGATCTGCGTGTTGCTTTGATATGCGGTCCACTTGCTGAGCTGAGCCACCACATGTGCCTGGGGTATGTGGCACACGCCCATGCAGCGGGTGGGAACAATGTTTGGGCCCCAGGAGTGTGCAGATTACGTGTGTCACACATACATAGCCAGCTATCCACTGTCCAGGGCACATCCCTCATTCATGTGGAGCAGGACAGTCATGCCTACTCCAGGCCATGCAATGCACTCTGTACTCCTGACACATTGACACAGCTGACACATTGTGCACAGTGATTTGACCCCTCCGGAGTCTGCCTCTGTGTCAGTGTGCTGTGGATTAGTTGCCAGGACTGCTGGGGTGTTTCTTGGTAGGGGCTCAGCATGCCCCTGGAGATGTGACCATAGGAGACGGTACTTGTGTGTCACATAGGTGTTTGATCAGCTGCCCGTGCAGACCGGGGTATGCGAATGTGATGTTCAGGCAGCTGTTCCCCATTCACAGCAAATTGTGAGGGGCTCAGGTTCAGAGGGTAGTGTCACAGATCTCCCATATGTCCAATAGGTGTGACCTGGACAGATGAGGGTTGAGATGATGTGTTGTGTGGGGGATGTACATGTGCACTTGTGCAGCTCCAGGACTTGCATTCCCCATGACCTACTATTGTGACACAGTGCATAGTGTTGTTGTCTGGCTGCCAAGTCATACATCACTGAGACAGTGATGTATGACTTAGCAGTCATGCCTCTGCCATGGCATGTGTCAACTCATTTGTGGTCCTGCAGGGGAGTGACATGTGCTACATGCACACCATAGTGGCGCTGGCTATCAGGACATGGGTGCATCATGGTGTCTGTCGCTGGTATGCATCACATGCATTTCCTATTTGACTCTGGGCATCCCTTTCATCCGGAAACCTGTACTCACTCAGTGGCAAGAGCTGTGATGTGTCCACACCGTGTCCTCTGCACTGTCCAACTACTGTGTACTTGGTGCATGTGTCCACACTGGGGTGTTGCAATCCAACAGACACCAGACAGATGGGTGCAAGGCCATGTGGGATGTGAGTGCCATGCTTGGCATCAGACTGACAATTGGCTTCTCCTGTTCAGTTAGGGCACTGTAAGCAATGTACAACTAATGATGCCAGGGCTTGCTCTGTGATGTGCTGTGCTCACAGTGGTGTGTGCGTTTGGTGCAGGTGACTGATGTCTGTCTGTTTCCCTATTGTTTGCAGATACATCCACGGCCACGGAAGGGGACAGCTCCACGGACCAGGAGGAGCCAGAGAGCCAGACTGGGTCAGCAGCCGAGGAGTGGTCGGAGGGACCCAGTGGCACGGAGGGCGAGGGGAGCCACACCGAGGAATCCTCAGCACCATCCACCTCAGCTGAGGACCAGAGCAACTCGGAGGATGACTCCCTTGTGGAGGCGGGTGTCAGCAGCCACCACACCCCAGCTAGTGTTGCTGTCCCCGCCACCACCAGCACCACCACCGCCCTCCCATCGGCTCCCATTCCCAAGGTCCGTGGAGGCTCCCATGTTCGGGAGCGTGTCTCCTTTGGCCCAGGCACCGCACCCCCTGCCCCTGTGTCCCCTGCTGCCCTGAGTGAGGAGTCTGTGTACCTCCTTCGCCAGCTCCATGTAGGGCAGACAGCCATGCTGAGTGTCCTCCATGCGCACACCGCACTGTTGACTCAGCTGGTGTCGTTCATGGAGGGCATCTCATCGGGCATGTCTGACCTACAGAGGGGCAACAGGTCCATGGACTCCTCCCTGACGGCAGCACTGTCCCTCCTCAGACAGTCCCTCACCCCTCCTGCCTCTGCTCCATCCACACTCCCCAGCACCTTGCCCGTCCCAAGCACACACACACCGGCACAGGCACACACCAGCACACACACATCCAGCACACAGACACACACGCCATAAACTAAACGCACATGCACGCACAGTCAGGGGACTGAAACCAGACTCACAGGGGATGGGGCCCTGGTACACACACACGCATCCACGGGCACTGCACAGTCCTCAGTTGCCTCTCCCTCCAAAGCACCCTCCCTTGCCTCACCTGCAACCCCAAAGACCCAGCGCCTCTTCCTCAGTGACCTCGGCCTCTTCCCCTCCGATCCAGCTGCCCCAGCATCCAGGGGGAAGAGGAAGCCCCCCCACACGGAGCAGAGTGCCCCTCGCCCCCGGACACCCTCCCCCAGGTGCAGACAGACTGAGGCCCCCACCCGCAAGTCCCCCCGGAGTGGTAAGAGCAAGACCCCGCCGCCGCCCTGCAGCTCAAGCACCAGGTCACCTTCCTCCATCCCTCAGGCCCCCACCCCACAGGTGCCCCCGCCACACCCTGCCCCAGGTTCCCCCACCCACAGATATACCATCCCCAAGAGGCTCCGGCCTTCTCCCCCTGCCACTTGCTCTCCCGGCACCACACCCCCCGCTGCACTTGTCTGTGCCACTGATGTGGTGAGGGTGTCCTCCCACTCTGTCCAGCCCACCTTGCCTGTTCCCCATTCTCCTCCCCTGGTGGTAGGCACTGCAGTGGAGTCCACTACCACCCTGTCTGACTTGGGCACTGCAGTGGCGGACCTGTCCACTCCATCCACTCCATCTGCGGGGTCCACTGCAGTCGTGCCGGCACCCACAACATCTGAGCCATGCCCCCCAGTTGTGCCAGCACACACCATGTCAGACACCTCCACTGCAGTTGTCAGTGGCGCTCCAGCACCCACCACCCCTTCCCTGCTTCCTCCTGGTGAGCCCTGATCCTGTCCCTGCGGTGCCTGGCCTACCCCCCGGTTGCCCCTCCTAGTGGATTGTCCCTGGTTTTGTGCAGGCATGTGTAGGGTGGCATCTGCCACTGTCACCCACTTGTGACTTTGTTGATGGACTGGCCATTGGCCTTTGTTTATGTTCTACCGGACTTCTACTTTTAATGCCACATATGCTGAATAAAGCAACTTTCTGTTCTCTAGTGCTTTTGCTTCTGATGTACATGATGTTGATGATGCTAACAATGCCCTTGCTGCAGTGATGGTGATATTTGGTCTCATGATTATGAAGTGTTACTGTGCAGGAACCCATGTGGTCCAGGGGTTATGTGTCCTATCCTGTGGTGTATCCATGTCATCCATAGCAGCATCTGAGGGTGTCATGTGCTCAGTATTTGGCAATGAGATTTCCTACTTAGATTGGCAACTTCACATCTGTGGCTTCCACCCCTGCACATCTGTTGTGCCTGCCATTGTTCTATTCGTCTACTTCCCTGACCGTGTGGCCATCTCCAGTGAACATGCAGGTTTGGGCATCAATGGGGAAGGACTCATCTGTGTTGTCAGTGCAACATTGCTATACAAGTGTGTTGGATCTGTGCTGATGATTCCGTTGGCACTTCCATGACCAGGCTGATGTTACGGGAGCCCTCATTTGTTACTAATTGTTGATTGTGTGTCCCATTGCTGCCATGGTATGGTATCTGTTCGCCTCACATCTGCAGTCTCCACAGGGTATCTGCATGTGTGTGCCCATTGGTGCAAATATGTGGGTCTGCATTCGGATGGTCACTTCTGTCATTGTGTCATTGATGATTGTTGACGGTGTCAGCCCCCATGGGTGTTGTTTGTCTGCACATGGCCAAAGTTATGTCTTATTTGCACTGCAGGATTTGGCTCCCCCAATTTATGTTGCAATGGGACACATACACTACTTTGCCACTGATGTGTTTGTTGTTCTGTGACCAGGAATCATCCATGCAGTTTGGCAGTTGCACCTCTTACTTTGTCAACACTTGCCTTTTGGTCACTGTGATGATGGGGGTTTGGACCCCATTGCCACAATGTTCAAGATGTGCTGCAGCTATGGACCCCACACTTGCCTTTTGGTCACTGTGATGATGGGGGTTTGGACCCCATTGCCACAATGTTCAAAATGTGCTGCAGCTATGGACCCCACACTTGCCTTTTGGTCACTGTGATGATGGGGGTTTGGACCCCATTGCCACAATGGTCATGGCCTGCTTGCGTTGTGTGTGCCACACACATATTTGTGTGGCACATGTGCTAGGGGGTCACATTGTATGTTAGAAGTCATGTTCGGTGTTGTAGGCATTTGACACAGTCTACACACGCTTGTCATGGTGTTGGGGGATGTCTTCTTCTTGCATTCCCTAGGTTGTGGTGTGCTGGTTGTGTTATGCATTGTCCATCCTATCGGTGGGGGTGGTAGTGGTGGTAGGCATCCTGCCCCCCTGGGTGAGGGTGGTAGTAGTGGTAGGCATCCTGCCCCCTGGCTAAGGGTGGGAGTAGTGGTAGGCATCCTGCCCCCTGGCTAAGGGTGGGAGTAGTGGTAGGCATCCTGCCCCCTGGCTAAGGGTGGTAGTAGTGGTAGGCATCCTGCCCCCCTGGCTAAGGGTGGTAGTAGTGGTAGGCATCCTGCCCCCCTGGGTGAGGGTGGTACTAGTGGTAGGCATCCAGCCCCCCTGGCTAAGGGTGGTAGTAGTGGTAAGCATCCTGCCCCCTGGCTAAGGGTGGTAGTAGTGGTGGGCATCCTGCCCCCCTGGGTGAGGGTGGTAGTAGTGGTAGGCATCCTGCCCCCTGGCTAAGGGTGGGAGTAGTGGTAGGCATCCTGCCCCCTGGCTAAGGGTGGTAGTAGTGGTAGGCATCCTGCCCCCTGGCTAAGGGTGGTAGTAGTGGTAGGCATCCTGCCCCCTGGCTAAGGGTGGTAGTAGTGGTAGGCATCCTGCCCACCCTGGGTGAGGGTGGTAGTAGTGGTGGGCATCCTGCCCCCTGGGTGAGGGTGGTAGTAGTGGTGGGCATCCTGCCCCCTGGGTGAGGGTGATAGTAGTGGTGGGCATCCTGCCCCCCTGGCTAAGGGTGGTAGTAGTGGTAGGCATCCTGCCCCCATGGCTAAGGGTGGTAGTAGTGGTAAGCATCCTGCCCCCTGCCTAAGGGTGGTAGTAGTGGTAGGCATCCTGCCCCCCTGGGTGAGGGTGGTACTAGTGGTAGGCATCCAGCCCCCTGGCTAAGGGTGGTAGTAGTGGTAAGCATCCTGCCCCCTGGCTAAGGGTGGTAGTAGTGGTGGGCATCCTGCCCCCCTGGGTGAGGGTGGTAGTAGTGGTAGGCATCCTGCACCCCTGGCTAAGGGTGGGAGTAGTGGTAGGCATCCTGCCCCCCTGGCTAAGGGTGGTAGTAGTGGTAGGCATCCTGCCCCCCTTGCTAAGGGTGGTAGTAGTGGTAGGCATCCTGCCCCCCTGGCTAAGGGTGGTAGTAGTGGTAGGCATCCTGCCCCCCTGGGTGAGGGTGGTAGTAGTGGTGGGCATCCTGCCCCCTGGGTGAGGGTGGTAGTAGTGGTGGGCATCCTGCCCCCCTGGCTGAGGGTGGTAGTAGTGGTAAGCATCCTGCCCCCTGGGTGAGGGTGGTAGTAGTGGTAGGCATCCTGCCCCCCTGGCTAAGGGTGGTAGTAGTGGTAGGCATCCTGCCCCCTGGCTGAGGGTGGTACTAGTGGTAGGCATCCTGCCCCCTGGGTGAGGGTGGTACTAGTGGTAGGCATCCAGCCCCCCTGGCTAAGGGTGGTAGTAGTGGTAAGCATCCTGCCCCCTGGCTAAGGGTGGTAGTAGTGGTGGGCATCCTGCCCCCCTGGGTGAGGGTGGTAGTAGTGGTAGGCATCCTGCCCCCCTGGCTAAGGGTGGGAGTAGTGGTAGGCATCCTGCCCCCTGGCTAAGGGTGGTAGTAGTGGTAGGCATCCTGCCCCCCTGGGTGAGGGTGGTACTAGTGGTAGGCATCCAGCCCCCCTGGGTGAGGGTGGTAGTAGTGGTGGGCATCCAGCCCCCTGGGTGAGGGTGGTAGTAGTGGTGGGCATCCTGCCCCCCTGGGTGAGGGTGGTAGTAGTGGTGGGCATCCTGCCCCCCTGGCTGAGGGTGGTAGTAGTGGTAAGCATCCTGCCCCCTGGGTGAGGGTGGTAGTAGTGGTAGGCATCCTGCCCCCCTGGCTAAGGGTGGTAGTAGTGGTAGGCATCCTGCCCCCCTGGGTGAGGGTGGTACTAGTGGTAGGCATCCAGCCCCCCTGGCTAAGGGTGGTAGTAGTGGTAAGCATCCTGCCCCCTGGCTAAGGGTGGTAGTAGTGGTGGGCATCCTGCCCCCCTGGGTGAGGGTGGTAGTAGTGGTAGGCATCCTGCCCCCTGGCTAAGGGTGGGAGTAGTGGTAGGCATCCTGCCCCCTGGCTAAGGGTGGTAGTAGTGGTAGGCATCCTGCCCCCCTGGCTAAGGGTGGTAGTAGTGGTAGGCATCCTGCCCCCTGGGTGAGGGTGGTACTAGTGGTAGGCATCCAGCCCCCTGGCTAAGGGTGGTAGTAGTGGTAAGCAACCTGCCCCCTGGCTAAGGTTGGTAGTAGTGGTGGGCATCCTGCCCCCTGGGTGAGGGTGGTAGTAGTGGTAGGCATCCTGCCCCCTGGCTAAGGGTGGGAGTAGTGGTAGGCATCCTGCCCCCTGGCTAAGGGTGGTAGTAGTGGTAGGCATCCTGCCCCCCTGGGTGAGGGTGGTAGTAGTGGTAGGCATCCTGCCCCCCTGGGTGAGGGTGGTAGTAGTGGTGGGCATCCTGCCCCCCTGGGTGAGGGTGATAGTAGTGGTGGGCATCCTGCCCCCCTGGCTAAGGGTGGTAGTAGTGGTAGGCATCCTGCCCCCCTGGCTAAGGGTGGTAGTAGTGGTAAGCATCCTGCCCCCTGCCTAAGGGTGGTAGTAGTGGTAGGCATCCTGCCCCCCTGGGTGAGGGTGGTAGTAGTGGTAGGCATCCTGCCCCCCTGGGTGAGGGTGGTAGTAGTGGTGGGCATCCTGCCCCCCTGGGTGAGGGTGATAGTAGTGGTGGGCATCCTGCCCCCTGGCTAAGGGTGGTAGTAGTGGTAGGCATCCTGCCCCCTGGCTAAGGGTGGTAGTAGTGGTAAGCATCCTGCCCCCTGGCTAAGGGTGGTAGTAGTGGTGGGCATCCTGCCCCCTGGGTGAGGGTGGTAGTAGTGGTAGGCATCCTGCCCCCCTGGGTGAGGGTGGTAGTAGTGGTAGGCATCCTGCCCCCTGGCTAAGGGTGGTAGTAGTGGTAGGCATCCTGCCCCCCTGGGTGAGGGTGGTAGTGGTGGTAGGCATCATGCCACCCCTGTGTAGGGGTGGTGGTGCGCATTCAGGCCCCTGTGTGCATATGTGGCATTGGTGATGGGCATCCCGCCCCTATGGTGCTGCTGTTGCTGGTGTAAGTATATTCTGCATCCCTGTGTGTGTGTGATGTGTCGTGTATGTGTTGTATGTGTTTTGTGGTTGGTGTCTGGCTTACCTTCTGCGCCGTACGCGTCCGTGCCTGTTCCGGTAGTAAATGTAGAATATTGGTATGATCGGGACGAAGGGATTCATGGTTGGTTCGTGTCGTTCGTCCTTCTCGTTGCTTCGCGTCGTCCTCGTCGCTTCGCCTCGTCCTCGTCGCTTCGCGTCGTCCTCGTCGCTGCCGTGTTCGTCTCGTAGCCGTGGATCGTGTTGTGGCGCGAATCGGAGCTTATGTGCGCCTCTCCCGGATGCTTTGACGTGCCGTGCGTAGCGACGGGTTTGGCGAGTACGGAAAGCGCATCGTACTTGTCCGGCCGGATGGGGCTGCATTTTTCCTTCCGTGCGACTAGATTCTGCGTTTCCGGATTCGCCTCGGTCGGAGAACAGGACCTGGTTTGGGTGAGTACGGCTCGGCCGGATTCTTTGCTATTGTGCGCATCGTACTTGCTCGTTCGGTGTGCTGTACGGATCGGTCGGGAAACAGGCTTTCGCATGGCTTTTTTCCCGACCGAATGGTATTGGGTGCGCCTCCGACCGAGATCGGAATCGGCCCCAATGTCTTTTACCCACGTGTTACAGAGTGTATGTATGTGGCGTGGAGTGGAATTATGTGGGTTGGTTTGGAATTGTTAGTTATGGAATTGTGTGGCATGGAGTGGATTTTTGTCGAGGAATTAAGTGGCAAGGTGTGCAGTGGAAATATTTGGATAGTAATTTTGTGGTATTGAGTGTATTGGAATTATGTGGAGTAGGATTGTGTGTTATGGAGTGTAATTATGTGGAATGGTATTTTGTGTTGTGCAGTGGTATGTAGTGGAGTTTAATTATGTGGTGTGCCGTTGAATTTTGTGGCATGATGTGGAATTTTGTGGTGTGGATTGGATGTATGACCCTAAGCTCGACCTAAGAAAAAGGTACTGTGGCACAGACAGCAAATAAGAAGGGTGCTGTCCAGGACGCATTTAACAGGCTGAATCAGTGGGATGATGTTATACAACACTGTGAATGGTGCAACAGAAGGGAAAGGTGGGCGCATAATGTCTAAGCATACCAAGTGTTTCTGAAATGCCATGGCGGCACCAGGGGCGAGTTATATCCAGAAGGCTAGTTCATCTTCCTGGGAATTGACAAGGGAAAAATATTAAGAGGATTTTGGACATTTCTTCATCATTCACTTTACAGAAACCAGTTGTTAACTAGCAACAGGGAAGATATCTAAACAATGAGTAGCAGCAGATCTGAGCGGGCCCTTGTCAATATGTCATGGAGGGACTGAATGAGGGTCTGGAAAGAGACTTGGCATTTGAAAGTAGAGTTGTGGTCAGAGGCCTGACAGATTAAGACATCAGGGCCAGGAAAGAAGGTGTGGTGAGGAGAGGAGAGGCCGGGGGAGAGAAGGGACAGCAGCAGAAAGAAAAAGATATGGTACGGTTGAGGCAATTAAGTGAAAGAAATGGTACTCAAAAGCTGGGGCAGCCAGGGCGAGGTAAGACGGAAACGTGCAGGGGGGTGCTGATGTACTTCTCACCTGAATCAGTACCCAGTCAACTGGCATAGTAGACAAAGCAGGCAATTAAAAGATAGCAGAAGGAGAAATCAAGCAAATATTCAAAATTGATGCGAAGAGTATAGAACTCCTGGAAATATTCACACCAAATGCTAAGCTACAGTTGTGTACTTGTACATACCAAAACATCCCATGGGCGACATATGTCAACAGCATCTTTGCAACTGTACACCCCAAAAGGGAGCCCAGGAACCAGATCCAAATTAAGTACTGTGCATCAGTGTAGGAAGCGCTACACAAATGCTGCAATGCAAGTGATCTATCCTTCATCCCGCTCAATAGATGTAAACACGCACAGTACGCAGAAGTCCTTCCGTGAAACATGTTGCCTCTGGACCTGAACACTGAGTCTTCTGAAACGAGTAGTGCTGGCTGAGGCAGCTGCAAAAGAAGTTGAAACAAAACCTCCAAACACGATGAAACGGTCTGCAGCAACAACCTCAACAGGAAAAAGAAAGCAAGCCCCAAAACCTTCATCTCCAATCACACTGAAATTGGCTGCAGGAAGAAACAGATCCCAAAAACAATCAGTGGCCAAGGAGTTGAGATTACCAAGACTTCTAGCTGTTGAAATTAGAACTGGGGACCCAGGCCTGCCAGTATCCCATCTGAGTGAGGGACCATCACCAAGGCGGCAAGAAGAGTTGCCCTGTGCCTGGAACACCAGCATTCTGCCTTCCTGCCACTCCTACCAGTGTGCCCTTTGAGGAGTTAGGAGCCTGGACTGAGCGACACCCAGCAGGAAGCCTGGCAGGTGGATCCTGGTGAGCAGAGTTTGAGGTGCCCAGTCTTTCAGAATTGGTGTTGCAAGATAGCCTACCCCTCTCTTGCAGAAGACAGCAATGCCCGGTGGGGCTGCAGTGAAGTTGAGGGCTGTTGCTCAGTAGCACTGATGTGCCAGGAGGGCCACTGGGATTGTCAGGGTCTTCGTCTGTGCAACTTAGACTGTAGCCATCGCCCATGCAACTGAGACTATGGGCAGTCGCCCATATCTGTGACCCCTGTGCACCAACAGGGAGCAACTGAGGCTGCTGGGGCTGTTGTCCGAAAGATCTCATTTTATCAGGATTGACACCATATCGGTGATCCCTGTATGTCAATAGGGGGCTACAAAAACAGTTGGGACCATTGCCATGTCAGAGGAGTGCCCACAACCAGCAAGTCCCGAAGCCACGTGTAGGGATGCCGCTGCTTCACTAACTTACTGGCAGGCAGTGCAAAGAAGAAAGAGGTCCTGCACCTGGAAGCGGTCGCCCTCTGCGACCACCTCAGAACGCTGATCCCGCCAACTGTGGAAAGGATGTGGTGTTGCTATTTAGTTTGGAGCAAGAGGAGAGAGAAGCATCTCCGCTTCTGGACTCTTCTGAAGACCGTGGTTGGAGTAAGATGGAAGCAGGGCCTTAGGCCCATGTGAGACTTGTTGGAGCTCAGTGTTTACCGCCCGCAGAGCTGAGAAACTTTCAATACGAAAGCTAGACTTTGATATGAATTGCTAGTGTGGGCAACACCTTGGTTCACCTGTTAGAATCCTCCAGGGAAGCAGAATATAGCATGGAGGAAGAAGGGGAAGAGAAAGGACCCACAGGGGTCGCCCAAGACTAGTGTGTGAATTATTTAGTGTGTTGTGTTTAGCATTTGTAATAAATGACGATTTTTTGCACAAAAGATCATTTTTGAACTGGCCAATCATCTTATTGGGATCACG
This sequence comes from Calotriton arnoldi, assembly GCA_963921515.1. NCBI lineage: Eukaryota > Metazoa > Chordata > Amphibia > Caudata > Salamandridae > Calotriton > Calotriton arnoldi. The sequence continues at coordinate 656,482 of CAWUFW010001746.1, read as the reverse complement.
GGGGCATTTTGAAATATGAGCCCTGTCATATCTTGCACCTACCTCCCCCTGAAAAGTCTTGGACTCCTTATTTTGTGCTACCAGTGAGAGTAAAGTGGTGATGAAATAGTACTTTGCCAAGTTATTCATGATCCATAGTAGGTCAGGCCCTGGGACATCAGGAGGAAACATTTCACAATATCCATGGTTGGGTCCAGTAGCTCTTGCTTGCCCCTTGACCCTCTGAAAGGGGTTCTGACAGTAAGAATCAACAGGAAGCATATGTGCAGGTATATGCAGTTCTCTACCATTTAGCCTGTGTCATTTATTGATGGTGGAGGGGATGGGGAAGAGGCTCCATTGAACCATCCCAAGTGTAGGCCCTTACTGCATCACCTGTCCATGTCTGCTGATCGTTCCAGCCCTTAGAGATCGAGGAGAGCTCATCCCTCATTTTAGTTATCTAGCTAGGACGACTTCACATTTGAGGGTGTATGGGGATTGCAAAGATGGCCTTTCTTTGATGCCCATTGGCAAGACTGAATTGATCAAGTTTCCTGCAAATACATATTGTGAGGATACTCACTGCTCAGCCCAGATTACACACTTAGTTGAGCTGCTATTAAAGATGCCCTCACAGAAAATGGAAAAAGGAGTATAATGGTTATATTTTATGGCACTAATAGATCAATATATTTGAGTTCAAAGACTTTTCTAAGAAATTGATTTTCGTTAATTCCGTAGTATTTTCCTGTAGTATTGTATTGTGACCCGTGTTTTGCTATGCTCTATCGGTCCAAAATCTTGAAATACGCCGGGAAAATACCAAACTATGCGCAGAACTGAAAAAAACCCGCTGCTTTCCACACCAAGAAGAATGCAGATTTGAATGTTTTTTTACTCTTAGGTGCCTGGAGTAGGTTAGTCACTGATAAACTGTTCATAAGTACTACACAGGTGCAGATAAATTGTTCCTACTAGGATCACAAATAAGTTCTTTCCATCATACTTGGTGCCACCCATCCCATAGATAGATGTGTCAGGGGACTCACGGATTATCACTGATAGATACCAGATGAGTCAGAGATCCCTTTGCAGGCCCCGGACCTTGCAAAGACCTGCCCCTCTCCTTACACGCCCTCCTCCCACGCTCCAACTTCTGCGCCGCGGTGGAATACCATAATTGCAGTACATTTAGACTTCCGAGAAAACCGGAATTATAAAGTTGTACCCCCATCACACTGGGAGGTAGTGAAAACGAGACATAACTGGGGGACAGAGGTCACCCCCCAGAGCCATGCCTGCGCCCCGGTGCCACTGCACCTGCTTTGATATTAATGGTATGAAGTGGGGGTTTCTGCAGTACCGCACGTGTGGCTGGTGACTCTGAACGACCGGTGGAGCTGGACCAGGATAAATCGCTATCTCTATGCCAGACGGTTGACTTTCTGCTCGGCCCCTAGCAGCCTGGTCAAGAGCCCCTGACATCTCTAGGTGTTCCTGCCGGCCAGCCTGCATCAGTAGAACATCCCTCTCCCGCACTGGTCATCAAGTCTGGACAAGGCGCTCTCCTCTGCCTTCATCCCAGTATACCAGGTACACGAGGGTGCAGCACAAACACTGCTGAAATAAATCCACTTCACATAACAAACCCAGCATCACAATTGTCATAACATGGGCACTCCCACTCTGTTGTTAGTCTGAGAGGCCAAACACAGAATGGTTACGGTGCCCCAACTTCGCCCTTCAGATGTGAGATTCCGATCAGTGTGTGGAGCAGATCTCTAGGCTTCAACCCGACCCTTTTCACTGACACACAGCTCAACATACCTCGAGGCAATATACATAAAACTGGGGCTAAATATATAAAAAAAATACACATTCTTTTTCCATGACGACGGGGTGGCGATAGCCGAATGGTTTAGTTAATTATCGTCAGACCACGTGGAATGTCCGTGGCATAGTGTGGTGGTAGGGGCTCCTGAGGTTATTAAAAATTGAAAACAAAACGTCCACATTAAATGTCCTTCAGAGAACAAGAGAAATATACATTACTCTGTCTAACATGCCCTAATCACGAGACATACATCGCCAGGGCATGCAGGAACGGAACCCCTACAAAGCACACAAACAAAACTAAGCAGATATTACTCCCCATTATGAGCTGTTCATGGATTTTTATCACTGAGTATGCTCTAAAAGGGAAGCCTTTCCAAACTGTGGATGCAGGTGGCTCCTACGAGGCTGCAGCTCCTGTGACATGGCGGGAGGGGTGAGGGATGGGACGGGAGCACCAGGCTCAAGGAGGAGTGGGAGGGGTTGCAGTGCATCCTGCCTACTTACAAACAAGACTTCAACAATCCCAATCCCCCTAAAAAGGAAGCCCAAACCAAACATGTATCCTACTAACAAAAAACGTACGATGGACATCTAAAAGTGCAAAAAGGCAAAAAAAAATACATGCAAGGGAGCAGGAGGCACAGCGTGGGAGACAGCAGTAACAAAACTGTGGCATTAAGAGGAGGTGGGAGGGACAAATGCTATATTTAAATGTAAGCAGTTATGGCACTTAAGGTGAATACAGGCAAACAGTAACAGAGCGGGAAACCAAGAAAAAAATAGTCCTTCAAAGAACAGATAAAGAACCATAGTGGAATGAGATAGTACTTAGTCTCTGCTCTGTGGGAGGAACGTAAGACAAAAGGAGGGCAGGACTGACCACAAGCAAGCAAGGATTTTTAAAGGACACTGAAACAAACAAATCAAAAGCAGGGGAGTGGCTTTAAGCCCACTAGAGAAGTATACTAAAATATACAAGAGGTCATACGCTTACGCTCGACCTAAAAATGAACACAGAATAGCACTGTGTTGCTTACCTGGCAGAAAAAAGTATTCATAATTGTTCAGGAGGTTTCTGAGGTGCCCAAAATTACTCCAGCTATTGCTCTCACTCATTCCTTCTTTGAGCAGCTGAACTCGTATTTTTGTTCAGAGCTGGATGCTTTTCCACAATCCAGGTTCTAGTCTTCCATTGTGCCATTTCAATATTTGTCTCCCCCCTTGCTAAGACTTTATCAAATTTGAATTCTAAAATCTATATGAACACAGATAACTTTTAAATGTTACTGCCTATCGACATTAATAATCAATGCTTTCCAATATCTCATACTCTTTGTCTGGAATTGGGTAAGAAGTAAATTGTTAAAGCTAAATGCAGAGAAAACCGAGTTATGATTGGAAAACCCAAACTCTGGCTGAACACACCTACTAGCCACGTGAAATGGTTCCTTTCCAGACTTCTACCCCTATAGAGAAGAGCCAAATTTGACAGGTGCCCAAAATTTTTTTGTTCATTTTAAGTTTCAACAGCAGCCTCCTCATGTTTTCTTTAAAATCTCAAAATCCTGAGAAAATTACCTCCCAGTCTGACGGAGAATGAAGAAAGATGCCGTTGCAGCTACAATTAGCTCCAGATTCCGACGGCCCCCAGCGCCTTGAGACCCTTAGGGGTGATTAGTTTGCGCTTTACAAATACTGGGTTATTATTATTATTCGACTACGCAAATACACTCTATCTTGGTCTTCCCCTTGTTCTTTTAAAAATACTCCAAGTGGTTCAAAATGCGACGGCTAGGCTCTAGATTTGAGACAGCCCATTCTCTTCTCCAAAGGCTGCATTGGCTTCTGATCAGAGAGAGGCTCTAATCAGTCTCTGTGCATCACCTTCAAATCCATTCATGAAACTGCCCCAATACTAGGTATATTACTGGTTGCCCCCTTTGCTCCTCTTCGTACAACCTCTTGGTTTCCTCCAAAAATCAAAAAGCCGGCAGTGGTGGGAGCAACTTCCCTTCCTGTGCACCAAGTCTTTGGAATCTCCTCCCTTGTAGTCTTCAAGCAGAATAGAACCTCCTATTATTTAGATGCTCCCTTAAAACACACCTTTTTCAACAGGCATTTTATAAAACAATTGTTGAGTCCAACTTCTGTCAGTGCCAAGAAACCATTTAGTGAACAGGCACTCTATAGTTTGGATTATTATAACAACATAACAAGAACCAATCTGGATCCTGAAGGAGGAGTGTCTGGGGCAGGTGAGCGGAAGTGAGGGGAGCTCAGACGGTTGCGACCTATAACAACAAGCATCAATCCAAAGCAAACTGCAAACCCAAAGAGTTGCCAGGCACAAACCAAAAATAAATGTTCTCTTTTATGCTGTCAGGACCCATGATGACGCATACATGACCTTCTAAAGTGAAAGTATAAATCTATGTGGTAGCACATGTATGCACCCTTACTCTATGGCCTCCCAAAATGCCAAACTTCAGTATGCCACATTCCTCATGAATTGTTCATCCTAGCAAATGCATTTCTCTCCTTGCTCAATGTCACTATAAAGTTAGTCTGTGTTTTCCCTTTTCTAAGTTCTATGTCACAGGGGGAACTGTTAATGCCTTACACAGGGAGGAACACTCTGGTCTCCCTGTGTCGACCCTGATGTATACCCATTAAACAGCACAGAAGCTAGGACATTCTTTCTGTACACAACTTTAATAAAGGGATACGGAAATATGGCAATGTACTTTCACATTTATGTAATGTAATTCAGAGAGACTGCATAAAAATATACGCTTATTTTTATGCAGGGGAAGCAATATTGTATACAGTAAGCATTTATTAAAATCCAAATACACGAAGCCTAAATACGCAACTCTAATATATACAGTAATAATTACAAATATGTGTGTATGGTCAGAGATGATACTCATATTGCAATTAGATTAGATCAGATTAGATTTTTACTGCTATGTGGATGTATGACATTAACGCACATGCCTTTACCACACATACCTTTACAATGCAGCCTTTACCACGCAGATGCCTTTACCAGGCCTGGTAATTATTTTCAGGATAAGTAAAATATCTGTCTCTTGACTCTCTATCTCTTTCTCTCTCTCTCTCTCTCTCTCTCTCTCTCATATATATACATATATATATATTACCTACTGGTGGTCGCCAGTAGGTAGTTATAATTAGGACCATGTTTCCATTGAAAAATAGTTTTTGAGCTGCCTCCATCTTTGGCGCCATTTGACGAATCTTCACAAACGTTTCCAGAAAAAGTGTCAAAGTGAGTCTTGTTGTGCATGGAAAGTTTCTGGGTGATCTGTCAAGTGGGGGGCCAAGAAAAAGGCTGGTCAAAAAAGTGTGTCCCCCCTTCCTCCCCCCCAAGTTAATTCCCGTAGGGCCTTTAGTCGAACCTGCAGCCTGAACCGCTGGGCGGAATTACACCAAATTTGGCAGAAAAGTAGATTTGGTTACGCAGATCACATTTTCAGTTATGGTGTAAATCCATTCAGTAGTTTTAGAGAAATTCAAGAAAATCCAAGCTTGTATATCTGTGGCAGCAACGACTTCGCAAATAAATACGAGCTTGTGCAGGGAAATGCAGAGCTGTGATTGGCTGCCAATACTTCAACCATGAGGCTGGGGCTAAAAACAACAATGGAGGGGGGGGCGGGTGGCCCCCATCGCCTCGTGGAACCATGGATGGCCCTAGGGACAGCCACCCCTCAGGGCTGGCTCCTGCTACCCTCTGAGGTACCCACCCTTGGGAGGTAGCTGTTTGCTTTTGCTTGGTGGGGGCTGACAGTCTTTCACTGGCACCCCTCGTACTGGAGGCAGGAGAGTGGGGAGCAAGGAGAGGAGACAGAGGCCGAGCAGAGCCTGCTCACCGATCAGACATGTCAGCAGAAACATGGCCCTGGATAGGGTCCTGCTGGGAATGAGAGAGAAAGATGCAATCCAATCTACACAGACAACTTACAGCCAATCGTAGAGGGTCCATAGGTGTGGCAGCAGTTTCTACCCCACTCCCCAGCCAGCTTGTATCTTCTTGGTGCAGCTAAAGACCCATTTCGACTCCTGAAGCCCCATAAAACTTCCATCTTTTGATTAAGCAAAAGATACAAAAGAAAATGGCAACAAAAAGAATGAAAAAACAACTTCCATCCTTCCTCACATTTCCCCAAACTTCTTTCTTTTCTTTCCTGGTTTGGTCCTATTGCCTGTTCACTGAACTGATATTACAACTGCAGCCCAGTGATTGACGGCACACACTGGGGGCTTGTGTACCCAAGTTCGGCTGCTAAAAGCAGGCGCCACAACCTGTGATATGACACCCAAAAGATGCAAGGCTCTGGGAATTATGTAGGTGGGCAAAACAATGTAAGACAAAAGTTTATTGAGAGCATGCACTGCACAGCAACATGTGCGTGTAATGGGCATAGCTCATTGATCCAGGTCAGATGTAGGGGTAGGTACCGGTAAACTATGCCATGCGACGGTTAGTGGACTTTTTAACAAGCTCCGCACTCCAAGCGGAGAGCGGAGTGGCAAAACTCTGCGAACTCCGCCGGTGGAGCGGAGTTTACCACCCACCTCTAATCAGTACCCACCCCAAACACACACATCTTATGCTCTTACCATGCATAGTAAAGGCATGCGTGTAAAGGCATCTGCATGGTACAGGTATGCGTGATGAAGACATTATGTGGTAAGGCCTGTGTGGAAAAGGCTGTTTCCCTTGCTATGTGTCTCAGAGAACTGCTTTTGCTCTTTCAAACTATGAAACTAGGCACTTTAGAATGGTAGGCACTCTGATTATATAGCTTTTTAAAGCTACTTGACAGCTGCCTTAGGGCACGTACATTTTGTTAATTTAGGAACACTTGTGTTTGATAATAGGAATATGGCCATTCAGCACACCACACTTTTGACCCTACCTATGTATCCAGACACATCAACCTAGTAATCTTCATGCTTTGTGTTGGAATAGTTCTCAGATTTCTCAATGCTGTCTTCCCCCTTAAACACAGGATGTGCGGTTTGGTAACAGTCACCAAACATGTAGGCTATGAGTTGCAAAGCCTCACAATAGGCGGCATAACTAGAGACTCTGTGGTGACTTTCTATTAAAGAAATAATATTAGGAGTTATGATGAGCGCTTGCTTATAGTCCTGAATAATTGTACTACTGAATATTGTGGTGTGAGAATATTGTGGATAAAATATCGAAGATCAAATTATCAAAAGCTAAGTGTATCTAGAAAAAGTATAGATTTACTATTCCTGTCTCCACATCTACTTGCCTTGAAGATATATATACAGTCACTGTACATACATGCGGGGTTAGATATTCAAAATCTATATTTACAAACCTTTCAATATTTTGTCCTCAATGTTTGCTTCCCTCAATATTATGGCTTTGAAATTCAAGGTGCACACCGTCTTCATTGGATATACTCCAGTTTTGAGATAATGTGTAGATTTTTGGGGGGCAAGTATAAAAAGTCTAAAATTTGATTAAAAGATGAACAAACATTTTGCGCTGGGTTTACATCACAAAAGTTTATTTATTTTTCAGCGTAAACCTTTTTGTGCTGGAAAGTTGCCTGACAGTAATGCAAATATATGCATTCTCTGCGTCAAGGGGGTGTTCCATGGATGGAAAATGGGCATTCCTATGCAACCAACCATGGTTTTTGACACAAAACCCTATTTACTAACAATAGTAGACAGGGTTTTGCACCAAAAAATAACACCACTAGAAAGCAGCCGTTAAAAAAGAGAAATGCTTTTATTTCTCCTAACGTTTCCCACTTTGTATGTGTGTTGCACTGTGCAGCACACATTCAACGTTGGGAAAGTTTTAAAGATTACTCTAAGCATAGTATTTTGCACTGGAAGGGCACCCTTCCAGTACAAAAACTATGCAAGACTCATGCAAACACCCTTGCACCATCAAACACCCTTGCTCTATGGTGCAAAGGTGTGAGCATGGTGCTTGGCAGTCTAATTGGCACTAGTGCTAAGGAGAGAGCAAGATTGTAGCATATCTTTGTAAACATGGCACTTTCCTGCTTTCTCCCTCTCACACAATACAAAGTTGCAATTTTGGGTGCTGTGTTGCCTTGGGTGAAAGCATGTTAATCTCAATTATTTTGCGCTGGGCTTGTGACACAAAAGTGATGCAAACATGCAAAAAATGTTTTTTCAAGTGTGAAACTTGTTTTGCACTGGAAAGTTTCCTGAAAGTACCACAAAGCATCAAAAACCATGGGTGGTTGCATGGGAACAACCATGTACCACCCGAGTAGAGTAAAGCGTCAAAGGGCCGTTCCATGGGTGGTACATGGTTGTTCCCATGCAACAACCCATGGTTTTTGATGCAAAACTCTTTCTATGATACATCTGTAGACAGGGTTTTGAGGCAAAAAATAATGGCACTTGGAAGTAGGTATTAAAAAGGAGAAATGCTTTTTTTCCCCCTAACATTTCCCACTTCGCATGTGTGCTGCACTGTACAGCACACATCCAATGTGAGAAAAGTTTCAAAGTTAGCCTCGGAATAGCATTTGGTACTGAAAGGCACCCTTCCTGAACAAAACCTCCGCTACAAGCTTGCAGACACCTCTGCACTATGGAGCACAGGTATGCGCTTGGTGCTAAGCAGCCTAAATGTGCACCAGCGCTAGGCTGAGAGCTGTATAGTGCCATATCTCTGTAGATATGGCGCTTACCTGCTCTCTCACGCAACGTAGCTCAGCAACTTTGGGTGCTGCATTGCGTTGGTTGAAAGTTTTATTAATCCAGGCCTAAAATTCCCACTGACAAAGAAGGGGTTAGCTTCCTGGCATGAGACTATATCATGAACTTAGACCAAGCTAGATATTATTATCAAAACATAAATAGCAAAACCCCAAAATGGTCAAACGTAGAGCAGTCCACAAACCAAAATCTAATTTCAAAAGGGTTCTCTTTTTCTGTACGTTTAAATATGAAAACTGATGCCAGCTCATCCACGATGGTCTTTTAGAGACTGTCTAAAAATGTAAACTCAATTTGCATGAAAAACCTCCAATATGGTTCATCCCTTACCTCTAAGCCTGGAAATAGTCATTCCACCAGACACAGAGGAGCACTGCAGACATACATAACCTCATTTTCCTCAATTAAAATGCACTATCACTATCCACTCACTCAGATAGAAGCGAAAGACGTTCAGACCCCGGAATTTATGAACTCTAGTTCATGAAAATTGGAAAATGCTTCTTGCTTTTATCACCATTTGCTCCAGAAAAATATCAGCTCTTCTTTGTAAAAGATTTTTAATGACTGTGAAACAGATCTAAATTTGTCTCCTGGCTATACATGTTATCATCCTATAAGGTACTTCGCCCCAATCTACAGCGTATAGTAATTCAGCAAAGCAATTGCTCTCCCCTAAAAAGGCTATGTTTAAATGTCGAGCACAATGATGAAGATGTAGAAAAGTCGATGCTGAATATCTTCACATGTTTAGCACTTGTCCCCTAACCTTGGATTCTTGACAGGAAGTGTAAATCAGAACCAAAATGATTACAAATGTATAACTTCGAATATCTCTTTCTGTTTCATTAATGAGCTTTCATCACTATCCACCAGAGGTTTCGTATGCAGCACATTGCTAAAGGTTTCGTATGCAGCACATTGCTAAAGGTTTCGTATGCAGCACATTGCTAAAGGTTTCGTATGCAGCACATTGCTAAAGGTTTCGTATGCAGCACATTGCTAAAGGTTTCGTTATTGCCAGAAGCATTATTTTTCAAAATGGAAAACCATTTATAAAGTTATATGTAGATTATGGCATTAATGGCTGATTGACTCCAAAAGCATTGGAAAAAGTGACATCAGCTTGGAAAATCACTACCTTTAACTCAATTTGGGAAGACAACCTAGTCATGTTTGACTTATGGACAATTCCACGTTCTCCAGCCTTTCCTCTAGAGATAGCTACTGAAAAATGCAAACCACTCTGAGCTAGTGCTTAATATAGGGATTAGATACAGGTACATAGAGGCCAACTAACATAAGCACTGCCCATGGAGTACCCCAGTCCTGCTCCAGTGAGCATACACTATTATTAACATAAGAGCTGTGTCACAAAATGCTTACAAATGGAGTCCACAAGAATACATTTTGTCTCTTTCATCTTGCATATGAGTCACCTCTGAGAGTTTAGTGTCTCACTGGGGCTTGTGGTCTTACTGTCATTCAATACATAGGACAAGACTGCTCTCATTGCACTAGCAAGTGCCTAAAAAGACTTACACTCTCTGGCTAATTGCCAGAAGTCCACTGGTTAATATCCTTAAACATGCAGATCAGATAGTTATTTTTAAGCATATACATTGCACCCTTAGCTAGGAACATTAGCAATAATACATTTAGTAGGCATGTACAAACTTCATACCTCCCTACAACTAAGGTATAAGTGCCAGGCAAACATGACAAACACACATTAAGATTGCTTTAAGAGTTACACAATTTTAAATAAAGGAATGGATGATAGAAAGAAATGAAACAAACAAACAAAGAATAAGAAATGAAGGAGTAGAATAAAAAAAATTAAGGGGAGGAGGGAAAGGAAGAAAAAGAGAGAAAGTAAGAAAGAGAATGGAGGTAAAAAAGAAGGGAGAAGGAAAAAGAAAAACAAAGGAAGGGAAGAGTGAAATACAGCAAGAAAGGGATACTGAGGAAGAAAGTAAAGGAGGAAGAAAAGAAGTAGAGAAACAAAGACAGAAAGAAAGATAAAAAGTCAAGAACAAAGAAACAGAGAAAGATGGCAAGGCAGAAAGAAATTAAAGAAAGAAAGAAGTACAAAAAAAAGAAGCAAAATAAGAAAAAAGATAGGAAAAACGAGAAAAAGTAGAGAAACAGACAATGTAGACAACGCAAGAAAGAGGGTAGAAAAACGGAGAAAGGACGCTAGAAAGAAAAGTAAGAAATGAGAAAAGAAAAAGAAGGATGTAGTGAGAGGAGACAAAAGAAACAAAAGAAAAGTTGAGAATGCGTCAGTTACCTGGTAATTGCATTACTCGGAGTCCTACTCCCTCAATTCAATTCAGTACAACATGAGACAGTCTTTCCTCCGTAGACCCCTAACTTCGTTGTGAATCAAAAGCCTCTCCCACCCCATGATCCTCCTGTATGTAAACCAAGCCCAACTCAAGCATAAACTCAGTTGTTCTGGCGAGGACCAGTGGGACGGGAGGGCTTATGAACTGAAGTGAGGGATTCGGACTTGTAGTAATGCAATTGCCAGGTAAGTAATTGACACATTACCCCAGCGTCCCTCCCTCACTTCATTTCAGTACAAAATTAGATTTAGCAAGCAATAAACAAGCCAGACAACTGAAGAATATGCTTACACTCAGCACTGAGCTTTATTTTACCGAAAAAATATAACAATGTCAATCAATGAGTTCTATTAAGTCATAGAAACCAACACTCTAGACCCAAGCACATCCTCTAATGAAGTGCTGTGATCTCTCAGTAATGATTTACAAAAATCAAGGGTGTAGACCAGGTTCAGCCCTTCAAATGTCACCCATTAGGGCTCCTTGCAACTCCACTATAGATGTCAACATACTGCTGGTTGATCTACCCTGAATACCTGCTGCTGGTATCTGATGCACCGCTCCATATGCCATTGAAATCAAATTCTTCTCTCAACGTCTTAAAGAAGTAGTGGACGGCTTACCACCTCTTCTGACTGGCTCAAAATTAACAAACAAAGATTCAGACTGTCTCTGAGAAGATATCCTATCCAAATTAATCAGTAGAGCCCTTCTTTTTTCCTCCTCCGAAGATGGATTTGAAAAAAATGCAGGTAAAATCAACTCCTGCTGCCAGTGAAAATGGGAGTTCACCTTTGGAATAAAAGAAGTTAACCAGGTTTGCACAACTCTGCCCTGAAAAAGTTTACAGTAGGGGGGTTTATGAGATGGACCACTCAGCTCTCCCGACTTTCTGGAAGACGTAATAGCTACTAGAAAGAAGGTTTTCAGGTAAAAGCTGAAAGAGCACGGAGACACACCCCCTCCATGGCCAACCTCAAACTCCTACGTCAAAGACACAGCATCTACAATAGACACATTAGGAACTTTAAAGCAGTGTTCTTTTAAAACCAACGAGACCTAACATACTGTTCGAAAAAATCAGAAACCAATCTACCTGCAAAAGCAACCCTACCTCCTCTAACAACAAAGCACCCCCTAACTTTGAAACTTTTGCCTCCTTTTTAACTTTGTTAATTACTAACGACATCCAGACCGTGCTCACTGTTCCGCCCCTTCCCTTCCTACCCTCCTACACAATGGACCATGATGCGTGCCCCTATAACCACCCCACCTCTCCCAAATATGACACCACTTGGTATAGCTTCATAACCCTCGATGAGATTGGCACTCTAAATCTTTTGACCCTGAAATTTTCTAACCACTTTTTCATCCGCTCCCTAGTATACACTAGACTAAACTAGTGTATTCATCTCCTACTCCCACTATGAACTAAGATAATTAATGCCTCTCTCACCCAAGGCTTCCTACCTAACTGTCTCATTGGTCAGGTTACCCCTATCCTAAAAAACAACAACTCCGACCAGTCCGACCAAGAAACTACCACTCCATCTCCAACATCCCTACTCTGGCCAAACTCCTAGAGAAATGTGTGCACCTACAGCTTCACAGTCACATTGAACAATTCTAACTCCTGAACTATTGCCAATCTGGCTTCCGTTCGGGTCACAGCACCGAAACTGACATGGTCCATGTTGTTGACAATGCCCTACGCTCGCTTGACCAGAATGAATGTTGCCTCTTGATCCTACTGGTTCTGTCAGCAGCCTTTGATACCATCAACATGCTACCCCGCTCGACCTCCTAGAACACAGGATGGCCCTCTCCGGCATGGTGCTAAAATGGTTCTCCACCTTCCTACACAACAGGTCTCAGCGCTTCCTGATTATTCACACTGTATCCGAGCTGGCTCCACTGTCGCTGGGCCCCCAAGGCCCTATCCTCTCCCCAACATTGTTCAACCTCTACATGGAGCCCCTAACTGATATCCTCAAAGGCTCCCACATCTCCTACCATATGTATGCTGACAACACCCAACTCTACATGAGAATAACCTCCCCAGAGGACATTCATACCCTCAATTATACCCTAGCAATAACACAGCAATGGCTGTCTCGCAATCGCCTCAAGCTCAATGCCCTTAAAACTGAATTCTTACTGATCACTCCACCAACTACCAACTCTAACGTCAAAGAATGGCTCCCCCTTCTTTCTGCCCTGAACCACACCCCACATATTATTGAATCCACCAAATCCCTAGGTATTACTTTAGACAAAGTCTTCTCCATGTAAAAATACATCAGCGCCATCACTAGAGGAGCTAACCATCAGCTGGACATCCTTAGGAAACTAAAACCTTTTATCCCTGCAGCTGACCTTACAACCGCGACTCACGCACTTGTGCTTTCGAGACTAGACTATGGTAGCACTACCCTAGTAGGCCTCCCACAAACCTCACTTTCTCCTCTTAAGGCTACACTTAATGCAGCACACAGGCTCATCATGGAATCTAAAAAATGTAATCATATCATCTCCGATCTTTGAGCTCTGAATTGGCTACCTTTCAAGGCCAGGATACATTTCAAAATTGCTTGCATGACCCATAAAGCCCTGCACCACAACACCCCTTCATACCTATCCCATAAACTGATCCTTTTGGTGGAAACAGATCCTCCAGAATCAGAGCACTTTACTTCTCAAGCCACAAAAATTAAAGTAAAAGAAAACCTACTACCGATCCTTCTCTGGTATGGCCACTAATATCTGGAACTCACTTCCTATTGAAATAAGATGCAACCCATCCACATCCCTCGTCAGGAAAGAAGTAAAAACAATTATTTCCAACAAATTCCTCTCTCGCTGAGGACTTGGGCATGGCCCAATTATCTGGATCTCCCTCCCTATTGAGATAAGATGCAACCCATCCACATCCCTCTTCTGGAAAGTAGTTAATACTTTTCTTTCCAACAAATACCTCTCTCACTGAGGACTTGGCCTCACCCCCTCTCCCGGTGTAGACCCTGGCTGTCATCTGTCCGCTGTCCCCGGTCACACTGTAACTTGCCTGAGTCTTAAACCTATGGTACTCTACACCCCTCGCTTAAATCTATGTATCACTACCTCGGGGAAAACTATTCATTGACTCTCCCCACTCTTGCATCCCCCCCACAACTACCTCAGGACTTCTTCGTACTTCTTTATTTATTGTCGATATGTATTTTTGTTTATACTTTATGAAACTTGAGTTCTGGCTACTATTCTGTTTACATATCCCACCGTAGGTCGGTTACTCTTTTTTACCGTTATTATATATTTTTATTTACTCCCTATGCACCTCCTGTTATTGTTGTTGTGCTTATTCAGTAAAGTGCTAAGTTGTCTTGAACGTAAGTGCTAACCTGCCATGTTCGTTCATCACCTTGGGGATAACTATGCACCTAGGGGCAGATTTACAAGCCCCCTGCGCCACCAGTACGTCACTTTTCGTGACGTACTTGTGGCGCAGGGGGCTCCTCCATATTTACAAGGACAGGAAAAGCCACCCTGCATGACTTTTCCTCTCCTTGTAAATACGGCCCCTTCACACGCAGCACTTTGCATTGAAGGGGCGTTCCATGGGTGTTGCTGTGGGTGTTCCCACGCAACACCTATGGAACAAGACACATCTCCAGATGTACGAGAAATCGTAAATCTGGAGATGCGTCTGAATGCTACGCCACACTAGAGGTGGCATAGTGAGGCGCAACGAGGAGAAATGTTTTCATTTCTCCTCGTTTTTTCCTCTTTCAATGCGTGCTGCATTCTACAGCAAGCATTGAAAGAGGAAAATGCCTGTAGTGATTGTTTTTGTGCAGAAAGGTGCCCCTTCCTGCACAAAAACAATCTCCCCAGGACGCAGGCATCCTTGCACCATGGTGCAAGGGTGCCTGCGCCAGCGCATGGCTGCAGTTTGTGCGCCAGCGCAGGGGGAAGCACAGAGATGCGACATATTCTTGTAAATATGTTGCATCCCTGTGCATCGGAAGTGCCACAGCGTGGCGCAGCCAAAGGGCTTGCGTTGCCACGCTGTGGCACTTCCTTGTAGATCTGCCCCCCAATGTCCCCACCCTAGCAACTCCTCACTTGAACTACCTCAGTCCCTTACGTTTACATATGCTTTATATAACTTGGTATTTGCTATTTACTCACACATCCCACTGTATACCGTTCACTCTTTTTACCATTACTTTATATTTTATCTATTCTATATGTACCTCATGTCATATTCCTAAGCTGTGCACTGTGAGGCGTTGTGATACCTTCGGGTCAAGTAGGCGCTATATATTTTTTGTTGTGGTGCTTCCTCTGTAAAGCACTCTAATGTCTTCGGGTCAAGTATGCACTATATAAAGCTCATAAATAAATAAATGAAGCCCTGAGATCTACCTAGTTAAGTGGTTCAACTGGAAAATAGGTTCATGCCCTTAATACCAACTCCAAATGAATGAAGGAAGCTACTTCTGATACGGAGGAGAAATATTGGCTAACTCAATAAATAGATGGGGAACAAGCCCATCGGAGTCCCTAAGGTTACCCCAAGAACTTCAAAAGGCAAAAATTGCTGCCCATTGGACCTTTAAAGTTGTTAACGTCAAACCCAAAGAAGCCCCCACCTTGAGGAACTGCAAAATGTGACCACGATAAGCTCTTTGGGACTGCACTGCTTACTAAAGACCCTCCAATGCCTTGCGTATTATCGGAGACTAGTACCTCTTTGAGAAGCTTGGAGAGTCAAAGCAACCTCATTCGAAAGCTCCTTCCTCTTTAATCCCCTCCTTTTAACTTCCAAGTAATCAAATGTATCTTCCTCAGGGAGTGAAGAGACAACACAGGAAATAGAAGGGAAGGGGGCTCTATCGGAATCTACCACTCCTCTGACAACCTCAGATTCTTCAGCAGAGGATACAAATTGGAACGGGGCCATGCTGGGGCTATCATAATGACCTAGACCTTCTCCCACCTGAGCCTAACTAGAAAGGACTGTATCAAAGAGGAAGGAGGTAACATGTACAGAAGACCCAGAGGTCATCTGCATGAAAGGGCATCTACTGCACATGCCTTCTCCTCCCTCCATCTGGAACAAAACTATCAGACTTTTGCATTGGTCTCTGAGGCAAACAAATCCAGGGTTGGTACCCCCAATGTGTCCATTAACTGATTGAAAATGGCTGGGTAAAGAGAAAAATGGATGGATGAAGGGATCTCCCGACTTAAGAGATACGCTTGCACATTGTCAATCCCCTGAATGTGAAAGCTGTCAGGGAAAGGACAGACTTCTGGGCCCATTGAAAGATTTTGTCTGATATCTTGTCTAGAGAGCGGGATTTCGTTCCCGCCTGCTTTTTGAAGAACATCTTTGCTGAGATATTGTCTTTCCACTCTAGAACATGCTTGTGCTGAAGTAAGGGACTGAAAACTGTCATCTCCAGTTGCCTCTAATTTGACAACCTATGAGCCTGGATCCGAGACCAGGCACCTCTTATCTGAAGGAGCCTCAACCACTCTCCCCATCCTGACAGGCTTGAAACCATTATGATGATAATGGGTAGAGTGGGAGACAGAGGTATACTCTTGCTGAGATTTACACTGACCAACCACGAACGCAGCTCTGACTTCGTTGTCTGAGATATCAATATCCTTCTGTGCAGATCTAGAAGAAATGGAGTAGAGTGATCCAAGATGTACTTCATCAGAAGATGTAAATGAAACCTCGCCCAGTGCAACCAAAACACAGTCATTGCCAAGCCTCCCTGAACATGTATCCAAGATGCCAACTTTGGAACTTTTGATGCTGTCAGTTCCAGAATGTGAGATTGAATCTTGCTCATTCTTAACTCTGGCAACGATACAATACCCGATGCGCTTGAAATATCACTCCAATAAAGCATATATCTTGAGAGGGAGATAAACCTGACTTCTCCCAATTTGCCAAAAAATCAGTGCTCTTGAAGGACGATTATAACTCTGGCTGTATGACAAGACACTACCTCTTTTAATGACACCTGCACAAGCCATCATCTAAGTATGGATAAACAAAAATCCCTTCCTGATGCAGAATATCAATTGGAGGAAGCAACACTTTTGTGAATATCCTTGGTGAGGATTTTAAACAGAAGAGTGGAACCCTGAACTGAAAGTGCTGTTCTTTAACAGCAAATCCGAGAACGCGCTGATAAGACTCTCGCACAGGAATGTGAAGATATGTGTCTAGCAGATCATGGGAAGTGAGAAAATCATCCTTGTTGACCAGAGGAATAATTGAATGTAAGGTGATTATACAAAGGTGTACCATCTTTATCCAGGAATTTACCCACTTCAAATCCAGAACAGGACGAAAAGCTCCTGAAAGTTTTTTAACCAAGAAGAGGAGTGAATACACCCCTTCGCCTTTCTCCTCTGTTGGAACAGACACAATAGCAGCCTTGTCCAATAACAACTGTATCCCTTCCAGCAGGACCCTCTTTTTCACTGAATTGTGTGGAATGTGAGTCACAATCACCCCTGTGTCCTCAGGAATCTGCAGAAAGTCTATTGCATATCCATGCCTGATGATATCCAGAACTCATTTGTCCTTGACATCTTGTTCCCACTTTTAAAGAAAGGACTGAATTCTGGCTCGGACTGGAAGACCATTGTTGTTAGGACGACTTTTTGTTTTTCAACCCAGCTGCTTAGAAAACTCACCCTTGGAATAGACTTTTGTAGACTTGCATTTTGGTCTTTTATCCAACCATGTTTTGTACTTCTGCTTAGGAGAGGTTCTGCTGGAAAAACAGCAGGCCTTTTTATGGGAAGTAGAGATCTGCCTTTAAAAGGAAGGGTGCGCTTGTGATCCTTAAAGACCTTCACAATCATATTATCCAGCTGGACCCCAAACAGCATTTTACCATCAAATGCGATTTTCAAAAGAGCAGACTTTTCTGCCACCTCCATTTTCCATTCCCTCATCTACAAATTCTGTTTTGCTGAAATTATTGCACCTGATTCCATGGCTGTGGATTTTATGACATCTGGTGAAAAATGTGCCAGCAGTTATGACTGTAATTTCAAGATTACCAGTAAGTCCATGTGCCTGCTTTCAAAGCCAAATTTTCTGCTGAGAAGGCTTTATGCAAAGCTGCATTCACCTTATCTGTCACATCGGTTGGAGCACAATCCACTGGATTCAAGGTTGTCCTGTCTATTAACATAGCCAGGATAGCATTCACCTTAATTCTTTGCAGTAAAGAATCCTCTGCCTGCTACATCATATACAGTTTTTGAAGGAATCTTGGAATCGACATTTTATCCAGATCTTTCCATTCCGAAACAACTACGTTTTTGGTTTTACCATGAAATGGCATCACCAGAGAATGAAGCTGAACATATACAAAGGGAACAGGTCCACACAATCTCTCACAGGCTGAAAGGGAGGAAATCCCAAATATTATTATGTTATGTTAAAGGCATTTGTAAAGTGAGCGTACACCAGTCGGTTTAATGCCGCTGGGGTGGAAACGGTGAGGTGAGTGTGCTGTGAGCAAGGGTTTAGTTATATGGTTGGTTGAAAAGCCAGGTTTTTAACAGTTTCCTGAATTTTTGGTAACATGAGACCAATCTGATCTCTGGAGTGAAATAGTTCCAGATGGTGGGTGCGATGACTGAGAATCAGGTACCGCTTGTTGAATTTGGTTACCAACAGATAGTACATATGTGCGGAGCACAGAGTGCGTTTGGGGTGTATTCTGAATTCGGAAGGTAATAAATGCCTGACTCTTATTGTTTAGAGTTTTAAAGATGATGCAACCAGTTTTGAATATTGCTTTTTGTGCCACCGGTAGCGAGTGGAGGTCTCTCATCAGGGGGGTGATGTGGCATCATTTGGGTTGTCGATATATATTAGTCAGACTGCCTGGTTCTGGATGAATTGGAGCTTATTGATATAGCATTTAGGAAGGCGCACGTATGGGGAATTGGCATAGTCTATTGTGGAGATGACAAGTGAGATGACAGCTTGGATGATGGCCTCTGGGGTCAGGAAGTTTGCAATTTTCCTGATTCTACGAAGCATAAAGAAGGAAGAAGAGATTACTGCTCTGATTTGTGGCTTCATATATAGTTCAGCATCAGATTTCACCCCAAGACTCTATACTGTTTTTTGGGGGAGTTGTGGGGGCTCCCAACTCGGGGACCAGAATGATGCTGTTCAGTAATCCATCTTGCTTTTAGTTATGACAATTTCGATTTTATCCAAGTTCAGTTTAAGGTGGTTGCTGTTCATCCTGTCGCAGATAAATAGCATTGTGGATTGAAAGTTCTCCTTATATTCTTGGGAGTTGTCACTCTGGAAAATTAGTTGCATGTCATCCGCATAATTCTAGATCTTACATTTCCTATTTTTGAGAGGGTGGACTAGTGGGGGTATGTAGAAGCTGAAGAGATGAGGGCAGAGGAACGAGCCTTGTGGGACTCCAGAGTCTAGGTGGACTTTGAATTAGTTGTAGGGGATTAGGCAGACTGACTGGGAGCGGTTGTTTAGAAAGGAGATGATCCAGTCCAGTGTTGTGCCACAAAGCCCTCTGGGCTCAATATGGTCTACTAGGAGGCTGTCCTCATCTTAGGCGCAGATAGGTCCAGGATGACCAGTGCCTGGGTAACCACTTTGTCGCATTTTTCACGCAAGTCATGTGGCACAGAGAGAATGACTGCTTCTGTGGAGTTAGCTGGGTGGAAGCCTGCCTGACATGGTTCCAAGAATTTAGTTTCTTCTATGAAGGCACAGAGGCTGTGTGACACATGCGCTTCTAATACCATAGCCAAAAATGGCAATAGGGAAATGGGCGATAGTTTTTCAGTGTTAGTGGGTCCTCTCCTATTTTCTTCTGGACGAGTACCACAATGGCTTCTTTGAATATGCTGGGTACTGTCCCTAGGCTGAAACAACAGGAGAAGAGAGGCACAAGGTTCCCCAAAGGATAAAATGGTCCGCAAAAATTGGAGACAAATTGCTAGCATGGGTGGAGAACAATCAGCATGGCATAAACCCACCAAATCAAGTATCATCAATAAACAACTGGGAGAACATCGTAGGAGAACTCCAATGAAACCTGGGGAATGTATGACAACAGTGCTCGAGCAATAAATCCTCATCGACTCCCGGAGCTCCACGCCACTGGAAGGACATATCAAGTGCAAACACGCTCTACAAAGGGCCTTGGAAGCCAAGACAAGAGGGGGTACTCCAACTGATGGCCCTTCCATCACAGCCTTGAGGACAGCTTCCAAAAAGAAAGTTTGAGAGTACAAAAGAGAACACACCGAAAAGGAATGGCTCAAAGTGTTCTCCCTGATGAAAGAGAAGAATTACAATGGGCTGTGGAGGCACATTAACCAGCTGACCAGTCGAGGAGCGTCAAGGGAGAACGGGGTTGTGGAACGAGACTGGTCAAACTATGTAAAACAACTGTACTTGACCGACTCTCTTGACAGAGGATCCACAGAATCGAACAGCTTGTAAGCGGGGTACTGTAGGTCAAACAACGTAAAATAACTGTACTCAACTGACTCTCTTGACAAAGGTTCCACATAATCAAACAGCTTGGAAGCGTGGTACTGCAGGCCACCAGGAACGACAATAAAAGCTGATGCAGTTATCAAGAAGCTGAAAAATTGCTAAAATCCTCCCTCTTCTAAAGAAGTCTTCGGCTGACCCTTTGGTGGCCTCCAATTATAGGCCGATATCACTTCTTTCCTTTTTCCAAAGTTTTGGAAAAATAGGTGAATCTAGTTACCACCGAATATGTGGAAACCAACCATGTACTCCATCAGAGTCAGTCGGGTTTTAGAGCAAATTTTAGCACAGAAACAGCCCTATTGGAAGTCTCCAAAGCTATTAAAGAGACACTAGATAAAGGGGGAAAAGCGGTGTTGATACTGTTGGATCTCTCTGCGGCTTTTGATACCATGCCCCAAGACCGGCTATTACAGAGGCTCCAGGAGTGCGGCGTTGGTGGCACGGTATTCAAGTGGTTCTCTTCCTTTCTAAGAGACCGACAGCAAACAATTTGGTCCCCTCCCTTTGCGGCTCCCATCCCCTTCATGAAGGTAGGAGTCCCTGAGGGATCCATCCTGAGCCCGACACTTTTTAATGTTTATTTGGCTCCCCTTGCTCTGCTTGCCGAGGCTCACGGAGCTAAAATAGTATCACACGCTGATGATACGCAACTGCTGTTCACCTGTGACAAGGGTGCCGACTTTAGAGGTGGCGAGATTAACATCTGCCTGTCTGAGGTGTTCTCCTGGTTAAGGCGTAATCAACTGAAGTGCAACCCGGAGAAATCTGAGATCATTTTCTTAGGGCCCTCACCTTGCGAAGCATGGTGTCAGTGGTGGCCTCAGGATATGTCCCCGCCTGCAGCCCCAGTAAGCACTGTGAAGAACTTAGAAGTCAAGCTAGATACTTACTTATCTATGAAGGCTCAGATCCAAACAGTTGCCGGTACCTGCTTTGGCCTGTTAAAAATGCTAAAAAACTTCCTTCCTCTGCTACCAGTCAAGTACAGGAAGATTGTAGTCCAAGCCCTGATTGTATCAAGGCTGGACTACGTCAACGTCTTGTATCTGGGCCTACCGGATTATTTATTAAACTGCCTGCAGGTGGTGCAGAATGAGGCGGCCAGAGCAGTTCTCATGGTAGGTCCCAGAGCGTGCATGTCTATTCACTGGCTGCCGGTCCAGAAGAGGATTCAGTTTAAAGCTCTAGTTCTGGCTTTCAGGGCCCTACATGATACAGGAGCCGTCTATATCAGAAAAAGGATTCAGCACTACGTGCCGCAAAGAGCCCCGAGGTCTTCATCGCAGCTTCTGTTGACTACCCCACAGTTCTCCCGCTCCCGACTGGGCGGTCGTTCCTTTCAAGTCCTGGCCTCCCGGTTATGGAATTGTCTTCCATTTTCCCTCAGGCAGGTGCAAGATCTTCTTACCTTCAGGAAGCAGTTGAAGACCTGGCTTTTCTTGCAATAGCATGGTCTGCTGCCCTTTATCATGTAAGAGTGCGGATGTCTATCTCGTGGTCCTGTAGCGCCGGGACACTCTGTGGAGTAGCCGAGCGCTCTATAAGTACCTATTTACATTACATTACATTAGAAGACCATCATGAAAATGAGCAACGATGGAGCACATGGGCCAAACAGGATCCCAGCACCGGTATTCAAAACAGCACCGGGCAGCAGTTTTAACTCCGCTTTTTAACTACATTTTTTAACAGCAAGGACGCCGGACGCCGGACTACTGGAGGGGTTCCATACTTTTTCCTATCTTCAAGAAAGGCGACCGCTCCAAGCCATCAAACTATAGGCTTGTTGCCCTTCTCGAATACTCTTGAAGCACCTGGAGTCTTGGGCACAAGAAAAAGGCATCATTCCTTTTTACCAACCAGGTTTTAGGTTACACTCTGCAACCATGGATAACATCATAGCGTTGGCTCACTTATCAACACAGGCGGTCAAGAAGAAGAGCCTCCCATTGTTCTGCTGTTTCACTGATTATCGCACCGCTTTTAACAAGCTGGACTGCAGAAGGTTGTGGTGGAAACTAACCACCTGAGGGATTCCACCCAAACTATTAAAAGCAATAATATCGCAATATGAAGATACTTGGGTTCATGTCAAAACAAGCCCCAACACAGTGACCTCTAAAATTCCTACAAAAAATGGGCTCAAACAGGGCTGTGTATTGGCCCGCCTCGTGTTTAATCTTTACACCGCAGACCGGGGGCCGCTCCGCAAGGTGCCAGCTTAGTATCTCCAAGGCTGGGCAGATCGAAACTCCCGGTCCTGCAACACACAGTAATAATGGACCACACTAGAGTGGGCCTCCAGAGATCCCTACATGCGCTGGATCGCTTCAACTAGGACAACCATCTACTGGTTAATCAGGGGAAGACCAATGTAGTTGTGTTTGAGAAACGTCATCTCAAAAGGCAAGCCCGCTGGCATCTGGGAGAACTGCAAATTGGTACAGTAACAGCCTACGACTACCTTGAGTCTGGCTCTCAGAAAGGGCCTACCCAAACACCCACCGAAAACATCTTAGCACTAAGGCCAACAGCGTCATCCATTTATTGAAACAACTGAGCCATCATCTGTTAAGTCCATCAGCTGAGCCAATACTGAGCATCTTAAAAGCAAAATTGATACCTGCCATCTGTTATGGCCATTTGACTTTCCCAGGAGCACTGGCCAAGGCATATAAATCAGTGTTGCTCGTTCTGTGTCAAGCCAGGAAATCAAGGCTGAGACTGGAGCTCGGCCTTGGGAGGCCGTATCTGACATGCCAGGGGGACCTAATAAAGCTCTACATCAGGACCTTGAGGGCACCAGTAGACTCACTTAGATATCAGTTGAGGTCTGTTTTCGAGGAGGTAGGTTCCGCCTGGCATGCTAGCCTTGGCCAGGCTATAGCCACACTGAGGATAGACACAGCAAGTCTAAAACTACCTGATATTCCTCTGTCCGCCTGGAAAAAAGCAGTGAACAAGCAGGTATGGGAAACATCGTTCGCCCAAGATACTGAAACCCTCCGGCCTAGCTCGATCACAGAGTCGCTGGATAAAACATACATTCCGGGAAAGGCTCAACCCTATTTACGCGAGGCTTTGACAATACATGTCCGTAGGAAAATACTCTACATGAGACTTACCATGTTACGCATTACAGATATTAACCCAGCTTGGGCGCGAAAGGGGGAAAACGCTGAGTGCAGGCTATGTTCTTACTTCAAAGAATTTTGGCTCCACTTCCTGTGCTTTTGCCCTAAATTGAATAACGCGTGTCGGCGCCTTCTTCGCCCAATACTCATCGCAAAGGGGGTCAGGACCTGTAGGGAGCCTTTGGTCCTGTGCTTCACCGAATCAATGACAAGGAATCTAGCAAGACTAGGGAAATTTCATTACAAGACCGGAGGCTACCATTATGCATATTTCTTTTAATGCAGTCCAAGCAGCCGCATACATCATAAAGTAAAAAGGTTCCAGAACAGAACATTAGGAACATACAATAGGCATGAGCCCACAACAATCTGCCTCTTTTAAATGCGGCTCAAGCAGATAAGTTCAACTTCTATTACTCTCTAATTTTTACTATTTTGCTTAAATTAATCTTTACCTTCTCCTATTACTTTTCTGTGAGACTTCCTTATATACTTTCTGAGAGACTTTCCCCTCTCCTCTTATTCTAATTTCTACTGATCTTCAATTTACGAAGATCAGTCTCCTTTCCAATCTCTCCCTTTTGTCTAACCCAACATCCCCCTCCCCCCTCTCCTCACCGGAGTAATGTTTATGCTGCTTATGCCTTTTTAAACGAGCGCGCTGGATCTATTCCCACTCCATGCTCCGCTTTTCACCATCTGAAGTTTGAATCCGGGAGAGAGGCCCGCTGAGCGCAGACGGCTCTCTCCCTTCTCGGAGCACTCCCAACCTTGCGAACGTCTCCTTCGCAACCTCTTCCCCCCTCCCACTCATAATGGAGGTTTGAGGAAGATTTGAGGAAGGTACCTTGGCAACCGGGACGCGACGTCGTCCCGTTGCCAAGGCGTTTTCCTCTCCTGCTGATTTCTTCCTACGAGGCGAAGACCTCGTTTCCATGGCTCCCTTACGAGGTGAAGACCTCGTTACCATAGTTTCGGGCAGCAGCTGATCTCGAGCCATTATAGTGACAGTTTCTCTGCTCCAATCAGCTGCTGCCCTACACAGGAGTACTACGCTATTTTACCGGCCCGTTTTCAAACGCAAGTATTATCATTTGGATAAAAAAAAAAAAAAAGAAGGGAAAGGTTCCTCAGTCTATCTTAATATATAGGCTAAAATAAACTGTTATCCTATAATTGTATTGAAACCTAATCTAAAGAGCCCTTTCTTACTTAGTGGCCACCTTATATCAATCATTTTGATTTAATACAGTTTCTAAGCCAATAATAATTTGATCACAAAAAGAAAAAAAATAAGTTACTAACCATTTTATTATTTAAATTAAGTTAATAATGTCTGATATTGACTCTGATGATGCCGTTGCTCCCATACCTAATATGGACAACGAAGCATTCAAAAAAATAATTCACAGGGAGATGAGATCCTGCATGCTAGAGACCCTGAGTCAATTCATGGCTCCAAAGAGGTACTTCCCTACCGAGGAGGACGACACTACAGGGAACCAGGGCTACCAAACCATTGACGACCTCACCAAAATCAGGGGGAAGAAACAAAATAAAAATAAAAATATTGAAGAACCAACCCCCAGGAGCACTACGGGAGGTCCTAGCACCTCAACTAATTCTGGAGGTCTTAGCACCTCAATTATTAATGGAGGTCCCACACCTCAAATAACTTGGGTGTCCTTAGCGGCACAACCTATACTGGTGTCCTCAGCGGCACAAAACATCTGGGTGTCCCTAGCGGCACAAAACATCAAAGTGCTCAATATGATCTTGGAGGTAATGAATTACAAGACGATGAAGCTTCCGACATATTCGATGAATATGTCCTAGATTTGGATGAGGATGACCAAGAATTTTATAAGCAACCCACTGAAGACGAACTCCCATCATCATCAAAAGATAGTATCCTCAATCCATTGGGAGAGGAAATGTTCTCACCATGCAATATTAAGCATCCTAGAAGCTCGGAATGGTGGCCAAAGGATCATGTGGCCAAATTCATAAAGAAATGGCTTAGAAACCTCTTAGAAAAAGACACTCGTAATATACTTAGAGCCGAATGCTCAAGACCATCTATACAAGACAAGACCTGCCAAACCCCTAACCTGGACCTGGAATTAATCAAATTCCTTTTTAAGCTCGGCAGAGACCCGAGAAAGGGGATGGAAAGATCCCTCAAGGGATGTCAGGACCAGCTTCTAGACGTCCTGGGACCCCTGGCCAGGATCATCGATACGGCCAAGGACAGCCACATCAATGGCACAACCCTGGATACCGAATTAATCAGGGGTTGGAGCCAAAGAGCAATGATACTCCTGGGCAACGCGAACGCCAGCCTCAACGCGATAAGGAGAAGGCTTGTGCTTACAAAAATAAATCCAAAGCTGAGTGACATGGCGGACAGAGAACCTTCTCAGAACCCCAAAGGGTTACTCTTTTGCGAGGACCTAATTAAATCACTTGGGAAATACGTCTCGACCTTTACGGCTCTGGATAAGGCAAAATACAATATGAGACGCGTATTCAATCCTAACCTTTTTGGTCGGGCCGGAAGATGGGGCCTCTCTTTCGGCCTCTTCAATCAAAGGCCCTACTCAAGATTCAGAGGCTACGGAAGAGGTTACCAACCCACCAATCCTCTCCAATTCTACCCCCAGAGAGAGAGAGCCCCTCGCAACAGAGGCTTTAGATCTCGTGGATCCTCCAACAACAACAACCCACAAAGTGAGTACTCTACCTCTTCCTCCTCCTTCTTTCCCCCAAAAGGTGGGAGGCAGACTCAAATTCTTCTATCAGAATTGGAAATTAATTACTCTAGACTCATGAATACTAAACACTGTCAAAGGGTTCATGATAGACTTTATAGAAACTCCTACTCAAACTTCTTTCCCGAGAGACATCTTGCTCACCCTAGACCAACAGAAGATTGTAGAAGAGGAAATATCCTCTATGCTTCAGAAAGGAGCAATAATAGAAGTCCCTCTGGAAGCGATGAGATTTATAAGTACACTCTTTCTCGTCAAGAAAAAGGACAAGGGGTGGAGACCCGTTATAAATTTGAGGGAACTAAACAAATATCTGGTTTACAGGCACTTCAAGATGGAAGGCATCCATCTCCTGAGAGATGTGTTACTAGAAGGGGACTGGCTAGTCAAACTAGACCTAAAAGATGCATATTTTACCATCCCAATGGCCAAAATCCACCAACCCTTCCTTCAGTTCATGTGGAAAAACCACCTGTTTCAGTTTCAAGCCCTTCCTTTTGGCCTATCTTCTGCCCCATGGTGTTTCACCAAGGTCATGAGGACTATCGCTGCATTCCTAAGAGAAAGAGGTATTCGTTTAATCATATACCTAGACGACATCCTTATATTGTCCCAAGACCTTTCACAGATAAACCAAGATCTGAAGACCGTTATGGACCTCTTAGAAAGCTTGGGGTTCATTATAAACAAAGAAAAATCGATATTATCTGCTTCCAGAATCCTGGAATTCTTAGGTTTCACCGTAGATGCAACGAAATGCCTTCTTTTACTCCCATCAAAGAAAATAACCAAGATCAGGAAAGAAATAAGACAAGTCTTGGAACAAGAAAACCTAACCCTGAGAGAACTAGCCAGACTACTGGGTCTCCTCTCTTCCTCCATTCAAGCCATTTTCCCGGGTCCCCTGAATTATCGAGCTCTTCAAAGGGTAAAAGCGAGAGCTCTAAGATCCGGCCTCTGGTACGGAGATCACATTTCCCTAGATCAGGAAGCCACTTCAGAACTGACCTGGTGGCTAGAAAACTTAAGCCTGGAATGGCAAAGCAATATTTGGTTCAGTACCAGAATTTGTTTTGGAATCAGATGCGAGCCATCATGGCTGGGGAGCTTGCCTCCTCGATCAGAACACGGGTGGTGTCTGGTAAAGAGGAGGCCTCTCACCACATAAACTACCTAGAGCTGACAGCCGGTCTTTACGCATTAATGAGCTTCAGACATTCTCTCCAGGGCAGATCAGTCATTCTAAAGATGGACAACATGTCCGCGGTAGCCTATATAAATCGTCTGGGGGTACAAAATTCGCGGATCTCTCGAATTTAGCCAAAAAACTTTGGATGTTCTGTCTGGAACACAAGATCGCCCTAAGAGCGGAATACCTCCCAGGGAAAACAAACATATCTGCGGATTGGAACTCGAGGTTCCTCTTAGATCACAGCGATTGGAAACTCAATGTTTCCGTGTTCAGGTTTCTCAACAAAATATGAGGTCCTCTAGAAATAGATCTCTTTGCGAGCAGACTAACCTTCCAATTGGAGAAGTACTTCAGCTGGATGCCCGACCCGGGTGCTCTTGCAGTGAACGCCTTTCTCCAGTGTTGGAAAGGAGTCAAAGCGTACGCATTTCCCCCCTTTGCCATGATCCAGAGAGTCCTACAGAAAGTGAGACAGGACCAATGTTCCCTTGTTCTAATAACTCCCTTCTGGCCATCTCAGGCATGGTTCCCGACTATTCTGGAACTTGCATGCAACATTCCCTTCTTAATGCCAACCCTAGAGAATCTTCTAACAGACGTAGATGGAGGAGGTCACCCCCTAGTACAGGCGGGGAATTTGAACCTTCTTGCCTGGAGAGTGTCAGGAGAGCCAATGAAGTCTCAGGACTGTCGACGACAGCTGCAACTCTCCTCGGAGAGTCATGGGCCCCAGGCACTCACTACAGGTATAACAACATATGGAGAAACTGGGTATGTTGGTGCCTGGAAAGGAACCTGGATTCCGTGGAGGCACCTATTGTTGACATAGTAAATTTCCTTGTAGAACAGTTGGAAAGGGGTGCCAGCTACAGAACAATCAATTGTTATAGATCGGCTATCTCCGCAGGCCATGCCCTTGTCAACGGTAAAACGGTAGGTAAGAACGTGATAGTTTGTAGAGTTCTCAAAAGTATTAGACTAAGGAGACCTCCTAAACCCAAATATCAGTCTCTCTGGGACGTTAGGTTAATTCTAGATCTTGTCACAAATTGGCCAGATAACACTCTCTTGAATAGGAAAAGTCTTTCCATCAAGCTTGCAACACTGTTATGTTTAATATCTTGCCGAAGGGTTTCTGATGTTAAAGCTCTTGAAATCACAAATAGATCCTATAACATGTTTGCAGTCAAATTTGAGTTAATTAGAAGAACCAAAACTATGTCTGATTCTATCTTCTACCCACATTTTGATTTATGCAAAAAACTTTGTGTGGTAGATTGCATGAGAGAGTACGACTGCAGAATGAATGGACTTCGTGCTCAGGGTGTGAATCAGTTACTTATATCATTTGTTAAACCTCACAAAGCTATAACTTCGACCTCTATTGCCAGATGGGTTAAAACTGTCATGAATTTAGCAGGTATTGATTTAAAGAAATTCCAAGCACATTCACTAAGAGGTGCTATGGCCAGTAAATACTTCTCGTCTGGTGGTAAGTTGGACGACATTCTTAAAGCTGCCGACTGGTCTAATGCTAGAACTTTCGCACAGCATTACTGTAAACCAATCGAACACATGTCTGATGTAGTCTTGCAGGGCTACCAATATGCATAAAGGTAGCCTCCGGTCTTGTAATGAAATTGCGATTTTCCTATTACCATGACTAGAGAATCTGGATTTCATTAAAGACACGGAGGCTAACATTATCCCACCCATCCCTTCCCTTGGAAGATTAAGGTTTACATTATATTTATTCTCTTGTCTAATACCTTTAAAAAATTGTCTTTTTATTGATTTGAAGTTTATGTAATAATTAGCGGATTCAATAATAACATCTTATTGTTTAATTACATTGCTCGACTTTCTTTCCATTACTTGAAGTATTTATATCTCTCTTTTTTCAGGTAACCTCTCATAACTTCCTGATGTTCATCCTTGGATCCTTCCTCGTTCATCGTTTTCCTCCGTTTTGCGATGGTTTAAAAGAAGCGTTTGGAAGTTTAAAATTTTGGACTTATTTTCTTCTCCTCCACATTTAAAAGAGGCAGATTGTTGTGGGCTCATGCCTATTGTATGTTCCTAATGTTCTGTTCTGGAACCTTTTTACTTTATGATGTATGCGGCTGCTTGGACTGCATTAAAAGAAATGTGCATAATGTTAGCCTCCGTGTCTTTAATGAAATCCAGATTCTCTAGTCATGGTAATAGGAGAATCGCAATTTACGCACTCAATCAGGATTGCTATTAATGAGGCATTACAAAATGATGCCTTTCCTCCGATAGGCTAATGACCACACATTTTTATCAGCATGGTGCATTTTACTACACGATGGAGGCAACAGGGTGGGTCCCCGTCTGGTTCTAAGGGGGACCATCTTCTTTTACTTAAAGTTTAACTCATCAAACCTGACTTTCATGCTTCAACATTCATTTGTCCCATCACACAAGTAATTATATTCAATTTTGAGAATTTGTAAATGCGAGCCATGGGTCTAAGGATGAGTACAAGGATAAAGACATTGAAGGGGAGTGGAGGGGGTAGGGGGAAATCGTTTTAAACAATTATTTTACTGTAATGATTTTAATGAATTAAACAGTTAATAAATATTCATTCATTCATACTTTTCCTAGGCTGAGGGAGTGATTGAGGAGTGAAATAGCTGGGCCCGTGAAGTTAGTCAATACTGTTTTTAGAATTTTTGGTGGGCAGGTGTCATTGGGAGATCCTGATTTTACTTTAGTCAGCAGGTCCCTGCGGCAATGCTTGCTGATAAGTGGAAATGTGAAAAGGGTGACGGGGTTCATGTCTCCTGAGTCTTCTTCTTCTGAGTGTGCTTGAGCGGATGCTTTCTTTGAGGATCATTATTTTACCAATGAAAACATTATTGAGTGCGTCGCAGAGGGTCTGGGATGGAGTGATGGGCAATGTCACTATATATCGATTTGATAATTCAGGGAAGATTCTGAAAATCTGCTTGGACTTATTTATGAACGAGAAGGTTTTGTTTGGGAAGAAGGTGGATTTGGCTTGTAGGATATGTATTTTGTATTCTTTGAGGTGTTTTATATAGATTTCCTTTGCTTTCTGCCATTTATGTTCACAATGGCGTAATTCAAGCTTGGCTGATTTAATATTGTCCATAAACCATTTGGAAGCATCATGGCTCTGGCCTGTTTTGACATGTGTGAAGGGGACTGGAGATTGCTGGCTGTCGTTAGTCAGTCCTATATTGCTTTTTCATGTAGGTCGATATTAGTATTTGACTCAGGCATGGTTATAGCCAGAGAATCACAAAAGAGACTTGGGTTGACCTGTGACCAGCTCCTAGCGAGTGTTCTCAGGCAAGGTGGTGGTTTTAGTGGAGACAATTCTGTTAGTGAAAATGTATTTAAGTTGTGGTCAGACCATGCACATAGGGAAACTGTGAGGTATGAAGGGGATAGGTGAGCGGGGCCTTTGATGTGAGTGGGAGAGAACACATTTTCTACAAGATTTAAGTTGCAGAGGTGGTCAGAGAAATCGGTGGCAAGTTGTCCTCGCTTGTCATTGTTAGCCCAATAGTTGAAGTCGCCGACCAATAGGAGTTTTGCATGGGCGACACATAAGGGGGAAATTAGCTCATAAAAAGCTGTGGGAAGTGCTGCATATAGTCTGGTGGTCTATAGATGAGGAAGCAAAAGAGGAGAGAAGTTAGCGATTCCATTTGATTATAAGGCTAGCTACTGCCGGGATATTTAATTAAATTAATTTACTGAACCTGGTATGATTCTTTATCACTGTGGCTACTCCGCCTTCAATTTTAACAGCTGGTCGTTGGTTTGCAGGATATAGTTCTTGTCCGGCAGGGAGGCGAGAATGTCTGGGGTGGACTCTTCATTGAGCCAAGTTTGAGTTAGTAATAGGATGTCTGGTGATTCAGTGTCTAGCAAGTTGAAGATCTCCGTTTGGTGTTTCACCATGGAAGGAGTATTCAAGTAAATGATTGCTAGCTGGTTCGTTTTGGGGCTGTGGGTGCTGAGACTGGTGTTGGAGATTTTATTGGAGTGCAGTGGTCTTTTAGTTTGGTGAAGTTGGGTGTAGCACTGTTGGTGTTTGAGAGCCCTAAATTATCTAATTTTTGCAGGAGTAGGGGGTCTATTTGGAACTTGTCGAGTGGAGGATTTTAATTTCAGTAGGGGAATAAGTGAAAGCTGGGACATTATGGCTGACCTCTAGCCGCAGCTGGACGCGGACAGGTGCAGACGGGCTTGCCTTTGGCGCGCCTGCAGCATGCCAGCTAAACACCCACTGCACGTGACCACTGCGCGCGTCTGCGCTGCTTCGGTCATTTGTGACTGGCAGCTCTTAGTAACTCCGCCGACACGTTGCAAGGCAGTTTTCTGATAAGCTCCCCTCCGGACACTATGTAGCTTTTGGATTGGTTCTCCCCAAGGTGCTATGGTGATGATCCGATTCAGTAGGAAGGACGAGTTTAAACACACAAACAGCTTTCAAAAAACACAGAGCAGGGTTTAAAAGGCACTTCTAAAGTGCATATGCTAAAAGTCAATGGTGTGCAAAATACGGCAGTATCAGTGAGAGCAGCTTTCACATGGCTTAATTTTGCTACGCGCCCGCGCTACTTTGGACATTTGTAGCCGAGACCTCTTTGTAGCTCTGTAACCGTTACGTCTAAGTGACACCAACGCCTACTCTCTCAACTGAAAACAGCAGAGGGATTTCTTTTTCTATTTTGCATCTGGAGTAGGGGGAAGATCTTCCCCAACCTACAGAGGCATTTCTTTTTTCCAGTGTAATGACGATCAAGCGCATGGCGCACTGACGTCATTACATTGACACTGAAAATGAGCTTGTTCCAGTGTCAGTTTCAGTGCTTCGGTGCTCGTGGGGCTATTGCAGCCCCCCGAGCACTGAAACACCCGCAAGTGGTATCATTGGAAAGGAGAGAATCTCCCCTTTCCAATGGTACCCCTCCCTAATGGATCCCTCCTTGGGGATTGGTGCAGGACAGTGATCCCCTAGCAGGGATCCACCCACTAGACACCAGGGAGGGGGGAGCAGCCACTTGGGCAAGGGCTTTTGCTCCCCCCATAATAATTTGGGCATAGTCAGTCTTTTTGCCCCCCAGGAAACAGATGGGGCAGTAGCCCCAAATCTGCCCCCGTGGGGGGCAGAAAGCACACTATACACCAGCGATTCCTTTTTTTTTTTTAATGCTTAGGGGTGGGGCTGCTCTAAATGGGCACTATAATGCCCCAACCCATCCCAAAAATTTGCAACAGTCTTTGTGCCCCCACCCCTGGGGTGCAGATGGGTAGAAAGCCAACTAGGCACCAGGGATGGGTTTTTTTATACATAAAAGGGGGGTGGGGGCTGCCCTTAATGGACCAAAAATGCAAGTACCCATATCTATGACAAAACAACCTGTTTTTGCTAGGGGGGCACCTGCTTTTTTGATCCCGGGCTCAGCGTCCATCTAGGGTAGTGATACTCAAAGGACGGCCTGGGGGCCACATGCGGCCCTCTTGACCTTTACATGCGGCTCCCCCCCTGGTAAATAACAGCCCGAGCTGCTGTTTAATTACTGAGCACTAACATTCAGAAAAAAATGTTAAATAAACGTGCAGGTATTTATTAACCTGCAAATAAATGCTTGCTTGTTTATTTAAAAAAATTTTAAACCTCCTTTCACAATCCCTGACCCGCCCAGGCCCCCTACCGCCACCCTGCTGGCATCAGTGCGGCCCTCGGTCACACCACAGGCCCTACTTTGTGGCCCTGGGCAAATCTTTGCGAGTACCCATGATCTAGGGGAACGTACCAAATTTAGAGATTTCTTAAAAGTAAACATCCGGGGGGAGTCTAGGGCGGTGTGGCTTGCAAGGATCCCCCAACATTTGTTTGCCTAGAATCCCCTGCAAATCTCAATTTTAGCAAAATAAATCACATTTTCCTCACAGTTCTGTGTGGGAAAGTTGTGGAATCACCGGGCCTGCACAAATTTCCTACCATCCAGCATTCCCACAGGTCTCCCGATAAAAATGCTACCTCACTTGTGTGGGTGGGGTAGGTGCCCGCAACAGGGAAGGGCTCAAAATGTATTGTGGAGGCATCAAAACTATCGATCACAAAACAACCTGGTTTTGCAAGCGGGTCACCTGTGTTTTTGGTCCTGGGCTCGGTGGCCATCTAGGGAATCCTACCAAACCCAAACATTTCTGTAAACTAGACACCCAGAGGAGTCCAGGGAGGTATGGTTTGCGTGGATCACCCATCGTTTTCTTACCCAGAATCAACTGCAAACCTCTAATTTAGCTAAAGAAATCACATTTTCCTCACATTTCTGTGTGGGAAAGTTGTGGGATCAACGGGGCAGCTCAATTTCCTACCACCCAGCATTCCCCCAGGTCTTCCTATAACCATGGTACCTCATGTGTGTATGTTGGCCAAGTATCCGCGATAGGGAAGGGTCCAAAACATATTGTGGAGACATCAGAATTATCTATCACAAAACAACCTGGTTTTGCAAGGGGTGGGCACCCGTATTGTTGGTCCGAGGCTAGGCAGCCATCTAGAGAAACCTACCAAACCCATACATTCCTGAAAACTAGATACCCGGGGAGTTCAGGAAAGTGTGGCTTGCATGTATCCCCCAATGTTTTCTTAACCAGAGTCCCCTGCAAACTTCAAATTTGGCAAAAAAATCACATTTTCCTCAAATTTCTGTCTGGGATCATCACACCAGCACCAATTGTTCCCCTCAGTCTCCCGAGTAAAATTATACCTCACTTGTGTGGGTGGGCCAAGGGTCTGCGACTGGGAACGTCCAAAAACATAGAGATTGAGGAGATAGCACAGCATAGCACAGCGAGCTCTAAGCGCTATATATATATTTTTTTATTCTTATTAGGCGATTCTTCATTGGACACTCAAACAAGTGAGGTATCATTTTTATCGAGAGACCAAGGGGAACCCTGGGTGGTAGGAAATGTGTACTGGTGCAGTGATCTCAGACAAAAATGTATGAAAAATTTGATTTTTTTAAGCTACATTTGAGGTTTGCAGAGGATTTTGGGTAGGAAAACGTTGGGGGATCAACACATGTCACACCTTCCTGGACTCACCCGGGTATCTAGTTTTTAGAAATGTCTGGCTTTGGTAGATTTCCCTAGATTGCCGCCAAGCCCAGGAACAAAAATGCAGGTGCCTCCCTCGCAAAACCAAGTCTTTTTGTGATCTATAACTTTGAACTCTCGTTCGGGCCTCCCTTTTAAAAACAGGTTGTTTTGTGATAGATCATTTTAATGTCTCCACAATATGTTTTGGGCCCTTCCCTGTCACGGGTACTTGACCCACCCATGCAAGTGAGGTACCATTTTTATTGGGAAACCTGGGGGAACGCTGGGTTGTAGGAAATCTGTGTCCGCCCAGTGATCTTACAACTTTCCCACACAGAATGTGAGGAAATGCAATTTCTTTAGCAAAATTTGAGGTTTGCAGAGGATTCTTGGTAAGAAAACATTGTGGAATACACGCAAGCCACACCTCCCTGGACTCCCCCGGGTATGTAGTTTTCAGAAATGTCTGGGTTTGGTAGGTTTTCGTAGACGGCCGCCAAGCCCAGGACCAAAAGCACAGGTGACTCCCTCGCAAAACCAAGTCTTTTTGTGATCTATAACTTTGAACTCTCGTTCGGGCCATTTCCTGTTGCGGGCACTAGGTCTACCCACACATGTGAGGTACCATTTTTATTGGGAGACTTGGGGGAATGCTGGGTGGGTAGAAGTTTGTGGCTACCCATAGATTCCAGGACTTTCCATCACAGAAATGTGAGGCAAATGTGTTTTTTTTACAACAATTGAGGTTTGCAAGAAATTCTGGGTAACAAAATCTGGTGAGAGCCACACAAGTCACCTTATCCTAGATTCCCCTGAGTGTCGCGTTTTAAAAAATGTACAAATTTGCCTGGTTTCCCTAGGTGCTGGCTGAGCTAGGGCCCAAAATCAACAGCTAGGCACATTGCAAAAAAAGGGTCTGTTTTCTGTGGAAGAATGTGATGTTTTCATGTTGCTTTTTGGGCTGTTTTCTGTTGCGGACACTAGGCCTACCCACACAAGTGAGGTACCATTTTTATCAGGAGACTTGGGGGAATGCTGGGTGTGTCGAAGTTTGTGGCTCACTGCAGATACCAAAACTTTCCATCACAGAAATGTGAGGAAAATGTTTTTTTTTATTTTTACAAAGTTTGAGGTTTGCAAGGTATTCAACAGAACCTGGTAAGAGCCACACAAGTCACCCCATCCTGGATTCCCCTGAGTGTCTAGTTTTAAAAAATGTACAGGTTTACTAGGTTTTGGCTGAGCTAGGGCCCAAAATCCACAGCTGGGCACATTGCAAAAAAAATGTTGTTTTTTTTTACAAGGTTTGAGGTTTGCAAGGGATTCTGGTTAACAGAGTCTGGTGTCTAGCTTTCAAAAATTTATAGGTTTGCTAGGTTTCCCTAAGTGTCGGCTGAGCTAGCGCCCAAAATCCACAGCTAGGCGCATTGCAAAAAAAATGGTCAGTTTTCTGTGGAAAAATGTGATGTGTCCTTCTTGAGTTTAGGGCTGTTTCCTGTTGCAGGCACTAGGTCTACCCGCACAAGTGAGGTACCATTTTTATCAGGAGACTTGGGGGAATGCTAGGCTGGTGGAAGTTTGTGGCTCCCCACAGATTCCAGAACTTTCCATCACAGAAATGTGAGGAAAATTTGTTTGTTTGGCAAAGTTGAGGTTTGCAAGGGATTCTGGGTAACAGAACCTGGTGAGAAACACACAATTCATCCCATCCTAGATTACCCTGAGTGTCTAGTTTTCAAAAATTTACAAGTTTGCTAGGTTTCTCTAGGTGCATGCTGAGCTAGGGCTCAAAATCCACAGCTAGGCACATTGCATAAAAAAGGTCCGTTTTCAGTGGAAAAATGTGGTGTTTCCACGTTGCGTTTTGACCCATTTCCTGTCGCGTGCACTAGGCCTACCCACAAAAGTGAGGTACCGCTTATATCGGGAGACTCGGGGGGAATACAGAATAGTAGAATAAGTGTTATTACCAGTTGTCATTCTATGCATTTCTGCCTTCCAAATGTAAGACAGTGTGTAAAAAAGACTTTTTGAAAAATGCCCCCTAATTCACATGCTAGTATAGCTACTCACAAATTCAGAGATGTGCAAATTACCACTGCTTCTAAACTCCACATATTGTTCCCATTTCGGAAATACATAGGTTTCCTTGATACCTATTTTTCACTTTTTATATTTTACCAAATGAATTGAAAATACCCAGTACGCAATGAAA
This sequence comes from Calotriton arnoldi, assembly GCA_963921515.1. Taxonomy (NCBI): domain Eukaryota; kingdom Metazoa; phylum Chordata; class Amphibia; order Caudata; family Salamandridae; genus Calotriton; species Calotriton arnoldi. The sequence continues at coordinate 619,519 of CAWUFW010001746.1, read as the reverse complement.
AACCATTGCAAGATGCAGCTCAGTTATTGGCTCTGTGTACCTCGGGTTCTTGGTGAACCTACAAGCCCGATATATCCCTGCAACTAGAAGTGTCCAGAAGGGTCCCGCGGATGTAATGGTATATAGCTTTAAAAAATCTAGCACAGTTAGAAGAAATTACAGGTGAAAATGTAGGCACAAATGGCTGTTTTTTTCAACTCAATTTCATTATTTTTTTATTTCAACTGTTACTTTCTATAGGAAAACCGTGAAGTATCTACACAAATGACCCCTTGCTGAATTCAAGATTTTGTCCTTGTTTCAGAAATGTATAGCTTTCTAGTATGCATTATTGGTTTCACTCCCATTTCTACCACTAACTGGAAGGAGGCTGAATGCAAAAAATAGGAAAAATAGGCTATGTTCCACTAAGATGCCAATACTGAGCAGAAAATTCTGGGTTTCTGACAAAAGTCTACCTGTTCCTGAAAGTTGAGAAGATGGTAATTTTAGCACAGCAAACCCTACGTTGATACCATTTGCTGGGAAAAAACAGACGCTGTCCTCTGCAGCACTTTTATCCCATTTTTCACCCAAAAAAACAAAATGTAGCTGTATTTTGCCTGATTTCTTGGTCCCCTCCAGGGGAATCCAAAAGCCCTAAGTACCTTTAGAATCCTCAGGATGTTGTAAGAAAAGGACGCAAATTTGGCATGTATACCTTATGTGGACAAAACGTTTTTGAGCGCGAACTACCCCAAATAGTCAAAAAAGGGCATGGCACAGGGGGGATTGAGGAGGGGGGGGGAGACCTGGCAGGGAAGGGGTTAAAAACACAGAGCAGGGTTTAAAAGGCGCTTCTAAAGTGCATATGCTAAAAGTGAATTGTATGCAAAATACGGCAGTATCGGTGCAAGCAGCTTTCACCTGGCTTAGTTTCGCCAGTCGTCTTATATGAAACATGATAGCCCACAAGTATGTTCAAATAACTAATGGGGAGAGATCTGTATCTACCAGCCAAACTCTCACTAGCAGAAATTGAGGCTTAAAATAATATGTATATTTCTGCAATTGTGTTAACTTTCTCTTTATCATCTTTTGTCCGGAACGTATGAGTCTATGATCAGAGTGAAAAAATTAAATGAATATAATATGGGCTCCATAATTGTACTATTTTAGTAGTGTTCCGATGACACTATTGGCTTGTAATGACTTATTATAAGCCAGTAGTGATGTTTTGGCAAACGTTATTCCAGTTTAAGTACACCTGTAGCAGTAGCCATCCACCTATATTACATCAAATGATTTGTTTCTGTAATGTATGATTTATTGTATTATATGTTTCTTTTTGCCAACTTCTAATAAGGACTAACCTATTTCCTGCTGTGTAAATTATAAGGACATAGCAAGCCACCTCAGAAAACTATGCTGATATAAAGTTACTCAGCCTGGGCCTCGTGTCTTTAATGTACTCATTGCACAATGTCCTACCTTTACATTGCAGGTAGTACATTGGGAGTCATTACATTGCAGGTCAGTATTTTTAAATTTAAATCCGAAGTCACTACTTCTCAGATGAGTACTCGGAAGTATTTGTTGTGCAAGTAACGGTTTGCATGCTCGTTGACTGTTGTGCGAGTTATGGATTCTCGCAACCCAGACTTTCGAATTTTAGTGGATTTTCAGCCACCCTGAGGAGGGTTGGCCACAGTGCCTTCACCATGGCCAGGCCTACCTCCCTGATTTCCACCTGCAGCTAGTCACCATGTGTGGGCAACATTAATTACTGTTTTCATTGTTTTCAGTTTTTGGAGGACTAGACAATTTTATGCACAATGTACTCAAAGCTCTTTAGTCCAATAGCATGCTTTTTGTTCTTAAATAGAGTTGCAAATTCAAATCCGCTGAGGATCCACAAATTAACAGTCCTGATAGTGCTCACATTTAACCTCTTCATGCCCACCAAGCAACTATTTAAAAGGTAATTTCTCAAAAGCTACTGAACACATTTGCACCAAATTAAGAAAGGCACAATCAGAGAGTCAAGTTCTACCTTCATTCCAAATTGGGTGCAAATCGGTTTAGCCATTTTTTTCTGTATCGAAGAGCAAAGAAGTGGTACTTTTAGGCCACCCCCTGTTTCTTGGTCCCTGCTTGATGGATATGCACGTAACTTCCCATGAGACGTTTCATGCAAATTTGTTGAATGGAGGCCCCAAAAATGTCTTTCTATATATGTATGTATATATATTTTAGTGAATATATATATATATATATATATATATATATATATATATGTACATACGGTATGTCTATATATATATATATATGTATATATATATATTCACTGAAAAAAACATAGGTTTCAGGGACGTTATAGTTAGAAATTAGCCTTTAAAAAAACGTAGAAATTCACTGAAAAAACCATAGGTTTCAGGGACATTATAGTTAGTTGGACATTTCACTAGTACAAAACCAGAGAAATTTGCCCGTTATAGTTAGTTGAGCTAACTATAACTCGCGCCCCCGCAATGCACTGCTGATGACGTCACATATTACATCATTCATGACATGGTCAGTGACATCACTGATGACATCTCAAATGACATCACTGATGACATCATCCACGTGATAATCTGATGCACCTACTCACACCCTAATATAACCTTTGATACACCCACTCTAAAATGCAGACTACCATTTTTGAAACCATAGACACACCAATACCAGTTACTACATACCCACTCACTGATTCCTAGGTCTACACACATGTCCACTCATTCATCCATACAGTTACTCATACATGCAGTCACTCATCAATACAGCACTATCATATGCACTCATACACCTATACAGACACTCACACACCACCACTCACCCATAGAGTTACTCACACACCTAGTCAGTCATGCAAAGAATCAATCACACTCCCATTTACTCACCTATACAGTTCTAGACACACCACTTCACTTATTCATACAGATACTAACACATACTTACTCTCTTCTACAATCACTGACACAAGCACACACTGATCCATACAGCTACTCTCACAATGACTCACTTTCACATATAGTCATTTTTATACTCCAACACTCACATATACTGCCTTTCACATATGTAGTTACTCACACATGTACCACTGAGACATCCATTCACTCACCAACACACCCATACACACACTCACCCACCCATACAGCCCTTCACAGATGCACTCTTGAACCCATACACCCAGTGAATCACCTACTCACACATCTATGCACAGAGTCACACACCCCCCACCCAACCACAGAAACATTCAGGCACCCATACAGATACTCAGACAACCAATCAATAACCCATATAGACACACATGTAGCTACTCACCAACCCATGCAGCCGCTTACACACCAACTGACAGACTAATACAGACATTCACACAGTTTAGTCACTAACCCATGCATTTAGTAAGACACGATTAATCTCTCACTTATACAGTCAGTCACGCACCTACTAAATCATCTATTCAGGCACTTATACACCCACTCATTCTTCAATACACCTTGGCATATATATATCTATATATAAAACATATTTAAACTTTACAGAAACACACAGTCACTGGATGATGTCATCAGTGATGTCACTGAAACCTATGGTTTTTTCAGTGAATTTCAAAGGTTTTTTATATGATAATTTCTAACGATAACGTCCCTGAAACCTATGGTTTTTAAATGAATTTCAAAGGTTTTTAAATGCTAATTTCTAACTATAACGTCCCTGAAACCTATGGTTTTTTCAGTGAATTTCAAAGGTTTTTTAAATGCTAATTTCTAACTATAACGTCCCTGAAACCTATGGTTTTTTCAGTGAATTGCTAAGGTTTTTTAAATGCTAATTTCTATCTATAACGTCCCTGAAACCTGTGATTTTTTCAGTGAATTTCTTAGGTTTTTTAAATGCTAATTTCTAACTATAACATCCCTGAAACCTGTGGTTTTTTCAGTGAATTTCTAAGGTTTTTTAAATGCTAATTTCTAACTACACCTAGATAGGTAAGACATGTGCAGAAAGAGAAAGAAAGGCACAGAAAGAAGCAAGAGAAGTGCAGAAAGAAGCAAGAGAAGTAAAGAAAAAGGCAAGAAATGTGCAGAAAAAAGCAAGAGAGGTGCAAAAAGAGGAAGAAAGGTGCAGAAAGAAGCAAGAGAAGTGATGAAAGAGGCAAGAGAGGTGCAGAAAGAAGCAAGAGAAGTGCGGAAAGAAGCAAGAGAGGCACAGAAAGAAGCAAGAGAGTTGCAAAAAGAAGAGAGTGAGGTGCAGAAAGAAGAAAGGCGCAGAAAGAGGCAAGTGAGGTGCAGAAAGAGGCAAGAGAGGTGCAGAAAGAGGCAAGAGAGGTCCAGAAAGAGGAAGAAAGGTGCAGAAAGAGGCAAGAAAAATGCATAAAAAGGAAGAAAGGTGCAGAAAGAAGCAAGAGAAGCGTAGAAAGAAGCAAGAGAGGTGCAGAAAGAAGCAAGAGGGGTGCAGAAAGAAGAGAGTGAGGTGCAGAAAGAGGCAAGATAGGTGCAGAAAGAGGCAAGAGAAATGCAGAAAGAGGCAAGAGAGGTGCAGAAAGAGGCAAGAGTGGAGTAGAAAGCCAAGAGAGGTGCAGTTAGAGGCAAGAGAGGTGAAGAAAGAGGCAAGAGAGGTGCAGAAAGAGGCAAGAGAGGTATAGAAAGAGACAAGACTGGTGCAGAAAGAGGCAAGAGATGTGCAGAAAGAGGCAAGAGAGGTGCAGAAAGAGGCAAGAGAGGTGCATAAAGAGGCAATAGGGGTGCAGAAAGAAGCGAGTGAGCTGCAGAAAGAGGGAAGAGAGGTGTAGAAAGAGGCAAGAGAGGTGCAGAAAGAAGAGAGTGAGCTGCAGAAAGAGGCAAGAGAGGTGCAGAAAGAGGCAAGAGAGGTGCAGAAAGAGGTAAGAGGTGTAGAAAGAGTCAAGAGACGTACAGAAAGAGGAAGAAAGGTGCAGAAAGAAGCAAGTGAGCTGCAGAAAGAGGCAAGAGAAGAGCAAAAAAAGTCGAGAGGTGCATCAAGAGGCAAGAGAGGTGCAGAAAGAGGAAGAAATGTTCAGAAAGAGGCAAGAGAGGTGCAGAAAGAGGCAGGAGAGGTGCAGAAAGAAGAGTGAGTTGCAGAAAAAGGGAAGAGAGGTGCAGAAAGAGGCAAGAGAGGTGCAGAAAGAAGAGAGTGAGCTACAGAAAGAGGCAAGAGAGGTGCAGAAAGAGGCAAGAGAGGTGCAGAAAGAAGAGAGTGAGCTACAGAACTAAGCAAGAGAAGTGCAGACAGAGGCAAGAGAGGTGCATAAAGAGGCAACAGAGGTGCAGAAAGAGGCAAGAGAGGTGCAGAAAGAAGAGAGGTGCAGAAAGAGGCAAGAGAGGTGCAGAAAGAGGCAAGAGAGGTGCAAAAAGAAGAGAGGGAGCTGCAGAAAGAGGGAAGAGAGGTGCAGAAAGAGGCAAGAGAGGTGCAGAAAGAAGAGAGTGAGCTACAGAAAGAGGCAAGAGAGGTGCAGAAAAAGGCAAGAGAGGTGCAGAAAGAAGAGAGTGAGCAGCAGAAATAAGCAAGAGAAGTGCAGACAGAGGCAAGAGAGGTGCATAAAGAGGCAAGAGAGGTTCAGAAAGAGGCAAGAGAGGTGCAGAAAGAAGAGAGGTGCAGAAAGAGGCAAGAGAGGTGCAGAAAGAGGCAAGAGAGGTACAGAAAGATGCAAGAGAGGTGTAGAAAGAGGCAAGAGTGGTGCAGAAAGAGGGAAGAGATCTGCAGAAAGAGGCAAGAGAGGTGCAGAAAGAGGCAAGAGAGGTGCAAAAGAAGCAAGAGAGGTACAGATAGAAGAGAGTGAGCTGCAGAATGAGGGCAGAGAGGTGCAGAAATAGGCAAGAGAGGTGCAGAAAAAAGAGAGTGAGCTGCAGAAAGAGGCAAGAGAGGTGCAGAAAGAGGCAAGAGATGTGCAGAAAGAGACAAGAGACAACTAGATTGCTAACATTCTATATTTATTACAAAAGTGTGGCACGCCTGACATCATCTTGATGTAATCAAAACTGTAATACCTAAAGTATTTCCTTTAGAAATTATAGAAATGAGAGGGTCTTATTTGCATAGAAATTATGGTTAGTGCTCTAAAAAACTAAAATGAGGACATATTTTCTGAGTTCTCAAATAGCGACAAAGCACTTTTAAATTATTTGTTATCTTTATGTTTTTTATCCAGTTGACCACTTGATTAAATGTTACGCTTAGGGGAGAGAATGTGGTGTTACTTCCAGAGCTGCAGACTTTGCAACTGAAAAAGTTGGATTCTTATCTTATCTTACCATCTCTAAGAATCCTCGGGTCGCCAGAATCTTTTTATCTGCTGAATAGTGTAAAGGGAAGAAAATCCAATTCTCTCATGTAACAATTCTAGAATTCAATTCTCCCTCAAAGATCACTGACTCCGAATTCAAATTTTAGAGGTTTATTACAAAGCCAAGAATAACTGCACATACAAGCACCTCAACACGAGGTTAAAGAAATAGATGGGCACTAATACAAATAACATCCTACGCAGGAGTCTCATCCGACTCAAAATAAGAAGAATCGTTAGTTCCAAAAGCATTAAGCTAGCAATGACGGCTCCAATCTCTATTTTATTCTGCATTTACCTAATAAAAAGAAAACGTTAAACTGTTCCTACTCTCTTCTAAAGTGACATCCCTACTTAACAAGTTTCCCAGGCAAGAGAAAATTAAAAGGTGTCAGCTGTGAAGACTTCCTAAGAAGTACACTCACTTAGCAATTTGAGCTCGTTTTAAGATGCTCCTTCCTAATTAGATCTCTTTCGCCCTTCTCTCAGGTCTCCTCTACTTCCAATCTGCTCTCCTCCCTCAGGGCACTATCCCTAATACAAAATCCACATACAGTAGGATAAGCCCTTGTCACGCCTCTTCGCCAGGTCTTCCTTCTCGTACTTTTCCATCAAAACTCTTACTTCATCCAAGACGTTTGCAATGGCCTTGGGTCCCAAGCACCTTCTCCGCTGACAGTATCATCCCTGCATTCCAGTATACTCCCATCTCAACGTCTCCCACCATCCTAACTCCTAAAACAAACAGCTAGTTCTTCCCCTGCTAACGAGGCATGTGTCCTTGCACCTGCAACAAAAGTACATCCAGTAACTTTCCTTTGCATGAATCTACCAACTGTGCCTAGAGAGCCTTCCCAAGAGAACACCTTCCCGTCCTGCAAAATAAGCTAACATAAGAACGAACCGGCCTTTCTTTAACGTATAAGCAGTCAGGCCTTTACACCATTAAACACACATTTTATTATTTCTCTAAACATTGATTTAAACATTTCATATGCGAAAAGTGAGCTACACGTGCAAATAATATGATACACGTTTTAACTACTGCATCTCGGTTATACATAGGCTAATTCATTTATGAATCATTTTAAATGCTTTTCAGTTATGCATTACATTTGCATAATTATGATAACACAATTACACTTCTATTCACTTCTAATAAATGCGGTTTAAACTACATTTTACTAACCATTCATTAGTATACATGTCTGAATATATGCGGGTGCGGGCTAACAGTGAGTATGATGCACCCCTACAAATTTCACGAGAACATGGCGCTCTATCACAACTGTGGAACCAAGTTGGAGTTTCTGCTTCAGCTCGACATTCTGTGATTCTGGTCAAATCACTTAAGCTCCCCATGCCTACAACCAAAATGAGTTTGTCCTTGTATGATGTAACCAATGCTCATGTAAAGCACTCCAATATCTGACCAGCCTGCACTATATAAAACTGCAAAAAAACAAAGGATAAAAAGTGTTTTCCACACTTCTGTCATTGGGCTATACGTGGGCTACATCTGGGTGATATTTGTGCTACATTTGGGCTCCTTTTTCTCTGGTGGCCATCTTGGGAGACTTCAATTAAATTCATTAAACTTTATTCGATCTGATTTAGAAACATAGATCATAAAAGTGTACATAAAAACAGTAAATCCTCTTTCTTAATACAATACAGTGAGAATTAATTAAAACAAGTAGGTAAAAACAGGTTTTACAAAGCCCGGTTCAGAGCAACTTCAGGTTAACAGAATAGTAAAGTTCAATGTTTCGCAAGATCAATCTCATGTACTTCGTGCAAAATACGCAATAAGGGGTCCAAGTAAGAGCAACGCTCCAATACCTGACCAGTCTGCACTATATAAAACTGCAAAAAACCAAAAAATAAAAAGTGTTTTGCACACTTCTGTCATTGGGCTATATGTGGGCTACATCTGGGTGATTTTTGTGCTACATTTGGGCTCTTTTTTCTCTGGTGGCCAGCTTGGGAGACTTATTTGTTATCAAGTTTCCTAATTTCCTCATTTACTGCAGTCTCCTCAGTAGGAAATGCTTTCAGTTTTTTACTTTGATTCCATCAAAAAGGCATTCAGATGTGTCACACATTTGCCATAAATTCAGAATGTTAGCACTCTAGTTGCTCATTAGATCACTGTAGTAAAGCTACTGCTCACTAGGGAGTTAACTGGAAGTCTACTGCTGGCATTGAAAGTGATTGTTTCAGTCTGCATGTCAGAATTTTCTAATGAAATAGAAGAGGATTTGAGATCTCACTTAAAACATGCCCTAATTTTTCTTTCTGCAGCACTAACGATAATTTCTATGGCAAAATGAACCCCCTCATTTTGTTCCTTTTTAAATTAAATGTTTTAAGTGTTACCAGTTTATTCCAATCAAGATGGCTTCAGGTGTGCCATAATTTTGTCATATGTAAGACTGTTAGCGCTCTAGTTGTTCTTTAGAACACTCTGGGAAGCTGCAGTAGAACACAAAGGAATCAACTGACAGGCTGCTCCTGTTGAAATATAACAGGAAGGTATTTGAGATCTCACTTAAAACATGTCCTAATTTTTCTTTCTACAGCACTAACCATCATTTCTATGACAAAATGAACACCCTCATTTTGTTCCTTTTTAAATTAAATGTTTTAAGTATTACCAGTTTATTCCAATCAAGATGGATTCAGGTGTGCCATAATTTTGTCATAAGTAAGACTGTTAGTGCTCTAGTTGTTCTTTAGAACACTCTGGGAAGCTGGAGTAGAACACAAAGGAATCAACTGACAGGCTGCTCCTGTTGAAATATAACAGGAAGATATTTGAGATCTCACTTAAAACATGTCCTAATTTTTCTTTCTACAGCACTAACCATAATTGCTATGGCAAAATGAACCCCATCATTTTGTTCCTTTTTAACTTAAATGTTTTAAGTGTTACCAGTTTATTCCAATCAAGATGGCTTCAGGTGTGCCATACTTTTGCCATAAGTAAGGCTGTTAGCGCTCTAGTTGTTCTTTAGAACACTCTGGGAAGCTGCAGTAGAACACAAAGGAATCAACTGATAGTCTCTGCCCTTGTTGGATGTACATGTTTTACTGAGAATGTCAGACTTCATTCTCACATGACTGAGAAAGATAATGTGAATTTACAGAAAATATGCTCTCATTTTAGCTTCTGGAGCAGCTTCTAAGCCTCTATGGGACAAGCATGAGAAAATAGTTTTCTCTCAAACATGATTCATGATATCCCAGCAGAAGGTTTTTCACAGGGTAAAATCACCTTAGAACACACCACAATTCCTAAAATTAGTATGGTACCATCAACAAATGAATTCTAATGTAACTAAAGTCTGTTATCACCCTTTATAGTTCTCCTTTTGGTGACCCTCAAAATCTTCTATTCACTACAATGCATTTCAATGGGGTGCTATCATGTATATTGGTCCCAAGATGGCTGCCAGCAATTCCAGGATGAAGTGCTGACAGCCAATCAGATCTCACAATGAGATGTGTGGTTAGGCTCCGCCCAGATATCGATATTTTTTTCTTTTTGAATTTCTTAGAAACTACTGAACGGATTGACATCATTTAAAAAAAAGGTTGCTTTCTGCACCAAGAGCTACCTTTTTGCCAAATTTGGTGTAATTCCATTCAGCAGTTCAGGCTGTAGCTTTGTCTAAAGTTTCCTATGGAAATTTACATGGGGAAAACGCGTTTCGGGACCCCCCTTTTTTCTCGGCCCCCGCTTGACGAATCACCCCGAAACTTTCAAGACAGGAGCTGACCAGAGCGCCCCACTAGTTTTGAAAATTTCGCGAAGAATCGTCAAATGACGCCAAAGTTATTGGGAAAACAAAAAACACTTTTCCGATGGAAACTAGGTCTTAACTATAACTACCTACTGGCGAACACCAGTAGGTATTATATATATATGTGCATATATATATATATATATATATATATATATATATATATATATATATATATATATATATATATATATATATATGTATATATATATATATATATATTCACTGAAAAAACCATAGGTTTCAGGGGTGTTATAGTTAGTTGGACATTTCACTCGTACAAAACCATAGAAATTCCCCGTTATAGTTAGTTCAGCTAACTATAACTCGCGCGCCCGAAATGCACTGCTGATGACGTCACATATTACATCACTCATGACATGGTCAGTGACATCACTCATGACATCACTGATGACATCTCAAATGACATCACTGATGACATCATCCTTGTGATTGAGTGGCAGACCTCCTCTCACCCTAATATAACCTTTGATACACACACTCAAAAATACAAACTAACATTTTCAAAACAATGGATATACCAATACCAGTTACAACACACCTATTCAGTAATTCCAAGATCTACACACACATCCACTCATTCACCAACAGTCCCTATACAGTCACTCATACATGTACTCACTCATCATATGTACTCATACACCTATACATCCTGTTACACACCGCCACTCATCCATAGAGTTACTCACACACATAGTCACACATGCAAACAAAGTATCAAACATCCATTTACTTGCATATACAGTTATACACACACTACCACACTTACTTCTACAGAAACTTACACATACTTACTCTCTTAAACAATCACTTATAGAAACACCTACTTATTTGTACAGGAACTCTTCCAATCTCTCACTCTCACATATACTCACTTATATACACCAATACTCACATATACTAGTTTAAAACATATGTAGTTACTCATAAAGACACTATTGAGACAGTCATTCACTCACTAACACACCCATACACATACTCATCCACCTATACAGTCCTGCACACATGCTGTCTTCAACACATACAAACAGTGAGTCACTCATTCATGCATCTATGCACTAAGTAATACCCCCCACCGAACCATACAGACACTCAGACACTCATACTGATACTCAAAAAACCAACTAAGAACCCATATAGACACTCATGTAGCTACTCACCAACCCATGCAGCCACTTATACACAAAGTGAGAGACTGATACAGATATTTTCATATTTAAACATTACTCACTAACCCATGTATTCTCTAAGATACACTTAGTCAGTTATACAATCAATTTTACAAAACAAAATCATCCATTTAGACACTTATATACCCATTTATTCTTCCATCGACCTTGAGATATACATATATAAAACATATTTAATTTTCAGAAAAACACACATTCACTGGATGATGTCATCAGTGATGTCATCAGTGATGTCATTTGAGATGTCATCAGTGATGTCATGAGTGATGTCACTGACCATGTCATGAGTGATGTAATATGTGACGTCATCAGCAGTGCATTGCGAGCGCGCGAGTTATAGTTAGCTGAACTAACTATAACGGGGAATTTCTATGGTTTTGTACGAGTGAAATGTCCAACTAACTATAACACCCCTGAAACCTATGGTTTTTTCAGTGAATTTCTAAGGTTTTTTAAATGCTAATTTCTAACTATAACGTGCCTGAAACCTATGGTTTTTTCAGTGAATTTAAGGTTTTTTAAATGCTAATTTCTAACTATAAAGTGCCTGAAACCTATGGTTTTTTCAGTGAATATATATATATTTATTATACTATGTATACATGTGAAAATGTCTCGGTCCCCTGTTTGCCTCGGTGGCACGGAAAAAATGGGTGGAACTGACGTCAGCACGCCGATGAGGTTCTCTTATGGCTCTGATGACGTCATACAGTGTCGCGAGCGGAGCCGTGCTATTATGACGTCCTCGTTGACGTGGGAGAGCTAGGAAAGAATTTCCGTGGAATGCTGGTGCAGGGGATATTCACCTAAGTGTTCAGGCTAGTCCTTTGGGAGCAACTGTTTATGTTGCCACTCCAGAAACCGAAACCAGTGATCCGAGGGCAGAGGCCCTGCAGATGGCACACGAGGTGGGGTGCCCAGTCATGTGCACCGGCGGGGCAGCGAAGTGACAAGCACCACAACCCACAAAAAAGGTAACGAGGGCACTGAATAACACAGGATCTTCTCTTTGTATCTGGCAGGAACAACGAAGTTAAAATGCCCTAGTACCAAAATGTAGAATTAGTGCTACAACGGTCTTCAAGAGGACCTGCGATGCCGCTTCTGCCTCCCATACCCTGGAGGTGGCACATGGGTCACGCGGTACGGTCATACTGCGGTGGGACGCACACTCGTTGACCTCTCATGGCACTGCTCCACACTTCAGGGAGGACGCTTTCCATTAGCTATGTTTTCTGATGACATGTCGCGCCGGCCCCGTCCAACAACAGAACTCCTTTAGATCCAAACAGACTCTTCCACTCTCTCACCGGAAGTGAAACCAGGCCACGCGGACACTTTCACAATACAACAGCCGGGAATGCACTTTTCGGTAAAAAAACACATTCCTTCCTCCTAATTAATCAAATAAACGTTTCACTGAAGAACAGGGGCCAGCTTCGATCGGTAAACAGCCGTTACAACAACTTTTTACTTTGCGATACCATTACAACGCATGCATTACCACGCATGCGTTGTACATCACGAAGTCATTATTACGCATTTTTTAGAACGCATGGTCATTTACCACGCATGCCTTTACAACGAATTTTGTTGTAAAGGTATGTATGGTAAATGACCATGCGTTCTAAAAACATGTAGACGATCCATGTCGTTGTAAGGAAACAGAGGCTGTTCCGTTTCCTCACAACGATGTGCACCGCCCCTCAGAGACGACGTGAAGCAGGAACCACGAGGAGAGAGGAACCACGAGGAGTGAGAGGTAAGGGGGATTAGGCATGGGGTGGGGGTTTCTTTTCTAGGGTTTAGGGTAGTGCAGTGGTGTTTGGGTGGTGTAGGGGGTCGTGCTGGGGGTAGTGTTTTAGGGTTTAGGGTAGTGCAGTGGTGTTTGGGTAGTGTAGGGGGTCGTGTTGGGGGTAGTGTTTTAGGGTTTAGGGTAGTGCAGTAGTGTAGGGGGTCGTGCTGGGGGTAGTGTTTTAGGCTTTAGGGTAGTGCAGTGGTGTATGGGTAGTGTAGGGGGTCGTGCTGGGTTAGTGTTTTAGGGTTTAGGGTAATGCAGTGGTGTTTAAGTAGTGTAGGGGGTCATGCTGGTGGTAGTGTTTTAGGGTTTAGGGTAGTGCAGTGGTGTTTGTGTAGTGTAGGGGGTCATGCTGGGGGTTGTGTTTTATGGTTTAGGGTAGTGCAGTGGTGTTTGGGTAGTGTAGGGGGTCGTGCTGGGGGTAGATTTAGGGTTTAGGGTAGTGCAGTGGTGTTTGGGTAGTGTAGGGAGTCGTGCTGGGGGTAGTGTTTTAGGGTTTAGGGTAGTGCAGTGGTGTTTGTGTAGTGTAGGGGTTGTGCTGGGGTAGTGTTTTAGGGTTTATGTTAGTGCAGTGGTGTTTGGGTAGTGTAGGGGGTAGTGCTGGGGTAGTGTTTTAGGGTTTAGGGTAGTGCAGTGGTGTTTGTGTAGTGTAGGGGGTAGTGCTGGGGGTAGTGTTTTAAGGTTTAGGGTAGTGCAGTGGTGTTTGGGTAGTGTAGGGGTTCATGCTGGGGGTAGTGTTTTAGGGTTTAGGGTATGGCAGTGGTGTTTGGGTAGTGTAGGGGGTCATGCTGGGGGTCGATTTAGGGTTTAGGGTAGTGCAGTGGTGTTTGTGTTGTGAGGGGGTCGTGCTGGGGCTAGTGTTTTAGGGTTTAGAGTAATGCAGTGGTGTTTGTATAGTGTAGGGGGTTTAGGGTAGTGCAGTGGTGTTTGTGTAGTGTAGGGGGTCATGCTGGGGGTTGTGTTTTAGGGTTTAGGGTAGGGCAGTGGTGTTTGTGTAGTGTAGGGGTAGGGTTTTAGGGTTTAGGGTAGTGCAGTGGTGTTTGTGTAGTGTAGGGGGTCATGCTGTGTGTAGTGTTTTAGGGTTTAGGTTAGTGCAGTTGTGTTTGTGTAGTGTACGGGGTCATGTTTTAGGGTATAGGGTAGTGCAGTGGTGTTTGGGTAGTGTAGGGGGTCATGCTGGGGTTAGTGTTTTAGGGTTTAGGGTAGTGCAGTGGTGTTTGGGTAGTGTAGGGGGTCGTGCTGGGGGTAGTGTTTTAGGGTTTAGGGTAGTGCAGTGGTGTTTGTGTAGTGTGGGAGGTCATGCTGGGGGTAGATTTAGGGTTTAGGGTAGTGCAGCGGTGTTTAGGTAGTGTAGGGGGTCGTGCTGGGGTAGTGTTTTAGTGTTTAGGGTAGTGCAGTGGTGTTTGTGTAGTGTAGGGGTCATGCTGGGGGTAGTGTTTTAGGGTTTAGGGTAGTGCAGTGGTGTTTGTGTAGGGGGTAGTGTTTTAGGGTTTAGGGTAGTGCAGTGGTGTTTGTGTACTGTAGGGGGTCGTGCTGGGTTCTAGTGTTTTAGGGTTTAGGGTAGTGCAATGGTATTTGTGTAGTGTAGGGGTAGATTTAGGGTTTAGGGTAGTGCAGTGGTGTTTGGGTAGTGTAGGGGGTCGTGCTGGGGGTAGTGTTTTTGAGTTTAGGGTAGTGCAGTTGTGTTTGGGTAGTGAAGGGGTCGTGCTGGGGGTAGTGTTTTAGGGTTTAGGGTAGTGCAGTGGTGTTTGGGTAGTGTAGGGGTCATCCAACATGAATTTGTCCTTGTGTGATGTAACCAATGCTCATGTAAAGCACTCCAATACCTGACCAGTCTGCACTATATAAAACTGCAAAAAACAAAAAATAAAAAGTGTTTTGCACACTTCTGTCATTGGGCTATACGTGGGCTACCTCTGGGTGATATTTGTGCTACATTTGGGCTCTTTTTTCTCTGGTGGCCATCTTGGGAGACTTATTTGTTATGAAGTTTCCTAATTTCCTCATTTACTACAGTCTCCTCAGTAGGAAATGCTTTCAGTTTTTACTTTGATTCCATCAAGAAGGCATTCAGATGTGTCACACATTTGCCATAAATTCAGAATGTTAGCACTCTAGTTGTTCATTAGATCACTGTAGTAAAGCTACTGCTCACCAAGGAGTTAACTGGAAGTCTACTGCTGGTATTGAAAGTGATTGTTTCAGTCTGCATGTCAGAATTTTCAAAATGAAATAGAAGAGGATTTGAGATCTCACTTAAAACATGCCCTAAATTTTCTTTTTGCAGCACTAACCATAATTTCTATGGCAAAATGAACCCCCTCATTTTGTTCCTTTTTAAATTAAATGTTTTATGTGTAACCAGTTTATTCCAATCAAGATGGCTTCAGGTGTGCCATACTTTTGTCATAAGTAAGGCTGTTAGCACTCTAGTTGTTCTTTAGAACACTCTGGGAAGCTGCAGTAGAACACAAAGGCGTCAACTGACAGGCTGCTCCTATTGAAATATAACAGGAAGATATTTGAGATCTCACTTAAAACGTCCTAATTTTTCTTTCTACAGCACTAACCATAATTTCTATGGCAAAATGAACCCCCTCATTTTGTTCCTTTTAAATTAAATGTTTTAAGTGTTACCAGTTTATTCCAATCAAGATGGCTTCAGGTGTGCCATACTTTTGTCATAAGTAAGACTGTTAGCGCTCTTGTTGTTCTTTAGAACACTCTGGGAAGCTGCAGTAGAACACAAAGGCATCAACTGACAGGCTGCTCCTGTTGAAATATAACAGGGAGATATTTGAGATCACACTTGAAACATGTCCTAATTTTTCTTTCTACAGCACTAACCATAATTTCTATGACAAAATGAACCCCATCATGTTGTTCCTTTTTAAATTAAATGTTTCAAGTGTTACCAGTTTATTCCAATCAAGATGGCTTCAGGTGTGCCATACTTTTGTCATAAGTAAGGCTGTTAGCACTCTAGTTGTTCTTTAGAACATTCTGGGAAGCTGCAGTAGAACACAAAGGAATCAACTGACAGTCTCTGCCATTGTTGGATGTACATGTTTTACTGAGAATGTCAGACTTCATTCTCACATGACTGAGAAAGATAATGTGAATTTACAGAAAATATGCTCTCATTTTAGCTTCTGGAGCACCTTCCAAAACTGTATGGGACAAGCATGTGAAAATAGTTCTCTCAAACATGATTCATGATATCCCAGCAGAAGGTTTTTCACAGGGTAAAAACACCTTAGAACACACCACAATTCCTGAAATTAGTATGTTACCATCAACAAATGAATTCTAATGTAACTAAAGTCTGTTATCACCCTTTATAGTTCTCCTTTTGGTAACCCTCAAAATCTTCGATTCACTACAATGCATTTCAATGGGGTACTATCATTTATATTGGTCCCAAGATGGCTGCCAGCAATTCCAGGATGAAGTGCTGACAGCCAATGAGATCTCACGATGACATGTGTGGTTAGGCTCCGCCCAGAAATATATGTGTTTTTACTTTTGATTTTCTTAGCAACTACTGAACGGATTTACACCATTTAACAAAAGGGTTCTTTCTGAACCAAGAACTACCTCTTTGCCAAATTTGGTGTAATTCCGTTCAGCAGTTCGGGCTGTAGCCTTGCATAAAGTTTCCTATGGGAAATTGATTTTTTGACTCTTATTTTTTTAATTTCTCCGCAACTACTGAACGGATTTACACCATTTAACAAAAAGGGTTCTTTCTGAACCAAGAACTACCTCTTTGCCAAATTTTGTGTAATTCCGTTCAGCAGTTCGGGCTGTAACCGTGGCTAAAGTTTCCTATGGGAAAATGAATGGGGAAAACACGTTTTGGGACCCCCTTTTTCTCAGCCCCCGCTTGACGAATCACCCCAAAACTTTCAGGGTAGGAGCGGACCGGAGCGGGCCATAAAGTTTGAAAATTTCGCGAAGATTCGTCGACCGACGCAAGAGTTATTTCAAATAGAATGTTGCGGATTTCCTATGGAAAATAGGTCCTAACTATAACTATCTACTGGCGACCGCCAGTAGATAATATATATATATATATATATAACGGGCTAGAAAAAACATAAAAATTTTACTAGACCTGCAGGTCTAGTAACTTGAATAATCTGCTCAACCTAACTATAATGTACTTGATCTATGAACTGGTCTCAAATTGTGAGATCCTAGGCAAATATTTTGTTTTATGTAGCCGCCTTTTTCTTCATTGTCACTTAAGAGCGCACCTTCAAATATGCAAGTTCACTATTTCTGCTGTACAAAACAACTCTTTTTATTTATTATACTAAATGTTTGCTCCATGTATAATAAGAATCAAGCCCACACATAGGGTACACATGATCCCTGGCTTGCCTCTTAGTTCACTAATAGCATTGTCACCTGGGTAGGAGCAGGAATATTTCCCAGTTCATGTTTAAAAACTCACTTTTCATAAATATATTACTCAGGCATGATGTGGTAGTGCACTGTCATTTACAGATAGCCACAACACCAATTCAGAAAGGACCTCAAAACCTGGCTCACAACCCCTCCCACCCCCACCCCACCTCACGGGTGAGTAGCCTGCTTTAAACCTCTGATTGATTGTTTGAACACAAATATTTGCACATCATCAAGTAAAGTGTTCTGATTTGATCCTATAAAAAAAGAATTACAAAAATGTGTCTTCTTAACTACAGAAATATATTTGAAATGTTTGAACAGTTCACTTATTAGCTATTTCAGTGTTGTGTGAGAAAAAACCTGAAATCTTACAGCCTTTCATTTCACATGCTTTACACAGTTCACTTTACAAAATTCTCTAACTTCAGTCACAGAAAGAAAAGTAAATGTAGAAAGACAAACTGACTTTTGACCTCTGCCTCTGAAAGCGAGCAAATGGGACAAGATAACAAGATTTAAAGGCATCTTTATTGCTCATTCACTTTGAGAGCAAGCAGAACACCTGTTGTCAGCTCACCAGAATGGGTAAAAAGGCCCTAAAAATAGCTCGTCCTGATTAAATCTGGTTTGCATAGCAAGTGGGCGTGTGGATTTTTCGAGCCCTGATATATACACATTCACTGAAAAACCAAAGGTTAAACTGACGTTATAGTTAGGAATCGTAAAAATATTTTACTTTACATTATAAAAACCTTTGAAATTCACTGAAAACAAAGGTTAAAGAGATTCTAGTTAGGTGAAAATGTCAGTTAAAATATACCATTTGAAACAAACAAAACAAATGAAATTCATCAGTTATAGTTAAACAAAACAACTGAAATTCCCGAGTTATAGTTATCTCAAGCTACTATAACTCATGCCCTAAAGTAACTATAACTTGCACAACTGTCATGCACAGTGTTGCCATCAATGATGCCATTTCAGATGTTGTAATGATATTATAATGATATTATCAACATGAATGTGAATATGTGTTCCATCTACACAACCTTTTACTGCAGGGAACTGAGGTATTTTGTAATACAAATACCTTTTTATCATGCAAATTGTGTGGGGTGTTAAGAAATACTATTCGGTTATTTATCATAGCATTTAGAAGATCTTGAAAACATGAGACAAGATAATCTGACACATACCACCTGCTACACTGCAATGCCTCAATGAAATTAAATGAAAAATAAATGTATAGAACACATTAAATCCAAGGGTTTCTAAAAGCTATACCAAAAACAGGGCTCCACCACAGCAGACCTAGGAGCATTAAGATGAAAAAAGCCAGGTTTTCAAGGCTTTTTTAAACAGAGTAAAAGAATCCAGATTGGTAATATCGATAGGCAAGGAATTCCAGAGCCTGGCAGCAGCACCTGAGATGGAGTCGCTGCCCCATCTAGCTTTTCAAAATCTAGGAATACTGACTTTCCCACCAGAAGACGATCTAAGTGATCTTCCCAGGATATACCAATTAAACAGGGCTGAGAGATGTTTAGACCCTATGTGATGGAGGGCTTAGAAGATACCTGATAACTACCTGAAGCAAGGAGGTGTAGTGAGCATGGTACCAGGACATGTGCTGGTATTGTGTGGTTTTATGTTTGTCTCCTATGCAGTGCCTAATTCCTCTTTGAGCTCAAGTATAATTCACCTTCTAAGCCTGTACTCTAAATAAATATCCCCCTCAGTGGCGTTTGGTTCAAAAAGTGTAATTGTGACTCTAAAGATACCTTTCTGTCTCCTCCTTCTCCTCTGCTGTGCTCCCTAAATTTGAATTATACTCACCATTTCATACAATAGTGTCATTGTACTACCCCTTTTCCTAGGCTGAACCTGCCTGCTAACTTGTTCCCTTTGATGGTAATTTGTGAGTGAAAAATGCATTTTCTGTGACCACTCTCAATTTGTGATGCGTTACTGTATAAAATTAGCAAAGTGCTAATCAGCATTAGGAAATTGTGTGAAAATTCAGATATGCCATGTAAAATCCTAGCATGTTGTGCAGTCATGAAGATGAACATGATTCTTATGATGGGTAAGTACTAACCCCCAT
Source organism: Calotriton arnoldi (assembly GCA_963921515.1). Taxonomy (NCBI): domain Eukaryota; kingdom Metazoa; phylum Chordata; class Amphibia; order Caudata; family Salamandridae; genus Calotriton; species Calotriton arnoldi. Next base: position 599,859 of record CAWUFW010001746.1, on the reverse strand, counting down.
ACAAGGTAGGAAGCAGTCAGTGCTGCAGAGTGAATGGTGTGTCATGCAGACATCACACCAAGTCATTTCTAAGGTAAGTATAGTACTTTTAAGTTCACAAAACAGACTCATAAACATAGGTTTGTTTTTAACAAAATATTTTCTGTTTATTCACAAGTAGAAATTAGGCCTGGACGTAATACAAATTAGGAAGGGTGGGCTGGTGACATGGTTCACTGAGTTGGCACATCCATACTCGGCCATTGGCTGGATCAGCCTTGAGAATGAAACATCACAGGTGCTGACAAGCTAATTGGTGGACATTTGGAAACCTGAGAAACCCTTGCAGGCAGGGTGCTACCCTGCCCTGGGCAGGGTGCTACCCTGCCCTGGGCAGGGTAGGACACTCTGCCTGTTGGCTGGCACTACTGGCCTTCGGGGATGGGGCATCCAATGGGGGAAATAAAGAGAGCTGTCCAGCCTGCAGGAGCCCCAAATTCCTCCATCCACCCTGGCCCGGGTAGAGTAGATGGCTCTGCCCTGTGCTTGGAGCCCTGCCTGTAGGGACAGTGCCTCCAAGGCGAAAGCCACATCTTCACCCTCTTCTCATGGGGACGGGAACACGAGCCCCTGACTCCTGCCCGGTCTGACGTCACGCTGGCCCGAGTAGGGTAGGTGGCCCTGCCCAGTGCCGGGAGCACTGGCTTGTGGCGACCAGACCTCCGGTAGGTGAAAGACATGGCTTCGCCCACCTCTCACGAGGGATTAAGGGAGCTGTTAAGCCCGCAGGAGCCCGAGACTCCTCCCTGGTCCAACACCACACTACCCCGTGATCTGCCTGGGCCTTCAGGTTGGGTCCAGTCTCTGCTCCATACCCCAGAAAGGCACAAGGGTTCTCCCTTGTCTGCAGCCACCATGACCTGGGTAGGAACTATCACCTCAGTCCATTGGCTAAGGGTGCCCCAGCTTGGTGCCTTCCACTTTCCTAAGCCCCCAGCCAACACCCCTCTCTCCTTGGGCCTGCTCAGAAAACCATTTTCCTCAACTGTAAGACACCCGGGGGAGACATAGTCAGTTAGCTGCTCTGGCCGGTCTGCTGGTTTTCGGTCCGCCACCAGCCACTGACCAGTCATTAGTTGGCCATCAATCGACCAGTTATCTGGTCAGCCTGCCACCGGCTGATCATCTGGTCGGCCATCCCAGTGACCAGATGGCTCAGGCCAAGATGGTGACCAGAGTGCCCAGGTGGCAGTTGAGGACGAGGCCAGCACTTAGGAGGCTCCTTCCTCAAGCCACCAACTAGCTTGTTGCCTCCAGCCAACTCTGATTGTGCCCACTCCAGCCATCTGGTCACCCTGCTGACCTGTGAGGGATTGTGCCCCATCCCAGCACCTGATTACACATGAAGGAGGGGGAGGATCCCATGTCTAACTGCACGTGGTGGTGGCAGCCTCCCGTGGGCCCAAAACCTGGTCCTCCTCCCGCGTTGCGGCAGAGGGACCTCAGGAGAGCATAGGCGCCCATGGATATAGACGAAAGCTTGGCTCAGAGGATGACCCTCACCCAGAATCAGGTAATCTACATATGATTTAGCACCAGTTGCCCCACAAACATGCGTTGCACTATGGGTGATGGAGCCAGCACCCTTCCGTCTGTGCTCCAGTCTCAAAGTGAGCATCCGCTATCTCAGGCCAACTGAGGTTCCACGGCACTGTTTAGGGGGGATTCTGACTTAGAGGTGTTCAGTCATAGTCCACAGATGCTAGCTTCGCCTAATTGGCTCCTCAGCCAAGCACATACACTAAATGTCAGAACCTGCAGGTCCTCTTGTACTGGGCAGGATTACTCTTGCAACAACAGTAGTGTAAAACGAATCTGTCTCATGACGGTCTAAACCCTGCTCACGTTCCCTATTAGTGGGTGAACAATACAATGCTTGATGAATTCTGCTTAACAACAATAGGAAGAGCCAACATTAAAGGATCAAAAAGTGACACTGCTATGAATGCTTTGCTGCCACAAGCCAGTTATTCCTGTCATAATTTTTCTGACACCTCCTGCTTGAAACCCAAAAAGTCAGAAGGATCACGAGGCCCCGCTTTCGCAATCATTATTCTTACTGAAAATCATGTGAGCTTTTGCCATTCTGTGGAAGGGTTTCTGTCCTCCCTAAGCTCACCTTAGGACATATGCGTTATTGTTTGACAGGTGTACCGCCTCAGTCAAACTTCCCACCTGCCACTGTCCATGGAGCTTGTTGCGTCCAGCAGGTGCTGGACGATTCAAGCCAGAAGCAAGAGGCCCAAGGGGCTCCCCCGCCCCCTGCCTCACCGGTTGTGATGAAATGGGTTATATTATATGGTGTGGTCGTATAACATCACTGTGTAGTACAATACCAACCCCATTAGGCCCAGTCAGGGTTCATTTGTTAAACCTTTATCCTAAACCCGAGAAGCTGTGGCCCAGAGCATTTAGGCTTACACAGAGGAACAAGTATGAATCATTTAAACAGCACCAAAACAATTGAAGGAGAAAGAAAAAATACAAGAAATCTGACACACATTTACAAAAATGGGTTATAATTTTTTTTTATTTTTAGATAACAAAATGAAAAAGATCCAATGGAGGTTCCAAATATATAGATTTTACAAGGTACAGTAAATCACAACTTTTCACTTAACTTCGAACAAGCATTGGCAAACTAAACAAAATTGACACTTAAAACTTTTTCAAGAAAAACTTGGGCTAGTATCAATGTGGTTACCAACTCCGGCAGGGAGCAAGTTAAGGGGACCAGCCAGGTCTACAGAACATTTACCTCTGCACGAAAAGCAGCCCCCAGTCCAATTCCAGTGGTCCCTTGCCATGGACTTTTAATCGAGTGGTCCTGATGCAAGGAAACCAGTGTTGGGGGAATTCTGCACCTACACAGAACTATGCGCAGGAAAACAGGACCTCGGTGGATAGGGGTGTACCAACCTATCACCTTAGTACCCAAAATCCCAAAACCGACTAGCTATAGTGTCTTATTCATTCTCGTCCAAAAATCACGAAGCTACAAATGATTAGACAACCCAGAACACAACAATCCCGACTCTCTCAGGAATCGCGGTGGCAAGACATACTCTTTCGCTCTCTCACTCGTACTTGTCCACAATAAGAATTGGCAGAGTCACTGTAATAGTTCAAAATGTTTATTTTAACTATCGTGCCCTACAGTACAGTATACGGGCCACTACCAGCAGCAAAATGCATAAACTCAGAACAATTAGCATTGTTACAATTCCATAGAGTACAAAAGGGGAAGTCATTTTATAAAGACAGTGGAAAAAGGACTATAAGGCCTAACCACCCTCCCCTTGACTGGAAGAAGTTTATTTATATAAAAGAAGATCTCTGGGCTTTGACAGCAGACCCCATACCTTACAGCCTGGATGTAAGGTTTACATCATAGAAGCAGCATAGCTCTTCTCCATGGAAAGGCTTTCTCCAAATGTGTGTTAAAACAACATGCATCCCCGTAATATCAAAGCACGAGTCTCCAGCATTGCAGCTGTGTTTAGCATGTTATGTCTAGGTGCTAGGGACTGACCAGAACAGAATAACAAGGGGCATTGTTTATCGACCTTGTACAACGTATTCAGACTAAACTCAAGGAACTCAGCAGAGAACGTGAAAAGCAAATGGTTCTCATGTGAAAGGCATAAACAGTCTTGCAAAATAAAGTCATGTAGTAACGTGCGCAAAAGCAGCATCATGGCAGCAAAGCTCATGCTAACTTAGCAATGTCGCCAATGTCCCTAAGGGCCATATAACACCAGGATGATGAAGATGCTCATGATTGATAATGCCAGATGGTTGACTGGGTCTTCCTAGAGCTACTCCTCGGTCCACGTGCTAGGTGAGGTAATCCTGGCCACAGTCCCTCAATGTCCTCTCATGCCTTGCAGAAGTCCAGTTGCCTGGTACAGTGGTTTCAGTGGTCTCCTTCTTATGGCAGTAACTTGCATTCTGGGCAATCCAACTGCACTCCGACAGCTCTACTGGGTCCTGCAGACTTTGGTGCAACTTTGGAGCATCGAAACTTGGTCCTTTAGGTTTCGGAGGGGGTGGGGAGGTTGGGGGACGAGGAGCAAAAATGTAGAGACCTCGGCTACCAACTCGCCAGGCAACCTACCTCAGCTTTTGTGGCCCTGTGCTGTGAACAGGAGTACAGTCAAAGTACCCTTGGAGTCTGTTGTTTCTGGCATGGCTCAGGAGTCAGCTTCTCTATGAGCAGTACACAGGAGGTACAGTTCTTTTCTTTGGTAGCCTAATGTGCAGCCGGTGGAGTCCAACTTCAGTGTAGCCTTCTTTGCCGGATCCTTGGTACAGCAGGGTAGTCCTTCTTTGGTCCTCTACTTCAGTCAACCCAGATCTGAGTTCTGGATTCCAGGAGTGTCATTATTATGCCCAGAAAATGCCCTGGGGGAGGTTACGACTGCCACTAGCTAATGTGCTACCAGGTTCCCTCCCTCCTGAAGACTACTTCCTGTGAATTGTGGCATCTAGCTATCCAAGAAACTCCATTCTGTCCACTTCAAACACAGTAGAACCCCTCTCTCAGTCTGCAGAGCTCCCTAGACCAACCCAGAGGTGTAGCTACCGGGTGGCTGCACACCTTGGAAAAAAACAGTTTGACAACAGTTGTTCCCCGTCCGTCCCAACGGCTAGCCTGTCTACCTAAATAATAGCTTTTAATCAGTTAGGGGAGAGGGCAGCTGAGATCCATTTGGCTTCCATTCAATAGACAAATAATCAGAGAGGAATGGATCACTTGTCCTGTTTTTACCAGGGTCTAGTGTTCGGGCCGTCTGTAAAAACCCTCATTCATGTGATCGTCGTAACAGCGGTATATCTTGATTGTCCGCTTCAATCTTTTACGTGAACAGCATCATCTTAGGTTCTTAGTAGTGCTTTCCTCCACCAGGAGGGAGACCAACTGCTTATTCACAGTAGTGATCAGGAATGGTGAGGGTGAGAGTGAGGTGAGTTTAAAAATGCCTCCATGTCTCTGATCCGTTTTTATTCTGCCAGGGATGGGGCAAGGTTAAAAATAGAATGTGGAGCGAGAATAGAAGGGCTACTGTTCTATAGCACCTGTATCAAAAAAGTGGTCGAGCGATCGACATGTTTCAGCCCTTTAAGTGCCCGTTAGGGTCGGAGGGCTTTCTTCAGGACCAAAATTGCAAGTTACAGTTGCGTGATGTGCAAAAGGAAGTTTTTCACTTACCCTTCTTCTCTGTGCGTCAGTTAGTACGCTGAATGGTTATGGGTCAGTGGTACCTATAACTTTAGAAGGAAAGGAGAGGAAAAAGACCATAATGACAGGATATACATACATTTTGCATATGTTAGTCTCTTGTGACTGTGCACTGTCAGTGGTGATGCTCATCTCAAAGTCTAACATTGCTAGCTCCTAGATAGCATAAGAAGTAATTGAAAAACAAGTATTTGAGAAGCAACCATAGCGAGAACATCATTGGGGATTAAAATGTTTAACACTGGCTGACAGCGTAAAATACTTGCAATGGCAGGACATCAAATTAAGAGCCTGGATGGGCTTGCACTTTAACAAATGATAGTAGTTAGTCCGGTGTGGTAGTTAAATAACTGCGGCGTGAGGCAGTGTATGAACGTCAGGTAGTGTGTCAAGTAATGCTGAGTACAACTACAGCATTCTGTTTATGTAGAAAACATGGTTAAGATGCAGGGCGTTTATATGTAATCTCTTGTATGAGATGAAATGAAAGTTCTGTCCCGATGTTGGTAATTGATGGCTGGAGTTGTTAAAGTGCCACCTTTATTGGAAACAATCTTGTCTATCGCGCTATCGAGGCGCGTTTTGTGTTTAGTGTGTAAACGCCTATTAATAGGAGCATGTCTCAATAGGTCGCATGACCTGTTGTAAATAATGAACCTCATTAGCCGGGTGAGAGTGTGCTTGGCGGGTTGCCAAGGTGTTGTTATCTTGATGGCTTCTTGTTAAGTGCCAACTCGTTTTTAGGTCTCGGCCTGCACCAGCGCTTGCGCTGGTCTGGCCGAGAGTTTTAGGGGCACATGCATCATCCGAAAATCGGGTCGCAAACGGGCAGATTCGCAGAATCTGCCCCTTTGCGACCTGTATTTTTGCATTTGGGATGCATCATCCCAAATGTAAAAATCGCAATTTAAGGAATCGCACAATTGCGATTCCTTAAATTGCGATTGCATTTAAGGAATCACAAATTGAGATTCCTTAAATGCAATGCAACAAAGTTAAAAAATTAGCGATTTCGCTACTAGGAGCGCAATTTACCATGAAGTTGAACTTCATGGTAAATTGCAAAAACTTTAAAAAATGCACTAAAATCCATTTTTTAAAGTTTTAGGTTACACACACACATGCCCTCGGGGCATGTGTGTGCGCAACATGGGTGCACATCATAATTTCAGGGGTGCAACAGGGCGTCATTTTGACACCCTTGAAATTGCATGAGCAATTTGCGAGTACCTACTGGTACTCGCAAATTGCTCATGCAACTCTCAATTCATTCCTATGGGCCTGTAGGCCCATAGGAATGAATGGGACGGCATTCATAATTGCGACTCGCAATTTGCGAGTCGCAATTAAGGAATGTTTAGGAATCGCTATTTTTATAGCGATTCCTACATGCATAGGCTTTGCGATTCCTTAATTGCGATTCCTTAATAATCGCAATTAAGGAATCGCAAAAGCCTACCTTGATGCATGTGCCAGTTAGTAAGCGGGTTTTGGAAGTGCAAACCCACTGGCTTTCGACTGGCGACCAGCTTGCGTTCACGATGGATGGCGTGCACGCGCGCCATCCATTCCTCGCATCGCTGGCGAGGCGCCATCTGCCTTTCCTCCCCCTCCATCACCCCTCCTCCCCCTCCCTCACCAGAGAGCGCGTTTCTTGGCCGCGCGTCTTGTTTTTACTGTCGCAGAGGCTAATTTGTACCGCCTTAACACACGGAATCCCGTTTGCCCCTTGCTTGCTCCCTCCCTCCCCTGATCGGGCCTTTTATCCTACATTGTGTGCTGGTCAGAGTTCGGTGTGGCTATACACAAACGCTGTATGGGTTTCAACCCCTGATAACCAATAAATTAATTAACATAGCACGAGTTCTGTCACCGGACAAGCAGCCATCTTTAGCCTAGCCGTAGTGCTTTCAAATTTATTTTCAAACGGGGCATTACCCCACGAGGTGGCGTACTATCCATTTGCTCATACTGTACTGACCTTAATAAATCATTTAATCGTACATACTTTTCACGGCTCACACACATGCCGTTTAGCACTTTTTCTACTGTCAAAGAGCCTATTTTTGTGCCGCCTTAACACGGATTCCCGTTCGCCCCTCGCTTCCTCCCTCCCTTCTCTGATCGGGCCTTTTACCATACATTGTGTGCTGGTGCTAGTCACAGCCCGGCGTGGCTATACAAAAACGCTGTACAGGTTTCAACACTGCCGACCAATAAATGAATAAACAAAGTCGCGTTCCTTTACTGCGCAAGCAGCCACCATGAGCCTAGCCGCAGTGCTACCATGATCATCTACTACCAAAACATTACTCCACGGTGTAGCATACTATTAATTTGTAATAGGCTTTTGCGCTATTTTTGTCATTATCAAATAATTTTCCCCTACATACTTTTCACGGCCCACACAGATGCCCTCCAGCACTTATTACTGCACAAGCAGCCATCAGCGGCAGTGCTACAATAATAATCTTATACCGGAGCATTACCCCACGGGGTAGTGTACTACCTATTTGCTAATACACTTCTACACCTTTAATTTTTCCCTTACTAAACAATTTTACCATACATACTTCCCACGTGCCAAACACATGCCCTTAAGAGTGCTTAAAAAAACAATACATTAATATGAATAGCACGCGTTCAGTTACAGCGTCTAGCTACAGTGTTACCACAATCATCTCGCGACGCAGCATTATCGTACTTCAAGTCAAATTGTGATGTAATTACAGTTGGTATTATTCCTAAATGTACGCATAACCACCATCTAAAGACAATGCATAAACATATCAATAGTATACTACATCTAAACGCAAAAAATGTTAAAAAAAGGCATACAAAAACAAGCAAAGGACAAACATTTAAAATTTTAGTATTACCTACTTATTAATACTTAAAGTTGCACTTCCTTAAAACAAACATATATGCAGCATGCACATGCTGCTTACTCACTAGTTCATGTACCATAAAACATATTATTTGCGTTCACGCAATTGGCTATATTATATATATACGTGCGCATATGAAGGCCTTTTTCACTACCTGCTTCTTAAAATAATAAGTTCCCATTAGTGTCCTGACACAATCGGCCAGCAGCATCCATATCAATATTCACAAGGAGTGCGCAATATTATTACAACTTCATAATTATACAACTACCAGTTTGTTTTGGGTTGGATGCACTATAAAAAAGACATTAGTTTGCTTCTATTTTTTTACAGCATATTTGTCCACATCTATTTACCAAACTCTGATTCTACTTCCTATTACAACTTGCACGTGCCCTTTACCAAACCATACAATTCACTCTTACAGATTCCTTTTATCTTCACACCACAATTTTCACACGTTGTTTACAAACACCTAGCCATCTCCACGCCATCTCCATGCATTTCGCTTACGCCGCATGTTGTCGCCTTTTATTACTCCTAAAAGATAGCTATCTTGTATTACCTACCCCTCTATTTAAACACAGAAGAAAAAGCATTTGGAAACTTTTCTGCAAACGGAGCTGTTGCTATACATTGTGCAAGCCAGACACCTCGCGGACTACTACTTCCTAACAAGCATTGGCATAGCCAATAGGTCTCGCCTTTGGGACCTTATAAGTATTTAGTTATGCAGCAGGTCCCAAAGGCGAGACCTATTGGCTATGCCAATGCTTGTTAGTAATTATGGACAAGTAAAGAATAGTTCCGTGATTAAATACGAGGCAGACGTGTCAGTTACAGTATTCGTGGCTGATGCGCTCTATATTAAGTGGCTGAGTCAAGGATCGTGCAAGTGTGACACGGATACAGTAAATTACCTTATCTTGGGGCTAAATAGGCTCCCTCGGAGGACGTGCGGAGTGAACGCCCTTCTACTGTAAAAGTAGATTATAAAGAGAGGCACATAGTTAAAAGGGGGCAATATTTCAAATGCAGCGCACCAAATTGTGCGTGCGTGTGTCATTCTATGTTAAAGACATACCAGTGGCAGTGAGAAGTCTTCGTGGATGCTTGTGCTGTCTCCGTCTGCCGTGCTCCGGTGGCGCCGGCCGGTAGTGGAGGCTATAAGTATCCTGATTCGCTTATAGACATAGTAGAGAGACTTGCTCTACGTGTGCGATCAGGTTGAGAAAAATATATTAATTAAGGGATACTGTTGTAAATTGTGGAAACAATATGGATTTATAGATGTGTAGGCAGATATCAAATTTAGATTGTGTGGAAGGATAGTTCCAGGGTTGTGCCCTAACGGTCATATAGTATGGAGTTGGGTTTTCAGACTCCTGTTATGGTGAGTTATTATAGTGTCCATTACTTCCTAGGTGAGGGGGTGTTGGGGTGTTGTGAGCGTTCTGTCACATGTTCTGGTAATAGTTGTGTGTCCTCTCTTACTGCGTGTCTTATTCACGTTGGGAATGCCCTCATTTTGATAATGTTATTTATCAGGTATGGATGCTGTGGTTTCCAAGTGACTCCAGGGGTGGCTGCTTTTTTTCATTTGTCTACTGTGTTCTGCTTAGTGGTTATTATGACGTTAATTGTTCATTGGGCGAAGGTATGCCAGGGTATATTATCGTTCAGCCCTACCTCGTTTGTCTTGAGACGGTGCACCTACCGTACTTTTTCAAAAATAATCCGTTCTGCATTGTTGTTCTTTGTGATTAATGTCTCCAGGATGACCCATTGCATTTCCTCTGCTGTATGTTTGGTGTTGATGAAATGAGTACTCATTTTCGTGGTAGCTTTTTTGTATTTGATGTTGCTCTTGTGTTTGATGATTCTTTGTTTAATTTTTCTGCAGGTCATCCCTATGTATTTCAGATCACACGGGCAAGTAATCAAGTAGATTACATGGGTGGTGTTGCAATTGGTGAAATGCCGTAGAGTCCATTTGAAATCGGGTGTGAGTTGTAAAGTTTTTGTCATTTTGGTAAGTTTGCAGACTGAGCAGGACCCGCAGGGGTAGTGGCCAATGACTGGTGCCAGGTTCCAGGCTTCTCTTATAGACTCTGTTCCTCTTCTTGTTATTGGAGGTGGTCTTGTGTGTACTAGTATATTGTGTCCTTTTGTTGGCGAATCTAGGCTTTGGCCATTTGAGTGCTCCTGGTGTTAGGATGCACCAATTCCTGTTTACGATCTTTTTGACTGTGTTAGAGACTGTGTTGTGTGTTGTTACACAGGTGAGTATATCTTAATTTTGTTCTTTTACAGTGGTTTCTAAAAGATTTTCTCTGTGTTGGTACCTAGCACTTTTCTGGCATTTGCGAATGACTCTTTCTGGGTAGTTCCTTGCTCTACGTTTCAAGCTTAGGTCTTTAGCTTGTGGTTTGTAGTCCTTTAGCTTGCTACAGTTCTTCCTTATCCGTAGAAATTGGCTGTACAGTAGGTTTTCCCTCAGGGTTCGTGGGTGGAAGCTATTAAATGACAGGAGGCTGTTTTTGGCTGTTGGTTTATAGAATGTCTTTGTCTGTATGGTATCATGTTCTATGTATATGGTGATGTCAAGGAAATCCAATGTTCGCCCATCCGCTGTATATGTAAATTTGAGGAACTCGTCTCTTCTGTTAATCCAATTGTGGAATTCTGGTAAGCTCTCAGGGGAGTCATTCCAAATCATGATGATATCGTCAATGTAACATTTCCAAAAGAGTATATTTGGTGCAGCAATGCCTCTAAAAATGTAAGTGATGCACACTATATGAATTAAAATGATGGAATCACATTAGGCGAGTTTTTCCGCCGGAGGTTTCAAATAAAAAGTTGACCTCCTTCCAAATTCCTTTCATATTCATCCTGCTAGAGCTCCCTTTTTGTTTGCATGTTTCTGGTGTAGCATAGGCTCTAGAGGGTTATATGGGCTCCCCCCTCTTTTTTGTACATGAGGATGCGTCGCACAGCAGTGGTTCTGAGGAGACTGTGGACTGCGATGTGAAGAGCTGGGTCAGGGATGCGTTGCGCAGCACGGGTTCCAAAGCAGAGCTGCAAGGAGATGCATTGTGCTGTGTCAGTTCTGGCCACAGGACCACAGTTGGGCTGGCAAAGCACCTGCAGGTCCACTTCTAAGGGTAAAGGAATGGGCTAGCACCACTTGGGGAACAAGACTCAGAGCAGACTCAGTCCATGTGCTGTGTTCAAGGTTGTTGGAGCCTGATTTGTCCCTGAGGCCTCGGGTCAGGATGCCAGCCAACTGGCCATTGGTGTCACTCTGGTGGTCCTGGGATCAAGATGCAGGTCCATTCATTCACTCAGGCAGCAGGGCAATAGGGAATGCAGAGTAGCAGTCCTCCTGGCAGAGCAGCATAGCAGTCCATCTGAGTCTTCTACAGATCCAGAGGTGTACTGAAGAGTACTGGGTCTGAAGGTCCACTATACCTGGTGCCAGCTTTGAAGTAGGAGAAGGTTCTGGATGTTTCCACCCCCAAATAAATGTAGTTGTTTTTCACTACCAGGACATGTAAAACCTAAACGTACATGTCCAACCTTTTAAATACACTGCCCTCTGGGCTGTGTAGGGCCTACCCTGGGGGGGGGGGCATATGTATTAAAAACCGAGGGTTGGGCCTGGCAAAAGGTTTATCTTGTTAGGCTGAAGTTACAGTTAAAAACTGCACACAGTGGCAGGCCTGAGACATGTTTAAAAGGCTACTTAAGTGAGTGGCACAATAAGTGCTGCAGGCCCACTGTTAGCATTTAATTTACAGGCCCTGGGTATATGTAGTACCAGTTTAATAGGCACTTGAAAGTAAATTAAATATGTCAATTGGGTTCTTGTTTTTTATGTGCTAATTGCCTCTGATCCAGTTCTGAGACCGTACATTGTAACAATATACAGGCAATTGTCAATGCTATGGATAAAACCTCAATCAAAATAATTATATATATGTATATATATATATATATATATATATATATATATATATATATATATATATATATGCGCCAATTGGGTGTAAGACAATTTTACCATTTTAAAGGAGAGAGCACCAGCACTTTGGCACTGGTAAGCAGTGGCAAAGGGCATAGAGTCTTAAAAACTAACAAAAATGGGTTCTGAAAACATGGGATTAAGGCAAAAGTTTGGGAATGATCCTGCAGAAGTGTCAAAGTCCAGCAACCATGTACATATTGAATCTCAAATTCTTGTAAATTAAACAGCCATCTCACTCTGTGACGGGTTGCTCTGCCTGCTCCCTTAGCAGAAAAGAAATCTATCAAGGGTTTATGGTCTGTCCTTGCTGTAAATTGTGTTCCGCAAAGACACTCCTGAAAATACCTAACACTCCACATACACACTAATGCTTCATTTTCTAAAACTGACCACTGGGACTCAGCTGCTCTCAAAGTTCTAGAAGCATATGCCAGTACTTCCTCACGACCCTCCTTGACTTGTGGAAACACTGCTTCGAAACCATAATGGCCCACATCTGTCACCACCATTGAAGAACATGCAGTATCAAATCACTCCAGGTATGGTGCTGAGCACATTTCCTTCTTCAGTACGGAACATTCTCTTTCACAGATTTCACTCCACTCATAGTTTACATCTTTCTTTAACAATTTTCTCATGCGGGAAGTCTTGTGCACAAAATTGTTACTAAACCTTGCATAGAACTCAGCCACTCCTCGAAACAAGCACAGCTGTTCCTTGTTCTGAGGACTGGGTGGGGTGACTTGACCAATGACACCTTAGGCTTGATTCCAGTGCACTTTATATGGTATCCTAAATAGTCCACACCTGATACACTGATTTTAAATTTTTCTTTACTTTTATCATCAATTGTCTACGTTTTCAAAACTTGTGATAAAACTTTATCACGTTCTTCCTTGTCATTTTCACAAACCAAGATATCAGCGTGAAAGTAGGTTGCATCTTCTACAACTCCAAATTGTTTCTGCATAGCCATTTGGTACACTACTGATGCCAGACCAAGAGACATCCTGCAAACTCTAAGTGCTCCTACTGGTGTTATGAAAGATGCTTCTGAATTTTGAGATATATACTGTGTGCCTGTGCTGACATGACTAAGTGTTACATATTATCCTTCATTGTATCTGTACTCAAAATTTAGAAACCTGGTATGTTTAGGGTAAATCTAGCCCTGGTTGCCTTACTGAATATATATGTGTGGGTACATATAAATCCACGCATAGACATTGAAGGGGTAATGGCTCCAATGTAATGGGGTCAATGGAATGAACACTTTGACGAGTATATAGGGAGAATATTGAGTTAGTGCTTCAGCTGAAAATGACAATTAAAAATTGTAACTGTGTTTATAGGGACCTCATGGCAAGAAAAGAAGAAATTGGATGAGAGTAAATTGGCATATTTTGGAGTAGCTGAAATGTATTGCAGCCTGAAAGCATCTTTATAAAAAAGTGATTTACTGATAGTTCCCATGAGGATGCATGAAATGGTGTTAACCTCAAATCATTACTGACACCAAGGCAAGGCATGGGTGGTACCAATAGGAGAATAAGGATGCATTTTTGGTGGAATGGTCTGGTCTGGACATGGAGCAATGAATATCAGAAAACTGCATTTCGCCATTGGGAACATTGGAAGGTTCAGGAGGACCTTGGAATAAATTTGTGCCTAGTATCTTAGGACTATATGAGATTGTTAAGAGAGTGCTTAAGTATGCTGCAGTGGTAACAGAGGATTCTTTTTTTTACCTGTCCTGAAGACAATTTGTCACACAAGTGAACAACAATTATATTGTGGAATTTCTGGAAGAACTATTTGCTAGAGAAGGGGTGCTAAAAGACTTTGTTCAGAAGTATCACTCATTTCTGTTCTTTTTTGTATTTTCCTCAAAGCAAAGGTCTGGTAGAGTGAAAGAATAAAGTACTTAATGAAAGTTTTCATCTGGTGTTATGTGAGAATAGTAATTAGCCGATGTCAGGTAGAAAGTTAATAGAGGCATAACACACCACAGCTCATGGGAAGGAAAGAAAAGCCCTGAAACATTGATAAGAAGAAAGAGACCATGTACAGTACTTATGCAATGGTGGTTGATGAACAAAATAGTAAAAGGACAATAGATATAGAAGGCGGAGGTAATGGAAAGGTTAGTGTAAGAGAGAGAGTCTATCCACTTTCTTTAAACCCCTGCTAGCGATAAAGGCGTCTTAATTTTATTGTGGAGTTGAGTGATGGAAATGTTTGGAATAAAGGCAAAATTATATGTGCTCTCTTATGTGTACCATACAATGGATCATTAAATGACAAATTGGAAAGAATGAGATGAAGGCAGGGCCTAAGGAGGGAAACTGGATGTTAACTTTTTGGAAGAAAAAACAATAAGGAGAAGAATGGTTTGGATGAGAGATTATTACACCGACTAATTGTCTCAGTTTTGTAAGAATAACATATATAAATATGATTAATAGTTGCACATATGTATATATAGGGCTGATATTATTTGATTTGTTTTCTCCAGCTCATGGCACCTGCTGCTGTACGGTAAGTATGACAAATCTGTATTTTAAGGGGAAATGTCGTATCTTGGGTTAATTGACGATGGTCATAGATACTGTGATGTCAATAGAACGTTATTATGGGCTGTAGTATTGCATTCCAAGCACAGCAATTTCAGGTGGCGTCCCTGCTTGATAGTTCATCTGTTGTATAATTTTCCATAGCCACTTCTTCCTTCTTCATTCCTTCTAGCTTTCCAAATACACTATGTAAATGCAGACTGTATCGTCCTGAAAAATGAAATGTTATATAATGTGGAGTTGCCCAAAACTTTTCCATAATCTTTATTATGTCTACTCGTTCAGTCAATGAAATAGGGAGAGTCTGATATTTTTTCTGCTTTTGAATAGTGTTTCACAAGACAGGCTCATAGTTCTCTTATCCTTCCAAACCCAGTGCTTAATTTGAGCTGGTTGTTTCTGGTGATCAGCACCGGCACTTAATCATCAACACCGGCGCTTATAGTGTGAACTTGACCCATTCATTTTGTTAGGCACAGGGAGATTACATGATTTGCCCAGAATCACAGGATGTTGAGCTGATGCCGCGACTCAAACCTAGTTCCCCAGCTTCGAGGTTAGCAGCTCCAGCCATTACGCCACACCCTCTCCCCATTTGTAGGGTTTCATGGTTAGTAGTTGGTTCTGATTTAGGTGGTGCTAACAGGAGAAATGGGCTGGTGCAAGCTGCCTCCTTTTTTACAAATGTTCAAACCTTATGGGTGCCCATATATAATTTTACGCTAAGTATGTTGTGTGGGGAAAACAATAGATTAGAAACATATGTACTGAAATTAGTAGCCACTATCAGCAGTTTGACGGCATTTATTTTGTATCCTGGCAGTAAAAAAACATTGGTAATTTATTTGATAGCTTGCATCGATACATTCGGATCTGGAGATAAAATCACAGTGTCATCTGCGAATACTATAACACTGAAACTGTGAAAGTTGCAGCGGGATAGACCAGCATTTGGTACTTTAAGTATGGCTCAATTAATTGTTTAATATAGAGAGTGAATAACAAGGGGGGATAGAAGGTAATCCTGCGATGTACCTCACTGCAATCCAACGAGATCTGATAGATCCCGACCGAGACTAATTGAAGTAACTGTCAACAAAACAAGCAAGTAAAATATAGTGGGAAAAATTGAAACCATTTATAACCTCAGTGGAAACCTTACTTAATCACTGGAAATATCCATTATTCCTTAAGTCAAAGAGTCAATCTTTAATCAACACCCTCCGCCACAGTATTATTACACCTTTCGGAATCAATAACATCAGAATAGTTTTGTCAACTTAACATGCACAACAAATAACATATAACATGACATAAGACATATAGATAACCGTATGACTGACTAAACAGTAAAGAATGGCACTAAGTGCCTACCTTCAAACTTCCAAATTTGTGTTTTAGAGTGTCTGTAAGTCTCTATTAGCAAAAACAGTCCACCATGGAGGTAGGTCTGCTAGCAATCACACAATGAGGACACTCACGACCTCCATCTAACCAATGTAAGTCCCATATTCTTTGTACATTTAATTTCTGGAGTGAAGTAGCTCCTCCATAAAAGATGTTGACGTGTTTTGGCCCCAATTAAGTGTGGGCCTCCTCAGGACCATGGAAGAATGAAGAACCTAATGAATAAAAAATATATAGACATATACAGAGACATAAAATCAGAATTCTAAATATTAAACCTACTTCATCGCTTGTAAACTTCAATTATAACAATGGGGAGACCATATGAACATGTTAAATTACATTGTATCAGAGCCAAGAAAGGTTTGTAAAAAAATCTTAGGAACGAGTTGCAAGAAGGCAAAGCAACTTTTTTTCCAACATATTGACACCAAGGACCCTTGTGGGGAAACAAAGCCCAAAAACGTGAAATTGGAAAAGGACTATGTAAATTACATGCAGTACCCAAGAGTGGTAAAAACCTTATGGCATTCGATGTTCTGTGCCACCCAGATGTGACTGACCGGCAGAAGTGACAGAAGTGACGGAACTAGACCTCTGCTCGAGTCAAATACCTATTCACACCCCGCTGGGTTGGGAACGGAGGTTTGAAGAATTGGCGTAGAGAGATGATTGCTTTATGGCGTGTCATAGACAGCCATGGCTAAACGACCACGGATAACCAGACAAAAAGTCCTGGAATAAATCTAACACAAACATGTTGAGGTATATGCTAAAAAGGAAGCAAGTACAAATCAAAAAGTTAAACCGTGCAGTGGAATATAGTACTCTATTATTGGTAATCAAGGGTGGAGTACAAAAGGCAACACCCCCGCTGGGAGCCACTTACCCGTATTACTCAGGCTCCATATAGGCGGGACAGCATGGGTGCGAATGTCTGCCCAAACCGAGGCGGAAAAAGTCCTCATCAACTACGTCCATGGTACACCTAACAGTGCGCTGCGTATACCCATATTTTCTGATACTTAATTGAAGTAACTGGGCATTTGAATATAACATTAAACATAAAAGCTTTCAGAATACCATTTCTGAGCAAAATGTCACCCCAAAATTCCCAATTAACCATGTTGAATGTCTTCTCTGTTTTTAACGAAACGATGGGCAATGCTAAATCGTCAACATGTTTAATGTTGATTAGCAGCAATACCAAGTTAGTTTGCTAGGTAGTGGTGCACCCTGGTATGAATACACTGTGCTCTTTAAAACGCAGCTACTCCAAAAGTAGGTGAAGAGAAGAATTCCCTAATTGTTTTGGCTTAAGCATTTTTCAATGAAAGTAAATGATATGAGGAACATATTTTTAAATAGATCTCTTTTTTGAGAAAGACACCAATCCTTAGCTTGATCCCACAAAAGTGGGGCCAAGTGGCCATGAAACTAGTGACACATAGCCCTTATTAGAAATTTTCTGAATTCAGATCTGAGAAAATATACCTGGGAGTTCATTTTCTCCTGATAATTTTTTGTTCGGTATTACATTATTGCCACTTTCAGTTATGCTTTTGGGAGAGGTTGTTTTATTTAGCATGTTGATCAATTGTTATCCTAGCTAAATAAAGGTTACTCTAATAGGTCTCATTCTCTTGAGAAGAGTGCAGCTGCTCCAAAGTAGCTAGAGCAGCATAACATTTTTGAAACACCTCAGTGATCTGTTTTAGTTAATTTGGAGTCAGAGTCCTTTGTGATTTGTTCAGTAATATTGCCAGTCTCTGTCTCCTTGAGGTGAAGTGTCAGCTTGTGACCTGTGAATTGACTATATTCATAGGAGAAACAACCTTTACAACGCAGTCATTACATCACACTACCTTTACAACGCAGTCATTACAACGCAACATCCTTTACATCGCATGTCATTACAACGCAGCCATTACATCGCATGTCACTACAACGCATGTCATTACAACACATGTCACTACAACGCATACCATTACAATGCATACCATTACAACGCATAGTTTTTACCCTTACACTATCCAACACTTACCCTACTGTTGCACTCACTGGATTGGGAATAGTAATTTTTACCCCTACACTATCCAACACTTACCCAACTGTTGCTCTCACTGGAGTGGGAATAGTAATTTTTACCCCTACACTATCCAACACTTACCCTACTGTTGCACACACTGGAGTGGGAATAGTAATTTTTACCCTCCCACTATCCAACGCTTTCCCTACTGTTGCACTCACTGGCGTGGGAATAGTAATTTTTACCCGTACGCTATCCAACACTTACCCTACTGTTGCACTCACTGGAGCGAGAATAGTAATTTTTACCCCTACGCTATCCAACACTTACCCTACTGTTGCACTCACTGGAGCGAGAATAGTAATTTTTACCCCTACGCTATCCAACACTTACCCTACTGTTGCACTCACTGGAGCGAGAATAGTAATTTTTACCCCTACACTATCCAACACTTATCTTAAATGCAATGTAATGGTATGCGTTGTAATGGTATAATGCGATGTAAAGGAATGCGTTGTAAATGTAGTTTCAAAAAATGCGTTGTAATGGCATGCGATGTAAAATCATGCGTTGTAATGGATGTTGCGATGTAAAAACTGCATTGTAAATGCATGCGTTGTAAATGTTTGCGTTGTAACGTCATACATTCATTCATAGACTCTCACCAGTACGACAATAATTTCTTGAAGAACCACATTAGCTCCAGTACATTAAATGCTAAGCAGATACATATGTTTGCCTGGTGCAGTCTCATGTGTGCCTGCTCTTCTATATGTTTGACTATTGTGGTTCATTTGATTTGATACCTCCGGGAAACCCCAGGAATTACCATACATTGCTTCTTTAAGAGCGTCCCAAGCGATGGTGCTATCAGAGTTTTAAGTTATTGTCTGTGTGTTTATAATCTGGAGGAATGCGGAGTCTTCCACACAAGTTCTGTTGAACATTAACCTAGATATCTTAGTTGTAAATGTTCTATGCCAAGAACAACTAACATGTGGGAAGTGATCAGAGATCCCAATAGGATGAATACCAAACTTTGACTAAGGAGCTTCTCTCTATAAAGAGGAATAGTCATGAACTTAGCGTTCTAAATAAAACATGAAACACCAACTCACCTTCATGGTCGCCTTTGGTGCCATTCTTTTTCTCCACATGAAGTGAAATATTTCTCACAATTTCCCACTGGTAGGTCTGTTGTATCAGACGGGCTCCAATGCAGAGGTAGTGCCCACTATCCGAGGAGGTAGCATTTCTGATTTCAATGTTATGTTTCTGGATCTTTGCAGAAATGTGTTTATTACTGTGAGTATATATTCTAGGGCTCGTCCCTTCATGGACACAACAGTGTTCATTAAATAGGAATGGCTGTCCATGGTCTACAACCGCAACCGAATAAAGGCATTGGGCTTGTTCTGCAGCCCTGATCCAGTACAAAATAAAAAGTGAACCCTTTGTCGTAAAATGACAGGAAAGGGTGATGTTTGTCCTTTCGGGCTTCTTAAGCTCGTCCGAACCCTTCAGGATCGACTCTCTTTCTACTTCCTGTGTTCTTTGTGCTATAAAATAGAACAAAAATCACATCTGAATATGTTTGAAAGAAAAGATGATTCAGTAGAGGACATGCACTGACATAAGGTAGTAGCTTCGCTTACAGGATGTTTTCGTTTATAGCTAAATTGACATATTATGCGTATTTGGTTAGCTACATGAACCTGTCACCCGAAATGAATTACATTATCTGCAGACAAAGCCTCATAATGATATCTGAAATGATTTAAACAATGCATTTGGTGCCTCTGTTATATTTGACATTTTATATTAAGTTATGTCAGAACCCAGAAAAGGGGTGTAATTTATTTTCATACTTGCTTTGAGTTTAGTTGGCACATTTAATCCTTATTCTATACTGGGACAGCCTAAAAGTGAATGATGGAAACATTTGAGCCAATGCATATTATACCTCGCCCCATTACGTCATCACAGCACTTAGTAATGAGGACCGCTGACCATAAAACTAAACGGAAGCCATGTTCCGCTCCACCTGTGATTTAGTCATACCATAACGTGTAATATATATATCATGCAATACAATAATGAAACCATAGGACCATACCAATACATGCCATAGTATGATAAAATCATACGAAAATAAAATGAAATTGTGATTTAAGGATAAACCTTCGTCCATCATATTCAATAACATAGTACAAAATACCATAAGACAGCACATGAATCAATCCCATAGTAATGATAAAATTATCATATCATTATAAACTTATCATTATAAACTTGTGTAGACCTATGGCCACATGTCTTTCACCCAGACTCTGACTTTGAAATTCTGGACTAAAGCTCCCATTCAGATCAGGCTTCTAGAATAATCCACCAAATACAATATTATCTTGTCAGCCAGACCACTAATATTTTTCTACAAACCTATCGTACGCTTGGTGATGTTAGCTTCATATGGGCCACCTCACATATTCCCCATGAGTTTTTTACATCACATTATGCATTGCACAATTGCCTATGGTCCTGGAGAGATCTTGTGCTCACCTTCCATGTAGTTCCCTCCTGCCATCTTCAAAGGACTCAGACGTGGTCTTAAAAAGTCTGATTCAAACAGCCTGTGTTGTCCATGAAATTTTAAAGAACAGATACACAAAACATTGTGTACCTTGCAACTACTCTTGGCTTGTAACATGATGTCTACCCACTTGTATTACAGGGATCTTTAAAAAAAGCTTCCCTCTGTGCCCAAGAAAAGTCATCCTACGTGTTGAATGACCTTATGTTGGGAAACAAATTCCAGAAGGACCCGGTGAATGGGCCATACCTTTCTTCAGTTAGAAGTGTCTGGCTTCTCCCAGGGCCACATCTCATTAACTGACAAGTCCACTACTTTACTGTGACCCCTTCCCAATTATTCGAACTAGAATCTGTGGTCCCAGTACAGGAGAGGGACACTCTCTCAAGAGTGTCATGCCAAAAAAGTGAAAAAAACGTTTCAAGAAGGTAGCCAAAGATAGACAATGCAGTACTAGTCACTCCTAAGGGGATACATTATAGTTGCATTTGAGAACCAATTGAATCTTTGTCAGAGTTCGTGCTAGTTTGTTATGTCTCCTCAAATCACTGACAGAATATCGAGGAGCTAAATATCGACCTACAAAAATATCGGTGACAAAATATCGACTACCAGAATATCGAATTCCTATCTACAAACAGGTAAGTACAAAAATATTGAATCCAAAATATCGTTGTAAATAATATAGTTTGCTAAAATATCGACTTTTTTAAATGTCTTAAAAGTAATATGCATTTATACATTTATATACATAGGTTTCTGACCTATATAAACCCTGACCCTCCTAACAAACAAACTTCCATCCTCTAAAGGCAAATTGATGGCCTTAGCTCTCTGTGTAGCGAAACACGTAATAACAGCTCTATGGGGCAAGGACACCTTCCCGGATCACTGATTCTGCCTAAGAAGCAGGTATGGAAAAAATCACTATGACAAGAGGAGAATCCCAAGACAGCCACAAAAAAATATGTCACCCTTTTATGGGTTTCCCTGCTGGGGAATTCAGGGAACTGACTTGCACCAAGTATTTTACAGTTCTTCAGCTGACCATGAGGGGAGCGGATAACAGGCAAGACCTAGGTGAAACTCTGTTAAATTAAGCACAGTCATAAGGCAACACAAAAGGACACCTTTTTTGTGTTTCATATTATCAGATTGGTTGCACATTGAATGTTGCTTGTGTTTATTGCAGCAAGAGAGTAAGAATGCTGGTGCCGATCCAATCCCTAATTGATGCTCACTGGAATCATCCCTACTTAAGAAGGGCTACACTATGACTGATCTACAAAGAGTCTAAATCTCTGATCTCCACACCAAGCTACATGTGTTCAATTCCCCAGCCCCACAGCCCCTGAGATCTACTTTTCTGTTCTCGAACTAAAAATGTGAGTTGTAAGTTAGTTTCCGGGTGGTTTGATTGACAGTCATCTTGTTGTTTCTTTTGAAGATCAGGAAACCAAGTAGGTGGCCTTGACAAGAAGAGCACGGGAGGACCTGGCAGCAGAGTACCTAGCAGAATATAAGGAAAAACAAGGCAGAGAAGGAGAGCTAACAGTAGAAAAACAAATTGTGTGCAGGGGCCAGTGAACACTCAAAAATGAGAGGAGATGTAGTGCCCATTACTAGACATACTCCCTGGTTGTGTTAGTATCAATCAGAACAGGGATGTTGTTCCACCTGAGAATAAATACATGGAGGGGATACACTTGGTAATATGCAGTAGATTAGTTAGAAAAGACATAGTACTTATATATAGATGAAACCTCCTACTTGGACAAGGTACATGACTAGCCTAACCCATTACCTGCAAATTGTAGAGGGATATTTCAATTGTGTTACTAATATAAAACTAGATAGATCATATCCCCAATTGCCCACAATGGAAGTGATTAGAACTGCCAATGCCTTGAATTACTGGATAAAGCAGTGAAACCTAGTGGGCTTTGGGATCAAGAACTATTCATTTTACTCTGGCATGCACAACTTACACTTACACTTACGACTAGATAGATTCTTATCTTACCCCACAAGAGCATGCAGTAGTGAAACACACAGAGTACATAACTAAAACCTACTCTGACCACAGTACATTGACTATAACATTGTAATTGAACTAGGACAGTGATTCCGGCTTGGAGATTGCATGTAGAAGCACTAGATGATCAGGTTTTTAGAAGTACCATAGAAGAGGAAATATAGAACTGGTCTAAAGTAATTGGGAGCACTGCTTCATCTGAGCTGGTGGAATGGGAGGCCATTAAGGTCATCATTAGGGGACAGGTTCTCAGGGACATAGAAAAAGAACACTGGAACCCTCAGAGGTCAAAGACACTTTAACAGGGAAAAGAGAGAAACTAGCTCAACTAACAGAAATGCTCAGTATTTACAATTACAAAAAACATTTAGCGAGGGCCCAGGATAAACAGGACAAAGCAGGCAGACTTCTAGCCTGGCTGGCCAATCCACAAAGAAAGAGGTACCCTGTAATGCACCTCTGAACTTTCAAAGGAATGATGGTATAATGAATAAATAAGATAAATGATTCATTTGTGAGGCATTTTGAGACACTTTATAAGGTACCAGAAGGTTTTGACTTGAAGATAATACAAGAATAGCAATGTTACTGTCCTAAAATGGTGAAGGGATGCCCCAGAACTGGCTTCGTATAGGCCTTTGCCAATGCTTAACACAGATGATAAAGTGTTGAACAAAATACAGACAAACAGACTACTTCACAACCGTTATTAATTCAAATTGATCAAAATGGGTTTATTCCAGGACAGGACACTGCAATTAATATAAGAAGGCTATTGCAGATCTTAGATTTTCCTGTAGAAACACACCCAAAATCAGTAATAATTTCAATACTTCAATTGATTTAAAAAAGCCTTAGACTCCATGCAATAGTATTTCCTAGATTAAGTACTGGGAAAGATTGAACCAGTGGCAGATTTTAGGCTCTGGAATAAATTACTATGCAGGGCCCCATTGGGTCAGAGCAAGCAAATATGTATGGAATATACAATGGGGAGGGGAACACGGCAGGGATGCCCTGGGTCCCCATTGCTGTTGCATATAGTGGTTGAATCGCCTGCATGCATAATCAGGAACAGAAAGGCTTTTTGAGGCTTCACTCCTAGGGATGTAACACATTTTGTGTTATTATATGCAGACAACATTCTGTTCTGTATACAGAATGGACAGCGGGGAAAAGAGGGAGCTGTAAGAGCCTGAAGAAGTTTGGGGGCAGTATCTGGACCGAGAGTGAATCAAAGTGAAACAATGTGTTCCAAATTAAGCAAGAACAAAATAACGATGTACGTTAGGCCATGGTGAAAGGACTGAAATGTGACCTAAATACTAGGAGGTGTGTGAGGGTACAAATATATAGAATAGAAACATATTTACTAGAAGTGCATATTAAAATGACAATACACGCAATGAAGGAGACCAGAACCCTTCTGGAAGACATTATCACTATCTGTGGAGGGAAGAATGCCCTTGGCAAAAATGGTGTCTTTACCCTAATTAATATATTTTTTACCATTCTTCCAATCAGAGTTATGAAGACAATATTACAGGAAATAGACTCCATACTAGTAGAACTATATAGGGGTGAGGTGGGCAGATGCAGAACGAAACTACTGATTCCTACACAAGAAGGTGGGATGGCGGTTTTAGACTTTGAGCTGCCAGTCTAAAATAGGGCGTGGATGGATGACATATCCCAACTGGCAAAGGCTAGAGAGCGCACTTCCAATACGGCACCTAGAAAATGGCACAATTAAGACTGAAGTAAAAATGGCTTATGCTCTCACCGTAAAACAAGCAGACCATAAAGTTAAATTAAAGCAAGCATTGGCAAAGCCAATAGGTCGCGCCTATGCAAGAGATATTGTCTTTGCGAATGTGTTTTAGCCATGTTGTCTCCAATGCACTGTTATGTTATGTTATGTTAAAATTTCTTATAAAGCGCACGTACACCAATTGGTTTCTTGGCGCTGAACTTAAGGAATTGTTGGAGGCCCCTGTATTCAATTGTCTGAAGAACTAGTTGTAAGCTTGGGTGAATAGCCAAGTCTTAAGAAGCCTACGGAACCTTGTCAATTCAGTACAAGTTCTTATGTCCAAAGGAAGAGTGTTCCAAAAACTGGGTGCCAATACCGCAAACCTGCATCCTCCTATTCGTTTCCGTCTGTAGGGAAGGATGGCTAAGAGGTTCTTATGGGCAGAGCGTAGACAACGTGCAGGTAAGTATTTCTGGACAAGTCTGGATATAAAATTTGGGCTAGCACCATACATAGCTTTAAAAATAAGGCAACCAACCTTGAATGCACATCTTTGTGGAATGGGAAGCCAGTGTAGTTCTTTTAAGGTGGAAGAAATATGTTCTCATCTAGATTGATGGGATATCAGTCTGGCTGCCTGGTTCTGTACCATTTGCAGTCTCTTAGTGAGGTAGAGTGGTATGCCAAAGTATAGAGAATTGGCATAATCCAGGTGTGATATCACCATAGCTAGGACCACCTGGATTAAGGCTTCCCATGTAAGTAATCTCCTGATTTTCCTTATTTTCCTAAGTTGAAAAAAACAGGTGGAAGTTACTGCTCCTATCTGAGCTTTCATGGTGAGATCACTATTGATGATCACTCCCAGACTTTTGGCTGAGGAAGAAGAATTGGGTGGGGAACCCAGTTCACTTGGCCAAAACTGTGCATTCCATGGGTTCAGGGGACCACCCAACAGGATCACTTCTGTTTTGTCCGGGTTTAATTTCAGCTGGTTATTATTCATCCAGTCACGAATGTGCAACATTGTTGCCTGGAATTCGAGTATCGACTCAGAGGAGTTGTCGATAGAGAACACCAGTTGCATGTCATCTGCGTAGTTGTACGTGCATACTTTCCTGTTTCTAAGGGAATGAAGTAAGGGAAGAAGGTAGAGAGTGAATAAATGAGGGGACAGCGAGGAGCCCTGAGGAACTCCACATGTCGTTGCCATTTTAGGTGCAGAAAACTGGGAGAGACGTACTGACTGAGTGCGTTCCTCTAGAAATGACTCAACCCAGCTAGATGCCTTCCCCTTAAAACCGGCTGTCCTGACACGGTCGATCAGAATACCATGATCGACTGTGTCAAATTCCGCAGACAGGTCTAGTAGCACAAGGACCTGGGGGGAGCCCTTGTCAACTTCTTTCCGAAGCGTATCCAGAACAGTAAGTATCACTGCCTCAGTAGAATGAGCTGGGCGGAACCCTGCTTGATTTGGATCAAGATAGTCAGACTGTTCAATAAAGGTACAGAGACTTTTGGCCACATGGGAGTTCAGTATTTTGGCCAAATAAGGGAGCAAGGAAATGGGCCGATAGTTGGTCAGAACCCTAGGGTCCGCACCAGGTTTTTTAGTAGGGGAACCACAGTTGCTTCTTTAAACGCTTTTGGAACAGAGCCCTGTGCCAGAGAGTCATTGAGTAGTGCCAAAGCAGGTCCGGGGAAGGTGGTGAAAACTTCTTTTAAAATATGAGGCGGACAGCTATCAGTAGGTGATCCCGAATTTACTTTGGATAGAAGATCCCAAAAAATCGTACTGTCTATAGCTGGAAATTGTTCAAGGGAGCATGAATTTTCCGGCGCTAAAGGTGAGCCCTCAGGAACAGGACAACGGGGAATGCTGGCTTTTATTGTGACAATTTTGTCAATGAAGAACGAATTGAGGGAGTTACACAAGACTTGACTGGGTGTAGATTTTAATGTGACTCTATCTGGATTGGATAATTCATTCACAATGGTAAATATTTCTTTAGACCTGTTAGTAGAGCTCATTATTTTAGAGGAGAAGTAAGCAGCCTTAGCAGAATAGATTGACTTTTTGTACTCTTTCAATTGGATCAGATAACTCTCTTTTTTGTCTAAAGAGTAACTAGTTCTCCATTTTCTTTCTGATTGACGAAGTGCTAGCTTTTGGTTTTGTAAATCGGAAGAGAACCATCTTTGGGCCTCATGACGTCTTACGGAACGTATTGTTTTTAATAGGGCATGTTCATTGCTGGCCATAGTGAACCATGCTGTCAGATTATCCTCACTTAGATTAATTGACGTCTGATGGAGGGGGACTTTATTTGCTAATGTGGCATGGAAATGTGTTTTGTTGATCTTGTTCCAGTTCCTAGCTACGGATGTTTTTAGACTTGGAGATTTTACTTTAGCAACATCATTAATAATAAACTGGATTAGGAAATGATCAGACCAAATGCAGGGAGAAACGATCAGTGCAGATAGTGTGATGTTAGCTGTCCACGCCTGGTCCAATGTGTGTCCTTTATTATGTGTTGCCATAGTTATTTGTTGAGTAAGGTTTAGCCCACTAAGAAGGTCGTTCAAGTCTTTGGCATGGGGACCGCCTTGAGTATCATTGGCCCAATAGTTAAAGTCACCAAGCAGCAATATTTTTGCACTGTTGGTGGTTAGCTGAGCCAACTGTTCAGCTAGGGAATGAGGAAATGAGGACATGTTCTTGGGAGGTCTATACAGTAACACACAAATTAAAGAAGACGAAGCCGACTCCAGCTTAAGGACTAAGTTATCTACTGAAGGTAGATCAAGTGGAGTTAGGTTTGTAAATTTTAGATCATGGTGAACAATAGCCGCTACTCCCCCACCTATAATCCCTGATGTGCGGTTTGCCTGCAGGATATAGTAGTCGTTAGGGAGGGCTGCTAGAATGTCTGGGGCTGAATTCTGTGACAGCCAAGTTTCCGTTAGGAATAGGATGTCAGGGCGGCTGGAGTCCAGTAAATTGAATATCTCAAGCTGGTGTTTCACCATTGCCCGAGTGTTAAGGTAGAAGATAGTGGGTTTAAGATTAGTATGTCTAATCTGTCTTTGTGTAGTCGTAGTAACATGAGCAAGGGTGATCATTTCGGGGAAAGTAGCTCTTGCTTCCATGATTCCTAGCTTAATCAATGTAATATTAGTGAGGGGATTGAGTAAATAATTACCAGAGTGCAGAGATTTTAATTCTTGTGCTGAGTAAGACCGGGTTTGAACATAATGGCTGGCCCCTGGGCCCGTGCGGGTGCAGACGGGCTTGCCTTAGGTGTGCTAGCAGCGCGCCCACTGCGCGTCCGCACCATCTGGCCTTTTAAGTGCTTTCCGGTGGACAACTAGACCGCGTCCAACCCGGATGCGAATTGCGGCGGAAGTGAGGCAGGGATCAAAGTTAGTCTGTCCGCCCTCCGTTCAAACGGCACGGCAGCCGTGACGGACCGGGGTCGGCACACACCAGGACAAGACTGAACAGGCTATCAGTTAAAAAAAGGTATTAAAAATATTAGCAACAATAGATGTTTAAAAAAGCAGCAAGGACACAACAAATGTTTTAAAAAAAACGTTAGCAGCAGTAAATGTATTTTAAAAGGCAGCACTATCATAATATATTTCCAAGCAGCATACAGATAGAATATTTAACTGGGTACGAGGCAGCTGAATGCAGCGAGGCGCCAGCAGGGCGTACTCAAGTCCGCTGTGCGTCCGCACCATCGGGCCTTTTAAGTGCTTTCCGGTGGACAACTAGACCGCGACCAACCCGGAAGGGAATTGCGGCGGAAGTGAGGCAGGGATCAAAGTTAGTGTGTCCTCCCTCCATTCAAACGGCATGGCAGCCGTGACGAACCGGGGTCGGCACACACCAGGACAAGACTGAGCAGGTTATCAGTTAAAAAAAGGTATTAAAAATATTAGCAGCAATAGATGTTTAAAAAAGCAGCAAGGTCACAACAAATGTTTAAAAAAAAACGTTAGCAGCAGTAAATGTATTTTAAAAGGCAGCACTATCATAATATATTTCCAAGCAGCATACAGATAGAATATTTAACTGGGTACGAGGCAGATGAATGTAGCGAGGCGCCAGCAGGGCTTACTCTATATCTCTCTCAATATATCCTCTAACTCCGCTCTCTGACTCATCCCAAACTTCAAGATAACCCTTTCTAGACTTTTCCCTCCTCTATCACTCCTTGGTTCACCCAAAACCTCATCTTAATACTATGATCTCTCAAACAACCCTTCTAAATTCTTCCCTCACCTATCCCTCCCTTGACTCATCCCAAAACTCCTTTTACTACTATGATCTCGCTAATCCATTTCTAGAAATTCTTCCCTCCTCCATCTCTCCTTATACTCATCTGAAACCTCATCTTACTACTATGATCTCCCAATAAACACTTTCTAGATTCTTTCCTCTTCTATCCCTCCATTATCCTTTTCAATCCCACTTACAGGCTTACATGTTCACCACTCAAATGAACTCAAATTTCACTATACTAAACCACCAATAATCCTTTTTGAGTTCCGGAGTAGCGTGCTACTTTCCAAAAAGAACTTTGACGCCTTGTCAGGGGTAGTAAACCCTATATAAATAAAATTACAATACAATACAATACAGTATTTCCTGGCAGTGGCACTGAGGTGGGTCATGAGATGTGTGAGTGAGAACTCACAGGCTAGAGGGAATGATACACTTTTCATACCAAACTCCAAATTATACTGGACATATTACCTTAAAAAAAGGAGAAAACAGAGATGAAGAAAGGCTAATTTAGGTATTCCACTACTGCTGGCAAGAGCGCTGGAAAGAACACACCCAAAGGTCATACATCGCAGAACTCCCACTAGAGGTGAT
The DNA here is from genome assembly GCA_963921515.1 of Calotriton arnoldi. Taxonomy (NCBI): domain Eukaryota; kingdom Metazoa; phylum Chordata; class Amphibia; order Caudata; family Salamandridae; genus Calotriton; species Calotriton arnoldi. The sequence continues at coordinate 570,382 of CAWUFW010001746.1, read as the reverse complement.
AGAAACTCAACAGCACCAGGGTGACTGGAGAAGGATAAGCGTGTGGTCAGAAAAGGGTATTAAACTCTAAATGACGTCTACGAGAAGGTAACTCAGTGAGAGAATTTGAGGATGTAATTAGAGATTACGATATCCCAGGGTGGCATTTTCTACCATTCTGCGATTTCGAGTGACCATAAGGAAGCTATTGAAACTGGGAGGTGAGGAACCATTTGGGCATCAGGGGTTGAAGGTAATATGTACCATCAGTGGGAAGAACAAACAGTAGCGTTAAAGTATCAAGCATTGATGATTCAGTACAAATGCTCACTAAACACCATGAGGGAAGCATAGACAATTGACAGTAAGAGACCTGTGGAAGAAGCGGAATGAGGCAGATTTCTGAGAAACATCCCCAAAATATCCATGAATGCACTGTTCTGATTAATTTACCCTTACTATGTGCTTAGGGCATATTTGATGCCTAAGCAACTTAACACAGCGATACAAAAGGGGATGATGGACGGAACGTTTGAGCCAATCAAACACTCACCCCCAGTCAACTGATCTGGGTTTAATCCATCATCATTCTTTAGCTCACTCCACCACCCCAGTTCAGACATGGCCATATGCAAATCAGTCTGACCCTGTGCCTCATGGGAACAGTCCAGCCCGAACTGCCAAGCCATGTCTTCCCTGGACCGGAAACAAGCATCCTAGGACCGGTTTCTGGCATTCCAGCCGTCATCAGCCAGGCTTGCTTGAATCCAGAGGCAAAGTGAGCAAGGGACCCACGTCTGGGCATACCCCCGCCAACTTAGGGCGAACAAAGCGATACAAAAGGGGATGATGGACGGAACGTTTGAGCCAATCAAACACTCACCCCCAGTCAACTGATCTGGGTTTAATCCATCATCATTCTTTAGCTCACTCCACCACCCCAGTTCAGACATGGCCATATGCAAATCAGTCTGACCCTGTGCCTCATGGGAACAGTCCAGCCCGAACTGCCAAGCCATGTCTTCCCTGGACCAGAAACAAGCATCCTAGGACCGGTTTCTGGCATTCCAGCCGTCATCAGCCAGGCTTGCTTGAATCCAGAGGCAAAGTGAGCAAGGGACCCACGTCTGGGCATACCCCGCCAACTTAGGGCGAACAAAGCGATACAAAGGGGATGATGGACGGAACGTTTGAGCCAATCAAACACTCACCCCCAGTCAACTGATCTGGGTTTAATCCATCATCATTCTTTAGCTCACTCCACCACCCCAGTTCAGACATGGCCATATGCAAATCAGTCTGACCCTGTGCCTCATGGGAACAGTCCAGCCCGAACTGCCAAGCCATGTCTTCCCTGGACCGGAAACAAGCATCCTAGGACCGGTTTCTGGCATTCCAGCCGTCATCAGCCAGGCTTGCTTGAATCCAGAGGCAAAGTGAGCAAGGGACCCACGTCTGGGCATACCCCCGCCAACTTAAAGTATCGCTTTGTTCGCCCTAAGTTTATCTAAGTGAAGTTAATATAACATGCCCCCCACCCCTTTTCTTTTCATAAAACTTCGCTGAAGCAGTGTTTTGCGGAAAGGCAATACGCAAATGTTGGCCACTTTTTTTTGGTGTGCCCGGGCTGATTTTTAATCCCAATCCAACCCTGTTTGACACCTCTTCCTATTTACTTTGCGAAAAGAGGGACACGTACCAATGTACTAATCAGAAAGACTCTTCTGACTGGAAAAAGGGATTTTGTACTTGCACAAATGTATTTTTCTGTTGCAAAGACTGTGATTTTATGAATCACAGGATTTGCAACCACAATGCACCATTAAACACCTGACCTCGATTACCAAAATACTGGGAAATGTATTACTAAATGTAGTATGAAATGGAGTACAAAAGGTGCAATGGACGACAGTACTACAGGTAATGTGAAACTTAACTCTAGCTATCAGCTGGAATACTGAACAAGCATTGGCATAGCCAATAGGTCTCGCCTTTGGGACCTTATTAGTGTTTAGCATTGCAGTACATTATCCCCCACTGGCATGCCCACACACTGAAATAAGTGATAAGACTGAGGCAGCATTCAGGATGCTTTGAGATGAAGGTCATAGTATTCCCAATTTAGCAGTTAGCAAAAATGGCATGCTGCATGATTTATGTATCAAAGCGCTACACAGTGGTGACACTGAAAAGCAGCAACAAATGGCTTGGCAAAAATAGGGCAAAAAAAGAGACAGAAAGTTAACAGTCTGCAATAGAAATGTTTGAAAGGGACACGAGAATGGCATAACAGAGAAGATTGAAGTCAAAGGATGTAGGAGAACAAAGTGGAGAACAGGCATTAGCAGGGGTTGATGTATTCAAGACAGGCATACAGTGAAGCAGGTCATAGGACTGTACTATAACCAATGCAGGCAATAGTGTATGAATAGGGGAGGTGACACAAGAAGAAAGAAAAGATATGAAAAGGAGAACTTTTAAACAGATACTCTAAGGACGAAATGCGGCACACGTGGAATTTGGCAACATCAAGCAAACAGAGTAAGGAAGAGCATGCAGCATGCGCCTACTTCAAACTCAACTCAATTCAAAGCAATGAATCAGACCCTCGGTTTAAATGAAAAAAAAGTGTCATGAATCAATCCCGACTTATTACTGATATCGCATCCCATGCAAAGTAGCAGCAAGAAACTAGGAGCTGGTGGCACAATTAAATATAGAGTATAAAAGTGCCAACCCACTTTAGGCTTTTTAATAAGTCAGCAAGGTATTGGACAAGAGTGCAAGCAAATGCAAATTAGGAACAGGGCAGCCATGATGAAATAAAATTAATGTGAGCAAACATCCAGTATCAATGATATCCGAACGTGAAAATATCAAGACCTTAATTAACCAAAGCATCATCAGAACTTTTTTTTTTGTATACCTAATACACATTTCATATCATGGGACACTCACATGCACTAGAGCACAAACAATCCTTGGCATTATATATAAAAATTGGGTACATTGCAAAAAGCACTGAAATAATGAATGAAACATTTTCCTTTTGAAGTCTCTGAATCAGAATGAACATGCCACGGTGTCTATTCCAAGGCTGCACTGATAGGAATAAGAAATGCATTACCTGCAACTTTTGATCCCGTAGCCGTGCCAGGCCTCCTTGAGCTGTTTCCGGGGTTTCCGTTTTTTTTAGGGTCATGGACCTTGAAGGCTGAAGCAGCTGTTGACTGCCTACTCCCGCCCACAGAGTCATCATCATCATCATCATCATCATCATCATTATCATCCCTTTTATCTGACAAGGGAAAAGGATGAAGAATAACACACCCATTAATGCATGGCTCGAAACGAGCAAACTGCTTTCAGCAACTCCGCGGGCAGGCAGGAGTTTACAGAAGAGCAAGTGAATCAATAGTAATTATTGTGTCCTTTGTCTTTGGCCGAGCAGTGGGCAGAAATGAAAACATATTATGTCGGATCAAATGGACGTGTTATTGAAATACTGATTCGCGTTAATAAGCCGCGGTTTAAAATGAGCCAAGGACACGCTGCCACCACTAAACGCAAAAAAAAACCGTTTAAACAAAATAGGGCAGAAGAACGACAACTCCTCGCCCCCTGACCCCTCCGTGTAAAACATTACCTGACACTCGAGTCCCGAGAAGCAGAGGGGCGGTGGAGGTGTCCTGGGCCGATATGGAGACCGCACGCACCTACCTTAGGGAGAGGTGTGGCGCCGCGGCCAGGGCGACTGACGCTGGATGCTGGGGATCACGGTTCGATCCCTGGCTCCGGCAGCAGGGACGGTTCGATCCCTGGCTCCGGCAGCAGGGGTCTGCCCAGCACCATGTGACTCTGGGCAATAGCTCGCTTAATCTTCCCAACGGCCCCCAGCACCGAGATACCCCTTCGGGGGTGATTCGTGCGCTATACAAGTACTGGATTTACAAGTACTGGATTTACCAGATAACACCAGCACGGGAGGGCTCAGCTGGACAACAATAGACCTGGAATACAGAGAGGGGCGAGAGGGAGAAGCATGGATAAACAAGCGCGGCGTTAATAAGCAGCAGCAGATGCAGGGAGTCGGCACCCACCGTTGGTAATCCCCTCCGTGCACACCGGTGTAGTGGTGGATTGTAGTATGCGATGCGGACCTCACTACGTTGGTGCACATGAGCGCCTCTACCATTAACTGCTCCAAGGTGCGGAAGGCGGACTTCTCACACAGGTCAGCAACGTGTCTCCATGCTACCTGCCAGACTTCACCACCAGGTACGGGCGATCGTCGCACATCAATGTCTACCACCACGGCTCATCGACTCCACGGCTCTTCCACATTCCACTCCAGGCTCCAGACGCAGGTCCAGCAAGGCATCCAGGCACCAGACGCAGGTCCAGCGAGGCATCCAGGCTCCAGACGCAGGTCCAGCGAGGCATCCAGGCTCCAGACGCAGGTCCAGCGAGGCATCCAGGCACCTGACGCAGGTCCAGCGAGGCATCCAGGCTCCAGACGCAAGTCAGCGAGGCATCCAGGCACCAGACGCAGGTCCAGCGAGGCATTCAGGCACCAGACGCAGGTCCAGCGAGGCATCCAGACTCCAGACGCAGGTCCAGCGAGGCATCCAGGCTCTCATCCTGGTCATCCTAGATGTTAGGTGGCTTGAGGGGGTTGTTGATGTGTGCTGCACTTGGCCCTGGCTGCTCACATCTGCATTTAACCTTTTTTTTGGGCATCTTTTCTATGGGAGATGGACTGATAGGCTATTTTTTCTAAGTCCACACTTGCTGCCTAGCGTGCGTTTTTTTATCTTAATGGCTTATCGCTAGATTCCGCCCGCTATCGCCTGTTTTCCTATCGCCATCGCGCTGAAGTTAGCGGCTGTTTCTGCTGCTGATCCCTGAAGCTATCGCCTGTTGGCAACGTGTTGGTAATACGTCGCTAACAAGGCGATAACTTTCAGGGATAGACGGCGATAAAAAAACTGCAGCTAACTTGCGTTAGCGATAGTTATCGCCAGTCCTTGATCCCCCCTAGTTTTCAAATCTGGGATGCATATGTTAATTCTAATAATCAAAAGCTTCTAATTTAGTTCACTGGGCTGCACACAGGAGAGCATTTGTCAGGTAGCTGGAGAGCTACCAGTAGCTCACGAGCTACTTGTTGGGGAAGCCTGATCTGAACTTATTTACAATACCACAGACCTCAACACTAGCTGGGTGAACATGTAACCCCACCTTCCCACTGACTCAGCTCAGATCCCCGTGGAAATGCTGTGGAGCAAAGGACCTTCAGTGGAGCTAGGCTAGGCCAGGCTCTTCTCTAGGGGAGACATGCAGGTAAGTCCATGGCAGAACATCTCTAGACCTGCAATCTTCTGTAATATATGTGCATATCCATATTTGGACTGAGTTAAACACCCTCTTCTTCATTCTCATGGGAAGAAAATCATATTATTGTTATTAGGCGTAATGAAAGGTTTCAGCTTTTGCTACTTTATTGCTTCGTGGCTGGACATGGTGCACAAAGAGCCCCCTAATTCTAAAGGAGTCTTAGTTTTCCTTGTTTTATCCCTTGCTTGTCATCCTAGAAACAAAAGAATGTTCGCTTCCGATGGGGAGTGATAATGGCATTAACATAAAAGACATTTAGCAGAGAGTCTGTTCTTGGATAATGTTTCCTTTTTTGTTTTTAGTATATGTTGCATGTCATCTTCTCATGTTTCATAATGCTCACTTAGAAGGACCAAAAGTTATAAACATCAAAAATGGGATGTATCCAAACAATGGCTGGAATGGGCTGATCCAAACACACTGTCTGTTATGTTGCATGACATATGTTGTGCTGACATGAGATCAACCTTATGTAAAAAAAGCTTAGGGATAAGACAGTGTGTAAAACAGCACAAAGAAGGTGGGCAAAGGGTAGAACGCGGTCTGAGGAGGGTTGTACAGGCTCCTAAAGGGCGATACAGCAGATGGCAGAAAGACTCACCGTCTTCCATGGCCAATTTAGGTCTCTGACGTACAGTAAGAACAACGGTGGCGAAATGCCGTTGTTTCCAGTGGCCCAAGGCTGTTCACCAAAACAATGGAACAAGATGGACAGACTAGTCTTGCTACACTTCCTGGCAACTCGTTGCCCTTTGATAGCGTGCTTGACTTGAATTATCTGTCTGTAAATTTTCACCCTCTTGTGCCTTGACTACCTTTGCAGGACTCCGTCATCTTTAGATTTTGCCTAGAGACTGCTTTAGGTGTCACACCTGCCTCATGTAGTAAATAAAAAATAAACACATACATAAAGAGGTTTTGGGTCAGCCTCTTCATCGACTGGTTTGTTCAGCAGCCATTCACATTTTGCTTCCACCCAACATGCCAAGAACAGGTGATAATGGGTCAGCTCTCTTCAGGCTTTGACTGTCTTCCACTGTCAGTTATAGTATTTTTCATGATCTCATGTGCACATTCTCCTTACAAAGAAGTGAACTTCAATACCAGGGCTGATGGTCGAATACTTTACTGTGGCATAGCTATTTATTTCCATTATTTATCCATTGTGTTAATTATTTTGTCATCTTGCATGTTTAAACTTTATCTTCAGGTTGCAGTAATTCAAAACCAATAGTACCTTTCTTTTGTGCCAATAAGAAACATATTTTTAAGTGGTGTGCATAAAAACTAAAAATAAGTTCTATATCTGTTCTAAGTACACCAGCCTGCTAGGAAGCACCTGTATTATTCTATAAAAAAATATATGGAAGGTTTTTTAAATTTTTTTAAACCTTTATTGAAAGCACACAGCAGCCACGTTTAGGCAACATCATGTGCCATATTCTTGCAATAAATAAATAAAAGAATTAGACAGTGGGATTTATTTTTAATCATCCGACTTTGACCCAGAACAAGAAAGACAAAAGCAGCAAAGGGGAAGAAGGAGTAAGAGGAAGATAGAAACAGTTGCAAAGGAAGAAAGCAGGGATTAAAAGGAACCTACAAGAGTGTGCTATAGGGGCAGGGAGAGTATACTAGTGTGTAAGAAATTGAGTTACTAGTTGAGGAGGGTGAAAACCTTCTCAAGCATCAACCACAATTCTTCTCAGGGTGAAGTCACAAGCAAACCCTAAATTAACCTGTGCTCAACCCTCGGGTAACTTGGCACAGAGCAGGCAAGCTTAACTTAGAGGCAATGTGTAAAGTACTTTTGCAACAGCAACACAGTGAAAACACACCATAAAAGGAGCCTACAACAGAATTGGGAAAATAGAATTTTTTAGTAAATAAAACAAGACAAAAACAACAAAACTCCAATTAGTAGATCTAGAGATATTCAATTTGAGAGATTTCAGTGAAAATGTTGCCAAAAGGTGTAAGGCTCCAACTGTGGATATCTGGTCGCACTGTACCGGGACAAAGTCACAAGTTCAGACCGGCCCTAGCAGAGTGGGGCCGACAACAAGGACCCAGTTAGGCCCGCTAAACAGAGTATCCTAAATCCTGGTTTGCACACCAAGGATTCGCGTTGCAGATGCGTTGTGCAGCTGTAGCGATGCATTGGTTCTGAGATGTGCCGAGGCTGCGGTTCACGGTCCTGCATCATCGTTGAGGAACCCATTGACCAGGGTTTGCAATGCGAAGTCCGGAGTCGACGATGTGCCGTGCAGTGTTCGCGATGCATCAGTTCTGAGGGGCTGCAAATTGGAGCCTGGCATCGTCATCAAGGCTGCCATCGGCGATGGATGTTAGGGCCTGCACTGAAGATGCATTGCGCAGTGGCGATTCTGATGCGATGACAGGCTGCGATGCGTTGCAGGTCTTTGCAGTGGTTCCGATCCACACAGTAGCAGTGATGCCTCGGTTCTTCTCAGGGTTGTGCCGTGCAGCATAGAAGATGAGTTTGTTTCGGAAACTACCTTTACAATGTGGTTTTAGCCTAGGCATGTGTGCTGTTTAACCGCAAGTTGAACACCGCTTGCCTTAACCACACATATGCCTTAACCATGCATATGTGTGGTTAAGGCAGTCAGCGTTCTAGCTGTCTGAACGCATGGGCGGGAAGAGGAACCGGACAGATCACTGCAGGAAGGACCGGTACACAGCATGGTAAGTTGGGCTGGGGCCAGGGGAATATGGGGGTAGGTTTTAGGGGTGGGGGCTGGTTTAGGGCTCAGGGCGGAGGTCTAGGGTTGTGTTTAGGGACGGGGCTGAGTTTTAGGGCTCGGGGCAGGGGGGAAGGGGCAGTTTTCAGGGCTGGATGCCAATTTTTAGGGCTCAGGGCAGGGGTGTTGGGGTAGTATTTTTGGGCTAGGGAGCCAGATTTAAGGGCTCAGGGTAGGGGGTCAGGTAGTTAATAGGGCTGGGGCGGGTAGATGACAAATCAGGGGTGCATTTTTTAGGGCTCAGGGTGGGGGGGCTGGGGTGGGATCTTTACCACATATATATACATTTACCAATCACGCCTTTACACTGAAATTAATTGTAAAGGCATGCGTGGTAAAGACACGGTCATTCTAAAGACCGCTTGGTTAAACAAGTGCGGTTTAGGATTGCATGGTTGTGTCATACAGCCGTCTGTTGCGCTGGATCCACAGAGGCTGGCACCTTAGACCCACTTCCAAGGGTCCAGGACTGGGGTGGCCTTACTTGGTAGGGTAGACTTCCCTAAAATGGACGTATTCATATTTGCCCTAATACGGTCATATTTATACTTGCCCTATTATGGTCAAAGCCGCATATGCCCTATTACGGTCATAACTGTACATGTCCTATTATAGTCATGATTCCTTATATAGGCATGATCTTTCACCTACATTGGTCCTCGCTAGTACACAACGTGCTCTGAGGGCTGAACGTTATCTATTCTGTGGTTTTGAATACAGCAGGGTTTTCCCAAACACAGGCCCACACTGTACTCATCAATTATGCATGGCTCTCTAGGAATACACCACCTGCATAATATGTATGTACAAAGTTCACCCCTGACGTCTTCCTCAAGTCTAACAAGGGCCAATACAAACCATACGAAGCAACTAGAGTCTTCAGGGTATAAATACACCACATCTGTAAGACAGAGGGAACCAAGACTTCCATGCTGACACACTGACCAGAGACGCTGAGGCTCCTGCATGCAGTCGCTCCAGCTGACAGTGGTCTGACACAGCCCTTGCGGGGTGTCCAACTCAAGACCAGGACGGGGTCCCACACTCTCTCTATTCAGGTATGGGGGTTCGACTAAATCCTAGAAGGATTCTTGGCTCTTAGGCTTTTAGACCTACACATATGCTAGGTACACTCAGGTACATCTAGTTAGGCATCGTAGGAGTACGCACACTTTTCATAATGCTTTTTATATTCATGTATGTATTCATGATTATTGCAATATGGTAGAACTGTTCTATCCCTTCGCTTTTATCGTACTGCTGATAATATATCTCTGCTATTGTCTGCTGGTTTCTGCAGCACATATATTTTACACTAGAATAACAACTGTTCAATAAATACTTATTGAAACGCCCAGACTGTTTATTCTGTGTAACTCTCTGAGACAAACCGAATAAGTAAGCACGAGTGACTGAGCGAAAAGTAGTACATTGTTTCCACGATTCTGAGGGATCAGGGTTGTCATGATCTAAGGTTGCCAGAAACTAATCTCTCCCCGATAAGAGGAGATTCTAGTGGCACTGTGAGCTAGCTAATGCAAATCCGGCTAACATACGCAGTGGGGGTGCACAGAGCCAGTCTGCCACCAAGCCCACAGTTTATGTTATCCAAACGCGCAGGTCCTGCATGGGTACTATAGGAACTACACGACATGGCGCCACCAACGTTGGTTTGGTACTTATTTAACAGTAGAATCTGAGTAGTTCAGTCGTGCTATTCTCAGAGTACCTACTCACAAAACCCCAGAGACGTCTGGAGTGGGTGGGCACAAAATCCGCCGCAGCTGAGTAGTACGAAAATACTATTTATTGGCTATTGGTTAATCAAACTTGAAAGGACATTTAGTTCCTAAATTGTGCATAACACCTCACCTTAGTTCCCTTTGAACACTTCTTCCTCTAAACATGCCTGGTTCCGGGGATGAGAGAGTTGACCTGGGAGGAGAAGATCCTGAGGATGCAATACAGATTGCACCAAAATTCAGAAGGACAGTCACCCTAAGACTATTAGAAAATGGTGTACAAGCCAAGGGTGGCCTTGTTGTTTTCGTGATTGAGGCACACGAATCAAACAAAACAGAGGTATTCTATTCATGGGTTACACTCCCAGCAGCAAATGCAACAACAAATACATTTCACTACTGTATAGCAGGAGATGCACCACGGGACTATTGTCCGTTTGTGGACATAGAGATTCCACTCACTTACCAGGAACCTCATTACTGGTTTAATGGCGCCCTACCCCACGTACGACAAAGAGTAAGATTAGGCCCGCTCGGAGGAGGAGGGGCCACATGGCCAATACTAGCGGCTTACACACCGCATCCTGACATTAACACAATGCCACAGCCAGACTTACTAGTACAACACACAGATTTAATTAAAATCTACAGAAACCTGACACAATTTGTCATAAGGACTTTAACAATCCAACCTGCACCAGCAGGTGCTGCAAACAGTACTCCGACTCAGGGTACAGGGAATAAAATTACTCCTCAAACATTACACGCGGTAATGGGCAAAATGCCCGCAAAACGCAAACAAATACCATTCTGGATAGCTCAGAAAATAACTCAGCTTGAGGCGGTATTCCCGAATACTACCACCTGTGATAAACACAGAATTCTAACAATCTGCTTTCCCATGGGGATCACACCACAAGTAGAGGACTGCACCTCTTGGGGTTCAGTCTTCGCTGCCATATATACCAGAACACATGGTATCCTGTCATTAGCAGTAGTACCTGACGTATTGAGACAGATACAAAATGAGTACGGAGCAGAGCCTGCCCTTAACTTAGGGATGAAGTTACTAAATAACTTTGACCAGGTATCAGCCATAATACTAGCTAATATTAAAGGGGAGGCAGCTTCAGTGGCGATCCGCCAACGCCTAAGGGAGTTCAGTCCAGAGGATCATCAACACGAACTACCCAAAATAATTGAAACTACATATGCAGAACTAGGCAGAGACAGTTTAGGTGGGAAAGCATTAAAACCACAACTAGTGGGCAGTCCTGAAAAGGACACTACAAAGCAGACGCCTACTTCTTCTAAAAAGAAGTGGGAAAATAAAAAACAACAAAAGTCTAAAGACAACAGATCTCAATCCAGAGGTAGGTCTCCTCAACAGGAGCCCTCTGAAAGGAGGTATAACCTCAGGAATAGGGATAATATTAAAAAACCTGACGGGTATCGGGATACTGATACTCGTTCCTCTCGTTCCTTTCAGGGTTCATCAAAAAACTCTGAGAGGGAAGGACGGTCAGAGGGGCGTACAAAGTCCAGAGACACGTAACGCGCTGCACACTACGCTCTTAAAAAAGAAAATAAACAAAAATCAAAACCTCAGTTCAAAAAGAAGAAGGTAGCATGTCTCAAGATCAGACATGCCCAGAATTCTGAGGACACAGCTTCTGAACGGGGAATGGGCTCTGACGATGCTAGACAGCGCGGCAGAAGTAACGATAGCTCGCCAGAACCTGAAGGAATTTCTGGTGACAGCGGAGTTGAGTGAGTATATCACGGTGGAAACACCTGATACTCGGGTAAGTGTCCCACAAAAGTAACATGAGATAACACTCCGGATGGAGGGGGACAAGCCCAGGAAAATTAAAGGTCTCTTTTGGAAAAATCTGTCATCTGGTTATGACATTCTATTAGCAGAACAAGACTGGCCACCAGCATTCGTCATGGAGTGCCCTAGGGGAGAAACGATCATTTTTCCAGCATTTTCCGACCTCGTTCCCATACATTTAAAACATGCATATGCGCAGGAGTGGGCGGTTGCCCGAGCTCCAGCATTAAACAAAAATCATGTTGGTTGGGATGAGGATTCAACCCACCACATGATCCCGTTAAAAGTTTTCCCAAATGCTCAAAGGCAATACCCTATAAAGCAGGAAGCTAAAAAACATGTCAGGGAGATCCTAGATCAACTAGAATACCAGGGGGTGATTGAAAATTGCACTTCACCTATGAACAATCCTTTGTTTCCCGAAATGAAACCTGACAACACATATCGTTTAGTTTTGGATTACAGACATTTAAACACTTGCACAAAGACATTTGCAGTTCAAAATGCACACAGTGCCGCATAAATGAATAACATTGTGCGCAAAAAATACAAAACAACAATTGATATCTCAAATGTATTTTTCTGCCAAAATATAGCGCCTGAAAGCAGGTATCTGACCGCATTCAGTGCGTTAGGGTCCCAGCGGCAATTTTGTCGACTAGCCCAAGGGTATAAAAATAGCCCCAGGGTATTTTCAGCAAGGGTAACAGAGTTACTCCAAAATTTGGAAGAAGAAGCATTGTCCTATGTGGATGATATTTATCTGACGGACGGTGACTTACCGAGGCACTTGACCAGGGTGAGCACCATTATTATGGGATTCGCCTCTGAGGGCTATAAATTTAATTAAAAAAATAAAAAAATTGCCCATCTCAATGTACTATTTTATGATTAAGTCGTATTTATTGGAAGGAGGTCAAGGTGAAAGTACACAGCTTGCTGCCTACATCCATCGGCCGGCAGAGCGAGTCATCAGTAGCCATACACAGCGATCATGCCACAACCCGGAGGCCGGCCGCGTAAGAGGTCAAGATGCAGTAGAAGAAGCTTGTCCCGTCCTAATTTTAACCCAAGAACAAGGGAAACCAAGAACAAGTAAGAAACCCCCCCCCTCCCTTCCCGCCACCCCCCACCCCGAACCGATGTGCTGAGGAGTGTCACTGGAGGGCCCTATGTAAGGGTTAGGTATCATTTAGCTATGGAGGGGGTCTCCGACCCGGGCTGTGTTTCGGTGAGCCGCAGGAGGCGGAGGTATTTTGGGCATGTCACCTCGTTCATTTCCGTCGTTAGCAGGGACAGTAATGGGCGCCATATGGTGCGGAAGGAATCTGCAGAATTCGTGAGGGTAGCTTGGATGCGTTCCATGCCTACGATGAACCACAGTTTATGTAGCCATCCCATGTGGGTCGGTCTGGTCTGTGTGCCCCATAAGGAAAGAATATGCTGGACAGCTGCTCCCAGAGCTAGGCCGTTTTGTTTCCCTTGTATCGACTTCAGTGGGTACATGAGCGGGTTGGGTAGCCCTAAAAGTGTATAGGCTGGGAATCGGGGGATTTCGGTCTCAAAATGTCTGTCTATGTCGTCCAAAATATCGTCCCAGTAGTCTGTCACTTCCGTGCACTCCCACAGTATGTGGGTCAAAGTACCCTCCGCATCACAGCCCCACCAGCACGTCGGGCTTCAGTCTGGGTTCCCCTTGTGGAGTCTGGCTGGAGTCAAGTACCAGTATGTGACCACCTTGATTGACGCTTCCCGACTGGCCGTATTACGGGCCGTATGATTGGCTCGGAAAGAGATATCGCGCCATTCTTTCTCCGTGAAATCCCTCCCGATTTCCTTTGCCCAGCGCCGCTGTCCCGCCGAAGGCGAGAAGGGGTCTGCGGACGGAGCATGTTGTATAATTCGGAGATCATCGTTGGGCTTAGGTCTGGGTTCCCCTTGTGGAGTCTGGCTGGAGTCAAGTACCAGTATGTGACCACCTTGATTGACGCTTCCCGACTGGCCGTATTACGGGCCGTGTGATTGGCTCGGAAAGAGATATAGCGCCATTCTTTCACCGTGAAATCCCTCCCGATTTCCTTTGCCCAGCGCCGCTGTCCCGCCGAAGGCGAGAAGGGGGTCTGCGGACGGAGCATGTTGTATAATTCGGAGATCATCTTCTTATCAGAAGTTTTCGTTAGAAGCCATCTCTCATAACTTGTGAGCTTCCTGCTGACCAGCGGCCGCACGTCCGGGTGGAGGAGCCAATGGCGAATTTGAAAGTATTGAAAGTGGTGTGGGGCTGTAATGTCGTAGGATTGTTTCACCTCGGTGAAGGAGAGAAACCCCTCTAGGTTAAAGAGATGGCCCACTGATTTACAATCCGTAACCCACCACTGTGGGAACGCCCGTTCTTCTAATCTAGGGATAAACTCTGGGTTATCGAATAAGGGTGTCAGTGGTGATGGGAAGGATGTGAGACCTCGTTTTACGGCCACTGTATCCCACACGCGTAGTAGCGTGCTCGTGATGGGGGAGCCCTTAAGATTTGGTGGTCTATCTGGCCGCTTCAAGAACGGCACCTTCCACAAAGAGAGCTTCGCGAGCGCCCTATCTTGGAACAGCCATCTCTTGTCAGATTCCGGTCTGCTCCATTCTACTAGGTGCCTAAGTTGAGATGCTTTAAAGTATTCCAGGAAGTTCGGGATGCCTAACCCTCCTTCGTCAGGAGGTCTGTGGGAGAGATCCCTGCGCATCCGAGGTCGTGCCCCAGCCCAGATAAAGTGCTGTACTGCGCCCTGTATCTTGCGAAGGGTTCCCGGCGGGGGCCAGGCCTGTATGGTCTGGAAGATATAGAGTGCTTTGGGTAGTATACTCATCTTTATTGCCGCAATCCGGCCGAGGAGAGACATTGAGTGTTTTTGCCATTGTCGGAGGCATGTCTGGATATGGGAGAGGAGCCTAGCGTAATTCTGTGTGACCGTTCTCATGACAGGGGGAGCTAATTCTATCCCCATATTAGTGATTGTAGCGCAAGTTTGGAGTTCTCCGTGTGACGGGCGCCCCGTCCCGGGTAAGTCTGCGTTGCGGCCCAGATGCAAGATCGTGGATTTCCCCATGTATATCTTGAAGCCGGAAACCCGGCCAAAGGAGGTCAGTTCCCGCAGGAAAGCCGGTACCGAACGCTCAGGTGACTCCAAGGTTGCCAAAATGTCATCGGCCTATAGGCTCACTGTATGTCTTTCCCCTCCGAATGGGATTCCAGAAATGTCGGGGTTGTCTCTGATTTTCTGCGCTAAGGGCTCCACATATAGCGCAAAGAGAAGGGGTGACAACGGGCACCCCTGTCTCGTGCCCCGTTGGATTTCAAAGTGCTTGGAGGCCGTGCCATTCACCCTGACCGTGGCTTTGGGCGCGTCATAGCAGGTCGCTACCCAAGCCCTAAACTGCTCCCCAATGCCGAAGTGGGCCAATGTGCTATCTAGGAAACCCCAGTCGACCCGGTCAAAGGCCTTTTCAGCATCGACCGACAGCAACAGGGCGTTCATCTTAGTACGGTGGGCTTTGTCTATCAGATGTAATATTCGTTTGGTATTGTCACTACTCTGATGGTTGTAAATGAAGCCGGCTTGGTCTGGTTCGATAATACCAGGCAGGCGCGGACCCAGTCTTGCTGCCAGGACCCCAGTAAAGAGCTTTAAATCTAGGTTTAGGAGGGAAATCGGGTGGTAGGAGCTACAGTGGGTCGCGTCTTTCCCAGGTTTGGGGATAACTACGATATCGGCGGCCAGCATATCAGAGGGGATGGTTCCCTGACCCTGGAAGGAATTAAAAAGGCGCGTTAAAATTGGGGCGAGGAGTGGGCAGAGGGCTTTATAAAATCCCGCCTAGAAGCCGTCCGGGCCCGGCGATTGCAGTGGTTTGAGGCGGGAGATGGTGCCTATCACTTCCTCAGTTCGAATGGGCACATCCAGTGCTTCCGCCCCGCAGAGTCCAGCGTCGTTGTGGCGGCTCCCTTGAGGTAGGCCTCCCCCTCGTCGCGCGCGTGTGAGGCCTTACTGTAAAGGGTGGAGTAGAAGCCCCTAAAGACTTCCGCGATCTCGTCGTCTCGTTCCACTGTCTCCCCCCGGTTGTCTGAAGCGCCGGTATCTTTGCGCGCTGGAAACGGGCCCTAAGCTTGCTGGCTAGAAGACGTCCTGTTTTATCACCCCCTATATAATAAGTATGCTGGAGCCGGAGGGCCGCGTACTCGGCTCTATCCAGATCCAGTGCTGCTAACTGCACCCTCGCCGCTTTCACTTGACGCCACATCCTGGGGCGCAGGTGCGGCTGTGTATCCACTCTAATTCCCCCACCCGGGCCGTAAGCAGTTCTCTTTTGCCTCTGTGCTCCCTGGCATCGGCCGTGGAGATGGCGATCAACTCACCTCGCACTACGGCCTTGAGAGCCCCCCATAGTGCCGTAAGGGGTGTGACCGGAACATCATTCTTTGCTAGGTAGTCAGTGTTACATTTGTGGAGCTGTTGAGACACCCCTCGCCTCTGAAGCAAATTTTCCCTGAGTCGACACCTCCCCGGCGGTCTGCGCGTGGCGGGCAATGAAAGGGTCATGGTCACCGCGTCGTGATCTGAAAGTGACGCTGGGGTAATGTTCACCGTGTCCACTAGGGCCGTCAGGTCGGTAGACCCTATAAAGTGATCTAGTCTGGCGTAGGTATGGTGTGCATGAGAATAGTAGGAATATTGCGTGGTGTGTGGGTGAGCCGCCCTCCATATATCTTCCAGGCCTCTATCGCTCAACCAGGCCTTCCCTGTCGTGGATATTGCCCCTGTTTGTCCGTAGCGCTGGCCGGACCGGTCCTTCTCCGCATCCATGACTAGGTTCAGGTCCCCTCCCCCCACTACTCTCCTGGCGTGTGCAAAGTGTCTCTGACAATGCCGCTGTGAGAAATTGTCCTTGTCCCGTGTTGGGAGCATATAGGGAGCCCACCACCAAAGGAACCCCCCCACCCAAAGTGTGCGGGCTAGAAGACGGCCTTTTATCTCTGCCACTTTATCGCCCACCATGCCCTGGAATGACTTGGCAATTAATATGGCTACCCCGGCCTTCTTCGCCGATGTGGAGGAACAGAATTGTTGGGGAAAGGCTCGGGACCTCATCCGGTGCCAATCTTTGGGAAGGAGGTGAGTCTTCTGCAGCAGACACACAGAGGCCCCTGAATTTTCTAGGTAGGACAGTACAGCCCTTCTCTTAATGGGGTTGTTCAGCCCCTTCACGTTAAGGGTGAGAATTTGAAGTGTGTGATTTGTCATGAGAAGTAGTCACCAGCAGAACGCTGAGTCCGGAGGAATACGATCTCTTCAGCACCATAGTGATGTTCGTAGGCCCCACAGTCAGCCCCTTGTGAATCGGAATGGTGAGCGGGCCCCGCCCATAGCGGCACATCGGTTCTTCCCACACTCCCCCCCCTCGCCCCCAACCCTGACCCACCCGTGCCCAAATGACCTCTGTCCCTCCCCTCCCTCCCTCCCTCCCAGAACCTACCCAATCCCTCCCTAACCCCAACCAAAAAACCCCCAAAGTTCGTCAGTGTCCATTGCCCATCAAACCGAGATGTGGGCATGTGGAGAACAGAGATCAGGGTGTGTGTGTGTGGACCAAGGGTCCCCGGCTCCCCGCTCCCGGCCCCCCTGGCCCGTGCAATGTCAGTGCCATGTGCCCCTTGAATGAAAATTAAGGGCAGGTTGTTGAAGCGGTATCTTTCAAAACTGCATCTAGGGCCGCCTGTCTCTCTTGCGCCATGGTGTCGGGATCCGGTCGAGCCTCTAGTTTGGAAGAACGTCGGCGTCCCATCCTTTGCCATCCATCCCCGGAGGATCTCTGCATGGAACCAGGTGACTCATCCGTGTTCTGTGTCTCCAGGCCAAGGATCTTACAAGTGTCCTGGAGGGACCTGAGTTGGTGGAGTTTGCCATTCCATTTAAATATGAGGCGAAAAGGGTGGCCCCATGAGTACGCTACCCCCTGCTCTCTCGGATGCGTAGTGGCTTCTTTGAAGGCTTTCCTCTTTTGTAGCGTTATGGAGGCGAGGTCCTGGTAGAGAGCTACGGAATGCCCTTGATAGCTGAGGGGTTGTTTCGATCGCGCCTCTCGCAGTATGCGTTCTTTGAGAGGGTAATCTGGGAGAAAGGCCAGAATATCCGGGGGGGGGGCAGGGGCATGTCTCGGCAGGCCCACCCGTTGAGCTCGGTCAATGCGGACCTCGAAGTCTTGCGTTTCCCCTAGAATGTCCCGAAACAGCCCTTGCAAGTAACGGGTTATGTCTAGCCCTTCCGTCTTCGAAGGGACCCCTCTGACGCAGATGTTATTTCGCCGTGAGCGGTTTTCAAGGTCCTCCGCATGGGCTTGTAGGTCTATTTGTTGATCTCAGAGACGAATGACCTCCTGTTGAAGTTGTGCAAGCTCTTCGCCCGTGGTTTGCTCCCGGTCTTCAAGCGCTGCAACTCTCTCCCCCACTGCGTCGACGTGCCGGCGGATTTCTTTCACCTCCCCCGCTACCTCGCACTTGAGCGTTTGGAAGTCCTCGCGGAGGGTATTGAATAGGGATTCAAGAAAAGAGCGGGTGATCGGGACCTCTCCTTCTTCGGAGTCCGTGGGGGTCCCTGGGGCTGGGGGCGTTCTGCTTCCTTTCTCGCCAGCTAGGGAGCTTTTTGTGAGCATCTCCTTCACCGATCTCTCTCCTTTCTTCTTGACCGATGCCATCGCCGGTCCACACCGTAGTTTGGGGTCGTTCCTGGCTGTTGACCCCACTCTGGGGCACATGAATGGTACACTCGAAGCGAAGTGCGGCCCCCCCCCCGGCCGGCACCGCGGCGTCCCCACCTGGCCCGACCTCACTTGGTCCCGGTGCTCGACCGTGTGGGTGGCGTCTCCTCAGGGGTCTCAGGCGATTGGGGAGGTCCCCCTCTCTTCCTCTCAATTCAGGGGCCTCTGGCACTCTCGGCGTACGGACTCTGTAGATGGCCTACTCTCTGTCCCCCCTCTGTCGCACCCCGTCGTCCTTTCCTGCCTGGCAAGGGTCCCAGCCATTGGCGATTCCCCTCTCGGCAGCCACTCCAGCCCTCCTTCTCCCGGCTGCCTGTCTGGGCCTTGGCGCACCTCGCTCTTCTGGGGCCCTGTTCTGGACAATTTTGCGGTAGACCCCCGCACCGGGCCCCACCTCGTTCCCCGTTGCAGGCGACTTTGGCTGCGGGTCTGAGGCCCTCAGTCGAGTGAACGCGGGGCCCAGGGCAGGAACCCCTCCGTTCGGTAGCTCCCGGCGTCACCTCTGCCACTGCCCCTGTCCCTGCGTCACCGCCAGGCAAAGGCTCCGCCCGAGCCAGAAGGGTCTTGCTCCTGACGATCTTGCGCTAGACCCTCGCGCCAGGAACCACCTTGCTCCTGATTCATGGGACTGTGGCAGTGAGTTTGTGGCCCTCAGCGAAGGGGCCGCGGGGCCCCAGGCGCAGTCCCCTCAGCGTGATGGCTCCCGGGGTCTCCCCCCTCGCTGTTCTTGTCCCCCCGTCACCGCCAGGCAAGGATCCTGGCCGAGTGTGGGCCTCTCTCCCCCTGTGCTGCTACTCTCACTACTCTATGCGCTGCGCACCTCGTGGCTCTGTTGCTGTGCGTGGCCGATCAGGCCTCACCACCGGGAACACCACTGTAGGCCCCACCGCAAGGCCCACCGCGCTCTCCTCCACCATCAGCCCCCACAGAGATCCAGCGACGGGGGTCCCACAGCGCCGCACCCTCGGTGCCTCCTCACTTCCTCTGGGTCCCCGCAGTGGCAGGCAGTCACCTTACCGGTGGGCACGCTCCTGGATCGGCGCTGCTCTCGCTGGGCCTCTGTGCGCCGCTCCGACGGTGGCTGCTTCTCCCGACCTGGCCAGGTGACCGCCTCCCGCAACTCCGCAGGCGCTCCGGACGGGCGGCGCCATTCCGCGCCGATCGCGCCGGCGGCAGTCAGTCTTGTCGGGCCCCGTCAGGGAGCACAGGCGCCGAGACCCCCGTGGCCCACCGCTCAGGTTCGGCAGGGGGGCCGTCGCTCCTTTCCACCTCCGCCCCCCCGGATGCCCTCTCGCTCGCTGTCACAGGGGGTAGGGCTGTCTGCGTCGTGGGAGGCCCTCTCAGAACGGGGCGGCGGCCGCAGTCGGCCCCGCGCGGTCACGGTGGCATTTTCTCGCGCTCTTCTCCGCACCGGCAGGGCCGTCCTACAGCGCTGATTGGTACCGGAGCTCTTGAAGTGCACTCCATGAGCCGCCCCTCCACTGCCGCTATCGTTTCTTTTGTTTTTAATGGCTTTTGCTGGGGTCAGGAGCGGGGTATTGACCAGGCAGGAAGGCCAGGAGCGAGGAGCCTCCGGGACGTGCGACCTATCGGATCGCCATCTTGGCCACGCCCCTCTCAATGTACTATTTTTAGGATACGAGCTGTCAAGTGAAGGAAAAAGCTTAGCAGCTAACTTTTTAGAAAAGTGTGCGCTGCTCCAACCTCCAAAATCATTGAAGAATTTACAATCAATTCTGGGATTCCTAAATTTTGGTCGAACATACATTTTGGATTAAGCAGAAAGAGTAAAATCTTTCTACGACTTAATAAAACCTGATTTTTCAGTCAGACAATGGACACAGGAACATACAAATATCCTGCGTTCCCTACAGGAAGACATGATAGCTTCTAAACATTTACAGAGACGTGTAAACGTATGCAACTTAGTGATCCGAGTAATAGCGGGTCAATGTGGGTACACTTATTTAACTTTCAATGAAGGCGAAACGGTACCAATCGGATACAAATCACACCTGTACACAAACGCAGAGATGCGTTTCACTTCAACAGAAAAAATCCTGACAGCAGTGCAGACCGCTGTAGCAAGAGAAAGAGCTCTGGCTCAGGGAAAACGCATAATAGTCGTGACCCCAGTACCAGCCTTAGAAGCTGTTACAAAGGCTAGCATTCCAAATGCGAAAGCCTTACATCTGAGATGGATACAATGGGCTAATTCTCTTACTGCAACAGATGCTAAATACAGATTTGATCCAAGTTTAAAAACACAAGCATTTCTGCAATACGAACAAGAATATCCTCTACCAAATGAGATTTTGCCTCTAGATCAGTATGAATACATTATTTACACTGACGGATCTGCTCAACCGGCCATAGGGAGTAAGCAAGCTTGCAGCGCGGCGTGTGCGATTGTTAAAGGTCGCATGCACGATGGAATGTTCCATCCGAGTTGCACTAAAACGCAATCTCTAGGAGACTGCACAGCTCAGTTGGCAGAGTTAAAAGCACTTATACTGGCACTGGTGAATACGGAACACGAATTTCCCACACTGATTGTGTGTGATTCCTTTTACTGTGTACAGTCGTACAATGAATACTTACATCATTGGGAACAAAACGGGTTTAAAGACGCAAAAGGTGGCACAATTAAGCATAAAATGCTATGGGAACAGGTAGTGGAGTTGAGAAACGAACTACCAAGGGCTCACGTGATACATACACTGAGTCATCAGCGTGATGGCGTTCACGTTGAAGGGAATTCATTGGCTGATGAAGCCGCAAAGGGGGCTGTTCGCACGGCTTCCGTAGCTGCAATCACTCGTTCAAAAACGAGAATAGACGGCGAGATTATGGTAGCTGTCAATGCTTCACGCAAAGGCAGCACAGCAGTACCAAAGAGATTTCCACTCAAGTACTATTACAAGTTAGATGCACAAAACATTCCATATGCTCAGATTCCTGGAGTGGGGGATAGAGTAATACCAAATATGGATCGTAGGCAAAGTTTAATAGTGGCAGCACAGGAAGGGACAGGTTCTGTACATTCGGGACTTAGGGCAACTGTTTCTTTATTGAAGCAACGCTACTGATGGCCTGTAATGAGGAGGCAGATAAGAGACTATGTCTGGAACTGCAACATCTGCAAGCAGATGAAAGGGTCCACCACAACACGTCCGGTACAGATACCATTATTAGACAGCATCAGGTTGTCTGTCCGTGTGCGTCCAGCTCAGGTGTGCTCAAGGTCTGGCCTCAGCGCTCAGCTGACGCTCAAACTGTTATAAGAGATTTGCAAGTCTTTATCGGCACATACGCAGTTGGCACGTTACATTCTGACCGTGGCCCGGCGTTTAGCTCTCGGGCTTACAAAGAGGCCATGGAAGGAATGGGCGTAGCATTGCAGTACTCCTCTCCGTATCATCCTGAGGGAAATTCCGTTGTGGAGAGGAAAAACCGGGACTTAAAGCAATCTTTAAAAGCTAGGGTATTAGGCAAGGGCGGTAGATGGGTCGATCACCTTTATGGGGTACAACGAGCAATAAACAATCAGCCAAGAAGCTCTCTAGGGGGTGTCACTCCTTACGAGGTCCTATTTGGGACAAGAATGTGGGTACCTGATCTTGATTGTGAAGGCACAGTGGCGGATGAAAAACCATTTGATATCCATGATCGTTTGGCTGTTTTACAGGATCTAAATAAATCCAGAACACAACAAAGTAACGTGCTCCAGAAACAGACCGCCACTGAGGAAGTCAAGGCAGTAACGGCAAGACCTGTCTGGATCCCAAAAATCGGAGATCTGGTCAGAGAAAAGATTGCAGACAAGAAAGAATTTGGGCCATCCTACAGAAAGCATGTACCGGTCCTAGCAATCCAAGGCACAAGAACTGTACTTCTGCTGCCTCTTGCCGGAAAAAAGGAGAAAAGATTTGTCTCAATCGACTTAATCAAACCACACGATGTGGCCGATACTAAACAGTAGGCCTCATGGACTCCACAGTAGCAGACGCCCTCCTCTTGCTACAATCCAAGAAGTTTAAACAGGAAGACTCATCACGTTTGAAGAGCCACCTGTACGGAATGAAGGACTAAGCAACAATGCTATGGAACTCGTTCCACTTCAACAAGAAGAAACTCTACTTAACAACCAAGTTGCAATAAGACCGACTACAGACAACTACGTCAACATGTCTCGTCAAGAGCAAAATCCGAATTTCAACAAATCCCGATGCAATTCCAATAATTGATCGAACTGCTTCTGGCTATTTCATGAACTTTGATACATTTTCACTGGATCCAAGTGAGCCAGAAACGACGCCAGCCAAAAAATCACTCAAAGAGAAACTCACTGACTTTTTGAACTTTTTTACAAAGACTTACCTGGTGGCACCTTGGATTGAACTATGGTATATCATTGGGATTTTATTTTTTCTTTTCTAGCTAGGTTTAATTATAACTTTTAGTATGCTTATTAATGGACGATATCTCCAGCAGAGCTGTACAGCCCAAAGAATCAATTTGATTTTAAAACCACACCATTCTTCACATCGTGAACCAAGAGACTTGTCTTCAATGAACATCACAGCAGTTCCTATACCGGACGGTATAGTATGGGACAAGATTGATTATGGTATATTTTTCGGTCTGACTGAACTTTTAAAGCTTAAACATGTATTTAAAATTTCTTTAAGTGATATCATTACCACCAGTACATTTTCTGATGATTGGGACACTGAAACTGTAAACAATATGATGTCTGATTTAGAAAAAACTGCAGCATTTCCGAACAATGAAATGTTAGAAGGTACTTCAGACTATGATACATTGTACTGTTACCAACAGTATGGTCATCATTTCTTACACAAATCTATAACACCTAGAACTGTATTCGAATACCACCAGTGGGAACACTGCCCAACACCTCCAAAAGGTAGTTCACAAACCTTTACACAGAAATTCACATACTTTTCAGGGTTTAATACATCTGACCCGAAGTCATTTTATTACAAAGTGGCAAAAACATCAGCACAGAATATTATGTTGACTAACACCAAACAGATTTACTCTGCTTCCTTTATGGCCCAGTTGTCTACACAGGGTTTCGACCTATGGAAGGACACTATAGATTTAAAATCAATCTGGGGTTCTAGGAACTGGCAAGTCCAGGGAACAGAAGCGCTTTTTAGAGCATGCCTCATTCCACAGCAGCTGATATTTCTAAATGACACTGTGCAACAGACATCCTGTCTTGGACTAGCTAAGAACAAGGAACTGAACTCACCCGGGTTTCCTACACCATCACAGATGGGTGGGGGGCAGAATTCAACTACACAAGGGGTAGGATTAGATGACATTCTCCAGTACAACAGATCAGATCCTGATTGGACGAAATGGCTGATTTGGCCCATTGACACAAAGACCTGTCAACAGAGATTTATGAATACAACCAAAGGGTTTAGTATCTATAGGCCAGATACACACTATGTACAAAGACAACACCCAGGGGTAGTGACATCGTATAGTGTTGGGAAGTTGTGCCTTGATTGGCTAGAGACCTCAACACTCACAGAAGTAAAACATTACCTAACCTTACTCACACCTGATGTGGACATTAGGGATTTCTTGCTAGGCCCAAGGAAAACACGTCAGAAACGTTTCATATATGCCGGCATTTATGCCAATTATTATGAAAACAGGAAAATATCCCAACAAGATGCCGCAGAAAGAATACGGGAAATAGACCGTATTAACTTAGAAAAGGCATTAGCTGTAGTGGATAATGGGTTAACAACTTTGACCTCCAGGATTTACTCCTTAGGCAACATTGTGCCTTCGGCAATCGACATATTAGAACAAGATCTGGCCTTGTTACAACAC
Source organism: Calotriton arnoldi (assembly GCA_963921515.1). Classification (NCBI taxonomy): domain Eukaryota; kingdom Metazoa; phylum Chordata; class Amphibia; order Caudata; family Salamandridae; genus Calotriton; species Calotriton arnoldi. The sequence goes on along the minus strand of CAWUFW010001746.1, from coordinate 545,984 downwards.
GGGCAATCTCAGCTACGTTCTATTATGATGCTAAGCTGGACGCTACAATCTTTGCGTGCAGGCTATGTGCCCTGGCGTTTCATAAACACCACGTCTCTGTTTTTAGAATACAATCTGACTGATAAACAAACAGAAATGGCACAAAGGGAAGCCAAATATACAATGCTGCGTATTGAGAAACTGGAAAGGTTACCATTCACTGTAGCCGAATCACCATCAACTGAATGGCTAATTCATGGCCAAATCACTCTGCCGGTCACTACGTTTCAGTTTCAATATTGCCTTGAGCAAAGGCAGGCAGGCAGGCAAATATGAAAAGATGGGTAAGGGTTACATTAAGGAAACTTGGGAGTTACCATATAGATGCAGATGCTGGAATGGGGATCGAGAAGTGTATCTGAGTGGTACAAACTGCAAGAACGCTTTAAGCGGTTCTCTCATGTGTCAGGATATTTCACTACACAGAGCCTGTAGCGGTTCAGTAGCGAACCTATCGTGTCACATGACAGGGACCCCAGCGGCCATGATCACACCAGTTTTCCAGCTGCTCTCGAATCGGAGTTACTTGATGCTGAACGATCAACGTTGCTGTGGGATGCTTCCGGGAATCGCCTATCTGGTCACCGTTAACTCCAGGGTTACCTGCTGTATGCAAGTATTGTTTCTGCCACTGAACACAGTCAGGGAGGCGCCGCTATGCCCTTCACTGAACGTTTCTTTCATACAATTTGATACTCTGAGCAGACTGCAAGCCATGCTTTTACAGCAACCCGTGCCCTTAACCTCCGCTCGAGAAACCTTTGAACTTCATGTTGCAAGGACCTCGACTGAGATACAGGCACTTATACGTACAAACTGCCCCTTTCATTTCGTAGAAATGGTGGGACGTATCTTCAATATGTCTGATACGAGCGGTATTGTACATCTATTTAAGCCCATAGGGTCAGGACTGTTAAGCACCTTTCAGACAGTCCACGGAGTAATCACAAATTTTATACACTCCGTATTGGGTAGCGTATTTGGAGGCCTCCCGCTTATCCTGTTGCTGATTGCAGGGGTCCTATTCATAATACTACTGCTACGCAATGGACGGCCCAATTCCCGAGGGAATGGCAAACATACTCCTGGAGCGGAAATACCATGAACGCATGGTACAACTTCTGGGCATTTCTTGCCTGCGAGAACTCAATGCCTCCTGGTTTCTATCCTTTCGACCAGTCTGGGTAGACTGCATCTTACCTGTTCTTCGATGCCTGCTTTGCGGAGAAGAATGCACGTTGGATCTTTGTATAAACGTTTCCATCAGATGCGCCTCCGGACCCGGATGCAATGCAGGACCCCATAAAGGCCCAAGCTCTGCGTTGTCCCCAGCTTCTTCCGATTCTGATGAACGCATTCCTTGAGAATCCACAGGTGTCGTTTTCTCCTGCTGGGTTAGGTGGCTCCCCCACAGGCACCCAGGTAACAACTGCCGCACAAGCTGCCGCAGCATCAACTGTTGGCAGTGCTGCATTCCATCTATGTGCGATTGACGTTCTCTGTGAGGCGTTGGATTTGTCGTCTGCAGTAGCTCACACAGATAATGTTGTGCTTCCCAGCCAGGACACTTAATCTCGAATTGGCTCATCGCGTCCTGGGAAAGAATTCGGCTTCTACACTCGTTTTCATAATAAGCAAGCAAATTTGGAACATTTCCTAAATTGACACTTTCGCTTGAGAAAAGGATGGCCTTCTTCCGCTTTGAGTGAAGCAACTTATATAGAGAAACAATATAGACATTTCTTTTTTTAGTGGCGATTGGAAATAGCTGAATTGTAACATTTTTTGAAGTTTTTTTAACAATTTTAAAACCATGTTTTTACATGCTTTTAAAATGTTTTTAAATTGTCCAGATTTTAAGTATGGTCATTGTCATCCTGTTCGGAAGAGGAGTGGGTGTTATGTCCCGTATAGAGGCCCTAATGTAGACCTGTTCATACATGCCCTAAAATGGACGTATTCATATTTGCCCTAATACGGTCATATTCATACTTGCCCTACTATGGTCGAAGCCGCATATGCCCTATTACGGTCATGACTGTACATGTCCTATTATAGTCATGATTCCTTATATAGGCATGATCTTTCACCTACATTGGTCCTCGCTAGTACACAACGTGCTCTGAGGGCTGAACGTTATCTATTCTGTGGTTTTGAATACAGCAGGGCTTTCCCCAAACACAGGCCCACACTGTACTCATCGATTATGCATGGCTCTCTAGGAATACACCAACTGCATAATATGTATGTACAAAGTTCACCCCTGACGTCTTCCTCAAGTCTAACAAGGGCCAATACAAACCATACGAAGCAACTAGAGTCTTCAGGGTATAAATACACCACATCTTACCCCGGTAAGATAGAGGGAACAGAGACTTCCATGCTGACACACTGACCAGAGACGCTGAGGCTCCTGCATGCAGTCGCTCCAGCTGACAGTGGTCTGACACAGCCCTTGCGGGGTGTCCATCTCGAGACCAGGACGGGGTCCCACACTCTCTCTATTCAGGTATGGGGGTTCGACTAAATCCTAGAAGGATTCTTGGCTCTTAGGCTTTTAGACCTACACATATGCTAGGTACACTCAGGTACATCTAGTTAGGCATCGTAGGAGTACGCGCACTTTTCATAATGCTTTTTATATTCATGTATGTATTCATGATTATTGCAATATGGTAGAACTGTTCTATCCCTTCGCTTTTATCGTACTGCTGATAATAGATCTCTCCTATTGTCTGCTGGTTTCTGCAACACATGTATTTTACACTAGAATAACAACTGTTCAATAAATACTTATTGAAACGCCCAGACTGTTTATTCTGTGTAACTCTCTGAGACAAACCGAATAAGTAAGCACGAGTGACTGAGCGAAAAGTAGTACATTGTTTCCACGATTTTGAGGGATCAGGGTTGTCATGATCTAAGGTTGCCAGAAACTAATCTCTCCCCGATAAGAGGAGATTCTAGTGGCACTGTGAGCTAGCTAATGCAAATCCGGCTAACATACGCGGTGGGGGTGCACAGAGCCAGTCTGCCACCAAGCCCACAGTTTATGTTATCCAAACACGCAGGTCCTGCATGGGTACTATAGGAACTACACGACAGATGTTGGGTTAACGCCAAAATTTGCACAGGAACGCCTCCCTTGCATGTAGGTGGCGATAATTATCGCTAACAGAAATCTCGATCTTTGAAATGGTAGTTTGCGCCTAAAAGCTGTCGCTAACGGCTGTTAGCAACAGCTTGAGAATAAAGCGATAAAAGTATCTATCCATTCATACTCTCACGCTTCCATCCACCTGCTGATATCCACTATTTCACTTTACATTCCGTCATCCATGCATTCTTTCATCCTACATTCAATCATTTCCCAGTCCATCCATCCATCCACTCTGCCATCCATCGATCTATCCATCCACTCTGCCATCCATCTGTACATCCATCCATCCCTCCACTCTGGTATACAACCATCCACTCTGCTTGCCATCAATTCTGCCTGCCATCCATCCATCCGCTCTATCTTTCCATCCATCCACCCACTCAGCCATCCATTCACTCTGCCATCCATCCACTCTGCCATTCATCATTCATCCATCCATCATTTAATTGATCCATACATTCTTCCACCCATCCACTCTCTTATCCATCTGTCCATCAGCCAGTCTCCTATCCATCCATCGATCCATCCACCCATTCATCAACTCTGCCATTGATTTATCCATTCGTCCACTCTGCCATCCACTCACACATCCATCCACCATGCTATCTATTCACAAATCCATCCACTCTGCCATCCATTGACTCATCCTTTCACCCATTCATCCATCCATCCCTTTACTCTACCATCCATTCACCTGTCCTCCGCCTAACCATCCATTAACCCTGCCATCCTTCATATGCCCATCCATCTCTTTACTCTGCCATTCTTTCAACTGTCCACCCACCTGTTCATTTACTCACTCATCCATCCCTTTACTTTGCAATCCTTTCACCTGCTCATCCACCTATCTATCCATCCCTTTACTCTGCCATTCATTCAGCTGCCCATCCACCTACCCATTTGCTCACTCACTTATTCATCCATCCATCTACTCATCTATCCACTCATCCAGCCCTCCATCCAGCCCTTCATCCAATTACTCTAACATCTTTTCACCTGTCAACTCACTCATCCTTTCACCTACTCATCCATCTACTCACTCATTCATCCACCCTCCTGTAGTGAGCCACCCGGCCGCTACTATAGTTTGTATCACAGTCAACTCCCTGGGCCGGGCTCGGACCGGGGAGTATTTAATAAAGGGTGACGTCGGCGCACGTGGCCGACGGCACGAACTGAGTATCTGTGCGGACGTCCCTTACTGCTGCGCTGCCGTCTGTAGTTAGGCCTCCCTTGCACATTCCCCAGAAGACGGTTGTAGCTCCGACCGCAACTCCCCAGGGAAATCCCTCCGTAGCCCACCCCATCTGGCAACCGGGTAGACCTCGACCTGGAAGACTGCATTGGCGACGAGGGCGAGATCGAGCCCCGCGGGCGGCCACGTGTCTAGTGCGTAGGTTGGCCTTGCCTTCAGTTGGGCTGGTGGGTGTCGGCAGGAAGCCGGAGTGCTGTCGAAACATCAGCTCCTGCCTACCCCGGTGGCGCGGTGTGTAGCGCCCAGCGGGGATGCCTGATTCACTAAGGAGGGAGGATGCCCCGAGTGGGGCGGCGGGAGGACAGCCGAGTCGTGCGGCTGCGAAGTCCCTCCCGGAGTTCAGTCAGCTGGCGGACCCCGCGACGGCGGCTCCACGTTGGAAGAAGTGGCTGGGGCAGCTGGAAAACTACTTTGTCGCCACCCGAGAGACTGACAATGCAGTGAAGAGATCGTTAATGCTGCTGATGGGGGGCGATGAGCTTTATGACCTGTTTCAGGACCTGCCAGACACGGGTGAAAGTGACGACTATGAGAAGGCGGTCCGGGCCCTGAACCGCCATTTTGATCCGCAGGTAAATCCCGACTTTGAACATTTCAAGCTGAGACAGGCGAAACAGCGAGCGGATGAATCGGTCGACATGTTCTTTGCGAGACTGCGGAAGTTGGCCAGCACGTGCGTGGGGGTCAATCGAGCCTTTGAAACACGGGCCAGCTGATTGCGGGGTGCAAGTCAATAGAGCTGCGCAAGCTGATCTTACGCCAGCCAGGGATTACGTTGGACGACATACTCATCTTAGGAAGATCACATGAGCTGGCGGATGTGCGCGCCGGCGAGATGGAAGTGGCATTGGCGAGGAAGTCGGCGGGTGCGCAGCCGGTGTTCCCGAGGCCCATTAAGGAAGAGAGGGTTGAGGCCCTCACGAAAACATATGGATGAGGGGCTGGAGCCGGCACTAAACAGGATGAGAGGCGCCAAAGGCGTGAATGTAGGAACTGTGGCATGGGGGCACATGCTCCCAGAGTGTGTCCGGCCCAAGGGAGACAGTGCCTCAAATGCAACAAGTATGGACATTTTGCAAAAGTGTGCCAAAGGGGAACACAGCAGGGGGGAGGCATGCCCCCTGGACAGAGACTATCGAAGTCGGCCAAGACCGTGCAGGAGGTGGAGGATGGGAACAACTGCAAGCAGCCATCGTGGGCCACTGAGGATGAGGAGGACAATGTGTTTGTCATCTCACATATAAGGGGGGTGAATACCCCCAAGAGACCACCGCCTACATGCCAAGTGTGGATAGGGGAGTCGTGTGTGCGGGCGCTGATTGATACTGGGGCGTCTGTGAACATACTGGATGCTGAACAATACAGGAGGCTTAACCCGAGGCCGCGGTTAATGCCGAATACCGGCAAAATTCTCACGTATGGGGGAAGCACGCCGATTCCACTACAAGGCATCATGGATGCAGAAGTGGAATACAAGGACAGAGCCACTGCTATGCGGCTCTATGTCACCTGCGATCAGGCCGGCTCGCTACTAAGCTGCCACACGGCTGAGGATTTGGGGCTGGTGATGTTTGCGAAGCACATACACCAATCACAGGCGGACACTATTCTTGAAGAATTCCCGGAACTGTTGCGGGGGCTGGGTTGCCTGAAAGGAGTAGAGGTCCAACTTCACATTGATGAGTCTGTCAAGCCGGTGGCGCTCCGCCACCGTAGGGTGCCATTCCATCTGAGACCACTGGTGGAAGCAGAGCTGGACCGTCTGGAGCGTGATGGGGTGATTGAGAAGGTGTCCGGTCCCACGCCGTGGGTGTCGCCATTGGTGATAGCCCCCAAGCCAAAACAGCCTGGGGCCATCAGGCTGTGCGTGGATATGAGGCTGCCAAACAAGGCTATCCGCCGAGAGAGACACATAACCCCAACCATTGACGAGATTGTGACCGACTTAAATGGGGCACAGTGGTTCTCGAAAGTGGATTTGAACTCTGGATACCACCAGTTGGTGCTGGCAGAAGAAAGCCGATATATCACAACTTTCTCCACCCATGTGGGACTCCGTCGATTCAAAAGACTGAGCTTTGGGGTGTCATCGGCGGCAGAGGTGTTCCAGGAGGCAGTTCGAGAAGCGCTATCGGGCCTAGTGGGAGTCATCAATGTCAGCGATGACATTCTGATTTTCTCGAAATCACTGGAGGAACACCATGGGAGATTGAGGGCCACTCTGAAACGATTGGCGGAACAAGGACTGACTCTTCACCAAAATAAGTGCGAGTTCTATACCAAAGAGGTCGAGTTCTTTGGATATCGGTTCTCGGCCCGGGGGTTACAGGTTGATCCTGCTAAAGTGGAAGCCATCAGGACGGCTGCGATCCTTCAGACGCCATCGGAGGTGTGGAGCTTCTTAGGGATGGCCAACTACTGTGGCCGATTCATTCCTCGCTTGGCCACTATCTCGGAACCTCTAAGACAACTCACGAAAAAAGACATAGTGCGGCAGTGGACCGATAAGGAGGCACAGGCGTTTGCCGACGTGAAGGAGGCCCTGTTGAAGGGGGCGACGGTGTCCTACTTTCAGCCGGGAGCGGCCATGGAGTTGATCGTGGATGCGAGCCCCATTGGGCTTGGGACTGTGCTTTTACAGAGGACCGATCAGGATGAATGGGTGCCCATCGCGTATGCCAGTCGGGCGCTCACCGCCGTGGAGACACGCTATGCACAGATTGAGAGGGAAGCATTGGCCATCCGGTGGGTGTGTCAGCACTTTCACATCTATTTGTGTGGACACACGTTTACGGTGGTGACGGATCACAAGCCATTGGTGCCCCTTTTTGCAGGAATGGCGAGGAATGGACCTCCGCGAATTGAGAGATGGGCAGTGCAAATTCAACAATACCGGTTCGAGGTGGTGTACCGCCCGGGGGCAAGCAACCCGGCGGATTATCTATCGCGACACCCTCAGGCGCCGAATGGAGTCCAGGGGCCGGAGGTGGATGAAGGCGCCGAGATATTTGTGAGGCAATTGTTGGAAGAGGCCCGCCCCCAAGCTCTGCTGCTAGAAGATATCCGGAAGGCGTCGCTGCAAGATGAGTGTTTACAGGCGGTGGCCCGAACACTACGTGACCACCAGTGGAAGTGGTTCCTCTGTGGCAATGACCGAAGGTCGGCAGATGACAAAGAGTACTGGGAGAGCCTGTGGAAGTGTCAAGAAGAACTGAGTGCCACAGGGGATGGCATAATCCTGAGGGGTCCGTGCATTGTAATACCTGCCGCACTACGAGGCAGGATAGTGGATCTGGCGCACCAAGGACACCAGGGGGTAGAGAAAACTAAAGCCCGTCTGTGAACAAAGGTGTGGTTTCCCGGGGTGGATCGGCTTGTGGAGGACAAAGTACGGAAGTGCCATGCGTGTCTGATAACGGGGGTGGACCCGCCAGAAGTGCCAATCCTGACGGAGGGTCCGAGCCGGTCACCCTGGGCGAGGGTGAGTTTGGACTTTGGGAGTTTCCCCGTTGGGAGGCAAATGATGGTGTTGGTGGACAGTCATTCCAAGTTCCCCGTGGTGGAAGTGGTTGCATCCACAGCCTTCGAATGTCTACAGCCGGCGCTGGAAAAGACTTTTGCTCTGTTGGGACTGCCAGAAGAGGTTCGAACAGACAATGGGCCGCCGTTCCAGGGACAGGAGTTCCGTGAGTTCTTTGACCAGCATGGCATACGGCATCGGAAAATAACACCTCAGTGGCCCCAAGCCAACGGGGATGTAGAGCGCTTCATGAGAACACTGAATAAAGCACTGCGGATTGGGGTGGCTCAAGGTAACAATCTGGAGACCTGCCTGCATCAGTTTTTGAGGGCGTACTGTCAAACGCCTCACTGCACGACCAAATGTACACCCCATGATCTTCTGCTGAGAAGGGCTGTGCGTGATGGGATACCCAGCAGTGCAGCATGGACTCCGGCGGTTTTGGATGTCGAGCGATCTCAGGCCCGCCGCCAAAACAACATTGAAAGAGCCAGCAAGAAAAGAAAGGCTCGGCCGGCTGACATCCAGGTGGGAGACTACGTGGTGGGCAAAGATCGCCATCCAGGGTCCAAGTTCCGCACCCCGTTCGAGTGTGATCTGTGGAAGGTGGTGCAGGTCAAAGGGACTCTGGTGGTTGCGGAGAAGGGACATCAACGCATGGCCCGGAACATGTCGTGGTTCAAGAAAGCTCCTGGTCTGAGTGAGTCGGGTGCGGAGTCCGAAATGGAAGAGTGGGAGGAAGGAGACGCCGAAGTACCAGGGGCAGGAAGCCCGCCAGTCAGTACCAATCCCGAAAGACCCAGGGAGGGGGTCGAACGAAGTGAGGACACCCCGAGTCATGACAACAACCCGAAGGGTGCCGAGCAGGAAGAAGATCGGAGTAGGCATCATCGCTATGGGCTGCGCAACAATCCAGCACCAAGTAACAGGTTGCGAGACTTTGTGTGTTAGGGGCTCCGGGAGGAACGCCGCCCAAGGTTGGTGCTGATGGGACTGGTTCTGGGAGTGGTTCCTGTCAGCTGATCGAGTGACATTGCTGTTACACGTTTAGTTCAAATTGGGAGGTTGGATGGGATGTAGTGAGCCAGCCGGCCGCTACTATAGTTTGTATCACAGTCAACTCCCTGGGCCGGGCTCGGACCGGGGAGTATTTAATAAAGGGTGACGTCGGCGCACATGGCCGACGGCATGAACTGAGTATCTGTGCGGACGTCCCTTACTGCTGCGCTGCCGTCTGTAGTTAGGCCTCCCTTGCACATTCCCTAGAAGACGGTTGTAGCCCGACCGCTACCCCCCAGGGAAATCCCTCCGTAGCCCACCCCATCTGACAACCGGGTAGACCTCGACCTGGAAGACTACACCTCCCATCCATCCTTCCTTCCATTTAATATTCCAATCCTTTGTTCCTCCTTGCTCTTCTTTGGACGCTGTATTCCTTTATAACGTTAATTATGAGCTTTTTCTCTGACGAGTTGCAGACAGAAGAGGCCCATAAAGAATTCCACCCTCGCTGAAGCTGCTAAATGCCCCTGTGGTCTTTATTTTCACAGTCTACACGCGTGAGTCTTTCTTTCTGTAATTTTGGGAAGGTTTTGTGTAAACGTTTGTGAGGGAGGCTGAGCTGAGATGATGTTTACAGTCTCCGGAGGCTGCCTGCATCATGTTTTTCTGACTCTATATCAGGCTGGTCTTTAACCTTACACGGGGCTATGGCTTTAGCACATATTTTAATCAAAAGGTACAGAGTGCCTAAGAAGATACCTCACCGCGAAGAGGAGAATCTCTCATCACCGGCTCCAGACAAGCACCAGAAACATGTAACAACAACCTCTTGCAAAACAGATTTCTAACAACAATATCTCAACAACAATTAATGTGAAAAGACAAAGAGTGGCTAAGATACAGTTGGGCGCTGGGCCAACGAGTCACCTAAGCAGCATTCACAAAGGGTCAAATGTACGAAACCATTTTGTGACCACAAAATTGATTTTAGGTCCATTTTCTGGAGTCGGAAAAGCCCGCATGGCTAACAAAGTTGACTTAGCGGCCCATTTCGAATCGCAATTAGTAAAGGGCGTGAAAGTAGCATTTCATTTTCATCCTAATTGCGATGGCATATAATACCCCATTTATGAACTGTGAAATACCGGTATTACCCCTAAGGGTGTCAAGGCGCTGGGGGCCGGGAAGATTAAGTGAGCTATTGCCCACAGTCACATGGTGCTGGGCTAACCTGCCGCCGCGGATCGAACCGTGAGCCCGATGCTCCAGAGTCAGCCGCCCTAGCCCCTGCGCCACACCTCTTCTACTTTATTATAGTAACTTATTCACAAAGGGAAGGTGTCAAGGTGTTAATAGGATCACTACCTGCTTCTCCTTTAAGGAACACAGGCTGCTTAAAAAAAAGTTTCTCATTTGGGAATGCAACCACAGGGGTGGTAGCGTGTTCATCCTTGCAGGCCACCATCCCTTTGTTTGTAACCAATCACAGAGGTCGCAACTGCTTAGTTAATATTCAGTAGACAGGCCGTTTGAAACTCCCTAGGACTGAAGAATTTGCGATGCAATGTCATGCCCAAATCAGAGACAGGTCGCAAAACGTGGGTGCACAATTTGTGACCCCTTTTTGCGACCTATTTTTAATACATCTGCCAAGTCTGTCCCAAATACTCAGGTCCGTGCCAAAAATCAAAAAATAACTTGGCCAAAAGAAACTGGGGTTAATGCTACTGGTAGTCCTGACAATCAAATCGGTTGCTGAGTTGCACTGTGTGACAATCAGCCAGAAGGCTCATGAACATAATGAAAACATATAACAAAATTATGACATGAAGTCAGGGGGTGGGTCACGTACTGAGAGACGTCTTGCTTCCTTAGGTGTCTGCTTTGGCATCGCGCTAGCAGCACAAGTGACATTTAATATCTTGATAAACTTTTTTAAATGTACTAAAAACGAAAACTCCCATACAACCGGTTTCATGACAGAAAGGCATACCCGCTCTACAACAGGCCCCTTTATTGATTTCAGAGTATAAAGAACTGACGTATGACGTGTGGCAGGACCCACGTGACTCTCACCTGAGTTGAGCAGATGCCTGAAGATGGGCCAGTTCAAGCAACATCTTAACAAATGACATTTCTGCACACGGTCAGTAGTTGAGGTAATGCCACCAATTTAATGACCTATTAAATTGTTCTTCATTCAGGGGATGATCTCTTTTGATAACATGTCCAAGGACACAGTGCTCTTTGAATGTCTGCTTGAGCGCCGCGGTTTCTCACTCACCTTTATGTCGCTTTGTTACAATAAAGAAGTCATATTCGCAGATCTCGTCAATGTCTACGCTTGGGGGTGCTGTCGAGCAGAGATCTGTACCTGAAGAGGAGTGGCAAGCAAACACCCCGCTACCTGGAACTGCAACCTTGTTCGAAACACATTTTGTTGTTTTGTTCATTATTTCCACTTGATGAGTGTATTCCCCCCTGGTTCGGTACCAGACCGCTGGCCGATTACTGTTAATGGACCGGTTACACTCGAGCTGAACTTCGCCTTCACTCTTCAGAATGTACAAGGCGCCTGTTGAAAAACATTGAGATGGAATAGTATGAAAATAGGGCAGTATACCGTATGCATGTTGATAACAATGTACACATTGCAACCGATTACATCTGAATCTTAATCATGACCCCTGATTGCCAGAGTGATTCTTTTTTCTATCATTCAGTCTTAATCAAGTGTCCTTTTTTTGTGGTTGTACTGGGAGTAACCATGGCATAGCCCTGGCCATGGCAAGCTTGTGCAAAGAATTTGTTTTATTTTGATTTCAATAATATGTACAAAATAAATAAAAGGAAGAAAAGAAGGAACAAAGCTGTACATTGCTGGTCTTAGCATCTGTTATGTGTGTACACGACACAATCGGTCGTCTGATGCCCTCTTATTTTGGTGTGATGTCTAAATCAAGAGTGACTAACTTCATTTCTCTGACCCAATTGTCTCGCCTGATGATCCCCTTTCTGCTACGTTTATCCATTCTATGTGCCCTACCCTTAACTCTTCTCATCGTGTCTCTCTTTCATCTGGTATTACTATTTTTCCTCCTGTGTTTATATAAGCGACTGTACTGAAAATAACCTTCACTGGATCCATCACGCCCATCTAACATACTTCCCCGACACCGTGCTTATCCAAGATTCTGACATACATTGTCCATTCTCAGTTATGCCATTTTCTCTCTGTACATAATTTACATCCTCGAGTATGGTTTACTTCTGGCCTTGCGCAAAGTATCTAATTTCATCCATTATTCTTGTCATCAGAAACTATCATCTTTCTGCTGCTTGTTACAGTGGGTCGTCCTTTCATATCCGCTCTTCAATGTCTCAGTATCTTGGTTCTGTATTTTCTTGTTTTTTTTCTGATCTTTCGGGGTCATAGTTTTATGGTCTTGGAAAGATTCTTTGGGCCTTATTTATGAGGCCCTTACGCCGCCTTTGCGTCACATTTTGTGACGCTGCGGCGGCGTAAAATATGCGCCACACTGCGCCATATTTACAAAGTTACACATCTAGGCATATGCGTCACTTTGTAATCCCCTGTGCTACATTATACCTGCGACAAGTATAATGTATGCAGGGTGGGCGTTCAGACGCAGAAAAGCCTCGTAGAAGTGGGGGAGAGAATGGGGCCTAACGGCTAGGGCGGTCGACCTCGGATCAGGGGAACCGGGTTTGAGTCGCGGCAGGAACGCTCAACATTCTATGATTCTGGGCAAATCACTTACTCTCTCCGTGCCTAACAAAAATTAATGTGTCCGTCTGTAATGTAACTGGTGCTCATGTAAAGCGCTCTGATACCTTCGGGTCTAGTTCGCGGTATATAAAACTCCTCCACCCCCCCAAAAAAGTGTTGCAGTGAAATCTATGAGCTTTCACTGTCACTTCTACGGCCTCACTGTGTCAAATCCTTACACCTGCTTGAAGCAGGCGTACGGGGGACGCAGGGCTTTTTACATGGGGCTAGCCCCATGTGAAATGACACATTGCTGGAGTTGCGTCTATTTGCAGACACACTCCAGTATTGCTCCATTTTTGCACTGGCAGATACGCCAGGATTCCCGACGTATCTGTAAATCCTTGCGACATGGGGCACCTTATAGTAAATCTGGTGCAACCATGGTGTAGCAAGGAGGGCGCACTGGAAAGTGTTGCATCGCTGTTTTACCGCAGCGATGCAACACTTTTTTATAAATGTGACCCTTTGTCCCTACTTGTTTCTTTAAAATATGTAGGTCCTTAGAGCTGTATGCTTGGCTTTTTACTCTTTTATCTTTATTTATTTTGAGTTTTATATAGTGCAAACTAGACCCAAGGGCATCATAGCGCTTTACAAGAATTACATATACATCGATTACAGGAGTTATGACCGTAGAATGAGGCTTTACAAAAGTTACATGTGCATCATTTACAGGAGGCATAGCAGAAGTGGAAGGGAAAAGTCATACAAAACAAGACAGATAGCAGGTAAACAGGACACATTTACAGGAGATAGGTACAAGTGGGGAGCATATATTAATACAGTATATGGCGGGGTAGGGTATCAAGAGGGGGTTGGAATTGAGGTCAGAGTGAACAGTGAGTTTATTAGATGTGATATTTGGTAGGTCAAGCACAGTAATTTAGGTGGATGAGTTTAGGAATTTATTGAGAAGAGACAGTTTTACGTTTTACCTGAAGTGAAGGTAGGATTGGCTGTCAAGCAGTTCCTTAGGAAGGGCATCCCAAATTCTTGGGGCATTTCCCGAGAAGGATCAAGTGAAGGATTTGCTTGTTTTGAATTTGGGAGGGATGAGGAAAAGGGTGTTGAAGCTTCATAGAAGTCTGTTTTGGGCCGCTTGTGTGAGTTCGTTTGCAAGGAAGGTAGGGTTTCCAGAGTAGAGAGCTTTGTGTGTTATGCAGGCTGTTTTGAATATACTCCTCACTTCAGTTGGTAAGCATTTGACTTTCTTGAGAGTTGGAGTGATGTGGTCAAATCGTCTCCCTCCAGAGATCAGTCTAGTTGCTGCATTGAATGTGGACTTCATTGGCATAAGGTGTATTTTAAGGGTGCCAGTAATAGTTGAGTTGCTGTTTTTTTAATGTGTTTTAAAGTGTAGAAGGCACTTTTTGCAGAGGCGTTGCTGTGTTCTTTCACAATCAGGATTTTGTCGAGATTAATCCCAAGACATTTGACATAGTTAGATGTAGATTACAGTCTAGTGCAGTTAGACTGTCGATCAAGTGGTGGCTGGGGTAAGGATTCTTTTTAGGCTGGATGAGGAGGAGTTCTTTTTTATTGGGGTTTAATTTAAGGTGGTTGTTGTTGTTCCAGGTGTGTATCAGGGAGTGTTGTTGAGGTGTTGAGTGAAGCGATTTTGATATTGATTTGGGTGTCATCTGCATAAAGATGGTAGGCAATTCTGGCTTGTTTAAGGATCAGTGCAAGAGGCTCCATGTAGAGGTTGAAGAGAGTGGGGGACAGAATTGATCCTTGGGGGACTCCTTGGTTGACTGATGTTACTGTCGATGTGGACTTGTTTAGTTTGATTAGGTTAGATCTTTCGTTCAGGTATGATGAGAACCAGGCTGATGCCTGCTCATTTTGAGAGGGTATTGAGAAGGGTGTTGTGGTTGACAATATCAAAGGCCGCCAAGAGGTCCAAGAGGATAAGGAGACAGGCATCCCACTCGTCGAGGGATCTGTGTAGGTCATCAGTGATGTTCAGAATTGCAGTCTCTGTACTGCAGCCTTTCCTAAATCCAGATTGGAATGTGTCATGTAAGTTGAATTCCTCAATGTGGTTGTTTAATTGGGAGAGCACACATTTTTCAATGGATTTAGCAAGTAGTGGGAGGTTGGTAATTGGTCTGTAAGTATTGAGGTCATCAGGGTTGGCATCAGGCTTTTTGATGGCGGGGGTGATTTGGCCACATTTAAAGGAGGCCAGCATGGAGCTGCTGGATAGGGAGAAGTTGATGATATTCGCCCAGTTTGGAGCGATGATGTGTCTAAGTTTTTTGACAAGGGAGGAGGGGAGAGGGTCAGAGAGGTCGGCTTTATAGATGATAGTATTCCCCTGACTTCCTTTTCAGATATACCTGCGAATTCAAACCAGGTTACGTTATTTTTTTAAAGGAGGTAGTTGACGCTGTAGTTCTGGTATTCTGAGGTAGTGGGATTGTAGGGATCAACATCAGTTAGTGAGGGGGCATGTTGGGGACCATCGTTGGTGTTGGGGTCTTTGGTGGTAGGGGAAGGGGAGAGGAGGTCTAACAAGAATTCAATGTTTGCTATCTTGTCTGTGAAGAATTTAGCGAACTCTTCACATCGTTTAGTGGAGACATCTGTAGGATGTTGAGGAATGGAGGAGGTTTGGGTTTTTATGATCTTGAAGAGGTCTTTGGGACAGTTTCTGAAATTATCTAGTTGGGCTCTGAAGAAAGCGGATTTTTATCTGTAGATGTGCTTTTTATATTTTAGGCGTCCTGTTCGGGGGAGGGAGAGATGAGCTAGAGAGAGTTGATTTCTCCATTTTCTTTCCATCATTCTGAGTTGTTATTTCTCATTGTTAAGGTCTGTGTTAGACCATGATCTGGACGGGGCACTTCTTGATTTTTTGAGTTTTAAGGGGGCAATGGCATCAAGATGTTCAGTCATTTTAGTGTTGTAGTGAGAGGTGTTTTCGTCGGTGGTGGTCAGTTCAGGTGGGGGAATGATTTGGGAGCTTATTAGGGATTGTAGCTCTGATTGTTGGATTTGGTGCATGTTTCTTGTCCAGTGCTTCAGCAAGTGGGTTTGAGTGGGGAGCTTTGGTGGTTTGATGTTAAGGTAAAAAAGAATTAGGTTATCATCGGAGCAGTCCATGGGAAGGATGGAGTGGAGGTATATGGTATCGTTGTTGAAGATGATAGTGTCAAGGGTCGCACTTTTATTGTGGGTTTGCTTTTTACAGTGTTGGGTGAGACCTTTCGATGTTAGGAGGGAGCCTAGTGCTTGTACAGGAGTGTCATTTGCATTAATCAGATGTAAGTTTAGGCCTCCTAGAATAATATCCATGGAATCTTTCAAGGAGTTTAGTGTTTTAAGGTCAGTTATTTCTTCTAAAAATTGACATTTATCACCTGGAGGGTGATAAATGGTGTGGAGTTTAAAGGGGTTTGGCCCTTTAAAGGGAAGGGTAACTCCTAAGTATTCAAAGGTTGAGAATTCAGTTGTGTGGAAGGGTGTTGGAGGGAGGTCGTTGTTGTGTATGATCGCTAGACCACCACTGGCGCGTTCTTTGCAGTTGCGACGGATGATTGAGAAACCTGGTGGGGTGAGGAGATCCAAGATGGTGATGAGTGGTCAATTAGCCAAGTGTCCGTCAGAAAGCATAGGTCGATTTTGTGAAGTAGGATGGTTTCTGCTATTTGAGCGGTGTGCTTTGATGCTGACTGACAGTTTAGGAGCATGACATTTAATATGGTTGCTGCTTTCCAATCAGATTGAGTGAGTTGAATGGGAGTGAGTTGGGCTGGTGGCCTGAGAGGGTGGTTGATGATAGGGATCCGGCTCGTACTGAGGACGACTGGGATTTTGGGGTAGGAGGATTGGCTGGTGGCAGTGGCATAGGAGTTGATCAGGGCTTCCATTACATTATGAGACATTTCAGGTGTAGGACATCTCGGTTTGAGATGGTATTGTTGGAGAGGTATAGTCAGCCAGGAATGAGAGTGAGGGGTGACCGAGGGAGGGTTTGTGGTAAACAAATTAGGAGGTGAGCTGGGGTTGGACTTGAGGTCCTTGCATAAAGCGGTACTATCACTTAGTATGGTGTTCATTTTAAGTTCCAGGCAGATGATTGAGGTGATCATTTGGGCTATGGTTGGTTCAGGGTGGGATGGTGGGGTGAATTGGTGGTCGTCGTAGACTAAGGTGAGGGTTGGGGTTGGGTCTAGTGTGATGTTGTGGGATGAAGGAACCTGTGTGGTTGGTGATGGGGTTGTTAGTGTAGGGGTTGTGTGGCTTTAAGGGGGGGAACGTGGATCATGACTGGAGATGCAGTGTTTAGTGGGATTGATGTGAGGTGGATGGGTGTAGGGTGAGGTGGGGATTGGTGTGTGTGGTGGCAGGTTTGACTGCATGGGGAGAAGGGAGGAGGGACAGTTCAGCGCTGGAAAGAGGGGTGGTGATTTGGGGTTAGGGGATAAGGTTTGAAGAGGGTGGGAATGAGATGGTCAAAGATTGAAAGATTGTGTTTAGTGGCTTGAGTGAGGAGATTTCCATTTTTGTAGATGGTTGTGAACAGTTCATCAATGTACTTTTGTTAGGGAGATACGTTGAGTTTGGATCCATATGGGATGCTGGTGGTATTGGTTACGTGTAGGTTCTGTAGGCAATTGGTTCTCAATTTGGCAGGTCTTTTGGAGTAGAAAAAGAGGTCTGTTCTGAGGTCTCCATGTGTTGCGCTGTGATGGATGTCTGTTATAAATGTTCCTAGGTGTTCTTTGAGGATCTTGTATTTGTAGTTTTTCACAGCATGTCTGGAGGGATTTGATGGGAATTTAATACAGTAGTTAGGACCATCACTTTCCAAGGGTTGGGTAAGTGACGCCATGGTAGGGTATAAAGAGAGTGGTGAGTCTCTGAGAGAGGTTGGACTGGGGGGAGCTTCTGAAGGAGATTAGGATGAAGATCCCTTGTGCTTGCCTGATACCAAAAGATAGTGTTCGTGTTGAGTTGACATTGGAGTCTGGGGTTAGGGATTATGAGAGCATGGGTATATCTGTTAGATTATGGCGATGTCAGTGGGGATGGGGGAGTGGTAGGGAGGGGTGGTTGCCACTTCTTGAGAAGAGTAGAGTACCAGTACCAGAGGCGTGAGGAGTGGAGGTCAACAAGACGATCTACTAGGAACACTGTGAGTTAGAGGGGGCCTTGATCGACGTAAAGCATCAATGGATATGTTGAACATTCCGAGTCCTTAGGTGTCATGGTAACTAGGAGCTGGGGGTAGTGATGGAAGTTATTGGCCAGTCTGCGCAGAGTCCTTTCTAGTCAATGGCAGATGGGTCTGGTGCTAATGGAGGATCTAGTTGGTGGTTGAGAGAGTTTTCCAAGGCAGGCTTTGCAGGCGCATAGATTTTAGGGTTAGTCATACATATACAACACAGTGAAAGGTTGCTGGCTGAAGTCAGTGGAAATCACATGGCTTTTTGGGTAGTTGGCTGTACATGTAAAGAGGAACAAGGCATACAATGGTTGCATAAACAGAGTAGATAAGTTATCAATATAAAAAAAGATTAGTAAACATCAATAAAAGCAGGGTCTCTAGTGTGTGCGTAAAATAAAATAGGCAAAAATAACAGTATAGGGATGATCCGTAGTACATCAGCAGCTATTATCAGACCGGTTAGTGAATATCAGTAGGTGGCTTATACTACTTTGCAGCAGTGCACTCAGCTTCTGACCTGTAGGTCCAGGGCATCAGGTATCCAGGGGATAGGGGAGCTAGCAGTTGCCTAGGTGGATCGCAGAGGATCAAAATTGACAGATGAGGGGGGAGACGAGGGGAGTTCTGGCCAGCTTCCTAGTGTCAGCCCGCGAGGCCTCAGAGTTCAGGGGCCTCAAGTCCACCCTGAGTTGAGACAAGCCCTGTGTTGTCAGAATAGTGCTGCCCCAGCACTCCTCACATGGGAGTTGGATCAGTCGTGAGGAGCATCTGACCAATCCAAGATGACCTCCACAGATGATGCATAGTCTTACCCTCTTTCAATTGCTATTAGTTCTTTCATTGCATCTGACCAATCCAAGATGGCCCCCACAGATATAGCTTGGTCTTGTCCTCTTTCAATTGCTATTAGTTCATTCAAGAGGAGATAGGGGCAGTCAATGGAAAATGCTGTGGTAAGAGGGGCTACATCAGACCGCTTCTATATCTATGGATTTCAGATCTGGTGGGGGGGTACCAAGATGGAGGCCAGTTTTGGGGGGCCATAAAGTGAAACCTAGAGGCCCAAACAAACAATATGCAGTGGGGGCTGAGAGCCACGAGGAACTCATGGAGCGAAAAATCTCAGAGTCAATTCCCAGGTGGAACAAATTCCCAGAGGAGGAAGCCCTTCCAGGTCAGAGTTTCACCAACTCATCCACCATCACATGGGATTATTTCAGCCTCTTCAGATGCCACACCACTCATCCCTTGCCTTCTCAGGCTTGTGTGCTTGCCGATAGTAGGGGTCCATAGCTAGGTCCAAGGCTCAGAGACCGGTGATTTCCAATCCGAGTGGCGCCGTACGGCAGGACTGCCCACCTCCTCACAAGGAGCCCATTGATACCTCCAGAATCTTGCCACGGTTTTCCCGACATGTGGGGGGGTCGATCTACAGGGTCAGGAGCAGGAGAGTCGATAGCGGGAACTGTGGCTTCAACATGGGAGTCGGATCTGTGGGCCAGTGGAAGCGGACCCCAACAGCTAGAAGCCCGAGGCATTGGACGATCGGGTGAGTTCTGCTGGCTTAATGCGTGGCCGCAGCTGCACACCTTGGACCTAAGATGGGATGGCTTGCTGATCACAGCATCGATCTGGCCTCAGCAGTGATCGTGCTCTCCATGTCTGCTATTCCACTGAGTCAGGCTGTGGGCCAGCAGCAGCAGATCCTGTTGACTCCAGCGAACTGCCCAAACACCAGCCAGACGCCAACTCAGATGCCCTGATGTTTGGGCGTCTTCACAAAAACAAGAACAGCCTGTTTCTGTTAAGTTGATAATGATTTAGTAAATCAATGAGATACAATGGAGCTAGACCCTTAAAACATTTCAAAATAGTGCACAGGTAATGAAAATGTAAGCAAAAAGGAGCACACAACACAAATGAGGCAGTTATGGTGCAACATCATCAGAGCTCCTGAAATGGGACAATTCATGAATAAAAGATTGAAGAATGGATTGAAGTGAAAGTGAAGCATGCCAATTGAGGCCTACAGTTAACAACAGTAATCCAAGTGAGATGGAACAAGACATTAGCTGCTGGGGAGAGAAGAAACCCTAGGATTTTCATGCTATATGGAGCTGGAAAGGAAATGTCTGAGAAACTAGAGAAATGTATTTTTGAAAGGTAGGATCATAATCAAGAAGAAGGAAAGAAGAAGGAAGGAGGAGAAAAAAAATCAGTTGTCGGAAATAAAAGTATTTGCATTTTAGTACTGATAATGGGACACTCCAATGGTTTCAACACCAAACAGACAAGTGGAAAGATAAGGAGGATCAGAAAAATAGACCCGAGAATCTTTTGCAAAAAAATGTAGATGAAAACCAAAGGATGAAATCATAGAAAATAGAAGAATAGTATGCAGATAGAGAAATTGGCAAGATGGTCGACGGAACAGGAGTTCCCTCTGTGAGCTCCTAAGGGCTGGGATCACAATCAGTGTAATCCCACCCCTCAAAAAAATCTCCAGAAAAGGCAAGAAGACGACGTTACCTTGGCTTGAGTCCTGAGTCCTACCATTGCCATTTTGCTCTGCCTTCTACGAGCTGACCTCGGCTGCCCCATTGCCCTGACTGGGTGGATTGAGGAGACCCGGAAGGCGCCATACTGCCACAGGCCCTGGGTGTTCAGAGGACAAGTCCTACCATTGACACTTTTTTCTGCTTTCAATGAGTTGACATCAGCTGCCCCATTAGTCGAGCTGACTAAGAATAAATTGGGTGGTGTACTACCCCCTGTTAAATCTAATTCGTCCGAGTTCTGTATCATGAGCAAGCCGTTTTCTCAAGTTACGGAACTCCGACTTGGACAAGTCATATTTAACAGGGGGTACTACACCACCCAACTTATTACCTTGAACCTTTACCGGTCATCTGCTTTTTGACATTTCCTCACTAAAGAGCTAAAGAACGATGATGGATTCAACCCAGATCTGTGACTGGGGGTGAGTGTCTGAAAAGTTTCAGCACTCAGTCCATCATCTCCTTGTGTTTGCTTTGTTCGCCCCAAGTTGGCAGGGTATGCCAAGACGTGGGTCCCTTGCTCACTTTGCCACTGGAATCAAGCTAGCCTGGCTGATGAGGGGTGTTACCCCGAAACCGGTCCCAGGATGCTTGTTTCCGGTTCAGGTAAGATCTGGCTTGGCAGTTCGGGCTGGACTGAGGCACAGGGTCAAGACTGATTTGCATATTGCTGGGTCTGAATTGAGGTGGTGAAGTGAGCTAAAGAACGATGATGGATTCAACCCAGATCTGTGACTGGGGGTGAATGTCTGAAAGTTTCAGCACTCCGTCCATCATCTCCTTGTGTTTGCTTACAAGTACACCCACCACAACTGTCAAAGGATGCTTACTAGTGGTGGGTTCCGGTAAACTTCGCCATGCGGCGTAGGTGGAATTTTTTCCAAACTCTGCCCTCCAAGCAAAGAGGAGTTTACCACCCACCACTAGTCTCCTTCTGAACTCCTGAAGGGAGGGCGAGGTCCAAAGGTGGAGGAGGAGGCTGTTCTAGGACTTCGTGGCAAGGTAGGAGAAGGAGTGACCTCCACTGTTGCTGCAGGAGAAGCAGAGGGTGTGAGCAAGGAAGAGCAAGTTGGAGCGCAGGGGTCTGGAGGGTATGTGGAAGCTCAGGCAGTGTGTGATGTATGCTGGTCCTTGGTTTTGGAGGGCTTTGTAGGCGTGCAGAGGAGACTGCATTGTTCTGGCTCTTCATGGTGAGATGATGCCGAGGGTCCGGGCTTGGGGCGAGAGGATGGGCAGTTTGAGGGGCCACCAGGAGTTGTCCCAAGGTAAGTTTCCAAAGATCAGGACTTCCGTCTTGTTTGTGTTGCGTCTGAGGCAGTTGTCTTACATCCAGTTGGTGACACTGGTCATGCAGAGATTGAAATTGGCCTTGGTGGTGGCAGGGTCTTCCGATTGCGAGAGGATGAGCTGGGTGCCATCCGCATAGGAGATGATGTTCAGTCCATGGTTTCTGATGATGTTGGCTAGGGGGTTCATGTAGGTGTTGAATAGGGTGGGGCTGAGGGATGAGCCTTAAGGGACACCACAGATGATGCTCTTGGGCTCTGAGGTGAAGGGAGGGAGGAGGATTCTCAGAATTCTTCCGTAGAGGAAGGATGCGATCCATTTGAGGGTGTCATCTTGGAAGCCAATCTGATGAAGCCTCTTGATCAGGGTGTGGTGGGAGACGCTGAGAGGTCGAGGAGGATCAGGGCGGTTGAGTCTCTCCGATCAAGGAGGGATCTTATGTCGTCCTTTGCAGCGATCAGGGTGGTTTTGGTGCTGTGGTTGGAGCGGAATCCAGATTGGGATGCGTTCAGAAGATTGCTGTTCTCTAGGTATTCTGTGAGTTGCTGGTTGATGTCCTTTTTGAGAACTTTGGCAGGAAAGGGGAGCAGGGAGATCGGTCGGTAGTTTATGAGCTCCTTGGGGTCGGTAGAGGGTTTCTTTGAGTAGGAGTTTGATCTCAGCGTGTTTCCAATTCTTTGGGTAGGTGGCTGAGGGGATGGAGGTGTTGAGGATGTCTGTGCCAAATATAATATGGGTGTCGTCCACAACTCAACCCCAACAAACCACTGCATTGAACACATAAAATGGAGTTCTGATATATGCATAGGCACCCACATATATGGAAGATTCTTAAAATTAGAATGCCTAATCACAGGGAAATATAATGTCCAAAAGAATAGCTCCCTTTGGGTTAAATCACATTCAACGCACTCACGCCTGTGCATACGATCTCAAACCCTTGTTTCACTTATGGTACCATATAATAACATATACTGTGTAATATTACAAAGGTTTTTTATAATTAAATACAATAAATATGATCAGCACACCTATTTCATATTAAAATTCCATACATTATTAAAACGCTGAAAATATCAGAGCTATAGTCATTCACATTAATGAAATACAAAACACCACTAAAATCCCTGAACAACAAATCATCAATAAATCATTTTAATTCACTGTAAACATAATTAGTCCCTATGAGAAGGGAGAAAACATTGAGAAAAAGAAAGAAAGAGAGAAAACATATACGACAATGCACTTGTACTTATTGTTCGTTGACTAATCGGATAAAAGGATCAACATTGGCATGTATTTAGAGAATTATTTCCTATTTCTTTCCAACACGCCAATATGTCCACCAGATTTAGTGTATTCAAAGCGTCAACGCGTTTCGGTGGTATCAACTCAATAAAAACCGCCTTTATCAAGACCCAACTTGTTCCTCTCTTTTTATAGGTTAAAAAACTCTGGAATAGATACCTATATAAAATACACAAATACCAATATTACAATCCATATAAATACCCAGTCACATCATGACATCCAAAAATACAATAACATAAAATACACTCTATCAGGATATAAAAAAACACATTGTTCATTTAAAAATGGCACCATAATGTTTTAAGGGGTTTAGGACATCTATGTCTATAAGTCCTATTACCACCTATTCAATCATACATATAGGCAAACCCAATACAGTCCTTTACTTCTACCCCCATTCTGTTTTCATCTCATCACTACACATCCTCTGCTACTCAAATTCATACTGTCGAACCATCATAGGCTCATAATTAATTATATCTTATTATAAAGGAGGGACCTCCATGTCTCCTGTTAACTCACCGTTTGGTATTTCAATTTGACCCCATCAATATATAAATGACCATTTGTGTAATAATCCTCGTCTTCCTGTTTTATAATCTTCTAAATTCTCATCAAATTGACCAACTATAAAATGTAAAAGATTAAAAAATGAGACTATCAGCATTTTCATATGGGGTTACTACACTTAAGTGGCCATGCTTGAATAGCTATTCAAAATCAATACCTGCGATGTTCCGCCTTGGTATTATAATGTGGTCATCACTCGAAAATATAATGGTTATTCCTTTATGTTAATAAACGAGCTGGAAATACACCTCAATGGGTCCTTCCTCTGTAAGGTCGAGAAGTCGATGGGGTACGGTATTCACCTCAATTGTTTCTGCTCGTTTCTACATAAAAAACCGGAATTAATTATAAATAGCGGACCAATTCCTTTCACTAATATCTTCCCTCCACTTATACCGCTTAAAAGCTAACAAGGGAACCCGCATTCTATAGAATCCGCTTACCGGCTCACTAAACCATTTACGGCATCCACTCGGATTGCTGATTACTCTGTATTGATCGCGTGCCATCTTCGAGCTGTATATAAACACATCTTTCGATGACGTTAATTTCCGGTTACGCGCGCTCCTAACAAGACCCTCTTGTTTCTTTAGTAGCAGAACCGCAATGTTGAAATCGCATAGAGATGATGTCTCCTGAGTGCGATCTAACCTTTTCTCAATCCGCCCACACGCGGATTTCACAGGAGGTACACGCCATGTTTTAAAATAAACCTTACTATTATTATGCTAAAATCTCTAAAGGCCTTACAGTACAACCAACAGATATTACACAAAAATTATCTCAAAGAGAGTTTTTATATGAAATTAAAAATAAAAATAAACCTTACTGTTAAAACTATAATGGGCATCCTATGTATTACAAAAGAGTTTTATTCAAATGAGTCTGTATTTTGTTCCTTTATTCAATTTCTTTTTGTCAGAAAGCTAATATTTCAACAGAATATGTTTACACTAATATCTCTAATATAGTAAAAAAAAAGGGGGATAATGTTCTATATTAAATACATTTTGTCCATTCCTCCCTTAAATTCAATCCATATCTCACACTGTTAAGCCTAGAGATGTCCCACTGTTGTCTCATTTTCCTTTTTTCCTCCATGTTGCCGCCCCGCCTATTTCCAGTAATCTTCTCCAAAATAAACCAGCGAAAATCAGAGCACCCATGGTTCGCTTGGGTATAGTGTTCAACCATAGGAGCATTCAATTTACTGGTTCTCAATGACGATTTGTGTTCCGTTAAGCTTATTCATAGCTCCCGGCTTGTTTCCCCTACATATCCTAAGCCACAGGGGCATTGTAGGAAATATACACCATTACCGCTGCGACAGTTATTCAGGCTTCTAGAAATCACCTTAGTATCGTTATACTCAATTTCTTTACTGACCATACACTGTTCACATATGGCACAGTGTCCACATGCATAGTTACAAATCGCTCTATCTTGGCTCAAGGTGGTTTGGTGGTAACTACCTGTTTCTCTGTATGTGTGAACCAGAGCATTTCTTAGATTTCTATTGCGTCTAAACGCAAAAATCGTCTTCTCCATTTTTACATTTTCTCCATCATTCAGAATATTCCAAATTTTATTAATAATATTCTTATTCTGATTGCTTACAGTGGAGAATTGGCTTACAAAAACAATGTTATTGTTCTTCTGTCTATCCGTATTCTTTTTGTGAAACATACTCTCCCTGTCATAAAATCTTGCCCTTTTGTAAGAATGGTTAATGAGTTTTTTAGGTCTCGCCTACGCAGCGCGCATGCGCTGCATAGGAGGAGACCTTTAGCCATCGGTTCCCTTTTTTCCCCAAAAACGTGCACGCGTTCCATTGCCTTCAATGGCAACGCGTGCACGTGTGGCGATTGCCTTGCGGGAGCGAGCGGCAGCGCCATATGGTATCAATTATAGCCGCTGGCTCCCGCAAGGCAATCGGCAGGCCCCCCTCCCCCCTCCCGCCGCGCGCTTTTGCTTCTTTTTTTTTTTTTACCTTCAGCGCGAGGCGCGCGCTTGTTTTTTTTTTACCTTCAGCGCGAGGCGCGCGCTTGTTTTCTCTTCCTTCCTTACTTGGAGTAACACTTCTCCCGTGCCTCTTTGTGATTCACTGCTGCTCGGTACATCAAAACACATAGCCCTCACCGTAGGACAGTGCCCTGCTCCAGGCATCGGTTAAATTCACAAAAAAAGATGAAAGGGAGCGTCCAGCAGTTTCTCGGGTCCCTGCCACGAGAGCCTCCCGACTCCCAGCGTCGGACCTTTCACCGCCGTTCCAGCCACCACTCCGTCCTCTAAATAAGTTTTCCCGGGCATGGGGGCAAGCAAGTATTTGCGTAGCAAGAGACAAAAGGTTGCGGTTTTCCTTGCTTGCAACCTAATCGCAGTTGGTGCATGGTTTAAGGTTCCTCCGCAGGCTCCTTTAAACATCACAGTTTTTTCTCTCTCATCCGAAAGAAAACGGCACTCG
The DNA here is from genome assembly GCA_963921515.1 of Calotriton arnoldi. Classification (NCBI taxonomy): domain Eukaryota; kingdom Metazoa; phylum Chordata; class Amphibia; order Caudata; family Salamandridae; genus Calotriton; species Calotriton arnoldi. The sequence goes on along the minus strand of CAWUFW010001746.1, from coordinate 519,849 downwards.
GGGCTGTTGAAAAATCATGTTTTTAATTGCTCATGGTAGCAGGATTCAAGAGCAGCACATTTCACTTTCTAATTCTGGCTTTCAAGACGCGTTTCGGCTGACTCCTCCTGATTTAGTAAAAATAAACTAAATACTTTAGATACAGCAGTCCATTAAAACGTTAATATAAGTACATCTATTTGCATTCATTTAAGCATTCTAATTTGCTGTGCAGAAATATTTTACTTATTTTGTTTCTTTTCCGTTTCTGCTGTCATTCACTTTTTTTCTTTTCATTCCTTACTTGGAGTAACACTTCTCCCGTGCCTCTTTGTGATTCACTGCTGCTCGGTACATCAAAACACGTAGCCCTCACCGTAGGACAGTGCATTCGGTGCCCTGCTCCAGGCATCGGTTAAATTCACAAAAAAAGATGAAAGGGAGCGTCAAGCAGTTTCTCGGGTCCCCGCCACGAGAGCCTCCGGACTCCCAGCGTCGGACCTTTTACCGCCGTTCCAGCCTCCACTCCGTCCTCTCAGTAAGTTTTCCCGGGCATGGGGGCAAGCAAGTATTTTATTTATTTTATTTTATGCGTTTTTATATAGCGCGGACTTTACCCGAAGGTGTCAGAGCGCTTCACAATAGGAACAGTAACGTTACATGAGGAGAAGATTACAAGTGGGCATATTACAAAAGCAAACGTTACATTACATGAGGAAAAAGTGACAATTGTGCAAATAACAAAAGCAAACAAGATACAAGAAGAGGTAGCAAACGATACGTTACAAGAGGAACAAGCATTGGCATAGCCAATAGGTCTCGCCTTTGGGTCCTTATAAGTGTTTAGTCATGCAACAGTTGATGTTGTTGCACCAAGGATATTGTGCTGCATATCTAAATACTTATAAGGTTCCAAAAGCGAGACCTATTGGCTATGCCAATGCTTGTTTGGGTAGCCCCTATCTTTCAGCTTCTTTTTCAGGACCTCCACATGTGTATAAAAATCTTCTAATGTGGAACAATTTCTCCAAAGTCGGAGAAACTGTCCTAAAGATATGTTATCTTTTTGCGATCTAGGATGAAAACTAGAATAATGGAGGAGAATGTTTTTATCAGTACAACTGAACTGCTAACTTTCCATTGAGGCTTTTGATGGTTATATCTAGAAAGTTAACTTTACGCCTACTCCATTGTGCTGAAAAATTAAGATTAGGATCCCCCATATTGAACCATTCTGAAAACTCCATTAGTGTTTCCTCTGGGCCTGACCATATGAACAAAATATCATCTATAAATCTATGCCATTCCATTATATTTTCAAAGAATGGTGCCATTTCATGAAACATATGCCTAGTCTCAAACTCACTCACATAGAGGCAGGCCATACTTGGGGCACAAGTGGCCCCCATGCTGGTTCCCTTGCACTGTAGGAACGAATCTTCTTTATATAAAAAAATATTATTTGTCAAAACCATTGTTACACATTGCGTTATGAACCCCTTATTTGCTCTAGGGATTTATTCCATGTCTAAAATCCTCTCTATTACAGCAATCGTATCATCCTGGGGGATATTCTAACCACAGGGAAGAACATGTGAAGCCATCACAGCCAATGTCGTGTAGTTCCTATAGTACCCCTGCAGGACCTGCGTGTTTGGATAACATAAACTGTGGGCTTGGTGTTAGACTGGCTCTACCGCGTATGTTAGCCTGATTTACATTAGCTAGCTCACAGTGCCACTAGAATCTCCTCTTATCGGGGAGAGATTAGTTTCTGGCAACCTTAGATCATGACAACCCTGATCCCTCAGAATTGTGGAAATAATGTACTACTTATCGCTCAGTCACTCGTGCTTGCTTATTCGGTTTGTCTCAGAGAGTTACACAGAATAAACAGTCTGGGCGTTTCAATAAGTATTTATTGCACAGTTGCTATTCTAGTGTAAAATATATGTGCTGCAGCAACCAGCAGACAATAGCAGAGATATATTATCAGCAGTACGATAAAAGTGAAGGGATAGAACAGTTCTACCATATTGCAATAATCATGAATACATACATGAATATAAAAAGCATTATGAAAGTGCGCGTACTCCTACAATGCCTAACTAGATGTACCTGAGTGTACCTAGCATATGTGTAGGTCTAAAAACCTAAGAGCCAAGAATACTTCTAGGATTTAGTCGAACCCCCATACCTGAATAGAGAGAGTGTGGGACCCCGTCCTGGTCTCGAGTTGGACACCCCGCAAGGGTTGTGTTACACCGCTGTCAGCTGGAGTGACTACATGTAGGATCCTCAGCGTCTCTGGTCAGTGTGTCAGCATGGAAGTCTCCGTTCCCTCTATCTTACCGTGGCAAGATGTGGTGTATTTATACCCTAAAGTGTCTCGTCCCTCAGTATGGTTTGTATTGGTCTTTGTTAGACATGAGGAAGACGTTAGGGGTGAACTTTGTACATACATATTATGCGGGAGATGTAGCTGGTGAATGCTCAGGCATAATTTATGAGTACATTGTAGGCCTGTGTTCGGGAAAAACCCTGCAGTGTTCTAACCACAGACTATATAACGTTCAACCCTCAGAGCTCGTTGTGTACTGTAGGGAACTAATGTAGGTGAAAGATCATGCCTATATTAGGGCATAGAAGATCATATACGGGCATATACGAGTATGACCATAATAGGGCATATTCGAATATGACCATATATGGCATATATGAACTCATCTATATTAGGGCCTCTATACGAAACATAACACCAAGGCGTCTCTGATAGGGATCTATAAATATAGGATAGGTGAGACCTAAAGTGCACTCAATATTGAATGTGAGATACACCTTTAGAGCTATAAAAAACAATGATATCTGGAAATTATGAAGTGGGTGTAAAGACAACATCTGCTAGTCGGGGAAACAAACAATTTTGGACAATTAATATTGGTCACATCACCTAACGAAAGTAGTAAGCTTTCCACCAAGCAACACCAGAGCAACACATGTTCAGATAAAACCTCAGCAACATTCGAGAAGAAACACTGAATAAACCCATATGGACATCGCCAAAGAAGGTCTAATGTCTAAATTGTCTAAGGTCCAAGGTCCAATGTCCAATGTCCAGTCTCCTGCTATTTAAATAAGAATTGAGACAAGAAATAAAAGTGGATATGCTACGGTCTGGGGGTGGGACCAAGTTCCATGGGCCACCAGGAATCGTTCTAGAGGGCGGTGTGGTCTGCCGGTGTGTCTGCCAAAGTCCATGGGCAGTTTGAGGCAGTTGTCTCTCATCCATGTTGCGCTGTTTATCATGCAGTTCTGGAAGTTGGTCTTTGTCTAGGTGGGGTTCGCTGAGAGTAAGAGGATGAGTTGGGTATCTTCGGCATAGGAGATGATGTTGATGTTGTGTGCTCTGACAATATCTGTGAGGGATGTCATGTAGATGTTGAGCAGGGTGTTGCTGAGGGACGAGCCCTGGGGTACTCCACAGATGGTGCGCTTGGGGTGTGAGTTGAAGGGGGGGAAGTGAATCATCTGGGTGCAACCTGTGAGGAAAGACGACATCCATCTGAGCGCATCGTCTATAATTTTGATCAGGCGAAGTCGCTGGATGAGTGAGACGGTGTCGCAGGCTGCGTAGAGGTCCAGGAGGATGAGGGCGGCCGTTTCTCCTCTGTCAAGTAGGGCTCGGATGTCATCTGTTGCTGCAATCAGGGCTGTCTCAGTGCTGTGGTTGGCTCTAAAGCCCGACTGGAATGGATCCAGTAGCTTATTTCTTTCCAGATGATTGGTGAGTTGGAGGTTGATGGCTTTCTCCAGGACTTTGGCGGGGAACAGTAGGAGGGAGATGGGATGGTAGTTCTGGAGATCTCTGAAGTTTGCTGATGGTTTCTTGAGGATGGGCCTGACCTCTGCATGCTTTCATGCATCAGGGAAGATGGTTGTAATGATAAAGGCGTTGAGGATGGTGGTAAGCTGGTGGCTGATCTCGTTGCTTCCGAGGTTGAAGATCCGATGTGGGCAGGATTCAGTGGGTGCTCCAGAGTGGATGGATTTCATCAGGGTGGTTGTAGTTGGTATGCTGAGTTGTTCCCATGTGGTGAGTGAGTGGTTGCTAGTTGTGGTCGATGGGTTGCTGGTTGTTTTCAATGGGTTGCTAAGGATGTCGGAAGGTTGGTGTTTGAAGTTTTTGCAGATGGTTGCTATCTTGTTATGAAAGTGGTCGGTGGAGGAGTTACAGAGTTCTTGTGAGGGAGGGATCGCAATTTCTGTGGCTGAGGGGCAGGAGAACTCTCTGACGATGGTGAAGAGTTCCTTGGTTTGGTTGGCACTGGTTTCGATGCAGCATGTGAGGGACTCCTTTTTTGCGGCTGTGAGCTGGCTGTGGTAGTTAAGGCTTGCTTTGTAGGTGGCTCTTTTGGAGTCGTACTTGCTGCTTCACCATCTTCTTTCACGTTGTTTACATTCGTGTTTCAATGTGCAGAATTCTGGTGTGTACCAGCTGCACGTTTGGTGGGTCTGTTCCTCTTGGGTGGTTTGGTGGGGGCGACTTGGTTGGCGGCATTGGTGATCCAGGTGTTGAAGTTATCTACCATTTGGCCTAGGTTGGTTGTGATGTTTGGCTGAGAGGTGCGGAGGGCGTCTGTCCATTGGTGCTGAGTAACTTTGGTCCAGCAGTTGTAGGGTGCATTGTCTCGGGTGGGGGTAATGTGCGGCGGGCCGGCAAGGGTGAAGTGTACGATGGCGTAGTCCGTCCAGGTGAGTTCTGATGTGTGGATGTATCTGATTCTGTTACTGGATGTGAAGATGGGGATCTAGCATGTATCCTGCTCTGTGTATGGGGTCGGTGACGAAATGCTTGAGACCGGTATTGTCTGGTCTTTCCAGGAGGTTGCGGCGTTGGTGAGGTTGTCCAGGTGGAAGTTGAGGTCACCCAGGAAAACGTAGTGTTCTTATTTGACAGCAAGAGTGCTATTAATTCAGCTATAGCGTAGCTGAGACTGGTTCATGGTCCTGGCAGTCTGTATGTGAGGGTGCCTCTGATGGTGATTTTGGCATTAGCGTGGAGCTAGAAGTTCATGTGGTCCATGGCGGGCATGGAGTTGTCGTTGGTGATGGTGCCGGTGATAGATTTCTTGTGTACGATGGCTATACCTCCTCTGTGTCTGTTGGTGCAGTCTTGGTTTTTCATCTTGTACCCAGTGGGGGTTGTAGTGGGGATGTCGGGCCGATGTGGGGGTGACCCAAGTCATGGTGATGAAGGTTACATCAGGGGCAAGGGTGGAGATGGTGTCCCAGATCTCGGTGGGGTGTTTACAGAGTGATCTAGTGTTGATCAGGAGACAGTTGAGTTGAACCGGGGAGGGGGGTGTGTCGGTATCTGTGGTTGACATTGTGCTGTTCGACGGGGTGGTGATCGTGTTGAAGCAGCAGTGGATGCAGGTGAACGGTCCTGCTGTGGTGCATGCTGAAGCGAGGCAGCCTATATTGTTGTGTGCAGGGTCCAGGGCACGGAACTCTTCGGCGGAGTACCTGTGGGATTGTTGGGAGCCAGGGTTCCTGGTGCTGGGCCCAGTACTGGCATGGACGGGTGCAGATGGGCTTGTCTTTGGTGCGACTGCAACGCAACTGCGTTGCGACCTCCATTAAGTAGCCCTGGAAGGTGGGAGGGACTGTCGGGTGTGGGGAGGGCTGGGGTTTGGGCAAAAACATGGTGAAGGTGGGACCGGCAAGAACCGGCTGGGGCTGTAACAAGCGCGCAAGCAGGGAAAAGAAATAAAAAACAATACAGTAGTGAGGATGATAGCATTTACAGATCTCACAATGCAATAAAATTACAATGAGCAACAACGAGTAAAGCGGATATGCACGACAATGGGCAACCTACTAATACATTTTTAGGCAGTAAATGGAAAAAACAACCAATTAGGGCTTATGATAGTGGAAAGACAGGCAGTGATGCAAGGGGGGGGGAACGGGGACTCGAACTTGGTGGCGGGTAGTTAGGAGGGCCGGGACGGCACCTCTGATCTACTCGGCCTGCTGCGGGAGCGGCGACCAAGACCAAGGGGCAAATGGCTGCTCCAAGAGACATCTTGGTGAAACGGCATAGTTTCAAAGTGAAAGTAGAAATGTTCTTAGCAACAAAGGACAAGAACCAAATCTCCTTCCGAATTGCCGCCTGCTCTCTATTCCAAAGCATAATACCAACCACACTTATACGCCATTAACAATTTCAACCAATAACGGAAAGGTTCCGAGGAGACCACATTAAATATCGTTGGACATATCCTTTAGGCATCACTTTTGACTATCGCCAAAAGACACACCACTTCACTTATATCATAAAAACGGATTAGGTATTGGGACTGCAACTCCAAGGGAAAGATGTTGGAGAAAAACATCACACCGACAAACAGGGAGAATTCAAATGACGATAGATCTATGACGCCATGGAAGAAAATCAGAGCTCAAAAACGTAGGGAAGAAAAAAGGCAACAATACCCTCCACTGTAAACATGAATTCAAAAATAATATTTTGCTGGACTTAGCAGGAAAGATTCGGGCCTCCCAGGAGAATGATCTGGATACAAAAAGACCTTACATATCGAGCATGTGTGTTAATTGCTCATGTCAGATGAATGAGCAAGACCTCTGACCTCCTGGTCAGAGTCACTGCTCTCAACCCCCGCAGCTCCACCGTTAAGGCTCTGCCCTTAGCGCCAGCTTGAGCTCCTTGCCAGGTAGGTGTTCGAGGCCCTCCTCCACCCCTAGGCTCCTGCCTGCGCCTCATCCCTGGTGGTCTAGTGGAAGAGCACCCTGCTCTTCTGCTATTCCGCTCTGTTCTGTGTCTTTTGTCTCTCTGCATTTCTTCTTCTTTTTCCTCTTTGCCTCTTTTTATTTCCTTCTATTTTGCCTTTTTGCCTATTTTGCCTCTTTTGTATTTTCTTACTCCTCGCCCTCCACTTCTTTCCCTCTCCGCTCTCTCTTCCCGCACTCCCTGCTGCCCCTGCGGCCCCTCCCCCCCAGCGTGTCACTCCTACTCCCACCACCCGCCTCCCAGCTGATCGCCCTCCCCCCAACCCCTACTTAATGGCGGCCGCGCCGCTGGCAAAGACAAGCCCATCCACACCCGTCCGTGACCAGCACCAGGGATCCTGGTCCCCCAATCCCTAGCAGCATTCTCCACTCTCTCAACCCCGGACGCAACAACAACTACCAGCTCTCGACGCTGAGCAACACCGAAGGCCCGATCTCCTGCCGCCACTGCCGCCACACATTCACCCACCTCCAGACCCCAGCAGCAACCCCCAACCCACCAGACGCCACTGCACACAAACCACTGAGCTGCATCCTCCCCAACGTACGCTCCCTGCACAGACACGCCGTAGAAATCTGGGACCTCCTCAGCGCTCACACATCTGACATCACCTTCTTCACAGAGACCTGGGCCAACGCCAGCTCCACACCCGACATCGCAACCACCATTCCCGACGTATACAAGGTCCTGAGAAAAGACTGCCCCAACCGCCCAGGAGGAGGACTTGCCATCGTCCACAAATCTCCCTCTCATTGACAACCATCAACTCGGACGACCCCTTGCCCCCCATGGAATACATTCACTTCCAGATCCGGCCCAACCCCAGAACGACGCTCGATGGAACACTCACCTACAGACCTCTTGCACCCCACACCCCTTTCAACAACATCATCGCCAACCACATCGCACCCCACGCCCTCGCTTCTACAGACTACATACTACTCGGAGACCTGAACTTCCACCTGGACAACCACAGCGACCCCAACACCACCGCCCTCCTGGAGAACCTCACCAACATAGGACGGAAGCAACTTGTCTCCACCCCCACTCACACAGCAGGACACACACTAGACCCCATTTTCGCTGGAGGAAACAACATTCGCTTCAGCCAGACCATGGAACTGCTCTGGACCGACCACCACTGCATCCATTTCTCCTCTACGAAACCCACCGCACACAAGCTCACAAGCCTCCCATGCAGAAGCTGGAACAAAGTTTCCAGAGAACACCTCAGCTCCGCCCTCACCTGCACTCCACCCCCAATTACAACAGACGCCAACACAGCGGCAAGCAACCTCCACCATTGGATCGCCAACTGCGCCAACACTCTCGCCCCCCTCCAGAATACAACGAGACGACACAACAAGAAAGCCAACTGGTTCACCACGGATCTCCAAGAATCCAAGCACTCCTGCCAACGACTGGAGAAGACGTGGAAAAACAGCAAATACCCCAGAAGCACGCTCCACTTACAAAACAGCCATCACAGCACACCACCAACTCATCAAAGAAAATCTTCATCCAAGACAGAATCCTCTCCAACGTCCACAACTCCAAGGAACTCTTCGCAGTCAAACCCAACAGCGAAACAACCGACGTCCCTCCCTCCCAAGACCCCTGCAGCAAACTCAGCTCCTTCTTTCACCTCAAGATCAAGACGCTCTACGACAACTTTGACGACCAAGACCACTGCACCACCCCAACCCCCACCCCCAATGACACAACCTAACAGACCCTTCTTACCTGGACCCCTCTCACCACAGAAAACACCTTAAAGACAAAGAAGAGGATCGCACCCGAGCTACGCCGAACTATCAACTGCTCCCTCAAGACAGCCGCATTCCCGACAACGGGAAGCACCCCAAAGTCAACCCCCTCCTAAAGAAGCCCTCTGCAGACCCGATGGACCTCAAGAGCTTCAGACCCATCTCACTGCTTCCTTTTGCTGCCAAAGTCATCGAAAAGGCCATCAACACCCAGCTAGCACACTTCATAGAAACCAACAACATCTTAGACACCTCTCAATCCGGATTCCGCAGCAACCACAGCACCAAGACTGCCCTGCTTGCCGCCACCGACGACATCCATGCCCTTCTCGACAAAGGCCAAATGGCAGCCCTCATCCTCTTGGACCTATCAACAGCCTTCGACATCGTCTCCCACCGCACACTAGCCACCAGGCTCCACGACACGGGCATCCAAGGAAAGGCCTTAGACTGGATACGATCTATCCTCTCAGGCAGAACTCAGAGAATAAGACTCCCGCCCTTCCTCTCAGAAACGACAGAGATCAGATGTGGAGTACCCCAAGGATCCTCCCTCAGCCCCACACTCTTCAACGTCTACATGGCCCCCTCGCAACCATCGTCAGAAACCTTGGGCTCAACATCGTCTCCTACGCCAATGTTATCCAGCTCATCCTCTCCCTCACCAAGGAACCTGACATCACCAGGCACAATTCCAAGAAGGGGTGAAAGCCCTCGTGACCTGGATGAGGAACAGCAGCCTGAAGCTCAACTCGAAGAAAACAGAAGTCCTCATCCTCGGCTCCACCCCCTCTGCATGGAACGACACCTGGTGGCCCCCCGCCCTCAGAAACCCACCCACCCCAACGGACTATGCACACAACCTCGGCATCATACTCGACTCATCACTCACCATGAATCGCCAAATCAACGCTGTATCCTCTGCATGCTTCAACACCCTCTGCATACTACGCAAGATGTTCAAGTGGATCCCCCCCGACTCCTGGAAAACCGTCGCTCATGCACTCATCACCAGCAGACTGGACTACGGCAACGCCCTCTACACCGGAATCAACAAAAAACACCTCAGAAAACTCCAGACTGTCCAGAACATCGCAGCCAGACTTATCCTCGATATCCCTCAGCACAACAACACCTCCACTGGCTCCCAGGCGAAAAGAGAATAACCTTCAAGCTGCTCACACAAGCCTACAAAGCCCTCCACAACACCGGACCCCAATACCTCAACGACCGAATCTCCCTCCATGCCCCCAAGAGAAATCTCCACTCAGCCGACCTCTCCCTAGCCACCGTCCCACGTTTTTTCAGGACCAGAGCAGGTGGAAGATCCTTCTCCTATCGCGCAGCCGAGACCTGGAACGAACTCCCCCTTCACCTCCGACGGAGCCCGACACTGCACCAATTCAGGAGGGACCTCAAGACCTTGCTCTTTGAATGACCCAAACGGAGCTGCTCACACCCACCCCCAGCGCCTTGAGACCCTCACAGGTGAGTAGTGCGCTTCACAAAACCCTGATTGATTAATTGACTGTGAAATATGATTCCAGGTTTGTCAGCCACATGTTGAAAACCATATATATTTCTGTGTTTGCTTACAAAGTATAGATATAGTCAAAGGCTAGTAATTTAGAGTGAACCCAGCAGATCCAAGAAGCATGACCCCCAACTTAAGGCAGGATAGTTTCCTCATTTCCTTCTTTAACACGATAGGAGACTTTGCTGTGGGAGACATAGTTATATCAGGAGACTAGAATGCAGCCTGGGATACTCCTAAGGATAGACCACACAATTCCCCATCAGCAGTAGGAGCATTCTCTAAAAAAGTAAAACCAACAATAAGGGATTCATAGTGTGAACAATGTCCAAATCAAATAGTTTACACATTATTTTCCCACTCTCAGAGGACGTATTCAAGAATCAACTATATTTTGGTGAAAAACATGTTTATTCCATTATGGACACTAAAATATATTCAATAATCTTGTCATGTCCTGCCCAGACAGAAATAGTCTTGGCCTGGGACAACAAGCAGAAACCTCAATGGAGATGGATATCTCACCTATGGCCATATGTATAAAAGTTAGGTTTTGCGATTCTCAAATAGCAAATTTTTGAGAATCGCTATTTGAGAATCGTAAAACGAGATGTATGTAGGATTTGCAAAAAAATTTGCGAATCCTACATATTCCTTAATTGCGAATCGCAAATTTTGCGATTCCTTATTTTGCGAAGGAGTTTTTCTTTCATACATACCACTAAGCCAAATTGCGATCGCAATTTTGTTTGATACATATGGCCCCTAGTGTTAGACCTCTCATTCTTGTCGTGGTTTTCCCCTAACTTTTTTTTGCATGAAATCTGTTTTATTAAAGGTTTTCCAGAGAACAATACAAGACATGGTCTCTAAGCTGATACAAAACTGCTTATATATAGCACGACATATTAGTACAGGTGCAACAAGTGAAATAAGGATATCACAATATAGTGGTAGCTGTTCAGGTTCAGGTGCTGGACACCCAGCAAGTAGATGCCACAGACAGGCATATAGAGTATATGACAAAGAACAATAAAACAAAAGTCACAACTAGTGTCAAATCAAAATGTCTCTTAGGGGACCCCAGTTCCTTTTCATCGTCACAGAATAGCACAGGAGGGGGCCTCTCTGGTAGTGTGGTGGGGGGGACATTGGCAGGCAAGGGCTGAGAGTTGTGCCCACTGCTGTAGCGACTAGCAAACTTTCTATTCAAAGAGCTGTAGGGCTTTAAACTTGGGTGGGGTGAAGCAAGTATATTTGAGGTGCGGGAGATAATCAATTAGTAGTTGCCAGATATGTGTGAATTTTGTATCAGTGTGGGCCATCATGTGGGACATCTGTTCCATTGCCATAACATAGGAGAGGCGCATGAACCATAGGTCAATAGGAGGGGCCGTGGTCTTCTTCCAGGCAAGAGCTATAAGCTGTTTTGCAGCGCATAACATATGGCTAATGAGCCTCCAGTAGGTGTGTCATCGCCTCCACTGTGAGGGGTCGGGTACCTAATATGATAGTGGTGGCGGAGGCAAGGATTTGGACTCTGACAGTTCCATTTATGGGCCTCGTTTATGAGGCCCCTTGCGGCACTTTTGCACTGCTGGAACGTCACTTTTTCGACATTCAGGTGGCGCAATGTGCAGCCGCATATTTACAAGGCCACGTAAAGCCACTTTACTTGGCTTTTCATGGCCTTGCATATATGTGCCCCTTTCACGCAGAACACTGTGTGAAAGGGGGGTTCCATGGGTGTTGCTATGTGTGTTCCCATGCAATACCCATGGAATCTGAAGCATTCCCAGATTTAAGAGGAATCGGAAACCTGAGAATGCGTCAGATTCTAACGCCACACCAGGGGTGCCTTTAGGGAGGCGCAACGAGGAGAAATGTTCTAATTTCTCCTCGCTTTTTCCTTTTTCTATGTGTGCTCCATTCTGCAGCACAAATAGAAAGAAGAAATCGCCTCTTGTGATTGATTTTGTTCAGGAAGGTGTCTTTCCTGCACAAAATCAATCAGCCCCGCAATGCAGGCATCCTTGCATCATGGTGCAAGGGTGCCTGCGTTAACGCATGTCAGCCCATTGTGCACCAGTGCAGAGGAAAAGGGCTGGAATGCACCGTATCTTATAGATACAGCACCTGCCTGCCCTTTTCTTTTGACACAGGGCAGCGCAGCAAGATTCCTTGCGGTGCTGCCCTGCACTAAAACCTCATAAATTAGACCCTTTGTGCCCAAGAACCTACTTCCTGTAAGTGGTGATAAGAGAGGAAGACAGCCAGATGTGGCAGAGGTCTCCTGGCTCTGTTCTGCAACGTCAGCAGAGGATGGAAGCTATAGGGTAAATAGTGTGCAGGCATATTGGGGTATAGCACCACTGTGTCATGATCTTATGGGATGACTCTCATTGGGGTATGCCTCTGTATGTCTTGGTGTTGTCGCACCAAAGTGTTTCCCAAGGTTTTGCGAAATGCCTTCTGAAGTGCTAGCGTGCCATTGCGTATGGTACAAGTGTGTGTAGGAGGGTGTAGAGTGTTAATGTTCTTGGTAAGTTCTAGATATCAGCCCCCTGGAGCCATCGTAAGCCCTGACTAATGTCTCAAAGGGAGTGTAAGCTTATGTGGGGGTGGGGCTGAAGTGCGCACTGGCGCAGTTGACAGCATTGCAACCGAGTCGATTCAGGGACCTTAAAGTCTATTTAGCATTGATCAAAGGGCTTGATGTTGCCTCCCATGAAGAGGTCGCACAAGGTCCTGCACTCATCAGCCTCAACTGGGGAGTGTATGGGCGAGGGCCGGTGTGAAGTCTAGGTTATGGGCAATTGGTGTATTGGGGGAAGGGAAGTTGGTGCGACTTCTTTTAAGACAGTTTGTTCCAGATCTCAAGGACTGTCTTTGTTGGAGTAGCAATATATGCACAACTTGGCCTGTCATGTTTCGGGAGCCAAGGTAAGTCCCATAGGGGGTGACAGGTCACCACTCAGTCCATGTGGAACCAGTGTTTATCGCTTTCACGGACAACCCATTCAGAGATATATCCTAAATAGGCTGCCCAATAGTATTCTAGGAGGTTAGGGCAAGCTAGACCACCACTGTCTCTATGCAGCGTTAACAAAGAGTTAGATAGCCTGGGATGTTTACTTCCCCAGATGAAGGAGTATATGTCTCACTGTAAGCGCAGGATATAATCGAGGGAATGGGTGTGGGTAAGGATTGAAAAAGGTAGAAAACCCTGGGGAAGACTATCATTTTTATAACATTCATTCACCAGAGGTCTTCCAATATGGACCTTCGATATTCTGGCCAGCCAGCTTGCATCCAAGAGTCCAGTGTGGGGCTTAAGTTAAGGCCTAGGTATCGGATTGTGCAAGAAGCCCATTTCAATGGGTCTAGCATTTGAAGGGCGGGATAGTCCTGTCGGTGTATGGTGAGGTTCAAGGTGTACAAATTGGTCATATTAACTTTGAAGCCCATTTCGGCTTAAAAGGCGGAGAGGCAGTACACAACTGCGGGCAGGGAGGTAGCGGGTTGAGCGAGATTAAGTAGCAGGTAGTCCGCAAAGAGACTTATCTTTTGGGACCGACCACCAAAAGGTATGCCCATGATTGGCCAAATGGTGATAGCTAGGGTTTTGACGGCAAAGGCGAAGAGTAGAGGCGATATCGGACACCCCTGTCAGGTACAGACTGAGGCAGTTGGACCCACGTAGGACACCATGATCTTGGTGGTTATACCCGTACCTAGACCAATCTTGCTTAGAACCTCACGGAGAAATGCCCAGCACCCCCTGTCAAAATCCTTCTCCACATCAAGCGAGAGAAGGCAGGCTGGGATATTGCAACGGTGAGCTTTTTCAAACAAATGTGCAATCCGATGGATATTATCCACACCCTGTCCATTGCGAATTTAAATCAACCTGGTCGGGGTCTATAAGACACAGGAAGTACTGTTCCAGACTGTTAGCCAGGATCTTCATAAAAATCTTGCCGTCTGTGTTCAAGAGAGCTACAGGGCAATAGGATGAACGCAGTGTGTGGTCCTTTCTCGGTTTGGAAATGAGGGCGATCTCTGCAGCTGCCATTGTAAGTGTGAGGCCTGCATCATAGGTGAAGGAGTTAATCAGTGTCAGTAGTCGATCTAGGAGGCTAGGGAGGAATGTTCTGTAGAAGGTGATGGGGACCCCAGCACTGTCTGGAGTTTTCCTGACTGGAAGCTCCCGGAGAGCCCGGTGTAGCTCTGTGTGTGTAATGGGGGTGTCTAGAAGTTCAGCATGACAAGGGTCGATTGGGTCCCAGTCGCAGTAGGAGTAAGTAAGCGTCTATCAGGGTCTGAGGGATTTCATCTTGCGTATAAAGGGTTTGGTAGTAGCTGTGAAATGCTTGTTGTTTGGCTCTTTCGGTGTTTGCTCAGGTCGTGTCTCCTGTCCGAATTTTAGTAATATGGGCCTTAGATTGTTGTTGACGTAGTTTAAGGCCAGTGAGGATCCAACCTTATCCCCCTCCCATAGTATTTATGCTTTAAGGCCAGAAAGGAGCGTTCAGCATTATTGGTCCTATGGGCTCTCACCTTTCCCTGCAGAATTGCAAGCTGTCGCTTGTTGCATCTGGTGGAAGCCGTCTGGTTGAGTCGCTCAAGAGCTTTAATCTCTGCCGCCAGACCCGTCTCCACCAACCTTGATTCTCTCGCTCTAGCAATGGTAATGGTCAAAATCACCCCCTAATAGTAGCCTTGAACACATCGCAAAACACGTGAGGTGATGTGTCTGGGAGAGCGTTAAGTTCAAAATAATCCACAGTCCCCTTTTTGATCTCCGCCGTATCCACCGGGTCTCTAACTTATTGTGGGGGGAAGAGCCATTGCAGTGGGCCGCAGCGGGGGCCTGTGCCACCTGACCACACTACTAGACTATGTGCATATCTGAGATTCAGATGTCAAAGATGGCCACTGTATCAAGGTCAACGAGTAGTTGCGTGAAAAAGAAATAGTCAATGCAGGAGTAAGAGGCATGAACGTGGGAGTAGAATGTCCTGAAGACAGTACTTGAAATCTGTTTCGAAGGATGCTTTTTCCGAACAGATTTCTTTAAGAAATTGGTCCATGTAATCCTGTGAAATGGGCACCAGGGCCAATCCTCCGGCTGCCACTGGTGGGGTGCTCTCCTTCCCATCCATGTCTGCTGTCGGGGCCTTGTGCCAGAGAGAGTTCACTGAAGTTTCCTTGGCGGGCTTGAGACGCGGCATAGTGCGGTAGTGTTGGCATGGGGATGTCTGGTCACAATGTTGGGTTAGGGCAGCTGTCCACACCCCGCTCTGCGATAGGCACTAACAATGATTGCAGGTGGAGGTGCGAGGGACCACCCAGTAGGAGCAGCAGGCACCAATGTTTGAAGTGGGCGAAGGGAAGGAGAGGAGCGCTCCCAGGTAAGTCTTCTATTTAGTGGAGGGCCATGTGTCTTAGAGTCCTGAGTTCGCTATAGGGCTTGTGTGCCCCCAAAGGGCCACCCTCGCCCTCTATACAAGCCCCAGGTGTTGTTCCAGAAGTCCAGAGGGGGACCAGACTTCACTTAGCTCCAGGCGGATCCCCTCGGGGCACCCCTCCTCACTATGCACTGCAGGGGGGTGGTCCTTCGGTTGTCCTCTGCGGAAGCTAGATAGGGGCCAGTTCAAGGCTTATGAAGCGGGCCCCGAGGGGCACCATAAAGAGAGAATCACGTTTGCTCCCTAGCTGGGGCTGATGTCGATGGCCTCTGATGTCAGTGCAGGAGGACCCCAGCTTCAGTCAGGGGTCAGAGTAAACCCCGGCCGGGCCAGTGTCTTCAAGCAGCCATCAGACCAGGAGGTAAAAAAAAAAGGGGGAGAGAGAGTTCAGGGCTCACCGTCACATACCACCATGCAGGCCAGACGCAGGCCCAGAAGCCCATTCTGCGCCGCCGCTGAGGCCCATGTCCAGGCAGCCACTGCAGCACACCCCCAGTGGCTGACCGGGTAGTCCACCACTGCGGTGGTCAGGCTTGTCTCCACCACCACAGTCACTCACTGCGGTTGGTGGGGTCCGTCACTGGCGTCCTCCCTCCTCGTCCCTCCACCTCCGAGGGAGCACCCCAGAAAGCCCAGGCGGACTACAATAGGGTTCCCAGTGCCAAGTAGAGTGGAGGGCCCCCTATCCGGTGCAGCCCTGGCTATGCCTCGTCACCGCCCCAGATGGTGCAGTGTGGCAGGGCTTTTAATGGAGCCCGGGGCGGGCCTTGAGGATAGGCAGAAAAACACCCAAGATGGCAGATCGGCAGGCCTCCGCCGGGCATCGGGCCCATGATCGCCCCCAAAAGTCCTGCTTCTCAGTGCCTCCACCCAGCTCCAAGTGTGTTTGGGCAGCTGCACTAGGAACGGGGCTCCTGAATGGAGACAAAGCACATCTAACTTCATTCCCATCCTCGCAATGCCCCCCCTAACTTTTTGCCTTCAACTCTCCTGTTTGCTGACTTTGTATTTGCTGGTTTTAAGATTCTGTGAACTTTACCACTACTAACCAGTGCTAATGTCCTTGTGCTCTCTCCTTACAACATGGTAGAATTGACTTACACCAAATTGGCACATTTAATTTACCTGTAAGTCCTTAGTAGAGTGGCACTAACAGTGCCCAGGGCCTGTAAATTAAATGTTAATAGTGGGCCTGCAGCACTGACTGTGCCACACACTTGAGTAGTTCTTTAAACATGTCTCAGGCCTGCCATTACTGCCTTTGTGTGCAGATTTAACCTACCATTTCGACATGGCAAAATAAACATTTTGAAAGGCCCAAACCTTCCTTTTTAATACATATAAGTCCCCCCTAGGGTAGGACCCAGAGTGCAGGGTGCATTGTATTGAAAAAGTTGGGCATGTACGTTTAGATTTTACATGTCCTGGTAATGAAATCTCTTCAATTTGTTTTTCACTACTCCAAGGCCTACCTCTCCCATAGGATAACGTTGGGGTTAGTTTATTACATTTCATTAAGCTGTAACTTCCAAATGGGAGCAGGTAACCAGTTTTGCGGTCTTTAGAATTGTAATGAAAATTCCTAACGTATGGTGAAGTCGGATTTTATATTACAATTTTGAAAATGCCACAGTTGGGCTTTTTGTATTTGTCCTAGATAGCCACACACAATAGAGGGCTTAGGTGTGCCTGGATGGGCCCTCACTGACAGGATGGGAGGGAGGAGGTGGGAACAGCCCCACTTACACTTGAAAAGGTAGTGTCCTCCTCCACACAAAGGGCTGCATGCCTCCTGTAGTTAGCCTGGAGCCAGGACAAGGAAGGCAGGGCATCTGTCCACTTTAAAGACCTGCCTGTAGAATCTTCTCCCCACTTCAATGGAACAACTGGGTATAAATACTGGACTTCAGATACCAACTCTTCAGTACACTTCTAGACCTGTGGATACTCTGCCAGGAAGAAGGATTACTGTGCTGCTGAAAGGTTTGCTACTCTGCTGGACTGCTGCTCTGAAGTACTGCCACCTTGCTGTGCTGACCTGCTGCCTGCTTCCCTCTTGCCTGGGTGAGGAGGACTGGACCTGCATCTCTCGAACCCATGACACAACAGTGACTCCAAGGGCTAATTGGCTAGCCTCCGGATCTGAAGCCGCAGTGACACAACAGGCTTCCAACAGCCTTGCACCGGCATATGGACTCTGCCATCTGGCAGTCTACCCTGCCAAGTGATGCCTCCTAAGTCCTGGATCCTTTGAGGTGGGCCTTAAGTGCCCTGCCAGCCTCTGTGGATCCAGCGGAACAGAAGCATCTCCTCTACTGCGAGGTGCAAACCTGATGAGAGCCAACGCATCGCAACTGCTGCACATATTGGACTGATTGGAAAGGCCCACATCGAATCACAGTGCATCAAAACGGCCATTTGCATGATGCAATCTAGGCACAGGCCATCGCATCCCTTGTTGACGGCAGGCTTAACGACGTTGCCGGACTCCACATCGCAGCCTCGCAGCTCCTCGGAACCGACGCATTGCCTTGACTGTGCAACACTTCCTCAAAGCCAGACTTCGCATTGTAAGCCCCCTTCGACGACGACACAGGACCTTGTACCGCATTTCGGAAACAATGCATCGCTTCCGCTGTGCGACGCATCTTAGATGCAGATCCTTGCAGCGCTCCGCAAACCAGGATTGAAGGTACTTTGTTCAACGGGAACTAACTGGGTCCCTTTAGCCACCCTGCAGTCCATCACAGTTGGCCTAAACTGGTGACTTTGTCCCAGTCTGGCACAACCAGATATCCCCGGTTGGCGTTTTGTGCTTTTTGTCGCTATTTTAACTAAAATCTTTAAAATTGCATATCTCCAGTTCTACTAATTTGATTTTTGACGTTTTGGTCTTGTTTTATTTATTTATTAAAAATCACTCTATTTTTCTAAATGAGCAGTCCTTTTCACTTTATTACTGTTTGAAATGTTGCACAAATACTTTACACATTGCCTCTAAGTGAAGCCTGACTACTCTGTACCAAGCTACCAGGGGGTTGAGCACAGGTTAATTTAGTGTTGGTTTGTGCCACACCCTGACAAGGATTTTGGCTGCTGCTTGACCAGGGTTCACATCCCAGTCAATCAACAACCCAGTTTCTTACATTGGTGATCAGTGGTGAGAAGTTGGACTTGTGCATGTGCAGTGCCACACAGTGATTTTGTGTGCACTACAATCCCATATCTGAGACTAATTCAAATTTTAAATTCTCCTTGATTGTCCTTTTTGCTTTTTCTAACTTCTCTCTCTGTCTGTTATGCCTGAGTCCACACCTGCAAGAATGGGTCTACACTGTGTCCCAGTTCAAGTAGTTCTGCAAGGAGCACCATCAGGAAGGTGGAGCTCCAAAAGGTGATGAGGGCCAGGGGCGGAAGCCTATCAGTCATTGGTTGAAGCTACAGAGGGAGATGATGAAATGGAAGGGCCTGGAGAAAACTTTCCTATGGTGCCAACTGCAGTTGAGGGGGATGACTTAATCCCTGAGGTAGAGCTCCATGCCAGGACAGAGAACAGTGTGTCTTCCCGCAACCCGTCACCAGAAGAGCTGGCGGAAAGGGATTTCTGGCTGTAGATGTCCCAGTTAAGAATGGAGGAAAATAAACAGGCCATCGAGGCAGAGGCCTAGAAGAAGGCTGCGACAGAGAGAGCCTTAGAGGAGAAGAAGATATTGTTGAATTATGAATTGAGTCTTAAGGAGCTGGGTGTAAGGGCTAGGCAAGCAGAGTCCGGCAATCTTGGTGGCAGCATTCCTACAGTGCCCTCTCAAGATAGAAGGACCAAATTCCCAAAGGTCTGGTGCATTACATTGTTGTGGGGGATGACATCGGCAAGTGGTTTGAAATATATTAGGTGGCTTTGCAGATGCATAGGATCCCTGAGGAGGATTGGGGGCTAGCCTCTTCAAGCACATCCCTAGCAAGGGGAGGGATGCCCTACTGGCCCTAGATAAGGATACAGGATGATATCCTGTATCCTTATCTAGAAAGAAATCCTAGTAAGAAAGTGTGGCCTTACCCCTGAGAAGTACAGGCAGAAGTCTAGGGACAGTCAAAAGCTACCCCAGAAGTCCTATGTGGATTGTGTAGACTCCTTTTGCACGTTAAAGGATGGTTGGGTGAAGGATAGTGAAATAAAGGATTATCAGGGGCTGTATTATTTGGTAGCGAGAAAGCACATGTTCAGTCTTTGTTTTGCAGATCTGCACCAGCACATTATTGATGGTAACCTCACTGACCCCAGGGAGCTTGCTAAGGAGATGGACCACAGGCTCAACAAAAGGATCCACAAGAAAGTATCTGGGAGGATCACCACAATAGTGGGCAGGGTCACCACCAGAAGGAGGGGGGACACAAACATAAAAACAAGGAGTTCTCTAAAGGCCCCCAAACTAGCTCTAAGTGTCAGGACTCCCAATTCCCACCTGAAAGAAGAGAAAGTGGTCCCTTGATAGTTAGTCTTCAGGGAAGGGACCTCCTAAGTGCTACGAGTGTCAACAGGTTGGCCACTACAAGGCGGATGCCAAGTGGGCATAGCCCCACACTGGTGGGCAGACACCGGGGTTGGTTAGTGCAGCGCTTGGGGAGAAGATTGCCCCAGATAGTGTGGGATACAGCATAGAGGTTACCCTAGTATCCCTGGGTGACTGAGAGATAGTGAAGGGAACTTACATGCCTAGTAACACTAAGAAATGTTGGCAGCGGGTCACTATCAATGGACAGAGAATAGCGGCTCTGAGAGACAGTGGAGCCAGCATGACAACTGTCAGGTGTCATCTGTTGACCTCAGAGCAGGTAGTCCCTAATGCATTCCATCTAGTTGTTCCAGCTGACAACCATGAGAGTTACTACCCAGTGGTTCTGATTCCCTATGACTGGGGGGAGTGTCTCAGATTTTTTTAGGGTAGCTGTGACTCCATCCATGCCTGTGGATTGTCTGCTTGGCAGTGACCTAGAGCATACCATCTGGAAGGAGGTGGTGCTCAGTTCGCACTTGGAGATGTTAGGGTTGCCTAAGTAGGTGTGCCTCACAACATGGTCCATGGCCGCCAAAGAGGGTAGTCAGGAGGACATGGAACCTGGAAAAACGGCCCAGGTACCTGCCAAAAAGAGGAAGGTCAAAGGGCACAAGAAATCCGCTGCTGAAACTTGCATGGTCCGGAAGGAGCCTGAGGGTGAGGGTGACGCCCCAGAACCTATAGGGGAGGACATTGCTGCCCTGGGGAACCTACCTGAGCTGACTAACTGGCAGCAGGAAGGGGGTCCCACCATGGAGAAGTTCTGCACGGCCCAGAAGGTGTGCCCTACTCTTGAAGGCCTATGGCACCAGGCTGAGGCTCAGGCAGCTGGCGACACCTCTGGTGATCACCTGATTTACTGGGTGAAGAGTCTCGAGTATTGTGAGCCTAAAGTTCTTGAGCCTGGTGCAACCCATGTGTTGGTGGTCTCCCAGTGCTACAGGGCCTTCCTACTGGAGCTGCCTCATGATTTTCCCATAGGGCAGGACAAAACCTTTGAAAGCCTTGTCACCCATTTTTAAGTGGTAAGTCAGGAGGGAAGTGCAAGGCTCCTGTGAAGTTGGCACTCCCTTTGAATGAGTAGGCATCAACACTGTTGGGTCTCTGGCCCCCAAGCAACAGGTTCATCCTGGTCTTGGTGGACAATGCCACCTGGTGGCTCTACCTCTGAGATCAGTGACTGCGCCCACAGTGGCTAGGGCAGTGATAGGGATATTTACCAGTATGGGGTTTTCCAAGGAGGTGGTATCTGACCATGGTACCAACTTCAGTGTGGAAGGAGTGTGGGGTAACCTACAAGTTCTATTCTGCTTACCACCCCAAAACTAACAGGCTTCTCGAAAGGTTCAACAAGACCCTCAAAGGCAAGAGCATAGTCCTGTCAGAGCCCTTGTGGCGAAAGTGGTATGTTCTCCTGTCATGACTTCTGTTTGCTTACAGGGGAGTACTGCAGAAGGGGTTTGGCTTCAGCCCCTTTGCACCTCTGTAAGGGCACCCTGTGAGGGGACCTCTCAGATTGGTGAAGGAGGGCTTGGAGCAAGCTCTCGGGAAGGCCCCCTAGGATGTGGTCACCTACATGCTGGCACTCGATACCCAGACGAAGCGCCTATGGACTAAAGCTCAGGAGAATCCAGAAGCCTGCCAGGAGGTCATGAAATGGTGGTATGACCAGAAGGCTACTCTGGTCGAGTTTCAGCCTGGCCAAAAGTGTGGGTGATGGAGCCTGTAGAGTCCAGGGCCCTTCCAAACCACTGGTCTGTGCCCTATGAGGTGAAAGAGCGCAAGAGTGAGGTCACCTACCTGGTGGACCTCAAGACTCCCAGGAACCCTTTAAGGGTTTTACATGTCAATCGCCTCAGACCCCACTTTGAGAGGTCCGAGGTAACCATGAGGGAGTCGAGGAGGCAAGTGAACCTCACCCTAACCTCTTTTCTTCCGAGTTGCAGGATGGGTCAGTGGAGGGTGTTAACCTCTCCTCTACACTGACCCTCGTACAACAGAGAGACTGCTGTCAGTTGTTGTGGCAGTTTACCTCTCTCTTTTCCCTTACCCCAGGGCTCATTAACATGGAGCACCCATGATATTGATACTGGGGACAGCATGCCTGTGAAGAGTCAGATCTACAGGCTGTCTGTTAAGGTGAGAGCCAGCATTAAGGAGGAGATCTCTAAAATGCTGGAGCTAGGGGATATTGAGCTCTCAAACAGCATTTGGTCCAGCCCAGTAGTGCTGGTCCCCAAGGCTGTTCCTCCAGTTGCCACCCCAGAACTTTGGTTCTGCATTGGACCGGGAGCTGAATGCAGACACCAAGACTGACGCACACCCCATCCTCCGAACTGATGAGCTCATAGATCGGTTGGGAGCTACCAAGTTCCTCAGCACGTTTCATTTAATGCCTGGACACTGGCAGTTTGGCATAACAAAGGGGGCCAAAGAGAGGACTGCTTTCTCTACCCCAGAAGGGCACTTCCAGTTCCAGGTAATGCCCTTTGAGTTGAAGAACACCCCTGCCACCTTTCAGAGGTTGGTCAACCAGGTCCTGGCTGGGTTGGAGAACTACAGTGCCGCCTATCTAGCAACAGTGCGGTCTTCACTTTTAGCAGGGAGGACCACTTGCACCACCTCTGGGAAGTGCTTCGGGCTCTACAGGTAGCAGGCATGACTATCAAGGCCAGTAAGT
Source organism: Calotriton arnoldi (assembly GCA_963921515.1). Classification (NCBI taxonomy): domain Eukaryota; kingdom Metazoa; phylum Chordata; class Amphibia; order Caudata; family Salamandridae; genus Calotriton; species Calotriton arnoldi. The sequence goes on along the minus strand of CAWUFW010001746.1, from coordinate 497,049 downwards.
GCCAGACAGGGCACGGTTCAGTGGTCTACTTGGGCCATCAAGTTGGAGGAAGCAAGGTGCAGCCATCCAGGTCAAGATCCAAGCCATCCTGGCTTGGGAATCCCCAAGACCCAGACAGATGTGAGAGCGTTTTAGGCATCACTGATTATTACAGGAGATCCATCAAGGGGTATGGCACCATTGTTGCACGCTTGACAAAGCTGACTTCTAATAAGCAGCCCAGACAGGTGATCTGGATGGAGGCGTACCAGAACGCTTGTGATATCCTGAAGAAGGTCATGTCCAGAGCACCCTTGCTCAAGGTCCCTGGCTTCTCCAATAAGTTCATTGTACAGATAGACTCCTCAAAGCATGGCATAGGGGCCGTGCTCTCACAGCTGAATGAAGAGGGCCTTCATCAATAGGAAGTACCTGGGTAACAGAGGTAGAGTGCAAAAGGGAGGGAAGCCTTTGCAGTAATCTGGGCAGTGAAGAATCTGAGACCATACCTATTTGGAGCTCATATCCAGGTTCAGGGGTTCAGATAGCCCACAAACCCCTCAGATGGCTATTGCAGATGAAGAGTGATAATCCCAAACTGTTGAGGTGTTCCATCTCTCTACAGGGAATTGACTTTACTGTGGAACATCATCCTGGAACAGAGCATGCCAATTCTGATGGTCTCTTCAGTTTCTTCCACCTTTGTGAAGAGAGCTCCCAAGGGGTTGGGTAGTTCTACCCACTTGCAGCTGGAGGGGGGACACGTGTTAGACCTGGCATCCTTGGCGTTGTTTATGCCCTAACGTTTTGCCTTTAACCCTCAATTTTGCTGACTTCAGTTTTGCTGGTTTTAGGACCCTGTGCACTGTGCCACTGCTAACCAGTGTTAAAGTGCTTGTGCTTTCTCCTTAAATGTGGTAGAATTAGCTTATACCCAATTGGTACATTTAATTGACCTGTAAGTCCCTAGTAGAGTAGCAACAGCCATGCCCAGGGCCTGTAAATTAAATGCTACTAGCGTGCTTGCAGCACTGATTGTGTCACCGACTTAAGTAGCCCTTTAAATATGTCTCAGGCCTGCCATTGCAGCTTGTGTGTGCAGTTTTAAACTGCCATGTTAACCTGGCACAATAAACCATTTGCCGGTCCCAAAGCTTCTTTTTTAATATATATGTCACCCCTAGGGTGGTCCCTGGACAGCCCACAGGTCAGGGTGCGGTGAATTTAAAAAGTTGGACATGCACTTTTAAGTTTCACATGGCTTGGTAGTGAAAGACTCTTAAATTAGACTTTCACTACTGCAAGGCCTACCTCTCCTATAGTACAACACTGGGGTTACCTTATTACATTTAATAAGCTATAATTCCCAAAAGGGAGTAGGTAACCAGTTCATGTTTGGTGTCTTTGAAATTGTAATAAAAAATCCTAAAGTATGGTGAAGTTGGATTTTAAATTACAATTTTGAAAAGGCCACTTTTAGATAGTTGACATTTTCATGCCTGAACTATTTGGTGCCGTCAGCCTGTCTCTGGGTCACATGACTGGTTGTAGTTGATAGGTGGGCTTTGTACAGCCCTCCTAGACAGCCACACACAATAGGGAGCTTTTTTTTTTTTTTTTTTTATTGGCATTTAAGAGAATATAGCATACATTAAAAAGGATGCTTTTACAAAACAACAGAGCAGTGACCTTAAAAGGAACAGGGAGAAGAAGAAAGGGGGGGGGAGAAAAAGGAAAAGGAAGGGGGCGAAAAAGGGGTGCTGTCTTGTACATCGTTTGGAGTATAGAGAGCATTACAGTTGTCTGTTTAATAGAGCATCTTAAACCAGCATTAGCAAATAATCGTCACATATGCTGTCCTGAAAAACAGAGAGGCGGTGCGGATTTCATGACTCATTCAAACCTATTCTATAGGGTGTGGCCCAGTTCGACATTATGCAGCGGGCCCTCATCGAGACAGTGCCTCGAGTTGCGCACAGCAATAGGACCATTGGTCTGTGGTAATGGGGGTGTCCGTATCTTGTTGCCACTGGGCAAGTGCCTTGGGGGTGTCTTCTCCTGTGTCATTGTTTATAATCTAGTGACAAGTTTACGGTGAGAGGTGTGTGTAAGTACATGCTCCAGAGTATGTAACGTTGGTGGGGGAGTCGGGAAAGTGGCATGATTTGCCCGGCATGTGGCTACACACAATAGGGAGCTTAAGTGTGCCTGGATGGGCTATTACTGGCAGGATGGGAGGGGGGAGCTGAGCACAATAATAGCTGCAATTTACATTTTGCAGGCAATTTGAGTAGTACAGAGGTGGCATTTTTGGATCTTTTGGTATATGCGGACAGGCAACAATTGATGACTAAATTGTACCTTAACCCCTTGACCGCGATCGGAATTCCGCCCAGGTGCTGGACATTCTGATCGTGGGTGTGGTCGTGACGAGCTCAGCTCGTCATGCGCACACGCCCACCGCGCAGCATGACGAGCTGAGCTCGTCATGAGCATAGAAAGGGTTAAACCTACTGCAGGTAATTCAATTTTACATTTCACCAGTCAGCACCCACGTAATTTCATCATTGGCATTCCGTACGGTGAGCTAATCCGCCTTAAGCGCAATTGCTCTACCCTTGAAAGTTTGAACATGCAGAGAAAGAGGCATTATTAAGATTTGAAACAAGAGGATATTCTAGTAAAACCTTGAAGTCAGCCTCTAATAAAGTAAAACAAGATGGTAGGCACCAGCTATTGAAACAGAGACCTAGGAAAGATAAAGCTGACTAAGTGACTAGACTAATCTTGACTTTCTCTGCAGATTCAGGTGAGATAAGAAAGATCTTTGGCAAACATTGGAGTATCTTTCAATCAGATACAGCAATTGGCCACCTAGTCCACTCACATTCGAGTATAACCTATAGGAAAAATACATTGTTGAAAGATCTACTGGTTCACAGTCACTTCACAAGCAGAACCCTAGAAAAAGCTAAGGTAACTGGTTTCGTTTCTTTCCTAAGATGCAAAGCGTGTAGGAAAAGTGTAAAAATAAAGGATTACCCAGTACCAGGGAGGAAAACTAGAAAACCTATTACGAAGTTGCTTAATTGCAATACCAGCTTTGTAATTTATTGCCTGGTGTGTCCATGCAACCTACTACATGTGGGCAGCACGGTACACCAGGCAAAACAGAGGGTGTTGGAACATTCTCGGGCAATGATGAATAAAGACAACAGCTACCCTGTGGCGAGACTCTTTGTCTACTTCCATTAGAGCGATAGCAACCTCTTAAGTTTTGACTGTATTGACCATGTGGCTATCTCCGAGAGAGGTGGAGATAGGGTGAAAACTTTGCATAAAATGGAATCCAAATACATTATAGAGCTGAAGACCCGCACTCCATATGATCTAAATAGTGAAGAGGAAATGTGGACACATGTAGGTTGATGATTTTTATAACCCCCACTCACCAGTATAACAGAGTATTAAGTCTGAGCTGCTGCAAAAGATAATGGAATTAAATCAAATTTTGTCTGCATTATAGGGGTTTTACCCTTCTACGTTTCCCTCTTTTTTCCTTTCCTATTTCCCCCTTTTTTTGCTTATAGTTTTAGGGATTTTATGCACACACTGTGTGGGATAAGTAATACACACTGTTTTGATTATGTTGCACTTATAGGCACTTTATATGGCGATTATTGTTCAGCATATAACCATTCTCTTTAGAATAACCGTTCGCACAGATACTCCACCGGAGTTGAACTCGAGGTATGCATTATACAATATTGTAATAAAAATAAATGTGAATTTTTATATTTTTTAGAATTTAGCAACTTGGATGTATGTCTAACATTGCTCCATTTTGTAAGGTATGTCATTAGAATGTATCCGTTGGGGCAAATCAACTTTGATGTATCGTCTGTGAGAATCATTATGATTATTATGCTTTAAAATGGCATTATGCCTGCATTATGATTTGGCATTGTTGTCGTGGTATATGGTTATTGAAACTAAGGACTATTCCAAGATGGCCGAACCGATGGTCTTCACTGCACAGGGATAGTTTGTCTTTTATGTCATTGACGACAATGGGTGGGGGATTTTGTAATAAATAACGAATGAGCTGTAAGTAATGCTAACATTGACAAAGGCCGTAATGGCCGAAACGCATTTGTTAGCTGTGGTGTAATAAATTAATCTTGACGAACTCCTGAGTGCGCTACTTCATCTGTTCTGCAAGAACTGGTTCACACACACATATAGAACTCACAGAGGCCATTCCAGTCAAGAGGGGAGTGAGACAGGGCTGTGTTCTCACCCCTTCTCTGTTTATACTATACGTAAATGATTTAGTACAGCACCTACAAAAGTGTACTCACGATTCACCGAAGTTGGGAAGGATTCATATAAGTGCACTAACCTTTGCGGACAACACAATTTCGTTGTCACAGAATTTAAAGGGTCCACAAAATGTACTAGCCAGTTTTAGCCAGTACTGTAGATTAAAGGGATTAGAAATAAACCCTAGTAAGACCAAATACATGGCCATTAGACCAGACAAAGGTTTTAAAAATGAAATAGTGTTAAACCACACACCGTTGGAGCGAGTAACTGATTTCACATATCTAGGCATGACAATTGATTCAAAGTTATCATGGAAATCATGGAAATTACAAAATTCTATTCCAATTGTCAAGAAATTACAAGCCACTGAAGCTAAGGCAATCTCCTCGGCGCTGGATGTTTATAAATATAAAGCCAAAAGAGCTTCTCTTTATGGATCTGTGCTATGGGGCGGCAAAAATCTGACCCCATTGATTTTGTGGGAAAATAAAATAATGCAGACATTCACATCTCTACCCCAAAATACTCCTTTGATCTCCTTGTTCTACGATATTGGTTTTAAGAGACTAGAGTACTTGGCTATATTGAGACCCTTACTATATTGGATTAGATTGTGGGTTACAGAAGAGTTAAAACCATATAAACAAGGGCTGAGAGAACTATTAGAACTCGATAACCAATTTACATTCCCATGGCTTAGGCATTTGAGGAACTGGTTTTTTAAGTTGGGTCTAAAAAGATACTGGATAGATCCTACCTCCCTGACACTAGACTCTAAAAAGGAGCTAAAGAGTATTTTTGAGAATTATGTCTTGAACAAGGTGACATTAGATCCTACAGCAGGAAGACTCACCACCCAGTTTTTAACTTTCAAGTCGAGCCCAAGCTTTGAATTTTTCTGGATGAAATTCTACCTCAGCTAGCAAAAACTTTGTACATGAAGTTCCGCTATGAGATCCTCTGGATTACCTCTTTTACAGCTAAGTGGTCATCTGATTATGTACTAGGGAAAGAACCCAAATGCACTTTATGTGAGTTAGAAGCCGAAAAAGACATTGCTCATATCTTATTTTTCTTTACAGAATATGCTTGTTTTAGAAGGAAATGGATCAAGCCTTTGTGCTTGAGGCTGACGACTAGGAAATATTTGGAGGCCTTAAAAATACTGAAAACTGACAGTTCACGAATATTTGTATTTGGTATTAGTAGATTCTTACTTGCTGTGAGTTACCTACGGAAAAAGAGAGAACTGAAGTTTTAATGTCTTTTAGATTATATTATGTTATATCGATAATGAACTGTATAAATAGTATACTGTATCACGACTCGATTAACTGTCACGAAAACATTTTAATGTTAGAGAAACCGTTTTTCAGGGTAATACCGATTATTCAAATATTTCTGACTGTTCTTTGTACAAGTAACATGCACTTTATGTACATAACTACAGACAAAAATGGACTGAACTTAATCCTGGCGCAGAGCGCCGATTATAGATTGCCACAAGATGTACATAGAAATTAATTTTTGGTTGTTTACATTATTATTTTATCAGGCCCTTTTAACCGGATTACTTGGAAACATTTTATTCTATTTTTAGTAATATTAATTCATTAATGAGCTGTATTGTGATTTTATTCTGATGTTGTTATTGTGCACTTCATGGTTCTTTGAACTGAATAAAGTTTGAACTAAATTTGAACTATATATATATATATATATATATATATATATATATATATATATATTCACACACCAGTCCTTTCGTGTACACGGTATAGCATCAAGACCCATGACCAAGAAGCTTGTGCTTCGAAACACGTTTTTGTTTTTGCTGCTGAAATACATTAAAACCACGTAATTGGAATTGAGCCCAGGCCGTCCTGATTGTTCTTGACGCTACACCGTGTACACAAAAGGACTGGTGTGTGAGTAGATAAGGGGCCTGCCACCCCACTGGGGGCCGCCGTCAGAAGCGGCGAGAGAATCGGCAACGTTTGTGGATGAAATATATATATATATATTCAATTCTCCAACATAAAGTAACATGTTTCGACTGTCAAGGCAGTCTTGACAGTCGAAACGCGTTACTGGCAATAAATCTGTGGTATTGCAACAATCCTGAGAGTGCGATTACTTTATGTTGGAGAATTGACTTAATGTGTCCAGTGGGCTTCGCTGGCAATTCGCGCCACCTATCTACGGGTGGAAGGGGCAGGAAGGAGCATATCGAGATATTTGGAGTATATATATATATATGATTCTGTGTTGCCACTCAGAAGAGGGGGCAATCGGGAAGCCCTGCTTCGCGCATTAGAAACCAGATACATCTTGACACTAGATACCAAGACACCTTATGGTCTTAATGCGAGTGAGGATTTTTATACATGCTTGTAGATGTAGCTAGCTGACAGTATTTTGCACACATCCTATATGAATTTCGTATCATTCCGACCTCCATTTGTACAATTTTAATTCTTTTTTAACATAAGGTTAAATTGGGATTTTTAATGCACAGGATTAAAAAAACTTTTTAATGGTTCACGGCACCAGCACTTTTTCTTGACATAGTGTGTTGATACAATGCCCATTAGGGCATGATTTGTGTCTTGATTTTTGCACTGGCACTTTTGGCTATTTTATTGACAAAAATAATTTCTTAGAATCACCAATCTTATATATGTTTATAACTTATTGATATACCATTTTATATATATCAAACACATATGTAGGACCTTTTAGCAATTGTTTTAGCCTATAGGTGTTTAGAAACACGACAGATAATTATATTTCTCTGCATATGAATATTTATGACTAAGAATTTTTACCCACTAGGGTTTAATTGAATGCTGCTATTTGTACAGCTTGGTTACCATTTGTAACATCCATTGGTATTTTTCAATGCATAAGCAATACTAATTAACAATTATTGCTTACAAAGAGAATGTTTTTACCGTAACCACCTTTTGGTGCTTTACCAAACATACTCTATATTTATAATGTGTTGTGTTGTTTGTACAGCAATAATAGAGTTATTTTTGGTATTTGTGCAAAACTTCATGTTTCAAATGTAGGCACTTGCCTTTAAACTTAGGAAATGTTTCTTCTATGTCTAAGTATCAGGTGTCCTCTGCCAATCATGGTTGTATGCACGTAGCACTTTAAATTCTGCACTTCCTCCTGAAGCGTCATGTGATCAAAGCCTCTCGAAGGCCGAAACGCGTCATGGCGGACACAATGGGTGTTCAATAAATTATATGCACTAAGTTCGGGTCTGCTTTCGTTCTTGGACTGAGGATTTGCAGTTGCGAAGGCGTTCGCATATATATATATATGTGTATATGTATATATATATATATATGCTCCAGCTTGTACCAACAACGTGAGAGGCACTCGATAAACACCATTGAGCTGCAAGCTTCAGGCTCCTTAAAAGGTACGGAGAACACCGACCCGCTGATCTCGTTCACAGCTATGTCACATTCAACGCCTGACGCGTTTCGAAGTATATCTTCTTTTTCAAAGGCTTGTGATGGTGAGATGAAAACACGCACAGTCCAATCACCAACTCTTATATATACTTGATTGCGCGCCCCCTAATGGGCTGTTCTGGATGATATATATATATATATATTATATATTACTGCAAACGCCTGGTGTTATAATGAAGCAAAACCGTCACTCCGTGGGTTTTAATATCTGGCTTTATTGCACAAGTAAAATCATCCACGCGTTCCGGCCGATACTCACGGCCTTGTTCACGATGGAGGAATTTCGGACATTACTTACGTGATGGTGGGGGCAGAACCAGCTCACCTCAGGACAATACAATGGATTTTTCTGGGACCTTTGACTCCAGTAAGGGGAGTAAGGGGAGTTGAGAGGTTTTACCGTCTCTTCTCATTGCGGCATCCCTTGTTTTTCCTGAGAAGTAGTGGCAATTTTGCGCATTTATTTCAACATTTTAAATGCAAGACATTGTTCCCAAAATTTCCAGCAATGCCGTATTTCAACTTTTGAGTCTCTTCAGAAGCCAACGATTGACAACTGGACAGCCGTCACCACCGAAAACACACTGAAGACCATGAAGTCAATCCACTCCGGAGCCCCCACGGACCCCTGCCCCCACCACATCTTCAACAGAGCCCCCGACACCATCACACCCATGCTTCGCCACACCATCAACCGCTCCCTGGCGAACGCCTCCTTCCCCGACGACTGGAAACACGCCGAGATCAACCCCCTCCTGAAGAAGCCCTCGGCAGACCCCACCGACCTCAAAAACTACAGACCCATCTCCCTGCTCCCATTCCCAGCGAAAGTCATCGAGAAAGCCATCAACAGCCAACTCGCCACCTTCCTCAAAGAGCACAACATCCTCGACTCCTCCCAATCCGCCTTCAGAAAAACCACAGCACAGAAACCGCTCTCCTTGCCGCAACAGACGAAATCCGATCCCTACTGGACAGAGGAGAAACAGTAGCCCTCATCCTCCTTGACCTCTCAGCGGCCTTCGACACAGTCTCCCAATGCACCCTAACACGCAGACTCCACGACGCAGGTATCCGGGACAAGGCCCTCGAATGGATCAACTCCTTCCTCTCCGGCAGAACGCAGCGGGTCAGACTCCCTCCTTTCCTCTCGGACCCTACAGCAACCACCTGCGGAGTCCCCCAGGGGTCCTCCCTCAGCCCCACGCTCTTCAACGTCTACATGGCTCCGCTCGCTCCCATCGTCAGAACCCACGGACTCAACATTGTGTCATACGCAGACGACACCCAACTCATCCTCTCCCTATCTAACGAACCCAACACAGCCAAACACAACTTTCAAGAAGGCATGGAAGCTGTTGCCAAATGGATGAAAAGCAGTTGCCTATAACTCAACACCGACAAAACAGAAGTACTCATCATGGGCCCAAACTCCGATGCCTGGAACGACACCTGGTGGCCCCTGCGCCCTCGGAAGCCCACCCACCCCCACGGACCACGCACGCAACCTTGGAATCATCCTGGACTCTGAGCTCAAAATGGACCGCCAGATCAACTCCGTCGCATCCTCCTGCTTCCACACCCTCCGCCTCCTACGTAAGACCGTCAAATGGATCCTCCTCGAGCACAGAAAGACCGTCACTCACGCCCTCGTCACCAGCAGACTCGACTACGGCAACGCACTCTATGCCGAAATAAACAAAAATCTCACCCGCAAGCTACAAAACATCCATAACGCCGCCGCAAGACTGGTCCTCAACCTGCCAAGACACTGCCATATCTCCCAGCACCTGCGCACACTCCACTGGCTCCCCATCGAGGTTAGAATCACCTTCAAGATTCTCACCCACGCACACAATGCCCTCCACAACACCGGACCAGCATACCTGAACAGCCGACTCAAATTCCACGCACCCCAAAGGACCCTATGATCAGCCCAGCTCTCCTACGCTGTGGTCCCCCGCACCAGAAAGACAAGATCGGAAGGCCACTCCTTCTCCTTCCACGCGGCCAGAGCCTGGAACGCCCTACCGCTCCACCTCAGACAGACAACATCACTCCCCATCTTCCAAACTTGGCTCTTCTACAGACCCCCTCCTTGATGGACTGGAACCTGCACCCTCCTACCCCCGCCCCCCCCCAGCGCCTTGAGACCCTTACGGATGAGTAGACGCGCTTAACAAACACGTGATTGATTGATCACAGGCTAAAACGGTATTTGACCTGGACTTTAAACTGTGAAGTGTACTTGAAAAGTCAATTGGACATTATGATGCATGCTGGTTCATGAATTTTTCTATGAACAGTGAGTACGTCATGCGTAAGGCGGGTTCTTATCAAGGAAACCTTTCTCACCTGTGAACAAGGCTCGCACTAGAGCCGAAAACACGTAGGGTTAAAAGGAGGTTTGCATGCCGCCACTTTCAATCAAAGCTAATAAAGCAGTTGGAACCTCAAATTGGCTTGGCGCATTTTTTGCTTGCATTACAAGAGGTCTCGAATGCTCAACTGCATCTCACTGCTCTCCATGCCCAATCTTTTCCCCCTATCATAGCCTCCTCCACTACTCCAGCTTTTCAGCTCCATGTTCGGGGACACGCCAACCTGAATACTCCCTCCAACTAGCTGTGGTTTTGATGGCCTGCGCCTAACCCCTGGTGGTCATTATGTTTGGCAAATCAAATCACACCGGATTTACATTTCAGAAATACTGTGCAGTCCTTCCAGTAAAAGTATCCAACAAGATAGGTGAGATACCCCCATTCCAGCAGCCACACATTGATGATGACATTGCCACAGAAGCAAAAAAGGTAAATGAGATGATGAATTTTGATGAACTTGGATTGCATGGCAGCGAGGGATTAGAACACACTGGTTTGCCCAAAGGGGCCATACTTTATCTAAAGACAAAACTCAGGTTTTTAAAAGTTAATCAGCGCGCATTTCATGATTTCATGATATTACGCATGTATATGGCATGAATATTGGTTTTAGTCTGCGCCTGAAATGTCAAAAAGAGATTGTGATAACACATTGATATTAACTGAATGATCCTGAGCAGAAAGTACATCATCAAAAGTGTGGGGATTATAAAGTGTTTACCCATGCTGCTAATGCATTGTGGAGATAAATTATGACGAACAGGTTTGGGGCCATACTGTAGGAGGCTGGCTTAGTATATGGTGCACACTTATTTAAGTGATGCACCTTGCACTAATCCAGGCAACCCTTATGGTGATTTCAGTGGTCTTTGAGAACCCTAGAAAGCTCTCAAAGTGGTAGCTGTGGAAAGCAGCTTTCAGGCTTATCTTGAAGGAGTATCAAGCAGCTTGTTTTACCAGTTTAATTATATAGTGTAGGTTAAATGAAAAAGAACCACACAGTATTTATATAAAAATACTTCTATTTATTACACAACACTCACTAAAACATTGGTATATCTCCTACCCAGAGATATTAACACAATACACAAAAATACTTCAAATGCAATAAGGTAGGTAGCACAAAAAACTGTGGTCTCCAGGGGTGACCAAACCATATACTTCAGTACAGATTTTTATTTGTTTCACAAGTTAATGCTGTACTTAATGGCCTTAACCTACACTTGTAGTTGCTTGATAAGATCCTGCCACTTTTGAAGAGTAGTCGTCAAATGCGACTGAGAGAGCATTAGTAAAGATTCAGCATGGTCCATAAAAAACTCCCCAAAGAAGCCTACTGACAGGTTGAAAACACTGCAGAATAATGCAGCCTAACTCTGCCTCAACCTCTGGAAACATGGGTATGCAAAACCGGCCTTGAATCCCCTTCACAAATTCCCAATGAAATCCAGGATTGAATTTATACATTCTGTGTATTACCACAAGGCCTACTGGAACAAAGGAACCAACTACCTTGCAACCTAGTCCCATTTCCATTTCAGGAATGCAGGTAGGACCTTTTGAGGAAAACATCTGCAACATATCTAGCAAACATCTTAAAACAAAAACTCATGATTGTATATCAGTGCTTGTCAAGTGCCCCAAACTCTGGAAAGTCTTCGGCCATTGCCTGAGAACAGCCTCCCAACAACATCCTCTCAGAAGATGCTTAAAGACTGAACAGGAATTCGGCTGATCTCCGGCTTGGAGAGTAGCAGAGATAGAGAAATGCCTATTTGGGATGCCTCATCTTAAATTCAATGAAAATCTCTCCCCACTTCTTTCAGACTTCTTTTATTTCAGTGGTCAGCAGTAGCCGCTGGGCTGTATGGCCGTAGCGTACTAAAACTTGTAATTAAGAATTAAATACATTGCACTGAGCAAGCAAAATAAGCAAGTCCGAGTTCCTCCATTGAATTGTTTGGGGGGAGCATGGTGCAGCCTCTTCCCTCCCCAAAATGCTGAAACAATGGGCACAATGGTGCATGTTATTGCAAACGTTTCACATACAGTTGCTAATAATCCAAGTTCTATCTTGCAATATTACAATATGTTCATGGTGTGTGGAACAGACGTGGCCATCCTCACAGAGGTGTGTAGGTTCAAGCTTTGAAATAACTGAGCATTTGTAGCAAAAGTTAGTTTATATAAGTTAGGTATGTAGTTTCACATGGCCTTTCATTTTTCAAAATTTACTGTGCATATTGCGTTTCTTCAGATCTGCATTGTACTTCCTTAATGTTCCATTGTTTCGTTTCTACGGAGGTTCTCAGTCACATGTTATATATACTGAAGAAGAGGGGGACAAAAGTGTTGTTGACGGTTGGCTCCACTTCCAATGTACAAACAAATATCAAAAAGAAAGACAACCCACTCTCATTGTTTTATTGTCGCCCTAGACTTACCCAGAAGGTCATTTTAGTTGTTTTTAAAAACGACTGTCACCCCACAGAACTTCTAGTGGCATGCTTCATCATCTAGTCCACACCCAGATACCCTTCATGGCTGGACAAGTTATACACTGAATCTCAATGGAGCACTTTATAAGGAGACAGGATCTAATATTAAAAATGCCTAGTGGGTACCCCTAATATTTTCCTTTTTGAGAAGCTTGCTGGCAAGATTAAAAACAAGTGTAATATTTATGGAGGGAATTAGTTACACCAGCATCCATAGGCCTACATGTTTCAGCCACAGTAGTGGTGCATTATTCACTGCGAGAACTGCACGTGTTAACTGCAAACCAACAAGCAAATTGATTTAAAATGTGGCACACGATGGGACCCACTTACAGATTAGTTAGGGAATGCATATCCAGATTTGCTTGTTCATTATCGTGATATTTCAAGGAGAACTCTTTAGTGCTAGTCATTTAGTGTCCTGTATGCTGTTGACTTATATGACCGGTATACTTCCTGTGCCCACTAGTGCGCTAGAGTAGGGCGGACCTTGTAGTTAAACACATTAGGGATAATAAAAACAGAGCCTGTGTTTTAATTTGTATTGAGCATCAAAGCTTTCTACTAGTGAAATTACCCCCCGACCCCAGGACTTTGTTAAATGAAATATTTGTGGACCCAAGCTCCTGAATGTTAGTCGGAGTTTGAGGCAGACACCATTTAACCAGTTTCAATCCCTTTCCACGTTACAGGACCCTGCCATGTCTGCATCATGATGTCATACGTTGAAATAGCTTAATGAGCATCACTACTGTCCTCGTTCACTGTTGTTATGTATAGTGATAACTTGAGATTGTTGGTTCAATCAAATCCCACGGCAAGTAAAAGCGTTTATAAACTTTTACGTTTATCTTGTTGTTTTAAATATTCAATTCTGTTCATAAAACATACATATGGTGGATGTTGTAGTGTTGCGCTCTAGTGGTCGCGCGCAGGCGCGATGACGTCAGCGCGGCCGCCATCTTGGCGGTAGAATAAGCGCCAGACATCGGAGCGGCACGGACGTGTTCCCGGCGCTCTCCTCGACTTTACCTTTTGCCTAATAAAGAGAGTTATACCAACGCAGAGTGGCACGTGATTGGGGGGGCAGTAATACAAGCATTACAGTGGCGACGAGATCGGGATAAAGAAAAAATTCGAAAAAAAAAAAAAAAAAAACGATCCACATCTAGCACAGTCAGAGGACACGAGGACTCACAGGAGACGTGGCAAGCGGGAGAGCGTGGCAGAGGACGGTCCCACTGCGAACCAGACCCACCGGTACAGGTAGTGGTGATCAGGGACAGCCCACAGCCCCAATACATAGAAGGGTGGAGAATAGGGGAACAGGAGGCGACACCCCACACCCTACAGGACATCCAAGGCCCTGGCGGAGGTGGAGCAGCGCAGCGACGGGGGAGCCCAGGGTCCCCACCACGACCACACACCTCCCAGAAGCACAGGCACACCAGGCAGTCCAAGAGGTAACGCAGAGGCACCGGAAGGTAACGCAACAATGTGCGCGCAGGCGTCTACACTCACGACGCCCATACCCTTTCTACCGAAACCAGGCGAACCCCTGATGAAATGGGAAGACTGGAGGGAGTACTTCACGAACTACCTAGAGGCCCTAGAAGACGAAAACGGAGAGGCCTTCCCCAGCAAAAGGAAGAAAAGGATATTACTCCACAACCTAGGCCCGGAAGGACTCAGAGTTTTCCAGAACCTAGTCCCCATGCAACGGCTGGCCGCAGACGATGATGTGTTCCAGCACGCGATCGATGACCTGAACAACCATTACAGACCTGCAGTGTGCACGTCCATAGACAGATACACCTTCCAACAGAGGAAACAAGCGGGAGAAGAGTCCATAGATGACTACGTGGCAGCGTTGAGGAAATTGGCGATCACATGCAAATTTGGCGCCTTGCACGACGAATTTATCAAAGACCAGATAGTCATGCACACGAAGAACACAGCAATCCAAGACAAATTGTGGGTCAACGGGGACACCACACTGAAGGACGTCATTGCCATGGTAAAAAAGGCGGAGCTATCAAAGAGATGTGCCGAGGCAGCGAAAAAGAAAATACAGAGCGGACTATGGTCAATAGAGTTACGGTATTAGAACCTCCGGGCAGAGGAAAAAGAAGGGAGACCGAAGGGAGAGCCCAGAGTAATTGGACTCCACAATCCACACAGGCACAGAAATCAAACAGGGAGAGTAACACCACGTGCTACAGGTGCGGCAGTTCATTCCACGCGGCAAATGACAAGCGATGTCCAGCCTTCCGAGCCAAGTGTATGTACTGCGGACTTGTCGGACACTATGAAAAAGTGTGTCGCCGCAAGGTGAAGCGGTCAACAGTCAAGTACGTCACACAAGACAAGGGAGGTGTAGAGGAAGAAGAAGAGGAAGACGACGTGTTGTGCATCGACGATCAAGTTCTAGGCATAGAAGGAAGTCGCTCCAAGAAACCGCAGTGTGATATGGTCGTGGGAGGTGTCCAGATCAAGATGGTGGCGGATTCCGGCTCTCCATTTACCATCATTCAAAAGTCAGTGTGGGACGAGAACTTCAAACCCAGCCTGGGATCACACCTCGAGCCCCCAGACATACGTCCAGTCACGTTCACAGGAGAACCCATCCCGATGGAGGGATATCGAGTCCTGAAATTTGAGTTCAAGAACCGCTGTGCGGAGTGCAAATTGTACGTAGCAGAAAAGGGTCCTTCTGTCCTGGGATGGATGGACCAGGGCGAACTGGGCATACAATTGAACCCAGGAGGGGACACGCAAGTCCTGATGACCTGCACAGATAACCAACCAGACTTCGTTAAGATGAAAAGAGAATTCCCCACGGTATTCGGAGGCAAAGTGGGAAAACTGGCGAAATTCACACATAGAATCGAACTCAAGGACAACGCCAAACCGGTATCCCACAAGGTGAGGAACATACCGCTAGCAGTCAGGGAAGCAGTGCAAAAAGAGTTGCAAAGATTAGAAGAAGAAGGGATCATCGAACCTATCAACAGCTCGGAGTGGTTGGCCCCGTTGGTAGTAGCGAGAAAACCCAATGGCAAAGTTCGTTTGTGTGTGGACCTGCGCGAATTAAACAAGTGCATAGTAGTAGAAAAATTCCCATTGCCTAGAATAGACGAAATGCTGGCGAAGACGGAAGGTATAAAATGGTTTTCCACAGTAGATCTTGCCTCTGCCTATCATCAGATAGCACTGCACAGCACGAGTAGGAAACTAACGTCCTTCATTACACCATTTGGATGTTACCAGTTCCGCAGGATGCCGTTTGGCCTGGCATCAGCAGCTGCGGTATTCCAAAAGCTGATGCACAAACTATTCAAGGACATTGAGGGAGTACAATACTTCCAAGACGACATCTTGGTGATGGGCAAAGACCGAGCCGACCATAACACTAAACTAGCAATGGTGTTACAAGTTTTGGAAAGGAATGGCCTGACAGCTGAATGGGAGAAATGCAGACTAGGGATGGCGTCTGTCACATACTTGGGTCATGAGATTAGTGACCAAGGCATCACACCCAAACACGCAAATGTCAGAGCAATATGTGAAGCTCCGGCGCCGACAAGCAAGGAAGAAGTGAGATCATTCTTAGGGATGGCCGAATATTACAGCAAATTCGTGCAACACTTCGCCACCAAGACACATCACCTGCGACTACTGGTACGAGACAAGACAGCCTTCCAGTGGACAGAGGAAGCGCAAGGAGAGTTTCAGAAAATCAAGGAGGATGTCAGCAGAGCGGTCCCCCTGCAAGGTTATGATCCGCACGGAGAATCCATATTAACCACAGATGCGAGTGATAAAGGCCTAGGGGCAGTCCTCATGCAGGGAAAGAAGAATGGAGAGCAAGCGACCATCAGCTTCGCGTCAAGGACATTGTCACCCACAGAACAGAAGTTCAGCGTGATAGAAAAAGAGATGCTGGCGGTGGTGTGGGCCATGTCAAAGTTCCGCCAATTTCTATGGGGCACAAGATTCCAACTCAGGACGGACCACAAACCCCTTGTCAAGGTACTAACGTCCTGCGGGCACGCAAGTGCCACACCCCGCATCGCAAAAATGACCCTGAAATTGTTAGACTACAGGTATGACGTAGAATACATCCCTGGAGCCAAGAACAAAGTGGCGGACTACCTCAGTCGAGCTTCAGCCATGGAAGACGCACCCGCAAGTACAGACGAGGACGAAGTCAGAGTGGCATTCACGGGAGATCAGGAGCAGGCGATAAGCGGGCAGGAGTGGAAGCAAGCCTACGAAAGGGACACGGACCTGGAAGACATCAAGGCATTCACCATACAAGGGTGGCCAGAGAAAAGGCACCTGAAAGCGGAACAAAGGAAATTCTTCGAAGTAAGGGAAGAGCTATCAGTAGGAGACCAAGGAACCTTCCTGTTTAGAGGGAGAGAGTAATCCCTCCAGGATCGTTGATACCACACCTGCTGGCGTTGTTGCACGAAGGGCACTTGGGCATCGTAAAGACGAAGATAAGGACCAAACAAATGTACTGGTGGCCTGCAATGGATAGTCAAATCGAGAGACATGTAAGAGAATGTGATCAGTGCCAAAGAGCGGACAAGTCACAAACGTTACTACGTCCGGCACTAGGGAAGTTTGACAATCCAGCCAACCCGTGGGAGGAATTGTCTATAGACATTCTTGGTCCGGTGTTGGATGCGGAAGGGAACCCAAAATACGTAGTAGTTCTCATAGATCGATATTCTAAGTGGCCAGAACTGGACATACAGGAGGTGATGGACACAGAGACAGTGCTGAAGTTTCTTACAGCTACCTTCCTCAGAGAGGGTATTCCTCGTTCCATCTTGAGCGACAATGGACCTCAATTCACATCAGAGAAGTGGAACCGGTACATGGAACGAAACGGCATCCAAATCAAGCACACAGCGGTCTACCATCCGGCAGGGAATGGTCTTGCTGAAAGGTTTAATCGAGTAATAATGGGGTCCATCCAATCAGCCATAGGAATGGGAAAGGACTGGGAGAAAGAAGTGAGAAGTATGCTGTGGGCCTACCGAATCACACCAACCGGCACAGGATACAGCCCGTTCCAAATCCTAAGAGGACGTGAGCCGTTCACGAGGGACAATCTAGCGTGGAAAGAAAAGACGGTCACGAGTAAATGGTCCCCGGCAGTCGTGCACCACAATTTAGAGAGAGCCCAGAGAACGTACACAGAACAGTACAATAAGAGACGCAATGTGAAAGGAACGTCCTTGGAAACAGGGGAATGGGTTAGAGTCAAACTTGCCCAGTTGAGGAGGAAAGGAGACAGCAAGTACAGCCTGCCCCTGAAAGTCGAACAAGTGTACAACAGAGCTGCTTTACTCAGTGATGGGAACGTCTGGTCGCAAGATCGCATGTCCAAATGCAACAAGATACTACAGTGGGACAAAGAAGAAAGATCAATGACACATGAGGAACAAAGGTTGCCAGCAAGAGAGACAACCCCAGGAGAAGAAGAGATGGACCAAGAAATAAAAGGAAATAGGGAAGAGCAGGACGAGAATGATAATCTAATAACCGAGGAATGGCAGGAGGACAATAGTAGGACTCTGGAGAGAGAGAGCCCTAAAGGACAAGGAGAAACGCCAGCCAGCCGAGCAGATGGAAGGGGAGAAGTATCCACCTCCACTCCGGTAAGACGTACAAGGGCAGGGAGACTTGTAGTAAGACCTGCCAGATACAGAGACTATGATTTGGGAGAAATGAAGTAACTCCCGGCCGAGAGACTATGGGACTACCTTCCTATTGTTATAAGTTTTGTGTGTTTGATAAAGAAGGGAGATATGTAGTGTTGCGCTCTAGTGGTCGCGCGCAGGCGCGATGACGTCAGCGCGGCCGCCATCTTGGCGGTAGAATAAGCGCCAGACATCGGAGCGGCACGGACGTGTTCCCGGCGCTCTCCTCGACTTTACCTTTTGCCTAATAAAGAGAGTTATACCAACGCAGAGTGGCACGTGATTGGGGGGGCAGTAATACAAGCATTACAGATGTTCTGCTTATTACGAGAAACTAACAAGAGACAGGCTAAAAAGTGACCAAAACTTTCCTAACACTACTCCTGCACCCATTTGCTGTCGTTATGTATAGGGTTTACCTAAGAGTGCTGGTTTAAATCCTTCCGGCAATTTAAGACATTGTAATTCATCCTATGTTTCAAATACTCCACTCAGTACGCAAAACATAAATGTGGTCTTTGTCTTGCCTTTTGGCAAAAAAAAGTAGTACTGAAACTGATTTTAAAAATTCACCAAAAGATTCCACGTTATTGCATTTAGTGGTAATGTAAATCTTGTTTTCATTTTAAGAGTCCATCATAGGTATGGCTTAGGGAGCATGTAATACTATGTTATCATCTCAAAACTCTATAGTCTTATGGTCTCAGTGGTGCTACAAGTCTCTCATATACATGGCCTATTCGGATGTACCCACACTATATCATCACTCATGCCTGTGATGTGGGTGGATAGCCCATATATCCACAGTTGTTCCTTTTCTTATAGTAATTGTTGCGTTTTTTTTACCGTTTCGTCAGTTGTTAAATAATGACACAATTCAGGTCATTGACAATATGATCCATGCTTAAATAGTGGTAGGTCATTTTTGTGGTATTGTGTTTACGTCGTAAGTTACTACGATGTTTGCATGTGTGTGTTTTGACCCCAACCTGCCTTCTGCAGCCCTGCCTGCTGCACGCCTGCCTTTGCCATCTCAGCCTGTCTGCCCTCTACAAACAAACGTGCTCTCTGACTGCGCTGCCCGCTCTCAGCCTGCCGACCCTCAACCATCTGACTGCTCTCTGCAGACACGAACTGCTCTCTGCAGGCACTGCCTGACCCGAAACTGCCCTCTGCACGCACTGACTGCTATCTGCCTGCCCTACCTGTCTGCCTTCTGTCGGCCCTGTCCTCTCTCTGTCTGCACTGTTGCCTTCTGCAGACACCATCTGACATATGCCTTACCTGACTGCACTCTGCAAACGCTACCTGCCCTCTCTCAGTGCTACCTCCCCTCTGCCTGCTCGGGCTCCTCTACCATCCTGTTCTCTGCATACACAATGGGCCCGCTGCAGACACTGTCAGTCCTCCCTGTCTGCCCTCTGCAGACTCTGCCAGCTATCCGCCTGCCCTGGCTGTATCAGTCTGCCTGCCCTCTGCAAACAATACTTGCTCTCTGCCAGTGCTGCCCGCTCTCTGCCCATACAACCTTCACCCTGCAAACACCATCTTTCAAACCACACAAAGGAACAAACTCCAATGCCAAGCTTTCTCTCCTCCACCATACCTAACACAGATACAGCAACACAGCAACTCTCTTCTAACCGCCTCTCATCCATTGGACAATTTAGAACCTTACTACATGACCCACATGCTGCACCACCACCCCTGACTCATACACCTTCCACCCAAAACACATGCAAACACCATAAGCGAAGTGCCACACCTCACAACTTTGCTTCCCCATGTCTACTGCACAACAATGTTACACCAGAAAAACAACATAGCACACCAACTCACTCTCAAACACCATCTCCACCACATACACACTCAGACCCATCAAAATGCCTTCTTAGCATGCTGGATGAGGAACATGATACAGAACAGCTACACGATTGCTATCCTAATACAGCTAATGCCAGCACTAAAAACACACCTGCTACAAACACACACAATACTGTTCACTCTACTACAAAACAAAGTCTCACTATCACCAAAGGCCATTCTCTAAACTGTCTACTAATAAATGCTCGATCCCTCTCTAAAAACAAACATCACATCTACAACCTTTCTCACATATGCAAAACCAGACATACTATTCATAACTGAATCATGGTTGGGAGATGATATGGCTCCAGTCCTGCATGAAGCCATTCCTCTAGGCTATCAAATGATCACCCAAAATCGTATAGGCAAAAAAGGAGGTGGTCTAGCTGTTGTGTTCAGGCAAACATTACATATCACTAAAGTTGATGACATCTCCATAAAGAATTGTGAGGCTCTTCTAACAAGATGCAATACTACACCGTCTTCATCCTGTAACTTCCTGCTCCTTTATAGACCTCCACCTAGCAAGGCGACATTCCCAGACGCACTTCTAGACAAAGTTTCTAACCTGATAACAATACACTCCAACTTATGCGTTCTGGGTGACCTCAACATTTGGTTTGACAAACCCAATATGACCCATCCAAAAACAATAATCACTGGCCTAGAGGCACTGAACCTGCATCAGATTGTCCACAAACCCACACACATCGCTGAGAGACCTGCACTGGCTCCCTGTCAACAAGAGGATAACCTTCAAGCTCCTCACCCACGCACACAAAGCACTCCACAACTCCGGACCAGCCTACCTCAACAGACGACTCAGCTTCTACACCCCCACCCGCCAGCTCCGCTCGACCAGCCTCGCCCTCGCCACAGTCCCCCGCATCCGGAAAACGACCGCCGGCGGCAGATCCTTCTCCCACCTCGCCGCCTAGACCTGGAACACCCTCCCCACCAACCTCCGACAGACCCAAGACCTACTGGCCTTCAGAAGACTCCTCAAGACCTGGCTCTTCGATCAGTAGCAGCACCACCCCACTCTTCCCCCAGCGCCTTGAGACCCTCGCGGGTATGTAGTGCGCTTTATAAGTGACATGATTGATTGATATCCTAGATGTCATTTTTGCTAATACTGAACTAGTTACCTTTCAAACTATAACTCCAGTCACATGGTCAGACCAACACTCGCTTGCTTTCCAACATAAAACACTAAGGGACTCACCTAAAACTAGCTTACATCCATCCACCTATCGGCCATGGAACCAACTCAATTTGGAACACTTAGAAACACAACTAACATCAAGTACAAATCTGGAAACAATAACTTCGGTTCAAAATCTATGAGTGGCTACAGGAAGCTTTTGACATCCTGATACCACTCAAAACCACACAACAGCACAAAAGAAAAAAGCGCCTTGGAGAAACTTAGAAATAAAAGACGTAAAACAACAAATTAGAAAGCTGCAACGTACCTGGCTCAAAGCAAACGCCAAACAAGCCAAACTTCACCTACAAAAAATTAACAGATTATACAAGTCGGCTATCAAAAAAGCTAAGAAAAGGTACTACTCAGACAGAATTCAAAATACTAAATGTGCAAATAAAGAATTCTATAAAATACTCAAGGAATTTAGCAAACCAAATTGCCTAGAAGGAACTCATCCTGTTACTCAAAATTTCACAGACAAACTGGCAAATCATTACACAGACAAAGCAGACACATTGGACTCATACTTAAAACATAAACAAAGCACCAGCACTAACCCCTGTACAAAACAACAATCCAAGAATACTCTAACCCAGCCCCTCCGTTCCTTCCGACACATCTCACACGATGAATTTATGGACCTGGTCAAAACAGCAGCCCTTCTGACCCCTGTCCACCACAAACTTTCAAGACTATTCTTTTAACAACCTCTGCTGCCACTCCAGTAAGAAGAATCATCAACGATTCCTTAACTACCGGAATATTTCCAGAAGAACTCGAAAAATCACACATCCGCCCTTTACTGAAGAAAACAAACTTGGACCCGCTGAACCTTGACAACTACAGACCCATTACAAATGGACCTTTCCTGGGCAAACTGATAGAAAGAGCAGCGTTCGCCCAGATGTCACAATTCATTGAAGAGAATGACATACTCTCAGACTTCCAAACAGGATTCCATCCGGGAAGAGGCACTGAATCTGCCCTCCTTGCCATCTGGGATGACCTGAAGAATACAGTTGACCGCAGCGGGGTTGCTGCGCTACTCCTCTTGGACCTCTCGGCTGCCTTTGACACGGTTGACCATGACACTCTGAAACAAAGACTCTATGAAGCCGGCATAGAGGGAACGCCTCTAGACTGGATCACGTCCTACCTTCGAAACAGAACTAATGTCATCCATACCCCACCTTTCTCGTCCAAACCATACTCCACAAAAGCAGGGGTCCCTCAAGGTTCTATCATCTCGCCCATGCTTTTCAACATCTACATGAAGTCATTACCGATACTGATCAATCAATTTCACCTCACGTGCTATAACTATGCTGATGACACGCAAATACTCCTTCAACTGGAATGCCCCAAAGACATTGAAAAATGCCTAATTTTCAGTTGTCTCAGAGCCGTGGATCTATGGATGACTTGGAGCCATCTCAAATTGAATGCTTCAAAAACGGAAATACTCACGTGTGGCGATTGGAAACATTACGACCCGCTTCCCGCCTGGCCTGATGTACTGGGATCACCACCTAAATTACCGAAGGAAGTAAGAAACCTTGGAATAATCATGGACTCCAAGCTGTCGATGAATGCCCAAGTGGACAAACTAGCAAAATCAAGCTTTGTCACTATAAAAACGCTGCTACGAATTTTCCCTCATTTGGGATTTCCACACAAGGTCCAAGCTACCATCTCCCTTGTTCTGTCCAAACTCGATTACGCCAATAGCCTCTACCACGGATCACCTTTAACGAGCATGAAAAGACTACAACGGATTCAGAACTCGGCTGCCAGACTACTCTTGCATATCAAACCGCGAGACCACATCTCACCTGCCTTGAAAGCCCTGCATTGGTTACCGGTTGCCAGAAGATCCACGTTCAAGCTACTTTGTATCACACAGCAAAGCTATACATGGGATGGGACCGCTCTTCATCAGGAATAAAATCACCAAACACATTCAACAAAGGAACCTACGCTCTAAAGGGGCATCTCGGATCAAAATCCCAAGATACAAGAAAAAAACCATGGGTGGCACATCCTTCTCTGTTCAAGCAGCCAAACTATGGAACTCTTTACCCCCCAACATAAGATCCACCGACAACCACCTTATCTTCAGAAAACTACTCAAGAATTGGCTCTTCCCCACATAAGCACCATACGCAAACAGACATTCACAGCATATTCCTCTGTATATAAGCATTTATTTTCACTATAGATATGTACCTATCTTTGTGTATTGCTTTGTATAAACATGTAGAATAATTATGTTGTTGTAAATAAATACATTTAAAAAAAATCATCTTTGGTCTACATGTACTTACTTCCATTGTGCATCTATGTACCTTCCATGTACTTGGATCTGTGTGTCTGTTACCTTTCTCCTGAAAAAGCATATCCAATGCACTACCCTATTTCTCATCCTGTACCTCTATCAATATCTTTAATCTATATATACTTACCTCCTTTATGCATCTATATACTTTCAATGTACTTATGGATCTATATATTTATCACTTTCTTCTAATTTAGCATTTCAAATGCACTACCCTATTACTAAGCCTATACTTCTCTCAATATATCCTCTGGCCCAACCTTCTGACTCATCTCAAACTTCTTTCTACTACTCTTTCCAATGCACTACCCTATCTCTCACCCTATACATCTATCAATATATCCTCTACATCCACTCTCTCATTTATCCCAAACCCCATACCACTACTATGATCCCAAAATAACCCTTTCTAGACTCTCTCCTACTCTAACCCTCCTTGCATCATCTGACACCTATTTTACTATACCAATCCCCCAAAACAAACCTTTATAAACTCTCCCCTCTGACTCTTCCCCCCAAAAACCCCTTTTTACTCATCCAAAAGCCTCCTCCTACTGCAATGACCTCAAAAAAGAAAAGAAAAAATAAATAAATCTCACTCTTCTGTCCCTCCACTATCCTTTTCAATCAAAATAACAGACTAACATGTTCACTTCTCAATTTCCATATTCCACTATACTAATTCACCACTAATCCTTTATGGGTTCCAGAGTAGCGTTTCAACACCCCATCAAGGTTACCAGCGCTATATAAACGCAAACCTTTTTCCCTTTTCTACCCCTCCCCAACCCTTCTCAATCCAAATAACTGACTAACATATCCACCACTCAAATTACTTTCATGTTTTGCCATACTAATGCAACAGTAATCCTTATTGGTTCCAGAGTAGCGTGCTACTCGCCAATAAGCGCTTCAAAACCCCATCAAGGGGTAGCAAGCGCTATATAAATACAAACCTCTTTCCCTCTTCTATCCCGCAACCTACCCTTCTCTATCCAAATAACTGAATAACATATCCACCACTCAAATTACTTCATACTTCACTATACTAATTTTCAACACTAATCCTTCATGGGTTCCGGAGTAGCTTCCTACTCGCGAGAAAAGCGCTTCAACACCCATCAGGGGTAACAGGTGCTACATGAATGCAAACCTTTCTTCCCTTTTATCCCTCCGCTACCCTTCTCACTCCAAATAACTGACTAATATCCACCACTCAAATTACTTTAATATTTCACCATACTAATTCAGCACTAATCCTTTATGGGTATCCGGAGTAGCGTGCTTCAACACCCCATCAGGGGTAACAAGCGCTATATAGATACAAACCTTTTTTTTTTCCCTCTTCTATCCTTCTGCTATCCTTCCGAATCCAAATAACTGACTAACCTATCCACCACTTAAAATTTACTTGCATGTTTCACTATACTAATTCAACACTAATCCTCTATGGGTCCCGGAGTAGCGTGCTACTCGCCGAAAAAGCGCTTCGACGCCTCGTCAGGGGTAGTAAGCGCTATATAAATGCAATTACAATAAAATATACTAAGAAATTGGAATTCGAACTGCAAAGGAGGACGGGACTTGGACCAGAAGACCCAGAGGAGCCGGGGACCCAAGCAACCACCCATGGTAAGTACCCAGGACCCCCACTGAGGCTGTGTGCAGAGTGGGAACAATCAATCAATCAATCATGTCACTTATAAAGCGCACTACATACCCGCGAGGGTCTCAAGGCGCTGGGGGAAGAGGGGGGTGGTGCTGCTACTGATCGAAGAGCCAGGTCTTGAGGAGTCTTCTGAAGGCCAGTAGGTCTTGGGTCTGTCGGAGGTTGGTGGGGAGGGTGTTCCAGGTCTTGGCGGCGAGGTGGGAGAAGGATCTGCCACCGGCGGTCATTTTCCGGATGCGGGGGACTGTGGCGAGGGCGAGGCTGGTCGAGCGGAGCTGGCGGGTGGGGGTGTAGAGCTGAGTCGTCTGTTGAGGTAGGCTGGTCCGGAGTTGTGGAGTGCTTTGTGTGCGTGGGTGAGGAGCTTGAAGGTTATCCTCTTGTTGACAGGGAGCCAGTGCAGGTCTCTCAGGTGGGGTGTGATGTGGCTGCATCGGGGGATGTCGAGGATAAGACGTGCAGAGGCATTCTGGATGCGTTGCAGCCGTCTCAGGAGCTTAGCCGTCGTTCCTGCGTAGAGGGCGTTTCCGTAGTCCAGCCTGCTGGTGACGAGGGCCTGGGTGACTGTTTTTCTTGCTTCGGTGGGGATCCACTTGAAGATCCTGCGGAGCATTCGGAGGATGTTGAAGCAGGATGAGGAAACGGCGTTGACCTGCTTAGTCATGGAGAGGGTGGGGTCGAGGATGACCCCTAGGTTGCGTACGTGGTCGGTGGGTGGCGGGGCTGTTCCCAGTGATGTTGGCCACCAGGAGTCGTCCCAGGCTGAAGGGTTGGAACCAAGGATGAGGACCTCCGTCTTGTCCGAGTTCAGCTTCAGGCGGCTGGTCCTCATCCATTCGGCGACGGCCTTCATTCCTTCGTGGAGGTGGGCTTTGGCGGTGTGAGGGTCTTTGGTGAGGGAGAGGATCAGCTGGGTGTCGTCGGCGTAGGAGATGATGTTGAGGTTGTGCTGTCGGGCGACGTGGGCGAGGGGTGCCATGTAGATGTTGAACAGCGTTGGGCTGAGGGAGGAGCCTTGGGGTACGCCGCAGATGATCTTGGTGGCCTTGGATCGGAAGGGGCGAGGCGGACACTTTGTGTTCTGCCGGAAAGGAAGGATGTGGTCCAGTCCAGGGCCTTCTCTTGGATCCCGGCGTTGTAAGGCGTGTTCGTAGTGTGTGGTGGCAGACCGTGTCGAAGGCGGCTGATAGGTCCAGGAGGATGAGGGCTGCTGTTTCTCCGTTGTCTAGCAGGGTCCTGATGTCATCGGTGGCGGCGATGAGGGCGGTTTCGGTGCTGTGGTTGCTGCGGAAGCCGGACTGGGAAGGGTCCAGGATGTTGTTCTCCTCGAGGTAGCGGGTCAGTTGTTTGTTGACGATTTTCTCGGTGACCTTCGCGGGGAACGGGAGCAGAGAGATGGGTCGGACGTTCTTGAGGTCCTTGGGGTCTGCCTTGGGTTTCTTGAGTAAGGCGGTGATCTCGGCGTGCTTCCAGCTTTCCGGGAAGGTTGCTGTCTCGAAGGAGATGTTGATTATTTTCCGGAGATGGGGCGCGATTGCTGTACTGGCTTTGTTGAAGATGTGGTGAGGGCACGGGTCTAGCGGTGAACCGGAGTGGATGGTGTTCATGATCTCGCTGGTGTCCTCGTCGTTGATGTTGGTCCAGGAGAGCAGGCGGTTGGTGGTTGTGGGGGCAGTGGTCTCGGTGGTTGCCGGGGCGGTCGTGGTGTTGAAGCTGTCGTGGATGTCGGCGATTTTGCGGTGGAAGAAGGTGGCCAGTGAGTCGCACAGGTCTCGCGACGGCTGGATGTCGTTGGTGTTGGAGCTGGGGTTGGAGAGTTCCTTCACGATGTTGAAGAGCTCTTTGCTGTTGTGTGCGTTGTTGTCTAGGCGGTCTTTGAGTGAGGCCCTTTTGGCGGATCTGATGAGGTGATGGTGACTGCGGGTGGCGCTCTTGTGGGCGGCGTAGCTGTCCGCTGTCCGTTCGTGGAGCCAGATCTTCTCCAGTTTTCGGCATGTTCGTTTGGAGGCCTGGAGGTCTTCGGTGAACCAGGTGGCTTTCTTGCTGGTGTGGCTGTTGGGCGGATTCTTGAGCGGGGCGAGGGTGTTGGCGCAGTCGTCGATCCACTGTCTGAGGTTGCGGGCGGCGGTGTCGGGGTCGGAGGGTTCGGCGGGTGGGCTCAGGGCGAGGGTTGTTGTTAGCTGGTCTTCCGTGACTCTGCTCCAGCAGCGGCGAGGCATTTGTTCGGTGCGGTGGTGCGTGGTGGGCTTCCTGTAGGTGAAGTGGATGCAGTGGTGGTCAGTCCAGTGGGGTTCGGAGGTGTGGTTGAAGGAGACGTGTGGGCTTGCGGAAAAGATGGAGTCGAGCGTGTGGCCGGCGGCGTGGGTGGGTGTAGTCACAAGCTGTCTGAGTCCGAGGGTGGCGAGGTTGTCGATCAGGGTGGTGGAGTTGGTGTCCTTGTTGTTCTCGAGGTGGAAGTTCAGCTCCCCGAGGAGGATGTAGTCCGTGGAGGCGATGGCGTGTGTGCTGACGAAGTCAGCGATGGAATCGCTGAACTGTGGTCGGGGTCCGGGGGTCTGTAGATGAGGGTTCCTCTGAGGGTGGTGTTGGGATCGGTGTGGATCTGGAAGTGCATGTGTTCGGCGGTGCTGAGGGTGTCGTCGGTGTTGGTTGAGACTCTGAGGGTGTTCCTGTGGACGATGGCGATGCCTCCTCCGACTCCGTTGGTGCGGTCCCTGCGGGTGATCTTGTATCCGTCCGGGATGGCAATGGCGATGTCGGGGGCTGAAGCGGGATTCAGCCAGGTCTCCGTCAGGAATGCGACGTCTGGGGAGGTTGAGTCGAGAAGGTCCCAGAGTTCGATGGCGTGTTTGCGGGCGGAGCGGGTGTTGAGGAGGATGCATCTGAGGTAGTTGGGTTCTTTCCTGGGCGGTGGTTTGGCGGGGCGGGTGCTGGCGAAGCTGCATTTCCGGCAGGTGAAGGGCCGTTGGGTGCGCTTCGGGGTGGCCTGGTAGCAGGCGTGATCTTTTCCGGGGTTGAGTGCGTGGAGGGTGCTGGCGTCGTATCGGCGTCTGTTGATGTGGTGGGCGCGGGGGATGCCCGGACCAGGGGGTCTGGCGCTGGGCGCGGTCACGGCTCGGACGGGCGCAGACGGGCTTGCCTTAGGCGCGCCTTTGGCGCGCCAGCGGCGCGGCCGCACCGCGGCCGCCATAAATGAGGAGGTGGGAGGGAGGAGCAGGGAATGGGGCAGCGAATGGGCAGTGAGGGGACGGGGCCGCAGGGGCGCAGCGGCGGGAAACAGGCACAGAAGGGAAAACGAGCACAATCAGGGCATCAAGGGGGCACAGAAAGGAAAAAAAAACGAGCACAATCAGGGGCAGCAAGGGGGCACAGAAAGGAAAAAACTAGCACAATGAGGGGCAGCAAGGGGGCACAGAAAGGAAAAACGAGCACAATCAGGGGCAGCAAGGGGGGCACAGAAAGGAAAAAACGAGCACAATCAGGGGCAGCAAGGGGGAACAGAAAGGAAAAACGAGCACAATCAGGGGCAGCAAGGGGGCACAGAAAGGAAAAAACGAGCACAATCAGGGGCAGCAAGGGGGCACAGAAAGGAAAAAACGAGCACAATCAGGGGCAGCAAGGGGGCACAGAAAGGAAAAAACGAGCACAATCAGGGGCAGCAAGGGGACACAGAAAGGAAAAACGAGCACAATCAGGGGCAGCAGCAGGGCACACAGACGGAGCTGTGTGGTGGGGGAGCGACCTACCAGTCAAGGTCAGGGGTCGCTCTCTTCACCACGCAGCGGCCGCCATAAATGGGGAGGTGGGAGGGAGGAGCAGGGAATGGGGCAGCGAATGGTCAGTAAGGGGCGGGGCCGCAGGGCGCAGCGGCGGGAAACAGGCACAGAAGGGAAAACGAGCACAATCAGGGCATCAAGGGGGCACAGAAAGGAGAAAAAAAACGAGCACAATGAGGGGCAGCAAGGGGGCACAGAAAGGAAAAAACTAGCACAATGAGGGGCAGCAAGGGGGCACAGAAAGGAAAAAACTAGCACAATGAGGGGCAGCAAGGGGGCACAGAAAGGAAAAAAGAGCACAATCAGGGGCAGCAAGGGGGCACAGAAAGGAAAAAACGAGCACAATCAGGGGCAGCAAGGGGGCACAGAAAGGAAAAACGAGCACAATCAGGGGCAGCAAGGGGGCACAGAAAGGAAAAAACGAGCACAATCAGGGGCAGCAAGGGGGCACAGAAAGGAAAAACGAGCACAATCAGGGGCAGCAAGGGGGGCACAGAAAGGAAAAAACGAGCACAATCAGGGGCAGCAAGGGGGCACAGAAAGGAAAAACGAGCACAATCAGGGGCAGCAAGGGGGCACAGAAAGGAAAAAACGAGCACAATCAGGGGCAGCAAGGGGGAACAGAAAGGAAAAACGAGCACAATCAGGGGCAGCAAGGGGGCACAGAAAGGAAAAAACGAGCACAATCAGGGGCAGCAAGGGGCCACAGAAAGGAAAAACGAGCACAATCAGGGGCAGCAATGGGGGCACAGAAAGGAAAAAACGAGCACAATCGGGCAGCAAGGGGGCACAGAAAGGAAAAACGAGCACAATCAGGGGCAGCAAGGGGGCACAGAAGGAAAAAAACTAGCACAATCAGGGGCAGCAAGGGGGCACAGAAAGGAAAAACGAGCACAATCAGGGGCAGCAAGGGGGCACAGAAAGGAAAAAACAGAGCACAATCAGGGGCAGCAAGGGGGGCACAGAAAGGAAAAAAACGAGCACAATCAGGGGCAGCAAGGGGGCACAGAAAGGAAAAAGCGAGCACAATCAGGGGCAGCAAGGGGACACAGAAAGGAAAAACGAGCACAATCAGGGGCAGCAGCAGGGCACACAGACGGAGCTGTGTGGTGGGGGAGCGACCTACCAGTCAAGGTCAGGGGTCGCTCTCTTCACCACGCAGCGGCCGCCATAAATGGGGAGGTGGGAGGGAGGAGCAGGGAATGGGGCAGCGAATGGGCAGTAAGGGGCGGGGCCGCAGGGCGCAGCGGCGGGAAACAGGCACAGAAGGGAAAGCGAGCACAATCAGGGCATCAAGGGGGCACAGAAAGGAGAAAAAAACGAGCACAATGAGGGGCAGCAAGGGGGCACAGAAAGGAAAAAACTAGCACAATGAGGGGCAGCAAGGGGGCACAGAAAGGAAAAAACTGGCACAATGAGGGGCAGCAAGGGGGCACAGAAAGGAAAAAGAGCACAATCAGGGGCAGCAAGGGGGGCACAGAAAGGAAAAAACGAGCACAATCAGGGGCAGCAAGGGGGCACAGAAAGGAAAAACGAGCACAATCAGGGGCAGCAAGGGGGCACAGAAAGGAAAAACAGAGCACAATCAGGGGCAGCAAGGGGGCACAGAAAGGAAAAACGAGCACAATCAGGGGCAGCAAGGGGGCACAGAAAGGAAAAAACGAGCACAATCAGGGGCAGCAAGGGGGCACAGAAAGGAAAAACGAGCACAATCAGGGGCAGCAAGGGGGGCACAGAAGGAAAAAACGAGCACAATCAGGGGCAGCAAGGGGGCACAGAAAGGAAAAACGAGCACAATCAGGGGCAGCAAGGGGGGCACAGAAAGGAAAAAACGAGCACAATCAGGGGCAGCAAGGGGGCACAGAAAGGAAAAAACGAGCACAATAAGGGGCAGCAAGGGGGGCACAGAAAGGAAAAAACGAGCACAATCAGGGGCAGCAAGGGGGCACAGAAAGGAAAAACGAGCACAATCAGGGGCAGCAGCAGGGCACACAGACGGAGCTGCGTGACCAATGGAAATGAATGGAGAAGTCACGGTTGTAGTTTTGCAGAAGGAGGACCCTTCCCAGAGGAGCCCGAGTCACTCCCCTGCATCTGCAGGCACTGCAATGAATCTGACTGGTCTGCTGCTCATGTCATCATACGGACTCCCCGAGGCTCAGTACCTACACAAGGTGAGCCAGGTGCATAGGGGTGAAGAGACGTCGGAAACCTCCGAACACCACAATGAAAGGCTTGGAAGAAAGTGCCTTTGGAGAAGAAGGTAAAGAGGTCCGATGGAATCCAAGGGTAGATTCTGGTAGTGAAGAACCTGCAAGCAGAGGGCACAGAGTCTATGCCACTCGGGAGTGACCAGGAGGCACGAAGACACAATCTCACCGATGTCGGGAAGTTCTGGAGAGTCAATGGTGACCCTGTCGCTGCAGCTGTGAGAACCGGGCGATGCTGAGGAAGACCAGGAGCCGTGCACGAGCTGTCCCACATCGGATGTCAGAGACTAGGTGGTCAGTGTCAGGCGCGAGCACCAACAAGCCTTGGTAGCCGCAGCTGGCGTGGAGAACGAAGAAAGAGCAACATTGGGACCAGCAAGGTCCAAGGTACTCACCAATAGAAGGAGAGTCGGAGCAGGCCCCGAGCAAGCAGGAGAGCCCATTGAGGCAGTAGAAGACCCTCAGGAGGACCCACAGGCCAAAGGCACAGGAGTCGTAAGAGGACCTCAAGCAGCTCACCAAGAATGAAGGCCCACGGTGCACAGGATGCGTTGAGGGTGCTGAGCTTGAAGGGAAGATATGCTGGAGGCTGGAGCTTCTTATAGCCTAGCCCAAAGATCTCTGGAGTGCAGAGCCAACAAGCCTTGGCAACAGCAAGTTGACATGGTGCAAGAGGGTTCGGTCCCAGCCGTTCCAATGAGGGATACTGGCGCAGAGAGGACAGGTCA
Source organism: Calotriton arnoldi (assembly GCA_963921515.1). Taxonomy (NCBI): domain Eukaryota; kingdom Metazoa; phylum Chordata; class Amphibia; order Caudata; family Salamandridae; genus Calotriton; species Calotriton arnoldi. Next base: position 464,866 of record CAWUFW010001746.1, on the reverse strand, counting down.
GGTCTCAAGGGAGTTGCAGAACCACCACCTGTGTTGCTGAGCCTCGGGGAGTCCGTAGGATGACAGGAGCAGCAGACCAGTCTGCTTCATTGCAGTGCCTGCAGATGCAGGGTAGTGACTCCTTCACTCCAAGAGAGATTACTTTGTGTGTGCTTGATGCCCACAGTTCTGTCGAAGAACCTGGAAGATGCACAGACACAAACGATGTAGAATACTTGCAGAATAGCTCATGCAAGGAATGATGGCACACACTCAGAGACCAAATCCAGACCAATTGAGTAAGTATAAAAAAGGTATACTTTTGTTTTATTTCTAGAACCAAGCAGGACTTTGCACAGGTAGGTAAAATATACTATCAAATGCAAGGCTGTACACAAATTTTCAATTGTATATGAAATTGGTATTGTTACAGGTTTGTATTTGCTTTAAAACAGCTCAGAATACCTTGAAAATACTTTGGATTACTTTTGCGTTACTTTTTAGTTACATCGACTACTTGGGGTGATATGCCTAGATATCACACTGTGGGTCCTACAATGCAAAGGTAAGTAAGACAATTTACTTTGCTAAGAACAATTACTTTTGTTTTCATACAAAAAGCAGGTCGACACTTAGAACATTTCAGAGGAAAAACCACAACATAGGTTCCTATGGAGAAAAAGAACATTATTGGTTTGCAGGTCAGTAAACGACTTAGAATGCTGGATGTCTGGGGTTAGAAGCAAGGTTCTCTAAGGTTCAAGGAGGCACTCTGATTGCACAACCAGTGGCACTAGAGCAGCCGGATGCAGAGTGCAGAGGCCGAATGTTAGCCAATGGGGCTAGGGGGGCCTTTGGTTAGGGGCTACTCATGAACAGGCCACTCGGTTGTGGGAGCAAAGCTCCTGGGGTTAAGATCAACACTGCAGGGACCAAAACTTGCCACAGGATCTGCACCATGAGCGCCATGGGGGCGGTCAGATGCAGGGTGCCAATAAGACGTCGGGAGCCCTGTTGATTTCACTGGTGAGCTCCTGTTCGGAAGAAAGGCTGCAGGCTCGGGCAAGGAGGCTTCCTGAGGGTGACCACTGGCAAGAGGGGGAAGTTAGGTTGTTGAGGGATGCCTGAGCACCGTCGGTTGGGCCACCCAAAGCTGTGGGGTGTCTGGTGCAGGGGTGTCTTTAGGCATCAGGTGTTCTTACCAGCTCTGGTTGCGTTCAGGGGGACCCCTCAAGTTGAGGCTGCAGGCGTTGGGTAGAAGATCAAGGCAGGTCGGAGATCACCGAATCCCAAGTTAGGATCGCTGGGGAGACCTCCTCGCCACTCAAACTCGGGCCATGGGCATTGGGTGCAGAGTGGTGCAGAACCGCGGATCCGGCTGGGTCCGGGGTCTGTGTTGGAGTTTTTGGTTTGAGTAAATCCGGTGCTCACAGGAGACAGAGTCTTTTTGGTGAAGGCAGGGCAGGTCCTCCGGGTTCTGGATTGCTACTGGACACGCTGGGGTTTTGCTGGTTGCAAGTCGGGACAGGCCGGTAGGACTGTGGCCAAAGCAGTTGGTGTCTTCTTCCTAGTTCAGCATGGCTCTTCGGTCCTAGTTCTTTCTTCTTCTTGTATGTGAGGAGGCAAGATTCAGGGTCGTCCCTAAATACTAAATTTAGGGGCCTTACAGGGGTAGGTAGGTTGGGACCAATGGGTCCCTTCTTTGGGCTGAGTACACTCCCTATTATGCCACCCTCCAGTGGGAGGGGGGGCATGAGCCTCTCTCTGATCGGCTGTGTCCCCTCATTTTCAAGATGGAGGGGACTGAGATGTGTGCTTCACCTGGCCTCCCCCACCTGAGGGGTGGAGTTGGCAAAGACCGGCACACCTCTCTTCCTAACTTGCTTTTTCCGCCGATTCTCCCACTCAAAGTTGGGGTCAGAACCGGTGGGAGCCAGTTGCTGGGGGCAGCAAAAGGCAGGGTCAGCTAACAAAGGCGGCAGGACTTTGAAGCTTCCCCTTCATGGATCCAGCCCATTCTGGGGGACATCTCTGCCCAGGATGGGCTTTGTTTCTGGACCCAGATAGTGGAGGCCCTATATCCAGGGGTCCAGAAACCTGTGTGTTGGTGGCAAATGTCAGGTAGCCATTCAAGAACCACACCAGGGCTGGTCGTTTTTCAGGGGACATCTCTGAGATGCCTTCAGTGTGCATTTTACATTAAATCCCACACTGGCATCAGTGTGGGTTTAATGTGCTGAGACATTTGCTACCAAACTTCCCAGTTTTCAGTAAAGCCATTATGGAGCTGTTGAGTTCGTAATGACCAACTCCCAGACCATATACTTATTATGGCCAGTGTGAGTTTAATGTGCTGAGAAGTTCCGTAACAGGAAGGACGCAGAGTGGCACCGCCAAAGTTTACAAACCCTACCGATCGGAGGGCTGACGGGAACACAGATTTTCTCGGTCAACATAGAAGGTCCACGTCACAGAAGGACGCTAAGACCTATATATTAATCACATTTTTAAGAGATCCTGACTTCGTATAAAGGCTACTGAGGCTAACTGCTGCCCGTTTTTTAACCTTGGGTCCATATGAGGTTGGTGCTTCATAGTAAGGCATCTACATAAAGTATACCTTGATGTGGGGGAAGTAATCAGTATCCCAACATATATGAAAAACTTCTGAATTCCTGTACTCGGGTTCAATATTGTAGAAGATACACAATATGCAGAGAGTGTATTTTTAGTCTTGATAAAGATGGTCTAAAATCAAGAAACCATCGAAACGTGTCGAGGCTCTAATACCATAATCCGTTGAGTTGGCTGTTACACTAGATGCTGATCGGTTGCCACACTTCAGGGTCCAGCCCCAACATTACGCTATATGGATACGGTCTACCTATGACAAAGTGTAGTGTCTTTCTTAATACTCTCGCCGGTTTTCAATATGTGTGTTTGTATTGTATTTGCTATTCAGCTTCATTTTTATTGTAACGCCCTTTTTAATGAAAATTTATATTGTATGATTAATTGTTTTTTTAAATTTGGCATATTTATGTTTAAAAAATTGATATATAAATGTTGCTAATAACTTTGGTGTATGTTCATAATGCTTTCTCAGTCACAAGTGTATCCCTCAAGATTGAATGTATGTAACTTTGTGGGTGGTGTATGCAAGAGTTGGTTCTACATTGGTCTACCAAAGGACACTCTTTTTGTTACTTCTGAGAAGTTTGCTACTAAACTTTCCAGGTTTCAGTAAAGCTTTTATGGAGCTGTGGAGTTTGTAATGACCAACACTCAGACCATATACTTATTATGGCTTTACAGCACTTACAATGTCTAAGAATGGACTTAGACACTGTAGGTTTACAGTGCTCATGCAACTGTACCCTCACCTGTGGACTAGTGCACCCTGCTAGAGGGGTGACTTACCTAGGTCACAGGCAGTGGGTTGTAGTCATGGTACACAGGGATGTGTGCCATGTCGACTCATCACAATTCTCGGCACTAAAACATGCAGCCTGCAATGTCAGTGGGTGGGTGTCAGGTGCAGGGTCCCTAAGGGTGGCACAATAGGTGCTGCAGCCCTTAGAGGCTTTCCCTGGTCATAGTGTCCTTAATACCCCTGGTACCTTTTACAAGAGGCTTACCTGTGGCCAGAGATGTGGAAATTGTGGATATACAGGTACAGTTTTGAGAAAGAACACAGGCCCTGGGAATCTGATTGGTAGGGACCCAGGGCACATCAAGTCAAAGCGCATCAAGTGTCAGCCAAAAAGTCAGGAAGTTACTACAACAGAAACCAGTGTCGGCTGGTGACATTTGAAGGTGGTGGGGTGTAAAATTATTGTCGTACTGCACTGCGGCGAGAGAGCGAGTGTAGCGAGTGAGCCCGAAACAACCTACGGGGAGTTCGGGGGGCTTCTTCCCCCACGAAAATTTTGAAAAAAGAGTAGACAAATGGTGCATTTTCAAGCAAATTTGAGGAAGCAGGAAGGTTAATAAAGCAATACGATTGAATTTGATGACAACCTTTCAATTTGATTTAAATTGATGACAACCTTTGCCCCAGTAAGATTCTCTAATAGAACCGAAGTGCCCAGAGAGAGTTTGACAACGCACGCTCATCTGGGACACAGTCATACAATTGTCTCACCAAGCCTGGAAATAACTGCACGCAGTGGGGTAGGCGAAGGGGTAACACGATTATAGATAGAATTTTGCACATGCATTGTAATTTTAATTAAAAACTAAACTATGACAGTATATAGATATACATTGTAGCAACCCACACCATTAATATGTTCAGAGGATGGGCATATTTGAGAATTTCCAAACCAATATTTTAAAGAAACCAACACATTAATCACTCATGTGCTAGAAATTAATCTGCAGGCATGTATTTGTATTAAAAGGTGGTTACCTACTTATGACTCTTCATCTGAATAATTTTAAAAAATCACAAATACAAGCTCGTGAAACATTGTCATAGAGATCACGAAGAGCACAGAATACTGATACATGTGAATAAGGGGTATTCAACCCCTGTCTGTTTGTGAATGCAAAAACATTGAGGGATGATTTTATTTTAGGTTTTCTGTATATTGTTTTACAGGGAAACTGACCGTCTGTATGCTGCGTTGTGGTGTAGTTGGTATATGTTTGTGATGCTGTGGATAACAGAGTGCAGTTCTAGAGTGTTGAGAGAGTGAGAGACGAGGAGCAGGCAGGCGAGATGGGGTTGAGACCGGTGGTCAGCTCTTGGGCTCTTTATATATGTAACTTGTGGATGCATTGTTCTTCCATCCGGAATATCGTCAATAAAGATTACTATATTGGATTTGGACGACCCAATGTTATCATTGCCACACGCGTCTCAAAAAAAGATTCAACTTATAAAGCTGTTAGCGTGTACTGATTTTAGACCAGAGAGAAATTTTGGGAGTCAGGAAGTAATAAAATGGTTCGAATGCCTACCGTTTTCTGTGCATAATAAAAACATTTTCAAATTCGAAAGTGTATGTGTTGTAGCAAAAACAAGGCAAGATTAAACAACTCTGACAGAAGCAGTGTCTTCAATACACGGGCGTGGCCTCATTAACATTTAGGGGTGTGTACGTCTGAGATTTCTCCACAAACGACGTAGTACTCAACTTAAAAGGACAAGTGGTGGACTGGGTCAAGGTTTGGGGTGGGCGGGAAAATAGGAATACATTTGGTGTTTGCCACATTAAGGAATATTCTTGGCGGCATTAATAAATAGACAGAAACATCCATTCGCAAAGCAACACCTAACACACAACATGCTACAAAGCCCATTTGAACAATGAACAAAAGCTATGGACAGGGTCTGCCTGACAATCACCTGGAACCAGGGCATTAACGCCCAATAAAGAACTGTGGTTGCTCGTGAATAGCTCAATAAATCAATTATTCAATAACCAATATAGATGAGAATCAATAGTAATGCAATTAAAACATTATAAGAGTCAAGAAATGGTAACAATAATTAATGAGAATACTAATTACATTTTCCTCAGCGTGATAAGTAAAGGTTCATTGTGCATGATTAAATCGCGGTGCGTTTCTTCCTTCGGCCAGTGCCGGTGCAATATCAAAAGCGTGTTTACTTTGCTCAGAGTAAAATGCATCTACTAATGTTAAACAGATAATTAGCCATGAGATGAGATAGCGTAATACGGTTCTTTTGTGGTTAATATCGGTAATAAGTAGGTCAGATCCGGTTGAGGTCGAGGAATCGTAGCATTTACAGTCTCTCTAAAGAGTGTTCTTCATTCGAATCCGTGACATGCACAAGGCTCACGGGCACTGCCCCTTCAGTGGACTGCTGGCCCTATGCTGCTCGGCCCTGACCATTCGTCGCCTTTCACCCTCCCACCATCTTTATTATTCTATATGAGTTTCCCGATTAGGTTGTGTTTACTGTCTTTAAAGCATCGATGCCCAGGAGGAGGTTATTAAAAGCATACAGGGAGCCGCAAATGATTTCCCTAATGAAGGTTAGACAGACGCCTGTATATTGACGGTACACGTGGGCCACCAGATTCATTTGCTATGCCCATAACCCTGCCTCCTGTCCCCTTACACTCTATTTAACCTCCAGATCTGCCCTTTTGCTTCATGTTATCCTGCCGTCTGTATCATTGTCTACAGTCAAAATTGTGGTGTTGCAGTCTAGTGCTCTGCACCCACGTGACCCGCGCTGCGCCTCATGGGAACTCCGGAGGCGGCGCGAGATGTAAGGGGACACGCAAATGTCGGGATGCTGTCTCTCCCTCTGGAAATAAAGGTATTCGCTTGCACCCTGCAGAGGTCCTGTCATCTCTTCCCCGGGGCCTGCTTTCCACCCCACAGACTGGCGACGAGCTTCCACGGACCCCGCCGACACAGCTGAGCCGACCGCCCGTCACCCATCGTGCGAGGCGCGGCATCCAGTCCCCACAGCGTCCAGAGGGAGGGCGGCGCTTTACAGCCTCCCGGTCAGTGGCAGCCCTACTACCGCAGTGCAGGTATGCGCACGGCGCGAATGAGGCCCCGCGCGTGACTACGCGCCTACCACACACCCACCTACCACGGCGGGAAATCCTTCAAGCGGCTAATCGGCTTATGCCAGGAGCGCGCACTGCACACGCGCACCATCCACTCCTGCCAGCCACGGCCCTGACTGCTGCGGTGCCCCTGATCTAAGGCACCTCCACTGCCTTCCAGCCAACTCCTCTACAGCGTGACCAGCACTCTGTTCCACAGAGCCACGCTCACAGCCAGTGGGTCCAACAACTTCCTCTCGCCCATATTGTTCACGGGATAGGACGGGCCAAGGCGTCCCCACGCAACCAGCGTCACCTGGATCCCCGCACAGCTGGCCAGGACCGCCCCAGTGTGCCTCACCAGGTGTACCTGCAGGTGCCTACACCACGGCCTTCCGCCATCAGCTGTGCGCTCCCCTGACAACCCTCCCAGGCGGATACATGTCAGGCCGGCAATATGTGCGCCCAGACCTTCTCTTTAACCAATCCCGTGCCGTTCCTCCCCAAGCCAGGCGAGCCAGCCATGAAGTGGGCGGACGGGAAGAGCTACTTTCTTAACTACTTATCGGCCCTGAAGATGAAGGAGAAGAAGCGTTCTCCAGCAAACGCAGGAAGAAGATACTTCTTCACGACCTCGGACCGGAGGGTTTACGAGTGTATGAGAACATGGTCAAGAAACCAAGAGCAGCCACAGACGAAGACGTATTCCAACACGCGCTCGACGACCTGGACGGCCACTCCAAACCCATCATTTGCATAGCCATAGATAGATACAATTTTTTTCAACGCAAACAAAGCGACACAGAGACGGTGGAAGACTATGTCGCAGCGCTCAAGAAATTGGCTGTGAACTGCAAGTTCGGGCCTCTGCACGACGATCTAGCGCGAGACCAGATAATAATGCACACGGTCAACACCAGTGTGCAGGAGAAATTGTGGGTGAGTGGGGAGGCTCCCCTCCATGAGATCATCGCCATCGTCAAAAAGGCTGAACTCTCCAAGAGATGCGCTGCAGCTGCAAAAAAGGAGGACGCCAAACCTACGGGGTGCAAGATAAGCGACAAAGACGCTCCCAGAGACAAGCCAGGCCCCTCCGCAGTACACAAGTCTGGACGACGACCCATGAAGACCTCGACAGGGCCCCCCCGGCCCGCCCACGATCCGAAAAGCGCCGGCTACAGATGCGGCAGCCAGGCGCACATGGCCAATGACAAACGATGCCCTGCCTTCCACGTCAAGTGCTCCTTTTGCGGCGTGACAGGACACTTCGGCAAAGTCTTCAGGCGGAGACCTCGCAGCGGCACAGTCAAATGCATCATCGACGCACGAGAAGAGGAAGAGGACGAAGATAGCATCCTGTGCATAGAGGACCAGGTGTTAGGCATCGACTGCAACTCCAGGAGGAAACCATCCTGTCTCCTGTCCATAGGGGGGATCCAGATATCCATGGTGGCAGACTCAGGGTCCCCATTCACGATCGTACAAAAGGACATTTGGGACAAGGACTTTGCCAGCACCTTAGGGCACCACCTACATCCGACAGATGTGCATCCGGTCACTTTCACAGGTGAAAAGATTCCCATGGTAGGGTACCGACAACTACACTTCGAGTTCAAGGGGCGAGAGACCACAGGCAAGTTGTATGTGGCTGAAAAAGGACCCTCGGTCCTCGGGTTGATCGACCAAGGAGCGCTGGGCATCCAGCTCAACCGAGGCGGAGAAACGCAAGTACTAATGACGGGCGAAAACCCCAGACCCAACGAGGACAAAATGCGTGATGCCTTCCCCAACGTCTTTGGTGGGACCATAGGACAACTGTCGAAGTTCACACACAAAATCCAGCTTAAGGAAGGAGCGGTCCCCATCAGTCACAAGGTGCGGAACATCCCCTTCAACTGCAGGGAAGCCGTGCAACTCGAGTTACAACGACTGGAGGACTACGGAGTCATTGAACCCATCGAAAGTGCCGAGTGGCTGGCGCCCTTGGTAGTGGCACGCAAACCAAACGGAAAGGTCCGTCTTTGCATTGACCTTCGAGAACTGAACAAAAACATACTAATCGACAAGTTCCCACTACCACGCATCAACGACATGCTAGCCCAAACAAGCGGAATTAAGTGGTTTTCGACCATAGATCTCACCACCGCATACCATCAGATCTCACTCCACCCTTCGTCCAGAAAGCTAACCTCCTTCATTACCCCATTCGGCTGCTACCGATTCCGACGTCTGCCCTTCGGACTGGCGTCCGCAGCATCAGCGTTCCAAAAACTGATGTACAAGTTGTTCAAAGACTGCCGCGATGTCTTAAACTTCCAGGATGACATCCTAATAATGGGGAGAACCAAGCCAGAACACGATGAGTAACTCCGTACAGTCCTGCATACCCTTTCCACCAATGGCCTCACCGCGGAATTGGAAAAATGCAGATTCGGCTTGAGCAGCGTCACGTACCTGGGGCATGAAATCGGCAAAAAGGGGATTTCCCCGAAGAAAGCCAACATCGAAGCCATCAGATCAGCGCCTAAACCAAGTTCCAAAGACGGAGTACGATCATTCCTAGGATTGGCGGAATTCTATAGTAAATTTGTCAAGAACTTCGCAACCAAGACCCACAACTTGCGCCAGCTGCTGAAGGAGAATTCCACGTTCCACTGGTCAACAGATTCAAACGCAGAATTCGAGGCTATCAAAAACGACATCTGCGAGGCCGTCCCACTTCAAGGGTTCGACAGCTCAGCCCCCAGCATCCTGACGACGGACGCCAGCAAGAAGGAATTGGGAGCAGTCCTGTCGCAACGCGCCACTGACGGCATGGAGGTCACCATTGGTTTCGCGTCCCGCTCCCTCGCTCCCAACGAAGAGAAGTTTAGCGTCATAGAGAAAGAGATGCTGGCAGCCATCTGGGCCATGGAGAAATTCCGACAAAAGTACTTACTATTGTCAATTTAGGGAGAAAGCACAGTGACTGGTGTCCTGATTAGCAGGATCCCAGTCAGACTAGGTCAAAAACATACTGATACCAAGCAAAAAGTGGGGGTAACCATGAATGCAGATCCTACTTTCCTACACGTACTATAGTTAAAGATAAGACTCAGTGTGTAGAGTATCAGTGCACACTCCATGACTTCTTGTTGATCAGCATCTAAATGGCATTGATTAAGTTTATGTAACCCATTTAGGTTTTCGTACATTCACCATTGTTAAACCGGTTTTAGTCAGCGCCCGAAAATGTTAAAAAGTGATTTTTATAGTATGTTGGGATTAATTGCGTGACCCTGAGCCGAAAATACATCATTTTAAGTGCAGTGATTGATATGTGTTCAAACCTTGCTGCTAAAGATTACCTGCCAGTATTTTGTTTATGTCTGTGCTAAAGGGGAGTATATAAGTTGTCAACAAAATGGTGCTTATTAGGTGACCAAGGCCGTCTAACAGCCGAAACGCGTCCTGTCCGGAGTGACCTGATAAAATAAACAGGAGTTGATTATCCTCTCCCTCTCTGAGTGCCGTTTTCTTTCTTAATTGTGGAAGGTCTCTTGTGGCATATATATATATATATTCATATTCTCCGTGAAGGGAGCCATACACCCATGCAAGGCGACTTCAGCACTTCAGCAAGCGAGGATGGAGCCCCCGTTTTTAAATTCAACTAACAAAAGGTGCCGAAGTCATCTCTGGAGTCCATAACTGTTTTATTCAGGAGTGACAGTGTGCTAAATGCCTTCACTGTTGACAAGAGTATTTTGAAATGTGACAACGTGCACAATGAAAACTGACTTTACTTTTTTAAATGCACGCAGTCACTTAAAATTTCCCAGCATGCTTGCACTTGAGACAATTTCAATTTGGCGTTGATGTGATGGCATTTATCCTGAAATGAAATACAACACTAATTGTTCTTAATGACGAATATTTTATTCAGTGCATGCTGGGACTTGTATTTTCTTACTACTGTGGCGTAAAGCAACTTGCATTTAAAGTCATGTGGTTACTTGAATAAGCAACCTGCCTCACCTGTGAACAAGACTCGCCATAGAGCTGAAACGTGTAAGGACTATGAAGGCATTTAGCACGTTGTCACTCCTGAATAAAACAGTTATGGACTCCAGAGATGACTTCGGCACCTCTTGTTCGTTGAATATAAAAATGGGGGCTCCATCCTCGCTTGCTGAAGTCGCCCTGCATGGGTTTATGGCTCCCATAATGGAGAATTACTTTGGTACTGTTAGTCACGGATTTGGGGAGCAGAACTCAGCTTGCCTGTTCTGTGGACAGGATTTTCCTATAAATCAAGGCACTGTTGACAAGAGTATTTTGAAATGTGACAACATGCGCAATGAAAACTGACTTTACTTTTTTAAATGCACACAGTCACATTAAATTTTCCAGCATGCTCACTGTTAGACCATGATACTTTCGTTAACGAGACGGGAGCTCCGGAGCAATTATATTTATTGCATGCCGCACTGTTACAATATATAAAACTCAAATGGGCCCCGCAGAGACAGGAGCCTCCCACACATGAACTGGTCAAGCTGCTTTATTATATGGGCAGAGGAAGACACCTTATTAAGTGGCTATACACAGGGATACGTTCCCATACTGAGGTGGGCCTAGATTCATTGCGAGCGGCATGGGTAGAGGACATGGGGAGAGCCTTGATGGATAAGGAATGGGCAGTTATTGTTGAACACCCCAAAAAGATATCCAGGAATGCAAAATTTAAATTTATTCAAACCATGATTCTTCACAGGGCTTATCTCACCCCCCAGACAAAATGTTCCCACAGACGCAGCACTACTGCCCGAGATGCTTATTGGAAGGGGCTGGCCTCCTACACATGGTATGGGCATGTCCAAAATTACGAGGGTTCTGGGATGCTGTCAGACACATTATTAGTATGGCCGCACATCGCGAGATACAAAATACTGTGGAGGAATGTATATTAGGCCTGCACAAACACGTGTCCAAGCATAAGGTACACTACCGCTTTGTTGATTTGGCGCTCATTTTAGCGATACGTGCCATCACTATGCGATGGAAATCGAGGAAGCCACCTACTGAACATGCCTGGTATAGCAAACTGCTCCGTTGGGGCAGTGCAGAGAGTGCGGCCTTACGTCGAGAGGAGCTCAGAGGCTTACGCCAAATCCCAATAGCACTAGACTGGGATGTTATGTTAGAGGCACTAAAAGAAGTGGACATAAACCAGTACAATACCCTTAACTGCACACAATAGAACATACAATAAGAGGGTCACTTCCCTAAAGCCACGAACTGAGATGTGTTTTATACAATGCGTAGCGATAACAAGAGCCTTAAACTGTTAAATACGACGTATCTATTGAATATCTGGGCATGCATAGGACGGGAGGGTGGGGGGTGGGGGATGTTTGGGAACAGTTTGGTTTTATTGTCTATTATAGCAGTACCGGAAGAGGAAATCGTACACGGGATAGGATTTCCCACGAGGTGTAATAAATATGGGATTGTCACCAAACACACTAATTTGACAGGGTTGTGATTACACAGGTGATTATCCCCTAAAAGTCTTTTTACACTCGTTATATGTCTAGGATATCACAACTTGTTGTGAAATGTCTTGTAGCAAATGTACCCCGAATGTGGACGATGTAAATGTACTGCACCAATAATATGATGTACTTTTGAAAAACAATAAAACTATTGTTTAAAAAAAAAAAATTCCAGCATGCTTGCACTTTGGACAATTTCAATTTGGCGATGATGTGATGGCATTGATCCTGAAATGAAATACATCGCTGATTGTTCTTAATGACGAATATTTTATTCAGTGCATGCTGGGACTTGTATTTTCTTACTACTGTGGCGTAAAGCAACTTGCATTTAAAGTCATGTGTTTACTTGAATAAGCAACCTGCCTCACCTGTGAACAAGACTCGCCATAGAGCTGAAACGCGTAAGGACTATGAAGGCATTTAGCACGTTGTCACTACTGAATAAAACAGTTATGGACTCCAGAGATGACTTCAGCACCTTTTGTTCGTTGAATATATATATATATATATATATATATATATATATATATATATATATATATATATATATATATATATATATATTCCTTGAGTAATAATCCTCGAAGGATGCTGGTGATATATATATATATATATATATTCACTGAAGAAAAAAAAGTTTACAGGGACGTTATAGTTAGGCTCAAATTTCACTCGTACAAAACCATAGAAATTCAGCAGTTATAGTTACATGAGCTAACTATAACTTACGCACCCGCAATGTACTGCTTATGACCTCACATATTACATTGTATTGTATTGTAATTGCATTTATATAGCGCTTACTACCCCTTATGAGGCGCGAAGCGCTTTTTCGGCGAGTAGCATCCTACTCCGGGACCCATAGAGGATTAGCGTTGAATTAGTATAGTGAAACATGCAAGTAAATTTTAAGTGGTGGATAGGTTAGTCAGTTATTTGGATTCGGAAGGATAGCAGAAGGATAGAAGAGGGAAAAAAAAGGTTTGTATTTATATAGCACTTGTTACCCCTGATGGGGTGTTGAAGCACGCTACTCCGGAAACCCATAAAGGATTAGTGCTGAATTAGTATGGGGAAATATGAAAGTAATTTGAGTGGTGGATATTAGTCAGTTATTTGGAGTGAGAAGGATAGCGGAGGGATAAAAGGGGAAGAAAGGTTTGCATTCATGTAGCACCTGTTACCCCTGATGGGTGTTGAAGCGCTATTCTGGTGAGTAGGACGCTACTCCGGAACTCATAAAGGATTAGTGTTGAAAATTAGTATAGTGAAATATGCACCTAGAGACACACAGCTGGGTACAGACTCTGAGAAACACAGCTAGATACACACAAAGACACACTGTGAAGGACAGCGCACATAAAGGCACACAGCTAGAAATACCCAGCGAGACACAGCTACAGATACACAGAGAGGTATACAGCTAATGTACACAGTCGTGCCTTGCACAGATGAACCCCCCTCCACCGCCCATTTCCAATAAGCTATGTCGAAGCCCAACCCAAAATGAGGAGGTACCCCCAGCAAAATGCGATGAGGGGCCCCTGGGTCTCGCATATCTCACAGTTATTTGTGCAATGCGGGGGCCTGGGTTTGGAGGCCTCCTAAAGAGTTGGGGCCCCCCTGCACCGGAGGAGCTGCTGGGGCTTACCACAGCACGGAACCTCGCCTCTAGCCACGCACTCAGACCTTCCTCTTCCACCAGGGGCGGGGCCGTCGCCATATTTAGCAGGGTATGACTCTCGACCGCACCCTTTAGGCATTACTTCCCCCAGTCCTGTCTGCGAAACAATGGTTTTTGCGTTCCAACTAATCAATAATTCACAACGGGAATATCAATCGCACATACATCCCACTATGCATGAAGCTTACCATAAAACTCACTAACAATGTGAGTTAAAATGGTAAATTCACTTTATGACGTAAGCAATCCCCGACAAAGCTGCATGAAATTTGTAAACACTGAATAAAAGTGCATCGCATTTTATTTTGAGGAAAGCTGTGTACAACTTTGAGAACCGAATCCCAAGTAGGTAGCAACAAACAATCTAACCATAACTATGCAAGTGCTCTTATACATTTACACACACACATACTCAGTGCAAAGTTGATGTTAAGTACTCAGAAGTCTGAAAAACAATTGTAACAAAAAATAGAAGTTCCCTTAAAAAACGTAATTTCCAGGAGCATTATACTTCCAATTTTCACAAAAAAAAACCTGCCGTTCGGCAGCTGTGGTTAGAATTTTAGCCATAACTGAACAGGAATACACCCATGCACCGCTTATGACCTCAGATGATGTCACAGATGAAATCACAAATAACACTTATGACATAATGTGTGGGGTCAGAGCCCCCTCCCTAATAGCAGATAAACGCCACCATAAGACTAAAGCAAACACTGTACTACTACAGCAACTCCACTTTAACACTACAGTAACAGTAACCTCTATAACCGAAAGCAACTGAGGTCAAACATCAGAGCAAAGCCACCCAGCACCAGAGCAAGACTTGTAACATAAGAAAAACAGAGGCTTAACACGAGAGTAAAACAAACCCACTCTACTGTTAGAGTAGCCTCACCCTAATACCACTGTAATACCACAATAGCATCAAAGAAATCTCTCCAACACCAGTGCAATCACACCCTAACACCAAAATAATCTCTTTAACACCTGTTACACCATGAGCAATCCTGCCCTAACACCAGGGTAACCCAGCCCTAACACCACGGTAACCCAGCCCTAACACCAGGGTAACCCAGCCGTAACACCAGGGTAACCCAGCCCTAACACCAGAGTGAACCAACCCTTACACCAAAGTAAACCACCCTAATAACAGGCTAAACCAACCCTGAGTCCAGGATCAACCAGCCCTAACCCCAGAGTAAACCAACCCTAACACCATGGTAAACCAATGCTAAGATCAGAGCAAACCAACCTGAACACCAGCTAGACCAACCCGAACACCAAGATAACCCACCCGTAACAGCAAAGCAAAGCAAAGTAAAGCAAAGCAAAGTAAACTAACCCTAACAGCAGACTAAACCAACCCAACACCAGGGCAACCCAACTGTAACACCAGTGCAAACCAACCCTAACACCAGAGTAAACTAACCCTAAAGCCAAGGTAACCCACCTCTAATGCCAGCATAACCCATCCCTAACGCCAGAGTAATTCAACTCTAACACCAGAGTAAACCAACCCTAACACTAGACTAAACCAACCCCAACACCAGAATAAACCAACCCTAACACCAAGGTAACCCAGCCCTAACGCCAGAGTAAATCAACCCTAACACTAGGGTAAACCAAAATTAGCACCAGGGTAACCCAACCATAACGCTAAAGTAAACCAACCCTAACATCAGAGTAAACCAACCCTAACACCAGAGTAAACCAATCCTAACACCAAACACCAAAGTAAAGTAATCCTAACACCAGAGTACACCAACCCTAACACGAGGGTAATCTAACCCTAATACCAGGGTAAACCAACCCTAACACCAGAATAAACCAACCCCAACTCTAACACTAGGGTAACCCAACCCTGACACCAGAGTAAAACAGCCCTAACACCGGACTAAACCAACCCTAACACTAGAGTGTACCAACCCTAACACCAGAGTAAACCAACCCTAACACAACAGTAAACCAGCCCTAACACCAAAGTAAGCCAATCATAACACCTAAGTAGTCCTGACCCTAATGTTGGAGCAATCCAGCTCTAACACAAAATTAACCCAAGTAGCACAAGAACACATTTGCTCCAACAGAACAGAAATGACCTTAAAGTAGAGCAACTCTGTCGTAACACCGGAGCAACAACTGCAACATCAGGGCACTCACTATAAAACCAGTGCAACTCAGAACTAATATCAGTGCAACCGCTGTAAACCCAGATCTCAAACCAATCTCAAAACATCAAAACAATACATGAACATCTCTCTCGCCAGAGTGACCAACAAATGTTGAATTAGAGCATCCACTACTTTAAACTCAAGAGTGGTGCTTCCACTCTAATAGCTATCTCCAAAACAACAAACCTGGCACTAAATGTAAGCGATCCCCACACTAACACCAGAAACACAGCTGACTACAGATCAATGCTCCTAATGGGACATGTCTACCTAACACCAGCGCTTTCTCTAACCCGAGAAGTCTATCTTTTTTGCTTCAAGAACCAAGAAGCAGCACAACCACCTAACATCAGAGCGTTCTGAAAACTGACTGTGAAGCTTGTCATTTTCTGTTAGGATGGTCATCATGAAGTACTACAGTGAAACCCATCTTGTAGAGTTTGAAGCACAAGTCTGACAAACTAATGCTGCCTGCCAGAGCCAGCGCCCTTGCTACAAGAGTCTGCACCACTGTAAGCAGGGCAGAACATGGTCAAATCACCCATCAAGAGAGGTTTAAACATTGTGTCCTCAAACTTCAAATCACCCATTAAGGGAGGCTTAAACATTGCAGCATTGTGCCCTCAAACTTTAATCATCCATCCAGGGACGCTTAAACATTGTGTCCTCAAACTTCAAATCACCCATCCAGGGATGCTTAAACATTGTGTCCTCAAACTTCAATCACTCATCCCAGGGACGCTTAAACATTGTGTCCTCAAACTTCAATCACTCATCCCAGGGACGCTTGAACATTGAGGCATTGTTTTCTCAAACTTCAATCACCCATCCAGGAATGCTTAAACATTGAGAGCTTATTTACAAACCCCTTACCGTACCGGCGGCGCAAGGGGCTTGTAAATAAGCCCATGTGTCCTCAAACTTCGCTGTAGGTGACTATATTCAAATGAGACACGTCCTTTAGGAAAAGCTAAGCTGAAGGGAGGACATGTGTGGGAACATTGGAAACACCCAAGACCACCTGGAATTCAGGAGGGCAATAAAGACCTGACTCTTTCCCAGATGATGAAGGCCCCGCCAATCAGAACACAGAATCTGCACCCCCCCCCAAGCAGGACATGGATGCTACAGAACTCCGGATCATACCCAGACATGTCTCCTCATGATGGGTAGACACGAAGACCCCTGCGGCAGTGGGTCTCGCTCTCCATGGCTACACCTGTGCTTGTGTGCAACTACACGTCCACAGTGGCACAGTAGGAGCAGCAACTGCCCTACATGCACTACACCAAAACAATTCCCACGTAGGCCACACTACGCCCACACCTCTTTTCCAGCCAGATACAAATGCTTTCTAAGCTTCAGCGTCCTAACTCTCCCTCCTTTTCACCCCAATACAAGCCAAGCAGAAGGCCAGCTCTGTCCCTCGCGCACTACACCGAAACACTCCTGCGTGGGTCACACTACAACCACACACTGTGCCAACAAAACACATCACACGAAGTAGCAGACTTCCCATTTTCAAAGCACTCCAGCACCTAGCCAGGGGTATGAAGCGCTATATCAATGCAAATCCATTCCAGTGGAACTGTGGTCGCCACATGGATGGGGACAAGAGATCATCTGATTAGGCGCCTGGAAGCCTGTGAGGTGGATACCGGTGCTACAGCAAGAGCCAGCCATTCTACACCTGTGAGAGCTTCGTGCTTCAGAACTTTATTCCAGCCCCAGGGGCAGCGCCAGCAGTTAATACCATCATCCGAGGGTTGTCTACAGACAGCCAAACTTCAGGACCCTGGACAGCAGCAAAGGATTCTAGTGCTGAAAAGAGCTGCCTTTAACTGCGCCGCGTGGACTAAACATTGGACACCATTGTTGCCTATGACTGTGTCTGTTTTCTTTTAGGTTATATGGTGTCATATATTGGTATTCTTTTTCATAATCCTTAATATGACACTTTTAAGGCCATGAAAACTATGCTAGTAAGCAAGTAATCTCACCCGACAACCATGGGTTTGTCTGAATCTGTACCCTAGGGCCAAGGTCACTTGAATTATGTGATATTGCAGCCGTGATGCTATCACTCATGACCTGGTCAGTGACATCACTGATGACATCTCAAATGAAATCACTGTTCTGTAAATGTTTCTGAGTCTTAAAGATATATACTAAGCTACATCATAAGTTAAATTACTATTCTTTCCGTACTACTAATGAGTGATACTGTTTCTAACATTTGTCATCTGAGTGGCTTTGTGACTCTCTGTATCAGTGTGTGAGTGGATGTGTAAGTGGCTGTATGGCTGAGTGAGTGAGTGTGTGAGTGGCTGTATGGGTGAATAAATGGGTGTGTAAGTGAGTGGCTATATGGGTGAGTGAGTGGTTGTATGGATGGCTAAGTGGGTGTGTGAGTCGGTGGCTGTATGTGTGCATGAGTGGTTGTATGGGTGACTGAGCGGCTACTTGAGTGGCTGTATGGGTGACTGAGTGGATGTGTAAGTGGCTGTATGGGTGAGTGAGTGGGTGTTTGAGTGCATGTTTGGTTAACTGGGTGTGTGAGTGGCTGTATTGGAGAGTGAGTGTCTGTGTGAGTGGCTGTATGGGTGAGTGACTGGTTGTCTGAGTGCTTGTAGGGATGAGTGTATGGGTATGTAAGTGGCTGTGAAAGTGTGTGAGTGTGTGTGTGAGTAGTTGTATGGGTATGTCAATAGGTCTGTTGAGATGCTGTATGGGTGAGTGACTAGCTGTCTGAGTGATTATATGCTTAAGTAGGTGTGTGAGTAGCTGTATGGGTGATTGTATGACTGTGAGTTATATGGGTGAGTAAGCGGCTGTATGAGCAACTGTATGAGTGAGTGAATGATTGTATGAGTGGCTATATGGGTGAGTGATTGGGTATGCGAGTGATTGCATGGATGAGTGAGTGGCTGTGTGACAAGTTGTATGGATCTGTGAATAGGTATGTGACTAGTTCTGTGTGTATGTGAGTGAGTATGAGAGACTGTATGGGGGTGTGAGTGGGTGTGTGAGTGGTTCTGTGGATGATGTCTTCAGTGATGTCGTTTGAGAAGCCATGTTATGTTATAGTGACTTATAAAACGCATGGCTACCTTGTTAGGTTTCCCAGCGCTGGTCTCCTCACCAAAACAAATGCTCAGACTGTTCCAACAGCACTACAGAAGAAACATCCGGGAACTTAAAATTATGCCGACCAAGAGTTATACCGATGGAAACAGCCACGTCTTTAGTTTCTTTCGAAACACTGTGAGCGGATCACACGATCCGTGAGAGTGGCAGACCATTCCACAATTTAGGACCAATATATGCGAAAGACCGCCTGCTCTGCCATGACTTCCTGATCCTGGGAATCAGGGCCAGATCTAGCTGGCTTGAATGCAAGGCGCAGTTGGGAGTGCATTTTGACAGCAAAGATCTGAAGTAGAGAGGCCCAGTAATGGCAATACACTTGCGCATGTAGCATAAGGTTTAAAATTGGACCCGCTGCTCAATGGGTAGCCAGTGCAAGGAACAAAGCAAACTAGCTGTAGAAGTATGCCTAGCTGAACACACAAGCATACGGGCTGCCACAATTTTAACAATTTGGAGTCATTTGAGCAGGAATGTAGACACACCAGGTAAAGAACATTGCCGTAAACCATTCTGAATATCACCAAAGTCTGCACTACTGTACGTTGGGCTGTAGCAGGTAGACAATGCAAAATTTTCTTCAACCATTTGAGAATCCCAAAAGATGTGGCCGCTACTTTCTTTATTTGGAGACTCATAGATAGAACATCATCAATTCATACTCGCAGAATTTTTACCGCCTGCATTGGAGTAGAAGGCCAGAGATGGGGACCCCAGAGATGAAGATGGTTACCTACTAACAGGACCTCTGTTTTGTCCCCATTTAGTTTCAGCGAATTGATGTTCATCCTAGCTGAAACTAGGGCAAGGCAGGTGTTGAGAACTTCCGTATTTTGTTTGTCCTTAGTAGATAAGGATACCGCAATTTGTGTGTCGTCGGCATATGAGAAAAGAGTCAGTCCTTGGGCCTCTATGATGTCAGCAAGAGGCCTTACATTCAGATTGAACAGGAGAGGACTCAGGGTTGAGCCCTGAGGCACCCCAGAGGATAACATATGGGATTTCAACTTATATTGATATTAATGCACCTTGATGGTGCGAATATGCAGGAGAAATCTAATCCAAGCCAGGGCTGTACACTGCACTCCCATTCCTTCCAGATGACCGAGCAAGGTGGAATGATTCACAGTGTCAAATGCGGCACTGAGATCTAGTATAATCAATGCCGCTGAACTGCCAGAATCTAATTGACTCCACAGGTATTCCATGAATCCAAGGAGAGCAGATTCAGTGCTGTAACCCGCCCTGAATCCTGATTGCAGTGGATGCAAGATCTTGTTCTGCTCTGCATAAGATGTAAGTTGCCGGTTTACGTGTCTTTCCAGTACTCTAGCTAAAGTAGGCAGATGAGAAATTAGCCTTTAATTAGACCATAAAAGTGGGTCGAGATTGGACTTCTTTAGTAAGGGCTTAACTAAAACCCTCTTCCATGCTAAAGGTACCTTGCCTTCCGCAAGGGAAATATTTAAAAGCTGAGTAAAATACACCATAGTAAAGATGGCCAACTTACTCAATAGAGAAGGGGGGCATGGGTGAAGCAAGGAGCCAGACTTAATGCTAGACAGCAAGGAGATGAAAGTGGACATGACCTCACATATTACATCTAAGGGTGGGCGGTGATCTCCACTCTGCCAGCGGAGCTCGCAGAGTTTTTGTTAAAGTTTGGCAAAAAAACTCCACCACCCGCCCGAGGAGCAGAGTTCACTGGTGCAGGCGCGTTCACCCACAAAATTAAATTATAATGCGGTCTAAGAGCACAGACAGCAATAAGCAAAATTGAAAATTCATCAGTGGATGTGCTCACCTTCTTAGCCCTTCCGCCGGGAGCTACCATTGTACTTCCTGCAGAGAGGAGCCCCGCCAGAGAAAAACTCTGCCTCTATAGACAGCCAACTCCGAGCTGGTCGGAGTCCTAGGACAGTGTCCCAGGAGTCAGGAGTGCCAGCGGGGGAAGCGGAGCAGCCAGCAGCCCGAGGTACGGTGGTTGGGAATGGGGATGGGACAGGATGAAAACCTGATGCACACATCGAGGTCCAAAGATTGAAGAGCCAGGTTATAAGGCTTTCTAGAATGAAAAGTGTTTTTGTGTTTTCCGTTTGTTTCAATGATGGCTGCTCTGGACTGCTTGAGGGATCGCCCTGACCAGGCTCTCCTGACACTTGTTCAGTGAGTGGATTATTTTTGTTGAAGGACCCTTGGTCCAGTTCCTGTTTAAACCGAGGTAAAATGGGGATTGGACGCAGGGGCTGCACAGACTTCATTGCTGCTAAAAGCCATACAATGGGGACTGGGAACGGCACAGACATAATTTCCTGCTAACAGCTTTGCGGAGAGAGGGCTCCCTGGTGGATGTAGCGTGCAAGAAGGCCTTATGTTTTGTCATGGGTATGTTTGTTAGACGTGATGACAATTTGGGCGTCATCTCCGGCTTGGGCGCCCTCACACCGATTAGGCCAGGAGAACGTGAGTTTGCTGTACACCGTTACTGTGTACACTGCGTCCGCAAACAAGGGTGTGTGATTGAAGGGCAGGCCCACAGGCTTAGTGGTCATTTGGCAGTAGGCATCCGTACAAGACTTACACTATTTTACATTTGGGACACCACAGATGGGGCCTGCAGTCTGCTGATGCAGCATTAGCCGAAACTAGACACACCTTTTAGAGAAGCGCTCTAGCTAGGTTGAAGAAAAAAAACAACAGATCATCATGATTCCGCCTGCTCGTGGAACTCGCGTAGTGCAGCAGAGTTGTTTGGCCACTTCATGGAGCTCCTCGTAGCGCCACTCCGCAAACTCTGCCCAGGCCTGATTACATCACTCATGACATGGTCAGTGACATCACAGATGACATCTCAAACGACATCACTAATGACATCTCAAATGGCATCACTGATGACATCATTCAGTGATTGTGAGTGTTTTCTAAAAGTTACTGAGTGTTAAACAAATATACTAATGTAACTCCCTGTGGATATGCCTGTATGGGTAAGTGGGTAGGTGTGTAAGTGGTGTATAGAAGAGTGACTGGGTATATAAGAGACTGTATACATGAGCTAGTGGATGTGTGAGTTTCTATTTATGTGAGCAAAGTGGTTGTGTCAGTGTGTGTATTAGTAAGTGAGTGGCTGTATGAGTATCTGTATAGTTGACTGAGTTGGTGTATTAGTGATTGTAAATAGTGAGAGAGGGTGCATGAGTGGCTGAATGGGTGTTTGAGCAGATACGTAAGTGTATGTATGGGTGAGTGACAGGGTACATGAGTGGCTGTCTCGGTGCATCAATGGGTGTGTAAGTGGGTGTATGGTTGAGTGAGTGGGTGTATGAGTGGCTGTATGTATGAGCGAATGGGTGTTTGAGTGGTTGTATTGGCGAGTAAGTGAGAGTGAGAGAGGTTGTATGGGAAAGTATGTGGGCCTCTTAGTCACTGTATAGGTGAGTGACTATATGTATTAGTATATGTATAAGTAACTGAGTGGCTGTGTGAGTAATTGTATGGGTGAGTTAGTGGCTGTGTGACTGACTATGACTGTGTCTGTAGCTGTATGGGTGTATGACTGGATGCATATGTGTGTTTATGTCTCTAACTGGATCTGTGACTGGCTGTATTGGTAAATGAGTAGGTGCATGAGTGTCTGTATATGTGAGTTACTGGTTCTGTTAGTGGCTCTGTGGGTGAGCTGATGTTTTACTGGCTGTATGGATGAGTGACGAGATGTGTGAGTATTTGTATGGGTTCTGTAAATGAGTTTGTTAGTGATTGTGTGGGCATGGGTGTATGACATGTTTTAGGGGGTTTAAGTGGGTGTGTCAGTGTTTCTCTAGATGATGTCATCAGTAATGTCATTTCAGATGTCATTTATTTTTTTTATTTTATACAATTTATATAGCGCGCAAATACCCTAGGGTGTCTCGGCGCTGTGGAGTAAAGGAGAGCAGCTAGGTAGGATGATTACTGATTGAATAGCCATGTTTTTACTTGTTTCCTGAATATCATGAGGGTGGGACTGGTTTTGATATGGAGGGGAAGGGTATTCCACAGTCTTGCCGTGGCAACTGTGAAACGTCTGTCTCCCCAAGATGTTTTCTTAGTGCGAGGAATAGTCAACAGATGGGCTGATGAAGAACGCAACGGTCTGTTCGGATTGTATGGGCAGAGTATTTTTTTTAGGAACTCAGGTCCCGTGTTGTTGATGGCTTTATATGCGATGCAAAGTGCCTTGAATTTCGTTCGACTTCTAATAGGCAGCCAGTGAAACTGGCGTATAACTTGAGAGATCGATTTATATTTGGGGGTGCCGGACAGAATTCTGGCGGCTGAGTTCTGGACAAGTTGCAGTTTGTTGAGGACTTTCTCCTGAGCATTTAGGAGGAGTCCGTTGCAATAGTCCGTCTTTGACATTACCAGAGTGCACATGAGGGTCTTACCGGCGCTGGGGGGGAGAAATGGTAAGAGTTTCCTTATCATTTTCAGGGTGTAGAAGGATGAAGAGACGACCGCGTTCGCATGGTGAATGAAAGACAATTTGTCGTCAAACACTACGCCAAGATTCCTGACCTTTGTAACCGGTCCAGGAGGGGGTCCCAAATCGGATGGCCACCAGGTGGGGGACCAGCCAGGGGATAGATTGCCAAAGATCATCACCTCCGTTTTATCGGAGTAAAGCTTTAGGCAATTGTTTGCCATCCAGGAGCTTATGGCCAACATTCCCTGTTGGAAGCTGGCAGCAACTGCTCCTCCATCGTTGTGAACTTCCAACACCAGTTGGGTGTCGTCGGCGTATGAGGTTAGTCTCATCCCGTGTGCTTTGATGATCCTGGCCAGGTCCGACACATAGATGTTAAATAAGGTCGGACTTAGGGAGGATCCTTGGGGCACACCACAGGGAAGGGTGAATACAGGAGAGTAGAAGTCGCCAAGTTTGACTGACTGGGTGCGATTGAGAGGAAAGAGGTTAGAAGGGCTCTAGCCCTATGGTGAATGCCGATGGAGGAGACACGGTCGATCAGGATGGCGTGATCGACCGTGTCAAAGGCAGCCGACAGATCCAGTAATATGAGGACTGCCGCGCCGCCTTGGTCAAGGGTCATCCTAATTTCGTCAGATGCCTTTATGAGTGCCGTCTCGGTACCGTGTCCCTTCCTAAAACCGAATTGGGTGTCATCCAAAAGGTTGTTGTGGTCAATGAATTGAGCTAGTTGAAGGTTCATAATTTTTTCGAAGATTTTTGATGGAAATGGAAGGCATGCGATTGGTCTATAGTTTTTGGATTCTGAGGGGTTGAGATTGTTTTTTTTTAGAAGGGGTTTGACAATGGCCTTCTTCCAAACTGAAGGGTAGGAGCATGTGTTGAACATTGAGTTGCAGATTTTGGTAAGGGTGGGGCCTATTGAATCTGGAATAAGTTTTAAGACGGAAGGGGGACAAGGGTCGAGGGGGATCTTGATTTAATGGAGCGGATTAGCTCTGTTATCTGCTCGGGTGAGACCTGACTAAATTCTGAGAACACTGTAGCCGAGGGTTTGGAGAGGATACTGGGATTAGGATGATCAGAACTGGCCTGGGTGGAGAAGTTGGAATAGATTTGATTAACCTTGTCTTCAAAGAAGTGAGCAAGGGAGTTACAAAGGTCTTGGGATGCGTCTATGGGTGAATTGGTAGGTGGACTGGATAGTTTGGTTACCACCTGAAACAATGATTTGGTGGAGTTTTGGGCAGATTCTATTTGTGAGAGATAATATTTGCTTTTCTCTGTGATGATAAGATGTATGTATTTAGTTATCGCATCCTTATATCGCGTTTTGTCATTGTTGTCATAAAATTTGCGCCAACGTCGTTCTAGATTTCTACAGCGTTGCCTCTCAATTCTGAGCGTTTCTGTGAACCAAGGGGCGGAAGGAGCACTACGGTTGTTGGAGACCTTCTTGAGTGGTACTGTGGTGTTGAGGGCATTGTGTAGCCATTGTAGGTAATTATTAGAGGCTAAATAGGGGTCCGGTGTATAATCGTGTTGGGTGGAAGAAAGGTTTGTTTTTAAGAGCTGAGCGTCGATGTTCTTCCACGCTCGGACCTGTTTGGGCGAGCGGGAGTTGACATGTGGGAGATTATTTTTCTTGGTCTGGATAGTAAACATTACTGCAGAGTGGTCAGACCAGGTCAGGGGAACAACAGTGGGTAGGAAAATGTGGCTGTTGTTGGTGAAGAGACCATCAAGAGTGTGACCCGCTAGATGGGTGGGAGTAGTCACTAGTTGTTGTAGGCCAACTGAGAGTAGGTCGGTTGAGAGAGAGGAGGAGTCCTTATCATCAGTGATGTAATCTGAGATGTCATCAGTGATGTCACTGACCATGTCATGAGTGATGTAATATGTGAGGTCATAAGCAGTGCATTGCGGGCTAACTATAACTGCTAAATTTCAATGGTTTTGTATGAGTGAAAAGTCACCCTAACTTTAACGTCCCTGTAACCTTTGGTTTTTTTCAGTGAATTTCTATGGTTTTTCAAAATTTATTTCCTAACTATAATGTCCCTGTAACTATCCACACACCCTTTCACTCACCCACCCTTTCACTCATATACCATTTTCCTTTTTTTTAACCTTATGTTGTTTCACGTTTCCCTCAAGCCATTAACGTAAATGATGTGTACTTTGGGTGAGTTTGAGATAGAAGAGGCCATAATAACTCAACTACTGCTGCAGCTGGTAATGCTGGGGGGGTTTGTGGTGATAAGTTGACAATGCCCTGGTACTAGCTAGTGATTATAATAGTAATTGTCAATAAGCAAGCAATTATGTGACTTACCAGTGTTCGTCACTGCCGCTGCATCTCCCCCTCCAACTGACTCTCCTTTTGCAGCGGCACCGGAGCCGGCATCATTAGTTTTCCGTGTGGCTAGAATAAAACATACATATTTTAGATGCCAGATATGCCACCCCTTAATTTTTTCAATCAAAAAATACAACCGCAATACATCACTACAGTTTAGTTAGCACTGCAGTATCTTCTAACAAAAATATCACTCTGGGCATTTGGTTGGTTCACAATGTTAGACAAGCCAGGCGTGCAATAATGGTCAATTAAAGACATATGGTGTTGGTTGGTGTAGGAAGCTGACTCTGTATATACTATACCAAAGTAAGGTACAGTGTGCGCAGAGCCCAGTGGATCCCCAGAGGTATAACAGAGGCTAAATTAGATAGTCACTAACAGCTCTATTTTTGGTAGTGTGGTCGAGCAGTTAGCTTATCAGAGGGTAGTGTTAAGCATTTGTTTTACACACTCAGGCAAGAGATGATGTCACACACTCAAAGACTGAATCCAGACCAATTGTTTGTAGAAAAAGTTTTTATTTTGTTTTTTTATTTCTTGAACCAAGATATACTTAGTAGCAGGTAAGTGATACTTTTCATACAGTGTTACTGTTCAACATACAGTGGAGGAATATTTAGATTACTTTTACAGTTGACAAAACCGTTGATAAACTGTGCAAAAGCACTCAAAATTACGTTAGATTACTTTGAAATTACTTTTCTAGTTTCACCTGAAGCATACTCCTAACACAGTTTACCCGACACATGACATTTGTAAGCAGGTTAACTCTTGTGCAAGCAATAGCTTAGTTTTTATGCAGTACAAGACAGTTCAACACTTAAGAATAATTTTCAGAGAAAATCCACCATTCAGTCTAATGGGAAAAACGAAGTGTTAAGTTACAGGTGAGTAAAATGGTTTTGGAATTAGAGTTTTAGACGGTAGAACCTAGGTTCCCCAAGGTTCAGGTTGGGACTCAAATTGCACCACCAGCGGCGCTAAGGTAGCCAGGTGCAGAGTGCAGGATGCCACTGGGTCTTGGGAGCCAAGCTCCTAGGATTAAGGTGAGGCAAAGGGGGTCCCAGGTCAGCACCAAGTCCACACCACCAGCTGCGCAGAGGCGGCCCGGTGCAGGGTGCTTAGGAGATGTCGGGAGCCCAATGCAATCCTATGGAGGTTGCCGCTTTTGGATTTTGCCTGCAGGATTGGTCCAGGAAGTCTTCTGGGAGGAACCAACAGCTGAGCAGGTAATTTGGAGGGCTCAGAGCCGTAGGTGCACCTCAGGTTCTCTTCTCCAGGGCGCAGGGCGGCCGGATGCAGGGGTGCTTTTTGAGGTCGGGTTTCACCTTACCGGGCCAGTCACGTTTGGGGGGGGTCTCCGTGCCTAGGCAGCAGATGACGTTGGGGAGTCGTGGAGTGGTCAATGCATGGTGGACTCAGACTCTGGGGCACTGGTGGACCTCGCTGGGACCGGTAGTCCACTTGGACTCGGGTCGTAGGCGACGGGTGTAGTGGTGCTTCCAGGCATTGAGTTTCTTTGTCCTAAGCAGGCTCAGAGTCTTTCATTTGCAGTTTCTTTTGAACAGAGCTGCTGTTCGCAGGAAATCCGGTCTTTGTTGAAGGCAGTAAGCCCTCCTAGGGGTTCTGGAGAAAGCTGGCTGCAGGACAAGTCGATTTTGGCGCAGGATCTCTGGAAACTGCAGACGGGCCTGTAGGGCTGGGGCCAAGTCACTTCTTCTCTACAGTCTTCTCTGCTGTGTAACGTCTTCCGTCCTGCTTCTTCATAGGTTGCAGGAATCTGAGGAGGCAAAGTTCATGGTTGCCCCTAAATACTAAAATTAGGGGCCTTACAGGGGTGTGCAGGTTGGGACCAATAGGTCCCTTCTTTGGGGTGAGTACACCCCCTATTTTGCCACCCTCCAGTGGGAGGGTGAATGAGCCACTCTGTGATTGGCTGTGTCCCTTCATCTTTAAGATGGAGGGGAGTAAGATGTGTGCTTCACCTCGCCTCCCCCATCTGAGGGGTGGGGTTGGCAAGGTGGGCACACCTCTCTTCCTAACTTGGTTTTCCTGCCGATTCTCCCACCCAAAGTAGGGGTCAGAACTGGTGGGAGCCAATTGCTGGGGGCAGCAAAATGCAGGGTCAGCTAACAAAGGTGGCAGGCCTTTGAAGCTTTCCCTTTGTGGACCCAGTCCATCCTGGGGTGGGAGCCATGACACCTCAAGCCCAGGATGGGCTTTGTTTCTGGACCCAGAGAGCAGAGGCCCTCTATCCAGGGGTCCAGAAAACTGTCTGGTGGTGACAAATGGCGGGTAGCCATTCAGTAACCACACCAGGGCTGGTCGTTTTTCAGGGGGCATCTCTAAGATGCCCTCTGAGTACATTTTACAGTAAATCCCACACTGGCATCAGTGTGGGTTTAATGTACTGAGAAGTTTGCTACCAAACTTCCCAAGGTTTAGCAAAGCCATTATGGAGCTGTGGAATTTGTAATGACCAACTCCCAGACCATATATTCTTTATGGCTTTACTGCACTGACAATATCCAAGAATGTACTTAGACACTGTAGGGTTACAGTGCTAATGCCACTGTACCCTCACCTGTGGTCTAGTGTACCCTGCTAAAGGGGTGACTGACCTAGGCCCCAGGCAGTGGGGTGCTATGTCGACTCTTCACTTTTCTCCGCATCAAAACACACAGCTTGCAATGGCAGTGTGTGGGTGTTAAGGTGCAGGGCCCCTAAGGGTGGCACAATAGGTGCTGCAGCCCTTAAAGGCCTTCCCTGATCACAGTGCCCTTGGTATCCATTGTACCTTTTACAAGGGGCTTACCTGTGGCCACAGAGGTGCCAATTGTGGGTACAAAGGTACAGTTTTGGGAAAGAACAAAGGCCCTGGGAACCTGCTTGGCAGGGACCCAGGGCACATCAAGTCATCAGAAACCTGTCAAAAAGTGTGTGTTGGGGGTTACTGTAACAGAAACCCACTTTCCTACAGTTAGCAAATGCAATGGGAGTGGGACCTTATATTTTTTTTCCAGCCATGCTGCACCGTCATGGAAAACTGCTGATTTACTGTATAATTGAATGAGACAGCACACAACATTGGGTGGGTGGTCCATAACGTTGGCCGCTCTCTCGTGAACTCAACTGATAGAGCATGAGCAGGAAAAAGAAAGCCTTCTTAACAAACATACATGGAGAATATTATTTATAATACTAGCTTACCTGGGCCTGCAATCTTCATGGACATTCAACGACCACCACTACATTAAAACATTTTAGCTTAAAAAATTAATTCTAACTATTACAATACACACATTACTAACTACATCCCTGCTTAAAAAACATGTTTGTACACATATTTTTCTAGTATTTTTAAAAAAAACGGTGTTTAAACCCTACTTCCCGTCTTCACAATGACGCCGAGAGTCGCGATGACTCCGGTAACTGCAACAATCAATCCTTTTTTAAGAAGTATAAAACACATATATGCACACATTTTACAGTATTTTAGACACTAGGGGTTTATTACTGCACAGTATAAAGTCATATTTTTATAGGCAGTTTGTATAATAACAATCGTTTAAACCGATTTTCCGCGCTTACGAGTAATCTGAGAATCGCAATGACATCGGTAACCGCGGTGATCGCGCCTTTTTTGAGAGGCGTAAAATTCATATATGCACACATCTTACAGTATTTTAGACACTAGGGGTTTATCAGTGCACTGTTTAAAATCATAATTTTCTAGGGGATTTGTATATAAACCATCTTTAAAACCAATTTTTCTTTTTCACGATGATGCCGGGCACCGCCGTGATATGGGTAGCCGCGATCACATGACAAAACAAAAGCAGACATTCAATAGCCACCACCACATACAAAACTTATAACTGCAAAATAGATCATAACCAACACACTAAACATATTACTATTTAAAATAATCTATAATAGCATGTATAACTCCCTTAATATATCAATAACACAGTGTATAACTCTTTCAGTAGAATCTGTGACTGCATGCATCACTGTATCATTAACTTTCTCTTTCACTGTATAAGTATTTCAATGGACCTGTGAGATGGTGCATCAGTCTATCTATAGTTCTGTAACGAACTGCGTGACTGTCTCAGTGCATCTATGAGTGGGTGCATCAGTGTCTCAATGGGTCTGTGATTCGTTGAATGAGTGGGTGCATGTACATCTAAGTGAGTCTGTGAGTGGGTGTGTGAGTCCCTGAGTGTATGAGTGAGTGACTTAGTACACAACTCTCTGACAGGATCTTTGACTGAGTGTGTGAGTGACTGTATGGGTGTGTGAGTGGGTATATGAGTATCTTAGTGGATCTATGATTCGGTGTATGAGTGTCTCACTGGGTCTGTAGTGGGTGTGTGTGTCTCGGTGGGTCTGTGAGTACATACGTGAGTGTGTGAGTAGGTCTGTAAGTGGGTGCATAAATCTCTGACTGGGTCTGTACATGGGTGCGTGACTCTCTGAGTGAGTATGTAAGTGGGTGTATGAGTATCTGAGTGCTTCTTTGAGTGAGTGCATGAGTGTCCAGGTGGGTCTGTGAGTGTGTGTAAGAGTCTCTAACTGGGTATGAGACTGTGCGCATAAGTCTATGAGTGGGTCTCTAAGTAGGTGCGTAAGTCTTTGAGTGGGTATGTACATGGGTGCGTCACTCTCCGAGCGAGTCTGTAAGTGGGTGCATGAGTACCTGAATGAGTATGTGAATGGGTGCATGTGTATCTGAGTGGGTATGTAACTGGATGTATAAGTGTGTGAGTGGGTATGTGAATGGGTGTATAAGTGTCAGTGAGTTTGTGAGTGCATACATGAGTCTGTGAGAGTGACTGGCGAGTGTGTACAAATATATATATATGTGTTTTTTATATTTCCTCCAATATTCGCGATGTCGCAGCGATAGTCGTGACGCCCCCGTGATCAATCAATCAATCAATCAGGGAATTGTAAGCGCGCTACTCACTCGTGAGGGTCTCAAGGCGCTGGGGGGGGGGTCCGCAGATCTGTTTAGCCGAAGAGCCAGGTCTTGAGGGTCTTCCTGAAGGTGTTCAGGGAGGGGGCGCGTCTGATGTCTGCCGGTAGCTCGTTCAAGGTCTTGGATGCAATGTGAGAGAAGGATCTTCCGGCTGCTCTGGCTCTGTGGATGCGCGGGGTTTCGGCCAGTGCGAGGTTGGAAGATCGGAGGTTTCTTTTGGGTACGTGGAAGTTGATTCTGTCGTTGAGGTATTTGGGTCCGTTGTTGTGTAGGCATTTGTAGGCGTGAGTGAGGATTTTGAAAGTGACTCTTTTCTCCACGGGGAGCCAGTGGAGACTTCGTAGGTGTTGGCTGATGTGTTCATGTCGGGGGATGCCGAGGACGAGTCTGGCGGCGGTGTTCTGTATTGTTTAGAGTTTGCGGAGTAGGGACTTGTTGATGCCGGCGTAGAGTGCGTTTCCATAGACCAGTCTGCTGGTGATGAGTGCGTGGGTGACTGTCTTCCTTGACTCAGGGGGATCCACTTGAAGGTCTTGCGGAGGATGCGGAGGGTGTTGAAGCAGCTGGAGGTGACGGCGTTGACCTGTCGGTTCATGGTGAGTGATGAGTCGAGTACGATGCCGATGTTCTTGGCGTGGTCTGAGGGGGTAGGTGGGCTTCCAAGGGCGGTCGGCCACCAGGTGCTGTCCCATGCAGAAGGGGTGGTACCGAGGACGAGGACTTCTGTCATCTCGGCATTGAGCTTCAGGCAGCTGTTGGTCATCCAGACTGCGACGTCTTGCATTCCTTTCTGGAAGTTGAGTTTGGCAGTGGTGGGGTCTTTGGTGAGGGAGAGGATGAGCTGGGTGTCGTCGGCATAGGATATGATGTTGAGGCCGTGTTGTTGGACGATGGCTGCGAGGGGGGCCTTGTAGATGTTGAAGAGGGTGGGGCTCAGTGATGAACCCTGTGGGACTCCGTAGGTCATTTTCGTGGGGTCGGAGAGGAAGGGTGGGAGTCTGATCCTTTGGCTTCTTCCGGTGAGGAATGATCAGATCCAGTCCAGGGCTGTTCCAAGTGTGCCTGCGTAGTGTAGTCTGGCGACTAGTGTGCGGTGGGAGACAGTGTCGAAGGCCGCTGATAGGTCGAGTAGGATGATGGCTGTGGAGTGGCCTTGGTCCAGGAGGGTGCGGATGTCGTCTGTGATGGCGAGTAGGGCGGTCTCTGTGCTGTGGTTGCTTCGGAATCCGGATTGGGATGGGTCGAGGACGGAGTTCTCTTCAATGAATCGTGTCAGTTTCCTGTTGACTGTTTTCTCTGCAACTTTGGCTGCGAAGGGGAGGAGCGAGATGAGCCGATAGTTCTTGAGGTCGGTGGGGCAGCTGTGGGCTTTTTGAGCAGGTGATGGTACACAGGGGGCTGCACTGGCAGTCGCGGTATTGTTGAAAATATCACATGCTATTTAAAAAATGTATTTTGGACACATAACTTGTGTCACTAATACCCCCATTTCTCAAACATGTGGTCAGAGTTTCTCCACCCAGACCCCTTATCTTAGCTTTGTCACAAATTTTCAGCCCCGGGAACCATTCCCTGATGATAAAATGGCAGCTGCAACTTTCTGTTCCCGGTTGCGCCCAGCCAACCCGAGCATTCCCACTGGTGTGCGATTTACCTCGAACACATCACGATTTAACAGAGAGCACAGTGAAACCGCCATGAAATATCCACGACCAGAGATATCACCATATTGTTCTGATTTAGTTTCACAAAAACTACTGAAAGGATTTGCACCAAATACCAAAAAGCACAATCTGCATAAAAACATCTACATTGCTAAATTTGGTGGAATTCCGTCTAGCGGTTCAAGCTGTAGGTTCGACAACGCGTTCGTACGAGAATTAACATTACAAACGTACCCTTATTTCGCGCTCCTAATTCTCGGCCCCCACTGCATAGATCACCCCAAACTTTCCATGACACACAAAACCTACTTTTACACTTTTTTGGTCAATCAACACCAAAGTTATAGACAAGTCAAAAAATGCTTTTCCTATGGAAACTAGGTCCTAACTATAACCACCTACTGGCAACCGCCAGTAGGTAATTAATATAAATATATATATATATATATATATGTTACTACACCCTTACTCTTCTGCT
Source organism: Calotriton arnoldi (assembly GCA_963921515.1). Taxonomy (NCBI): domain Eukaryota; kingdom Metazoa; phylum Chordata; class Amphibia; order Caudata; family Salamandridae; genus Calotriton; species Calotriton arnoldi. Next base: position 431,853 of record CAWUFW010001746.1, on the reverse strand, counting down.
GAACGGGTGTGGCTCATTTGCTGCTCTTGATGTGTGATGCTTGAATTTTTCCACAATCCCTATAATTTTAGTGACAAAGCATTGCTGGCAGCACCTCCACTGAAAATTGTTCCGGCACCACTACTTCGCATTGAATCATTTACTCCACAAATTAGAGCGAATAAGGGCATCCCTTTCTGGCAGATGGATCAGAGGATTACACTCTTTGTGGACGGTCACTGTCACATACTTCCATACCAAAACTACAGCACTTAGCAATTTCAAGAAGTAGCTGGATCAAGGTCGATATAGCAAAATCACATATCCTAAAACTTACCCTCACCACAAACACCACTTTGATGGATGAACAGGCATAGACTTCATTTAGGGGTCGTCACCCCTAGCTTGCCCCTTGCAACCCCTGGCACTGCCTTTGCAACTCCTTGGCGTCAGCAGTCGCAAAATCAGTGCCAGGAACACAGGGGCAGCTTGTCCTAAAGGACGTCGGTTGGTGCTCCACTTTTTTTTATTTGTTTCTGTCAATTTGTGTTCCACTAATAGTGAATAATGTTATATTATTCACTATTAGTCTAATGAAGAATGGAGTACAATTAGCTGGAATATGACCCTCCCTGACAGCTGAGGTGAGTAAAAATGCTTTCAAAAGTATGTTGTGTCTGCGGGTGAGTGTGTACATATGTGTGTAAGTGTGTGTGTGTGAGTGAAAATAAAGATCAACTGGCGTGTGATGTCACTTCCGCTACCCCTGGCATTTTGATGAATTGACGTTCATGTGAACAGGTCAATTCCATATTTGTGAGTCCTGATAAGTCCGAACTCCCAGGACAAATATAAAGGTAGTTTTCCTCTGTTGTTAAAGTCTCTGTGCAAGTACTGTAGCCAGTTGTCACCCATCTCTCCTTGCTTGGTAGAATTAATACCTCAAAAATGAATATTCGACCCACGGTATTGGTTCTGTTTCAAACACCGATCCTCGTCTGGAGGGAATTCTTTGCTGACCTTAAGCAAATATTGGTAAAGTGTATACAGTAATAATTCCTATTTGTAAAGTGTGAAATATATCACCCCTTAAGGTTTCAAGGCGCTGGGGGCTGTCGGGGAGATAAAGTGAGCTATTCTCCAGAGTCTCATGATGCTGAGCTGAGCTGCCGCTGGTGCCAGGGATCGAATCGTGAACCCCACGCTCTTGACTCCGGCAGCTGCACCACACCTCTCCCTACAACAGGGTAAAAGGGCGAGATTGTCCCAGAAGCAAATAATGTCCCCAAGATCGAGAGGAGGTCTGGCCCTTCCCGACTTTGAAACCTTCTACAAAGGCTCACATCTACGAGTGGTTGCAAGTTATTTGCTCAAAGAATTGTACAAACACGGACCACATATGGAACAAGACTTTGATAATGCATCGGTTTCGCCTATATGATGAAAAAGTACTGTTTTCATCAATCATCATCCGGGAGAAGGAAAGAGCTCCCTGACAAATAACACTGGAGTGGAGAGGATGTGGTGCAGCAGCCGGAGCTGCTCACTTGAGAGCTGGGGAATCGCGGTTCTAGTCTCGGCGGTGCAACATCCTGTGATTCTATGCTCATCACTTAATCTCCCGGGTGATAAATTGTTATATAAATGTGCTGCAGGAGTAAAAACCAAAAAGAGACAAAACTTTATGAAAAAATAGTTACTCCAAAGAGGATATTAACAGTATTTCAGCGACAGGAAACTGATAAGAGAAGCAGACGATGAACAAGCATTGGTAAATGCAGGAAAATATGCCACAGCCAAAAGAAATGGAGGGAAAATACGTAGCACGCACAGGAAACAACGAGAAGCCAGGAAAGAGAGGAGGCGGGTTGGAAGTTCCTTTTAAGTTTATATTTAAAACATTAGATTTCTCAGTAACAGCGCAAGCGCTGTGCAGGTAAAACCTTAAAAAGCAGAAACATACCCCAAAAAACTTATATTAGCACATCCACAAATACAAAACTAAGAGTAAGGGCCAAAATAACTTTGAATTTTGATTTGATGACCTTCCTTTCTCAACATACCCCTATATACTATAACACAGCCTTTTCATCAGTATAGGCACCAGGGGCATTTGACAAATGGAGATTGGGCAGTTATTTCCCCACATCAGATATGTTCCAAGCATTGAAAATCTCCTGTTCAAGCTGGTAAAGAATACTTCCATTTTTCTTTTAGAATAAACCGAACAATTTCACTACTTGCAAATCTGACACTGGGAAACACATCCAAACTCAAGCAAGTCACTACTAAAGAACTTCTTCCAATCAAAGGAATTGTGATCACAGCATGTGATACTAAAGGTCCCACACCTACTCCATATAGCCTCCTACCAGAAGTCACCCTGATTTCGTTATGTGAAGCACTGGAACAGTTTGTTAGGAATTGAAGTGAGGGGGATCAATGGAACTCCCTCAGGCAAGATAATCATGTTTTCGAAGCATAGCAGTTCTAAACTTGCCAAATTATGCCAACACACAAGCATGTAATGCTGGAGGGGATGTGGGATGCTTAGGACTTCAAACATATTTGTCAGGATTGTTCCCAGACAGGACCGTATTGAAATAAGATTCTTATCGAGATCCTCAGCGCCAGGGTACCCTTATAGGCGATAGTGCCCTTTGCCAATATAAATCACATAACATCCATTGAAAATAATACAGGGTACCTCATTCCATCTACTTTGGCCTTTGTTCGAATAGGTCTCTGACAACCGAATGGAAGTGAAAAACAAAATCAGATTGACTAATAATGTGGAACTGTCTAGATGCAACTAAGATTACTTTAGCTGCCTTTTGGAGGAAAAAGGAGACACCACTGCTCTTGGTTTGGCACTTCAGGTTATAGAACTGTTAGACCTGACATCCTTGGCGTGGTATTTCCCCACACATTCTACCTTCACTCCCCTATTGTTTGCTGAACTCCTTTTTGTTGGCTTGAGGACTCTGTGCACTTTTCCCCTGCTAACCAGTGGTAAAATGCTTATGCTCTCTCCTGTAAACACTAAAATTGGTAAACACCTAATTGGCACATTTATTTTACTTCTAAGTTCCTGGTAAATGGTACTAAGTGTACCCAGGGCCTGTAAACTAAATGCTATTTGTGAACAGCAGCATTAATTTTGCCATTCACTAAAGTAGCCTTGTAAAAACATGTTGTCTGCTTGCCGCTGCAGCCTACTCTACAGTTTTAAACTGCCATTTTGTCCTGCCAAAATAAACCTTTTGCCAGGCCTAAACCCAGTGCATAATTTGAGATGAAGTTTCAGATGTGCGACACCATCACATTATTGTCAATTCTGGCTCTTGTAGCAGCTTGCCACTTGGTGGCGCTGTTTGTCTTATTTTGTGAGGAGCACAACTATAGTTGTATAATTATTCAATATACATTAAAATCATTAATACCTGCCACCCAAAGCTAGAAGAATAACATGGGCAGCATGCATTAGCCATTTGTATTGTATATTTAAAGTCTGTATTGCCATATTTGTATGAGTGTGATGGTTAGTTGTGATGGTACTGTCATTGGCAGCGCTAGCGGGGGCAATGGGTGGTGTAGACTGCAGTGGTTTCCTGACAAGGGCCCTGGCACTTTTGATTTTTTGTACAAATTAAGTACTGCCTAAACCTTCCTTTTTAATACCTATAAGTCACCCCTAAGGAAGGCCCCAAAGGCTCATAGGTCAGAGTGCAGTGTATTTAAAAAGTAGAACATGTGTTTACATGACCTGACAGTGAAATACACCTAAAGTCATTTTTCACTGAGCAGGGCTATCTCTCCCATAGACTGACACTAGATTAAACTATTACACTTTATTTATTTATTTCTGTTAGTTGACCATAAAAGTACATTAAAAACCTTTAGAATATTTAAAACATAATATAAAGTACTGTACGAAGTGAGTACGAAGTGAGTATAATTAACCCTCGGTCTAGGTCCACTCTCTCCCCGCAGCTCCGCTGTGCCGTCTCTTGCCTCCAGACCCCGACCTCCTCCTTGGGAGGTTCGAGGCTGCTGCCCGCTCCTGCGCCTCCTGCCCGCTCCAACTGGGACCAGACTGCCTGCAACCACCGTAACCTTTCTCAGCCGTTTCTTTTTCTTAATTGTTCCGTGTTGTGCCACTTTTATTGTGCCCATCTGTGTCTTGCTCAAATTCCACCACTGTTTTTATTTTCTCGTGCCTGCCTGTTCCTTTCGCCTTTTGCCGCTGCTGCTCCTGTGGCCCCTCCCCCTGGAATTCCCCCCCGGAGTTCCCCCGCTCCCGCCTCCCAGCCTCTCCTCCCTCCCACCTCCCCTACTTAATGGCGGCCACTGCGCGGGCGTGCTGCCGGCGCACCAAAGGCAAGCCCGTCTGCGCCCGTTCGCGACCCGTCCACGGCCAGCGCCAGGAACCTTGGATCTCCCACTACCCATCGCTACGACACCACCACCCTCCTCGCACTCAACCCTGGAAGACTTAGAGAATGCCAACAGGCCTCGCTGAGCACGACCCACGGCCAGTTCTCCTGCCTCCACTGCCGCCATACCCTCACCGCCACCCCGGCCTCCAACACCACTGACGCCAGCACCGGCGACACCCTAAAATGCATCATCCTCAACGTACGCTCCGTACACAAACACGCCATGGAAATCTGGAACCTACTCGACTCTCTCTCGCCGACATCGCCTTCTTCACAGAGACCTGGACCAACGCATCCTCCGCCCCGACATCAGCACCGCCATCCCAGACGGATACAAGATTCAGAGGAAAGACCGCCCCAACCACCCAGGAGGGGGCCTCGCCATCGCCCACAAGAGCACCCTCCGCCTCACCACCTCCAGCAAAACCTTCCCCTCCGCCGAACACCTGCACTTCCAGATCCAGACCACCCCAAAGCCACACTCCGAGGAACCCTCATCTACAGACCCCCGGCCCCCGAACACCCTTCGCCACCACCCTCACTGACTTCATCGCACCCCACGCCATCGCCTCAACAAACTACATACTCATTGGAGACCTGAACTTCCACCTCGACAACCCCAGCGACCCCAACTCCACTATCCTTCGTGACAACCTCGCCAGCATCGGACTTAAACAACTCGTCAACACAACGACCCACAGAGCAGGACACACCCTCGACCCCATCTTCGCGGCAGGAAACAGCGTACAATTCAGCCACACAACGCAGCCGCCATGGACCGACCACCACTGCGTACACTTCGCCATCAACAAACCCAAGGCACCCAAACCAGCCCCACGCCCACCTCGAAGGAACTAGAGCAAGGTTACCGATGAGCAACTTAACTTCACCCTCACCCGAGACAACCACACCTGGACACCCGACGCAAACGACACAGCCAGAGAACTCCACACCTGGATCTCCAACTGCGCAGACGAGCTTGCCCCGCTACGCAACCCCGACAGACAACACCCCAGGAAAGCCGCCTGATTCACCACCGCTCTCCATGAAGCCAAACGCACCTGCAGATGCTTGGAGAAGAACTGGAGAAACACCAAGACAACCGAAAACCACACCACCTACAAGGACGCCATGACGGACTACCACAACCAGATCAGAGCCACCAAGAGGAACTTCATCCACAACAAAATCCTGGCCAACTCCACCAACTCCAAGGAACTTTTCAGTGTCATTCAAGAATTCACCAACCCACGCAGCGAAGCCACAGACATCACCCCATCCCAAGGCCTCTGCGACAAGCTTGGAACCTATTTCCACCTCAAGATCAAAAACCTCTACGACAACTTCATCGACCATCCACCAGGTGCCACAGACGGCCCCCCGCCCCCCAGAAACACCAGCCAGCCCACCATCTCCAACTGGACACCGATCATGACGAAGACACCGCCTCGGCCATGAAAAGCATCCACTCTGGGGCCCCCACTGACCCCTGCCCCCCTCACATCTACCACAGAGCCGCGGCCGCCATCGCACCCGAACTACAACGCACCATCAACACCACCTTCAAAACAGGCACCTTCCCAGGCGACTGGAAGCGCGCAGAAGTCAGACCCCTGCTCAAGAAGCCCACAGCTGACCCCACCAACCTCAAGAACTATCGGCCCATCTCGCTCCTCTCCTTCGCAGCCAAAGTTGCAGAGAAAACAGTCAACAGGAAACTGACACGATTCATTAAAGAGAACGCCGTCCTCGACCCGTCCCAATCCGGATTCCGAAGCAACCACAGCACAGAGACCGCCCTACTCGCCGTCACAGACGACATCCGCACACTCCTGGACCAAGGCCACTCCACAGCCCTCATCCTGCTCGACCTATCAGCGGCCTTCGACACTGTGTCCCACCGCACACTAGTCGCCAGACTACACGACGCAGGCATACATGGAACAGCCCTGGACTGGATCCGATCATTCTTCACCGGAAGAAGCCAAAGGATCAGACTCCCACCCTTCCTCTCCGACCCCACGAAAATCACCTGCAGAGTCCCACAGGGTTCATCACTGAGCCCCACCCCCTTCAACATCTACATGGCCCCCCTCGCAGCCATCGTCCGACAACACGGCCTCAACATCGTATCCTACGCCAACGACACCCAGCTCATCCTCTCCCTCACCAAAGACCCCACCACTGCCAAACTCAGCTTCCAGAAAGGAATGCAAGACGTCGTAGTCTGGATGACCAACAGCTGCCTGAAGCTCAACGCCGAGAAGACAGAAGTCCTCATCCTCGGTACCACCCCTTCTGCATGGGACAGCACCTGGTGGCCGACCGCCCTCGGAAGCCCACCTACCCCCTCAGACTACGGCAAGAACCTCGGCATCCTACTCGACTCATCACTCACCATGAACCGACAGGTCAACGCCGTCACCTCCAGCTGTTTCAACATCCTCCGCAAGACCTTCAAGTGGATCCCCCCTGAGTCAAGGAAGACAGTCACCCATGCACTCATCACCAGCAGACTGGACTATGGAAACGCACTCTATGCCAGCATCAACAAGTCCCTACTCCGCAAACTCCAGACAATACAGAACACCGACGCCAGACTCGCCCTCGGCATCCCCCGACACGAACACATCAGCCAACACCTACGAAGTCTCCACTGGCTCCCCGTGGAGAAAAGAGTCACTTTCAAAATCCTCACCCACGCCTACAAATGCCTGCACAACAACAGACCCAAATACCTCAACGACAGAATCAACTTCCACGTACCCTAAAGAAACCTCCGATCTTCCAACCTCGCACTGGCCGAAACCCCGCGCATCCACAGAGCCAGAGCAGGCGGAAGATCCTTCTCTCACATTGCAGCCAAGACCTGGAACGAGCTACCGGCAGATATCAGACGCGCCCCATCCCTGAACACCTTCAGGAAGACCCTCAAGGCCTGGCTCTTCGGCTAAACAGATCTGCAAACCCCCCCTCAGCGTCATGAGACCCTCATGGGTGAGTAGCGTGCTTACAATTCCCTGATTGAACACTTGGGCAATATTAAATCTTATCCATAAATTGCACATTGGTGAGCCCAGGTTTTTATCTGATGTAACTTAGTCCCGCTCATGGATTAAGTCAGTTGAACATCATCTATAATAACAACCCACTTTTGGATACTTGGCGACTTGCGCTGGGTTGCCTTACACCATATTTACGAGGCCATGAAAAGCCAAGCAAAGGAGCTTTCCATGCCCCCATAGATATGGGTCTGCACAGTGCGCCACCAGAAGGTCAAAAAAGTGACGTTCCAGCAGTGCACTGGTCTTGTAAATAGGCCCTCAAGTTTGGTAAACCAGACCTTCAAGTGGAAATAAGCACTTTATTTTAGTTGCTGTATCTAGACTCTAAGCTTCAAGAAATTTGACTCTATAAGAGTCTAGTTCTTGATAAGTCCATAACATCACCCAGTACAAAAGAGGATTAAGGGCAGCCAGATGATCAACACCATTAATACCAGTATCTAAGAACAGAGGAAGATTTGGAAAACTGAAGGTAGATTAAGTAATGATTTGAGGAAACGAATATACTTTACTGCCAAAGTACTTAGGGGCAGATTTACAAGCCCCTGGCCACCAGTACGTCACTTTTTGTCACGTACTGGTGGCACATGTTACTGCTCCATATTTACAAGGACAGGAAAAGCCACCCTGCGTGGCTTTTCCTGCCCTTGTAAATATGGCCCCTTTACATGCAGCACTTTGCGTGAAAGGGGCGTTCCATGGGTTTTGCTGTGGGTGTTCCCACGCAACACCCATGGAACAAGACACATTTCCAGATTTACGAGGAATCGTAAATCTGGAAATGCGTCTGAATGCTACGCCACCCTAGGGGTGGCGTAGCGAGGCGCAACAAGGAGAAATGTTTTCATTTCTCCTCGTTTTTTTCTATTTCAATGCGTGCTGCATTCTACAGCACGCATTGAAAGAGGAAAATGCCTGTACTGATTATTTTTGTGCAGGAAGGTGCCCCTTCCTGCACAAAAACAATCTCCCCATGACGTAGGCATCCTTGCACCATGGTGCAAGGGTGCCTGCGCCGGCGCATGTCAGCAGTTTGTGCGCCAGCGCAGGGAAGAGCACAGGAATGCGACATATTATTGTAAATATGTCGCATTCCTGTGCTGTGGAAGTGCCGCAGCGTGGCGCAGCCAAAGGGCTTGCGTTGCCGCGCTGCGGCACTTCCTTGTAAATCTGCCCCTTAGATTGGAAATGCCCCATAGCTCTGCCCCATACAGGGAAGCTGACTTAGCTCTCAATACTTGTAGAGCTGGAGAAACTGCTTTGGACTGTGTGGATCTATGCATTTTTAAGATGGCAGCAGATCTATAATGTATTGTGAGGCTACATTTCAATATCTGGGGAGTCCAGATTAGTGAATTGGTAATCCTTAAGCCTAAGTAATCAAAAGTCTTAACTGGGTTGTGGGGGGCATTTCCCAAACAGGTTTTGTTAATTCTATTTTTATGTCTTCTGTATACCAGGTATTTTGTCTTTTGTATATTGATTTCAAGCCCTGTATCACTACAAAATTCTTGAAACTTATTCAAAAGATTTTGTAGAGCGGAAGGTGTCCTTGAGAAAGGCAGAGTGTCACCCGCAAAGAGAAGGGCTGGTACCTTTTTACCGCCCAGTTTCAGCGCATTCTTGATACAACAATAGAGATAATCGATAACCATATTGATGTATAAAGAAAATAAAGTAGGTTGCCAAAACACAACCATGGCAAACTCCCCTATGGATCAATATCGGGTCAGTCAATTTTCCTCAGATTTTCCCCATCTTACTTGGGCACATCGAGACTGATGGAGCCTAATAATAGTATCTAAAATAAGGCAGGTAACTCCAATGGCTCTGAGGACTTCCCAGAAATAATTTCTGGTTACCAGGTCAAAGGCTGCTCTAAGGTCCACAAAAGCTACATATAAATGATCTTTTTGCAAGGTGATATATTTCCAAGTGATAAGCGAGAATCTAAATGTTTGGTCAATAGTGCTAATCTTCCGTCAAAATCCCGCTGCTTGGAATGGTAAAAGGATTTTGAGATCATCCATCCAGTCCTGTAGTTTAACGAATAGCTGATACAAATGAGTTTTTTAAGATCATCAGGAAGACTAATAGATCTGTAATTCCCTGGATCATCCTTATTGCCTTTTTTATAAATTGGTATGAGATGGGCCCCAGCCCAGGAAGCAGGTAATTCTACTCCATTCAATATATCGAGAGATAAGAGATTGATGTAAGGGGCCCAGATGTCAATCTCGGATTCATATAGGTCCCCTGGAATCGCATCGGGCCCTGGGGACTTCCCTGGCCAAAGAGAATCTATGACCTTCCTTGTATCAGACAAAGAAAAAGCTAAGGGATCAGCAACAGGAATTGCTGGAACCATGGAATTTAAATTAGCATCAGTTGGATGAGTGTCATCCAAGGCTTTATCAGAGTATAACTCTGTGAAGTGCTTCACCCACACAGTGGGCGGGGCAAAATGGTAGCTCCAAGACAACCGGGGGTTATTATTTGCAAGAATACAATCTTATTTCTATTCTGGGCAGCCTCCCAGAGATCCTGCCACTTAGCTTCATCCAAGCTCCTTTTTTTAGTATGTAAAATATACATAGAAAATGACCTAGCTTCTCTTACAGCAACTGGATTGTGAGATTTAATAGCCAAAATGAGATTAGATTTAGCCAGGCGACACTCTTTACAGAACCATGGAGTCGTTTTGTGCCTTTTTTGGGCATTTGCTTATTAGACCTGGAAAGAAGATCTTTTAAAGAAGAAAAAAGTTTGATACATAGATTGGACAGTATTACATTCTTATTGGATGGATCTTCTAAGGGGGCTAGGTTAGTCGAGAATGTATTATAGATTTTGGTCAATAGAGTAAGCTTTCCTGATATACTTGGCCATTTTATGCTTCTTCTATTGTTAGTAACAGTGGGCAAACTTTGGGAATCCGTGCTTAAAGTAGACTTGTCTTCAAAACTTTCAGTGGATAAAGTTAAATCCAAAGCATTATGATCACTGTCCCACCTGGGTATGACCTGACCTGGGTATGACCTTCAGGTCACAAAATTCCCCCCAAAACCTGGTATCCAGGATGCAATAATCAATTCTGCTTTTCTGGTTGCCCCTTTAAAATGTGAAAGCTCAACTCCTGTCATATTTAGACCTCCTGTAACAAGCCCTTAGACAATGGGTCAAAGTTAACAATGCTAGTTGCATTGCGGCTGTATACCACATAGGGTCAGCCTCCAAAGCGAGAATTCCTGCAATCTCATCTTCCCAGTTGGTTAGATTAGACATACAATCAAGTGGTTCATAGGTAGAATTGAAGTCTCTTGTGAGAATTATAAAAGAAGAACTCTTACATAAGAAGAGATAATCATAAAGATTTTTTAAAGTTGGAGATTCTTTATTCTTTGCAACTGAGTGATTATAGAAATTAAAAATATTAACAGAAAGCTCTTTTGGGTAATACTGAACCCCAAAATATAATGAGAGGGAATATCCAGTATTTTAACACCACAGTGAAGAGAGATATTTATACAGGTTATGAACCTACCCAATGGCCTGCCATTAGTAGATGGTGTAGCGTCAATAAAGTAAGAGACATACCTCACTCTAGGAACTTGGGATGTAGCCCAAGTTTCCTGAATTAAAGAAATATGAAACGTATCCATCAAATTATTACAAGGGTGATCAGGAACTTTATGGTGTAAACCTGCAATATTCCATGAGAGAAAATGAATATTGTGAGTAGAAGCAGAATTATCAGTAATAGAAGGATAAGGGGGCGTGGCCAGCCGACACACAAGATGGCCGCAAGGGAGGAAAGCTCTGTCTGACACTGAACTAATCCGCCCAATTATCCGTTCATGCCCAGAAAATCTACCTGTTCCATGCTCCCCTAATTCCCTAAGTGACCCGGTCTGGATTTGGTGGAGATTGGCTGTCGCTGGACAGATTTCTTACCGTGTGTAGCTGGAGGTACCGAGGACCGAAAGGAGCGCCAACGACGTCAGCGCACAGCGGAGCTTCCCATCGCCTCCGCTCTCCGTGGTGAGCCTGGTGAAGTGCCAGCGCGATCGGGTTGAGGGCAGTGCCGGCGATGACAGCGGGGAGCGGGACCGTCCACCTCCTCCGCTCCCCGTGGTGGCCCTGAGGGAGTACCAGCGACGTCGGCGGAGAGCGGGGCCTTCCATCGCCTCCGCCCTCCGTGGTCTGCCAGGTGCGAACACGCCGTGGGGTGTGCCGGTGAGATTGGCGGGGAGCGGAGCTCCCCACCGCCTCCGCCCCCCACAGTGAGTCTGGTGTGGGCATACGGAAAGAGGCACCGGTGGCAGAAGCGGAGCCTCCCATCGCCTCCGCTCTCCGTGCTAAGCCCGGCGCTGCAGTGTTCGTGGCCTTTCTGGACTGTCTCGCCCGTCTGGAACGCGGCCCCGGTGAGACTTCAATTCTGCCCGGTAAGACTGGGAGGCCTGGTGGGTGCCCGACGTGTGTCCGGAGACGCGAGGGGCTTAGTGACCAGACGGCGCATTATAAACATTGCGGTGCATGGGGAGTGTGGTTCTTCCCTTCCCCCCCCACTTTCCAGTTGATGCGCATACCACCCAGAGCCTCTGTTGCATCGATTGACCCGGAGGCCCGACCCGTGCTCGTTGTCGCCCCCCCTCTCCTTTTCTCCACCCTTAAATCCGCTCTGGCTTGGTTGGTGTGGCCTGGGGTTGCCCTTGGAGCGAGCAGACTGTTTGGCCAGCGCAATCACCCACATACCCACGGCTGTTGGTTCACCTGCTACGGTTCTTGACTGTGGGGTCTTGGAGGCCGTAGGTCTGGAACGCGATCTCTGCCCGTGGCCTGGCGATAGGGTTGCATCCGGCAGCGTCTGGTGCGTGTGAAGTTGGCAGTAGTGAAGCAAGCCCTGGCTATCAGAGTGAACCGCCGTTTTGACAGTGTTCATCGACGTGGTTGAGTGGTGGATTGGGCGTTACCACTCACTTTGACAAGACAGCTGTGCCTGGCTTGCTCGTCGGGGACCCCAACATCCTGAGCACCGTTGGGGCTATTTTGAAGGGGCGGCTCCGCCAAGATGTCCACGGCTAGGGGTCCCAAACAGACCCATCAGACGAAATTGGACAAATTCGCCCAGGCCAAAACGGAAGGTGCAGAATAGAGAGCGACACCACAGGGAGGGAGGCTGCAGCCGGAAGAGGGGGCCCCAACCCTGATGGACGTGATGGAAGCTATCCAGGGCGTCCGCGCGGCCCTTGAACAGAAAATTGATACGGTAACGGCCGAGGTAACCCTTATGCACGCTGACCTACATAACTTGGGAGACAGGGTCAAGGCGACTGAAGAGTCAGTGTCGACGCTCCAAAAATCTACAAAAACACTGGAAGCAACTGTCAAACGGCTTCAGGTGCAAACGTCGGATCTGGAGGCAAACCTGGAAGACTATGAAGGGCGCGCGCGCTGAAACAATGTGCGTATTTTGGGGGTTCCCGAAAGGGCGGAGGGGCAAACTACAGACCTCTTCGTCGAAGACTTAATCCAAAAACACCTGCAGCCCCGGTCCTTGTCCCAGTATTTTTCAGTTGAACGCGTTCATAGGGTGCCTGGGGGACCGCCGAGGCCTGGCGTTCCTCCGCGCCCCTTCCTGGTGAGAATTTTTAATTTCCGGGACAGAGATATCATCCTTCAAACATCACGTACAGCTCCCCCACTCAAGTTTGAGAATGCGACAATCACATTCTTTCCAGACTTTACACTGAAGGTCTAAAAGCTGCGCAGATCCTTTCTGGAAGTGAAACGAGCTCTCCGGGACAAAAACTTGAAGTACGCAATGCTTTTTCCTGCCAAGCTGTGCATGCTGGCGGAGGGGAAATCCTGGATTTCCCAGACCCCGGAGAAAGTCTGGGAATGGTTGGAGGGCTGGAGAAATCCTGGTGCTCAGAAAAATAACTCTTCGAGGCGTCTCGAGGGCCACAAAAATCGTCAAGCAAGTTCTGATGGAGAGGAGGGTGTTTAATTTGATACAAAGATCATGCTATAAGGAGGCTGAGATAGCCCTCCCCGAACTTTGAGATGACAGTGACGGTTAGAAATACGAAAATCGTAGGTCTGTCCCGGTGGGCGCTGGGGGACCGCGCCATGTTGGTTGCTGGACACATGGGGACCGTTACGTTACGTATGTATACTTTGTTGGTGTTGGCTGATTGTCACTAGGCAGATTATCCAGCATTATGTGCCATCAAGACGGACACTTGTATGTTGTTTTCTAAGTTTGACAAGGAATGTGGACTAACAGATTGCAACATTTTATATTATGGGCTGGAGTGGTCAAGTATAAGGGGGTACTGGATCTTCCGGTCGGGGTTGCTCGGCTGTGTAGCATTCCCCTCTCAAAGGTTATTGGTTTAGGGTAGATAGGCACTCTGCAAAATTGGGGGGTGGGCAGTTATAAGTCCACGTTGCAGGGAGGCAGGGAGTGGGAGGGTTCCGGGGCGTTTTCAATGGGATGTTCATATTGTGTGTTTTATGTTATGGTGCAGCTACAAAACAGCACTTTTCCCGGTTCATTGAAGACCGACAGTCAACTAAGAGATGGATCAATGTGTATTAAGTTCAAAGTGTCTACGATGTGCTAATTCAGTGGGTGTGGGAGGCTATGTCCCTGTTTTTGCCACCCTTGTTGTCCTGGGTTGCAGCTGGTCCAATTCACAGCTTCTAAATGGGCGACAATCGTGACTCGGCTCCGCTCCTAAACTGCTTTAAGCTGCTCTCGTGATATGTAAATGGTCTGGGGGACCGAATTAAACGTGGGATAGTTTTACAATATTTGAAACGGCAGGCCCCCAAGGTGGTGCTTCTACAGGAAACTCACATCCAGGGGTCCTCTTACTGTGCACTCAATAGATGGGGGTATAAACTGGTGGCCCACTCGGGCTATGCGAGGGGGTCCAGAGGGGTGGGCATCCTCCTGCGCACCTCCTTCCCCTTACCGATCCAATCGGTTACCCACGATCCGCTTGGTAGATTTGCCACACTCTCGGGCCTTTGGGAGGGTAAATCCCTTAATATAATCTCACTATATGTTCCTCCTAGATTGCACTCTACCACACTGGCTGCTCTCGGCTCTCACATTTTAAACTTACCCGAGGGTGACTTGCTCCTGGGGGGGATTGTAACGCGGCTCTTAATGGCGATCCAGATAGGCAGCCACCCAGACAGGGCGAAGCGCCGGGAAGTTGCTCACGGATTTCCTCGGGGCAATGGGTCTGATAGATATCTGGAGGGTCTGTCACCCCTCAGCCAGACAGTACACTTTCCTTTCTGGAGCCCATGGCAGTATGTCCCGAATCGATTATATATTCTGCAAAGCTACCCAGCTCCCCAGGTTTGGAGAGGTCTCCTTTCTTACCAGGGGCATCTCTGATCATTCCCCGTTGGTGGTGATTTGTGGCAGCGCCCCCTCCCCCACTCGCCACGAAATGGTTCTCAATCCATGGTATCTCAAGATACCTGCAATCAGAGACAAACTCACTGAGGCGTCCAACCAGTACTTTATTGAAAACGAAGGTTCAGTGGACTCTAACATCGTATTGTGGGAAGCGTACAAGACAGTGGTGAGAGGTATCGGGGTGACAGCAATAGCGGGGCACAGGACCGAGAAACGAAGGCACTTACTGGCGATTGAGGGCGAGATTGCCCTTCTCGAACATGGTCTAGTGACGTCAAACACTCCACACGCCAAACACAAACTGCTTATGAAACAACAAGAATATAGAAATACAGCTGAAGATTCAGCGAGGGCCCAATATCTGGCCACTCAACATCACATATATGACATTGGCGACAAGGCGAGCAAACTATTTGCCTGGTTAGATAAACGAGATGCAGCCAACAGATGGGTGGCTGAAATAGTTGGCCAGGAGGGGACAAGAAAACATGATAGGGCTGGGATTGACGAAGCGTTCGCAAATCACTTCCAACAGGTCTATACTTCCACTCATCCCTCCACCCACGCGGCAGCCACAGAATTATTGGACACCCTGGGACTGCCCGTTTTGAGCCCCCAGGATGTAAACGACCTGGACTCCGCCTTAACTAAGGAGGAGGTGACCATGGCCATTGGCGCCCTGCAGTCCGGAAAAGCTATGGGCCCCAGCGGCCTTCCTATTGAACTCTATAAATCAAACGCGTCCACGATCGCCCCATACCTTATATGTATGTATGAGGAAAGTGTGAACAGGGGAGTTCTGCCCGAAACACAGAGGTTGGCAAATATTGTCGTTATTCACAAAAAGGGTAAACCTCCGGAGTGCTGTGGCTCGTATAGGCCTATCTCCTTCCTAGACCCAGAAGTCAAGATTCTCGCTAAAATCCTGGCACAGCGTCTTTCACCTCATCTCCATAAATTGATTCATCCGGACTAATCCGGTTTTATGCCGGCCAGAAATACCGCTCTGAACCTTCGTCTCCTCCACGGAGTTCTGGGCAGAGAAGCCACAATTCGAGAAGAGGCAGTGAACATGTCCCTCGACGCCAAAATGGCATTCGACATGATCAAAAGGCCCGTTTTATTTGCCGCACTTGAAAGATATGGGTTCGGGGAGAAATTTCTGTCCTGGGTGCGACTTCTTTACTCAGAGCCATTGGCCCGAATTACAGTCAATGGGGGTCGCTCAGCAATTTTTACACTGCAGAAGGGAACGAGGCAGGGTTGTCCCCTTTCCCCTTTACTTTTTGCTTTGGCCTTGGAACCCCTGGCAATATGGATCAGGGGAGACCCCTCATTAGGGGCCTCAACTGGGCTGCGGACTGGATGGACAAAATATCCCTCTATGCAGATGATATTCTGCTTTACTTGGCCAGACCATACTTTTCCATTCACCGTGTTCTGCACATATTTGCTCTTTTTCGGAAGTACTCCGGTTATACCTTTAATTGGGACAAGTCTCTAGTTTATGTCCTAAGTGGAGATCGCCCAACCCTGTCTAGGGACTGTAGGGCTCAGATAGTTACAGACGTTTTTTTGTATTTAGGTATCAACGCCACGACCGACCCCTCAGCCTTTTACGACCATAACCTGGCTCCTTCTCAGCGCCGCTTCCAAGCCGACATCCAACATTGGAAAACCCTGCCCCTGACCCTATTGGGCAGGGCCGCCTTTTATAAGATGATGGCGCTCCCCCGATTCATCTATGCCCTGCAAAATACACCGTACTTGGTCCCAGCGCAGTATTTCAATAACATTGAGGCGGGGTGCGCTCTCTGCTTTGGAACAATGGGACTCCCCGAATAGCATTGACCAAACTCATGAAAAGCTGGTATGACGGTGGTATCGCCCTGCCCGCAATTAGATCCTATTATTGGGCTTCCCAGCTGGTGGTTATAAACCGCTGGGTGCACAGGCCAGTGACAGATCCTGCCTATAAGATGGATAGACATAATATGCTCCCCGGTAACTATCTTAGGGCACTCTATGGAGGAAGAACCCATGTGCCTAAATACACCCCAACGTCTACCACTATTGACATATGGCACATGGCGACAACCTTGTTGGGGTGGAAATATAGAATCATTCAAGTCACCCCATTACTCGACACATACAAACTGGGAATGTTATCGAAGCATCCTGGCTTTGACAAATGGGATCTGATAGGCCTCTCAAGGGTGGGCGATTTGTGGGCGAGGGGTGGTGTGGTTCCTTTTAGCGATCACCAACGAGATTACCAATTGCAGGGTGGGGAGACCTTCCGATATCTCCAAGCCCGGAACGCGTTGCAAAGGGCGATACCCAAAGGCGCGGAGGTGCCGGCCTCCTCTCCCCTTGAGGATAGACTTCTGGACAACTACATCCAGGATAAGGCTATCTCACTGACATATCGTAAAATGCTCAACAATACACCGGACACTTTCAGTAAAATTCGTGCAAAATGGGCGGAGGACATTGGGGACATGGATGATGAAGAATGGCAAGAGGCGTTGGATTCTCCCCGGGAGGTGGCGATCCGCTCCCAGTTTAAACTTATTCAACTCAAACTCCTACATAGAACTTACTACACTAGTGCGGTGCTGGTAAAAATGGGTGTCCTAAACTCTGCCACCTGCCCCAGGGGATGTGGTCAAATTGGCACTTACCTGCATCAGTGGTGGGAGTGTAAGGCCCTTCAGACATACTGGGGGAGGGTCACATCAGCATTGTACTCAATCTGCCGTAAAACGTTTGAGGCCTCACCCCGCTTGTGCCTCCTCAATATTTGGGAGGCAACTGATTTGTCAAGAACCGAGAGAGTGTGGGTCTCCCTGGGCTGTATAATTGCGAAAAGCAACATAGCTAGAACATGGAAGGGGATACTCAAACCCAAGTTTCGTGACTGGGAGTCCGATATGGACTGGTGTATGCAGGTCGAAAGGGTGGTATACGAAAGTAGGGGATGCCAACAAAAATGGACGAGAATTTGGGGAACATGGATTGTGAGTAGGGGGATGATATGTACACCTTTTAGCGATACCCCCTCACTCTTGGCAGATCAATTGAGAGAATGATGTTTGTATCATCAAGCACTGTATGAGACGCACGTCGGACATATTGATCCATTGTATTATTATGTCGATCAACGTATCAATGTATGGGAATTGTTGGAAATCCCGGTATTGCACTGCACTTTTTTCCTTTTGTTTTGGTTTTTTTGTCTCTCTTTATTCAATAAAAAGATTTGGAAAAAAAAAATAATAGAAGGATAAGTATTCAGTGTTGGATTAAACCGGGAAGAAAGGGTATTTGTAAGCAGATGACTCGGAAGATCAGTACTAGAGATACTAGCATTCCCAAATAAGTGCAGTCAATCAACTTCTCTTAGTGGGCTGATAGAAAGGGACTGGGGATCTGATAACCTGTTTCGCACAGCTGAATGGCCCCCAACAGAGAATGCTGCAAAGGGTTGTGAGCAATCTGATGGAAAATTAGATTGAGACTGAGGGAAAGAAAACTTTTTGATACATCTGAATGGCCTGCAACAGAGAGCATTCTAAAAGACTGCAAAAGGTCAATTGGAACGTATTGATGGATGTTTTATTTAAACTGAATAGTGGAACCAGTGGAAGGAACAGACCTAAGATCCAGGTTCACTAAACCCTCAGTCAAATTTTGGTGGATAAGTTCTAATCTGATATAATCTACAGGGTTGGAACACTGTGTTATACGTTGGGCAAAGAGAATGTCAGAGTGAATAAGGGATGGAGAGCACCTCTGGAACCTAATCCAATGAATGACCTAATTGATGAGGGATTCTGTATCCTCTTGAGTCTCGTCACTGAGTTTTGGAACATTGACCATGTATAAAGTGAAGTCTTTTTTCCTATGCAAAGTGGAATTATGAAAGGGGGCTATGTGAAGACAGACATACTCAGTTATGTGAGAATTATCAGCTCAAAATTAATTATATTTAGATTAATTATAGCTTGTCTTTCCCAGTTAACATTAAGGAAAGGAGTTGGAGGGAATATTCATCAGCCGATCTCCAGGCTTGAAACCATTGCCTTTTGGAATTCTAAGACATGTATTGTTTGCCCCATTCCCCACAGCCCCACAATTAGATTGATTAATAGAAGATGGGAGCTCATTGGTAGGTACACTAGTGTACAAATGCTTAGTAGTGGAAGGTGCTAATATTTCATCAGTCATAGTAGGGCGCAGGGTCAAGTCTGATTTGCATATGGCTGGGTCTAAACTGGAACGGCATGGTGAGCAAAACAACGATGGATATAGGCCCAGATTTATGTACTGGGGTGAATGTATTCCATTGTTCTGCATTCTGTCCATCAATTGTTCTTTTTGCCTTTGTCACCCCGAGTGGGACGCGTATGCCCTGATGTGGGTCCCGTGCTCTCCATGCCACTGGAGTCAAGCTATCCTGGCTGATGACCGGTCCTAGGATGCTTGTTTCCAGTCCAGGGAGGACCTGGCCTGGCAGTTCGGGCTGGACTGTTCCCATTGGGCGCAGGGTCAAGTCTGATTTGCATATGGCTGGGTCTAAACTGGAATGGCATGGTGAGCAAAAAAACGATGGATTTAGGCCCAGATTTCTGTACTGGGGTGAATGTATGACATTGTTCTGCATGCTGTCCATCAATTGTTCTTTTTGCATAGTAGACTGGTCCGGTTGGATTCTTCGATGCACAGTAACGCCCCCCATGAAAAGGACTACGAGTTATAAGCTCCTGCATGTTCTGGGACACCTGTGTGAGTATAGTTTTAAGCTGCCATAACTCATCTCTAAGTTTACTAGTGACAAGAAGAATGTTTTTTATAGGGGCATGTCTTTGTATACAGATTCTTGAGTAGAGGGCATGACTTTATGTGCATGTTCTAGAGTAGAATCTGTAGGAGGTTGCGAATTTGCTGTCTGAGTATACAAGTGATTCTCTAGTACTACAAACCTGTTACTGCATGGGAATGATATTTAATTGTCTCATTTCCCATAAAAACATTGGTGTCTTGCAAATGAGGAGTTGTTCTGCTGTCAACAGGAAGGTTGTCAGCAGCAGGCTCCATAAGTAAGGTAGGCATAGAGGGTGGAATGCGTTCATCTGATTGCGGAAAAAAGTGGGCTATCTTAGATGTTGCAGATAAGCCCCTCCTGGTCTTATCATCATTGATTAGAGATTCCACCTTTTCTATGAGGGAGTCAATTTCCTTAATGGTGCTGTTTTTGGCTATAGTCAAGATCTTCTAGCCTAAAAGAAACTATGTGCAATAAACAGCCAGCACTATGGAATATTAATCTAGAATAGCGATAAATAAAAAATAACAGAATTTGTTGATCCACATTTCAATCTAAACACTGTCTATAGGGCTCTAGAAGAAAATAAATAAATAAAACAAATAAAACGCGCCAGGCACAGTAATTCAAAATATAACTGCATGAATAAATCCATAGAAACAAAAAAGAGGAAAAACAAAATCTAAAATGGAATAAATAATATTTAAGTGGAAAAGACAGGAGCCATTAGATTTAAAAAACGAAGAAGGGTAGCCCAGCACAGCCTCCTGCTGGTGAGGACAGGCTTGCCCTTGACCCGGGCTGCGTCCAGGTGCGGAAGAACGAGGTCCGGGTGCGGCAGTGGTGATCGAAGTGGCGTCAAATAGTGCTAAGGGAGCAAGCTCCTCCCCATCTCCTTGCATAGGCACCACTCAGGAGCAATGTGTTGTGGGATTAGAGTCCCCCTACGCAGCCTGTGGCATACAGCGCAGTAGGGGTCGAAGTGGCGCTAAATAATGCTATGGGGGTCAAACTCCTCCCCCTCCTCACATTGGGGTTGGCGCCAATTAGGGGCGATGTGTTGTGGGTTTAGAGTCCCCCCATGAAGCCTGTTTCGTCCCGCGCAGTGGGGGTAAAAGTGGCGATAAATGGCGCTAAGGGGGTCAAGCTCCTCCTCCCCCTCCTTGCATTGACGCCACTCAGCCCTGATGTGTTGTGGGGCTTAACATCCCCCAATGAAGTCTGTGGTATCCGTACATCAGGGGTCCAGTGGCGCTAAATAGAGCTGAGGAGGTCAAGCTCCTCCTCCTCGTGTTGGCACCACTCAGGGGATATGTGTTGTGGGGCTTAGAGTCCCCCCCATGAAGTCTGTGGCTGTCCTATACTTAATGATCCAAAAACTACAAAAGCTGCAAGAAGAGGACACTGCTGGATTTTCCAAACAGAATATTTGAATGGCCTATCAGGTGCACAGCTGGCAGCTGCACAGGTCCTCTACGACTACCAAACAGAAAAAAGATCAGTCACTCATCACACACTGAAGGTCATTATTGCTTTTTAGCGACTACCATCATAGCAAAGTGAAATGTAATAAGTGGGAACAGATAGAGGAATACTTCTTCCACACATTTGAATTGTAATTTAAAATCCAATTCGGAATTTAGGTATTTTTTCTGAAAATGTTACTTTTAGAAAGTTGGCATTTTTCTGCCTAAACCAAATGTGCCTTTCTGCCGGTGTCCAGGGTCACATGACTGTGAATGGCTCTCCTGTGGTGCATTGTGTATTCTTTCCAGACATGGGGGCAATAGAGTAGAGCAAGTGGGCCTTCCTGATATGGTGGCTGGGGAGGACCTGTGTCCTTCCAGGATTACATTTCAAATGATCCTACCTGCAGCATACATAAAGGAACCTTTTATTTTGTCTCCCTATACAGATTAGAGCCAAATCCAGGTGGAGTTGAAGAACTGGCCGGAACTAGTTTGGAAGTTGGCCATAGATTGCCCTCACAGAAAAGCTGGCCCTGGGTATAAGCATGGCACCCTCAGAACCCCTCAACAGAACATTGCTGGACCTGTGGAAGAGTCAGAAGAAGGACTGACCTGCTGTCTGAAGAAGAATTGGGCCTTGAGCTCATGATCCCTAGAAGTGACTCCAATGGTCAGTTGGTTGACCTCCTGTTTGAACTATAGGGACACAGCAGGTTTCCAGAGGCCTCATCTGCAACTGCCTAGTGGAACAGCGCCAACAGGACCTGACTGAGCCCTGCTGCTGGCCTCTGCTCTGCTAGAATGAGTCCTGATCCCCCAAGAGGTGCCCCCCAGGTCCTGGGCCCTTGGTTGTCATCAGAATGGACTCCTCCTACCTCAAAAGTAAGAACAGGTGAAAATCCAGAAGTTGGAGGTGCTTCACATGCGTCGTCCTTGTGTCAGAAACAATTGCCACACCCCCGGCCTATGGGATTTTCTGAAGGCCACCTACTTTTCACGCCAAACAGTGACTGCCCATGTCTTTTGCCAATGCTCCAGCGATAACTGCTCCTCACGCTGACAACAATCTCCTCACGGCCCCCGCCGATCCGAAGCTCCAGCTGCAGCTCATTGCATGGACTTGTACTTTGAGAAGGTAGTTTCTTCGCCGGGACAAACCTGATCCCTGTATTTGACCAACACACTATCGTGGTCGTCCTGAACTTGTGACTTTGATCGGTACCCGCAAGTGGCTTTGTGCTTGTTGGTGCTATTTTCACCTGAAAGTTTTAAAATTCATATCACCCCATATCAGCCAGGCTAGCTTGAATTCAGTGGCAAAGTGAGCAAGGGACCCACGTCGGGCATACCCTGCCAACTTAGAGCGAACAAAGCAACCACAAGGAGGACGAAGCGCTGAACGTTTTCAGAAACTCATCCCCAGTCACAGATCTGGGTTGAATCCATCCATGGAAACAGTCATCCTAGGTTGCTTGTTTCCAGTCCAGGGAAGACCTGGCTTGGCAGTTCGGGCTGGACTGTTCCCATCAGGAACAGGGTCAAGACTGATATGGCTGGGTCTGAACTGGGGTTGCGAAGTGAGCTAAAGAACGATGATGGATTAAACCCAGATCTGTGACTGGGGGTGAGTGTCTGAAAAGTTTCAGCGCTCCTTCCATCATATCCTTGTGTAAGCTGAGAATGTTGGCCGAATCAGGGAGACCTGTTACAATTATTTTGGATACTTTGTATGATCAAAATTGATGACTCCGGTTCTACTGATTGGATTTTTATCATTTTGATGTATACTGGAATATTGTGGGTTCTTTCAGATGCTGTGTATAACTCTAGTTTAATTGAGATACATGCACAGGTATGTTCATGCATTAAAAAAATTTAATTTGTGAAAATTGAATAAAAACGAAATGATACATAAAAAAATCAAAATCATGATCCTTTTGTAATGTAAAATAAGAAATGCAACCCTGGAACATAGGACAAACAGAAATATTAGCCATGATTTCACACTAGGTAGACATCGCATTGCAGCGAGTTGGATACAGAGTATACATTATAGTTAGCAGACAAAACTGTATTGCGTGGGGAGGGTGTGCAGTAAGAAACCTATTTTGTGGTTATGAAAGGAAAATATGTGAGGGCCTTGATCATACTGAAGGTGTTACGAGGAATGATTGCTTCAGATGTGATCCTAAATCACATCTAAGTAATCATTCCTCGTGTCCGTCATTGGGCAAAAGGTACAATAAATGTTACAAAATGGGACATTTCCAAGGTGTTTGCAAGGGGGTTAGGGACAGTGTTCGAGTAAGTTCTGTGGCCATTGATTCTATTGCTGAGGGATGGTCACATGACTTGTCGAGGGTAGTCCTTACACGTGATTTAGATGAGAAAGATGTGAAACCTATAAAAGGCCCATTATGTGATGTACAAATTGGGGAAGTTAAGCTTAGAATGATGAAAACGCAAGGAGATGATGGACGTAGCACTGAAACTTTTCAGACACTCACCCCCAGTCACCGATCTCGGTTAAATCCATCATCGTTCTTTAGCTCACTTCGCCACCCCAGCTCAGACCCAGCCATATGCAAATCAGTCTTGACCCTGTTCCTCATGGGAACAGTCCAGCCCAAACTACCAAGCCAGATCTTCGCTGGACCGGAAACAAGGATCCTGGGACACCCATTACAATTATTTTGGATACTTTGTATGATCACAATCTGGGTGGTATCCGCTGAGTGACTCCACTGAGTGGCACAGAAACCAAACGATCTGCCGTAAGAGACATTGGATGGCACCAGTTCCAGGCATTTTACAATGCAGCTTCCTGATAGTGGGCTCCTGACAAGCTCGTCGCTAAATATGTTGCGAGCCAATAATGACGCTTCACAGCAGAAAATAGGAACTTCTAAAGATAATGTGTATTTCTAGATGCAGGAGACCACGTCCTGCATGCCCTGCTTCCATGATCTCCAAGCTGCAACTGACTTTAGATGTAGTTGGAAACCATGGCGAAGGAATGCCGAATCGTGAGGCTCCTCAAACATAAACATGGTGTGTAGTAGTGCATGCAGGCCGAGACAAACTGATATATGTGAATAACATAAAGAAAGGATTGTTGGACCTGGCCCTTTTTACAGGGTTATCTCAAAACCTTTTACCTTCCTCCTGTATTTTTTCTGAACTGCTTTTGTTGGTTTCATGATTCTGGGCAGTTTACCACTCCTGATCAATGCTAAAGTGCATGTGCGCTCTCCTGTAAGCTTGGTAAGATTGTTCCACACCTGTTTGGAATATTTAATTTACCTGTAAGTCCCTTGTACAGTGGTATCCTATATAGACAGGGCCTGTAAATTAAATGCTACTAGTGGTCCTGCAGGGCTGCCTTCGCCTCCCTCAGAAGTATCCTTTCAAACCTGTGTCAGGCCTCTACCACTGCAGGGCCTGCATGGGCAGATTATTGCCACAGTGACTCACCATTTGAAGTGCTTGCCAAGTCTGGAACTCCCCTTTTACTACATATAGGTCACCCCTAAGGTAGGCCCTAGGTAGCTCTATTGGGCAAGGTGCTGTGTAGGTAAAAGGTAGGACATGTGCCTTTGTTGTGTGGCATGTCCTGGTATCGACAAACAGCCTATTTGGTTTCTCACTGCTGTGTGGCTGCTCCTCTCATAGGTTTGCACTGGGAATTCACTGATGTGTGTTTTAGTAATAATTTCTAATATGGAAGAAGTAGCGTTGCCATGTTTGGTATGTTTAGAATAGTGGTGATAAATACTCCTTATTGGTGAAAGCAGATTTTTTATTACTGTTTTAGAAATGCCACTTTTAGAAGTGGGCATTTCTGTGTGCTTATGACTCTTTGTGCTCTGCAGCCTAACTCCAATCAACATCTGGTTTAGACTGATAGGGGCCTGTTTTGCGCATTCACTCTAGACAGTCACAAAAGGAGCTGAGGTGTGCCCTGCATATCCTGAAAAGTCTTCCTGGGCTACAGTGGGATGAGGAGTTGTCACCTGCACCTGAATAGGGCTGTGCCTGCCTTTCACAAGGCTGTCTCTGTCCCCGTAGTGTATTTGGAGCCAGGGCTGAGATTCAATGGGGGTGTTGTGCACTTCTAAAGTTGTTTGAAATTACCCCCAAACAAAGACATTTGGAGTATAAGTGCAGGGGCTCTGGTCCCATGTTTTTAGACACTGCGTGGACTTGTAGCCAGATGCTGCTGGTTCTATAGACTGCACATTGGCAGGAGGAACTGTTATGCTGCCAGGAGAAACTGCCGTTGGACTTGCTTGATGTGCTGTCCTGTAGCCTGCCACTGGCTACAAGTACCCTGATGTGCTGGCCTGCTGCTTGTTCTCTGCTCTTTTGTCCCCAGTTATTCTCCAGGGACTGGATGGCTGCTTCCCCTCACCCTGGTTCATTTATAAGGCTGGTGGTTTCCCCCCATTTTTGGTCCCAACCTGTGCCAAGGAAAAAGAGCGTGGTGAGCAGTTTGTTTTCTGCAGTCTCAGCGGAGGCCAAAAGAATAGAGTGTGGTGGGTGCTACAACTGAGCTGCTTGTCTCCAGAGCCAGCACATGGTGAGCGCTGTGGGCTCCGACACGATTTCCAGTGAAGCCCTGGTGTTCCACTGGTCCAAAGGGAGGCTGCGACTACACCTACTGCAAGGGGAAGCGCCATCAGGAGGCACCCTTCTCCTGCTCTTTGCTTGTGTGCTGGCTGTTGAAAACCCCCCAGCAAGACCCCCTCTGCTGGGAGAGATGTGGAGAGTAGGGCTGACGTTCCAATCCACAAAGGAGAGTCTCTCTCCTTGCTGCCTGCCCGTGGGGCTCCTTTATTTGTGGCGGCTGTATTGCGTGTTAAAGGGTGAATATCAGCAGCTGCACCACTCGATCGCGGGTAGCTGCTTGCTTATGGAGGTACTGTGTGGGGGCCCGCCATAAAGTCACGAAGCCGTTCGGCCTCCTTCATCGGCGGCGCCAGTCACGTGAGAAGAGTGACTCGCGTGATCCCAGAGGGGAGAGCTCTGCTGCCTATATTTGCACCCAACCATAGCTCCCTTAGTGGGAGAGCTCACAGCGCCCACCATTGCCTGTGGGTACCCTACATACGGGGGACCTAGTGAGGTCACTCCGCTGACGGGGGTAGTGTGTGTGTCTCCGGTGCTGCACTTCTTTGGTGTGGGGACATTGCGGGTAAGAACCAGGACAGAGACCCCCCGAGTCCTGATGGTAATCCGCAGCATTTGGGGAAATAAGGAAAATTTATCATATAACTTTGGTAGGTACGCAGGTGCTCCTATGTCCTACAGTTGGTGCTCACATTACCACATCATGTATAGTAGTGGCGCATATGTGATACAGCCAGGTATTGACTGCATCCTTTTGGGTTGAGATGGCATTTAGTGATATCTGTGAATAATTCATGTGTTTTCCTCTTCCTGACCTAACTGCTTCGTATTTATGTCCTGATGTTGTAATGTATATTGTGTTTCCTCACATTTCCAGGATTGGCATAGTATGCCCAGCAGCCATGACTTATGTATGACATAACCAGCATTTTAGGCACTGATGTGTTCTAATGTATGTTGTTTTTTCCCTTGCATTGTTAGGATAACGAGCATTATTTCAGGATTTGCCTTGTGCGCACAAGGATCGCATTTTTATGACGTGTGCAACATATAAGTCTTTACTTCATTGCACTAACTGTGATGCGATGACAATTGCCTGGTTCAGAAAGTGACTTATGATTTATGTGGTTTGGTCTATATGTTATATACAATATATGATAATAAAAGATAGATAGAAGCGCGCTGGTGACAAGTCTTTAGCCTTGTGTTTTTAAACGTGTGCATTTCGTTTTTAAGGGAAATTTTGTTTTAATAACGTATTTTTGTACTGCATTTAATTCTGTTCGCACTGCACTTTAGTTCCGCTATCTGCTATCCCCAGCCACCACGGCTTTGTGTGCCGCTTGTGTGGAGGGACGCAGCTCCACCCCCAGCCCTCAATACTTCCGGGTGGATACACTATTTAAACTACATGTTTGTCTGGTTGTGCAAAGATAGATAGAAGCGCGCTGGTGACAAGTCTTTAGCCTTGTGTTTTTAAACGTGTGCATTTCGTTTTTAAGGGAAATTTTGTTTTAATAACTTACGTTTGTACTGCATTTAATTCTGTTCGCACTGCACTTTAGTTCCGCAATTTGCTATCCCCGGTCCACCACGGCTTTGTGTGCCGCTTGTGTGGAGGGACGCAGCTCCACCCCCAGCCCTCAATACTTCCGGGTGGATACACTATTTAAACCATATGTTTACTCGGCCGCGCAGCGGACGCGCCGGCGGCGCGCCAAAGGCAAGCCTGTCTGCGCCCGTCCGCGCCCGACCGGGACCAGGGGCCATGACCCCTGGTCCGGCCAGGTTGCATAGATTGGTCTATTCACCAAGCCATTTAGCGACTTATCGGCCCTCCCCTTCACAGGCATGCACGCTTTTACAATTATGCAACAGGGATGAAACATGCTTACATTGCGGTTTTTCACTTGGTACTACCCAGAGACCGGCAACTATTACTAAGGGAAGAATAACAAATAAACGGGCTGTACAAACTAATAAGGAATTCTCTTTCCTGAGTACTAATTGCCGCTCTCTTTCTAAGCATAAAATGGACATCTTTGATCTTCTGGTTAATGATCAACCAGATGCTCTATTCCTTACGGAAACATGGCTGCATGAGAGCTCTGGTCCAGATGTCGCTGCTGCCCTGCCTTCCAACTATGCCATAGTTAGGAAGGACCGAGGCTTAAAAATAGGTGGGGGTATAGCTATTATTTTTAAGAAGGACATCCAGTGTAATTTTGAGCCTTTAACACTCACGAACTGTGAAGCAGCATTATTCAAACTGACACTAACTCCTAACTTTACCTTTTCTGGAATACTTGTATACCGTCCTCCTGGGTCGCCGGCTCTTTGGGCCTCTTCTTTTCCCCTACTTATGAGCTCTGCCAATTTCTGTATTTTGGGCGATCTAAATATTCATTTGGACGATCCTACGTGTAAAATTAGTACAACCTTTGTCTCAGATTTGGCAGGTCTAAATATATTTTTACAGAATACAGGCCCCACACACGAGGCAGGCCATTTGTTAGATCCTATCTTCTCTAACATACCCAGTATTCAGTGTTTTCCTGCGCTTCCCCTTAGTTGGTCGGATCACTTTATCACCCAGTTTAGTCTTACGCCTTCCGCAAATTCTATGCCTATCACTCCTATCCTAAGGACTCTAACTAGAAACTGGAAAAAACTCGACATCAATGTTCTAAATAAAATACTGTGCTCAAATGTGCCCATTTCTAAACAGAGGGTGAACCAGCTTTCTGATACTGTGCAAAAATGGCTCCTCACTGCCATAGATGCTTGTCTCCCTCTCTCAAAAAATAGGGTTAATAACCATCGCCCTCCAGCACCTTGGTTTACTGACATCTTAAAAGTCGAGAAAGCCAAATGTAAAGTGCTGGAACGCAGATGGAGAAACAAGTATGCTTTCAAATCTAAAATTATATATAAAAAGGCAAAAAAAAATACCATAATCTCTGCAAATCAGCCCGTGCTGATTATGTTTCCACTACCATTTCGGATGCTCTAAACTGTTCCAAAACCCATTTTAATATGGTAAAAGAGCTCGCTGGCCAGGCCCCCCTCTTAATAAACAGAAATGTGATGATCTAGCTCTTTTTTTTATCCAGAAAGTCGAAAAAATCTACTTGGATATTGCTAGTATACAGGGCAATAACCCTCCTTTGCCGCAATTTACTAATTCCCTATTAACTGCTCACGTACTACCTCCAGCGGACTTTATTCATCCTGACCAGGATACGCCGCTTTGTACCCATTTAAATAACTTGGACACCTGGCCCCTACTTAATGTGGCCTCTCTTAAAAGACTTTTAGAAAGTATCAAATCTGGATCTTCTAAAGATCCCCTGCCACTCTATGTGCTAAAGCAACTTGAACCATCATCCCTGCTTGCCATCATGGACCTACTAAATATGTCCTTGCAGGAAGCCATAGTTCCATCAGACTGGAAGCACGCTATGGTGATCCCTCTTCTAAAAAAGGCAAATGCCAATCCGGAGATACTCTCAAACTACTGGCCCATTTCTTTATTACCGGCTTTTTCTAAGATCTTGGAGAAACATATTCACACTCAACTTTCTGCCTTTGTTGAATCCAATAAGCTCCTTCACTCGTCACAATCTGGCTTTCGAGCTGGTTTCTCCACAGAGACCACGTTATTAGGGGTACCGTAACAACTACGGCGTCACCTGGATGCTGGAGATACGGTCGCGCTCATCTTACTCGATTTGAGCGCGGCTTTTGACACAGTGTCTCATACCATACTGGCAAAAACGTTAAGCTCCTTGGGCATTGGCGGCTCAGCCCTGAACTGGCTAATTTCTTTCTTAACCAATCGCAGTTTCCATATTTTTCTTCAACATCTTGCTCTGATTATCACTTCTTACCACACGGGGTGCCACAGGGCTCTATACTTAGCCCCCTGCTTTTTAACCTGTATGTGCGACCTTTGGCTGACGTCGCGGGAGGAGGCTGGACTGTCCTTGTTTTCTTATGCTGACGACTCCCAAATCATTTTCTCTCTCTCCATGGAAAGCGAGGCCGGGCCCTCCCTCCTTCAGCTTGGCCTAGGTCAAATTGCATCATGGATGCAAAACAACTACCTAAAACTCAATGGAGAGAAGACGGAGGTCTTGATTCTGGGTAATAACAAAGATCTCTGGGGCCCACAACATTGGCCCAGTGAAATGAGAGTACTTCCTCAGCCCTCCAGCCAAGTCCGCAATTTAGATGTTATTATTGACGATTCACTTACGATGCACCATCAAGCAACCAAAGTGTCTTCCACATGTTTTACCATCTTGAAGTGGCTAAGAAAGATTTTATGGATGTTGCCCCAGCAAACTCAGAGAACAGTAGTCCAGGCTCTGATTACTTCGAGACTGGACTACAGAAACATTCTCTACCTTGGTTCGAACAAGGTAGTGACTCGTAGACTGCAGACAGTGCAGAACGCTGTGGCAAGATTACTGTGCTTCTGTTTCCAGTCATCTGCGGGATCTCCATTGGCTCAGGGTTGAGAACAGAATTAAGTTCAAAGCCCTGAGCCACATGTTTAAAATCAAGGTGGGAACTGCTCCTTTATATCTGCAGTCTTTGGTCAGCCCATATGTGCCCTCACTGTGTCTTCGTTCATCGACCCAAGAGAAATTTGTTGTGCCAAGAACTAAACTGTCTCGGATGGGCGGCAGATCTTTCGCATATCTTGGTCCCTTATTATGGAACGCACTTCCCTTAACTATCCGGAATGAAACAGTCTATACACAATTTCGTAAATCTCTCAAGACCTGGCTTTTTAACCAGTAGCTAATTTAAGCTGACACCTCTCCCTCTAGTCTTTGTCGGCGCCGGAAACCCTTTTGGGTAGCTGTTGCGCCTTATAAATTTAATGATAATAATAATAATAATATGAGATATTTTTTATATCATCCTGTGTGGAGTCTCTTTTGTGGTGTATTTATTGTGTCACTGGTGTGTGTGTTTTGCGCAAACACTTTAAACATTGCCTCTGGGATAAGCCTGACTGCTCTGCCAAGCTACCAAGTGGGTGAGCAGGGGTTATCTTGGGCATGTAACTCCCTTACCCTGACTAGAGTGGTGGGCTCTGCCTGGCTTAGGTGCCTTCCCTAACTAACCAGAAACCCCATTTTTAACAAGAACAATGCAATGCAACGTAAGCAAAACAAATCATAACATCACAGGGAATAACGGTGTTAGACTTTGCATCTTTTGGTGTGTTTCCCCTGAGTTTTTGCTTTCTGACCTCCCGATTTTGACTCTGTTTTTGCTGGCTTAGTGTCTCTGCGCACTTTCTCACTGCTGATCAGTGTTAAAGTGCAAGTCCTCCTGTTGTAAACTGTGTTATGGATTGGTGTTTCCATGATTGGCATATTTGATTTACTTGTCAGTCTCTAGTGAAGTGCACTGAGTGTGCCAGGGCCTGTAAATCAAATGCTGTTAGTGGGCTGCAGCACTGGATTGTGCCACCCACGCAAACAGCCTGTAAATGTAACTCTGGCCTGCCATTGCAGAGCCTGTGTGCAGTCTGGGACTGCCATGACAACTTGGCAAGTGTACCCACTTGCCAGGCCCTAACCTTCCCTTTTCTTACATGTCAGTCACCCCTAAGGTAGGCCCAAGGTACCCCTGTGGGCAGGGTGCAGTGTATGTGAAAGGTAGGACATGCCCTGGTGTGTGTGGCATGTCCTGATAGTGAATTTCTGCCATTTTCGTTTTTCACTATTGCAAGGTTACCTGTTCCCATAGGACAGAATGGGGTTTTTTGTATAACATCTTATAAACATAACTGGCCCTGGTAACTAGGTAGAGAAATGAAGTTTAGTATGCCTGAACTCAGAATCTAAAGATGCATCTTTTAGTGAAGGTGATTTTTACATTCTGTGTTTGAAAATACCACTTTTAGAAAATAGGTATTTTCTTGCTCAGCCATCCAGTAGGTCTCTACTGGGTTTGTGGATTGACTGTCTGGGTTTTGGATGACAGGGGCTGGGGAGGAGCAGTGGCTCCAGATAGTCTGGGTGGGTCTGGAAAGGGCTGAATAGACCTGGGCTGCATTTAGAGTAGGGGGAGGAGATTTCCCTTCACCTGAATGGGCCTGGTCTGCCTCTGACAATGCCGTCTCCACCTCCTGCCAGGAAGCTACACCAGAGAGGACAGAACTGGTTCTGGCTGGACATAGACACTCTCCACCTGAGAGGACAAAGGATTTTGGGCTATAAAAAGTGGGTCCCCAACCCCTAAACTTTAGAACGCTTTTGGACCAAGAAGACTGCCAAGAAGAAGAGCTGGAGAAGCTGTGAGGAGGAACTACCACGTTGCTGAGTGCTTTGCTGTGTTGGCCTGCAGTGGCTGCTTCTTTCTTGAGCAGTGAAAGGACTGGACTGAACTTTCTGCAATCTATTTTTGTGAGTTTCTCCAAGGGCTTGAGGTAGAGATTGCCCCCTGTTCAAGAAGTCTCAGGAACAGCAAAGACTTCAAGTTCTTCTTCCCTCAGCACTGGGAACTGTGTGTTTTGTGCTGCAACAGAAGAGAAAGCCACCTGATGCCGTCTACGACGCCGCTGCGAACTCCGTGTCCTGAAGGCACGCAGAGGGCACCGCCTTACCGCGACCCTGGTCTCACCGACGCCACCTGCTGACGCCACCACGGAGCCGCTGCTCACACCGCGACCTGTGGGCACCGCACTCCGCATCGCCTCGCGCCGCCGTCTTGCTTTCCCCGACGAAGCCGCACCACGCCAAAATCGACACAGCTGCTTGCACCGTGGTTCGAGGGCATCGCTCGTAAGGTTGCACGACGCACCGCCCTCATCCCGCGGCGCAGTCTGGGCCTACCGACGCCGGCGCCATCGACTCCAGTTTGTCAGCCGACGACAGCGCTTCAGCAACGACGATGCTTGCACAGTTACCAGCCAGCAGCGCGACGAGCACTGCATCACTTCGCACCACGACCCTGTTCTCACCGAGACCGCCATCTGACGCCGCCACTGAGCCGCTGCTCGCACTGTGACCGGAGGGCATTGCATACCGCACTCCTGCACTTTGCACCGCAGCACCCGGGCCGACACCTGTCGACGCCAGCGCTCCTGACTTCAACCGCGAGGAGTTCGATCTGCAACGCGTGTGACTTAAAGGGCCCAACGACTCCTGCACAGACCTCCGGAACCAACGCCTGCGGACTCCATGCTTTTGGAAGCTCAACGAGAGGTCGCCGACGCCCTGCATTTCTAAAGGTACTGTTTTGCGGGTGTTCCCGACACCATAGCTGGCCCGCGACGCCGCGGTCAGCCAGAACTGTTTGGATTTGTTTGTTCACTACGCCGTGATAGCCCCAGAGGGAGCTATTGACTTCAAGGAACTGTATTTCAAGGTTATTTTGATAACTGAAGATTTCTAAGTACTGTTTTGTGTATTTTTATTGTTTTTGGTCTTGTCTTAAGTATATAAAAATATTGGATATTTTTCTAAACTGGTGTGGTGTCCTTTTGTAGTGCTTACACTGTATTACTGTTGGTTATGTGCAAATGCTTCACACACTGCCTCTAAGAAAAGCCTGACTGCTCGTGCCAAGCTACCAAGGGTGTGAGCAGGGGTTATTTTAGGAGTGTAACTCCCTTATCCTGACTAGAAGGAAGGGTCCCTACTTAGACATGGTGCAAACCATTGCCAACTAGAGACCCCCATCTCTAACAAACGGATACACATCAGACCAGTGCTAATTCTCCACATCAGGGTCCGTAAAAATCCCGACTAGTGACCACGAGTATCTGTACCAAACCGCCACATTGCTAGCATTCAAAACATTTATACAATTGTAGTATACTTTGAACTTTCCACAATACTGAAGTGATACACTGTCATGAATCAGTTTGCATACTTGTCCAACATCTGCCAGGCTGTAGTAATGTTCATCGTTGCTTAGTTTTCACGATTCACATTAATGGGCATATTTCTTATGTCCACTATGGACTGCTGCATTGTGGCCTGAGTGACAGGTGAGTGAAAATTAACCCTTGTAGGATGTAGCTGTATGGCTGTTGTTGGACTTGGCCCTTTTTGCAGGGTCATCCCAGAACTTTTTGCCTTCCTCCTGTATTTTTTCTAGCCTGTTGGTGGTGGTTTTAGGACTCTGGTCACTTTATCACTGCTGATCAGTGCTAACGTGCATATGCTCTCTATGGTGAACTTGGTAAGATTGGTCTACACGTTTGGCATATTTAATTTATGTCTCAGTCCCTTATAGAGTGGTATCCCAGATACCCAGGGCCAGTAAATGAAATGCTACTGGTGGGCTTGCAGCGCTGCTTGCGCCACCTACCAAAGTAGCCTTTCAAACCTGTCTCAGGCCTCTGCCGCTACAGGGCCTGCGCGCACGGTTTTACAGCCGCTGTGGCGTCGCATATAAAGTGGTTGCCACGTCTGCAACTCCCCTTTTACTACATATCAGTCACCCCTAAGGTAGGCCCTATCTAGCTGTATGGGAAGGGTGCAGTGTAGGTAAAAGGTAGGACATGTGCCTTAACTGTGTGGCATGTCCTGGTACTGAAAACAGCCTATTTGGTTTTTCACTGCTGTGAGGCTGCCCTCTCATAGGGATGCATTGGGGATTCCCTGGTATGTGCTTCAATGGTAATTCCTGATCTGAGAGGGGTAGCGTGGTCAAGTTTGGTATGTTTGGAAAAGTAGTGATAAATCTGGCTTATTGGTGAAAGCGGATTTATTATTACTATTTTAGAAATGCCACTTTTAGAAGTAGGCATTTCTGTGTGCTATGTGTCTTTGTGCCTGCCTGATGTGTATTGACCATCTGGTTCTGACTGACAGGAGAGAAGGGATGTGCTTTCACTCCAGCCAGTCCCTGGGGGGTTGAGGTGTGTCCTGCCCTGCCTGGGTGACTCAGCCCTAGGATGACTAGACCTTGGCTGAATTTAGAGTAGCGGGAGGAGTTTTCCCTGGCACCTGAACAGGCCTGGTCTGCATTTGGAGTGGTGGGAGGAGTAGCACCTGCACCTGAATAGGGCTGTGCCTGCCTTCCAAAATGATGGCTCGGCCCCCCTGTGGTGTGTCTGGGGCCAAGGCTTACACTAACCATGGAGGTTGTTGTGCACTTGCGAATGTAATTGTAGAGTGCCCAGAGAACTGGTTTGGACTGGACTGAGAGCCCTGTGCCAGGGGAGAACAAAGACACTTTGGACTATAAGTACTGGGGCAGTGACTCCATGCACGTGGTGAGCACTCCCAACTTCATAGTCCTGAGCCCAAGGGGTGGGCTCAACCCTCCATGCAGCGGGCGCTGAGTGTGTCCTTGCTGGGAGGACGACAGAAGACCTGACAGAGACTTCAATCCGTATTCTGAAGCCGCCGGAAGTCAGGCAGAGGAACCCTGGTTGTGGGCGGGGCCCAACGACGAGATAGAGCCAGAGCCTCGCAGGCTTCTCGTGCAGGGAAGGAGAAGCAGAGCCTTGCAGGCTCCATTCCACGACTTCCCGCCTCCCCCCACCTGGTAGAGGGAGAGGCGGGTCACCATTAGCATCAGGTCTCGGTGAGGAGACCGGAGAAGCCAGAAGAGGTGAGTAGGGCCTCTGGGGTGAACACAGCCACCACCCCCCTGTTCCCCGTATCTGCGCCAGTGATTGGGCCCGTGTTGGGGACCCGAGGTCCCGTTGCCGGCCTGTACCGACCATTGTTTTTCCTTCCTGGGCGCTCCGAGCAGCCGGGTGCCGGGTCTCCACCTCATCGTGTTTCGTGTGGCTGGCCCGAGGTTTACAGGACTCTGGGCTGCACCTGGGGGCTACTTTGGAGGCCTCATGCTGGGAGAGATCACCGCCACCCCTACAAGGGAGTACCTGCACGGCCAGGAGGGGTCCTGGTAATTAAGAACTCCTGGATATTTTTATCATATGGTGGAGCAGGGTCAGTGATAATGATTCTGCCTAGTACCTGATGTTCACATATATGTTGGGCTAATTGCCAAGGTTGGCACCCAATGCATTACAAAGGTGATCGGTATATGCCTAAGGGGGGCATGATGTGATTAGGTGATGTGTGCACTCTATAAGTGTTTATTATAGTTAGGCTTTCCTGTTTTCAGTTTCTATTTTTGGTCAATTCTGATGGGGGTTTTTCAGTGTTTTCAAGTGATTTCAATACCTTAAAAAAAACTGGTTATAAGTGGTTACACATTTTCGCGTCATTAAAAACAACAGAAACGAAAGTGTTTTTCCGGTGTATACACAGTGCACGTACAGTGTATATGAGGTCCAAATACATTCTTTCAAATCAAACTTATTGTAATACACCATACAATACTTCTTCTTTGAGTCTTTGGTCATGTGCGCTCGCTCTTTCCTTCCCATGTAAACTTTTTTCTGTGAAAAGGCCCTCTCAACATTGGCACTTGAGACGGGCAATGCTAAAACAGCCAGTACACAATTTGCTAACTCTGGCCACTGACATAGCTTTCCATACCAATACTGGTGCACTTGAAGATTGCGATTCTCTGGGCAGGTTCTGCAACATTTGCATTGAACTGGACGGTTATGCCCTCAGAGTTATTGAAGGGGTCAAAAATGAAGCAGCACTTTTGAAACTACGGCAAAAATTCTCCTTTATGGAAGGGATCTAGAACTTGTATAGAGTACCACTGTGAGGTTTCATTGACTTCAAATGCCATGGTTGGTGAAGGGACATTTCTATGCATTATTGCAAGCCATTTCTCATACATTGTAAAGTAAAAGTTCTTGAATTGCTCTTCAACATTGCTTTGCTTCCCAAGTGGCAAGCACTCTAACATGGAACATGTTGCAGTGCCAAAGTCACTAAAAGTGTCGCCCAGCCTACTCTCAAGGAGATGTTTCACATCTATACCAATTATGCTGAAAGCTTGGCAGACAAGCGTGTTATCAGACTCTAGTTTTTTTATTATGTCCACTACAGCAGTTAGGTTTTCCTGTAAAAATCTAAGAATGCAGTAGAGCGTAATTTTTTCGCATCACTATCAATATGCGACCAAAGATCCTCCCATTTCTTGCCTTTGGCATCATCACTCAGCAAAACTTCTGTAAACGGTTGCCACATGGATGGATAATATAGCATTTACAGCCCCTTGGACTGAGAACCATCAGCTAAGTGACACAGTTGGGATGACTCTTTCTTTGATGCCACACAAAGCACAAAATGAGAAATATTTGCACTTTAGTTCCCGCGCATAATATAACGGTGCACCAGAATGGACAAAAAAGTCAATAGCATTCTTCATTAACTCTGAAGATTTTAAAGACTTTCAGCATACCATCTAACAAGTGGCAAGGATGTCTTACAGGTAAGCACTTCAGCTCAGGTATCGATTTTGACAAGTCATCACACAACTTTTTCATATACGTAGCTGAATTACTGAAAATACAAGCAATATCTCTCCAATCTTTGTTGAACTTGGAAAGAACCTTTTTGCAGCAGCATTCCAAGTGACACTGCGTTTCATGGTTTACAAAAAGTCTGGTGTTATGTTTTCACCATTAATCCAGATGCTTGGTGATAGCACTCTTTTCACATATACCTTTCACTATACCTTGCATTGAATGTTTAAAGCCTGAGGTGTTGGCAATTCAACTACTATCAATCCTGACTCACTAGAAACTGGGGGCTGATGTATCAAGGGTTTTTACACATTCTCTGTGTGTAAATATGATGGCAAATATTGGGAAAGATTCTTATGAAACCAGTCATTTTACCTATCAGTGAAAGAAGCAAACTCAGCCAAAATATCAAATAGGGTTTCAATATTTCCTGATTCTCTACAGTTTATAAAATAATTAAACAAGACCTAAAACATGCTTCCAAACCCTGCATCTTTAGACCAAAGACCACAAAACTGAAAAAATCAAAAGGAAGAAGAAACAATATTTTAGTGGCATCCCTAAACAACAAAACTCAAGCTGAATAATGTTAGCCCAGTCTTTCTTGCTGGTAGGTTGTATAACAAAGTTACATTGTATTGGCCCCTTCAGGAAGGAAAGAAATGAGTCCTTCACTTGTCTTTTCCTTTCCTTGTATGGCATTTATTTGTGGTTGTAAAGATGTTTTTTCAGTGTTTATATGTTTACACCGGTGAGGGCTATTTCCCTTTCGGTGGTGTTTTATCAGTTATTATAGGTTTAAACCTAAAACTGGACAGCCTAATTATAGTGCACTGTTGATGTGGTTTATACCTAATGCTTTTCCAATCTGTGCACTCTACAGGTGGTTACTATGGTGCACTGTGGATGATGTGTTTGCATTGTGTTTTATGCTCCGTATAATCCTGCCACTAGTTACTGGTCATCCTAAATGTGATGATTATGACAATGGCCCAATTGGCTAAGTGATTTATGTAAATCCCTGTGACGTCATGACAAGTGCCTAGTGGCAAAGTGATATATAAAACACATTAGATTGTGGTCTAATGTGTTTTAAGAATAATACAAAGGATATTTTTATATAACCTTGTGTGGAGTTTCTTTTGTGGTGTGCCTAGTGTGTTACTGCTGTGTGAGTGTGTTGTGCAAATGCTTTACACATTGCCTCTGGGATAAGCCTGACTGCTCTGCCAAGCTACTAAGGGGGTGAGCAGGGGTTATCTTCAGCGTGTAACTCCCGTACCCTGACTAGAGTGGTGGGTTCTGCCTGGCTTAGGCGTATGCCCTAGCCAACCAGAAACTCCATTTCTAACATCTGTGTTAGCGTTTCGTGACGTCATAAAATTAATAAATGGTTGGAAAGATGGCATAAGTGTTTAGGGCATTTAGGGGCGCAAGTTATTAAGAAACAGGTCCGTATATATTGCTACTGTTTCCACACAAATTTCGGCAGTAAGTGCATTAACCCTCTGGGTTTTCTGGATGGGGATTGGAACCTGTGACCTGCAGGCTACATTTGGATCACTTCAGCCGGTTTGAAAACCAGCGGAAAAACGTCCTACTGATTAGACCCAGCGACCTGAAAGATAACACACACATTTCAATCTGTAA
Organism: Calotriton arnoldi; assembly: GCA_963921515.1. NCBI lineage: Eukaryota > Metazoa > Chordata > Amphibia > Caudata > Salamandridae > Calotriton > Calotriton arnoldi. Next base: position 392,976 of record CAWUFW010001746.1, on the reverse strand, counting down.
TAAAGAGCGTGTTAATTTTTCTACTGTTTTAACTCTTTTCATTCTTTACCTTTTCCTCTCTTTATCTGTCCCTCTTCTGAAACTTTGGTTTTCTTTACCAATGACGTCTCTCCTCTTTTGCATTTTGCGTATTTCTCGATTTTCCTTTTTCCTTTTACTTTGTTCCATTTATCTCTATAACCTCACCTTTGTTCTATATTCTCTATCCCCTTTTATCTGTCATCCGTTGTGTGTGTCCCTGACATTTACTTTCTCTTCATATTGTTTTCTCTTTCACTGTCATCGTTTTTTCCTTGATTCTTTTCCTGCAATTTGTCATAATCTATTTTTCTTCCATTTTCCTATTTTCGCTTGCCATATAAATGTTCTCATTTTTGGTATTTTATTGCTCTGTGCGTTTTCACTTTCTTTTCTTTCATTTCTGCTTTTAATGCTGCTTTCTCATATTTCCTGTACATGTGTTCTGGAGCAGTGACACGAAGAAAACTTCTCAGACGCAGCAGCCTCCAGCAGTGAAAGGGATGATAGTCAGTGCAGTAATCACGAGTCACCTCGATCTCTGAAAAACAGTTGCTTATTGAGAGTTACTGGGCTGCCAATAGGTAGAGGTGGACATCTGCCAGCCCCCTCAGGCACCGACCGCCTAGATTCATTATAAAGAATTCTTGGGCTCATATTTACAAAGATTATGCATCGAGTTTGCGTCACTTTTTTTTACACAGACCCAAAGCAAGATCCATTTTAGTATTTGCAAGGTAGCGCAAATGTAGATTTGCAGTGCTTTGTACAAAAAATGAAAAAAACAACGAATGGAAAGCAGCGCATTGCCCTGCCTTGCGTTACTGTGCGCCAGGGAGTTGTTCCATGGGTGGTGGATGGATGTGCCTGTGTTTTCATTTTGATGCAAACCCATGTCTACAAAATTTGCAATAGCATACGACAATGTCTCATCAGGTATTAATATAGACATTTTTTAAACAAGGTAAAGTATTTACATAGAAAAAGACGAGAAACACCAAAGGTTGATTATGGCGCTCTGTGTTCATAAATAAGCATAAAAAATTCATTCGGACAGCAACAATATGATTACTCTTTAGATGTGCAATCGATATAAAGTGGTCACATAGGGGCCGCTTCACAGAACTAATCTGAGATCAAATCCTAAATTTACTACTTTTGGTATGCACAGAAGGCATTTAGTAGTAGTAAAGTTAGGACTCCTAACTTTACTACTACTAAATGCCTTCTGTGAATACCAAATGTAGTAAGTTTATGATTTTATCTCAGTTTAGTAGAAGTAAAGTTAGGAGTCCTAACTTTACTACTACTAAATGCCTTCTGTGAATACCAAATGTAGTAAGTTTATGATTTTATCTCAGTTTAGTAGAAGTAAAGTTAGGAGTCCTAACTTTACTACTACTAAATGCCTTCTGTGAATACCAAATGTAGTAAGTTTATGATTTTATCTCAGTTTAGTAGAAGTAAAGTTAGGAGTCCTAACTTTACTACTACTAAATGCCTTCTGTGAATACCAAAAGTAGTAAGTTTAGGATTTTATCTCAGATTAGTTCTGTGAATCGGCCCCATTGTGCTCGTGAAGAATGTGAATGGCGCTTGTGAGGTACGTGGAAGAGTGAAGGTAACAGCAAGGGGGATGTTGCTTTAAAATGGTATAAAACATGAATACTGGAGAATAACAATTTTACAGAAGTATGTTAAATGTCAAAGGCCGTAAATTCACTGGTTTGTGTCAATGGCGTTTCAACAACAACCACTTCAATTAGTGAAGCAGTAGATGAGTGTGGTAAATCCAGAGATCGAGGAAAGGCGTGGATGGTTGTGCGAGCCTGACCACGCTGATTTAAGGCTTGCAGTGAAAGCGTTCGTTACAGTAATACAAATGGCTGGGTCGGGAGGGCCATGGAGCATTTGGCCGTCGGTCCAAGAGGTCTCCAGAGCCGCGAGTCTTTAGAGTACTAAATAAATACACTTGTATTGCTTAACTAAGTTAAGTGGTTGTGGTTCACAGTGTAACCAATTGGTACACTTCAGGGTCCCTCCACCCTTGGATTTAATGTCGGAGACGGACCCCTTGCCTCATGGTGAGGTCATCTTTCTTACACCGGACCTCGGCTCCCAGCACCTAACCTACATGCATGTTAACAGACTGCACCCAGCCAAAAATTGATTTGTGCAATCTCTGTCCTGATGATGACCTGACGAAATACAGTTCGAAACGCCATGGACATACTGAGGAAGGTCTGTATGACCATTAACCCCTAGGCATGGAGGTTCTAAAAGTGCGCACCCTCACTATCAGTGGCGCTTATGGACCTGGTCTGATCTGGTCTTGATAAAGTTACAGCAAAGCTGAAAAATCCAAGGAAGAGGGAGAACCCCCTTAGGGTAACATCAACAAGCAATGAGCTCTCACTTAGAGATGGCGATAAAATAATGTTTCAGGATCTGAGCAGACAGTTCCAAAATAGGAAAAGGATTTACTGCAAGTTTGAGAACATTTACTGGAGCAGCAGCTGGAGACCTTCGGTTGGTATCTCGCCAATGTATGGATGAAATTCTAGGAGGAACAGCAGGTCTTCAGAGGTTGTAGTTTTACAGACTTTTCTTGATAACGTAAAGCAGCAGTTGACAAATCTTGGGACAGGGTGATTTACCATTATTAAGGCGAATATTTTCGTGTATTTTCTCCACTATGGAGTTGTAGGTGTACGAAAACCTCAGATTGACTGGGGAGGTTTTGCAAAAGAGCTCATGCATGGTAATTTCATGGGAAAGTTTGCATTTGGTAACCTTTTTCAACGTTTACACCTCAGTGCGCAACACTGATATCTAAAGTGCATAGAACGCGAACGATTATTCCAATTATCACGTTGTGAATTACTTCAAGATCCTCTCTAAGCGGAGTAATGCCCTGGCTTTTCCGACATTGTTGTCTGTTTCGTAGAATCAACTCTCCAAATATCTAATAAAATACAATTCTGTCTGTTTTATTCATAGTGTATTACTTATTGAATTATTATTTTGCATTTTACAGGCGCGCCAATAAGTCACTTCAAAGCCCGTTTCAGGGAAACTGAGTTTTATAGACAGTAACAGTGACAATCTTAAAGTAGGCCAATAAAACTGCAAAGCCCCTCGGATGTGGAGCAACCTCAGGCGCTTCCTGAGTCTGAAAAACATGTCTAGTTCTGAGGAGTAGAAGTGAGCTTTAGAGGAAGGAGGATGGCCTTACAAATATTTTGCCACCAAAGTTTCCCAGCTCACTGTATGAAAGCAGAGCGTCTCTTAGATGGCCAGCGTAAGGCATCTGGTCGCACGGTACGAAATCACAAGGTTATCTTTTTTTTAATACATATTCCTTAAAGTCACTTAATGCTACAGATGAGTCTTTTCTAAGCTTTAGAAAGATGGATGGTACTCTCAGCTAGAAGAGCAGAGGGCAGGAGGAGAGAGATGGGAGCATAATCACAAAATCAAACAGTCGAAAGTTTTTTTTTAGGTCTGGTCTAGTGACAGCTTTAGCTGTAAGTGGGCCTCATGTTTTCCAAAACAAATCTTAACAGTCCACTTCATCCATTGGCTGTCTTGCACTGTGAGCAGCTCTGCACTTTGCCTGATCAGATGTGCAAAATTGCCTGAAAAGGAATATGGTAAAGTCTCTAGTCCCAATGGGGATAGGTGTGAATTAACGTTCGGTGAGAGTTGTCAGAGAAGACAGATAATTAGGCATTAAGGGCCTTATTTAGAGTCTAGTGAACAGAGTACTCCATTAAAACACTGTAGATATCCTGTTTGCCATATTACAAGTGCTGTAGGCTATAATAAGCTTGCATTATGGAGGTTGGGATACCCGCCATGTTTGTGATGTAGTATCCCACTTGCTAAACTCGAATTAAGGCCCTAAGGGGCATATTTACAATAGAAGTCTCGAAGTGTGGCATTAGCGTTGTTGCCTTAACGCCGTACTCCGCCACTTCTGAAACGCCGGGCTGCACCCTATTTACAAGAATCAGGTGCAGCCCTGCGTTTCTACCTGTGCTGGCGCTAAATTTAGCAGACTAGCGCCAACGCACCCACCCTTGCACCTTAGTGCAAGGGTGCCTGCGCTGAAGGGAAGTATTGGTCATGTGCAGGAAGGTGTCCCTTCCTGTACATAAACAATCTGAAATGGCGTTTTGTAACTCTCTATGTGTGCTGATTTGTGCAGCACACATAGAAGTTGCAACTCGTCATTTTTTTAATGCACATAAACAATTAATGGCGTTTTGCTGTTTCCATGTGTGCTGCACAACGCAGCACACATAGAAACAGCAAAAACGAGGAGAAATAAAGCATTATTCCTCGTTTTACCAGGGTAATTTTGGCGTTGCCCCATATTTACGCCACCCTTGTAAATATGGGGCAGCGTCAAAATCAATGGGTGTTGCGGTGGAACAACACCCATTGCTCGCCCCTTTCACACTAAGTATAGCGTGAAAGGGGCCTTATTTACAAGGCAGCGTAACGCTTAACGCTGCCTTGTAAATAAGGCGAAGCCCATATCGCCACAGGAACGTCACTGAAAGTGAAGTTCCTGTGGCGATAAGGGCTAATAAAAATATTAAATTAATTTGAATTAATATGTACCTCATGACATTTATATGTGAATAGCATTTTGCAGTACTTTAGAAGTACTATTGTACTGCTATTAAAGTACTACAAAATGCAGTTTATTAATAGGCCCCATTTCTTTTTTTAAATTCACTCATCATTAACAATGATTATCGATTGAGCCGAAAAACTAAGCTCATTTCAGCTTGTGAAGTTAAGTTTAGTAGGCTGAATATATATTTACCTCACCTATATTTACCTCACTGAGCAATGTCGAGCCACCTTAACGACTCACTAGGAAAAGCCTCATTTCCATACCTTAGGGTGGGAAGTAACTTGGCCTCAACAGCTCGGGCCAGACTCTGAGATTTTTTAAAAATATGTTAACAGGACAATTTTTAAGTAAGCAGCTTGTGGATTTAACTAAGCCATACAACGGCAATATCTGACACTTTCTGAAAATGACAATCATATCTCTTTATAGAAATGTACTCTTTTCAGTGTTTCACCTACTAAAGTCCAACTCTGTCATTCCAGAATGAGAGCATAACAGTGGCGTACTGAAACTTGAGGGGGCCCCCCTGCAAAGTGCAGGGAGGGGCCCCCCTCTGGACTCAGTCAGAGGTCTCATGCCAGGGTACTGTGCTGCGGTGGCCCCCTGGAGCTCGGCCCCCCCCGCACCGCGGGCGCTGCGGGGGCCTATATTAAACCACTGGAGCATAATCTTGTGGCCTAAATATTGCCTGGCCTGGCTATAATATGGTTTCCAAAATATAGTTTGCAAAACTATCGCTCCACTGTAGTTAAAAATAGAAAATCTACAGCATGTGGAGCAACAGTTCCAGATCTTGATAATCTGACATACAACTGTGTTTTCTTTCATTTTCCGTAATGATTTTTATCTTCCAAATGTTAACCATAAGTTTACTGTCAGCACAAATTATGCTCCTTACATCTGTAGCTATCTGCTGACCAACATGATTCCTATCTAGTAAAACTGTGGCATCGGCATATTGCAGGAACACTAGATGACGCTCCGCTGCCTTTGGGCTAGGTTCATGCTATAGAAATATCATATGCATATTTACAAACATACAACCCCCCCCCTAGCTTGTGCTGGAAAATGTTGTCACTAGTAAATATCTGTCTAGGATCTACAACATAGATATTAAAAAGCGGAGGTTCCAACACGCACTCTTGATGCTGTATAGCTTGTTAGACAGTGATACATTTGAACCTAGCTTTATTTGCACCCAATGTACCATTACACAGCATTTGTATCGCGCCACTACATAAAATATGAAAAATGTCCCAGACAGAAAAGTCTGGAAACGTCCCCTATTCACTCCATCAAACGATGATTCAAAGTCTGGAAAAGCCCCCTATCCACTCCATCAAACAATGATTCAAAGTTGATAAAACAACCATATGATATCATTATTAATATATGGATAAACTATTACAGGCTACCATTGTGCTGCTGCCTTACTGAAAACCACTTTGATGGAGTTGGCTAGTTTCTGGAACCATTTCTATCATTTCTGTAAAACAACATGTTGACAGAGCATTTAACTATGCTATCAATCAAGACTACAAGCCTATAATTGGAACGGTCAGACAAGAACCTTTTTACGTCTGTTTTACAAACAGTCTTGACAGAATATTGTATTCTTAAAAATTACTACAGCTTATTGCTAATAATACTGCAAATAGAGTCCTTGATCTGTTGAAGTGTCATTCAAACCACATGACACATAATTTGTTCCAGGTTCACTCAGGGCAATTGTTTGTTTGCCCACAATTCTGGAGAACGGTACGAGGAAGGGAGAAACCTTGAATCTTTCTAACTTCCTGTTTAGGAACTAATTCGCCGATTTAGGGTTTGACCGACAGAGTACAGTCCATCATGATGGCGGAGGACATTACCTCTTCTAGAGATGGACGACAGCCAGCCAAATTTAGAGATGAACACTGGCCCAGTGGCCATCTCTGTATGTTGAGAGGAAATACCATCACAGCCACCAGGAAATACCATCACAGCCACCACCATGTATCCTAGTGTGCTGAACATGATCCTCTAACAACCAGAGCAGGAAAATTGTGGCATACCCATTTAACAGGGATGACAAGGAAGGGGGGGGGAATACCTTCCTAACAGTCATATCACTGAGGTCTGGGCATAACCTTCTAACTGGCTTATAAGGAAGGGCTGGACATACCCTGCCAGCAACCCTTCCAAGGAGAGCTGGGCATACCCATCCATCAGCCATCTCATGGAGAGCTGGCGATACCCTTCTAATCGCCATGTACAAGGACTGGGAAGGTACCCATTTCAACCATTTCTGGGGAATGATGCCTCCCTATCAAACAAATACAGGGATAAGTTGCGTGTGCCTTCCCTGATTATTATATCTTGAAGGGCTTGAGGCACTGGCCATGCCCTGGATTAGTACATGACAAGAACACTTAGAACAATATTCCCTAGAGGACTGAATACACTTCTTCATTCACAGGAACAGCTGTGATGTGACTTCAAGAATCTCTAAAATATCCGTCTTAGCCACCTGTTAATGCTCTCTAGGAAGGCATTAACTTGAGAGGTACTGATCCCAAATCATTTGCTGGTACAGTGCAACTTCACAGCAGTACCTGGCCTAGACCCTGGGCATATGAATCAGATGAGCGGAAGAGTAATGCAAAACCATAATAGGCACACCCGCAACCCATTACGCAACACAATTCTAATAAGGCACATTTAATTTTAAGTAACCTACCATCTAGTCAGGGTTCACCATAGTCGGTCCTGGAAGGCCGGATCCATGCCAGATTTTTAAGATAACTACATTTATCTAAATATCTGGCATGGGTCTGACCATCCAGGACCGACTTTGGAGAACCCTGATCTAAATTATAAATAAAGTAGGCTTCAGAGAAGTAAATAGACGTAACCATCTTTTACCTCATGCTTTTGGATGATTGCGCGTAAGGCACCATTTTGCATCCTAAGTGTTTTTATTCCAATGTATGAGGTGCATTGTTTTCAGCTTGTGGCAGGGACTATTTGGTGAACATAAAAACCCTCTTGAAAAGAAGGGTTCTACATCTAAAAGCAACACACACTGCATTATTAGCAAATGGTTCTCTTAAGTATGATTTAGAAAATAAGTATGTAAATGCCGTATGTTCGGAAAAAATGATGCATAAGAATACTTTTCTGGAAAGCCGGTGAATGGGTAGTCACTGCAGTATTGGAACATTGTATTACTCTAACCCTACACATTGCACTATTCAATTTCCTAGAAGAACTAGCAGTACTAGATGGCTTTTCCGGGGCTGAGTCTAATACTTGTATATAAGCACATTGCATCATGATGGAGACGGGAAGAGACGCTCGGTTTAGGCAAGTTTAAAGCAGGCATCGATACCTGCAGAGTATAGGAAGCCTCTATTTACTGGGCACGTTTATACCCACAAAAACACCATACGCTACAAGACAAGTGGTCACAATATAAAAATGCCATTGTTGTCCTTCTTCAATATTATCAGTTGAATGAACCATTGTGGCCCTACTAAAATACAGTTCTGTAGAAACAATGAATCCAGTCTTACTAATATAAGCCCTACCTCATTTATTAAATATTTTTAAAATGATATCCGTTACTTTTCCAGGACCAGTGCAATAAATATTTGCTGCTCTTTTTTTATCTGGGGACACCTGGTACTGCAGGTTTTTACTGTTCACTCCTGGAACAAATGGTGACCGCCTATGGTACTGAAGTCTTACTTTGCAAATTCTCTGGACACAAACAATTGACAAAGGCAACTGGTTCACCTTTAATGTGTTCACACATGCAAAAGAAGTTGTACAGGCCTGGGTTAGCACAATAAACCCAGACCTGATGGCTATGTCAATGCTTGTTTCAAAACGGCTAATACTACTCGAAGGCACCAGATCTCCCCTCACGCCTCTCTTTGAGGGGATGGAGTGCAGACATGGACACTGATGTGTAAAATTAGAAGAACCCATTTATGTAGTACGTGGAAGCTCAAAAAACACTCCAAAACATGGGGGAAATGGTGGGCATATTACGAGTTGGACAGTGGGAGTACAAGAAGGGGGGTGGAAGGGAATAAAAAAAAATCTCGGGCTTCCCAGCGAGGGACCCAACTTGTGTGCATTATTTGTGGTATGTTAAAAAACTCAATAAAACGTTCTTTTTGAATACAAAAGGGTTAATGCTAGGGGTGTGCGAAATTAGCTTCATTTGCTTTCGCGTAATTACACGAAAGCAAATCTGTCATTTAGCACTGTATTTTAGTACAAAAAAGCACTGTCAATTTTTGATGCAAAAACGCATTTTCAGTTAAAAAGTGCAAAAACACAAATTACAGCGAGCAACAGAGTCTTGTGTTTTGTACTTTCCGTGAGTTTGAGGTCAATTTTACGGAGAATGGAGTGGAAAATTTGTGTGACTAGCATAATATAAAATTCCCAAAATTTCTCAAATTACTTTCGCATCACTTACATTTCACCCAGGGAAGCTTAGCTAGGACCCAGCAGTAGCAATACTGTACTTTGAAGAACGTGTTTCCTTTTGACCTTATTTATCAAAGGGAAATAAGAAAATATATTGTGATGATGAGCCTTGTGGAATGGATGGAGGGTTGGAGGGGGACAAGAGGTATGGCCCTTTCAAAATGCGGACTCTTGGAATCAAAATAGTCTGCCTGATGCACCAAGTAATGACATTCTGAGACAAAATACTTTCAATTTTGTATCTCCAACTATAGAACCGGGTCTAAAAGGACCCGGTTCTATATAAGGACTAAAATTCCTTCGAGGTCCCTGTACCCTTCATCAACACATGGTCGCGTCTGCTGCCTGGAAGCAGCAGTGGGACAGGTGGGGGCGAAGGGGTGGGGGGGGGAAATCGGGTAAAAAAAAAATCAATTACCTCCCTGCCGGCTGGCTGGCCGCCACCACCTCCTCCTGTGTCCCGTCCTGTCCTCTTCCTGACTTCTTGTGAGAACCATGAAGCAGGAAACACCACGGCTCCCAAGCTCCCCGCAGCCAATCACAACGCTGCAATGCAGCGTTGTGATTTGTCTGAGCGCCGTGATGCAGCGTTCAGCCAAGAGCTGGAGGGGTGGGCATGTTCTCCATGCAGACTGTAATGCAGCCTGCATGGAGAACAGGGAAGTGTGCTTGACTGTTTTGGCCGGCCCGAGAGGGCCGACCAAGCAGTCATTGTGCACAGGAGTGTTCTACCACTCCTCCCCTGCTCTGCAGCCCCCCTGCCCCGCCCCCTCACTCACGCTGCCGCTACAGGAGAACAAAATAAATTGATAATAACATTACGTTATTATCATTTTATTTTTTCCTTTCTTTTGCTGCTTCCTGGCAGTGAGGAGATGCTCCTCCGCCTTAGCAGAGGAGCCGCCACTGTCAACACAATTAGACAACAAAGAAAATCCTTCCATCACCTTCATGCTATTCATAGACGGGAAAGCCAGCAAACTCAGGTGTGGGCAGAAACGAGCCAGAGCAGAGTCAGTGGTCTAGCTTGGCCCTAAGAACCAAAACATGAGCAGGGTCATAGAAAGATTTGCATGAAATTTACATAACAAATGAAAGGCGAAAATAAAATAAAGACTCTTTAAAGCTAAAAAACTATTTCTTTAACATTTGTGTTTGATTTAAGTATACTTGTTTATTTCACCACATTGAGTGACTTTTATTGAAAATATAGGGCATGGTTTAGAGTTTGGCGGGCAGGACTTCACCGCAAACGCAATGGTGGTACCCTGTCCGCCAGACTTTTGGTTCGCTCACCTCATTTAGGAGTGGGTGAACCGTAAGCTGCCACGTTCTGACACCTCATGCATTGCAATAGAATTGCATCCAACTGCTTGGGGTGAAAGATGGTTACTTATCTGAAGCCTATGTTATGCATATTTTAGAAGAGCAGTTTCAAAAGATTGGGCATCCAACCGGACTAGCACGCCACACCTAAAAAGGGGCCAATTGCCTTCTGATGTTTGGATACATAAAGGAAAATGTGCTTAATTAGAAATGTGTGGTAGAAATGGATTAGTAGTATGCAATTATGTTTGGCATCACTCTTCTGCTCATCTGATTCTTATACCCAGGCATAGGCCAGGTACTGCTCTGAAGTGGCACTGCATCAGCAAATGATTTGGGATTAGAACGATTGTAGCTCTCAAGTTAATATCTTTCTGGTGAATATTCCCAGATGGATGACTTTCCTATTTTCAGACATGGATATTTCAGAGATATTTGATGTTACATCATACAGCTATTGGTGTGACTGAAGGAGTGTGCTGGTCCTCTAGAAATAGTTTTCCGGATGTTCTAGTCAGGTAGCATACGCTCTTCTACTGCTATAGGTATAAGGGATCATGGCCAGCACCTCAAACCCTTCAAAATATATTTATCAGGATTGGCACATCCAGCTTATCCTTGTATGTTTTTTATAGCTACAGGCACCACTCACCAGAAATGGTTGTAATGGTGCAGGAAGCTGGCTCTGTATACTATACCAAAGTAAGGTATAGTGTGCACAGAGTCCAGTGGATCCACAGAGGTATAGCAGAGGCTAAAGTAATTAATACCTTACTCTCTTTTGTGGTAGTGTGGTTGAGCGGTCACGCTTGTTAGAGGTTAGTGTTAAGCATTTGTTGTTAACACTCAGGCAAGAAATGATGTCATAGACTCAAAGACTAAATCCAGACCAATCGTTTGTATAAAAAGTTGTTACTTTGTTATTTTTATTACTAGAACCAAAATGTGCTCAGTGGCAGGTAAGGGATACTTCTCATACAATGTTACTTTTCAAAATACAGTGTGCACTGGTTTTGTAGGAACATACAAATTAGTTTTGCAGTTGAGAAAATGGGTTGCAAGCTTTTCAGAACACTTGAAATTACTTTCAGTTACTTTTCTAGTTTGGAATGAAACAAACTAATAACACAGTCTAAGCATCACAGGACATCAGTAAGCAGGTTAACTCTTTTAAAGGCACTAAGTTACTTTTTGTTGCAGTTCAAGACTGGATCCAGGATCCTGGCTTAGGTTGCTGTATGACAAATCTGGTGTCCACAGAAGATCAGAGTTCTTTGGGAAGGCAGGGCAGGTCCTTGGGGTTCTTGGAGGCTGCTGGCTGCAGGACACGCCGGTTTCAGTTTGCAGGGGTTCCGGAGCAGGATACAGGCCGGTGGCTGGGGCTAAAGCAGTTGTCATTGTCCTCCTCTTATGCCACACGACTCTTCAGTCCTTCTTCTTCTTGTCATGTCGAATCTGGTTTTTGGGTTCAGGGCTGCCCCCTAAATTCTATATTTAGGGGCGTTTTAGGGGTCTGGAGGTAGTAGCCAATGGGCTACTGTCCTTAGGGTGACTACACCCTTAGGGTGCTCACCCCACGTGGGGGTGTGGGCACCATCCCTATACCTGATTGGAGAGTGCCTGCCATCTGCAAGATGGTGGGCACTGAAGAGTGGGCTTCACCTCGCCTTCCCCACCAAAGGGATGGGGTTGCCAGAGGTGGGCACACCTTCTGGGCTGGCCTACTTTTTCCCACCTGGCTTGCCGCTGAAAAGGGGGTGAGACAGGAAAGGGGCAGGAGAGGCTGGAAGGCGCTTTGTAAAGGCGGCAAGGCCTTTGAAGCCCCCCTGCTACAGATGGCTCTTCCTGACCCGGGGGAGGTGTGAACACCGGCGCCCAGGAAAGGCTTTGTTTCTGGGTCCAGGGAGCGAGGGCTCCCACCCCAGGGGTCCAGAAACTTGTCTCGTGGTGGAAGGCTGGTGGTCACCAGTCAGAAACCCACCAGAAGCTGGTTTGGCTCACAGTTCCCCTCTAGAAGGGACCCCTGAGTGCAGGGAATAATACATCTGACACTGGAATCAGTGCAGGTTTATTATTCTGAGATGTTTGATACCAAACATTCCAGGATTCAGTAAAGCCATTGTGGTGCTAGGAAACTCATAATGACCAGTTTCCAGACCATATACTCAGTATAGCTTTACTTAGCACTTATAATATCTAAGAATGGCCTAGGCCTAGGGGCCTGCATGCTCCTGCATATAGGCCCTCACATGAGGTATAGGGCACCCTACGTTAAGGGTGACTTACCTAAGCCTCATGGAGTGCTAGGCAGGCATGGCACAGAACTGAGTGCCATGTCGACTCTTCACTTATAGCTGCACCACACCATACAGGCTGCAATGGCAGTGGTGCATGTTTGTGTTGAGATGTCTCTGAAGGTGGCATAATACATGATGCAGCCCTTAGCTGCCTTTTTCTGACTACCATGCCCTTGGCAACATAGGTACCCTTTGCAAGGAACTTATAGGTAGGACAGAGTTGTGCCAATTTTGGTTGCATGGGTGTGTGAATAATTGTATGGGTATGTTAGTGGATGTATGGGTGTGTGAGTGGTTGTATGGGTGTGTGAGTAGGTGTTTGAGTAGCTGTGTGGGTGTGTGAATGGTTGTATGGGTGGGTGAATGGGTGTGTGAGTGGTTGTATGGGTCCGTGAGTGGGTGTGTGAGTGGTTGCATGGGTCTGTGAGTGGGTGTGTGAGTGGTTGTAAGGATGTGCGTACAGGTGTGTAAGTGGTTGTATGGATCTGTGAGTGGGTGTGTGAGTGGTTGTGTGGGTGTATGAGTGGGTGTTCTGTGAAAGATGCCATCAGTGATGTTATTTGAGATGTCATCAGTGATGTCACTGACCATGTCATTAGTGATGTAATATGTGAGGTCATAAGCAGTGCATTGCAGGGGCATTATAGTTAACTCAGGTGACTATAACTGCTGGATTGCTATGGTTTTGTACATATGATATCTGAACCTGACTCTAACGGCTCTGTAACCTTGGATTTTTCCTAACTATAACCTCCCTGTAAACCTTGTTTTTTTTAGTGAATTTCGAGGTTTTTTAAAATTTTATTTCCTAACTGTAACCTGTAACCTTTGAGAGTGGGTGTGTGAGTGGCTGTATAGGTCAGTGAGTGTGTGAGTGCAGGGAATAATAAATCTGACACTGGACAGGGCAGGTTTATTATTCTGAGATGTTTGATACCAAACATCCTAGGATTCAGTAAAGCCATTATGGTGCTAGGAAACTCGTAATGACCAGTTTCCAGACCATATACTCAGGATGGCTTTACTGAGCACTTATAATATCTAAGAATGGTGTATGGGTGTCTGTATGGGTATGTGCGTGGGTGTGTGAGTGGCTGTATGGGTCAGTGAGTGGGTGTGTGAGTGGTTTTGTGGGTGTGTGAGTGACTGTATGGGTCGATGAGTGGGTGTGTGAGTGGCTGTATGGGTCTGTGAGTGGTTGTGTGAGCAGCTGTATGGCAGGGGCGTAACAAACACCCCCGCAGCCCCCGCGGTGCTGGGGGGTCCCCAGTCTTCAGTACGTGAAGGGGGCCCCCTCAGCTCATCTGTAGAGAGCTGTATGTGTCTTGCTCTAAAGCAGCTGCAGTGTGCAGCCTGCTCTGAGCTCCTCGGGTTGACCCAGGACTGAAGAGAAACAAAGTAACAAGTTACATGGTTTCTCTTCAGTCAGAGCCAGGCCCGGAAAAAGGATGGGGGTGGGGGCCCTCAGAGAGAGCATTCTCCACAGGGCACTGCTCCTCTGAGAAGGGACGAGGCAGCACAGAGCTGACTGGGGCAGGAGAATGTTTGCAGCTCCAGGAACAGGATCTGCTGGGACCCATTGGAAGGTAAATAAGCATTTGCAATGCAATTGGTCTCACATTTGTGAGAGTAAGAGCTATTGATGTTGTAAAGGACAATGTATTTTACCTATGCGTTTTCTGTTTGGAGTGGAGTGAATGTGGGTGGTGTCAAGTGGACATATGTGGTTTGGATTGGAATTGTTAGTTGTGGAATTTTGTTGTGTGGATTGGATATGTGTAGTGAAATAATGTGGCATGGTGTGCAGTGTAATTATGTGGATAGTAATTATGTGGTATTGAGTGTACTGGAATTATGTGGAGTGTGATTGTGTGTCATGGAGTGGGATTGTGAATGAATGAATGAATGATGTCATTTATAAAGCGCTGGCTATCACTCCAATGGAGCATCTTGGCGCTAAGAGTGAGAGTCAAGGGGGTGTGGTCTCTAATGTCGCAGTAGTCATATGAAAGATAGAGCCAGACTGTCTGGAACTGTGAAGATCCAAGTTTTCAATTTTTTCTTAAAAATGAACTCCGTCTGAATAAGTCTCAATTGGGTAAGTAGATAATTCCAGGCTTTTGTCCCTAGTACAGCCATAGATTTTCCTCCTCTGGACTTCAGACGAAAATGGGGGGGTGCAAGTAGATTTTCCTTAGAGGATCTCAAGTTACGAGCAGGTACATAGGCTTTCAATCTGGTCCTAAGGTATTTAGGACCAATTTGTTTTACAGCTCTGAAGGTTATCACAAGGATTTTAAAGAGAATTCTCTTGTGTATGGGTAGCCAGTGGAGGATTTGAAGAGCCTCGGAGGCAGAGGACCCCTTAGGTAAATTCAGTACCATTCGGGCCGCTGCGTTTTGTACAGTCTGCAGCTTTTAGAGTACTCTTTTTATACCAGCATAGAGACTGTTACAATAATCTAATCGTGACAAGATCATCGCCACTGCTACGGACTTACGAGCTATGGCTGGCAGGAGGTCAAAGAATTTTTTCAGAGTTTTTATCCAATGAAAACAAGTTCCTGCTACCGACAGGGCCTGCTGATGAAAAGAGAGAGAGCTATCAAATCGTACTCCTAGATTTTTTGCAGTGTCCACAGTATTGGAGGGTGGGGCTGCGTCAGTTGGCCACCACATTTTGGGTGAAAAGATATTACATTTTCCTAGCAGCAGAATCTCCGTCTTTTGGCTGTTACATTTAAGGTGGTTGGTCTTCATCCATTCGAAGACAGCCGAGAGACATTGTTGAAAATTTTCTTCAGCTGCTGTGGTTTCTTTATCCAGGGTAAGGATGAGCTGTGTATCATCAGCGTAAGACACAGTCTCAATATCAAAAGATGATATTAGATCTAACAGGGGCACCATATATATATTAAAAATTGTGTGTCTTGGAGTGAGATTATCTGGAATGGTATTTTGTGTTGTGGAGTGGTATGTAGTGGAGTTTAGTTATGTGGTGTGCTGTTAAATATTGTAGCATGATGTGGAATTTTGTGGTGTAGATTGGATGTATGTAGCGTGTTGTGTAATTGTGTTGTTGGTTTGAATTATGTTGTTTGTTGTTGAATTATGTGGTGTGGAATGGATATGTGTAGAGTTGAATTGTGTGACTTGGAAGTGTGCGCTGTTGAGTGAAAATTATGTTGAGTGGTATTATGAAGAGTTATAAAGCAATAGGGCAATCACTGGACCTGGGTAAATAGTGGTACAATAAGGTAATGTCACAGTGGAGAGCAATTTAAAAACAAATAGACAAAGCAAGAATTGATCTATTGTATCTGAACAAAATAGAACACCACCATACAGTTATATTACTAATGGAGTGATTTTATTTCATCACAGCACTGGAATGAATGAAGATATAGAGTACAAGAAAAATTGTAACTAAATATTTTTCTACAAACAGGTGCATAAAAAGGTGAAGTGAGTGGCTCTTTGGGTCTGTGAGTGGGTGTGTGAGTAGCTGTGTGAGTGGGTTTGTGAGTGGCTGGATGGGTCTGGATGGGTCTGTGAGTGGATATGTGAGTAGTTATATGGGTGTGTGAGTGGGTGTGTGAGTGGCTGTATGGGTTGTTGAGTGGGTGTGTGATTGGCTATATGGGTCTGTGAGTAGATGTTGGAGTGGTTATGTGGGTATGTGAGTGGTTGTGTGAATGGCTGTATAGGTCTGTGAGTATATGTGTGAGTGGGTTTGTGGGTATGTGAGTGACTATTGGTGTGTCAGTGGGTATGTGAGCAACTGTGTGGGTCTATGTGTGGATGTGAGAGTGGCTGATTGGGTGTGTGTATGGGTGTCTGAGTGGCTGTGTGGGTGTGTCAGCAGCTGTGTGAGTGACTGGGCCAGAACAGAACCTCACCTGGCCCTTTATCCAACAAGGGTCCACAGTTTTGCACAAAATGTCTACCCAACTGGAGTACTTTCTACTGGCTAATTAGTAAGTGCTAACTCGTTGGTTAAATGTCTAGTGCATATTCTACACTACAGCTATGAAATGGACCAGGAAGAAACGTCTCCAGTGACCTTCTGTGTGTTTAATTTCAGCCATGTAATTGTTCCTCAAGCGTCTTCTTACAGAAATCTGTGATAGCATAAGATGACTGCCAACACTTTCTGTTTGAAGGGTTGGCAGCCATCTAGATCTCAGCACGAGATCGGGAGGGTTCATTGAGCCTTCACGTCCCTAGATATCCAAATTTGGATTTCTTTTATTAACTCTAAATGTACTGGAAAGATCTATACCAAATAATAAAAAGTACTCTTTTTGAACCAAGTGCTAGCTTTCTTCCAAATTTGGCGTAATTCCGTCCAGCGGTTCGGACTGTAGTTGTGTCTAAAATCTCTATGGGAATTAACATGGGAAATGCACTTTTATGACCCCACTTTTTCTGAGCCCCCGCCTGATGGATCACCGCAAATCTTCCATGCACAACTAGAATCACTGATATAGTCTACAGTGTAGTTCCGTCAGGTGGCGAATAATTCCTTTAGACATGCAATAATGATATAATCATTTAACAAAAAACATGAATTCTTAGAAACAAACACACTACACCAACTCTTGATCAAAAAGTGTGTATATATATTTTCTTTTTTCTTTTTTATATATATATCAAATCTTGTTCGTGAACAGCGGACTGTCATACAATATAAGGAAAAGTAGTTAAATGGTGACTGTTGTGACATGAAGTGAAAAAGGTGAGAAACTGAAAGCAAGAATTGAAAAACACTGATACAAAATAACACAAATTGATGGCCAGTAAATTTAAATCTCTGTTCAAGTATATAAATACAGTAGTAACCTGAGCATTCAACTATTTATGGTTACACTGTTATCGGACATGAGAGATTAGTACGTTGACGTTTCGACTCAAAATGTCTGTTTTATGAGGATATCCCATAGGGTCTTCTTCAGGACGAAAAGGGGGTGTGACAGCCTAGTAAAAGAAAGGCATGATTTGTTTAGGTGTGTGCGTATTTGATAGGATAAAAATAATAAAAGACTCGCAGAGTCAAGCATGGACTCACCGAGTCGTGAAGCAATGATCAGGAGACATCTAGATGATCAAGAAACCTATCAAAGAATCAGGAAAGACCCCACGAATGACATTCACAAACTGATCCATACACTCACGCAAGAAGGACTGAACAAGGGATTCATCAGTGATAAGGCATTTGGATTTCTTGAGCAGAAAAATCCACTCATACCCACCATTTACACTCTTCCCAAGGTGCATAAGGACTTAACTCACCCCCCGCCCATTATGTCAGGCTGTGGCTCAATCCTAGAGACGCTTAACAAATACATTGACAGCTTTCTTAAACCCATGGTAGTGACAACCAGATCATACCTCCGGGACACTATGCATGTAATGCACATAGTGGAGGATCAACCCTTCAATGACACTACACAGTTCTTTGTAACTTTAGATGTCGCCTCTCTCTATACGAGTATACCCCAGAATGAGGGCTTGGAGGTAATACATGCATCATTAAATGAAAAAGACTTTCCTTGCTGGGTACCAACCGAATTCGTGCTAGATCTCCTTGATATAGCTATGAGCAAGAACTTCTTCATTTTCAAAGATGAATACTATTTCCAATGTCAGACATGTCAGAGATTTAAATTTACTGGCCATCAAGTTATTTATGTATCAGTGTTTTTCAATTCTTGTTTTCAGTTTCTCACCTATTTCACTTCATGTCACAACAGTCACCATTTAACCACTTTTCTTTGTATTGTATGACAGACCGCTGTTCACGAACAAGATTTGATATATATATATAAAAAAGAAAAAGAAAATATATATACACTTTTTGATCAAGAATTGGTGTAGTGTGTTTGTTTCTAAGAATTCATGTTTTTGTTAAATGATTATATCATTATTGCATGTCTAAAGGAATTATTCGCTACCCGACAGAACTACACTGTAGACTATATCGTCAATACCCAGGTTCCGAGGGACACTGGGTTACCCCGTTGCCTTTAATTGCAACTAGAATCACCAGCACACCTTTTTGGGAAGATTTAATGAAGATTCATCACACGTCGCCAAAGATATAGACAAGTCAAAAAAAAAATTTTCCTTTGGAAACATGGTCCTAAATATAACTACTGGCGACTGAGTGGGTGTGTGACTGTCTGTATCAGTGTGTGACTCGGTGTGTGAGTGGCTGTAGGGGTGTGTGAGTGCATGCACAAGTGACTGCATGGTGAGTGAGTGGATTTCTGACTAGGTCTGTAGGTATATGAGAGGTTGTGTCTGATTTTATGGGTGTCTGAGTGGGTATCTGAGTGGTTGTATGGGTGTGTGAGTGAATGAGTGAGTGAGTATGTGTTGGACTTGGTCCTTTTTGCAGGATCATCCCTGAACTTTTGCCTTCCTCCTGGTATTTTTTCTGACCTGGTGTTGGTGGTTTTAGGACTCTGGGAACTTTATCACTGCTGTCCAGTGTAAAGTGCATGTGCTCTCTATGGTAAACATGGTAAGATTGGTCTACACCTGTTTGGCGTATTTAATTTACCTATCAGTCCCCAGTAAAGTGATATCTCACATACCCGGGGCCAGTAAATTAAATGCTAGTGCTGGGCTTGCAGCGCTGATTGTGCCACCCACCAAAGTAGCCTTTCAAACCTGTCTCAGGCCTCTGCCATTGCAGGGCCTGAGCGCGCAGTTTACTGCCGCTGTGACGTGGCACATAAAGTGGTTGCCACGTCTGTGACTCCCCTTTTACTACATATTAGACACCCCTAAGGTAGGCCCTAGCTAGCCCTATGGGAAGGGTGCGCTGTAGGTAAAAGGTAGGACATGTGCCTTAACTGTGTGGCATGTCCTGGTAGTGACAAACAGCCATTTTGGTTTCTCACTACTGTGAGGCTGCCCTCTCATATGAATGCATCGGGGATTCCCTGACAAGTGTTTCAGTGGTAATTCCTGATCTGAGAGGAGTAGCATGATCAAGTTTGGTATGTTTAGAATAGTGGTAATCAATCAATCAATCAATCATGTCACTTATAAAGCGCACTACATACCCGCGAGGGTCTCAAGGCGCTGGGGGAAGAGGGGGGTGGTGCTGCTACTGATCGAAGAGCCAGGTCTTGAGGAGTCTTCTGAAGGCCAGTAGGTCTTGGGTCTGTCGGAGGTTGGATAATAAATGCTGTGTAATGGTGTGCACAGATTTATTGTCACTATTTTAGAAATGCCACTTTTAGAAGTGGGAATTTCTGTGTGCTATGTGTCTTTGTGCCTGCCTGAGGTGTATTGCATGTCTGGCTCTGGAGTGACAGGGGCTGGGGTGGTGCAGTGGCTCCAGAGGGGCTTGGTGAGTCAGCGCTAGGCTGAATAGGCCCATCTGCATTTGGAGTATTGGGAGGAGTAGCACCTGGGCCTGAATAGGACTGTGTCCTTCTACAATGCTGGCTCTGCCCCCTGTGGTGTGTCTGGGGCCAGAGCCTACACTGACAATGGCGACTGTAATGCACTTGTTAAGTGCCCCCCAGAACTGGTTTGGACTAGGTCCAGTGCCCTGTGCCAGGGCAGAACAAACACTGAGAGTGGTATAAGTATTGGGGCTGTGACCCCATGAAAGGTGTGCTTACTTGGATCTGGGCGAAGAGGACTGCTGGGCACCAGGAGGAACCGCCACGAAGGACTGCCCCTCTGCTGGAGGGCCCTGTGAGCTGGCTTGCCTGGGCCCAGCTCTGCCCTGTGTGACTTTGGGGCTGGAGGAAAGGACTGCTCCTGTGTTTGAGACCCCTTTGTGCTGGCCTGGCTATGCCCTTCTGAAGAAGTGCTGCCCGTTCCCTGCTGGTGTCAGCAGGTGTGAGTGCTGCAGGATTCCTGTGTACCTGAGTCCCCGGCGTGGGCTCGTACCGCAGCAGCAGTGCGGGGTGAGTGCTGTGCTTGATGCACCAACCGGGAGCGTGAGGAGCACCTTGTCCTGGCGGTGCCCCTCAGTGCCGTGCCCGCACACTAGGAGTGCGATGTGGGCGCTTGGCAATTATATTTCTAAAGCCCGGAAAGGGGGGCTCCAACTTGGCTCGTAAACGAGCACTGCGGCCGAACCGGGAGTCAGGAGGAAGACACCTGACTGTAGGCAGGGCTCCCGTGAGGAAGTGGAGAGTCCCGCAGGTTCCATTCGCCTGGTGACCACTGACGCCATTGGGGCAGGTCCCGCTGCTTCGGGAAGGTCGCCGGAAGTCAGGCGAGGTCTACGCCTGGCTGGGGGCTGGGCTCTCGTTCCGAGGAGGAGAGTCCCGCGTGCCTGCAACTGAAGACGGAGCCTCGCGGGCTCCCTGCCGCTGTGTCCTCCTTGTTCCCGGCTGTTGCCTGCCACAAAGAGAAGCCCCGGTGAGTGGGGTTTGGAAGGCCCACTGTTGTTGCCTGTCTGTGCTGACAGCTTCACTGCCAGATCGCGGGTGGCTGCAACAATGAAGGAGAAGCCCCGGTGAGTGGGGCTGGCAAGGCACACTGTTGGTGCTGGTTTCTCACAGCTGCGCCGCCAGATTGCGGACAGCTGCAACGACGGGGCATTTCTTTTACATAAGAGAAACAAGGGTGAGTTGCACACTCGCCCCCATTAGAGTACAGGCCAGTGGAGGCCTCATGATAGGAGAGCCCTGATTGTTGGACAAGGGCATTACGGGACAGCCCAAGGCGGGCCCCCGAGGAAGGCAAGTTGGCCTGGGGATCACATTGTATTCTGGTGGGGCGTAAGGCCCTAGGGTGATGTGTGCACCTTACTAGTGTTACTGTGGTGGGTGTGAGTGGTTCTGTGAATGTATGCCTAATGTGATTTATGCATAATGTGCTTATGCTAAGTGCCTTTACCAGTAGTTACTGGTTGTGTTTGGCCCTGTAATGTATATAATACCCCTGTAAAGTAATACCTAGTGCCAGGTGGCACAGTGTACATATGTGATTATGTTCTAATGTGTTTTATGAGTAATACAAAGGCTATTTCTTTATATAACCTTGTGTGGAGCTTCTTTTGTGGTGTGCCTACTGTGTCGCTGCTGTGTGAGTGTGTTGCGCAAATGCTTTACACATTGCCTCTGGGATAAGCCTGACTGCTCGTGCCAAGCTACCAAGGGGGTGAGCAGGGGTTAGCTTCCGTGTGTAACTCCCTTGCCCTGACTAGAGTGGTGGTTTGTACCTGGCTTAGGCGCTTGCCCTAGCCAACCAGAAATCCCATTTCTAACATTGGTGGCAGCGGTGGGATAGGGCTTGCGTTTGCGCAGTACCACAGTGATGCATGGTTGCACTACAAACTCTGCATTTAGACAATGACATGGTTTGGGGATTTCTCAGTGGTTTTGTGGGTGTGTGAGTGGCTCTTTGGGTGTGTCAGTGGCTTTTATGGGTGTATAAGTAGGTATCTGAGTAGCTGTTGGGTGAGTGAGTGGGTGCGTGAGTAACTATGTTGGTGAGTGAGTGTGTCAGTTGCTGTATAGGTAAGTGGCTGTGTGAGTGACTGTGTGGGTGAGTGAATCGGTCTATGAATGGCTGTATGAGTGAGTGACTGGGTGTGTAAGTGGCTGTATGGGTGAGTGAGTGGCTGTTTGAGTGAGTGTTTGGTTAAGTGAGTTGGTGTGGGAGTGGTTGTATTAGAGGGTGAGTATCTGTGTGAATGACTGTATGGGTGAGTGAGCAGATATTGGAGTGCTTGTCTGGATGTGTGAATGGGTATGTAAGTGGTGTGTGTGTGTGTGAGTGCTTGTAATGGTGAGTGAGTGGCTGTGTTGGGAGGCTGTATGGGTGTATGAGTGGCTTTATAGATGAATAAGTTTGTGTGTGAGTGGCTGTATGGGTGAGTGTATGGCTGTGTGAGTGGCTGTGTGGGTGAGTGGCTGGTTGTATGAGTGGCTGTATGGGTGAGTTAATGGCTGTGTGAGCAACTGTATGAGTGAGTGAGTGGGTGTGTGAGTAGCTCAAAGGAGGAGTGAGTGGTTGAGTGAGTACTTGTATTGGTCTGTGAATGGGTACGTGATTGGTTTTGTGGGTGTGTACGTGGGTATGAGAGCTTGTATGGGGGTGTGAGTGGTTCTGTGAATGATGTCATCAGTGATTTCACTGACCATTTCATGAGTGATGTAATATGTGAGGTCATAAGCAGTGCATTGCTTGGGTGTAAGTCATATGGCCCCCCTCCCCATGTTGATTTCGGCCCTGGGTACCCCATCCCCCAGGGCCCACCCTTGGTTTCCTGGGTGCCCTCAGTGCACCCAGTCTGTATTGCTTCAGGCTCCCCCAGCGGTTCCTGCTCGCTCCCCGCCACCTCTGGGAGCCAGCATTGCTTTCAGATACAGGAAGCTGCTAAACATGCAGCTCCTTGTGTCTGAAAGCAATTTGTCTGTTTCCCTGCTCGCTTGACAGAGGGCAGGGAAACAGACAGCTGCCCCGCTTCCAGCAAGCAAGAGCATTTTCTTAGCTCTCGCTTGCTGGAAGCAGAGCTCCCTCCAAGCCACAGCAAACAGCTATGTACCGGGGGTGGGCACCCTGGGACATAGCAGGAGCCTAACCTGGGGAGTGGCGGTGCCCAGGGCCATATATGGCTCCATAATGGGGCCCCCTCCATGTAAAACTTTGCCCCGGGGAGGTGGGGGTCTCCAGGGCTGTGGGGGGCCACGCACCCCCCCTTAAATGTAATAAATTGCCCCCGGGAGGTGGAATTCCCCAGGGCTGCGGGGGGGGGGCGGGGCACACAGACCCCCCTGCATTAATTTTACATGACTTGTCCAGGGGAGGTGTCGGTCCCCGGGGCACGGGCAAACCCATTGGGCCCGCGTGCATATATATTTTGATAGTGCTCCGGGGAGGTGGCGGTCCCCGGTGCTGCAAGGGGGCTGCACAGGCCCCCTGATTTATTTAAATTCTTGCACCAGGGAGCTGGCAGTCACCGGGATGAGTGGAGTGCAGAGCCGGCATGCCCCACATATTTATAAGTGCTCATACCCCCGGGACCTGGCCCACCTGGGGGCCTCATAAAAAAGAAGTGAGGGAGCCCATGCTTCTTTTTAAATATATTTTTCAGCGGAAGCCACGGCTCCAGCGTAACTTCTGCCAAAAATTATTTAGAAAACGTTTTTGGGCCCTGGCGGGGTCCCTCTGGGACACCCCCAAGAGGCCTAGGGGGTCAGGGTATTCCCTGCCCCCTTCTCATTTTTTAACATTTGTGTGTGGGACTCGGCTCAAGCCGAGTACCAAGATGGCTGCCAACACTTCTTGGTTGGAATGTGTTGACAGTCCAGTCAAAAATAATCCCCTTTGGAACTACTAGTCATTCACCAGTTCTACACACAGAGACCCACACAGTAAACACTCATAAGTTATAACCCCAAACCTGAATGAGCAGATTGCTACACGGTTACCTGAATATTTATATCACAAACCTTTTAATAAAAAATCCTATTATCAAATATCATTACAGACTTACAACTGTTTAAATTCCATTCGATGAAAAAGGGCCAGATACAAATTTTCTTTAAAAGTGCATAACAAATGCACGAAATCAATAATTTAAAAGAGAGAAAACATACAAGACAACTGCATCTGTGATTGATTTGAGCTAGTTTGTAGAAATAAATCAAAACAACACATGATGTCAACCAATTATTTTTCTAATGTGTTCATCTGTTCCTCAAACTTGGCACAACAAATGCGTCAACGCGTTTCAGTGAATAATGTAAGTTGTAACCACTTTCTTCAAGACAAAAATTATAAATTTCCCTCATACAAATATCAATAAGATAAAAATCCTGCATAAAAAACATATAAAAACATATGAGTATATAAAAACAATGTAAAAAAACATCAATTATCAATTACATTACAACATCAAATGTATAGAGATCATAAACTCTAACCACCATACGGATAAGAAATTTTGTTTCAGTGAGGGTAAACAAATTGCACTGCACTACACTCAGGACTAGTGGTTCACCAAGTCACATACCACACTCCAGTATCATTCTTCCAACCAATTCTACAATTAAAGTCACATTTCATAGATATGAGTTACAACATACTTAGGGCCTCCTTTATAAGTCCCTTGCAACGCCGGTGCATCACTTTTTGTGACGTTCCGGTGGCGCAGGAGCCTGCTCCATATATTTACCAAGCAGCACTAAGCCACTTTTTTGGGCGTAATGCGGCCTA
This sequence comes from Calotriton arnoldi, assembly GCA_963921515.1. Taxonomy (NCBI): domain Eukaryota; kingdom Metazoa; phylum Chordata; class Amphibia; order Caudata; family Salamandridae; genus Calotriton; species Calotriton arnoldi. The sequence goes on along the minus strand of CAWUFW010001746.1, from coordinate 368,007 downwards.
GTAAATATCGTTTCCTTTAACACGGTTTTCTGCGTTAAAGGGGCGTGCAGTGGGTTATGCTGGGTGCAATCCCAGCAACATCTATGGCTTTTTGACACTGCCCCAGATTTACGAGAAATTGTAACTCTGAGGCAGAGCCAAAAATGTACGCCTCCCCAGGGAAGGCATAAGGGAGGAATAACATGGAGAAATATGTTTATTTCTCCTCGTTTACCCTTTTTTTATGTGTGCTGCATTCTGCAGCACACATAGAAAGAGGAAAAAGCTTCTTACGATTGTTTCTGTTTAGGAAGGTTTCCCTTCCTGCACAAAAACAAACATCCCCGCAACGCAGGTACTCTTGCACCATGGTGCAAAGGTGCCTGCGATGGCGCACGTCAGCCTATTGTGCGCCAGCGCAGGGGAAAAGGACAGGAATGCGCCATGCCTGATAGATACGGCACATTCCGACCCTTTTCTTTTGTCGTAGGGCAGCGCAGCAGGAAGGCTCTCTCTCGCTGTTATATATATATATATAGGGGGCCATGCGGCTTGATATTTATCAGACCGGCATCATGGGGCAGCAGCTAAGGATTTAGTACCAGAAGCACACAGAGGCTCATTTTGGGCAACAAAAATACAGCATCTAACATCGCAATTAGCACTACAATGCCCACAAAGCCCTGCGCAAACCAAGGTGGGGCGTTCCATTCAGGAAGTGCATCTGTGCATTGAAATAGTGGGAGTGGTGCACATTAGGGTTTTTCGCCGCAGCCTCTGAAGAAGGAGTAATGACACTTTGAAACGCGTCAGGCATAACGGCTTATGAACTGCTGATAATTGTATCGGTGTGTGATGTTGGCACATACCAATAAAGGCTTTTGAAAGGCAGCTGGAGTCCGAGTGCTTCTCATACGTGGGGTACTTGAGCTGGATATATATATATATATATGTATATATATATATATATACACAAAATCCGCTTCCGCACTGTACATTCCCATGGAAACACGGACCACAAAATCAGTGCTTACTTAATTTATTCGACTTGAGCTGTCCGCCATTACGCGTTTCGGCCGTCCTCGGCCCTGATCACATGACATATATATATATATATAAATATAGGATTAGGGTAAGGACTTTTTTAGGGTTTAGAGGAGGGTAAGGGTATTTTAGGGTATAGGGTGGTGAGGGTGTTTTTAGGGCTTAGGGGTGGGTAAGTGTATTGTTGGGTAAGTGTGTGTTTTAGGGTTATGGGGTGGGTAAGGGTATTGGGTGGTTAAGTGTGTTTTTAGAGTTTAGGGGTCAGTAAGGGTATTGGCTGGTAAGGGTTGTTCTTAGAGTTTAGGGATGGGTGAGTTTAGGGGTTAGGGATTGATAAGGGAATACATATTTTTATATATAGGGCTTTTACTTACCTTACATATACTTACCATTTTGTTGTAAAGGCATGCGTGGTAAAGGCATCTGCGTGGTAAAGACATGCATGGTAAAGGCAATGCATGGTAAAGGCAGTGCGTGGTAAAGGATGAGTGGTAAAGACATTCGTTGTAATGTTAGAAGGTTATGTCCAGTCCTCTGTGATATGACTGTTAGAAGGGTATCACCACCCTTCCTTTATATTCTGGTTAGAGGTGTATGCCCTGGTTTTCATGACATGGATATGACAGGATCATGTTCAGTGCACTAGGATATGGAGGTGCCTGTCAAAGGCCAGACCTAACCTTCCGAGATATGGGTAACAGTGGTTATAAGATCTCTACATGATAAGAACATCGGAAAGGTATGCCTACACCCCACACCATGACAACTAGAGAGATGTGTCCAGCAATCCAATACAGGGTGCCGATTGTGAAGACGCATTCCAGCTCCCTACGATATGGATCACAGGAGGCATGATCACTGCTCCGTGAATTGACCTTTAGTATGGTATACCCAGTCTTCCATGATAGCCGCGCTCAAGGATATTGGTGTGGTCATGAAGGGGTATGCTTAACGCAACAGGCCATAGTTAACAGTTAGGACATGTAGCTAGTTACAAGAAGGCATGCCTAGTCTAGGATGATACCGCTGTCAAATTGATATGTTTTGTCCTTCAGTTTACGGTTATGGTTATCAGGAATCATTCCTAGCCCGAAAGAATTTTAATCGAGAAACCCAACCATACAGTATGTGGTTATGTGGAGCACATGTCCCGCTTCCAAGCTACAGCTAAGGTAATCAGAAGGGTTTGGGGTGTGCACACAGTATTTCAATATATGGTTTTGGTTATCAGGCAGCATGCTAAGCACTCTGGGCAGCCGCGGCCCGTGCAGGTAAGATTGGTGGGGACGGTGGGGTGGTATTTAATTTTCTCTCGTCATCGTTCATCGAACTCCCCCCAATCCTCCCCCACTGCCCCCAACGCTCTTACCTGCACGGGCCGCAGCTGCCTCTGGGTAGTCATGAACGGCACTTCAAGTTGTGTGTATTAGTGTGGCCACCAGCCCTTTGGGTATCACAATCAGACGGACACAATGAGGGCAAAGACCTGACTTTCACATCAAGGTTTTCTCAAGGAACAATGGTGTTTTATTTACTTCAGTTTCTTTTAAATGCCTTTTTGCCATCCTAGGCTGAAGGTTATTAAGAAAGCTATCATTTTCTCCTCCGTACGTGGCTAGTGCTGTGCCTTTTACTGGTGACTGTGAGTGACTTCCCAGCAGGTCTCCGTCTGCCGCTTCACATGTTGCCTGTTCTTCACTTCATCCTTTGATCTGAGTGCATTTGTTTGCTCCTGGTTACAAAGGTAGAGTCCTGAACTGAGCTTTTATATGACCAGGAATGTACCAACTGGTAAAAAGATACAGATCTTTGGCCCTTGCTCAAGGGTAAGGCTAACTTCCCTTTCAGATCTCTTCCACTTACTCCAATCTAAGGACAAAACCATACAGTCGAATCCTTATTCATTTTAAAGTCATAGTAACATTTGTGGACAAAATACATCGAATTAAATGCCTTGTGGAGGCCCGTATAAAACATGCGACTGACAGACAAGTATCTATAATCTCCTGCCCACCATAGCGACAATGCAACAAAAATACCTTCAAGGAGCCAGAGCACGTAGCCTGCTCTCTGGGCATTTGTGCCCTGGTTCCTGGCAATTTAGCATTGTTGTTTGGCAATTGAGCACATGTGCACTGAAAACCAGCGCAAACACTAAAATTACACCCATTAACCAACACACAACAATATTTTGTAGGAGTCGCTCACTACAAATCGTTCAAAAAAGGAACAAAATCGACTGCAACCAGAGATAAATTGCCCATCTGTAGTGCAAACTTACCTGGCAAAGATAAAACTTTAGTGATCCTGCCTCTGCTACCCTGCCGTAGTCCATATTCTAAAAATTATAGAAATTCCAATTTGTTCAGAGATCATAGCTACCTTTGGTGCAGCAGGTGCAGTAGCACTGGGACCCACACCTGAGGAGCCCTATGACCCCGGGTAATTGCTGTTGTTTACTACACTAACAGTAGTCAAAGGGACTATTTTTCCTTGTTTGCACCAAGGTCCATGGCATCCTTGCTACATTTCTCGATTTGATGTTGAAAACATAAATAATGTGACATTGATCTCCTACAATGTCGAGCTGGCCTTTTAAAGTACACCATCAATTAGCTCTGCAGTGCTTAATTTGAGCTGGTAGTTTCCGGTGCTGGCACTGGCACTTAATTGTCAGCACCAGCACTGTATGACGGTCTGCACATGGTGGCACTGTTAGTCGCATTTAGAGAAAAGGACAACAGCTGTTTATTAATTCAATACACAATTTAAAAAAAGACTAATACCTACCACCAAGGACGTTTTCATAGCTTTGAGGGGCTTGGAAGCGTCACACTTTTAAGAGTGTAATGATTTGTAGGGTGTTAGCGCTGTCACTGGCACCTCTAGCAGAGGCAAACCGTGGTGCAAGCTGCAGTGGGCTCCTGACGAGGGCCCTGGCACTTATTTTTTTGTTTTTTTACAAATTAAGCACAGGAGCTCTGTAATTATTTATTCAGTTTGGCCCCAGAATGCGGAAGATACTGCAATTCATAATTCTTTCAGTATTGCGTGCATAAGAGACGTAGGATGTCCTACTTGGGAAGGGACCCTTACCGCAAACTTCGGCGGGCGAATACACAGAAATCAGGATACACAGTAGCAGGAGTGGAGGCATGATCGAAGGTGCTGCCTCGTCGCCGTCTTCTTGCAGAAATACTGATCCATTCCAGAGCGAGGAGGCTTACAGGAAACACGCCTCACTAGAACATCAAGAGGCGGGGCTGCAAAAGGGATAAAAATGGTTCATGTTTAGGTTGTGCAACTACGACTGCAGCATGCTGCTAAAATCACAAAAGAGGAACTGAGAGAGAAAAGGCCGAACAAGAGCTGTCGTGCATCAGTGGCGTTGGCGGGTTTAGAAACCAAGGCTGGAGTTCAAGGGAGTCACAAAATACCCAGTGGGGTCTCCAGAAACGATTATTTTAGGAGGACGCACAAAGGATCACAGATAAAACTGGCGGTATAGAGGGAAATAGCAAAGTGCATGTGTGTGTGAGAGTGTATGTGTGTATATATATATATCTGTGTGTGTGTGTGTGTGTATATACAGGGCTTTAAGTGGGAAAAAAAACCTGGGGGTGCTCTAAAAGGGGCGTGGCACATCTCTTCAAGGGGTGTGGCCTATCTGAGTAGGGGCGTGGTCTAAATCAAGATAACTAGCATTGTGTGCTTAAGAAAATCATGAAGTCGCTTCCTTTCCATGAGTCAAAACGTCCACTAGACAAAACACCATCTCTCTCTACTAAGAACATTAATCCCTGGAGTTATCATGACATTTTTATTGTTGCCGAAAATTGTTGGAGGCCAGGAAGGAGACAGCAAGTGCTTTTAAAACCATATTATACTTGCAAACACGACGCCCCCACCTGAAGTCAGTGCCACCCGCGGTCCGTGCAGGTAACAGCGGTGGGGCCGGGTAAGGGGGTTTCGAGGGATGATGCTGAAAGAAAATTAATTATTTAATTTTCCCTCGCCATCGTCCCTTGAAATCCCCCTTACCCGGCCCTCTGCCCCACTGCTGTTAGCTGCATGGATCGCGGGTGGTCAGCGCCTGGTGCGTTCGCACTGCCCTAGAGCCACCCTGCTCAAGGGTCCTTTGACCTCAGTGACAGAGTCACGTTCACTCTATGGTGTGCTGCTTCATAGGCCTGCCTGCAAGACTGGAGGTGAACTTCAGAATAAATTGTGGCGGACAGGCCTTCAAGGTTAACCCACACATGCCACTGCTAGGGTCCACCTGCTGGTGCTAAGACACCAGGGCTTTTAAGATCTTGCGGGGCCTTCTAAGGTCTAGCATGGGAATGTGCTCCCTCAGCGGGAGTGGTCTGGTGGACTGGTCATGAAGGCTGAACCTGGTTCCCCAGTTCCGAATTCAGCAGCTCTGACCATAGTGCCACATCCTCTCCCCCACTGAACACCATACTGCCACACTGAAAGAAACTTGCACTACCCTGACCCGCTATAAACACCTGGATGTGACTCAATTCAAATTACGCACTAGACGAGCAATATGCTGCCTAAAAAAAAATTAACATCATCCTAGAAAAAGCAAACACTCCTAGAGAATGCAAGATTAAGTAAAGCACATGAAATGTAAGCAGGAACAACATGGTTACCTTTTTTCTTTTACACTCATTATTCAGAAATTAGTGAGTGCTTTTGCCTGAAAAGTTAAGGCCATGACTACAGGGCCCAGAAGGGACCCGTTTCAATGCCCATTGCTTATATCCTTACAAAATGTAAGCAGTATGGTTTAAAAGACCACATTCGTGAACACACAGCAGCTGTACACATTTTGTTTTCCAATTCACCCATAAAGCAGGTATTTCAGTACCTCCAGGAATAGTGCACTTTCCCACCCAGGGAAAACAATGTTGTTCAAAGAGAGACGAGAAAACAAAAGTAGCGCTTCACTGGCAAACACTGTAAAGTGGCGCTAATGTGTTTAGGTGTGAATAAATCAATCTGGCCACCTTGCAACCACTCTGTCTTGCTTTAGCTAGTTACTTTTCATATTTTGAATGTTTTAGTTCTCTCCACCCCGAGGCTGCACTTAGAAATTGAAAAAGTCAGAAAAAGAGGACGTTTCCAGCAAAAGTGTTTTTCTTTTTTGGATCCATTTCACAGGGGAGCAAATAAACGAAAGGAGGAAAGAGAAGGTAATACCTGTTTCTAAAAGTCTCGGTTTTCATCATCCCACGCTGGCACCACAAGGACGTTGCTCCTGCGCTGGAAAAAGAGAAGGTGACGAAGGTCCCACGCTGGCACCACCACGACGTTGCTCCTGCGCTGAAAGAGGAGAAGGGAAATCCTGAGAGAAAATGGCTCTCTTAAAGGGTTTCCCTTCCTCCAACAACACTCACCTGGCATGACGTCATGCCGTCGTGCCGTGGACGTCATGCCGTGACCTCCACTACTCAGTGAGGAAACTGAGCTCTCACTGCAGTCCAGGAAAAAAATAAAAAAAAGAAAGGACTACCTTTGCCAGCCGCGAAAATAGAGCCCGATAGAGACCCGTTTCGAGGGCCCCCAAAAATAACTGCCGGTGCTCAGACCCGGACAGACCCGGCCCACTTAAAGCCCTGTGTATATATATATTCTAATCACAACTGTGTAGTTACAGTTAGGTTCCATAGGAAAATGATTTTTTTTAAAACAGGTTCATCTACCTCAGCTCCTTTCTGGAAAGCTTCGCTGTGATTTGTCAAGCAGGCGCTGAGAAAAAGGAGGGGCCCAAAGCGCCATTTCCCCATGCAACTTCCCATAGCAGCTTTGAACAGCGCTATGGCCAAAACATCTGAACGGAATTACACTAAATTAGGCAGAAAGCTTGCTCTTTGCCCAGAAACGATGCTTTTTGAGATTTGGTGAAAATCCATTCAGTAGTTTTTGAGAATTTAAGGTTCAAAACGTATCGGTATTTCAGGCCACAGTCGTACCACAGGACCGACAGATCAAAAGATAAGATCTGAGTGGCTGCCGTCCGCATTTACAAACAGGGAAGTATCTTCAGGGGGGTCTAAGGGGCAGAGCACCCCTCCCCAATAATCTGTCAGAGTCGGGTCATGATAGCTCTAGTCGGCCGTATGATGATGAACTTCATTTATCATCACCAGGCTGGGGGCTTTGAGATAACGAGATGAGCAACCACAGCACACAAGGGCTGGGCGCGGTTCTGATTTAAAATTGTGCGCCATCGCCCAGGACCCTAACTTTAAGTCCAGCTCAGTTACTCGACATACAGCAGCAGGGCAGTGTGCCCTGTGGTGGTGCTTGAGTCAGAAATCAGGACACACTTCTTTACCCCCAGCCAGTTTCTGTCGGGTTGTTTTAATCCACTGCAGCAGACCTGTCTTTCTCCCACACGCACCCATAAAATCCAACCTTAGAACTGTGTGCCAGGTATTTTTTTGGCACCACCTCAGGTCGGAAAACTATTCATCACCTTCGCTCAGGAAATACAAGTTGAGCTTTTTTCGTTAGACTTGGGGTATCCAAGCCCCACATGTCCCAGCTTTTCTCAGGCTCTGCTATGACTTATCACCCACATGTCCCTGCACTGTGTAATAGGGACAGTGGTCGAAGTGGGGGGAAAAAAAGTAGGGGAACTGTGGTCGGAGAATCAGAGTGCGGGAATAACCTGAGGATTAGGTCAGTGGGCGGAGTCAGAGCTGTGGCCAGAAAGAGAAAAACATCCCAATTTTTTGTATTTGTTTGATATTTTACTGACCAGTTACAGCTTTATTTAATTCAACCAATAGTTACACATGTTTATTTAAGGTTTAATATGAGTTACTGAAATTAAAATACATTCCTAAAGTGTGATACGTTTCCAATCTCAGAAAGACCTAAATATGCTAAAAAAGTGCAATCACAAGCTATTTGTCTCTGAGCCATGCAGTTTCTGTCATCAGCAGTACTCCTCCCTTTTCCCACAAGAGCAGTTCAAACATGAATGTCAAAATATCCTAGTTTGCAAATGTTTTCCACATAATTATGGCTCTGCCATATTTGCCACATAATACATCATCTGCTGCATAATCAGATGATTTTAACCCAAAAAATTGTTTGTAGCTCAAATGGATCAAAAGTTACAAAAAACGTGGCTTGTGTTGCTGCAAAGTGAAGGGCCCTTTGCAAAGGTTGACTGGTCACCTTTCTCACTGCTTCATTTGCATATTAAACTGGTTCTAATGAGGCAAAATCTTTACAGAGACTGTTAGTTTGTATAAAAATGTCAAAATAATAAAGTATCAGAAAATGTACCGCATTACGCTGCAGCCTTTTTTTTGCTGCATAATTTTGTCAACACTGCGACATAATTTTGCCCTAAATTGCTGCTTAATTCCAGTGGCCCCAAAGCAGGCAGCACATGTTAAAAGCGCTTGTGCATGAAGCAGAGAGACGTGAAGTTTTCGAACTTAGGAGCATATTTAAAACCCCCTATCGCCACAGAAACATCACTTTTAGTGACGTTCCTGTGGCGATAAACCCTTCACCTTATTATTTACAAGGCAGTATTAAGCCACCTAACATGGCTTGACATCGCCTTGTAAATAAGGCCCCCTTTCACGCTACACTTAGCATGAAAGGGGCATGCAATGGGTGTTGTGGTTGGCGTTCCGCCGCAACATCCATTGAGTTTGACGTTGCCCACTATTTACCAGGTTGCGTAAATAGGAGGCAGAGTCAAAATCAAGAACAGGAAAAACCTGGTATTAACATGGTGAAACTAGGAGAAATGCTTTATTTTTTCTTGTTTTTTCTCTGTCTATGTGTGCTGCATTGTGCAGCACACATAGAAACAGCAAATTGCCATGAATTATTGTTTTTGTGCAGAAAGGTGTTTCTTCCTGCACATAAACAATCATTTACAAAATGACGATTTGCAACTTCTATGTGTAATGCACAATGCAGTACACATAGAAGTTACAAATCGCCATTCTGGATTGTTTATGTGCAGGAAGGGACACCTTCCTGCACATAAACACATTCCCTCAATGCAGGCACCCTTGCACTATGGTGCAAAAGTGCCTGCATTGGCGCAAGGCAGCTGAATTTAGGGCCAGCACAGGGAGAAACACAGAGTGCACGGTATTAGTATAAATACAGCCCAACCCTGCGTTTCTAAAGTGACTGAGCGCGGCGTTAGCAATTTTGGAGCTAACCAGCACTCTACCACTTTCTTATACAAATGCCCCTTAGTTTGGTGTATGTGCAAATCCTACATTGCCGATCCCAGGTGAGTTGCACTACTACTGCTGAAACAAGGCTAATGGAGGTACCAATGGGAGAGGCGGACTTGCCTCAAGGGTCCTGTGACCTCAGTGACAGAGTCACTGTTGCTCTAGGGTGTGCTGTTTCGTGGGCCTGCCCGCAAGACAGGAGGTGAACTTCAGTATGGATTGTGGTGGATAGGCCTTCAAGGTTAACCCACACTTGACACCGGTAAGGTCCACCTGCTTATGCTAAGACACCAGGGCTTCTAAAGTCTAGCGGGCCTTCTAAGGTCTAGCTTGGAACTGTGGTCCCTCAGGAAGGTGGCCTGGTGTACAAATTCAGCAGCTCTGGCCACAGTACCACACCCTATCCCCCACTGAACACCATACTGTCCAACTGAGAGAAACGTGCACTGCTGTCAGCTACAACCCAATTGTGCCCTGCTATAAACGCATGGATGCAACAATTCAAATCATGCACTAGACATGATTAATATGCTGCGTGGAAAAAATAGTAATAACATCCTGGAAAAAGCAAACACTCATAGGGAATGCAAGATTAAGTAATGCATGTGAAATATAAGCAGGAACAACATGGTTACCTTCACGTTTTCACACGCATTATTCAGAAATCAATTCGTGTTTTTGCCTGAAAAGTTAAGGACAGGACTACAGGCCCGGAAGGACCTGTTTCAATGTCCATTGTTTTTTTCCTTACAAAACGTGAGCAGTATGGTTTAAAAAGACCCCATCCCTGAACACAGCACCGTGGTACACACTTTATAAACTAAAATAAGGAAACAGCTGATAAGGATCACATTAAAGGTTTTCCACCTCAGCATTAACCAGGCATTGCAGTACCTCCAGAAATGGTGCACTTTCCTACCTGGGAAAAACAATGTTGTTCAAAGAAAGAGGAGAAAACGAAAGTAGCGCTTCACTGGTAAACTCAGTAAAGTGTCGCTAATGTGTTTGGGTGTGAATAAAACCTATCTGGCCACTTTGCAACCACTAAGGGGCCGATTCTGATGCGGGTTGGAAAAGCTTCCTGACCGAATCGGTTGGGAAATGGTGTCCGACCCACTCAGATCGGGAAAGTCCGACCGGCGGAGTAGGATGCATCCGGATGCTTCCAGATACGATTTGGTTGAACTCCCATTGACTTCAATGGGAACATTTGTTCCTAACCGCATCAGAATTGGGCCCTCGGTCGGGAAGACACGTTCCCGATCCGATTTGGAAGGAGCAAATGCGTTAGGAGGCCTTCCTAACCGCATCAGAATCAGGCCCTCGGTCGGGAAGCTTTTCCAACCCGCATCAGAATCAGGCCCTAAGTCTTGCTTTATTAAGTTATTTAGTTATTTTTCGAAATTTTTAACCTTTTTTCCCCTCTGTCCCAGGATGCACTTTGGAATCGAAAAATGTCAGGAAAATACGACATTTACAGCAAAAGTGTTTTTTTCTTCTTTAGATCCATTTCACAGGGGAATGAATGAAGGAAATGAGAGAAAAGAGAGGGTAAGAGACGTTTTTTGAAGTTACTGTTTTCATTCAACAAGTGAGGAGGAGAGAGACAGAGACAGAAAGAGAGGGAATAAGAAGAAGAGGAAAAAAGAGAGGGGGGGAGCAGCCCTTTTCCTTCTCTGCCTGCCCCTCTCGTCCTCGAACGGCCGAGCCTTATCTATAGGCCTTGGCTATTTCTGCCGTCCTGGGGAACATTTTTAAAATAAAAAAAGTAGGGGAACGGATTCTATTAAATTGAAAAAGTAGGGGAACGCCGTGCCCTGCCTATCCCACCCCCTCCAACCACTGAATAGGGGGCTTCAGAGCCTGCCAAGGACAAAGATAATCACGGCGCAGAAAGATACATTTTAAGTCAGTAGTCAACTGTTTGTTAGTGATTAGTTATTTTCTTTATAATATCGCTTCACACTGCGTGTCATTTTGAAGCACTGTAAATAATGGGTGTTTAAGGCACCCGGGCTGTGTTAGAGTTCTATTTGTAAATTATGGCCACACGTTTGAATCCTTTAACACAACTATGGCAAACAAGGGAAAGGGCCCTTTCCCTATGCCGTAAGGGCCGAGAGGAAATCTCATGAGGGAGTACACCCTCTCGTGTGCAAAACACTGTATCACAATAAGTACTCTTTGCATGCGTGGATGATAACCACGTCTCTTCTATAACAGACCCTGATAAGGTACAAATGGGAAGTCCTACGATGAAGAGACCCACTAAGGAGTGGGGAAGGAAACAATTCCTTTTGTTTTAATTACCCTCACACACCCTAGTGGTGTCATGCTTCATCATCGGGTCACCCTGACGCCTAAAAGTCAGGGTGGGCTTGACCGCATTTCAGGGAGCTCTTAGTGATAATGTGACCAAATGGAATAAAAATTAAAACACCTCAAGCAAATCCCAGTATCCCTTTATTCTTGGCTCTGCTAGGGTTATTAAAAAGGTTTAGAAGGGGTCAAATAGGAGTATTTATGGTCCTATGACCGGCTTTTGCCCGGGGAACCCGCGCCGAGTAGGTTGCAGAGCGGGTCAGGACCCTTGATGTTTGTATAACTACAGGGCTACCCCTCAAAATCGTGTGGTGCCCGGAGATGAGTTCCCTCCCCCATGACTGGATGGAGTGATAAGAGGATTAAAGAGATAAATTATCTTTTTTAAGCAAAAAATAAGGAGCAGCTATCTGCCCTTAGATAAACAGCAGTATAGGGAATCTCCTTCTGCGTTTTTCCAGGGAGGGTGTGTTGTTGCCCTGAAGAAAGTCCAGGACCTTTACAGCCCTTGCGGGACTGAAACATGTTGACTTTAGGGTCATAGGACCATAAATACTCCTATTTGACCCCTTTTAAACCTTTTTAATAACCCTAGCAGATCCAAGAATAAAGGGATACTGGGATTTGCTTGAGGAGTTTTCATTTTTATTCCCCCTGGTCACATTATCACTAAGAGCTCCCTGAAATACGGTCGAGCCCACCCTGACTTTTAGGCGTCAGGGTGACCCGATGAAGCATGACACCACTAGGGTGTGTGAGGGTAATTAAAACAAAAGGAATTGTTTCCTTCTCCACTCTTTAGTGGGTCTCTTCATCGTAGGACTTCCCATTTGTACCTTATCAGGGTCTGTTATAGAAGAGACGTGGTTATCATCCACGCATGCAAGGAGTACTTATTGTCACATGTTTGAATCGTCATAAAATCATCCTCCAAGCTAATGTGCCTTTCAGAGCATTACATGTGACTTAAGTTTTTGATTTGTATTACAAGTAAGATACCTCAGTGGGTTAATGCTTTTGTTGCAGTGATCCACATGTAACCAGTGGGTCACAAGTTATGATCCTTGTAAAATAACTCCTGGAGTTATGCAACCACCTCAGACATCTACATGTGATGCATAAGGCATAAGCTTGGATCCCTGCATCTTTTTTCTTAACCTTTCATGCATCTAATATGCATAAAATTGATTTACTTGTCAAGTATTAAACACAAATTAGTTATCATTGGTCTTTATAAATGGTTATTATTAGTGTAACTAAACACAGAGCTCTTTCAACAGGTTGCTCACTTACCTGTCTCCACCATTTGTGCTTTTACCTTCTCTCAGGGCTGTTCTGTACAGACACTGCCATAACGGTGAGAGGCGGTCTACCCTTTGCTCTGACCAGTCCTGGCTAACATTTCTAAACAGTAGGATGTGGTTGGTAGTCTGGTTGTTAACTAACATGCTATCCTACTGGAGAAAGTGCAATGGAACAGTTATACCGCTATGTGTCGCAGATCAAATCCGATTCCCTCTCCTTTGCTCTAACATCTGTCTCCTCCTTTCAAGTCTGCTTTTAGGGGCTCTTTTCATCTACTCTGCTGGGGGTACTGGGAGATGAGAGGTTTCACGGCTTGGACTCCCCGTTTCCTCAGCATGATCTCTCCTGTATAACTTGCCAATTGTTACATCCCTTCAAGTCATGTTCTAGTGAGTAGTGAATTGAGGTTGCCCATAACATGCCTGCTCCATACATAGTGGGAGGAGTTGAGGGATCTTAAATCCAATGTGCATGGTTTAGGTGTGTTAGTGAGAGAGTCTGCGTTCAAGATAAAATGTTTGATGTGAGTTTGTGTATAAAGAACATCCTGTAACCAAAAATAGATGGTTTCTCTTTTTTGCTTTAAGAAGAAATCCAGCTGGCCAAATAATTAACTATGATGACATAATATGACCTCCGGATTGACAGGATGATTCCATCACATGACACTGACCAGATTAGAGGAAGATACATCAGGATTGGGATCCGAAATGACATGATCAGAGATAAATACTATGATATAAACGAGGTATTGTGAGCTTTTTGTCTTGCACTAACCTCTCTCTTCAATATCTGTTCAGTGATGTCAGCAGCCCATATCTGGCATGTGAGGTATGCATTTGAAACTATTAGATGATTTTCTCAAGGTAGTTCTGAGAGTTTTCATGGATTAGGCCTCATTTTCCTAACACTATCCATATTCTAAATTAGTTTTGGGACTATGCACAAAACAGGAATGTCCTATACAAAGGCATAACATCTCTTGAAAAAACCATAAAATGTGATCACTTTCGAACTTTGATAGAAAATCACACTGAATATGCATCCAGACTATCAACAGAGTTCTTTTTCTATGTGAAGCCATTGTATACATTCACTAAGAGAGGAAGCATTGTTTTCTCACTTCCAGTAAGTTGTATTGTGGTAATAACATTGTTTTTGACAGTAGCACTATACTAAAAAATATGTCAATGTGTTTATTAGTAAACACACTCAGCATAATATGTTAACAGGCCACATTTATTTTAGCTGCCATGGCATGTATATTATATGTAGCATAATGTTTCAGTTAAAAATGTGTGCCCTGTAATGATGGTGGGTTACAGCGCTCTTCACCAAGTGCAATCACCGATGGGTTATTATACCACAGTTATTGCTAAAATTAGAACAACATCCTGGTGATACTTGAGTGTGTCTTGAGTATTCAAGCGGCATTGTTTTATTCAGCCATAGCTGCCAACTGGCCGCATGACATGTGCGTCACTTTGAACAAGAAGGGCCTTTTGACCAGCGGCACTCCCCATCCCGCAGCTTGTAATCTCATTTTTACCATTATGTTTATGATTTAAAAACACGGGCATGCAAAGTACACCTGGCTAGAAAGTCAGCATCGGTTTAGGGTGTTGCATATGCTATGCGGCCATTAGGCAGCTATGTCCAATCTCTTTTATACTTGTTACTACAATCAATGACATAATTGTGAACCATGCAGCTGAGCTGTTAGTGGGTATACAGGAATGATGCCTATGAGATGAAGAATTCAGTATATGACATAATATACTCCAATTTGCAAATACCTCTTTCTATAGATTAATTCTACGAAGAATGCCCTTCATTTTCCACACAACTCTAAATGACTGCCCCTTATCCTACCCATTACCAAGCCCCACTTCTCCAACACAACCTGTATGTTATTTAGGTCGGCACACCACTTTGCTAGTTGGAAAATATCAGATTCACACACCCCGAATATTATGGACTAAGCTATGCCCCTGTCTACAAAGATGTTTGGCAGCATCCAGTGTCATAGGAAGGAAAAAGAAAAAACATACAGGTGGGCAGGTTAGGCATTAGGGCCGGGGGGGGGGGGGGGATCAGTGCATTGTTTATTCATAAATTAAAACATTTTAAAGTGGAAAGGGTGTACATGTGCCCCTCTCCCCGAGCCACATAATGGCCCCAGGGACCACATTCCCCACAGCCCGGCAAATAATTAATGTTTCTGAGAATCAAACCGAACCGCGCCCGCGGAGTAGTCTAACCCCTTGGCCTAAAGGTAAACTGCGGAGAAGATGTACGAGAGAACATCGAAGATGGCAGAACATAGGACGCACCCCATACGTAACAAGGGGATCAGGACGAAGAAGAAGAGACCCTATAGAGACGGGAGGGCCTCCCACACAAAAGGTGGCGAGAGCAACTGATGACTCCAGTATAAGAGGTTCCATCTCAGAATCTGACAACCCCGAGTAGTCTTCATACAATGAAGCTCCAAACCCACTGGTCACCAGAATAATAGAACTGGAGCAACGCCTAGAACTGGAACATCCGATAGAACAAGAGGGGAATACAGGAGTAACCCAAACACCTGAATGAACTACTGATAAAGCTCCGGCCACTGCAGCAATGGCATCACAAACGAAGCACCGGAGGCCCCTACCTGCCACTAAGATCCCACATACAAAGGGACCACTGCGGTGACAGGCTCCATTAATGACTGAACTGCTGATGCTGCCGTTTTTAATCATATTTTGTTTGTATGCTGTGAGAGTTTAAACTCAGAGCACAATGTTTCAACAGTTGGGGGGCGGGTGACAGACCTCTCCCTCCCCTCTTACACACGATAAATTACTGGTTTGGGGGTTAAGTGATGTGCGAAGGGCATGGGGGGTTGGTTGGGTGGGACACGAAACGGTTGTTTTGAGAGTTCAAATACAGGTTAATCGCACCAGTACTGATGGGCAGGGGCTCCGGCATCTGAACAGAGATCTCAGATACGAGATGCACAAATTACTAGCATACATAAGGATCACATCACACTCATGGCAACCCCCGTAGATAACTCGGTACTCACGTTCCTGATTTGGAATGTGAATGGAATTTGTGGCAGTGTCTAAAGAGGGCTGGTCTCACGCCATGTCAAAAGACTACACCCAGATGTAGTGGTGCTGCAGGAGACACATCTGCAGGCAACCAACTGTGGCTTCCTGGGGAGAGTAACATATAGGATGTTGGCCCACGCAGGATACACCACTGGGTCTCGGGGGGTAGCCATCTTGATAAAAAAACACCCCCCTTCGAGATATCACAGACATGGACGGATCCACACATGGGGTAGAACAAGACTGACCTAATCTGCATATGGATCACTGACAGAATATCGATGAGAAGAATATCGACCTACAAAAATATCGAGGTAAAAATATAGAATGCCAAAATATCGAATCCCTATCTACAAACAGGTAAGTACAAAAATATCGAATCCAAAATATAGTTGTAAAAAATATAGTTAGTCAAAATATCGAAATTTTTAAATATCTTAAAAGTAATGTAAAATTAATGAAATAATATATATAATTAACTAAAACATACTTAAAAATACTTAAATAACTTTAAAATTAATAAATAATTAATGTAAGTTAAAAAAATAAACATACATTTTTATTTTTTAATTCATATATATATTAACGTAATATTTATAAAAAATATTCAATATTTTTAGCGTAGGATAGCGGGAGGGTAAAATTTACTATTACCACTCCAGTGAGTGCAACAGTAGGGAAAGCATTGGATAGCGGGAGGGTAAAAATTACTATTCCCACTCCAGTGAGTGCAACAGTAGGGAAAGCGTTGGATAGCGGGAGGGTAAAAATTACTATTCCCACTCCAGACAGTGCAACAGTAGGGAAACGTTGGATAGCGTAGGGGTAAAAATTACTATTCCCACTCCAGAGAGTGCAACAGTAGGGAAAGCGTTGGATAGTGGGAGGGTAAAATTACTATTCCCACTCCAGAGAGTGCAACAGTAGGGAAAGCGTTGGATAGCGGGAGGGTAAAAATTACTATTCCCACTCCAGTGAGTGCAACAGTAGGGAAAGCGTTGGATAGCGGGAGGGTAAAAATTACTATTCCCACTCCAGAGAGTGCAACAGTAGGGAAAGCGTTGGATAGCGTAGGGGTAAAATTACTATTCCCACTCCAGTGAGTGCAACAGTAGGGAAAGCGTTGGATAGCGGAGGGGTAAAATTACTATTCCCACTCCAGTGAGTGCAACAGTAGGGAAAGCGTTGGATAGCGTAGGGGTAAAATTACTATTCCCACTCCAGAGAGTGCAACAGTAGGGAAAATAATGATTTAATATTTTAATAAAAATAAAATAATTATCAATACCAATAAAAAATTAATTAAAATTACTTACCAATTACAAAATATTTAATAATTAATTATATATACCAATAAATATTATTTCTTAAAAATTAATTACCTATTAATTATTAATTAACAAAGAATTAATTTTCAATACCAAAAAATAATAAATAATAAAAAATATACCAAGTAATAATTAATTGACAGTAAATTAATTATCAATACACCAAAATATTTTCAATAATTAATTAATTACAATTAAATTACTTCCCACCCTATTCCCCTATAAACCCACAACCCGCTACAAAGAATAAATTAATACAATTAACATAATTATCAATTAATAAATTAATAAAAATTAATTACCAATTAATAAAAATTAATTACCAATTAATAAAAATTAATTACCAAATAAGAGTTAACAATAAATTAATAATCAATACCAATAAATAAAAATAAATAATTACTGAATTACAATTAAATTACTTCCCACCCTATTCCCCTATAAACCCACAACCCGCTCTGAATAATAAATTAATACAATTAATATAATTATCAATTAAAAAATTAATAAAAATTAATTACCAATTAATAAAAATTAATTACCAATTAATAATTAATTAACAATGAATTATTTATCAATACCAATAAATAAAATTAAATAATTACTTAATTACATTTTAATTACTTCCCACCCTATTCCCCTATAAACCCACAACCCGCTACAGAATTAAAACGCAAAAATTAAATTAAATATAATTAATAATTCCTAAAAATTAATATTTAATTTACTATAATTAAATTACTTTCCACCCTATTCCCCTATAAACCCACAACCCGCTACAGAATTAAATTACGCAAAAATTCAATAACATAAAATTCATTACTTTAAAAAAATTAAAACATACATTACAAAAATAATACATACTTTTAACACATATACTAACACTTAAAACACTATAAAAAAATTCGATATTTTGAACAACTATATTATGACTGTCGATATTTTGACAATCGATATTTCTTACCTGAATTTCGATATTCTTAACCACTATATTTTGGCAATTCGATATTCTGTCCATTCTATATTAAAAACTCGATATTTTGTCAATTCGATATTAAAAATTCGATATTATTTCTGTTTACCTCTGCATATATGCCCCACCACAGCTACAGGCACGCACAATGACCAAAGTGACAGAAATCCTCTCAGAGGCTCCAACCTCCTTTCATGTGATAGGAGGTGATTTCAATGATGTAATGGACACACCCATGGACCGCACCGGTGGCCAGGATCACCCAGTCGCTTCTACCCCGCTGGCGCGATTTGCAGACACAATGGGCTTGGTAGATGTATGGAGGGCATAGAACTCACAGGTCAAACAGTAGCATGGGGTCTATCAGACCACTCACCACTACAGATACAGATAGGCCGCAAAGCCAAGAACCTACAACCCCAATGGAGACTTACAGCCTGGGACCTACAAAATGGAGACATTCTTAGAGGAATAAGGACTGACACTGAGATCTTTTTTTAGAGAAAACGAGGGGACGGTTAGATCCGGAATTACACTCTGGGAGGCGTTCAAAACAGCGCTGAGAGACAGGGCAAAAAATTGTTTGGTGTGGGAAAAGAAAAAGAAAACTGAACAGATAGAGAAACTAGAATGCCAGATTTTAATGATAGAGAAACAGGCCATGGCAAAGTTGACCCCTGCACTCTCCAGGCAGCTGGACACACTGAGACAAGAATTTAGAGAACTGGCATGGGACTCAGCCAAAGAACAACATATGGCCAATCTTCAACGACTATACAATGTCGGATATAAGGCAGGGAAATTGCTAGTGTGGCTTAGTAAAAAAGAAATGGAGAGCAGATGGGTCTGATCCATAATGGACGCTCAGGGTTTGACACACTCCACTGACGAACAGATAGTGCCAGTGTTCGCCACATATTATAGGGAATTCTATAAGGCCAAACCATTGTGCGATGCCCCTGAGATAGAGGACTTCTTAATGGAAATACAGACCCAACCCTAAATGACATGGACATATAGACATTAGACGAGGTCCTGACTCTAAATGAGATCAAGGCGGCAATATCAAAACTCCGCCCAGGCAACACCCGGGGCCCAAACGGCTTACCAGCCGAGCTCTTTAAAAGATGTGCGGATATACTGAGCCCACACCTGCTCACTCTCTTCCAAGACGCCTATGACGAGGGTAATCTTCCGCCGGACCTAAGGGTAGCCACGATAGTTGCAATACACAAAGAGGGTAAACCGAGAGATAGTTGCGAATCATACCGCCCGATATCCCTCCTGAACATGGAGGTGAAGATCCTTGCTACCATTTTAGCCATAAGATTATGGCATGCTATACCGACGCTGGTACACTGTGATCAGTCAGGGTTCATGCCCAGAAGAGTGACCCAATGGAATCTCCGCAGAACACACAACTGGATAATGACGACTAAAAGACGCGATGCTCCCATGATATTCTTTTCCCTTGACGCAGAGAAGGCATTTGACGCAGAACACTGGCCCTTCCTGGAAGTTACCCTGACTAAGTTTGGAATAGGACCAAAATTTAGGATATGGGGGGCACTGTTATTCAGTTCCCCACGGGCGACTGTCGCGTGAATGGTAGAACATCCTGAGAATTCCCTATTGGGCGAGGGACCAGACAGGGTTGTCCCCTGTCCCCACTGCTCTTCGCACTGACTGTGGAGACACTGGCATGCCGCATAAGACAACACCCAGAAATAAAAGGCTTTAGGATTGCCCAGACAGACACACATGAGGAGAAAATATCATTATATGCAGATGATATTCTACTATATATAATGGAACCTGCTGCCACAATCCCCGTCCTCTTTCAGACTATTGAGGAATACGGACGACATTCGGGATACAAAGTGAACTGGCACAAGTCAATGGTATACAGCCCTAGACCAATAAGAGAATGGCCTCCTTTGCCGAAAGATTTGAAGGTGGTACACAAAGGCTTTAAATACCTGGGTATATTTCTCACAACAGACAGGGGCCTATGCCACAAACATAACATTCAACGAATACTGAACAAATTCAAAGAGGATGCCGAACGGTGGAGGGCCCTACCACTTACGATTATGGGCCGCGCTGCAATGTTCAAAATGATTACACTGCCTCAGTTTTTATATGCATTGCAGAATACCTACCATCCCCTCCCACGCACAATATTTAGGGATATTGACCCTGAGCTACAGTGGCTATTATGGTTAGGGAAGCACCTGAGAATTGCGCTACGCACACTGCAAAGAAACCCATACAATGGAGGGTTGGCAGTCCCAGATGTTGAGACATACTACTGGGCAGAACATCTAACACCCATTAATGAGTGGATACACGTGACAGGCGACCACCCCACATATAGACTGGAAAGGAAAACACTAGCGCCCCACACATGCATCCACAATCTATATGGAGGAAAGGGGAAGCATAGGCTACTCACCGCCACGCGCATAACCCTGGAGGTATGGGAGAGGGCCTCCAGAACAATAGGATGGGAAAACAAGTACACCAGGGCGAGGCCGTTGTGGGAAGGGACACGACTAAAAGAACTAAGTAAACTGAAGGGATTTGGCCCGTGGGACACCCTGGGAATCTCAACGGTGGGGGATATCACGGACAACGGCACTCTTAAACCATTCTCGACCCTCTGCAGCGAGTTCCAGCTCCATAAATCCCAATTCCTTAAATACGCACAGCTACGACATGCGTGGCTGGTTGAGGGCATGATGGGGGAAGACTTACCGGAATATAGGCCACTAGAAGGCCAGCTGTTGCAGGAATTGCTCACACTTAAAGCAGTGTCCCTCATTTATAAAACTCTAAACAACAATATACCTGGCAATATAACCTAGGCAACTTAAGGAACAAATGGGAGAGTGAGATAGGAATATTGGAAGATATTGACTGGGAGGCCGCCCTGATGCACCCTAGGGAGGTGGCAATCAGAGCGTGTCTACAGCTTATCCAATACAAGATCCTCCACAGGATATATTACGACAGAGACAGGCTCCGTAGAATAGGACACGCCGACACTCCAAGATGTCTGAGATGTGGCGACGAAAGGGGGGACTTTTATCACACAATATGGGATTGTCCCATCATCCGAACCTACTGGGAAGAGATCACACAGGAACTTAATGGGGTGCTGCAGGTCTCTCTACCACTAGACCCGAAATTTATCCTTCTGGGGATTCAGAGCGAGAAAGACATACCAAGACTCCAGATATTATTTAGTGCACTGGGTCTAGTTGTCGCCAAAAGAGATATAGCATGACACTGGGGTACAAAGGTGGCACCGACGCTACATGAATGGAAGACAGGAATGGACCAATATATGGCGGCTGAAAGGGTAACCTATAGAAGCAGAGGATGCCCTGGGAAGTTCCGTAGGGTATGGTGCAGCTGGGTACGACATTATGGGCTGGACCTAATGGAAACGCATACACAGGACATAGAAAGAGCAGAATAAAACACACCATATGCACAGCAGGGAGATGGGGCAATGTGCGAGGTATGATAAAGTTGGGAGAAAAGACACTATTGCAATAATTGAACGTGCATAGAGATATAACAAATAGAGTGAGACACATGTGCGGCGACTGTCCACCATAAGTGCGATGTTGTTATGTTTTTATTTGAAATAAAAATATATATATTTTTTAAATAATTCATTTTTCTGGGGAGAGGGGATGTAGTGGTCCCCTCAAGGAGCGATGTAATGGCCATGGGGGATCCATCCTGTGGGGCCTGACACATTATTTATTTAGGGAGGGGGACATGGGGCCCTCCTCCTTGAGCCACATAATGGCTCCGAGGACCCCATCCACTGGGGCCTGATGGAAGGCATGGTCCCGGGGACCACATCCCCTGGGACACTGTGTTTTTCATTGCACTCATACAACAGGAGCTAAAAGGTCCCCCCCAGGCTGGAGCACAAAGCTATCTCCCTGCACGTGATCTTGTGGGCGGGGCACACAGGATTGCTCCCACCTGGCGGAAGCAGAAACAAAAGCTGCTCCCAACTGGGCAGGAGCAAACCAGAAAAGCAGACTCCTGTCTGCACCCAAGATGGGTGCTGGCTGGAGATCGGCGGGGCTGCAGGGGACATGTGCCTCTACCCACGACCCCCAACGTTTGACAGAGTTGTTGTGTGCCCCAGGTGGAACCAAGGCTCCCACAAAAAAAAGGATTTCCGGCTCCCGCCGGCAAACAGGATTGCTGCCTTGGCGGCCATGAGCATCCCCTCACAGCCCCTAACACATGACATAGTTGTCCAGTGCCCAGGGTGGGACCAGTCACCCAAACATAAATAAATAACCCTCGGCACAAATGTGAAATGAGGTGAGTAGCTGCTTTTTTCATTTTTACTGTTCTCGCCGAGGAGCACCCCATAATGACTTGTGATGGCTTTTTATTTCTATTTGTTGATGCTCGTAGTTCCCCTAGAAGTGGCAGGGGCACCAACCACCATTTTTATGAATGTTGGGGGGGTGGGGGTGGCCTGCAGGGAGCACATTAAAAAAAACTAGTAGCAAGTCTCCTGGGTCACTGAATACATTACCAGAGGATAGCTTGCTATCGTTTTCAAAGCACTTTGAGTTGGAGCTGTATGCTCTTCAGTTGCAATGCAGGGGGCTCTTGTAGTTGGTCCTATGGCTGCATTTTGTGGCCTGAAGAATATTTAAAAAAAAGTCTCAAATACGTGTGTATTGTTGTCCTTATGCTAAGAGCCAACCATAGATGAAATTACTCACCTACTGGCTCGCAAACTGTACATACAGTTTAGGTACAGGACCCTTCTTTTTGGCCTCGCCATTTATCAGTTGTTTATTTTTCAGTCTCTCATTTTTGGAGTGCATATTCTTTGTGAAACGAAAGTAGGTTGGACACACAACCAGAGCTCCATTTTACTCCCTTAAGACTTGCAACGCATTGCAGATTTATACCTGTGCAATTAATGAAACTTTAAAGTCCATTTTGCAAAAATAAGTCTCTTGCAACTGCTACTGTCTATAGTAGAAGAATCATGGCAGACTAAAATGTACAGTGAATGTTCATTCTTTGTGACTCCCAATTGTCGTTTGCGATTCTTGTCCTTGTACGTCTTATTTAAAAATGGTAGTAAAAGATGCAGTTGTGTGAATTTAAATCATACGTATTTGCAGCATGGCTGAAATATGATATTGGTCTTCTCTGCAGAAAGGCAGTTGGAGTATTGCAGCAGGCATCGGCATTGCAGAAGCAGCTGGTCGTGCTCGTGCCTTCCTATGTTTATGTGCGCTTGAACCAGAGTGCTGCTCTGAGTCCTGAGCTCCTGTGAACCGGCTCCCCAGAAAAGCACTGCGGACCCAACCGAACCTCATTGAGTCAGCCAAGCTTGGCTGCTGCCTGTATCCAGGAGGTGTGAGGCAGGTGCCCAGGTCAAACAGGATTACTTTAGAAGCCATCCTAGAGTCATCCAATGATCATCCAACTACATTAGAAGTCATTTTCACATCATCAGACATCATCAAGCTTTTGAAGTCATCAGCAAAGCTGAAAAGCTCAGCCTGATGATTTGAGGATGACTTGAAAATGAGTATCTGATGACTTTAGTAGGTGTCATTATTCGTGATGATTTAAGGATGACTTGAAAATGAGTATCTGATGACTTCAGAATGTGCCATTATTCCTGATGATTTAAGGATGACTTGAAAATGACTATCCGATAACTTTACAAGATGAGATTGTTCCTGATGACTTTGGGATGATTTGAAAATAAGTATCTGATTACTTCAAAAGTACTATTGTGTTTTCAATAAGATGTTTTTGCTTCTGGTGATTTTAACAGGAATTGCTTATCTATTTAAAGAGCATGTCCACCACTTTGGTTTCAGTTTTCTAGAAAAATGCAAACTGTTGGATGATTGCACGATTAATTGCAGATAAACGCAAGACAACATATAGGTTTTCTATTATACGCAACTGAGCATACAATGTGCTTTAGCAAACTGTGTATAAGTCAAAGGTTATTTTTTAATACATTTATTTATTTTTGTCACTTTCTTTTTGTACAAAACAGGTAAAATAAGCATCCACTGTAAAAAGATCAATGCCTAACATTCATAAAGATGAACATTGGCCATTGTATGCATGGTCACTGAAGTTAAGAGACAATGAAGTATGAAAATATGTGGCAGGATAGACTAAATAACGTAACAAAAATAAATGCTGCACATTATGCAATCACTGGAGGCACATTATGCAGCAGAAGCTTTATCTAGCCATCTGATATTTGATGATTTGCACCGCAAAACAATACACAAATTGACAGAAACAAGCATCCATCAAACAAATTATGAAATATTTCATTTAATTCACAAACAAATGCAAAAAAAAAAACATTTTACTTTTAATGGGAAGGTTGAAGCTTTTCTAAACTCAATTGAGACCACCCATTGGCCATACTGTATTGTATTTGATGTACTTGCACTGCTCCCAAAAATCAATGTGAGGATACCAAATGAATTATTAGCCTCCAATTTCATATTGCTGCACATTTATAAAACATTTTTGGATTGTTCAGTTGTACATTTTGCTTCTATATTGATATACACTTTATTTTTTGGCCAACATTACTATGTTTTATGAGCAGTCTAGGACCCCTGCGTAGGTGTCGTGGACCCATAGGTGTCCTTGGAGCACAGGTTAAGAAAACTTATCAAGATGATTTCTAATCAAATGCGCTATAAAAAGAGACGTGCATGTAGGAGAACTTTCTATCATGATTTGCCTTAATCTATTTCAAATCGATTTGGCATTTCACTTACAAATGATTCATTTTCTACCTGAATGTAAAAACAGGCACATTTTATCATTGATATCCTGATAGCTGTGATGTTGTTATCTACTACTACCAGATGAACTGGTTCCCTGATGTCATAGGATTCACACTTAAGTGGAACCATGAGTGCTAGGTTAACAGACACGTCTGCCTGCTTACACTGAATGAATCTAGTGACTCTGCCATAGGCAAACACTCCAGGTTCTGTTTCATATTTTAGTACACTTTGGTCTCTCCTCTGAATACGAGTGTAATTTGAGTTGTAAAGAAGAAGATTGCTGTGTTCTAAAAATATTTTTTTATAGGCTACTACATCCGAGCCTAAAATATGAGTGATCTGAGTTACTGCTATATATTAATTCTCTGTTAAGCTGTAAGGGTATGTAGAACCAACGCTGTAAATGCAATTTTCTATTTTTAAGTATCGTTGTCTCTTTCTATTATATGAACACATCATACTCTGGGAACCTTCTGCCTCAACACTATCAGGAGACAAATGATTTTCCATTAACACAGGTATTACTTGTATCATATTTACTGCATCTAGAATTTGTGTTTCTATGCCTACTGTACCATGCACATGTTGTAAAAGGAAACCATTCAGATCTTCAAAAACAAAACAATTAGCAGTAAACAGAGGCTCTGCTGCTCTTACACTGTCTACTAAGTGGACCAATTGATGAACATTCATTGTCAAAAATCTTTTTTCATATAAATCATTAAACAGTTGCACAAACAAAAGTAAACACTGTTCTGCTATATTTAAATCTTCCTGGCTAATGTCATCATTTAATAGCTTATGAATTGCTTTCATAAGTGCACAAAAGTGTAAATAGCGTGATCTATCTAATACATGTTTTAACACAGGCATTCCATAAAAACAAAAAAGTTTCGAAACTCTGAGGCCTTCCAATATGGTAGTTCATCAACAGACCTCGGAACTCGACTAACGTCCAGTGTGGGTTTTATCTGTTTCAAATAGACATTAACTACTTTGACTTTTTCATAATAAGAGTATGAATGATGCTTATATTCTTTAGTGAACCAGATGGTCAGCAACAATTTCATAATGCCACTACAGACACCATGCATGTAATCAATCACAAATCCTCTGGTTACACAAAAATGTTTCAAAAACATGAACCACATGGGACCTTTGATCCCTCTTACACTGTAATCAGAAGGTCCACTCTCGATATTAGCTATTGCACTGTTTACATCTGATTTAATAGTATCGAGTGTCCTTGGTGGGCCTTTTGGGTTTTCAGCATTGTAAGGAAATACTGCACAATGCCCTTTTTCTGAAACAGTGACTTCGCCCTCTTGTAGACAATGCCAGCACCCAAACTTCCCATTAAATAGGGTGCTGTTTGAAACAAGACAACGAGCTGGTAAATCACATGTGATTGTCAGAAGTGTAGCTTGGCAAGTAAAACTACAATTGTTGTGATCTTTAAATGACACTCTACTTTCCAGCTGTGCAAGTTCGTTATATAATGGTTTTAAGAAAGACCACATTATTGGCTTTTTTACGGAAACCCAAATACCATATAGTAATATATTTTCACACAGCTTACTTTGAGATACAGGCAGCTCGTTTACCATTAAGTACACTGGCCACATTGATATTTTGGAACTTTTAAATACGGGAACACCATCTGTGTTCATTGCAAATGAAAGGCTGTTAGGGTTTTTCAGGAATCCACTCTTGAATAAATCCAAATACATTTCCCAATCATATACATCTTACATTGTTTGTTTCTCATTCTCCATATAGTGATCAAATCGATGTTTCCTCACCTTTTCTGTCAAATGTTTTCGCCTAAACATAGTCTGTAACTGTGCAATTAGGCTATGCTGAATGAAATAAGACACTGAGGCACTTTGAATCAAATCTTTCACACAATGTTTGTTAGGACAGGTCTGAGTGTTTTTATCAACATGTGTATAGCAAGTGGCACAATAGTAAGTAATATTTGGGGCCTTCACACTTTTTTGATATATTTGTGAAGGTGATACATAGTTCTGAACATTCTATTATCACGTGGCAAGAGCAAATAGATGAGATTCAGCATAAAGCCAGCTGCCTCATCACTCAAGCGAAAACGAATAATAAAGCAACAAAGCAATAGTATGACCACCCCTAAGCATTTGTTGGAGCCCTCAAAAATAGGTGATGATTCATCTGTGGTATTAGTTTGATCAGAACAAATTTGAATTTCTTCGTACTCATTTTGAATGGTATATCCAACTTGATCCATAAGTTGTTCAAAACCAGAATCCGAGTCATTAATTAAATCATCTTTGAGCTGAGCATCCATTTCACCTTTTAAGCTGCTACAAAGCGTATCCCAAACAGTGTCAATTGGATCTTCATCTGTGTCATCTACTGGTGTGGTATAATCTGGTAATGCTGTACTGTTGTCTGAATGCAATGTACACTGCTCTGCAGAAGGTGATGTATGAAGAACTATATCAAAAGAAAGTACCTTATTGTACATTTAGTAAGCAAAATATGTTTAATTAGATTGTAAATATATTATGTGTCAGTAACATTTTCTGTGGCAGAAACTCAATGTGGGTTGATGAGGACCTTCATTTTTGCAGGTGATGCGCTTTCAAACTATATACTTTCATGCATCAAATTGTTAATGCAAGCGGTATAAAAAGGAGTTTATAATTTCATACTGTACCTTTGGGGATAATGTCATCTGCTGTGCTTGAAGTCTGCAAGAATCCTTCTTTTACTTTCTTCAGTGCTGCATATTGTATAATGTTGTCATCAGCTTCTTTAATGAAATGTTCTGTCTACTCTCATGCAGAAAAAAGACCAATTAATTCAATTCTGCACTTGGTAACGTGTAGCACAGGACTTTTTGCGACTTCTAAAAGTCCCCGACCTTTCGAGCAATTCTTGTACCCACAGCATTCATTATTTTGTATCTTCTGTGCATTCACCACATATGCATGGCTATTAGGATGGGACATGAGAATGAATAAATAGTGTCTTGGTACAATAACCTCCATATGGTTGAGTGTGGTGGTATTGATTTGGCTTCATGCAAATCAGAGAAGCTGGTTTGGTGACTTATTGGGTTAATAATGTATTCTCAAAACTGGACAATTTAACTTTGTGATCACGTTAAAATTACTGTACCATTTAATTCCAAAACGCAATGCTTTGTCTCCGCAGAACATGAATTTGAAGACGATTACAGTAATATATTAAGTACATAGCTAACAATAATTTAATTACTTACTGTTAGAAATGGGATCTCTAGTTGGCAAGGACTTGCACCTTTGTCCAAGTAGGGACCCTTCTTCCTAGTCAGGGTAAGGGTGTTACACTCGTGAAGTAACCCCTGCTCACCCTCGTGGTAGCTTGGCACGAGCAGTCAGGCTTAATTCAGAGGCAGTGTGTAAAGCATTTGCACATAACCAACAGTAATACAGTGTAAGCACTCCAAACGGACACCACACCAGTTTAGAAAAATAACCAATTTTTATATACTCAAGACAAGACCAATTACGACAAAAATCCACAATACTTTACTTTAAAACGAATACTTGATAAGGTAACTTCTTCTTTGCAAGAATAGTTCAAAAACAAAGTTCGTACGAGTCGGTAGCTCCGTCCGAGCCTACCGCGAAGGTGAAAACCACAGAGTCTAACAGTTCCAGCCGACCACTTCGATACGGGCCAGCAGAGTCGTGAACAGACTCGGTCACAGTACCTTTCTCGTTGTGGCTGGTACGGAGTGTACGAGCCGGTCGGCGTTCGTCGCGGTTGCGGTGCAGGACGGAGCGATGCAAGGTGTCCCTCGATGCGGTGCAGGCAGCGGCTCGATGAGCGTCGTGCAGACGGAGTCGGTGAGTCCAAGGCGTGCGATGCAGGGTGAGACGATGCTCGATGCGGTGCTGACAGGTTGCGATGCAGGCGACCAAGCCGGAGTGCGGGAGCTGGCGTCGGACAGCGGTGCGAGTCGGAGCGGTGCGTCGCAGACGTGCGAGCGGTGCCCCAAATGCGGTGCGGTCACGACTCTTGAGCCAGTTGCAGCGACCGCGTCGGTCGGGTCCGGCTGGTTCAGTGATGCAAGCAGCGGCTCAGTGTTGGCGGCGTCGGACGTCGCCCACGGTGAGACCAGGGTTGCGATGCGAAGCGGGGCGATGCAGTCTGCGGTGCAAACAGGTCACCGGCCAGGGATGGATTCGGTTGACGGAGTCGGTTGCAGTTCCCTTCCTCTGTGGCAACTGAAACAGCGTTCCAGAAGCGGTACCCAGAGGCTTGTGAAGTCTTTGCAGTCCCTGAGACTTCTTAACAGGAGGCCAGCTCGGTTCCAGGCCCTTGGAGATACTCAGCACAAGTTTGTAGAAAGTTCCTTCCTTTCACTGCCCAAGGCAGAAGCAGCAGCTGCAGGCCAACCCAACAAAGCAGTCACCTAGCAAAAGGGCAGTACTCCTCCTAGCAGCTCTCCAGCTCTTCTTCTTGACAGGTTCCTTGGTTCCAGCGAGATCTAAATTCATGGGGTCAGGGCCCCAATATTTATATCCCAAATTCCTTTGTTCTCTGAAGGCAGAGAGGCCTTTGCCTAGTCCAAACCAGTTCTGGAGCACTTTGTTGACAAGTCTCCGTCCCTTCTTTCAGTGAGTAGGCCAGGGACAGCAGACGCACCACAGGAGGTGGAGCCAGCATTGTGGAGGGAAGGCACTGTCCTATTCAGGGCCCAGGTGCGACCCCTCCCACCCATCTACATGTAGATCTTGCTATTCAGCCCTGTGCTGACTCACCCTGTCTCCTGGCATCCCCCAGCCCCTGTCACTCACACTCCAGACAAGGAATACACAACCTCGCAGAGGCAGGCTTGGATGGTTAGACAAGAAAATACCCACTTTCTAAAAGTGGTATTTTCAAACACAATGTTAAAACCAACTTCACTAAAAGATGCATTTTATCATTCGGAGTCCAGGCATACTAAACTCGAATTTCTACCATGTTCCCGGGGTCAGTTAGGATTATAAGCTGTAATAATCAAAACTGCCCGTTCTGGCCTAGGGGAACAGGTAGCCTTGCAATAGTGAAAAACGAACTAGGCTGTAATTCACTATCAGGACATGCCACACACACCAGGGCATGTCCTACCTTTCGCATACAACGCACCCTGCCCACAGGGGTACCTTGGGCCTACCTTAGGAGTGACTAACATGTAGAAAAGGGAAGGTTTAGGGACTTGCAAGTGTGTGCACTTGCCAAGTCGACATGGCAGCCCCAGGCTGCGCACAGGCTCTGCGGTGGCAGGCCCGAGTTACACTTTACGGGCTGTTTGCGTGGGTGGCACAATCCAGTGCTGCAGCCCACCAACAGCATTTGGTCTATAGGCCCTGGCACTCGCAGTGCACTTTACAAGGGACTGACACATAAACCAAATAGGCCAATCATGGAAACGCCAATCCATAACACATTTTATACAGGAGCACTTGC
This sequence comes from Calotriton arnoldi, assembly GCA_963921515.1. Classification (NCBI taxonomy): domain Eukaryota; kingdom Metazoa; phylum Chordata; class Amphibia; order Caudata; family Salamandridae; genus Calotriton; species Calotriton arnoldi. Next base: position 337,410 of record CAWUFW010001746.1, on the reverse strand, counting down.
ACTTTCCCACTGGACAGCAGTGAGGAAAGTGCGCAGAATCATTACACCAGCAAAAACAGAGTCAAAACCGGGAGGTCAGAAAGCAAAAAGTCAGGGAAACACGCCAAAAGATGCCAAGTCTAACACATGTCCCCTCCAGCTGAAAGTAGGGAGAACTACCCAACCCCATTGGAGTTCTCTTCACTAAGGCGGAAGAACCTGGACAGACCTTCTGCGTTGGCGTGTTCTGTACCAGGACGGTGTTCCACCGTAAAGTCCATTCCCTGTAGGGAGATGGACCACCTCAGCAGTTTTGGATTCTCACCCCTCATTTGCATCAACCATCTGAGGGGCCTGTGGTCTGTCTGAACCCGGAAGTGAGTCCCAAACAGGTATGGTCTCAACTTCTTCAGTGCCCAGACCACAGCAAAGCTTCCCTTTCTATGGCACTCCACCTCTGTTCCCTGGGAAGTAGTCTCCTGCTAAGGAAGACTACAGGCTGATCCAGGCCCTCTTCGTTCAGTTGTGAGAGCACCGCTCCCACACCATGCTCTGAAGCGTCAGTCTGCACGACGAATTCCTTGGAGAAGTCAGGTGCCTTGAGCACGGGCGCCGTGCACATGGCTGCCTTCAGGGCATCAAAAGCTTTCTGGCAGGACTCAGTCCAGATCACTTTCCTGGGCTGCCTCTTAGAGGTCAGCTCTGTTAAGGGGGCAACGATGGTGCCATAGCCCTTAACAAATCTCCTATAGTAACCGGTGAGACCTAAGAAGGCTCTCACCTCTGTCTGGGTCTTGGGGGGCTCCCAAGCCAGAATGGTGTCAATCTTGGGTTGTATGGGGCGCCACCTGGCCGCTTCCTACCTGGTGTCCCAAGTACACCACAGAACCCTGCCCGATCTGGCACTTACTGGCCTTGATCGTGAGGCCTGCACCTTGCAGAGCCCTCAACACTTTCTCAAGGTGCTGTAAATGTTCTTCCCAGCTGGAACTGAACACAGCAATGTCATCCAGGTAGGCGGCACTGAAATCCTCCAGCCCAGCCAACACCTGGTTGACCAACCTCTGAAAGGTGGCAGGGGCATTCTTCAACCCAAAGGGCATCACCCGGAATTGGTAATGACCTTCTGGGGTTGAGAATGCTGATCTCTCCTTCGCCCCATCGGTTAAGGCAATCTGCCAGTACCCAGACGTCAAATCAAACGTGCTGAGGAACCGGGCAGCTCCCAACCGATCAATGAGCTCATCAGCTCTGGGGATGGGGTGCGCGTCAGTCCTGGTGACGGCATTGAGCCCACGGTAGTCCACACAAAACCGGAGTTCTGGAGTGGCACCGGGCGCCGCAGCCTTTGGGACCAAGACCACTGGGCTGGCCCAAGGACTGTGGGAGGGCTCAATCACCCCTAACGCCAACATCTTAGAGACCTCCTCCTTGATGCTGGCTCTGACCCGGTCAGACAACCTGTAAATCTTGTGCTTCACAGGAGGGCTGTCACCAGTGTCCACGTCATGGGTACACCAGTGAGTAACACCGGGGGTCAGAGAGAACAGTGGGGCAAACTGTTCCAACAACTGGCGACAGTCCCCCTGCTGCTCCTGAGTCAGAGTAGGGGAGAGGATCACACCCTCTACTGACCCATCATGCTCCTTGGTAGACAGGAGGTCAGGGAGAGGTTCACTCTCCTCTTCCACCCCATCATCTGTCGCCAAGAGCATACTCACTTCGGACCTCTCAAAGTGGGGCTTGAGGCGGTTCATGTGAAGGGCCCTCAAAGGGTTCCTTGGAGCTTGCAAATCCACCAGGTAGGCGACGTCACTTTTGCGCTCCTTTACCTCATATGGCCCAGTCCACTTGTCCTGCAAGGCACAAGGTGCCACTGGGGCCATGACCCACACTTTTGCCCAGGTTGAAATTCGACCAGAGTGGCATTCTGGTCATACCATCTCTTCATTTCTTCCTGGCTTGCTTCTAGGTTCGCCTGAGCGAGTTTCCTGAAGCGGGCAGTTTGGTTTCTAAAGGCCAGCATGTAGCTAAATACATCCTGGGGAGTTTTCCTGGGAGCTGCCTCCCAGCCTTCCTTTACCAAACTCAGAGGTCCTCTGACAGGGTGGCCATACAGGAGCTCAAAGGGCTGTACCCAAGAGACTTCTGAGGCACCTCCCTGTATGCAAAGAGTAGGCATGGCAAGAGGACGTCCCACTTACGCCTCATGGGTTCTGTTAGACCCTTGATCATGCCTTTCAAGGTCTGGTTGAATCTCTCCACCAGACCGTTTCCTTGTGGGTGGTAAGGAGTGGTGAACTTGTAGGTTACACCACACTCCTTCCACAGGGATGTCATATACTTGGATATGAAATTGGTCCCCCTATCAGAAACCACCTCTCTGGGGAATCCCACACGGGAAAAGATCCCCATTAACGCCCGGCCCACCACTGGCGCCGTCGTTGTCCTGAGAGGGATTGCCTCCGGGTACCGGGTGGCATGGTCCACCAAGACCAGGATGTACCTGTTGCCCATGGCTGTCTTGGGATCCAGTGGCTCCACAATATCCCTCCCTACCCTTTCAAAGGGTGTTCCAACAACAGGGAAAGGTTGGAGAGGAGCTTTGACCTTCCTCCCACTCTTACCACTTGCCTGGCAAGTTTGGCAAGACCTACAGTGTGCGTCTGACTGCCTTCGCATTTGGGGCCAAAAGAAGTGGGTGACAAGCCTGTCAAAGGTCTTGTCCTGCCCCAAATGTCCTGCCAAAGGCACGTCATGAGCCAGACCCAGTAGGAAGGTCCTGAAGCGCTGGGGTACCACCAGCACACGGGCTGACCCAGGCTCAGCAACCTTAGGCTCACTGTATAGGAGACCACTCTCCCAGTAGATCAGATGTGACCCGGACTGATTACCAGCTGCCTGGTCTGCAGCCTGCCGCCGCAGACCCTCCAGAGTAGGGCACTCGTTCTGCTCCCTGCAGAACTCCTCCCTGGTGGGACCCCCTTCTTGCTGCCAATGGGTCAGCTCAGAGATGTCTCCCAGTTCGGCTACCTGCTCCCCTTTAGGCACCGGGGCGTCCCCTCGAGGTCCGCCTCCTCCCGGTCCGTGGGAACTTCGGGGGCCGGTTTCCCGCGCCCCCTGCCCTTTCTCTTGGCAGGGACTTGGGCCACTGTTCCAGGCTCCAAGTCCTCTTGATCACCCTTTCTGGCTGCCATTGACCGAGTAGACACGCATGCCCACTCTGGCAACCCAAGCATCTCCAAGTGAGACCTGAGCTCAACCTCCTTCCATAAGGACTGCTCCAGGTCGTTTCCTAGCAGACAATCTACAGGCATGGTAGGGCTCACAACCACCCTCAAGGGACCTGAGACCCCCCATTCAAAGGGAACCTGCGCCACCATACATTGGCGCTCTGAGTTGTCTACAGCAACTACTTGGTGGAATGCCCCGGGGACTACTTGCTTCTCAGACACCAGGTGACACCGGACCGAGGTCACACTGGCTCCAGTGTCTCTGAGAGCCTCTACCCTGTTCCCATTGATGGTCACCCAGGTGCTATATTTCTTTGTGTTAGGGGGCACCTGGTTTCCTGGGACCATCTCACTGTCCCCTAGTGAGACAAGGGTCAGTTCTGCGGGATCCCCACCCTCCTGTGGGCACCCCTCCTCCCCAACCGCTACACTAGCCAACACTTTGGACTGTCCACCGGTGGGTGGCTGTGAACCCTTCGGGCACTTGGGGTCCCCCTTAAAGTGACCTACCTGGTCACATGCATAACACTTGCGGGGGCCGGTCTCACCAGGCTTCCCTGTAGAGACCCCTTTCTTCTTATCACCGGGGGGCTGGGAACCTTTACCCTGGGTACTGGTTTGGGGCCCTTTAGAGAACTCCTGTGCTTTACCCTTGTCCCCCTCACTTTTCTGCTGGGGACCCTGCCCACCTTTGGCTGAGTCTCCCCAAACGCTTTCTTGTGGACCCTGGTACTCACCCAGCGGTCCGCTTCCATAGCAAGCTTCCTGGGATCAGTTAGCTTACTATCAACTAGGTGCTGGCGCAGATCTGCAAAACATAGACTAGACAAGTGCTCCCATGCAATCAAGTTGTAGAGCCCCTGAAAATCTGTTACACTACTGCCCTTCACCCAACCATCCAGAGACCTGCAGAACACATCCACACATTCCAACCAAGTGTTGGCATCAGACTTCTTACTGGACCTGAACTGATCCCTGTACTTTTCAGGAGTAAGACCATACTTTGTGAGAAGGGCATCCTTCATGTCAGCATAGGTGAGGTGATACCCCTTACCCAAAGCTATCAGAGCATCCCTTGCTTCTTCAGGGAAAAGTGGCCACAATCCTGCTCCCCAATTCTCCTCAGGGACCCCATTCATGTGTATGGCTGCCTCATAACCCTGAAACCACCTTTGTATGTCATCCCCCTTCTTGAACTCCTTGCCTACATTCTTGGGAATGTGCACAATCCTGTCTGCCTTTCTGGACGAATTGCTGCCACCATCTGAGCCTGACTTACTCCTAAGTTCTAGCTCCTTCAGTTCTCTCTCATGCTCTAAGAGCATCTTCCTCTCCTCCATGGCCAATCTCTTCTCCTCCCGCTCACTCTCCAGCCTGAGCTTCTGCAGCTCAAACTGCCTTGCCTCTCGCCTGTCCTCCAGCTCCTCTAGGGACAGACTGCTGCTGCCTGACCTGGCAGGTTCCCCCCCACCCAAAAGCACATCCACCCTGGAAATAGGCTCCTCCACCTCCTCACTGAGATTACCAGGCTGCCCACTGGCATGTCTGGCTGCTACCCAGGCCCTCAGCGCCTTCTGTAGCTCCTCCTTCCTTGTGAGGCCTTTAATTTGGACTTTCAGGTTTTTACAAATTGCTCGTAGTTCCTTTACGGCGTAGGTTTCCAACCTATCCTCCTCAAAGATAATTTCCAGAGATGCAACGGATGATGTAGCTGTGTCAGGCATGACAAAAGTAGTGAGTTGAAAACTGGCAAGATCAAAAATAGGCCAAAAGAAAAAGAACCAGTATGTGGTACGTAATGGTCTGCGATATGGTAGTAGTGCACACCAATCACTGTAAGTCAAGTGCAAACACAAGTCCTATCCCACCGCTGACAACCAATGTTAGAAATGGGATCTCTAGTTGGCAAGGGCTTGCACCTTTGTCCAAGTAGGGACCCTTCTTCCTAGTCAGGGTAAGGGTGTTACACTCGTGAAGTAACCCCTGCTCACCCTCGTGGTAGCTTGGCACGAGCAGTCAGGCTTAATTCAGAGGCAGTGTGTAAAGCATTTGCACATAACCAACAGTAATACAGTGTAAGCACTACAAACAAACACCACACCAGTTTAGAAAAATAACCAATTTTTATATACTCAAGACAAGACCAATTACGACAAAAATCCACAATACTATACTTTAAAACGAATACTTGATAAGGTAACTTCTTCTTTGCAAGAATAGTTCAAAAACAAAGTTCGTACGAGTCGGTAGCTCCGTCCGAGCCTACCGCGATGCTGAAAACCACAGAGTCTAACAGTTCCAGCCGACCGCGTCGATACGGGCCAGCAGAGTCGTGAACAGACTCGGTCACAGTACCTTTCTCGTTGTGGCTGGTACGGAGTGTACGAGCCGGTCGGCGTTCGTCGCGGTTGCGGTGCAGGACGGAGCGATGCAAGGTGCGGTGTCCCTCGATGCGGTGCAGGCAGCGGCTCGATGAGCGTCGTGCAGACGGAGTCGGTGAGTCCAAGGCGTGCGATACAGGGTGAGACGATGCTCGATGCGGGGCTAACAGGTTGCGATGCAGGCGACCAAGCCGGAGTGCGGGAGTCGGAGCGGTGCGTCGCAGACGTACGAGCGGTGCCCCAAATGCGGTGCGGTCACGACTCTTGAGCCAGTTGCAGCGACCGCGTCGGTCGGGTCCGGCTGGTTCAGTGAAGCGATGCGATGCGAACTGCGGTGCCCACAGGTCACGGTGCAAGCAGCGGCTCGGTGTTGGCGGCGTCGGATGTCGCCCACGGTGAGACCAGGGTTGCGATGCGAAGCGGGGCGATGCAGTCTGCGGTCCAAACAGGTCACCGGCCAGGGATGGATTCGGTTGACGGAGTCGGTTGCAGTTCCCTTCCTCTGTGGCAACTGAAACAGCGTTCCAGAAGCGGTACCCAGAGGCTTGTGAAGTCTTTGCAGTCCCTGAGACTTCTTAACAGGAGGCCAGCTCGGTTCCAGGCCCTTGGAGATACTCAGCACAAGTTTGTAGAAAGTTCCTTCCTTTCACTGCCCAAGGCAGAAGCAGCAGCTGCAGGCCAACCCAACAAAGCAGTCACCTAGCAGAGGGGCAGTACTCCTCCTAGCAGCTCTCCAGCTCTTCTTCTTGACAGGTTCCTTGGTTCCAGCGAGATCTAAATTCATGGGGTCAGGGCCCCAATATTTATATCCCAAATTCCTTTGTTCTCTGAAGGCAGAGAGGCCTTTGCCTAGTCCAAACCAGTTCTGGAGCACTTTGTTGACAAGTCTCCGTCCCTTCTTTCAGAGAGTAGGCCAGGGACATCAGACGCACCACAGGAGGTGGAGCCAGCATTGTGGAGGGAAGGCACTGTCCTATTCAGGGCCCAGGTGCAACCCCTCCCACCCATCTACATGTAGATCTTGCTATTCAGCCCTGTGCTGACTCACCCTGTCTCCTGGCATCCCCCAGCCCCTGTCACTCACACTCCAGACAAGGAATACACAACCTCGCAGAGGCAGGCTTGGATGGTTAGACAAGAAAATACCCACTTTCTAAAAGTGGTATTTTCAAACACAGAATGTTAAAACCAACTTCACTAAAAGATGCATTTTATCATTCTGAGTCCAGGCATACTAAACTCGAATTTCTACCATGTTCCCGGGGTCAGTTAGGATTATAAGCTGTCATAATCAAAACTGCCCGTTCTGGCCTAGGGGGATTAGGTAGCCTTGCAATAATGAAAAACGAACTAGGCTGTAATTCACTATCAGGACATGCCACACACACCAGGGCATGTCCTACCTTTCGCATACAACGCACCCTGCCCACAGGGGTACCTTGGGCCTACCTTAGGGGTGACTAACATGTAGAAAAGGGAAGGTTTAGGGACTTGCAAGTGTGTGCACTTGCCAAGTTGACATGGCAGCCCCAGGCTGCGCACAGGCTCTGCGGTGGCAGGCCCGAGTTACACTTTACGGGCTGTTTGCGTGGGTGGCACAATCCAGTGCTGCAGCCCACCAACAGCATTTGGTCTATAGGCCCTGGCACTCGCAGTGCACTTTACAAGGGACTGACACATAAACCAAATAGGCCAATCATGGAAACGCCAATCCATAACACATTTTATACAGGAGCACTTGCACTTTCCCACTGGACAGCAGTGAGGAAAGTGCGCAGAATCATTACACCAGCAAAAACAGAGTCAAAACCGGGAGGTCAGAAAGCAAAAAGTCAGGGGAAACACGCCAAAAGATGCCAAGTCTAACACTTACTTACATGTTCCTTATGTTAAGGGCTTGCCTAACTAAACGATCACAAGAAAGAAAACAGCAGGGTAAAATGAAACTCATGCAGAGCAGATCATACTCTTTGCAAGCAAGCCTGTTTCACTCTGCTGCCTCAAAAAGAAAGAAGAGCCACCTGAAGTACTATTAACTGCATCTTAGTGTCTCTATAAATTGGACAATTGATATCATACTAAACTCAAAACACAAACCTCTAGGCAATCCGAGGCAAATGTTCATTTGAAAGTGACTAGTGTAGAAAGCAGACTTTAACAAAATTGTCATTATAGAAGAGAGTGTCTTCTGAGGTTACTGGCCATTGTGAGTAAATCTGTTTTGTAGATTGAAGTGTCCTCTGAACAGATTTGGTGTAATGTTTTATAATGTGCGCTTACCTCTAATAACCATTTTTTGTATGACCCACATTTCTTTCCTTTTCCAAGTTGTCCTCCTTTATTCACTGGCATCATTTTTTCTGCTTCCAATAGTCTTAAATAATTATTTGCACATTCAAAAGATGTACATACTGTGGAGTACAGCTTGGAATACACTTTAAATATGGAAGATGAGCTGTGGGTCTTTCTCGCACAGACAATACTTTGACTTCCTCGCTTGGTATTATTTTATGATGCCAAACATCTCAGTTCAGTATCTTCCTGGCTAATGGAAGGCCTCTAAAAGGTATTTACACCTGACAAACATACAATGCTCTTGTAGCGGCGTTTTCAAGATTTATATTTTTCGTGAATTACTGATATGTCCCTTGTAAAGTGGTTTATCATATACCCAGGCCCTGTACTTGAAACGTTACCAGTGAGCTTCTAGCACTGATTACGCCAACATAAGTAGCCTTACAAACCTGTCTCAGGTCTGCCATTATAGAGCCCGTGTGTGCAGTTTACTGCTACTTCGACTTGGCATTGAAAGCTACTTGCCAAGCCTCAAAATTCCCTTTTATTTCATATAAGTCACCACCCCAGGCAACCCTTCAGAGCAGGGTGTCATGTAAATAAAGGTCAGACATGTGTGCTTAATCATTACATGCCCTGTTGCCATAAAGAAGGACTAAATGTGAAGTTAGTGAATATATATGGCCCCAACCACGATGATCCGCAGTTTTGTCATTCACTCGTCTCCCGCCTACTTAATGCGACTGATCTTCCACAAATTTGGGGAGGCGACTTTAATTGCATATTGGACCTTACCCGTGACCGCTCCAAGGGCCATCCACGCCGCCCTTCTGCTGCCGCTGGAGCAATAGTAGATATTATTGACCAGTTAAGTCTGCTAGATGTGTGGCAACAGTGCTCTGATGACACCCCAGGATTCACACATTATTCTTCACCCCACGATACGCACACCAGAATTGATTACTGGCTGATATCTAAGAGTCTACTCACCTGGATCGTCACCTGCGACCCGCTTCCAAGAACATATTCAGATCATTCCCCGGTTATGTTAGACATAGAATTATGAACTGAGCACTTTGCCCCTTTCACTTGGAGGTTCCCCCCATACTCCTTATTGGACCCGGTCTTTCGGGCAGATATAGCCACATCCATACAGGGCTTATTTGAAGACAATATAGGCTTAGTAACCTCTTTATCAACGGTCTGGGAGGCATTCAAGATGTACATAAGGGGGATGGCAATCTTGAAACACGCAGGAGGGTTACGTTCCATACGAGACAGACTATCCAGATTAGAAAAAGAGATAGCACAACTGGAACAATCACATTTGAGATCAGGTGACTCAAAGATCCTAGAGGATATTAAAAAAGCCCTAGAGGAATACCATGACACAGCAGACAGTCTATTTTTAGACGCTGAAAAAGCGTTTGATTCTGTAGAATGGCCATTTATGAAAACAGTGCTACGGCTCATTGGAGCGGGTGAGGTCTTTCTCCAGTTAGTAGAGGTCTTATATAATGCCCCAGTTGCAAAAATTAGATTGGGCAACAGAGTTACATCTCCCATACCTATCTCAAGGAGTACCCATCAGGGATGCCCTTTATCTCCTCTGCTGTCCGCCTTGGTCGCAGAACCACTGATCTGCGCTCTGAGAGACTACCATGGGCACAGGGGAGTGCGCTTCCTGGGCTACCATTTGATCATCTCGGCGTACGCTGATGACATGCTTCTTTATATTCGGGACCCTGAAAGACAGCTTGCACCTGTCCTCACACAGGTGGGCCGGTTTGGGCAACTATTTGGCCTTAAGGTTAATTGGGCCACATCTTTAATTTTCCCCCAATGCCAACCTTGCTTCCGCTGAATCTGGACTTCCCTCTACAATGGACCACCGGCTCGGTTCCCTTCTGTAGGAATACAGGTTCATACTGATCCTGGGGTGGTATTAACAGAATGCTTTGGGGAGCAAGATGTCGTCAGAACACCAGACACAGGGGCCGATTCCGATTCGGGCCGGAAAACGTACCGACCGACTCGGTGCGGGAATTTAGTCCGACCGACTCGGACCGGCGCCGCACGACCCGGGTAGTACGATGAAATGCATGTGAAATCCGACGGACGGAATACAAAACGACCGATCGAGCCGGACGGAAACAAGCCATCCGGCCGGAAAATCACGCGAAACGAACCGACCAACACGCACTCGAATTGAACCCGAACGAAACGTACCCGCGAACTCCGACCCGCGTAGTACGATGCTGTGCGTGCAAAACACGACCGACTCACCCGGAGCACAAGCCGTACGACCGACACGCATACAAAACCCAGCCGAAGCAACCCAATACTCCGCGACCGACTCGTACGCCGCATATGAAACCTAGCTGACACACAGCGGGAACGAGTCGGACAAGATCGCACCAGACAACTGTAGCGTCCTACTCGGACACAAGAACGACTCGTACATGCACCAAAAACACCAAGGAAAAATTTGAAAAAAAGGGCCAAACAAGCAACCACTAAGCCAATAAATACAGGGAGGGAAAAAAAATGGAACAAGGACACACCTCCAACTCCACCTACATAAAGGCCACAAATCCCTACCATGATCCTTTGCAAATTCCACTGACCTGCCAGACAGAACACCATCACACAGCAACCACAGACACACTCACAGCTCATACATCACACAAGCCACACACCATTACCACACCTACAAATAGCACCCTCACACACACCCAGCTAAACCTACACTCACACACCCCACTTGCACACACACACACACATCAATCACCACCACCACCCATCACCATGCTCCCAAAGAAGAACCATAAGTTCCTAGATTGTGAATTGGAAGTCCTGGTAGACGAGATACTCAGGGTAGAGCCACAGTTGTTTGGTACATTGGTACAACAGACCCCCATGTCGCAGAAAACCAAGATGTGGGCGAGGATTGTCGACAGGGTGAACGCACAATCACCATGTTTGCGCACAAAGGAAGACATCCAGAACAGGTGGTATGATGTGCGCAGGAGGGTCCAGGACCTACTCAAAAAGGACTACCTCCTCAGCCAGCACACCGGCAGTGGCCCTCCTGCAAAACCAGTATACCTCAGGCCCTGGGAGGAGAATATGCGGGCCATCCTACCACCAGTGAGCGTATACGGACTAACAGACATCCCAGAGCCTGGTGAGTACACAACTAATATATACAATATGGTGTGACAACACACACACATCACAGTCAAGGGGATAGGCAAACCATGCACACTTAGCAAATACACAGCAACCAAAAGATATTCATCCCAAGATGTGAATGCTAGTCAGACAAACACAATACCTGCCATCTCATAGTGATATGTAACTGTGTCATGAGATCTACAAACCTAACAACAAATACAGCAAGGCAGTGGCACAAATAGAACCAACAAACACTCCCAGATATTTACCCACCACTAGAACACCACCTCACAGGGAAGCTCACTCAAAGGAAGGAATTCTGTGTATGCTGGTCAAGTCAGTGTAGCCAATAGCATGATGGGAGTGGTAGTCACAGATATTGGTCACACCCACAATTGGCCCATCAACACCACTCTGAACCATGCTCACATCACAGGGAGTGGAAAACAACTGACAAGATGGCTGACACTGGCTACTGTTGTGGGGAGCACAAGGCCCTGCTGGGAACTGTGCACCAACAAACAGCAGAACACCACTGCCTGACATCCTGAAAGCCAACTTGCACTCCCTGCAATGCAAGCACGTTGCATGGTGGGATATCTGGCTGGGTGGGAAGGAGGACTCACAGCACTGACCATAGTTACAAGCAGCTCTCCTCACACACCCCCTCAAAACAAACTCCACATAACCCACCTGGGAGAATGCAATGCCTCACAGCCTAACTGAAGATCCCACAAAGAACCACCACCCTGGGTTATGCTGTGTAAAGCACAGGGACACTCTTGGGACTTGTAGCCAAACAACTGCCAGGACAACACTCCCAGCCATCCTGTCAGCACAGGCACCCCACCCCACAGGGAAGCAGAGTCAAAAGGAAGGAAGGATGGGCATGCAGGGAAGGGGGGTGGAGGCAATAGCATGATGGGAGTTGTAGGCACAGATATTGCTCACCCTCACAATTGGCCCATCAACACCACTCTCAACCATGCTCACATCACAGGGAGTGGATAAGGACTCACAAGATGGCTGACACTGGGTACTGCTGTGGGGAGCACAAGGCCCTGCTGGGAACTGTGCACCAACAAACAGCAGAACACCACTGCCTGACATCCTGAAAGCCAACTTGCACTCCCTGCAATGCAAGCACGTTGCATGGTGGGATATCTGGCTGGGTGGGAAGGAGGACTCACAGCACTGACCATAGTTACAAGCAGCTCTCCTCACACACACCCTCAACACAAACTCCACATAACCCACCTGGGAGAATGCAATGCCTCACAGCCTAACTGAAGATCCCACAAAGAACCACCACCCTGGGTTATGCTGTGTGAAGCACAGGGACACTCTTGGGACTTGTAGCCAAACAACTGCCAGGACAACACTCCCAGCCATCCTGTCAGCACAGGCACCCCACACCACAGGGAAGCAGAGTCAAAAGGAAGGAAGGATGGGCATGCTGGGAAGGGGGGTGGAGGCAATAGCATGATGGGAGTTGTAAGCACAGATATTGCTCACCCTCACAATTGGCCCATCAACACCACTCTCAACCATGCTCACATCACAGGAAGTGGATAAGGACTCACAAGATGGCTGACACTGGGTACTGCTGTGGGGAGCACAAGGCCCTGCTGGGAATTGTGCACCAACAAACAGCAGAACACCACTGCCTGACATCCTGAAAGCCAACTTGCACTCCCTGCAATGCAAGCACGTTGCATGGTGGGATATCTGGCAGGGTGGGAAGGAGGACTCACAGCACTGACCATAGTTACAATCAGCTCTCTTCACACACCCCCTCAACACTAACTCCACATAACCCACCTGGGAGAATGCAATGCCTCACAGCCTAACTGAAGATCCCACAAAGAACCACCACCCTGGGTTATGCTGTGTGAAGCACAGGGACACTCTTGGGACTTGTAGCCAAACAACTGCCAGGACAACACTCCCAGCCATCCTGTCAGCACATGCACCCCACCCCACAGGGAAGCAGAGTCAATAGGAAGGAAGGATGGGCATGCTGGGAAGGGGGGTGGAGGCAATAGCATGATGGGAGTTGTAGGCACAGATATTGCTCACCCTCACAATTGGCCCATCAACACCACTCTCAACCATGCTCACATCACAGGGAGTGGATAAGGACTCACAAGATGGCTGACACTGGGTATTGCTGTGGGGAGCACAAGGCCCTGCTAGGAACTGTGCACCAACAAACAGAAGAACACCACTGCCTGACATCCTGAAAGCCAACTTGCACTCCCTGCAATGCAAGCACGTTGCATGGTGGGATATCTGGCTGGGTGGGAAGGAGGACTCACAGCACTAACCATAGTTACAAGCAGCTCTCCTCACACACCCCCTCAACACAAACTCCACATAACCCACCTGGGAGAATGCAATGCCTCACAGCCTAACTGAAGATCCCACAAAGAACCACCACCCTGGGTTATGCTGTGTGAAGCACAGGGACACTCTTGGGACTTGTAGCCAAACAACTGCCAGGACAACACTCCCAGCCATCCTGTCAGCACAGGCACCCCACCCCACAGGGAAGCAGAGTCAAAAGGAAGGATGGGCATGCTGGGAAGGGGGGTGGAGGCAATAGCATGATGGGAGTTGTAGGCACAGATATTGCTCACTCTCACAATTGGCCCATCAACACCACTCTCAACCATGCTCACATCACAGGGAGTGGATAAGGACTCACAAGATGGCTGACACTGGGTACTGCTGTGGGGAGCACAAGGCCCTGCTGGGAACTGTGCAACAACAAACAGCAGAACACCACTGCCTGACATCCTGAAAGACAACTTGCACTCCCTGCAATGGAAGCACGTTCCATGGTGGGATAACTGGGCTGGGGGAGAAGGAGGCCTGGATGGTAACCAAATACCACCAATGCTGGTCATGCACACACCTCAACATTCACATTGACATGCCACAGGTTGGCAGGACAATGTGCTACACCAATATCACTCTCTGACTGTCACTATTTAGGAGAATGCAATGTCCTGGCCCACATCCAGAGGTACAGTCACAACTGTCAGGTGTTTGAACAATTGATGCCAGTAGAAACATAACATACAATCTGTGTCTCTCCCCAAAACAGGTGATGATGGGGACACAGCAGCAGACCAGGAGGACTCCCTGTCCCAGGCTCCGGGGAACACTGAGCTCACTGGTGTGGATCAGCCTCTGCACTCCTCGGATGGCGAAGAACAAGCTGGACCCTCCGGTGTGAGTCATCATGCAGCACCAGCAGGACCAACATCTGCACCCCTGCACCCACCCCTCCAACAACTGCCAACACACAGGCCACCCCTGCCAACACGGACACACCAAGGACCACAGATGACAACAGCGCAGGGACCCAGGCCCAAACTGGAGCTGGTGACAACGAGCCCAGGAACAACACCCAAGTGGGCCCACGGTCACCTGTGCGTGCCACTGCAGGTCCTGCACGTGTCGCCAGGGGTGGTGGGAGGGGTGGTAGACATAGGTCACTCCTTGCAGAGGGGTCTGGACTGCATGATGACCCACAACTGGCACGCATCGCGGATGCGTACCAGACTAGCACCGGAGAGGTCAGCCAGGTAGTGGGGATCCTCAAGGACATACAACAGCAGCAGGCTGCCCATCATGCCCGCTTGGACTCCCACATGTCCCGTGTCGAGACACACATGTCACGTGTCAAGACACACATGTGTGGCATGGAGTCCAAGTGGGACACATTGGAACATTGACAGCGGTGCATAGGGACATACTGACATGCTTCCGCCAGATCAGCACCAACATGGCCTCACCTCCCTGTGTGCCCACAACATCTGCTGCTGAAACAACTGCAAATGCCACAGGGAGGGAGGAGGACTCTGGCAGAGAGTCCCCTGCACCTGAGGGACCCCCCCCCCCCAGAAGAGGGGCCGTCCAAGGAGGCCAAACTTAGAGGCCGATGGCCATCTACATCCCCCAGGAAGCCAACACCTGTTCTGGAACTTTTCCTCTGTGTGCAAACTGCACGCCCTGTCGAAGCCAAGCCAACTCTCCCACATGACATGGGGAGCTCTAGTTGACCAAATGTATCAGATGACTGTGGACTTTACTCTGGACATTTCAGCTACCAAGACTTCCAATTCACATGGTAACTTTGGATCCAAATTTCTATGTACAGCACACACCATCCTGTGCACCATCCTCACACCTGTATGTAAATAAACTCACCAATACACCATATCTGCCTCTGTTGTGATTCAAACGTGGTTTTCGTCATGTAGATGTTGATCTGCTAAATTACACTGTGCATGCTAACTGCTACAGCAAGTCCAACACTGTCATGTCAGTCATGGCGACGTGACACATATGAGGGAGACACACCACTAGGGCCACAAAACACATACACACCAGGGCCATCTGACTCATCACCTATACTGATGTTGCAACGAAATACAGTGGAATGTACAGACACGCCACCTATTCACAGTCACTGTCAACTAGACTACAGGTGCAGTAAGCAAATGTCAGTCAGATGTGTGACTACAGACAACGCACATCCCAAAGTGAAGCACAGGTTTATTACACATTTCCAACATGTAGTTTCCACTACAAATGCAAGCTTTGGCCACAAAGTCAAAAAGTGCAGAAGATAGAAAGTCCAGGGGTGTGTGGCACATCACCTGTAGGGAAACGACTGTTTCCACCTTGGAAGTTGAATCATGGATTTGTGGGATCCAAGTTGATCAGACAACTCCAGCAGCACCCTGTGAAGGACAGACATGACACACAGTCAAAACCACTGAAGAACAGCACAGAACGGCAATACTCATGTCTAATACATGTCACGAGATAACTACACAAAACCAAGTTAGCATGTCAACACTGTTGGGCAGTACAGACCACCTGCAAGGACACATCGCTGCACGCATGCAGTCAAGTAGCACATGGCCACACTCAAACAGCACCAGAGCACCACACACACATATCATGCAAACTCAAATCATTGACATTACAACCCTCTGGAGATTCACATTCAGCTGAAGAAGTTGGTGATGAGCTGTGTGCGGACATCACCATCATCTTCACTGGCATCGTGACCCAGGCCAGGATCTTCCACAGGTGGCGGACGTTGGTCATCGTCATCAAGGATGAGAGGCAACTCCTTCCGCACTGCCAGGTTGTGTAGCATGCAGCAGACGATGACAATCTTGCACACCTTTGCTGGGGCATATGGGAGGGCCCCTCCTGTCTTGTCCAGGCAGCGGAAGCGGCTCTTCAGGAGACCAAAGGTCCGCTCAATCACCCTCCTCGTCCGACCATGTGCCTCATTGTAGCGCATCTGGGCTGGTGTCACAGGGTTCCTGAGGGGTGTCAGCAACCACGGCATGTTGGGGTATCCAGAGTCACCTACAGACAGACAATTGCACATTAGCCGATTTGAAAATGTGTGCGGAAAACAACATAGCAGAACACACACAATGGTACAAAGTCAGTACACACCAACAAGCCAGGCACGATGGTTCGGCATCTGTGACATCATCCTCGGGATGTGACTACTCCTCATCACGTAGGCATCGTGTGCAGAACCGGGGAAACGGGCACACACATGTGAGATGGTCATATCTGCAAGACATACCACCAGAGCATTGATCGAATGGTAATGTTTACGGTTGCGGTATGCCTGCTCATGTGCCTGTGGTGGTATCAAAGACACATGTGTGCCATCAATGGAGCCAATTACATGTGGCATCCTCCCCAGGGCATAGAAGTCACTCTTGACGTCAGTGAGTCGTTGACGTGTTGGGAAATAGATGTACTGGTTGAGGTATCTCAACATTGCCCCCAAAACATCGCGTAGCACACGGCTGAACATAGTCTGTGACATCCCACCAGTAGTTGCCACAGTGTGTTGAAAGGTACCGGTGGCAAAGAAGTGTAGGGCTGCCATCACCTTCACCTTGGGGGTCAGCGCTGTAGGATACGGCCGGCCAGGCTGCAAATGTGGGGCCAACCGCACTGCCAAATCCTCAATCAGCTGCCTGGTGAAGCGGTACCGTCGGATGCTGTCATGTTCCACCATCGTTGCCAGGTCTGGGAATGGTCGATGGACAGCAGGAGCCCTGCAGTGCATAGGTGAAGAAAGCAAGATTGTCAGTCACCCCACCTATGTGCCGTTCACCATACTCAATTTCACATGATACATCATCAACATACACAAGTACTTGATGTGTGTGTCGTCCCGTTTGGACATAGATGCCACCTACATGGACATCATCTAACATCTCTGTTCAACAAGTGTTGATAACAGGTTCCAGGGTGTGCTATGGGACACCATTAGGCTGTGTTACAGTACCCATTAACTGCTCTCACGTTCCACACACATACCACAGTGACATGTCTGGATAGATGCTCCACAGGCATCACAGCTCATTGACAGGTAGATTCCCAGGGAGCCTGTCCTGCCACATGGACACTGGCATGACATGGCGTATCATGTACACGTCAGAAAAACAAACATGACACCCACAGGTAGTGGCCCCTGTAGCCTCTGCAGGACAGACATGGACGTCTGTGACACACACACACACACACACACCATCAAAGTTCATGCACAAACCACGTGGATGTGGAGACTGTCTCCCATTGTGCACATGGAGTCAGAGACATGTGATACACAAAATGCACACAAACTGTGGAGGGACATCACTATTGTTGGAATGGGCCACCCTGTGACGTACATGCCTTCCCACATGTGAGCCTGGGGGTATGTGACATGTCATACACATACACAACCTGGAAATGTGACCATGACACATGCTCAGAAATGAAAAGTTGCACACCACAGTGGTCAGGTGCACAATACACAAAGGACCCTGTCCCCATTAACACGTGCACAGCCTGGATGTGTCTGCCCCCAAGTGCCACCCCAAAATCCACATGTTTACCCCCATACACAGATAAGGTTATGCTGCCACACATGCCTCATAGACAGTGTGGACTGGGTGTGGTGTTGTAGGTGTGCCCCTGAGTCCCTGGAAAGTAAATGTGGCAGGCATAGGTTCACCAGTGACCAGCATGGTGACATATGCGTGTGACCTGTCCAGGGACGTGTTGTACAGCAATGGACCGATCGGTGTGCCCGGCCGGCCCATTGCATCGTATGTGAGCGGGTACGCGTTGTATGCCTGGTACGCATTGTACAGCAATGGACCGATCGGTGTGCCCGGCCGGCCCATTGCATCGTATGTGAGCGGGTACGCGTTGTATGCCTGGTACGCATTGTACAGCAATGGACCGATCGGTGTGCCCGGCCGGCCCATTGCATCGTATGTGAGCGGGTACGCCTTGTATGCCTGGTACGCGTTGTACAGCAATGGACCGATCGGTGTGCCCGGCCGGCCCATTGCATCGTATATGAGCGGGTACGCGTTGTATGCCTGGTACGCATTGTACAGCAATGGAGCGATCGGTGTGCCCGGCCGGCCCATTGCATCGTATGTGAGCGGGTACGCCTTGTATGCCTGGTACGCGTTGTACAGCAATGGACCGAACGGTGCGCACACATTGGCTGGGGCCTGGCATGGCAACGGACGCGTTTTCGAAGCTCCAACGAGTCTGATGCAGTGAATTCAGTTGGCCAGCCACAACAATGTTGCAAAATCATGGGTGTCATGAAGTTGAAGATTTGAAGGATGCTGTGGGCGTGTATTAGTGCTGCAATTCCATGGATAGGTCAAATTCAGAAGATGCAAACGACTTGGACCTATCACTTTGCACACATGGGACAGTATCTGCCTCTGCAGCACACATATAATGCTGGCTGTTCCCCTGAGAGCTCACTTACCTGCACTACATGCTCCAGGACGAATTCTGCCACCAACACTGCTGCTGTTTATGCATCCTCTGGCTCCTGCAATGGCACGTACTGTGGAGAGAGCCCCAGCCTTCAGCCTTGAGGAGAACCAGGCCCTGCTGGACAGCCTCCTTCCACAGTACAGCAAGCTGTATGGGACACCAGGGGAGCAGGTGAGTGTGCTGTCCACTGCCTCACTAATTGTGCATGTTGTCTGACTAGCAGGGCTTTCAGTGTGCACACCACTGGCTAGCATGCCCACTGAGTAGTTGTCACACCCCAAAGTGTGTAGTCACATGCACAGAACTGGTACAGTGCAGTAACAGTGCATTCCAACTAGGTTTACTTCCCATGCAATGATACCATGTAGTGACTGCTGGCAAACTGTTCATAGCCATTGTTGCACTGCCTGTGTACATCATATGCCCCTGTGATTGAGACATGTATATCCAACTGTGTGATGCACGTATATGTTGCATGTGTAGTAATGGCCTTTTCACTTTGTCATCCTCACAGGTTGATGCCCACCAGAAGCAGGAAATCTGGCTGACCATCGCCCGGAAAGTAAGATCCGTGGGGGTCTACAGGCGCAGGATCCGCAACTGCCAAAAGAGGTGGCAGGACCTTCGTGGCTGGACCCGGAGGATCGCAAGGGTCCAGCTGAAGCTGTCGCCTCCTCGCAGGAGGGGCGGACACCGGACCCTGACCCACCACATGCTCCGGATCCTGGCAGTGGTCTTCCCTGACCTGGATGGGCAGCTGAAGGACAGACAGCAGCAAGGAGGGGGTGAGTCCATGACTGCACTGTGCACTTTTTCTGCCATGCTATGTGCCCTCCTCTGGCCTGGTTAAACTTCCACAGTACATCAGTCATGTGGTCCAGGACCCATGTCCCCCATTTGTTACATGCCCACTTCTCCTCTGATACGCATATGTGTGGCCCTTATAGTCAGGAAATTGTCTAATTTGGGGACTGTGTCATTGCATTTTGCTTTGCTCAAGGTGGGGGACAGCATTTGTTCCAGTGACTATGTTGTGCAATTCATGGGTGGGTCAATTGCTTACACAATGCCTAAGTTCTGACATGTGATCTGCGTGTAACTTTGATATGTGGTCCGCTTGCTGCTCTGACTCACCACATGTCCCTGGGGAATGTGGCACACACCCATGCAGGTGGTGAGAACAATATTTGGGCCTCAGGAGTATGTGTATCCAGTGTGTCACACATGCTTAGCCACCTGCCTACTGTCCAGGACTCATCCCTCATACAGGTGGAGCTGGACAGTCATGCCTACACCAGTGCATACAATACACTCTGTACTCACACTCCCGTGTATCATCTGGCATGTTGTGGTCAGTGAAATGTACCCTCAGGTGTCTGCCTCTGTCTCATTGTGCTGTGTCTTCGTTGTCAGGACTACTGGTATGTTCATCGTTTGGGGCTCAGCATGCCATCTGAGATGTGACCATGATAGACGATACTTCTGTGACTTATAGGTGTCTGATCACTTGACTGTGCACACAGGTGTTTGCGACTGTGACTTTCAAGCAGCTGTATTTTCATTCACAGCACACTGTGAGGTGCTCATGTTCAGAGAGTTGTGTTTCATGTCCCCCATATGTCCAGTTGATATGACGTGGACAAATAGTAGTACAGATGATGTGGTTTTTGGGGGATGGACATGTGCACTTGTCAGTCACATAACTTGCATTCCCCATGCCCTCGGATTGTGACACAGTGCAGACTGTTGTTGTCTGGCTGCCATGGCCATGTGACTTGAGACAGTTATGTATGACTTTGCATGCATTCCTGTGTCATGGCATTCAACTTCCTGGGACTGATCCTGCAGGGGAGTGACATGTGCAACTTGCACCCCATTGTGGCATTGACTATCCGGACATGGGTGCATCATGGTGTGTGGTGCTGGTATGCATCACATGCATTCCTAATTAGAATCTGGCCATCCCTTCATCCGGACACCTGCACTGACTCAGTGGCAAGAGATGTGATGTGTGTATGTTCACATGCTTCACCGTGTTCCCTGCAATGTCCAACAACTGTGTAGGTGGTGCATGTGTCCACACTGGGGTCTTACCATCAGACAGGCACCAGACAGATGGGTGCAAGGGCAGGAGGGGTGTGAGTCCCATGGTTGACCATCAGACTGACAATTGGCTTCCCCGAATCTGTGTGAGGACTTTAGGCAATTTTCAACTAAGGATGCCAGGGCTTGCTCTGTAATGTGCTGTACTTACTGTGGTGTGTGCGGTCAGTGCAGGTGACTGATGTTTGTCTGTTTACCTAATTGTTTGCAGATACATCCACGGCCACAGGAGGGGACAGCTCCACGGATCAGGAGGAGCAGCGGAGCCAGACTGGGTCAGCATTGGACGAGTGGTCAGAGGGACCCAGTGGCACGGAGGGTGAGGGGAGCCACACCGAGGAGTCCTCAGCACCATCCACCTCAGCTGGGGACCACAGCAGCTCGGAGGATGACTCCCTTGTGGAGGCGGGTCTCGGCAGCCACCAAAGGCCAGCTAGTCTGTCTGGCCCCGCCACCACCACCACCGCCCTCCCATCGGCTCCCATTCCTGAGGTCCGTGGAGGCTCCCGTGCTCAGGAGCGTGTCTCCTTCGTGCCAGGCACCGCAGCCCCTGTGTCCCCTGCTGCCCTGAGTGAGGAGTCTGTGTACCTCCTTCGGCAGCTCCATGTAGGGCAGACAGCAATGCTGAGTGTCCTCCATGCACACACCACTCTGTTGACACAGCTGGTGTCGTTCATGGAGGGCATCTCGACGGGTATGTCTGTCCTACAGAGGAGCAATAGGTCCATGGACTCCTCCCTGACGGCAGCAGTGTCCCTCCTCCAACAGTCCCTCACCCCTCCCACCTCTGCCCCATCCACACTTCCTGCCCCCCTACCTGTCCAAAGCACATGCACACCTGCACAGTCATCCACACACACAGACATGAGCAGCACAGACACACCCAAGAGTAAGGCAAGACGTGCACACAAGCATCCTCAGGGAACTGATACCACAGACACAGGGGATGGGGAACACACACACACACAGGCATCCACATTCACTCCGCAGTCCTCCAAATCCTCTCCCTCCAAGACCCCTTCCCTTGCCCCGCCTGCTACCCCACATACACAGCAGGTCTTCCTATGTGACCTCGGCCTCTTCCCCACCATTCCTGCTGACCCAGCACACCAGGGGAAGAGGAAGTCCACCCACACAGAGAGGAGTGCCCCTCGCCCCTGGACACCCTCCCCCAGGCGCAGGCAGACACAGGAGCCCATTCGGAAGTCCCCCCGGAGCAGGAAGAGCAAGACCCCACCACCGCCACCACGCAGCTCCAGCGCCCAGTCTCTCTCCTCCATCCCCCAGGCCACCACTGCACAGGTTCCCCCACCACACCCTGCCCCAGGTTCCCCACACACCGATACCGCATCCCCAGACTGTTTAGGCCCTCCCCCTGCCACTTGCTCTTCCACCCCCAACCCAGACGCTCTGCCTGTTAGTGGCACTGTTGTGGGGACCGGGTCCCCCTCTGTCCTGCCCACCTCATCTGCCCACCCTTCCACTCCCTTGGAGTCATGCACTGCAGTGGAGTCCACAACCACCATGTCTGACTCGGGCACTGCAGTGGGTACCCAGTCCACTACATCAGTCCAGCCCACTGCAGTGGTTGCGGCACCCACACCAACTGACTTGTGTACCACGGTGGTGCCGGCCCCCTGAGTCAGACACCTCCACTGCAGTTGCCGGTGACACTCCTGCACCCACCACCCCTTCACTGCCTCACTCTGCCATCCCCTGATCCTGTCCCTGCGGTGCCTGGCCTGCCCCTTGTATGCCCCTCCAAGGGTGATGTCCCCCAACCGTACCAGTGCAGGCAAGCAATGTGTGACCAGTTGTCACTTCTCACCCCGTTGGTACTGTGATTTTGGACTGGCCATTGGCCTTAGTTTCTTTTGGACTTCCGTTTTTACCCTGACATTTGCTGAATAAAGCCTCTTTTTGTTTACTTTTGGGTTTTCTTTTGATGTACATGATGTGGATGAGTAGCATCCTGCATTTGCAGTTGTAATAGTGTTCACATCAGGACGATGAAGTGTTGCAGTGATGGACTCCATGTGGTCCATGGGATATGTGTCCTGTTGTATACTGGATCTATGGCATCCTTTGCTACAGTCTGAGGGTGTAATGTTCAGCATTTGACACAGGGATGTCCTTTTTGCATTAGTAAATGAACATCTTTGTCTTACACTAATGCACATCTGGTGGGCTTACCACTGTTCAATGTTCCAATTTCCCTGACTGTGTGCCCAGCTCCACTGGACATGCAGTTTTGCACATCAATGTCGAATGACTCATCTGTGTATACAGTGCAACTTGCTTGACACGTGTTTGGTGTGTGTGCAGATGACTGACGTGACACCCCCGTACCCAGGCTGATGTGAGCAGAGCCTTCTGTGTGTTGTGGTTGTTGACTCACTGACGGACTGTTCTGCTGACATGTTTGGGTCGTGCACAGACAAGGTTTGGCACAGCGGACCTTCCACAGGAGTGGTGTGCCCTCATGGCAGTGTGTAATCTGGTGACATTGCGTGGGCCTGTGTTGTGTAAGCATGTCTGTGCGTGTTCCCTTCCCTTTTCCTACACAGGCTGTGTCCCTAGGGATGTTCCTGTCTGTGATGCTTGCTGAGTTGTTCTGTGTTCATCCAGCATCTTGGACCTGGTTTCTCTGTGATGTGGGTGCATGGCAAACTAATGTGCATGAGGTTGTCATCCCAGGTTGTCTTTGTTGTCAGTGCTGGGGATGCAGGCAAACGCAGATGGGACACATTTAGGATTCCCCTTGGCACTTGTTGTTTACACGAGTAATGTGATTTACAGTTTGTGTTAGCTTACAGTGATTGTGACACGTTGTGTGTGTGACAGCTGCCACTCCTCAGGGTCAGAGCTGCAATGTTGGTAGTTGTGTACGTGTGTTCTTCGTGTGTCACCTTGGCTTCTTCATTGGTGTGTGACTATGGCCAGGATCCCATTGATTGTGGTGGATTTCACATCATGCCCATGTACAGCATACTGTGCTGTGTGTCAGACATTGACAAGTCTTGTTGACTGGCCATGTGTGATGGGTTTCTGCACCTTGGTTCCCACCACCACCCCTGGTATTGTCATGGGTGCATGTGCAATGTCACCAGTCCATGTGAGCTTCACTGCTGCACATTGGTGGAGATCAGGGTGTGTGGTGTTGAGTGTGTTCAAAAGTGAGTTGTTGCACAGCCAGACCCCTACCTCCATATTGGCCTTGGCTGGCAGGCCGTGCTGATTGATTGGAGCTTGTGTAGGTGTGATGGTAGTTAGTTTCTCAGGACACATGGCTGGGGTTCACAGTGTGAACGACATCTAACATTGTCATCACAGTGGGATTGTCATGCAGGCTAGTGTCAGCACAATATGGGGTCCCTGGGGGTAGTGCTGTGGTGGGTCTGTCTCTTGCTGTGTTAGTTGCTGTTCCTACAAGCTTGTGTGACATGTGTAATTTGTGCTCCCTCTCATCTAACAATGCCTGATTGCCCACATAGGGGATTTGGATCCATGAGTTACTTTTGTGTGGCACTGTATGTGCATCTGTGTAATTGGTATTGAGGCCTCATCATGTGTTGTGTGGTTGCCTGGGGACACTGGCACCCCCTCACCTGTTGTGTTTGATGTGCAGTGTGGGTCTGCTTGTTTGTGCATCTGCACCACTGCATTGGCATATCTTTAGTGTGCTATTGGCTGTATGTTGTTTGGTGGGTTTCACCTGCTGTCCCTGGGACTCCTAGGTCATCAGTCAGCACAATGATCATTGTTTGTGTGTCCCATTGCTGCCATGGTATGTTATTTGTTCACCTCACATCTACAGTCTCCACAGGGTATCTACATTAGTGTGCCCATTGGTGCAAATATGTGGGTCTGCATTATGATGGTCACTTCTGTTATTGTGTCATTGATGGATGTTGACAGTGTCAGCCCCCATGGGTGATGTTTGTCTGCACATGGCCAAAGGTATGTCTTATTTGCACTGCACTGTTTGCCTCCCCAATCTATGTTGCTATGGGACACAAGCACTACTTTGCCACTGATGTGTTTGTTGTTCTGTGACCAGGAATCATCCATGCAGTTTGGCAGTTGCAGCTTTTTCAATGTTAACACTTACATTTTGGTCACTGTGATGATGGGGGTTTAGACCCCATTGCCACAATGTGCAAAATGTGCTTCAGCTATGGACCCCACACTTACCTTTTGGTCACTGTGATGATGGGGGTTTAGACCCCATTGCCACAATGTTCAAAATGTGCTTCAGCTATGGACCCCACACTTACCTTTTTGTCACTGTGATGATGGGGGTTTAGACCTCATTGCCACAATGTGCAAAATGTGCTTCAGCTATGGACCCCACACTTACCTTTTTGGTCACTGTGATGATGGGGGTTGGACCCCATTACCACAATGTTCAAAATGTGCTTCAGCTATGGACCCCACACTTACCTTTTTGTCACTGTGATGATGGGGGTTTATACCCCATTGGCATAATGTGCTAAATGTGCTTCAGCTATGGACCCCACACTTACCTTTTGGTCACTGTGATGATGGAGGTTGGACCCCATTGCCACAGTGGTCATGGTCTGCTTGCATTGTGGGGGCCACACACATTTATGTGTGACACATGTGATAGGGGGTCACATTGTATGTTCAAAGTCATGTTCAGTGTTGTAGGCATTTGACACAGTCTACACACGCTTGTTATGGTGTTGGGGGGGATGTCTTTTTGTTGCATTCCTTATGTTGGTGTGTGCTTGTTGTGTCATGCATTAGCCATCCTGTGAGTGGGGGTGTTGTTGATGGTAGGTATCCTGCCCCCCATGAGTAGAGGTGGTAGTAGTGGTAGGCATCTGGCACCCCCTGAGTAGGGGTGGTAGTGGTGGTGGGCATCCAGCCCCCATGGGTAGAGGTGGTAGTAGTGGTAGGCATCTGGCACCCATGGGTAGAGGTGGTAGTAGCGACAGCCATCCAGCCCCCCATGGGTAGAGGTGGTAGTAGTGACAGGCAACCAGCCCCCCATGGGTAGAGGTGGTAGTAGTGGTAGGCATCTGGCACCCCCTTAGTAGGGGTGGTAGTGGTGGTGGGCATCCAGCCCCCCATAGGTAGAGGTGGTAGTAGTGGTAGGCATCTGGCACCCATGGGTAGAGGTGGTAGTAGCGACAGCCATCCAGCCCCCCATGGGTAGAGGTGGTAGTAGTGGTAGGCATCTGGCACCCATGGGTAGAGGTGGTAGTAGCGACAGCCATCCAGCCCCCCATGGGTAGAGGTGGTAGTAGTGACAGGCATCCAGCCCCCCATGGGTAGAGGTGATAGTAGTGACAGGCATCCTACCCACCATGGGTAGAGGTGGTAGTAGTGGTAGGCATTTGGCACCCATGGGTAGAGGTGGTAGTAGAGACAGCCATCCAGCCCCCCATGGGTAGAGGTGGTAGTAGTGACAGGCATCCAGCCCCCCATGGGTAGAGGTGGTAGTAGTGGTAGGCATCTGGCACCCCCTGAGTAGGGGTGGTAGTGGTGGTGGGCATCCAGCCCCCATGGGAAGAGGTGGTAGTAGTGGTAGGCATTTGGCACCCATGGGTAGAGGTGGTAGTAGAGACAGCCATCCAGCCCCCCATGGGTAGAGGTGGTAGTAGTGACAGGCATCCAGCCCCCCATGGGTAGAGGTGGTAGTAGTAGTAGGCATCTGGCATCCCCTGAGTAGGGGTGGTAGTGGTGGTGGGCATCCAGCCCCCCATGGGTAGAGGTGGTAGTAGTGGTAGGCATCTGGCACCCATGGGTAGAGGTGGTAGTAGCGGCAGCCATCCAGCCCCCCATGGGTAGAGGTGGTAGTAGTGGTAGGCATCTGGCACCCATGGGTAGAGGTGGTAGTAGCGACAGCCATCCAGCCCCCCATGGGTAGAGGTGGTAGTAGTGACAGGCATCCAGCCCCCCATGGGTAAAGGTGGTAGCAGTGACAGGCATCCTGCCCCCCATGGGTAGAGGTGGCAGTAGTGGTAGTCATCTGGCACCCCTGAGTAGGGGTGGTAGTGGTGGTGGGCATCCAGCCCCCATGGGTAGAGGTGGTAGTAGTGGTAGGCATCTGGCACCCATGGGTAGAGGTGGTAGTAGCGACAGCCATCCAGCCCCCATGGGTAGAGGTGGTAGTAGTGGTAGGCATCTGGCACCCATGGGTAGAGGTGGTAGTAGCGACAGCCATCCAGCCCCCATGGGTAGAGGTGGTAGTAGTGACAGGCATCCAGCCCCCATGGGTAGAGGTGGTAGTAGTGACAGGCATCCTGCCCCCATGGGTAGAGGTGGTAGTAGTGGTAGGCATCTGGCACCCCCTGAGTAGGGGTGGTAGTGGTGGTGGGCATCCAGCCCCCCATGGGTAGAGGTGGTAGTAGTGGTAGGCATCTGACACCCATGGGTAGAGCTGGTAGTAGCGACAGCCATCCAGCCCCCCATGGGTAGAGGTGGTAGTAGTGGTAGGCATCTGGCACCCATGGGTAGAGGTGGAAGTAGCGACAGCCATCCAGCCCTCATGGGTAGAGGTGGTAGTAGTGACAGGCATCCAGCCCCCCATGGGTAGAGGTGGTAGTGGTGGTAGGCATCCTGCACCCCATGGGTAGAGGTGGTAGGAGTGACAGGCATCCAGCCCCCCATGGGTAGAGGTGGTAGTAGTGACAGGCATCCTGCCCCCCATGGGTAGAGGTGGTAGTAGTGACAGGCATCCTGCCCCCCATGGGTAGAGGTGGTAATGGTGGTGGGCATCTGGCACCCCCTGAGTAGGGGTGGTAGTGGTGGTGGGCATCCAGCCCCCCATGGGTAGAGGTGGTAGTAGTGGTAGGCATCTGGCACCCATGGGTAGAGGTGGTAGTAGCGGCAGCCATCCAGCCCCCCATGGGTAGAGGTGGTAGTAGTGACAGGCATCCAGCCCCCCATGGGTAGAGGTGGTAGTAGTGGTAGGCATCTGGCACGCCCTGAGTAGGGTTGGTAGTGGTGGTAGGCATCCTGCCCCCCATGGGTAGAGGTGGTAGTAGTGACAGGCATCCAGCCCCCCATGGGTAGAGGTGGTAGTAGTGGTAGGCATCCAGCCCCCCATGGGTAGAGGTGGTTGTAGTGGTAGGCATCTGGCACCCCCTGAGTAGGGGTGGTAGTGGTGCTGGGCATCCAGCCCCCATGGGTAGAGGTGGTAGGAGTGACAGGCATCTAGCACCCCTGGGTAGGGGTGGTGTTAGTAGTTGGCATCCAGGCCCCTATGTGTATATGTGGCATTGGTGATGGCCATCCCGCCCCTATGGTGCTGCTGTTGCTGGTGTAAGTAATTTCTGCATCCCTCTGTGTGTGTGTGATATGTCGGGTACGTGTAGTTTGTTTTTGTGGTTGGTGTCTGACTTACCTTCTGCGCCGTACGCGTCCGTGCCTGTTCCGGTAATAGATGTAGAGTATTGGTAGGACCTGCGCGATGGGATTCATGGTTGGTTCGTCTCGTTCGTCTTTCTCTTTGCTTCGCCTCGTCCTCGTCGCTGCTGTGTTCGTCTCGTAGCCGTGGATCGTCTTGTGGCGCGAATCGGAGCTTATGTACGCCTCTCCCGGATGCTTTGACGTGCCGTGCGTAGCGACGGGTTCGGCGCGTACGGAAAGCGCATCGTACTTGTCCGGCCGGACGGGGCTGCATTTTGGCTTCCGTGCTACTCGATTCTGCGTTTCCGGATCCGCATCGGTCGGAGAACTGGACCTGTATTGGGTGAGTACGACTGGGTCGGGATTTGGGCAGTTGTGCGCATCGTACTTGCTCGTTCGGACGTATGTGCGAATTGGTCGGGAAACAGGCATTCGCCTGGCTTTTTTCCCGTCCGAATGGTATTAGGTGCGCCTCCGACCGGGATCGGAATCGACCCCACAGTGTGGCACAGAGTATAAATAAAATACCCCCATGCTCATTTACTCACCAAGTACCATTCATTAGATTTCGCCAAGGGGGTTCACCCATAATTTAGCCCAAAAATAAGAGCAAGCAAGATTATACAAAAATAGTAGCTCAAAAAGCCCATGCAGTGCAAGTATCCGTTTCTATGACAAATAAGCAAACATTTCACCTCGTAAAACGTCGCAACACATAAATGGAGAAAACTTGCTGTTTGCTTTCATGAATCTGCTGTTATCCCTGTGTAATACCTAGCAATGAGAAAGCAAACACATTTGCGTTAACTCAACAATGACGTGCAGTGCTTGATTTGTAAAATATAGAGTGCCGGTGCCCGAAGCTCTGCTCAAAAGCTCGCGGCTGTTGTAATTAAACGTCGGCATGCTGATGATGTGGCACAATCAGCATGTTGTAAAACAGTGATGACAAAAGCATATTAACAGTATCTTGGCAAAAATAGCCCTTGCTGTTAACTAGATTAGACTTGGAGGCGACGCATGCCTTATTTTCAGGCACAAATACTGCATAAATGTTGTACTATGTAGAGTCAAGATAATCTTCACTTTTACTAACGATGGCCTAAATAAGAACACAATACACTCTGATCAGTGTGGGTGCTATAGCAGGCTAAAATTTTGCAATATAATAGGGCTACTGGAATTATGCAGCAGGTGAGGACCAAATTATGTGGCAAGGTTGACAAAATTTTGCAGCAAAAAAAAAAATGTATCCGGCGTAATGCAATACATTTTGTGATAGTCTTGCTTTATTATTTTGTGCTTTTTGCACATAGTAGCACTGTCTGGGCAACAACTGTACCTCGTTAGTACCAGTTTAACTACCAAATAAAGTAATAAGCAACAAAAGATGACAAGTCAACCTTTACCAACAGCCTTCCACAGCTTAGGAACACGTGTCACCATGTTTTTAGTAACTTTCATCCAATTAAACTGGAAACCGATTTTTGGGTAAAATCTCCAGATTATGCAGCAGATGCTGATTCAGTGGCACATGCAGCAGGTCCATAGTTGTGGGGAAAACACTGCTTCCGCAGTACCACATAATTCCAGTGGCCCTGAATATAAACAATTCTGTCCCATTGCACAGTAGCTGCGCTGTTTGCCCCCTGGAGTGATTTGCATAGAAGGAATGATTAGGATTTGGTGATCCAGCTGGTTAATTAATTCTACTTGCAGACCCAGTTAATCGCATGTTTTGGCAGGGTCATCATTCTTGGCCACCTGATATCTTTTTTATAATCATACCAAATAGAAGTTCAATACACCCAAAAGACCATAGCATATATAGGCCATAGTATTATCCTAATGGGCTGTAGAATTATATGTAACAATTCACAACCAACCGGCTTTTTCCAATGACGGTCTGGAAAACTGAAAAACATTCCTGAAATTCTTCTCGACTTTTTACTTCAAGGCCTTGCACACCATATTTATCACTTACATTATATCACACAACATTCCCCATATCAAACAAATTGAAATAACTTTACAGCCACCCCACAACCACCCACTGAAAACCAGCTCAGCCTGCCGGAGCTGGGACTCAAACCCGGGTCCTCAATAGAGAGCAGCTCGCCACTCGCAGTCAACTGTAGCATCCATATACATACATAACTATTAAATTGCCAAAATGTTAAAATTTACAACATGTCCTGCTAGCACTCACCTTTAGGCATATACCTGAATTAATCAGGTGGACTCGCATGAGGTCTTTGGAATCTTTCTGCATGCAATGTTTTTAAATATGTCTGCTTTATACTCCTGGAGCTAACCTAGCACATATTACATTGTTAGCCATGTAGAGATGCCAAATCAAAATCAAAAAACCACTCTCTTCCTTTATATATTTTTTAATCAGGTGGACTCGCAAAAGCCTACGCACATCCGGGAGCGCCGGAAGTGACGTCATTGCTCTGCTGCAAGAACGAATGCCGTGAGGGTGCAATGGCCATAAAAGGGGCATGATGGATCGGCCTCGGTCTCTTTATTTTCCAACTTTACACTTTGAAAGCAGGAAAACTTCAGGGATTCCAGCGTATCTCAGGTAAGGCATGCTGCAGCTGACACCAAGGGGTCAATGTTAAACAGTCGATCAGGGGAGGACCGAGCTGCATAGCCAGTCAACGCCGTACTTCCCCAGCAGCACCCACGCAGCACCCGGGGCCACTGGGGAGCCCTGCAGTCCAAGGTCAACTCCGATTCTTAGCACAGGTCCTCACATAAAAAAAGAGCAGGAAGTCCTAGACTCCCGGCCCCAGGGCTTTAAGTGGGCCGGGTCCTGCCGGTGCTGACCGGCAATCTTTAGGTGCCCCTCTCTACCCCTCACTGCCTCTGTAACAGGGACTAGCCTTTCAGTTTTAAATAGTGCAAACTGGGAGCGCTTTAAATTGAGCACCAGTTAAATTACACAACAGCATACATTTTTTAAATCACAGGAGGTGCAGGCTCGAACCTGCTTTCTTAACTTGAAGGTTGGCTGCTCTAGCCATAGGCCATAACTTTGTCATCAAAAACGAGTAAAATGTTCAGTATTATATACAACGAAGTGATAGTTGTTGCTTATTAATCTTAAGCAACTTACAACCATTGTTGTAAGTGTAATGTTACTTGTGTTATATGTCAAAATGAATGGACAGAAGCAGCAAACTTCCAGTGGGGCAGCACACTGTGCTAAGCAAAGATTTTTGGCTTCAGTGAAGGACCCGTTCGTTTTTTGCTTTTGTCATGAGGGGGGAGCCTAGGTGCCAGGGTCAACCCCGATTCTTAGCATAGGGCCTCACATAAAAAAGAGCAGGAAGTCCTAGACTCCCGGCCCCAGGGCTTTAAGTGGGCCGGGTCCTGCCGGTGCTGACTGGCAATCTTTAGGTGCCCTTATCTACCCCTCACTGCCTCTGTAACAGAGACTAGCTTTTCAGTTTTAAATAGCGCAATCTGGGAGCGCTTTAAATCGAGCACCAGTTAAATTACACAAGAGCATACGTTTTTTAAATCACCGTTTTTTCCCCCCTTAGGACAATGAAGAATCATTTCATTTGATGACGGAGGAAAGTCCATAATTCAACACTGGGGTAATGTTTTTTTTTTTTTTAAGGTACATAGGAAATTGCATTTCCACTTGTATGACCTAATTATGATTTGCTTTCTCTCTAAGGAAATGGTATATAACTCCTTGTCCATAATTAATCAAAATGAAAGCTATTCTGTTGGCCCTGGTTCCTACCTGAATATGGAGTGTGTACGGTTACAAGCTGAAAACAAACACTTAAAAGGTGTGTGCTTGATATTCTACCTTTCCACGTAAACTGCAACAAATTCCCATTAATAATCCTTTTTTCCACCCAAACACATGCATTGCCAAAAAGTATGCTTGTTATGTGTATATTGTATTTATTATCTGCTGCCTTTAACAACTGTATTTATTTGATTACAGCACAGTTGCAAGGCACTTGCAATAGGCAGTTGGCTATACAGCATTTGCAAGCTGCGCTGTCTGCTTTGACCAATTCAAGGAACTTAACAGATACAGCAGCATCAAAAATATGCAGTCGATTATTCAGTGTACAAAAGGTACTTGTTTTCTTTGCCACTCTTTTAGCACAGTTAGAGTTTTATAGGACAAACCTTGTAGATTTCCTGCATGAGGTCTTTGGAATCTTTCTGCATGCAATGTTTTTAAATATATCTGCTTTATACTCCTGGAGCTAACCTAACACATATTACATTGTTAGCCATGTAGAGATGCCAAATCAAAATCAAAAAACCACTCTCTTCCTATATATATTTTTTAGTATGTAACCTAACATGATGGCAAATAGTTAATAGTTGTGTTATTTTGCAGACTGATATGCAGCAGTTGGTGAAGGACTCAAATGATCCTTCACGGTTCAGAGATGTTCTCGTTCCAAAGAGAGAATTGCGCAAACTCTTGGAGGACGCCAAGGCAGTTCGGGACAGTGCAGGTTTTCTTCTCAATGGTATCAGCCAAATACTTTTTTCTCCAAAAGAACTTGCATCTGCAAAAGGTGTAACGTAAGCTCATGCTGGAACAGCGGTCCTTGATGAGGAGAAGGTTGATGCATTATTTGGTAAGATATTACAAATGTTCAAATTAACATTTAGTCGATCTTGGATTGTGAAAATTAATTATTATACATTGTGTTAAGTTATGTTTGCATATGTGGTCTTGTATCATATAATTGTATGATCACTCTATCATTACTTAACAGCTGTCTGCAAAAGAGCAAGAAGAGCAATGGGGGTGGCTTGTAATTTATTACCAGTTTGTGCTGAGTTTGTGCTACAGATGGCATGCAAATCTGGCGCAAAGCCTTGAGTTGGGATTTCATTTCTAAATCTCTAGGTCCAGGTGAGGGGCTCAAACTGGATGAATGGGTGATTGCAAACTGCACTTATAAAATACTGTGCTCGCAGCTTTTATTTAGACCTGATCAACTCTCCTAATAATTAGATCAGTTGGTCCTGTTCCTAGCACTTGGTTGTAAGCACCTATTTTGATTTCTGGTTACTATGCTGGTTTCTTAGACTGTTTTCCAAATATGAATATTGTAAGTAGAGTTCAGACTCACCGTGGCTGCCTCCATGATGGTTTTGT
The DNA here is from genome assembly GCA_963921515.1 of Calotriton arnoldi. Lineage (NCBI taxonomy): Eukaryota > Metazoa > Chordata > Amphibia > Caudata > Salamandridae > Calotriton > Calotriton arnoldi. The sequence continues at coordinate 303,862 of CAWUFW010001746.1, read as the reverse complement.
AAAGAAATCTGGCACTGATTACTTTCTGTTTGCAGAGGAAGCGTGACAGCGTCTAGTGAACATGACTATGGCACATGTTTGTTTCAATGCCTCTAGATTGGTACAGTCTTTCTTCCAAGTACCCCAGCATTTCAAAAGGGTGAAAGAGGCAGAGAAGACAGACTGCTACTTGGGGCTAGAACTGTCATTAGGGACCAGGCGCTAAACACCAGTTATGTGGTGGTGCTTTGTGTTCAATTTCTGTTGTCAGTCATGTTTGCTCTTTTATAATTCTCACATTTAGTGCAGATTTTGAGCTACAGAAAAGTACCCCTGCTCTTAGCCATGCCCACTCCTGCTGCCCTAAGAGTTTTATGAAGTTTTGGAGGGGACCCAACTTTTTATCATCAGGGGTCTCATTGCACAAAGGTTAAGACCTTTGTTGAAGGTGGACATTTCTGTCCTCTTCCTGAAACTCCAACAGATTTCCTGAATCCACAACTTGCTGCTTCACTCTTATGTTCATAAAGGAACTTTTTCTTTCTTCACCTTCTTCCCCCCTCTTCATCAATGCCTTGCTCTCACCTGTGCCTCTTTGACCAAGTGCCCTTAATGTTACACTTATGAACCCTTGTACACCTAACCATATCGCAACTGGCACACTATATGAAATAATGGAATTGGAACTTTTTAAAGGCAGCCCAGCCCTATTAAAAACCAAAAATAGTGGTGGTAGCATGATACTGATGTATGTTATTTTGTTTTTACAGAGTTTATGAAGTCTGTGTGCAGTGCCAACGGCTGGCCATCACTGGACAACAGAAGTATGAGAAGGAAGCTGCCTATAAAGATTTGCAATACTAGAAGAGGATTAAGGAAAGCTCAGAATCTAGAATCAAACAACGAAGTTGCTGGTTTTCGTTAAGCCATTTGTTCTTGTTGCAGTAGTCTGGCCTTTTTCCCTTTTTTTATTTTCCTGGACTTTTTCTCTTGTTTGGTATCCTGGCCCCATATGGGGCCAAATGTGTGCTTTAGATAAATACATTTATTACATGTTGACACATCCCTTTTGATCATTTTTCCTTTAACCACTGTTTTGTTTAGTATTTTGCCACTGGTCACCATGTCAAACAGCTTCAGATAATGCTCTGTACCTCAAAATAAGGCAAGTCCCAGTGAGTCAGGAGTATGGGAGTAGCGGGACACGTTGTTAAGCTTATCTGAATGCAAAGTATAACATTGTTGCAGACCACTTCTTTTGTATGAAGGTGCTTGTGGTATTTCTGCGGCACAAACGTAGCAAAAATAGCATTTCTCAGATTTATTTTATACAGGTGTCTACCTCTCACTGTAGAGTTTAAAAAGTAATCTTTCCAAAGCAGAAGAAAATTATTCTGATTATTAGGACCAGATTTATAGAAGTTTTGTGTTTGGTTTGCTTAAGTTTTATAATGCAGACCGGAATCAAAATCCTTTTCAGGATTTGCAAACCAGAGAAAATTGGTATTTGGTACAACACTCATCCGAAATAGGAAAAGTTTCACGTTTGTCTAGACATGGTATTTTTTTGGTACCGGAAGGGTACCCTTCCAGTTCAAAACCTAAGCTAGACTCTCGCAGACAACATTGCATTATAGTGCGAGACCCCTAGAAATCCTAACGCTGTGAGACAGGCAAGAGTTGATTATAGATTAGCCCTTAAGAAGAGAAAAATTGAATTACGTAATGAAGCCAATAAAGCCTCTTCACTGGGAGACAGTGCGGCTTTCTGGAAAGTTATTAAAGCACCCTATCTGAACCCAAGAGATGGCCCGTCCATGGAAATCGCTATTAGTGAGGATCTTTGGGTTGACCATTTCTTTAGGGTTTATGAATCTGGTGACAATTCTAAAGCCATTACTAAGGAAACTTTACTGGACCCCAATATGCAACATTGTAACATTGAGTTTACCCTGGATGCAGTAAATCGAGCTATTACTACCAGCCTTGGAGGTAAAGCACCTGGCCCGGACGGGGCCCCGGACGATTTGTTTAAAGCGAATTTGTCTTTATGGGGCCCTATCGTCACTCAAGTAATTAATGCCTGTTGTTCTGCTCCCTTTTTGGCTACTTGGACTGAATCAGTGATTGTTCCCATTTTAAAAAAAGGCAATCGTCAGGACCCGGGCTGTTATAGGCCCATTTCACTTTTGGACTCCCTGTTCAAAGTCGTGGGTCGAATTATTTTAGAATGATTGCAGGCTGGCAAGAGGAAAACAAAGTCCTTTCCGATATCCAATATGGTTTTCGGGAGGGCCTGGGCACAACCGAGCAGAGCCTAAACCTAGCCATCCTTATAGGGAAATACACACGGGCAAAAGGGGGCAGGCTGTTTTTAGCCTTTGTAGATCTCACCACTGCATTTGATTCTGTGCACCATGAGAAGCTTTGGGAGACTCTGGAGGTGATGGGGGTGGAAGCTCAATTAATTATTTTTCTCAGGCGTCTATATAATAATGCCCATGGCCGAGTTAGATTTGGATTGAGCGGAGAACTTACTGCCCCTTTCTCTATTAAGAGGGGGGTCAGACAAGGCTGTGTTCTGGCCCCCTTTCATTTTAACCTTTATATTAATGGTCTAGAACAAGCATTAATCAAGAACAGTTACGATTTCCCTCAGATAGCCGGATGTCCTATTCCCGCCCTCCTTTATGCGGATGATGCGGTTTTAATGTCCCGAACGCAAGTAGGCTTACAGAGGGTGCTTGATAATTTTTCCAACTTTATGAAAGGTCTTGGTCTTAGGGTCAATATTTCTAAAACCTTTGTTATGAGGTGTGGGCGTGGTAGTCAAAGGTGCAAGGACATGTTTGTGGATGGACAAAAGATTGAGCCCACAAAGAGATTCTCGTATCTTGGTATGCTCTTTCATGAAAAAGATTTATGGACTCAAGCTGTATTAGCAAAAAAAACTTGCTTTTGCAAGAACCACTACTGCCCTTGTACATTTCTCAAGGAAGCTGGGTATGAGACCCCCTGTGGAGCTTATTAAGATATATAAAGCCAAAAGTGTCTCCACAGCAATGTATGGATCAGGGATATGGGGCCTTGCTAATCCTTACCCGCTGCAAATTGTAGAAAATACGTTCTTGAGATACATCTTGTCCGTCCCGTCTAGCACATCCTCGTATGTTTGTCATGCGGAACTGGGCCAGTCTCACATATCAGATCATATTCAATTTGAGCCTATTCGTTTGTGGCATAGTGTGTGGACAAAAATAGAGGCCCAGCTAAACAGAGACATACTGCTGGATAGCCTGAAGCTGGAAGGGGCCTTAAAGATCCCCTGGCTAAGATATGTTCGAAATTTCATGGAGGATGTTGGACATCCTGAGTATTTATCGGACCCTAGTAGCTTACATAAGGTCAGGAGAAAGGACCTAAAAAAGGAGGGCCTCCATCATCTGGAAGTCATAAGATTGTCATCTGAGATTTTAAAGCCCAGTGTTCAGCAGAATCAACAGATTTTAATTACTTTTAACATTCAACCATATTTGAAAGTTGTTCCTGGAGGATATCATCGTTATTTATTAACCAGACTGGGGACCTTCCATAGAATCGTGAGTCTACCAACAATGAACGATTGGACTCAACAATTGCAACTGTGTACTTGTGATAATCTTTCAGAGCAATCCACCATCCATGTGTTGCTGTTTTGTAAGCTTTACAGAGAACTGAGAAAGGTGTGGATTCTTCCTATTTTAAAATGCTTTGGTATTAGACAATGTAGGCCAGCTTTCATAGCTTTGCAATTTTTAGATAATGTACATATCACTTGGAAGATAGCAATGTTCCTAAAGCACGTAATTAACCTCAGGAAAAGGATGGTAATTCAAGTCTAAGAGTCACATGGTAGTAAAAGGCACTTATTGCTACTTCTTTTAACATTTTTATGTAGTTTCTTTAATGATTTTTCACTGAGTGTATGATTAATTGAACCAGTAATTTATATATAGGATGTTTTTCTCTTTTTAACTATATATAAGTTTTTTTTTTATATGTGCTTTTATGATTGTATGAAATAGCAATCGAATAAAGCTGTACTTGACTTGACTTGACTAGTGCCAATGTGTGTGCATGGCTCTTGGCTGCCTAATTGTGCAGTGGTGCTAGAGAGAGGGATAGACATGACACTTTCCTGCTCTCTACTTGTTATGCAACACAGCCAATTAGGGAGCTGCACTGCGTTCAGTGACAGTTTTGTAAATCTGGGCCTTACTTTAGAACTCGTGGCATTGCAAACAATTCTTGGTATTGTGTAAAAAAGGCATATTACATCCAAGTGGCCTGTTTTCGACAGGAAAGTACATTGAGGAGGTGGTCCTCCAAATGTTTTCCTACCAGGAAATCCATATTCCTAAACTACGAGTGGGAGCCTGCAAGGGAATACTGGCAGTCGGCTAACGTGCTCCTAACCAGTGGTGTAACGAAACTTGAGGGGGCCCCCCTGCAAAGTACATGGACGGGGCCCCCCATTCTCCACGTCAGTCAAGAGCTCTCAGGCCAGCGACCCGCCATACTGCAGGGGCTCACCCCAGCCATAAAAAAAGGATTCTGGTTCCTCTATTGGTCACATCCGCCCTTTCATCGGACGATTTACATACATCAGTAAATACTGCTGCTGCGCCCTCCAGCAAAGTTACATAACACTGCCTCCAGCCGGCCCACCAAACACATCCTCCTACTTGATGACCCACCTTCAAGCGAAGCCCGCTCAGTTGACCACATCCAAACACAGACCACTGCCTTCGTGCCTGCTACTAACGCATCCATTACACTCTACTCTCACCCCTACGAAACCCGCAGTTATGCTTTTCCGCCAGCTTTTAAAACCACCCCTCGGATGTCACTGTGAACCTGTGACCGCCGCCCACTGCTCCCCTGTCCACCACCGACAGTAAGACTGATGGCCGGTCCCCATCTAACCACTGCCTACCAGTAAAGACAGAGCCTTTCAGCTGCTGCCCTCCCCAATGCCACTGTAGTAGTTTAAAACATGTTAAACAATCTCTTCAACTGACCACCCCAAAACAGTTCTTCCTGCTAGCCTCTACGGCATCAAAGCCGTTCCTGCTACTTTTCATCCTCTGCATGATGCACACAATCATATTAAATGTACAAAGGGTCCGATTTTTGTTTCCTCACACCAACATTAATTTACACTATGTACCCCACTAAACCATACCTCCTGTCAAAGGCAAACCTGATCCCATGTGTAGCACCAGTCAGCAAGTACCCCAAGGACAAACACCAGAGAGAATGCGCGATTCATGTAATTAAACCTACAGTGACAACGTAGCATTTCCCCACCCACTGTCAGCCCAGCGAAGTCTGCAACCGCACAGTAGCCATCAATACCGGCAACATCTAAAGCGCATTTCCACTTCCTTTCAATGGCAGCTCCTGATACATATACCTATGACTTCTGGACGGCATCTACCACAGACCACAGCATTCTTTGTCTCCCTAAGACTAACCGAATGCTGTCGGTGAACGCTTCTCTTCCCCCTTCCTTACTAATAACTAATGGAGGATAACGAAAAAAATATATAGTATTTTCTTATGCAAATAGCGTATCAAGCACTTGCTGCCCGCAGTCCTCACCAGATCCACACGTATCAATATTCTGCTATGGCACCATCCTGTCAACCCTATTATTATCTGGAGATGTTTTTTATCCCTTCCGTGAACTGGGAAAAGCAATACCTTGCACGAAAACAAGTCCCTTTAAAACCTTTGCTACTTATACAGGCTCGCAAAGCACTTACTTGTTTTACTAACTGTCGTTGTAAAGCAAACAGGTAACTCATTCTAGGATTGGAATTACTGCTTAAAAGTGTGGATGATTTTTTGCATGTCTGCCAGACACTCGTTCTTCCCTGCATGCGCACACAATGCAACAATACAATTTAGCCTAACAAATTGTTCCGAAATGTACCGGAAGGTAAAGGAACAGCCCATATTATTTTTACAAAGAAAAATAGACAAACGTCCACTTTATACCCCATGACATAAAAGCCTTGGCGTGCACAGCTTGTCCAAATCCACGCCACCTAATTCAGCCCTGCCAAGTACCACGCATCTGGCGTTAGACTAACGCATTTCAGTGTGGTGATCCGCATCACCGCACTGAAATGCAAATTCACACATAACAGGCATCGTGCCTCCTCGGGTACCAGTGCTGCTAATCAATGCTGGTGTAGTACTATTTCCATGTGGCCGCCGTCTGTTTTCTGGTGCTTCCCCTGTCTCCTAAACGCGATGCGGTAAATTTCATTATGCAGTACAGCTGCCTGTGCGGTAGTCCTGTAATGAATGTCCCTTTTCTATGCCCACAACATTTTTCCGTATTTCCGTAGTGTGTCCATAAAGTTAGGTCTCCCGAGGATTTGTTGCAGGCACGCATGCACCGGCAGCCCTACGATGTCAGCCGCTTCGAGTGCGACATCTGCAAGGACTGGTTCCTGACAGGAGCTAGGGGCTTGAGAAGGATACCAGAGCTCTGGAGTGGGTGATGTTGTGACCTGGGATAACCTCCGCCTCCCTGTGGGGAGCGATGGTCAAAAACGGCCGCTCTGCATGGAGGAGCCGGGATCTAAGATTCCAACACGATGACACCTCAGCGCTGAAGTGCCCAATTTCATTGCTGTTTTGTTGTTGGGGGAACGGAAATAACAATGAGTAAGTATTAAAGGAATAACATGCAGGAGTCTGTTTCCAGGCTGATTCCTACTTGTTTTCTTCAAAACTTTCACATGCCGGTAATAGCTACTTTCAGCAGCAGACATACCGGAATGAAAAACAAAAACGTTAATTGTGAAGGTCCCATAGCTCCTGTGACCTATGTGTATTGGTAACTCTTACCTGTGTCAGAGCGTTGATTTCTTCAGATGCAAGATAGATATATCTGATTAGGGGTGTTACATTGAGTAATTGCTAAATGCGTGACAATGGTTTCCGAAAGCGTTACTGTACCCAGGTGACATTGTATTGATACAGCTCAATACACTCTCGGAGTGCATAGACATAAACTCCCCTCCCCTTACTGCCATGAATTATTGCTCCTCAGAGGGTTAGCGCCTCCAGTCATCTCTCGTAGTTCCACCTGTTACTGTGGTCAGTCACCTCGCAGCCATCCAACGCCTGTTGGCCCTCCCGCGGTCCTCAATGTTCCTCTTTTGACTAGAGTCCATCGAGAGGCATGCTCTAACAGTCTACTATATTGCCTCATCCAGCCTCTCGGGCCTCTGCCTGCTGGCCGCAGGCCCGTGAGGCCCAGTTTACACACACACAGAAGAGGCCTCAGGTCCCCCTCCGTCCAGCAGGTGTTGTATTAATGCACCTACAGACCTTGCTCCGCAGACAAGCTGATTGCGTCAAGGGTCTGGGTGCCTACCGTGGCGCAGGGAGCTGTGGCCTAACTCTAGTCTGGGAGCATCAGAGGCACCACTGAAATACTGCTTCAGGCTCGGATCTCCCCTCCTCTCACACTCCTGGTTAAATGGACGAAACACTTCAGCCCAGGGCAGTCTAGACCACATAGTCCTAAAACATGTTAGATCCCAGTTGCACCCTACCTCAGACAAAAGATCACTGAGGAGGCACTAGAGGGTAGGTCACTGGGTCTTACTGCGATTTTAGCATCCCAGAAACGGACTGATTACTCATAGATGAAAGCAGCTCTTTTTGGAAGGTTTAATCTGACCACAGATTAGCATTTAAAAAAAAACTTTGCAGCATTTCTACGCAGAGTAACCAGACATTATGGGAGGCCTGACTAGACCTTGAATGAACTGACACTTTTAAAGTGCTGGAGTAAGTGTAACCTGGCGCAGGCAAACCTCTGATTTCTGCAGAGAACATCCTATGTATTTATTTTGTAGAGTTACATTAACATGTAGCTGATGGAAAACTGCTTGGCGCTTGCAAATTTGCAAAGACACCTGGCAGGCTGGTCACCATGAGGGTGCAGAGGAATACACCTCAATTAGAGCACATTTTCACTCTGATTCACTCATAGAGGCCAAGGTTTCAGATTGATAAGTGTGTCGTTTTCATAATTTAACTGTAATAATGGGTGACATTCACGCAGTCTGACTCTGCTCAGTTTTCAGTAGCCTGCTGTTAGCACACTTTAGTTCAGTGACTTTCTTAGAGTTTCTAGTTGCTCAAATGGGAGTAATTTCTGATACTTATATGTTTCCCTCCTCTTCATTGCTTGATTTTGCTCACGAGAAAGTGTCACTCATAGTCATTGAAATGCCACTCATAATTACACTGAAATTATGAAAATGTCACACATAGCAATCTGAAACCTTGGCAGCTATGCTAATTCTACCACACACAGCACATTTGAACATCTCATAATTCCATGCCACACAATTCAACTATAAATAATGTAACCCTACAACATTCCATACCACATAATTACAATCCTAAAAATTAAAAAACACATATTTCCACTTCACTCCATACCACATAATTCCACATCACATAATAACATTCCACACAACTTAATACCACTCCAAACCACATAATTACACTCCACACAACACAATTCAACTACACATAATTCCACTTCAACCTATATAATTATACTTCACACAACATATTTACACTCAACTCCAAAACACATACCTACCCTCCACAAAATACAACTCTGCAACATGCTGCATAATTCCACTCCGCACAATTATACACCACACCATGCCACATAATTCCACACGTCACACAATTCCACAATTCATCCCCACACAATTCATCACACAACATAATTACACTCCACATAATGCCACTCAGCACCACATAATTTACCTCCACATAATTATGCTCTACTGCATATTGCATAAATACACTCCACATAAATCCAGTCTATGCCACGTAGCAACATTCCACATAACTACACTTCACACCATGCCTCATAATACCACTCAACACAATTTTCACTCAACAGCGCACACTTCCACGTCACACAAATTCAACTCTACACATTTCCATTCCACACCACATAATTCAACAACAAACTACATAATTCAAACCAACTACACAATTACACAACACACCACATACATCCAATCTACACCATAAAATTCCACATCATGCTACAATATTTAACAGCACACCACATAAGAAAACTCCACTACATACCACTACACAACACAAAATACCATTCCAGATAATCTCACTCCAAGACACACAATCCCACTCCACATAATTCCAGTACACTCAATACCACACAATTACTATCCACATAATTACACTGCACACCATGCCACATTATTTCACTACACAGATCCAATCCACACAACACAATTCCACAACTAACAATTCCAATCAATCAATCAATCAATCATGTCACTTATAAAGCGCACTACATACCCGCAAGGGTCTCAAGGCGCTGGGGGAAGAGGGGGGTGGTGCGGCTACTGATCGAAGAGCCAGGTCTTGAGGAGTCTTCTGAAGGCCAGTAGGTCTTGGGTCTGTCGGAGGTTGGTGGGGAGGGTGTTCCAGGTCTTGGCGGCGAGGTGGGAGAAGGATCTGCCCCCGGCGGTCGTTTTCCGGATGCGGGGGACTGTGGCGAGGGCGAGGCTGGTCGAGCGGAGCTGGCGGGTGGGGGTGTAGAAGCTGAGTCGTCTGTTGAGGTAGGCTGGTCCGGAGTTGTGGAGTGCTTTGTGTGCGTGGGTGAGGAGCTTGAAGGTTATCCTCTTGTTGACAGGGAGCCAGTGCAGGTCTCTCAGGTGGGGTGTGATGTGGCTGCGTCGGGGGATGTTGAGGATAAGACGTGCAGAGGCGTTCTGGATGCGTTGCAGCCGTCTCAGGAGCTTAGCCGTCGTTCCTGCGTAGAGGGCGTTTCCGTAGTCCAGCCTGCTGGTGACGAGGGCCTGGGTGACTGTTTTTCTTGTTTCGGTGGGGATCCACTTGAAGATCCTGCGGAGCATTTTCGGATGTTCCAATCCAAACCATATATGTCCACTTGACACCACACACATTCACTCCATTCCAAACAGAAAATGCATAGGTAAAATACATTGTCCTTTACAACGTACATCAATAGCTCTAACTCTCACAAATGCGAGACCAATTGCATTGCAAATGCTTGTTTACCTTCCAATGCATCCCAGCAGATCCTGTTCCTGGAGCTGCAATCCTTCTCCTGCCCCTGTCAGCTCTGTGCTGCCTCGTCCCTTCTCAGAGGAGCAGTGCCCTGTGGAGAATTCTCTCTCTGAAGGCCCCCCACCCCCATCCTTTTTCCGGGCCTGGCTCTGACTGAAGAGAAACAATGTAATTTGTTACTTTGTTTCTCTTCAGTCCTGGGTCAGGGAGAGGAGCTCAGAGCAGGCTGCACACTGCAGCTGCTTTAGAGCAAGCCTCTCTCTCACAGGTCTCTGCAGATGAGCTGAGGTGGCCCCCTTCACATACTGAAGACTGGGGGCCCCCCGCACCGCGGGGGCTGCGGGGGTGTTTGTTACGCCCCTGCTCCTAACATGGAATTGTCAAGGTGTAATCCAACCCGTAATGATTTATTAGTGATCCACAGGCATTCTAAATTATTAATTAAATCATCTGGGAGTAATCTACACTTGGCCTTCAGTTGGCTTAAAATCATCCAAGAGTATTTCACAATCATCTGAAAGTTCTTATGTAGTCATCATTTAGTAATCCACACTCATTCTGTAGTTGTCTTTAAATAATCCTGAATAATCCATGCTCATTTTTGAGTTGCCATTAAATCATCCTAGAGTAATCTACACTCATACTGAAAATGTCATGGGGCCATTCTAAAGTAATCAATAGCCATCCTGAAGCGGTCATAGGATCATCCAGGAATAATCCACACTCATCCTGAAATTGTCATGGGATCATTCCAGAGTAATCAACTTCCATCCTAAAGCGGTTATAGGATCATCCAAGAATAATCGACAGTCATCCTGAAATTGTTGTAGAATCATCCTAAAGTAATCCACAGTCATCCTTAAATTGTCTAGGTCCCATCCTGGAGTAATTCTCACTCATCCTGAAGTTGTCAATTAGTATTCGTGGAGTTGTAAAAGATAATCACTCCCTGCCAGTGGAAGTCATCAGAACACCATCCTAGAGTAGTTTTTGTGATAACTCTATAGAGTCATCTCACTTAAATATTTCTTCCTATAGGTATACTTCAGGATGGCTTGGGATGACTTCCCCAGATAATTACAGGAATTGCTCAGCTGAAGTCATCAGATGACTTCAGAATGACTCCAGGATGATCTTCCTTTTTGACTAGGGTGGGGCTCAAGTGACGTGCTGGTCTAACGGGAGATGGAACCTTTGGAGCAGGAGGACAACAGTAGAGCAGAGTGAGAGCTGGAGCGGATGTGAATCGGGCTGGAAGCTGAAGCTCAGTGAAGCGTATGACTGGCTGGGCTAGGAGAAGGCAGCTACTGGTGTGGCATGCGGATGACCTGTGAGGATCCTCTCCTATGATTGGAGAACCACAGGTAACCAGCAAAAAAATGACTGTACTGCTGCAAAAGGGATAACCTTAAATTTGGATTAATTCTTGACATATTTTGTATACATCTGTAATGTGTGGAGGATGCTGGAGACTTTGAAGGAATGAAATGGAAGTAGTGGATTGTAAGACCTAAACTGATTTCTACCCCTGCTGTAGTCTGCCAGTAGAGAAATTTCAATGATGGCTGTTATACCCAAACCATGTATCGATGAGCCGCCACATTAAGCAACGATACTGGTAGGCACTGAAGCTAAGGTACATAAGGCTCAAATAAAAATGACAGAGCGATAAACAACTTGCACAGTTGTTAAAGTTTAGTATCAGAATGAATGCTTCCGATTGGATGAGAACATTGATTCTAATATGTCAAGTGACGAACCCTTAGGTGAATCATTGAAACTACACCTAGTGCCTTTCTATACTTAATAAGAACCCCAGGATACATTTGGCGTATTATACTGCACTTTTAAGAAATTTGGGGCATCTTTGCAGTTTAGTCCACTGACGTATCCATCATCGAATTCCATCAATGGGGTGGGACAGACTTTCCTTCTAAAACCTACCTTGCTGATCTTACTTTTTGCTGTTAACCAGGAGCAATCTTCATCATTCACTCAAATCTGTGTCTGAAGTGGTTTATTGATAAAATTTTTATGTCAAATTGTATATCAATATGGTGACACTTTTTACATTAGATTTATAGGTTGGTACCTAAAAGAACCTACTTTTTTGCCCGTGATGTGTATTTGTTTTGATTATTCCATGGATGCTACTGTTCTTTGTTCTTCAGGAGATTATTTGATAAGAGTCCTTTTGTTGTCTCTTCAATTGTTCAGAAGTGATGGATAGCAAAGAAATATGGACCAATCCTATATTCCTGAAAAACCTGAACCTTCCTATAGTAGTAAAGCAATGGTTTCATCAGAGCTGTTTCGGAAAAAAACATTTTGGCATGTTAGGGAAAAGTGATAAACATTGAATTGCAGTGATAGTTTACTGCAGTGTACTAAGGGTACCAAGTCTCAAAAAAAGGAGAGAAGGCCGAAGCAGATGGCAAGTTAACACATTTATTTCACAAGTGATTATCAATAATTCAGATGATAGACTATTTTTATGTCTAGAAACGGTATACAGCATATGGTACAACCCCAGTCAAAAAGAAGGGTGTGGTGAAACAGTGGTTTGTAGAAAAGAAATCCTTCAGGGAGCATGACCTTCCCTCAAAGATTTGCCACTGTAAATTAATCCGAAAAGCTTTATGAAATTAATTACAAGAAACTATATATAAACATAGAAAGAATCTCACAAGATGGGATACAATCCATTAAATAACAATCAGAATAATTAACATTGTCAAAATACTAGTCCACATGAGATTTTGAACTTATTCCTTCATCCCTTTTAACTCCCCAGGCACATTTTGCAACAATTCCAATCTTCGTGGCATACAAATCTTTCAAAATAATTCCAAGGAAGAAATTAGGCTGACACAAAATAAAAGGGGGATGGGCCCTTCAAATGTTTGATTGTATATGTAAAAATGTACTAAAACCACTACTTGTTTCTTTCCATTTACTTTTATTTAAGCAGCCTTTCTTTTTTTTTAAACTTTATTTATAACTGTTGGCAATCAATATACAAGAATCCAACACATTGATGTAGGCATAGCAATTGCAGCAGGGACGCACGTGCGTTACACATCATAATAGTCAACAGCAGTATACATGCAGAACAGTAATTCTCAGCACCGTTTAACAGGAAGGTTCATAGGTTGAAAAAGGCTTCTGGTGACGAATGTAATTTATGTATGGTGCCCAAATGTCTCGGGACATGATATAGGCGGCACCAAGTCCCAGTAATTGGACAGTTGTTCATGGCAATATGAAATGTCTTTGACCCAGTCTCGTGCCTTTAGTGCCAATGTACCACCCCAGCACATTGCGAATCTGCGCTTGGCAAGGAGAAACATTATGGCGGCGAGTTTGCGAGAGCTGCTGGATATCTCTGCCACATATCCCAGTAGACCTATCAGAGGTGAGAGAGGCAGTGGAGTTTGTATGACTTCCCCCATTATCCCGAACACCTCCGCCCAATACGCCGCAACAGCAGGGCAGTGCCAAGCAAGGTGGATAAAGTCAGCGGAAGTGGCATGGCATCGTGTGCATTGGGAATCTGGGGATATGCCAATTCGGTGCAGCAGAGCTGGAGTGCGATAAGTGTGATGTAAGAAATTAAAGTGAAGGAGACGTAACTTGTAGTTAGGGGAGAGTAGTTTGAGCTGGCCACACCAAAAGATCCATTGTGCATCTGTGAGTGGAAGGGCAAGGTCTTCTCCCCAGGCCTCTCTGGCAGTTGTACAGGCTGCGGGTGTGGTGTGTTGCATGGTGTTATATAGTGACGTTATCAGTTTACGGGGTGAAGCGGTAGTGTACATGTATTCTAGGGCTGTGTGAGTCTCCGGAGGTGCCGGGAATGTTTTGAATAGTTCAAGGCACGTTGCTCGTAGTTGATAATAAAGGAAAGTGTCTAGCGGTGCACTGGATGAGGGCTGTGGGGTCGGGGGTCGCGAAAGTGGTCCCCTGGGAAGAGATCTGTGAAGGTGCGCATGTTAAGCCGGTTTGCGCGGTTGCAGGCGCCACCGTCATGTAACGGAGGTAAAAGTGGGTGTCTTGCAATCGGGATGGTTGGAGCATAGAGTAGAGGAGTACCTGCGCTGCACGCCAGCCCGGCCCATGCGCATCTCTAGCAATGCGAAGTATCTATCTCATCTGAAGGTCGTTAAGAGGGAGCAAAGAGGGCTGTCGAGAGTGGCAACGGTGAGACCACATCTATCTCCACTGCGACGTGCGGTTGAAATGGTGTTGGATGTGTCCAATAGTGCAAGAAGTGTGCCTGAGCGCAAAGTGCGTAGAGTTGTGGATCAGGCGCGCCTAACCCTCCCAGAGTTTGCAGCAAGGCCAGCAATTCATACCTGACCCGGGGTTGTTGGCTGGCCCAGACCAGCGTGACAAGATTGGACCGGAGGCGTTTGCAGAAAGCCTGCGTAATCGGGGTGGGAATATTTACAAATAAATATAGAAATTTCGGTAGGACTATCATTTTCGCTATGGCGATTCAGCCCGCCAATGATAGCAGGAGTTTCGTCCATATGGGGATACGATCTTCAAGCCAGGCTATCGCTCTGCCGAAGTTAGCCTGCCATAGTTTGGCCATGTCCCTGCTTATGTAAATGCCCAGATATTTAATAGGTCCCTCAGCCCATTGCAGGGGGTACTCAAAGGGAAATGGAGTCGTGGCGTCGGTTAATGGGGGAAGTACTGATTTGGCCCAGTTGATTTGGACCCCGGAGAAGCCTCCAAAGCGGATTGTAGGAAAGTGGCTCTGTATTTACTGCACCAAAGTAAGGTTCAGTGTGCACAGAGTCCCCAGTCCCCCAGAGGTTTGGAGGAGGCTAAAGTTAGATATAACCTTACTCTCTAAAGTGGTAGCTTGGTCGAGCAGTAAGGCAGTATCAGAGGACAGTGTAAAGCATTTGTTGTACGCACTCAGTCAGCAAATGGAGCCACACACTCAAGAACTGAACTCTAGGCCAATGGTTTGTATATAAAAAAATATATGCTTGTTTTATTTTAGAACCAACAATAGGGTCAAAATATACTTTCTCAGTATGAGATGTTCTGGTTAGCCACCTTACAAATAGGCAATAGACTTGTTGGTGGTATTAATCACAGTTGGTGCAAGAGGCAACACAGGGTCAAATACAATGCAACATTGAGCTTAATGGAAAATTGTGATTAATTACAATTAATGACTTTGTAGGTTACTTTTCTAACCACAGGACTGGATCCTGGATTCAGTATTGGGACACTTCCTGGAAACAGGTAAGAAAAAGCGTTTTGGTTATTGTAGTGATTTTTGAGGAATATTACTGTATTTCAAAAGTCGACACTTAGAAACTTTTCTGGGTAAAATTACCAATGTTATCCTATGGAAGGAAATGCAGTTTGCAAGCAAAGCAGGTTTACGTTACTTTTGTAATCCAGTGCTGGGTTCTCGGGTTCAGCACTGGGGTATCTAGCTAAAACAGGTAAGTAATTACGTTTGTATCGTTGGCACGATTTTTAAAGAATATTTGTAAAATGCAGAAATCGACACTTAGAAACTTTTTCAACAAAAGCAGGCAATGATATCCTATGAGAGGAATTTCGAGTTACTGGTAAGTACGGTAAAAATTACTTTTCATGGTTGGTACTAGTCTAAAAGAGGCAGTACTGACGTCTCTCCTGATAGCAGGTGAGTAGTTCGGAATTCGTTACTGTTGTGATTTTTAAACAATATTTTAGTATTTCAAAAGTAGACACTTAGAAGAAATTTCACAGAAAACCAGTCAATGGATCCCTATGGACGAAAATGGAGTTAGCGGTAAGTAACGTTGGGATTACTTTTTAGGGCCAGTGTTGGGCACCCCGGTCCAGCACTGGGGCCTCTTCTAATGCCAGGTGAGTATTTTCGTTTTCGTGACTCGGTTGATTTTAGGTGAATATTTTAAAGTTCCAAAACTCCACACTTAGAAGAAATTCCAGGTGCGAGCCAGTCAGTGTTACCCTAAGGAAGAAAAGTGAGTTATCGGTCTTTGGGTAAGTACTCGACCGGCAGAGTTAAGGTTCTGGGCCTAGACTCAGGGGTCCCCCAGTATCAGGTAAGTACAGTTGTTACACCCTCAGCGGCACAGGGGCGGCCGGGTGCAGAGTGAGTAGGCCCAATGTTATCCTATGGCAGGCAGGGGGCCTCGGGTTGGTGGCTGCTGGCAAGCAGGCCACGCGGCCGTGGGAGCTGGGCTCCTGGTCACTTGCCCAGGGCAAATGGGGAAGTAGGTTAGGGTAGAGGTTGCACTTCCAGGGGCACTCGGGCGGCTGGGTGCAGGGTGCTTTTGAGCCGTCGGGCGCTCAATGTTAACCAATGGAGATCTTGGACGGTGAAAAAAGGCTGCAGGCTCGGGGACGGTGATTCTTCAGGGGCGACCAACACTTTGGGAGGTAAGTTGGGGTCTTGGAGGATAGGTAGACACCCAGGAGTTGGGCACAGGGAGCCGTGGGGCGCCGGGTGCAGGGGTGTCTTTTGAGGTCGGGAAATCTTACCCCCTGCTGGTCGCGGTTGGAGGGGTCCCTTGTCCTGAGGCTGCAGGCGTCGTCTGGGTCGTCGAGGAGGGTCCTTGGGCACTGGATTCCAGGTCAGAATCGCCGGGGGGACGTCCTCAGAGTCTTGGTTCACTCAGGCACAGGCCGGGCTCGGCAGGTGCAGAGGCTGCAGGTTTCGCGGTTCCGTGCCAGGGCTGGGTCTTTTGTAGTTTGTTCTTTTGAGCAGTACCACTGCTCGTGGGAGTCCCTGGGTTGAAGGCTGTGGCACAGAAGTCAGATCCTCTGGGGTTTTTGAGGTTGCTGAGGCCGGGGTTCCGCAGGAGCAGGTTCAGAGGTCGACAGGCCGGTAGGGCTGGGGCCAAGTCAGTTGTCGTCGCCTCCTGGTTAGTAGCTGCACGGCTGGTCTTCTTGCTTCGCCTTCTCTTCTTGTTTTCGGATTCGGGAACTGAGGAAGGAAGGTTCAGGGAGCCCCTAAATACTAAATTTAGGGGTGGTTACAGGTAGGTAAGGGCAGGGGCCAATGGGTCCCTTCCCTGGGGTGGGTACACCCCTATTCTGCTCCTCTCCAGTAGGAGGGGGGCAGGAGCCTGTCCCTGGTTGGCTGGGTCCCCCCATCCTCAAGATGGCGGGGACTCGAGTTTGGGCTTCACCTCGTCTCCCCCACCTTAGGGGCGGAGTTGGCAGAGGTGGGCACAACCCATTTCCTGCCTCTGGTTTTCCCGCCATTTCTCCCGCCAGAAGTGGGGGTAGAACCAGTGGGGACCAGTTTGCTGGAAGCAGCAAGTGGTCTGGGGAAGCTCAAGGCGGCAGGCCTTTGAAGCTCCCCCTGCCCATCCTGGGGAGGAGGCTTTGGCACCTCGCCCCAGGATGCGCATTCTTTCAGGCCCCTGAGAGCAGAGGCTCTCGACCCAGGGGTCAGAAACATGTCTGGTGGTGGCAGCCTGGGCAGCCACTCAGTCCGGACACTGGAGGTCGGGTTGGTTTCAGGGGGCATCTCTAAGATGCCCTCTGGAGTGCGTTTTACATTAAATCCCACACTGGCATCAGTGGGGTTTAATGGGCTAAGTTTGATACCAAACTTCTTAGTTTTCAGTGGGGCCATTATGGTGCTGTGGAGTTCGTAATGACAGACTCCCAGCACCATATACTCTTAATGGCAGCACTGCACTTACAATGCCCAAGAATGGACTTGGGCACTGTAGGGGCACAGGGCTCATGCCTCTATGCCCTCACCACTGGCATAGTGCACCCAGCTAGAGGGGTGGCTGACCTAGGCCAGGGCAGTGGCTTGTAGGCATGGCACACAGGGATGTGTGCCATGTCGACTCTTCGCTTTGTTCTGCACCAAGACACGCAGCCTGCAAAGGCAGTGTGTGTGTGTAAAGGTACAGGGTCCCTAAGGGTGGCACAACAAGTGCTGCAGCCCTTAGGGGCCTTCCCTGGTCACAGTGCCCTGGGTACCCATGGTACCATTTACCAGGGGCTGTCCTGTGGCCAGGGATGCCAATTGGGTGTAGGTATCAATGCAGTTTTAGGGAAGGAACACAGGCCCTGGGTACCTGGTTGGCAGGAGCCCAGGGCACACTCAGTCAAAGCACATCAGCATTTCAGCAAAAGTGGGGGCATACCATGCAAGAAAGATGGCACTTTCTCACACAACCCCCCAAACGAAAGATGATGAGACTAACCTTGCCCTAGGGAGTCTTCATTGTCTAAGTGGAAGAACCTGGAAAGGCCATCTGCATTGGCATGGGCAGTGCCAGGTCTGTGTTCCACTTCAAAGTCCATTCCCTGTAGGGAGATGGACCACCTCAACAGTTTTGGATTTTCTCCTTTCATTTGCATTAGCCACCTGAGAGGTCTGTGGTCAGTTTGAACAAGGAAGTGAGTCCCAAACAGGTATGGCCTCAGCTTCTTCAGGGACCAAACCACAGCAAAGGCCTCCCTCTCAATGGCACTCCAACGCTGCTCCCTGGGGAGAAGCCTTCTGCTTATAAAAGCAACAGGTTGGTCTTGGCCTTCATCATTGGTCTGGGATAGGACCGCTCCTATCTCCAGCTCAGAGGCATCACTTTGCACAATGAACTGCTTGGCATAATCTGGTGCTTTTAGAATTGGTGCTGAGCACATTGCTTCTTTTAGAGTGTCAAAAGCCTTTTGGCAACAGGCTGTCCAGTTTACTTTCTTTGGCATCTTCTTGGAGGTGAGTTCTGTGAGGGGAGTCACAATGGACCCATATCCCTTCACAAACCTCCTATAGTACCCAGTCAAGCCAAGGAATGCCCTGACTTGGGTCTGAGTTGTTGGAGCTGCCCAGTCCAGGATGGCCTGGATCTTGGGCTGTAAGGGTTGTACCTGGCCTCCACCAACCAGGTGGCCCAAGTACACCACAGTGCCCTGCCCTATCTGGCATTTGGATGCCTTGATAGATAGGCCTGCAGTTTGCAGAGCCTTTAACACCTTCCCAAGGTGGATCAGGTGATCCTGCCAGGTGGAACTGAAGACAGCAATATCATCAAGATAGGCTGCACTAAAGGACTCCAACCCAGCAAGGACTTGATTCACCAACCTCTGGAAGGTGGCAGGGGCATTCTTTAAACCAAAGGGTATAACAGTGAACTGAAAATGCCCATCAGGTGTAGAGAACGCTGTTTTCTCTTTGGCTCCTGGGGCCATGCCAATCTGCCAGTACCCTGCAGTTAAGTCAAAGGTACTCAGGTATTTGGCTGCACCCAATCTGTCTATCAGTTCATCAGCTCTTGGGATAGGGTGTGCATCTGTCTTGGTGACAGAGTTGAGACCTCTATAGTCCACACAAAACCTCATCTCTCTCTTTTCACGCTGTTGATGGGGTTTGGGGACCAGAACCACTGGGCTAGCCCAAGGGCTCTCAGAGGGCTCAATAACCCCCAGCTCCAGCATCTTGCTGACTTCAGCTCTGATGCTTTCCTTAACTTGGTCTGACTGACGATAGATTTTGTTTTTGACAGGTGCACTGTCACCAGTGTCCACATCATGGGTACACCAGTTTGTCAGACCAGGGGTCAAGGAAAGAGCCCAGCATACTGCTGCAAGACTTGCTTGCAGTCAGTCTGCTGTTGGGCAGTGAGGGTGTCTGAAAAGACAACTCCATCTGCTGACCCATCTTTTGGGCTGTGGGAGAGGAGATCAGGGAGAGGTTCACTTTCAGCTTCCTGTTCCTCATCTGTCACCATCAACATGGTGATGTCAGCCCTGTTATTGTAGAGTTTTAGGCGGTTCACATGGATAACCCTTTGGGTGTCCTGCTTGTGCCCAGGTCAACCAAGTAGGTGACCTCACTCTTTTTCTCTAGGATAGGGTAAGGGCCACTCCATCTGTCCTGGAGTGCCCTTGGTGCCACTGGCTCCAAAACCCATACTTGTTGCCCAGGTCGAAATTCAACCAGTGCAGCTTTTTGGTCATACCAGTGCTTCTGAAGCTCCTGGCTGGCCTCAAGATTCTTGGATGCCTTTTCCATGTACTCAGCCATTCTGGACCTTAGGCCAAGCACATAGTCCACAATGTCTTGTTTGGGTTCTTGTAGAGGTCTCTCCCAGCCCTCCTTCACAAGGCAGAGTGGTCCCCTCACAGGATGGCCAAACAGAAGTTCAAAGGGTGAGAAACCTACTCCCTTCTGTGGCACTTCTCTGTAAGCTGAAAAGCAGGCATGGTAGTAGGACATCCCATCTCCTTTTGAGTTTTTCAGGGAGTCCCATGATCATGCCTTTCAATGTCTTGTTGAATCTCTCAACAAGACCATTGGTTTGTGGATGGTAGGGTGTAGTAAACTTGTACTGCACCCCACACTCCTTCCACATGTGGGTCAGGTAAGCAGACATGAAGTTGGAACCTCTGTCTGAAACCACCTCCTTAGGAAACCCTACCCTGGTGAAGACACCAATGAGGGCCTTGGCTACTGCAGGAGCTGTAGTAGTCCTAAGGGGAATAGCCTCAGGATACCTAGTGGCATGATCCACTACCACCAGTATGAACTTGTTCCCTGAGGCTGTGGGAGGTTCCAGTGGACCCACTATGTCCACACCTACCCTTTCAAAGGGAACCCCCACCACAGGTAGTGGTATCAGGGGGGCCTTTGGATGGCCACCTGTCTTGCCACTGGCTTGACAGGTAACACAGGAGCTGACAAACTCCTTCACCTTTTGGTGCATCTGGGGCCAGTAAAAGTGGCTAACTACCCTTTCCCACGTTTTGGTTTGGCCCAGATGTCCGGCTAGGGGGATGTCATGAGCCAAAGTTAGGAGGAACTCCCTGTACTTCTGGGGCACTACCACTCTCCTGGCGGCTCCAGGATTAGGGTCTTTTGCCTCAGTGTACAGTAGTCCCTCTTCCCAATAGACTCTGTGGGTACTACTGACATCTCCCTTGGCTTCTGAAACAGCTTGCTGCCTCAGGCTGTCAAGAGTGGGACAGTCTTGCTGTCCTTGGCACAGCTCTTCCCTAGAGGGTCCCCCTGGGCCCAAGAGTTCAACCTGGTAAGGGTCAAGCTCCAGGGGCTCAGTTCCCTCTGGGGTGTCCAGGTTCTCTCCCTGAGGAGAGGGGTCCTGCTCTTGTGGCTGTGTAGAAGCTGGTCCCCCAGGCTTCTTCCCTTTTCTCTTGGTAGGTTGGGCCATCATTTCAGGCTCCAACACTATTTCTTCACCCTGCCTTTTGCTCTGTGCTCTTGTTTTTACACACACCAATTCAGGGATGCCCAGCATGGCTGCATGGGCCTTTAGCTCAACCTCTGCCCAGGCTGAGGTTTCCAGATCATTGCCTAGCAGACATGCAGCTGGTAACTTCTGAGAGACCACCACCTGCTTCAGGCCAGTAACCCCCCCCAGCCTAATGTCACCATGGCCATGGGATGACTAGTGGTGACACTGTCAGCATTGGTGACCGGGTAGGTTTTCCCAATCAAGTATTGCTCAGGGGAAACCAGTGTGTCCCTCACCATAGTGACACTGGCACCTGTATCCCTCAGAGCTTCTACCCTAGTTCCATTCACCCAGGGGTATTGTAAATATTTCTTCAAGTTGGGTGGCCACACAGCTACAGTGGCAAACTCCACTTCCCCTAGTGAGACGAGACTCGCCTGAGTGTGTCCCCAGATTTGCTCAGGGCACTCTTCTGATCCCATCTGTAGACTGGCTGCCCCAGGAGTAGCTGTACTGGGTGCCTTAGGGGCTTTGTTGTGGGGGCAAGATTTATCTATAGTTAGGTGTCCTAACTTCTTACAGTTATTACACCAGGCCTTTAAGGGATCAAAGTTCTTCCCCCTATAGGGTTGAGGCACATAGGGAGTAGTTTGGGACCCACCCCCCAGAACAGATTTTTGGGGCCCTTTGGAAAACTCAGACTTCTTATCTTGGGAATTCTCACCAACTTTCCCCTGGGGAGGTTTGGTGACCACCTTCTTTTGGTCACCCCCAGTGGTTGTCCTTGTCACCCTAGTTTTGACCCAGTGGTCTGCCTTCTTTCCCAATTCTTGGGGAGAAATTAAACCTAGGTCTACCAAATGCTGATGCAGCTTTTCATTTGTGCAGTTACTTAATATATGTTCCTTCATGAACAAATTGTACAATCCAGTAAAATCCTGCACACCATGTCCAGCTAACCACCCATCCAGTGTCTTTACTGAGAAGTCCACGAAGTCAATCCAGGACTGGGTCTGGGTTTTTGAGCCCCCTGAATCTAATTCTATACTCCTCAGTAGTGAATCCAAATCCCTCAATCAGAGTCTTCCTCATGAGGTCATAGGACCCTGCATCTGGCCCAGAGAGGGTCAGAAGCCTGTCTCTGTTCGTTTTCGTGACTCAGTTGATTTTAGGTGAATATTTTAAAGTTCCAAAACTCCACACTTAGAAGAGATTCCAGGTGCGAGCCAGTCAGTGTTACCCTATGGAAGAAAAGTGAGTTATCGGTCTTTGGGTAAGTACTCGACCGGCAGAGTTAAGGTTCTGGGCCTAGACTCAGGGGTCCCCCAGTATCAGGTAAGTACAGTTGTTACACCCTCAGCGGCACAGGGGCGGCCGGGTACAGAGTGAGTAGGCCCAATGTTATCCTATGGCAGGCAGGGGGCCTCGGGTTGGTGGCTGCTGGCAAGCAGGCCACGCGGCCGTGGGTGCTGGGCTCCTGGTCACTTGCCCAGGGCAAATGGGGAAGTAGGTTAGGGTAGAGGTTGCACTTCCAGGGGCACTCGGGCGGCTGGGTGCAGGGTGCTTTTGAGCCGTGGGGCGCTCAATGTTAACCAATGGAGATCTTGGACGGTGAAAAAAGGCCGCAGGCTCGGGGACGGTGATTCTTCAGGGGCGACCAACACTTTGGGAGGTAAGTTGGGGTCTTGGAGGATAGGTAGACACCCAGGAGTTGGGCACAGGGGGCCGTGGGGTGCCGGGTGCAGGGGTGTCTTTTGAGGTCGGGAAATCTTACCCCCTGCTGGTCGCGGTTGGAGGGGTCCCTTGTCCTGAGGCTGCAGGCGTCGTCTGGGTCGTCGAGGAGGGTCCTTGGGCACTGGATTCCAAGTCAGAATCGCCGGGGGGACGTCCTCAGAGTCTTGGTTCACTCAGGCACAGGCCGGGCTCGGCGGGTGCAGAGGCTGCAGGTTTCGCGGTTCCGTGCCAGGGCTGGGTCTTTTGTAGTTTGTTCTTTTGAGCAGTGCCACTGCTCGTGGGAGTCCCTGGGTTGAAGGCTGTGGCACAGAAGTCAGGTCCTCCGGGGTTTTGAGGTTGCTGAGGCCGGGGTTCCGCAGGAGCAGGTTCAGAGGTCGACAGGCCGGTAGGGCTGGGGCCAAGTCAGTTGTCGTCGCCTCCTGGTTAGTAGCTGCACGGCTGGTCTTCTTGCTTCGCCTTCTCTTCTTGTTTTCGGATTCGGGAACTGAGGAAGGAAGGTTCAGGGAGCCCCTAAATACTAAATTTAGGGGTGGTTACAGGTAGGTAAGGGCAGGGGCCAATGGGTCCCTTCCCTGGGGTGGGTACACCCCTATTCTGCTCCTCTCCACTGGGAGGGGGCAGGAGCCTGTCCCTGGTTGGCTGGGTCCCCCCATCCTCAAGATGGCGGGGACTCGAGTTTGGGCTTCACCTCATCTCCCCCACCTTAGGGGTGGAGTTGGCAGAGGTGGGCACAACCCATTTCCTGCCTCTGGTTTTCCCGCCGGTTCTCCCGCCAGAAGTGGGGGTAGAACCAGTGGGGACCAGTTTGCTGGAAGCAGCAAGTGGTCTGGGGAAGCTCAAAGGCGGCAGGCCTTTGAAGCTCTCCCTGCCCATCCTGGGGGAGGAGGCTTTGGCACCTCGCCCCAGGATGCGCATTCTTTCAGGCCCCTGAGAGCAGAGGCTCTCGACCCAGGGGTCAGAAACATGTCTGGTGGTGGCAGCCTGGGCAGCCACTCAGTCCGGACACTGGAGGTCGGGTTGGTTTCAGGGGGCATCTCTAAGATGCCCTCTGGAGTGCGTTTTACATTAAATCCCACACTGGCATCAGTGGGGTTTAATGGGCTAAGAAGTTTGATACCAAACTTCTTAGTTTTCAGTGGGGCCATTATGGTGCTGTGGAGTTTGTAATGACAGACTCCCAGCACCATATACTCTTAATGGCAGCACTGCACTTACAATGCCCAAGAATGGACTTGGGCACTGTAGGGGCACAGGGCTCATGCCTCTATGCCCTCACCACTGGCATAGTGCACCCAACTAGAGGGGTGGCTGACCTAGGCCAGGGCAGTGGCTTGTAGGCATGGCACACAGGGATGTGTGCCATGTCGACTCTTCGCTTTGTTCTGCACCAAGACACGCAGCCTGCAAAGGCAGTGTGTGTGTGTAAGGTACAGGGTCCCTAAGGGTGGCACAACAAGTGCTGCAGCCCTTAGGGGCCTTCCCTGGTCACAGTGCCCTGGGTACCCATGGTACCATTTACCAGGGGCTAACCTGTGGCCAGGGATGCCAATTGGGTGTAGGTATCAATGCAGTTTTAGGGAAGGATCACAGGCCCTGGGTACCTGGTTGGCAGGAGCCCAGGGCACACTCAGTCAAAGCACATCAGCATTTCAGCAAAAAGTGAGGGCATACCATGCAAGAAAGATGGCACTTTCTCACACGGATGAGTTACCGGATCAGTGGAGAGAGATTTTGCTCCGGCCGGCTAACATAGAGGGTAATATCGTCCGCATATAGGGACACAGTGAGGCTTCGGGTCGTGAATCCTATCCCCCGATTTGTGTGGTGTTGGCGGATTTGCGCGGCTAGAGGCTCCATCGCAATGGCGAAAAGCAGAGGTGAGAGGAGGCATCCCTGTCGTGTGCCCCTGCTGATCGGGAAGGGCACCGATATCAGCCCGTTGAGGTGCACATGGGTGGTGGGAGACGTGTAAAGGAGCTGGATCTGTGCAAGGAAGATGGGGCCTCGGCCCATTCTGCCAAGGAGCAGAAACAGGAAGCCCCATTCCAGCGTGTCGAAAGCCTTGGTCGCATCGAGTAAGGCTGCCAAAGCTGTGGTGTGAGGGTGTAGGTAATGCAGTACTGCAAACATGGTCCGGAGGTTGTGCGCAGTGGAGCGGCCTGGTACAAAACCAGATTGATCCGGCCTGATCATTACCGGCAACATGAGTTGCAGTCTGTTCGCTAGCACTTTCGCGAAAATCTTATTGTCCATGTTGATAAGTGAGAGGGGCCTGTATGAATCGCAGTGGTCAGCCGGCTTGTCCGGTTTAAGGAGCGTGAAAATGACGGCCTCTCGCATCGAAGGTGGAGCGTGCCCACCTCCAGTGCGTCACGATAGACCTCCAGCAGTTGTGGGATGAGAATGTCAGAATATTCTTTATAAAAGGCTGCTATCAGCCCATCCGTGCCGGGGGCCTTATCTGGGGGGGTGCTGGCTATTGCTTGGCGAATTTCCTCGGCAGAGATGGGGGAGTCCAAAAACTCCCGGTGTGCGTTAGAGAGCCATACTAGCTCAATGGAATCGAAGTATGCCTGCAGGTCCGAGGAGGGAGCTATTCGAGAGGCAGAGTAGAGTTGGGTGTAGAAGTCGACCATGATACGGAGTAAGTCGGGGGCGTGGGAGTGGCACTTGCCTTCAGGGTCCAGCAGGCCTGAGATATAAGATGAAGCGCGTGGTTTTTGATGCATCCTAGCTAGTGTCCTGCCGGGGCGGTCACCCTCGCTGTATCTACGCGCCTGTGTTTCTTTGCCCAGAAAATCAACTTCTCTAGTCGCTTCTTCTTGATAAGCCGTCATTTTCTTGCGAATGTCGGCTAGGAGAATGGGTACTGGTATGATGGAATTTGGTCTCGAGTGCGGAGATGTCTGCTTCAAGAGCGGAAAGTGTTCCGCGGATAGCCCTAAGCACTCCGTGCTCCTTGTTTATGTATATCCCTCGAATAACCACCTTAAAGGCGTCCCAGAGTGTGGGGGGCAGCTGACTGACCCAGTGTTAAGCTAAAAATATCCCTGTATGGCGTCACGTACCTCTTCTCTGAAGACTTGATCCCTAAGAGCATTTGGAGGCAGCCGCCAGGAGAATGCGGATGATGGGGCACGTGGTGGCCTAAGGGTCAGTTGAATCGATTCATGGTCCGAAAGGATGTGGAGTAGGTGAGTGGCTTCGGGTCGCCAGGGTAGTATTGTCCTAGAGGCCAACCAGTAGTCTATCCTGGACCATGCCCCATGATGCAGGGAATAACAGGTGCGTTCGCGTGCGCTGGGGTGCATGTCGCGCCATATGTCTATGAGGTGGTTGTCGGAGATAATTGAAGCAAGTGTCAAGGCCGCCTGGGGGTGGGGACGTCTAGAACTCCCTGCCCTATCCAAATCATCTACCAGCGGGACATTAAAGTCACCGCACCATAGTATGGTCTGTGGGTCAGAGCTAGCAATATGGTGCCAAACATCAGTGAAAAAGGCCGGGTCGTCCACGTTCGGGCCATAGACCACTGCTAAAGTTATGGAGTGATTGTGAAGTTTGCCAGTCAGGATAATGTAGCGCCCTTCATCGTCGCATACAGAATGTTCCCTAGTCCAGGCCAAACCCCTCCATATGAGGACGCAGACACCTCTAGCATAGTTGGAGTATGAGGAGGTATATGTTAATCCCCAGCTTTTGGCAAGTAGGGGCGGAAGGATATTGCCGAGGAGGTGGGTTTCCTGAAGTAGGCAGATGTCCATGGCGTGTCTGTTCAGATACGCCTGAACTAGGTGTATTTTCCTGTCGTCATTAAGCCCCCGCACATTCCATGTGAGTAATCTAATCGAGGCTGTCTTATCCATGTATATTAGAAGGGGCTCTGAGCTGGCGAATGATCGTGCAGTGTGCTCTTGCACTTCTGCCAGCTGTGTGAGGACGTGTGCATAGATGTGCCATTGTGCCAACATTTTTCATACAAACAATTAAACTGAAACATATAACCCTCAACAACCCCCCTCCCCATAACTTCCCCCACCCACTCCAACCCCCCAATTAAGTTGAGACATCCCCCCCATAACTGAAGCTTCTGGGAATCATCCCAGGGGTCGTGGAGACTCCGCTGGGTCTACCCGCCGTGAGGCAGGGTGGCCGAGCATAGATGTGGAGTGGGAAGCACATTGCCTGAGCCCGGGCCATGGTGTAATAGTGACTTGGGTGACTTGGCTGGTTGAAGGTGCCCCCAGAGAGTACCTGTATGGGGGGTAGTAACATGAGTCAGTGAGCCAAAATTGAGCAGAGCCTCAATTCAGCAAATATCATAGGACGAAGGAAGTCGTTGTCACTCAATCTTGCTCCGGCAGAGGATGAGCCTGTTTGATCGTCCCGGGGGCGTTCTTTCTTTGCCTATTGCTTAGCGAATTTAAGGGCCAGCTTCGGGTCCATGAAGGGAATCTCTTTGCCATCAAGTGTGACCTTAAGTTTGGCCGGATAGAGCATGGCGTATTTGATGTTGGCTTTCTGCAGGAGTTGCTTAGTCAGCAGGAATTCGCAGCGGGCTGTCTGAACTGTTAGGGTGAAATCGGCATCCCCCTTATTTTGGATGTGGCCTCGTTCCCTGGCCTGCCGGAGAACCGTGTCGCGATCTTTGTAATTTAAGAGGTGCACCACAACTGGGCGCGGGGAGTTCACGGGGGGGGTCTCGACCCCAGTGATCGATGCGCTCTTTCAACGATAAAAACCGGTGATAAGTCCGAGCCAAAGAGGTCCCGCAGCATGGTTTCTACAAAGTCCTCCATCCTGGAGATGGCTGTGGACTCGGGAACGCCCACCACGCAGAGGTTGTTGTGCCTCGAGCGGGCTTCTAGGTCCTCATTCTTCTGTTTGATGATGTCTAGCACTTTGTCCATCTGTAGGAGGTGTTCTGAAGCTGCAGCTTGGTTGTCGTCTGTTTCGGACACTCTTGTCTCCAGATGGTCAAGCCGGGTGTCGTGATCGTCGACCAATCAATCAATCAATCAGGGGCATTGTAAGCGGGCTACTCACCTGTGAGGGTCTCAAGGTGCTGAGGGGAGGAGGGGGGTCCGCAGATCTGTTTAGCTGAAGAGCCAGGTCTTGAGAGTCTTCCTGAAGGTGTTCAGGGAGGGGGCACGTCTGATGTCTGCCAGTAGCTCGTTCCAGGTCTTGGCTGCAATGTGAGAGAAGGATCTTCCACCTGCTCTGGCTCTGTGGATGCGCAGGGTTTTGGCCAGTGCGAGGTTGGAAGATCGGAGGTTTCTTTTGGGTACGTGGAAGTTGATTCTGTTGTTGAGATATTTGGATCCGTTGTAGTGTAGGCATTTGTAGGCATGAGTGAGGATTTTGAAGGTGACTCTTTTCTCCACGGGGAGCCAGTGGAGTCTTCGTAGGTGTTGGCTGATGTGTTTGTGCCGGGGATGCTGAGGACGAGTCTGGAGGCGGTGTTCTGTATTGTCTGGAGTTTGCGGAGTAGGGACTTGTTGATGCCGGCGTAGAGTGCGTTTCCATAGTCCAGTCTGCTGGTGATGAGTGCGTGGATGACTGTCTTCCTTGACTCAGGGGGGATCCATTTGAAGGTCTTGCGAAGGATGCGGAGGATGCGGAGGATGTTGAAGCAGCTGGAGGTGACGGCGTTGACCTGTTGGTTCATGGTGAGTGATGAGTCGAATACGATGCAGAGGTTTTTGGCATGGTTTGAGGGGGTAGGTGGGCTTCCGAGGGCGGTCGGCCACCAAGTGTTGTCCCATGCTGAAGGGGTGGTTCCAAGGACGAGGACTTCTGTCTTCTCTGCGTTGAGCTTCAGGCAGCTGTTGGTCATCCAGACTGCGACGTCTTGCATTCCTTTCTGGAACTTGAGTATGGCGATGGTGGGGTCTCTGGTGAGGGAGAGGATGAGCTGGGTGTCGTCGGCATAGGATACTATGTTGAGGCCGTGTTGTCGGACGATGGCTGCGAGGGGGGCCATGTAGATGTTGAAGAGGGTTGGGCTCAGTGATGATCCCTGTGGGACTCTGCAGGTGATTTTCGTGGGATCGGAGAGGAAGGGTGGTAGTCTGATTCTTTGGCTTCTTCCGGTGAGGAACGATCGGATCCAGTCCAGGGCTACTCCTTGTATGCTGGCGTCGTGCAGTCTGGCGACTAGTGTGCGATGAGAGATGGTGTCGAAGGCCGCTGACAGCCGAGTAGGATGAGGGCTGCGGAGTGGCCTTGGCCCAGGAGGGTGCGGATGTCGTCTGTGGCGGCGAGTAGGGCGGTCTCGGTCCTGTGGTTGCTTCAGAATCCAGATTGGGACGGGTCGAGGACGGCGTGCTCTTCGATGAACCGTGTCAGTTCCCTGTTGACTATTTTCTCTGCAACTTTGGCTGCGAAGGGGAGTAGCGAGATGGGCCAGTAGTTCTTGAGGTCGGTGGGGTCAGCTGTGGGCTTCTTGAGCAGGGGCCTGACTTCTGCGCGCTTCCAGTCATCTGGGAAGGTGCCTGTTTTGAAGGTGGTGTTGATAGTGCGTTGCAGTTCGGGTGCGATGGCGGCCGCGGCTCTGTGGTAGATATGAGAAGGGCAGGGGTCAGTGGGGGCCACCGAGTGGATGCCTTTCATGGTCGTGGCGGTGTCTTCGGTCGTGATCAGTGTCCAGTTGGAGATGGTGGGCTGGCTGGTGTCTTTGGAGGGCGGGGGGTCGGCTGTGTCGTCTGTTGGATGGTCGGCGAATATGTCATAGAGGGTTTTGATCTTGAGGTGGAAGTAGGTTCCAAGCTTGTCGCAGAGGTCTTGGGACGGGGTGATGTCTGTGGCTTCGCTGCGTGGGTTGGTGAATTCCTGAATGACACTGAAGAGTTCCTTGGAGTTGGCGAGGATTTTGTTGTGGATGAAGTTCCTCTTGGTGGTTCTGATTTGGTTGTGGTAGTCCGTCATGGCGCCCTTGTAGGTGGAGTAGTTTTCAGTTGTCTTGGTGTTTCTCCAGTTCTTCTCCAGGCGACTGCAGGTGCGCCTGGCTTCTTGGAGATCGGTGGTGAACCAGGCGGCTTTCCTGGGGCGCTGTTTGTCGGGGTTGCGTAGTGGGGCGAGCTCGTCTGCGCAGTTGGAGATCCAAGTGTGGAGTTCTCTGGCTGCGATGTTTGCGTCGGATGCCCAGGTGTGGTTGTCTCCGGTGAGGGTGGAGTTAAGGTGTTCGTCGGTAACCTTGCTCCAGTTCCTTTGTGGTGGGCGTGGGGCTGGTTTGGCTGCCTTGGGTTTGTCGACGGAGAAGTGTATGCAGTGGTGGTCGGTCCATGGCGGTTGCATTGTGTGGCTGAAGTGAACGCTGTTTCCTGCAGCGAAGATAGGGTCGAGGGTGTGTCCCGCTCTGTGGGTCGGTGTGGTGACGAGTTGTTTAAGTCCGATTTTGGCGAGGTTGTCACGGAGGATGGTGGAGTTGGGGTCGCTGGGGTTGTCTAGGTGGAAGTTCAGGTGTCCAACGAGTATGTAGTTCATTGATGCGATGGCGTGGGGTGCGATGAAGTCGGTGATGGTGGTGGCGAAGGGTGTCCGGGGGCCGGGGGGTCTGTAGACGAGGGTTTCTCGGGGTGTGGCGTTGGGTCTGGTCTGGATCTGGAAGTGCAGGTGTTCGGCATAGGGGAAGGTTTCGCTGGAGGTGGTGAGGCGGAGGGTGCTCTTGTGGGCGATGGCGAGGCCCCCCCCGGGTGGTTGGGGCGGTCCTTCCTCTGGATCTTGTATCCGTCCGGGATGGCGGTGTTGATGTCGGGGGCGGAGGAGGCGTTGGTCCAGGTCTCCGTGAAGAAGGCGATGTCGGGCGAGAGAGAGTCAAGTAGGTTCCAGATTTCCATGGCGTGTTTGTGTACGGAGCGCACGTGGAGGAGGATGAATCTTAGGATGTCGCCGGTGCTGGCGTCGGTGGTGTTGGAGGCCGGGGTGTTGGTGAGGATCTGGCGGCAGTGGAGGCAGGAGAATTGGCCGTGGGTCGTGTTGGGCGAGGCCTGTTGGCAGTCTCTGAGTCTTCCGGGGTTGAGTGCGAGGAGGGTGGTGGTGTCGTAGCGAGGGATGGTCGGAGATCCGGGGTTCCTGGCGCTGGTCGCGGTCGGGTCACGGACGGGCACAGACGGGCTTGCCTTAGGCGCGCCGCGGCCGCCATGAAGTAGGGGTGGGGGGAGGGACGTGCAGCTGGGAGGCGGGAGCGGTCGTGGAGAGGGGGGCGGGCCACAGGGGCAGCAGCGGTGGGAAATGGAAGCGGGGAGAACAGAAAAACGGGCACAAAACAGACAGATACTGCCACTGAAGTCTATGGCAATAGAATAACAAAACAATAGCAGGGAATAAAAAATAACACGACAATATCAGGGAATACAAGCACCCAGGGGCGGAGTCTGGCAGAGGCAATCAGTCAGAGTCACACGGAGGAATCTGCAGGCAGGGGTCTCGAACACCTCCCAGGTGGAGGCTGGAGGCTCAGCAGCGGCGCAGTAGGAGCGGAGCTGCTGGGGAGAGAGTATGCCTTCGACCAAGGGTCAGAGGTTTTACTCGCGCTCCCCCGCAGCGGCCGCAATTATGTAGGGGAGGGAGGAGGGACGAGCAGCTGGGAGGCGGGAGCGGTCATGGAGAGGGGGGCGGGGCCGCAGGGGCAGCAGTGGAAGGAAATGGAAGCGGGGAGAACGGAAAAACGGGCACAAAACAGACAGATACTACCACTGAAGTCTATGGCAATAGAATAACAAAACAATAGCAGGGAATAAAAAATAACATGACAATATCAGGAAATACTAGCACCCGGGCGGAGTCAGGCAGAGGCAATCAGTCACGGAGGAATCTGCAGGCAGGGGTCTCGAACACCTCCCAGGTGGAGGCTGGAGGCTCAGCGGCGGCGCAGTAGGAGCAGAGCTGCTGGGGAGAGAGTATGCCTTGAACCCTGTTCTTTACCTTGTCCAGGCGGGAGGTAAGGAGATCTAGCTTGGCGTCGATGGTGCGGAGGCTGGATTTCACCTCTAGCAGTATTGCTTTTAGGTCTAGATCCTGATCATACGGGATGCCGTCTTCTGCAGAGTGGGAGACGTCGACATTCCCAGCCTCGGAGTCGGTCTGTTTAGCGCTGCATTTTTTCTTGAAGGTGAGCCTGGTTTGCCTGCTATCCGGCTTCCCCATTGCCACAGGCGACGAGAGGCAGTGGAGCAGAGCGCTGTGCAATCCACAGGAAATGTGTACCGCGCCTCAAACCCGCGGGGGAAGCCAGATGGATCACCCAACACAGTGTCTCTAGATATGCGCTGTGGTGAAGCGCCTCCGCTATGCATGCTAGGCGGTGAGCTCGTTGGGGAGTCCAGCCCAGGTTAAGAACCAGGCTGCGGTATGCACAGTGGTCCCGAGTGGTGTACGGCAGGTCTGGGGCTGGGGATCGCTGCCCCTAGTCACGCGGTGCAGCCGGGCCGCTGCGCTGCAAGTGTTCATGGGCCGCGTCCAGTAAGGCAGGTGCACAAGAGGAGCCACCGGCAGTCGGGCGCCCCACGGGCCGGGGCGTAGCAGCAGGAGATCGGCAGGGGCTGTGTGGGGGGGCGATGGAGCGCACCTAAGCTGCGGGCAACACCCCGGTAGCGCCACTCACCGCCTCAATGGCTTCGATGTTCAGGCGGAAGGCGCAGGCGGTCTCCGCTCCCCGCCCCCGGGACCGCGTAGTCGAGCCAAGTGGCGCCACAGGCGAGCGGTGTCCCGGGTCTGGCCCCCGCTGCGGCCCAGAGCAGGCAGATCCTGTATTGTGTGGCAGAGACGGTAGGTGCGGCGGGCCTCCGGCAACCTCTCACCCGCTCCGCTCCGCCACATGGCCCACAGATGGCCCGCCTAGGCCTCAGCCCTCCCCGGGCCTCTCAGCAACAGCCTTCGTGCCCATCCGCGCACGTCTGCAGGCCACCGTCACCCCAGCGGCACTGCTGGAAACTGGAGAATGTTGGGGCTCGATGGCACGGGCTGATGGCCCCGATTATGGCCAGATCATGCAGGATAGTGGGCTCAGCCGGCAGAGCTTGCCTAAGGTGCGGCCATTTTTCACTGCGGCGAAGCCACGCCCCCTAAGCAGCTTTTCTTACTAACCATATAAAAATATGGGCCTACTATATCAAAAGACCTGTTTTTGCTTGTGCAATGGGCTTTGTGATGTGATTAAGTGACCATGTGGTGATAAAAGCACCGGACGTGGGTCCCGGGCTCACTGTGCCGATGGATTCAAGCCATACCAATGATGATGGATTAAACCCAGATCAGTTGACTGGGGGTGAGTGTTTGATTTGCTCTAACGCTCCGTCCATCATCCCCTTTGGTATCGCTTTGTTCGCCCTAAGTTGGCAGGGTATGCCCAGACGTGGGTCCCTTGCTCACTTTGCCACTGGATTCAAGATAGCCTGGCTGATGAGGGGTGATACCCAGAAATCTGTCCCAGGATACTTGTTTCTGGTCCAGGGAGGACCTGGCTTGGTAGTTCGGACTGGACTGTTCCCATGAGGAGCAGGGCCAAGACTGATTTGCATATGGCTGGATCTGAACTGGGGTGGCATGGTGAGCAAAAGAACAATGGATTTAACCCAGATCTCTTGTCTGAGGTGATTCCACATTCCGTCCATCATTTGTGTGTCTTTAACTTTCTAAAAGTTGGCATTTTCAAAATTGTAATGAAAAATCTGACTTTACCATTTAAGGGAGTATATCATTAAAGGTTCATAGGTACCAAACATGACATGGCTACCTGCTTCCAATTAGGTTTAATTACAGTTTATTATATATAAGAAGGAATCCTCAAAGTTATCCTATGTAAGGGGTAGGCCTCATAGTAGTGACAAACAAATTTAGTTGTTTTTCATTACCTTGACATGTAAAACTTAAATGTACATGCCCAACCTTTTGATTACACAGCACCCTACTACCTATGGGCTACCTAGGGCTACGCAAGGGGGTTTTAGTGCCAAGTCGACATGGCAGTTTAAAACTGCATATAGGCTGCAATGGCAGACCTGGGACATGTT
Source organism: Calotriton arnoldi (assembly GCA_963921515.1). Classification (NCBI taxonomy): domain Eukaryota; kingdom Metazoa; phylum Chordata; class Amphibia; order Caudata; family Salamandridae; genus Calotriton; species Calotriton arnoldi. The sequence continues at coordinate 269,790 of CAWUFW010001746.1, read as the reverse complement.
TTAAGGTGCTACTTAAGTGGGTGGCACAATAAGTGCTGCAGGCCCACAGGTATCATTTAATTTATAGGCCCTGGGTACATGTTATACCACTCCATAAGAGGCTTACAAGTAAATGAAATATGCCAATTAGGTATATGCCAATCAAACCATATTTAGGGAAGTGAGCACAAGCACTTTAGCACTGGTTAGCAATGGTAAAGTGCACAGAGTCCTAAGGCCAACAAAAATGAACTCAGCAAAAAGTGAAGGGAAAAAGGCAAAATGTTTGGGAGTGACCTTGCAGAGAGGGCAAGGCCCAGCAGCTCAGTATGATATATAGTCGCTGTACTCCACCATCTCCATGAAAAAAAGATAAGGAATTCAACATTTAAACAGCAGAGCAGCCGAGTGGTACCATCCAATTTTGCTTCTCTCATAAGATCGTACGCCATACAGACTTAACATGGCCTTTTTTCGCATACAGGCTGACAACCTGGAAAGATTTATGAAGTTCAGACACAATTCTGTGTCGCTGTCAGGAGCGTTCCTCTGGAGTGATACAATGCCCTAGATCACCCACCTCTGGACACCAGGGGCTCTGTTTGACTTTCACACAGAAACCCAAAGTGGACAGATTTTTGGGAGGGCAGTTTGGGGATGGGAATAGCAGGGAAGGAGACAGGTAATGACAAGCTACAGCATTATTCAAGGCACTCACTTGCTCTAGACATTCCATTTAAATCTCTCATCACTTGTTGTAAATGCACATACCATTAGTAGGTACTAGAGCGCGTTAGGGATCCAAAGCCTGTAAGCACCAAACGTTTTCAGGGGGCGACTTGGGATTCTTGCAGAGAAGACTTCTCCTATTGTTGACAAATTAAACTTCCTTCTGCTTTCTCCTAGATGCGGTTTTCACCATTGTGTTCTAAGAACTCTTCATTTTCTTTCCTCATGACCTTTTAGTTTAGTTCCACTTGTTAAGTGACTCACACTCCAATGCTTCACAAGTGATTAATTTACTGTTCTTCCTTATGAATAGATCTCTTTACAGACCAAAAAAACGATGTAAATCATCGAGTGTTTTTTTTTCAAAGTGCATATGTGCACTTGTTCTAAAGCAAAAGTCAGCCCGTCCAAGTTCCTCAGTACTCTGACATGGTTATGACTCACCTTCTGATGCTAAAAATGAAAGCACCCTCTGGTACACTTCAGCAGCTCCACAGGCGCCGGTTCGAACTCAAACCCTTTATAGTGATGGTCCTGAAATGTCTCAATTTTCCTATGAAGTGGATTAAGCCTCACATAGGGGGCCAGATGTGCATAGCTTTGGTTTTGCAATTACCTAATAGGAATTTTTGTGATTTGCTATTTGGTAATCGCAAACATCGATGTACAAATGTGTGTTTCATACATTTGGCGATTCCCAATGGGTCACAAATAGACTTACCTCATTAATATTAATGTGGTAGGTTGCAATTGGTGACCCATTGGGAATGGCTAAAATCTCAGGGATAGTGGGCTGCTGGGGTCAGCAGACCACCATGTCTGTGATTGCTTTTAAATAAAGCAATATATATATATATTTTATAATGCAGCCCGTTTCCTTACAGGAAAACGGGATGCGTTTCAAAAAGAAAAATTAAAAGTTTTCTTTTCATTTTTTAAGGGTAGGCAGTGGTCCGTGGGACCACGGCCTGCTCTTAAAAAACGTTTTTACAAACATTCACAAAGGGGAAGGGGTCCCTTGAGGACGCCTTTCCGTTTGAGAATGGGTTACCACCTACTTGAAATAGGTGTAAAATGCGAATATATTGCGACTGCATTTTCGTTGCAAAACATTCACACACATCACTGCGAGTCGCTATTAGGAAGGGACGCCCTTAACACGCCCCTTCCTAATACCGAATCGCAAACCCATTTTGCTGTACGGTAATAGGTTACGAATCACAAATTAGGGGTCTGTACATATTAAAATGTTTTTTTTGCAGTAACAAACGGCCTGATTCTGCAAATCGGGCCATTTGCGTCCTGAAAAAAGCTACTTACATCTGGCCCATAGTTTTGCTTATCCTGACATCGTGTTTTGACTGTATTGAAATACTAATCTTAATGGCAATAATTTGAACCCTTAAAGATTGTGCATGTAGGTATTCTTAAAAATGCCCCATATTTAATATGTTGCCTGGTTTATAATATTTAAATTTTTTGCTTACAGTGGCATATGATTTTATTGAATTTTCCAATTATTTTGTTTCATTCATTGTGCACTAAGCTAGGCTTGAACTAAAGCATTTTAAAAATAATAGTGCTTATTTTTTGTGGGTGCCTGCTTGTGGAAAAAACCTGCCAGAGGTCAAAACAATAACCCTCGTCTACAGACCATGAGGACCACGCCCCAGCTTCTGCAATGCCATCCCTGACCTCATCCAACCCAGAACAGGCTGCGAAGAACTTCTCTCAGTGGATCACAGAATGCGCTGACACAACTCCCCCGTCAAACCAGCCAAATCCAAAGGACCAGCCAGAAGATCCAGCTGGTTCACCGCAGAGCTGAAATCCACCAAACACAACTGCTGGCAAGTAGAAAGGAAGTTGCGCATCAGCAAAGAGACAGGAGACCATACCGCCTTCAAGACCGCACTCAACCAGTACCACTGCCGCCTGAAAAAACCCCAAAGAAGAACATCTTAGCAGACTGCCTAGAAGTCAGCACAAACCGCAGCAAAGAGCTCATCTCAGCCCCACAGCCACTGAGAATGACATCACCCCTGGCGGACTTCTTCGACGACAAGATCTCAGCCACCTACGAAAACTTCAAACACCAACCCCCCACTGCTGACAGCATCAACCTGCTCACACTGACACCCACAAACCCAAACCTTGAACACCTGCTCCCCATTGGGTCCCTCTCACAACTCAAGCCACAATCTTCATCGTGAACTCCGTGCACTTGGGAGCACCCATGGACCCCTGTCCACACAAGGTCTTCAACCTGGTCGCAAGACAATTGGTGGCAAGGTCAAGAAAGTCCTGAACACCTCCATCACCTCGGCCTCCTTCACTGAGGACTGGAAACATGCTGAAGTTAGGCACCTCCTGATGAAACCGTCTGCAAACCCAGCAGAATCGAAGAACTACCGGCCCATCTCCCTGCTCCCCTTTCCACCGAAGGTTCTTGAAAAGACAATCAGCCAGCAACTCACTGAACACCTGGAACACAACAACCTCCTGGACAGCCTTCATCGCAGCCACCAACAACATCAGGGTCCTCCTGAACCATGGCGAATTGGCAGCCCTCATCCTTCTGGAGCTGTCAGCCGCCTTCGACACTGACTCCCATCACATCTTGTTTAACAGACTTCACCACATCGGAATCCAGAGAGACGCAATCAAATGGATCACCTCATACCTCACCGGAAGAACCCATAGGATCGGTCTCCCACCATTCACCTCGGAACCCAAGAAGATCATCTGTGGCGTCCCCAATGATTGTCCCTCACCCCCACCCTCTTCATCACATACATGACCCCCCTAGCCAACACCGTCAGATCGCATGGACTCAACATCCTCTCCTATACCAACAACACCCAGATCATCCTCTTGCTGTCCAGAGCCATCTTCCACAAATGCATGATGAACGTCGCCGACTGGATGAGGGACAACTGTCTCAAGCTCAACACAGACAAGATGGAAGTCCTCTTCTTGGGGAACAACACCTTGCCATGGAAAGACACATGGTGGCCTGCTGCACTCGGCCCTTCCTCCGCCCCAACAGACCACTCCTGCCACGTCAGCATTTTCTTGGACAGCAAGCTATCAATGAAGAAACAGGTAAATGCAGTCTCATCCACCTGCTACCACATCCTATGCATGCTTCGCAAGATCTTCAGGTGGTCCCAGCCAACACCATAAAGACCGTCACGCAGGCCCTCATCACCAGCAGGCTGGACTATGGGAACACACTCTATGTAGGAATCTATGCTCGACTCCTGAAGAGATTAAAGACAATATAAAACTAAGCAGGAGGACCCATCCTCAACCTCCCAAAATGGGCCCACATCACACCGCACCTCAAGAAGCTACACTGGCTCCCGATCCAGAAAAGATGCCAGTTCAAGATGTTGACCCACGCATCCAAAGTCCTGCACAACGAAGGACCATCATACATTAACAAACACATGACCTTTAGGGCTGTCGGAGTTTGCGACTCCGCGCTCCGCTTGGAGAGCAGAGTGCTGCAAAAACTCTGCATTCCGTGCATAGTGGAGTTTGCCGGCACCACTCCTACTTTTATTCTTATAGCACTGGAGCTGCAAATTTATGTTATGTGTTTTGAAGCCTCGTGTGTGTGGAACGCAGGCGTCCCAAGCCTCGTTCTGACCCAGTCAGTTGCGGAAGCGCACATCCGAGTCATGAGAGGAAGGCAAGAAAGCCGTCACACCTCTGATTGACTGAATAGCATGCACTCGCAGCGTTACTCAGTCTGTGATTAATTTTCATCTCTTGGACCGTCTGGCTTCCAGGGTGGGGTTAAGTCACAGGTACTCATAGTACGGCCCGCGGGCCGCCAGCGGCCCGGCAAGCCTTCGTTGTCGGCCCGCAGACCTTGCAGATATCCTCCTGTGTTTTTTCTTTTTTTTTGTAAGTGTCAGCAAACACCGCCGGTTGCAGCAGCGCTCTATGGGGGCTAGGCGATTCTTTAAAAGACTATTCACTTGTTAATGAGGCTTTGTTGTATTTCACCTCTTCTTAGCGCCCCTGCATCTCCACTCTGAGTGGAGATGCAGGGGCGCTAAGAGGTGAAATACGACAAAGCCTCATTAACAAGTGAATGGTCTTTTAAAGACCTGTGAAGTACTCGGGTGCGGCTGTGTGTGTGCCCGGGAAGCTGTCTCAGCCCGGGCTGACACACACGCGGGGTGAGGTGACAGAGGGTGACAGAGAGAGGGAGACAGACAGAGGGAGGGAGACAGAGAGGGGGAGACAGAGGGTGACAGAGAGAGGGAGACACAGAGGGAGGGAGACAGAGAGAGGGAGACAGAGGGAGACAGAGAGAGAGGGAAACAGGGAGGGAGACAGAGGGAGGCAGAGGGAGACAGAGGGAGGGAGTCAGGGGTTGACAGAGGGAGGGAGAGGGAGACAGAGAGAGAGGGAGACAGAGAGAGAGGGAGAGGGAGGGAGACAGAGGGAGGGAGACAGAGGGAGAGGGAGACAGAGGGAGGGAGACAGAGGGAGGGAGGAAGACAGAGGGAGGGAGGAAGACAGAGGGAGGGAGGGAGACAGAGGGAGGGAGACAGACAGAGAGAGAGAGGGAGACAGAGAGAGGGAGACAGACAGAGGGAGACAGACAGAGGGAGACAGACAAAGGGAGACAGAGAGGGAGACAGAGGGAGAGAGGGAGGTAGACAGAGAGGGAAACAGAGGGAGAGAGAGGGAGACAGAGGGCAACAGACAGAGGGCAACAGACAGACAGAGGGCGACAGACAGACAGAGGGCGACAGACAGAGGGAGACAGAGAGAGAGGGAGAGAGACAGAGGGAGGGAGACAGAGGGAGGCAGAGGGAGAGGGAAACAGAGGGAGGGAGAGGGAGACAGAGGGAGGGAGACAGAAGGAGGCCGAGGGAGACAGAGGGAGGGAGTCAGGGGGAGACAGAGGGAGGGAGAGGGAGACAGACAGAGGGAGACAGAGGGAGACAGACAGAGACAGAGGGAGACAGAGGGAGAGGGAGACAGAGAGAGAGGGAGACAGAGAGAGAGGGAGACAGAGAGAGAGGGAGACAGAGAGAGAGGGAGACAGAGAGAGAGGGAGACAGAGGGAGGGAGACAGAGGGAGGGAGTCAGAGGGAGGGAGAGAGAGAGGGAGACAGAGAGAGAGGGAGACAGAGGGAGGGAGTCAGAGGGAGGGAGAGAGAGAGGGAGACAGAGAGAGAGGGAGACAGACAGACAGAGGGAGACAGACAGAGGGAGGAGGGCGACAGACAGAGGGAGGGAGACAGATAGAGGGAGACAGAGGGAGGAACAGACAGAGGAAGACAGAGGGAGCCAGAGGGAGGGAGACAGAGGGAGGGAGACAAAGGGAGAGAGAGGGAGGGAGACGGAGAGCGAGGGAGGGAGGGAGACGGAGAGAGAGGGAGGGAGGGAGAGATAGAGAGAGGGAGGGAGGGAGAGATAGAGAGAGGGAGGGAGACAGAGCGAGAGAGAGAGAGAGAGAGATAGATAGATAGATAGATAGATAGATAGAGAGAGAGATGTGTGTATGCTGGGTCTGGTGGCTCAGTGGACGAAGGCGTCCGCTGCAGGGGCCTGTGTTCAACCTCATGGTCATAGTTTTTTTTTTGCTCTAGCCCCGCTCCCCTCCCCCACTGACCCCACCCCCACCGGTGCGGCCCTCAGCCACAACCCACACTGTAAATTTGGCACCCGAGAGAAAGTTTGTGAGTACCCATGGGTTAAGTGATGTCTGCCACAAGCATTTACTGGTTCTTGGGAACAGCGTGGCCCTGCAGGACATGCAGCAGAGGGTGGCCTTCCCACAGCTGCTGGGGCAGCAGAACAATTTGGACTTTGGCCTCACTCAGCTGCTATCAGCCCTCCGCCTCTGCCTGCTCGTCTAGTCGTGCTACTTATGTCACATGTGTCTGATCTCGTATTCTGTTGAAGGAGCTGCGAGTTCCTCTTCTGCATTTTTTAAAATGGCATAATATCTCTGCTGAGGAACTTTCAGTGAACTTTTGTGTGCGTGGAAACTTTATTTATTTGTTAAAGGCATCCAAATGTTGATGGAAAACCCCAGTTGCTTAGTAGTTGTAGGAATATGCAAACCTTGTATACCATTGTACCATTTGAACGACCTCTAAACTACTCTAAAGATTAAAGTTCTTTTTTTGTAGTTCTGTGGGGTCGTGGTTGATAAGATACTGACACTCGACTTATTTCAGATGGCTGAGGATTCCAGCTGCAGAAATCTGTTACCTGCAGGCAGCAGATTTAAATCTCAGCAGGGCTGTGCCAGCCTTTCATCCTTCCAAGGCTGAGAAAATCAATATCAATGAGACATGGTAGGTAGTTTGGAGTGCACACTGTAAACGCAATTATCATTATTATATAACATAGTGTTCAGGAAAATAGAGGGTACCGGGAGAGAGGCGGAGGGCTAGAAGAGGCCTGATCCAACCTACACGCTGCGGTTCGAATCTTACTGCACCAGCCCTCGTGCAGCCAAGATAGGTTGTCTTCGTCCTGCGGCTGTGCTGACAGCATGAATGCGTTCCTTCACGAGCTGGCATGGGGCAGAACACAGATACTTCTGCTTGGGTGAGATAGGTTGGAGACTGCAGCAAGAGAGGGAGACAGCGTCTTGGGAGGATGGCAGGGTGGGCATGCATCATAGGTGTGAGGTTGTCTGTCTCCCAGCCCACAGAGAAGATAATTCAACAGCCATATCTGCTTATGCACTTTCCAATGCCCTGCCAGCGCCTAGCACCTCTGTTATTTTTTACGCTTGTTTTATTTATGCACTGCTCTTGACTCTGTATTTTTAAGTTCCTTATGTTTTTATATTTGGGCAACATGCTGCACTGATTTTATTTACCTGTACTGCTGCTTGCTGCTCCTTACATCTTTTTCGGTTTATTTGCTCACCTTCCATCTTTGGGCCGACCCCGTTCCGCCGCGGCTGACGTGCCGTTTGAGCGGAGGGCGGACCCTTTATCCCAGCTGTCCGCACTTCCGGGGAGGACGCAGTCTAGTCGTCCCACGGAAGTCACTATTTAACCAGCAGATGGTGCGGACGCGCAGCGGACGCGCGCAGCGGGCGTGCCCGTCTGCGCCCGTCCGCGCCTGGACCGCGCCCAGCGCTGGAAACGCTGGTTCAATGTCCACCCAAACTGTGAGTTATTCCGCTAGAGAGTTATATTCTCTTAATAGAATGGGGGAGAATTGTTGTTTAGTGGGCCCTGGGGAAAGAGTGACCAGCTGCATATGCGGCTTTTCACTCCCACAAACACAAGGCATTATGGCCTTGCAATCTTGCCAAACCTTTCAGAACCACTACTCTAATAAATCTTTAAATAGCTCCTTAAGTGGTGGCCTGGTTAACGCCAGATCATTAGCAAAGCATAAATATGAGGTAGCTTTCACTATAGAAAATTTGGATCTGGATATATTATTTATAACAGAAACTTGGGCAGATGTCGCCTCAGATCCTGATTTTATCACTGCTACCCCTGTAGGGTTTCGAGCAATTAGAGTAGATAGGTCACTAAAAAGAGGCGGTGGAGTGGCTATTATTTTTAGAGAACACCTTTTAGTCACCTACTATCCTGTCTCTACTCCTTCCTATGAGGCCCTCCACTTCACATTTGAACTTAACCCTAAGCTGACCTTTAGAGGCATCTTAATATATCGACCACCAGGCTCCAGAAATGCATTTATAACTAACCTTGATACCCTCCTCGAACCCATTTTTTTAAATAAGGACTTTACTATCCTTGGAGATTTTAATTTTTATCTAGAAGATAAAGATAATAGAGAAACGGCAGTGCTTTTAGATACATTTGGAGCAGTTGGATTAACCCAGTTAGTGGAATCCCCTACCCATGAGGCTGGGCACACACTGGATGGTGTTTTTTCCACGGTTCATGGGCTCATAGTAAAAGAAATCCTCCCGCAGACGTGGTCAGACCACTCACTAATTAAGTTCTGTCTTCCATGCACCACGGCGAGACAGGTTGGCACCACTAAACTACCTGTTTCTTCTTGTAAGGCATGGAGTAAAGTGGATAAAACAATACTTCGCGCCCACCTGGAGAGTTCACCACCTCAACTTCTGGGCCATGTGGACTTAGCGGTCACCAATCACACTAACTGGATTCTTGATGCAGTTAATGCCTCGGTACCCACAAAAACAGTATCTAGAAATAGAAATACCCCTTCCGCACCCTGGTTTTCGGAATCACTTCGGAAAGAAAAACAAAACTGTCGCCGAATGGAACGTCGTTGGCGAACATACTATCACGAGCCGGAAAAGCAAGCATATAGGCTGGCTTTAGTGAATTATAAAAACTCACTTATATCAGAAAAAAGGAATTATTTTACTCATCAGATTAAGACAGCCAATAATTCCTCTAAGGAATTATTTTTGGTAATAAACAAACTTACTTTACCCTATAAGACAGAAAAGAAGGGCAACCAAAAGTTCTGCAATGATATTGCTGCAACATTCAAATCTAAAGTCCTGGATATTTTTAAAGCCTTTAAGGATGGCCCAGGGCCCTGCTTTTCGACCCCAGCGAACTGTCCCGACCTCGATAAAAGTACTTTGATTACTTTTTCCCCGTTTCCTTGGAAGTAGTAGAAAAACTCTTAAACGAAGCCAGGTCAGGATCTCCCTTGGACCCGTGCCCACCAGTACTTCTTAAAGAAATAGTGGATCTGGTGAGTCCAGGGTTCGTAGATATCTTCAACTCTATGTTTTCCTCTGGTACCTTCCCTGTTAGTTGGAAAGAGACGTCCATTCTCCCTTTGTTAAAAAAACCGACCTTAGATGCATCCAACCCCAATAACTATCGACCTATAGCCAGATTGCCTACACCGGCAAAAATAGTGGATAAAATCATGAATATTCAATTAACACAATTCATTAGGGATAACAACTTGCTGGATCATTCACAGTTCGGGTTTCGTAAAGAACACAGCACGGAAACGGCACTCATTAAAGCTACCGAAGAGATTAGAGCGGTAATGGACGTAGGAGGCACAGCTGCTCTTGTGCTCCTCGATTTATCGGCCGCTTTTGACACAGTTGATCACACTCTTTTGCAGCAGCGGTTAGAGAAGTTGGGAGTGGGGGGCACTGCCCTGGCACTACAGTCTTCCTTCCTAAAGGATCGGAGATCAACGGTGTCACTTGATGGTTTTGACTTGGCCCCTTATATCTTGCCATGTGGTGTGCCACAGGGCAGTTCATTAAGTCCTTCTTTGTTCAATATTTACGTTTCCGAACTAGCCCCATTGATCCGTGAATTTGGGTTTAGTTTGACGTCATACGCTGATGATACTCAGATTGTGGTAGCTGCATACAAACATCAAACCTCTCCTATCCAGCAGTTTCAAAACTGTATGGGTACAATCAACAAATGGATGAGTGCACATTGCCTCAAACTTAATTCTGAAAAGACCGAGGTTTTGATCTTCGGTAATATGCAGCCAACCTGGGGTAATCTGTGGTGGCCGGCAGAGATGGGTACACCTCCCATACCAGCAGCTAAAGTTAAGAATCTAGGTGTATGGATTGACAATAAACTAACACTTTGTCAGCAGACCAACACCATCGTCTCGGCCTCCTATTTTCTTATAAAGAAAATAAGGAAGATACTTCCGTATATCCCCGCGGATACCAGAAAAACGGTAGTTACCTCTCTTATTCAGTCCAAATTGGACTACTGTAATGGGCTATATCTGAATGTGCAGAAGCAGTGTTTAAAGAAGCTTCAGATGGTCCAAAATTCAGCTGCTCGTCCTTTGCTTAACATCCCCAGGCATAAAACGGTATCTAAGGAAATCCGCAATTTGCACTGGCTCCCTGTTTCCCAGCGTATTAAGTTTAAGGCACTGTGTCTTGCCTATAAAGCTTTGAATTGTGCAGGTCCTTCTTTTCTCCAGAATCTTTTTGTATGGTACAAACCGACCAGACACCTACGTTCGGAGGGGGCTAGACTTCTTACAGTCCCCAGAATCCGCACGGCGCATTGGGGTGGCCGTAGCTTTCACTACGGCACCTCCAAACTCTGGAACACCCTTCCAATGGAACTCAGGAATGCTAGCTCCTTAGTGAGTTTTAGAAAAAAGTTAAAGACCTGGCTATTTCAGGTCTAGACGCTAAATATGCTCACTGTGGTCCTCAGCGCCAAGACACCTCCGGGTATTCGTGCGCTCTTATAAATTTCATTAACATTAACATAAGTGAACACCGTTCGTATTGTTGTTAATTATTGACATGAAGGAAAGTAAGCTAAGTGGACTGACCAAGATCACACAGTTGGGGGTTGTCACTTTCTCTATAAGCCCCGTCACATTCTGTGATAGTGTGCTTAACATTTATGGGGTTTCATTTGTGCGCGCGAGCCAGTAAATGAAGCACTCGGCTGCCCCTTAATTCATCCCAGCTCTCTAACGAGTTTTGATTTGATTGATGACTGATGATGATAAACCCGAGCGCGGTGGCTTTAGAAACGCACGTGTTGTCTGTGGATGCCTGCTTGTATCGCTCTCCTATGGTGTTGGAGCATTAGTTGTCAGCGTTGCTGGCAGCAGGCAGCCAATGTCTGATGTCGAGATTTGGGGAGAAGGGGTGTGTCAATTCAGTTGTTCTGTAGCTGCTTTGGCCAGTAAATGTGAGCTCTTTGATGTACTGGCACCGCAGCTTTTTTTGCTGGGTGGAATAAGGAACGAAGGCTTTTGCAACTGAAGCCTTTTCGCCACTGAGTGAACAGAGGCCAGGTCTGAACTGCGATGCTCGTTTGTTGCAGCTGTTTTGTTTTCATCCAAAGAGGTGCACACTGTGTGTGTTTAGTAACAACTACCAAGGTAGGAGAAAGAATGTCTTGTTACTTACCGGTAATCTTCATTACCCTGATTAGGGTCCTCCCCGTCCCAGTCCTTACTACGTGAGGCAGTCCTGCCTCCACCCAGCCAATTAAAACGCCAGAAAACCAAAAGGTTACAGGTTACATAAACCCCTCCCACCCACCACCATGCCTGTTATCAACAAGACCCAGACACAAACACAGCGGGAGGGAGGGAGGGAGGGAAGAGGACTGGGACGGGGAGGACCCTAATCGGGGTAATGAAGATTACCTGTAAGTAACAAGACATTACCCCCTCAGGGGTCCTCTCCATCCCAGTCCTTACTACGTGAGGAACTCACAAGCAGAGAACCAAGAAGAAAAAACACAGGACACCAGGGATCCATGCAAAAAGTACAAAACTTTAATCAAATAAATGATCAACGAACAGCAGCGTTCAAAACGCCAACAGAAAAACTGTCAACAGAGGCATGTAAAACATCAAGATGATAATGCCGTACAAACGTGTGATGGGACTGCCACGTGGCCGCCCTACAAATCTCCTGGATAGAGTCCCCCGCCGCCTCAGCCCAGGAAGCAGACACAGAACGCGTCGAACGACCCTGCACCGGAGACGGAGGAGGTAGATCCAAAGACTTATAGGATTGGCAGACCGCCAAACGCACCCACCGACTGATCGTAGAAGTGGAAACCTTCTTCCCCTTAGCCACATCCCCACAGGAGACAAACAGGGCAGGAGAAATCCGAAACTCCAGCGAACGCTGCAGGTAAATCTGAAGAGCCCTGCGAACATCCAAAGAAGGGGGAACAAGGGAATCCCCCTCAGCAGGCAAATCAGGAAGTATCACCTCCTGCTGCAAATGGAAACTCGAAGAAACCTTAGGCAGAAAAGCCGGATCAAGCCGCAAAACAACCCGATCCTGCAGGAACTGTAAATAAGGAAATGAAATGAGCAAGGCACCCAACTCACCCAACCGACGAGCGGAGGTGATGGCCAGCAAAAAAGCCACCTTAGCGGACAACCATAACAAGTCCGCCTCCAGCAAGGGCTCAAAAGGGGGCAACTGCAGACCCGGCAAAACAGTAGGTAAATCCCAAGAAGGCACGATCACGGGAGAGACCGGCCGACGAAGCCGAAAGCTCCGAAGAAGCCGACTCACCAAAGGGGCAACAACCTCCAAGGAGGCCCCAGGACCCCGACACGCACAAACTGCCGCCCACTGAGCAGACAAAGTGGAAGGGGAAAGGCCCTTCAAAAAACCATCCCTGAGAAAATCCAATACAGAAGCAGGATCCCCCAGCACAGGATCCACCCCATGGGAAGAACACCAAGAGACTAAAGAGCCCCAATGACGACCATAGCACTTAAGGGTCGAAGGCCAACGCGACAACTGGATGTCATGAGCCACCACAGAGGAACAGCCCAAAGACTCCAACGTCAACTGCTCAAGAGCCAAGCCGTCAGCTGCAAACGACGAAGACAAGGCAGAGACAGGAGCGGAAATTGAAGAGGAGCCAGACTCAAAGGAAGCCGGACAAACCGACCCCCCACCAGCCGCAACAGGAGAGGAAACCAAAGGCGGCGAGGCCAGAAAGGAGCAATCAACAGGACCGACACTCTCTCCCCCCGAATCTTCTGCAGCACCCTCGGGAGGAGGGGAATAGGAGGGAAGGCATACAGAAGACCCGAAGGCCAGGGAACCGAAAGAGCATCCACCGCCCAAGCCTGAGGACACATCACCTCCGAACAAAACCGGGGAGAAGGCCTTGTGATGAGAGGCAAAGAGATCAATCCAGGGAGTCCCGAACCGAAGACAAAGGGACTGGAACAGAGGAAGAGAGAGATGGTACAGAACAGAGGATGGAAGATTGCGGCTCAAAGAGTCCGCATGAAAATTCAACTGTCCCAGAATGTACACCGCCCTCAAGGCCAACAGATGAGATTCCGCCCAAGCACAAATCATGGAGGCCAGCAGGTTCAGAGACTCGCACTTGGTCCCCCCTGACAGTTCAAGTAACAACGAGCCACCTGATTGTCGGTACGAACCAACAGATTCGTCCCGTGGAGATAAACCTGAAAGAACTGCACCGCCTCCCAAATGGCCGCCAACTCCCTCCAGTTTGAGGCACAGGCGCTGTCCCTCCAAGACCACTGACCCTTGGCCTCCAAGGACCCCAACGTGGCCTCCCAACCCCAAAGACTGGCATCCGTTGTCAACAAAAGGGGAGGTGGAAGACAAAACCGAACCCCCTTCTCCAGATTGGGAGTGCAAAGTCACCAGTCCAAGTCCCGAACCAGAGCAGGAGAGAGAGGAACCAGAGTCTCGTAATCCGCCCGGGAGGAGTCCCACCGAGCCAACAGATGAGTCACCAAGGGCTTGAGATGCAGACGAGCCCAAGGAACCACAGCCGTGGTGGCAGCCATCAACCCCTGGACCCGCAACCAAACACGAGCCGGGGCAGAGGGACGACTCAACAGATCCCGCAACAGAGTCTGCAGGGAAAGGATCCAAACAGGAGGGAGAAACACCGCCCCCAGAGAGGTGTCGAACAGACCCCCGATGAACTGAAGTCTCTGAACAGGAGCCAGATGAGACTTGGCCAGATTCAACTTGAACCCCAGATCCTGGAACAGGGTCAACGTAGCCTCTACCGCCAGAAGAGCCTTAGGAAAGGAGGAAGCAGAGATCAAACAATCATCAATATAGGGAAACACGAAGAAACCCCGATGCTGCAAAACCCCCACAGCAGGAGCCAATACCTTGGTAAAAGTCCTGGGAGCAGTGGAGAGGCCGAACGGCAAAACCTGAAACTGGAAATGCATCCCCTGGACCGCAAACCTCAGGAACCGCTGACTGGCAGGATGGACTGGAACGTGAAAATAGGCGTCTTCCAAGTCCAGAGAAGCCAACAAATCGCCCTCCTGGATAAGGGGAATGACGGACTGCAAGGTGACCATCCGGAAATGATCCAACCGCACCAACTTGTTCAGAGATCGGAGATTCAGGATCGGGCGGAAGGAACCATCTGACTTTTTAACCAGGAACAGATGGGACTAGAACCCCAGGCCCAATTCCTCCACTGGAACCGGCACAACAGCCCCTTCGACAATAACATGGCGACGCCGGACAACATGGCAGACCACCTCACAGGATCTCTTGACAACGGGGTAACTAGAAAACAATCCAGAGGAGGAGGGCCCCGGAAGGGAATCTGGTAACCCAACCTGATGACAGACAAGACCCACTGGTCGGAAATCAGAGCTGACCAACGGTCCAGAAACAAACGGAGTCGAGCCCCCACAACGGCATAGTCACTTCTGTCCTGCACCAGAGGGATTCTGCTGCTGTTGCTGCTGCAGCTGCTGTTGAGGCCGGGACTTATAATGGAACGCGCCCCCCGACCACGGGCCCGACCACGAAAGGGCGAGAAGACAAAGCCCCCTGAAAACCCTGCATGTGAAAAAAGGACTTCCTTTTAGGCACGGGCTGAAAAGGCTTCACCATCTTCTTCTCCTCCGCAGAGCGCTGTACCATCGCATTCAAAGCGTCCCCAAAGAGACGGGGACCCTCAAAAGGCAGCTTATGGACCTAGGTCTTCTGTGCAGCCTCAGGACGCCAAGGTTTGGTCCAGAGAGACCTCCTACCAGCACCGCCGGCCGCCGAGGAGAAGGCCCACAAGGAATCAAAAGTCACATCCGAGAGGAATTGCGCCAAGACCTCCATCTGAGCCATCACAGGAGTAGGGTCCCCCTGATCCTGAAGACAGTCAAACAACTTCTCAAAATCCTTCAGCAGGACGTGTGAGGCATAGGCCGCATAAGTGCTAGCACGCACCCCAAAATGAGAAGCGGCGTAAGAACGTTTGAGAGCAGACTCCACCTTCAGCTCCACCGGATCTGTCAGGGAAGCTTCCTCTGATGACAAAGAGGAAGAGGAGGCGGAAGCCATAGAAGACAAAAGAGAATTGACTTTGGGAATCGCAGGAAACTGGGTGTTAAAGTCCGCCAGGCGATACCGCTTCCCCAGAAAGCGAGGAATACCCTGCTTATCCACCTCAAGCCATTCCTTAGTCAGTATATCCTTTAGGACAGCATGGAAGGGAAGGTCATCCACCACAGAAGAACTATACTGTGCGTAAAACCCCTCATCAGCCAGGGATTTAGGGTCAAAACCAAGCACCTCCCGAATATGGACCAGCATGTGTGAAAAAACCTTGCCCTGGACGTACTTTCCCTTAGGGGAATTGTCCATGTCCTCATCATCCTTAGACCTCTTCGCCGCAGGCTCCAGCAGTGCAGACTGGACAGCAGAATTGATTAAGTTCTGCAAGTCAGCCCTAGAAATCTGCAAAACATCATCCTCCTGCAGGTCCTGGACATTATGCTGCTTGGAAATTGCCTTCGCAGGCACCGGAGAAGAAGCCCCCTCACTCATTGCGAGGAAAAAAGGAGTAAACCCCACAGGAAACTCCCAACACACACACAAAGAAAGTGCCCAGCAACCTCCAATAAATACTGCCCCCAAACACCAAGTCTCGTAACGTGAGACTTGAAAATCAACAAAGGGGCAGCCCTGCAGTCTCCACCCACAGCCACATACTGCAAACATGGCCGCGGGGGCCAGACGCTGCCTGTAAACTCCAGCGCCGGAACGACCCGAGGCCAGGACACCAGGAGAGCTCCCCGCCCCAGCCCAGCACATGCGCGGGGAGCGTCCTGGCCTCAGAGCAGGAGCGCGGCCGACCGGCGCATCGGTACGGACGCGCATATGCCAAAACACAGAAACAATTCAAAACTTTGAAACACAAGTTTAAGAAACACTCACGTGACCGCAACCATCCCGCAGGAGAACCGGAAAGGAAAACAGGAACACGGAGCACCAGCGTTCCGACCGCCGTCGGAGCAGAAAAAAAACAGGCATGGCCGTGGGTGGGAGGGGTTTATGTAACCTGTAACCTTTTGGTTTTCTGGCGTTTTGATTGGCTGGGTGGAGGCAGGACTGCCTCACGTAGTAAGGACTGGGACGGGGAGGACCCATGAGGGGGTAATGGTGTGTGTGCGATACTCTGTCTGCCGGCGCCTGCTCTGTCCTGCACAGTCGGACCATTAAAGACTAGAGTCCGACATGTGTTTCACATTTATGGCAATTGTCTGGGGGATTGAGGATACTCCGCCCACTCACGGAACTCCGTGGAATCACATGGAGTTTTTCAGTAACTCCGTGGAATTCCGCAAAGTATAACTCCGTGAACTCCGCCCAGGCCTATCTCCTTCCACCAGCCGACCAGACACCTACGGTCCGCCTCCCTCATCCTCGCAGACACCCCCGGATCCACCGCAGCAACAGTAGAGGACGCTTCTTCTCACACCTGGCGGACAAAGCTTGGAACGGCCTTCCACTGCACCTCAAGGCCGCCTCATCTCTCCGGGAATTCAGGAAAGGACTCAAGACCTGGCTATTCGAATGAACAAATCACCACAGGTGATTTGCCGCTCTCTATAAATTCTTGATTGATTGATTGATAAATAAATATGCCTGACAGCCTCTGGCACTGTTATGTGCCCAATACACATTATCTCCAGGTAAGTTGAGGGAGAACCGTGGGTCATAATTTGTCTGTTCCATCCACCCAGAATTGTAAAGTTGATTCAAGCCTGTGCTTGGCAAAGAACCAAGAAGAATCCACCAGTTTGTGATTACATAATGTTTATCAATTGATATAGAATGTCCGCTTACGAACGTGCAGATTTGCAGGCAGAGAAGCTAAAACACAGAACCAGTTTTGGTCAGTCTTTTGTGTTGAGGCATGGCTCTAGGCGGAATGTATATTGCATCTGGAATGCAGAAAGGGGTCAAACTCCTGTTGAGTCTCTGAAGTGCCGCTGCAGTGGCTGCTCCAAGGACAGAAGAGGCAGAATTACATTACCCAGTATGAAAACTGCGTTCTTGTGCTTGATGCAGCATGCCATCATAGAGGACACAATTCATTATGATCTCGGTTCCCATGCACATCATGAATAAACCTAAATACACAACATATGCTTATTGAGAAGAGAAGGAGCGTAAGGGAACTGGAAGTTGATTTTTCCCAGACACTTCTCACCTGGGTGTATGTAAAATGCTTGCACACCTAACTGAAATTTACTCTTGCCATCAAACGTTTATTTGTTACCTGGTGAGACTGCGACTATGACCTACTTCTCCATGGATTCGCTCACTACCCCCTCTAACAGAGCCCTTATCTCTCCCTAGCCCTTCTCTCACATGCATTTCATTTGTTTTATAGAACCACTCATACCAGTCAGAGCACTTTACATCACACACACAACATACAGAGACAATGAATTGTAAGTATGCAAATCAGTCTATAGGAAATATTACATAAGACAATGAGGATTACAAGGTGTAGCAATCACGTCATCCATTTCAGTGGGCAGTATATTTTAAGAGCATTTGTTCTGGAGAAGCACCAACTTAGGATTTAAAAGGTACCACGGTAGTTGTGGTTGGCTTTACTAATAAGAATGCATTTATGCCCAAACACACCCTTCTGAGCAGCACTAGAATAATGAAGGACTGGGGAAAAAAAACAATTTTCTTTCCTATAACATGCAGTTTGCGTGTAGCTCTTAGATGGCAGTTCATAGGTCATTATCATTATACCTTTATTCATTTTTGGTTAAAATCATAAAAGCATACAATAAAATGTAATAATGGTGCGTTAAAAATAGAACATAACAACATTACACCAAATGGATTAAAAAAACAATGCCACAAACTTGGCCTGATTAATAAACGTAACCCAATTTTTTCGAATATAAATTACAAATCATACATAGCTGGATACATTACAACAAATTGGTAAAGATATCAGTTGTTTTAAAAATAATAAAGCATGATGTAATTGCTTAAATGTATAGCCTTACAAAATAGGCAAAATAAAATGCTACCTTGGTGTCTTCTAAAATGTTCTAAAGAACATTACGTGCAAAGTGCATTGATCAGATGATCTGTCACACAGGCATTTGAGCAAGGTAGCAGACCAGTCATTCATTTTAGGGAAAGTTACAAGTTGATAGAAAATAAACATTTTAGATGTCATCAGTGATGTCATAAATGATGTCATAGAACATATCATGAGTGATGTAATATGTGAGGTCATAAGCACTATATGGGGGGGTGAAAGTTCTAGTTAGATCTGCTAACTGTAACTGGTGAATTTCTGATGTTTTTGAGCTCAAAACATTATGTTGGCACTGACATATTCACCTAACTATAATGTCACTTTAACCTTTGTTTTTTTCAGTGGATTTCTGAGGTTTTTTAAATGTAAAATAAAATATAATAACACTTCCTAACTATAACATCACTTTAACCTTTATTGCTTTTTTCAGTGAATTTCTAGTTTAAAAAAATATATAAAGCAATATTTTACTACCATATGTAAAGTCATCTCCCGCCGCACATGGCCTTTAGTCGTGCGAGGTGGGGGGGTTGGCCGCAAGACATGACCTGTGGCTAGGCCCTGAGGCTAACCCCCTGCAGAGGCACCCAACCCATGCAGCGCACACCCTTTGGTCGCACAGCTCCCATCCCCAAGCCTTATTAGTCTCTGGCGACCCCATCCCCTGGGTCCACATTCTAAGGGGAGGGTGTTGAGCAGCCCCTCTACCTGAGCCTTAGTAGGCCCCGGGGACCCCATCCCCTGGGGCCAAATTCCATGAAAAAGTGGAAGGGTCCATGCTGCCTCACCTCTCCGAGCCTTATTACACGCTGGGGACCCAATCCCACTGGGGCAACTTACATAATTAAGAGGAGGGGGGACTGCAGCCCCCTCCCTGACCCTACTTTGGCCCCAGGGACCCTATTCCCCTGGGCCACAGGTGTGTGCAATGTTGCCCACTCGGGCACCCACAAAGCTGAAGTAGGGGGGTGCGGTGGGAGCCCAGGGGCCTCTGCGGCTTCAGCCGGGCTTCCTGCATAGTGAGAGAGCGGCGTTGCTCCCACCCTAAAAGAGCAGCTATCTATGTCTGCTCCCTCTGGATGGGAGCAATGTGTGCTGTGCTTTCCTGCCTGCAGGAGTGTTTGCTCCTGTTTAGCAGGAGATTTAAAAACACTCCTGCCAGGGGGGAGCATACATATTTTTCCCTGCACATGCTAGTGCGGGAGGGAAACTATTCTGCCCTGGGGGTAGTCTCCCCAGGGCCCATTATCTGAGTCTGCCCTGGGGATGGGGTCCCCGGGGCCTTTAGAGGCTCAGGGAGGGGAACCACATAGCCCCCTTCCCTTTAAACTTAGTTTCGGTCCTGGGGGATGGGGTCCCAGGACCTACAATGGCTCGGAGAGGTGGCTGCATGGACCCCCTCTGTATTGTTATAACCAATTGTATCCGGTAGATAGTGCCCCAGGGCCTTTTAAGGCTCAGGAGAGGGGCTTAGAGGCCCCCCTCCCTTTTCTTTAAAAAAAACAAAAACACATCAGCCCTGGGGAATGGGGTCCAAGGGGTGTAAAAAGGCTCTGGGAGTGGTTGGGGGGCTGCACGGCCCCACTCCCCATTTTACCACATTTTAGCACCGGGCTCAAGGAGGGGGAGTTCACTCATGCCCACCTTCCCAAACTATTAAAATAATGGCGGGACATCATTTTGGGGGGGTTTTGCAGCCATCCTGCGGTGTCCTGCAGGACTGCAGCAATATTTGCCACAGGTCCTAGGGAGGCCGGGTATCCCCACCCTGCCCCCTTATATTATTTTGTTTTTTAAAAGCTTCAGTACAGGGGACTAAGTCCCCGAGTCCTGAAATTGCTGCCAGCGACAGTTTGGTCATGTTGCTGGCAGCCAATCAGAGCACAAGGGAAAGAGAGGTAAAAAAGCTTCGTGGGCCAATCAGAACGCTCTATTTTCTTAATTGGTTTCGAGGGATTCGTGCAAGAGCCCCTCGGACCCAACTGCCCAGATGAACAAATATTTTTGTACCTTAATTTCTCAAACAGTACTGAGTATATATACACCAAATCACAAAAAGCACAATCTGCAGACCATTATCTAGCTTCCTACCAAATTTGGCGTCATTCTGTTCATCAGTTCTTGTGAAAACGCTTCTGACAAAAGTCCATGGAAAATACATAGGGATTTTGCATTTGGGACCCCCCTTTTTTCTTGGCCCCCACTTGACGGATGACCGCAAAACTTTCCATGCACTGGATAAAAAAAGCACTTTTCTGGAAAGTTCCCTGAAGATATTCGTCTAATGGTGACATAGTTATATGCAAAACGAAAAAGGCATTTCCTATAGACCTAACTATAATTACCCAGTGGCGGTGCCCTGTTTCCCATAGACTCTCATATATATGTATGTATATATATATATATATATATATATATACATATACATATATATATGAGAGCCTATAGGAAACAGGGCATCTATATATATATATATATAAGTAAGTAAGTAAGTAAATGGTTTGTATATATATTCCTGCAAACGCCTCATTTATAATGAAGTGAAGCTGGCACTCCGTGGGTTCTATTATCTGGCTTTTATTTGACCGAGTGAAATCATCCACGCGTTCCGGCCGATACTCACGGCCTTGTTCACGATGACGAGCCAAACATTCTATCAAAGTTAAATACACCTCTTCCCCTTACAATATAGTCCTAGAAAGAGGACAACGTCATTTTTTCACATAGCTTTGTTAATACCACAAATCTGGCAGCCATCTTGGAATGTACAATATAACCTTCAAACAGCACCTATTAAGGTTAGAGAAAGCAACTTATAAATTATATACATATATATACACACTTACACACACACACACACACACACATATATATATATATAAATGTATATGATATGTGCATATGCATATATATATATATATATATATATATCCACACAATGCCTCCCTTCCTCTCAGAGAGGCACGCCGACACCAGATGTAATTGGTAAAATGCTTTTAATTCCATGCACGAAGCCTTACAGGTCATAAACACCCAACGCGTTTCTCCTCTTTCAAGGCTTGATCACGGGTTGAAAGTTTCTGCCTTTGACTCACTGCGTGATTTTCACCACTGCCTTTATGTCTTTTTACAGAATGAACTACAAACAGGTAGTAGTTCATTCTGTAAAAAGACATAAAGGCAGTGGTGAAAATCACGCAGTGAGTCAAAGGCAGAAACTTTCCACCCGTGATCAAGCCTTGAAAGAGGAGAAACGCGTTGGGTGTTTATGACCTGTAAGGCTTCGTGCATGGAATTAAAAGCATTTTACCAATTACATCTGGTGTCGGCATGCCTCTCTGAGAGGAAGGGAGGCATTGTGTGGATGTAAAGGCGGAAGGCTCCGGTGCCGCCACGCTGGCCCGCCCTGCAGGGTCTGAGTCTCACTGATCGGAGCATTTTCTGTGGGATTAGTTTTGCTGTGAGCCCGGCCGCCGTGCAAACCAAGTGTTAAAAGACGGAATAAAACCCAGATGAAAAACGAAGGTGAGTAGGCAAGGGTTGTGAGATGGATTTTCCACTTGCTGATGGAAGTTGCGTGAAATGCTAAGCACGAGTAGCCATGGATTAATAACAGGTTTAAAGGAACCATGTACCTACAAACATTCTTCATTTCATACATTGAGTAGCAACTGTGCAAGGAGTGTTAATAAAGTTTTGCACGCTACGTTTAAGGAAAGGAGAAAAAAAAAAACGAACTCACCTGTTTGTAGTTCATTCTGTAAAAAGACAAAGGCAGTGGTGAAAATCACACAGTGAGTCAAAGGCAGAAACTTTCCACCCGTGATCAAGCTTTGAAAGAGGAGAAACGCGTTGGGTGTTTATGACCTGTAAGGCTTCGTGCATGGAATTAAAAGCATTTTGCCAATTACATCTGGTGTCGGCGTGCCTCTCTGAGAGGAAGGGAGTCATTGTGTGGATGTAAAGGAGGAAGGCTCCGGTGCCGCCACGCTGGCCCGCCCTGCAGGGTCTGAGGCTCACTGATCGGAGCATTTTCTGTGGGATTAGTTTTGCTGTGAGCCCGGCCCGCCGTGCAAACCAAGTGTTAAAAGACGGAATAAAATCCAGATGAAAAACGAAGGTGAGTAGGCAAGGGTTGTGAGATGGATTTTCCACTTGCTGATGGAAGTTGCGTGAAATGCTAAGCACGAGTAGCCATGGATTAATAACAGGTTTAAAGGAACCATGTATCTACAAACATTCTTCATTTCATACATTGAGTAGCAACTGTGCAAGGAGTGTTAATAAAGTTTTGCCACGCTACGTTTAAGGAAAGGAGAAAAAAAAAAAACGAACTCACCTGTTTGTAGTTCATTCTGTAAAAAGACATAAAGGCAGTGGTGAAAATCACGCAGTGAGTCAAAGGCAGAAACTTTCCACCCGTGATCAAGCCTTGAAAGAGGAGAAAACGCGTTGGGTGTTTATGACCTGTAAGGCTTCGTGCATGGAATTAAAAGCATTTTACCAATTACATCTGGTGTCGGCGTGCCTCTCTGAGAGGAAGGGAGGCATTGTGTGGATGTAAAGGCGGAAGGCTCCGGTGCCGCCACGCTGGCCCGCCCTGCAGGGTCTGAGGCTCACTGATCGGAGCATTTTCTGTGGGATATATATATATATATATCCCAAAATATAACTTGCACAGCGAAACGCGTTACTGGATTAAAAACCATCATCTGGTGAAAAGCAAATACTCTGAGTGATTGCTTTATTGGAGTTATATTTTGGGAAATTGTGCCCGGCCTGCTCTGCCGGCTCTGAGCGATCCTCTGCACAGGGCGAGGGGAGATGGAAGGAGCAACAGTTGAGGAATATATATATATATACAAAATCCACTCCCGTGTTTAAACGGAAGAGCACGCACACGAAGACTGAAAGTGTTCATTAATCTTTAATGCATTGGGCCTTCCTCGGCCCGGCCAGTTGAAAGAACCTTCAGAGACGCGTTTCAGCTGTCTTGCAGCCTTTCTCAATCTGACTACACATTGGTAGGGAGGTGCTTTTAAAATTTCACTGATTAGTAAACATAAAGGAAACACTGAGCGTTGGCAGAAACTAACATGAGGTGCATGAGTACAATTAGCATTGCGGCATGAAAAGACATCATAATTACCCAAACACATTGCATGAATTATTTCATATGCATGGAAGGCAGCAAATTTATGACACTGCTTTAAGCATCAACAATTGATTTTAGTAAAGTCTGGCGTTGCTGCTGCCAACAAAAGCAAATCTTTAACATTTTGTTGAATACACACTGGGAATGTTTTTTCACGGATTCTGGCGTCCTTGCAATGTGACACCATTGTGCCTTGAATACGTGCAACATCACTGTCAAAACAACAATCCAAGCTAAAATTAAGCATTTTCACTTCTGAAATCAGCGAAAATGAAAATATCCAAAACCATCTGTGCCACACTCCAATTTTGCCCAATAGGTTATGTTACCAAAAAACGGGATGACCAGGCAAATGCCATGTCTTTAAATGACACATTCCAGCATAATGCTGCCTTGTATGAAAAATGTCACCTTGCAATTGTCCGTTTTCGGTGTGCATGATGAAATGAAATCCCAAGGTCAGCACAGCGGTTAATAACTGAAAGGTCGGGGAAGGCCTTTCCATAAAAGCAATAAGAGCCCACAGTCCTCACCGCGACGTTGTTTTGTCCGGTGCCCAGAACCAGAAAACCTTTCTTTTGACATCCTGAGTGCGGCCACATGCTTATCGTAGAGAACCCAGTCCCTGCGCTGAAAGTCTCCCGACTTCCTCGCGCTGAAACCTCCTCTCCACCTCAGCCCGTGCCGCATATTACTCCTCTCAATTGAAGGCCTGGGGGCTCGCCAACGAGGCACTCGCGTACTGAATCCTTGTAGTTGCGGTTGAAGTTTGACGGCCCAAACTCTGGTGTTGCGTGTAAAAGCGTCACCGCGGCACTTTAAAACATCCAAAATCCACTCCCGTGTTTAAACAGAAGAGCACGCACACGAAGACTGAAAAGTGTTCATTAATCTTTAATGCATTGGGCCTTCCTCGACCGGCCAGTTAAAAGAACCTTCAGAGACGCGTTTCAGCTGTCTTGCAGCCTTTCTCAATCTGACTACACATTGGTAGGGAGGTGCTTTATATATATATATATGGAAGTCTATAGGAAACAGGGCATAGGGATTAAGGTCCTCACACTGAACAGTTACCTATATTGTTTTCATCTGATTTTTGATAACTTTGAGCCCGTTTGACGAATTTCCACTAACATTTGCAGACCTATAGCTTTTTTACATTGACGGATGATGCAAAGGTTTGTGGTGCTTGCTCAAGGGGGTGCAAAGAAAAAAGGGGGTCCCAAGACGGATTTTTTTAACAATGCATTTCCCATAGACTTTTGTAACGCATGAAGCGTAAAATTTGCTGAAGGATTTGAATGAAATTTGGCAGGAATATAGATTATGGGATCACATGTTTGACCATTTCAGTTTGCGACGTGCAAATTGCGATTTGTAGTGACTCACAATTTGCAAGTCGCAAAATGAAATGTACTAATGTGTCTCAGACACATTAAGCGATTCCCATGGGGTTGCAAATTACCTACCTCATTAATACTCATGAGGCAGGTCGCAATTTGCGACCCGTTGGGATTGGGCAATAATAAGGGAAAGTGGCCTGCTGGGGACATCAGACCACCATGTCTGTGTTTGCTTTTAAATAAAGCAATTGTTTTTTTAGATGCAGCTCAGAACAGAATGCATTTCAAAAGAAAAATGAAACGTTTCTGTTTCATTTTTTAAGGGCAGGCAGAGGTCCCTGGAACCACTGCCTGCTCTTAAAAAACGTTTTCGCTACCATTCACAAAGGGAAAAGCATCCCTTGGGGACCTCTTCTCGTTTGCGACTGGCTAACCACCTTCTTGAAGTAGGTGGTAAACTGATTGTTTTGCGACCGCATTCCGGTTGCAAAACAATCGTACATGTCCTTGCAACTCGCTATTAGGAGGGATGCCCTTGGAACGCCCCTACGTTATAGCGACTCGCAAACCCTATTTTGTGAGTCGGTAACAGGTTACCGACTCACAAAATAGGGCTGGTACATGACGATCATCGTGTTAGCGGTTGCTAACGGCTCGATTCTCCTTTAACAACCACTAAAAACGGTCGTACATGTGCTCCATGGTATGTAAATGATCCTTTTGGGTAGTGTAGGTAGGTAGGGTAAGTATTTTTAAAGTTATAAGGCATTTTAACTTAGTGATATCTTTAGCTGCGGTAGTTTCGTGAGATTTCGCAAATGTATAACAATTTGTCTTTTTGTCCTTCTTGTTGCCTCTACATTCTTCTCTGGTTATGTGGTTGCCACTGATCCCACTACAAATCTCCTGACATCCAAATTCTCCTGTCACTTTGTAAATATAGCGTCTAGTTTTCTGACTGCTATATTCCCTTAGCCATATTGGTTATATCCTGTAGTTTGGAATTACCTAATAACGACAACTGTTCCTGAATCTTCTTGCTTCTGACATGCACAGTTATTTGTTCTCTTATCTCTTACCATGGTACCAAAAGAGCTCTTAGCGCAATAAGAACCTTGTTGCCGGTTTCCCCTTTCCTGCGTGCATGTGTATAAAACTTGAATATGTCCAACGCAAAGCTTGAAGTTGGTTTGCATCTCATTTCTAACCTGAGTGCTTTGTCAAACTCATTAAGTTGTCCTTCTTGAGCAAGCATAGGTGGTAAAGTTCTAAAGATAACCTGTCCTTCAGAACCTAAACAGTGGAACAATTTATTTTTCAACCTCTCCACTGGCATCTTGTCACCCTCTATTGTTTTCATGTTTGTTATAAATTCCTCTTTCCATTTCCCCTACAGAATGAGAGAATCTCATAGGGAGAAATATAGGTGAAGGGTCAAATTGCCTTATGGCCCTGAGTATCCAGGAGCAATACAAATTGCTATATAAATCACCTTGTTATGTTATGAAGGTATAACATGTGTACAGACAGTATTATGAAGTCAAACATTTTTAAATCAAAGTCCAATTTCTCCAGGTAACGTGTGTTAATGATTGGAGCATAAAAAATAGAATCATCCAAAATACCATCAACCTTAGTTTTTACTCATGTTCTAGCGTGCATGCACAGTTTTTGATAGGTTCCATTTACCTTTGCATATTATCAAATATTTCCTCAGTCCACTGGGCTGCTAAATTAACTTGTGGGCATTTGCTGGTTGGTAGCAACTGCTTAGGTAGCTGTCAGCCATAGAAGAAATAAAATGCCACAACATTTTGGACTGGAGTGTTCTAACCGCCACAGCAGAAGACCAGAGTCTTATCACCGTCCTTGACTGTAGGACCTGCAGAAAGCCAAGCACACGGCTGGAAGATACTTCCTTGAAGTGTCAGTAGCTTACTTGTAGGAAACTGCAGATATCAACGCCAGGTAGATATTGGTGCTATTCTCAGTTGAAGTTTGTAGTATTGCAGATGGGTTCTGGCAAGTGGCACCCCACTTGAGAAGGTTCCACTGCCACTTGTTGCCAGTGTGGGAAAACAGAGGTCCAATATAAAAGCAATAGTTCTTTACTGGAATGACAGCACAATGCCCGCACAGTCATCCGGCTGAAGAGTTAGCATTAGCTGACCATCAGCAGTCAAACACAAGCATTCTACACCAAGCTGGGAGGTGCTAGAACAGAATACTGATCTGTAAGATAATTGAAGCAATACAAAATTCAATGCCAGGTATGGCCACCCGACCCCATTGTTTTATTTATTTTTGTTTTTAGAAAGAAATTCCCTAATGCCTAGTGGGCTTTCAACACCTCCCTACCCCTAGGAGAAGGGCAGACGGAGGTTGCCTCAATTGTTCCCCAGGGAAGGAGTGGCAGAAAGACTATTGGGGTCTTTGGGGGTACGGCTTGATGTCAGGACTGGCCACTCCACCCCCCTTTATTTAAACAAGAAATTCCCTGGGGCTAAGTGGGCCATAGGTCTCCCCCTGGAGAGGGCATAGAGGGTTGGACTGTTCCCATGAGGCACAGGGTCAGACTGATTTGCATATGGCCATGTCTGAACTGGGGTGGTGGAGTGAGCTAAAGAATGATGATGGATTAAACCCAGATCAGTTGACTGGGGGTGAGTGTTTGATTGGCTCAAACGTTCCGTCCATCATCCCCTTTTGTTTCGCTTTGTTCGCCCTAAGTTGGCGGGGGTATGCCCAGACGTGGGTCCCTTGCTCACTTTGCCACTGGATTCAAGCAAGCCTGGCTGATGACGGCTGGAATGCCAGAAACCGGTCCTAGGATGCTTGTTTCCGGTCCAGGGAAGACATGGCTTGGCAGTTCGGGCTGGACTGTTCCCATGAGGCACAGGGTCAGACTGATTTGCATATGGCCATGTCTGAACTGGGGTGGTGGAGTGAGCTAAAGAATGATGATGGATTAAACCCAGATCAGTTGACTGGGGGTGAGTGTTTGATTGGCTCAAACGTTCCGTCCATCATCCCCTTTTGTATCGCTTTGTTCGCCCTAAGTTGGCGGGGGTATGCCCAGACGTGGGTCCCTTGCTCACTTTGCCACTGGATTCAAGCAAGCCTGGCTGATGACGGCTGGAATGCCAGAAACCGGTCCTAGGATGCTTGTTTCCGGTCCAGGGAAGACATGGCTTGGCAGTTCGGGCTGGACTGTTCCCATGAGGCACAGGGTCAGACTGATTTGCATATGGCCATGTCTGAACTGGGGTGGTGGAGTGAGCTAAAGAATGATGATGGATTAAACCCAGATCAGTTGACTGGGGGTGAGTGTTTGATTGGCTCAAACGTTCCGTCCATCATCCCCTTTTGGATCGCTTTGTTCGCCCTAAGTTGGCGGGGGTATGCCCAGACGTGGGTCCCTTGCTCACTTTGCCACTGGATTCAAGCAAGCCTGGCTGATGACGGCTGGAATGCCAGAAACCGGTCCTAGGATGCTTGTTTCCGGTCCAGGGAAGACATGGCTTGGCAGTTCGGGCTGGTCTGTTCCCATGAGGCACAGGGTCAGACTGATTTGCATATGGCCATGTCTGAACTGGGGTGGTGGAGTGAGCTAAAGAATGATGATGGATTAAACCCAGATCAGTTGACTGGGGGTGAGTGTTTGATTGGCTCAAACGTTCCGTCCATCATCCCCTTTTGTATCGCTTTGTTTGCCCTAAGTTGGCGGGGGTATGCCCAGACGTGGGTCCCTTGCTCACTTTGCCACTGGATTCAAGCAAGCCTTGCTGATGACGGCTGGAATGCCAGAAACCGGTCCTAGGATGCTTGTTTCCGGTCCAGGGAAGACATGGCTTGGCAGTTCGGGCTGGACTGTTCCCATGAGGCACAGGGTCAGACTGATTTGCATATGGCCATGTCTGAACTGGGGTGGTGGAGTGAGCTAAAGAATGATGATGGATTAAACCCAGATCAGTTGACTGGGGGTGAGTGTTTGATTGGCTCAAACGTTCCGTCCATCATCCCCTTTTGTATCGCTTTGTTCGCCCTAAGTTGGCGGGGGTATGCCCAGACGTGGGTCCCTTGCTCACTTTGCCACTGGATTCAAGCAAGCCTGGCTGATGACGGCTGGAATGCCAGAAACCGGTCCTAGGATGCTTGTTTCCGGTCCAGGGAAGACATGGCTTGGCAGTTCGGGCTGGACTGTTCCCATGAGGCACAGGGTCAGACTGATTTGCATATGGCCATGTCTGAACTGGGGTGGTGGAGTGAGCTAAAGAATGATGATGGATTAAACCCAGATCAGTTGACTGGGGGTGAGTGTTTGATTGGCTCAAACGTTCCGTCCATCATCCCCTTTTGGATCGCTTTGTTCGCCCTAAGTTGGCGGGGGTATGCCCAGACGTGGGTCCCTTGCTCACTTTGCCACTGGATTCAAGCAAGCCTGGCTGATGACGGCTGGAATGCCAGAAACCGGTCCTAGGATGCTTGTTTCCGGTCCAGGGAAGACATGGCTTGGCAGTTCGGGCTGGTCTGTTCCCATGAGGCACAGGGTCAGACTGATTTGCATATGGCCATGTCTGAACTGGGGTGGTGGAGTGAGCTAAAGAATGATGATGGATTAAACCCAGATCAGTTGACTGGGGGTGAGTGTTTGATTGGCTCAAACGTTCCGTCCATCATCCCCTTTTGTATCGCTTTGTTCACCCTAAGTTGGCAGGGGTATGCCCAGACGTGGGTCCCTTGCTCACTTTGCCACTGGATTCAAGCAAGCCTGGCTGATGACGGCTGGAATGCCAGAAACCGGTCCTAGGATGCTTGTTTCCGGTCCAGGGAAGACATGGCTTGGCAGTTCGGGCTGGACTGTTCCCATGAGGCACAGGGTCAGACTGATTTGCATATGGCCATGTCTGAACTGGGGTGGTGGAGTGAGCTAAAGAATGATGATGGATTAAACCCAGATCAGTTGACTGGGGGTGAGTGTTTGATTGGCTCAAACGTTCCGTCCATCATCCCCTTTTGTATCGCTTTGTTCGCCCTAAGTTGGTGGGGGTATGCCCAGACGTGGGTCCTTGCTCACTTTGCCACTGGATTCAAGCAAGCCTGGCTGATGACGACTGGAATGCCAGAAACCGGTCCTAGGATGCTTGTTTCCGGTCCAGGGAAGACATGGCTTGGCAGTTCGGGCTGGACTGTTCCCATGAGGCACAGGGTCAGACTGATTTGCATATGGCCATGTCTGAACTGGGGTGGTGGAGTGAGCTAAAGAATGATGATGGATTAAACCCAGATCAGTTGACTGGGGGTGAGTGTTTGATTGGCTCAAACGTTCCGTCCATCATCCCCTTTTGTATCGCTTTGTTCGCCCTAAGTTGGCGGGGGTATGCCCAGACGTGGGTCCCTTGCTCACTTTGCCACTGGATTCAAGCAAGCCTGGCTGATGACGGCTGGAATGCCAGAAACCGGTCCTAGGATGCTTGTTTCCGGTCCAGGGAAGACATGGCTTGGCAGTTCGGGCTGGACTGTTCCCATGAGGCACAGGGTCAGTCTGATTTGCATATGGCCATGTTTGAACTGGGGTGGTGGAGTGAGCTAAAGAATGATGATGGATTAAACCCAGATCAGTTGACTGGGGGTGAGTGTTTGATTAGCTCAAACGTTCCGTCCATCATCCCCTTTTGTATCGCTTTGTTCGCCCTAAGTTGGCGGGGGTATGCCCAGACGTGGGTCCCTTGCTCACTTTGCCACTGGATTCAAGCAAGCCTGGCTGATGACGGCTGGAATGCCAGAAACCAGTCCTAGGATGCTTGTTTCCGGTCCAGGGAAGACATGGCTTGGCAGTTCGGGCTGGACTGTTCCCATGAGGCACAGGGTCAGACTGATTTGCATATGGCCATGTCTGAACTGGGGTGGTGGAGTGAGCTAAAGAATGATGATGGATTAAACCCAGATCAGTTGACTGGGGGTGAGTGTTTGATTGGCTCAAACGTTCCGTCCATCATCCCCTTTTGTATCGCTTTGTTCGCCCTAAGTTGGCGGGGGTATGCCCAGACGTGGGTCCCTTGCTCACTTTGCCACTGGATTCAAGCAAGCCTGGCTGATGACGGCTGGAATGCCAGAAACCGGTCCTAGGATGCTTGTTTCCGGTCCAGGGAAGACATGGCTTGGCAGTTCGGGCTGGACTGTTCCCATGAGGCACAGGGTCAGACTGATTTGCATATGGCCATGTCTGAACTGGGGTGGTGGAGTGAGCTAAAGAATGATGATGGATTAAACCCAGATCAGTTGACTGGGGGTGAGTGTTTGATTGGCTCAAACGTTCCGTCCATCATCCCCTTTTGTATCGCTTTGTTCGCCCTAAGTTGGCGGGGGTATGCTCAGACGTGGGTCCTTTGCTCACTTTGCCACTGGATTCAAGCAAGCCTGGCTGATGATGGCTGGAATGCCAGAAACCGGTCCTAGGATGCTTGTTTCCGGTCCAGGGAAGACATGGCTTGGCAGTTCGGGCTGGACTGTTCCCATGAGGCACAGGGTCAGACTGATTTGCATATGGCCATGTCTGAACTGGGGTGGTGGAGTGAGCTAAAGAATGATGATGGATTAAACCCAGATCAGTTGACTGGGGGTGAGTGTTTGATTGGCTCAAACGTTCCGTCCATCATCCCCTTTTGTATCGCTTTGTTCGCCCTAAGTTGGCAGGGGTATGCCCAGACGTGGGTCCCTTGCTCACTTTGCCACTGGATTCAAGCAAGCCTGGCTGATGACGGCTGGAATGCCAGAAACCGGTCCTAGGATGCTTGTTTCCGGTCCAGGGAAGACATGGCTTGGCAGTTCGGGCTGGACTGTTCCCATGAGGCACAGGGTCAGACTGATTTGCATATGGCCATGTCTGAACTGGGGTGGTGGAGTGAGCTAAAGAATGATGATGGATTAAACCCAGATCAGTTGACTGGGGGTGAGTGTTTGATTGGCTCAAACGTTCCGTCCATCATCCCCTTTTGTATCGCTTTGTTCGCCCTAAGTTGGCGGGGCTATGCCCAGACGTGGGTCCCTTGCTCACTTTGCCACTGGATTCAAGCAAGCCTGGCTGATGACGGCTGGAATGCCAGAAACCGGTCCTAGGATGCTTGTTTCCGGTCCAGGGAAGACATGGCTTGGCAGTTCGGGCTGGACTGTTCCCATGAGGCACAGGGTCAGACTGATTTGCATATGGCCATGTCTGAACTGGGGTGGTGGAGTGAGCTAAAGAATGATGATGGATTAAACCCAGATCAGTTGACTGGGGGTGAGTGTTTGATTGGCTCAAACGTTCCGTCCATCATCCCCTTTTGTATCGCTTTGTTCGCCCTAAGTTGGCGGGGGTATGCCCAGACGTGGGTCCCTTGCTCACTTTGCCACTGGATTCAAGCAAGCCTGGCTGATGACGGCTGGAATGCCAGAAACCGGTCCTAGGATGCTTGTTTCCGGTCCAGGGAAGACATGGCTTGGCAGTTCGGGCTGGACTGTTCCCATGAGGCACAGGGTCAGACTGATTTGCATATGGCCATGTCTGAACTGGGGTGGTGGAGTGAGCTAAAGAATGATGATGGATTAAACCCAGATCAGTTGACTGGGGGTGAGTGTTTGATTGGCTCAAACGTTCCGTCCATCATCCCCTTTTGCATCGCTTTGTTCGCCCTAAGTTGGCGGGGGTATGCCCAGACGTGGGTCCCTTGCTCACTTTGCCACTGGATTCAAGCAAGCCTGGCTGATGACGGCTGGAATGCCAGAAACCGGTCCTAGGATGCTTGTTTCCGGTCCAGGGAAGACATGGCTTGGCAGTTCGGGCTGGACTGTTCCCATGAGGCACAGGGTCAGACTGATTTGCATATGGCCATGTCTGAACTGGGGTGGTGGAGTGAGCTAAAGAATGATGATGGATTAAACCCAGATCAGTTGACTGGGGGTGAGTGTTTGATTGGCTCAAACGTTCCGTCCATCATCCCCTTTTGTATCGCTTTGTTCGCCCTAAGTTGGCGGGGGTATGCCCAGACGTGGGTCCCTTGCTCACTTTGCCACTGGATTCAAGCAAGCCTGGCTGATGACGGCTGGAATGCCAGAAACCGGTCCTAGGATGCTTGTTTCCGGTCCAGGGAAGACATGGCTTGGCAGTTCGGGCTGGACTGTTCCCATGAGGCACAGGGTCAGACTGATTTGCATATGGCCATGTCTGAACTGGGGTGGTGGAGTGAGCTAAAGAATGATGATGGATTAAACCCAGATCAGTTGACTGGGGGTGAGTGTTTGATTGGCTCAAACGTTCCGTCCATCATCCCCTTTTGTATCGCTTTGTTCGCACTAAGTTGGCGGGGGTATGCCCAGACGTGGGTCCCTTGCTCACTTTGCCACTGGATTCAAGCAAGCCTGGCTGATCATGGCTGGAATGCCAGAAACCGGTCCTAGGATGCTTGTTTCCGGTCCAGGGAAGACATGGCTTGGCAGTTCGGGCTGGACTGTTCCCATGAGGCACAGGGTCAGACTGATTTGCATATGGCCATGTCTGAACTGGGGTGGTGGAGTGAGCTAAAGAATGATGATGGATTAAACCCAGATCAGTTGACTGGGGGTGAGTGTTTGATTGGCTCAAACGTTCCGTCCGTCATCCCCTTTTGTATCGCTTTGTTCGCCCTAAGTTGGCGGGGGTATGCCCAGACGTGGGTCCCTTGCTCACTTTGCCACTGGATTCAAGCAAGCCTGGCTGATGACGGCTGGAATGCCAGAAACCGGTCCTAGGATGCTTGTTTCCGGTCCAGGGAAGACATGGCTTGGCAGTTCGGGCTGGACTGTTCCCATGAGGCACAGGGTCAGACTGATTTGCATATGGCCATGTCTGAACTGGGGTGGTGGAGTGAGCTAAAGAATGATGATGGATTAAACCCAGATCAGTTGACTGGGGGTGAGTGTTTGATTGGCTCAAACGTTCCGTCCATCATCCCCTTTTGTATCGCTTTGTTCGCCCTAAGTTGGCGGGGGTATGCCCAGACGTGGGTCCCTTGCTCACTTTGCCACTGGATTCAAGCAAGCCTGGCTGATGACGGCTGGAATGCCAGAAACCGGTCCTAGGATGCTTGTTTCCGGTTCAGGGAAGACATGGCTTGGCAGTTCGGGCTGGACTGTTCCCATGAGGCACAGGGTCAGACTGATTTGCATATGGCCATGTCTGAACTGGGGTGGTGGAGTGAGCTAAAGAATGATGATGGATTAAACCCAGATCAGTTGACTGGGGGTGAGTGTTTGATTGGCTCAAACGTTCCGTCCATCATCCCCTTTTGTATCGCTTTGTTCGCCCTAAGTTGGCGGGGTATGCCCAGACGTGGGTCCCTTGCTCACTTTGCCACTGGATTCAAGCAAGCCTGGCTGATGACGGCTGGAATGCCAGAAACCGGTCCTAGGATGCTTGTTTCCGGTCCAGGGAAGACATGGCTTGGCAGTTCGGGCTGGACTGTTCCCATGAGGCACAGGGTCAGACTGATTTGCATATGGCCATGTCTGAACTGGGGTGGTGGAGTGAGCTAAAGAATGATGATGGATTAAACCCAGATCAGTTGACTGGGGGTGAGTGTTTGATTGGCTCAAACGTTCCGTCCATCATCCCCTTTTGTATCGCTTTGTTCGCCCTAAGTTGGCGGGGGTATGCCCAGACGTGGGTCCCTTGCTCACTTTACCACTGGATTCAAGAAAACCTGGCTGATGACGGCTGAAATGCCAGAAACCGGTCCTAGGATGCTTGTTTCCGGTCCAGGGAAGACATGGCTTGGTAGTTCGGGCTGGACTGTTCCCATGAGGCACAGGGTCAGACTGATTTGCATATGGCCATGTCTGAACTGGGGTGGTGGAGTGAGCTAAAGAATGATGATGGATTAAACCCAGATCAGTTGACTGGGGGTGAGTGTTTGATTGGCTCAAACGTTCCGTCCATCATCCCCTTTTGTATCGCTTTGTTCGCCCTAAGTTGGCGGGGGTATGCCCAGACGTGGGTCCCTTGCTCACTTTGCCACTGGATTCAAGCAAGCCTGGCTGATGACGGCTGGAATGCCAGAAACCGGTCCTAGGATGCTTGTTTCCGGTCCAGGGAAGACATGGCTTGGCAGTTCGGGCTGGACTGTTCCCATGAGGCACAGGGTCAGACTGATTTGCATATGGCCATGTCTGAACTGGGGTGGTGGAGTGAGCTAAATAATGATGATGGATTAAACCCAGATCAGTTGACTGGGGGTGAGTGTTTGATTGGCTCAAACGTTCCGTCCATCATCCCCTTTTGTATCGCTTTGTTCGCCCTAAGTTGGCGGGGTATGCCCAGACGTGGGTCCCTTGCTCACTTTGCCACTGGATTCAAGCAAGCCTGGCTGATGACGGCTGGAATGCCAGAAACCGGTCCTAGGATGCTTGTTTCCGGTCCAGGGAAGACATGGCTTGGCAGTTCGGGCTGGACTGTTCCCATGAGGCACAGGGTCAGACTGATTTGCATATGGCCATGTCTGAACTGGGGTGGTGGAGTGAGCTAAAGAATGATGATGGATTAAACCCAGATCAGTTGACTGGGGGTGAGTGTTTGATTGGCTCAAACGTTCCGTCCATCATCCCCTTTTGTATCGCTTTGTTCGCCCTAAGTTGGCAGGGGTATGCCCAGACGTGTGTCCCTTGCTCACTTTGCCACTGGATTCAAGCAAGCCTGGCTGATGACGGCTGGAATGCCAGAAACCGGTCCTAGGATGCTTGTTTCCGGTCCAGGGAAGACATGGCTTGGCAGTTCGGGCTGGACTGTTCCCATGAGGCACAGGGTCAGACTGATTTGCATATGGCCATGTCTGAACTGGGGTGGTGGAGTGAGCTAAAGAATGATGATGGATTAAACCCAGATCAGTTGACTGGGGGTGAGTGTTTGATTGGCTCAAACGTTCCGTCCGTCATCCCCTTTTGTATCGCTTTGTTCGCCCTAAGTTGGTGGGGGTATGCCCAGACGTGGGTCCCTTGCTCACTTTGCCACTGGATTCAAGCAAGCCTGGCTGATGACGGCTGGAATGCCAGAAACCGGTCCTAGGATGCTTGTTTCCGGTCCAGGGAAGACATGGCTTGGCAGTTCGGGCTGGACTGTTCCCATGAGGCACAGGGTCAGACTGATTTGCATATGGCCATGTCTGAACTGGGGTGGTGGAGTGAGCTAAAGAATGATGATGGATTAAACCCAGATCAGTTGACTGGGGGTGAGTGTTTGATTGGCTCAAACGTTCCGTCCATCATCCCCTTTTGTATCGCTTTGTTCGCCCTAAGTTGGCGGGGTATGCCCAGACGTGGGTCCCTTGCTCACTTTGCCACTGGATTCAAGCAAGCCTGGCTGATGACGGCTGGAATGCCAGAAACCGGTCCTAGGATGCTTGTTTCCGGTCCAGGGAAGACATGGCTTGGCAGTTCGGGCTGGACTGTTCCCATGAGGCACAGGGTCAGACTGATTTGCATATGGCCATGTCTGAACTGGGGTGGTGGAGTGAGCTAAAGAATGATGATGGATTAAACCCAGATCAGTTGACTGGGGGTGAGTGTTTGATTGGCTCAAACGTTCCGTCCATCATCCCCTTTTGTATAGCTTTGTTCGCCCTAAGTTGGCGGGGGTATGCCCAGACGTGGGTCCCTTGCTCACTTTGCCACTGGATTCAAGCAAGCCTGGCTGATGACGACTGGAATGCCAGAAACCGGTCCTAGGATGCTTGTTTCCGGTCCAGGGAAGACATGGCTTGGCAGTTCGGGCTGGACTGTTCCCATGAGGCACAGGGTCAGACTGATTTGCATATGGCCATGTCTGAACTGGGGTGGTGGAGTGAGCTAAAGAATGATGATGGATTAAACCCAGATCAGTTGACTGGGGGTGAGTGTTTGATTGGCTCAAACGTTCCGTCCATCATCCCCTTTTGTATCGCTTTGTTCGCCCTAAGTTGGCGGGGGTATGCCCAGACGTGGGTCCCTTGCTCACTTTGCCACTGGATTCAAGCAAGCCTTGCTGATGACGGCTGGAATGCCAGAAACCGGTCCTAGGATGCTTGTTTCCGGTCCAGGGAAGACATGGCTTGGCAGTTCGGGCTGGACTGTTCCCATGAGGCACAGGGTCAGACTGATTTGCATATGGCCATGTCTGAACTGGGGTGGTGGAGTGAGCTAAAGAATGATGATGGATTAAACCCAGATCAGTTGACTGGGGGTGAGTGTTTGATTGGCTCAAACGTTCCGTCCATCATCCCCTTTTGTATCGCTTTGTTCGCCCTAAGTTGGCGGGGGTATGCCCAGACGTGGGTCCCTTGCTCACTTTGCCACTGGATTCAAGCAAGCCTGGCTGATGACGGCTGGAATGCCAGAAACCGGTCCTAGGATGCTTGTTTCCGGTCCAGGGAAGACATGGCTTGGCAGTTCGGGCTGGACTGTTCCCATGAGGCACAGGGTCAGACTGATTTGCATATGGCCATGTCTGAACTGGGGTGGTGGAGTGCGCTAAAGAATGATGATGGATTAAACCCAGATCAGTTGACTGGGGGTGAGTGTTTGATTGGCTCAAACGTTCCGTCCATCATCCCCTTTTGTATCGCTTTGTTCGCCCTAAGTTGGCGGGGGTATACCCAGACGTGGGTCCCTTGCTCACTTTGCCACTGGATTCAAGCAAGCCTGGCTGATGACGGCTGGAATGCCAGAAACCGGTCCTAGGATGCTTGTTTCCGGTCCAGGGAAGACATGGCTTGGCAGTTCGGGCTGGACTGTTCCCATGAGGCACAGGGTCAGACTGATTTGCATATGGCCATGTCTGAACTGGGGTGGTGGAGTGAGCTAAAGAATGATGATGGATTAAACCCAGATCAGTTGACTGCGGCTGAGTGTTTGATTGGCTCAAACGTTCCATCCATCATCCCCTTTTGTATCGCTAAGCACCCAATCTACCTGTGAGGGGAGGGCAGAAGGAATTTTGTGGCCTTTAAAGGGAGAGAGTATGGCCAGATGGCAGGCAGGACTACCCACCTGTTTTTGTAAACAAAAAAAACAGAAAAAGAAATTCCCTATGCCTAGTGGGCCTTCTGCCCTCCCTCCCCCATCACTGTGGTGGAGAAAGACTGTTGGAACCATTAGGGGTGGAGGTATGGTCGCATGTCAGGGTGCACTACCCCATCCCATTTAAAAAAATATATATATAATCCCTGACTCGGCGGGCTTTCTGCCCCACTGGCGCGGATAGTGAATGGGGGGGGAGACTGTATGTTCATTTATTGGGGGACATGTTGCAATACCTGGTGGGTTGCACCCAACCCCCGAAACCAATCCCGAGTGTCTAGTGGGCAAATCACTGCTTGGGGATTGCCCACCTGTGTTGATCACTAGCAACCATCCACTCGGGACAGGTACAGTTGGAAGGGGTGTGATCAATACATCTCTAGGATATAACATTGAGGGCAGTGGAAAAAGCAGTAGGTATGCTGGCGGACGTCGTCCCTTGACGAATGTGTGACTACAGGGAATGTCCCCTACCCCATGTCTTATGGTACCTAACTGATTTGTAGGCCATCTCAGACCATATCAAGGAAAGAGTCCTGTTAAGGGTTTGTAGAGCTGCGTGCATGCCCCATTAAAGTGTGTATGAGTGCATGTATGATTGGTTGGAATTAGCAACCACACCGCGCAGGGATATATAAAAAACCTTCATTCTGGTCTTGAAGAAAGCCGATTGACCTGATCCAGCGCGATATTAGCAAACAGCATTCATACACCAGATACTCACTTGGGCCCATACATTCATACTACGCTAATACTTACGCTGGGTTTTATCAGTTGTTACTCTTATCAAAAATCCCTGCTACCAATTACCTTCTGATTGAAGAGTAATGACTTACCAATGAATCCTTTGCTAATTGGGAAATTTAAAATGAGTGACATTCATTATAGTACATAATCCTGAAATAACCACTGAGTCAGGAAGTTTTAAAATGTTTATCTAAAGATTTAGCAGGGTAAAATACCTAGCCACATGGTACTTAATCGCAATACCCAAGATTAAGCATAGAAATGATTATTGCTAATCAATGACGGTGTTTTAAAGAAAGGGAGAGGATAGAGATAGCAGCGCAACTAAAGGTTGCATTATATTTACCTAAGTGCGAGAACCAAAACCCCTTAGCCAAGGAGTTGGAAAGAATAGGACCCAGGAAGGATGAAGAGCAAAGACTTCCTCCAGGATCAGGACAGGATCGGTGACCTCTCTACAACGACGCCTGCGTCGTTCCCCTCTCTGATACTCGACTTCTCCTCGATTCTCCCGTGCCTTCCTTCTAATGGACTCCGCCTCCCCCTCCTCAGGACCTCTTCTGGACAGGGATTCAGTCAGCAACCGATCAGCATGGCAGTCTGGGGCTAAGAGCTAACTAATTAGCTAATTCTATATCTGTTATACCCTTCTACGCCCATGTACCTCCCCTTAATGTTGCTAAAATATGGGGCCACTGCTTCTGATTGGACAGGGACAGGGGGTGGATTCTCGCACCATATCGATTTGGCCTAAATTGTAAAGCCTATTGTCTTTACGTTCCCACCCCTTCAAATTAATACATTCGCTTTATTTCCCACCCGTCTCATGACAAATGTAAACCAATTTTCATAGACATTGTATCAATGTGCGACAGGAAAAGCAATAGTACAACATCTGCGGCCATCAGGTCGCGGCCTTGGACGACGTCCAGGTTGACTTCATTTGGCAGGCACACAAAACACATGCGCAGAACCATTTGCCTCTCGAGTTTCAGGTCACCAACCCAGGCCCAAGTTTACGAACTAATAAAAGTGCAAGAAGAAAATATTAGAATCACAAATAAAATGTTTCACTGTATGCCCACTTTTTCTATTCTATTCCCAATTAAATATATATACTATCCCGCGTTAGTAGCGTTAGGAAACGACAATTTAGTAATGACATGAGAGCAAGCTGAAGCATGTGAAAACATCAAGCAGCCATTTTAATGCACACTGCGCAGAAGCAGAAGTTTCCCACCAAGCAAAGAAAGACGTCACACCATGTGATATGGTTGCGACATGCGCATTGAGTTTTCCCGCGCATAGCGGCCATTTTGGATTACAGACAAGCGTTATTCATTAGTAAAACACATAGGCAAGCATCCTTCCCCTTTGTGTAGTGTATGCAAAGGTTAGTATTAACAATACAAGTTTAATAGATTAATACTGTGAGGAGGATTGAATACAAGCAAGTTTCATTTCATGAACACTTGCCCCATCAATCCCCTCTCTGATGGCGTTTCTGAGCCATCAAAACACTACCCTCAATCAGATGCCAACTTCTATGAAATTACTTCATTCTCATCTCTACATTTTCTATTTTTACAATCTCCTTTTAATTTCTTGTATATTTCACTTCTCCATTCTTCAAGTTCGATTTCATCTACCTTTCGTTTCTTTCCTCTTCCTGTCATCTTATATGTTCCATTCTTCTTACAACATTTGCACCATATAGTTATTGCCAATATTATTATTGCTATCCCTGCTAAGGGTACTAATATTTGACCTATAAGTCCTTTTCCTACATTAGAAAACCAGGTTCCAATTGACGAGATACTATTTGTCAATCTTTCCCATACACTATCAGCTTCCAGTGGTTTAAGTTCTTTCTCAAGTTTAGTTATATTCTGTATATACGTTCCAATTTCTGCACTCTTATCAGGAATATAAGTGCAACAATGTTTCGTCTTCAATAATTTACAGACTCCTCCCTCTTTTGCCAATATAATATCAAGAGCAAGTCGATTTTGCATCACCATAGATCTAATCGCAACCATTTCCGCATTAATCATTAGAAAACCTCCAGCAGTATCCGTTGATAAACGATCAACCACTGTAGACCATTTACATATTTTCCTTGAGTTCAGAATTATTCCCACTGAAGGTATCAATGCACCAAATATATCACCTACAATTTCTGAAAAACTAGCTCTTTTACTACGTATTATTTCACTATTGTTTTCATTGCTCCCAGTGTTTTTTTTTACGTGGTATATTTTTGGAAATACTATTCCAAAATAACAACTTCCATACCACCGTGCAGGAAGCCTAAAGTAAGCCTTATTCCCACACACATAATAGATTCCAGGAAAAACTGAATCTGTTCCTCCTTTGAGTCCCCAACCTCCTAGAATTAAAAAAATTGTGTTCACATTCACTGGTACCTATGAAAACATTGTTATAATCAGTCTTTAACCTATGAAGACAAATTTTCCCTGTCTTTACGAAATCCAGAGCCATAGCAGCTTGAGCCTTGCCAGGTGTGTAACTCCCTTCTTTCTCAGCCCAAGGTGGTAAATGAGCCTTATGCTCAGAAGCTTTCTATTGGAAATCTTGTCTTCTATCTTCTACTAAATTCAAAAATACCTTTTCTTCTTCAAGTAAAGAACATGTTAGATTGTGTCTATGTGCATGTGTTATGTCTATTGATTTCATTGTTAAGAAAAATTCTCCCATAAACTGTGCGTCTTGACTACTAATCACTGGGTTCATACTCTTGTGAATCGGAACCTCAGAAAAGATCACATCTAAGTTTGAATAATAATACTGAAGTTTCCCTGTTCTATAAAATAAACTAGACAAAACACTACATGATATGCCATATGTCAGTGGTAAATGGTGATATGTTAGACCCTCTGCCACTGATTCGGGTAACTTCATACAGACGTAACAATTACTAATTTCCATGGTATCTACATATTGAAATAATAACTTTGTGAAAACATTCAAACTAGTGTTGTTATCAGCTATTTCATGATGAATTTCTGCCTCATCTTCTGCCATTAGTTCTACTCTATTGCCCTTCATGTTTGCTGTCCTCTCTTTAGTTTCATTATTAATCTTTTTATCTATTATCATAAGGTAAGGAACTGCTACAATCAGGACTAACCATACTATAAGCACCATCACTAAACTACATATGCATATTGTACAGCATCTTCTACAACATTTCTATTTTGGTCTCCTAGTAACTCTATCGTCAGGCATTTTTCGACAAGGAAGATTGCTCTTCTTATCTCTTCTTCTTTTCTTTAGCTTATTCTTTTGCTTAGTCAGGGTGGTCTTGTTTCTTCTTCGTAAGTTAGTTCTGCACTTGTTCCTTCGCCACCACTGTCACTTGACTCTGAGCTTCCAAAATCTTCAAGAATGATATAAGTCCAGTCAGGACCCTTGAATTTGTAATTCACAAGTTTCAGTCTTTTGCCTTTTCTTTTCACTGACTTTTTCTCTTGATCAGTTTGACTTGTTACTTCAGGTACTTGATCTGGATCTTCACTTCTGGTTGTTATGTGGTACTTTACTCTTTTAATGACACTCGGCCAATGATCTCCTTTTCTTGTTTTCTTTGTTGGCAATGTTTCTTTATCTTCGTCTTCAGAGATCTTGTTAATTTCACTGCTTAGTACTGCTTTGTTTTCTTCGATTACTTTTTCTTCTGTTTGCTCTTTTTCAGGTCTGAGTGGTTTCTCTGTAACAGCTCCAATGTGTGTTTCCAATAATTGACCTTGTTCTTTGTTTATTTCTTCAAGTTCATGTTTTTCAACGTTTTCTTCTTCTGTGTACTCTTCTTGATCTAACTTGTTCTGATCAGGGCTTATTGCACTGTGAACTTCTGCAGCCTGACCGGATTCTTCTAGACCTGTCTATCCCTGTTCAAAGTCTATTAGGTCTTCACTGTTTTGAGTCCAATTTTCTTTCCCTATCTGACCTCTTATTGTCTTTTCTTCTTGTACCTGAGCTGCTTCTTCTTCACCTATCTGATCTTCTTCAATTTCTTCCAATTTCGTTTGACTTCTTGTTCTGTGGTATACTTCAGGAACTTCTACCACTGGTATCCAATCCTGACTTGTGCTCGGTTGTTCTTCTTCAGCTTCTCTGGAATCTCGAACTTGAGATCCTTCAGCTGGGCAACCTTCAGCTTCTTCAGTGATTGGTGTTGTCTGAGGATTCTCTTCCTCGGGATCTGGTACTCTCTTGGTGTGACTTACATGAATCCAATTAGGAAATCCGGCACACTTCACTGCTGTATTCGTTGTCAGTATGACTTGACACTCTCTGCCCCATCTAGGTAATAGACACGTTTCTCTGGTGTGATTCTTCACTACCACCCAGTCTCCAGGATTCAGATCATGTTCTTGTTCAGGCTGCCTGGAAACTGCGTCTTCTCCAACCTGATGAGAGACAGAACGCACTAGGTCAGCCAATCCTTTGCAATAGTCCAGAACCATATCATCAGATATATTCACCAGTTTATTTGTGGGAACATGTGTTTGTCTCATTGCTCTTCCCATCATTATTTCATGGGGGCTCAATCCTGTGTTTCTGTCAGGTATACTTCTGAGTCCCATTAGAACAAGTGGCAATGCATCTGGCCACTCTAATGATGTTGATGCACACATTTTTCCCAATCTTGACTTTATAGTGGCATTCAATTGTTCAACCACTCCAGAAGCCTCTGGGCGATATGCACAATGCAGTTTCTGTTTGATTTGAAAGGCTTCACAGATTATTTGGATCACTTCACTGTTAAAATGTTTTCCTCTATCTGATTCCAAAGTTACTGGGAAACCAAACCTAGGTATGAGCTCTCGTAGCAACAGTTTCGCAACAGTAATGCTGTCATTTCTCCTAGTTGGGTAAGCCTCCACCCACTTTGAAAACAAACACACTATGACTAGTACATATTTCAGCCCTCTACATGATGGTAACTGTATGAAATCAAACTGAAGTCTCATAAATGGACCTTCTGCCTTTCCAATTTTCCCAAATCCAATTACTGTCTTCCTCCCCGGATTATGCA
The DNA here is from genome assembly GCA_963921515.1 of Calotriton arnoldi. NCBI lineage: Eukaryota > Metazoa > Chordata > Amphibia > Caudata > Salamandridae > Calotriton > Calotriton arnoldi. Next base: position 225,885 of record CAWUFW010001746.1, on the reverse strand, counting down.
TCTGGCAAGTTAGACATCTCTGGCAAAGACTCTCTGCAACAGCCCTGAATTTGGGATTGTACCAATTTTGTCTGAACAGCCTAATCATTGCATCTCTCCCTACGTGTGTGTCTCCATGATACATCCTAGCCATTTGTGAGAGTAAACAGTCTGGCATGACTGGTCTGCCATCAGCACTGATCCATACTTCATCATCTCCTCTTTGGGAACAACCCACTTTGATCCACAAATTCTTTTCACTTTCATCAACCTCATCTTGTAATTTCTTGACGTCATTCCAAGTTTCAGGTGGCATATACAGCATAAGTTGGCAGCTGATTCCCATTCTTTCCACCCTTTTATTGACTGACATTCTGGTTTTGGCACAATGTTGAGCCACCAGATCTGCATATCTGTTGCCGACTACCACCCAGTCATCTCCTGACTGATGTGCGGCACATTTCACCACAGCCAATTCTTTTGGTGATTGTATTGCTTCTAGCAATTCCCTTACAAATTGTCCATTTTTAATGGGGGATCCTGAAGAAGTCATGAAATCCCTCTGCATCCACAGTTGGCCAAAATCATGCACAACCCCGTAACCATATTGGCTATCTGTAAATATGGTTACTCTCTGATTCCTCCCAATTTTGCATGCTTTTATCAACGCAATCAATTCAGCTACTTGTGCAGATTTGACTCCTGGTAAATAGGATGCTTCAACTATTCCAGTTAATTCACATACCACATAGGCAGCAGTTAGTTTACCATCTTCATGTCTTTGACATGAACCATCAACAAATAGCTCCCTGTCTGGCTTTTTAAGAGGCTGTTCCTCTATATCTGGGCGTGGTTTTGTGCATAATTCTGTAATTTGTATACAATCATGTTCATGGTCTTCATCATCTTTAATTCTCTCATGATATGGGTTTGGTAGTAAGGTTGCTGGATTTATTATAGTACACCTTACCATGTTCACATTTTCAGCACCCATTATTATTCTTTCATATTTAGTCAGTCGACTAGGAGTAAGATGCTGAGTTCGGGTTCTTGTCAACAGAATGACAACTGCATGTGGAACATACACTTTTACAGGATGTCCCATCACAATTGACTCACTTTGTTCAATACTCAAACAAGTAGCCGCCACTGCTTTTAGGCATCCTGGCAACGCGGCTGCTACTGGGTTCAATGTAGCAGAAAAATATGCTATAGGACGTCTTTCTAATCCATGTCTCTGAGTTAAGACAGAAAGTGCACAATTTTCTCTCTCATGACAGAACAATGCAAATTCTCTTTTATAATCAGGCATGCCTAAGGCAGGTGCTGAACATAGGGCATTTCTCAATTTTACAAAGGCTTCTACACTTTCATCCTCCCACTCAACAGGGTCCTTTGCTTTCTTTTTTGTCATGTTAATTAAGGGCTTAGCTAACATGGAAAATCCTGGTATCCATTGTCGACAGTAACCTACTATTCCTAGAAACATTCTCACTTGTCTTTGGGTTACAGGCATTTGCATTTTCTTTATTAAATTTACCCTTTCAGCTGTTACTCTTCTTTTTCCTCTCTCAATTTGGTGTCCCAGATACTTAACAGCTGTTGTACAGAAATGCAATTTTTCAGGTGAGACTTTATGCCCTTCTTCTGCCAAAAGATTTAATAATGCTATAGAATCAACAACACAGTCTTCTCTGGTGGTCGACGCCACCAATAAGTCGTCGATATATTGGACTAAGACTGAGCTTCCTGGCATCACTAGTTTTTCAAGGCACTTTTTCAGTATCTGGTTGAAAATGGAAGGACTTTATGTGTACCCCTGAGGAACACGATTCCACACATAGACCTTGTTCTCAAATTTAAATGAGAAAAGATACTGGCTGTCTGGATGCAATGGTATTGAAAAGAACGCTTGACACAAATCAATTACTGTGAACCATCCTGCATTCCAAGGGATCTGGTATAGAATTACTGCAGGATTTGGTACTATGGGACAACATGGTTCCACAATCTTATTTATTTTTCACAGGTCCTGAACAATCCTATATTTTCCACTAGGTTTCTTTAGTCCCATGATTGGTGAATTACATGGGCTACTCATTACTTCTTTTAGGATGTTTTGTTCTACCATTCGATTTATTTCTTCAATGACTCCTGCTTTTACTTCTGCACTCATTTTGTACTGTCTGGTATTTGGGAAAATTGCTCCTTCTTTTACAGTAATTTTAACTGGATCTATTTTAGCCATAAGTCCTACTTCTTTTCCGGTGAAATCCCATACTATGGGGTTTACGGTACCTTTTAATTCTTCTGGCAACTCATCTTTTGTTATTAACGAAAACATCTCGTCTACTTCTGTACCTTGTTTTGCAACCATAATTTTATATACATGATCTTCATCTGGTGTCTGAACTGCCACACCATCCGGTGTGCAGAAAATGGTACAATTCATCTTGCACAATAAATCCCTACCTAATAAATTTACTGGGCTAGAATCACACACTACGAATTGATGCATTTCTCTAAAGTTTCCTATTTTACCTTCCATTGGTTTGGTAAGAGGTGTTCTAATTCTTTGATTAGCTACCCCTATTACTTGGATATCTTCACCAGAGAGAGGAAGGTCTGGAATGTCTGCTGTTCTCACAGTAGACCGGGTAGCACCAGTGTCCAAAAGGAAAGTAATATTATTACCTTTCACATTCCCTTCAACATATGGACCTGACTGATCTACCTGTAAGGATGCGCCAAGTATGCACTCCTTCTTCCCCTCTCCTAGGCACCGTCATGGATTGAATTGACAGAAATCGTCCTGCAAAAGAAATTGTGATGTCATATAATCATTCTTACCACTTCCTCCCTGATATCCGATGCCTGTACCATGCTTTGCTCTGCTTACATTACCCTGAATAGGTGCAGGTGGCAACTGACTCTGAGGATTTACACCCTGCTGTGAGTCATTCTGCGTCTGTGGATTTAAATTTTGATTTGGGCCATTATTATTCCGGATCTTTTTACATTCATCCTTCCAATGCCCCAATTTTCCGCATCCATGACAAGGAAATTTCTTTTTAGCTTCTTCTCTACTCATTCGTCCTCTAAATTTCCCACCATTCCCAGTATCACCACTCGTTCCAGAATCTTTTCCTTGATTTTCACTCGGATTTTCCAAATTAATTCCCTGTTTCTCAGCCATTTTCACCTGAGCCCACATCACTTTTTCCTGCAATTTCTTGTGTCTATCCTCAATATCGTCTCCACAATATTTTGCATACTTCAAAATCTCATCAATGGGCTTTCCCTGCCAACACAGCATATGTTGTTTAATCATCTGACAAATCTCTGGCTTCAAACCGTAAACAAACCGGTACACAAACTGACTCATGTTCTTGTCTCCAATGTCCTCAAATCCACTATACTGTTTAAATACCTGCAATAAACGCTCATAGTAGGAATGCATCGATTCATTAGCTTCTTGGGTAGTTCGATCTATTTTTACCCAATCTGTTTCTTTCGGTGGTATTTTCCCCTTCAGGTAAGTTATCACCTGCTGATACTTTTTCATCACATCATTTGACGGGGCACCTGTTTTCGGATCTCTAGGATATTCATCACTTGGCCAATCCACGGTGATTTTGCAATCTGTCCACAAATCGGCAGGTACCACTATGTCAAACAACCCATCCAAATCCTTCAACAATACCTTTGACACCTTCACAAACCTGTCAACCTGCTTGTACCATTCAATTGGTTTTTCTCTCAACTTTGGAAAATCATTCGTAAATGACAAAATATCCTGCCTGCTCCATGAGACATGTACATATCCTCCTCCCGCAACTTCTCTCATTGGATACATTTGGTCTGCTTTCCCTGCTTCCTTCATCACATATTCAGATGCTGTTCTACTTGTTCGTGCCTCTTCCTTTTTCTTGGCCCACCTAGTTCTCCATTTATCTAGGTCTCCCCATTTTTGCAAAACTAACATTAATTCTCTTATTTGTAGTCTTCTTCCAGAGGCATTCATATTTTCTAAATCTTTGTCTGAAAATTCTGCTCTATAGGGTTTCTGTAGTACCTTTGATCTCCCTATTTCTATTCCCATCTGTAGTGCTAGATTGGATAGTTTTTCATGCAATAACCTTACATTTCTGGTGATACTCCTGCACAGGAACAATAATTCTTCTTCATCATAGGTATTTAAGCGTTCTAGTCCTACATTTCCTGCTATTATTTCTTCTAATTCAACTTTCAATTTATGAATGTCCATTATTTTTGGAGGTGTGCACTGTTTAACTGACCCTAGCACCCATCTTTCTAGATCTTCAGGTGTTACTATGGTGGCACTTTTTGCTCCCGATGAAGTTATTAAACTTACATCCTTTGAACATCCAGGTACATCTTTTCTGGGAGTGCTATTTACAGTACCTCGAATAGGTAAATCCATGAGTGATATTGTGGATTCACAGTCACTAAATTGATCCTCAATTATAACTGAAGCTTCAGGTTTGGGATTACTCACAGGAGTAGGTGCAAGTATCGGTGGAGGACAGTTTCCCTGAGTACCATATCATGGAACTACAGGACCAATTGTTACAGGTATGGTTCATGAATCAGGATGTACTTTTATCTGAGTTATTTTCTGTATTAATTCTGTTCTGGTCTTTTCTAGGGCTTCTTTCTCTTTGTCATGAAGTATTCTACTCGGGGTGAATTCATGCATTACCTGTGGCACTAATGGAGTTTTTGGTGGTGCACTTGGGGTGCATCCACTTGTCCCTTCCTGATATGGTGGGGGGTTTCTTAACATTTCCTCCATAAATTCGTCTTCAGACTCCTCATTTCTCATTAAATGTTTTGTCTTTTCTGTGCACTTACTTCCTAATTTCTCCTCTGCTGAGAACAATGGATATAATCCTTCTGTAATCATTGCCCTTCTCCATTGTTTCATCTGACCGTCCCTAGACTCATGTAAGTATCTGGGGAAAAATCCTGGATAACTCCTATTTCTCCGAGGTCGGTCACGCTCAAATGCCTTGGTTTCCCATTCCTCTAGAGCTTCGTACTGAGTTAATCTAGGTCTGGGTTCTAGGTCATTCATCCTCAATCTCAAATTTTGAAGAATTTTTCCATTGAAGGTACCATTCTCGGGAAATGCTAATACTCCATCATTTTTGGTATATTCTATCCAATTCTCCATCCATACACAAGTATGATAACCTCTCTCCATCATCATGAATGATGCAGGCGTTTTAGCTGGTGGAATAATAATTCCTTCTCTAGTTTTGATTGGTTTGTCCTTTTTAAAATAATTCTTAATCTTTTGTAAAAATGACAATTTTCTCCTTTCTCCGTACATCTTGGGTAAGTACCAATGTACAAAATTATATTCTGCAAAGCCTAAATATCTCCTATCCGGACGAATTCCTGTTAAAGTCGGATCGCGTTTTAACATGCAATCCTTATCCACTAAGAATTTCGCTTCTATAATTTTGGCCAATCAAATGTCTGCTATCTTATATTTCCGAGCCAATCCTTGCGCGGCCTTTTGGTGACGTTTGTCTGTCAACCCCTCCTTTACAATCTGCTCTTTTCTATCCTCGCGGGTTTAACCAATCCCAGCGCGGCACCTGTGACGTCAGTACTGCTCCTGACTACTGACCCCTCCTTTACAAGAGTCTCTCCACACCCGCTGATTCAACCAATCTCAGCGCGGCGTTTTGTGACGTCAGCTCCCTCTCCGGTAACTGACCCTCCCTTTCCAAAAATTTTACGCAAACTTATTTTCTCTATAAATCTTAATTAAATTTCAGTAACAACATAAAACATTCGCTATCGTGCCAGTTTCTCTAAGCTAGAAAAGATAGTTTCCTCCCATACTTAGTAAAACCTTTCCGTTTACTAAAACATACACTACGAGTAAAACCCTTCCGCTTACTCTTCACACAAGCTCCAGAAATACCTGTTACTTCTTCAATGTTACCCTTTCTAGGTGATATAACATCAAATTTTCACCAGCGTACTCTTTTGCTATTACTCACACGCATAGAGTCCCTAACGAGTACTGAAAGTCCTGCTTAACTTTTCAGTACTATTTCTGCCTGGCAGATAACCTCACTGCAGTATGGCTTCCACTTAACACCCGCTATTCTTTTTACCCCGGGGAATTCTAGACAACATAAAACAAAACTCTGAAATAAGCAGATGTTAGTTCATAAAAATACAAATAAAAATTCTCATTACCCAATTAACAAAGAGTAACCATCCTCTGATAACCAGAAAACTGATCCAGCGCGATATTAGTAAACAGCATTCATACACCAGATACTCACTTGGGCCCATACATTCATACTACGCTAATACTTACGCTGGGTTTTATCAGTTGTTACTCTTATCAAAAATCCCTGCTACCAATTACCTTCTGATTGAAGAGTAATGACTTACCAATGAATCCTTTGCTAATTGGGAAATTTAAAATGAGTGACATTCATTATAGTACATAATCCTGAAATAAACATTTTAAAACTTCCTGACTCAGTGGTTATCTAAAGATTTAGCAGAGTAAAATACAGAGCCACATGGTACTTAATCGCAATACCCAAGATTAAGCATAGAAATGATTATTGCTAATCAATGACGGTGTTTTAAAGAAAGGGAGAGGATAGAGATAGCAGCGCAACTAAAGGTTGCATTATATTTACCTAAGTGCGAGAACCAAAACCCCTTAGCCAAGGAGTTGGAAAGAATAGGACCCAGGCAGGATGAAGAGCAAAGACTTCCTCCAGGATCAGGACAGGATCGGTGACCTCTCTACAACGACGCCTGCGTCGTTCCCCTCTCTGATACTCGACTTCTCCTCGATTCTCCCGTGCCTTCCTTCTAATGGACTCCGCCGCCCCCTCCTCAGGACCTCTTCTGGACAGGGATTCAGTCAGCAACCGATCAGCATGGCAGTCTGGGGCTAAGAGCTAACTAATTAGCTAATTCTATATCTGTTATACCCTTCTACGCCCATGTACCTCCCCTTAATGTTGCTAAAATATGGGGCCACTACTTCTGATTGGACAGGGACAGGGGGTGGATTCTCGCACCATATCGATTTGGCCTAAATTGTAAAGCCTATTGTCTTTACGTTCCCACCCCTTCAAATTAATACATTCGCTTTATTTCCCACCCGTCTCATGACAAATGTAAACCAATTTTCATAGACATTGTATCAATGTGCGACAGGAAAAGCAATAGTACAACATCTTCGGCCATCAGGTCGCGGCCTTGGACGACGTCCAGGTTGACTTCATTTGGCAGGCACACAAGACACATGCGCAGAACCATTTGCCTCTCGAGTTTCAGGTCACCAACCCAGGCCCAAGTTTACGAACTAATAAAAGTGCAAGAAGAAAATATTAGAATCACAAATAAAATGTTTCACTGTATGCCCACTTTTTCTATTCTATTCCCAATTAAATATATATACTATCCCGCGTTAGTAGCGTTAGGAAACAACAATTTAGTAATGACATGAGAGCAAGCTGAAGCATGTGAAAACATCAAGCAGCCATTTTAATGCACACTGCGCAGAAGCAGAAGTTTCCCACCAAGCAAAGAAAGACGTCACACCATGTGATATGGTTGCGACATGCGCATTGAGTTTTCCCGCGCATAGCGGCCATTTTGTATTACAGACAAGCGTTATTCATTAGTAAAACACATAGGCAAGCATCCTTCCCCTTTGTGTAGTGTATGCAAAGGTTAGTATTAACAATACAAGTTTAATAGATTAATACTGTGAGGAGGATTGAATACAAGCAAGTTTCATTTATGAAAACTTGCCCCATCAGACCCACTGGGCATTTAATAACGGCTGAAACATGTCGACCTCAGATGTCTAGGGCCATGATACCTTTTGGACATTCCACTGTTTTTACCCTTGCCTGAGGATACAGGGAATAAATAGTGACTGGAATCCGGCAAGCAATTTTAACTCACTTTCAAATCCCTAGGCCATAGAGTAAGTGAGGGTGTAGGTCCAATGATGAAGCAGGCCACAGGTGGGACCCGTAGTGAGGACCCAACACTTATATCCTAGAGATGTGTTGATCACACCATTTCACCAGGGTGTGGATCTCATATACTCATGAGATATACCATGGGCCACGCAACCATCTCAAAAACATTGGGATTTAAGGAAAACAGGGTGACCCTCCTTAGTTTTTTTATAGTTAAGCATGGGAGGCAGAGGGTCTGCCTTTATTAATAGCTTCTCACTCATTCATAGTGTTATTACAGTTGGAAGGGGGGCATTGTTCCCTTTCCAGCTGTACATTTCCCATCTTGATAGGTGCTCAAGGGGTGTATCTCGGCCTAAGGTATCCATTGCTTTAACTTTCAATCGTTGTGACATCATTCCTGTCACAATGAATAAAGGAAAACAAATCTCAGGCTGGGAGGGGAGGTCTTCCAACACCAGAAGTATGTTCTCTCCCAGCTCTGAGGATGAGACATCCTCGTCCTCCAGACCGAGGAAGTAGTGGGAGGATGGGACATAGGCATAGACAGTACTTTAAAGGCCTGTTGGCTTCCATAGATGTAATGCACAAGAAGTCAGGAACTACTTCCTTTGTTGTAACTTTTCATAATAAACATATTGGACTTATGTCATCTGACATAATTTATCCCAATGAACCAATCAAGCCTGTAGCCTTCATCATCAGCTTGTCACCATAACTAACTAGGCCTTCTGTATGGTGCATAAACTGTCAACCATCAAGCAAACAGTCCTAAAATTAAAAATATATTAAAAAAATTACTGTTAGTAAAGCAAAGTACAACTCCTATGAAAAAAGGCCTAAGAAGTATTATCTAATTGCAAATCTTCAACTCCATCTGTTTGTCAGAGTGGGTAACCAACACCAAAAACCCTGCCTACTATGGTTATGGTACATTGCAATGGCAATCTATCCTTAAACGCTTTGCCAAATGCTTTTCTCAACAAATGGCATCTGAAATAACTTTTCCCAGTGAACCAACCAAGCCTATAGCCTCCATCATTGGCTTATCACCATAACTAATGGAGGCCTCCTGTGTAACTCACAAACTCTCAACGATCAGGCGTACAGTCATACAATTACAAATATCTGCAAAATTACCATTGACAAAACACTATACAACTGTTCTTAATATAGCATAACAAAGATTCTCAAGAGCAAATATTCTACCCTGCTAGTTTGTCACAGGAGGTAACCAGAACCCTTACTTATTATGGGAATCTGAGATATTCCATGTAACAAAATAACAGTCTACAAGCTGTAGTACAGCATAATGAAGGCCTATTACATTACTTTTAACATACGCTTTTCACAATAAAAAAGTGGCTGACTGTCTTTGTCTTAACTTTTCACAATAAACTGTTGAGAAACAGTTTATTGTGAAAAGTGATCATTGCCTTACCAGAATAATCGGCTCAGTCCTTCTATACTGAGCGTAAGCTTTCCCACAAGTTTGGCCGGCCTAAGACAGCCCGCCAAACTGACATGCGCACTTAAAAGTGCTCCTACCACTCCTTCTCCCCCTCCCATGACCCAGCGCCACCCCTTCCTGCACAGGCTGGCTCAGCCAGCACCTGAAAAATAAAACGATAATAAAATATAGTTTTATTTTTCAGCTGCTGGCTCTGAGCCAGTAGAGTGACGCTCCTCCGCCATTGCGGAGGAGCCGCCACTGCTAGGCAGACCTTATAGCTTGCGTGCTCTCATGAACAATCTGCTCACTACCTTGGTGCTTGTGTTGGTGTCCGGCCTGACAGAAATTACTAGGGTTGGGGCCGGTGAGTACAGACTTCAATCAGCTCTTACCCCTGAATAGCTCTCTACGTGCTTTGTATACAACCAGAATTTATTATATGCATTGTGGTACCTTTTTGCAAGCTTAATGTAAATCTAGCGCCTGTGGGCTACTACAACAAGCATTTGCAATGCAATCGGTCTCGCTTTTGGGACCTTATATGTATTTAGCTATGCAGCACGTTAGCCTGGGTGCTGAAACATCTACTGTTCTTTAACATGGAGGGAAAGTAAGCACCAAACTGCGTGACATGCCAGGTATGGTAACACATGGAGAGAAATATTGCCTTTCAGCGGGAAATGGTACAGTCCAAAGCTCTGTTTTTATTATAAAATCAGGGCCTTCGGTGGTCATATCACTGAAAATTCAAGATTTGAAAAAAATATTATTGTCTACGGGTGCTCGTGGAAGACTATTTCTATGGACTGGAATCTAGAGAATGCTAAAGTGATTCTGGTATTTTACTGACCTCTGCTGGTCGTTTTCTATCAAGAAAGTTAAATAGAGGCAGTTGCCAGAAAAATTAAAAAAAGGAAGTCCCTCAGCAGAAAGCAATTCTGGTATTTTACTGACCTCTGCTGGTCGTTTTCTATCAAGAAGGTTAAATAGAGGCAGTTGCCAGAAAAATAAAAATAATAAAGTCCCTCAGCAGAAAGCAATTCTGGTATTTTACTGACCTCTGCTGGTCGTTTTCTATCAAGACAGTTAAATAGAGGCAGTTTGAACAGAAAAAAAAGTCCCTAAGCGGAAGCAGACAAGTCCTAGGGCTGATCTCCAGAGCCCACAAAGTACATACACATATAAGTATATACTAAAGTATATACAAGAGGTCTTGAATGCTCGACCTAAAAATCAACAAATATTGGACCGACATTGTGCCCACCCGAATACATCCATAGATAAAAGAAAATACCTAGAGCAGAACCTGATAGGCAGCAAGAGCAAACGTGGTAACAAAGCTGGTTAAACTCGGTGGGTATTTACCACAGTTCAATATTTATTGCCAATGCTTAGTTTTGATGCTGCTCAGAGGTGGTGGGCTCTGTCAATCATTTTTGGACACCAGTACTTATTTTTCATCCTAGGCTTTGACCCAGAGCAAGAGAGAGAAAAGCAGAAAAAAGAGAAAGGAGAACGAAGAGAAATATAGGAAGACAGAGACAAGGGTGGAACGCAGTGATATAAAAGCAAAAAACCTGTAATAGAGTTATAGAAAGAATGGACACTCGTGTGACGAAAGAAAGTGCCTGGGGTGGAATAAAGGTTAGGCAGCTTTTGTCTTCGGGAAATCTGGCATACGGATCCTAAGAAAACTTTCAGTCACTGCTCTCTTTTTGCTACTTAAGAACTAGTATTGTCAAAGTGACCAAGTATACATTGGTTTTGAATTTGTAGTTTATTCATACATGGACTCTCAAATTAGATAGATGTGTAACTACAGAGTTTGTACACTAGATGGCAGTCGTGTCCCAAGTATTGTACTGAATCAGGCAAAGTTATGTCAGTCACATTTAAAACTCGAGATTGAACAAGAGGGAAAAAAAGGAATGTCTCTAAGAAATTGTGACGCAAGCCTCCCCCCCCCCCCCCATTGCGTTACCAGCTTTTACAGTTTAAATAAAAAACACCACGAACGAGTTTTCCTCACAGATCTATTCCAGTCCAGGAATTTGTTTACAATACATCAGTGTACGCCACGCCTTCGTGCAGGGTTACAGGGGAATCCCAGTCTGACCATGAGGTACTGGAGGGTTGTGTCTGTGCCTCTGGATTCTCTTGAAAAGCATGCAGCTGCCATCTTTAGCTCAATGAAGGGGGAGGGGGGGTATCATGCGTCGATGGAGGCACCGGGGCGAGGGCAGTGTGACCGTAAAATGAATGTCCATGAATATCTAAACCAAATTATCGAGAGAGGACAATATCGAGGACAGAATGTCGAAAATAAAATATCGACACGTAAGTAAGTTTAGATTTTCTATACCTAACTACACATATATGTAGCTATACCCAAACTTCAGGGGAGGAGGGGCTAAAACTCCCAGCCAGGGCCGGCTCCAGCGTTGGCGGTGGCCGATACAACAGTCTTTTTTGGCGCTCTCCTCCCCCATATCCGCCTTCTCCATGAATTCCCTCATTACCACTCTCCAACAGTGCACCTCATCTCTCCAGATCCGCTCTCTGACGTACATGTCTTTTTTTATAGTGCTGCTCATGGTTCACTGACAGTTCTGAGATTGGCATAGAACACGTTCTTTGCAGCAGGCACATTAACCCTACGTGCTACTTTACGATGAGCCAAAATTGCAACTGGTCAAAATTCTGAACTCTCACTAGCAGGAACATTAAACACCAGCGTTATCTTGATAGTTTTATTGTTGCCTGAAAACTACCTGAAGCACAAGGAGGTTCATGTGCTTTTAAACCAAAAATTATTTTTAAACACAGCGCCCCCCACCAAAGTCAACGCCAGGTGCGCAGCTGCACCAGTCACACCTCCCTAAAGCCAGTCCTGCTCCCAGCAATTGGGCAGGACAAGCATTTTCAGAAATGGGGTGAGAGCAGGGCTTTAAGTGGGCCGGGTCTCACCGGTGCTGAGCACCGGCAGTTTTTTAAAGGGGGCCTCGAAACGGGTCTCTATCGGGCTCTGTTTTGTGCCCTGGCGGTCCGTTTTTTTCTGGACTGCAGTGGCAGCAGGCACATCGATGTGCGCGTGCTCACACTGCTCATTTCTCACTACAGCATGACGTCATGCCAGGTGAGCTTTGTAGGGGAAGGGAAATCCTTTAAAGAGAGTCATTTTCTCTCTGGATTTCCCTTCTCTTTTTCAAACTCAGGAGCAGCAACATTGTCGTGGTGTCACTGGGCTGTAAGTGGAAGATTTTTCAATATTATATACAAGCCATAGTTGGGGCTTATTTATCTTGTGCATCTAACAACCATTGTCAAAGCCAATAGTCCTGACTTTTTGTAGGTATGATGTTACTTGTATCATATATCTGGATGCAGTGACAGAAACAGCAAAATACAAGTCGGGCACACAATGCTAAGCACAGATTTTTAGTTTACGTGTTTTAAGCCCCGCCCTTAATTACATTGGATACGCCCCTTTATGAGACCCCCCAGTTTTTCATCCCACTTAAAGCCCTGGGTGAGAGCTAACCTCATACCCATTATATGAGGAAAAAGATCTATGTAAGTGGTGGGGTGTGATACTTCCCCCAAGAAAAACAAGTTAACAGATTTCTTGTAGATGATTTAAGGGAGAGTAGATTTTTCCCCTGAGAATTTTTTGAAACTTTTGGGATCAAATTTACGAAAACGTTGCAGACCCTTATGAGCATTCATGAAATATTCCAGTACTTTGTTGGTGCACCAGGCAAGCCTGGCCTTTCATAGGAGTAGATCTCATTTTTTTCAAATGTCTTAAGTCAGAAATTACATCCATTATACCAAGCTCATCATTTATTCATGGGTGAGCCCCTTATGCCAAGGAGTACATTCAATATGACAGTGCCAGAAATTTACCATGGATACTTCAGCCACAGCCGTGGATACCTATAAAATACCCTCTGGTACACAAGGATCAGTATTTTGCCAATGACACCCCTATAAAATGAGTACAGGAAATCTTATGACAAGAGTTACCTCAAATATCAGTTCCAACATTTTGCTATGGGTCCACCCCATATGCTAAGAATTATGTGAATCATGTCAGGGCCTTCGGCCAGGTGTGGTGGAGCGTGTTCTGTGTCCCTGCCACTGGATATGACTGGGCTAGCAGATTTTTTAGTTAGAAAGTTTGAGTCCCCACAGTCAATGATGGTGTATTAATAGAAGCATGTCAGGGCCTGCAGTTTACCATAGGTAACACCTCCCATCCATATTCTATTAGTGCCCTTGTCCATAAGGCAAGAATAACCTCCAGTATGCCAGACTAGCAGCACACTTGCACGCATAGCACACATACACTGACACACACACATTCTCTCTCACACACATTCTCTCTACAGGCCCAATAGTCTGGTGGTTCGAAGACACACAGTGGCGCGGCTGTGGCGGCCAAGCCACCGCGGTAATGGCGGTCCGGCCATCCCACTACGAGTTGGGCGGTCGGACTGCCCTGGGACCGCCACAGCCGCCAGGTAACTGCCGTTCCCTGGAGGTGGCACGGAGGTCAGAGGCTGCAGTATGCTTGGCAGGACCATCGTGGTCTCGCCAAGCATATTACGGGGTTTCCTCTCCGCCAGTGGTGTCATTGAGGTTCCTCCTCCATGTACACTGTGGTGGATGGGAAACAAAGGGGGCCTACAGGACCCCTTGTGTCTCCTCCACATGTGGATGCACACAGGGGGGCATAACATGTGCTCCCCTGTGTGCATTCACACCAGTTCCTGCACAGACTTTCGAGTCCATGCCATGCAGGAAGCTTGCTGTGCGGTTCCATGGAGGTGCCTTTTTTAAAGGCACCGCCGCTATGAAATAGGCACCATCACGGGACTGCCAAGCCGCCCGCTCGCCAGACCACTTTTAAGTCGTAATCTGGAGGGCGGACGACGACGAGTCTCGGCGGTGCAGGGGCGTGATGGTGGCATACTTCCTGCACCCGCACTGCCGAAACTCGAAATCGGGCCCTATATCTCTTGCACTCTTTAGTACATTTGTACTCTGTCACACTCACACACAGACACACTGGCACTCACAGTTCAATTAGTCCATCAGTTGCATATTCTTAGGAAACTAAAACCTTTTCTTCCCACGGCTGATCTCACAACTGCAAATCATGGACTTGTGCATTCGAAACTAGACTACGGTAGCATTTCTCTTGTAGGTCTCCCGAAAACTTCACGTGCACCTTTGAAGGCTACACTTAATGCAGCAGCTAGGCACATCAAGGGATCAAAAAAAAATTATCACTTCACCCCTGACCTTCTAGCACTAAATTGGCTACCCTGCGATGCCAGGATGCATTTTGAAAATTGCTTGCAAGGCCCACAAAGCGCTGCACCACAAGACCCCCTCCTACCTGTCCTAGAAACTGACCCTATTGGGTGGAAACAGATCCTTCAGAAGCACTAGCTCCTTACTTCTTGAGCCACAAAAATACAAGAAAAAGAAAACCTCTAACCGATCCTTCTCTGGAATCACCTCAAATAATTGGCACTCTCTCCCTACTGAGATTAGAGATGCAACCCATCCACATCCTTCTTCCAGATCGAATAAAAAATCTTTCTATCCAACAAATTACTCTCTCACTGAGGACTAGACCTAGCCAACGTCCCCCTGTTTAGACCCCGCCCCCCATTTGTCCGCAGTCTCTGTTGCGCCGAAACATGTCTTAGTCTTGGACCTATACTACACTAGGTGCCTCTTTCTCCACGCTTACCACATTCACATGTACTATGTTTGAATATTTTGTGCTCTTATCCCCCTGCTTTCCCTCCTCACACGTACTATATTTTGTACTTTTATCTCCTGTTGCCTTATTCCTTTATGTCTCCCTCTTGTCTCCTTTGCGCAGTTTCTGTAAAGCGTGCTGTCATCCATAAGGATCTTATTCGTGACATACCAAATTCTGAATGAATAAATATCCACTCATTCCCTCATTTCTGGAAGAAACGTAAACTTCTGCCTCTCAATAAATACCTAAACCCGCCACACTAAACCTTCTGTTTGGTCTGTTGCTCCTTCCCCACAACCCCACATAAAGTTAAGCATCTCTACCTCGGGGAAAACTGTGCCATCTACTCTCCCCACCCTCGTAACTCCCTACCACAACTACCTAAGAACTTTAATGTTCACTTATCCCACTGTCTATCATATACCTGTTTTATATACGGTTACCATGTATTTTTACGTATGCTTATGTAACCAGGGTAATTGCTACTATTTTGTTTACATATCCTGCTGTATAGTTTGTTAAGATATCCCACGGTATATGTTTTATTCTTTTTATACCGTTACTATGTATTTTTATTTACTCTTTATGTACCTCGTGTTACTGCGGTTGTGCTTACTCTGTGAAGCACTCTGATACCCTCGGGTCAAAAAACTCATTAAATAAATCTGCTTTTTTTGTGTTCGAAAAGCTTGCCCTGCTGTTTCTGCTGTACCTGCCTTGCCTTTTAGTGAAGCTTAATAAAAACATATTCTCTATTCAAAAATAATATAATATATTGCCTTGTCAATGTTTGTTACAAGTGTGATGTGAATGAAAAGTACACTTCCTTAAAATAGCAGTAGGGGCTCATATTTGGTTTCATGTGTGGATCAAGCAGTTACAGTATTGAAAATGAACTAATCCACATTCTAACATGTAATATTACAGCATCCAACTGATCTTATGAAATGCTTGACTTCTTCGGCAACCATGGATTTTATCCAGGAACACTTTGCATTTAAAAAAAATAAAAACCACAAGTCCCAGAATTTAGCATTGTGGTGAACTGAAACCCAGGCATGGCTGAAGGTGTCACACGATCCTCAATCCATCACCATACCCCCAAGCCTCAGCCTTACTCTCCCCCCTCGCACCAGCCCACATTCTCAGTCCACTCTCCTCTCTTGCACCAGCCCTGTTATTGCAGATGGAATTAAGTAGGCATCTGGAACTACGGAAAGAGCAGGTATTCTGTGGGTGCCTCTGTAGAAATATGTGTATATTGATGAGAGTTGTGCAATTTTTATATCTGCAGAGTAAGAGGCGTGCTCATGTAAGTGCTGGTGAATAGTGTGAGTGAGAGCAGCGTGAGTGGTGCGAGTGTAGGGTGAAAAATATGCCAATGTGAGTGTCGGCTGAGCTGCATGAATGCAATGTGAGAGGAGGGCTCATGTGGGTGTTTGGGTGAGAGGAGTGCATGCAGAGTGAGATGAGTGAGTGCAGGGTGGTGTGAGCGGTATAAATGCAGGGTGAGTGGTGTGCCTGTGTGTGGTGCAGGGTGAGTGACGAGAGTGAAGGGTGATCTGTGAGAGTGACTGGTGAGTGCATGGTGAGAGAAGTTAGTGCAGAGTGAGTGGTGTGTCCCTATGAGTTCCGGCAGACTATTGTCCCTGTGTGCATGCAGGAGGAACATAGTGCCTGTATGTATGCAGGCTGAGAGGTTTGTTCATTTGAGTGCAGGGTGAGAGGAGGAAGTGCAGGGTAAGTGGTGTGCCTCCAGGGTGAGTGTTGTGCTTGTTTGTGTGTAAATAGTGCAGGTTGAGTGCTGTGCCCATGTGACTGAAGGGTGAGCTGTGTGCGTGAGAAGTGTGCCTTTGTGAGTGCACAGTGAGCGATGTGACAGTGTGATAGTAGAGTGAGAGGAGTGACTGCCGGGTGAGTGATGTGACATATGAGTTTGGGTGCGGGTGATAGTGCAGAGTGGGAGGAATGAATGCATGGTGAGTGATCTGCTTTTTTGAATGAGATTGCAGAGTGAGCAGTAAGAGTGACAGGTAAGTGAAGTGTCACATGAGTGCAGGGTGAGTAGTGTGCTTGTGTAAGTGCAGGGTGAAAAGCGTGAGTGCATGGTGAGTGGTGATAGTGCAGTGTGATCACTGTGAGTGCAAGGTGAGCGGTGTGCTTATGTGACCGCAGGGTAAGTGGAGGGAGAACGGCATGAGTTCATGGCATGGGGCATAAGTGCAGTGTGTTCGCTATGAGTGCAGGGTGAGTGGTGTGCTCGTGTGAGCGCAGGGTAAGAGGAGGATGAACGGTGTGAGTGCAGTGTGATCGCTGTGAGTGTAGGGTGAGCGGTGAAAGTGAAAAGTGAGTGGAGTGTCATGTGCATGCAGGGTGAGCAGTGTGCTTGTGTGAGTGCAGGGTAGGAGGAGGTTGAATGGCTTTAGTGCATGGTGAGCAGTGTGAGTGCAGTGTAATCGCTGTGAGTGCAGGGTGAACATGAAAGTAAAGGGTGAGCAGTGAGAATGAGGAAAGAGTTGTCTGAATGCAGGATGTATTCCCAGACACCTGGCGTAACTCAGCATTGTATTGACGGCTGGTGTAGGGTTTCAGATATAAGTTAAACTATTATATTATGGCATCAATCAGGGATGGAGGGTGGAGGATATAAATAATGTGCTTATCCTGCAACAAACTTTCAGTCTCCTGATTAGGGTTGCCAGTTGATTGGATTTATACCGGCACCCCCGGTATTTTGATGTCCCAGCCAGTACAAAAATAAGCAAAATAAAGTGTTTTTAGAACTTATTTATGCATACTTCAAACAGTAAATATAAATAGCACTTTTAAATGTTTTCTAGGTCTGCATTAATGACCCATGACTAATAATTAAAGGAAACAAAGACAGAAAATTCATGTTACAAATGAATACATACCATTTTATTTACAGCCCTATTTCGTGTCAAGTTGAGGCCTCCTTAAACAACAACAAATGGCAGGTATTTATCGCTAGGAAAGGTGGCATCCCTACTTGTGAGATGCCTTTTCACAAAATGCATTCTCCCACTGTGGCAGTAAAAATAAAATACAAATGTAAGGAATAGGCAGAGTGCAGACCCAGGGGTACTGGAACCAGTGAAAAAACACAAAGCTTTGTTAACCAGTTCACAAAGGCATGTAAATGGTCTTTTAAAGACCTGTGAAAAACCTGGGTGTGGCGGAGGTAAGACTCCAGACACTCCCCAGCCGAGCCCACGCAGCTCAAGCTGCAGCAGCCCGGGCTGAGACACACGATGGAGTGGGGTGGGGGGTGAAAGGGGGGCTAAAGCACTTTAGGCCCTATGGCCTTGCACGCCTGTATGTACCTAAGTGGTAAATATAACCTCAAGGTACATAGATGTGGAGTTAGGAATAGTAAATCTATACTTCCCTATATGCACTTACTGCTCAATATATTGTCCCTTGGGGCTTATTTACAAGCCTCTTACGCCGTCAGTGCGTCACTTTTTCCCATATTAAAAGTGACGCAGCGGCGGCGGCGTAAGAGGCTTGTAAATAAGCCCCTTGATATTTTGTCCCTCAATATTCTGTCCTCGATATTCTTCGAGCACAATCTTGTTGGTGTCTGTATTCAGCAGCACAATGACTGTAAAAGCTGCAGGTGTTGGCTTTGGAGAAAAGAGTGACATGGGTAGATGAAGTGGCACATGGGTCTTTTTTTCATTTCCACACTGGGAGAATGGTTCTTCGCATTAGCATGTTCTGTGCCTACAGGATCCTGGACTGTGGGAGTCAGTGAGTGAGTGCTGTGTGTCTGCCTCTCTTCCTGAGCAGTCTTTTGCCTTTCCTCAGTGCCTGCTCTGCTGCCAGGGTTATGAGGCTTTCACTGAACCCCATCCATCCCCTGTCCTTTCTTACACATTTCTGCAAGCTTTTGCAGGCATTAAATGTGGTCAGTGAAAAATACTGTTCAGGGAAACTGGGGGGAGGTGAGGGGGGGGCTTTCACGCAACTGGTGCGCTTTGACTTGTTAGCAGTCATTTTTACAGTCTCAAACATTATCAGTCCATTCTGGAAATTCAGTATTAACAATGAAAGTTCTATCAGGTACATTTCATACTTAATGGCATTGTTCTGGCAGAAGTACTCCACATCTGTTAAGTGTAAAGGACTGTAAAAACGATTAATAAAAAGTGGACCCCCTGAATGTGTGGCAAGAGTTCCATCCATACTCCCTCCTTCCTCCCATCCCATCCCACCCCCACACACACACACACACACACTTCCTCCTTCCTACCACCCCTCCCCCGCCCCCCCCCACACACACACACACACTTCCTCCTTCCTACCACCCCTCCCCCGCCCCCCCACACACACACACTTCCTCCCCAGTTTCTTGAACATTAGTTCTTTGAGAATAATGAGATGATGAGAACCACATGCATCACAATGCCCAGGGAGGCCGGGCCTGTGCTGGTTTGCTCTTGGAATGTGTTGCTGGAAATTGTAAAGAGGCATTTGGCTGATGTCTGGAGACAAAAATATTGTATTTTCATAACATATTTAAAGCTCATATTTGAGTAGTATTCCATTCCAAGTTGTGGAAACCTATTGCTTGGGTGTTTTCTTTGGTGCCAGAGGGCACTTGCCGCCTTGGCAGCTGTATCATGACTCACGAGAGAGGCATTTTGGCATCTGATAAAGCTTTTCAAGACAATATCATCAGTTATGATACTGAGGCCAGAGCTTGGAGTAACCAAAGGGAAACACCTGCAGTTTGGACCCATTAAGTTTTAATAATCTGAAGGATAGCTCAGAGTGTCTGTGAGATCTGTGACCCGCAATGCCTTTCCACTATCTGCTGCTTAACATAGTGCGAGAGCAAATGTTCATTTTACCGCTCTGACCTTGCTAAGTATATTATTTGTCATATAACCAGGGTCACTAGAACTATGAGATTCTGTAGCTGCAACATTTTCCACATAATTATGGAGTTGCCACATTTGCCATATAATCCACCATCTAATGCATTATTTGCAGATTTCACTCATTTATTTTTGTTTTTTATCTAAACAGATTAAAATGTACTAAACAAGAAAATATTACACATGGTTGTGCTGAGTGACTTACCCTTTGAAAGGGTTAAATGGTCACCTGTCAGTTGCTGATTAATGTATTGAATTATTAAACTGGTACTAGTGTGGTCTAACTTTTCCCAGACAATATTAATAGTTGGTAAAATGCAAAATAACATAGTAATACTGCTACATATTTTGTTGCATCATGATGCATAATGTGCTTTTTCTTGCTTCCAAATTTTGTCACTCTTGCTGCATAAATTGGTCCTCCACGACGACATAATTCCAGCGGTCCAGCATGTAACTGAGAATCTACTTGTAAGGCACAGGGAGGGAAAGTTCAGAAAGAAGTTATATGTGTCATCTACATCTCGAGCAGTGGCAATGATATAAGATTATTTTAAACTGTGTGTAAAAACTATGGGCCTGAGTCACAAAGAAAGCTTACACTTTTGAGTAAGTTTACCCTTTGGAGTAAGTGTACTTCTTTCTGTATTTACAAACTCCGAGTGTAAACTTACTACAGAAGTGCAAGTTACATGTCTTCACCCCCCAGAGAAAAGCAATTGGTTTACTCCTATGTGAATGGGTGACGTCCACTCTCTAAACCCCTCCCTGACCCTTCCTAAACCTCTCTTACTCCTCCCTAATACCATCCCCTTTAGGAGTAAGTCTGCCCCTTTTCCCACCTCTCCCCTGTGTACCCACATTTAATACTAAAACCTATACTTGAGTGTGCAGAGACTCTGTATTCAGGGTGGAGAACTCCACACACATAAGTATAAGTAGAACCTACATTATGCAGTATGTTTGTAGTATGTTTTGTAGTACTACAAAATGTACTACAAAGTATAGTTTGTGAATCAGGCCCTGTGACTTTTATCTAATTTTAGATAAATTAAGTAAGTTAACCGTCTCTGGGAAGGACCATACTTTGTTTGACGTGCTGTTAAAATACTGGAATATTTCATTAGCGCCATTACAAAACTGTAACATGATTTGAAAAGTATTAGGTAGATGCACAAATTGGGCCAATCATTTCAATTTTTTCCTTCAGGCAAAGAACCCCACGTCCCTATATTCACCTACTAGATGCTTTGGTGTTTCATTATTAATGCCTAGCAAAACCAAAGGGGATGATGGACGGAGTGTTGAACATTGCAAGCACTCACCCCCAGTCAACTGATCTGGGTTTAATCCATCATCATTCTTTAGCTCACTCCGCCACCCCAGTTCAGACATGGCCATATGCAAATCAGTCTGACCCTGTGCCTCATGGGAACAGTCCAGCCCGAACTGCCAAGCTATGTCTTCCCTGGACCGGAAACAAGCATCCTGGGACCGGTTTCGGGTTCATAACCCTCATCAGCCAGGCTATCTTGAATCCAGTGGCAAAGTGAGCAAGGGACCCACGTCTGGGCATACCCTGCCAACTTAGGGCGAAGTTAGCAAAACCAAAGGGGATGATGGACGGAGTGTTGAACATTGCAAGCACTCACCCCCAGTCAACTGATCTGGGTTTAATCCATCATCATTCTTTAGCTCACTCCGCCACCCCAGTTCGCCCTAAGTTGGCAGGGTATGCCCAGATGTGGGTCCCTTGCTCAGTTTGCCACTGGATTCAGTATAGCCTGGCTGATGACGGCTGTAAGCCAGAAACCGGTCCCAGGATGCTTGTTTCCGGTTCAGGGAAGACATGGCTTGGCAGTTCGGGCTGGACTGTTCCCATGAGGCACAGGGTCAGACTGATTTGCATATGGCCATGTCTGAACTGGGGTGGCAGAGTGAGCTAAAGAATGATGATGGATTAAACCCAGATCAGTTGACTGGGGGTGAGTGCTTGCAATGTTCAACACTCCGTCCATCATCCCCTTTGGTTTCATATTAATGCCTTCATTATGAGTGACCCAGATAATAATGATTCGTGCCCAAACTCCTGTTTACACAGGAATTGGAATTACAAATGGTGCAGAACTGGGTTTGAGAAAGTATGCATCTTCTGTTAAATTTCAGCCGGTCAGATGTGCCAGAATTCATCATGGAAAATTTGCAGTAATCACTGAGACATGTAGCTTTATCAGAACATTGGAATGTAGAGAGCTCCATTGAAGACAATGGAGTTGCTCCAGACTTATAATGGCCGGTATAAGCCTTCCGCTCCAACATTCCAATGTTTGCCTTTATGTTTCTCCCTTTTTAATTTAGAACATTCTACCCTTAGTGGGTTGAATGTTCTAATAGCCTTATAGCCCTTCTGCCTAGGCTATATGGTTGTTAAAGCACTCTCCCTTGTGATAGACTCGGGCCTATTACTCTGGTTTAGGGCCTTTAACAACCCATATAGCCCTTGGCAGTGACCTAGAAGGCTTTAGTGTGGTATACACCACAATCAGCATGTTATTCTTCGTTATCGGGCAAAAACTCGTCATAGGTGCTATTTATCATACCCAATGAATTCTTACCCCTGTGGTGTTGGATCTTATCAGGTGCAACACATATTTCACCATTCTCAGGGCCTCTGATAATGATGGTCTAAGTATACTGAAAAATGTAATGAAACTGTAGAGTTTAAGTAGTGAATGAGTCCCAAGAAGTCCCAAAACTTAAATCTCAATTTGCAATCCTGTCTTAAACTGGAAAACAGCATTGCTTATTGATATCAAATAATTCACAAAAAGGGAAATAAAAATGTACTAAACCTGATTGTTTGTAATTTTTATTTTATACAATCATTTATTTATAATTTCAAGTATATCACATTACAAATTCTTTTGAAAAGGAATAATTGCATACACAACAGTACTTACACAGAATATTTCAACATGTATATAGAAATATTCAAGCATTTTGCATTACCAAAATAAATGGTATTTAAATGTTTATTCATTAAAATCTTTCATGTTTTTGGTAGTGATGAAAACTGTGAAAGTTCTAAAGTGCATATGATTGTGAGCTGTAATTCTTAGCCTAGAACACTTTATTGACAATTAGAATATTGGAATGTTGGGAGAGCCACTGAAAACAATAGAGTGGCTCAGGACAGTATAGACTATTAGAACATTGGAATAGTAGGCGCTCATTAAAAACAATGAAGTGGCTCAGGGCAAATAATGACCGGTGTAAGCCTTCTGTCCCAACATTCCAATATTTGTCTTTCTGTTTCTTCCTTTTTAATTTAGAACATTCTACCCTTAGTGAGTGGAATGTTCTAATAGCCATGTAGCCCTTCTGCCTCAGGCTATACCAGTTGTTATACAAATGCCTCCACAACACCGGATCCCAATACCTCAATGAGAGAATCTCCTTCCACGTACCCAAGAGAAACCTCCGATCCACCAACCTCGCCGAAACCCCGCGCATCCGCAGAGCCAGAACAGGCGGAAGAGTCTTCTCCTACATCACAGCCAAGACCTGGAACAAGCTCCCACCCGACATCAGACGCGCCCCCTCCCTGAACGCTTTCAGGAAGGCACTCAAGACCCGGCTTTTTGACTGATCGGAGCTGCTTACCCGCCTCCCCTAGCGTCTTGAGATCCTCATGGTGAGTAGTGCACTTACAATTCCCTGATTGATTGATTGATTGTGACTGTGATTGGCTCCCACATGTACACACAACAGATACAATAACTGCAGGAAGTGCAAACCTAGCTTCTATCACACACAACAGGTACAGCAAAGCAGCTATTCTAGCTCAGAGAGATACAAGAAAGTATGAGTTGCATCCAGTAGCCTATTTTTCTAGGATGCTTTAAACTTGAGAAAGAAATTCCACAATGTATGAGAGAGAGTTATTAAAAAAGCATTTAAATATTGGAGTTATTATTAGGAAGGAGCTGTACACGCAACGGTGTGGCTACACCATAACAATGTATTCTCAAATCCATAAAATGCACAAATTCACAAAATGCTAGATAAGTTCTGCTTCATGGCTCTCTTGTGACTTCATAGAAATTGTGAGGACCCGGAGTAATGAAGGTCCGGCATACGCATTCCATTGTATAACCAGTGCTTAATTTGAGCCGTGTTTTCCATGGCTCGGCACCAGCACTTCTTTGTCAGCGCCGGTGCTTATGTCAGTCTGCCACAAGGTGGCACTGACTGGCTAATTTAGAGATGACCACAACAACAGTTAATTATTAATTCAATATATATTAAAATGACTATTGCCTGCCACCCAACCATTCTTATAGCTTGGGGGGCCTGAAACAGACCGAATTGTCACACTTGTAGGGATGTGATGGTTAGTAGCTGTGTTGTTACTATCATTGGCAGCATGGCCGGGGCAAAGTGTGGTGCAAGCTACAGTGGCCTCCAATTAGAGAGCCCTGGCACTTCGTTTTTTACAAATTAAGCACTGTGTATAACTATCAATATTCATAGAGTATGCTGTGCCTATCCACAAATCAGGGGAACACTAGTAGAGCGCCTGAGTCAAAAAAATGTTGGTGAGAATGTTTATAATCCGGAGCAAAAGCACTCACCCACCAACAACAGATGGGTCCATTCCAATATCCACAACCACTATGACCACAACAGATTCTGATGTTCCCCCCATTACCACAGTTACCATTTGCCCAGCCATTTTAGGAACAGGCTTGGGCAAAGGAAGAGGAAAAACAAATGGAAGAGGCAAATGTACAATAGGAAGAAGGGGACCCCCAAACGATGATAAGAATCAAGACGAAGGAACAGAAGACGACCGGATTGTGAACCTATCACACAGAGAACTCACAGTGATTGAGAACAAGGCTCTCATCAAGGGACTGGGATTCATCCTGACCCCTCAAGAAGATAAGTTCAGACTTAACTGCCAATTGAGGAACTTTTTCAGACAATGGACTTCAGCCCTTTTTTTCAGACAAGGCTGAATCCGAGACAACAGGGAAATCGAGATTGAGAAACCCCTCTGCTTTCACACCAGGTGCCAGCATAATACCAAATGAGATTATCACCTTTGAACAGGCAGTATTGAATGACATCAAAAATTTGAGAGATACAAGACCATTTTTCAATCTATCAAGAGACGAAAAAAGCACCATCAGTTCTCTGTCTAATGATGGTTCCATCATCATAAAACCTGCGTACAAATGGGGTAGTGGTCCTCACCACTACCAATTACAGAAAGAAATGTTTGAGACAACTTTCCGACACAAGATTTTATATGGTCATCAATGAAGACTCCATAAAACAACTGACTCAACAAATTTGCACTATAATGAATTAAGCTGAAGTTATGGGGTGCATTACGAAGAGAGACGCGTACTTCCTTATCAATAAACATCCAAAAGTCCAATTTTTATATTTTACCCAAAATACATAAAGGCCTCCACAAGGCCACCGGATTGTTTCAGGTATTGGCTCATTATTGGAACCCCTTTCCAAATAACTTTTTTGCCCATTTCTTAAGATCACTGGTAGAGAAAACTCCTTCATTTTTGAAAGACACAAAAGATGTACTCAACCTTATCGGCAAGATCAATCAAAGTGGTACCACTGATCTACTTATTTCTCGGGACCTGGAGGCTTTATGTACTAATATCAATCAAGATGACACCCTCGAAGTAGTTGAGGAAATAATGAGAACTAGTAACTGGACCTCCCTTACGCCGATCGACTTTATAACTGAATGTCCTTCAATAGCATTGAAATAGAACTTCTTTCAATTTGAAGCAAAGTTAAATTTGCTAATTCTAGAGACTTTGATGGGAAGCACATTTGCCCCCAGCCAGGCCCTTTTGAATATGTCCACTTTTGAAAAAAACATTATTTTGTGTGATGACAACCCTTACAGAAACAACATTCATTTGTGGCGGCAATGCATTGGTGACATCCTTATAGTATGGAAAGGCAAACGGAAAACTTGGGAAGAATTCACAGTATGGATTAACTCTCTTAACCCGTATTTGAAATTTACAAAGAATGTGTCCATAACCTAATTTGAGGTGCGTACCCACGGTAACAAAATACATCAGAAGTGTTCCAAGATGTGTTCTACCTCTTGATATTCACAGAGATAATCCACAACATAGCAACCAACCTAATTATTGTGGTTATCCCATTCTGTTTTTTTCCATTAACAAGTTCCTCAAGAATAACAGCAATTTCAGGGGGCTCCTTAGTTAATTTTAATTTCACTTTCTCACTAATCTACACTTCTAAAACCAGCTTCTTACCTATACAGAACTTCATCAACAGCAAAATAACTAAAAGAACTCCTGCAAAGAGCCCCTTTTTTAGGGGCCCATGGGCGTTGCAGCGCCGGCCCAATGAGGGCCCAATGAGGAGCTGCCCAATGATGAAATATGCCACCCTTGTTGGTGGGTGAGGGCTTTTACTCCGAATTATAAACATTCTCACCGACCATTTGTTGACTCAGGCGTACTGCTGGTGTTCCCCTGGGTTGTGGATAGGAACAGGGTATTCCATGAATATCTCTTACGACATCATCTATCATCCTGGTGATCCAGCGCAATATTAGCCAACAACATTCATACACCATATACTCACTTGGGCCCATACATTCACACTACACTAATACTTACGCTGGGTGTCAGATGTACTCTTTTATCAAACTCCCTGCTACCAATTACCTTCTGATTGAAGAGTAATAACTTACCAATGGATCCTTTGCTAATTGGGAAGTTTAAAATGAGTGACCTTCACTATAATACATATTCCTGAAATAACCACTGAGTCAGGAAGTTTTAAAATATTTATCTAAAGTTTTAGCAGAGTAAAATACAGAAAACACGGTACTTGATTGTAATACCCAAGAAAAAGCTTAGAAATGATTTTCTAATAAATGACGGTGTTTAAAGAAAGGGAGAGAATAGAGACAGCAGCGCAACTAAAGGTTGCAATATAGTTACCTAAAATGCGAGAACCAAGCCCCTTAGCCAAGGAGTTGGAAAAGATAGGACCCAGGAAGGATGAAGAGCAAAGACCTCTTCCAGGATCAGGACAGGCCCGGTAACCTCTCTACAACGACGCCTGCGCCGTTCCCCTCTCTGATACTCGACTTCTCCTCGATTCTCCCGTCTAATGGACTCCGCCGCCCCCTCCTCAGGACCTCTTCCGGACAGGAATTCAGTCAGCAACCGATCAGCATGGCAGCCTGGAGCTCTTCTGTATGTTCTGAGAGTCTGTGCTAGCAGCATGGACGCCTGTTCTCTGCAGCATCTCCTTCTTCAGACTAACTAATTAGCTAATTCTATATCTGTTATACCCTTCTTCGCCCATGTACCTCCCCTTAATGTTGCTAAAATATGGCACCACTACTTCTGATTGGGCAGGGACAGGGGGTGGATTCTCGCACCATGTCAATTTTGGCCTAAATTGTGAAGCCTATTGTTTTTAGCTTCCCGCCCCTTCAAATTAATACATTCACTTTATTTCCCACCCGTCTCACGGCAAATGTTATACATTTTACAGGGGAAAAGTAACATTTTGTCCGCCGGAAACATAGAGTACATCATCTTCGGCCAATGGGTCATGGCCTTGGGAGACGTCCAAGTTGACTTCACTTGGCAGGCACACAGGACACATGCGCAGAACCATCTGTCTCTCGAGTTTCAAATCACCAACCCAGGCCCAAGTTTACGAATTACTAAAAGTGCAAGAAGAAAATATTAAAATCACAAATAAACTGTTTTACTGTATACCCACTTTCCCTACCCTATTCCCAATTAATTATAATACTATTCTGCATTAGTAGCATTAAGAAAACGACAATTTAATAATGACATGAGAGCAAGCTGAAGCATGTGAAAACATTTAGCGGCCATTTTAGTGCACACTGCGCAGATGCAGAAGTTTCCCACCAAGCAAAGAAAGACGTCACACCATGTGATCAGGTTGCGAAATGCGCAATGAAGTTCCCGCGCTTTAGCGGCCATTTTGGATTATAGACAAGCGTTATTCATTAGTAAAACACATAAGCAAGCTTCTGTCCCTCTCGTGTTTGTGAATGCAAATGTTAGTATTGACAATACAAGTTTAATAAATTAATGCTATGAGGAGGATTGCGTACAAGCAAGTTTCATTTTTGAAACCTTGCTCCATCACTGGCAAGAGACGTGGATATGCGGATGCACTCTCACGCCAGACAGAACCAGAAAGCGCTAATTAACCAAGTCTGTCTATTCTGGCAGTACAAAAAATGAAGACAGAAAAAGCATACCTGTCTTTGAAAGAGGTTTAAGACGAGCAAGCCCACTTCAATGCTAAGGAATGGATGTTGTGGGATCGATTTTTCATGAATTGTAGTCAGGGCCACTGGAATTATGCAGCAGGGCAGGGCCAAATTATGCAGTAGAGTTGAGTAAATTATGCAGCAAGAAAAGGCAAATTATGCAGCATAATGTGGCACGTTTTCTGATAGTATTACTTCATTATTTTGTAATTTTCAAACTAGTACCAGTTTAACACCCAAATATAGCAATAAGCAACAAAAGTGTAACTAGTCAACCTTTTCAAATGCAGCAAATCTATAACTATGCAAACATCGCTGCGGCCGCACAATCACATAGTTCCAGGGGCCCTGATTGTAGTGTTTAACACACACAAAATCAAGCTTACTCTAACTTAAGTACATTTTGTGCTTTGTTCCATTTTGGATGAGAGCATTGTAACCTATCACGTTATCACTGTTGGTTTGTTTCCCGCTGCAATAAAGAATTGTAAGTTTATACTTTAAGGACAGACTTTCCTTGTCACACCGAATGCAATGTACCTACTCAAGGACAACCTAACTGTCTTAGAACGAATAACACACTATGTAACAAGCCATGTCATCTGAATAGTGTCTGGGAATGCTTGTGTCAAAAGTAATACAATCATGAAAGAATCTTCAAATGTATTCGGTAGTAAATTGTTTCTTCTTGCTTGTTCCCCACTGGAGCATTCCCTGTGAACCACATAATTGTATAGTAAATGTATGCAGTTCACGCAAGACGTAAAACGTAGGGGGTTGCGACTGGTAACGTGAGGAGGACGACGGCGGCAAGGAGGAGACATCACGGCGAGGAGGAGGGCGGCCCGCAGACGGCAGAGAGAAGGTAAGTGGGTTTTTTGACCCTATTTTTTGGGCCGTGGCACAGGGGCTGAGGGGCGTACTCCGCTCCACCACGGAGTCGGAGTTTTACCTCAACTTCGCGTTCCCAGCAGAGCGCTGAGTGGGTAAAACACCACAAACTCTGCTGGCGGAACGGAGTACGCCGCCGGGGGTTAGTCTATGCTGGATTTCCTGTAGAACTTTACCAAGTTTGTGTTGTATTTTCTGATTTATATGCTAAATTGATTGATGACCCAGCTTATATATTTTTGTGCTTATATTCATTGAGTAAACTTTTAAACTTTTGCACTTGTCTGTCATTCTTATTGAGAATGTTTACAACCTCATCCTAATGTGTGAGATTTAATTAAGCAGAGACAGCTCCACCTGGGAGCACCAAGCCCATCAGGGACTACACTGCTCCCGGTCCAAGCAGCTGGCGAGCATTAGGCAAGTAAATGAGAAACAGGTTTGCGCGCCGACAATACTTCAGGCATTGATACAAAGATCCCAGACAGGAGACCTCTTTTGTCACAATACAAGGCTATTCATTCCCTCCCCACCATTAGAAAATCTCCTTATGTGGAGTCATCAAACCTCAATGGCTGGTCATCCAAGTATCTGAAAAAAAAACCTGGGACTACTTTCCTGACATTTCTGGTCACTTTAAATGACACAGACTATGACCCTTTATGTAAAACACTGTATTAGGTGTGCACAAGTTATCGCCCTTCTGCTGCTCTATCACAACCACTTCTCCTCTATAAGGGGGAAAGAGAGGCCTTCTTTATCATTTGATGTTGCCACTAGGTATAAGCAATCGTATAGGAGTTGGCCTAACGGCTAGGGCAGCCGACCTCGAATCTGGGGAACTGGGTTCGAGTCTCGGCAATGACACTGAACATCCTGTGATTCTGGGCAAATCACTTAATCTCCCCGTGCCTAACAAAAATGAATGTGTCCTCATGTAACGCAACTGGTGCTATGTAAAGCGCTCTGATACCCGATACCTTCGGGTCAAGTTCGCGCTATATAAAACTCCGTAAAATAAAAAATAAAAAAAGTACATCAATAAAGATACCTGGGCATTGGTGAAAATGGAAACCATAATTAGTCCTTTATATTGATGATTGAGAAAGGCTGATTTAAACTGATAACTTTCATCATCAGAGTGTGTTTCTTATAAAGGACAATGACCCTCGCGCACAGTTAGCAGCGTACTTCATCATCGGGTCCTTCCCCGCTGCGACCAACTTCTTTTTTCACAATGGTGGCTCCTTTGGATCTTTTAGCGAGCTTCAGGGTAGTATTATTTACCACAGGAATGAGGGGCCTGTGTTGTATTTGTGGTTGTGTTTCTATCCTCCGTGATGGTAGGAAGACTCTAATTGGGACCTAAAGGTTCGCATGGAGGATGGTCTGTGGCACTTTACTCTATTATTAGCCACCTAGTTTATATAGGTAAAAAACATATTGTAGAAAGTCTGTGTGATGCAAACTCCTAATTTTGGTCTACATGTTTCTGTACCCAAAGGTAGCCCTCAACAGGGCAGATGCTTTCAGCAGGACAGGTCCCTACCCTTTCTTACCCTATTGTCCCTTAACTAACAGGAACTAAAACTCACCTTGTATGGCAAAAGGGGTGCGGAAAGGAAGGCCCTACAGCTGGAATGTTCACAATGCAGCTTCTGGTCTCATTAGATCGGCGGCGTGTTAAAAAAACGGAATGTTAGTAATGACCACTAGCACCATATGTAGGGGAGGTGGTCCACACATCTCAAATCAAACTCATTAAGGCACAGAAGATCCCACCCATTCACTTAACACCTGTGCCTAGGTATCTTTATCATTGATATACTATTGGAACCACTGCCTGTCACTTCACAGCCCAGGTCTCATGCATCCATCTACTTTAACGTTGGTCTAGCTCAATCAAAAGGATGCTCATTGTGTTTGTTGTGGTTGATTAATTTACCAAGTTTACTAAGTTAGCCAATTTTGTGTCTTTAAGTTACTAACGGCCCCCAATTGGCTCAAATGTTCCTGAAGGAGTTTGTGAAGAGCGTGATCTACTTGAAGTCATAATAACTCCCCGAGGGGCTCAATTTATATCAGCATTTGGGAACACCTTGCTTATGCAGTTGGGAACAGTGAACTTTAAATCCATAAGTCATCACCTGGAAATTGATGTCATGACAGCAAGCCATCGAACAATGCTTGCACTGTTTCCTCATGGAACAAGAAAACGTAGGGGCGAATGGCTTTCAAAAGCTAAGATTGCTTACAGTTCCTTCTGCACATCAGTGGGTGAGTCCCTGTGTTTCTGCTCATAAAGTTGCCATCCTAGGGTGGAGGTCCTTTCATTTCAGGTCACTGCCATGTCGTCTGTTAATCATCTCATCCGTCACATCTTGGACACAGTCATAAAGCCACAGCCGGACATTTAGTGCAGGGAAGCATAGTTCTTAAACGTAGACCGACATTTAGGGGAGGTTTCGCAGGGTTAAAACCAGAGGCGGTAAACGTTTTGCCTCATTAGAATCTACGGCCTGGAGTCAACTGTTCTCTTAGGTTTACTGAACTTGAAGCAGCCTTCAAGGAACAATTGAAAACATGGCTTTCTTCAGCCTCACACAAGTGGTGCAATCGTCTAATTTAATTGCTTTTGTCTTAGGTTTATGCTCCTTACTGAGTTTTTTTTTTTTGGTTTCCTATACTGGTCGTGTTGTTGATGGTGAGTAATCTTGTGTTAAAGTTAGCAGCAGGATGCTCTGTTTTGAGGGACAGTGCGCTCTACAAGTACCTTTCATTCATTCATTTATTCTGGATCATGCGGGTGACCATATTTGGTTATGCACTGAATATATGTTTATTCCAGACGATCACCACATGTTCCCTCCCCGCGTTATGGGGCCCTTCAGGATAGTACATTTTAGGGGGTCTGAGACAGTGCACATGGAACTCACTAACATCTTGAAAGTTCATCCACTAATCCACATTTCTAGGATCAGATCTGCTCGGGCCCTAAGGTCTCTTCCTCCACCGTCGATGTTGGGGGATGAGTTCCAAGTAAAAGTTGGAATCCATTTTGGATTCCTGACTTTGTAGAGGACAGCTGCAGTACTTAGTGGGGTTGGAAGGGTACAATGTATAGGACAGGTCATGGAAGTCAGCTTCCTTTATTCATGCACCCCATTTACTCAAAGCTTTCCATGTGGGTTCGTGTAATGCATAAACATGCATGCATTGTCCTATACATGTGCTTTTTCAATATAGATGTAATAGATACATACACACTCAAAAACACACAGACACATACAGGTACATCCCTATAGAAAGTATTATTTTTTTTATATCCGTGTCCTTAAAAGACCTGTCCTGGAATGGCAGTCTTGTGCGGTGATGTCACTGAGTTGGTAGTGCATGCGTGCTGTAAAATTGCAAAGAAATGGAAATAAAGTGGTTGTTCTCTAGACATAATCGGGACATTTCTCTCTCTCTAAAATCCTATAGTAGGCCATTTTACTGTAATGGAAAAAATTCAAAGCAGTAAGTGAAATGTGATTTGCTGAATGAAAGCTAATGTTCAGATGAAAGGCATGGTTTATTGATTAATGTGAGTCACTAAATGGGACTATTCAGTTTAAAAATCTGCAAATAAAAATAGACCAGGTGCACTAAACAGAATGTGGTGCAAAGTCATTATTTATTAAAAAATGTACAAATAGAGTCAGGTAGTCGACTTTGGTGCTTTTATAGCAGCGGCAGGCCAATTAAAGTGCTCGAGATCCACAAAAAACAGCCTTGTGGGACACTTCATCGGTCTGCTCTCTGTACATCTTATTTCAAACAAGCTACTGCTTTCCAAGTCTAACTTGACAGCGCTATTATTGATATCAATATATATATATATATATATATATATATATATATATATATATATATATATATATATATATATATATATATTTATTCACTGAAAAAGCCAAAGGGTACAGGGACGTTATAGTTAGGAAATTGATTTTTTTTTTAAACTTAGAAATTCACTGAAAAAAACCAAAGGTTACAGAGACGTTATAGTTAGGCTTAGATTTCACTCATACAAAACCAGAGAAATTCAGCAGTTATAGTTAGCTGAGCTAACTATAACTCATGCCCCTGCAAAGCACTGCTTATACCTCACATATTACATCACTCATGGCATGGTCAGTGACATCACTGATGACATCACTGAAGACATTTCAAATGACATCACTGATGACATAAACTGAAGACATCATCCAGCGACTGTGAGTGTTTTTAAAATGTTTGAGTGTTAAATATATATATACCAAGGTGTACTGTTGAATCAGTGGGTGTATGAGTGCCTGTATGGATGATTCAGTGGGTGCATGACTGACTGTATAAGTCAGTGATTAGGTGTCCCAATGAATGTATGGGTGAGTGACTAGGTTATGGGAATGTCTGTATCAGTCTGTCAGTTTGTGTCTAAGTGGCTGTATGGGTTGGTGAGTGGGTACGTGAATGGCTATATGGGTGATTGATTGGTTGTCTGAGTACTTGTATGGCTGTTTGAGAGTCTGTGTGGGTGGGTGAGGGGGTGGGTGACTGCCTGCATGGATGAGTGAGTGAGTGAGTCGGTGGCTGTATGGCTTAGTGGGTGCATCTGTGAGGGGCTGTATGGGTGACTGAGTGTGTGTATGGCTGTGTCGGTGAGTGAATGCATGTGCCAATGGTATATGGGTGAGTAACTGCATATGTGAAAGGCAGTATAGGTGAGTGTTGGAGTATATGAGTGACTGTGTGAGTGAGTTATTGTAAGAGTGGCTGTATGGGTGAGTGTATGCTTGTGTCAGTGACTGTATAGGTGAGCGAGTATCTGTTAGTATCTGTATGAATAAGTGAGTGGGTGTGTGTATAACTGTATGGTGTGTAAGTGGTTGTGTGATTGACACTATGGGTGAGTGAGTAGGTGTGTGAGTAGCTCTATGGGTGACTGACAGTGTGTGAGTGGCTGTATGAGTGGATATATCAGTGGCTATATTAATGAGTGAGTTGGTGTATGAGTGGCTGTATGGGTGACTGACTGGATGTGTGTGTAGGCCTATGAATCAGTGAGTGGGTGTGAAGTACTGGTATGGGTGTGTCAATGGTTTTGAGAAAGGTAGTGTGGTAGTTGGAGTGGGTGTATGAAAAGGTATATTGGGGTGTGAGTGGGTGCGTCAGAGATTCTGTGGATGATGTCATCATTGATGTCATTAGTGTTGTCATTTGAGATGTCATGAGTGATGTCAATGACCATGTCATGAGTGATGTAATATGTGAGGTTATAAGCAGTGCATTGCGGAGGCACGAGTTATAGTTAGCTCAGCTAGTGTTGGATAGAAGAGAGGTAAAAATTAGTATTGCCACTCCAGTGATGCAACAGTAGGAAAAATGTTGGATAGCGGAGAGGTCAAAATTACTATTCCCACTCCAGTGAGTGCAACAGTAGGGAAAGTGTTGGATAGCGGAGGGGTAAAAAATACTATTCTCACTCCAGTGAGTGCAACAGTAGGGAAAGTGTTGGATAGCGGAGGGGTAAAAATTACTATTCCCACTCCAGTTTGTGCAACAGTAGGGAAAATGTTGGATAGCGGAGGGGTAAAAATTTATATTTTCATTGGAGTCAGTTCAAAATTAAAACAAACAAATTAACAACACAAAAGATTTTAAAAAACAAAAAAATAAAACATATATAAAAGTATTAAATATTACAAAAGATAGAAACAGATTAGAATGTTAAAAAGATCTAACAAATACCTAGAAAGATTATTTTTAAAAATTCAAAAATAATTTAAAAACAAAAAACTATTTTTAGTAGAAACGTTTTATAAACAAAAACATTATTTATTACATAAAAGTAATATTTTTTATTTCCTACCCTATAACACCACACAATTCACAACCCACATTTAAATTTTTAAAAAAGTACCTCCATGATGAACATAATTAATTATCAATTAAACAAATATTATTAATTTAATTTTTTTTTAAACAAATAAAAATTAATTTATTCCCAAACGTTACCCCTATAAAAACAAAACACACACAAAACATAACAATAAACACACCATAAATATTTATCAATTGATAAATTAATATTAATAATCAACTAATTATTAATTAATTAAACATAAATTACTTTCCACCCTCTACCCCAATAAACACCACAACCCACACCTAAAAATCATTACACAATTCCATAACTAATTTTACATTAATAAATTAATATCAATAAACAACAACTTATTAATTAATTTAAAAGAATTTACTTCCCACCCTTTACCACTATAAACCCTACAACTTACATCACAAATTAATTACACAATTGCCATATTTTAACTTTAATTTATTAATTAGCATTAATTAACAAACAATTATTAATTAATTATAAATAAATTACTTCCCACCCTATTCTCCTATAAACTCCACCACCCACTCCTAAAAAATGACACAATTAACATAATGAATTACAAATTAATTAATTAATAATAATTAAAAACCAATTAATAAATATTTAATAATAAAATAACTCCCACAATTATCACTATAAACTATTAAATAAATATTAACAAATTAAAAATATTAATACATTTATTATAATTAAATTACTTCCCACCCTATTCCCCTATAAACCCACAACCCGCTCCTAAAAAAATGACACAATTAACATAATTGCCAAATAAATAATTAATAATAATTAACAGCGAATTAATTAATAATTAATAATAAATTAATTCCCACAATTAACACTATAAAATCTAAATTAAATACTAATACGTAAAAAATTATAATTAATTTATTATAATTAAATTACTTCCCACCCTATTCCCCTATAAACCCACAACCCGCTCCTAAAAAAAATGACACAATTAACATAATTGCCAATTAATTAATTAAAAATAATTAACAACTAATCAATAACTAATTAATAATAAATTACTTCCCACAATTAACACTATAAAATCTAAATTAAATAAATACTAATACATAAAAAATAATCATTAATTTATTATAATTAAATTACTTCCCACCCTATTCCCCTATAAACCTGCAACCCGCTACAGAACTTAAAAAAGCTAAATTTAATTAGGATAAAATTAATAACTACTAAACATTTAACACATATATTAAAAAACAAAACAAATTCTTATACAAAAAAATAGATCACATACTTTTAAAATACATACTGAAATACATAACACTAATTAAAACATCGATATTTTAAACAACTATATTTTTGCAAACGATATTAACAACTTTGATATTTCCAAAAACGATTATTCTTACCTGAAAGTCGATATTCTTGACCACGATATTCTTCCTGTCGATATTTCTGTATCACGATATTTAAAACTCGATATTTGTGTATGTCGGCATTTTAAACTCGATATTCTGTCCGTGCACCAGTTGTAAATACCGCCAACCTATGGTGTCTGCCCTTCGTCATGTATGGAAGCTCAGTATGTTTGGATTAATAATACAGGATGAATAGAGGACACATTTAAGCCTGGGTGCTTACTGCACAAGTTGGTTGCCCTCATCCTCCAGGCTGTCTTAGTTCTTAGTTCATAGTGGGCATGCTAGCCTGCACATACACTTCTTAAGTCCACCTCCATGAAACCAGTTGTAGCTGCTAGATGAGGATAAAAGTGCCAATGTAATCCGTTTGTCAAACGAGGTCTTCTCTTGCTCTAATGATATCTACTTATCCTCCTCTTCCCATGCTGCCATTGGTCTCTGAGGCAATGAGACCAGACGGAGAGGGCTGCCTGGCCTGGAATCAACAATACAACCTTGAAAAGTTGGACAACTGAAGTAAGAATCACTTCTTCAGGATTGTACCACTTTCTGTTGCAAGATATGGTTAGTACTTCTTGCCACTGATAAGGCCCCAAAGCCCTTTTGAATTGTTGGCTAAAAAGCAACCATGCATGTTCTACATGGTTGATATTGTGTGGCCTATGTGGGAAACATTGGGTGCCATGTTTGAGGGTCGTAATGTGCTCTAATCATTTCATAGTTCTTATAGTTGTGCTTAAGCATTAAGTGAAGAACAGACTTTTAAGAGAGACAGAGCTGCATTTTCAGATGCGTACCATCTTCTTGGTGGTTGTGCGTGGTTAGCAGGTTGTGGGTTTGTAGTCTGGCCCATATGAAAAATATTAGGGAGAATGCTCCAATCATGTGACAACAATCTTGAAGTTGTGCTTATGCATGGTGTGTAGCATTAAAGTATAAATAATAGCTGGACTACACCATGCAATAGCCCAGATTCCTTTAATGTAGTAATAAAACAGAGATTCTTCAGATAGACATTATACATTGGTCCTATTTCTGAGAAAAAGGTAACAGTGGTGGAGTATCTATACCGCCAAGACTGTGGTCCACCCTGCCAAATCTATACGTGGGCGAATCTTAGCTTTAATCACGATAGAAACTACTCTGTCTCTCCTGTGATTAAATACCTCCAACAACCCTTCTGAGTAAGGGCCGTTAGAGAAAGACCTCTAAATCCACCCATTTAAATTAGGTGAGTAGAATTAGAGGTCAGTTTTCACTGCCTGTCGCCGCAAGGAAAACCCTGGTGGTAAGGGGAGGTGAAACCAGCTAAAATGCTCCTTTCGCCATGGTAGAGGACTTGGTTCCTGCCAATGCTTTAGAAATGACCATCAGCTTGGCGGTCATTTTTAGGTCTCGCTGAGCCAGCGCATGCGATGCTCTGCGAGACATTTAGTAAGGGGCTTTTCAAAGTGCTACCAAAGGCTTTTGCCGGCCACCAGCGTGCGGTTACGCGCGCGTGAACGCGCACAGCCGCCATCTTCCTCCCTTCCAGCGCGAACACTGCTGCGCGCGCACCACTCGCGATCACTGCTGCGCGAGCACCACTCGCGTGCTTACCACAGAGCGCGTGATCGCGATCACTTTCGCTTTCATCGCGATCACTTTCGCTTTCACGGCCGCGCGGCCGTTACTTTTACAGCCGCGCGGCCAATGCTTGTTTCTGTCGTTCTTTCCCCTCCAGCATCAGATTTCCTTGAGCTCCTTTTTTTTTCCACCTGTTCTCCTTTTCGTCGCTTCCCCTTCCACCTTCTCACCATTTCACCCACTCACTTAGCCCCCCTCTCTTTCGCCTCCTCGCCCCTCTGATCTCCCCTTCTCTCCTGCTCGTTGGCCTCCCCTTGTCTGCCTCTATATATTCCTGTTCCCCTTCGCCCCCACCTGTTTCCCCGCTGCTGACCCACTCTCATCTCGCCCTGCACCCCCTTCTCGCGGCCTCTCTGCACACCCGGCCTCTTCCTTCCAGTCACATAGGCTCCCTCTGGCCTCTCTTTTTCCTCGTTCCTCGATATCTCTCCAAGGCCTTTCGCTCACCCACTTCCTTCTTCCCCCATACCTCATTTACCCACCTGCTCACTGTCTCACTCCCTGTCTGCATCGGTTTCATCCTCAGTCACTTTCTCTCGCGTCTCCCCTTTTCACAAGCCCCATCCCTGTCTCTCTCTCTCTCTCGCTCCCTAATGCCTTCTTTTTCTAATATATTTACATCTCTCTTACTCACCTGGCTCCTCTCTGTACTTCGTTTTGCTACCTCCCCTCCCCACTCCTTTACACCCTTCTCACCTGTATCCCTCCCTGTGCCGCATTCCCCCGTCATACCTGTCTCTTGTTTCTCTTCCTCTCTCTGCTTCATTCACCCCTCCCCACCTTGAAACCCTCCTGCTCGCCCCTTTTCACCATAGCCCCCTTTTGAATCTCTCTGCGCCCTCCCTCCTTTCGCGCCCACTCTCACCCCCTTCTCACCTTCTGTCCCTTCTATCCCTCCACACTCTCCCCCCCTCTCACCTGTATCCCTCGCTGTGCACCCCCCGCCCCCCTCCTCTCGCTACCAGCAGAAGTTGCTGCCCTAATAAGGGCCCCTCTGACTTTAGCCCTGTGTGGCCGCCCCTCGGGCCCCCGCCACCTTGGGATCGGCTACTTCCCTAGTGAGACCTGCATTTGGAATCATTAGTTGGTGGCGGAGACTGGAGCTACTGTGTTTTCTTTTTCCCATAACACTTTATTTTTAAACTTCGAAACAGGCGCTTGTGACTTGGGGCCCTGCATAGTTGTTTGTATAGGGGTCCGTAAAAACTGCGACAGGCCTGGTGCTGCTAGACGCTCCTCATGCTCTGCCTTGCACCCTTCTACCCCTCTGCCTTGCACCCTTCTACCCCTCTGCCTTGCACCCTTCTCCACGTCTGCCTTGCACCCTTCTCCCCCTCCGCCTTGCACCCTTCTCCCCTTCCTCCTTGCACCCTTCTCCCCCTCCGCTTTGCACCCTTCTCCCCCTCCGCCTTGCACCCTTCTCCCCCTCCGCCTCGCACCCATCTCCACATCTGCCTTGCACCCTTCTCCACATCTGCCTTGCACCCTTCTCCCCTTCCACCTTGTACCCTTCTCCACCTCCGCCTTGCACCCTTCTTTGCCTTGCACCCTTCTCCACTCTGCCTTGCACCCTTCTCCCCTCCGCCTTGCACCCTTCTCCCCTCCGCCATGCACCCTTCTCCCCTCCGCCTTGCATCCAAGCATTGGCATAGCCAATAGGTCTCGCTTTTGGGACCTTATAAGTATTTAGTTAAGCAGCACAATATCCTTGGTGCAACAACACCAACTGTTGCATGGCTAAACACTTAGAAGGTCCCAAAAGCGAGACCTATTGGCTATGCCAATGCTTGTTAAATTTGGCGGGCAGCACCTCTGTCAGGCTAACTGAGTAATTTACTCTGTCTCCCTGACGGAGAAATGGGCCGCCCGCCACAAAATAAATCAGGCGTACAGTTTTGCCAGTTTTCAGTTTCCACTGTCTCCCATGACCACAGTCTTGCCCCCCTGAAAAGTCACCAGCCTTTGACAGCCCTCATAGACTACTAAACCCATTAGTTGCCCACCGATCACAGTACCCCTATTATGACTCTCACAACCTCACTATTATCTTTGAGATACCTTGTTTGGCTTTCTGGTTTTTCTGTTGGCCCTAAGAGCCCACTTGCCAGCACCCTGACCACTTCTGCATGATCTCTGCTGGTCTCACAGCCCTTCCAAACCTTTTTTCAGCCTTACATCCATCTTCAAATTCCTTTGACGGTCAAGCGTTTCAAAGACTACTCTACTGGTCTTAACACTCTAAGCCTCTTTGCTGTCCAACAAAACATTCTGCTGCTTATGTACTTCTACCCCCCCTTCAACTTGCCCCCAGAGATTTGCAGACCACTCGTCTGGAACTGAAGCTACCACTGCTGGCCTTGGTTCTTAGTAGCCCCCCTGACCACCGCTTCTGGTTGTTAGAGTTTTCTTATGAGCCTGAGCTCCCCTTTGCTGAATGCCATATCTCTGTGACCCCTTTTGTTACCCATTAAACATTTTTGTTGTCTTCATTCCTCTGAGTTTCTCAAACCTTTCTGCCATCCTTCATA
Organism: Calotriton arnoldi; assembly: GCA_963921515.1. NCBI lineage: Eukaryota > Metazoa > Chordata > Amphibia > Caudata > Salamandridae > Calotriton > Calotriton arnoldi. The sequence goes on along the minus strand of CAWUFW010001746.1, from coordinate 185,064 downwards.
GTCCACATTCCTTTTCACCCATATACCTTTTGACCCCTATGAGACTTGTCAGCCTTAGGGTGGTCTTCCCCCAAACATTTTGCCTTCACTCCTCCTGTTTTGCTAAATTTGCTTTAGTTAGCCTTAGGACTCTATGAACTTTACGACTGCTACTCAGTGCTAAATTACTTGTGCTATCTCATTTAAACATGGTGAAATTGGCTTACACCCAATTGGCACATTTAATTTACTTGTAATTCTCCAGTAAAGTGGCACTACATGTATCGAAGGCTGGTAAAAATGCTATTAGTGGGTCTGCAGCACTGTTTGTGCCACCCACTTAAGTAGCCTTTTAACAACATGTCCCAGGCCTGCCAATGCCGCCTGTGTGTGCAGTTTTAAACTACCATTTTGATCTGGCAAAATAAACCTTTTGCGAGGCATGAACCTTTCTTTTCAGTACATATAAGTCACCTCTAGGGTAGGCCCTAAACAACCCATAGGGCAGGGTGCATTGTATTTAAAAAGTTGGACATGTGCTTTTAAATTTTACATGTCCTGGTAGTGAAAAACTCTCAAATTCATTTTTCACTGTTGAAAGGCCTAGGTCTTCCCTAAGATAACATTGTGTTACCTTATTACATGTAATAAGTGATAACTTTTGTTTGGGAGCAGGTAGGAAGGTCATGCTTGGTGTCTGAGGAATTATAATTTAAACCCTTCTTTAATGGTAAAGTCAGATGGATTTTGAGTCGCAATTCTGAAAATGCCACTTTTAGGTAGTTAGCATTTTCCTGTCCTAACCATTTGGTGCCTGCAGCCTGTTTCCTGGATCACATGACTAGGTGTAGTTGTCAGTTGGTCTTTGCGTATTCCTCCCAGACAGCCACTCAAGTAGAGCCTCTGGGTCTTGGAAGGATGGGCCATCTTGACTTGAGAGGGGCGGAGCTGTTACCAGTCACCAATCACACTTGCACTTCAGAGACACTGCCTCAGCTCACACACAAAGGACTTCACACTAGCCTATTGTGCCTGCAAACAGACTGGGACCAGGACAGAGAGGCAGGAAATTCCAGGCATTTCCTTAAGGGGAAAATTCCAGAAGTTTCTTCCACTCCAAAGTGGGCACCATGTATAAAAAGTGGACTTTCCGACTCAGTCTTCAGTAAACACACCAGAGCTGTGGATATTACAGAAGACGTGCCCTGCTGCTTGAGGCCTGCCCTGCTGTCTGAGAAGGAAGACTGGACCTGCACCCTCCATCCCAGGCTGAAGTAACTACAAGGGTCAGCTGACTGACCTCCTGTTCTTAGCTAGAGGGATACAACAAGCTCCATAGGTATTTCTGCAATTGCCCAGCTGACTTGCTGCACTGACCCTGCCAGGACCTGCAACTGGACCTGCTTGAGCCCTGCTGGCCTCTGCTGGAGTGATTTCCTGATCCCAAGAGCTGCCCTTCAAGTCCTGGACCCTTGGTGTGGCATCAGGTGAGCTCCTCCTGAAAGAAAAGGAGAAATCTTGAAGTTTTGGGCTCTTCACAACTGTGAATAGGCTCGTTTGTGTTGCCCATGCCGACCGCCAACGCGAAGCTCTGGTCAGCCCTACTCTTCATGCTACCATCAGCAACAACTGGCATTGTGAGATATGCACTTAGCGCTACAGCATCGACAGCCCGAGGTGACTGCCAGTGTGTATCTCCAGCAATGGCCGTCTGCAATGCCCAACAGGATCTTACTGCTATAACAACAACCATCTGTGACACATGGCCTGCTGTTTGTGCTACAGCAATGACCATCCGTTTCGCTATCCCTTCTCTTTGCGGCCTCCTACACCGTGAACTGGCCTTTTTCCACTAGACTGTAGAAGGTAACTTTTTCAGCGGGACTACCCTGGTCCCTGTATCCGGCCCACGCTCCATCACTGTTGGCCTGGACTTGTACCTTTCACCTGGTTTCACATGACCAGGTAACTGCGAGTGGTGCTTTAAGCTTCCAGGCACTATACTTACCTTAAATCTATGAAATTGCATATCTCCAATTCTTCTGATTGGATTTTTGATATTTTGGTGCCAAATAATGTGATACATTTGACTCTTTTCTTCTAAACTATTGTGGGTTTTTTCTTGTGTTGTTTTCACTTAATTACTGTTTGTGTACTGTAATACATTACTCTTTGCCTCTAAGTTAAGCCTGACTGCTTTTGGGCCAAGCTACCATAGGGTTGAGCACATGTTAATTTAGTGACTTTTGTGGTTCACCCTGACAAGGATTATGGCTGTTACTTGAGAAGGGCTCTCACCCTCCACAACCAACAACCCAATTTCTCACAGTGGTGTTCAGAGGCGGGGTTCAGTCCTTGTGTTTGTGCAGTGCCATACAGTGATTTTGTGTAACACTAAAATCACTTATGAATAATTTGATACCAATTCAACTTTCAAAAATTCTCCTTAATTGGCCATTGTTGCTTTTTCCATAATCACTCCCATTCTACCTGACTGTCTGCCTGGGCGGAGACCCATCAGTTGCTAGCCACAACTGAGACCAGGATGAGGAGGAAGGTATAGAGGAACAAGAGGAGGACCTGGGCACAGGTCCTGAGCCGCAGCACTCAGAGGAGGAGGACAACTTGTCTATAGAGGGTCAGCTCCCAGGCAGGGCAGTGAGCAGTGTGTCTTCCCGCAACCTGTCCTCTGAGAAGTTGGTGGACATGAGGCCTGAGAGAGAATTCAGGCTGCAGATGGCCAAACTAAAAATGGAGGCAGAGGAGAGAAAGGCTGAGGCAGAGAGAGCCTTGGCAAAGGAGAAGGCTGAGGCTGAGAGAGCCTTGGCTAAGGAGAAGGCTGAGGCTGAGAGAGCCTTGGCTAAGGAGAAGGCTGAGAGAGCTTTGCCTGAAAAGAAACTATTACTGGCTCATGAAGTGAGCATGAAGGAACTGGACATCAAAGCAAAACGAGTTTCACAGATCAGCAACAAAGGTGGCAGCGTATCCTCAGCGTCCACTAGTGAGGTGAGAGTCCACATACCGCATGACCTGGTGCCCAGCTATGTGGTGGATATGATATCAATAAATGGTTTTCAGCATATGAGGTAGCCCTCAGATTGCACAGAGTTCCAGAAAGGGACTTGAGAGTAAGCTTGTGGAAACACATGCTCACAGTGAAGAAGGACACATTTCTAACAGATCCAGTATGCTCCCAATAAGGCCATTTTATTTGCTAGGTTTGGACTGACTCCTGACCTTAGGTTCAGGGACAGCTACAAACTCACAAACCAGTCTTGGTTGGCCTTCTTAGATTAAGCGAGCAAGACACTGAGTGGTTGGGTGCGGAGTAGCAAAGTCAGTGATTATATTGGGCTGTACAATCTGATTCTGAGAGAGCAAATGCTCAATACTTGTTTTACAGAGCTGCACCAACACCTAGTTAATAGTTAGCTCACTGATCTTGCAGAGGAGGCGGACCTTTGAGCCAGCACCAGAGTGTTCAAAGTGTTTGGCTTCCAGATTTCTTTTGCTGAGACAGCACTGTCAAGGACAGGAATGGAGGCACAATAGAGGTTCGACCCAGCCCACTTAAAACATTTATTTTCATGTTACAAATTAAATTACAAGTCCAGAGATACACTGGGCAGGTAACTGAACTGTTACTGTGGACCTAAGGGACCACTCATGACATATATGTTTAACACCCACTCTGCTGAGTGAATAGTGTGTAAAAATGTGTTTACTCAGCTGCCAGCTGAGGGAATATACATTTCCCTCATGAATTACTCAGATGCTTTGCTTACATGTCTCCTGCTTTTACTTCCTCTATTTCTAAATTGCCCCATTACTTTTTCTCACCAGATTTACCTCTTAGAAGTGCCACAAAGCACTGTTCCCTAGAAGAAATTGCCTTAAGTTAGTACCACTCCCTCTGTGGCCCAAATGGTACCTATCTTTCTCTGCACTCCCTGTTTGCTGATGCTGTGTTACTAGGTCTGAAAAAGTAAGGAAGTGCATTGCCCCTTAAAAGGAAACACAAAACTAACACAAGGCCTCCCATAAGCAACCCTAAATGAGCTCAGCCCCGAAAAATCTACAAAAGGAGGATCACAAACATTAAGAAATGTATTCTCATTAGAAAATATTTTTGTGACATGCATTGAAAACATACTCATTATTCTTTGCAGAAAGGCAGATAATCACAGACTGCCCCACACAATATCTGTGTGTCATACCCTGAAGGTCCTGAAAAATAAATTTGATTCCTACATTCCTTGTTTTAATATTGTATTATTATTATTTTAACATAAATGCATTTATTCAAAATTGTTATGCATATCTTTTTATGTGTAAGCAACTTAGCTGAATTCATGCACTATTCTTTGTATATATTTTTGTTCATTAGAGTTTGCACTTTCATATTGCTTCATGCACGTTTTACTGCCCCCCTTTGTAAGAAGATTACCATCCCGCCATTGCCACAAATACCTTTGTATCTTCATTTCCTGCTAAATAAAGACCACCTTCACACTATCCATTGGGGTGCTGGTAAATTAGCACATGATCTCTACTATTTGGCAACCAGATGAATAGGAAAGTTTCAGAAATGTAGCAGGCCACTGGCTAAATAGCAGAGGCTGTGTACTATTCTGCCAACCGCCTGGTAAATAGCAGAGATTAAGTACTACTTGGAAGGTGGCCGGATGAATATCCACTTCCTATTCTGTAATGTGGAGCACTTGTTTTAGACTAATAGAATAATAAAACAAGATTTGGCAAAGCCAATAGGTCTCGGCAATTGTTGATGTGAATGTCTTTTAGCCGTATGCTTGAGACAGACATAAATAGCAGCCTGTAGGACTATTTTGTTAGTTAGGGTTCTTTCACTTAAAGGCCTTTAAACTCGATAGCCACCTTTAACTGGTGTCATTTTAGGCTCACAGTGCTACAACCTGCACTGTCACCATTAGTCTTTCAGTAGCCCCACATTCACACAGTCACGAAAAGAAAAAGAGAGAAAAGGCTTCCGCCTAAGTGTGAGAAACAAAGGCTTACAATACAAATTGGTTACATTAGAAAAATGCATAATAATTTTAAAAGAACAGCAGTGGGGTTTCCGACCAGACAGGTGTACTTAGATGTTAGAACAGGTATGAAAACAATTTACAAGATGGGGAAATAAGCCGGCCCACTTAAACCACTGGCACTCTTTGCATTGGCAAAGCCAATAGGTCTCGCCTTTGGGACCTTATAAGTACTTAGCCATGCAGCACATTATCCTGTGTGCTACAACATCTACTGTTCTATAACGTGGAACCTTTGGCACTTATAGGCACATTATAGCACTGCATTGAGAAGTACTTATTTAAAGTGTTATTTTTGTATAACTGGTAGTCTGAACTCACATATCTGGAAGTGCTTTCAAACACGATAATGAAGAACTAGACTGAATTATAAAACACACATAAGTGGCACATATAATATTAGTGAATCTGTACTTTGAGACTTGTGGATTTTATCCAGAGATGCAGCGTGCAATACACATTCGCTCCTTCTAAGAAACATCGCAGAACTAAAACCTAATGTCCCTTTTAGCAAAGAGGCTCCAGAGTAGGTAAACAATGTTCTATTTTTAAGTAATAAATTAGAGATAATGGGAAATGCAGTTTATCGCTTTTCGACATTCATAAAGTATTAGGCATTGAGCATAGCGAGAAAATGAACACAAGCACCCTGGCGATGGCAATTTGATGTTAAAAGGCTGGTTGGTTAAAGAAAAGTACCAAGCAAAACCCACCCTTCCCTTTCAGAGGCTATCTGCGACCTCATCTTATTTTTAGTTGCGAACGCCGCACATTGCATTGCACACAGCATTACCTGACATGATGCAACTGCTAGAATGAAAACCGCCTGTTGAAATCAGAAGCACGTGAAAGGGGAAATACAGTAGTGAAAGGACACGTGTCCTGTGCGTAAACTCTGTTCAGGGCTCGAAGCATATGAATATGCTCAAAACATCTGTGCTAAATTAACGGTTGTTTACATACAACAGATCAAAACAGAGTGGGGGTTGGGATCCAATGCTACATATTTTCGATTACTCGGAAATTTTAGAACGTGTAAAATATAAGCCGACTTGCCATTCCCTCTTCCCAGCCACCCCTGGTGTAAAGGAAACCGGTATGAAGCTGAAGGGCATATGTGTTAGAAAATGACGCAGCGCAGCGCTGCAAGCCATCCTGCTGCACTGAGCTGCATCATTAGGAAAGTGCAGGGATGCCTCGTAATTACAGCAATACAATGCATCCCTCTGCGCTGGCGCCAACGCAGGCATTCTTGCACCATGGTGCTAGGGTGCCTGCATTGCAGGGAGGATTGTTTTTGTGCAGGAAGGAACACCTTCCTGCACAAAAACAATCATTGATGGTGTTTTCCTCCTTCTATGTGTGCTGCAAATAGAAAGTGCAAAAAGTAAGGAGAAATAAAGGTATTTCTCCTTGATGCACCACTTTAACACCTCCCCTGGGGAGGTGTTATAATCGGATACATTTCCAGGTTTACGAAACCTTGTAAATCTGGGAATGTGTCAGAATCCCTGGGTGTTGCGTGGGAACACCGACAGCAACACCCATGGAACATCCCGTTCACACGGAGTAATGCATGAAAGGGGGTCATCATTGTGCGCCACTGGAGCATCAAAAAAAGTAATGCTTCGATGGCGCAGAGGCCTTGTAAATATGCCCCTAAATCCCACAAATATTTCATTTACACATAGCTCTGGGGACACCACAAGCCAGTGTTTAGGGCAGTCTGTGGTAGAAACAAGACAGTAGGTTGTGACCAGAGAATGGATGGAGGTAAGATGGTGAACTAGAAGGCTGCGGTTGGGGTATAGGTGGGTGAAATATGCTCAAACAAACAGGTCAGTGTATAGAAGGGACAGGCATAGCAAAGAAGTGGACAGGCCCATGACAAAGGGAAAGACTCTCCTACAGCTGGCTGTGCCCACGGTGTAACTAAATGAAGAATGGCCAAACGGGATGCGACAGATGAGAGAATCCCCAGCAGAAAGCTGAGTGCAGGACACAGTAATAACGGGTGAGAGAGATGCCCAAACAGAAGCTGTGCAGAAAGAGGCTAGAAAGCGCATATCATATAACAGGAAGGAGAGGTGGAGACCTTTGAAGAGGCGAGTCTGCGAAAAAGCTGTGCAGCATCTGGAGGTGAGAGGCAGCATCTGGAGGTGATAGGAAACACTTAGATCGGACTGGGCAAGCTTTCAGACATTGCATCCAGGGCTGTGTTTAAAGAGATGCAAGCATCATCACTGAAGAGTTTGTGCGTTTCCAGAGTCGGTTAAAGTCTGATAACCACTGGCCCAAATAGGTTCCCCTTTCAAAAGCACTGTTGTATAATGTATATAGTTACTGATGTCCCACCTCTTCTCTCATGTGATCATCCAAAAAGTATCAACACAAGAGGATGGAGACAACCTCCTCATTATGAATATGTGGGTTCAAAAACATGGAGAATTGCCTCAACTTTCCCCGCCAACACATAATAGAAAACCTGTGGGTGTGCAGGTGAGCTATTTGATGCGACGAGAGAAACATGGGAAGATGGGAAGCATGTTTGCCTTGATCTACTAGCTGCAGGAGGGAGGGAGAGGACAGGAACCACCAAAATACAGGCGATTTCCAAGATGAAACTGCGCCCTCCCAAAGCACAAGGTTTTGTACATCCAGGGGGCTTATTTACAAGCCACTTGGGCCGCTGGTGCGTCACTTTTTATATGAGAAAAAGTGACGCACAGGCGGCGCTAGGGACTTGTAAATATGCCCCCCAGTATTTAAACATGTATATGTTGCAGGTCTTGGGGCAAGCAACCTACGTCAGAAATTTGGTGCTGTCTCTAAAAGGACGGTATGTGTATCAGAACACGTGAGGGAGTTTCGAGCAATGTCAAAATACCAATGTCACCCCGCTCCACACACCAAAATACAGACTGTGTACCAGAATGTGTCAACGGGGACAGAGCCTCTTAAAGCTGTGTCCCTTTATAACCAATCATTATACAGGGTCTCCAAAGAGTTTGCAGCGCCGGCACAGATATTGAAAGGAAACATGCATACTGCTTACCACCAGCCGAGAGCTCTCCCCCCACCCACACCCCCACCCCTTCTGTAAAAAAAACAGAGCAGGGTTAATAAGCACCCAAGAGAAACCTCTGCTCTGCCGACCTTGCCCTGGCCGAAATCCCATGCATCCGCAGAGCCAGAACGGGAGGAAGAGCCTTCTCCTACATCGCGGCCAAGACCTGGAATGAACTCCCCCTCAGCATCAGACGAACCCCCACACTGCAAGCATTCAAGAACAGCCTCAAGACTTGGTTCTTCGGATGAGACGGAGCTGCACGAACCCCCTCTCCACCCAGCGCCTTGAGACCCTCACGGGTGAGTAGTGCGCTTCACAAATCCCTGATTGATTGATTGATTGAATAAGACTGGAGGTATAAATATTCCACCCGTTTTATGTGTGCGAGTGTGGGGGGGCAGGGGTCACAAGAGCACCCCCTCCCTCCAAGCAGGTGCAGAGAATAGAGTGAACAAAGAGAACACACTTACCGCATAGAAAGACCAACGGGGACGCCAGCAGTTTGGACCTGGGGGGATCCAACAGGAGTTGGGGTTAAACAGGATACAGGGCAATGAGGAGCATGAAGGGGGTGATACAGAAGAGGGGGTGGAGGCGAGTGGGCCTTGAGGGACAGGAGGAGAGGATTGGAGGGGGCAGATGAGCGAGAAATGCAGTGGGTGTGAAGCAGCGGAGGGGTGACAAGGGATACAGTACAGCAGTAGTAGAGAGGCGAAGCAGGGGAGGAAAGGAGCAGTGGATGGGGAGGGTGTGGTGGGTGAGAAGCAGATGGGTAACTGAAGGATGGCAGGAGATAGAAACAGTGCGGAATCGTAGAAGGGGCTGTAATGGAAATTAGAAGGGGTGGCGCAGAAAGCTCAGTGGGGTGAAGAGTCCGGTCTTTGGGGTTGCTCGAAGGTAGCCCTTGGGATGGACATACAGCCCACCCGCCAGTCCCCAAGTGCTGCCTACTGAGCTACGGGGAGCTGTCCAGCGGGAGGTGGAGGGGCGGTGGGTGGTGGAGGGGCAGCGGGATCCCTGGGGGACTGGGCCCAGCAGTGTTGGCCCGCTCATGTGCAGGTTATTAGTCTCGTGGTGGAGTGGGAATGTTCCGAGCTCTATAAGCCGCTCCGGACCATGTGGAGCAGCACGCACCACGAAAATGGTGGCGGTAGCGGCTCATTGTCTGTCCTCAGTAAATGATCAATTTTGAGAAATTGCTCTTAAGTAAAGCACAGTGTAGGAAAGGCACTAAACAGAAAGAAAGACAAGTGCATAAAAAATGGTGGTGTACCTGCAGTGGCAGGGGATTTTTAGCCCTGCGGAAGCACGAGGCTGGGACGATGGGAGGGGGCCGCACTGGAGGCTTCATGTCGCGACCGGCACAGGAGGAGGAAGTGGTGGTTGCAGCCAGCGGCACAGGATTTTAAAAATAATAAAATCGTCACTCACCGCTAAATTAAAACAACAGCACTCCTTATGTGTGGCGGGACGAGTCACCCATTAAAAAAAATAATAAATTAGTCCCAAAACAATGGATAACAATGGCCGCTGCGTAGGTTTAAAAGTAGCTGGATGGTGCGCTCAGGTAAGGCTATACACAGGCGCGCAACGCCCATTGGGCTCAAAGGGCTTCAGCCCCCCCCCCCCCCGTGTGTCAGCCCGGCTGAGACAGCTTCCCGGGCACACACACAGCCGCACCCGAGTACTTCACAGGTCTTTAAAAGACCATTTACTTGCTAACGAGGCTTTGTTGTGTTTTCACCCCTTCTTAGAGCCCCTGCATCTCCTCTCTGCATATGGCTGGAAGAATCAGCCCCTCAACCCCCCCGCCCCGAAATTTTTTGTAGCCCCCCCCCCGAAATTTGGCTCTAGTTGCGCCTCTGGCTATAGACCTGAAGAGGCATGAGGTATGCGTGTCCTTCACAAATGGGGAGAACGTAAAATAGAATGATGATGGTGCCAGCAAATGGGAAGCCATGCGCCGTCTAGAGCCGAGACCCACAAATTGGTGAAACAAACAACACCTTCACTTGAGAGGAGACTGTCCGACGTTTCTCTGTATGTATCACATGCTTCCTGCTGATTGGTTCCGATAAACAAGTTTGTATAGTGTTTCAGAGTAGGTTTTCCTTAATGGATTAAAAGCATGTCTTTAATGCGTGGCCTCTGTATCCCACCAAGTAATGGTTTTAGTCGAGGGCATCTAATGCAGAAAATTGCACTTTATCTTTGTTGGTTTTGAATAGGAAATAATTTGCGCACAGTTAAAATGTTCCGATAGAAATACCCTAGCATAACAAAATTAAGTTGAATGGTGCTTCGTGGCATAAATTATCTAGACACCGCAACGCAAGGTCGGATTTGATGCTAGCACTTATGGGGCGAAGCAGAAGCAGGTCCATTTAAACTGAAGTTTAGCTTAGGATAGCCTTCACAAACTTCTGAAATATTAATACATGTATGAATTTGCAAATGCACTAGTTTTATTTACAGGGATGTGTGCCGGTGGATGTGCACATTTTCAAAACATTTGTGGAGAAGGTAGACTCAGCTAGAACTGCATGAGATCCGAACAAAATACACCCAGCACAATAAGTGAACGCTTGTCATGATCTGTGTGAGGAGTTCACACCTACAGAGTTAAGTGTGAAACTGTGGGCTCTGCTTCTGAGTGTTGGACTAATGACTACTGGTTATGAATCTATTTGCTGGTCACAGCAAAAGTCTAGGTCCAGATTTATCAAGAAGTCACACATCACACAACATCTTGTAAAGTTGCTGTTCCAAGTTGCTTGAAAGGTAGAGAGCAGAACCTCGCCATATCTATTAAGACGTGCTGCTGTTCTGGTCTCTCCCTGTGCTGGCAAACTTTAGGCAGCCATGTGCCAACGCAGATACCCTTGTGCCATAGTACAAGGGTGTTTGCGTTGTCTGAAGCATTGGTGTGTACTGGAAATGGTCCCCTCCAGTACAAAACCTATGGTTTAAGTTAAGGCATTTGCCACTTTGTATGTGTGCTGTACAGAGCTGCACATGAGCAAAGTGGGAAAACTAGGAGAAATGAAAACATTTCTCCTCATTTCGCCTGCCTCAAGGAGGCATAGGATGCTTGTGCAAATCCCTTTCTACAATCCATGGGTGGTTGCATGGGAATGCCACCCATGGAATACCCCCTTGACGCACAGTATCACAATGTAGTACTTTGCATTACTTTGGGTTACTATCCACCACAATCCATGATTCGGGGTGGATAGTAAATCTTACCTGAACACTTTGCGTCAGTTTTGCATTAGAAAAGTAATCCAAACCTGACATAAGGCATTTTTAAATTGCAGATTCTCCTGGCTACTTGTGAAGGAGAGCCTTGTCTTTTTAAAGATAACATAGATGAGTATTATGCAGTCTCTTTTCTACTGTTTACTCACAGAGCACTCACACGCAAAACAATACCCACAATCCTGCAGACCCAGTAAAGTAGTGACACAAAACACAACGAATCAAGCCCAGTATAAATTACACAACCCCCCCCACAGGGCTTCCTCATTTCATGATGCCTTAAATTGATTGATGATGATTTAAAGTCAGTGTGTAAAATGGAAAAAAAAACAATAAACGAAATGCCAGCAGATGCCACATTAAATCCCCCTGCCTCTGAGTATTTTCTCTCGTAACTCAAACTGAGAATCCAATTGACCTACTCCTCTCGGTGTCCAAAACCTCAGACTGCTGCCTGGTTTGTTACCCCAGAAACTAAGGATAACCAAACAATTACAGCCATTACTAACCATTCTCCAGGTGAGTGAATTACAGAAGTGGGATAAGACTCACTTGTTTTGTCTTCAGTCAAATCAGGGGTCTCCATCACAACTGGCTAGGAGAATCTGCAATTTTATTACAAGACCAGAGGCTCATATTATGCATGTTCAAAGCATGTTTACAACTGTAATTGCTGTGTGATCAACAAGTTTGCAATAGAATGTTTTAAAAGCTGATACTAAAGTCCAGTCCGCAGCTTTTAAGATGTCCTAGAGCCATACCCTGGCCCAGAACTCCTTGGAAGCCATGGCCCCTCTAGCTGAATGAGCCCCAAATCTCCCTGCATCAGCAGCTTCCATAGACATTATTTCCTTTACCCATCTACTCAGAGTTGTTGATGTGACAGTAACTGAGGAGCAGATGTCCTCACCTCCTTTGTTATGTGGATATACTGCCTGAGGCACCTCACTATACAAAGCTTTGAGTGCTCAGAGAAACTGAGGAACTCCACATATGATGATGGATTCTTAATCCTTCTAGTAATAAGAAAATGAACCCCCACTGATGTAAATTGCATAGCAGTAACAACCAATGCCATGACATTTGATACCCTTCTGAAAGAAACTAAACACAACCAAATTATCAATTGAGCAGATGGCAACTCCACTGACAGATGCTCATCGTCTTTCCAAGATTCAGAAAATCACAAACACAAGTTAACGTCATACATACTATCATACTTTGACTTGGAGGATTTATATACCTTATCTATTTCAAAAATCTGTATGTCTATGGATGTTCTCATCAGTCTTCTAGTGTCCTGCTGACACTGCAGACCTTTAACTATTAATGGTTTTATAAGACTTCTGTCTCATCGCCAAGGATGGCAGAAAATTCAGCCAGCACCCCCATGACTTCTGATGAAATGGGGTGATGACCTTTTCCATTTACCATATAAACTTCCCAGACTGACCTGTAAGCTTTGACAGTGCCCGTGGCCCATGAGGCTTTAAGGTGCAACATTACGCTACATCAAAGCCCTCACACATTTGTAAACATCCTGAAAGGTTCTGTTCTACTATATTTTCCCTGCAAATCTAGAGAGTGAGTCTGTCCACAGCAACTCCTCAACATCTGCGAAAAACAAGGAACTGGATTGGACAATCTATTTTAAGTTCCATCAGGGTGGGATACCAAGGTTGGCTCTTCCATAATGGTGTCACCATTAGCACCATCTTCATCCAGTTTAAAAGGTGCCACGCCTTTTACTCTAGCCCCATAGACTTGCATCTGATTCTAATACAAGATTTGTGTATGTTCGGAAAATTGCGCACCTTTAACAGGCATCTACGATTGCCAGCCACCAAGCCACCTCTGCTCTTGCCTCTGTATCTAGTGGAAACATCTGTGAAATAAAAAGACCTCTTTGGAGATGCCTTATCTTTAGTCTCTGGAGTGCCCTGTGACAAAGAAGTCCTGGAAATATCACCTGGATGGATGAAGACAATAGGTCTACCATCCTTGCCAAATGTCTCAAGAAAATCTATGATTGAGCCGGCACTCCCCTTAATTCCTTCCTGCTCACTTTCAACTCTGTTTTGAGTAGCATCAACACATCTCTTTCTGAATAGACCAGAAAAACCCACAAAGTCCATTCTTTGATGGGAACAAATCTGATTTCTCTATGCTTCTTATGAAATACAGCCCTTGAATGAGGTCCACCACCTCCTGAACCTAACGTAGCAGAAGCCCTTTTTCCTGATTCATGAAAATCATATTGTCCAAATAGGCTGTCATTCTCAGCTCTTGTGACCTGAGAAGTGCTGATACCATTTAGTGAAACACCAAGGTGATGAAATTAGGCCGAATAGAAGGGACTTGAACCTCTACATTTCTTCTTGAGAAATTAACTGAAGATATTTCCTGTGGTTATGAAAAATGGGCACTGTTAAATATGCGTCTTTTAAATCTAAGCCCACCACCAAGCAAGATGTCCCTTACATAAATGACCATTTCCATTTTGAAATGGTGGTAAAACACAAACTTATTCAGTTCCCGTAGGTTTATTACTGGCCTGAATGTTTTGTTTTTCTTTTGGAACAGAACAATAATGCTGATATCAGAAGCAGCACTATATTGCTCCCATCAAAAGACGTTATTTGACTGCTGCAGATATCAGATTAGAAGTGTTAATCTGTCCTGAATAGGGGTTGCATAATGGTCTATCTGGAAGCCCTTCGCTATCTGAAGAACCCATGGACCTCCAGACATACTTTCACATTCCTGCAAAAACAAGATCTAGCCTGATCTCAACTTTTGCCTAAAGGGAGAGAATGGCCCCTTATCTTGCACTCTCCCTTCCCTTGTTTGTCTGCCAGACTATCCAAAGACTAAGGTCCAAAAAAAAATTATACTTTTGACTGACTGAACGGTTGGCCAGCGAAACAACCACTGATTCTGCCGGTGCTGGGAGAAACCGATCCAAAAACTCTTATCAATGAATAGTGGGTATTATCTAAGGAGGAGAAAGCTAGAACATAGTGCCCTATTTATTTTATAACTTCATCCCAAAAAGGGAACCTTTTGTATTTAGTGTGACCTCAGAACCAGACTTTTCCAAGAATTTGGAATCAATTCTCAATATTAAACTCTTCCTTCTTTCATATGACAACCCAGCATTAGTATTATTCAAAAACAGGGGGGCGCTAGTGAGCCAGAAGCAAAATGGGTGCACTTTAGTGCAACTCCGCTGGCCGTAACACTGATCCTGTTATTAGAAACAAATTACTTTGGTCAGGGACCTTGGGTAACAGTACATTATAAACACAGTGGTCCCGGACAAGGACAAGGACAACAAGAGCAGGGAAAAATGAATATAGACAAGGAATCAGTACTATATTTCTGCTGTCCAGCCGGACAGGATCAATTTAATATTTAATAGAGAAAAGAAAAAAGAAAAAAGAACAATAAAAGGGTCTATGTCCAATAGGGTTTAAGAATGGCGCAGCAACATGGATCATGCAGTTGAGGGTGAAAAGGTGACAAATTGGCTAGAGTTATCGTGTGGTTTGATTGGAGTCAAGGAAACTGTGATGGATGAACGCAGTCTTAAGTACCTATGTAGACCAGCCATCGGGTGGGACGATGATGACATGAGGACATATACTTCAGTGAGGAAGTGGCAACTATGCGTAGTAGCAAGTGGAAAAAAAGGGTGGCAAAAACCGGCGAATGATAGGAGCGAGTGAGTGTAGGGCAACTGGAATGAGTTTCTAGCTGGCAACTCATTCCAGTTGCCCTACACTCACTCGCTCCTATCATTCGCCGGTTTTTACCAGCCGTTTTTAAACCCTATTGGACATTGAGCCTTTTAATGTTCTTTTTCTTTTCTCTTTTGTTTTACAGGCATTTACTCAGGCATGTAATGTAATGTCCTAATGATGATCCCACAATTGCTTTCATGGGATCGAACCGTCGTCGACTTTTTGTACACCGTAAACGTAATTTGATTTGTCATTGTTCATGTGTAACGGTGTCTCCTCCCATTTATGCTTGTTTTATTTAATGCATCATGTACAACCATTTAGTTCTGCCTGAGCTTTTGATTTGTTTTGTTTTGTTTTATGTACACCTCGTTGGATGCAGGATTGTATCCCCACTTTATCTGTTGCTAATAATTTGAAATATTAAATTGATCCTGTCCGGCTGGACAGCAGAAATATAATACTGATTCCTAGTCTGTATTCATTTTTCCCTGCTCTTATTGTCCTTGTCCGGGACCACTGTGTTTCATAATGTAACACTGATCCTGGCAAGAACTATCCTTTCTGGTGGGTGCTGCGACCCCTAACACAACCCAAACTTAGGATAGGCAACAAGATTGAGCATCCTGCAAGCCTGTATTAGAGCAAGGATTGACAGTGGTGTGAGCTCAAGGGACGGAGCAGCAGCCGACAAGATGGCGACCGCAGTGTGCTAATGGCAATATGTGCTGCGCGGGCCCCCGACAGCAGTGGTCCGATTGGAGGTTTAAAGACAGGCTTAGCAGGGCTGCAGAGGGAGAGAAGCTGCCTGGCAGGTAGACCTGTTGGACCTGTGGAGGGCGGCCCGGGAGGGAGCAGCGAAGACCACCGTAAGAAGATCGCGAGACGTTAAGGCCGTGACCGAGGGACCGGGCGGGGGTGGTGCACACCTGCCCTACTGCCGGGGACTCTGGGCTCAGATTGTCCTGCCAGGACTGCAGTGCAGGACACTAAAAACGGCTGCCGGTTGGGCACGAATGCTCCTGACAGCAAAACAATTAGGCGGCCAGAGAGAAAACTTAATAGATAGAACGCAGGGGTGGAGGGGAGCCCGGGCCAAGAGCGGTGACTCTTAATAACAAATAAAATCTCCTGCAAGAGAACAAAGCCCCAAGAGACCTGCAGGGAAGGCCACCCCCAGAGGGTGAAAGCTGAACAGAACAAAGATTTGGAAGAACATACAACGCCCTGAGACACAATGGGGCCCGGTGGGTTGCTGTAACGCAGGCTACCCCTTCCCCACCTATGCCAGACTCCTCAAGCTACTTATTTTCATGCATAATGACCCTGCTCAAGACCCCTGCTAGACACTTCAAAGCTAACAAAGGAAGACACGACTATCAGAAGGGTGCGGAGGAGGCTCAGGAGTAGAGGAACCCGAGGCATAAAGTCAGGGGCGTCAGGGGAGGGCGCGACTCCTAGCACCGGATCACCAAATGGCGCCAATGGGCAGAACTGACAAAATGCAACCCAAGCTCACATTTTGACAGTAGAAAAAGCACAAGAGGTACGCCAGACATAACAGAAGATAACACAGGGGAAACATCAAATGCAGGCACACTGACACTGGAAAGTACCCTATTGGCGATGCAGCAAAGCCTGCATTCCATGGACGGGAACATAGACCACATTAATCTCCGATTGGACCACCTCGCCACTAAACTAGATAATCATACGCTGCGACTGACAGAAGCGGAACAAAGGATCTCGGGCTCAGAGTATACTGTGAACTCTGTAAAAGCGGAATGCCTAAACATGGAAAAAGTGCTAGAGCTAATCCAAGCAAAAAATGAGGACTTAGAAGCGCTTTTTATAAGAAGCAATTTATGCGTCACAGGAATTCCGGAAACAACAAACATGGGCAAACCAGAAGAATACATAGAGTGCATGCTAAAAGAAGTTTTCGGCATGGACAATTTATCACATCTACTGGTGGCGGAGCGGGTTCAACGGTCGTTGGGGCCGAGGCCATTGCCAGGGGCCCCCCCAGAACCAATAATTGCTAAACTGTGGAATTACAGGGACAGAGACACAGTGCTTTGGCTGGCTTGTGAGCGGCAGCACATCACGTATGAAGGTAGCACAATCTGTTTTTACCCAGACTTCACAGCCAGCGTCCAAGCAGCCAGGAAAAAATACACACCAGTCAAGAAAAAGCTGCAAACCACGGGCATCCCCTATGTGATGATCTCTCCAGCCAGGTTGCGAGTAGAACATCAGGGCAAAACAAAGATCTTCGCAGCGCTGTAGTAGGCACTGGAGTACGTCAATAAACTACCTGTGAAGAAAAATGCCCCTCAAGACCGTGTCGTTGCTTCGGAGGAAGATTGAACCTAATGTACCTAGTTGCATCCTCGTGCTCAACAGGGCTCTGATGGTGCTGCTGAGGCATGGGTCACCACAGCTATCAAGGGAACTGTAATGTCACCCCTTAGAACTATGAATAATCAAGCTGAGAGATGGGGGCACGACCCACTAGTAACGCCATCATAAACACCTTTGATCATATACCTGATAAATGGGGGTACCACTGCCTCCAAGCTCAGCCGGAGTCAATTGCAGCACACCAGATTTCACAAACTGTTACGGCCTCCCTCCAGAGAAGGGAGGGTAACCGTGACTCTGTCAACCTCACGAGGCTGCACTCCTTAATGCATTTCATAGCCAACATGTTGTTGGCAGCACTAGGCAGCTGGCACGAGCTAAAGTTATTGTTTGTATGGTTTGCTATGCATGGGTTATCCTTTAGCATGGGGAAATGATATTGAATGTTGTTGCCTACACTGTCCATACTGCATGATGCCTGGCGAGGGCAAAACTACATTACAGACACATAGAACCAGGAACCACACAATTGGATGACGGGGCGGAGCCGGGGAGGCCGAATATAACATCTTGCATAACCTGGAACGTGCGTGGACTTAGCAATCCCCGTAAGACACGACAAGTAATGGCCCATCTAGACAGACACGACATACATATTGCGATGCTCCAGGAAACACACCTTACCAAACGCTCGGAGTGTGCAGTGGGAGCTCGATGGGCTGAGCCTCGCCTGGCCTTGTCATTCTCCTCCTACTTGAGGAGGTTGCTTACCTTGGTGAAAAAAGGGGTGCCTTTTGAGGTAACCCGGACCATCACAGACGACCAGGGTAGATATGCGATTCTACAGGGTGTACTGTCTGATACCTTGGTCATGCTAGTCAATATATACGGGCCAAACATAGATGACCCTAGTTTTTTCAACCAAATCTGGTTTGAGCTTCGCTCCTTACTCCAGCAATTGTAATTTGGGGGGGGGGGGATTTTAACACTGTCTTAAATCCACTGGAGGATAGTTCGTCACAGGCACTGCCACACGATAAAAGCGCAGCAAAGGTGTTGAGAGAGGGCATGGCAGAATTTGATATGGTGGATGTGTGGAGGCTAAGAAACCCGAGGGCAAAGGAGGGCACCCACATGTCTTCAGCACACGCCTCATGGTCCAGAACCGATTATTGGTTGCGGTCCGCCCAACTGAGCACAAGGACACGGGGAGTGCAACATCTTGCCAAAACATTGTCAGACCATAGTCCTGTAAAACTGTACTTAGTTATACCAACACAGAAACCAGTGCAGTACCTCTGGAGGGTCAATGCTAACGCCTTACTTGACTCCATATACAAAGACACTATCAGACGGGCCATTACGTAATACTTTGACCTTAATGTGGGCTCGGTGGCCAGAGCAGACACTTTGTGAGAGGCGTTCAAAGCTACATTAAGAGGTGTTTGTATTGGTACTCAGGTGGGCATACTCAGAGATATACACGGGCAACTAACAAAGATAGAGAAAAAGCTGCAAGCGCTAGAGAGGGAGCTAAAGATGGAATGGAGAGCGGACACACTAGCGGAGATTAGGGAAAACATCACACAATATAATGACGAGGCACTGAGGGCAACACGTTATATATCCCAACGCCACGTAGCCAGGACATACGGGGAGGGTGGACGCCCTGGTCATGTGCTGGCAGCTAAGATACGCCCCGCTGGTGCACACAAACCCATAACAAAAATAACAGATGACAGGGAGATGGAGATGGAGCAATACAACACACCCGGGATCCTTGGCGCATTTTTGACATACTATGATAAGCTATATGAATCCAAGGTGTCCCCCTCGGAAACAAACATCAACGTCTAGCATTATCCAAAAACAGACAGTTCTCTGAGCTCCCCTAGATATAATCTCTGGGTCTAGAAACTCCCCCTTAGTCTTTTCATGTTCAGCATAACAGAATATTCTGGTGAAAGGCCCCAAAATGTTCAACAGTTTATCCTAGTACGACACCCAGCCCTTTCCTACAGTCTTTACCGAAAGTAACAATTTTGTATCAATTGTTGGGGGTTAGCTCCTTTTTAACAGAAATTATATGTCTAGGGCATTCTGCCCTCATCTTTGCTCTAGTAACCCTACCTACTGGGCTTTTAATGCCAGCATTTATGCACCTATCCACAAACAACGGAGAGAACCACTCCACAGAATTTGGATGCTTTAACAGAGTGGGGTCAAACATTGGATTTCCCTCAGAGTCCAAAATAACCTCCTGAAGTTTCTCAGTCTTTACCTTTTAACTGAATTCAGGTATATTATCATAGCAGGTATCCTTGTAGTTTACATATTCACTGCATAAATCATTTACACTCTCTTTTATAGTGACCACCATGAAAGGGACAGGCCAACTGTACACAAAGTCTGAATCCCCTTGCAGAATTGAACCACCACCAATCACCTCATCCTCATAACCATCTTGCATGACTAGGTGCTTATTTTTTAACATTTACTTGCCCCCTACAGGCAAGGTTAGGGAACTACCTATGGCGGTTGCCACTAAATTGCCTATATCAAATCCAATCAAATCAAGGAAATTTATTAAGGTCACATATCACATGGGGGTCTCATGGCGCTGGATATATCAGAGGCCACATTCTTAAAAGAGGAGGATACTGACTTTGTAATGGAGTTTGAAACTGAGTTATATAAAAACTTACATAGTTTTATATTAAATATTTTCTTCTTTGATTCTTCAATATTCTCTGCATGGTCCTTGCCGACCTTATGCTCCATAATGATCTATTGGTCAATATCGCCAGGAAATTTAACCCTATCAAAGTATATAAATATCTTTTTGAAACGTTTTGATAGAAACAACCTTTTTTTAAATGAGGCAAATGACAGACGTTCTGCCTCATAGGAAATAACCATTAAATATACATGCACACACTATAACAGAGCATTGAAAGAAAGAGAAAAATTGTAAACATTTATAATTGCATTGAAAAACAAAGAAACAATCTTCTAACACTTTAAACCAATTTAAATGGAACATGTGCCTGAGCTTGAAATTAGTCTGCAGCGCGCTAGCAAAGTCTCTGCTCAACTAAAATAACCAGACAACAAAAACGAATACTTTGCATTCTCTGAAATGAATCTAAAAGCCTGTGAGACCGCACTGTGCATAACTTGCGCCCCACCGGCTACAAACTATTAACAAAAATGTCAAAAATAAAGAAACACAGGCTCATTACCACTGGTTGCAAAAAGGTAGCCTTCCCAGAGAATCCTTGACAGACCTGACACCCTTGGCGTGGGTTTCCCCCAAACATTTTGCCTTCACTCCTCCTGTTTTGCTGAATTTGTTTTTGTTGAGTCTAGGAGTCTGCGCACTTTCCCACTGTTAACCAGTGGTGAAGTGCTTGTGCTCACACCTGGGCCTGTGGATAACTCAGAAGAAGGACTGCCCTGCTGTCAGAGAGCTAACCTGCTGCTTGAGGCCTGCCCTGCTGTCTGAGAAGGAAGACTGGGCCTGCACCTTTCATCCCAGGCTGAAGTGAGTTCAAGGGACAGCTGACTAACCTCTTCTTCAAACTACAAGGACATAACAAGCTCCAAAGGCCTCTCTACACCTTCTCAGCTGACCTGCAGTTTTGGACCTGCAACTGGGCCTGTCCACTCCCTGTTATCCTCTGCCGGTATGAGTTTCTGATCTCCAAGAGGTGCCTCTCTGGTCATGGACCCTTGGTGTGGCATCCTCATGGAAGAAAAGGAAAAATCCTTAAGTGTTTTGTTCTTCACGTCCGCAAATGGGTCTATTCGCGCTAAGATCTTACCGCCCATGCCAACTGCCAACGTGAATCTTCAGTGAACCCAACTCTTTGAGCTACAGTGACTGCCAGTGACTACCAGCAAAGCACCACGCTACAGCATCAACAATCCGCGCTGATTCACAATGCTAAGCTCTAGCAATGACCTCCTGCAACACACAATAGGATCTTTGAGCAACGGCGATGACTGTTCACAACTCCCGGCATGCTCTTTACGCTACAGTGACAACCCTCTGCGACGCTCTTCCTGCTCCTCCTTATGCTATGACATAAAAAAAAAATGTCCAGTAGTACCCTGGCAGGTCAGCAGTATTACAACCATTTCTGAAAATTATTCAGAGGTGTGAGGGCAATACCACATACCTCCCCTGAAATATCTCTGATATCTCCGACAGTATTTTGTATTCAGAAACCACAAGTGGAACATTGTATTGTATTGTATTGTATTGTAATTGCATTTATATAGCGCTTACTACCCCTGACGAGGCGTCAAAGCGATTTTTCGGCGAGTAGCACGCTACTACGGGACCCATAAAGGATTAGTGGTGAATTAGTATGGTGAAATATGAAAGTAATTTGAGTGGAGGATATTAGTCAGTTATTTGGAGTGAGAAGGATAGCGAAGGTATAGAAGGGGAAGAAAGGTTTGCATTCATATAGCACCTGTTACCCCTGATGGGTGTTGAAGCGCTTTTCTGGCGAGTAGCACGCTACTCCGGAACCCATAAAGGATTAGTGTTGAAAATTAGTATAGTGAAATATGAAAATAATTTGAGTGGTGGATATGTTAGTCAGTTATTTGGATTGAGAAGGGTTGGGGAGGGGTTGAAAAGGGAAAAAGATTTACATTTATATATCGCTTGTAACCCTGATGGGGTGTTGAAGCACTTTATTGGTGAGTAGCACGCTACTCTGGAACCCATAAAGGATTAGTGGTGAATTAGTATAGTGGAATATGAAATTTGAGAAGTGAACATGTTAGTCTGTTATTTTGATTGAAAAGGATAGTGGAGGGATAGAAGAGTGAAGGATTAAGATTTTTTTTTTTTTTTGGGGAGGTCATAGCAGTAGGAGGAGGCTTTTGGATGAGTAAAAAGGGGTTGTGGGGGAAGAGTCAGAGAGAAGAGTTTAGAAAGGTTTGTTTTGGGGGATCGGTATAGTAAAAGAGGTATCAGATGATGCAAGGAGGGGTAGAGTAGGAGAGAGTCTAGAAAGGGTTATTTTGGGGATCATAGTAGTGGTATGGGGTTTGGGATAAATGAGAGAGTGGATGTAGAGGATAAATTGATAGATGTATAGGGTGAGAAATATGGTAGTGCATTGGAAAGAGTAGTAGAAAGAAGTTTGAGATGAGTCAGAAAGTTGGGCTAGAAGATATATTGAGAGAAGTATAGGCTGAGAAATAGGGTAGTGCATTGGAAATGCTAAATTAGAAGAAAGTGATAAATATATAGATCCATAAGTACATTGAAAGTATATAGATGCATAAAGGAGGTAAGTATATGTAGATTAAAGATATTGATAGAGGTACAGGATGAGAAATAGGGTAGTGCATTTGATATGCTTTTTCAGGAGAAAAGTAACTAACACATAGATCCAAGTACATGGAAGTTACATAGATGCACAATGGAAGCAAGTACATGTAGACCAAAGATGCACAAGATAAACTCCGGTTTTGAAGTGTTATTGTACTTTATTTTTATTTTTTTAAACAACATAATTATTATACATGTTAAACAAAGCAATACACAAAGATTGGTACATATCTATAGTGAAAATAAATGCTTATATACAGAGGGATATGCTGTAAATTTCTGTTTGCGTATGGTGCTTATGTGGGGAAGAGCCAATTCTTGAGTAGTTTTCTGAAGATAAGGTGGCTGTCCGTGGATCTTATGTTGAGGGGTAAAGAGTTCCATAATTTGGCTGCTTGAACAGAGAAGGATGTCCATCCATGGATTTTTTCTTGTATCTTGGGATTTTGAGGCGAGGTGCCCCTTTAGAGCGGAGGTTCCTTTGTTGAATGTGTTTGGTGATTTTATTCCTGATGAAGAGCGGTCCCATTCCATGTATTGCTTTGTGGGTGATACAAAGCAGCTTGAACTTGGATCTTCTGGCAACCGGTAACCAATGCAGGGCTTTCAAGGCAGGTGAGATGTGGTCTCGCGGTTTGATATGCAATAGTAGTCTGGCAGCCGAGTTCTGAATCCGTTGTAGTCTTTTCATGGTCGTTAAAGGTGATCCATGGTAGAGGCTATTGGTGTAATCGAGTTTGGACAGAACAAGGGAGATGGTAGCTTGGGCCTTGTGTGGAAATCCCAAATGAGGGAAAATTCGTTGCAGAGTTTTTATAGTGACAAAGCTTGATCTTGCTAGTTTGTCCACTTGGGCATTCATCGATAGCTTGGAGTCCATGGTCATTCCAAGGTTTCTTACTTCCTTCGATACTTTAGGCGGTGATACCAGTTCATCAGGCCAGGCGGCAAGCAGGTCATAATGTTTCCAATCGCCACACGTGAGTATTTCCGTTTTGGAAGCATTCAATTTCAGATGGCTCCAAGTCATCCACTGATCCATGGCTCTGAGACAACTGAAAATTGGGGATTTTCCATTGTCTTTGGGGCATTCCAGTTGAAGGAGTATTTGCATGTCATCTGTATAGTTATAGCACGTGAGGTGAAATTGATTGATCAGTACCGGTAATGACTTCATGTAGATGTTGGAAAGCATGGGCGAGATGATAGAGCCTTGAGGGACCCCTGCTTTTGTGGAGTATGGTCTGGATGAGAAAGGTGGGTTATGGATGACATTAGTTCTGTTTTGAAGGTAGGACGCGATCCAGTCTAGAGCAGTCCCCTTTATGCCGGCTTCATAGAGTCTTTGTTTCAGAGTGTCATGGTCAACCGCGTCAAAGGCAGCCGAGAGGTCCAAGAGGAGTAGCGCAGCAACCCCGTTGCAGTCTACTGTATTCTTCAGGTCATCCCAGATGGCAAGGAGGGCAGATTCAGTGCCTCTTCCCGGACGGAATCCTGTTTGGAGGTCTAAAAGTATGTCATTCTCGTCAATGAATTGTGACATCTGGGCGAACGCTGCTCTTTCTATCAGTTTGCCCAGGAAAGGTCCATTTGTAATGGGTCTGTAGTTGTTTCTGCCGGTTTTTCTCCAGACATATTTCGAAAATTTTGGAACTGGTAGCTGGTAATATGGATATTGGAATTTCAATGTATGCCATATTGTACTAATTATTCCAAATGGGAAACATTTACATAGTCTGGGGGCCATCTGAAAATGAGACAGGGTCCGAACCTCCTTGACCAAGGCTGGACACCCCTAACCTGGAATGCACACCAATGAGCTGTTCAATGAGAGAGGAAGCCCTCTCTTTCCCTTTCTCTCCCCAGAACAGAATTCGATTTTTTTCACACAGAACTGTTTCTACTCAGCAGCCAAGTGAGACTTGAACTACTATCTTAATTCTCAAACAAATTCACAATTTTCATGCAACATATCAAAGATAACAATAAACCTAATTTGATATACTCTCTTTTGGAAGCAGGTACAGAAGTCCAGAGATGATCATTACCGAGGATCTCTAAGCACACATTTCAAAATAAGACTTTGCAGCTTATGGTAAGGCATGCGTAGGCATTTGTTTCTGTCAGTAAGATAGCTATTGTAATGTAGCAGAAATTATTGACCACACAGTCAGTCAATAATGCTAGTTATGGTATCTCCCTGACTTTAAGGGTATAAGCTTTTACAGTCCCCTAGGGGTTTCTCCTGTGGATTAATAAATTGATGCATATAATAAGGCCACACATCATCTCTTGCCTGAAATTATTAGGCTGTAACCTGGCAGCTTTGTAACTATTCCAGCCCAATTGCTACTGCCTTAATAATTGGGGAACGTCGACCATCCTGTCTAGTTCTCTGCATCTCCCCACTATCGGATATCCTATTCCTTGTAACGGGTCTGTTATATGCATGTCTAATATAATTAATAATTTATGGCCCAAAATTGATTCCTTTTAATTTACTGAAAAGAAAACCCAGCTAACAGTCAAAGCCCCACTTTGCACTGAGAGGTGCAACTGCCTTAGTCTTCTCTCTCTCACTAGAGAGAGTGTTTCTTCTAAGTATAAGGTCTCTGGTGACAGGACAGGAAGAGGGAGGGACTTGGTAGGGTCAGTGATAAGTGTGCTTGACTATTGTCTCCGCTGCCTGTCCCTGCCTTTCATTCTGCCCTCTGGAAGAGCACAGGACATGTTTCCTGCCTTCCTGCGACTTAAGGCGGTGGCAGAGAATTGACCCCTGGTTCAAGAGGTAATAACTAGCTGCATAGTTCCGGGGCCAGTAAAGGTTTATGATTCCATGCCATGTGACCACACCTTGCCCATCTGTTAACTTCCACCTCACTGGGACTTGACTGTTCAGTGTGTAGGGCTGCAGGACCTCACGAGGAATTTCTGGCCAAATACAAGACAAGCAAACGTGCATGGGAGGGGCGTAGAACCAGCAATCATATGTGTGCTAGTGTGTTTGTCTGTACAGACGTGAAATCTCTTTTTTCTGGTGCTTCACACTGGAATTGGAAATGCTGCACAAACTTAGACCTGTTACCGCCCCACACTTTTCTACGAGAGATGCTCATGAGCCTCTACTCAGAAAGCCAACATGATCCTGAAAGAATTACTCCGACCCCGGTAGCCCAGGAAACATCTATAGATGAGGAACCGCTGAGATCACTCACCTGATCCAGATTGTTTTTTGAGCAGCAAACAAATCCAATATAGATCCTTTGATCTCTGATTCTCTAGAAAATTACACCAACATCATTCTGCAAATGCCTTGGGTATGAAGCCTCTATTCCTCATGGAGTAAAGCGATCATAAGACAATTCTGGTAATGCAATCACCAGTTCAATATGGAGAGGGACCAAACAAAGAATCCCATTCTCAATGGGTCAATTCTCAACTCAGCAATCTGTCATGAAGACAGGAAGCCTTACAGGGCAGAGTACCTATTTCCCCCAGTCTCCACCAGCAAGAATACAGCCTTTGACTCCTGGATATTGGGGTCAACCTAAAGGAATCAACTTGTAACTAACACAGCACCAGAGGCTAATTCCAGCTTGGAATTGGTAGCCTGAGAGAAGGCTGAGCAATAGAAATCCCACATGGAAGGCATAAAGCATTAGGCTCAAAGCTGACACACACTAAAGATTCTCGAAGGCTTTTGTATATGGCCACAATGTCTACCAGAACCAAGAATCAACCATCGTGAAGGGCGTGCCGATTGTTTATCTCTCTACAACAATGGATTCAGTTTCCCAATTTAACTCTCTGGACCCAATCACAGTGACAGAAATACAGGTTTCCTGATGCCTGAGGGAAGGGACCACAATAGCCAACTCCCTAGGATGTTCTGGACATAGACGTTGCACCCTGTGTGCCTTCACACCCATAAACATACACAACACTGTTGAGATTGCGAGAACATGATAGCTAGAGGAGAGGGAACACGTGAAGATGCTGCTCCTGATATTACATCATAATGTGAAGAAGAGAAAACCAACCTGAGAGTACCAGAAGGGAAGCTGCTCCCTTCTCCTTGACAATAACTTTGGAATCAGAACACAAGGAAGGAAAGTACGCAGCAGGTCTGAGGGTGGATGAGGCTGAGCTTGATTTAGACCCTCTCCTCCCGAGACCTGGAGCAGCAGAGGGACGATAGGACATTCTCATGATCTGAAAAGTGGTCCATAACTGGATAACATACCCCCTAACAATTCATCCTCTATATCACTGTGACAAGTGGAGCAACATGCTGTGGTGATCTGCTCTCTCTATGTCTATGGTTTAGATTAAAGCTAGACCCTGAAACAACTTTAATACAAACTTTGTTCTAACCTCCATCTTTTCTCCTTTCCCAGGACAAAATGGTTCTCTGGTTGATCGGCTAACTGCTCTCACACAGCCCCCATTGATCAGGTTACTGCAGACATTAGGTCTTCAAAACCAGGATGACTGGTCTGAATTTTTGTAGGGTGATATATTCTACTTACTTGACCCTACCAGTAATGATTATTTCATGGTAGCAGTGTGGCCTAGTCTTTGGTGAGTGGATTTGATGGCATTTTATTTTTTGTGTAGAGAGGGTTCAATTAGCGTTTTTCCACCCCGCCCCATGTGTGTTTCTGTACCTCCTGATATGTACACCCTTCTGGGAGGTCACATCTGGTTATAAGGCTCCATTCATCTGAGGAAAGACCTCACAAGAAGTAACTGGGGCTGGGAATGAGTGTTTGTCTTGTGCCTTTGTGGTCACATTGTCTGTTCTGACTAGAACTCACAATTTCTGGGTCAAGTGAAAGAACTCCAACCAGTCAAGATGGACCACTGGCTGCTGCTTCTAGTCTAAAGACCTCCTGTGCTCTACCCACTATCAGAACGATGGGAAACGGTAGACACAGAGTAATCCACTATATACCATTCTGGGAAACCATTTGATGCATCAGCGCCCCTGAATAAACTCTATGACCCGGATCACAGTCTCAAAACCTTAAGGATGTAGATGTCAAAACAGCAGAAGGCGCCTCACACCTGACTTAAATGATACCTGGACCACTGTGCATGCAACCTGAACATGCAGGCATGGTGACTCCTGAAGACTAAACGCATCTGAAAAGGGCCGGACTGGCCATTTATCTCATCTGACATTTTCCCGGTGAGCTGGAGGCAGCATTTTGAAGGCCCAAAGTCTCCATTGGTGTCTCTGTCACACCGTCTCTAGATTCCTTGGCTATTTTAGAGCAGGCACAGTGAGTGCATAAGCAGAGAAAGGATGGAAAGAGACATGGAAGTGAGGGAAAGAGAGAGAAAAGATTCATTTATAAAGCGCAGTCCTTCCTCAGAAAAGAGCCTCAAGGCGCTATGAAATCCTAACCTTGAGACACCAACCCTCCAACAGATCAAAGATATCATACTAAAGGGAAGCAAAACTGAGATCATGTGCGAAGAGCCAAGTTTTCAACTGTTTCTAAAACAGAGCTTGATTGGTGGAAGCCTGTAGGTACAAAGGTTAGTTATTCCACACCTTGGCCATAATAACTGCGCAAAAGAGCTGCTGCGTCTCTTGCGTCGAAACCCAGGGGCTTGTACGAATAAAAAGAAGCAGATCGCAGATTTCTCCTAGGCGCATAGAAGGAAAATATCCACTGAAGACTTACAGGGCCATGCTTAAAAACTGCTCTGTGGATATGTGATAGCGTTTGAAATTGAATCCTAATTTCTCTTGACAGTTAGTGTAAATATCATTTAGCCTGTTAGCTATAGAACCGTTTCTGGGAATATTCAGTAGAATCCTGATGGCAGAATTTTTGTATTGTTTGCAGTCTGCAAACATATGTCTTTTGCAACGCCCAGACACAGCGCTTTGGAGTAATCAACTCTGGAGGTAATCAGCGCGTGTACCAGTCTTTCTGACTGTAAGAGGTAAGTAAGGATCTTACGCAAGACTTTCAGTATTCCAAAACAAATAGCCGTCACATTTTGGAACTGTGGACCAAAAGATAGTTGAGAGTCAAACTTTATCCCTAAATTACGGGTAGTTTGAAGTAGCATTGGAAAGGACCCAAGCTCCTGTGGCCACCAGACTCTATTCTAAATCTGTGGGTTAGGACCTAAAAAAAGCAGCTCAGTTTTGTCAGAGTTGAGCTTCAGATGGTTTTGCTTCATGCCGGAGACAACGGCCGTCAGTGTCATCTGCACGCCTTAACAGTGCAGTCTTTACTACAACCGCATCTTTAACATGCATGCCTTTACAACGAATTTCGTTGTGAAGGCATGATTGGTAAAGGCATATGCGTGGTAAAGATTACAACCCCCCACCCGCCCTGAGCCCTTAAACCCGGCCCCCAGCCCTGAAAATGACCCAGCCCTAAAAACTCCGCCGACTCCAGCCCTAAAAACACCCCGGCCCCCTGCCCTGGGCCCTAAAACCAAACCCCAGTACTAAAAACTGTGGTAAAGGAATATGTGTGGTAAAGGCAAGTGTGGTAACGCTTGCACAGAAACGGAATGCGTGGTTCCATCTGCGTTGTAAATGCTGTTTCCTGCGTAAGACAGTACCTCAAAACCAAAGCCCCGGATAAGTTTGGTGAAAGGAGCAAGATAGATATTGAACAGTGTGTGGCTCAATGCAGAGCTCTGAGACGAATCTACAGTTCTGATGGATTTGTCGGGATGAATAGGGAGGGAGTCGAACAGAGAAAGTTCTGTCCGAAAGAAAGTTTAGAAACCATTGTAATGTCTGCCCTTTGACAGCAATCTCACAGTGGATCAAAATGTTGTGAGAGATCAAAAGCTGCAGACAAATCAAGCAGAATAAGGGCTGCAGAACCATTTTTATCTAGAATGTTTTTTAGACTTTCAGAAACAATGAGCAGAAGAGATTCCATGCTGTGTGCAGCTTGGAAAACAAATTGAGAAGCATCTAAAATATCATGTTGTTCACAAAATTTAGTTGGTAAAGAATCTATATGCGATTCTAGAATTTAATCGGCACAGGTAAAAGGGAAATGGACCTAGAGTTGGCCGAGATGGAAGGATCAGTGTTAGCCTTTTTCAGAATGGGAATCACTACTGCAGCTTTCCAGGAATCAGGTTATCTGGAG
Source organism: Calotriton arnoldi (assembly GCA_963921515.1). NCBI lineage: Eukaryota > Metazoa > Chordata > Amphibia > Caudata > Salamandridae > Calotriton > Calotriton arnoldi. The sequence goes on along the minus strand of CAWUFW010001746.1, from coordinate 155,092 downwards.
ATGGCAACAGAAGAATTTAGTAGAGAAAACATAGTTGGAATAAGTGAAAGAGCCTCTAATTTTAGGATAGAAGGGGAACGAGGATCATTTGGCGAACCAGATTAACAACTTTTTAGTTGAAACACCATCTCCAAGTTCGGAAATTGGAGCAATTTCCTTAGGCATAGGGCCCACAAAAAGAGTCGACCGCATACAGATTCGGGCCTTTGTGGGCTCAAGCCCAGGATTTTGTCCTTAAAATAATGAGCCATCGCATCACACCTAGAATGCAATGAATTAGCTGTAAGTGGAGCCGCTTTAGGGGAAGACATAGTTTTCACAATTTGAAAAATGGCCTTGGATGAAGATTTCGCTTTGTCAATTTTACTGGTATAATAAAAAATCTTCGCTAGTCTGATTCCTTTATGATAGAGTTTTAAACTTTCCACATACTTCTCTTTGTCAGACGGAGTCATGGATAGCCACCATTTTCTCTCCAATTGACGGCAGTGCCCTTTCAGAATAATTTTTTTTTGATAGATCCAAGGAGGTTGTACAGCCCTGTCCGCGGCTTTCGTCGATTTCTAGGGAGCCAAAGTGTCCAGTGTAGAAGCCATCCAGGTTTGAAACTTGGTCCATTCTTCAACAGGATCCCCAGAAAGCTCAGCCAAGCTTTGGTCACAAGGGTGGTAAAATCCTATCCTTTAATAGGATGCCAAGGACAGGGATAATGTGAAAATCAGGCTTTCTACATTATCTAGAGTGGCCATGAAAACAATGGAATATGCATAGTACACTTTATAAATAATCGCAAGCCTAGTCTATCTGACCTGTTGTGCTGTACATTTGGGATGGCCCCAGCCATTTCTGGTAATTAACTATATTGCAACCAGGTGTCCTTAAGAAAAAAGTGTCAGGATTATAAATCAGTGAGAAAAGCATAGATATCAAGTTTATGTCTGGGTAGGGAGTGCGTGTTCAGTAGAAACATGTTGAACCCCAATTGTTCAGGCGATGGATTCTCCTTTGGGGGCCTATGAACAACCAATAAAGGGGCTCGAAAATTAAGCAAGATGGAATTAGTTGAACACTAGGGCCAGTGGCGGCTACCGTAAATAAAAAATGGTGGGGTGTGAGGCGTTTGACTCACCATAAATTCGGGAGCACGACCGGTGCAGCACTTCTCTTAGGTTTTCACGAGCAGGAAAAGGAAGGACTTCCTTCCTGCTTTGGGAACGCAACTCCAATCAATCCTTGAGCTGCTCTCATGCTGTGAAAGCAGATCTAGGAGTGGTGGGAGCAGGCTCACCCAACGCTCATTTTGAGACTGGGGGCCTGTGCCAGCAATTCCCAGGCTGTTTCACAGCCTTTGGATTACTGGGTCTACAGTGCGTGAGTTTCAGGCAGCTGTTCTTCATCCAGGTTGTGACGGCTTTCATCCCTTCTTGGAAGTTGTGCTTGGTGATGTCGGGTTCCTTGGTGAGGGAGAGGATGAGTTGGGTGTCATCGGTGTAGGAGACGATGTTGTGCCCATGGTTTCTGACGATGGTTGGGAGGGGTCCCATGTAGACGTTGAAGAGGTTGGGGCTGAGGGAGGATCCTTGGGGTACGCCGCATCTGGTCTCTGTTGGTTCTGAGAGGAAAAGGCGGGAGTCTTATTCTCTGTGTTCTGCCCATGAGGAAAGAGCATATCCAGTCAAGGGCAATCTATAGCACTTATTTTACAGACCGCTTAGTACCTCAGTTAGTAGAGCAATACAAGGTGTAAAAAGAGCAGGGAAATAGTACCCAGAATTTTCGAAGTGTAACTGAATTCATACTGAAGCTTGATAAGTAAGCATCTTACGCATAGCTCCCACCATCAGACCGGCTTGGAAGAAGAGTGTAAGATCTGGCTCCGTTTACAAGTTTGAATAGCAGTTACTGAGCAGCAACTTCCATAATTCTAAGACTGTGCATATAATTTTAATTCTGAAAAGAAAGTCAACATATGCACACAATCACTTAGTGTAAAAGAGGAAGTGGCAACACAGTGACAGCATTTAAATGTGCAGCCAGGTTGAGCACAAGCCTATGACAGTAGTTGTACACTGATGAGGTTATATGGGAACGCTCCAGAGCTCCACAATATTGAATGTCACTAATACGCGATACCGCAAAATTGGCGCAAAAAATGCAATATTGTGTCAAAATAACTCAAAAATGCGAGACCGATTGCATTGCAAATGCTTGTATTTATTTGCGTTTGCCTGCTGTGGTTAAGTTGAGAGGTACACAGTTACTCTTGACATTAATTATGGATACAGAGAGGTGGACCGTCTTTAATGCAGTTCACTGCACTGCCCAGCTCTTCAGGACAAACCAGAATCCTTCCTGTAATGCCACTCCCCTGACCTCCTGGTTGCAGAAAGATGTGGCGAAATAAATTAGAATTTTTGAGGAAAGTAGGTACATTTGACATCATATTTTTTCTCCCCGGTCCATACAGCTAATTTTTCCGTGACTGTCCAATACCTATTACACGTCCCCCTTTGAAACAGATCCTCCACTGACCAATAGTAAGGAGCGTGGTTGCTTAACAGCTTAAATCGAACAGGTCAGGGACGAAGACATTGTCTGCTTCTCTTTGTCTGGAACCAGCCCCTGCCGCAGGACCTGGGTGAGTGTGGTGATCTTTGATAAGGATCTGGGAGAGGATGCCTTGGATGTCCCTTTGAATGGCAGTGTGCTTACCTTCCAAGATACCTTGGCCACCATAGCTTTTATTGTGGACTCACCGACTTTCGAACTAGGAAGGGGTGTTTTAGGAGGGATGATGTCCCACCCCTTCCACCTTCCAGTCCCTTATCTATAGTTGGTGCTGAGTGACGACAGAAGCCCCAGCCGGAGATGGTTAAAGTACATCACGTAAAACTTCCGCTTTGCTCCAACGTCCCTTTCCTCCAAGATGTCCAATCAATCTATCATAGATGATCGTTAGCTTTGATTAGTTAACGGTTCATCATCAAAACAATAGAGACAAGTGTTAAGAAGTTTAAAAAAGGCATTTATTGATTCGAACAATGCAATCATGGGCAGCCCTGTACAGTAAAAAGCACAGACAGATCCAGGCACTTCCCAGGAGAGCAGAGACGACCAGCGCATCAGTGTATTGAAACATCTCAAGGGCATTGACTTTGTATCAACAAAATGACAGGGGGAGCAACAGAGATATACAGTCTTTGACACCCCTCACTGCCATCACAGGGAAGACTCCTTCTTACACAGTTAACTGCTCAACCGATTTCTATTGGCTGCTGAAGGATTAAAGGGCAAGTATTTTACATGATGAATAGCCTGTCTGCCTTATATAGACTCATTGGGACAGGCTTCAATGGGATCATCTCTCATCTGAATACTAGTAATGCCCTGCTCAATGGCCTCCAAAACGCCACACTGTCACCCCTTAAGGGCATCCTACATGCTTCAGCACGTCTCATACAGGGCCTGAAGGAATATGATCACATTCGCCTCCCCCCAACTTAAGATGGAACTCCACTGGCTCCCCTTGCCGGCCTGCACCATCGTCAAAACCAGCTGCATCATTTACAAAGCCATCCATCACGACCAGTGCCCCTGCTTATCTTGCAGACAAGCTCACCATCCCTGGTGGTTTTTGGCACAGCCAGGACACCATCAGAATGTAGACTAAGAAGTGTAAACAAAACAAAAAGCAAGACAGCAGGCCTTTTCCATCTATACATACATAGATACATACATTAAAAGTGCCATAAGGTGTAATGTACTTGTAATAAGACTATTCAGACCCTCCAGGATTTCGCGATTTCGCGATTTGCAAAAAAATCGCGAAATCGGCAGTTTTGTAAAAATGCCGCGATTTTTACAAAACTGCCCGCGAAATTTCGAAAATGTGATCTTTTTTTGATTCACCTCTCAATTCCCAACAATAAATCTTAAGATAAAACAAAAGCACTCCAAAAACGCTAAATAAATTCTTAAGCTATTATTAGTGGAGCATGGATTCAGGGTACTGTACGCTCAATTCAGCAGCGGGCAACTGGCAAATGTTACTTTTGTGACAAACAATGGCAGCTCAATAACTGACTACATCTTTCTTCACTACACCAAATTTTCCATCTGCAGCAAGTTCGAAATAAACATCTGGAATGCGCGCGATCACAAAACTCAATACATTTTCCTGACATTAGCGCCACACAAGACAGGGTCAGCTTAAGCTTTGCCTTCTGGATGAATTACACTCCAAGAGAAACAGAACGCTGGTCTGGAACAGACGCCTTGAATTGAAACTAAGGGCATTGGAGCAGTAAGACTTCATTAGCCTGCATTCAAACACTTTACCTGAGTGGAGCGATGGCGACTGGATAGCTGACTGGCAAAGGCTGGTAGACACAATTCTACGCTATGCAGAGGCGCAACTAGAGCCAAATTTAGGGGGGAGGGAGGTACCAAAAATTTCGGGGGGCTGACTCTCCTAGCAATACGCAGAGTGGAGATGCAGGGGCTCTAAGAAGGGGTGAAAACACAACAAAGCCTCGTTAACAATTAAATGGCCTTTTAAAGACCTGTGAAGTACTCGGGTGCGGCTGCAAGAAAACGGACGCCAGCCCACAGCAGCTCAAAAACTGTGTGTGTGCCCAGGAAGCGGTCTCAGCCCGGGCTGACACACAATTTGCCCTTTTCATCTCAATCATTCATCATCTACCATGACAAAATCTCATTGTCTTTTTACCAATGCAGATATCCTTACAGGAAAGAAGTAAGACAAGTATTACTTTCCCGTGTTCAATAGAATGCAACACCATCATCAAACAACTCAAATACCAATACAAGGCTTCTACAAATAGGCTTAAAGTCATGCAACAAGATTGGGTCTAGTTAAAACTCAGGGAATCTATGAAGACAAAAACCTTCTGACTCTTGATCGAAGCCGTCATAACTTCACATAGAGCAGCTAAAGACTGCCGAATTCCCTACAACTCTTTGAAACTGAATTTTTTTATACCTTGTTTATTTATTGAATATTTTGTAGACCTGTATTCAACATAAGGTATACCCATAAATCACATGATTTGTCTATCATCCAGTAGTTATGCCACTGCTGTTAATACAACCTTGAAAGAGAATATTTCCAATAACAGTGTACCTCTTTCTACACAGGTACAGGGAGTTGAGTCTAACAGGTGAGGGCGAGGTAGTGGATAGAGAGGTGAATGGAAAGGAGGGGTGACCAGTAAAGTGAGGAGGAGCTGGTGATCCATGGGTCTTGAGTGGGGTGAGAGAAGCCAGCAGCTTGCCCCAATCTCCTATTGGCAAGGTATGCACCCTAATTGGGTGAGGAATGTGGGTTCCACCTCAGGGGTGGAGGAAGGGGAGCCATTCCCTACCACGTTTGTTGGGTGAGGTAAAGGCCATGTCGCCACAGACTCGGGGAGGAGTCAGATGAGGCCTCGGTTAGCTGAAGAAGTAATGCTTCCCACCTATGAGCCATCATGCGGTGTTGCAGCCTCCCCGCAGTGCACAGTCACTGCCTCAGCTTTTGCTCAGCGGGTAAAGATACTCTGCCAGTGTTCCGGGCTGGGTGGGGCTGAAAGCTTTCAGCGCGTCGTGACCAGTTTTTTAGCCAAGATGAGGGCTCGGTCTAGAAACTGTATTTTACGCTTTCCTGTTGTGTGATTTGTTTAATTGTCCAGGGATCATGCCTCCCAAGTGGATATGCCCATTATCCCTGTGCAGGAGATTCCCGTGTTCCAATAGTGTCGAAGTTGAGGGCACTCCTCAGGAGTGTCGCCTATGGCACAAGTGTCCACTGTCATAGGAAAGATTCGAGCAAGCCAAAGAGGTACGCCCTGTGCAAAATGTAGAATTGGCGCTCTTTTTCAATTGCCGCTGCTAAGTTGTGGAACACCCTGCCCATTCATATTGCTTAAGCAGACTCCCTTAGGTCCTTTAAAAACATTTGAAAACCAGGCTTTTTTCAGTATAGTTCCCTGTCTCTTGGCTGATGTGACCCTGTTGATTAGTCTGTATTGCCATAGTACTTTGGCACCTGAGGCTTTTAGTTCGCTCAAGAAAATTCTCTCATGTCATATCAAAACTTAGCCGAGCATTACAGGACACCTTACGGGGGTATATCAGGGCCCTTTCCCATTCTTTGAAATTGCATTTTAACAAGCTGTATGAAAGGAATATCTTTGTTCTCTCGGAACCAGATAGCTATGTTTCCAACAGCTTCAGTGTCACCCAAAGCAAGATAATTAGTCTCATCATTACCAGCTCCAAATCATCTTGTGCCCTGTGCCCAAATGGCCTCCCAATCGCACAAATCAAACAGAAATTAAGGCCTGCCGATCACTTATCTCTCATATTCTGGTGACCTGTTGAGTTTTTCACTTCCAGCTTTCAGTCTCAACTAAAACAACTGAATCTGTTTAACCCTGCCAATGACCTGATCATCAACACTTCCAAAACAAAAATGTTCGCCTTTGGGAAGAAGTGGAAGCATTTTCTTGGCAGTTTGGCAAACAACATATAGACGCCGCTTGCGACTGCCAATATCTAGGCGTCACAATTGACTGCAAATTGACCTAGACAACTCATATTGACCAAGTAAAAAACAAAGTGCACCAAGGGAGTCAAATGGTTCTCTGCCATCTATGGTGGTCGAGCAATTACGCCTCCGCTTTTGGCCTTGAACGTCAAACTTCTCCCACTTACTTTAATACACCTCGGTGGGATTTCTGCTATGCAGATCAACATCCTTAAAATATTATTCATGCAAAATGTTAGGTTCTTACTCAATTGAAAGCTCTCCACTCCTCAGTGAATTCTTCGCCTTGAAGTGAACTTAAAATTCGAAAGAAGCCTACATTGAGCTTCTCTCTTCAACTGCACATGCGATTGGCGGTCTGCACATGAAGATATACTAAAAAAGTTAATCCTTGAAGAGATATCTACCAATGATCCAACCTGGGACTCAGAGAGCCTTCCCTGAACTCTGAGAACCAAATAGCAAGGCTTGACTGACATTCCACAGAAAATGAGCGAATACTGTAGAGCTACAGACACTTTAAACATACCTGGAATACTCTGCTAAAACAGTTTCCATTGATTTCAAGCTGAAAATGAATGATTATGAGTAACAAAGTGCCGCAAAATTGCCGCTAAATTTCCATATTTGTGCCGCAAAATTTGCTAATCCATGCCGCAATATCCTGGGGGGTCTGACTATTGGAATAGCTACATCGTTGGTGATGGAGTGTCCAGATCACCAAACTGTAATTCAGGCCCTCTCTGTCCCTATTGCTGTCTTCCTGACAGATGAGACTAACAGCAGCAAGAGCCGCAGTGCTAGGAGCAGCAAAGGACAAGCCGGAGTAGTAGCTGCTATCCTTGGCTGCCCCTAATTAGCATCCATGCTCAGGGGCCAACGTCTGTACAGAACACAAAAAGAATGTTAATACCAATAAGAGCATGGTGCATTTCAGCTACAATCCCCAAGAGGATGCGCCACATGTCACCTGCTCTCATAAGCATTCTCGGCTGTCATTGCTGTTTATGTGAGCACATCCTCTGGTGGTGAATCTATTCCTCTGACAGCATCCCAGATTAGTGACTGATGTCTCTATTTGGAAGGTTTTGTACACCTTTGTCACCAAGTAGCTCTGCAGTAACCCACTTTTGGAGTTCATAGAGTCCGCAGCCCACAAAATCTATGCCTTTTTGAATGCTAATTTATTGAACCTGCCTATTTGTTTTCCTATGCACTGTTCAAAGGGATATATTTGGTGTTTGCAGCAAGCTGGCCTTGCCGTCAGCCCAGTAACCCTGTGTTTGATACAATCCATTATGATATAACACCACAAAAGAGACAAAAAATTCTGGGTTCATTTACTGGGATCAAAGTTGAGCTATTCAGTTTAGTAAGAGAATTTATTCCAATTGTGAGTTCGAAAAGAAAGTGCATACAAGAATCCATCCTGGTTTCTTTTTTGTACTATCTATGATTCTTGTTCATATACGTATAACGTGTTTTGCTGTTAAATTCAAAATAGGAAGGGTACCTTGCAGTGGCGGCTCCTCCCCTAAGGCGGAGGAGCGTCGCCCCACTGCTGCTGTGCAGCAGTAAAAATAAGGAAAAATAAAATGATAATAACGTGATGTTATTATCATTTTATTCTTCCCTCCTGCGGCAGCATGAGGGCGGGGCTGCTCTGTTGACAGAGCTAGGGAGGAGTGGTGGGCACACTAAAGTGTGCCTGACGCATTGACCTGCCCCTCATGCGCACTTTAGCATCTTCTCCATGCAGGCTGCATTACAGTCTGCATGGAGAACATGCCCAGACCCCCAGTCCCTGTGTGAGCGCCAAACAACAGCACTCAGACCAATCACAGCGCTGCATTGCAGCATTGCGATTGGTTTAGGGGATCCAATCACAACGCTTACAATGCAGCATTGTGATTGGCTCAGGGGAGCCTGGGTGCTTCCTGTTCGGTGGAGGAGAGTCGACATGGGAAAGAGTGGCGGGGAGGTAGGTGAATTTCTTCTTTTTTTTTTATTATACCTCCTTAACCCCTTGCCCCGCTGCCCCGCCGCCCCACCACTTCAGATCTGTGCTGGCTGCCACTGATGCCTTGTACAACTAGCAAAAACCCCCTCGGTTACCCACACAACATACTAACAACTGTGGGTAAGGTGTTTAAATATGGGATTAGAAATACGTAAACGATCGTGGCATGCAAGTCATTTAGGACAAATACTATTTCAGACAATTGTGGCAGATCTTCTATTTATATTAAACATTTCCTGGTAATTCTCTCATTCCTCAATCACAGTCCTACCTGTTGTTTTCTCCAGGCACACGGCGCAGCATTCAAATTTTCTGCAGTGCATCGCGCAAAGGGGCATATCTGCAAAAATTGGACTGCTGTTGGTGTCATCCCCTGCACTGGCACACAAACAGGATGATACATGGAATGCATCAGTTTCTGGGAAAAATCCACACATTTCCTGCTTCAATCAGTGTTAGTTTGTAACACTTAGGGGCTGATTTGATGGTAGAGATTGGATGCCGCCTACTATTGCGGCAGTCAGGAGCCCGCCCGACAAGCAGGTGGTGGTCTGACTGCAGCATTTCGATATGACCGCCATGCTGGCGGTTGGAAAGTGCTCCATATCATGGGGGCTTGTGCTGCAGCTAAGGAAAAGGGCTGCAGCACAAGCCACAGTGGTACGGAGAACCTCCTGCACGTCCATGGACCGTGTGTCATGCACCACGTTGTGCATGGTGCATGGAGATGAGTGGGGGCACTACATTTGACCCAGGGCCACTTTACAGTGGCACACGATGGACCGAGGCCCTGTTTAGGGGCCCCTATATCCCTTTCTGTCAGCCTTTTCATGGCAGTCTTCCCTCCAACTGCTGTGGGTCTGACCGCTGGAACTGTAATCCAGAGATTGGACCGAAGGGGTGTCAGAGGTCAGACCGCAACCAAAGGCCTGCCGGTGGTGGTCCGACCACCAACATAATCAGGCCCTTAGTTTTGTCAGGCTATCTTAGTTGATCAGGTTTGTGTTAAAATCAAGAGGTTTTTGTGATGATCCCAGTGCTTAATTTGGACCGGTGGTTTCCGGTGCTCAGCACCGGCACTTATTGTCAACACCGGGACCTATGATGGTCTGCCACATGGTGGTGCAGTTTCTCTAATTTAGAGATTAGCAAAACAACAGTAGTTTATTAATTCAATACATATTAAAAAATGAGTAATGCCTGCTGCCCAAGCAATTCTTATAGCTTTGAGGCCCTGAAATAGTCTGAATTATCACACATGTAGGAGTGGGATGGTTAGTAGTTCTGTTGCCACTCAAATTGGCAGCACTGGCAGGGGCAATGTGTGGTGCAAGTTGCAGTGGCCTCCTGATAAGTGCCCCAGCACATTTTGATTTGTTTACAAATTAAACACAGGATGATCCGCCCCCATTAACGCCACCTTGACACCAAGGGTCGCAAAGTGGATTTAGCAGTATGAAAAGGGCATCTTACCGGCGCAAAACATCTTTTGTTCTTGAAAATAAATCACTCTGCTGCCTTGAGTTGTTGTATTCCTCTTAGGGTGTCCATAAACGGGCTTTCCAGAATCATGTCCTTATATAGGCACAATTCGCCCTGCCCTTATATAGGCATAAAATCCCAGCCCTTATTTAGGCATTAAACCGTGCACTCCAAATACAGGCATGGTCTCCGACATCCGTCCACCCTAACGTCACAACGAGTTCTTGAAGAACAGACCCTTAGGCTGCGGGAGTTTCCCTAGTCCAGGACTATTGATTTCTTCAAGGACTCATATATTATGCATGAACCATTATTCCTTAGGGGTTCATTCATGACGTCTTCCGCTGTCCGACTCACGTCAATGCTAACATTCTGAGGTAATTCTCAGGTATAAATATACCTTCCCTAGCCCCTGTAAATCAGAGGAGACCTCGACTTCAGAGGAGCCCGTTTCCCGGCCTGACGCACTGAGAAGACGCTGTCATCCCTGCACGCAGAGAGTCCAGCTTCCTGTGATCTAACTTCCCTTGCGGGGTGTTGGAGTTCGAGTCTGGCAAAGAGATTCCTACCTCTCTCATTCTTCAGGTATGGAGCAGACTAGAACCTAGAGGGACTCGGCATACTAGGCATACTGGGGTTAGCATACTCTTAGTATACCATAGTAAGGAATACTTCACCTACTTCATACCTCGTCCTACACCTAGGTTAGGTTAGGTACATTGGGGTAGAACTAGATTAGAAACGCATCATATGAGTACTCGCATTTTTAGTCTGTGTTATTTATGTAACAGCATATGTACTAAAAGATAATGCTCTCGCAGTATTATTTATTTCTACTGCTCACACTGTACATTATTTATCTCGCATACTGTCTTGTGATCGTAACAGCACATTTTACTTACACCAGAAACAAGACTGTTCAATAAATCTTTTATTGAAACGCCCGTCTATTTCTTTCTGTGTAACTTGGAGAAAACTAAGCATGCACGACTGAGCTGAGTGAAATAGTTATCTATTGTTTACACGACTCTGGGACACGTTCTGATTCTAAAAGGGAAACACAGTGGTCATGTTTTGCGGCTGCCAGAAACTACTCCCTTCTTGTTGTCAAGGAGTTTCTAGTGGCCTCTGAGCTAGCTGGAACAAGTAATTAAGTTTAATATACTCGATAGGGACATACTGACCTTAGTCCTATGTCAAACCTGTAGGATATATTATTCCAATGCGCAGAGCCTATTAGGGAAATAGGAGCTACACTACAGAGTCACTTTGCCTCATGCTGACGTCACCACATAGCCTTAGTAAAGCTAGGCCTTTGTTGGATGAATTGCCCGCCCTCCAATTCAAACTTTTGAACCAATTCAAATCAATGCAGGTAATTCTCATGCTAGCGTGTGTTCTTTCATATGTTTGATGCCATTAACCCCTTAACTGCTGGGCCTTTTCCCCACCAGTGCTGAGCCCTTTTTTGGCTATTTGGGGTAGTTTGTGCTTAGGCCCCTGTAACTTTTAGACCACATAAGGTATCCATGCCATATTTTCGTCCTTTTCTTCCAACATCATGGGGATTTTAAAGGTACCCAGCGTTTGTTGATTCCCCTAGAGGGGACCCAGAAATTAGCCAAAATACAGCTAAATTTGGTTTTCTTTTTAAAAAAATGGGAAAAAAGGGCTACAGATGAAAACGTCTGTTTTTTTCCCTGCAAATGGTATCAACAAAGGGGTTGTGGTGCTGAAATTACCATCTTCCCAGCTTTCAGGGACAAGCAGACTTTTGTGAGAAAACCAACATTTTTTACACAGTTTTGGCATTTTTCTGGGACATAGCCTATTTTTGCTATTTTTTTGCTTTCAACCTCCTTCCAGTTAATGGTAAAAATGGGTATGAAAGCAATGATGGATCCTAGAAAGCTATACATTTCTGAAAAGTAGACACAATTTTGAATTCAGCAAGGGGTCCTTTGTGTGAATCCTTCAAGGTTTTCATATAGAACCTAACAGTTGAAAATAGAAAAAATTGAAAATGAGTTAAAAAAAACAGCCATTTGTGTCAACGTTTTCACCTGTAACTTCTACTAAGTATGACAGATGTTTGAAAGCAATATACCGTTACATCCGCTGGACCCTTCTGGTTGTGAGGATATATAAGACTTGTAGGTTTACCAAGAACCCGAGGATCCCAGAGCCAATGACTGAGCAGCATCTTGCAATGGTTTTTTATTGTGTACCGGGTATATAGCAATTCATTTGGGAAAATATAATTAGGGAAAAATCGGTATGAAAGTCACCTATGTATTTCTGAAATGGGAACAAAATATAGAGTTTAGAAACAGTAGCTATTTGCACATCTCCGAAATTGTGGGTACCCATACCAGCATGTGAATTATAGGTAGGGCTCCCGGTTTTCCGTTTAAACGGATTTTTACGGAAAACAATTTTTCCTTTGTCTGTATTTATATGTAAAAACGGCAAAATACTAGAAAATTTTGCGGCGCTGCCATGCTCGAATCCAGAGTTATCTTGCCATGCCCCCTTCCTGCTGCTGGAAATTCCTTCCCGGGCACACACACAGCCGCACCCGAGTACTTCACAGGTCTTTTGAAGACCATTTACTTGTTAGCGAGGCTTTATTGTTCTTTCACCCCATGCCGTAGCCTCCCCCAACGCCCCTGACTCCTCTTGTCCCAGGCCCCATACAGTGCACGTTTTAAGCACTTCAATTCACAGTGCTGCAGCAGGAGAAAAACAAGCATTGGCATTGCCAATAGGTCTCGTCTTTGGGACCTTATAAGTGGATAGTCATGCAGCATATTATCCTGGGTGGGTGAACACGGCGGGAAGGGGGCGGGAGCATAGTGAACCTGGCGGGAAGGGGGCAGGAGCAAAGTAGAACACTGGAACCGAAAGTACAGCGGGAAGGGGGGCAGGAGCAAAGAAAATGCAGACAACGGGAGGGGGGTGGTGAACACGGCGGGACGTGGGGCGGGAGCATAGTGAACAAGGAGGGAAGGAGAGCAGGAGAAAACTAAAACAACAGGAAATTAGGAAACAAACAGTGCGCTTAGTTACACCTGTCAAACTGCACAGCGCTTAGAAGCAAACCAGGACGGATATCTAACAGCAGTTTGCACAGCTCATTTTTGAAGCCTACCAGCAGCCACTCCAGTATTCTAATATGACACTTCGCGCCCTCAAGTTTTCGGTTACTTAAAGGGGTATTAAGGCTCCGTCTAGTCTGCTGCCCTCACCGGTGATAACCTCCCTTGACTCATCAAAGATGGAAGTCGGGCATTACACAGCCCGCCCGCGCCAGCTCCTGTGTGTGCAGAAGATGTTTGCATTTGCATTGATTTTCCTGTCATCTGTTCAGGAACACACGCTTTGAGCTCCACAATTGGAAACGTCTCATTTAATCCCTGCGAACAATATTTTAAGCTGTTGCGGAAAAAAACAATATTTTTCTGCGTTATTGTGAATGATTCTGAAATAAAACCTGATACTGTGCTCTGGGGTGAGTAGCAAATTCCTGGACCAAAATATACCAGTTTTGTGTAAATGTTAACCTGTTTACCGCCTGATAAGAATCTGCTAAAACAGAAAGCTGAAACTATAAACAATATGCAGGCCAAACTGAGTCAGACTGCAAAAAAAAAAAAAAAATAGTATAAGACACTTTTGCAGAGAAATTTGCACTAAATGACCGCTGCAAAACCGACGTTTGCAACAACTGAAGGAACAATTAATGTTGTTTGTGCACTGGTCATTTTGGTGTAAACGTTAATGCAAAATTGTCAGACACCAATAGCAATCTGTCACCAAGTGGGCTATATCCACCCACATCATACCTGCTAAAGAACCTCAGAGAAAAATGCAAAAATCATGGGTGAAATAATTGAAAATGCCAAATGGCTCCCATGACAAGTTCCATATTTTTCTATGGTTCTGAAGAAGCTCTGCAGACCGAGGAGGCAGTATCTCTTAGGTGACTCATGAGATACGCAGAGGATTCTGGGAAATGTGGCTGACAGTCACTCAATCATACGGGAGGCAGATTTCTAGCTGGCTTTAGATGGAAATACAGAAGCGCTGGCACATGTTTGCTCCTGACAAGTGCTTGTACTCTATCCTAAAGTGTTTTTATAGCAGAACTGAGAAGTACAGGTACTCTCCTTTTCAAATTACTCAGTACCGGACCATTTAAAGCACTGCTAAAGCCACAACAAATCGTTAGTTTAAGTGAGCGCATGTGTGCATTGTCAATTTAAATAAATGTGGAAAAATACTAGCTGTAGCTTCGTCTTTTGCTTTTGGCAAAAATAAATGTGGATAAATACAGAAAAAATGCCCAAAACATAAATATGGATAAATACAGACGGAAATGGCAAAAAAATAAATACCATAAAACCGGGAGCCCTAATTATAGGTCATTAGGTCTCGCCTAGCGATGCAGCGCAAAGCGCTGCACGCTATGCGAGATCTATTGTTGCCGACTTTTGGTCGGAAGCGGGACAGGACATGTGCACACGCACAAAGGACTGCAGTTGTGCACGCGTACGGCGGCGTTAGCACAACTCCAAGGACATGAGATGTGCACGCGTACAGGTCGCGGCGTTTAAGCAGAATGCGCGCATGGCCCGCTTTCGCTTTCTCTCCCGTCATGTGTTGACGTCCAGTTCTCGCCCTCCTCCCGATGTCCGCTTTCCTTCTAAGCGCGTCTGGGGCAGACACATGCTACACACAGGGTGCATTCACTCTACCCCCTTGCACCCGGCACGTAATGCACTGCATCGCGGCGTTTAAGCAGAATGCTCCCATGGCCCGCTTTCGCTTTCTCTCCCGTCATGTGTTGACGTCCAGTTCTCGCCCTCCTCCCGATGTCCGCATTCCTTCTAAGCGCGTCTGGGGAAGACACATGCTGCACACAGGGTGCATTCACTCTACCCCCTTGCACCCGGCACGTAATGCACTGCATCGCGGCGTTTAAGCAGAATGCTCCCATGGCCCACTTTCGCTTTCTCTCCCGTCATGTGTTGACGTCCAGTTCTCGCCCTCCTCCCGATGTCCGCGTTCCTTCAAAGCGCGTCTGGGGCAGACACATGCTGCACACATGCTGCACAGGGTGCATTCACTCTACCCCCTTGCACCCGGCACGTAATGCACTGCACTTACAACAGCGCGTGTGCATACTCACCTCCTCCAGCGCCCCTTAGCACTGTATTCCCAGTAGGCGCTTTACAGCACTGCGCGCTCTATCGCACTTTGCTCCAGCGGCACTACCCGTACTGCACCCCCACTGTCACGAGACCATGGACGGACTCACCTAGGGTGTCAGCCAGCACGCAGTGCAGAGGCAGCACGCCCAGCACCAAGCAGGAGCCCCGGCCGGCTTCCTGGCTACCCCGGAGCAGAAGCATGTTCCTCAAGCGTCGGTCCCTTCCTCCTCTCCCAGGCTCCTCCAGTGCTAACTTTCAGCCGGCCCTCCGCTCCTGCTCCCATCAGTGTCCACCCTTGCCCGCTGCTGCCTCCTTCCAAGTGAGACTGACGGGAGGCCGAGGTGGCAGCGGGGCAGGCCAGTCCCGCCTCGCACCGGGTGCTGACGGAGTTCCTCTCTGGGCTCCCCGTTTGCTGTCACCCAGGAGTAGCGCAGACTTCCAGCACTTTCTGTGGCTCCTCCTATCGCACAGTGGGCGGGAAACAGAAACACGGAGGCCGGCTCTTTTCATGGCGCATGCTCCTCGCAGGGATTTCGCGGCCTTGTAGCGCGCGCACCACTCGCGGGCTTGTGTGTGCACCACTAGCGGGACTGTGCTTTCTGATGGCGCCCGCTCCTCACAGGCATCTCGCGGCCCAGGAGATGTGCACACCCGGACAGGAGATGTGCACGCGTACGGCGTCTTGTGCCAAGAGACAAGCGTGCAAGCCACAGCAACAGAGTTAGCTCACGGGCACACATACCTGCGGCAGGACTGTGGCCACGCTGGGACATCCGGCGGTGAGTTTGTTTCAATTTTCTTAATTGTTTTTTTGCGGAGCATGTGCGCAGTGCGCATCCCCACCCGGCTACCATGGCTTAAAGTCGGGGTTGCATCCACATCCTGTGATTCTGGGCAAATCACTTAATCTCCCCGTGCCTGAATGTGTAATGTAAATACGGTGCTCATGTAAAGCGCTCCAATACCTTCGGGTCGAGTTCGCGCTATATAAATATGCAATAAAAAAAAAAAACGTGGTTTTCTGGTGCCAGCAATCGGTTGTTGAAAGAGGTGTGCAGGTGTTACGATACTTTGAGAGAAAAGTAGTGTGCTTTTACGAGGCATATTGCACAGTAATGGACATTCGCAGCATTGCCTGAGTATTTTTTATGCAACACGTTGGTGGAAAGGAAAGTGTCAGGCATTATATACAAAAGGCGGAACAGTGCCCAAATTATGGCTTTGATTCTCTGAAAGAATAATACATCTGAACAATCGTTCTGTCAGGGTAAAAGGCACAAGCCCACAACAGTACCACATCAGTTTCCTGCACTTGAGAAGTGGCCAAAAGGGTTAATGTAGGGCACTCGCCTAATGTTATGTGCTCCCCCCCCTCCCCCTAAAAATAATGTTTGGAACAGGGAGTACACACTATGTTCTGTTTAGGCAGCGCGTAGAATAATTAAAAGGACGTCTTCAAATCGGGATGAAGATAACTTTGGTTGAGCATTAGAGATTTTTTTTTTTTTTTTTTTTTTTAAGAGGTCAGTATGGCCAAACAAAATGAAATTCGGATCGGATGGCTGTGACAATCCAATGAGATTTTCAACATGGTAAATATATTTTTATATTACAAGGAAACGATCTTAGAAAATGCCTATTTCTCCTCACGTTTACTAAAGCATAGCATGAGTACATCAACACGAAGCTCTCTCTAGGAAGCTAAGTATCTTTTTTTTTAAAATATTTTTTTTTAATTAAAAGGGCACAGTTGGCACTGCTCCGAACTAGAACTTTTTTGCTGCTTGCTAAAACACTGCCCTGCGCCGTAGTCAAAGATATAAAGGGATTAATGTGGCTTGCGCATTTTCAAGTGTACTTCCGGACACCATCCAGCGTTCTTTGATTGTTTCTGGAGCTTTATAGAGCGCTCATTTGTGACCATTAGGGACACTTTAGGGCACTAAGCTGCCGCAGGAGAGGTACGGGTTGTGGTTAAGTGCCAGTGTTTAGGGACATGCTGTGCTGCCAGCTTGAAGTGCTATAAAGAAATAAGCCATTTTCTAGCTGTGTGAAACTCCTCCCAGGCATTTGCTAGTCCATGTTTCTTTGCTCCTTCCCAGTCAGCTCACTGCAGCTTCCCATAGCAGGCGAGAGGGGTGCCGGGGTTGGTGCCAACTGTGCCCACCAGTAATCACTTGCTTTCTCAATCTTAGCTCTCAAACATCGTACTACCTTTAAAGCACACATTCTGCAGACAGGTGTGTGAAGCAAACTTTTCACAAGGTTGCCCTGAATAATTACATATTTCGGTAATTGGTTAGCTGTTGGTGTGAAATTCACAACAGTCTTTTAAATGTTTCACACTTTTGGCTTCTATGAACTGTTACCTTCCTGTTCCTCCTCACGCTATGCACTGGTCCACCTCTACCACCCCCCACTCCCCCCAGGTGCTCTTCCCACTCGCCCCTCTCTCTCGTACCATATCTTACACCTTCTCTCGCTCTCTCACACACACTTTCCACCTCTCATATGGTTCACTTCAGGTCTTCGAGCACAGCTTCTTTCCTGTGCCTTTTCAAGGTTTACCTCCTTCAAACCTGCCCTCTCCTCCTCTTCTTGTGGTGTCTACTGCATTCACAGGCGCTCCCTCTTTATGCGTCTGTGGCCTGCTCTCCACCTCTTTATTTATTTCTTACACTCTTTCTGCGCCTCCATCTGCAGTTCATTCACCACTTCATGCGCAAACTACCTATCCCTCTCTATCTTCCTTTCTAACTATTCTGTGCAGCTCTCACCCCTATCTATTCACCATGCCACATAATTCCACTACATAAATCCACTACTCACAACACAATTCCATCACACTCAATTCCACAACTAACAATTCAATTCCAACACACATAATTCCACTCCACTCCAAACCAAAACACATAGGTGTAAGGCATTGTCATTTACAACGCCAATAGCTCAAACTTTCATAAATGCGAGACCTATTGCATTGCAAATGGTTGTTTTTCAAAGTGACTTCTTTTATACACATTGTCTTACATTTGGAAGGCAGAAATGCATTGAAAGTCAATAGGTAATAACAGTTGGTCTACAATTTTGTGTTTCCCTAAGTCTCCCGATAAAAATGGTACCTCACTTGTGTGGGTAGGTGTAGTGCCCGGTTCAGGAAACGGCCCAAAACGCAATGTGGACACACCACATTTTCACAGTGAAAACGGACCCTTTTCTTGCAAAGTGCCTAGCTGTAGATTTTGAACCCTAGCTCTGCCGGCACCTAGGGAAACCCTAGCAAACCTATACATTTTTAAAAACTAGACACCCAGGGGAATACAGGATGGGGTGACTTGTCTGGCTCTCACCAGGTTCTGTTACCCAGAATCCCTTGCGAATCTCAAACTTTGTAAACAAAAACACATTTTCCTCACATTTCTGTGGTGGAAAGTTCTGGAATCTGCAAGGATCCACAAAATTCCACCCACCCCGCATTCCCCAGAGTCTTCCAAGAAAAATGGTACCTCACTTGTGTGGTTAGGCCTAGCGCCCGCGACAAGAAATGGCCCAAAACGCAACGTGGACACACCACATTTTCACAGTGAAAACGGACCCTTTTTTTGCAAAGTGCCTAGCTATATATTTTGAACCCTAGCTCTGCCGACACCTAGGGAAACCTAGCAAACCTATACATGTTTGTAAACTAGACACCCTGGGAAATCCAGGATGGGGTGACTTGTCTGGCTCTCACCAAGTTCTGTTACCCAGAATCCCTTGCAAACCTCAACATTTGTCAAAAAAAACACATATTCCTCACATTTCTGTGGTGGAAAGTTCTGGAATCTGCGTGGATCCACAAAATTCCACCCACCCCGCATTTCCCAAAGTCTTTCGAGAAAAATGGTACCTCACTTGTGTGGGTAGGCCTAGTGCCCGCGACAGGAAACGGCCCAAAACGCAACTTGGACACACCACATTTTCACAGTGAAAACAGACCCTTTTTTTGCAAAGTGCCTAGCTGTAGATTTTGAACCCTAGCTCTGCCGGCACCTAGGGAAACCTAGCAAACCTATACATTTTTGAAAACTAGACACCCAGGGGAATCCAGGATGGGGTGACTTGTCTGGCTCTCACCAGGTTCTGTTACCCAGAGTCCCTTGCAAACCTCAAACTTTGTCCAAAAAAACCACATTCCTCACATTTCTGTGGTGGAAAGTTCTGGAATCTGCGTGGATCCACAAAATTCCACCCACCCTGCATTCCCCAAAGTCTTTCGAAAAAAATGGTACCTCACTTGTGTGGGTAGGCCTAGTGCCCGCAACAGGAAACGGCCCAAAACGCAACGTGGACACATCACATTTTCACAGTGAAAACGGACCCTTTTTTTGCAAAGTGCCTAGCTGTAGATTTTGAACCCTAGCTCTGCGGGCACCTAGGGAAATGTGGGACTTGGCCCTTTTGGCTAAAGTTCCCTAAACTGTTTGCTTTTCCCCTAGACCTTCTTTCTGACATTGTGTTGCCAACTTAGATGCTTTGGACACTTTGCCACTGCTAAACAGTGTCAAAGTGCAAGTGCTCCCTGTATAAAGTGTAATGGTAATTGGTTGTCCATGATTGGTATGTTTGCCTTACTAGTAAAGTCCCTAGTAAAGTGCACTATGTGTGCCAGGGCTGGTAATGCAAATGCTACTAGTGGGCCTGCAGCACTATTTGTGCCACCCACACAAGTAGCTTGGAAAAGGGAACTCAGGCCTGTCACTGCAGTGCCTGTGCGCAGTTTGCTAACTGCCATGTTGTTGTTCTGGCAAGTGCACCCACTTGCCAGACCTTACCCTTCCCTTTCTATGCACATCAGACACCTCTATGGTAGGCCCAAGGTACCCCCCTGGGCAGGGTGCAGTGCATGTGAAAGGTAGGACATGTACTAAGGTGTGTACCATGTCCTGACAGTGAAATAATCTCCATTTCGTTTTTCACTGTTGAAAGGCCATCTTGCCCATAGGACAGAATGGGGAAGGCTGTGTAATATGTTTTCCAGCCTATCTTCCCAAAGGCTTAAGATGGAGAGGTGACGTTTAGTATGCCTGAACTCACAGTGTAATAACACATCTTTTTATGAAGGTGGTTTTTGCATTGTGTGTTTAGAAGCCACTCTTTTAGAAGTGGCTGGGTTTTTGTGCTCTAACATTTCTGTGTGTCTCTGCCTGGTTGTGGATTGACTGTCTGGATTTCAAAGTGATAGGATCTGGGGAATGTCTTGACCCAGGGGAGGAGGTGAGACAGCAACAGGCTGACCTGCATCTGGAGTGTAGGGGGAGGACTAGCCCCTAGAGGTGAAGAGGCCTGGGCTGCAGCCATAAACCAATGGCTCCAGCCCCTGCTGAGTGATTGAGGATCCAGACCCCCACTATCAAAGGAATAGAGGTGTCACTGGCAGGGAGGCACCCAGAACTGGTTTGAACAAGGGGCAGTGCCCCCTGAACACAAAGACTTCAAAGCCATTGAGGGGTATAACTATGAGAGCTGAAGCCCCTGAACTTTGGAGAATGGCTTGATCAAGATTGAACAAGACTGGTGGCTACTTCGTGGTCAAGAGGAACCTTTGCTAAGGAAGAAACAACTGAAGAGACTGAAGGATAGGACTGACCCTTGCTGTGTGTTCTGGGGCAGGCCTGCAGTTTGCTGTTTTTACCAAGGAAAGGCTAAAGGGACTTTGCTGTGTGCTGTGTCCCCCTGCTTGAAAGGACTTTGCTGTGTGCTGTGTCCTGAAGTAACTTATCCCCAAGGGCCCGAGGTGAGCTGGCTCCCTGTTGCGGAAACTCAGGAACACAAAAGTTTCCAGGAGAGTCTCAGCGACGCTGTGTGCGTGTGCTTGTTGCAGCCTGAGACCCTCGTAAGAAGTGCCCGGTGATCGTGGGCACCTGGAGTCCAAGCGAGGATCAGCGACGCTGTGTGCGTGTGCTTTGTGCAGCCTGAACCTTTTGTGAGGATTGTCCAGTTATCGTGTGCACCGGAATCCAAGTGAGTCTCATCGACGCTGTGTGCGTGTGCTTTGTGCAGCGTGAGACCTTCGTGAGGATTGCCTTGTTATCGTGCACACCCGGAATCCAAGTGAGTCTCATCGACGCTGTGTGCGTGTGCTTTGTGCAGCGTGAGACCTTCGTGAGGATTGCCTTGTTATCGTGCACCCGGAGTCCAAGTGAGTCTCATCGACGCTGTGTGCGTGTGCTTTGTGCAGCGTGAGACCTTCGTGAGGATTGCCTTGTTAACGTGCACCCGGAGTTAAAGTGAATCTCAGCGACGCTGTGCGTGTGTTCTTCGTGCAGCCTGAGACCGTCGTGTGGAGTGCCCGGTGATCGTGCACCCGAAGCTCAAGGGAGTCTCAGCGACGCTGTGTGCGTGTGCCCTGTGGCAGCCTGAGATCTTCGTAGCAGTAGCGGCCCGGACCGGCAGCCTCGGAGGAGCTGAGCCACCGGCCCGAGCCCGCCGTTGCCCATTCACAAAGATTGCATCTGAGGCCCAAGTCGTTGGAAGAGGAGAGGAGAGTGGGTTCGCGCCCCCCAGGTAACGTGTGTCGACTCCTGGGGCGGGGTGCGTGCTCGGAGGGAGACGCTCTCGGCCTCTCTCTCATTTCAGCAGCGCGAGCCTCTGCTTCGGCTCGTATCGCGGCCCGTATTACCAAGGGAGTGGCAGTACCGGGGCCAGAGTGAGGAGCTGCACTTTTTGTTACACCATACCCGTGTTGGGGGCAACTGTTGACAGAGGCTGACTGCGAGTCAGACGGAGTGGCGGAGAGACCGCCTAAGGCACCGTGATCGGTGCCGGAGTGTATTACACATTGCATCATTTATGCATAACGAACTACCTGATTTTCGTATGATGCATTGCATTGTTTCTGCATAACGAACTACCTGATTAGCGTATTATGCATTGCATTATTCCTGCATAACGAACTACCTGATTAGTGTATTACGCTTTGCCTTATTTCTGCATAACGACATACCATGTGGTTGTATTACGCATTGCATTATTTTTACATTGCAAAGTACCTGATTGTTGCGTTACGCATTGCATTATTCTTACATTGCAAAGTGCTTGATTTTCGCGTTACGTATTGCATTATTTTTACATTGCACAAGTGCCTGCTTCTAGCATTACAAACTGCATAATATGGTATTAGGATTACAGTGAAATGTTTAGAAGTGCTCATTAATATCGTTAGAACTTACAAGAGCTGGCTGGCCTAACAACCGGCCAGGAAGAATATTACAAATACGCATATGCTGGATTTATATTGTGTGGTCTTATCGTATATCTTTTTATATAAAATTTATACTCGTTTTTATAAAACTCGTGTGGAGTCTATTTGTGGTGTCATCATTGGGTTGCTGTGAGCGTGGTTGCAAATACTTTACACATTTGCCTTGAAGATAAGCCTGGCTGCTCGTGCCAAGCTACCGAGGGGGTGAGCGGGGGCTATCTCAGGAGGTGACCTTCCTTTCCCTGACGTGGAACCGCGGGTCCCTATTTGGCCTAAGGTATCTACCTCAGCCAACCAGGGATCCCGGGTCTAACAGGAAACCTATCAAACCTATACATTTTTGAAAGCTAGACACCCAGGGGAATCCAGGATGGGGTGACTTGTCTGGCTCTCACCAGGTTCTGTTACCCAGAATCCCTTGCAAACTTCAACCTTTGTCAAAAAAATCAAATTTTCGTCACATTTCTGTGGTGGAAAGTTCTGGAATCTGTGTGGATCCACAAAATTCCACCCACCCCGCATACCCCAAAGTCTTTTGAGAAAAATGGTACCTCACTTGTGTGGGTAGGCCTAGTGCCCGCGACAGGAAACGGCCCAAAACGCAACGTGGACACATCACATTTTCACAGTGAAAACTGACCCTTTTTTTGCAAAGTGCCTTGCTGTTGATTTTGAACCCTAGCTCTGCCGGCACCTAGGGAAACCTAGCAAATCTATACATTTTTGAAAACTAGACACCCAGGGGAATCCAGGATGGGGTGGCTTGTCTTGGTCTCACCAGGTTCTGTTACCCAGAATCCCTTGCAAACCTCAAACTTTGTCAAAAAAACCACATTTTCCTCACATTTCTGTGGTGGAAAGTTCTGGAATCTGTGTGGATCCACAAAATTCCACCCACCCCGCATTCCCCAAAGTCTTCAGAGAAAAATGGTACCTCACTTGTGTGGGTAGGCCCAGTGCCCGTGACAGGAAACGGCCCAAAACGCAACGTGGACACATCACATTTTCACAGTGAAAACGGACCCTTTTTTTGCAAAGTGCCTAGCTGTAGATTTTGATCCCTAGCTCTGCCGGCACCAAGGAAACCTAGCAAACCTATACATTTTTGAAAACTAGACACCAAGGGGAATTCAGGATGTGGTGACTTGTGTGGCTCTCACCAGGTTCTGTTACCCAGAATCCCTTCCAAACCTCAAACTTTGTCCAAAAAAACACATTTTCCTCACATTTCTGTGGTGGAAAGTTCTGGAATCTGCGTAGATCCACAAAATTCCACGCACCCCGCATTCCCCAAAGTCTTCCGAGAAAAATGGTACCTCACTTGTGTGGGTAGGCCTAGTGCCCGCGACAGGAAACGGCCCAAAACGCAACGTGGACACATCACATTTTCACAGTGAAAACTGACCCTTTTTTTGCAAAGTGCCTAGCTGTAGATTTTGAACCCTAGCTCTGCCGGCACCTAGGGAAACCTAGCAAACCTATACATTTTTAAAAACTAGACACCCAGGGAAATCCAGGATGTGGTGACTTGTGTGGCTGTCACCAGGTTCTGTTACCCAGAATCCCTTGCAAACCTCAAACTTTGTCAAAAAAAACCACATTTTACTCACATTTCTGTGGTGGAAAGTTCTGAAATCTGCGTGGATCCACAACAATCCATCCACCCTGCATTCCCCAAAGTCTTTCGAGAAAAATGGTACCTCACTTGTGTGGTTAGGCCTAGTGCCCGCGACAGGAAATGGCCGAAAACACCACGTGGACACATCACATTTTCACAGTGAAAACGGACCCTTTTTTTGCAAAGTGCCTAGCTGTATATTTTGAACCCTAGCTCTGCCGGCACCTAGGGAAACCTAGCAAACCTATACATTTTTGAAAGCTAGACACCCAGGGAAATCCAGGATGGGGTGACTTGTCTGGCTCTCACCAGGTTCTCTTACCCAGAATACCTTGCAAAACTCAAACTTTGTCCAAAAAAACACATTTTCCTCACATTTCTGTGGTGGAAAGTTCTGGAATCTGCGTGGATCCACAAAATTCCACCCACCCCGCATTCCCCAAAGTCTTCCAAGAAAAATTGTACCTCACTTGTGTGGGAAGGCCTAGCGCCCGCGACAGGAAACGGCCCAAAACGCAACGTGGACACACCACATTTTCACAGTGAAAACTGACCCTTTTTTTGCAAAGTGCCTAGCTGTAGAATTTGAACCCTAGCTCTGCCGGCACCTAGGGAAACCTAGCAAACCTATACATTTTTAAAAACTAGACACCCAGGGGAATCCAGGATGGGGTGACTTGTCTGCCTCTCACCAGGTTCTGTTAGCCAGAATCCCTTGCAAACCTCAAACTTTGTCCAAAAAAACACATTTTCCTCACACTTCTGTGGTGGAAAGTTCTGGAATCTGTGTGGACCCACAAAATTCCACCCACCCCGCATTCCCCAAAGTCTTCCAAGAAAAATGGTACCTCACTTGTATGGGTAGGTCTAGCGCCCGCGACAGGAAACGGCCCAAAACGCAACGTGGACACACCACATTTTCACAGTGAAAACTGACCCTTTTTTTGCAAAGTGCCTAGCTGTAGATTTTGAACCCTAGCTCTGCCGGCACCTAGGGAAACCTAGCAAACCTATACATTATTGAAAACTAGACACCCAGGGGAATCCAGGATGTGGTGACTTGTCTGGCTCTCACCAAGTTCTGTTACCCAGAATCCCTTGCAAACCTCAAACCTTGTCCAAAAAAACACATTTTCCTCACATTTCTGTGGTGGAAAGTTCTGGAATCTGTATGGATCCACAAAATTGCACCCACCCCGCATTCACCAAAGTCTTCCAAGAATAATGGTACCTCACTTGTATGGGTGGGTCTAGCGCCCGCGACAGGAAACGGCCCAAAACGCAACGTGGACACACCACATTTTCACAGTGAAAACTGACCCTTTTTTTGCAAAGTGCCTAGCTGTAGATTTTGAACCCTAGCTCTGCCGGCACCTAGGGAAACCTAGCAAACCTATACATTATTGAAAACTAGACACCCAGGGGAATCCAGGATGTGGTGACTTGTCTGGCTCTCACCAAGTTCTGTTACCCAGAATCCCTTGCAAACCTCAAACTTTGTCCAAAAAAACCACATTTTCCTCACATTTCTGTGGTGGAAAGTTCTGGAATCTGTATGGATCCACAAAATTCCACCCACCCCGCATTCACCAAAGTCTTCAGAGAAAAATGGTGCCTCACTTGTGTGGGTGGGTCAAGGACCCGCAACAGGCAAGGGCCCAAAACGTATTGAGGAGACATCAAAATTACCTATCACAAAAACAACCTGGTTTTGCAAGGGGGGTCCCATGAGTTTTGGCCCCAGGCTCGGCGGCCATCTTGGGAAACCTACCAAACTCACACATTTCTGAAAACTAGACACATGGGGGAGTCCAGCAAGGTATGGCTTGTGTGGACCCCCCAAAGTTTTCCTACCCAGAATCCCCTGCAAACCTCAAACTTAGCTGAAAGAAATCACATTTTTCTCAAATTTCTGTGTGGGAAAGTTCAGGATTCTGCATGGATCCACAAATTTCCTACCAGCCAGCATTCCCCCAGGTCTCCTGATAAAACTTTTACCTCACTCGCGTGGGTAGGTCAAGTACCCGCGACAGGCAAGGGCCCAAAACGTATTGAGGAGACATCAAAATTGCCTATCACAAAACGACCTGGTTTTGCAAGGGGGTCACCTGGGTTTTTGGCCCTTTGCTCGGCGGCCATCTAGGGAAACCTACCAAACCTACACATTTTTTAAAACTAGACACCCGGGGGATTCCAGGGAGGTATGGCTTGTGTGGATCCGCCAACGTTTTCTTACCCAGAATCCCCTGCAAACCTCAAATGTAGCTGACAAAATCACTTTTTCCACACATTTTTGTGTGGGAAAGTTGTGGGATCACCGGGCTCACACAAATTTCCTACCACCCAGCGTTCCCCCAGGTCTCCCGATAGAAATGATACCTCACTCTGTCATAGGGTTTCTGCACATACACAGAGCTATGCACAGGATAATAGGACCCCGGAATACAGTGGTTTGCCTACCATATACCGTAGCACCCAAAACCCCAACCCAACTAGCTTAGCATCCCATTAGTACCAAAGCACCAATGATTGGACAACCCAGAACACGGTATCTTTATCTCAGGACTCGCAGAATCAAGAAAACTCTTTCGTCACTCACTCGTACTTGTCCACAATGCGCGTATGAAGAGACACAGGGTAGATTAAAATATTTATTTCAACTTACGTGCTCTAAGGTACAGTACACGTGTCAGCACTAATAGCATAATGCATATGAATAATATAAGCAGCATGGTTACAATTCCATAGAATACAAACGGGGAAAGCATTTCATAACTCAGTGGATAAATGTCTAAATAACATTACCACCCTCCCCGTGCAGTAAGATAGTTTATTATAAAAATAGAAGACCTCTGGGCTTTGACTAGCGAACCCTCATACCTCGGTCTCTAGATGCAGAACTACATCAGCAGACAATCACAGCTCTTCTCCCTGGAAAGGATTCCTCCAAGTGTGTTAAGCGCCAGTAAAACTGCAGTATTAAAGGCACACCAAGTTTCATGGCATTTGCGCCTAATGTTATGTCTGGGTGCGCGAGACTGGCCATATCAGGAAGAACCGAAATACATTGTTATGTGACCTTGTACATGTTGTGCAGTCTGAGCCCAAATCGAACAAGAGAAAAGGTGAAAGACAGAATATGCAGACAGCGCAAAAGAACTTAGCAAGAGCAAAGGGCGAGGGAGCCCTGGCTCAATGTAACGTGCGCAAAGAAAAGCAGCACGGCAGCTAGGCCTAGGCCAACATAACAAGGCAGGCAACAAACCACAAGACACCCTCCCTGGACAGTCCGGCGGCCAGGACAGAGGGCCAAAACAAAAAAATAAAAACACATCCAGTAGAGCACAGGGAGCGCCCAAACGGCGGAGGACAAGTCAATCCATGAAAGTGTAAGTGCAGAAAAAAGCCATACCCTCCAAGAGGACATCATTGGAATCGTCAAAAAACATAGATGCCATCCAATCCATGAGATCAAAGAGCAGGAATGCTCCTCAGCAGAGGGAGCATCCAAAAGCAATGCGGGACAACTTGCGTGATAATCGAAATAGCTTTGATGTAGGAGATCCTGGGCAGCCGCCCAGATATCCCATTGCGCCAAAATCCCCAGTGCAGCCGCACGCGCCATACAGCCGGCAACGGAACAGTCCTGCTCATGGGCCTCTAAGGGACCCATCAACTGAACAAAATCCGGAACAGACAATGACGAATTGGAGAGGCAATAATCCAAAGTCCAGGTGAAAGGACAGCGGACACAAGTCATTACAGGTTGCACGCAAGTGAAATACGCAAAGCGAAAAGAAAGAGTATATGACACACTCAGTGTCGCCAATGGCAAGACACCAAAACCAGCCAAAAGGCGCTCACGGAGCAGCTGGAGGCGGTCCGGATCGAGCAGGTCCCATCGGGGAGCAGCCATTGCGCAGAAAACAAATTAATAGCAGGACACCAGCCGCCAAAGCGATGATCAACGGAAACCGCCAAAGACGCTGGAAAAAATAGAATGAATAAATGCCGGGATGACACCAAAAATAGTTTGGAAGGAGGACACCAAACCAGACCCCACGACCTTAAAAAAGTGTACCAGACCCTCAGTGTTAGATGCGTTAAAAATACGATGAATTAACTCCCCAAAATGTTGGGGGAGATTAGTGTTCAAAAGGGCCTGTATTTCACTGTGGGTACTCGCCACCTGGAGAATGAATGTCTCCCGGGCGGACGTGAGCATAACTTCCTCGTTCAATAATAGTGCTTTTATTCTGCTCAGTCTATTGAAATCTGCCTCCATGGTAGGGATGGAAGGCCAAATAGAGATATCAACCTTGCCATGAGGGGGAGGAAAAAGCACATTTTTGCAGCAGACAACCCTGTGCGAAACTGTTACAATGTAAGGAATGCCAGCCTGCAGGCCACAACAGTTTTCGTTATTTAAAAGTAAATAACCACCATTGGAAAGGAGAGTGAAAGTAGGAGAAATAACAGGAGCAGGAATACCTTTCAGCACACAAGCAAGATTAGGAGCGGAAACGCTACATGAGCCATGCAATTTAATGTGTTTACAAATAAGCGAATGACCCATAGTCGAGTCGCAGGACTCCCCCGTGAGAAAGACTTCCTTGCCGTCCCGAAGGCATTTATACATGAAAGGCAAGGACCAGAGTTCATGCAGGAAAGCACTGCCCAAGGGCTGGTAACGGCCCACAGGATAATGTTTCATGCACGAGTCAAATTCAAACAAGGAAAAAGGTAAAGCGATAACCCCATGAACTAGCCACACAGCAGAATCGAGTTCTGCAACAGAGAACGGCAAAGGATCCATCTTTTCGATATGTAATAAAGTGTAAGTTGCATCTTTCATGGACATGAATTGCTGTTTGTCAGTTAAATTAAAAGGTAGAAACAAGGCAGAGGTGTTCAAAAATGCCAAGGAACTTTACCTAACTTGAGCGTTTGTAAAGTCCATGCAAACTGCATAACTGAGCGCAATTGATTCTGACCATGATATAACACAGAAACATCATCTTGTACAATATCAACAACAGAGGACACAATATTCTCTAAAGTGTAAATGCGAGAAGACAGGGTATTAATACTATTGTCAACAACAGCAAGCACCTTTTCCAAATTTGCTTGATCTATTTCCCGAAGACGGGAAGCAGCTTCAATTTGTGACAGCTTCCAGAGTTCATTATACGTTTCATAAATGAATCTCTTAGGTCGGGGACCACGAGGTCCCAAAACAAAGTCGGACAGATCAATAGTGCCTGAAAGGAGGGACAAATGTTGTTTAACAGAATCAAGGGACGAATGTTGTAGCCATTGTTTGCATAATTTACCAACAGAATATGTAGTGACAGTACGGGAAGCAGTAAATCTCGGATCAGGCCTATCCTGTGTGTAGCCAGTACCTGAGTCGTGAAAACGCATTTGGCATGCATTAGATGATATAGGCCATACCAACCAGGGTGACAGATCGATGTCGGAAACATTAAACGAATTATTCTGTAACAGAGCCTGTAGGGTCGCCAGGGACAGGTTAAGACGTGAGCTATCATTGGGAAAACTCGACAGGGATGGAATTGAGGGCGTGTTTAATTGTTTAGTGGTAGCTAAGCCCCAACACGTAGTCTGATAAATAGAATCATTTAGGAACATAATTTGGGTAGGGATAAGGCAAGCACGGTGCAATGCCTCGGTTCCTTGTACCTGCCATGGCTTGGAGCCCCAAATAGATTTCAAATCTACTGTATCCTCCCAGTACTCATAACCCCCCACTGCTAGGGCACTTAAAAAGGAACCCGAATAAAGCAATTTGGTGTGTGTTAACATAATTTTCTGAGTTGACGTGGTATGTAGTCTAAAATAATAGGATGCGGGGTTTGACCGATTAAAATCAGTAAAATAGGTAAACTTATTTCGAAGAGTTTGTGAGCTACCTGGCAAGGGGTTTGGACAATGTTCCCATTGGGTGTAGTTAACAGAACTACGCAGGGCACTTGGCTTATGGAGAAAATGATTACCCCAATGTTGGTAACAATACAAATCGGCATAATTCGCAGAATTCATATATAAATCTTCAGCATTAAAAGATGCACATCCCAATCATCAGAAAGAATGTTATTTTTTACTACAACACCCATTGAAACACGAAGGACATTAGGTACATTAATAATTTCCATCGGACCATGGATTTGATAGTTCACTGCATCCCATACGATGCCATCAGCAACTGGAAAAGCTGAAATGTTCACAAATGTGTGGTCACGCTTCATGATGTGAGACGAGGAATGAGGAGCTAAAGTTCCAGAAACATAGTCTACAGCAGAGCGTTCAGGTAAATAGTGACCATTGATTAGTAGAAAAACACTGTGACAAAGCCAATGGACATAAACAAAAAATCAAGAAAAGTACCAACCAGATGTATGTCCAGGGTGGAATCAAAAATTGTCTCTAAACCAGGATACAAAAATACTGAACTTGGATGGGACTTTTGAAGAGGTGGAATCCGAATCAAAGGAATAACGAGTCGGGCCAAGTGGCGTTGTTGGTTGATGCGCCACCGATTCAGATGCAGGATAGGTATACTCGTCCTCGTCGATGTTGGTGGAGAGTTGGGGATCAATTATAGTTTCAGGCAAAGGAGAGGATTCAGGCAAATCAACCATCTCAATTACAGCATCAGCGACCGTTCGTGTAGATGGGCCACGAACATATGTCCGATAAATGGCAGGACAAGAGACCGCTGGTGTGACACTATTCAGGATCGGCCAGGCGCTGTAGCTTGACATTTTCCACTGAGATGTATCTGTTCTCCTTGCGACCAGGAAGCAGTGGTAAAATGACTGTACGTGTTCCCTTCAAGCCCAGAACTGGAACCGGTGCACGAAAAGAGGGGCCGAATTCTTTTTGTTTTCAACCTTCTCTCGAACCAGTTCTCCAACCTTTGGAAGCCAGCCGGCTACCGGAATCTGCAACGCAGGATCTGTGGCTGAAGGCAAATGTGTAGTTGCAAGTTTGTCTCGGGCTTCTTGTAAGTCCTGTAACATAGCAGAATGATTATCTACATCAAACTTGGCGGATTGCGCCGCGATGTCTGGACCCTCAAGGTCAGGCACAAACATTCTTATGCCAAAGAGCATTTCGTATGGGGTCCGCCCACCCAGAGGTCTTCTAGGGAGATTATTAAGTGCACGCTGAACAGTATACAAGTGGGCCAGCCAGTTCCTGCCAGTACCTATAACTCTAGCTGTTAAGGATTGCTTTAAGTCACGGTTCATTCGTTCAACGATAGAGTTGCCCTCAGGCCTATACGGAGACGAAAATTTCACCCGCACCCCAAGCGAAGCCATTGCATCCTTGTAAGCCCTAGAGGCAAACGCCGGACCTTGGTCCGAATGGAAGGTGCCGCATGCGAAAATTCCCACAAAGACACGCAAATCCCTGATTACATTTCGAGCGTCAGCACTATGTTGTGGCCAGACCCAGAGGAACCGTGTGCACGAATCCACTGCTACTAAGATGTATTTATAGGCAGTGTCTGATGAGAATGGACCGCAGTGATCCAAGTAAACACACCCAAAGGGTCTGTTAGCAATGCAGAGCGGGGTCTGTGGAGGGCGTGTTACCGTGGAAGGCTTAATCTGTTGACAAATGTCGCAGGAAAGCACAAAAGCACGGGTGTCTTTATACAATCCACGCCACCAATAACGCTGCTGCAAGATGGAAACTGTAGCTGACACACCTGCATGAGCAGAAGCCATGCCTTCGTGTGCAGCTGATATCAAGGCACTCCTGCGGTCCGCGTTGGGGATCAGCCGATCTCCAACGTCAGGTATTGTTACATAAGGAACCTGTTCGGGACTTAACTTGTAAGAATACTTGGAAGGAAAACCTGTAGGGTAATTAACACCTTCCTTTGTTGCAGCAATAGCTGCTAGAATAACAGAGTCAATTTTAGACATGGACCTGGTAACCGCTGCTACTGAACACGTGACTACTGCCGAACGGGCAGCTTCATCTGCCAGATCGTTACCAATAGCGTGTGCGCCCACCCGCTGATGGCCTAAGGTGTGAACCACCTGTGTGAGGGGCAGACGTTGTTGCAATTCTGCCACTCGAACCCAAAGCATTTTATGCTTAATTGTGCTCCCTTTTGCGTCCTTGTAGTCATTTTTCGACCAGAAAAACAGATTGTCATTGTAAGACTGTACACAGTAGAAGGAATCACATACAATAAGAGTGGTCTCATCCTGAGAAGCGAACTCAAGCGCAAGTAGCAATGCATGCAGCTCGGCCAATTGTGCGGTACTATCTCCAAGTGTGCGAGTGTGCACTACAGAGGATTTGAACGTTCCATTTACAAAGGAACCCGCAACAATAGCACATGCAGCTGAATAAGCGTGCTTGGACCCGGTGGCCGGTTGCGCCGAACCATCTGTGTAGATCACACATTTGTAATCCTCAAGCGGCAATATAAACAGAGGAGGAGGATGAACGAATTCATACTGTAAGAACTCCTGAGTCTGAAGAGAAGAATCGAAAACAAAGGTGACGTCTGATGACGTCAAGGATGTAGCCCATTGTATCCAACGGGGATGCATTGCTTTTGAGTTCGGTACACTTGCCTTTGTTACTGCCTCTAGGGCAGGACAGGGTGTTACCACCAGAATTCGCTTTCCCTGTGCCAGTGCGCGTTCTTTTAGAATCGCCATTTGCACTGCAGTTAGAACTTTTTCAACAGATGTAAAGCGCAATTCAGCGGAAGTGTACAGATGCGACTTGTATGCGATGGGTACTGTATCACCTTCATTAAAGGTTAAGTACGTGAATCCCACCGCCCCGGAATTATTCTAATCACCAGGTTTGTGTGGTTATCACGAGTCAAAAGATATTTAGACTCCAATAGGTCTGTCTGCAAAGACTGCAGAATCAAGGTATGCTCAGGCAGCCAGCAAGACCTTGAATAAGTAGGTTGTATCAAAGCATACAAAGGCTTGATACGCTGGGCATATTCGGGAATGTAAGTACGCCCGAAATTCAGAAAACCCAGCAAAGACTGAAGTTTCTTCAGAGTATTTGGGGGCACAAATGTGCACATTTTTCCAAGAAATGGGGGCTAAGCCCTTACCTTCGTTGTTGAGCTCATAGCCCAAGAACAGTACGGTAAATTCAGCAATGTGTGACTTAGCAAAGTTAAATTTGTAACCCTGCTCCGCAAATTCAAGAATAATGCGGTCCACACGGGACAGATGCGGAAATAATTCGTCGTCCGTCAGATAAATGTCATCAACGTACGAACATGCATCTTGGTCTATGCTGTCTAGCAAAGAGACAACACGGGCGGCGAATACACCCGGACTATTTTTGTAGCCCATGGGTAAACGCCGGAACTGGAATAATTTACCACCGGATGTGAATGCGGTCCATTGACCACTCTCCGGGGCTAAGTTGTGCGTGTAGAAACCGTTTGAAAGGTCAAGTGTCGTTTTGTATTTTTTACGAACAAGACTGTCTACAAGCGCAGAACTGTGTGTATTCTGCACCGCAAAGTTCCGACAATGAGAATTTAAATGCCGGTAATCCAAAACTAAGCGGTACGATCCATCGGGTTTAGAAACCACGAATAGGGGATTGTTCATAGGTGATACGCATGGTTCGATTACTCCCTGATATTCCAACTGTCAGAATTTCGGAGACGGGGCCTTTTGCCTGCCGTTTGATGGGATATTGGGGTTGTGGCTGCGGTAGTGACCGCAAAGGTATTGCATGGGGAGGTGATTCTACATCCCATCCCACATGGTTGCGGTATAACGCTGGAGCCAGGTACACAGCCCACTCAGCTGCAAGTGCTTCAGCTTTGTCTTTTGGGACATGCCGTGAAAAGCTTGGAAGGATTACCTCCTCTCCTTCATGTGCAGCGAGAACGAATGGGGGTGGCCAATCCACCTCTGCTAACAAAATGTCATATGAAGAGGTTAGATTTTACCAAAAAATCCCTGTTATTTCACGCGGTATATCACCTGCAATTTGGATGACTATGTTGTAAAGTCTGTCAGGGGGTGCCACTCTGGTGTCAGCTGTCTCTACAGTAACGAATGTTTCAGTTGCTGTCGCCTCCATATGAGGACGTAGCGCCTCCCGCACTATGGTAACTTCCGCGGCGCTGTCTAGGAGGGTCACTGCCCACGTCCAATTCAGGAGTCTCGTTCTCACGGTCTGTGGCATATTTCGCTGTTACAGCGGCAACTTTTTTGTTCTGAAATTGCGGTCGAGAAAGGTGAAAGTCTTCTGCTTTCCCTCTGACTTGTTGTCGAGGTTGGTCTCGCTCCTGGGGAGCCTCTCGGCCCCTTCCTCTATCTTGCCGTCCTCCTCCACCAGCCTGTGACGACGTCTGGGCCTGTGAAGAACGAGGAGAACGCGTATCAGAGCTCTGAAACCTTTCTGGTGATTTAATTCTCGACCTATCACGTAAATCATAAGTACGTTCAGAAGAAACCGAAACTGGGGAATCGCCTCTCGACCCCGGCTTCTTTTGTTGCTTACCCTGTTTTTTCTGTCTCCAACTCTTTTTAGTGAAGACTGGTCTATCATCTTTCTCAGATGTACTTTTTGTTTGTGTAATTTGTGGTTGCGATTGAGTTTGCATTTTTACAAAAGGCTTGTTGCCTAGGCTATTTCTTCCAATTGTTTTATAAGCCCGGGCTATAATTTTCGGTAATTCGCGAGGCCTGTCCAACTCTGGGACCAAAGCCAAAGCATTCGCTACTTGAAAGTTCATAGCATCGCCCTTGACATTTCCAAGGATCAGTTCAGCTACTACATCAAACACTCCCACTAGTCTCATCCCTAATTCCACAGCCGCTTCAGGGCCATGTTCGTCCTGTACTTTTTTAATTACAGAGGGTAGAACCGTCATGGAAGGAGTACCAAAACATTTTGAATAAACTGCTGCGAATACCTTACCCCAGTTTTCACATGATGTCAAATCGGGGATTAAGTCTTTTGGCAAACTTATCGTAAGGATGCGGTGTTTATCCACCGGGGATGTATGTGGAAACACCGCTTCTATCTGATCGAACTTTTCTGCAAGCCAGTAAGGATAATCGTCCTTATTTTGTGGACGTTTGCCCATCACAGAATTTACCATGACAGGACTTATGGTCACTCCAGCTGCAACAGCTGGTTGGCCAGCGACTACAGGAGCAGCTCCATGGAGGCTACCTGTAACGTATGTCACTAAAGCTCGATGCACTCGCACCAGTTCGGTATGCATAGTGCGCAGATCCGCAATCGGTAATGCCAGATAATTTGGATGCGGGGTATACCCGGCCAATACAGGCCAAGTGGCCCCCTCAATGGATAAGGGGCCTAAACGAACTGCGGTAGTTGGTTGTGGGAGGCGCCATTAAACCAAATACGGTGCTGCCAAGCCGTGAGAGGCACTTCAAGATTAGTATAGGGTCGATAGGCAGCAGGAATAGCGGTGGGTTTATATTCATGAAACAGCTTATCACCTGCATCCACCGCCTCAAAAGTGATCCAAGTGTAAAACACTTCAAAGTGATAAGCCGGATCGGCTTGAAACACAAAGACCAACTCGACCCCAGCATCGGGCACTCCGTATACACCTAGGTGTTCTCGGAGTGGTCCTCGGCTATGTGCAGCTATCGCCACACCAGCCATAACTAAACAATTGTATTCGACAATCTAACAGGGAGCACAAAATGGGTTATTTATGTAACCTTTTTTAATAACTTCAAGCTTGAAAAAACCTATAAAACGTTCAATATAGGAGGTATCACCGTCACTTACGCCTCCGGAAGCGTACGTGAGGGTTTTGTGGACAAACACAAGTACTACTCAAGCATCTCGCAGATAAGCTGCCCCACGTTGGGCGCCATGTCATAGGGTTTCTGCACATACACAGAGCTATGCACAGGATAATAGGACCCCGGAATACAGTGGTTTGCCTACCATATACCGTAGCACCCAAAACCCCAACCCAACTAGCTTAGCATCCCATTAGTACCAAAGCACCAATGATTGGACAACCCAGAACACGGTATCTTTATCTCAGGACTCGCAGAATCAAGAACACTCTTTCGTCACTCACTCGTACTTGTCCACAATGCGCGTATGAAGAGACACAGGGTAGATTAAAATATTTATTTCAACTTACGTGCTCTAAGGTACAGTACACGTGTCAGCACTAATAGCATAATGCATATGAATAATATAAGCAGCATGGTTACAATTCCATAGAATACAAACGGGGAAAGCATTTCATAACTCAGTGGATAAATGTCTAAATAACATTACCACCCTCCCGTGCAGTAAGATAGTTTATTATAAAAATAGAAGACCTCTGGGCTTTGACTAGCGAACCCTCATACCTCGGTCTCTAGATGCAGAACTACATCAGCAGACAATCACAGCTCTTCTCCCTGGAAAGGATTCCTCCAAGTGTGTTAAGCGCCAGTAAAACTGCAGTATTAAAGGCACACCAAGTTTCATGGCATTTGCGCCTAATGTTATGTCTGGGTGCGCGAGACTGGCCATATCAGGAAGAACCGAAATACATTGTTATGTGACCTTGTACATGTTGTGCAGTCTGAGCCCAAATCGAACAAGAGAAAAGGTGAAAGACAGAATATGCAGACAGCGCAAAAGAACTTAGCAAGAGCAAAGGGCGAGGGAGCCCTGGCTCAATGTAACGTGCGCAAAGAAAAGCAGCACGGCAGC
The DNA here is from genome assembly GCA_963921515.1 of Calotriton arnoldi. NCBI lineage: Eukaryota > Metazoa > Chordata > Amphibia > Caudata > Salamandridae > Calotriton > Calotriton arnoldi. The sequence goes on along the minus strand of CAWUFW010001746.1, from coordinate 118,231 downwards.
TAGGCCTAGGCCAACATAACAAGGCAGGCAACAAACCACAAGACAACTTGAGTGGGTGGCCCAAGTACCCGCGACAGGCAAGGGCCCAAAACGTATTGAGGAGACATCAAAATTGCCTATCACAAAACGACCTTGTTTTGCAAGGGGGGTCACCTGGGATTTTGGCCCCGTGCTCGGCGGCCATCTAGGGAAACCTACCAAACCCACACATTTCTGAAAACTAGACACCCGGCGGATTCCAGGGAGGTATGGCTTGCGTGAATCCACCAACGTTTTCTTACCCAAAATCCCCTGCAAACCTCAAATTTAGCTGAAAAAATCACTTTTTCCACACATTTTTGTGTGGGAAAGTTGTGGGATCACCGGGCTGACACAAATTTCCTACCGCCCAGCGTTCTCCCAGGTCTCCCAATAAAAATGGTACCCCATTTATGTGGGTAGGCAAAGTGGCTGCAACAGGAAATGGCCCAAATCATACCGTGGAGACTTCAAAATTATCTATCACAAAACAACCTGGTTTTGCAGGGGGGGCACCTGGTTTTTTGGCCCCGGGCTCGCGGCCATCTAGGGAAACCTACAAAACCCACACATTTCTGAAAACTAGACACCCTGGGGAGTCCGATGAGGTATGGCTTGCGTGGATACCCCATTTCCCTACCCAGAATCCCCTGTAAACCTCAAAATTAGCTGAAAAAAACACATTTTCCACATATTTTTGTGTGGAATCAGCATGCTGTCACAAATTTCCTACCCCACAGCGTTCTCCTCAGTCTTCCGAGTAATAGGATACCTCATTTGTGTGGGTGTCCAATACAGAATTGGCTAAAAACGTATTTTTAAAAAAATTTAGCGCTTAGAATTCTCAGTGCTATACCCTTAATCCCTATGTTTTGGGCTCTTCCCAGTCGCAGGCCCTTGCCCCACCCACACAAGTGAGGTATCATTTTACTCGGCAGAACAAGGGGAACGCTGGGTGGTAGGACATTTGTGCCGGCATGGTGATCCCATGCAAAAATGTGTGGAAAAAGTGATTTTTTTCAGCTAAATTTGAGGTTTGCAGGGGATTCTGGGTAGGGAAATATTGGGGCATCCACGCAAGCCATATCTCATCGGACTCGGACTCACATCGGTGTCTAGTTTTCAGAAATGTGTGGGTTTGGTAGGTTTGCCTAGATGGCCGCCGAGCACGGGGCCAAAAACCCAGGTGACCCCCCTTGCAAAACCAGGTCGTTTTGTAATAAGCAATTTTGATGTCTCCTCAATACGTTTTGGGCCCTTGCCTGTCGCGGGTACTTGGGCCACCCACAGGAGTGAGGCACCATTTTTATTGGGAGCCCTTGGAGAATGCTGGGTGGTAGGAAATTTGTGTCAGCCCGGTGATCCCACAACTTTCCCACACAAAAATGTGTGGAAAAAGTGATTTTTTCAGCTAAATTTGAGGTTTGCAGGGGATTCTGGGTAAGAAAACGTTGGGGGATCCATGCAAGCTATACCTCCCTGGAATTCCCCGGGTGTCTAGTTTTCAGAAATGTGTGGGTTTGGTAGGTTTCCCTAGCTGGCCGCCGAGCACGGGCCAAAAACCCAGGTGACCCCCCTTGCAAAACCAGGTCGTTTTGTGATAGGCAATTTTGATGTCTCCTCAATACGTTTTGGGCACTTGCCTGTCGCGGGTACTTGGGCCACCCACACGAGTGAGGCACCATTTTTATCGGGAGACCTGGGGGAACGCTGGCTGGTAGGAAATTTGTGTCAGCCCGGTGATCCCACAACCTTCCCACACACAAATGTGTGGAAAAAGTGATTTTTTCAGCTAAATTTGAGGTTTGCAGGGGATGTTGGGTAAAAAAAAAAACAGTGAGAGCCACGCAAGTCATTCACCCTTGTACTTCCCTCCTTGTCTACTACTCAAAAATGTGAAGGTTTGCCTAGGTGACGACTGAGCTAGGGCACAAAGTTCCCTGCTGCCCATATTGACAAAAGAAAAGTCTTACAAAAGGCCATTAAACCCCCACAAATATAAATCTAACACTAATTTGATAAAGCTAATCCACCACTTACACTGGTTGGTTTTAGCACCTCCAGAAATGCTGGCTTCAAAGCACAAATACTTATCAAAGTATAGAAATATAGAAGCCAAGCCTTCTGAAGGGGAGCCATAAAGCCACCTCACGGCACCAACCACTTTATGGTCCATTCACACGCCATTCACGCACCACACACAAGACTTCCATACCACCAGCCACGGGCCCAATCAACCAGATCACTTGCACTCACATAAACATACCGCCGCCATGCAAGGCCCCCTCACATTCATATGCCACAAGACATAATGAGTTTGACTACATTTTACCACCTGTCAAGTCTCCCCCTCCTTCCTGAACGTTACCGAACGCATGCCGAGTGAACCTTTACTAATGGCTCCCATGACAGCCACATGAGGCTCAGGAAGACATGCCTTTCATGCACCTTTAGCGCACTCACTGTGCTAAATCCAACTCCTTCCAGTTTGTGGATCCAAGTTGGGGGTGCCCGAGTATGCCGCAAAGCCATCCCTCGAGCTGAACAAGCATATCTACCTTTGAAACTAAGGCAAACATGCTGGAATTTTTCAAAAGCTTTCCAAAGATAACATCATAAACTATGAAGAACGGATGAATGTGAAACACGGGTAGTCCGGGACAACGTAGCATATGTCCAATCCACCATTATGTGCAGTGACTGTAATGCACTTATCATACAGCAAACTGACCATCTACTAAGTTCTAACGGAGGATGAACATGGCAAGCAGCATTGACCCATACGTACTATAGTAAATTCAGTGCGAGTGTGGCAGCAATGGATTTGAATCCATGGGTGAAGATGAAGTCATGACATGTATCTATACTACCTTTACTATCTGCCTTCTACCTTTGCAATATTCCTCGGAAAGCGCACCTATTGTAAGCTTTTCTAACCCGTTCGTATGTCTGTCCTCATCAGAGTCCTGACTAATCTTGTCTAATTGTCAAGAGACCCTATACTAATGCCTTCCATCTCTAGCTACTTGAAACTTGAGAAAACATTTCTGTCATGTGCTATCAATGCTCTCACTGTGCTAAATCCAACTCCTCCCAGTTTGTGGATGCAAGTTGGGGGGGGTCCGAGTATCCCTGTAGGCCATATCTCGAACTGAGCGAGCATATCTACCTTTGAAAATAAGGCAAACATGCTGAAAATTTTCAAAAGCTTTCTAGAGAGAACATCATAAACTATGAAGAACGGTTGAATGTGAAACACGGGTACTCCGTGACAACGTGGCGTATGTTCTGTCCACCAGTATGTGCAGCTTGGGGATAATAATGCACTTGTCAATTGGCGAACAGAACAACTACCACGTTCTGAAAGCAGATAAAGGTGTTGAGAAGTCCATGATGTCCTGAAGTAGAGGAACAAATATTCTGCAGCTGCTTGTGTAGTGAAGGAGTGGCCCATAGACAGTAGGTATCCATTCACAAATATTGAAAGGTTTACCTATTGGCAGCTCCACCTCAGTCAATTTCCCAGTATTTTGCTTTAGTATGATACAACATAAAGCAAGTAGGAAAACAGAAGGCTGGCTTACTTGGGCACTGGGGACAGTAAACACGAGTCTCCTGCCTCTTTCCCTGCATCGAGCACACTTTATAACGACGACATGGTCGCTCCTTTTTGGGTGTTGCAGGAATTTTATCAGCAAAGTGTCGCTCCTGCAGCCTTGCCACGTCCTCCAGAACACATGAAGTGGAGGCTGCTGCTTCTGTAGCAGTGAGACTTTCAATCACAGACAACTGAAAGTCAAGGAAAGACATGAGTCTTCCTGTGGTGGTCTGACGATAAACAACATACGCATTGTATGTTGCCATCTGGATCAGGTGAGTAAACAGTTTTTATACCAAGTGCGAGTTTTATGACTCGCATTGTATGGCTGAAGAACCTGGTCGTTCTTGTCCACTCCGCCTATGTACTTGTTGTAATCAAGTATACAGGTGGGCTTGTGGACTTTGGCCATCTGACCCCAAACCGTGACAGGGGAAGTGCTCTCAGCATGAATTGTAGTGAGCACGTACATGTCACGCCTATCTGAGAACTTGACTGCGAGCAGTTCGTTGGAACGCAACGCAGTGCTCTGGGATTTCTAGAGCGTCTTGCAAACAAGCTCCTGCGGGAATCCTTTGCGGCGACAACGAATTGTACCGCAAGCAACGGTGCCAGCTTTGTAGAGCTCACTGAACAGCTCTACTCCTGTATAGAAATTGTCCACATAAAGTTTATAACCTTTGTGAAAAAGTGGCTGGACGAGCTCCCATACGATCTTTCCTGTGACCCCTAGCGTGGGAAGGCAACCTACAGGGTTAAGAGTTGTGTCCTTCCCTGTATACACTCTCAAGCTGTACACATAGCCAGTCGAGCTCTCACACAGCATGTACAGCTTGATGCCATAGCAAGCGGGTTTGCTCGGACTGTACTGCCTAAATAGTAGCCGCCCTTTATACAAGATCGAGGACTCATCAATGGCTATATTCTTTCCAGGAGTATAAACCTCTGGAAACCTGGCAGACAAATGTTCCACGACAGGCCGAATTTTGAACAACCTGCCATGGTCTGGATGGTCCCGGGGCAATGCAGCAGAATTGTCATTGAAATAAAGCATGCGTTGCAATAGCATAAAACGATCTCTGCTCATGTATGGTGTGAAAATGGGGGTTAACCAAACCGTGCGAGTAGACCAGTAGGATAGCAAGGTTGGTTTATGCACTACCCCCATTTTAAGCGTGAGGCCCAAAAATATCTTCAACTCCCCTAAAGAAGTGGGAGTTCACTTGTGTGGCCTAGAATGAGGCCCAAGAGTGCCTCCATGCTCCCTCAGAAATTGTTTGGCACGCAAATTTGTTTGCTGCACAATTTCGTCAAGGAAGTCAACATCCAAAAAGAGATGGACGTAGTCAATTGGCAAAAAATTTGCCGTATCGACTTTACATCCAGCATCACCAGTGAAAGGCGGAATTTGCGGCTGAACCAAATTGGGAGGCTGCCAAGACAGCGCTCCATCTGTGCTTGCGGCCGCACATGCCTGCTCTCTGGGTTGCTCTAACCTGCTACTGGTGTCCTGCTGCACAGACTGTGCTGCCAAAGGGACAGAGGGACATCATCTCCTTCAGACTCGCTGGAAGATGAGTCGTCGGGTGGAACTGCGCCGACTGAAAAATCACTCCCAGATTCTGCTCCATTGTCCTCTCCCTCAGATGCTGTCTCAGTATCTGCTGTCTCAGTCTCTGATCCTGCCTCAGAGCTGGACTCCAGAACCAGACTTAGGGCCTGGGTAGCATTCATCCAATGATACACCATCTCTGCAAGTGCCTAAAACTATCCTTTTAAAACACTATTCTACGTAGAAGACAGATAGGTTGTTAGGTTCAAAGTGTAGGTGGGTGTGTGCCTGAGTGAAGTGTTTAACAGTCAGTAATGACGAAGTCACCTTACCTTTCCTTTGCAAAATCCGTACGCTCTCCAAAAACACTAAGAAAGAGAGAAAAAAGACACAGTATTACTTTACATTGCCACATACCCATCATTGCAGCCTTTAGCGCTGGTGGAAGCCAGTGTGACAATCATTTTGGCACCCTCCCATGACTTTCAATAAATATCTGTTATTCAGCGCCAAGATGCCTACGGGTGAACGTGTGCTTTACAATTGCACACTATGACCTCCTTTGATTCCCTCACTACCATCCTTGCAAACGTGCCCCTCATCTCTCCAAAGCCCCTCTCTCACATACATTTCATCTGTTTCAAAGTGTTTCTAATGCGTGGCTTAACTAATCCACTTAGCTATCCACATAATACAGATCTGTTCCTTCCAGCATGCCCTCTGCATTACTTTATGGCGTGAAAACTGCCACTAGACAAAAGTCAGATATCTCTGTCTAGCAGGAATTTTTTTTTGTACTCTGCAGCAGTACCACACTTTACTGCCTTTCATGTAACTTCAAAGAGACTCATTATAGTCCTTTCACAGTCTCATATTTTTAGCACTGAGAAATCTCTCTGTAAATATATATATATATATCACAAAAAACCTCTCTTCACCGAAAAGGAGTGAGCCGCACACAATGCGATAAAATAAGCAGCTTTTATTGCTTTTTCAAACAGCGCTGGCGTTTCAATTTCCCTGATGCATTTCGGTCACATTGACCTTTTTCAAAGGGGGAAAGCCAGATGCATCTCGGGGCTGAAGAAACGAACACACTTAATTGCTCCTTTTAAAATGTTTGCCCCCTGGTGGGCGCCACGATAGGCTGAGTCATTTGAGCATTCTGGTTGTGGTAGTTCGCTCCCAGTCCCACAATTATTTCCCTTCAGGTGGGCAGTACCACACTTTACTGCCTTTCATGTAACTTCAAAGAGACTCATTATAGTCCTTTCACAGTCTCATATTTTTAGCACTGAGAAATCTCTCTGTAAATATGTATATATATATATATATATATATATATATATATATATATATATATTACAATCAATTGATTCCCAATGTCAGCGAGCTCAATACCTGGTGCAGGCAGCAATGGGTAGAATCCTTACCCGATATTTAAATTCAGAAACACAAAGGATGCTGCACTCCAGAGATAGGTTTCAGAGTTGCTTTATTTTCACCACCACTACCACCAGTCGTGGTGAAAATAAAGCAACTCTGAAACCAATCTCTGGAGTCTGGCATCCTTTGTGTTTCTGAATATATATATAGAGATATATATATATATATATATATATATATATATATATGTGTATATATGCACACACACACACACACACATATATATATATGGTTTTATCTCTACATATATGTATATATATGTATCTATATACATAGATACATATATATACATATATATGTATATAGATACATATATATATATCTTTCTCTGTAGACTGACTTATGTATATATATGTATCTATATACACATATATATGATGAACTCTCTCTCTCTCTCACTATATATAGATATATATATATGAAGAAAGAGAGATCTCTCTTTCTCTATTTTATTTTATAGTTATGGCTTCCTGAGGGCCGATTGTGGCGCCCACGGAAAGCACAAGGCTATGAAAAAAAATTGCCCCCACAGGGGGTCGGCCACTGAGCAGGAGGACCGACCCCCTGCCAATTTCGCCGCCGTATTGGATTTTTTTTTTTTTTTAATTTTTTATTTCGGTGGGCGATCGCGCCCCCCCCCAGGGATTGCCAAAGTTCTGAAATGAAAAAATATGCCCCGGGGGAGGGTCACCCATTCCCCCCCAAAGACATCCCTGGTGTCTAGTGGGGTTTCCTGGCCTTGGATCGCAGCGCTGCCGCGAGCCACGGCCAGGAAACCCTTTCAGAAAGGCCTTGTTTGAAAGGGGAGACTCTCCCCTTTCAAACGAGGCCTCCCTGGAAGCTAGGGAGGCCGTTTTCGGCCTGATTTCCCCATTGGAGTCGAGCACGGCCTTACCTGTGGCTGTCCTCGGCTCCGGTGGGGAAATCAGTGACGTCAGAGCGCCTCGCGGCGCGCTGACGTCACAGATGGGCGAGGGGGCAGGGGGGGACAAGGAAAGCCTTCCGCGTCTCCCTCAGGGGAAAAAAAAAAAAAAACAATCTCTGCTGCTTTGCACCGGAGGTTTAAAGGGGGCACTCCCTGGCGACGGCCAATGTACGCCGCAGCAGGGAAGTAGTGCTTGCATCTGCCATTGGCCTACGCAAGCACCAAAAGGGTTAAATACGGTTTGAATTGATTGTACACAACTTACAGCCCAGATGTATCGACAATCTAGCCTCAAACTACCTATCAATGATTTATTCTATTTTATTTTTATATTTATGATGTATCCTTTTTATTATTATACAATCTTCAATTCTATTGTAATATATTTATTGTTTAAAACAAAAAATCATATGCTTGACCTGTTTTATTAGATTTTAGGAGCAAAAATAATTCAAGTTTCTACCGATGAACAAAGCACAATAAAGAAATTTACAAAACATGCTGAGTCATCATTTAAACCAAAGAATCTTTCAAACTAGACTGTTGGAGCAATCTTCTAATGAGCCCTGCATTCTACTCCTCCTTTGTTATTTCCAAAATCATTGAAGGGGTCATCCATGTAGAGAAAAACAACAGTTCCTTCACCCAGCCTTGTATGGCTAATATTCACACACAGTAGGCGTTCCATAATGTAGCCTTGTTTGATGACGTCTGCTTGGGTTTGCAGATGTATTGTGACATCATTAACCGGATGGCCCCTTTAACTTTTGTAACAGAATATAAACTCTGGCATCATTAATTCTACAGGCAGCACTGCTCTCTTTTATAGACCCCTAATGCCTCGACTTCGGCGGCGGTGCAATCGATATCTCGAATTCGATTAAAATGCAATGGCTTAGGACATCCTACATCTCCTTTGAGTCTGTGCCCAAATTATTGCCAGTTTGTCCCAACAGGACCATGGAGTATTTATGAAATATCAGTTATACGACAGGTTGGTGTTGGCTGACCAGCATATCTTGATATTTTTGGAGAGGGCCATATTGTCGTCTGTCTACTTGGAACCATATTTTATTGATCGATGGTCCATTGAACAAACAAAACAAAAGGAAGAACGTATAAAAAGACGTAGCAGCCACCTAGAAACCTTTCCTTAATCATCAGGATTGCGTAGAATGTTATCCTGGTTAAAAACAACTCAAGTAATCCAAATTCCAACTTCATTCTGATTTCTCTAGCAATAAAATGTAATTAACAATGCTTAATTTGAGCCGGTGAGGGCTCCAGCACGTATTTCTTCGCATCATACATTTACCTATGGCAAGAGAGGGAAAAACCAACAGATCGCAAAGACGGAGAAGAGAAGGACGACATTAAACAGGACTTGCAATAAAGGTACTGTTTTCCCTATGTGGACGATGACTCGTATGTTCCTGGGCTTGCCTTACTTTGCACTGCCTCCTCTTGTTCATTTCTGACAGTGTACAGCTGTGTCACGTGCAGAGGTTCTTGAATGGGTGACGCTGCATTTTTTTGATGATAGCTATCTTTCTTACCGCACGTCCTAAGGTAATTCATCCAATCGTCTGTAGATGGCGTCCGCCTCCATGAGGTGAATTTATATGGTCTTTTTTTTTTTTGCACTCTCGCTGTATTTTTAATTTCTGTAATATAATGAGCGGGGCGTTAAAATGTCCACTCATAACCTACGAAGTATACGCCTGTGATTAACGCGGTAGTCACCCCATCTTTCCTTTACTGATACTAGGGCGCGGTAATCACCCCACCTCTTATGATACTATGTTGGGCGAGTAATAATCTACGGCTGAAATACTCACAGTAAATTAACTCTAGTTGTTTACAATTTTCTCTTGTTTTTCATCTTGTGAAAGGGCAAGGTGCATTTAATTTGTCTGGAAGCTGAAATACAAAGAAGCATTGTCAAAGCCAATATATCTGGTGCTGGCTATCGGAATTTTGGCTTTATCAATACTTGTTTTGTTTTGTCATGATTTTTGGTAAAACTTCATTGTTGGGAGAGCTGCTGGGCGCTCGCCAACATGTAAAAAAACTACTAAAATATTTTCTTGTTTTTAAAAAGCACACATTGCCATACTAGCTGTTGTGTCGTGGGCCCTGGGCCCACATGCTGCTAATGAGGACGCAGACACATTGTAGTGATATGCTGGAAGTGGCCACGAGCACGTGCACCCGGGCCCTTTTATTAACAGGCTCACGTCACTCGTGACGCCTGTGATGGATGGGTGTCAGGTGCATGTGTGTCCAACCCTCGAGGGAGTGGCTGGAAAGACCAGTGCCTGCTGAGACACTAGAACGTGTCCAGCAGGACACTACATTCCTCCCAAGTTTTAATGAAGACAAAACAAACACTAGTCCACCCTGTAGGGGTAAAAAACAATTAACTATACACCACAGGGTCCATCAGCTTCTCGTGTCAGGCAGCAGGAAGACAGCAGACAAGGGCTGGTGACTCTGACTGCAGCAGGACGATCTCGGCTGGCACTCATAATTTAACCTGAGTGGTTCAGGACACGAACGCTGGCTTGGAGACGTCAGCTGCATCCCAGCAGCATACCGGTGAGAACATGTCTTTAGGTCCGATGTTGCTCCACTCTGCTGATGTTGAGGATGGTCTGTGGTGGGGGTCTAACAGTTCATTAAAACAGGGTGCGTCAAGAGCATGGTTGGAGTCCATGGTGAAGGTTCACGAAGGTGTTGCTGGATCGACTGAAGTCCCTGTTAGACTACTTTGCTGTATCCTGTAACCCGTCGGTGGAGCAATGTCTCGTCCAACTCTCCTGCCCGGAGAGGCCCTTTGTCAGGTTTGCCACTGGACTACTTGTGGGCTGCGCTGGGGCTGCGTGTGTGCCGACGTGGGGCAGCTGCAAGACCACCGAGGAGCCAGTACCCAGTCGCTCGCACAAACCTCAAGGGGGGATGAGTCTTGGTCAAGACATGCTCTCGCTGCCGCAGTTCAGGTGTAAGCCAGGTTAGCAGGTAGCCTCTGGGTCTTCTTGTCGGCGGGTGTGGCAACAGTGTAGGACTCCAGTCCATCGGTACTCTGGAGATGGTAGTGTTTGACGTATTTGACGAGGACTGGCGTGATAGCATTGCCAGCCATGTGGTGAATCTGGACAACAGTTGGTGATGACTTGCCGTGATGGTTGCAGGCCTTCTTTCTTGAGTCGGTCACCGAGAGTGAGGGTGGCCAGGTGCTTCCATTTCCTTTGGGGAGGCATCTGCATCCTTGCACTTGGACTTCTGGGGCTACGAGGACGTCGGTGACAGTGGCGTGATGGACACGCTGAGGAAACGTGAGGCATGAGACTCTGTTCGCGCATGCTTGCGGCTTACTCTCGGTCTACCGCTAGGCGGCCGCCAGTTCATTCTCTGGTTGTCACCCACTTCTCTTGCTGTTGGTGTGCCGGGATGTGCTCCTTTAGCAGCTCGAGTTCTCTTCAACGTCCGGCCCGGCCACTCACTACTTCCCCTCCTGAACTTGGTCGGTTGTCAGATTCTTAGTGTGGACCCTCTGTTCACACTTCCATATTTCCTGCTGGGTGCGATGTCATGCACATGGCAATGATGATGTGGTTGCCATTGGACCTGGATGACAGGTGGTGATGATCTGCTAGGAGAGGAGATTTCTGGAGGGACTTAGCAGCTACAGGTCTCTGTCTTGCTGAGGCTGTTCCTTCACCCATGGCATCCGCGGTCAGGAGCAGGGATGCCGTCCGACTTAGACTGCCGACGCTCGGGGATAGACGGTCGCATTGGGAAGCGTTGGGGAGAGACGCGGTTCGCGCTTGCGGTGACTTACGTTTGGTTCTCCCATGGGGCTGTCTCCATGGACTTCGGTCTGCTTTAGTGGCTGTCTGGTGTCTCTGGGTGTGCTCTTGGCTTGCGGTGGTACGGGTCCTCGTGCTTCTCCTCTTGTTCTCTCCAGCGCACCTGTGTTCATCCGGTTCTTCACGGTGACAGGATTGTCACTCTTCTTTTCGATTCTTCTTCCGGGTGCAGTCGCATGCACCTTATTCCAATCAGGCCAATGGGGCCTATCCCCTTTAACGGTCCCTGGAGAATGCGGGTGAGACTTCCAGTTGCTATCCTCTCTTCTTCTTCCTGGGTACTGGGTGGCGTACCGCCACTTGACGTCTGTGTTTCTTCTTCAGGGATTCTCACGGTGCCAGAGTGGCAGTTGTCTTCTTCGCTCGAGGGCGTCATGCTTGCGCCTCGAGGCTGCGCCGTCATGGCATTTGATCCTGCCTCGGTTCAGGCATGCTTGGTCACTTCGCGTGACATTCTCCTTGCTTTTAGTGCGATGTGGCATCCGGCCACGTGTTGAGTGTCCTTAGAATACATGTTGTGGTGGCAGCTTGCCACGTGGAGTGTACGACTCTCCTCTTGCCAGCGTGGGGCCACTGGCGACTCCGTCTTGAGGCAGTGTGAGGGATGACACTGCTGTCTTCGGCCCACTGTGGGGCTGCTTGTGCAGTAGAAATGTGGAGGCTCTTCTTGCTGCCTTAAGCCTCGCTTGTTTTCTGTGGAGATGTCTCTCTCTCCTGGGCGTTTGCCCGTGCTGACAATCTTCTGATTGCCTGCGTCACGCACTTTGGCTGCGCTCTTGTTGCTTCTTCTGGGTGCCCTCTTCTGGCGCTTGGCGTCTCTGTGCGTTCTGCTTGCGTCTTACGGTTTTCAACGAGGGTTGCTTGGTGCCTTCGGTCCTATGACGTTTGCTGGACTTTGCTTGGTAGCTTATCTTTCTGGCATTCAGGCCCACCTAGGCTATTTCTCCCTTCTTTTTCATGGTAATGCTGCATTGTTGGCTTTTCCGATTTGGGCTACTTGAGTGCTGTTCACTTGATTGTTCTCCTAGCAGCTTTATTGGTGGGTGTTGCTTCAGGATACTTGGCCCTCTATGCTGATGTTCTTTAGAATCAAGTTCATTCCGGGCAGAAGCATCGGCCATGAACCCAGATAACATTCTGCCGCTCTTGTCACTTTTGGCCGTGTTGCACGTAGTGGCAATCTCAGGCACCCACTGTGCTTACTCCCTTCATTACACTTTGAGACTGCAGGGCTTGCGGTGAACCTGCCTTGACTCCCTGTCCCTCTTCGCAATCTGGGGAGGGCAGTCGCAGCAGGTAACAGAGTCTCTTCAGGCTGTGGCTGCAGGTGGCCACTGGAGGGTGTCCTGCGCACTTGCACCTGTCTTGGCTCTTTACTCTTCCATGCGGGTGACGGCATGTGCTGTATGGTGTTCCAGTGGACAGCAGTAGCTCGTGGGAGTTCTGTGTGGTTGGGTGCAGTGGCAGGGAGCTCTTTCCCCCATGTATTTTGTTGGCAAAGGCACGGTGGGCTGTATACTGTTGTTTGGCACTGTGCCGCTTGTGTTTTGCCTAGACTGAAAGAACCTTCTAGCCTCTCTCTCTGCCGAAGGTGTGCCTTCATACAGCACAGTACCACCATTGGCCGCTAGGTGGCACTGTTGTTGTCCTCACGCTCTGCCGGAGGGCCAGGGGGATGCGGGAGAGCCTTTCCCTTTCCTTCTGCTGCAGCCTTTGTCACGTTAGCCCGCTGGGCTGGACCCGCCGATGCCGGGCCTCGAGACACCTCAGTTACGCAGCAGCTGCGATGCTGCAGGCGTGTCTCTATGCAGGCATGGTGGTGTGTCTGTTCATACTTCATTTTCACCCGCCGTTCCTTCCTTGAGAGCAGTATCGCCAATGGGCCCTAGGTGGCGCTGCTGTTCACCCGGCTGCCGCGCTTCTCCCTCATTTTCCAGAACAGATGGCGGAAGGCTGCACCACTGACGGACACCTCTGCAGGTAGGTAGGGGGGGCACTTAGTGCGCCAGGGCGGCATGTGTGGCGCTTGCTCTACGCTTGGGCGGCGGCACGGCAGCCTCGGGACACTTTTCCTTGTCGTCAACACCACAGTACTACCTTCTTCTACCACAGGCAGGGTAGGTTCCGCCGTGCGCCGTGGGAGTAGAGGTCGCAGGGGCACTGCCAGCTCATTGGTAGTGCCGGGAGGCGGCTGCTGGTGGCGGAGCATGGTTGGCGGCGCAGCCACTTCGCATAGCATTCATTTCCCATGAGGGCGTGCCGGTGTTCGCCCCTATGCACAGGGGTGGCAGGGCTGCTTTGTTGGTACAGTGTCCGTCTAAACACAGCAGCGGGTTCTTGCAGGCACAGGGTGTGCACTCACCAGTGTCGGCGTGGGGTGTACAGGAACTGGGTGACACTGCGGTAGCTCCTTCCCTGCCGCAGCAGTCTCTCGGTAGTGAGGGCCACGCAGGGGTTGCGAGTGGCAAACGGGGCTTGCAGATGCTGGCGCTGCAGGGCGGCTCCACCTGTCGGAACTCTCCCTTGGTCGGGGCCGCTCTACACTATGTGCCAGAGTGTCACTACCCTTTATCTGCCAGGACTACAGCATTACAGGCCACGTCTTCCTTGCCAGCTCAGTTTCGCTCCCACCAGGGGATGTGTCGTTCCCGATGGACACTGAAGGCTTCCACATGCCCCTCTCACCTGCAGGCTCCTCAGCCACGCTATCGGCGTCTTTCCGCACTCACCGAGTTCCTCAGGGGCGAGGGGGGGTTCTCTCTCCTCCTGTAGCGAGGATAGGCCACGTGGAGGCACCCACAGGCTCAGTGCTGCTGCGACGCTTCTCTCCCCTTGTATTTTGTACTGCCTTGAGCTGCCGTCAGCATGTGTAGGGGTGCTGCATACTCTAGCTCCCCTTATCCTCACGAGGAATAGCTGGGTGGCATTCATCACGCACGCGGGGTCAGACCTTCAGACCCGCCTCGTCGCCAATGTTGTGTCGTGGGCCCTGGGCCCACATGCTGCTAATGAGGACGCAGACACATTGTAGTGAATATGCTGGAACTGGCCACGAGCACGTGCACCCGGGCCCTTTTATTAACAGGCTCACGTCACTCGTGACGCCTGTGATGGATGGGTGTCAGGTGCATGTGTGTCCAGCCCTCGAGGGAGTGGTTGGAAAGACCAGTGCCTGCTGAGACACTAGAACGTGTCCAGCAGGACACTACACTAGCCTCTGCACTAAAGAGTGCTACTTTGCATGTGGATGAGCGCCATTCACGGAATGTCCACTTTAAGTGACCTACTCAGGGTCAGGCTGTAGATAAAGGCAGCAAAGCTTGTGGCGAACCATGCAGGGGAGAGCCGCTGCCTGAACTGATGCTCATGCTGCGTGCATGCCCAGAGTCAGAGCCAGTAATATTGCAGAGCACTGTACTTTCATTTGCAGGTGCAGGTGTGACCCTGGGCAGGGGTGCCAGGAGAAGGGTGACAGACTGCTCTGACCTGTCATTTTGTGTGACACAAGGCAGAGAGGATTTAAGGCATGGGCAAAGTGTACATTTGCCCCGACCCCCATCTTAGGATTGTAAAGTTTCTCTTTATCTAGCTCACCTGCATCTATTTCCATATCTCAGCCTCTCTCCTCTCTCCTCTCTACCTCTGAGTCTCTTGATTTGGAGAGTGGCATCTGAAGGATTTTTGGGGACCCCTGCTAGACATGTTTCAACAGATTTATTGTGAACCCTGTTTCTGAAAGTTTGTTTGGTATCATGCGGACTTTAATTAGCAGAAAATGGGTAGTCAAATTATTAACAAGGGTCTCAAAAATCCTTAAGACAACACTGACAGGCTGTGATGTTGACAACCACATTAATACAACAACTGGTTAAACAATGGTTTGTCAAAGACTGAAGCTCTTAAAAAACATAAAAAATATATATCCAAGGTTGGGAAGGAACATTATTCCTGCTTCTAGCCAGCCCAGGCTGAAACAGCTGCTCTGTCTGACAGCGGAAGCATGCAGCACCCAGTAATGTTCCATTGTGCCCTCTCACACACTTACTCAATCCCAGGCCATTATGGCATGGCGCCTACCACAGTTCAGAGACAGCCTTTCTGGTAAACATTAAGTGCCAGCTTTAGATCTCGGCGGACTAGTTAGTTCTTCACAACAGTGATAGATATCCTGTCCGCCAAAATATAAATCCCATAGGATACAATGGGATTTATATTTCGGCGGACAGGATATCTGTCACCGTTGTGATGGAGTAACCTGTCCGCCAAGATCTAAATCAGGCCCTCAGACTTGTTTATAACATTCCAGTTTATTAGATCTATGTTGTTTGCCTCTCCTTTTCATTGCCCTATGATTTTTTTATCCCAAGGCAATTAGCATGGAAAAAGACATCACACATACATAGAAACAATGCTACATGTGCTAGTTCACAGAAGCACCCAGGACCACGCTGGAGGTGTTGAAATTCCACTACACAATTGTGGACCCACAGAGCTTGAAGAATATCATCCTTTCTTTGTGTGACCATAGGAGAACCTCGTAGATTTTTCTGAGGTCCTGAGAAGCTTCTGAGAAACTCCCAGATTTTTCTGGGACGCTTCTGAGAACTTCCTAGATTTTTCTGGGACACACTCAGTCACATCAAACTTGTACCACCACCACCCAGCTCTCACTCAGATCCTCCTTCTGTGCACATCCTTCTAAACCTTTCTACTACTGAGTCCAAAACAGATGCTCGGGACAGATTCCAGAATCAAGACAATTAATCATAGTGTTGAACAATTAGCACAAGCAAGGATCAGAGCATTCATAAAAATGCTTCTGCTTCATATCACTAATGTCCTGAACACTTTTCTCTTTCAAGTCATGGTGCCAAATCTTCTGGACTCACCATAAAAACTCCTCTCCTGAAAAAATCAACAGCAGCTTGGACCTATGCAATAACTGGCGAATCAAGTTATTAAGGTTTAAATGTTGCATATAGGTGGACTAAGCAAGGGTGGATTCTCCATTAGGGCTCTGGGGCTGCTCCCCCTGATATTCCTTCACATGTACAAATATTAAATTGATCAATTTATTTAGAGATAAGATTCTATCTCTAAAAAAATTAATGCAGGAGACGGAAGCCAAGCAGTAAATCAACTTTCTGAACTGTGACGCACGACGCAGGGCTTACTGTTCTAAAGCCCTTCATAATGAATCATTGCCATTTTATTCTATGGCAGTATCCACTGTAGGCCAGTGACACTTTCAGCGTTATAGTTTCCGGCATTGAAGTCTCCAAACCTGCGTGAGAGCAGCTACCGACATTCACAGGCATAGATCCCATCCTTTCCCATTCGTCACACATGGGAGTGGATGCTAGCACGTATGATCTGGTGCCTTGTTCTTGGTAATGGTAAGTGTTTGAATGCTAATCTTCTGATATATATATTGTGCTGAGACCCCTCACCAGACTAACCTCCCCCACTGTGACACCGCAGGCCCTGGCTGCACGTCGCTTGAACTGTTAGAAGTGGAGCTGCTGCATTTGTTCCCCCGCGAAATGGATCCAAAAGACGAGCAGGCCAGGGTTCTTGTTCCCTTGTGAAGTTGATGCAAAATCCGAAATGTGTTTTAATGTCATACAGTAGATAACTATCTACTGTATGACATTAAAACAGGCCCTGAGTACAGAGTCCTGCAGAGAAGTACATGCTGGCTAATCATCTCTGCACATTGGAGCACCTTTCAACTGAGACCTCCATAGGTGAGCCACGATCTGGGGTCACTGTGATCTCAATTCAGGTGGACATGCAACTTTGGCTGACGACTGGGTCTGCTCATGCCCCCCAGTGCCAATTCGCAGGGGGCAGGGTGAGGTGGAACCATCAGAACTCTACTAAACTACAAAGGTAATAATCCCTCTAGACCTAAATTTCTTTAATTAATGGCTTCTCAAAGCTCAGAAATAGGGCATAAAGAACATAATTCTCCACACAAGACAATTGGTCATTCTTACAAATTTTATTTCATTTTTTTCTTTTTTACTTATTTATCTGGTATTTCACATTATAAAAAAATATACATGACTCTTTACAGTTAATATCACCATTTTTTACAAAACATATGACTATCTTCATAATTCAAATAATGCAATACATATAACCCAATTGGTTTCAACACTTGTGAGTTCACAGCTGACTAATACATATAATTCAACACACCCCCACACACAATCACACCTCTCTCTAATCTACAACCACATCCCTTACACACAATACACTCACACTCTACACCCCAGAACAACACTGCATGCACAGATGGAAAAATCAGGGTGATGAAATCAACCCTCAATTGCTGTGCTGATAGCTGGGGTGTCTCACTGTAACTGGTCGACGTACGTTTCAATGGAATGATTTAATTACTAAACCATCTTCTTCAGGACCTGTTATTTTATAATTTATAACGGGTGGAAGGAGGGGAAACAGATCTGTAACGATAACGTGGAGAAGTTAGACTTTATTATTTTCATTAATACAAAAGCCCAAGGAGATATCTTACATTTCTCCTAATGTATACATGTAAAACAAGCGAATGTGCCACTAATAAGCATTTTCAAAAAGGATATCCCCCATTATGTGAGGTTAGTGGTATTTATTCTCGAACCAACATATAGGTGAAGATTTACCATCAGAACTCTATACATCAACGAGCCCCATGTGCACGCTGGAGCACAACGTCCAGGCCGTAGCATCACACGCTTCTAGCCATGGGCAAACAGGACACAGGCAGCCTAAACCGACATTTGACAACAAGAAGGGCATACTGTACCTGATCAGGACCAGATGCCCTGCAACGCCTGTGGCACCAGATCAGGAAATAAAAGAAATGCTGACAGAGACGAAAAACAGCCTCCACATTGTTGACTCAAAAATCAACCTCCTCAATAACAGGATAGTAAAATCAAAGATCGAGTAGACAAGCATGAAGAGCAAATCAATCAGTTAGAATTTTGCACCTCCTATCTTGAAGACACCCATACATCTGCGAGTGATCACCTCCTCTGCATGGAAAAAGTCCTGGAAGTCACCAAGAACAAAAATTAAGACCTTGAAGTGCACTCCAGATGCAATAACCTTCTCATTCTCAGAACCCCCAAGTCGACTGCCATTGACAAAATAGAAACATTTGTCAAAAATATGTTACGATCCCTGTTTGGCAAGGACCTGTCTCCGGGCTTCATAGTGGAGCTAGCTCTTAGCACACTAGGACTGCGTCTCCCATCTGGGACCCCGACTAGGCCCATCATGGCCAAGCTATTTAATTATTGAGACAGGGGTGTGATCCTGTGGCTCACAAGAGAAGGCCAATTAGTTCAATACAAGAACAGCACTGTCTCACTATACCCTGATTTCACCCTTACATTCCAGACTGCTCACCAAGAATTTCTCCTTGTGAAATGTATCCCATAGCAAGCTGGGAGCACTTACTCCCTGCTCTACTCAGTCAAACTGTGCATGAATCTGGAAGGAAAGCACCATTATTTTTACAGACCCTAAAGCAGCCATGAAGTTCTGACAGAAATAGTCAACTACCAGCATGGCCGCAGGAGCCCCTCACACTGCTGGAGCCAAGGGACAGCTCAGCGACAATGACTGACTGGGGCTCTACTATTCTGTTAATTTCCTTCTTGCCACTGCAAAGTGCGACAAGATTGACACATTCCCGCCTGATGGCTCCCTCAGCCATGCTTAATGACACGGCCCTCATGCCGCATTTATTCCTGCTCCTCTAGCTTGGCCACCCAGTTTACTTCAACTGGGTTGTAGGCCTGGCTTCTAGCAGACCTGAGGGTTGTTTCCCAGAAAGCCAAATGGTTGTTGGGAGGTTGTCTGGGGTGGTGTTTTTTTTGCAACCAGTTGGGGAGGTTGAAGTAGGAGGTGGGTGGGTAACGTGTTGTTCTTTCCTTTTTACCCTTACGCGCACTGCACTATACACTCCGGACACTTTCAATTTGGTCATCCTGTGTATGTGGTCCACTCTGATCAAAACGTGCCACATCAGTCCCATATCGCCTCTGCACCTGATGATGGTCATTAGATGTCTCACCTGGAATGTTTGCAGGCTTAATGACCGATGCAAAGCATGATTGGTCCATGATTACCTCACTTGTCATCTACTTCCTTCAGGAGCTGCTCCTGACTGAGGCAACCCGCGCTCACCTTTGGGTGGGGTGGACTGCTGAATCCTATGTTTCCCTATACTCCAACTACTCTCGAAGCACTGCCATTCTCTGCAAGGGACTGCAATGGCGCACCCACCAGACACTTTGCGACCCGAGAGCAGATTTGTAATAATACAGGGCAAGCTGCATGGCCTCCCTGCTATGCTGGCCTTCATATACGGGCCTAATGTGGACCGCCCTGAATTCTTTGCAAAGGTATAGTGCCTGATTACCACCATGGGACCGGGGACGGTGCTGGTGGGGGGGTAATGTAGTGCTGGACCGGTTTGCCGAACGTTCCAGCGATTTCAGGCTGCCTCATCCTGGCGTCGCCACCCAACTATACACCCTCATGAAAGATCATGACCTCCATGATATATGGTGATCGACTCAACACCACTCGCACAGACGCCTATCCTTTACTGCCAGGAGATTTCTGGTGTCTTTATATGCAGACGACACCACCCTATTTGTCCGTAACACACAGACCAACATCCCCCCCGATTCTACGAGAGGTGATTCGCTTTGGAGGGCAAGCTGGGATCTTAATTAACTGATCCAAATCTGTCCTGTTCCCGCTCACCTCAGTAACCAATTTGAAACCGAATACCCGCTCCAATGGGCAACAGAACCGGTCTGCTATCTGGGTATTTGGCCTAGCAGAGACCTGAATGAACTCTGGAAGGCGAGTTATGGTAGAGCCATGGCCTGGCTGGAGGAATGGATCCCGGTCTAGTTTAGACTTCCCCTATCTGTAGTAGGCCGGATTGCCATTGCCAAAATAGTTGTCCTCCCTAAGTTTCTCTACTTGTTCATAAATATCCCAAGCCCTTCAAAAGGCACTTTCTCAGGTAGCTCTGCTCTAATTTGATGGCCTCCCAATTTTGGAGGAACAATGGCGCTATTGTTGCCCCCAACCAGGCGCACTTTCCCTCAATTACAGACTTAGATTGATTCATTTCAACTTCCTCCACCGGACATACCGCCCACCTGCTCAACTACATATGCTTGGACTCGTCGAGGAAGCAAGATGCCTGAGGTTTGCAGTACCTTCAGCCAGGTTTCTGCACCTTGCTTGGCACTGCCCTGCAATATCAATGTTCTGGGCAGACATTTATAGAATTATCACTCTGATCGCTGGTCATTGCCCGCAACAGTCGCCCCTGGTTGCTCTACTGGGCTATGTAAAGGAGGTCTCGTCGAGACCCGACGACTAACCGCAATGCTGCTTCTCTTAGCTAAGTGCAGAGTGGCTATACATTGGGGCAGGTGCCCTGGCCCCCAAATCGAAAAACTGGTTACAAGATGCAACATACTGCCAGGAGCAGCTTGCAGCCTAGTGGGAACTCATGCCGGGTGCAATCGCGGACCAAAGACATTTGAAGCCCACAGACCATCTACTTAACTCTGCAGACTGAGGCTGAGGCCCAACGCACAGCACCCCGCCTGGAGGGACAAGGGGAGTCCACCCACTCGTCTGTATCCCACCCGCGCACACTGAACACTCCTGGACAGACACAACCGCAGTTGGGCCTCTCCTGCTCAGCGAACCCCCTGGGACGTGGTTCTATGAACCTGCCAAGGGCTTATTGAGGGCCCGCCTGCCTCGTGGTGAGTGGCTACTATGCTATACTCCTTGACTTGCTATGTACTATCCGAACTGATATATGTGCTATGTGCGTGTTCTGTTTCCCCGCCTTCCGCCCTGTTCTTTTTTGCTTTTCTTCACTACTGTATGTTGTAAAACTCAATAAAACAAAAATTAAAAATAAATTTCTCTTTCCTTGGCTGTGTGCCGGAGTGGACACAAAGTGCTGAATTTCAAGCATCAGTAAATTGCCTTGGTCTTGAGCTGGAAGGCTTGGAACAGATGTCTCCGGAGATCTCAGTCCATCACTAGCTTGGAGTGGTCCCAGTACATTCGGTCCCTGGGGCGCAGTCCAACTGAATCTCTAACCTGGAGCCTTCAGCAGAAGGTCAGTCATGGCATTAACGTCAGCACTTGGCTCACGGACGAAGTAGATGTTTTCAGTGGCTCCGCTCTGCTAAGTTTGAAAAGGATGTGAATTTTGTGATTTCCCATCTTTTAATAATCAAACTCATCCAGACTGTCCTCGGTAGGAAACTAATATCAGTGTTGCATATTGGTGTACAATGTTGCATGCTGAGTGCATGTCACTACATAGTGCACCGCCCACCTGCATGAACAGGTGTATGTACAGTGGGGAGTAGACACCGGCCATCTACAATAAGAGCTAAGGGCTAAGAGCTTCCCTTTCACACACGATTCCCTACATCTGTATTTTCTCTTCCTCTAAATAGGGTCCTTTGTGATACTATCAATCTATGAGGATGACATACCCAATCCAGAAGCCCCCCCATGAGCCGGGTCTGGTGGCTCAGTGGACTAAAGCAGCCACTGCAGGGGCCTGTGTTCGACCTCATGGTCACAGGTTCAAATCCCGGCGGGTCCACTCATCCATCTGAGGTCGATAAAATGAGTACCATTGAGTTGGGTAACAATAAACATCTGTTATTCAGCGCCAGGACACCTACGGGTAATCGTGCGCTTTACAAATACACTTGTTATGTTACCCCCTTTTCGCCCCTATTTATTCACACCAATTAACGTGTATCTCATAAATCACAAGTCAGTTACAAATGCATGAGGAAGGCGCGCGCGTGGAAGGCTGACGGACATCGCCATGAATGGCCCTATTCTGTGATGTTTGTACAACACGGGTTACCTTCTGGGAACTCCAGGGATATTACCAGCCACAGCAATCTTTTTGTCAATAGTAGTTTTGTTTGGTTCCTTTTCTGTAATTTAAGACTCTGGGACCTCCCCCTTCTTTCTTAAAGAGTCTTTTCACTTTAAATCATTAAATGTCTTTATTTATTAATTGTGTGCTTAATAAGGGTGTTCTTTGTGTATACTGCGTGAAAGAACACAAAATGGAATGAACCATTTAGGAAATACCCTTTAACTATTTAATGAATTGGTCTTAACTCTTCATACAGGCAAACCAAATATAATTTGTGTAATTCACAGACTTTGACAATACCAAACGTAGTAGTTCATTCAATTACATTTTTAATGCAATTTAATTAAAACCATCTCAATTTATGCATAAATATACCTCGGAATTCCGGACAGCAAAAGGACGCATAACAAAAAGTTTGATATGAAATAGACTAATGCTGTCTCAATGAATGCAGAAAGAGAAAAGCATTGGTCAGCGAGGTGTCTTCTTGGCTTGAAGGTTCTTTGGTAATTCTTTAACCCTATGTGTGAGAAAAAGTGATTATTAGTTGTGAGACCTCATCAAGTAATATTGGCACTAATCCGTGCCAGGTCCAGTTAGGTTTCTATATATTAAACCTTTAGCTCGGCCCTGGGTAGCTGTGGCATAGAGCAATCAGGCTTAACTCAGAGATGCAAGGGTAAAGCATTTATGAGTAACAAAACTGTCAACAAGTAAGAAACGAAACACAATAAACCCTGGACTCCAATTTATAAAAGCAGAATATATTTCTTTTAATAGACACCAAAACTACAAAAATCAGATGGAAGGAACTGGAGTTATGATATTTGCAAGTTTTTCATAAATCATTGCATTTCACTCCAAAATGTTTTGAAACGTTTGTAAATCACTGTTATTCACTCTTAACAGTATTTTATGAACCTCAAACACTAGGGTCCGGGGCAAAGTCCAAGTTTCAGGGTGACCGTGAAGGAAGTCGGGGTCGGATGGGTGTCCTGGGTTGGTCCCAGTCAAAATTTACCTTTGCACTTCGAAACTTTTCTAGTTATTTTTCTCATCAACTGTGAGGTCGGCAGGATCCTCTGTAGCTTGAGTCCGGACTTGGGTTCAATGGATCGGTGAAGTCTAGGGTTCCAGTGAAAGCCTCGGATTCCAATGGCGTTCAAGGCTATCTACAAACCAGTAAGTAGAGGTAGTCTATGAGCCTTGGACTTTTGGCCCAGGAAGCATTATCTTTGACTTTAAGTTAGCAAGTTGCAATTCTGTGATGAGAAAGAGTGCACTAGCCAGGGGTCCAGGACCTGCAAGGGACCTCTTTGGGGCTAGAACTCGATCTCTCGGTTACGCCAACGGAGTCCAGTGCAAGTCCAGGGTGAACTGGTCAGGTGGGCCTTTGCAGGTGCAGAGCTTCTTTAGCAGGAGGCTAGCCAACTAGACCTTGGAGTCTTCTCACTTGTCCTTGGCATGAGTGGGAGCAGGTCCAGACCTTGGAGTCTCTCTCCATGGGTTCAGCAGCAGGAGAAGCCCTTCTATTTCTGAAGACCTGTCTTGGCTTATTAGGTGCAGTAGGTGTAGTCTTCCTTGATGCAAACGAGACACGAGCAGTGACTTTGCTGGGAGGAGATGCTGCACCCGTCCACATCCTCTGTTTAAGACTCTTCAGTCTGAACTATTCAGTTCTCCTTGTATGGCCATCTTTTCGAATACCCTTTGAGTTTGGCCTGCAGGACTATGATTGGTCTGACTCTATCCCTTTGAGAACAGAGCTTTAGCGTTTCGGTGGGATTGATTGATTTCCCTTCCCACCCTCTTCTCCTCCTTTTTTATGACCCGGATTGAAGCAGTGGGTGCCACATGAACCGTGTGGCTGTGGTACAATGTTATTTCTCGCTACCCACTGGATTCTTACTTTACAACCAGTGATTGTGAAGATTGTGAGCCCCTTGCCTAGTGCTCAGCTTTGTATGATCCTAAGTAGTATGGATGGCCCCCTGCCACAGAAGGTATTTGCACAGACAGTGCCCTGATGAAGGTTGTTATAATCAACGGCTAACTTCCGAAACGCGCGTCGGCGTTTTCCTGTCAGAGTCAACATTCACGATGTCATTAATATTTACATATTGAGTAATGATCCCTTTTTTCTATTGTGACTTGTTTCATTGTCTGTAATGTTCTGATTGTTTCGTCTAGTGCTTCATCTAGTCTCTTTTGATAATTGTTGTCCTTGTTATTATTGTACTGTGATCAATTATGTGTGTTTTCTTCTTGCTTGTGCAATACTATATTTCAAATATGGACTGACTGTTCGTACTTGTGGCTGCTCACAACTACATTATTGTATGAATTATTGTCCTTGTTTTTATACAAAAAATGATATAAATAGAAAAAAAAGAATCTCTTTGTATCATAAGTTAAAAATATATTTTTGTATTAGATGAATAAATTACTAAAAATACTGGTCTGATTCATGGCTTTTTACATATTGTGACATGCTGCATTTGGTATACATAGTGTTCTGGAGAAGTTCTTGTTTTTTTGTAATGGTCTTCCTTGACGCAGCCTTTCTTTCTGAGGTTCACGGGTTCAGCAGCTGCAGTCCATCTTCTGTTCTTTCCGATTCAGAGGTATTCTGAGACTGGAACCCAGGGACGCCACTTTAATGACAATTTCGAGTTTGTGGGTGGGGGGAATCACTAGCCAATACACTACTACTCCCAATGTTCAACCCTACCAACCTTTATATCATTTCCTGTGGGATTGGCACTAACCTATCCCACAGTGGATCTCTCTGCCCAAATCCAAGATATCAGTTCTCTTCTTCCCTGGGACAGAGCCATGGGCATACCCCTGAAGTGTGTCCACTAAAATTAGCCACCCCTCCTGAAAAATCAGTTCTGTAACAGTTCCCCACTTGGAAGAGATGCCAACCTGTCTACCTGCACAAAGTGAAGGACAGGCTGCAGTGTGACTCCCATTTGTCTATCTCAGGTGGTAGCCTCTTTGAAACTGGGTCACATGTGGTCACAGGCCTCTGGCTATTCTCCTGGAGGAGGTCATACCTTCTCCCGACCAATAGTCCCAGCACCGCCAAAGCAAACTTTGCCAACTGCAGAAGCAATGTTGCTGCTTGGATAAAAAACAACGGCCTTCTGCTCAACAAAGACAAAGCCGAAGTCCTAATCTTCTGCAACATCCACTCCCCCTGGAATGCCTCTTGGTGGCCCGCTGAACTTGGCTCTCTATCTACCCCTGTGTACCATGCAAAGAACCCCGGGATCGTAATGGACACTAACCTTTCCATGCACAGACAGATGAATGCCGTCTCCTCATCATACTTCTACATCCTGAGCAAGCAAGATTTTCAAGTGAATACCACTAAACACCAGACGAACGGTCACCCAGGTTCTTAGCACAAGTAGATTTGATTACAGAAATGCCCTCTACATCGGAATCCCAGCCCATGTCTTACACCGACTCTAAACCTCCCAGAAAGCCGCTGCCAGACTCATCCTGAACATCTCACGAAATAACCATATCTCTCCACACCTCAACAATCTCCACTGGCTCCCAGTTCAGGAGAGATGTAAGTTCAAGCTACTCAGCTACGCCTACAGAGCTCTCCACAACATCGGTCCAGCTTACCTCAACCACCTCCTCAACTTCTACCAACCCACCAGACACCTTCGATTTATGTCCCAGGCAAGAGCAACACCTCCCTCGCATCAAAAAGATTAGATGTGGAGGACGCTCCTTCTCATACCTCGCAGCCAAGACCTGAAACAATCTCCCGAAACGCCTCAGAACCTCCCCCTCCCTCATGGACTTCAGAAGAAACCTCAAGACATGGCTCTTCCAGGCAAAACAGGCATGATCTCCTCCACACCCCTCAGGCCTAGCTTGCTCAGCACCTGGATACCCTCACAGGTGCTTAACCGCGCTTTAGAAATTCACATAACATAAAAGGTACAATAAATCAGATTTCTGCATTGCTGGGTTTAATGTAACTATCAGTTTGATACCTTGGAACATTAGGTTTGGTGGTCCCAAATGAAAGTTTGCTCTTAGAGCGTGGGCTACTGTAACCCCTTGTTAGCCAATGGAGCTACCAGCCTTAGTACATTAAAACACTTTTCACTGTCAGAACACATAAAGTTTGAATTCAACATATCCTTTTTAACATCTGGCACCCTGCATTATGGGATACTATGGCCTGGCTTAGGGGTGACTTACAGATATTAAAAAAGAAGGTTTGAACATGGCAGAAGGGTTATTTTGCAATGTCGAGTTGGCAGTTTAAAAGCTTCCCAACTAGGCTGTAATGGCAGGCCTAGAACTATGTTTTCAATGTGTCACAGCAGCAGTGACAGAAGGAGTGCTGCAGTCCACTGGTGACATCTGCACGTGTTAGCATATTAAGCCCTATTAGGTAAGCATGCCTAGAGTATATATTTATATTAAAAAATGTCCATGGATAATGCCAGACCTAAAAATGACAAGTGCCTAGTAGGCAATGAATATTTTGATATTGATTTTCCCAATGCTTGTTTCTTTACCTGACCCAGACAGTCCATTACTGAAATTGAAGAGCCAGTGTCCCAAGCATTAATATAAGAAACATTTAAAAGTAATACTAAGTGTGAGGATGTGTGCCTTATGAAAGAGCAGAATGCTGTCACTCACAGTGAAGTTAGCCAATGGCTGAAGTGGACTGACTCTTTGGACCATGCTGTGTGCTGTAGTGGGTGGAATGAAAATGCTAATGATACAACAACAGACCAATGGATGACGAGGGCTGACTGAAAGCCCCTAAAAGTAAGTGTATTATATCAATATAGTTTTAGCAAAATCAAAATATCTTGCCTCACATCTAAATACTGTTGAAAAGCACAAGGGGACCCAATAGGCAATTGGTCAGGGACCTAGGGTAAGTTAACTATTTCTAAAGACAGTGGTCCCTAGACAGTATTCTAGTACAGTAAGAATTAATATAGACTCAATCAGTGCTATATTTGCTGTCCAGCCGGACAGGTATTTAATATATGATAAATGTATAACATAAAGTAAGGGAAAAAAATCCAAGTGGGACACAACCTGCGTCCTACTGACATAAACAACATTAAGTAAAGGGTTCAGGCAAAGAAAACGTGTCTGTATACAAGTTTGATAGAAATGAAACAGACAGAATATTATAGAGACACCATCACATATTTTAACATAGCAGTTTTGTAAATGTATATGGTGTACATATTGTCGACGGCGTTTCGATCCCTTAAATAAATAATGGGATCGTCTTCAGGACATTAGAATGACATGCCTGTATACAAAATAGCTGTAATTGCATAAACCGTGGAAAAATACGGAGGAAACAAGAAAAACACGAAATTAGAAATTGGAAAAGGGTTTCTGATGGTCCATACAGTCGTGCTCAAAGGTTGTCTCAAGTGGGATAACAACCGTGATGTGCGCAACTTAATGTTGTTTGTTTATTTATGTCAGTAGTTCACATCTAAATACCTCAAAAGAAATGGCTATAAGCAAAACCATTTTTTTTGTCTCAAAATCCACACATTGCTCAAGTAGTGCCTGACACTGGAGGGAACTACAGTATGTGTGGTTGTGCTCCTTTTGAAAGAGCAGGATGCTATCACTCACAGTGAAGAGAACCAATGGCTCAATTGGGCGTACCGATTACCAATTACTGTATGCTGAAGTGGGCAGAAGAAAAATGTGAATGACTCAATAACAAACCAATGGATGAAGAGGATTGGGAAAGTGCACATTGTGCAACAGCAAATGTCATCACTCACAGTCAGGTTAGCCAATAGCTGAAGTGGGCTGACCGTTTGTCTAACGCTCCATGTTGTGGTGGGCGGAAGCAAAATATAAATTACAGTATAGCCAATAATTGGATGAAGAGGGCAGAATTAAAACCCCAGTAGGCAACTATGCATAGTGTATATATATTTGTATTTAAAAAATGCCCTTGGATAATGCCTGACCTAAAAATGACAAGTGCCAAGTGGGCAATTAATGTTTTGATATGAGTGAGTTATGCTCTATTATGCTGTGTCATTGGGTCGAGTATATGCTATTTTTTTGCTGACTAGGACGTTTATGCACTTATGGCGTATGAAAATAACAGTATGTGTTGGCAATAGATGTATAGTTGCACAGTTAGCAAGACAGCTCCGGGAGTTAACCTCTAGCTCTGACATCTGCAGTGATCCAAAGATCACAAGTTTGAAATCCGGCATGGTGGACTCAACCTTCCATCCTCCAGAGGTCTTCTGTTTAGGTAGTGTTGGCAGTAATGTTTGGGGTCAGTGGACGATGGGTCCTGGTTAGGTAGTGTGGGGTTTTATATAAGAGATGGTAGGCATTCCTAGATACTGCCACTTATAATGTGTCCTGTGATGTAATCAGACCCATGTCTACTAATTACAGGCATTATTTGCATATGAAGTAAAACTCGCACTTGCTAAACATTTTGACCAAAAAATCCTTATAGGAGAATTCAGCTAGGGCCCTCATGAAACTTTCCTCCTGGCCCCATAATAGCTTCTGAGAGGCCTGCTCTCGAGCATTCCTAGGAAAGGTTCAAACCAGGAACCAAACCAGGAAAGGGCTGTGCTGAAAAGACGAAGCATGTCCTGAATGGATGCTGGTCTGGCCCAAAAAACTGACGTACTTATTTAAATCTAATAATGGCTTTCAAAGTTCAGATTTTGGTCTTTTGTCGGCAACTGTGTCCCAAAAGAACCGTTTGGAATGTGCTCTGCCTGCCAGCTTTAGCAAATTAAAATGCAGAGGCTGGGCTGGGCCGACTTGATATAAATTTAGAACCTGGTCCGCTTTTACAGATTTTTCCTAAGAATGTGACCCTTGGAACTGCAGTGTATTTTTGGCTAAAAGAAATGGTGGAGCACTTTTATTTAGCAAATTTCTCCTTCATATCTAAGTGTGTTCTTGACAACCACCGACTGTATTTCTATCACCTTATAAGCCCGACAAGGAAGCCATGCCCTGCGCCCAACAGCGCACCGTGCGTGGAAACGCAGAAAAATCATGGAATGCATTCGTAATAATGAAAAGACAAACAATCGCTAGAAAAAACACAGAAGCAGCAACTACAACCAAATGTATTAAAAGGGTGGGTAGCGTTCCAAAGGAGTTAAAAAATGCTTAAAAGGCATGTTAAGCGACGGCCAGGGACGCTCCATTAAGACTGGCCTATCGCAGAGGGTTCGCCGCCTGCAAAGGTCACACATGGAAACAAAGTGCGACTAGTCTGCTCTAGTCTTGAGAACACAGCTCTTGTGCACATAGGGAGATTCACGCCAATCACTTGAACCCCAGAGCAACGTGGGAAAAATCCACCCGAGGCCCTTTAATTATTGCATGATGGCTGTCTCCAATAAGCAGGTAGTAATCAGGGGTCACCGGGGCTTGCCTTACAATGATAGGCTGAGGTAAACCAGTTCTAGCCAGGTCAGCTGAAACTCGTGCTCCCTGAGCCCTGGAACACCCTAGGTCCTAGGAGATCAGAGGCTAGTGCACTACACTAGTGGTGAGAACTGCAAACTGACAAGCAAACCATTCTTTCTGTAACTCTTTGTTACATTATCCCAATATGATGTAATTCCTGAATTACGGGTAAGGTGAAAAATGTTCTCTTTTCACAAAAAGCAAAACTTCGCATGATTTTTGTCTTCTGAAAATAGCTGGAGTAAAGAATGTTTTGCCGAGAGACATGTTCTCCTCAAAGGATTCTTTTGCCCTCAAAGTAGTGTTCTGTGAGTATTTCGCATGACTTTTTTGTGTGAAGAATACTCTTGTGGTGAAAAGTTCCTTGAGGAAACGGTGAAATGTATTTTGCCTTTTATTCATTTTTTCGTGAAAAGTATATGTATTTCGTAGGAAAAAAATGCACATTTTGCACTCCCCTTTACCAACCACAAATATGGTATTAGGATTAGCATGAGCTGATGGAAGTTGACCAAACCCAATCACCTCTCCCACTATCGAGACATCCAGTGCGATAACAGAAAATGGCGGACAATGGAACTGGGCAATGAGAATAAACCGATACAACAGCAACAACACAAAACCCTACCTAAAATCAAAACCTAAGATGAAGGCTGCAACTCTAGGAAAGAATCATGAAACTCAAGAACAAGAAGGCTCAGGGCACTTTGGGGAAGGACACGTACACATCAGTTTGGAGGAAGGGTTGAATTCCAGATACTCCAGAACAGCACCCTCAAATGGGACAAACCACCACGGTGCAAGAAAAATAATTTGAAACGGCATAATCTCTGCTATTCACAACAATATAAACAATGTTCTTTCTGGGAAATACTCATCAGTGGAATAGCATTCAACAGTAACCCTTAAGGGCAGGCTCATTTGGGCCACATCAGTTACATGTCGTGACAGAGTGACTCATCATTTTCATGTCATGACAGTCTGACTCATCAATTACATGTCATGACAGTCTTACTTCAATTAATCAATCAGGGAATTTTGAAGCGCTCTACTCACCCTTGAGGGTCTTTAAGGTGCTGGGGGGGTAGGAGCAGCTCAGGTCAGTTGAAGAGCCAGGTCTTGAGGAACTTCCTGAAGATGTGTAGAGTGGGGCGCGTCTGCTGTCGATCGGAAGCTTGTTGCAGGTCTTAGCCTTGATGTAAGATAAGGCTCTTCCACCCATTCTTGCTCTGTGTATGCGCGGGGTTTCGGTGAGGACGAGGTCGGTGGAATGAAGGTTTCTCTTGAGTACGTGGAAGGAGATTCTTTCGTTGAGATATTGGGGTCCAGTGTTGTGGAGGCATTTGTAGGCGTGGGTATCTTGAAAGTTACTCTCTTCTCGACGGGGAGCCAGTGGAGGTTTCGCAGGTGTTGAGTGATGTGTTCGTGTCGAGGTATGCCGAGGACGAGTCTGGCTGCGGTGTTCTGTATGGTCTGGAGTTTGCGGAGCAGAGACTTGTTGATCCCGGCGTAGAGGGCGTTTCCGTAGTCTAGTTTGCTAGTTCTGAGTGTGTGGTTGACGGTCTTCTTGATTCGAGGGGATCCATTTGAAGGTCTTCCGAAGGATGCTGAGGGTGTTGAAACAGGTGGAGGCAACAGCGTTGATCTGTTGGGTCATGGAGAGGGAGGAGTCGAGTACGATGCCGAGGTTACTGACGTGGTCCGTGGGGGTGGGGGGCTGCCGAGGGCGGTGGGCCACCACGTGTTGTCCCATGCAGAGGGGAGTGTCGGAGGACGAGGACCTCTGTCTTCTCCGAGTTGAGCTTCAGGCAGCTGCTGCTCATTCAGGCTGCAACATCCTTCATTCCTTCCTGGAAGCTGAGTCTGGTGGTGATGGGGTTCTTGGTGAGGGAGAGGATGAGCTGAGAGTCGTCGGCGTTGGATACTATGCTGAGTTCGTGCTGTCTGACGATGGCGGCGAGGGGGGCCAAGTAGATGTTGAAGAGCGTAGGGCTGAGCGACGATCCTTGGGGTACTCTGCAGTTGATCTCTGTGGGTTCGGAGAGGAAGGGTGGAAGTCTGATTTTTTGGGTTCTGCCGGTGAGGAAGGAGTGGAGCCAGTTGAGGGCAGTTCCCTGTATGCCGGCGTTGTGGTGTCTGGCAGTGAGTGTGCGGTGGGAGACAGTGTCGAAGGCTGCAGAGAGGTCAAGTAGGATATGGGCCGTGGTGTGGCCTTGTTCGAGGAGGGTGCGGATGCCGTCTATAGCAGCAAGTAGAGCGGTCGCGGTGCAGTGGTTGCTGCAGAATCCGGATTGGGAGGGGTCGAGGATGGAGTTCTCTTAGATGAATTTCGTTAGTTGGGCGTTAACGGCCTTCTCGGTGACTTTGGCCGCGAAGGGGAGGAGGGAGATGGGTCGGTAGTTCTTGAGGTCCGTAGGATCTGCGGAGGGCTTCTTGAGTAGGGGCTTGACTTCTGCGCGTTTCCAGTCATCAGGGAATGTGCCGGTTTCCAAGGTGACGTTGATGGTGCGTCGTAGTTCTGGTGCGATGGCGGCGGCGGCTCTGTTGTAGATGTGCGTAGAGCAGTGGTCCGTGGGGGCTCCTGAGTGGATGCCTTTCATGGTCGATGCGGTGTCTTCGGTGGTGACTGGGGTCCAAGAGGAGATGGTGGGCTGGCTGGCGATGCTGGAGAAGGGAGTGGTTTCGGAGTCCAGTGTCTGTTCGTTGAAGTTGTCATAGAGGGACTTGCTTTTCAGGTGGAAGTAGGAGCTGAGCTTGTTGCAGAGGTCCTGGGAGGGGGTGATGTCCGTGGCTTCGCTGGTGGGTTTGGTGAATTCCTGGATGATGCTGAAAAGTTCCTTTGAGTTGCTGGAGTTGGCGAGGATCTTGTTATGGATGAAGGTCCTTTTGGTGGATCTGATGAGTTGGTGGTATTCAGTCATGACGTTCTTGTATGTGGTGCGGTCTTCCGAGGATTTGCTGTTTCTCCAATTCTTCTCGAGACATCTGCAGGTGCGTCTGGATTCTTGGAGGTCGGCGGTGAACCAGGTGGCCTTTCTGGGGCGCTGTCTGTCAGGGTTGCGGAGGGGTGAGAGCTCGTCTGCGCAGTTGGTGATCCATCTGTGAAGTGCTTTGGCTGTGAGGTTGGCGTCGGTCATGCTGGAGGGGGCATCGCGGTTGAGGGTGGAGTTGAGCTGCTCCTCAGTGACCTTGCTCCAGTTTCTTCGCGGAGGGCGGGGTGCAGGTTTGGGGGCGATGGGTTTGTCGACGTGGAAGTGTACGCAGTGGTGGTTCGTCCAGAGGGGTTGCGTGGTGTGGCTGAAGTGGATGTTGTTACCTCCTGCAAAGATGGGGTCGAGGGTGTGTCCGGCCTTGTGGGTGGGGATGGTGACGAGTTGTTTCAGTCTGAGGTTGGCGAGGTTGTCCAGGAGGGTAGCGGAGTTCGGATCGCTGAGGTTATCTAGGTGGAAGTTGAGGTCTCCGATGAGTATGTAGTCCAGGGAGGCGATGGTGTGGGGCGCGATGAGGTCGGTGAATGTAGTGGTGAATGCGGTTCGAGGTCCGGGAGGTCTGTAGGCGAGGGTGCCTCGTAGGGTCATTCTGGGGCTGATCTGGATCTGGAAATGGAGGTGTTCGGTAGTGGGTGGGCTGTCACTGGTGCTGGAGGTGGTGAGTCGGAGGGAGCTATGGTGTGCGATGGCAAGTCCTCCTCCCGGGCGTTTGGGGCGGTCCTTCCTCTGCATCTTGTATCCGTCGGGGATGGTGGTGGCGATGTCGGGGGGGAGGTGAAGTTGGTCCAAGTTTCGGTGAAGAAGGCGACGTCTGGCGAGAGGGTGTCGAGGAGGTCAAAGATCTCTATGGCATGTCTGTGCAGGGAGCTCATGTTGAGGAGGATGCACCTCAGGGCTTCGGGGGTGCTGGCGTCCGGCGTGGGAGTGCAGAGGGTGGTGAAGGTTTGGCGGCAGTGTGGGCAGGAGAACTGGCTGTGGGTGGAGTTCAGCATAGACAGTTGACAGTTGTTGTTCCTCCCGGGGTTGAGTGCGAGGAGGGCAGCTGAGTCGTAGCGGTGGGTGGTCGGAGATCCAGGGTCCCTGGTGCTGGTCGCGGTCGGGTTGCGTACAGGCGCAAACGGGCTTCCCTTTGGTGCGCCAGTGGCGCGCCTGCTGTGCGCGACCGCACAGCGGCCGCCATTAAATAGGGAAGGGGGAGGGAAGCGCAGCTGGGAGGCGGGAGCGGGAAACTGCAGGGGGGAGGGGCCGCGGGGGCAGCAGCGGTGAAAACGGGCACGGGGGACACAGGTACAAGAACAGAGAATACAGGTACAATTACAATATATTACAAATTAAACGCACAATAACAGAAGACAGAAAACAGAAACAAAAGACAGAAACCAGAAACAGGGCACAAAACACAAAGACAGACAACAGTGGACCAGCAGAAGAGCAAGGCTCTCCCACTGGACCACCAGGGATGAGGCGCAGGCAGGAGCCTGCAGGTGGAGGAGGGCCTCGAACACCTACCTTAACAGGGCAGCGGCACAACAGCAGAGCTGCTGGGGGAGAGAGCAGGTCTCTGACCAGGAGATCTTATTAGTTACATGTCATGGGAGTCTGACTCATCAGTAACATTTAAGGACAGTCTTACTAATTAGCTACATATCATAACAGCCTGACTAAATTTGACTTTGTTTATTTTACTTTTATTTATTTTGCACTGCGCTGACCTAAGCTAAAGAGCAATGAACCATTTTAGTAAAGTACAAGCAGCTCAAGCTCGTGGCTCTGTACGTATTACAGAAATGGGTGAGTGGCTACTGGATTCCGCAAAGTAGTATGAGATGGAAAGAGATTAGGAAGATGTTGATGGAGAGAAGGGCTAGGAAGATGTAATTATGACAGTAAACTGCACAGTTGACTTTAACATAACACATATTAATAATCTGAGTAACAGAGTAATATGTTGATTTTTCTCGCGTAACAGATCTTTTGTTAAAGAGCCGCAGCAGGGATCAAAACCCAGGTCACCAGCTAAGATACCTGATGATATCCCCACCCATCTATTACCATTCTGACTCAGCCTTTTAGGACCACAGGTCTGCGAGTCATTTTTCCTGCGCCACCGTATGCTAGTGCATCTGGGATGGCAGGCATGATGTTCTAGATTGGCCTCAATGGAAATTGGAGCTGTAGCAATAAACTCAAAAACTGGTGGCAGGCCTTCGTGCCTCATTTATATTGGGGCATTTTCAATCCTGATTGACTGACACAACTAT
Organism: Calotriton arnoldi; assembly: GCA_963921515.1. Taxonomy (NCBI): domain Eukaryota; kingdom Metazoa; phylum Chordata; class Amphibia; order Caudata; family Salamandridae; genus Calotriton; species Calotriton arnoldi. Next base: position 83,118 of record CAWUFW010001746.1, on the reverse strand, counting down.
CCAACCACTGGCCAGATACTGAAGCCAGCCTACTGAAGCCACAAAACGGCCACACATCATTTTGTGACAATCAACCCTCCCCACCGGAAGTACCTCCCTCTGATGATTTCCATTATGTTTTCAGAAAGTGCTTCTTCTTCAAATTGGATTTTGTAAATCTCTCTTGATGCGAACAATGGGAGACATTAAAAAAGGCAAGAGGGAAAGGTTGCTTCGCAATGCTAGGCAACTGCCTGCTGAGGGAGTTGCTGAGGAAGCCAGCACGGCAGACGGTGTAGCCTCCTTCCTAATTCCGAACCCAATCCTAAATCTAGGTCTATCCTGATCTGTGCAGGTCATGACTGCCTATGGATCCTGATATCAGGGCACATGAACAGTCCTCACCAATTTAGGTGTCCAAGATGAAGCCATCGATGCACTTTCACTATACACACTCCCAGCAGTTTTGGCTTCCAGGATCCATTTCTACTTGCGTGACCAATTGTCCTTGATATGTGGTGTCTTTCCTTTGTCCCATATTCAGCTGTTGCAGGACACCAAATGACCCACATTTTGCTCGTCGCAGAGGACGATGCAAGAGGTCAGATTAATCTTCTGGAAGCAGCATTCGCTCTATTTCAATACTGTTTTCAATGCATTTCATATTTCATATGTTGTGAGCTGGAGATACACTGAGGAAGTTGCTATAATATTGTGTTAAAATAATAAAAAGAGGGCATGGCCAAGATGGCGATGGTGAGAGACGTGTGTCTCGGTCTCTCTGGCGTGGTGCGGCCTCCCCGCGGACCCCGGTAAAGATCTACTAAAGCGGGGCACAACACAGGCGGAGCATAGGGAAAGGCGGGGAGGGCCCCCATTGCAGCGAGGGCGACCCCGACAAAACTTCTGGGACAAGAAAGTGACTCTGGCCTGAGGCGGGAGCATGCAGAGCCCCGGGCCGGATAGCACTGTGGAGCCCGTATCAGAGGGCCTTAGCTAGCGAACTGGGCTCCGACCGCTGAACGGCAAGTACAGATGGGCCCGGCCATGAGCTGGAGGAAGCCACTGAGGTGCTGCTGAGAGACTGTGAGCGGGTCTCTCGGGAGAGCAGCCTGTGGCAAGACCCGACTGGCCATCTTGGGCCGTGACGCAGGGCCCGGCGGGCAGTGGAGAGGCCGAGAGGAGGCGATGCCGGCATTGCTGGAGCCCGGAGTGGAGACCTGATCCCTGGCAAAGCAGGACCCCTGATGCTTGCACGGAGGGGGCCCACTCGATCGGACAGCGATTCCTTTGACCCCGGAGGGAGCAGGGGGTATGGACGGCCTCCCTCTACACAGAGGCAGAGAGCGGAGACACGGAGGCCGGTGAGAGAGGCCTGGTCCTGGGGAGGAACGGGCTGGATCGTCCTCCACGCTTGGGATAGCGGCTAAAGCAGTCTGCTGTGTGTCCTAGTGGGGGCTCTGCGCCCTGGCCGCATTGAAGAGCTGGAAGATCTGCTGTCGCATCACTAACAAAGAGAAGAGCAAGCCCAGTGAAACAATACGGAGACATCATAGACAGGGTTCTTGGGTCTCCCAGGGCAGGGGCCTGGAGGCTTGCGCAGATAGGCTAACCTGGGCCGCACGAACGGCTGGTGAGTCCTGGAGCTGGCGATGCACAAAATAGCCTCAAGATCTAGAAACCGAGTGAAGATCAGCAGCTGAGCTGGAGGAGGCAACAGGAGAAAAGCCCCAGCCTTGGCAAGTGAGTACTGCTGAAGCCCAAGTAAAAAGAGCCCTCAGGGCACCTCTCCCCCTTGTTTAGTCTGCTGGGACATATTCCATGAGCCAGGAGCATCGAGGTGGGAGCCAACTATAAGGGGCCCAGGGAAGGTTCTGGGCGAAGGCATTGGGGAAATCCCCAGCCGAAAAGGAGGGGGCACCCCCCTGTGTCGGACTAGTGGGGCAAGTGTTACAGAAGATTTGGGGCCCGATGTACGACCCTGAATTGCGGTCGCAAAACACTTGCAAATTACCGCCCTCTTCAAGAGGGTGGTAATAGAGTTGCAAATGGGAAGGGGTCCCCAGGGGACCCCTTCCCCTTTGTGACTGGCTCCAAAAATATTTTTTAAGGGCAGGCAGTGGTCCCAGGGACCACTACCTACCCTTAAAAAATGAAACGAAAACGGGGGGACTGAGTGGACGTAGAGGACTTGGCCACTATCCTGCACAGAGACTCAACCACTGGTAGGGGATGTACTATTCATCTTCTTTCCCCCCTCCAGGGACTTTAGGTGTACACTGTTTTTGTTTGGGGGTTTGTTAATAGGTGCCAGTCACAAAGTCAATGTTCATGTTTTTCTCCACACATTGGACAGAAGGAGCAACACAATGTCCAAGATGGAGTGGTAGGGGGAGGGAACTCGAAAACATATCAGCAGCGAGTTTGGCGGCCCTAATGGTGTCATTAGTGAAAGGTTTGAGGGTGATGACCCTCAATGTTAAAGGCCTGAACAATCCAATCAAAAGGAGGGTTATCCTATCATATTTGGAACACTCTCAAGCGGATGTCTGTCTACTACAGGAGACACATCTACTATATAAAGATTGGCACAGGCTCAAATCCAGAGCCTTCCCACAGCAGTTCTTCTCCTCACTGCCACATAAGATGGCTTGGATGGCGTTTCTATTCTCCTGCTTCTTCCGGGGAAAGGTGGGGATGAAGGTAGCAGAGATTAAAGGCTGTCTCTTTGGGTATCGCATCCACCTTGGCTCTCTCACCATAATCCTAGGGTCCATCTATGCTCCCAAATAGGGGCAGGAACAGTTTTTACAGGGAGCATTGGCGGACATCATGTCTACACAGGACTGGTGAGTTGTCTTGGGGGGGGGGGGGACTTAAACCTGGTATTCCACAATGAGCTAGATCAGTCGACACAGAGGCAGGGTGCAACGGGAGCGGTTAGTCCCGGGGGGCCCTATGGCTCCAGGAAATAGGCCTGAAAGATCTATGACAGGCCTCTCACCCAGAGTCAAGGGATTACACCGTCTACTCTCACTCACACAAATCCTAAGCCAGACTCGACTACTTTCTGGGATCCCGGGAGGTGCAGGCGGTGACACGCTCAGTGGAGATAGAGCCCCGCTCTCTATCTGATCATTCCGCGGTTCTGTTGGACCTTGCCATCCCACTACAGAGCCAGATGTCCCGTTCCTGGCGGCTACGGGAAACCCTACTACTCAGACCGGAGATAGTTAAACAAATAGAAAAGGCGATCAGAGATTATTAGGGGGTCAAAGACACTATTGAGACACCAATTGCTATGGTCTGGGACTCAATGAAAGCAGTAATCAGGGGGAATTTATTGTCATTTCTGCGGCGGATAACAAAGTCAGGCGAGAGAAGCACACACAATTGCAGGAACTTGAACGCATACACCACTGCACCGGGGCACCTAGGGTCTGGCGACAGTTGGAGGACGCCAGGAAACAGCTGGCTGGGTTGGATTTAGATAGCACAGAGTACTCAACATTACCTCAAACATGCCTTTTACGTCGGGGGTAACAAATGCGGGAGAATATTAGTGAACAAACTCAAAGGGCAGCATCAGGCCAACGTGGTTGAGGCTCTGTTATTAGAAGAGTGTTCTGTGATCGAGGGAGTTGAGGCGGTGGCGGCTAGGGTTGGTGCCTTCTAAAAGGACCTATTCTCAGCACAAGATCTCCTTCCTCAGAACATCTTGAAGTACCTGCAAGGAGCTAAGGTAACGTGTTTGTCAGAGGAACAGGCGGCAAGCCTAGTTAAACTGGTCAGATTAGAAGATGTCGTAGCTGCGATCTCAAAGTTGAAGCCCCATAAGTTGCCTGGCCCAGAAGGCTTCCAGGCTATTTTCTATAAAGTCTTTTGCAACTCTGTGGTCCCTCTCCTCACTAGAGTCTTCAACCCAATCACGGGCTCAGCAACGCTTCCTCCTCAATGACGGATGCCTCGGTGGTGGTCTTAGCGTAACCAGGCAAAGACAAGAGACAGTGCGGGTCCTATTGACCCATCTCGCTCTTAAATATCGATGCAAAGTTGTTCACAGGGATTCTGGTGGCTCGCCCTGGTCCCCTCATGCCAGGATTTATTGACATGGAACAGGCGGGTTTTATTCCTAACAGGCAGTGCTCGGATAAAACCAAGCGGATCCTACACCTCATCGACAAGGCCACTCGTTCCCAGCGTGAGACCCTGCTATTTTCAATTGACGTGGAGAAAGCGTTCAACTGGCCATACTAGCAGCGGTACTGAAACACTGCGGCCTAGGGGAGCGGTTCAACTCATGGGTGCTGAGTGGGTATAGGGTGCCGAGAAGTTCGGATGGCTTCTCCATCAGGCGAGGCACGCAGCAGGGGTGCCTCTTATCCCCTCTGCTATTTGCACTCTGTATGGAGCCGTTCGCACAGAGGGTTCAGGACAAATCGAGGGCTACAGGGATATGCTTTAGGGGACACGAACATCTTATAGCTCTGTATGTAGATGACAACATTGCTCCCCATGAAAATCCAATAGAGGCCCTTTCTGGCTTTTTAGAGGAGGTGAGGCTTTTTTGGGGCAGCTTCAGGTTTTCAGATTAACCTCGCCAAATCACAGGGGTTGAGTCTCACAGTCTCAATGGACACAAAGGAATATCTCACACGAACCCTTTCGATCCAATGGGCACAGGGCTCTATCTCGTACCTAGGTATTCAACTCGCCCCGACAATTCAAGGGGTGGTGTCTCTCAATTACCGGAATTTGGGCGGGAGGGTAAGGTCTGACCTAGCCCGATGGCAGCTGTATCCGCTTTCGTGGTTGAGACGGATTTCTGCGCAGAAGATGACAGTCCTACCTAGGATTTTATACATGTTTCAGACATTGCCTCTGTGGTCCACACTGGGGACACTCCAGACCCTGTAGAGCGCCTTTCAAAGCTTTGTCTGGGCGGGTCGGCACTCCCGGGTGAGACGCGAACATAGTTGGCGAGCCCCGGCAGAGGGCAGTCTGGGTATCCTACGCTACGTTCAGGATTTACAGCTTAGGTTATTTGTGGAATGGTCGCGCCCGGGATCAAAAAAGGGCTGACTGTTCATGGATAGGGCGTTAGCTGGAACAGCCCTGTGGAAGATCCCTTTCTTGGGCCGGTCTCACTGCCCCGCCAATCTTTACGTATCTGCGATCACTGCGCCTACCCTGAGGGTCTGGGTTGCAGTAGCGAATCGGAGGGGTCTCTCATCGTTCCCCTCCCAGCTCACCCCAGTGGCGGAGAACGAGGCCTTTACCCCAGGACTGGATTGCGCCGTGTTTAACGCATGGCTAAAGTCGGGATGTAGATCGATTGGCCATTTCTTCGTCGAGGAGGGCCCCCTCCTGTTTGACACCTTAAGGGCCGAGTATGCCATCCCGGAGAGATAACGGTTCCGTTATACCCAGATCCGGCACTGGTTGATGCAGCCGACGGTGATGGGGGCTGTGCAGCGACCCCTGACTCTGACAGGCGCCTTGTTTCCGAACTGTATAGGATGCTGATGGGTGGGGAGCTGTGATGGCACTTGTTCCCTGGAGAATGGAGGGACATATATTACTGGGCGCAACATACAGCATTTAACACTTCCAGTATTGAAACAGCTACAAAAATCGCTACTTATTGGTATTTAACTTTAACCCCAGTCTGCCTACACAGAGGGAACTCGCATAGAGGAGATAGGTGCTGGAGACGCTGTACTCCCCTGGGACACTGGTGCACATTCTGTGGGAATGCCCTAAACTAACACAATTTTGGGAAGAGATTTTGTCAGATATGGATATGCATTTTAACACCCAACTACCCCGATTCCCCTCCTACGTAGTGCCTGGCCTTCCCAACCCACAGACCTACCCATTCAAATCCAAAAGGGGCAGACATATTGCTTTGGCACTAGGGTCGGCACACTTATCCATACTGACCTTCTGGGGCACAGACAGGGTTCCGTATAGACAGAATTGGTTACATCGAATCTGCCATTTGTTGGGGATGGAGAGGCTCTCATCGACACTCACGCAACAAGGGGACACATTTCAGGAGATCTGGTAGCCATTTATTACACTTCTGTCACAGGAATTCACAGAGCTGACCTGCCCTAAACATCTAAAGTTGCTACGCTTGACTGAGCCGACAGCGTAATACAACCGAGTTCCGCCTCTGAGGAGATACACATAACTCGACGAAGGTGGACATAGTAGTTGGCACTGGCACCCGGGGGAGGAGAGGGTCGGGGAGGGGGGATTGGGGAAAGTTTCCCTTTTCTTTATAAGTTGCTATAATGGCTAGCAGTGGCTGAATGTCGACGCAACGCCGGCTGATGTATAACATGCTTCATACGTTTACTGTTGCAACAATAAAAACAAATTTAAACATAAACTAATAAAAAGAGTTATAAAAATGAACTGCTTGAGAGTACCTTAATTAGCAAAGTAATGAGAGTGACTAATGTTATTGCTCTAGCACCTTCGGGTTTTAGTGCGCTCTATAAATTCTATCTTATCCTATCCTTAAGTTGTATTTAAACTCAGACTTTCAAGTGTTGCTGTACGTTAAGGTAATTTATTTGTGTTTATTATTTTTTTCTTTTAATAATTCATTAGTGAAGCAATTGTAGACCAATAGTTAAGATAAAATTTACATATTGTGATAGATAAATAAACGGGGAACCATAAGAATTCTAATTAAATAACATATGAAAACTATGGAGTGACCTGTATACATATTAAGCATAGAATAATATAACCATAAGTAATATGTACATTTGTTTAGCAGATCTAATGAATATATATTTATAAAAATAATTATTACACACATTTATGCAAAGGAATGCACATATCTACATATATACATATAATCAAATTAAATACTTATATAAGCAGGGATATGCTGTACATTTATGTTTGAGTATAGTGGTTATATAGGGAAGAATCAACTCTTGAGTAGTCTTCTTAAGATAAAGCAGCTATCCGTGGATCTTATGTTCGGGGGTAATGAGTTCCATATATTACATACATTATTGACACAGTAGGACTGTAAATGCAACACTCAGTTTAATAACAATTTTCCTCAAGAAAAGAGAACTGTGGGGTGAAAGTAGACATGAAGAAGAAGCCAAACTCTTCGAATACTAATGCTCCAGTAGAGGTTCTTGTGGATACTTCTCAGCATAACAATCATCCAATCACACTTTATAAGGGTTCAAGGTGATTCAACTCCTGCAATCTATGGTATTTAGAGTATAGGAAAAAAAATAAGTACATCACATTACATTTCATGCATTTAGGTCAACTTACGTCCGTCATCTTCCCCTGGATCAGATGTCACAGGGATTGTGAAACTTACTGGTGTGTGCATTAGGTTCCAGTTCACTTCTCCTATCTACAATTGTAACTCATCATGTCAATCACATTTTTAATTCTTTTACAAACATGTGATTGCCTTCATATGAGCTGATTTCTGTTTTTGGCCATCTTGAAACTTGCAAGTCCAGTGGTGGCTCCTCCGCTATGGCGGAGGAGCGTCGCCACACTGCTTTCTCGCAGTGCGAGAAGTAAAAACATAAAATGGTAACTTTTAGTTATTACCAATTTATGGTTTTTTTTGTCAGCGGGCGGGTGGGCGGGGCTGCTCTGCTTACGGAGCAGGGCAGGGGAGGAGTGGTTTGCCCACTCCTGAATGCGCAATGACTGTTTGGTCAGCCCTCTCGGGCCGCCCAAACCAGTCATGAGCATTTTCCCTTTCTGCAAGCAGGCTGCAGCTTGCATGGAGAACACGCCCACCCCTCCAGCCCCTGGCTCAGCGCCGTGTCACAGCGCTCAGACCAATCACAATGCTGCCTTGTAGCGTTGTGATTGGCTTAGGGGTGGGAGCCTGACTGCCTGCTTCCTGTTCTGACCTGGAGTCGGACACAGGCAGCAGGAGAGAAGACGCGGGACCGGCGGCGGCAAGGTAAGTGTTTTATTTATAATTATTTTTTTTAATGCAGCCCGCGGCCGAAACCCCCTCTTCCCTCCACGCGCCCATCCCCCCACCCGCGAGTCATGCCGGCCGCCCCTGTGCAAGTCAGATCCGACTCAAGAGTTCCACACATTTTTTTCCACAATCCCACCGCCATGGAAAGCCAACAACAAAGAAGATTGACCCCAGGGCTGTGGTCAGAGGTATCCATGCACATGGAAAAAAGCCACTTCTGTAAAAAAGCACTGGAAACTATGCACATCCAGGGCCGAACTGGCCGGACCAGGCATTGCACGTTTCCCCAGGAGGCAGGAAGGGTGGGGGCTGGTTTTGTAGCGGTGGGGGCAAGTTTTGTTGTACGGGCCGGTGTTGCAGTGCTACAATATCACCCCCCAGTAACAAAAGCAGCAGTGTTTCACACTTGAACCCGCCCTCCAGGGGCGAGGGGCTGCTTTGGGTTCGCAGTCCGGCCCTTTGCGCTACTCGCAAGTTGGAGCCAACTTGCACGCTGTGTGCCCATTTTAGTTGCAAAAATTTACATCCATTTTTTGTTTGACTTTCAAATCACTTCTGACGAATTTCAAGTAATGTAGAAAAAAACACAAGCAAAGCCAAAAGCTAAAATGAGTGTCTGTTTTTGCATGGAAGGCAGGAAGTAGGATACAGGGCCTGGCTACAGCTAAGACCCTGTGCCCAACTTCCGCTGCACAGTGCCCGTTGATGGTTGGGTACAGGGCATTGTGTATGCCAAGCCCATCACTGAATCACCTTTGGCCGTGTGCAGTGAGGGATAGGCATCCAATCCCACTGTGCTCGGCCAAAGACCCATGGGGGTTTGGGTGCAGGCCAGGTCCTGCACTCAACTCTGCTCCAAACAGCCGAAGCCTGTGCAAAGTGGTGGTTTGAAAATCAAGTACAATATAAAAAATAAAAAAAACAATGAAATTCACTGAAAGCGCACTGTTAAAAATTTATGTTTCTTGCTCAAACAAATAAGACCACCAAGCAGTAATGTTTATGAACACCCACAACACATAACGTAGCTCACGGTCATCCGCCTTGCACAAAACACTTATTTACCAACAGCACAGATACACAAAAACAATGAACAGGAGAACAACACAGCAGATGAACATTAATTATGTTGTGTTGTCTGTTTTAATAAACATAGCTGGTGAATTCAGTGCATATTACCCAGTGGCGGTCGCCACCGGGTAGGTATAGTTAGGATTGCTTTTCCATAGACATGGCGTTTTTTAATTTGCTAATAACTTTGGCACCGTTTGACAAATCTTCATGAAACTTTCGAAAAAAAAGCTTTTTCCTGGAAAGTTTCAGGGTGATCTGTGAAGCAGGGCCGAGAAAAAAGGGGGGGTCCCAAAAGCAAATTTGCCCATGCATTTTACATAGTCTTCTTTAGGTAGGGCTACAGCAAAAACGGATTGACCGAAATTCCACCAAAATTGGCAGGAAGCAATATATTGGTTCACAGATGTGCTTTTTGTGATTTGGTGTAAATCTGGTCCGTAGTTTTTGAGAAATTAAGGTAAAAAAATATTTGTATATCTGGACAGTTGGGTGCGCTAGAGTCTCATGAGAGGCCGAGGGAGTGTGAATTAAAAAATGGAGCCCTGTGACTGGTTGAGAGGCCTGTTTTTCGCGACAGCCTTCTCGCTCCCGCGGGAGCAATAGAGTCCTGGGAGTCCCGCGAGAGCGAGCACTGTGATTGGCTGGTTTTTAGAGGTTTAGAAATTAAATGGATGCCATTACTGTTTACTGTAAAAAATTTCAGGTGTTCTGAGAATCAACTAAAAAAGCTGTATAAGGGGGCAGGGGTAAGGCATCCTATCCCCATAGTTATTGAGAGTAGATCTGTAAGGCATAAGCACTGGAAAGGAAAAAATTTTTTTTTATAAAAAAAAAAAAATTCTATACATTTTGTGATCTTGCGGGACTCTTGCGGGATCATGAAAAGTAGAAAGGAGTAGGCGACCTCTGAATACACTTTACTATGTACACCTGTTTCTGTACAAAGCACTCTTACTGGCGATGGTATTTGTTCATCAGAGCATACTATTCACACCCATCTCCTTAGGAAGAGGTCTAAGTGGAGAGGGCACTCTCTTGCCACACCCTACTATGTACGCCAATCACCTTGTCAAGAGATCTCAGTGGTGAGCCCAGTCCCTTCATACACCCCAGTACACACAGTAGTTACCATGGGGAGAGGTTTCAACAGAGGGGTGGCGTCTCTTCTCACTTTACTATCCATGTCACTGTGGGGATAGGTCTTAGTAGCGAGGTTAGTCTATCTCCACAACCTACTGCATACATTTGTCACCCTGGGGAAAGGTCTCAGTAAAGAGGATTGTCTATGCCCACACCCTACAGAGCACATTTGTCACCATGGATAGACGTTTCAGTGGAGAGGAGAGTGCCTGTCCACCTGTGATCCTGGGGGAGATTCAAATATGTGGTAGATGCACGCCTTTCTTTTTAAACGTATAATGCGTAAACCAGCTGGTTGAAAAGTTCTGCGTGCAGCCGGAGTATCATTGGCTGATCCCCAATGTGAAACAAAGATATAAGAGGGCGTTATCCAAGCAGGTAACGTCTCCCAGTTGCACAGCCCTCCTTCAGTTTTACCAACGAATCCAATGCCACAGGGGCATTTTAAAAGATACACTACATTTTTTGTGTCGCAAGTTGCTGTCAGAACCTGACTTCAAAGATATTTTCTCCACACCACCTCTCTTCGCATATGAACGAAGTAAGAACATTAAAGATCTATTAAAATTGAAGCCACCCAACGCAAGTATACATTATCAAGGCACTATTCCATGTTTAAACTGCAACAAATGCAATAATATCATTAAGGGACCATTCGTAACTCATGCCCGCAAAGGCAACAAAATTAAATTGAAAGTGACAGCAACTTGCGACACAAAAAATGTAGTGTATCTTTTAAAATGCCCCTGTGGCATTGGATACGTCGGTAAGACTGAACGCAAGATTAAAATTCGTCTAAACTAACACAAGAGCAACTTCAGAACTGTCAATCAGAAATCGGTTATTGCCACTCACTTTGCTGAATTTAAATACATCAGTCAGCTCCGGTTCTTGGTACTTGAAAACATCACCGTCCAAGAAGGAAGAGACAATCGTAAATTTTTATTACAACGTGAACTGTTTTGGCTCAAATTTTTGGATACCATCGCACCAAATGTTCTCAACGAGCGGATCGAATTTGGGCTGTTTTCTCTAACCTGTTTTTTCTAACCTGTTTTATTTAATCTGTTTTTCCTAATCTGTTTTTTCCAATCTAGTTTTCTCTCATTCTGGTTTTCTTCAATATTGATTCTCTTTTCTTGATTCCTATGTTGTACTTGCGCTCTGTTTTTTTAATTTTTTAATTTTTTTATTATTTGTTTTTTCCAATTCAGTTTCCCCCCATTTAGTTTTTGTTTTTTAATCTTGATTCTCTTTTCTGATTTTCTACTTGTGCTAACTGTTCATACTTCACCCCTTTACCTGCTTTACTGCCATTTATATTTCTAACTGACAAGGTTACCTTTATCATTATATGTTTTACACCGTTGACACTGTTTTATTTTATTTTCTCTTATTTTTTCTTGTTATTTTCTAACTATGTTGTTACTTTCTGACTACATGCTCATTAGTTTTACACTTTTGTGACTTTACCCTCTTTATTACCGCACATCTCACTCACAGCCTTATCCTCCATAAACATTGGACATTTCAACATGGCCCCCACCATGCATTCGATTTTCGTGGCACTTCGCTCCACTACTTCCGGGTCACTTTTCTTGTATATCCGGACCTTGCAAGTTACCGGCACTTGCATGAAGCTTTCACCCACTGCTTCGACCTTTCCACAGATGAACCGGTCTACGCGTCTACAACGGTAAACTTCCCGATTGCATGCCTCTCGGTTGTTATCCACTTGAATGTCATACTTTTCACCTTTTCGGCAATGCCTCCCACTATCTTTGTTTATCCGTAATTTCGTTAAATCACAGACTTTTTAAACATCGATCACTCTCCGGTTAGGCAACGGCATGACACTTCACCCGATTCTCGGTCTACTTCACCGTCTTCTTCCCTGAATCATCTAATCACTTTACAGCATGGAGTCTTATGTATCACACTGTCTATTTCTACCATCTATTCACATGTTAACACGCGCTAACATAACCGTATGGATACACATCCTTTGAACCACTGTAGCGTTTCTTTGCATACATAATTTTTTCACCCATCATCATGAACGAATCTCCACTTTTATAGCATTATTTACCATTATTATGCTTTGCCACATACCGATTGTATTCTCTGTTTCTTGCTTCATTTTTTAGATTAATATTTCCCTGATGAAGGGCTTCGCCTTAAATGCATTGGGTCTGTTCCCACTGATTTGCATATTTCGGATTGATTCATCAACCATGTTTTGAATAACATGTTTCCTTTGGAATTAATTGGAAACCATGACTACCAATTTATATTGAAAATTAAAATTATCATTTTGAAGAACACTTACCTTGGTTTACTGGATTAACCACCTCATTTGGAGGAGGGCTGTGCAACTGGGGGACGTTACCTGCTTGGATAACGCCCTCTTATATCCTGGGGGAGATGCCAGGAGAGAGGCCACTCCCTCCTGACAATCTGCTATGCACACTTGTTGCCCTGGGCAGAGGTGTCAGCGGAGAGCTCAGTCTTGCCCCACAGGCTACTGTGCACACTCGTCGCACTGGGGGGAGGCATCAGTTGAGAAGAAACTTCCTCCCCACAACCTACTATGCATGCCTGTTACCCTGGGGAGAGGTGTGAGCAGAGAGGTCAGTCTCTCCTTACATGGTACTATGCATGCTTGTCCCTTCCCACACTCTTCTATGCACACTTGTCATCCAAGAGAGAGATTTCTGCAGAGAGGCCAATCCCTCCCGACACCCTACTACACACACCCATCCCAATAGGGAGGCCTCATCGGAGAGGCCAGTCCCTCCCACACCTTACTTCGCACACTTGTTATCTAAAAGAGAGGTCTCAGCGGAACCACCAGTACCTCCCTACACTCTAGTACACACATCCGTCATCCAAGGGAGAGGTGTCAGAGGAGAGGCAAGTCCCTTGTAAAACCCTACTGCACAAAGCCATCATCGTACAGAGAGGTGTCCGCGGAGGGGTCAGTCCTCCCTATACCCTACTACGCACACCCGTCATCCAACAGAGCAGTCTCAGTGGAGAGGCCAGTCCATCTCCACACTGTACTGCGCACGCTCATCATCCAAGAGAGCGGTATCTGCAGAGAGGCAAATCCCTCACCACACCGTATTCTGCACACCCATCATTCAATAGAGAGGTCTCAGCGGAGCAGCCAGTCCCTCCCTACACTCTACTACACACATCCGTCATCCAAGAGAGAGGTCTTTGGGGAGTGGCAAGTCCCTTGCAACACCCGACTTTACATGCCCATCATCCAAGAGAGAGGTGCCAGCGGAGAAGTCAGTCCCTAGCTATTCCCTACTATGCACACCTGTCATCAAAGATACTGGTCTCATCCATGAGGCCAGTCCCTCCTCACACCTTACCAGAGAACACCAGTGATCCAAGAGAGAGGTCTCAGAAGAGAGGCCAGTACCTCTCCACACCCTACTACTCACACCAGTTATCCAAGAGAGAGTTGTCAGCAGAGAGATAAGTCCCTCTCCACCCTCTAGTATGCACACCAGTCATCCAGGAGAGAGGTTTAGGCAGAGAGGTCAGTCCCTCTCCACACTCAATTACGCACTCCCGTCATCACAGAGAGGGGTCTGTTAGTTAGCAGAGCTAACTATAACTTGCACCCCCGCCATGCACTGATTATGACCTCACATATTACATCACTCATTACATGTTCTATGACATCATTTATGACATCACTGATGACATCTCAAATGATATCATTGATGACATCACTGACGACATCATTCAAGCTTCTTTTGTACACATTAATCTATAAACTAGTATGTCATTAGAGGCCTGAAGATAAATACAAAATAGCTCATAATAATATGAAGTATCATTAATGCCATCACAAATACAATTCCCTTAGGTGTAGCAAGCATGTGTTATGTGCAACAACCCTATACAATACACTTCACAGGTAGCCCAGTTCACATTAACAATCAACCACATATATAGGGGAAATCCTCATTGCACACTGTGTATGCAATGTATACAACTGTTCAGAGAAAGCCAAGTTACTCAAGATACTCTGTCAGTGGCTCAAGTCCTCTAAAGGACGCCTTCCAGTCTTGGCCACTCTTGATCTTCCCTCTTCGACTTGGTCGGTCATCAGATTTCCCAGTGTGAACCAGTAGGTCACACTTCCTTCTCCTCTTCCTTCTTGGTGCTTCAGCCTGTTCCGTCTTTCAAATGATGAAGTTATTACTTCTCATTACTAGAGACTCTTCTTGTGGATACGGCAGCAGCCACTGTCTTCGGGACTATGTGGGTGAGACTTCTGGTCACTTGAGTCTCTTCTCCTTCTGGGTGCAGCGCCATGCACCTTTTTCAGGGCCAGCCAACAGGGCCTCTCAGTGGTCATCTGTGTCCGTAGTTTGGCCACCGGCCTCTGGTGGTGGGCTCCGGTTTAGTGATGACCAGGGCAGTCGCTAATCTGGGTCTCCTTTTCTTCTTGAGTGCAAAATGGTGTCCGGCCACGTGTCTCATGTTCCCTCTTCAGGGACCTTCTTGGAGCTCCTACTTCATAGATCTATATGTGTTGCTTGCCCTCTGCTTCAAGGGTCTTCCTGCTGCCTTACCCTCTTCTTCTCTGGGTCAGAATGGCGTCATGCCACGTGTCGCACATTCCTTCCTCAGGGACCTTCTTGGAGCCCCTACTCTATGTTTCTCACTTTATCGGGATCTCCTTCCATAGTCAATATGTAGCTGTGGTTCTGCCTTCTTTCTCTGGGTGGCGCAGGACTTGAGCCTTCAGGCATCACTGCCATCAGGCATGGTTGTTGGGGTATGGTAAGTCGTGTCTTGCGGGTACAGAACAATGTGGTCCTAGTGTCTGGACCACAGTCACAGCTTCATGTGTTTTTGACTACCTTCTGGTCCGACCTGGCTTTCCTTTGGCCTTCTCCTGCTTGGGGCTGTGTCTATCGGACAGGCTTGGACAAACAACAGAGTGTCTTCTGTGATGTTTCCCCTCCTTTGGCATGCAGAGGTAGGGTCGGAGCGCTCACCTCCCTTTTGTTGCTTGACTCCTCTGATCCTCTCCTCATCTCAGGGGCAATGGGTGTCAACCGTCCTGTGGCTGGGACAGCAGTCAGGTCTTGGTTGGGCTGTGTTGCTGGTCAGAGACATTGAGTGTTTCTGCTCCCTCATGCGCCCTTGACTACACCCCCCAATTCTCTCTCAGGAGGTAATGAACTTCAGGCGGTTTTGTGATGCAGCTGGTGAAGTTAGTCTGGGCTGGGGCTCCTTGCTGACATGGCATCCATGCTATACCACCAATCTGTGACTGAGTGCCCTCTCGTGGTGCTCTGACTTCCCCGCCGGTAGAGTTGTTCCTGTCTCGCCCCAACCTAGCTGGACAATGCCTCTCTCTCCTTTCTTACTCCCCTGAGGTCTCTGTTAGCTGCCAGTTGGGCTATTGTCTTGAAAACTGTGGCTGCAGCCACTTCTGCAGAACTATGCCCATCTATTCTATGGGACATGTGTCGGTGCAAAGCTTGCCTGAGAGGCGGGGGCAGCACAGTGCTTTTTAGCCAATATGGGAATGCCTGGCTGCTGTGTGGAAGGCTGTGCGTTTTTATAGTGAGCAGCAGGTAGGGTGACGCATTCTCTGCTGGCTGTGAGCTTTTATGGGTTGTGGGGAGGAGGCACCATCAAGTACAGGAGACTCACAGCATTTGTTGCTTTTCTTAGAACCAGTGATTGACTGGTTCAGTACCTCTTTCCCTCAGTGGGAGCAGCAATCTATCCTGCCTTGCTGTAGCTGATGGGTTGTGCTTAAGACTGTGGCAATGGGGCAGCTAAGGAACTCTCTTGTTGGACAGGTTGCAAAATCAGCAAAATGCCCATGAGCGTACAGGGCATGCAGCTAGATTTTAGCCTCCTACAACTCAGTCTCTTGTGTGTCTCGCCTTGCCCCAGGCTACTTGTAATCTGTTATTGGGCGGTAGGAGGGTGTACTGTAGGAGTACCAAATAACCTCTGCCCTCCAAGACTGTAATTGTTCTATAGTCAAATGTATAATTCCCTTTAGGTTCACTTATCTTTCAACCACTCCATATACACTCTACACACATACGTTAACACTTAACACAGCCTTAAAGGAAGCAGGAATTCCATGGGCTATCAAAACACTTATAAATCCAATTTAATAAAAATATTCAATAAAAAAATACATCATTTGCAATTAAATACAAAGATCTTTAAAAACATCAATCTTACAGATTTCACAATAAAAAAGCGGGAGAAACAGCACAAAGACAATCACATTTGTCTTTAAAAAGTTAATTTGTGAAGATACATAGAAACATCACACCGCAAAAAACAGTTTCTTGTCAAGATGTGATTCTATATCGCACACATTTAACAACAATAGAGCGTCGACGAGTTTCGGTGGGTTGAAGTGAATTGAACCACCTTCTTCAGGACAATAAACGTATATCTTCTCCTCTCCTAAAAATTCTCATAAAAAATATCTATTGCTGTGCCCATGTGGATTGGGCTATGTCGGTGAAACTAGTAGAGAACTAAGATTGAGATGACTTGAACATAGGTCAGCATTAAAAACCAATAAACTGTATGCCCCTTTGTTGAACATTATGCCAAGCTAGAACACAAACATACGGATCTCCGTTGGTTTATCCTTGAGAAAATAACAGGGAATAAAAGAGGAGGGAATTTAGAAATGAAGTTAAAAATAGAGAATAGTGGTACATTTCCAAACCTGACACTGTTCGAAAGGGGTTAAACATGAGAGAAGATTAGATGAAGCTGATTAAGTAGATGTGTTTTTGATTTTTGGGGATGTTCCCTAATACTGTATCAAAGTTAATATTGTATTAATTAGATAATGGGGCTAAATTAACATGGTCAATATTAGAGAAATTTCCTGCTGTAATACTAATAGGGACTTAGACTTTTTCGGTATCGACTTTAAAAACCAGGTAAATTCCCACTAAAAGATTAAAAAAAATTTAAGAACTTGAAGCATCAAAGAATGATTTCATAGAAAATAGTTATATGATAAGATAACCTTATCAGTATTTTTCATCTGGGAGTTTTCATTCGCATTCTGAAATTCTGTTGTTAGCAATGCTTTCCCAGAGTTACACTGGCATTTTTTGATTTTAAATATGATAAGAATAATGCGATTTATAAAATTCTGACACCAGTTAAATATGGCGCCCCTCGGGCTCTTGATAACATGGGTCTCTCGTTCATGCTATGGAGCTATATTAACTTGGTCAAAATTAGAGAAATGTCCTGCTGTACTATTAATAAGGCCCTAGTCATTTTTGGGATCAATTTTATAAAACAGAGGAATTCCCTCTAAAAGATAAACGTTCTTTAAAGACCTTGATGCTTCTAAGTATGTTTTTCACATAAAATAGCGATATGACGAGAATACTTGATTGGTACTTTCCACCTGGGAGTTGGCAACCGCATTCTATAATTTAGATGTTAGTTAAAAGTTTCCCGAGCTAATTGGGCATTTTTTGATCTTAAATATGATAAGACAAATACCATTTAAATATGGCACACCCGAGTCCTTAATAAACATTCGTTTTCCGATGAAGCAAATCACGTAATGCACGCGACCACGTCACGATGTGCAGTGAGACTTTATGAGCGAGATCTGCAGTTGGCAATAGTTTGCACTATCATATCGGACACCCGTTCAGACGCTAGAGGACTCTCAACGATAAGAGAGCTTCTTCCCTTATGGTAAGTTCTACCAGTTGGAACTAATGCAGTTAGGACTACATTTGTAGACGCTAAGATAAGCCCACTTAGTGTTGTGGTATTTGTTTTTCAGTCACGGGGACGGAAGTAGAACTAGAATTCTTCGCTCAGCTTAAAACGACAGAGGGAAGTTTTTTAACTCCGTGTGTGGTTTTATTGATGTTCATCAACTGCAGGTATTCGATAATGAATGGTAGAAGCTTAATTACCCGTAGAGTTGAATTACAAAATAATGATAATTTTATCCAGTCAGACCGCTTATTCTTTTTATATTGTTAAACTCTTGAGTTGGCGGCATCGTTAATTTTGTAAACCATGACTATTATTCCAGGGACACTGCGTACAGACAGTCAGGTAGTGCTGGAACAGGGGTGGAGCATATTCAGCCCACTTATTAATCGTATGAAGTGTCCAATGTACTTCTGAAATATCGGAACATGAGGATATAATAAGCTGAACAAACGTAATAGGTATGCTAACATTTAAAATAACTATGGTATATTGTCCCAATTAACTATCTGGGGTAACGGGCTAATAACAATGTCCCTTCTTCCCTTTCGTCTATTTACCTATGTGCAGATCCTCGTCTTTACCGCCGGTATTTATCCAAACACAAACGGCATTTCATAGAGTGTTTTTCACTGGTGAGTTATTCTTATTTGGTTAAATGACCCTTTGAGTGGTATAAATGAGCATGAGAGATAGGGGGATATTGGGAAACACCACTACTGTGTCGGTTGTTATGTGTTGAGGAAAAACGGCATAGTGAATACTATTAATGTAGATGATAATGTGATGCCCTTTTTAAAATGATAACCCCAGTCTTAAGGGAAATGTATGGGTTCGGGGATATAGGAATACTTATCTTCTGGTCCGGATTAAGTAATTAATTATTCATATAAGTATGTTTCAGATGTATAATGAGAATATGGATCTAAAAAGTTTTTCTCTTAAATAGGTTTTAATGAGAATTTTTAGGAGAGGAGAAGATATACGTTTATTGTCCTGAAGAAGGTGGTTCTATTCACTTCAACCCACCGAAACGCATCGACGCTCTGTTGTTGTTAAATTTGTGCGATATAGAATCACATCTTGACAAGAAACTGTTTTTGCAATGTGATGTTTCTATGTATCTTCATGAATTAACCAATGTAATTGTCTTTGTGCTGTTTCTCCCATTTTTATATTGTAAAATCTGTAAGATTTATGTTTTTAATGATCTTTGTATTTAATTGCAAATTATGTATTTTTTAATTGAATATTTTTATTAAATTGGATTTATAAGTGTTTCGATACCCCATGGGATTCATGCTTCCTTTAAGACTGTGTTCACGTATGTGTGTGGAGTGTATATGGAGTGGTTGAAAGATAAATGAACCCAAAGAGAATTATACATTTGACTTTTGAGCCTTATTTGGTGCCCTATCCCTTTGGTCTGTGGGGCCCCTCTCTTTGTATTTGATGTAATTGTTCTATTACTTTGTGCCCCAGGACAATATGGTGTTACTGCTCTTCTTTGCAAAACGTGGTAGGCGGAGGGACTGCCAAAAGGGTGTGGCGGGTAGACACTCTTCCTGTGCCTGGACTTTCTGTGGGCTAGCTGCACCCTTCTCTTGTTCCTCCCGTCGGCTGGTGCTGATGGAGTTGAAGCCGGAGGCAAAACGGTCTCCTTTCCTCCCCGTGTGGTGGTGGCAGACAACCACTAGGGGTCACACAGCGCTCATCGCAGGGGCACACAGCTAGATTTGCCATGAGAGGCAGAGCGTTCTTCTCTCCTCCCCACGCGGTGGTGGCAGTCGGCCACTAGGGAGTGTACAGTGCTCACTGAGCCCAGCCCAGCTTTACTTTGCAGACCAGTGCCACGTGACATCCACAGAAGTAGGAAGCTCCTGCTGTTGCATGGGCTCTGGTATGTGGGGCAGAGGGTGCGGACCAGTGAGGTCTTGAAGATTCCTGGTATCAGCAGCTCTGAGCACGTGCCTCCGGCCCAAACCAAACTCACCTGGCCCTTTTCCAGTCCTCAGAGACACAGTGCACCAGCACAGCAGGGCTTATCCCTTTCCTCAGTGGACCGGTGCCCAGCTTCTCCACCGGCTGCATTCCAAGCCCTGCCTTCCCATCTGAGGGCCAAACCAGAGGGTGCATATCTTGTGCTCATCACCCATTCATGGTGCTGTTCGCTCAGTCTTGTCAGGAGCCCTCAGTGTGATTCTGGGCAGGATGAGCTTCACTAGGTTGGAAACACAGTGTCGGGCATGGTGGGCTCAGCCGCGTTCGTCGCCAATGTTGAGTAGTGGGCCCTAGGCCCACATGCTATGTAAAGTAACAACAAAAACACTAGTGTGGTGGGTTCATAACTGGCCATGAGCACATGGACCCTATTATTAACAGGGTTACCTGACCAGTGACGCCTGTGTTGGATGGGTGTGGGGTTAGTGGTAAGACTGCCCCTAGGAAGGGGTTGCTGCTTGACGTGTCATGCAGGACACTACATTAGTGTCAGTCAGAGTCCGCCAGCAGCAGAGAGCGTCAAAGGGAGGATGTGTGACTATGAGGAAAAAAGATTTGGAAGATGTTGGAGCACCAGTCCCTGGTGATGTCGAGGACCGCCAACAGAACAGAGGTAACAGTGCTCACCAGATTAACATATACGGATGCGCACTCTGAGCTCTGGCTTGTACAAAGTTATATGTTTCCACCCCCTCCTCGTAGCGTCTATGATCTGATTTCAAGCAGACCCTCCACAAACACATTTCTACTCTTTGTAGAACACCCCGTGTTTTAGATGATGGTGCTGAAATAAAAATTTGCTTTGCAAAATTCCCTGCAATTTGCGAAATAGGTTCGTACTGTATCAAAATTCTTAGCACACAAAAAACTCCGTAATATTGCATAATGTAAATGCCTGCATCCTACGCAGCTACACCAACAGGCAGCTATGTAAGAAAGCAAAATTATCAAAGCATGTCTTGTCAGAAATGGAGTAGATTCAAGGGGGATTCTGTGATTGCTATTGACTAAACAAAGGTTTGTGTCTAATCTGGGCAGGATGGTAGTGCGCCTGTGATGAAAGACCACTTAGGCCTACCCCCAGCAGGCCTGGATCATATGCCCCTTCCCCTATCTTGCTAAAGATGATTCATCTCTTCATTCTTTGTGAATTATGTTGAAAAATTATCTGTATAATGAACCATTATTGGCCAGGCCTTGTAGATTGAGTATTTGCTATCAATCATATTCATAAGTTTATTAATCTTTGCTTCTTGATTCCGCTTGGGAATTTTTTTCCTTCCTTCTCACTCACCTCACACCAGAGCACTCCTTTGCACGTTCCCCTTGGAGCAACTCCCCTTCTTTCTCTCCAAAAACTATAGTAGAGTACAATATTTAATGGTTGTTGATTTAATTTTATGATTAATAAATACATGCTTTTTTAAATCAATGGTTGTTACACATCTAAATACTTTAATTAATTCGGTTCTATGTAACCGTGAGCTGATTTTTGTATGCTCCGAGTCTTAATTGAATGATAGTTGTATACAGAAATAATTTTGTGCGAAAAGAAAGGTCTAGGACCACTGTCTTCTGTACCATTCGACACCCAGGTCCAAGGACTTTTGTTTGGGATACCCCATTTATTATAATGGCTGTCCTCACACACAGCACTGAGTTACCCCCCCCAGGGTTAGCCTGGCAGACAGGACTGGGTTGAAAGGGATCCTTGTGCACTTCAGAGAGTTCCTTTGAAGTCCCGCCATCAAAGGCACTTTTGTGTATAAGTACTGGGGCTCTGGCCTTCCCAAATCAGACACTTCTAGAGCTTTAACTGAACATCTGCCAGAAGGACTGCTGTACTGCTTAAAGAACTCAACTGGACTGTTTTTTGGAAGGACTGCTTTCCTGCTTGTTGCCCTGCTGCCTGCTGCTCCCTGACTCTGCTAGAAGAAGGGATGGACTCTGCCTGCCCTCCAAGTGATCTCCAAGGGCTTGCTGGTTTGCTGGCTTACCTCCTGTTTTCTGAAGTCTAGGGACACAAAATACTTCCTGCAATTCTGTTGGTGCTGCTGGACTTTGCTGTCTGTGAGTCCTGCCTTTTCTGAGGTGACCTCTCAAAGTTCTGGGCCTCAGAAGTGGGTTTTGCAGGTGCAAAACTGACCCATCGTTACCACTGCGCGGATCGGATCCGACGCATCGGCTATCGACGCCGGCGCAGAGGCTGTTCGACAACAGCGGTTCTACAGCCTGCATGGCCTGACAATGACGCTCTGTGCAACTCGACAACGATGCATTGCCTTCATTTCAGCGAAGCTCGACGACGACGCAGTGAGCCGACTGCGTGGAAAAGATCGATGCATCGAGCCCTCAGCATTAACACTTTGCTCCATCCAAGGTACTTTTTCAGCAGTCCTTGGGTGGGTCCTGTAGCCGGCCTGCCCTCCATCGCGGTCAGCCTGAACCTTGAATTTGCACCTGTCCCTCGCGATCTCAAGTAACCTTTTGACCGCTCGTGACTTCTAAGCACTGTTTTTGCATTTAATCTTTAAAACATCATATCTCGACTTCTACTGATTGGATTTTTGTAGTTTTGGTCTTAATTTTCTCAGATAAATATTCTCTATTTTTCTAAACCTCTATTGAGTCTGTTTATGGTGTATTCATTTTTTTTTATTTCCAAGACCTTTATTGGCAAATAGATAGGTCACGTCACAATACAGAGTATTGGTGCAAGGCAAATACAATCACTTTTCCAGGAACACTCTGCAGTTTTCAACAGAAAAATTAGAGGAGTGCTGAGCTAGAAAGGCACAATGACTAACCAGATCATGTAAGCGGACTCTGGGACGGAATGCAGGGTGCAAATAATGGTGAGTGCGGCGTTGGGGGGTCAGCAGAGGTGCCACCGCCGACAAGTAGCCCGCCCGGGTTTGGGGACCCCGATGGCAAGCTGTCCGAGGTGGCTAGGTGCTGTAGGTAAGAAATAAGGGGGGTCCAGATGTCAGGAGGTCTACTGGCTGCCGGCATTAAATCCCAAAATTCCCCAAGAAGCGTCTAACAATGGGCCGAGTCGTCCAACCAGTGTTTAACCGTAGGTGCCGGCTTGCGCCCCCAGTGGATGGATACCCTTCGTTTCGCCAGACCTAGGAGCATGGCGGTGAGCTTGCGGCTTGCATCTGGGATGTCTTTTACATACCCTAAGAGGCATACCAGAGGGTCGGGCATGATGCGTACAAGTGTGATGTCACTAATAGCTGCACATACGTCCCGCCAGAAAGCAGAGACCTTGGGACACAGCCACGCTAAGTGTATAAAGTCTGCGTCAGTGGCAGAGCAGCGCATGCACCTGTCGCTTGCAAGGAGCCCCATCTTGTGTAGTGTAGTAGGTGAGCGGTAAAGCCTATGCAGATATTTGAAATGTATGAGCCGCAAACGGTAATTCGGAGATAAGCGTGTGGTCTGATTGCAGCAGTATAGCCATACCTCCCTGGGGAGGACCCTACCCAACTCCACTGACCATGCAGTGCGGGCTCGTTCAGTGTCGATAGGCGAGGCGGCTAACCTGAGGGCATAAAGTTTGGTAACTAGCTTACGTGGGGAGCCAGATGAGTGGACTAGTTCGAGGCCGGGATGAGCCTGGGGGGCTTGTGGGAAAGTGGGATGCAGCTCTCTGCAAAGTCGCTCTAATCTGGTAGTATAGCAGCCGGTCTATTGGGCCCGCATTGTCAGGAAGGGCAAGGAACGTGCTGCCTGGATAGACGTCCGCTATAGTGGTAAGTCCGAGGAGGGCAGCGATGCGCGCCATGCCAGCAGTCTGTAGTGGGGGGAATGCAGGATTGCTGGCTAGTGTCATGGAGGGAGCATAGAGTATGGTAGCACCAATGTACTTTCGAAGTCCGTCCCAGGTCCACCTTAAGCACTCAACAGTGTCAATCTCGCCACGCGGGGGTTTAGGTGGAGTGAAAAGCGCGGTCTTGAGTGGCCAGGGGGCGGCGAGGTCAGCCTCAACCGCGACATGTGGTTGGAAAGGCGTGGGGTGTAGCCAGAAATGAAGGAAACTGGCCTGGGTGCAGAGAGCGTATAACTTAAAATCTGGAGCCCCCATCCCGCCGCGGGACAAAGGGAGCGTGAGAATATTGTACGCAATTCTAGGCTGTCGACCAGCCCACATTAATGTTGTAATATGAGAACAGAGTTTACGAAAAAAGTGCGATGTGAGGGGGACGGGGACGTTCAAAAATAGGTAAAGGAATTTCAGGAGTACAACCATCTTCGCGATGGCAATGCGCCCTGCCAGCGACAGGGGGAGCGATTGCCATACTCGGATCTTGGTCTCTAGCCAGTCCAGCGCATGGCCATAGTTCGATCTCCATAATTCATCCACATCCCTGCTCAGCCAAATGCCTAGATACTTGGTAGGGCCAGATGCCCACACAAAGGGGTAGTCAGGGGTGAAGGGTTTGGTAGCGTCTGTGAGGGGAAAGAGAACCGATTTGCCCCAATTCACCTGGACTCCGGACAGGCAGCTGAACCGCACCACCTCCCTCGTCATGGGGGCCAGATTGTCCTGGGGATTGCGGACGTAAATCGTGACGTCATCCGCATACATGGAGACGACGAGGGCCCGGGCTGTAAACTCAATACCCCTCTGCGTATGGTGCTGCCGCAACCGGGCGGCCAGAGGTTCCATGGCAATGGCGAAAAGCATAGGGGAGAGGGGGCACCCCTGCCTGGTACCCCTCGAGATGGGAATGGGCTCAGTTACCTGACCATTTATTCGGATACGAGCCGTAAGGAGAGTGTATAAGAGCTGTATTTTGCGTACGAAATCTGGACTAAAGCCCAGGTGTGCAAAGAAGATAAAAAAGGAAAGGCCACTCGAGAGTATCAAAGGCCTTAGTGGCATCCAGCAGAGCAGCTACAGCTGGGAGAGCGGGATTAATTTAGTGGAGGACAGCGAAGATGGTTCGAAGATTATGGGAAGTGGCGCGTCCAGGAATAAAGCCATAAGTGGAAGAAGACGTGTTGCGAGCAATTTAGCATAGATTTTATTGTCGGTGTTAATGAGAGACAGTGGACGATACGAATCACAACACTCAGGGGGTTTATCGGGTTTCAAGAGAAGGGTGAGCAGGGCCTCGCGGAGAGACGGTGGGAAGCACCCGTGTTCGAGAGAATCATTATACATGGCGGCCAGGTGTGGGACCAGAAGAGGCGCAAATTGTTTATAGAAGGCTGGTGAAAGGCCGACAGAACCAGGTGCTTTGTCCCCCGGGAGCCCAGAAATCACCGCGTAAATCTCCTCCTGAGTGAATGGTTCATCCATGTATTCCCGGTGTCCATTGCCCAGCCAGAGGAGCTCAATGGTCTTGAAGTATTGATCAAGGACATCGCGGGGCACCTCGCCAGCAGAGTACAGCTGGGAATAGAAGGCGGAGAATTTAGCAGCGATCTCTGTAGGAGAAGTTGTTCTGCCGGAGGTCTCGTTGTGCAAGGCAGTGACGTAGGAGGATGCGTGCGGTTGGCGGAGAAGGTTAGCGAGGGTTTTGCCGGGGCGGTCACCCTCGCCATAGCGATGGGCTCGCGCCTCCCGGCCCAAGAAGGAGATCTCCCTGTCTGCCTCCGCATGAAAGTCAGAGACTTTGGCCCGAATCTGAGCCAACGTGCCAGGGTTAGGGTCCTGGGATTGTAGGAGATCCAGAGCTTTAATTCCAGTTTCCAGGCGCGCCAGCGTGCCCCGGATAGCTTTCAAAATGCCGGACTGTTTGGAGATGCACTCCCCCGTATAACAACCTTAAAGCCCTCCCAAAGAGTGGAGGGTGATTCAACCGAGCCCACGTTGTGTGTAAAGTAATCGACAATTGCGGTGCGGATCTCCTCGCGGAAAACCGCGTCACGGAGAGCATTAGGGGGCAGTCTCCAGGTGAACATGCGGCGTGCAGTGAGGGGAAGCAGGAGACGCAACCGCACAGCAGCGTGATCTGAGAGGGTGCGGGCCATGTGATCTACGGAAGCCATCCAGGAGGAGACATCGCGAGTAGTGAGCCAGAGGTCCAGTCGGGACCAGCAGCCCCGCGAACCAGTGACGCATGTACCTTCGCGGCGAACGGGGTTGACATGTCGCCATGCGTCTAGCAGGGAGTTATCGGACATAATAGAGTGCAAAAGGGTGGTAGCCTGAGGGTGCTGAGCTTGATCCCCAGAGCGGTCTAGCGTGTGTGAGGTAGCAATGTTGAAGTCCCCACCCCAAAGTAGGGAGCAGGGTCCCAGGGAGGATATGAGCTGCCAGACATGTGCAAAAAAGTCAGGATTGTTAGAGTTCGGGCCGCAGATGGCCGCGAGAATTAAAGGCTGGTTAAAAAGGGTGCCTGAAAGTATAACGTACCTGCCCTCGGGGTCGGTGATGGACTGAAGCGTGCGCCAGGGAAGCCCTCTACGTAGAAGGATGGAGACGCCACGGGAGTAATTAGAATAGAAATACGAATGGGTCTCACCCCAGTACCTCAAGTGCAGCCTAGACGCGGTGGCGGGAAGGAGGTGAGTTTCCTGAAGGAAACAGATGTCTACCTTATGTCTTGTGAGGTGGGCGTGCATGAGGCGTGACTTACGATGGTCATTCAGACCCCTAACATTCCAGGTCCAGAGAATGGTGGCTGTCATTTGGCGAGAGAGTGGTGTTGTGTGCCGGTTAGTGTAGGGTGTATAGGTGAAGCGACTGCAATAAATGTTGTGACGTGTCGTTTAGCGGAACCCAAATAGCATAACATCATGCACAGAATAAAACCAAAAAACAACAATAACAAGCCTCTCGAGGGAGGCAACAACCCCAGAGATAGCACCCCAGAACTCCAACCCCCCAATTAGGTTGAGATTCCAAGCCCCCCCCCCCCCGGGGAGTCCCAACTTGGAGTGGAAGCAGAAGAGATTGAGAAGGGAATCATCCCAAGGGGGCATGGATCCACCTGGCATACACCCCTGTCACTCGGAACAGAGTGGCCAAGCCGCAATGGTGAGCGGACAATTGTATGTCAAGACAAGCCCAAGGCATACGGCCCCCCAGCTTCTAGGAAGAAGTCGCTGTGGGAGTATAACTGAGATAGGCAAATTGGATCCGGGGGTCACATCAGCAATACTTTAACAAATGCAGTACAAGGTGAGGTCCAAAAGTGTCCAAGAGCGGGCGCTAAATTACGGGGACAAACCTAGATGCAGGTCAGCCGGATTTGCCGAGCAGCGGACAGGGCAGTGAGCAGCCCAGGACTCAGGTAAGGGAGCAGCGAGACAATGCAATGAGGTGGGAGACAGAGTCAGCGGCAAGGTCCTCAAAGTGGAAGGCAAAGGCAGAGGAGCAAGGGTCTTTGTTAGTCGTTGTCGCTTGCACCATTTCCATCTTCCTGCTGTGAGGTGGACGGTGTTCGGCTTTGCTGCCTTTCCAGCTTTTTCGCAGAGGCCAGGGCAGCTTTCGGGTCATTAAAGAGATGTGTTTGAGACCCAGCCTTTATTCTCAGTTTTGCCGGGTAGGCCAGCGAGTAGGAGACGTCGTGTTTTTGCAGCAACCTCTTTGCCGGGAGGAATTCCCGCCGGGCCGCCTGCACCGCCAGCGTAAAGTCCGGGTAGAAGGCGAGAGTATTCCCTTGGCGTCGCACGTCACCCCTCTCTCGGGCAGCCCGCAAAATCGCATTGCGATCCCGGAAATTCAGCAGTTTGGCGATGATCGGACGGGCAGGTGCGCCTGGGGGAGGCCTCGGTCCCAGAGAATGGTGCGCCCTTTCCACTATGAAGACCAGAGAGAGGATCTCGCCAAAAAGGTCACGCAGGAGCTGCTCGACGAAGTCCTCCATTTTCGTAATGTTGGAGGATTCGGGCACACTCGTAATGCGGATGTTGCTTCTGCGGGAGCGCGCCTCCAAATCCTCATTCTTGTTCTTTATGAGTTCCAAAATTTTGTCCATTTGGAGCAGCCTTTGTCTCTCCCCGGTCACGGTGTCCTCAACATCTGAGACTCTGGACTCTAGTTGCGTGATCTGCGCCTCGTGTGAATCCACTCTGGTTTTCACGACAGCAAGGCTGGCGGACAGTTGATCAAGCTGGGTAGCGATGCCACTGACGCTGGCCTTTACGTCCAGCATGATGGCCTTCAGATCGTCGTCCCGAGTGGCGCCCGGGTCAGTCTGTGTGGCGAGGTCTTCCGTCCCCGGCAGCGGCCTCTCTTGTCTAGTCTGACTGCGCTGATCGAAGGCTATTTTGGGCTGCTTGGCGTCCACTTTGCCCATGATGGAACTACCTCAGCACGGCGTGCCAGCCGCCCAGCGCCCAGACACCCTGACGGAGGGGATAGGCGGTGCTCGGAGCACAAGGGCGCAGGGCAGCGGGGGGCAGCAGGCTGCGGGGCGCACGGGGTGAGCCAGGAACTGCGGAGAATGGGGAGCTGCAGGACACCAGGGCGGCAGCCGCCGCAAAGCAGGCAGGCGAGCGGGGTGCCCTCCAGTGGGTATGCTAGGCCGCTGGTCGCAGCGCCAGCATGCAGCAGTCGAGGGACAGGGTGAGTCTGCAGGCAGAACAACAAGCTCCTCAAGTGTGGATGGGCAGACCGCAGGAATCGTGCTGGCCATCAGGCTTATAACAGGGCCCCTGGCGGATGGGTCTGCGGGAAATCCCCACCAGCGGGGGTGGCGTACGGCCGGTGAGGCTCCAGAGGCCAGTCGCGGTCAGAGATGCGGTGGGTCAGGCTCAACCAGGGCAGATGGGGGCTTCCTTCACAGGGGCCCCGGAGCAGACAGATCCTCACTCCCGAGCCAGGAGGGAAGGCGGAAAGAGCTGCAGGGAGAGCACTCCAGGCGGGGGCAATTTGCAGCGGGGAGACGAGGAGGGCACACCGCCCACGTCGCAAGGCACAGGACTCGCGGCGCGGGGCCCCGACCCGTGCTGGCAGAGAGGTGGGGCACTCAGTGCAGGCCACGCAGCCCCGAGCCTCACGGTCCGGCAATCGCACCCCCACCCAGCCGCGGAATTACCCCCCGATGCGGCGCCGCACTCACTTGTTGGAGAAGGCTGTCAGCAGCGGCTCCGGGCCCCGACAGGCCGTGGGAGGCAGCAGGCACGCTCCGCAGTGCACAGCACCGCCCTCTCCGCAACTCCGCAGGGCCGGCCCGTCAGGCGCGTGCAGGCCCAGAGCGCTCCCGGTGTCTGTAGTCTTCACCGCAGCACGGCCACAAACTGGAAAACCGCTCAGATTACGCCCCTAATTGCAGGGAGCCAGGATCGCTGTGAGTGCAGAATGGGAAGCACTCAGGTCCGCAGGATTTTGTCGGATGTAAAGGCTTGGCCGGCAGAGCCCACTTAGAGTGCGGCCATCTTGTAGCCGGCTAAGCCATGCCCCCCTGTTTATGGTGTATTCATTGTGTTACTGTGTGTGTGTGTGTTTGTGTATGTGTGTTGCACAAATACTTTACACATTGCCTTTGTAGATCCGGGGCGTAACAGACACCCCCGCAGCCCCCGCGGTGTGGTGGGGTTCACAGTTTTCAGTACGTGAAGGGGGGGCCCCTCAGCTCATCAGTGCAGAGCTGTGTGTCTCTTGCTCTAAAGCAGTTGCAGTGTGTGTGTAGCCTGCTCAGAGCTGCTCTCGCTGACCGGGGACTGAAGCGAAACACAGTAACAACTTACATTGTTTCTCTTTAGTCCCAGCCCGTAGCACAGAGCTGACTGGGGCAGGAAAATGTTTGCAGCTCCAGGAACAGGACTCTGCTGGGACACATTGGAAGGTACAAAATCATGGGCATAACTATCAGTGGTGCAGCTAGTGCAGTGGCACCGCAGTTCAGGAGCGAGGGGGCCCACCTTGCTTGTGTAGACTGCATTTATTTTACTCTTTGGCTGCTCAGATCAATTTTTGTCGTCGTATCTGCCCTGCACCAACCTCTCTGTTTCCACTTGCTTGAGAGAAACTGGAAGGGCAGGTAGAAAAAAAACAGACCTGCCACAGATAGGCATCAGAGATGAGCAGTGGTTTAATTTGTAGATGCTGGTCTGGCTGCTTGTCATGAGTTGTAATGCTTTATAAGTGAGTGGCTACAGCATCAGCCATCCAATGACAGAGCAGTTCATAATCAAGATACTTTAGAGGAGGTGCTGGGAAGTCAGGGTAAGAACTTTTGGCACATGCAATGCTTTCAGTTCGTCACTCACCAGCAGGGCCGGCTTTAGCGCTGGTGGCACCCGGTGCTATAGTCTTTTTTTTTGGCGCCCCTCCTCCAATGACCTCCTCCTCGCATTCGCTCACTACCATCTGGCAAAAGTGCTCGTCATCTCTCCATAGCACCTCTCTCTCCTATACTTTTCCTTTGTTTTAAAGCACTGGTAAAGGCTGGTTTTCCTAATCCACTCACCTAGCCTCATAAAATACAGATTTGTTCTTTGCAGCAGGCATATTAACCATATGTGCTACTTTATGGCGAGTCAAAACTGCCACCAGACAAAACTCTGATCTCTTTCTCTAGCAGGAACATTATTTACAAGAGTTATCTTGACATTTTTATTGCTGCTCAAAAGCTGGATGCACAAGGAACTCTGCAGCAGGTGTTTTTAAATCGTAAGCAGTTGCTAAACACAATGCCCCTCCTGAGTACAGTGCCCCCCTTCAGGTCAATGCCCAGTGCAGCCGCACCAGTCACATGACCTAAAGCCGGCCCTGCTCACCACTCCCAAGCTCAATTGCTTCATACATATTTTCCCCTAGAAGAACTTGTAAAAATGAACCAATAGTGGAAAGTTGAAATAAACAAACCTAAGAAGACAAAGTGATTTGCCAGGATGAACGAAGGTGAGTGCTTCTGTTCTTTTTCTAGAAACTTAGACACTTACTTGGCATTAAACTTAAGTTTGTTGTCTGTACATACAGTCACTCCTGGGGTGCGAGGTCTTTTTTGAGAGGATGCCCGGGCTCACTAACACAATGTTATAAATGTGCTTAGATTCACAGCAGTCCATTTGGGTGCAGCACTTGTGTTGGAGAAAGGTGCCTTGACCTGACCTTCATGGTAAACACTGGAGAGACCCCAAGCACAAAAAGCACCAGCCAGTGCATATTTGAACGTAGGGGCAAAAATGCTGCAATTTGTATTTTTCTGATTACATTATGTTGTTAAAACCTATATTCAGTGTTATATTAGAATGCTGCCTATCCATGAGGCAATACAGCCCGTACAGTCATTTAACATATTTCTCTGGTATGGGATTCTAACCTTATTTTATAGTGCAAAGTGAGACGTCTACACATAAAGACGTCTGAACACTCAGAGAGAAATCTAAGGGACACAGTGGAAGATGCAATGAGAGCATCAGTCAGAGCAAGAAAAAGACAGAAGGGAAAAATGTGATTTAAAAGTGTAACAATGTGAGGGGAAACAAATGTGAGGAGCCAGAGAAAAAATTAGGTGACAGAAGAAGCTGAGCATAAGGGGTGAAGATCGAGAGAGGGAGGAAAAACAGAAAGTAAAACAGAGGGGGAGCAAGATAATGAGAAGGAGATAAAGGGAAAGAATGAGAGTAAGCGAGGCAGAGAGAAAGAGAGACCAAGGGTGAGAGAACTAAGAAGAGAAGAAGAATACCTTGAGAGAGAGGGAGAGAAGATACAGTGAGACCAAAAGAGAAGATATGTTTTGTGATCTGTTGTTCATGAATTCGAATCTCAACTAGGCCAAGTCACAGTTTAATCTTTTTGAGGGAGGTAAATTTGTACAGTAATACCTTTGAGACTGTAGAAATACAGAACAAAGCACTATGTAGAAACACTTTATTATAAGAGATGCCTTGAGGTGAAGAGGGTTAGTACAGAGTTCTGAAGACCAAAGGAGAGTAAAATAAGTATCCAGTGATCGAGAGTAACAGCGAAAATATAAGACCACAAACCTGAGAAACCTTAAAGCACCCCCAGATATGAATTAATAAACAGAGAGGAAAAAAGTAATCTTTGAAGAGCACAAATGTGTGCATGTAAGAAAGAGAATGGGGTTAGAGCTATGGAAAATTTATTAATTTGCACAGAGAAAAAAAACTCTGGCGTATGAAAGAATACAAGATCAAAAAATGAAAGAGAGCCCCAAAGAGAAAGTATAAAAGGAGCCTGAGAATAGAGCCGCATAAAGAATGAAAGAGACCCACACGAGCAAACGAGGCCCCCTTGAGTAATAGGGAGAAAGGCAGATAAGCCACAAGAGAGAGCATATTAATTTTGAGTTTTGTAAGGATCACTGAAAAACAATAAATTTTCTTTCTGTTGAACATCATCAACATATGTTGTGCAGACAAAATTTAAAAAGCAGAGATGGTAGATTCTGTTGAGTAAACCGTGTCAGGGGATAGATAAAGAAAAGGGGGGGGGGGCGGCAGAGGAGCAAAGAGAGAAAGGTAATGTTAGACAACCTATGAGAGAGTGAAAGAAATCCTTTCAAATAGATCCAGATGGGGCGAAGAAAAAGCCTCTGTGGGATGGATGAAGCAGGACCTCGGAGAGCAATAGTACGGGCCCCAGGGAGGCAGAAAGGGTGAAAGAAACAAACCCAGAGAGTGGTGATAAAAAGTGTTGAAAAAGAGAATGAAAGAAAGAGCCCCAAAAATATAGGGTAAAAAGATCCCAAATAGGAAAATTAGTGGAAGAGACCGGGATCCCACAAAGAGAGTGAAAAAGTGAAAGAGAGAGCCAGTGAAAGACAAAGGGAGAGGGGAGAAGGCTTCTGAAAAGTAATGAGACTTTGCAAAAGAGAGAGAAATAATGCAGAAAGAGAAATCCACTGAAACAATGGGTAAAGGAGACACACAGGAAGAAAATCAGATAAAGGAAACACTGAGAAAGTATTCCCTTTACATGTGTTGGTTGTCAGTGTTCAGAGCATGTGTGATGTGCTGGATTGTGAGGACATTTTGAAGTTCTCCAGTTAAGTGTAAATAGCTCACACTGGTCTGATCAGTCACTGCCGTATCCCTCAACAGTGCTATCTTCTCAGACTGCTCAGCGGGATCTAGGTTTATTCATTAAGGTTCATGGGCCACTCCTGCATATGCCATAATTAAAATCCAACTCTGTGTCAGGGACTAAACTTCCCAAGCTGATAACTCTTAATACATTGATTTGACATTTAAGGCTCACATTTACCATCACACTAATCAATGTGAATGTACTTTTCTTCAATCTTGGTGCAATTAGAATATCTTTGTTTATAAAATATCTAAGTATTTAGTGGCATATTCTATTCTGCTTGATATAATGCTTTTTCCTAAAACATTTTAATTCGGTTCATTCTCCTTGTAAATAGTGCTTCTTATTGACGTACACCACTTTAAATTTTACTTGTGTTAATGGAGTATTATCTTAACAATGTTAAAATGTAAATATTTTGCAGAGTCATTGATCTTTTATGGTTCAGATCTTTTTATTAATTTATACGGGAACAAATACTCTTACTTACATCCAAAGGCCAATGAGGTAGAACAGTGGGACATAACAGTTGGAGAACAGAAGAAGAAGATAGGAGGCGGGGAAGGGAGGATACCAGAGGGGGACAGGGGACGGCGGGAGGGGAGGGATAAAATATCAGGGGTTGTCGCCCAGGAAGCATAGACTCCTTCGCCAGAGTTTGCTCTTTCGCAACGTATTCTGTGTCAGCAGGCTGGGCCTTTTAGTGCGTTGTACCCACTGCGGTCAGTCTTTGTCTTGCTGGTCAGGCGTGCCCCCTCGTCCTGTAAGCTGGCGTACTCAGAAGTAAAGAGGACAATTAAGTTCAGAAAAGTCCTGTGCCAGAGATTGGATGCATGGGCCCCTCATATCGTCAAAGTGCAGCAACTTGTTCTCCAGGGAAGCAGTAAGCTTTTCCATCCCTGTAAGGTCCCACAGTTTATGAAGCCAGTCAAAGTGAGACGACAATGTATCTGTGCCCCATTTGGGTTTGATGATACATTTAGCCCCACTCAAAACCAAAAGCCATTATTATTGCCTTCCCTTTGTTAGAGTATAGAGGGTGTGTGGGGGCATTGGGGAGTCCCAGTAGGACGTAGCTAGGAAGACAGGGTATATTTGTTGCAAAAATTACATTGCTATCTTTCAGCACTGCCTACCAGTAGCGTTTGAGCTTGAGACAGAGCAAGAGGAGATGAGTCAGTGTGTCTGGGTGGCCGCAGTTGCGCTAACAGCCATTTGGACTGTTGGGTTTCCACTTCGCCTTTTTGGCTATAGTACCAATAGTGTGTAATTTAAGCATTGCTTCTTTTCCCGAGGCACATAATGAGGAGGTGTGCATTTTGTGGAGGATATCAGTCCATTTCTTTAGGATGAAGTGAAGGTCCAGCTCAGCTTCCGAGCTGTGGGGCTAGAATAGTTGCGCAGTTCCCATATTTTGAATTGTATACCTAGACCCGCCTTATCCAGTATTTCCAGCAGAAAAAGGCCAGTGCACTCAATCAAATGCCTTGTCTCTGTCAATTGACAAGAGAAGTGCACTCAACAGTGATTGTGTGTCTGTCAGTCAGTCTCTCAGACACCCTGGAAGAGAAAGCTGCACATTGTGTAAGGTTATGTTTATGACTGGTTGGCTTTGTCTTTATCGATTTAGAGAAATTTGGGGAAGACATCATGGATTGTTTCTGCAGGATAGTAGGTTGGAGAAAGAGGTAGGTCTTACTTTTGGGCTGATGCTCAATAAGTCAGGAGTTGGGGAAACTAGTGAGTCTTGAATAGCAGCATCACATGTTGGTAGCTTGGGTGTTAGCAGGAGATCCTTGAGTTGTTCTCTGAACAGTAGCAGGTTGGATGGGTTGTGATGCACTACAGGAAGTCTGTTTCAAGGGATGTTGTCAAACATTAAATGGATCAGCCCTCTGCGGAGTATTTTAAAGTGAGTTATTGGGAAGACAGTGTGGGGTTGGAACACAGCTTATTTTTTGGTGTTATTTTGACCCTGAGCAATAGTGGTGCTTATCAGTAAAGGGCTTTCAGAGGTAGTGGAGTGGAGATTGAAAAAGAAGCAAGAGGGAGGTGTTAGCATCCAGGAAACACAACAATGGACTGTTTAAATAAATCTGTTCTTAACAAATACTGTGGTCAAGAATGGTAACAGATAGCTGCATGTGTTAAAAACTTTAGCACTGCCTGGTCCCTACAATTTATTATCAGAGTGTGGACACCAATGAATTAGCAGAATTAAAAGGCAGCAGTGAGAGATTCCAAGACCAGGTTTACTAATGTTACAGCTGATGGAAAATGTTGATAAAAGCACTCTGGCCACAAGAAAAGTGAACATCCTCTTTAATGCACTGTGCTGACCTAAATGATGCACCTCATGCATTATACTCTTTTTGACTTTTCACTATGTTGGAATATGCCTGGGGGTTTTTGGGAGTTGTGCCAATGTGAATATCTTGCTATGAGGTATTGTCCCGGTGGGGGCTTTTTTTCTTGTTTTCATAAGAGTCCACAACAACATTGCTATATCACTGTACAGAATACAACTAGAATGCTGTATGAGTGGTAAGGGAAGTGAAGGGGTGATTGAACAAGGCGATTATACATGGTCCAAAAAAAAGTGCTTGTGGTGGGTCAGAGGTGAGGAAGTGCCCCCACCCCCTCCTCCAGCAAAATCCTCTCCTCCATCAGTGGCCTTTTTGTATATGTGTGAGTGTGTGTGCATGTGTGTATGTAGATGGAGAGAGAGAGATTCAAACATTTTAATCAAACAACACTGATTTGCTACAAAAGGTAGTTGGACAATTTAATGTGTGTGGCAAGGTGCAATATCTGTTTTTTCTGTGTCGTCACTCGATACATTGAACAGCTGTGGTGGCGGGCACCAGGGGAGCCAGGACTAATGGCACTGGGGAACTTGCAGCATCTGGCCTCTTTAGAGACACCAGTGAAGACTCTGGAGTAAATAAATACAACCTTTGAGGCTAGGTGTTCTGGGAGAGTATGAGGGCGAAGAAGGGCAATGAGAGCTCAAGGCCAGAGATCCAGCCTCCATGACATTTATATTCTACAATACAGTTGTGAATCCGGTAGGCCCTTCGCCCATGGACCAGGTCTGTACAGGATTGATGAAGAAGAGCATAGTGCTAGATAAGAAAGCACTTGAAGCGCTTCGAGGGACACAGCGAGAAAGTATGCAGGAAAGAAATCACAAGCTGCTATAAGGACAAGGTCAGCGGGAAAGCTGATAAGGAAGAGAGGGTGGGGTATAAAAGAGGAAGAGAGAAAGAGAGGTAGGGAATGGAGAGGGTGAGAAAATGGACCAAGGAAAAACAAAGGCGATAGCATAAAAAGAGCAGAGAAAGGGACAGAAATACTGCAGAGGAGATTGGAAAAGCATAGTGGAAAGATTTTGACGGGATGGGAGAGAAAAAGTAGGAGATAAAAGTGACAGAGAATAGAAAGAAAAAGGCTGGGATGAGAATGAAGAAAAGATAGGATGGTCAGAAATGATGGGAAGGAAGAGATAGGAAGCAAGAGGGAGGGAGGAGGTGTGAAAGAGAAGGAGCAGTGGATGCACTTTTGGCAAAACCGAGCGATGAGTGGGCCTGATGTTGCATATCCTGACAGAATCAGGAAACCCCCCTAAAATAGGACAAACTTTCCCGGCGTACTGATGGCAGGGACCCTGTAGTGAATAGACCACCACCTATGATAGACTGCTGGCAGAGTATGCCCAACTATTAACTCCACCATCCAGGGTTACCTATAACAGCCGTATTGGTAACAGTGGAGTAACAATAGCCCCCTCAGCTCCTGCAGTACGGCGGGTCGCTGGCCTGAGAGCTCTTGACTGGCGCGGAGCGTGGGCCCTCCATGTACTTTGCAGGGGGGCGGCCCCTCAAGTTTCGTTATGCCACTGCCTGTTCCCTGTGTTAGTGGAGCTTGGGAAAAGATACTTGCCATACAAATACCAAACAGTTGCGTTTATCATGGCTTATTTCTTTTCAGAGACTTCTGCTCTCCACCCAGTCCTCTTTCACCATAGTACCTGCTCTGCCGGTTATTCTCTCTCCACCCTCCTGCAGTCCTTGTTTTTCCAGATATTCATTTCCTCTTCCTGCATTTCTTTTTTCCTCTCGGTACTTTCTCTTCTCACGCCCTCCTCCACCCATGGAGGAGGATTGGGACTTTTTTTTTGCTCTCTGACACTTTCCCCTTCCTCCTCACCCTTCTTCGTCTCCCTTTTCTACAAAATCCTCCTTTTGCTGAGCTGATTTCTTCCTCTTCTCAAAGAGGCCAGCCTCAGCAGTGCAGCCCATGATATTCTAGAACCCACTGGTTCTGGATTTGAGGGTGTAACCAAACCCCCTGTGCTTGGAAAAACTCTTCTAAATACTGATGTCTGGTGAAGTCTGAGCAGGAGTCGTGACCATGTTTGGATTCTAGCTATCCACAGTTCTGCCAGACTAGACGATTTAATGCTCTGAATTGGTCGAAATGCGGCATGCATGGCTTTACAAAATTCATAATCAAATAGTGTATTGAAAATCTGTGTCGCACAGCCCTGGAACATACTGGAACCACCCCATGAGAGTTCTGAACCCACTGAGCTATCTTGGTGTCTTGACAATTCCAGATTAAAACGTCCACCTTCCTGCCACCCCCAAGTGATGGGCCCACTGAGCAAGCTATAGTACAGATGGATATAAAAGCTGGTTCCTTTGGGTATCATGACCACTACTACCACACAAGGCTTCTGTTTCCTGGAAATGACGCCTACCTTTTTTTAGTGTATGGGGAGCGCTCCATTTAGTGAAAATCCATTTTGCCTGCAGCTCTGATAATCATCGAACCACTCCTGTCATCACTAGCTCATATATAACTCTACTAAACACAGCCGACAGCATACATCACTAATTATACCCCAACAGTTCATATAAACAGTTGCACAACCAGAAAACTGTCCTGAAGACATCAGTCCATGAACGTCTGCATCTTGTCAATGGTATAAGGCGCTATATAAATACCATTACAATACAACGGACACAGCATGTAATGGACGCTCTCTCAATTAGCCGAATACTGATGTATCCAGCAGATTACAGAAATCAAACATGCATTGGCAAAGCCAGTAGTTCTGGCCTTTGCAAGTTTTCAATGTTTTTGCAAACATAGAAACATATGTAACAAACACTAAATATGCAATATAATAAAAAGTAAAAATGCTGCCATCGAAAGGTGGCATGCATATATTTGCAAAAAAAGTAAAATAAAAAAACTATGTGGGGTTCATGGTTTCCTGTGGAAATCAGATTTTGTCATCATACTGACAGCCTCTAAACCACTCTTCAAATCTTTAACATTGGGATATTAGGATTATGTGGTTTGGTGTACCTGACTATGCAGCAATGTTTTCTTAATTATGGAGGAAAAATGCAAATTATGCATCAGATTTTCTGGAGGTATTATTTTCATCCATTTTTAGTTAGAAACAAATTTTTTTTTTAAATCTACAAATTTTGCTAATTGTTAGCTGCATTTTGAAGAAAACAGCCTTTTCAAGGTGACTACCCCAAAATAAACATATGATATAAAAAATACATACTGGGTAATGTGTAATATTGTTCTACATTGCCATCTTGGTGTTCTGTTGTCATTTACAAAACACTCGGCCTTCAGCCCCATGGTTTATGATGTCACCAGGACCCCTCGATTACAATGTTGTGACATAATACACTCTGACCCAATATGCATGCTATATGTATTATGATTTTCTTCTGGAAAACAAGAGGCTGGTAAAACAGCTGAAGCTGTCTCTAGGCCAGACCTAAAATGAATACATTAATTTAGATGTAGTGCAATACTGTGCTGATGGATATGAAGTAGTTACTGATAAGAGAGATGGATTCTCACTGTGTGACGCCAGTTCATTTTGTTTTAAAAAACATAATTAAACTATTATACTTTTTATTTTAATTATACATTTATCAATGCAACAAGGTAGAAAAGAATATAAAGAGAATAAGGGTAATGGAATGTGAGTAACGCCTCACTATGTGACGCCAGTTCATATCAACATACCAATGACCGTATGCCCTAATTAGCATGTTATGGAATGCCATTGGCACTGATTGAGAGTAATTGTTTTACTCAGCTACATGCAATTGGCTAGAAGAATTCCATTAATATCTGGCTCCTAACAATGCAAAATGAAACTTTTTATACTGATGTATCCAGCACATTACAGAAATCAAACATGCATTGGCAAAGCCAGTAGTTCTGGCCTTTGCAAGTTTTCAATGTTTTTGCAAACATAGAAACATATGTAACAAACACTAAATATGCAATGTAATAAAAAGTAAAAATGCTGCCATTGAAAGGTGGCATGCATATATTTGCAAAAAAAGTAAAATTAAAACACTATTTGGGGTTCATAGCTTCCTGTGGAAATCAGATTTTGTCATCATACTGACAGCCTCTAAACCACTCTTCAAATCTTTAACATTGGGATATTAGGATTATGTGGTATGGTGTACCAGACTATGCAGCAATGTTTTCTTAATTATGGACAATTGTTCAAAAGGACACCTAAAAAAAATGTATATCGTCTGAGGCTCCTAAATCAGATGGAGTTGAAATAAAATAGATTCTAAGTATATGCCACGATTTGATAACCGGTGACCTACTTCTCATTTTTAGTGTTTTGTGCTTTTTTAAGCTAAGCTGGTTAAATACAATAACTTAGCTGCGTTTTTTTCAAATTCTTGGCAGAATATTTATTTCAAGAATAGCTTGTAACCCACTCCTAGCTTCATCTGTTTCAGTGCCTACGGTGCAGACTTGCGGTTCTACGCTGCACCATGCAAAGGTACTACTTAGTCAAGAAGCATCCTGCCATTTCAAATCATCATGAAGTGAGGGAGAAGATGTGGCATTCCTCTCTTGCTGGACCCTATTGTATTGCAGGTTTTTAGAGTTTGCGCATAGGGGCACTGTTGTCCAGTACCCAGTGTATGAGCTGTGATTCCTACAACATGGAGGAATTGGCTAATCCCTGTTTGGAGGTTTTACATTTCTATAAGGCCATAGAATATTTTGCAGAAATACATCCATGGTATAAAACATTACCTGTCACATGTAGACTGCAGAACGTATTATGCCATCCCATAGTGTGACAAAAGAAAACATGGCTTCAGGCCTACCTTTGTAGCAAGAATGTTGCAGTGTAAAACCTGCTTTGCGACCTGTTAAAATTTTTGAAAGGTAAAAACCTGCCTTTTAAATATTTTAAGTTACCCCTATGTAGGCCTTGTAGGCCACAAGGTAGGGTGCATCATATGTAAAAGTGGGGCACGAAGAAAATTCATGTTACCATGCCCCTTAGGGACAGGGTCCAAAAAGCTATTTTTACAGAGGCATGCATAGCTGTCCTTTGTAAAAATCGTAGTGCAGATTAAATTGCTAGCACTGCTCACTGTGGAAAGGGACCAGCTAGAAAAATAAATAAACTAGTATTTTAATAGTTATTAGGAATTTACTTTAATTGAGAAGTCAGACTCTTGCATTAGCTCTCCAGCTTCCTCATCCTGTACTCAGCCTTGAATAGGTGTGAACGAGGTGTGAAATGCCTCCCAGGCTGAACTGAATAGGCAGAGATTACTCCTCAGAACTCCACAGAATATTCAGACTGTGGGCATCCTGCAGCACCACACTGTCAAATCCTACTTGACAGGTCTGCTAAGTGGCATGTAACACTTGGGGCACACTTAAAAGGGAGAGAATAGGATACCAAGATATTTCTTGTGGATCCCCTGCCAGGTTACTGAAGGGCCCTACTTTTGTTCTACCAGTATTCTGTGTCTGGGGACTGTTGTGGTTATAGAGTCTGCCTCAGACTGGATTTTAGTGTTAAATGTGGGAGGACACTGCTGATATCTCTATGAGACTTCCACATACACCCCCAGTCCCCAGAGCCCAAGTTTAGAGTGGCTGGAGTATTTCACCATCTTTAAAATGCCCGGATATATCGCATTTTGGGCCTGTTTGCAGTAAAGCAAATAAGAACTACTGAAAAAGTGGGTAGGGTTCACCATGGAAACATTTACTCCAGTTGTTTAGGGAGTGTCCTGGAGCCACCTTCACCCATTAGCTGGTGCCAGGCAAAAAGGTGGCACCCCAGGCACCCTCTTCAGAACACTTCTGGACCTGCGGAAGAACAGAAGAAGATAGTAACTGCTGTCTATGTCCTGAAAGGAGCCCTGAAGAAGTGGACCTGCTCCCTGTTGTACACTGGACAAAGAGGTGGACTCCAGGGTTCAGTTGGTTGGCTTCCTGTGTGGCTACAGGGACAGTACAAGCTGAAAGAGGCCTTTTTCTCTAAAGTGCCCACCTGACTTATGACAACTGGACTTGAACTGGACTTTGCTCTTAGCCTCTGTCTGATATCCTAAGAGTCTCAAAATGCCCCTCCAAGGTACTGGGGGCCTTAGAAGTGTCCTCATGTGGTTGAATGGGACTTTAAAGACTAAGGGCCTGATTATGAGCACGGCGTTCCATAGGACAACCATATCCGCGGTGGCGGTCCGACAACCGCCACACTTTGGGACCACCTGCAGTATTACGACAGTGGTGGTCGGACCATCATGAGACTGCCGGCACCGCCAGGATCAAGGATCCCGCTGGAGCGGCATATGCTGGTGATGCCGAAGGCGACACCGCCGAGCATTTTCCGAGTTGCCATTTCAGGGCACTTTTCATGGCAGTGAACCGACCATGAAAAGGGTTGCAGAATGGCAACAAAGGGGACCCTAACAGGACCCCCTGCTGGATTTGGTCCTGGGGGTGCATGTGGGGAGGCACATGTAGTGCCACCCTGGATTTGCACCCCCCCCTTCCTGCACGGTGTGGCATGTGTGCCACAAAGTGCAGGAAGGGGCAGTTGGCACTCTGACTGGAGCGGTCTTTATGATCGGCTCCTCTATGAGCCTAGCAGACTGCCGTAGTCAGACCGCCACAGGACCACCCGCCAGACCAGGATTTAACTCCTCATCTGGCGGGCGGTCACACCACAGCTCTGGTGGCCCAACAGCGGACGGTGCATTGCACCATCTGCTGTAAGACTGCCAAAGTTGTCATAAGGCCCTAAGGGCCTAATTATGATGTTTGGGGTCGGACCAACGGACCGCTATTGCAGCTATCGGGAGACCGCCAATAAGCATGTATGATAAAGTATGTGATTATTCTTAGTAGTGAGAAGTCACCCATCCCAATTAATAATCCAATTTTTTAATACATTAGTA
Organism: Calotriton arnoldi; assembly: GCA_963921515.1. Classification (NCBI taxonomy): domain Eukaryota; kingdom Metazoa; phylum Chordata; class Amphibia; order Caudata; family Salamandridae; genus Calotriton; species Calotriton arnoldi. Next base: position 40,919 of record CAWUFW010001746.1, on the reverse strand, counting down.
GATTTTTTAGCTAATTAATTAATTGCTTGAGTGACTAGCAAAGGTGTACGCACGTGTGCATGAGGTGTGGTTGCAGGCGGTTATCTGATGACAGAGAGGCAGCCTTGCATGTCATGGTAACTTTTCAAAGATTACCTGTGCAGGACAGTCAGTTAAATGGTGTTGGATATAACACCTTGCTAGTGAAGAATGATCTCATTCCATAAGTATTGTCACTCATTTACTTGGCCTTTGAGAGTTCAATGGATCACAAGGCAGGATTCTCCTTCCATTCTTCCATGGTTTGTGCTGTATTTGTAATTGTTTATATTCATTTTGTTTTTATTGTACTCCTATAGGAATGTTTGAGCAAGTCATTATTCTTTCTATGTTGCTTTCGCTGTCTTGAAAATGTATCAAAGACATTTGAGCTAAAAAAAAAAAGAAGCAGGGCACAAAAGGAGTGTACATAAGAGTGAAAGGGTCCTCTATTGTTTAAATTGGATGTCATTACCTTTAACTTGATGGACGAGGGTGTAGTGTACTCTTTACTGTCAGACTAGCTCTCCATCACTTTAATTGTCATGCATAATTGCATTGTATTGCATCATAATGGCATTTGTATAGTGCTTTCTACCTTTAATGAGGCGCTGAAGAGGTGGATTGTTATATTCCATATAGATACCCTATATAGGCGCAGGTAACATTGCAACCTTTCACCTATATTCTTCCCTACATTACATACATAACGGTTCTTAGGCACTGACCTTTTACCTAGATATGACACTGCATTCAGAATGCGGGTTTATCCCTGGTTCCATTCTCATACATAATGCATGAGGCTTCTTGGAAGCACAGCAGGACTAACAGTAGGATTACCATCTCCTGTATAATATCTCTGTATAAAGTTCAGGCCCAACGTCCTCCATTAGGCCGACAGCAAGGTAGGACACCTGGGGAGACCTATGGGTATATCTACAGCACATCTTGCTTAGGAAGGTAGAGGAGACCGTGACTTCCCGGCTGACACACTGACCAGAGACGCTGAGATTCCAGCATGCAGACGTTCCAGCTAGCAGTGGTCTAACATCCCTCGCGGAGTGTCCAACTCGAGACCAGCACGGGGTCCCACATTCTCTAAACTCTCAGGTAATGGGGTGGACTAGATCCTAGAGGGATTCTTGGCATAACACCTACACAGATGTTAGGTACATTTAGGTACATCTAGTTAAGGAGGCATCGTAGGAGTACGCACTTTTTATCATGTGTTTTATGTACATGTATATATTCATGATTTATGCAAGATGGTAGAACTATACCATCCCTTTACTTTCGTAGTATTGCTAATCATATATCTCTGCTACTGTCTAATGGTTGTTGCAGCTCATCTATTTTACACTAGAATAACAACTGTTCAATAAATACTTATTGAAAACGCCTAGACTGTTCATTCTGTGTATCTCTCTGAGACAAACTAAGTGAGCACGAGTGACTGAGCGAAAGGTAGTATATTGTTTCCACGGTTCTGAGGGATCAGGATTGTCATGTTCTGAAGTTGCCAGAATCTATTCTCTCCTTGATAAGAGGAGATTATAGTGGCACTGTGAGCTAGCTAATACAGACAGGCAAACGTATCCGGTGGGGGTGCACAGAATCAGTCTGCCACCAAACCCACAGTTTATGTTATCCAAACGCGCAGATCATGTATAGGTAATATAGGAACTACACGACATGGCGCTGCCAACGTTGGTTGGGTACTTATTTAACAGTAGAATCAGAGTAGTTCAGTCGTGCTATTCTCAGAGACCCCTACTCACAAAACACCAGAGACTTCTGGAGTGGGTGGGCACAAACTCCGCCACAGCTGAGTAGGCTAAAAATCCTATTTATTGGCTGTTGGTTAATCAAGCTTGAAGGACACAGTGTTCCTAAAATTGTGCATAACACCGTATCTTGGTTCCCTTGAAAAGTTATTTGGTGTACTAAAAACAATGACTAACCAAGAATTAGACCCACTGCAACAAGAACTGCCCCTCACAGACGAGGAAGATGCAGACACATTACAAATTGCACCAAATTTTAGAAATACAGTCACCCTGAAACTGCTAGAGCATGGTTTATCATCAAGGGGTGGCATAGTAGTCTTCGTGATTGAGGCACACTAATCAAACAGAACAGAGGTATTTTATTCATGGGTTACATTCCCAGCAGCAAATGCAAGAACAAAAACATTTCACTCCTACATAGAAGGAGATGCACCAGCGGAATATTGTCCGTTTGAGGACATTGAGGTTCCGCTCACATACCAGGAACACTTATACTGGTTTAAAGGCGCCCTACCCCACATAAGAAGAAGAGTAAGACTCGGCCCGCTCGGAAGAGAAGGGGCAACATGGCCAATATTAGCGGCCTATATACCACATCCTGACATTGACACAATGCCACCAGGAGACTTACTCATACAACATAAAGATTTAATAAAAATATACAGAAACTTGACGCAATTCGTCATGAGGACACTTGCAGTCCAACCAGTGATAGTTGCAACAAATGGAGCTCAAATTCAGGGTACGGCAACTAAAATTACACCACAAACATTACATGCGGTAATGGGTAAAATGCTCACAAAACATGAACAAATACGGGGGGCGTGGCTTAGCCGGCTGCAAAATGGCCGCACTCTGAGTGGGCTCTGTCGGCCAAGCCCAAACATCCTTCATAATCCTGCAGGCATTTCACGAATCGCCACCTTGAACTGGCATCATCGTTACTCACAACCTCGGTGGGCGGGTATGGAGACCTCTTCCGCCTTCCTGGGCCGCCGCTGGGCCGAGATCCACTGCTGTGCGAGGCCCGGACCCTGGCCTTTTGGCGCGCGCGGCCTTCCTGGCCCTCCCGGAGCCCGCTGCGAGACCCTGACCTGGACCGGGGTATTGTCCGAGGCGGCATCTCCACCCTGCGGACACTGTAGCCGGTAGGTTCGCTGCCGCGGGGGCGCTGTGCGGCGGGGCTGGGGGCGTGCTCGTCGTACCGCCCGGCCCGGCCTACGCAATCCCGGGAGCCCTCGCTCCTTCACTCCTTCTCTGGCGCCCTGGGATCAGGCCTCTATCACCGGGCCTAGCGAGGTAGGCGGTGCGCTCCCCTTGATCCCCCCGCTGCGAGCGGCCCCCGCTGGTTGCGTTCTCCGGCCCCCCGGTGACGGCGACCATCAGCTCCCGACTTTGCCTTGGAGGCCTCTGGGGCCCTCGCTGCGGTGATCCTGGCTGGCCCTGCTCGCTGCCTACCATTTTGACCCCAGCTGCCTCCTCCCGCTGGGATTGGGGTGTAACTCCAGCGGCATCAGGCTCTCTCCCTGCACCTGACTGAGGCGCGGCCTCCCGCTCTACACTGGCCGGGCTCTGCTGCTGATCCGCAACACAGCGGTGCAGCTCCTCGACCTGCCACCGGCCCGGAATCCTCCTGTCGGCCCAGCAACCCGCCGCCTGCTTCCTGGCCCCTGGCTTGTCTCCAGCATGGAATCTGCCTGGCCTGGACACTTCTCCTCCTGTGGGCCCAGCAACCCGTCACCCGAGTCCTGCTTCTCGCCCCATGCCTGTCTCCAGCACGGAATCTGCCTGGCCTGGACACTTCTCCTCCTGTTGGCCCGGCGGCTACGCTGTGGTTCGTTGGCGTCTCCCTGGGCGCGTATGTGTTGGAGCTAGCTGTAATTGTTGTGCCTGTTGCCTGATCAGCCCATCCTGAGCCAGATTCGGCCGCTCCGCCCCTTAATCGGGTGGCCGGTTGGCTGACCGCGGCGGCCGCCGGGTTCTGGACCTGCTGGCCCACCGGATCCATTCTCCCCCCACGAGCAGCCCATTTGAGTTCTGGGCCTCCGCTTGCTGGCTGCACCTTGCAGACCCGGCTCAACTTTTTTTTACTCGCGGCCTTTCCTCCTGCTGTTAGGCTGCTCCATCTGCCTGCGCCCGCCGACCATGGGCAGAACCGACCCCAGGCAGCCCAAGATCGCCTTTGATCAGCGCCGCCAGACACGCCAGGAGAGTGCCGGTGCGGACGGAGGTGACTCACTGGCCACATCCGAAATGGCGCAATCCCGCGAGGATGATCTGAAGGCCATCATGCTTGATGTTAAATCCACGGTCAACACCATAGCGACGCAACTGGATCAATTGTCGGCACGCCTGGACACGGTGAAGGCCCGGGTTGATTCCCACGATGCCAGACTCCTTCATGTTGAGACCAGGGTGTCTGACGTGGAGGACGCCGCCACCCAGGATCGCCAAAAACTGCTACAGATGGACAAGCTGCTTGCCGTTATCCGTGACAAAAACGAAGATTTGGAGGCGCGTTCGCGTCGGTCGAATCTTCGCATTACTGGAGTGCCCGAATCCACCAACATCTCTCGCATGGAGGACTATGTGGAACAGCTGGCCCGGGAGCTCTTCGGTGACGTCCTCTCGCCGGTTTTCATTGTTGAGCGTGCCCACCGCTCCCTCGGCCCTCGTCCGGCTCCTGGTTGCCGGCACGTCCCATCATTGCCAAAATATTGAATTTCAGGGACCGCGACGCCATCCTCTGGGCGGCCAGGGAAAAAGGGGACATCCGCCATCAGGGTAACAACCTCTCGTTTTACCCGGACTACACCGTCACGGTTCAGGCGGCCCGCCGCGAGTTCCTGCCGGCCAAACGGATCCTACAGAAACATGAGATCCCCTACTCACTAGCGTACCCGGCTAGGCTGCGAGTTAAGCAAGGCACGAAGACTCTCACTTTCCCGGACCCCAGAGAGGCACTGGCGTTCGCTAAAAAACTCGACAAGTCTCACCGTTCCTCACCTGCAAACTCCCAAGCTGCTGCTGCTGATAACCTCAGTGACAATGACTGATCTATTTTCTGTCCTTTGCGGTTGTACCCCTATGATTGCTTGTTCTCCTGGTCTGCAATTCCAATTTAGACCTCTGGTTCAGGTGGCCCTTTGAGGCTGTTTGCCTCTGATGTGTAGTTCTTTTACCCTTGAAAGGGCTTTCCTCTGCCTGCGTACACATGCGGCTTGGCCACCCTGTCTCTCTGGCAGGGGAGTATGCCGGGCGCCACCATGCCCCCACGGGATAATTCCCATCATGGTCATGGACTCTCCCTCTCCAAGTTGTGGGTCCCTGGGGTGGGTTTGGGTGGTACCTCAGCCTATTTGGGGGGTTGGTGTGGGTGCGGGGTGGGGGGTGTTCTTGGGGTTTTTTGTTTTTTGGGTGGGCTTCAGGGGATGGGAATTCGGGGTAAGGGGTTCACGGCTACCTTCTGCAGCCTTGTTGTTTGTATTTGCACAGTCGATTGCCTATGATTTCTCTGTAATTTGGTTTCCTCTTCAGGTTAGGCTTCTTTCGGTTAAGGGGCTAGCTCTGTTTGTATCATTGGTCCACTCCTGGGATTGCCCGGTATGTCTGTTTATAATCTGTCAAAATGCTCCCTTGATAGACGAACTGCTCCTCTCGCACACTTCCCATTGCACCGCTCATTGGCCGTACATGCAGTCTCTACCCACTATGCCTCTGCTCCTGGGTATCCCCCCCCCCCGATCACAGCATCATGACTGATACTACCCTTTGGACCTGGAACGTCCGTGGGCTGAATGACTCCCGCAAGGCACGCTTGGTGCACGCCCATCTCACCCGTCACAAGGTGGACATATGCTTTTTACAAGAGACCCATCTGATGCAGCCCACGGCTACTAGACTCCTCTCCCGGCATTGGGGTGAAATCCACTCCTCCTTTTATTCCAGCTACTCCCGGGGGGTGTCCATACTTCTGCGTATGGGGCTCCCATGGCAAACTTCCCAGGTATTCACCGACCCCGACGGGCGTTTTGTAATACTCTATGGCACCTTACGGGCCCAGCCCCTGATACTCGCGGCAATATATGGTCCCAACTGCGACGACCCTGAGTTCTTTGCTCAAGTCTGGAATCGCATATCATCTCTTGGCCCTGCCGTTCTCCTCTGGGGGGGCGATTTTAATGTGGCTTTGTCCGCCGCTATGGACCGGTCCGGCTCCCATTTCTCCCATCCACGCACGGCCTCACTTCTTAATTCCATTCTCCTGGACAACTCACTGTACGACGCGTGGCGCCATTCTCACCCCGCGGCGCGGGAGGGCACGTGTGTGACGGGTTCACGGGGCTGTTGGTCCCGGCTGGACCTATGGATCACCACCCCGGACGCTCTGGTCTGGATGACCTCAGTAAACCATATGGCACGCACTCTTTCTGATCACGCTCCCGTCAGCTTATCGCTCCGTTTCCCCCATTCTCCTAGCCGCGCTTTCACATGGCGGCTCCCCCCAAACGCACTTCGCGACTCGGTATTTTGTGCCGAGATACAGGCCGCAATTGTGAATTACTTCGAGCTCAATGAGGGATCGGTGGATTCCCCATCCATGCTCTGGGACGGCTTCAAGGCGGTTATCCGCGGGGAATGTATTTCTAAACAATCTGGTGTTTTGCGGTCCATCCATGGTACTCTGGACAAGATTGAAAGGGAGATCAAATTGTTGGACGCCTCCCACGCCCAGCACCCAAACGCTGATTCCCTTGCCCAGATACGCGAGAAGCTTACTGAATTCTCGGACGAGGCTAATAGGGAGCTGGCTTTTCTCGGTAGAGAGGCGAGAGCGCGTCGATTCGGCGAGGGCGATCGACCCGGTAAAACTCTGGCTAATCTTCTTAGTCGGCCTCGCGCAGCATCGTATATTACTGCCCTGCAAGATGGTGGGCCATCCCGCACCACCTCCCCCGAAGAAATTAAAACTCGCTTCACCGCATTTTATACACAACTCTACACAGCCGGTTCGATCCCGCCTCGCGATGCATTTGACCAATACTTCGACACTCTTCAACTCCTCTGGCTTGGAAATGCGCATCGGGAATACTTGGATGAACCCTTCTCTAAGGAAGAGATACATGCCGCCATAAACAGTATGCCGGGTGACAAGGCCCCTGGCTCCGACGGCCTGCCAGCCTCTTTTTATAAGGCATTCGCCCCTATACTGGTCCCACACCTTGCTGCTATGTATAATGAATCCTTTGAATCAGGCCAGTTCCCCCCATCATTGCGTGAAGCACTCTTAACACTACTTCTCAAGCCGGACAAGCCCCCTGAGCTGAGAGATTCCTATCGCCCCCTTTCACTTATCAACACGGACAATAAAATTTTTGCCAAGTTGCTTGCCTCTCGCTTACTCCCACTCATGCCACTCATTGCCCGCCCAGACCAATCCGGTTTCATTCCCGGCCGTGCCACTTCTCATAACCTTCGGACCATCTTCTCCGTCTTGCATCAGATCAATCCGTCGCTTCCGGCTGTGGCTGCCTTACTCGACGCCACCAAGGCGTTCGACACCTTGGAGTGGCCTTTTTTGTTCTATCTCCTTCCCTGATTGGGTTTCAGTCAGGTCTTCATACGCAAGGTACTACTCCTATACACTCTTCCCACCGCCCGTCTTCGTATCAACGGCCAGATCTCCGAGCCCTTTCCTGTCGGGCGTGGCACCCGACAGGGTTGCCCGCTCTCCCCCATGCTTTTTGCCATCGCAATGGAGTCACTTGCAGCTCGCCTCCGTCAGCATCACACTCAGAGAGGCATCGGCTTCGCGGTGCGAGCTTTACTGGTCTCCATGTATGCAGACGACGTCACCCTTTATGTTCGCCACCCTCAGGAGAATCTCAGTCCTCTTGTCCGGGAGGTGATACGCTTCGGCGGCTATTCCGGTATCCAGGTTAACTGGAACAATTCCGTATTATCCCCTCTCACGGATGCCACGACCCCCTTTGAACCTGACTACCCTTTCGTGTGGGCTTCGGCGCCGACTAGGTATCTCGGCGTCTGGTTGAGCAGGGACGTGGACGAACTCTGGAGAGCCAACTTTGGCCGTGCCGTGGACTGGTTTGAGTCCAAGATTCCCCTCTGGAACAGACTGCCGCTCTCCTTGGCCGGGCGTATAGCGATCGCCAAGATGGTGGTGCTCCCAAAATTCTTATATCTTTTCGTCAACATCCCCATCCCTCTCACTGATCATTTCTTTCACAAGATCCGCTCGCTACTTATTTCCCTGGTTTGGGCGGGACGACAGCCTAGGATCGCTTATAGCGTCCTGACCCTCCCGATGTCGCGGGGCGGGTTGGGAGCCCCGGATTTCAAGCTATACGCTCTCAGCGCTCAGGCCAGTTTCCTTCATTTCTGGCTCCACCCCACTCCGTTTCAACCTCATGTGGCCGTGGAGGCTGACCTCGCTACCCCGTGGCCGCTTACAACTGCACTTTTCGCCCCAGCGAAGCTTCTACGCACTGAGATCGATACGGTTGAAACCCTGCGCTGGGCCTGGGATGGCATTCGTAAGATCTCAGGCTTGGATTTGCTCTCAGCAAACACTATGCCCATTGCCCATCACCCTGCCTTCCCCCCACTCCAGTCGTCGGGGATGGTTAAGCACGCTGCTCGCCTCGGCCTCTCCACAATTTCGGATCTGTACCCTGAGGACACCTTTTTTTCGCTTGCCCCTGACGCTGGCCCCATGGGCACTCTATTATTCTACCAGCTCTGGGCGGTCTGCAGAAAGCTTCATTCCACCTTTCCCCAACCTCCCCCCTCGCTGACCTCTCTTGATATGCTTTATGCTTCTCCCTCTCCAAAGAAATTGGTTACTAAAATTTACGCTCTCACTTTGGCGGCCTCCTCCATCTCTACCGACCGGGCGCGCACTGCATGGGGCAAGGACCTGGGAGTCGAGATCTCTCAGGCGGATTGGCTGTATTGTTGCACTCAGATTAAACGCCTCTCTCCCAACTACCGCTTGCGTCTGATACACTTTAAAAACATACATAGGATATACCGCACTCCCGCCCAACTCCATAGACTAGGCATTGTGGCGAGTGATAGATGCTTGCGCTGCTCCGCGCCTGCGGCGGATTTTGCTCATCTTGCCTGGTTATGCCCCCGAGTCTCGGCATATTGGCGGGAGGTCTGTGCAATTATTTCCGAAATCACTTTTTCACCACTCCAGCCTGACCCTGTGATCTGCCTCTTGGGCTTCGTTAAGTTTTGCCCGGACGCTTCCCGCCGTTAGACTGCCATGCTGTTGGTTCTGGCGCGGCGCAGGGTCTCCATGTGTTGGGGCCGTAGACCCGCGCCCACGGTATCTCTCTGGCTGGAGGACGCATCCCGCTGCCAAACCCTCCTGTCCGAGTTCTGGGATCTCCTGCCAGCCAAATCCCGTCCACTGGATATATGGGGCCCTCTCGTTACCTACCTCTCAAGTCGTGACCCTCAGCAATCGGTGGCCTCTCCCGTGCCCCCCGCCCGCGGCGGCCGCTGGGGTTGGTCCAGGAGCTGTCCCCTTTCCGTCCACTGCCCTCCCATTCGCCCTGCCTATAGGTTTGGTGCTCCCCCTGGATCATTCGCTTCTGCCCCCTCACAATGGTTTATGTAAACCCTTCATGGCATTGTCTCTAATATCCTACTAATGTGTAACTGTACTGGCTCTGCTGCAATGTGTTGATATGCCTAATCTTTTGATTCTGAGGAACTATGTGATTGTACTGTGCATTCTTGTTCAATAAAGGTTTTTGAAAACTAAAAAAAAAAAAAAAAAACATGAACACATACCATTCTGGGTAGCTCAGAAAATAACACAGCTAGAGGCAGTATTCCTGAATACTACCCCGTATGAAAAACAGAATGCAAACAATCTGCTTGCCCATGGGGATAACACCACAATTAGAGGATTGTACCACTTGGGGTACAGTCTTTGCTGCCATTTATACCAGAACACATGGTATCCCGTCAGTAGCAGTAGTACCTGATGTATTGAGACAAATACAAAACGAGTACGGAGCAGAACCTGCCCCAAACTTAGGGATGAAGTTACTAGGTAACTATGCCCAGGTATCAGCCATAATATTAGCTAATATTAAAGGGGTAGCAGCTTCAGTGGCTATCCCCCAACGCATAAGGGGGTTCAGTCCTTTAGAACAGGAACACAAACTACCAAAAATAATTGAAACTGCGTATGCAGAATTAGGCAGAGACAGTTTGGGTGGGAAAACTTTAAAACCACAACTGATGGGCAGTCCTGAAAAGGACACTTCCAAGCAGACACCTGCTTCAACTAAGAAGAAGTGGGACAATAAAAAACAACAAAACTTTAAAGGAAACAGATCTCAATCCAGAGGTAGATCTCCTCCACAGGAGCCCTCCGAAAAGAGGTATAACCTCAGGAATAGGGATAATATTAGGAAACCTGACAGGTATCAGGATACTGATACACGTTCCTCTCGTTCCTTTCAGGGTTCATCAAAAAGGGAAGGACGGTCAGAAAGACAAGAAGAGCGTACAAAGTCCAGAGACAAGCGTGCTTCTCAGGAGTACACTTCTTAAAAAAGAAGAGAAACCAAAGCAAAAGCCACAGTTTAAAAAGAAGAAAGTTGCAGGTCTAAAGATCAGACATGCCCAGAATTCTGAGGACTTGACTACTGAACGGGGAATGGGCTCTGACCATGCTAGACAGTGCGGCAGAAGTAACAATAGCTCGCCAAAACCTGAAAGAATTTCTGATGACCACGGACTTGAATGATTATATCACGGTAGAAACACCCGATACTAGGGTAAGTGTCCCACATAAAGTATATGAAATAACGCTCCAAATGGAGGGGGACAAATGTAGAACAGTGAGAGGTCTCTTTTGGGAGAACCTGACGTTTGGCTATGATATTTTATTAGCTGAACAAGATTGGCCGCCAGCATTTGTCATGGATTGCCCTAAAGGAGAAACGGTAATATTACCAGCATTCTCAGACCATATTCCCAGGCATTTACAACACACTTATGCACAGGAGTGGGTGGTAGCCCAGGCTCCGGCATTATATATGAAAACAATGTAGGATGGGATAAGGATTCAACCCACCACATAATTCCTTTAAAAAATACTCCAACTGCACAGAGGCAGTATCCAATAAAGCAAGAAGCTAAAAAACAGGTCAGGGAGATCTTAGATCAACTTGAATACCAAGGGGTGATTGGAACTTGCACCTCACCAATGAACAATCCTTTGTTTCCGGTCATGAAACCTGACAACACATATCGTCTAGCTTTAGATTATAGACATTTAAACGCTTGCACTGAGACATTTGCAGTCCAAAATGCACAGTGCCGCATTAATGATTAACATTGTGCGGAAAAAATACAAAACGACACTTGATATCTCAAATGGATTTTTTTGCCAAAATATAGCACCTGAAAGCAGGTATTTGACAGCATTCTCAGCGCTAGGGTACCAGCGTCAATTTTGTCGACTCCCCCAGGGGTATAAGAACAGCCCGGGGTTGTTTTCGGCCAGAGTAACTGAGTTACTTCAAAATTTGGATGAAGAGGCTCTGTCTGTGATATTTATCTAACGGACGAATACCTAGAAGAGCACTTGAACAGAGTGAATACCATAATTTTGGGATTTGCATCTGAGGGCTACAAATTCAACTTTAAAAAATCAAAAATTGCCCACCTCAGTTTCCTGTTTTTAGGATATGAGCTTTCAAGTGAAGGAAAAAGCCTGGCAGCCAATTTTTTAGAAAAATGCAAGCTGCTCCAACCTCCAAAATCATTAAAAAATTTACAATCAATCCTGGGATTCCTAAATTTTGGTAGAACATACATTTTGGATTACGCAGAACGAGTAAAACCTTTCTTCGATTTAATAAAACCTGATTTTTCAGTAAAACAATGGACACAGGAACATACAGATACACTTTGTTCCTTACAAGCTGACATGACAGCTTCCAAACACTTACAGACACGCGTAAACGTACGCAACCTGGTGATCCGTGTAGTTGCGTGTCAATCTGGGTACACCTATCTAACATATAATGAAGGTGAAACAGTACCAATTGCATACAAATCACATTTGTACACGAATGCTGAGATGCGCTTCGCATCTACAGAAAAGATTTTAACAGCAGTACAGACTGCTGTAGTAAGAGAAAGAGCACTGGCTCAGGGGAAACGAATAATAGTAGTGACTCCAGTTCCAGCTTTAGCAGCTGCGACAAAGGCAAGCGTTCCTAACGCTAAAGTCTTACATCCGAGATGGATACAATGGGCTAATTCTCTTACTGCAACAGATGTAGAATACAGGTACGACCCAAATTTAAAGACACAAGCATTTCTGCAATACGAACAAGAATATCCTCTACCAAACGAGATAATGCCTCTATATCAGTATGAATATATTATTTACACTGACGGATCTGCTCAACCACCCATAGGAAGTAAGCAACAATATAGCGCGGCATGCGCAATCATTAAAGGTCGCATGCGGGATGGAAAGTTCCACCCAAGTTGCACAAAAACGCAGTCTCTAGGAGACTGTACGGCACAGCTGGCAGAGTTAAAAGCCTTGATACTGGCACTGGTGAATGCGGATCGAGAATTCCCCACACTAATTGTGTGCGATTCCTTTTACTGTGTACAGTCATATAATGAATATTTGCAGTACTGGGTTAAAAACGGGTTCAAAGATGCAAAAGGTGGCACAATTAAGCATAAAATGCTATGGGAACAGGTAGTGGAGTTGAAAACCGAACTACCGAGGGCTCACGTGATACATACACCGAGTCATCAGCGTGATGGCGTTTACGTTAAAGGGAATTCATTAGCTGATGAAGCTGCAAAGGGGGCTGTACACTTGGCTTCCGTAGCTGCAATCACTCGTTCTAAAACAAGAATAGACGATGAGATTATGGTTGCTATCAATGCTTGTCGCAAAAACAGAGGAGCAGTACCAAAAAAGTTTCCACTCAAGTACTCCTACAAGTTAGATGCCAATAATATTCCATTTGCTCAGATTCCTGGAGTAGGGGATAGAGTGATTCCGAACATGGATCGTAGGTTAGGTTTAATTCTAGCAGCACATGAAGGGATAGGTTTTGCCCATGCAGGAGTTACGGCGACTGTTTCATTGTTGAAACAACGCTATTGGTGGCCTGGGTTAACAAAGCAGACTTAAGACTATGTCTTGAAATGCGACATCTGTCAGCAGATCAAAGGTTCCACTGTAACACGTCCAGCGCAAATCCCATTGTTAGACAGCATCAGACTGTCCGTTTGCGTGCGTCCAGCTCGAGATTCATATGGGTGTGGCCCCAACGCTCGGCTGACGCTCGAACTGTTATAAAAGATTTGCGAGTTTTTATAGGGACATACGCAATTGGCACATTACATTCTGACCAGGGCCCTGCGTTTAGCTCTCGGGCTTACAAGGAGGCCATGCGAGGATTGGGTGTAGCATTTTGGTACTCATCTCCGTTCCATCCCGAGGGAAACTCGGTTGTGGAGAGAAAAAACAGTGACTTAAAGCAATCTTTAACAGCTGGAGTATTAGGCACGGGTGAAAGTTGGGTAAAACATCTGTATGGAGTCCAGCGAGCTTTGAATAACATGCCAAGAAGTTCTCTAGGGTGTGTCACTCCAGGGGGGATATTCACAAGAACGTGCGCTGAACATCTCCAAAAAATGTTAACGCAACTTTACACATCGCAGTCTATCGCGGGAAAATAACCTTGTGTTAACGTGGAATTCACAACACGGCGGTACCATGCGATAGTTCGCCGGAAACGCGGCCAATGTCCGCGATACAAGCACCACGACGGAGATAAAAGCCCAAACCCCAACACCAAAAAACGTGCGATGAGCCCATTCGCGATGAGGAAAGCAGCGATAAGCAGCGCCAGGCCCGCGACACACACACGGCAGGCGGGAATAAGCACAACAAAAGCAGAAAAAGGAAGACAAACCAAACAGAAAACAACAGCGAAGCACAATGGAGGCAGCCGGAGCTAGTACACAACCCCACAAGCCCCATTGGCAACAAAACATTGTACATGGCAGTCCATCATGGACAAGGTGAATGCAGCCGGAGAGCGGAGGAGGACAATGGAAGAAAACCAGAACAGCTGGAATGATGCGAAATGCACAAACAAGCAGAAACACGCCAACAACCAGAAGGCAGCAATGCACACCGGAGGTGGGAGTCCAGCGCCACACCAGGAGCTGGATGACATGGAGGAAATGGTGTCCACCACATCAGTCTGGAGATGTTGGCAGGAGTCGGGGACCGGAAACTGCTCAAAATCAACAGACACAACAGCAACAGGGAGAGGAACAACCAGGGACTGGGGGACGGGGGGAGATGGGCACAAAGGCACACATGCACAATTAAGCACAGCACAACTGCAGACAAACCATGCCCAAGAGTAACAACACCAACCAAGAGCACAAGTCACACAAGTCGGCAATATCACACCACTGAACAAGCACAGAAGTGAAAACCACACTGCCTGAAAGGGAGAAGGGTGAGCCAAATCGGAGCTGAAGGGTCATCTCACACACAATGCAGCACACACACATAGGAAGCAGAGCACCCCAACATCGAACATAATGTGGTACAAACAGCAACATTTGCACAACCGAACACAGGACACAAGTGCACCCGCTTGTGGCCGGTAAATGGCCATACACATCTAGCAAAGCACGAAACAGGGACATGATAATGCACAAGTACCAACCCACAGCCCTGATGGGGTAGCAATGCATGTATGGCAGGGACCCAGATAGGCCGTGACACACACATTTGCATACATATCAAGACTCATCACAGTTGGAGACAAGTGAATGTGAGGAAACTTCATCAACAATTGCGTGTCAGTACGGCCAAGAGAAGTGCCACAACATGCAGACCAATGCAGCAGCATGTCTGAATGAGGAACGTTGGAAAGCGCCCATGTCCACCCCGGGGGAGTCCATCACCCATACAAGTCAGTGCCAACGCGCGTTGGTTGTCCGCGCATGTATCCGGAGTCCAGGCCAATGCAGCCATGTCCACTGTCGTCTTGGGACATGTGACCAGATCCCCAACATGCAACCAAGCGCCGGGACACGTGCAATGGGTCACATTCAGTTGTGGCTGCAGGTACGTTGTCACTTGTCCATGAACGCGAGTGCAGCAGCGTAGGCCAACATTTCCAACATGAGCTCGTTGTCCACTACATCTAACATGTTGGCGACGTAACCCATCAGCTGTCCCGGACAGATGTGCTGACTCCAACCCCTGGCCCCAATTGGCACTAAAGCCCAATAGGGGAGCGGCTCAATTTGGTCACTGCACACGACGACTCGTGCAATATCCCAGGTCCAGTTGCCAGCATGCATGCCAATCATCCAGGCATGCCATAAACGGGCATCACGGTGACACTCCATGGTCGTGGGCCAACACGTCGAAATCCAGGTCAGCTACTGTTACGTTGGAGAGGCAGACATCCATGGTCCACTCGAATATGCACGAGCGACAATGCAACACAAGCTGAACGCAGGTGACGTTGGCAAGGAGGAAGCTTAGCCAGTAACTGATCAGCAGCACTGCCAATGGCAGTGCCCCCAGTACATGCAGCAGACGTGCACGGTACCGGTCCACGAGACTGGAGTTGTGCATGTGTCCGGGATGGTCTGCCATTGCGTCAGTGGCTCTGCTTGAAGCGGCACTGTGCTGACCCGCGCCAGTCCTGTGGATGAAATGGCACAGCTCGGATCAATGAGGAGTGTCTGTGTGCAACGGGTGCTGGCCTGGGGTGGGAGTACGTGTGAAGGCCATTTCACGCACGCTAACTACGACCAAGGACTTCTGTGTCTGGGATGTGTACACGTTGGTCTCACGTAGGCAGTGCGTAGTGTGGAAGTCGCCAGCAAATGCTATCGTATCTGTCAGGGGGTGCTGGGCACATGCAAGTCCCAGCTCGGAGCTGCAGATGTGCTACCGCCTGATAGTTCAGACAAAGGACCTTTCATCCCTACAGTAACTTTACCATCTGCTTGCATACAAGAGATGTACAGAGGCCGGTCGTGGGTGGGGTGGGATGTCTGCGACCCAGGGAATCATGGATGATATGCCGAGCACGTGGCACATGAGCGGCCTCACTGTGTGTTACGTTGCCTCACAGCTGCTCCTTCCTCCCACGAGCCCCCACACTTGTGTGCGCTGCGCGGTTGTATCACGTGCACTCCTACGGCACACCATTGTCATGCCTGTCTGCGCATGTCCAGCGGCATGCCAACAACACCGTGAAGCTGGCCGTTGAGGGTGTGCGGCCACGTGAGTGTAGGCCAATGGTCCGGACAGGGCAGACACAGGTGTACAGTCCATGGCTGGCTGTGATCGCGCTGCGATTGAGGCTAGGCATCTGACTTATGCAGCCGTAGGACTGATACACATAACACTTGGCATGCATGAGCCAAGACCCCGAGCGGTCTTGCGCTCCTACATTTCCCAGTACGTGCGGGCCCGCCCTCCGGGTGAATGCTACATTGCAACATCGACTACTGTGGCCCTGGTGGCGACAACACTCCAACACAGAGACACGCTTACCGCACTTCCTGCTCAAGGCCAGACCAGAGCCACGCCCTGATCCCCCTGCCGAATCAGCACACCCCGGCGCTGACCTGACGTACGCTGGACCAGCACACGCCGCTTGTGCATGCAGGGGGGGTGGGCGAAGCTACATGTCCAAGGTCTTGGCCACTGCTGAGGTGACATGGTATCGTCCGCTGAAGACAGCACACTGTGATGTTGCAGGGCTCAGGCCCATCATGCTGACATAATGACCACACGGACACACTTGCTTAGATGGTGTGAATGGCTACGGGCACGTGCGCCCAGCCACGTTTATTAGCAGGCTCACATGTCGAGTGACACCTGTGTTGGATGTGTGTGGTGTGTGTGTACACCAGCCGTCATGGAGTGCCTGGTGCAGTCAAAAAATGACAACAGTGTACATTGTTAAGGACACAACCATTCAACCATAAAGGCTCCAAGACTTGGGCTGCACAGAGTTAGTGGCCCCGGATGCACAGCGTCCTGCGCGGGCCTACCGCCATGGGCCGCTGACTTGCGGTGCACTGGGGCAGGGTCACGAGAGCAGAGCAGGTTCTCGTAGATGACAAAGGGGGTTGTCGCGGAGTGTCTCGGTGGACAGTGGAAGGTGTACCCCCTGGGCATGATGCAGAGGGCAGAACCACGCAGAAACAGTCACCATGGTGGAGATGAATGGAACAGACACATGTTGAACACCAAGTCCGTCCCAGCCAGATGATGATGCAGACAACCCCCAGGCCATGGACTCAGACGCCACCAAAGTCCAACCAGAAAGTGCCCATGACTCATTGCGCACAGAGTTAGTGGCACCAGGTCAGTTGTTGCTACTGTTCGGTCACCTCCGTGACGAGGATCCGGCTTTCATCCGGACTGAACCGCATCTTCCTCTTACTCCTCTCCGTGCGTTCACTGGTATGGACTCTGCCATTCATGAATCACGACTAAGTGCTGGATGTGGGACCTACTGGACTGCAGTGTAGGCCGGGGGCAGCAGTCAGCACGGGCCCACAGACACGTGTTGTGTGCTTGCGACGCAGAGTTTGGGACACTGATAGTTCAGTGATATATACGCGGCACTCTACATTTGGTCACTGCCATTCTAAACTCAGGACACAGTTCCACATGTGGGACCTACTGGACCGCAGTGTAGGCCTGAGCCCTCATCCACGTGTCACCGGCTTGCGTTGAACAGGGTTAGTGACACCATGTGTCGCCGGCTTGTGTTGAACAGGGTTAGTGGCACCACGTGTCGCCGGCTTGCGTTGAACAGGGTTAGTGGCACCACGTGTCACCGGCTTGCGATGCAGACTTTGGCTTCACTGATCGGAGGGAGTATAGTGATGTGGACGCTGCCCCAGACTTGGGCTCACTGCCATTCAAAACTCACGACTCAGTACAACATGTGCCAACAACTGGGCTGAAGAGTACGCCGGTGGAGTATGTCAATGAAAAAGGAGTACTGTGGGCCAGCGTCGTGGAGGCCAGCGATGGTCTGCGGAGGCTGCAAAGGTCACGGGACTGGGGCTTGGAGCTTGCACTGGCACGTGGTGGGCCGTCTTTGACACACGCCACTGTCGGCAGATGAGCGGAGCCTCCTTGGTGCGCTGGGGCAGGCATGATGGGTCTGGGGACCAGAGGCCCGGGGTGCAGCAGGCGCACAGGGACGCAGGCCCCGCCGTGCATGGCGCCGGCCTCGTGGCGGGCTGAGAGGCGCCACCCTGGCAGACACGTTGGCCATTAAGAATGAGAACCATGCCCAGTGCGACTGGCTTTTCATTCACACCCCTACGCAGGCCTGGCGTACGCAGGGCCAACCCACTTTGCCCGCGCATACAGGGGGGTACGTAACGAGCGACATTTCCGCGTTCTGCCCCACAGCCTGTGGGGACATGGTAGCATCCACTGGCCACTACACTCCATGCACCAGCAGTTAATGTCCACGTGGTCATTTCTGTGGTTTGCACACTGAAGTCTGTCCGGCACATCCACGCCACACCTGGCATTGGGTAGGTTCTCATTCATTAGTCACTTGCCGCCCTCGCACATGCCTGCTCCAAGCCTCTCCTCACATTCTGCTATTGTGTGGCTATGGTGCCATGCCGTGGCTGGGTTGTGTGCATGGCAAGCCCAGGTTCCCAATGGAGTTGTGTTGTCGTGTCTGGTCAGTTGGCATGTTGTGTGGCATGTTGCATGTAGTTTTGCTGCGTGCCCATTGCAAGTGCCGTAAGTTGCATGACTGTGGAGTGGAGGTGTGTGGTGTGTTCATTTGGTACTTACCAACGAGCAATGCATTTCCATAGGTGCCATCCTGGGAGCGCTGGTTGATGATGGACTGTTGGGAGATGTAGGAATCATGCACACTGCCTGGGGAGTTGGCCACAACATTGTTGAGGAATCCCCGGTGGTCCACTATTGCCTGCACATTGATGGAATGCGTGTGCTTTCTATTGTGGTAGTTGTGTGCAGTGTCGGCAGGGGGCACGAGGGGTACATGTGTGCAGTCGATTGCCCCCAACACGTGAGGGAATCCAGCTATGGCGTAGAAGCCTTGCTTGGTCTCCAGCTGCTCCTGAGCAGTGTGGGTGAAGTGGAGGTGCTGGGGTGCCAGGCTGATGATGGCATCCAGGACAGGTGTGATGAACTTGGATAGGGCTGGCTGTGAGACTCCTCCGACTCTGGCAGTTGTGGGTTGGAAGGTACCAGAGGCCACCATGTGCAGCACAGCTGGCAGCTTTGTCTGCGGAGGGATGTTGGATGTCTGCTGTGTTGGTGCCGTCAGCAGGTGGGCGCTGTGGGTCAGGATGCAGGGGATGGTTGTCCTTTTGGGCCTGTAGTGGGCAATGTCCTCCTCTGGCGTTAGGTCTGTGTGGCTGGTGCGTTTACGGTGGGTCCGCTGTCTTTGTGTACGCTGCCTCTGTGGTGGTGTGGGGGGGGGGCGGGGAGGGTCCTGGGGGTGGTGGCGGTGGGTGTTGTGGCCCTCATGGGTCTCCGAGCTGCATGATCATTGTCTCCATGGCATCTGTGGGTCTTCAGATGTGGCTCTTGGCTGAGCTCCCTTTCATGCTGCAGGTAGTCGTCCTTCTTAACACCAGCAAAAGGCAGGTGTTAATTCCCTGCTGCTACCGCGGCTTATCACCTGTTTTTGGTTCGCATCGCAGATCTGGCAGTTTGTTGTGAATGTGGTGTAGTGGTGTTTTCGTGTGTTTTTGCACGGGAACGCCTACTCTGCATCTCATTAGGGTTAGTTGGTGGTGTCACCCGTGGAGGTAAATTTTGCGGCAGTGATCGCGGGAATACTGGCGATGTCTGCAGTTTGCACCAGCTTGTGAATGGGGCGTTAACTCTATCTCCACTTTTGATGCGTTAAGGTGGCAATAACTCGGCGATAAGTCCTTGTGAATATGCCCCATATGAGGTCCTATTTGGGACAAGAATGTGGGCACCTGATCTTGATTGTGAAGGCATAATGGCGGATGAAAAGCCTTTTGACATCCATGATCGTTTGGCTGTTTTACAGGATCTAAATGAATCCAGGACACAACAAAGTAATGTCCATATGAAGCAGACCGCCACTGGGGAAGTCAAATCAGTCACGGCAAGACCTGTCTGGATCCCAAAAGTCGGGGATCTGGTCAGAGAAAAGATAGCGGACAAAAAAGAATTTGGGCCATCATACAGAAAACCTGTACCGGTCCTAGCAGTTGAAGGAACAAGAACTGTACTTCTACCGCCTCTTGCCGGAAAAAAGGAGAAAAGATTTGTCTCAATCGACCTAATCAAACCACACTATGTGGCCGATACTGAGTAGTAGGCCACGTGGACTCCAAAGTAGCAGACGCCCTCCTCTCGCTACAATTCAAGAAGTTCAAACGGAAAGACTCATCACGTTCGAAGAACCTCCTGCATGGAATGAAGGACTATGCAACAATGCTAACTCGTTCCTCTTGAACCTGAAGTTAAAATTCAAAATCAAGCTCAAAATGAAAGACAACTCGCTATTCGACCAAATATAGATGTCTACGTCAACATGCCTCGACAAGAGCATAGTACGATTTCAACAAATCCTGAGGCAATACCAACAATTGGTCGAACTGCTTCTGGTTACTTCATAAACTTTGATACGTTTTCTTTGGATCCAAGCGAACCGGAAACTACGCCAGCCAAAAAATCATGCAAACAGCAAGTAAAAGACTTTCTGAACTTTCTTAAAAAGACTCACCTGGTGTCATCCTGGGTAGAACTATGGGTAATCACCGGGATACTTTTCTTTCTTTTCTGGGTAGGCTTGGTAATAGTTTTTAGCATGCTTGTTAATGGAAGATACCTTCGACAAAGCTCTGCATCCCAAAAGGTGAACTTACTTTTAAAACCACACCTATCATCTCATCGAAAACAAAGAGACTTGTCATCAGTGAACATTACAGCAGTTCCTATACCTGATGGTATAGTTTGGGACAAGGTTGATTTCAACATATTTGGTCCGACCGAAATTTTAAGAATTCCTCATTTATTTAAAATATCGTTGAGTGATATCATTACCTCAAGTACATTTTCTGATGATTGGGATTTTGAAACTGTTAATAACGTTATCTGATTTGGAAAAATCTGCTGCGTTTTCTAATAGTGAAACATTGGAAGACACATCAGATTTTGAGGCTATATATTGTTATCAACACTATGGTCATCACTTTTTGCATAAATCTGCTAATCCTAGACCTGTGTTCACTTACCACCAGTGGGAACATTGTCCAACACCACCGAAAGGCAGTTCAAAAACATTTACACAGAAGTTTCCATATTTTTCGGGGTTTAATATGTCTGACCCAGCCTCATATTATTATAAGGTTGCACCAACATCAGCACAGAAAAATATGTTAACAAACACCAAACAGATTTACTCTGCTTCCTTTATTGCCCAGTTGTCTGAACAAGGTTTCGACTTATGGAAAGACACCATCGACATAAAAAATCAGTCTGGGGTACTAGGGAATGGCAGGTACAGGGAACAGAAGCTTTGTTTAGAGCATGTCAAATCCCTCAACAAATCATGTTTTTGAACGAGACAGTGCAACAGACGTCTTGCCTTGGACTAGCCAAGAACAAAGACTTGAACACACCTCGGTTGATAACTCCATCACACACCGAGGGTAACATAACATCACAGGAAGAGATTACAATAGATGACATCATACAATACAACAGATCAGACCCCGATTGGAGAAAGTGGTTGATTTGGCCCACAGACACTAATAGTTGTCAGGCAAGATTCATGGGTACAGCCGAAGGGTTTAGTATCCATAGGCCAGATCCACGTTACGTACAGAGACAACATCCAGGGGTAGTGACATCCTACAGTGTTGGGAAGTTGTGCCTCGATTGGCTAAAAACCTCAACACTCACACAGGTGAAACAACACTTATCCTTACTGTCACAGGATGTGGATCTTAGGGATTTTTTAATGGGTCCCAGGAAGCCACGTCAGAAACGTTTCTATTACGCTGTCTACAATGAAATATGGAAAATATCACAACAAGAGGCCGCAGAGCGATTACGAGAGATAGACCGTATAAATCTAGAAAAATCTCTAGCAAGTGGTAGACAATGGGTTAACTACATTGACCTCCAGGATATATTTCTTAGGAAACATTGTATCTTCTGCGATAGACATACTAGAACAAGATTTGGATATATTACAACACGGGCAATCACAGTTACGTTCTATTATGTTATTAAGCTGGACGCTGCAATCTTTGCGTGCAGGCTACGTGCCTTGCCGTTATATCAACAGTACGTCTCTGTTTTCTGAATACAATCTAACAGATAAACAGATAGAAATGGCACAAAGGGGAGCTAAATATACAATGCTGCGTATCGAAAAACTGGATAGATTAGCATTTACAGTGGCAGAATCACCGTCCACAGAATGGCTAATCCATGGCCACATAACTCTACCGGTCGCTACTTTTCAGTTTCAGTATTGCCTTGAACAAAAGCAAGTAGGCAGATATGACAAAATGAGTAAGGAATACATTAAGGAATCATGGGTATTACCATACAGATTTCGATGCCGGAGTGGGGATCGAGATGTGTTTCTGAGCGGTACAAACTGTGAGAATGCTTTGAGTGGATCACTCATATGCCAGGATATAATGCTGCACGGGACTTGTAATGGTTCTGTGGCGAACCTGTCCTGCCATTTGAGGGGTGCCCCAGCTGCTGTGATTACTCCAGCATTTAGGCTACTTTCGAATGGGAGTTACTTGATGTGGAACAGTCAAGGCTGCTGTGGCATGCCCCGGGGCATCGCATATCTGGTAACCGTGAGCTCCAGGGTTACTTGTTGTATGCAAATATTGTTTCCACCGACACATACAGTCAGGGAGGCGCCGTTATGGCCTTCACTGAATGTTTCTTTAATACTGTTTGATACTCTAAGCAGAATGAAAGCCATGCTTCTACAGAAGTCTGTGCCCTTAGCCTCCGCTCGAGAGACTTTGATCTCCAGATCGCAAGGTCTTCGGCAGAGATACAGGCGCTTATTCATACAAACTGCCCTTTTCACTTCGCAGAAATGGTAAATCGTATCTTTAACATGTCTGATATGACAGGCATTGTCCACCTATTTAAGACCATAGGTTCTGAACTTCTGAGCACCTTTCAGACGGTTCTTGGAGTTATACCAAACTTCATACACTCCGTATTTGGAAGCATCTTTGGAGGACTTCCGCTCATCCTGTTCCTAGCAGCAGGTATCCTGATTGTTTTATATTTGCTACGCAATGGATGTCCCTGTTACCAAGGAGATGGAAAAAGCACTCCTGGAGCGTAAATACCGTGACCGCATGGTACAACATCTAGGCATGCCTCGCCTAAGAGAACGAAGTGCCTCTTGGTTCTTGTCATTCCGACCAGTCTGGATGGACTGCATCTTACCTGTTCTCCGATGCCTGTTTTGCAGAGAAGAATGCGTGTTAGACCTGTGTTTGACACTCCCATCATGTGCGCAACTGGACGTGAATGCGTTACTGGACCCGATAACGGCCCATGTTCTGCAGTGTTCCTCAGCGTATTCCAATGTTGATAGCGGCATTCCTTGAGCCACCGCAGGTAGTAACTGCACCTGTTGGTATGAACACCGGCTCCTCCACTAACACCCAGGCTTTGGACGGGGCAGAGGCTACCCCAGCACCGGACAGCATGGAACATCCTCTGTGCTCAATTGACATACTCTGCGAGGTGTTACAGGGGCCGTCTTCGGCGGAAGCAAGCAACGAAAATGTTGCGTCTACCAGCCAGGACACATAAACAATTGACTCATTTGGTTCGTCGTGTGCTGGAAGAAATTCACCCTTTTTTAAACAAGCTCAATTTGGGAACTCAAAAACAAAATTGACATTCCTTTCATTTTTTGGGCATACATGGCTTTTTAATGCTTATAGTGGTTCGGACTATAATTACGGACACTTTTAGAGCTAGGGCTTGAAAACTTTTCTTTTTACATTTTTTAAGTTTTTAGAAATTTTTTAGAAGTTTTTAAAGATTTTTAGCTAGAGAGATGGTTTTATAAACTTTGTGTGTACCACTATCTAGTTATGCTAGTAGTACAGTAATAGGTTACATATGTCGTCCAGTCGGAAGAGTAGTGGTATTTACCCTATATAGGCACAGGTAACATTGCAACCTTTCACCTATACTCTTCCCTACATTACATACATAACAGTTCTTAGGCACTGACCTTTTACCTAGATATGACACTGCATTCAGAACGCAGGTTTTTCCCTGGTTCGATTCTCATACATTATGCATGAGGCTTCTTGGAAGCACAGCAGGACTAACAGTAGGATTACCATCTCCTGTATAATATCGCTGTATAAAGTTCAGGCACAACGTCATCCTTTAGGCTGACACAGTAACACAGCAAGGTAGGACCCCTGGGGAGACCTATGGGTATATATACAGCACATCTTGCTTAGGAAGGTAGAGGAGACAATGACTTCCCGGCTGACACACTGACCAGAGACGCTGAGATTCCTGCATGCAGACGTTCCAGCTAGCAGTGGTCTAACATCCCTCGCGGGCTGTCCAACTCGAGACCAGGACGGGGTCCCACATTCTCTAAACTCTCAGGTAATGGGGTGGACTAGATCCTAGAGGGACTCTTGGCATAACACCTACACAGATGCTAGGTACATTTAGGTACATCTAGTTAGGGAGGCATCGTAGGAGTACGCACTTTTTATCATGTGTTTTATATACATGTATATATTCATGATTTATGCAAGATGGTAGAACTATACCATCCCTTTACTTTCGTAGTATTGCTAACCATATATCTCTGCTACTGTCTAATGGTTGTTGCAGCTCATCTATTTTACACTAGAATAACAACTGTTCAATAAATACTTATTGAAAACGCCTAGACTGTTCATTCTGTGTATCTCTCTGAGACAAACTAAGTGAGCACGAGTGACTGAGCGAAAGGTAGTATATTGTTTCCACGATTCTGAGGGATCAGGGTTGTCATGTTCTGAGGTTGCCAGAATCTATTCTCTCCTTGATAAGAGGAGATTATAGTGGCACTGTGAGCTAGCTAATACAGACAGGCTAACGGATCCGGTGGGAGTGCACAGAATCAGTCTGCCACCAAACCCACAGTTTATGTTATCCAAACGCGCAGATCCTGTATAGGTAATATAGGAACTACACAACAGGATGGGTAGCATACTACTGCCCAGGATGCCTGCAATGTTAGAGCTTTTGCCAGGTATACGCAGTTACAGTTGTTAATGCTGTGTACCATCTATTGATCATGTGGTCTGTATTTGGTCTACCATCAAGTAATCATTGTTATGATTTTTACGTACACTTTTAACATGACCCCATGTGTCTCTTTTTAGCCCCATGGCTCCCTTTGCCAATTTCCATTCATTCTCTGAGAACTAATTTTTATGTAATGATTATTACCAACCTAATCTAGTCTTCATTTCAAGAACCTCAGAAGGGGTGGTCAGTTCCTGAAGTCAAACCTATGACCTCGAGGTGTTATTGCTATAACCCACAGAGCTTTGTTAAAGCATGCACAGATGATTTTAATGCTAATGTGTAGCAAATCAGAGATATGACTCAACAGAAAACATCCTGTGCCAATTCATGGAACCACTCCAATTAAATTCAAGGACATTAATGGGCTGTGATCTCACCTTCTATGTGTTAAGAACTGCTTGAGATCACAAGGTAAGTCTTGTAGAGCTTTATTTTGTATATATGTAAGGAGTTCACATCTCGCACCTCCTGTTCCAGTGATTCTAGTCACCAAGTGCTCCAGTAGGACGTTGGTTGGAATCTTAAGAGAGGAGATCCAGAACGTGGAACTCCACATGAAAGAACACACACACAGGTAAGTAGACATTCAATGAAACAGTACACACACTACATTATCTTCCTCTCTTTAAAGTCGAGCTCAAAACTGTACTTAACAAAACATATTTAAACTTTTGCATGAAATTACGGTAAAGAATAATTCTTAAATCTAACAAGTAAAGAGACATTTGGAAAAGACCTGATACCATAATCCTGCAAATCTTGAACAACATAAACATGAGAAGCAGATTGACCCACAGAGTCCAGACTACATCAATCATCAATTGACGATGAAGAGGAATCATCCTGAAGCTGTGGCTCTGACAAATCACTCAACAAAGTCTCTGTGGCTTGAACATTTGAATCATTTATGCTGATATTTTCAGCTTCAGTATTTCCTCGAATCTACGAGGAAGCCCCACATTGAACACTTGCCTCACCATTAAAAATGATGTTCTTTGCTTATTTTAGAATACTATTGGCTTGTTGTTGAGAAACTTTGACCAAACACCTTCTTCTCCACCACCCATTTCTTTTCAGCAACACCGACACTTTGGAAACCTTGACCACCTGTACTGGAGATGTATAAATTGAATCACCCTTTCTGACTCTATTGTTTGTTTTATCAAAACCCAAACTTAACCAGTAATTGTATGTTCTTCACATTGAATTTGTCATCAAATTTGGCTTTGTTTAATATTTGTTGATGTGAAACTTTATTAAACACCTCTTTGTTTACCTCACACATGCATTTGTCTTCTTTTTTCAATATAGATTCAATCCTGTCTGGGCATACCTTTCACCTGGGATCTCTACTCCATAAAAGCTTGAATGGTGATTTACCCTACGAGAGTGTTTGTTGTGTCCACATGAGACCAGACTTTTTTTCTCAAAAAATCTTCCTTGGGTACACCAATGGCTATAGCTTTCTGTACACCTTCCTTTAAGAACCTGTTCATGCGCTCAATCAATCCATTCGAAGTCAGTGAATACAAGGCTACCGTTAAATGTTTTGTGTGAAATGACCCAATAAAATCTTGCATCTGTGATGAGGCAAAGTGTGTCCCATTACCTGAGACCAACTCCTTAGGGAGTCCCTCAATGGCAAATATGCTGCTCAAACATTTGATCACTGCTGCTGTATTGAAGGCAGATGAAAATTCAAGTATACCAATTTAAAGAAGTAATCGACCAGCATTAGTATGT
The DNA here is from genome assembly GCA_963921515.1 of Calotriton arnoldi. Lineage (NCBI taxonomy): Eukaryota > Metazoa > Chordata > Amphibia > Caudata > Salamandridae > Calotriton > Calotriton arnoldi. The sequence goes on along the minus strand of CAWUFW010001746.1, from coordinate 13,916 downwards.
ACCTCTTATCACCAGGAAGCATGTCAAAGGGACCTGCAAAATACAAAGGCAGTTTGAACCAAACTTCATTGGGTAAAGGTCCCAAACATATTGGCATTTGATTAGTTTTCCAATGTTTGTGTGACAGTAACCACGTCTGACATGATGAAATCCATCTGCTCACTTGTGAATCAATACACTGCCACCAAACGTATTGCTTAAGATTCTTGCACGTTTCGCAAACACCAAGATGTCCCTCATGAGCAGCTTCAATTAAGGTTTCATGAATTGATACCAGTTTAACACATACATCATTGCACATCAAAAGTCCTTCAAGAATGGATAATTCACCACTAACCTGTGCAAAAGGTTTTAATGTGGTCTCAAGAGCTCTTTCTTTAGGCCAACCGTTTGTGACAAACTTTTTAACAGTATGTAATAAAGAATCATCTTCCATTGCTTTTAACCAATCCTGTGTTGAAATTATTCCTCTTGATTCAAAAACGTCCTCCACTAAGGCTACCACACATTCCACATCATCGAAATGGTCACTTTGATCATTCACCTCCAAATTAATCCGTGATAAACAATCTGCCCTGACATTATTCTCGACAGGAATGTATTTGGTATTAAAATTGAATTCGTGCAAGTGAGATAACAATCTGACCAACCCTGCAGTAGCTTTTCCAGGCCTATTTCCAGATACCATGTGGATCAAAGGTGTGTGATCTGTAAACAAATCAAACTGAGAACCCCAAAGAAATGTTGTAAATGTTTCCACCGCCCAACAGCAAGCCAATGCCTCACGCTCAATTGTACTATAATTTTTTCTGACGCCCTTAGAGCGTTAGAAGCAAAAGCTATGGTGTACTCCTTGTCAGTCCATTGTGATAACACCGCCCCTAGGCCTGCCATACTGGCATCAACAGTCAACAAACATTTTTCACCTACTACAAATGGTGACAGTGCAAGTGCTTCAACAATCATTCGTTTGACGGTTTCAAAAGCTTCATTAAGTGAATCAGACCAAACAAATCTCACGCCCTTTTTCAAAGAATTACAAAGTTGTTGGACCACTAAAGCATACCCTTGAACAAAGCGAAAGTAAGACTTACTGAGGCCCAAGAATGATTTTAACGTGTCTTTGTACTTAGGAGGACGAGCTTCTTGAATATCTTGAATCATTGATCCCTAAAGGTGCAATGCGATGACCCAAATAATGTAATTTGCTTGTTAAAAATTGACACTTCTCACGTCTCAAAGTAATTCCAACTTTTCTAAAAATTTCTAGCAAGTTTTTGCAAAATAATATGTTTCATCACAGTGTCAGCAAACATTAAGACATCATCTTGATAGGCCTGTATACCCCTTTGACACGAATTAAGATTGCATCCATCAATTTCTGGAACGCACTCGCTGCGGATGCACACCCAAATGGAAATATAAAAAATTTGTATGCCCCAAATGGTGTTACATATGTTGCAAAGCCTTGTGACTCCACAGCAAGTGGAACCTGGTGGTATGCTGACCTTAGGTCCAACAATAAATAATACTTAGCATGCCCAAGGTTTGCCAAAAAATCTTGAATTCTGGGTAATGGATGACAATTTACTATAATATTTTTGTTTCATGTGCGCTGATCCGCACACAAGCGAATATCCCGTTTTCTTCTGAACAATGACAATTGGACTAACCCACTCTGAAGACTCTGTGCTCTCAATAATGTCTTCATTAGTGAGTTTAACTAATAATGCTTTTAGATCATCTCTTATTCTAAGTGGTATTGGTCAAACTTTATCCTTTGACTCTTAAATAAGGAGCATTAGAGGGATATGAAACCAGGCCGCCCTCCACTCGCACAGCTACTCAACAAAAAGGTCTGAAGTACCTACCAGCAGCTCTGTGGTGGTTGCTTACGTGAGGCACTCTCTGACCCACCTCACATTTTTTCACATTTTGTATGACTAGTGTGCCAGTATCATCCTTAATTTTTAGGAATATTGGGACATGGCTGTGGTTGAATGTTTTATCCAAATAAACATACACATATGGGGGGTATGACTGAAATAATATAAGCATAGCCTTATCCAGGAGGTATAGTTGATACCCAGAGAATTAAGAATATAAAATTATGTGTATTAATCATAATCTGGCCTTTTTGTTGAGTAGCAAACTTTATCCTTGACTGGAATGAAATCTTTTTTCGACTTTATGATATGTTCAAATTTCTTTATAGTGCCAATCTTGGAATCAAAAACTTCTCTAAACTTTTCAATAATATCATTTACAGTGGAATTCATGTCAACCATCACCATCGAGATTGTTGCTGGATTTATTACTATAAGATTTTCAGATCCTAGCACCAGCATTAAGCCGAGCTTAGCTAAATACTGCCACCCCATGATATTTTTTCCTCAGATAGTCACATACATTTTTGTTATTGTGTCCCTTCCAATACATTTCAAAGTACTAATGGAGTATCCTAACACATATATGCCCTGGTCACCATAAGCTTTTGGATGAATGTCTTTTTCAGGTAATGGCACACCACTAGCCCAATGCTCATTAAAAAGAGTATCTAAAATTATTGTGATAGGAGCACCTGAGTCAGCCATCATCATCAATTCTACCCCACTAATGGTGACATCACATAAAGGACCTATGATTCTGTTTGAAACATTGTTTTCCATGTCAATCGTAAGTACCACTTTAGATAGATCTTGTGTGCATTCTTCGGCTGCAACATCAACTGAACTGACTTGAATTGAATTTCTAGTACTAGCTTTACGCATACTCTGAAAGTGTCTAATCTTTTTGCACCTACTACATCGTTTACCAATTGCTAGACAATAAGGATTGTTACTTAAATGCATCTTTGAACCACATTTAAAACATAGTGATATTTTTTTAAATAAAATTGTTAACTGGCTTTTTTACTGTTACAGCTTTGACATCATCTGAATTATTCACCGAATTTACTATATTAGACTCTATTACACTGTCATGCTCTATCATCTTGCTAGAGAGTATGGAACATTGAATGCTTTTCCATACTTCTGATACTTCTGCCAAACTATGGGGCCCATTACGATACCCGGCGTAAATAAATCCGCCAGGCATGGAAGCGGCAAAAATCCGCCCGCACACACCGTCTGAACACCGACCACGCCATTACGAATACACAAACCGAAAACCGCCATCGGCGGAAAAATCACACAAAATACCGCCCGCCATCGTCCGAGTCTGAGTCAAACCGCCCGCCACGGACGGAAACACGCACGACAACACAAAACCGCCCGCCCACACGGCCGACACACCGCACGTGAAATTACGATCGCACCGCCATGAGCGCGGAAAAACCACAAATATACCGCCCGCCAGCGCAAACAACGCCGATGAGAATCGACACGGCAGAAGCCATGGCGCCAACGTACCTGCACAGAAACCATCCGCACACAAAACCAATAGCACACAACATGGCCAACAAGTTCACACAGCAAGGCACGCACAAATACACAAGCACAGTACACATCCCGAAAACACCCCCCGGACAAACAAAAAATACAAAGGCCAGAACCCCAGACACAACACACCTGAAAACAACAGACCATGAGGACACACCCACATAGGTGAGTACAAAAGCAGCACTCCCACAGACCACAACCCCTTGCTACATTGCAAACCAGAGAGGAGAGGAGAGGACACAGTGACACAGCAAGGACAGCAGCACACCACAGAAACGCACACATCACAACCACCACCACCACCACCACCACACCCCGGCACCACAAACCCCCTGCACATTACACAACACACACCGCACCAGCACCACAAACACCATGGCACCACAAAGGATGCCCAAGTTCACGCCCATGGAGCTGACGGTCATGGTCGACGAGATCATCAAGGTGTACCCACAAATCTATGGGAACATGGTCCAACACACACCACTAGCCACCAGAAACAGAATGTGGAACCGGATCGTAGACCAGGTCAATGCAGTCGGGACCCTGCCCAGAAACAGAGTCGAGATAAACAAACGTTGGAATGACGTAAAGAGCCTGGTCAAGAAGAAGGAGGGCAAAAACAGAGAGCTGGCTGCCGTCACTGGCGGAGGGAATCCCGCGCTCTTTAAGACCTTCAAAGCGTGGGAGGAGAAGGTGCGAGTCGTAATCCATCCGGAGATCCTCGCCGGATTAGCAGGGGGAGTGGAGGCTGGTAAGTACAAACTAATGTATACCAGCACACCGCTATGTACTCACATGCGCAACTACCATGCCACAGCTCCCAGGGACAAACACCCCCATGTCCAGCACACAATACACAACACATCACACACACATGCAACAGACACTACCACACACAGCCCAAACCGAACAACTGTAAGATGCGTGGGGACATGTGTACACTAAGCCAGCCACGTAACCACCAACAGGTCCCCAAATATGCCAGAAGCGCCACAACGAGCACCCACCACACCCATGTGTCCGCCACAGCTGCACTAACCGACAAGTAACAGGTAAGTGGCAGGAACACAAAGTGCAGTGGGTGGGAGGGTGGACAGCCCAAGTACAACACACACCAGGCCCCAGTCCCACAGCACAGCAAGGAGGAGCATCCCCCACAGCCACGTGTCAGCCACCGCAGTGCACAACGACAGCCGAAAGGCAGACATCACGGTCCACAGCAATCGGTGTCAGTGGGTGTCCAGCCACCCCCACGACCCACAACACCCCCACCCCCACAGACCTGCAACATGGAGCACCCCCCGCTTAGAGCCATGTGGCATCCAGTACAGTGCACGCACGAACAACTTGCAGGTGGGAAACTGGACAGGGCTGGATTACTGGAGGCATGAGGACCATAACACGACCAACACATGGGACATGTCACGTAGCACACGAACACGCAGCACCGCCCACCGTCACGAACAAGTGAACAATGTGCACACGGACATGAACAACAGACTCACACCCCACATGACCCATCACAGACATAGCAACACCCAAGGAGCCACGTCTGCATGCACAAGCCACACTGAATATAGTCCCACACGGCAGCCACTGTGCAACTCATCACACACAACCGAAACACCATTGAAGTCCTGTCCATGTAGCCCCCACTGCCTGTCAACCCCACACCCCACAACTACGCCTATGTAAGACAAACAACACTAGACGCAACAGAGCGGAACAACATAAATGCACACGAACACCACTGAACCCATCAAACTCACAGACACACCATGCACATACAACATACCATCCATCCCATCCGTCAGCCCCAGTCTCATGAAAGGCATGTCATCCGCACAGCTGCCACACATACAGCAGTCACGCTAAGACACATGCCCATGACCAACCATGTGCCAGAAGTCAATTAAGCGCACGACACACTGTGAGCAACAACACACAACATGGGCCACACCCCCCGAGCACTGCAGTGATGCACATGGCACAGGGCAGCACGCACACCAAGGAGATGGGACAACTGCAATACGTTGGCTGGCACACAACTATCACTCACTCATAACGATGCGTCCAATGCCATGTCCAGTAATCACAACAGACCGCAAATATGCAGGGCATGTCAGGCATGCACACACCTCAGACCATGCACTGTCATGCTGCCACAACACATGTCACGTTCGGCACCCATGGCTCACAGCATGTACCCCAAAAGCATATCCCCTCCCAAATGCGAATCTGGGGCATGGCCCCCATGTTGCCATATGCGTTCCTAAGCGTTCCATTTGAACCCCAAAAGCATATTCCCTCCCAAATGTGAATCTGGGGCATGGCCCCCATGTTGCCATATGCGTTCCTAAGCGTTCCATTTGAACCCCAAAAGCATATCCCCTCCCAAATGCGAATCTGGGGCATGGCCCCCATGTTGCCATATGCGTTCCTAAGCGTTCCATTTGAACCCCAAAAGCATATTCCCTCCCAAATGTGAATCTGGGGCATGGCCCCCATGTTGCCATATGCGTTCCTAAGCGTTCCATTTGAACCCCAAAAGCATATCCCCTCCCAAATGCGAATCTGGGGCATGGCCCCCATGTTGCCATATGCGTTCCTAAGCGTTCCATTTGAACCCCAAAAGCATATCCCCTCCCAAATGCGAATCTGGGGCATGGCCCCCATGTTGCCATATGCGTTCCTAAGCGTTCCATTTGAATCCCAAAAGCATATTCCCTCCCAAATGTGAATCTGGGGCATGGCCCCCATGTTGCCATATGCGTTCCTAAGCGTTCCATTTGAACCCCAAAAGCATATCCCCTCCCAAATGCGAATCTGGGGCATGGCCCCCATGTTGCCATATGCGTTCCTAAGCGTTCCATATGAACTCCAAAAGCAAAGTACAAACCAGACCCAGGATGGGCCAGGAGCCCGCATACACCAGAGTCACAATGAGTAGGGGCACAGCAACACACCCATCGGCATGGCCAATCCGTCCCATGCCACATGTGCACAGCACACAGTCCCATAGCCTAGCACACACAACTACAGATGCCACAGCCACACACTCGCCTCCGGGAAACCCATGTACGAGATTGCACGAACTGCCAATGTCAGACGACTAATACATACTTCGCCAGGTGCAACACAATAACAAATCTCATTCTCTCCACAGGTGACGAACTGCTGGATGCTGGGGATGGAGACAGCAGCCAGCACAGCCAGCCCACAAGCCCCCAACGAGGACACACGGATCTGGAGGATCTGTCCTCCTCTTCGGACACGGACCACCAAGCTGGCCCATCTGGCGTGGCAGGGCCCAGCCGCTCCCCAGGACCCCTCCTACCCACCAACCCATCATCCAGGGATGCTGAACAGTCCCAGTCCCCTGCTGCCACTGTCGTTGCGGCCACACCCACGGTCATTGCGGCCACTACCACTGCCGCAACCGCCACCATCGCCGCACCGACCACCACCGCCTCCACCACCACCACGTCTTCGCTGGCACCAGCCCCAGCGCAGGTGGTGGCCCGGCCGACTGGATCCACCCTGGGAGCCACAGCGAGGACCGTGGTGTGCAATGTGGCTAGTGGGCAGGCCGGTGGCAGCAGGACTGGTAGGAGGAGCAGGGTCAGGGAAACGCCCGCCTCCCCTGGGAGCCATGCCCTGCCTCAAATGGCCAGAGTCCTTGGGGCCTATGAAGAGGCCCAAGGACAATGGGCCAGGTCTGCTACTGACACGCGGGAGGTGCTGGGGGTGCTGAGGTCCATGGACGCCCATATGGGCCAATTCGTGTCCCGTATGGACCAACTCGTGGACCTCATGGGCCAGCTGGTGGTGGCGGTGGGGTCACAGGCAAGGCCAGCAACACCACCTCCGCCACCACCTGCTAGGGCGCAGGGTCGGGCAGCAGTGTCCACTTCCCCTGCGTCCACAGCCAGTGAGCACACCTCACCCACCACCAGCAGGTCGCCACCACACACCCCCCTCCCAAACGTGGAAGGGGCCGTCCGAAGAGGAAACTGATCTCCCGGGAGGACTTCGCACGCTCCAGTCGCAAGTGAGGCAGCCAGCCAGCCTTCCGCCAGCCTTCCTTGACCAGCCACTGCATTGACTTGCTCTACGATCCCACTCCACACAGCCATCTGGATGGCATGTGTGTGTTGGACTATGGACATAGAACCAGTGGGTACACCCTGATCATCACGCAGCCATGACCGACAGCTCATTGTCACTGCACGCACCACTTTTGTCATCACCTTACACACAATCACATGTCACAGTTTGTAATAAATGCACCTTTTTCACTAACTGCTGTTTGTGCCCTGTGTTTTATTTGTACGGAATACAACGGCCACCTTGGGCGGAAAGGCACCTGATGCGTGGCATGGCAATGGAATCCGGAGGGCCTGTAGGGACCTAGGGGTGGGAGACAGAACAGGAGCACATTCAATGAGTGTGTCACACACCCATCACACAGTACATGTCAACAACTACAAGCAATGTACACACATCGCACAGAGCAATAGGGCACAATGCCACAGTCACCAACAGTGGCATACTACCCTGGCCATGGAGCGTTGACACACTGCACGCAGTGAACATACGGCCACCCTGACACAGCACACACACACCTGCACAGATACAGACACATCATCCGTCGTACATGGACACTCACCGTCAAGTGAAGTAGCGGGCGATGAGCTGCTGGCGCACATTCCCAGCTTCCTCCTCTCCGCTGTCCACCTCACTCGAGCTGTCCTGGTCTGCGGGCTGGGGCCCTGGTTGATCTCCGTCATCCACAATGAGGGGGATCTGCTTCCGAATGGCCAGATTGTGCAGCATGCAGCACGCCACCACTATCTGGCACACCTTCTGTGGGGAGTACGCCAGTGCACCCCCGGTGCGGTCCAGGCACCTGAACCTGGACTTGAGGAGGCCAAAGGTACGCTCGACCACACGTCTGGTCCTCCCATGTGCCTCATTGTATCGATCGTCTGCTGGGGTGCGAGGATTCCTCAATGGACTGAGCAGCCATGCCCCATTCAGATACGCAGAGTCACCTGGGTGTGAGGGACACAGAGAACCGTTGCTATTCCAACTGGACAGGGGACAGCATCGCACAACCAGCACGCTACACCACTCCACATACTCACCGACAATACAGCCATGATCCTGTTGCAGATTGGCCATCAGTCGTGGCAAGATGCTGTTGCGCATTATGTGTGCGTCATGTGCCGAGCCTGGAAACTTGGCACACACGTGGGTGATCACCATGTCCGCAAGGCACACCACTTGCACATTCAGGGAGTGCGTGTGCTTCCTGTTGCGGTACAGGTGCTCAGTGGCCTGTGGTGGAACAAGGCCAACATGTGTGCAGTCAATGGCTCCCACGACGTGTGGGATTCTGCCAAGGGCATAGAATGCACCCTTCACTGCCGCCAATTCACGAGCCCTGGGGAATCTGATGTACCTGTTTCGGTACAGCATCATGGCTGCCAGTACATCCCTCAGCACCTTGCTGAACATGGGCTGGGACATCCCTCCTCCACTGCCCACTGTGTGCTGGAATGACCCAGTGGCGAAGAAATGCATGGCGGCCATCACCTTAGCCGTGGGGGTGACAGCAGTCGGATACACCCTGCGGGGACGGAGATGGGGCTCTAACATGGCACACAGTCGATGCAGAGTTGGCCTGTCCAGCCGAAACTTCCTGATTACCTCTGTATCGTCCATGTCCGCCAGCAATTGGTATGGGCGGTCAATGTTCGGTCTCCGCCTGGGTTAAATGGCAGAGGACACATGTCAAAGCAACACGGCACATAGCAATTTCGCATACACATCACTGACATGACTGAGCAAGCACATGAGCCACAGCCCAGCTGTCAAGCTGGGACGGCACGGCCACAATACACTTACACAGGTCTCCCAACAATGGCAATGGCAAGTGAGACATACCACTGCCATGTGCATGCACATGGGGATCTAGGCCCCAATGACTTGCGGGGCGTGCTGATGGGGACTGACTGCATATTCGTCAAGCGGCAACGCCACGGCAACATGAGTGTCTGCTGAGCATGGAACTGCTTCCGAGGCTGGATGAGTATGGCACACGACGACGACGATGTGGGCACGGGCTGAGCGGCCAATACAAGTGGGACCTGTGGCACGAGGGGATATGAGACAGTAGTAGGTGTCAGCACTGCACCCTATGTACAGCACTGTACGGATCACAGCTCCCGAAACATTGACTGGTGTCCACATTGACAGCCCCATGCCAAGACGGCTGTGTGCTTGCAGTCACACGTCACAGGTGAGAGGTTACATTGCACGTGCCAGGTGGCAGTCGTACATAGTGGGAGCTGGCATGTGTGTGCATGTGTCTCCTGTTCAGGATCCACCAGATGGGCGCTGACTCTGTACTGAGCATTGGACACAGCATGTTCCGTGGAAGGCTTGTGTGTGTGGGATGGTGGCACTGGATGTGCCTCCGTTGGGTGGGGGGCCATGCACAGGGCGGGTACGTCGATGATTGCGCATTGTTGGTCACGGTGGGTGCACCAACTAAGATGTGTTGCCCTGTGTTCAATTCCTATGTCCGCATGATGATGGACTGTGGATGTGAGCAGACTACACATTGGTCGATGTGCTGTCTATATGCATGTGCCTTCACACCAGGCACAGCTGCCCCTGCACATGTGACCCCTGCTGGACTCGCTGCTGGGTCTGTGGAGCTGATGCACCTTCTGCGCGTGGGGCGGACAGCTCTCCTCACTTCCCTCATTGCGCATGTCATGTCTTTGCCGCAGGTGACATGGATCATGGAGGGCCCACATGTACGCGTGGGTAGGCTACACATGATTGTTCACTGGTCGCCACCCCCAGTCAGTGTTTCGAATGGGAAGGTTGTCGTGCTGGTGGTATGTTCGATGTGGCGGATGGGCGGGCCTAGGTGCGGGCTTACATTCCGGACATGGGGGGTAGTTGGATTGGCGACTAGTTGCAGTACACACGGGACACGTCTCTTCCTTTCCACATCTGGGTCATCCCTTGTTCTAACTGACAGTGATACAGTCATCTTCGCCCCAGCCCTCATGTCCTCCCCTCGCCCCCCAATATGCATGCTCACCTGCGAGGCTAGCGCTTGCACAGGCAGCCCCAAGCTCGCACCAGAGAGGGCAAGGAGTGTATGTGTGGGTCCAGTTGCACGAGTGGGCTGTCTCAGGGTATGATGTGTGGCGGGACGCCGTCCACCTGCGTGGTGCCCCAAATGGAGACCCGGCCTGCATGGACTATGCATCACAGTCTTCGCCTTCCGGATCCGCCACCTGCGACACCCAGTGGCTGTGGCTGCCCTTGCGGCCAGGCCGCGTCCGTCTGTGGCTGTTGGCCCACACATTCACTCTTTGGCCTCTCTGGGGAGGGCTCGGGGGTGGTGGCGCACGCGCTTGCACTTAGTCGCAATGGCATGTGTCGTGGTTGGTATGATGGGCAATGGATGGGATGGTGCGAGCCACCTCCCGTGACGTCAGTGCTGCTCGTGCTGTGGTGCGTCCCCCTACACTTCCATCTGACTTGTGCCATGCTAGACGTTGAGGTTCTATTGCCTGCGTGATATGACCAGGAGGAGCGCGAGGAGACCTCACACACACCATGCTCCACTGCCATCCCGTGCCCTGTATCGCCTGTGCGGATTGACTATGTTGGGGTTACACCTGGTCGACTGGGGCTGTGTGTGCCTTGTCAAGGGGCATGGCGGGCGCACAACAGGATCCAGCTTGTCCACAGAGGGTGGGCTGAGGTGCGCCTGGTACCGCTTTGTACGTGTGCCCGGCTGCTGTGCACACACGTGTTCACTCCCCCCGACAGGTGTCCTCTCACAATGCCCAGGGAAGCGGTGGTGTACTGTTCATGACCCCTCCCAACACGGCGTGCTCCAACTTGGCATGTGCGCATCTACCCGTCGCACCCACCCACCTGAGCACTGCGTCCATACGACTTCACACGACACATGTGTGTCTTCCACAGTAGTGCTACTCATTTGCGTTGACATCCAATACCAGTGGACTACATGGTCATGTCACGACTGCCGTGTACTTCACATACTCTCATCCTCTCTCATTCGTACTTGTGAAATGAGTCAGCGGAGACAGTTTTGGTTTCAAACATTATATTGAGTCTTCTGTCCTCTGTGATGCAGTATAGTGGACACTACTGGCAGCGGGATACATGTTGAGGATATACTGAGCATGATTACAAATGGGATAGGGTGTGGGGTTACATCTGCTTGGCCAAGGCTGTGCTAATGTACATTTACGTATAGCTGCGGAGCTGCGGACTTTGACACAGACGGTATACATGTAGCCTACCAGACCGCTCGGCATCATGGGCACAGTCCATCTCAGTTCCATGTGACAGGTTTGCTGCGGTTGTTCCTCATGCACGCGTGCATGTGAGATGACATCAGGGCATGTGCTTGCGTGCATGCAGCGGCGTGCCACTTGTTGTTGCACTGTGGTGGTTACTGGACATGTCACAGTCACTGGGGTCGTGTTGTTGTTGTATGCACTTGTCGTCCATGCAAAGGTCCTGGTATGGGATTCCCGGGGCGGGGGTGGGAGGGGTGCAGCACCCACAGACTCCAGGCGACCTATTCATGTCCACTGAGCGGTGTGTGTGTCCATGTGCGCTGGATCCATGTCGTGTCCTGGTTGTTCGTGCAGTTCCGTCCATGTGGGTGCGATACACAGAGCCCATGCCACTGCCTCCCACGATGCATGCGGTGTTCCTGGATGTGATGGGGAACAGTGTGCATGTCCCGGTCATATCCGATGTCATGGCGATGTCGTTGATGGTGTGGTTACAGTTGCCGGTCGTTTGGTATGGCTGTTGTGGTGGTGACTGGCCAGTCCGTGCGGAAGCTGAGCATGGGTGCGGGGTTGGACTTCATAGGTCACTCGGGGAACCTGCGTTGTGGTCCGACGTATTTACAGGTTGTCAGGTATGCGATGCCGTCCAGCAGGGCTTCCATGTCATTGGTGGTGTACATGTTTGCCAGCCAATGAAGCGGATGGTGGCTGTCAAGGTGTTGTTCGTAGGTTGTCCCTTGGAGGACCATGATGGGGCATGCTGGGTGACATTCGATGTAGCTGTTCTCGATGATCCGTCGTGTGGAGGCACAGTGGTTCCATTTCAGTGCGGGTGCGATGTTGGCCACATACGCCATGCCCCCATAGGCAGAGCAGGCCCTGTCGTGTGCGTCCAGAGGGAGGAGTAGTGGTAGCAGGTCCGCCTTCAGACATGCCGGGTTGGAGAGGCATATCTCGACGGGATGCTGGTAGGGACACCTCCGACAGTAGAAGACGGGCATGACGCAGCTGAACAATGTGATGCGGTAAGTCAGTCGGTAACTTACGTTCAGCAGGGACAGGAGATCGCATCCCAATGTATGTATCGTGTTGGTTTTGTACAGCTTGAGCTGTTCGGCGTAGTTGGGTAGGTGTGTTGCGGTTGCCATTTCGCAGCGGTTCGTTGAGGTGGCGTGCTCCGGCTGTGTGTGCAGTCTGCAATGTGCACGCTCCGGGGTTGCTGTGAGCTCTGTGTAGTCGTAGGGAGACAGGACTTGTGTTCTGTTGGCTTGTTTGGAGGACACGGGCCCTCTTCCCACATGCTTCTCAGACAGTTCAAGGTCAGTGCTGTGTGACTCCTTCCAATTAACTTGCATGTGGCCGACATGGGGGAGTGTTTTCTTCTTTCTTCCCCGTCCGTTGTGTGCTTCTGTGATATGCGCTATCTGCCCTGTGGTCGGTCTCCTCGGCATGCCTGTGTTGGTCTATTCTTGGACAATGGCTGTATTCACCGGCTTCTGTCGTAGGGCTGTGGTTTCGGAGTTGGAATGGAAGGTCATTCAGTGCTGTCTGCTCTCCCTTGTGTGGGCGGCAGCCTGCCTTTCCGCTCTGCGTTGGGCCTTGTGTGTGGATGTTATTCTTGGGCCACCTGTTGTCGGTCCCCGGGCTCTTTGGTGTTCCGTTTCATGTGTCTTGTTCATATGTGCAGGGTGGTATGGGTTTTTCAGTGTGGTACTGGCGTTCCTCTTCCCGAAGGGGCCCTGCTTCTCCTAGTTGGTGTTGCCGCCGCTGTGTGCTACGCCATGTTTGTTACACTGGGGTGTGTCCTGCAGTTGCGTGTCTTCACTGACATGTGTGCGTCGGTTGTGTGGCGTTGGGTGTTGTCCGTGAATTGGGCGTTGGGGACATGTCTGTGGCCGGCCTGTCACGTGTCATGTGCGTTCGGGGTGGGGCTGATGTGTGTGCTGCTTGGTTGTGTCCCTGTGTCTGTGTGCGACGCATGCATGGCGCTGCGGTTGGCCTCTGCGTTGTGCGCATGTGTGGCGGCGTCATCGGCGCTTTGGGGCCGTGACGGGGTGGTTGGTTCCTAGTCCCAGGTGGTGTGTACACATGTGTTACGCGATGTTACGAT